>JAUPMV010000012.1:10000000-12578198 GCA_030848855.1 Branchinecta sandiegonensis | reverse complement strand
TATATCTGTAATGTCCCGTTTAAAGTCTTGACCGGATTCGGTAGCCAGGGGGGAGTTGGGGGGGGGGAGACCGGAAATTTCAAGAAACGGTTAGAATGGAGGGATCGGAGTGAAACTTGCTGGGAAGAACAAGCATCTGCTCTAGATAAGTCCTTTAGGCCATTGTACTTGATCCGGACACTTATGGGGGGGGGGGGGTCCCGAAATTCCGGTGATGGTGGTTTTGGGGACTTTCACGATGAAACTTGGCAGGCATATCAGGGACCCAATCAAACTGACTTCAAAATAAAAATTTTGTCGATCAGATAATGGTGGGGGGAGTGGAGGGAGGGGAATCCGAAATTTTCAGTCATGCGTAATTTTAGAATGGTTGATCGGATTCGAGTGAAATTTAAGAATTCAACAGAGGACATTTCTCCGATGATTTTTTTCATATCCGGACCGGATCCGGCAACTATTGGGGGGGGGGGGGGGGAGAAATACGTGCCCCGTTTAGAATGGAGGGATCGGGATGGAACTTTGTGGGAAGAACAAACAGATGCTCTAGGTAAGTCATTTGCTGAATCGGATTGGCTACGTGCACCGTGGGGGAGCTGGGTGGGGTGGGGGGGGGGTGGACCGGAAATCTGGAGAAACGGTTAGAATGATGGTATCGGAGTGAAACTTGCTGGGAAGAACAAACATCTGGTCCATATAAATCTTTTACATAATTTGACTGGATCCGGACACTTTAGGGGGGGGGGGGAGGGGTATCCCGGAATTCCGTTTTTGGGGGATTTTCACGACGAAACTTGGAAGGCATATCAGGGACCCGGTCAAACTGACTTGGAATAAAAAAAAAATCCTCGATATGAAAATCTTGGGGGGGGGGGGAGTTGAGGGAGGGGAATCCGGAATATTGAGTCATGCGTAACTTTGGAACGGATGATCGGATTCGAGTGAAATTTAATAATTAAACAGAGGACATTTTTCTCTTGTGACCTTTTTCATTTCCGGACCGAATCCGGCAATTATCGGGGGGAGGGCGGAAAATACTTGACCCGCTTAGACTGGTGTGATCTGGATCGAACTTCGTGGGAATGACAAACAGATGCTCTGGATTAATCATTTACAGAACAGGATTGGCTCCGGTTATTGTGGGTGGAGTTGGAGGAGGGGGAGGGGGGTCTGGGATTCCGGTGATCGCGCGTTAAGGTACTTCCAGATGTGCTAGGACGATGAAACTTCGCTGGAATATTGGAGACTCAACAACATTTGCTTAGAAATTGCTACTTCCCAAATCCGATTATTCCTTAAAGTACCAATCTTGACCGCAAAGTAAAAAAAATACTTTTAAGCAATATATGCATTTTCGTGATGCCCATCAGCCCATTAGCAGTTTTGCCTCAAGGGTTTTGCTTACAAATGAAGTTCCAGCTCCCTTATAGCGCACATCTCAACCGCAAAGTCGAAACTTACTCTTGATCAATCAAATCATCTTGACACATGCAAGTGCCATATGAGCTTACAGCTCTTGTTTTTGTTTGTTTTTCTGGTTGGGCGTCCCAGACCGGGTAAGTCAAGCTCCTTTCATTCTTTCTTTCCCTTTTTTTTATTTATTTGTGTCGAAGTTTCTGTTGTTGTTAATGTTTTGTTTCGAGGGTAATTAGTCCCTTACAGGTTCGCCTCTGGGCATTGAAGATTCCAGTTTTTTTTTTTAATAAACCCTTCATTCATCATCATCATCATAAATGTTTCCTACCTCCACTATTAGCAATAAACTGGTAATTACGCTTGCCGCGTTTGTTTAAGTGACGTATCGTGCGGCCGGTCATTGCTCCAAAGAGCTTATTCGTCCGGAGACCGGTTATGCAAACATTGCCAAGATTGTCATCCAAGGCAATGGAAATGGAAAGAGGCCGACGCCTCGAACAGCCGAAGCCGTGTGTACTTTTCTGTAAGCACAGATTAGTTGGAACGTGATAAACTGTTTCAAAACATCTGAGTAGAAACACAATGTAGTGCGAGGTTACTCAGAGGACTGTTTCTAAAGGGGGAAGGCTTATGGTATCCAAATTAAAGGACCTGTCTTACCGATAATACTAACGCAACCTACTTCCATAATCACTCCATACATTTCTAAACCCGGAGATCCCAATTTTGTACGGTACATTCTAACCCCCCTAACAAAACCACACTGGTTTTCCCACTTGCCGTGTTTTGCTACCTTCGATGTGTATCATGCTGTCGCGGTTGTCTGCAAGAAGTTTTTCCATCAGAGAAACCAGTTATGTAAATCTTTTCCCTGTTTTCACTGTAAGTCTACGGGTCTCGGAAAAACAGTCAACACCGTGGGTTATTTGTTGAAAGCACAGTTTAGTTTTGAAGTATTCAAATATTTCCAAATACTGTAAGTTGAGTAGTAAATAGTGCGAGGTGTCCTTTAAGGATATGGAGATGCGCATGGAAAATAGTGAATTGTGGCAAGTCTATAGTGAGGGGTCGTTAGCGGGTTTAGAATGTAACGTATGGAATTTGGGTAATGGATGCAATTACGCAAGTAGGTTTCATTTTCATCACAGGTACGACGATTCCTTTAAATACGCGGAGCCCACACAGTGTTGCCACTTTTCCTGATGGAACCTGTGACTTTTGGCAGAAAAAAACAATGACATTTTGGCACCTACGAAACTAGGTCCTTTTCACCAACTTCTAACGAGAAATCTCGCTTTAACATCTTCATAATTATATGCCTCAACTTATATGCTTTGTTTTTGTATTACTGGTATAAGGGTAAGGTAAGGAACCGGTCGCAGAGTTCTTGCTTGCTTTGTCGAAGAAACGAACAGAAAACAAATCGCATAACTCTGCGACCAGTGGCAACACAGAGCCCACATGAAACATCAGACAGAATAGCTCCGACTGGGTGCGCTGTCTCAAGAGCCCAACATGATTCGCCCAAGGTTTTATTGCCCTCGGGGCCCATCTGCAAACTTTACCTGTACTTTGACCCAGTGGATCCTCATACCTAGTTTGAATAAAATAGCTCAACCGCTTCGAGAGTTATTGTGCCAACAGAAAGACGAGACTTCACAAAGTCATACACTGTTAAAAAAAATCTTGCAATATTTGCTACTGGGATTAATCTTGTCTCTACTGAGATAAAATTTTCTTTAATTCGGATTAATCTCATCCCAGTAGAGATAAGAATAATCCCAGTAGCAAATACTGCAGTTAACTTTAATCCTTTTTCGGAGAAACTTTTTACAGTGTAGGTAGCCTATCCGTCACTAACGCTGCACTAACGTTTTGGGATCCCAAAAGCCATATTCACTTTCCTTTGTACAGTTCACCGGAGGTAATTTCAACAACTCGAGGTATGGTACTTCATGCAAAAATAATGTATATAATAATATATATATATATATAATTGGTCGTCTGTCTGGTCACTCTGGCGTGGTTCTTTGGTGGGTTTTGGCACTTTTTGATTTTGGGACAATAGGCAGCTAACTAGAACATGTTTTTGCCTAGCTATAAATTTATTGGGGAAGTGTTGTGTGACAGCGTACATTTATGTTTATTTGAGTTACGCCGCGCCATCCTTGTATATTTAGTTAGAGTAACAATTACCAATCTCCAGTGATCCGTGGAAGAAGAAGAAAAAAATAAACTAATAAAACTAATTACTGAGAAACCCGGATAGGTTCGATTATTTATTGGAATCATAACAGGAAGTCAGTGACGGCTTGTTTTGACATGAACTCACTGTAAAAAAAAAAATCTTGCAGTATTTGATACTGGGATTAATCTTGTCTCTAAAAAGATCATCTTATCTCTTATTCGGATTAATCTTATCTCAGTAGAGATAAGATTAATCCCAGTAGCAAATACTGCAGTTAATTTCAATCCTTGTGCGGAGAAACCTTTTTACGGTGCTTGCAGCTCTGGGTCATTTCAGGTACATTGCCATGAGCACTCTCCGGTTGTTCCAGCGGTCAAAGATGTCCGCTCTTCAAATCATTGGAAATCCGGTTTCGAAAGCCGCGGTAGCTGGCGGGGACAAATCCGCAGATCTCCAGAAGCTGACATCGCAGTACGACATATTTTTCGACACGTAAATAGACGTTGGTGACGTGACCACAGAAATGTAGAGCTAAGTACCTTATTCCTGTCTATTCTAAAGTAGTTAGCGGTCCTTTTTCGACGGTGTAATTCCTGTTTCTCTTAGACTGCGCTACCCTGTTAAATCGACTAAAAGCAGGAAAGGAAAGGCACGGGTGCCAGTGTTGCCACTTTTTCTGATGGAACCTGGGACTTTTGGCCGGAAAAAACAAGACATTTTGGCACCTACGAAATTTTTAACGAGAAATTATCTTAATTATACGCCTCAGCTTTTATGCTTCATTTTTGTATTTACTGGTAAGGAACCGGTCGCGGAGTTCTTGCTCTCTTTGTCGAAGCAAAACAAATCGCATAATTCTGCGACCAGTGGCAACACCGACGGGTGCACGAGAAAAGCAGGCAAGCATACTAAAACCAGGGAAAGGCAAACAAAAACGAGGAAAGATGCACCAGAACTCCAGAATTGGATAAGCTGGCAAGCTGCACCGTGCCTTTCCTCTGTTTAGTATCATGTGAGGGGTCGGCAACCTAGATATTTGAAGTTCACAATCATTCCTCGTTTTAGTATTCTGTCAGGGGTATGACATAACATCCAGAGTCCAGTGATGGGTCGGCAACTAAAATATTTGGGTCTACCATTTCTTTTTTCGTTTTAGTATTCTGTCAAGGGTAGGCAGTTCACATCGTTAGAGTAGGCTACTAAAACAAGAAAAGAAATGGTGAACTTTCAGTTTACGTTGCTGACCCCTCCAAGAATACTATTGTAGAATAGACCCCTCACAGGATACTAAACAGAGGAAAGGCACGGTGCAGCTTGCCAGTTTTTCGAATCCTCGAATTCCGATGTATCTTTCCTCGTTAGTTTGCCTTTTCTTAATTTTAGTACGCTTGCCAGCTTTTCTCGTTCGTCATGCATTTTCCTTTCTTTTCCTGCTTTTAGTCGATCCCGTTAAATGGCGGGGTTTCTGCGTTTCGTTGCAGTTATGCCTCTTGGCGCTACTAGTTCACGTTGGATTGTGGGGGTTGTGCCTGCGGGAAAATCTGACGTGATGAATGCAGTTTGAGTGAACCGGGTTAAGCCGAATTCACCCAGAAAGTTCTGACACAAAAATGCGATTCCAGCTAGGATGTTTACGCCTTAAATGTCGTATTCAATGAAAAGTTTGAACGAGACGTCTTACTTATGATCGTAATTCATTCTACATCACCAGTATCTCCATCCATTCTCTATCCTGAGATTCTTCATTTCATAAGTGTATCCTATCTCCTCTATTACGCTGATCATCACGCTTGCCACGTTTGTTCTCTTTGCGTGACGTAAGAGGCACCCGAACATAGTTTCGGAGAAGCTCATTGGTCCGAAGACCGGTGATGCAGTTTTTGACAAGTTAATCATCTAAGTCAAGGGTCATAGGAAGTAGCTATAAACAGCCGAAGCCTTGTGTAATTTTCTGTAAGCATAGCTAAATTTTAAAGTAGTCAAAGATCTTGGACCTTTTTAGCAGAAACTCTTGTACCCTACTGTGAGGTGTCCAGGATCGACTATGAACGGGACGGAATGACACGGTGCAGGAGGAACGCGTACTAAAAACGGGAACGTCGTACTAAAATTTGGAACGCTGCACCAGGAGGAACACTACTAAAGGGGGGACAATGCACCGCCCTTCCTTATTTTAGTAGCTTGTTTGGGCACGTAAATAAGGCCATGGCGTCTACTTAGTTCATTTGAAACAACGTTCGGTGTACATTCTTTCGGCACAGAGGTAAATAAATCGTTCAAAGCATTCAAATAAGACGTTTCTCCGTGACCCATTTGTGTGCCATACAGTCGGGTCACACGTTGAAACTCGTCAAACGCCGTTTTGCCTGTTATTTTGGTGATAATTTTAAATGTCCGAAAATAAACAAAAAAATCAATAAATAAAACTTCAGGCTCGCGTCCTTGCCATTCCGTGTAAAACGAATCCTTTGTTTTATGTCTACATGCTTGATGAAGTAGTCAATTTTATTATTTAAGCTTTAATTTGCAGCTGATTTTGGATTTCCCGCCGAATTCGAGCCACAAAATCGAGAATCACCTCGGCAGTTATTTGTCAAATTCGAGCCACAAAACCTTATTGGTCGCGAAAAACGCTTGTGAGTCACACAAACGACCGCGGAAACGCACTTTTCGACCCAAAAATTCTTTGCCAGAGCGCGGGAAAACGCCTGTAATGCTAGTTAATCGCCCTATTATGCAACTAAAAAGAGGTGTTCGATCATTAGTGTAGGTGCCACCACCAATCGGTGGTGGAGTCGCGGATCTTTGAACGAAGACTCAAATGTAGGTTACTGTTTCTGTTTCAGTAATATAGGATAACTAATTACTTCAAATTTCAGCTCGGCTTCAAAAAAATCTGTTTCAGTAATATAGGATTACTAATTACTTCAAATTTCAGCTCGGCTTCTAAAAAATTATACACGGCTTCGATGACACACACGGTCGAATTTTCATAATCACTCTTCGAACCAATGGGGGGGGGGGGGCTAAAAACTCACCTACCTAGAGTCCTTCACGGTTGTGAATCCGGCACTGCAAGATGTGAGTCCGTCTTTAAAGAAATCCCAGTTTAGCGGTTCGGAATAAGAGTGTGGATAAACTGTTTCCACTTTAACAAAGAAAATGAGCTGAAATTAAAGTTTATAAAAGTTAGTTCCATCTCGATTTTTTTTCACTCCCATGCCACTCGTGCTTTGCCCTCTGTCGGGAGTATTTGTTAATTTACCTGTGTACAATTTATGAAATAATAAACGAACCTGAACCTGAACCTGAACCGGATCATAAAAATCGTGAACTTAGCATGTCTCAAAAACAGCCAAACATGGCAGGCCTAAAAATCAGTGTAATACCATTATGATGGATAAAATACCGTTTTGAAGATCTGTGAAAAAAATGGGTAGAACGGTCAGGGAATGCATAGGTGATGATCAGTACAATTACGACGCGTGTTTCAACATGGTTGCAAACTATTCTGACCGAAGCTGGAATAGCACGGGTACATTGACATATTATAGATGTAAAACAAAGTGATGTACTGCTGGAGAAAAAAATGGCACTTTGTGTGAATTTGGCTTGCACCTGGTATAGTCGCATAATATTCCGGTTTACATATTTATTCGTATATTGCTAAGCCATATAAGCAATCACTTCGTATTTAGTATATAGAGGGCTGTGTTATTTTTCGTGATTCGCTCAGCGTTGGCGTTTGTGTATTAGAAGTTATTAAACACCCGCGCGGTAAACATGGGCTTTTCTCTATCCCTGGCACTTTTTCGGTTTTCTGTTGGGTCTGCAACGGCAAGAAATCAGTTCCAACAGTAGGACCTGCTCCTATTAGGGACCGCGTGTAGACGGAGATAATGCTGATTTGTCCTTAAAAGATAATTAAAATCAAGCTATACTTGAAATTGTTCGGTGCATGCGACATATCGATGGTGTTTTTCAAAAGGATGTAAGCGACTTGCGTCAAATTTTACAGGAACTACGAAAAATAGTTAACCCTTAGGCCAGAGTTGCGTTTTCTTTGAAGTTCGTAGACAGCAGGAGCGGATGGCGAACTGTAAGTAGCCGTTTTATTCCTGGCGGACTACGTCAGAAGTAAGCTGAACTGTTCCCTGCATCACCCAGCGTACAAACTAGCGGGTCCGCTTTCACTCAGTGGGGCGGCCCGCTTGCAAATAAAACGACTTTGGGCACCCCGCGCCTGCCCAGCGTACGGCCCACTTTCGAATAAAACGACTATGAACAGTCCGCTGTACTATTAACTTCAAGTAAAACGTAACTCGATGGGCCCAAAGTCCCACAAAGAAAAAGTCGAGCGGTTGCTCCGATTTGGCTGAATTTTTTGCCAGACATGCATGTCACAGCTGCGGACAGGGCACTGCTAACAAAGCAATCGTGACAAAATTGCCGCTTGTAACCTTTCGGAATACACCGTGTGGATTGTGCAGTAGTGACGGTCACTCTTACTAAACTGCCGATATGCATACTGCAAGGAGACCAATTGCAAGGAGGGGGGGGGGGCTGAAAATTCACCTACCTAGAGTCCTCCACGGTTGTGAATCCGGCACTGCAAGATGTGAGTCCGTCTTTAAAGAAATCCCAATTTAGCGGTTCGGAATAAGAGCGTGGATAAACTGTTTCCACTTTAACAAAGAAAATGAGCTGAAATTAAAGTTTATAAAAGTTAGTTCCACCTTGATTTTTGGGGCTTGAGACATTGTAGCCCAATACGAATGTGGTTTTTCGATGCAATAAAATAGTTGGCGATGTTAGGGGATAGGGTGTTGGACCCTCTCCCTCTAGATTGGAAGTCTAGACTCGTTCGTTATTAATGAAGTCTTCAGTCAATTTAGGACAGCCTTCCTCGACTATGGTTTTGTTTTGTGTGTCCCGTTTTCTCGTTATTACTGTGAGGTAAATTACTCTTACCCCAATTTTATGATAGCTTTAAAACATTATATTGTTTCCAGAGTCTGTAACCCATAGAGTTGCAAATATATTATTAGTCGGTGAAGTTATTCTGATTCTACTACCCATTTAGAATAGTTGAAATGAAAACCAGATATAATCCAAGGACCAAATGAGATGAAACACGTATGGTGGCTTTTTGAGCCATAAATCGGCACTCCATTGATCGTATGCACTTGCCGTAAATCATCTCATGATTAGTACAGGCAAATGGAGGTTTTACCAGGAACAAATTGCAACAAAAATATTTTTGCACCATCTTGTAGAGAAAAAAGCTGAACAATGTATCCAGAGCTGCGTATCCTGGCTCGACGCAAAATAAGCTTTTTTTGTTTTTTAACGCCATTTTTTTACGTTTAAAAAAAAAATAGGGTTATCGTGGTCGTCCGTTAGGCTATTCTTGAACTGAAGAACGGTTCTATTGCAAAATGACAAGCTGAAACAGAAAATAAAGTCCGATTTGGCGGATAAAGCACCAGAAAAAGTTAGTGTCATTTTTTCAACCTATTTCGCAAAAAAAGTACAAATTTTCGAACTGGTCCGATTCTCTTGAACGAAAGTGTGATCCACGAGTGTAAATCACGACCTGAGACTGAAAATGGAATAAGACTGGGTGTATAACCTATCAGAAAGAAGTTTCAAAATCATCAACATATGATCTCTAAGAAGTTTAGTAAAACAAGAAAATTATTAAGAAAAGTCAAGAACGAAACAAACTGGTTTCGAAATTGTGCTTAACACCCTTCGTACACCATTTAATTTTAACACATACACTGTAAAAATAAATCTTGCAGTATTTGCTACTGGGATTAACCTTGTCTTTAAAAAGATAATCATATCTCTAATTCTTATTAATCTTATCACAGTAGAGATAAGATTAATCCCAGTAACAAATACTGCAGTTATCTTTAGTCCTTACTCGGAGAAACTTTTTACAGTGTAGCGTTTGATCCCACAACCTGTTAAGCAGACCAACCATGTAAATTGTTTTCAAAAGAGATAAGCAAATTGCGACTATGTTCACAGCTTCGTCCTTTGGAATGGATTAGGCTACCGACGAAGCTTAGGGTTTTCTGCGTCATAGTAGTTGTCAGTTTTGGAGAGTTGGAACGCATTGTCCCCTTGTAGATTCTGCATCCTGGAGTAGAAACTAAATCGCTTTTACATCTCTCTGAGTTACACTGCCAAGACCGAGGCTTTGCCAGGTTTCTGCCATTCGCAATTGATATTGGTGGCAGTTTCGGGTACCAGCTAGTCTCGGACCCAAGTTGAAATCAGTTTAACTTTTGGGGGTACTAGCCAATCAGATAATTTTGGGGAGTATTGAGGAATATTCTGATTGGCTAGTTTCGAACCAAGCCCAATAGATAAAATCAGATCCACTCCTTGCTGTCTTGAAAACCGAAAGTGAATTTAGGTCATTGTTCTTCGGTGTGACGTGTTCAGCATTAGCCAATCGGAATATTCCTCGGTATTCCCCTAAGTAATCTGATTGGTTAGTACTCTCAAAAGTTGAAAGATTTCAACTTGGGTCCGAGACTAGCTGGTGCTCGAAACTGGCCCCCATAGCAATTGTGAACGGCTGAAACCGAGCTAATTTTCGGTCTCAGAGTGAATTCCGGAACTGGCTGGTACCGAGTATTAGCTAAATTCCGTTGTGAATGGGCCTTAAGCAGTTCACATCCCCATGCCATAGAATTGAGATTAGAGAGATTGGATCGAGGATTGGATATACATCACCATAGTTGGAAACCGATAACCCGCATATAGTTTTTTTCCAGCTAAGATCTCATTTTCTCCGTCAGTGTTTCCCGGTCGGAATTCTAAGAAAGAGTTAATACTTTTGAGAATTAACTAGGTCAGTCATAAGACCTTTAAAATAAGTCTTAAATGCATCCGCTATCATCCAGACCTTCGACCAGGTTTACTGGCACCAATGATATGTACAGTTGTGAAGTAACAACTCCACCGACACACATGTTGTAATTACAGGTGTCATGACCGGCAATTATTTTTTTGTCTGATGGTGGCGAATTTTCGGTGTTAATTTTTCAGGCCAGACTGTAATCTGTCCAGTTAGAGGAACTCGGGAATTCCCCACAGACTTGGGTCGACTACTTCTGTTACCGTCCTCTGTGGTAGACCTGTGGGGATTCTGGGAACATTTTAATACCCCCATATATATTGCCGGCGTTTATTGGGAATATCCCGTCCAGCCACTCCGTTGTTTTTACTTACATTATTGTCAAGAACATGCGAACTCACGAGAGAAGTGTGCCTACAGTATCAGAAACCACGATGACTCGATTCTTGGTCGTTAGCCAGAGCGATAGGGATCCGCTGACACTAACTTTATGGTCCTTATGATTTGACAAAGAGGCCTGAGCCGAGCCACTTCTGGGCACGGAATGAGGGATTTGGAGAGCTGTCCCAAATATTTTGTTTCGCGGGTTCGGGTGGAGCGTTTTCGGAGAATGTACCATATCAGTTGTAACTTTGTCCTTAACAAGTGCCATATGAGCTCGTAGCCCTTGTTCAGTCAGTTATTTTGCATGACGGACAAAAACTGAAATCGCCCTGTTAGATATTAACTTTGACAGAACATTTCAGATTTGAAAAAATGTCCAGTATAAATTGGCGATTTATGAGAAGAAGCAAGAACAAGACCAAAGGTTTCGATGGGATCCCAAAAATCTAATATCTGATCCTGATAATTGGGTGTTCTAGAAATCCGGTCTTCGCCAGACTCGTCAACATTCTACTATTGAAATTTACAAACAGATTAGGGCCATTGGCTAATCATCTGAGAAAACCAAGTTCAGATATGGATTCAGCATGTGTGAATAACCCTATATGTCATATCTACTTTGACGAAATTGATCAAAACTTCCTAGCTTGCTTCGTCCAAATTTCCGGTTTCGGCCAGATTCCGGGCAAACTAGTTGTCCGGCAGAGAACTAAAGCTCAGAAACAAATTCTGCAGGTCTCCTTGCCCCTACATCGAACCTTTAATGAACTTTAACAAAGTAACAGTTAGCATACCTTCCTCTCGTTTGATATCGGAATGACAACCTCGATGGCCATTTAAAAATATCAACCTTGCCTTCGGCTCGGTAGATTTTTTTCACGACCTACCTTACCTTTGCCTTGGATAGGTTATTTTCAATGACGTCTCGGTTTTTGGGATCCCAAAACGTAAGGGGAGGGATACCTATAACATCGCAAAAATGTCCGTCTGCACGTCTGTCTGTAAGCACGATAACTCTCGAAGGGAATGAGATATTTTGATGAAACTTGGTGTGAGGATTCTTTGGGTCAAGGGTAAGGTCAAGTTCGTAGATCGGCTCTGTAGGTCTACATTTAGGAGTGGGGGAGGGGGTTTCAAATTAAGCGGCAAAAAAAATATATTTTAAAAGCTATTGAGATAGTTGATTTAGGGGTAAGGAGACATGCTGAATCCGAATATGAAAGTTATTTTGTTGCCGGAGAAGTAGTTCACCCGGACTCCGATAAAAACCGGACACAAAACTTGTCGACCAGTTTTCGGCTACAGCGGTCCTATCCCTTTATTCTCAAAGGATTATAGCTCTGCGCACGTGGCGTCAATCATGTATTGATTCAGTGACGTAATCGAAGGTCGAAGGGGGCGAGGCGAAAGGGAAATGGGATGAATGTGTTTATTTTATAGCGGGTTTCGATAGGGAGGAATTGAAATTATTAATTAGTATGCGTGCTGATATTTTACCGCTGGGAGATAGGAGGTACACGGGTAGGCGGATTGGGAGAATTGGTCCTTACTCCTGCCCGAAGTGTGGAGAGCGAGAGTGTTTGCGACATCTGATGTGTGATTGTAGGAAATGTAGTAGGAATTGTAGGAATAAGTGAGGGGTTGCTCACTGAAAAAGGTGTACTTGTTAATTGAGGGGTTGCTCATTGGAAAAAGATGTACTGGATAAGTGAGGGGTTGCTCAGTGAGTGTACTAAAGTTGTTTAGGGAGGGGGTGGGGTCAGCCGGTCCCAGGTACTCGTGAACCAATCCCAGGTGCACGCGAGGGGTTAGGAATTGGGTGTACCCGTTAAAGGGGTACTCGAGGGGTTACACACTTGGGTGAGCCAAGCGAGGGGGTTGATTCATGGTGTACCAAAGAGGGAACTGCTAGGGTACGCGAGGGGCTACTCACTGAAAGAAGGGTGAACTAGGTTAGTGAGGGGTTGCTCACTGAGAAAAGGTGTACCTGGTAGGGGAGGGGTTACTCACTGGAAAAAAGATGTACTGGATAAGTGAGGGGTTACTCAGTGGGTGTACTAAAGTTGCCCGTAAGCAAAAAACTTCAAAATGGTAACATTTTTTTTGTAGGCTACATATTCAAGCGGTTAGATCATTTAGATTTCTTAGAACATTTTATTGCTAAATTACATAATAACCAATCATGATAGGTAACCGCCCATGATAAGACATAAACGGACTGGCACTGGGCGGTTACCACAAACTACTTCAACTTAACTTGAACAATAACTTAATTTCATGTCAACATTAATTAATCAGTTTTTTTCCCGTAAACCACACAAAAGAAGAAAAAAAAGAAGAAGAAAGAAAAATAAATAAATAAATAAAGGTAATTAAAAAAGAAATAATCGTGACTCCTCTTCCCTCCAACAAAAATTTCTTTAATCTTTTTTTAAACAATTATTGGTGTTCAGCCGCCTTAACACTATCTGAGAGTGAATTCCGTACCGCCTGGCCCAAATGTTTAATTAACAAGAGCTGTAAGCTCATATGGCATTTGCATGTGTCAAGATGATTTGATTGATCAAGAGTAAGTTTCGACTTTGCGGTTGAGATGCGCGCTATAAGGGAGCTGGAACTTCATTTGTAAGCAAAACCCTTGAGGCAAAACTGCTAATGGGCTGATGGGCATCACGAAAATGCATATATTGCTTAAAAGTATTTTTTTTACTTTGTGGTCAAGATTGGTACTTTAAGATGATGAAGAATCGTAGCTGACGTACCCGTTGTAAACATTGTTTGAATAAATGTTTCAAAGTCAGCTTGGGCTCAAAGAATATTTAGGTACTTTAAGGAATAATCGGATTTGGGAAGTAGCAATTTCTAAGCAAATGTTGTTGAGTCTCCAATATTCCAGCGAAGTTTCATCGTCCTAGCACATCTGGAAGTACCTTAACGCGCGATCACCGGAATCCCAGACCCCCCTCCCCCTCCTCCAACTCCACCCACAATAACCGGAGCCAATCCTGTTCTGTAAATGATTAATCCAGAGCATCTGTTTGTCATTCCCACGAAGTTCGATCCAGATCACACCAGTCTAAGCGGGTCGAGTATTTTCCGCCCTCCCCCCGATAATTGCCGGATTCGGTCCGGAAATGAAAAAGGTCACAAGAGAAAAATGTCCTCTGTTTAATTATTAAATTTCACTCGAATCCGATCACCCGTTCCAAAGTTACGCATGACTCAATATTCCGGATTCCCCTCCCTCAACTCCCCCCCCCCCCAAGATTATCATATCGAGGATTTTTTTTTTTATTCCAAGTCAGTTTGACCGGGTCCCTGATATGCCTTCCAAGTTTCGTCGTGAAAATCCCCCAAAAACGGAATTCCGGGATACCCCTCCTCCCCCCCCCCCTCAAGTGTCCGGATCCAGTCAAATTATGTAAAAGATTTATATGGACCAGATGTTTGTTCTTCCCAGCAAGTTTCACTCCGATACCATCATTCTAACCGTTTCTCGAGATCCCCCGCGGTGCACGTAGCCAATCCGATTCAGCAAATGACTTACCTAGAGCATCTGTTTGTTCTTCCCACAAAGTTCCATCCCGATCCCTCCATTCTAAACGGGGCACGTATTTCCCCCCCCCCCCCCCAATAGTTGCCGGATCCGGTCCGGATATGAAAAAAATCATCGGAGAAATGTCCTCTGTTGAATTCTTAAATTTCACTCGAATCCGATCAACCATTCTAAAATTACGCATGACTGAAAATTTCGGATTCCCCTCCCTCCACTCCCCCCACCATTATCTGATCGACAAAATTTTTATTTTGAAGTCAGTTTGATTGGGTCCCTGATATGCCTGCCAAGTTTCATCGTGAAAGTCCCCAAAACCACCATCACCGGAATTCCGGGACCCCCCCCCCTCCCATAAGTGTCCGGATCAAGTACAATGGCCTAAAGGACTTATCTAGAGCAGATGCTTGTTCTTCCCAGCAAGTTTCACTCCGATCCCTCCATTCTAACCGTTTCTTGAAATTTCCGGTCTCCCCCCCCCCAACTCCCCCCTGGCTACCGAATCCGGTCATGACTTTAAACGGGACATTACAGATATATATTCTGTTCAGTTATGAAGTTTCATTACAATCCGATCATCCGTTCGAAAGTTATACACTTCTCAATTTCCCGGATTCCCCTGCGGATTCCCCTCCCTCCACTCCCCCACCATTATCTGATCAACAATATTTTTATTTTGAAGTCAGTTTGATTGGGTCCCTGATATGCCTGCCAAGTTTCATCGTGAAAATCCAAAAAACCACCATCACCGGAATTCCGCCCCCCCCCCCCCCCCCCATAAGTGTCCGGATCCAGTACAATGAATGGTCTAAAGGACTTATCTAGAGCAGATGCTTGTTCTTCCCAGCAAGTTTCACTCCGATCCCTCCATTCTAACCGTTTCTTGAAATTTCCGGTCTCCCCCCCCCCCAACTCCCCCCTGGCTACCGAATCCGGTCAAGACTTTAAATGGGACATTACAGATATATATTCTCTTCAGTTATGAAGTTTCATTACAATCCGATCATCCGTTCGAAAGTTACACACTTCTCAGTTTCCCGGATTCCCCTGCCCTCCACCCCCCCCCCCAAAATGGTCGGATCAGAAAACTGATTATTCCTAATTTTGTTTGGTCGGGTCTCTGATATGCCTGCCAAGTTTCATGGTCCTAGCACAACTGGAAGTACCCTAACTCGAAAAAGTGTGACAAAATGCCCTAAATTTTCAAGTTTCCAGCGCCCCGCACTCCCCCCCATATGGTCGGATCGGGAAACTGATTATTTCCAGGTTAGTTTGGTCGGGTACGTGATATTCCTGCCAAGTTTCATTGTCCTAGCTCATCTGGAAGTACCCTCACTCGAAAAAGTGTGACAAAATGCCCTAAATTTTCAAGTTTCCAGCGCCCCAGCTCCCCCGCATATGGTCGGATCGGGAAACTTATTATTTCCAGGTTACTTTGGTCAGGTCCCTGATATTCCTGCCAAGTTTCATTGTCCTAGCTCATCTGGAAGTACCCTAACTCGAAAAAGTGTGACAAAATGCCCTAAATTTTCAAGTTTCCAGCGCCCCCACTCCCCCGCATATGGTCGGATCGGGAAACTGATTATTTCCAGGTTCGTTTGGTCGGGTCCCTGATATTCCTGCCAAGTTTCATTGTCCTAGCTCATCTAGAAGTACCCTAACTCAGAAAAAAGTGACAAAATGCCCTAAATTTGCAAGTTTCCAGCGCCCCGCACTCCCCCCCATATGGTCGGATCGGGAAACTGATTATTTCCAGGTTAGTTTGGTCGGGTCCCTGATATGCCTGCCAAGTTTCATTGTCCTAGCACATCTGGAAGTACCCTAACTCGGATATGTGGGACAAAAAAACTCGGACCGACCGACAGACCGACAGACCGACAGACGGAATTGTGATCGGTATATGGCACTTGAGCCAGAGGCTGCAAGTGCCATAAAAAGCCAGTTCGTCTACCACTCCTATACTCCGTCACCAGATTAGTAGCATTCCTTGTAAAATAATCATGCACGTCATTATTTTGTCTATAAGCATCTAATAACACAGACGGACACACTTCATGCAAACACTGGTAAGTAAAAACCGCAGCCTGGTAGTCACGAACTTGGCCCACATCTATCACCTTTAACTTCCTAAAACATGCTACTGTATTATTAGTCTCTTTAACTTAACCACCTATCAAACGGACTGCCTTATTCTGTAAAATCTGTACACGCTTAAAATTACTAATAAAATCGCTAGCCCATAACACACAACTGTAAGAAATATAGAGGCTAATAATCGCATGATAAAGAAGTAACATCACCCGAGCTGGTACGAAGTGCTTCAGCCGACGTATGATTCCAAGGCCTCTTGCAACTTTTGATGCAACAACATCGCTGTGACGTTTCCAAGACATGTTACAATCTAGGTAAAAACCTAGATACCTCACCAAATCAACCTGTTCAAGGGACTTGCCAGATAATAATATTCGCCCACCGAGATCTACGGGTGTGCCAATTCGACTAAAAACCATAAAGTTTGTCTTTTTTACATTGACTGCTAACATACTTATAGTTGTAAACACATTTAAATCATTTAAGACTATATATACTTTATTTATCAAATCATCCACAGAAATACCACAAAAAGAAGTAGCCGTGTCATCTGCGAAGATAAGACACGAATCACGAAGGTAAAATATCATAGTATCTACATAAACCAAATATAAAAGCGGACCTAAAACAGAACCTTGCGGGACACCACAATTTACAAGATATGGTCTGGAAGTTACACTATCAATTACAACCTTTATTGACCTTCCCTTTAAAAAAGACTCAAACCAATTTAAACAAACCCCTTTAACACCTAAAGACTCTAATCTTCTCAATAAAACACTAAAATCAACTGTATCAAATGCCTTTTTAAAATCAATAAAAACAATGAGAGGTATTTTTCCACTTTCAAGACACTGATTCACAAAATAAGACAGATGTTGCACTGCATGTGTAGTTGAGTGGCCTTTGCGCTTAAGAGACCATGTTGTGTTAGGTACTGGTAAAGCCGTCGATGAACTACTTTTTCAAGTATTTTCGAGAAAAGAGGAAGGATGGAGATTGGCCTCCAGTTCCTGACATCTGATCTCGAACCACCTTTGTGAATGGGAATAACCTTGGCTGTCTTGAGACCTTCAGGAAAGATTCCAGTTTCTAGTGACAGGTTGATGATATGAAGGATGCAAGGAAGAAGGCAAACCAAAACTGATTTAAAAGTTCGGAGATTCCTTCCAGGAGCTAATGCTTCCAATAATCTTAAGTAGTTCCTCACTGGAACACTTCTCCAACTCAAAGGATAACCTGTCACCTCTATCATCTTGAAAAAACTCGTGATGGCGGAAAGATTCTGGACCACGGTTATTATCCTGTTGCACTGTTTGACCAGTTTTTGAGAAATAATCAGCTAAGTGTTCCGCCACTTGTAGAGGATCATTTATTGTAGTCCCGTGTGTTTCTATCGAGAGAGGCTCGCCACTGCTTTTCTTCGGTATCATCTCCCCTATGACCTTCCAGGTTCCTTTTGAGTTACCTTTGGTTTCAAGAAATTTCTCTTCAAAGTAAACCCTCTTTGCTCTTCTTCTGAGAGAGTTCACCTTGTTACGGGCAATCCTGAATTCTTCAAAATCTTCGTCTTTTTCTGTCCTAAGGTAATGTTCATACAGCTGATTCCTATTTTCTATTTCTTGAACAATTTCAACTGTCATCCAGGGATTCCGTGGTACATCTTTTCTATCTCTAATGATTTTCATAGGACATGTTTGTTCGTAAATAGGTAGTAAAGCCGAGCAAAATGTGTCATATGCCTCATTCACGTCACCCCTTATTTCGAGAACAGGATCCCAGCTAAGCGTACTCATTTCTTCTGCAAATCTGTCTAGATAAGCCTTTTTCAATTGCCGTACTTTCCTTTTCTTGGCTTTACTTCTAGCTTTTGGCACACAAGTAATCCTCGCTATAACTGGTAGATGGTCAGATCCGGGATAAATACCCACATCAGCATAGCTTTAATTTATGAACCTGGAGCTGACAAAAACGTTATCAATCAAAGTAGCTGAATGGCTAGAAATCCTTGTAGGTACGCATGCTAAAGGGTAAAGATCATTAGAAACCATGTAGTTAAGAAAATCTAAATTATCACCATTCAAATCTAGCAAGTTAAAATTAAAATCCCCCATGCAAATGAAATCCAAACCACTACGTGACATGCAAGACATTAACTGATCAAATCCTTTAAAAAATTCATCCAGGCGAGTGCTAGGCGGCTTATACACCAAGCAAATAATAATTTTTTTCTTTTCAGTTTCTAATTCCAAGCAAAAACTCTGAATCTTACCTTCAATCCAAACTATCAAATCTTCTCTTATAAAATAATTAAAATTCTTCTTTACCAAAAATCCTAGGCCACCACGATTCAGAGACTTCCGATTTTTCACCTCCAGCGCATAACCTGGAAAAATAAATGACGAAAGAGACTGGTCTGAACTAATAAATGTTTCACACACACCCATTATGTCAATATTCTGCGTAGAATCGTCAATAAACTGCAGAACATCAAGATACCCAGTAGTTAAGTGGCAATTCGATGAACATAAGCACAGAGAATCTTGCCGTAAAATCTTCGAGGGCACGATAGAAGAACTTTTCTGCAGCGGTTTTAAACTAACAAATGGTATATTAACATCTTGACCGATCCGGGCATCTAATACATCCTCAATCCGGAAACAGTTATTCATATGTGTCTCAAGACACGTGCCGGTATTTTCACACATCAAAATCAACACTTCTCAAAAACGCCAAATTTTTTGAAGAGATAAAAAGACAAATGAAGTGGAAGTAAGGGTATGGGTACGAGGATACAAAACAAAATAAGTGGATACATTGCAATGAGGCAAACCGGAAAATGCATTAAACACAAACATCCGAATATCTATCAGAACGTGTCTGACAAAGAAAGGATTTTTCGCGTAGAAGCATCACCAGGCAAGTGAGCTAAAATTCGGCCCTTTTCCGTCCAAACATTCTTAACCCCGAATCTATCTCTCGCAGCATCCAATATCGACTTTTTGCGCTTTGTAAGAAATTCATTCACAAAAACACCAGCACCGGCAAGCTTCGACTTGAGCTTATAAACCTGAAAAGCTGTTTCTCTGCTTGCAAACTGTACAGTCACTGGCGCTACAACTGGGGTGCTCACGCTAGCTGGGTTAGCACGCACGAAACGATGTGCGCGCCTGATCTGGTTTGCAGAGAATCTAACCAGCCCCATCTGTTGGTTGACAATACTCAGTATAGACGAGTTTAGATTCTTCAAACGCAGACGGACCTTTCTTCTCTTTCGACAGTTTAGCCAGGCTTTTTTACCTTGCTTTTGTTTCACACCCATAAAACCCAGATTGTCTAGTAATGAATCCTGCTTTAAGTCATCAACATCCGCTTCAACACTTACAATACGGGATTCAAGAGACTCCATCTGACTTTTCAGCAGCTTTTCAATTCTTGCAAATTTGGGGTTGTACTCAATGCTGATAGCATCGTATACCTCGCTCACAATCGTTTCCACACTAAGAGACTGCTTAATAGTCAGTCCTTCACTTTTCTCATTTACTTTTTTCAGAATCTCCGTTAACATGCTGTTTTTAGTCCGCAGTAGCTCATCTTCCGTAGCAGCTAGCTTTTCAAATAAATTTGTAACAGTGTTAGCTCCTGGTAGTGTGCTACCCTGAGATTCTGGAATGTGATCCAGGTAAATATCTGGAAAGCAATCTAACTCTTCAAACGCAGACGGAACTTTCTTCTCTTTCGTTTAGCCTCAGATGCATTCTGATCATAATCCAAAAGACTTGATTGCAAAACTGTCTGCAAATCATGAGTTCCGTAACAAAAAACTCTGAACTGATCCGATTTGTTCTTCCCAGCCGATTTGATGATACTAAAAATACGAACGGGCCACAACGGATATCGAGCAAACTTCGCCAAGGCCAAATCACCTACTCGGAAAGACATCTTTTGGGGTAAATCATCAACTGAATAAAGGTTATTACCTTTTCGTGGGGCAGGCCCACGTAATCTGTGGCAATAACCAGCGACAGGTGGCCCAGAGGAACGCAGGACCTGCTAATGAATTTTTCCTCTGTACTCTGACATCCAAATATCCAACACAGCTTACTGATGAATTTTTCCTCTGTACTCTGACATCCAAATATCCAATACAGCTAACTGTCCACGATAATGAAAAGGTTGATTATGGATAAATAGCAATCATGTTAAAGGGGTCTAGCGAAGACTTGGAAATTTACAAGATTCGATTGTCTGGATCAAGAAGTCTGATAAACATTAAATTTTCTGGGATCCCAACGAAACCTTCGGTCTTGTTATTTTCCGATATCAACCTCGACGTCTCAAGTTAACCTTTAGTAACTTATGATTTCGAGTTTGAGAAATCTATACGCATGCTTTATGCGTAGTAAATTTGAACCAGTTTTCTGTTTGCAGTAGAAACCCCCCAACCGGAAACTTCAGGTTTGTCGCTTGTGGCGGCCTACTTTTGATATTTTCCCACCATACTGGTTTTCCTTTAAGCGTCTTTGTCGAAAAGAGCAATGACGCAAGTTCTGTCGGCTTCGTTCAAAGGCAATGCGCTATTTTAAGCTTGGGCAAGCTTTGTTTTGGTTGTTTACTGGTGGGCGTGAGCATTGTAGTTAGTTTCCACAAATCGCATCCCCTTCGGTTGGGAGATGGAAAATGGATGCACATTCATTGACGTCCTTCAGTCAGGGTTGCCACATGTCGCCCGATAGAGTGAATTGTCACTCTATTTTATTTTTGTCACTCTTGTCCGACGTAGGACATAAAATTCGCTCTATTTAAAAAAACATCCAGAGGTGTTATTTTCCAGCAGTGATTCCGAGCAAAAGTGACTATTTCACGATTTTTCAAGGACACTAAATTAAGATTTGTAATTTTGCAGCATTGATTCTGACCAAAAGTGACCGTTTCCTATTTTTTTCATGAAAACAAAAATTTCACTCCCAAATCACTCTCTGTTTTCGAGAAAATGTCACTTCTAATTTTTTTCGATGTGGCAACCCTGCCTTCAGTTGCTACTGTTAAGTTGCAAGTGACTAACCTCTTTGCTCACTACCTGAATGCATTTCGGCAACGCCGGGATTCTTTATTTCCTTCCATGAGCATAATGAATCGTTATATGATTAGTATATATGTGAGTTTTAAATATGAGCATGTTAAAAGATCATCCTTGCGAAAATTTTCAGTGAGTCCTTTCATTGTTATTCCTGTTCTTCTTGGGTATCATGTGGGACAAATCATGCCTGAAATTGTGTTTTGTTTTGTGTTTTGAATCGGCTAGTTTAAGTATTATGTGTAAAGGTAAGATCAATAATGAGGGTAGGGCGACATCCCTGGCTGCTAGACCTGAGTATTTTTATTTATTTGTATTTGTTAAATTTAGTGATTGTGGGAGATCAGTCTGAACTTGGAAGTGAATTTTGAGGACGAAGCGGTCAAACGCCCCAGAAACTTGAGCCCTAATTTCTGCACCTGACACTTGATATTCAGCCACTCTTACACCTATAGTGCCCTGGACTACCGAAAGGCGGAATATCAACTTACTAGACAGTAGTCTCGTAATCAGGCCAAACTTCCGCCAATATTTTACAGTTTACATCGACACCTAACCCGTTAATTAGAATAGTAAAGAGTTAAAACTTGTCCAGCAAGCCTGAGTTTTGGATGCCCAAGAAGCATGAAATTAAGTGGATGTTCTGGATGGCCAAACATCGTTTCCGAGACCAGACAGCGTGGCACCATTGATATCAGCCGCACCTGTCAGATCCGCGGTTTGTTAAGCGTTTTGGATTTCTCAGGCGTGGTGGGTAGATACCCAGACGAAAGATTGGATGATTGCAAGTGTATTCATAGTTGTGCAAATGGCACGTACTTCAAGAGATCGTAAGTTTTCGGTCGTGTGTGTGCAGTAGACATTATGCTGTCTGGGAGCACGTGAATCAAAGAAACAAAAACAAGATCGTCGCCTCTTCTTTTTTATATTTGAAAACCGCGCACTTTCTTGGCTTTCTTGACAGATTGGAAGAATACAGTATCGATAGATAAGCTGCATTTTTTGCATTCAGTACGACTCCAGACACTTTTTTTCTATCCTTGATTGTTCTTGGAATGAAACTTAAAAACTTTCGTCCCCTCAGACGTAACGCTTCTGATGGTATAATTGACTGATACTGATATTATAATGTATTTTTACAAATCTCTGTCCCAATAATAAGGTGATGTATGTTTCTCATTGAGTGTCATTATGTTTGTTCACTCAATACTTAGTCGCCCATAACGTGACAAGCTTGTAAGCTTTAGCTGATGGCAGACAACACGTGCCAAGATTTGTCACATTTCTTTACGGTATGAATATATCCACGTGCTGTAAAGTTTGAAGCCAAGCTGACCATTCATACGGAAAGAAACAAAAACGAGATTCGAGAGTTCTCTTTATCAGCTAATTATCCGTTTAAGATGTTAAGCGAGGAATAAATAGAATTTCGGATATTTTGGTTGCATTTCGGGCAACCGTCCTCAACGAAGAAAAAGCTAAATCTTAAATTTTAGAACAATACCAACAGAAGAGCGATGCGGACTCGATGAACCATAAGATGACATACAAGTAAAACCAGAATAGTAAAGAGCAGTTGTCTTGGAGTTTACTATTTAGTTTGTTTTTCGCTGAGGATGTCTGCCGGAAATGCAACAGAAATATCGGAAATTGCAGTTATCCCTCGCCTAACATTTTAGTATGATAATTGTGTGAAATGGCCAGCTTGACTTCAAACTGTATAGCACGTGAATAGTTACCATAAATAATAATAATACTAACTTATTGCTGTCCACTTCTAACAAACTTTGCGAAGTTTGGGGAACTTTGCGAGTTTGTAATACTGGGTTCTTACCTTTCTTTTTAGTGTAACGTCCATTTATTGAACAATCCACTCTTGCGAGAGCTGTAGCAGTTTTCAGCTTTCGATTTTCGGTTTCACCGTTTTTATGGCACTTGCAGCCTCTGGCTCAAGTGCCATATACCGATCGCAATTCCGTCTGTCGACCCGTTTGTCTGTCACATGTTTCGAGTTAGAGGACTTCCGGATGTGCCAGGATGATGAAACTTGGCAGGCGTATCAGGGACCCGATCAAACTAACCTTGGAATAATCAGTTTCCCGATCCGACCATCTGGGGGGGGGGGGGTTGGAGGGCGGGGGAATCCGGAAAATTGAGGGCAGTCTGTCATACTTTTTCGAGCTAGGTACTTCCAGGTGTGCTAGGACGATGAAACTTGGTAGGCGTATGAGGGACCCGACCAAACTAACTTGGAAATAATCAGTTTCCCGATCCGACCATCTGGAGGGGGGAGTGGAGGGCGGGGGAATCCTTAAATTGAGTAGTGTGTAAGTTTCGAACGGGTGATCGGATTGGAATGGAACTTAATAACTGAATCGATGATATATCTTTGATGTCCCATTTGAAGTTCGGACCGGATTCGACTGATATGGGGGAGTTGGGGAGAGGGGAGACCGGAAATCTCGAGAAACGATTAGAATGGAGGGATCGGAGTGAAACTTGCTGGGAAGAACAAGCACCTGCTCTAGATAAATCGTTTACGCAACTGGAGTGGATCCGGACACTTGGGGGAGGGGGGGGGGATTCCGGTGATGGCGGTTTCGCGGATTTTCACGACGAAACCTGGCAGACATATCAGGGACCCGATCAAACTGACTTGGAAATAAAAGTTTTCTCGATCCGATAATCGTGGGGGGAGTGGAGGTAGAGGAATCAGGAATATTGAGTCATGCGTAACTTTGGAATGGGTGATCTGATTCGAGTAAAATTTAATAACTGAACAGAGGACGTGTCTCTGGTGATCTTTTTCATGCCCAGACCGGATCCGACAACTATTTGGGGGGGGGGGATACGTTACCGGCTTAGACTGGAGAGATCGAGATGAAACTTTGTGGGAATACCAAACATACTCTTGATAAATCATTAACTAGAACCGGATTCGCTCCGGGCACTGTGGGGGGGGGGAAGTTGGAGGGGGGTCCGGAACTCCGGTGATCGCGAGTTAAGGTACTTCCAGATGTGCTAGGACGATGAAACTTGGCTGGAATATTAGAGATTTGACAAGATTGGGTTAGAAACCGTCATTTTCCAAATCCGACTATTCCTTAAAGTACCAATCTTGACGGCAAAGTAAGAAAAATATACATTTCCATGAGCCCATTCTCATTTTGGCCTCAAGGGTTTTGCTTACACATAAAGTTCTACCTCCCTTAAAGTGTGCATCTTAACCGTAAAGTCAAAAGTACTTTTGATCAAAGGATACATCTCAACCCATGATCGTTTGTGCCACAAGGGTTTTGCTTAAAACTTTGTTTCCAGCACCCTTAAAGTTCGCATCTTAACCGAAAAGTGAAAAAAATACTTTTGACCAAACGGTATTTATTGATGATCTCCAAGGACCTGTTATCGTTTTTGCCTCAAGGGTTTTGCCTACAGATGAATTTCTAGCGCCTTTAAAGTGCACATCATTACAGCCAAGTTTAAAAATAAAATACTTTTTACCAAACGATAGATTCTCATGATTTCCAAGTCCATGATCATTCGTATCTCAAGGCTTTTGCTTACAAATGATCAGAACAAACCCACGAAAAGGCAAATTCTATATTTAATTTTTTGAACCGCCCTTAAATTGCAAGTGCCATATGAGCTTATAGCACTTGTTTTATGTGGAGCTCATAACTCGTGCAGGTATCAAGCTACGAATTGGTACACTTGTGGGTATTCGGGTCTAGTTGTGCCTTTTGGGGGTCCCACACCCACCTGGTTCAGGGACAACTGGGCCACATATTACCATGTTCGTAACTTGACTAAAGCTGGACGTACGACGACGAAATTCCTTGTAGCCTACATGTAGGGCTTGGAAATAACTTTTAAGGGCTTGGGAAATAACTTTTAAAGTTGCACCTCCCCCACCCACCCCGGTCATGGGCAATTGGGGCCAGATCTCCCATTTTTTATGTTTTTACCTGGTTTTGAATATGTGACGCCGAGTCCTTCCTGCCCATGGACAGGGTGGGTGGGGAGGTGCAACTTTAAAAGCAATTTCCCAGCCCCATGTACAAGGAATTCCATCGTCCTGTGTCCAGTTCTGGTCAAGTCATGAACATTATTCTCTGGGCAATCTGGGACCATTTGCCCCTGAACCGGGTTGGGATGGGGGGGAGGGGCCCCCAAAAGGTAAAACTAGACCACAATACCCCACTAGTGTATCAAGTTTGAACTTGATACTTGCACTGGTTCACTAGTTATGAGCTCCGCAAAATACGGTGAAACCGGAGACCGAAAGCCGAAAGCTGCTACAGCGCTCGCGATAGTGGATTGTTCCAAGGAACACTCCACTAAAAACTTATCAGCGAGTAACTTAGCCAGCCACCCCTTTCTTACCTTCTAATACCAACACAGTATTCCAGCTCCTACTATATCCGTCTCATGTTTATGTTTATTTGTTAGATGGGATCTAATCACTCGACATGGAATCGGAAGAAAGGTTTGTAAATCAAAATATAGAAAAAAACATGATTGGACCGGTTTCAATAACGATTTGCCGTGTCATTAACAAGCTGGCTTGATTCCTATCACCGTAGTAATATCATGGGATAAAATACAGTCATACTGACTACAGATTTTGACATAATTTAATGGAAGTCGTGTTGATAAAACACATAAAACATCACAAGTTCACTATTGTGTGGAAGCCGCCGTCACTTTCTAACGTATCGGTCGTAGTTAAGGTCTTCCCTGTTGAACCCTTTTCTTCGTAGACGAAGTTTGAGTCTCACCCACGTGTTCTATCCCAGACAGTACACTCTGACTCTTTGGCAGTCCCAATTCACAAACGCCAATTCCTCTCGGTTGACGTTCGCATTCTGGGGAATAACCTCTTACTTGAAAGAATGAAAGCCATCACAAGAATTATGTGACCAGTGGCAACTGGTCAATCCCACCACGCTCATTGCCTAAGCTGCATGTTAATCTACCCGCGAAAGTTTTAAGGCATTGCGTCCAACTAAGGACAAGCTGCCTTCCAATCCGGAGCAGGCAGAAGGTTTGTGAGAGAGGTAGTGTGGCTCCTGATGGCCCACTTTGTGTGGAGGATGAAAATTTGGACCATTTTCTCGGTAGATGCCCGAAGCTTTCTGATTTAAGAAATATTTATCTAGATGGTGTAATTTTGTCACTTCCCGACATTTTGATAGATAGATAGGGATATCTATCTCCCTACCGTTATTACTCGAGTGGGCGTGTATATAGACGAATGTTTAGATTTAAGAAGGAGTCTGATTGTTTAAGTTATATTTTTGTTTCTGTTTTTTCTTTGTGTATACGGCCCTTGGGCTTTTGGAATACACTGATCTATCTATCTATCTATTAAACTTCCTTGACTGGAGAAATCCATGATCCTTAAGATTATGAGATCAGTAATGACCGTAAGGCTGCTGAATCGTTGGTGAAGAAAGGACTCGGGCACGGGAGCCGGAGACGACAAGACAGCCTGACAAAGAAGGTGCTTGCCCCCATCCCTCTCCCTGACAAGGTTGCCTCATGTCGCAAGAGAGTGTGAATTGTCAATTGTGAATTGTTTTGTTTTTGTCACTCTCGTCCTACGTAGGACATAAAATTAACTCTGTTTCAGAAAACGTTCAGATGTGTCATTTTCCAGCAGTGATTCCAACCAAAAGTGACTATTTCATTTTTTTGTTCATGAAAACAAAATTAAGATCTGTCATTTCTGCAGCAGTGATTCCGACAAAAGGTTACCATTTCACTTTTTTTCATGAGAATAAAATTTCACGCCCAGTTCTCTGTTTTCGACCTAAAAGTCACTATTCTATAAAGTTTTTCAGTGTGGCAACCCTGCTCCCAGTCCGGAAAAGACGACGCGGAGGCTGAAAAGGGACATGGCCAAAAACCTTCTATGTAGGAGGTTTCTAAACAGCTTGTGTCAAGTTAGATCGGGGTCAGACCAAGTGTAAAAAAGCGAAGCTGAACCAAACCTTAAAATTCGATTTGGTTCTTTAGAAATAGCACAAACTAGCATTAGTATTCAAGTATGAGTTATAAATATACATGTTTCAGTCACAGCTGCTACACGTGCTCAAATGGGGAAACCCTACTGGGCTGTTATGCTTTTCCTAAGCACCATGTGTCGTTTTGATGGATCTGATGATTTCTTGTTTCTTCAGAAAGCGTGGACTAGTTCGAAATGTAACGCGGTTTCTGCCACTCTGTTCTGTTTCTGTTTCGCTGCTCTTCGCCTTGATGTGGGTTGTCATTATTCTACGGTGTTTACCATATTGATGGTAACACCCATCATCTGTTTGCTCGATTCGCTTGGCTCACGTTTCCGTAATAATTGACATTGCATCTCCTTCCCCAGTAAAACAAGAGCTGCAAGCTCGTATGGCACTTGCAAGGGTATTTAGAAAATATGTCAGTTAATGGTTGGCGTTGGTCAACGATGGGTAGGTCCTTCCGGAACAACCTCCCCTGTCTTCCTTGTAGTGCCCGGATCTGATCTGGGCCTAAAAATCACACAACGACGCGTATGGCAAGTTCCGTCCATTCAAGTTTGTTCCGATCCCTCCACTGATTCTGTCGTCAGGCATGTCAAAAGATTTCTTAGACCCCCTTCACCCCCCCCCCCCCCCCCAGTGGCCGGGTCAGTAAATGGTGCGTTTGTGGCTCACGACCGCCCCCCTCAAAATCATCCCAAAATTGCCAGATCAGGCCGGGACCTGACAGAGGAAAATATAGTGGTTATGGTCTTCCTACCCGCCAAGTTATGTCCCGATCTCTCCACGCGCAACGTGGCACAAGATCTCCTCACCCCCTTCTAACTCCTCCTACAGGTCATGTGACTTTGCCAACTATGAAGTTTTAAGTTCACTCATTCGAGAGCTATGTGTGCCACAAGATTTCCGTGATCTCACCTTCAACTCACCCCCCTGGCTGGTTCTGGTCCGGACTTGTAAATGGAACATCGCTGTGACATGTGATGTTGCCAATTAGGACCATTTCACTGCTGAAGAGCTATGCATGCCGTAAGATTTCCAGGTCCCCCGTCCAACTCCCCCGCAGCATCCGGTAAATGGTTCTTTTTGGGACTTCGGACTGTCCTGCCCGCCAAGATCCGTCCCAATCCCTCCACTCCATGCGTGCCACAGTATACCCTCAGTTCCCCCTATTCTAATCCCCCCTTCTAAATGAGCATCTGGGGCGTGTGCTTTTACAAAGATCTTATCATTCATCCAAGAGTAGTGAATGCTAACAAACTCCAGATTCCCCCTCCTTCTACCGCCCTTGATGGTCGGAACCGATTGAATGTCAGGGCGTAATTTACTGTGGGGCAGGGGGGGGGGGCAAGCATCCACAGAAACAGATCGGTTTTCTTTAGTATACCTATGTCTTCATGGTAAGATTGGAACACGGTAGCCTTGAAACTTTTATAGCGATATGCATGCACTATGCAGGGTTAAACACGTCTATGTCAGACGCAGAGGCGTTACTAGCCAAAATGTTTGGGGGGGGGGGCAAGGAATTAACCAACCGGCTGGTAATTTTTACCGACTGTTTTCAAGAAAAAAACGACTGTTTTGACGAAAAATCTACGAATCGACTGTTTTAATGAAAAAATCAACTGTCTTGGCGAAAAATCGCGGCGCTTCGCGCCGACTCTTTTATTTTTTACCGACTGGCCGACAACATTGGGGGGGGGGGGGGCAGTCATGACACCCCAGGTCAGACGACCGACTAAGTGATCTTTTGGTCATTGGTACCCAACCTGAAAAAGCGAAGAAGCTTGACGTCAATCGCGCAGTGGACAGTTTCGTGAATTTGAAGAAGCGTCGTTTCGCCTTGGTCGATTAGTAAAATATCTCTTTGTTTTTGTTTTTTTTTTCATTACGTTTTTCTTCTTGAAATAAAACTGCTCGTTTTCACTTGACTTGGGAAAATCGGCTCCAACTCCCCCCCCCCCCAGGATTTTGACGAAATTACGCCCCTATTGAAGGTCCGTCTGTTCCGGTCCCTAATATGCCTGGCAAGTTTCATCCTCCTTGCCCATCTGGAAGTACTCTAATTCGTGATCCGCGGACCGACCGACCGACAGAAAAGAGATCGGTATATACGAAAATGAGAAAAAACATACAAAAAGTAACTACTGTTTGGATGTATGTGATCGATGGAAAAACAACAGATTACATTTCTGAAAATTGAAATGTACTGTTGATGATTTCATGTTCGATTGAATCCGCCACATTTAACTTTTTGTTTTGAACAAATCAGACGGCTTGAATTGCATAGCAACCTAAATTGATCAAAAGAAGATTTAAAGAGAGGAAAATTGAAATGCTAACCATATTGGGTTTTCCGGTATCAGATTTTCTATTTTTAGGTATGAAAAAACAGTCGTAGGCGTAAACCGTGCATCAGTCTGAAATAAAAGAAATATAAGAAAGGGGCTATACTGTATATTTTGGTGCGACCAGCAACAGGGTGAAATCATTATAGTCTGCACAAAAGTAAGTAAAAGGTCGCTTGACATTGAAGTCCCACGCGAAGAAATAAATTAGTGTTTCTACCCACGCCAGAGGTAGCCGGCGTCGGGTGTCCCAAGAACATGACGCAGCCTTATTAGTCAAGAACGCCGACTGCTCTGGTCGTCATTTGACAGGAGACAGCAGTAGAGGTGAGACCACCCTGGCGAGTTAGGCTTTGCTCGCCACCCCACTGCCCGGTTGAAAGAAACTCCCTGAAGCCAACGTAAAGCGCGGCTGAGCACGATGAAAACAAAACAAACAAGTGCGCAAGCGATCAGACGTGGAGTGTAAAAGTAAAATGTCTATCACATTTTATATACAAACAGCTTTAGAACCAAGACATTTCTCACCCCCAGTAACCAAACAAGTATTGAAATAACCCTGTAATCATCCCACTTTAAAAGCTTTAAATGTAAACAAACCGCCAGTATAAATCCAAAAAAATGTTGAAGATCTTGCACGAATAGCATTTTTTCGAACACTGAATGGTCTGCCAGCTAGTCCCTTCCTTTAAACCTCTTTTCCGTTAGCAAGGTAATAACAAGGGCGATAAACCAATTCGTAGCAGCCTAATGCCCCCTTTGTCACAATTCATTAAGAACGGCATATCATCGATCAAATGATAAAACAGTCAAGTTTCCAACTGTTCATTAAAGATTAAAAGTACGTCGCGTCGTCTTATTTGTTGCTGTTACACCAAATCCTCATCCATATATATATCTCCCCAAATATCCAGGAGTTGGACTTGAGACCTGTCATAGACGAACTTAACTCATGGGAAATCTGGGCCCAGCTGCCCATGAACGGAAGGGGGGGGGGGGGGGGTCGGGACCCATCAAAATGCATATTTACACCTTTTCTCCCTCAAGTATACCAGCTTACAGTTTGATTCCGGTCACGGGTCAAAATCTTTTTTCATGGGCAATTTGGGCCCACTTGCCCATGAACGGGGAGGGTGGGGGTGGTTCAACTCTCCCCAGCACCTATGATCCAAAAGCACAAAGGAATTTCATCGCCTTATCTCCAGTTATTGTCAAGTTAAAAACATTAAAAAATGGGCAATCTGGGCCTAAATGCCCCTGAACCAAGTGGAGGTGGGGTTTGGGACCCGCAGAAAGTAAAAAGAGACCCCAATGCTCACAATCCTACCAAGATTCAACTTGATACCTGTTGATTCCTGTCACGGCTAACGAACTTTACTCCTGGGCTATCTGGGCCCAGTTGCCCATGAACGGAGTGGGTGAGGGAGGTGCAACTTTAAAAGCAATTTCTCAGCCCTAGGATCTACACGTCCAAGGAATTTCATCGTCCTATGTCCAGTTCTGGCCAAGTTATGCACTTTATTCACTGGGCAATCTGGGCCCATTTGTCCCTGAACCGGGCTGGGGTGGGGGGTGGGACCCCCAAAAGGCACAACGAGACCCCATTACTTACAAGTGTACCAAGTTTGAAATTGATACTTGCACTGGTTCACGAGTTATGAGCTCCACAAAATACGGTGAAAACCGGAAACCGAAAGCCGAAAGCTGCTACAGCGGTCGCAATAGTGGATTGTTCCAAGGAACACTCCACTAAAAATTTCAGTGCCGATTCGCTTCATCTCCCCATGCCCGTCACGAAGGTCGACATTCATGGCACCAGGAAGAACTGCACAGCTTTCGTCCCGACAAAAGTACAAGTAAGGAAATGTAGGGTGTGTTCCAGCTTCTTCCCTTATTACTAAAAGCTGCCACCGTCGTTCCTATCTGTAAGCTATAACCCTTATCACACATGTCAAAGCCAGACTTCGCCTTACAGATTTTTCTTCCGGATTCGAGACAACCGTTTTCGTCGAGAGGGATTTGGAAGATGAAGTCTGGCCAAAAACTTCTACAAGTCGGGGGCGTTGGACACCCCAGATTCCCCATATCTGGAAGATGCCGTAGAGAAAACACATGTGAGAAACCCGATCCACGATGTTGGCTATCAACAGGAAGTCGGAACACAACCGTACGGACGAATTACATTCTGATCATGAGGAAGCAACAGCAACTGAACTCATTTCAATTAACACAAACGAAATGAAAGGAAACTGGTCACACGTTGAGCGTCGTTTCGGAATAGACGAAAGTGGGCCTAAAGTAGCGGTTAGCTTGTCTCTTATGTCACATCGCTTTTCTGATCCAAGACAAAAGAAACAACAATAAAATTTTCCTGAGTTTTCTTGATCAGCGAAGTATCCCCCTTAAGGCGTTAAGCGAGGGATAAGTACAATTTCGGAATTTGGAACTCAAATCGTACCTAACCTCGCTTAACATCTTATAAGGATAATAGCTGATAAAGATAACACCCGAAAATCTTGTTTTGTTCCTTTGTATGGGACTTGCAGCTTCGCTCAAGTGCCATATACCGATCGCTTTTCGGTCTGTCTGTCTGTCAGGCCACTCTTCTCGATTTAGGGTACTTCTAGAAGGGTAGGACGATGATACTTGGCAGACATATCAGGGACCCAACGAAATTAACTTGGAAATAGTCACTTCTCCAGTTCGACCACCGTGGGGCGAGTGGAGGGAAGGGGAATCCGGAATCTTCAGGAATGTGTAACTTTGGAACGGGTGTTCGGACCTTAATGAAACTTGATATTTGGAAAGACCTCGTGTTTTGGATGTCCTTTTCAAGTTTGGACCTGATCCGATGAATGTGGGGGAGTCGAAGGGGGAACCGGAAATCTTGTGACACGATTAAAGGGGAGGATTGGATGAAACTTGGCGGGAAGAACAAGCACAAGCCCTAGATACATCAGTGACAGAACCGGACCGGATTTGGGCACTGTGGGGGAACGTGGCTTGAACATTATAGACTTGACATGATTGGCTTAGAAATAGTCAGTTCCCCCATCCGACCATCGTGGGGGAGTATGAGGGAGGGGGAATCCGGAATCTTGAGGTATGTATAACTTCAAATAATGTATGCACGGATAGGTCAGCGACGATGCTTCTTCAGCGATATTTCGACCCTTCTTGGCAAGGGTTCTCGTCAGGCGGTCAACGTTGGGGTAGGAAACAAACCTGTAATAAATAACTGAAGCTTCTACCGACTATAAATGTCTGATTAGGGCAAATTACTTTCAAATACCACTGTAGGGAAAAAACTAGTCCTGAAATTTAATTTTTGACACGGTCGCTGTTTTGGCTGCACGATTGGGACGATTATGCACGATTATCTATTACTGCATGGACGTGCACCGGACTCCATCAGACTATTTGAGAAGCCGTTGAGATAAAGAAAAACTGAGCACGCATTAACCGAGCGAGACCGGAAACGTAGGACTGGGTTATTCATGGAAGAAAATTAAGCCACAGTCCCTTATTAACAACAAAACCGAAGTCGAACAAAATGCAGAAAAACCTTTCCTGTCGTTGCCCCAACCGTGCAGCAAAAACAGCAGCCGTGTCAAAAATTAAATCTCAGCACTAGTTTTTCCGTGAAATGATAATTATAAGTAAGAGATACAGGCGAGTGCTCCCTCCTAGAAACGTGGAACGAGGTTGTTAATGGAATAAAATTTAAGCTATCAGTCCCTTATTAATAACAAAACCGAAGTTGATCAAAATACAGAATAAACCTTTCCTGTCATCGCCCCAGTCGTTCAGCAAAAGCAGCGGCCGTGTCGAAAATTAAATCTCAGTTCTAGTTTTTTCCCTACAGTGGTATTTTAAAGTAATTTGCCCGAAGAAGATACTTACAGTCGGTAGAAGCTTCAGTTATTTACTACAGGTTTGTTTCCTTCCCCGACCTTGACCCTAAAGATTGACAGCCTGGCGAGGACCCTTGCCAAGAAAGGCCGAAATATAACTGATGAAGCATCGTAGCTGACGTATCCGTTGTATACATTATTTGAATATATGTTTCAAAGTCAACTTAGGCTCAAAGAATATTTATGTTTAACTTTTGAACGGGTGATCGGATCTTAATGAAACTTGATATTTAATAAGACCTCGTGTCTAAAATTTCCTATTTAGGGTCTGGACATGATCCGATGAATGTGTGGGGAGGGGGGGGGGGGAAATCTTGTGACACGATTAGACTGGAGCGATCGGGATGCAACTGGGTTGGAAGAACAAACACAAGCTCTAGATACATCAGTGACAGAATTGGACCGGGTTTGGACACTGTGGGGGAGGGGGGGGGGGGGTTGAGTTCCGTTGACCGCAAATTATGGTATTTCCAGCGTGCTAGGACGATGAAAATTGGCTTGGACATTGGGGAATTGACAAGATTTGCTTAGAAATTGTCACTTCTCAGATCCGACCATCCCTTAAAGTACAAATCTAACCGCAGAGTACAAAAAAATACTTTTAAGCAAAATATACATTTTCTTGTTCCCATGATCATTTTGAATTTCTAGTCATCACATCACACTTGAATTTCTAGTGCGTATCTTAACCGAAAAATAAAAACTTTTTACCAAACGATATATATTCTGATCCCCAACGGCCCATGATAATTTTTGCCTGTGAATTCCTTAAAGTACAAACAACAGTTTTGAGCAAAATATACATTTTCACAATCCCGATGAGCTTATCATCATTTTTGCTTCAAGCGTTTTCGTTACAGATAAATCTCTAGCGCCCTTAAAGTGCGCATCATCACGGCCAAATCCAAAAATAAAATAGTTGTTACGGACGATTCTCGTGATTTCCAAGGACCCATGATCATTCTTATCTCAAGGTTTTGCTTACAAATGATCACAGCAAACCCACGAATTGACGAATTCCTACTCTGATCCAGCCTTGCAAGTGCCATATGAGCTTCTAGCTCTTGTTTTTATATGAATGGTTAGCTTGGACATTTCGACCCAAGAAAAACAAGACCAAAGGTTTTTATGGGATCCTAAAAATCTAATATTTGATCCAGACGATTGGGTCTTGTCTTTGCCAGGCTAATCATCTAAGAAAACCAAGTTCAGATATACCTCTATAAGCCATATCTATTTTGACGATACTGACCGAAACTTCCCGCTTTACTTCTGCCAAAGTTCCGATTTTGGCCGAATTCCGAGCGAGCTACTTGTCCAGCAAAAAAAGATAATTCAGAAACGAATTCAGTGTATCTCCTTATATATAATCTACTTCAAATAAAACTTTGCCTTATAAAAAATATTCCAGTTTCAACTGGATTCCGGAAGAATTATATGTCCGGGTAAAAAATGACTGTCATAAAGCGACTCGTCGTCTCTCCTTACCCCTTAAAACTGTCATCTAATCAACTTCAGATAAAACTTTTGCTTTTAAACAATTTTCCTGTTTTGGCCGGATTCCAGGCGAATTAGTTGTCCGGGTAGAAAATGCTTTGCACTTAAGTGCTCAACATGTCTTCTTACCCCTAAATCGAACATCTAATCAAACTTTTACTTTTAACAAACTTTCCGGTTTGTTATTGTTATTGTTGTTATTTGCTTTCGGACAAACTACTATTCCGACGAAAAAATGGTTTTCATCATCGTGTTCAGCATGTCTTCTTCCCCATAATCGATTATCACATTAGCTGTTTAAAAATATTTTGTTTGCCCCTTAACCTGAACCCTCACCCCTAAATGTAGGGCTACAGAGCCCATCTACGAAGTTGACCTTACCCTTGACGCAAAGAACCCTCACACCAAGTTTCTTCAAAATATCTAATTCCCTTCGAGAATTATCGTGCTGACAGACGTACAGACAAACGGACAACTTTTGCTATGTCATGGGTATCCCTCCACTTACGTTTTGGGATCCCAAAAAAACCACGTGTAATTTTATTCCTAAATAGTTTATTGGGATTTATCTGCCGTGTCGTTGCATAACCATGAATAGGTTTTGGTAGTTGTAAAAAACGCTAGCTATAATTACAATGTTTACGAGTCACTAGCATTCATTCACTTTTGCCGTTATGGCACTAGTAACAATTAAGTGTTGTAATTCCTCTTCATCTGTAAAAAAAAAATACGTTAGTTAATAGATAGAAATTAAGAAGGAAATGTAAATGTATATATTTATGGAATAGTATTTATATGAAGCTGCAAGCTTTAGTAGCATGCAGCAGTAACCGATGCCACTTCATACTACTAGATCAAGGACCGGATGCCACTGAATACTGCTGCTTAGTATTATCCCAGTCTCATGAATAGTCAAATGAAAGTATCTCGTACTACATTAAATGCAACTACACAGGCTACAAATTTTTCAGCGGTTAAGGTATGTTTCAGCCTCCTGCTTAGGATTGCTAAAAGCCACCATCATCGTTTCCACTCCGTATAAAGGGACGGTTATTACAAGTGACAGAAATAACAAGTAACATGAAACAAAACATTTTGTCAAAAACGGTTCTCAGTTTCAATTTATTTAATAATAAAGCAAACATATCTCTCGTGGTCAGAGCCCAAATACGATGCTTTTTTAGTCATAAACAAAAATAAAATAAGTTGTGAACAGATAGCCTACCACACTGTAAAATGTTTTTCCGTACAAAGATTAAAGTTAACTGCAGTATTTGCTACTCGAATTATTCTTAACTCTACGCAGATAAGATTAATACCAAATCGAGATACGACGCATCTGAGTAGCAAATACTGCAGTTAACTTTAATCTTTATACGGACAAACTTTTTACAGTGCAGGGCAGAAAAATGCTAAAGATGATTATACTGCTTTACGAAGCTCGGCACAAAGCTTCTACTGTAACGCATAGTGTTACAGTAGATTGGGGTCAGTTTGGGAACCTTCTCAGCCACTTCTCGGGGGGGGGGGGGGCGAGATCTTACAGAAACAAAGGGTGGGGGAAGGAAAGAACGGTACATGGGGTGCTGGAGGAGGGAGGAGCCAAATTTGCGGCATAGTTTTTCGCGGCGGGAAGAAAGTGACAACTATTTTATCCATACGAAACTAAAGTTACTTCTGAACTTATCTCGAGGCCTCCGCAGGTAAGATTTGCGTTCGTGGGTGTCAAAACGACCGATAGTACGAACACACGATAAGGATCGAGAGCTCCCGGACTGGAATTCCTGCTCGGATTTGCGGCACCATCATCACTTTCATATGGAAAAGTTGAAAGCTTTCCAACTTGATGATGAAAGTGCAGGAAATCCAGCCGGGAAATCCTCATCGTGTGTACGCACTTTTAGATGCGAAAGAGCTGGAGGAGAAGTGTGTCAAATTATATGTGTACAAATTATGGATGTTGTTGCGGGAATAGAAAAGTAAGCTATGGCTTCCTTTGTGGGATTATAAACAAGCTGTTGATGTTTGGTATGTGACAGTATGGTTAACATAAATATTTCCGTCTAGCGGAAATATGGTGTCTGTCAGAAGGTAGCCTATTATTTATGTTGATATTGTATAGTGAATATTGGATGTTCCATATTACATATCCAACATAATTCAAGAAATTTGCGTGTGCTGGCTTCCATGGTCTCCCAAGTCTGGAAACATGGTTTTCTGAAGAATCTTTTTCGAATAATAATGGTTTTTATTCGACCAGTTTCTTATAGCTTTTTGGCTGCATTTTCAAAATGTACACGGCCATGTAGGCCTAAACTGGTGTAATTTTGATTAAAAAAAAACGATGTAGTTTGTCCTTTATTTTTTTAATTTGAATACTTTACCGTATTTTTTCGATTCAATTCAATTTTATTTCAACACCAGTTACGGACTAGCCGAATAGCAGGTGGTAAAGTCAACATTCATTAAAAACTAACCCAAATTGTCAACATATACTAGAAAGTGGTCGAATTTTATATAAAATACTGAGAACAAACAATATAAAAAGTAACGGTTGGGGAAATAGACAACGAGGGGTAAAAATAATAACCTATTAATTTCTATTCCGTAGGGAAACAAAGGAGGGGACAAAGCTATTCTTGTATCTCACGTGTCGGCAAAACACTGGTTGAAGGGTAGGGACTGGTTCGGAAGCTTGTCTTTGAGGCCTCTCCCTTTCTGTTGTAAAATTGGGGGGCAGGATGTCGCGGAGGACTGGGTTCAGTAGAGTCTGCCCTCCAGACTTTAAGCACAAATTTTCGCGACGGTGAGACAGGGTTGTCAGATTAAATTTTTTCAGAAAATAATATAAGAGACTTTCAGAGATTTGTCCGTTATTAGGAGAGCTCGGTATTGTATCCTCTCTAGAGCAAAAAGAGAGGGAAAATAGATTATTATATCGTTGTTCCAGTCGTTCCTACGCTTCTTTTCGTTTCCAAGGTAAGATAATAATGGTTCTTACAAAAAAATATTTGTGTAACTGTTAGAGAATTGTCGAACCAACCATGCGATGGTAACAGGTTGGTATTCCAGCTGAGCCTTGTTTTAAACACAAAAGGCTTTATACAAATACTAATAGTCATCTAATCTTCATTTAAGTTCGCTGACTTTCAGCTTACATTTTGGAACTTTTTACTCTGTTGAATTTTACAATCTTTTTGCAAAATTGTTGACTCGTCAAAAGCGGTGGTGCTGTCTTTGTTTTAAGAGTTTTTATCGGATGGACTCGAAGTGCATTTGGCTATTTTTTTCCATGGGGGCCCTGGGATACGAGGATCCCGAAATATCGTATTCGTTCTTTCCCCATTGCAAAATGACCAATCTAAATAAGTAAAATCTTAAACCTGTAATTGCACTTCATCTTGTATTATATTACATCAAAGAACAATGAATTAACAAGTCAGGATCAAGGTTTACAATTTCTCTTTAAAAGTCTTCTAGCAAATAAGGGAAATTCAGGTACGACCCTCGCCAAAAAGTATCGAAATGGATTCTTTGGCAGAGTTTAAATGTTCCGAAATTTTTTATGAATGAGGTCTAGCTTTTAGATGGTGTACATAGTTTGAGATTTGGTTGTAGGATTTCAGAAGTTTGGGGACGGAAACGTTATCCGGTAAACGCATCGGATGGTTGATACATAGGTAAAAGCCCATGCTGAATCAAAAGCTACTAGTTCTTGCCTCTCTCTGACGGTTGACCCGGCCGGTATCCGATGATAACCGGTAATTTACGAAATCCTGATTACCCGTCGCCCGTCGATCCGGAAATGGTTCGATACTGGGACGAAACAATGATTCTGGGTATCTTCGTTTTCCGGACGGCATGGAAACTTTGCCCGAATCCGGTAAAAAAAACGGAAATCTAAGAATGAACCAAAACGGTCCCTGGAAACTGACTAGCTGGAAACTGATTAGGGACTTGACATAGGGAGGAAAAAAATAGTTCCTTTTTTTGTCGGACCAGTAGTTCGGCTTGAATCCGGCCAAAACCAGAGAAAACGACGTATGCCCACATTTCTTGGTCTAATAATATTTTTATAAATATAGGAGATATTTTCTTCACCGGATCGACACCGGATGTAGTATCCGAGGGTACAAAGGTGCCGACTATGCGCAGTCGAATGTGAATGTACCAATCCTGAATTTACAAGAAAGTCGTAACACAGACCAGTTTTGGATCCAAACGAAACTCCACTCTTGTTACAATTAGTATATCGACCGTTTTTGCTACTGTAGTCTACTCATTTTTATAATAATCCAGATACTAGTCTAACACTTCAGAACAGTAATCCTATGTTCGATTTAATTTTTTATGACATTTTTTTTTATAATCAAACTTATGGTTACATTTTGTAAGGTGAACTGGATTGAAATATCTTTTGATACTTCAAGGTTCGTCTGTACCGTAAGTGAGTAGTTCCCTGTTCTGGTCCTTTTTTGTGTGTGGTTTACTCGTCGAATGCGGTGTGGAGACAAAAAAATAATAATAGTTGAAAGGAGCAACATGGTGTTCCCCGATTGTGGTTAAGAACTTCAAGGGACGCAACTCTCAATCGTTTAAAGCTGGATAGTGTTAATCCGTCCCTGCCTGCCCACCTGTTTCCGCACAACTTGATTAGCAAGGCCTTACAAGATTTGGCGTGGAGGTGCTAGTGTCACGGAACGGTAAACAAAGACTTATTTCTCAGTTACCAACTCCCGGGTGCCCGCCTATCCGGCTTCATTGAGAAGCGAAGAAGCAGACGCCAATGTGAACAGTGACATAGTGGCTGACGCTTATGACGGAAGAAATCTCGCCGGTCATGGGATGGAGACTGGATCCCTATAATGTGTGAGGGGAGTTAGTGGCTACGCTATAGTTACAGGAAAGTACATTTTTAACTGAGCAAGGTTTTACTAACTTGTATAAAGCTTATTAGGTAAAAACACCGATGTGAATTTATTAGGTTACGATCAGAACAGTAATCGTAGTTCCTAGGAGGATAAATATTCCTTCAGCCCAAGCTGACTGCGAATCATATTTGATAGTGCAAAACGGATACGTCAGATGAATTTTATTGGAGCTATATTTCGGCCCTTCTTGGCAAGGGTCCTCTTCCGGCTCAGAACCGCTCAAGTTGGAAAAAAAGAACTTATGTTTTTTGAGCCGGAAGAGGACCCTTGCCAAGAACGGCCGAAATATAGCTCCAATAAAATTCAGCTGACGTGTCCGTTTTACACTATCAAATCTTAGTTCTGCTTCTTATTGTCGATAGCAGAGGAACTAGTTATACAACTAGATATACTTTTCGTCAACGAAAGTGTGAACAAAAGACGAAAATAAAAAACGCTTTGATTTAGTTTCGTCGCTACTTTTTTTAACGCTGACCCATTCGAAACCTCTAAAATGGTATATCCCAAGAAGGATCTAAAAAAAAAATGTAATCACTACTGTAATTAATCTGTGTTTTTGTTCATCTTAGAAATATAGGCAATGGTTGAGCCTGAACTGAAAACAGTTTTGCCTGTCTGTGATTTTATCAGTTTGTTATGTGATCAAGCTGCTTTTCTTTAGCTTAATTTCTAGCTGCTTTTGGCGCAAGTGTAGCGATCGTAATGTCTTTCGGTCCTTCCCGCTATCCTACTTTTGCTAGTACGTGCTGGGACGATAAAGCGTCACTGACACGCATATGAAGGCTCAAGTCCAGTGTTCAAGGAAACCTTCCGTTCCCGGATCTGACCATCCGTACTAGTGGAGAGGGGGGGGGGGTCCGGAATCTTGTGACCCGGTATGTCGCGAACGGGTGATCTGATCCAATCGAGACTTGATGGACGGTACGAGCAAATGCCCCTAGATAATAGTAGTAATTTTGTACGAAAAAAAACTAGGGCCATATTACACACGTCCACCTTAATTATGCACATTCACGTAAATTCACTACCTTTCTAACCCTCAAAAAGCTTTGTAACTCCTGGCGCTCTATTTGTAAATCTAAGCTTCCTAGCAGATTCAAAAAAAAAATTGAGTACTGGGATTCGAGTGAAACTTGATACGTGTATGAGAAAATAAAGTAGGTGTGACATTTTGAGTTGAATATTATCTGGGAATGGTGGGGGAAGTTAGAGGGGGGAATTCTGTGGTTGATGCTGGTACTGGTGTCAATTATGCCGGTGCCAAAAAATGAGGGACGGTGATGAAACTTGGACAGCGAAATACCATGGGTTTATATGTGGCCATTTTGGGGCCTAGACTACACACGGTCTCGGAGGGGGGAGTTGAAGGGGATACAGCTGATCTTCCGGGAGTGCTCCAGTTCGAGCGAAACTTGATGGCTCTTGATGTGCCATTTTTAGGTTTTAACCTCACCAGACCACGGTCGCGGGATTAAGAGGTTTGTTTTAAAAAAATTTGTTTGAGGCGTAGGTAGTACCAAATCAGCGGAGCGTTTCCGGAGATTTACCATGTAACAATGTCACTGTCAGTGAAAAGTGCCATATGAATTCGTAGCTCTATCTTTGTCCTGAGTCTTGTCGTACATTAAGTGTATTAGAGAAGTTCATAAATTTCAGAGCGAAAACAGTCAACTAAACAGCGTCAGAAGCAGCAAAAAAAGAAAAAAGAAGCAGTGCCGTCTATCTATCGAGGGGCCCTCCTCAAGAAACCTGACCCACTCTTACTGGATTAGCTCGTTAAGGGGCTTCAACATTAAGAATGACGGTCCTTTCACACCGCGCGGGCTCTTACGTTGGGTTCCCATGAAATTATATGGCTAGTGAATGAATGAATTTATTACGCACTGTCCTAGGGCACAAAGTGCAGTACAAGAGTAACAAGACCAAAGGTTTCGATGGGATCCCAAAAATTTAATATTTGATAAATATTCTTTGAGCCCAAGGTGACTTTGAACCATTTATTCAAGCAATGTTTACAACGGGAACCTCAGCTACGATTCTTCATCAGCGATATTTCGGCCCTTTTTGGCAAGGGTCCTTGTCAGGCTGTCAATCCTCTGGTTCAACTTCGGGGAAGGAAACAAACCTGTAAGCCAAAAAGGGCCGAAATATCGCTGATGAAGAATCGTAGCTGACGTTCCCGTTGTAAACATTGTTTGAATTAATATTTGATCCAGACAATCGGGTCGTGTAGAGATCCAGTCTTCGCCAGACTCCTTGAGGCACTTTACTAATAAAATTTAGAAACAGATTAAGGCAAATGGTAATCATCTGAGAAGGCAAAGTTCAAATATGGATTCAGCTTGTGTGTTTACCCCTATAGTTCCTGCCTTACTTCTGCCAAATTTCCGGTTTCATATTCGGATTCAGCATGTTTCCCTATCTTTAAATCTGACTTCTAATCAACTTCAGATTAACTTTTATTTTTGAGAAATTTTCCGGTCTTTACCGGAGTCCGGGTGAACGACCTGTCCGGTGAGAAAATAATTTTCATTTTCCGATTCAGCACGTCTCCTTACCCCTAATTCGGACATCTAATCAACTTCAGATAAAACCTTTACTTTAACAAACTTCCCGTCTTTGGCAGGATTCCGGGCGAACTGCTTGTCTGGCGAGAAAATGGGTTTCATATTCGTGTTCAGCATGTTTTCTTACCCCTTAATCGACTATCTCATTAGATTTTGAAAAATATTTGTTTCGCCCCTTAATTTGAAACCCCTCCCCGTCCCCTAAATATACAGCTATGGGGCCCATCTACGAACTCGACCTTTCCCTTGACTCAAAGAGTCCTCAGACCAAGTTTCATCAAAATATCTCATTCCATTCGAGAGTTATCGTGCTGACAGACGGACGGAAAGACGGACAACTTTTGCGAAGTCATTGGTATCCCTCGACTTACGTTTTGGGATCCCAAAAACGTAAGAAAACACTAACAACAAGACCAAAGGTTTCGATGCCGATCCCAAAATATAATATTTACAGACAATCGGGTCTTGTAGCGGTCCCATGGTAATCATCGCAGAAGACGAAGTTCAAATATGGATTCAGCATGGGAGCCTGCGTCATGTCTACTTTGACGAAAGTTCCTGCCTTACTTCTGCCAAATTTCCAGTTTCAGCCGGATTCCGGGCGAACTACTTGTCTTGCAAAAACTGAGGTTCAAAAACAGATTCAGCATATCTCCATACCATCCATATCGCCATAATCAACTTCACATAAAACTTCAACTTTAAAAAAAAAATTCCGATTTCAGCAGGATTCGTGGTGAAATGTGTCCAGGTATAAAATGATCGTCGTACACGAACTCGACATGCCTTCTTACCCGTTAATCGAACACCTAATGAAATTCATATAAAACTTTGTTACTTGTCCGGCGACAAAATAATTTTCATATTCGGATTCAGCATGTTTCACTATCCTTAAATCGAACCTTTAATCAACTTCAGATTAATCTTTTGTTTTTGACAAACTTTCCGGTTTTGGCCGGATTCCGACCGATCTACTTGTCCGACGAGAAAATCATTTTCATATTCGAATTCAGCATGTCTCCTTACCCCTAAATCGGATATCTAATCAACTTCAGACAAAACTTTTACTTTTAACAAACTTTCCGGTTTTAGCCGGATTCCGGGTGAACTACTTGTCCGGCGAGAAAATGGTTTTCACATTCGTGTTCATCATGTCGTCTTACACCGTAATCAACTATCTCATTAGCTTTTAAAAAAAAATTCGCCCCTTAATTTGAAACCCCTCTCCCCTAAATATGCAGCTATCGGGCCCATCTACGAACTCGATCTTTCCGTTGACTCGAAGAGTCCTCACACCAAGTTTCATCAAAATATCTCATTCCCTTCGAGAGTTATCGTGCTGACATACGGACGGACGGACAGACGGACAACTTTTGCGCTGTCATAGGTATCCCTCCACTTACGTTTTGGGATCCCAAGAACACACAAAAAAAACACACAATTTCAAAGAAATTTAATCACAAAAAAGAACTAAGCTAATGGGGAGGTGAACAGGTAAACGGCCAAGCTGAAGAGATAATTAGTTGTGACGAGGGCTTAATATGTAGGGTTTATACATGTTTATATTAAGACTGTATATAATATAATAATAATTGTATTTAAAGCAAAAGGCCATGTACAAGAAAATACATATAAAACAACACAACAAAATAGCTTTAGATGAACTAAACTAAACTTCCCCATCCCTCTCTCGAAATTTCACCACACCATCAACAAATCTGCAAATTTTACATATAACGCTTGGCGTCGGGCTCTTTAAGAAGTCAGGAAGTAACAAAACCTCACCTCCCAATAATTCCCTTCTTAACCCAGAAAGCTCTGGACACCGGCACAGGACATGGACCAACTCATCAACTCCATTACCACACCATCAACGTATACGTTTTTATACATTTTACGCATGTTTTTGGGATCCCAAAAACGTAAGTGGAGGGATACCTATGACATCGCAAAAGTTGTCCGTCTGTCAGTCCGTCCGTCCGTCTGTCCGTCCGTCTGTCAGCACGATAACTCTCGAAGGGAAAGAGATATTTTGATGAAACTTGGTGTGAGGATTCATTGGGTCAAGGGTAAGGTCAAGTTCGTAGATGGGCTATGTAGCTCTATATTTAGGGGTGGGGGAAGGGGTTCAAATTAAGAGACAAACAAAATGTTTTTAAACAGCTAATGTGATAGTCGATTATGTGGTATGCTGAGCACGATAGTGAAAACCATTTTCTCGCCGGACAAGTAGTTCGTCCGGAATCCCGCAAAAACCGGAAAGTTGGCTAAAACCTAAAGTTTTATTTGAAGTTGATTAAATGGTCGATTTCGAGGTAAGAAGACATGGTAAACATGATGGTGAAAATCAATTTCTCGCCGAACAAGTAGTTCGTCCGGAATCCGGCGAAACCCGGAAAGTTGCTTAAAAGTAAAAGTTTCATTTGAAGTTGATTAAATGTTCAGAGGGAAAAAGACATGCTGAAAACGATGGTGAACACTATTTTCTCGCCGGACAACTAGTTCTCCCGGAATCCGGCCAAAATCGGAAAATTTGTTAAAAGCAAAAGTTCGATTAGATGACAGATTAAGGGGTAAGAAGAGAGGCTGAGTCTGTATATGACGATCATTTTGTACTCGGACATATAATTAGTCCGGAATCGGTTGTAACCGGATTTTTTTTTAAGTCAAACTTTTATTCGAAGATGATTAGATAGGGATAAGGAGATACGCTGGATTTGTTTCTGAATTTTCTTTTTTTGCTGGACTAGTAGTTCGCTAGGAATTCGGGTGAAACCGGAAACTTGGCAAAGTAAAGCAGGAAATCTCGGTCAGTATCGTCAAAATAGATATGGCTTATAGAGGTATAACTGAACTTGGTTTTCTCTAATGATTAGCCTGGCGACGACTGGATCTCGCGAAGAGAAGACCCGATTGTCTGAATCAAATATTAGATTTTTGGGATCCCATCGACACTTTTGGTCTTGTTTATTTACTATTTGCTCTGAATTCTCTGCCGGATGAGTTGCGCTAACGCAAGCAAAAAATACTCTTTTCTTGTGCTGCGTAGATTTGCGGTGCGCTAAGATGCGTCTTTGCTAGATGTAGCGCAATTGCTGCGTAGCAATAGTCCTATTGAGATGATGGTGATTAAAAATGCACATGTTTTCTCCTTATTCGCCTCCTTATTCGTGAGTTGCGCTAAAGCAAGCAAAAACACTCTGTTCTTGCGCTGCGTAGATTTTCGGATGCGTCTTCGCTCGATAAAGCGCAATTGGTGCGTAACAATAGTCCTGTTGAGAAGATGGTGACTAAAAATGCATCTGTTTTCTCCTTATTCCTTTTCTTCGGACATTCTAATCCTCTTGGAAATTTTCTGCTGATTACGTACGACATAGTTACTACAGAAAGCATTTCAACCTTTTCAGCCAGGTCCACTTTCCAGATTTTTCTCCGGATACTTGCCATCCGTTTCGTCGTGGTGTACCAGACATTGTCTGGAAACCCAAGGCGTTGGACACTCCAAATTTCGGTGTCTGGAAGGGTTTCGTAGTAAATTTCATTACCAATTACGTAACGACTTGAATCGTGTGACATATATTTTATTGACACACCAAATAAACAAAAGGATAGTTTCACTTTTATATGCACTAGCTCGCCCAGGCTCTACTCCAAAACCAGTTTGCTCTTTCTGGTTCCGAACCACGAATCAATCTTGGTTCAGGCAACGCGTTTAGAAGAAAAAATAAATAATATGCAGATGTTTCGGGGTAAGGGAAAAGGTAGAATGATTGAGATTTGTATTTGGGAGGCAACAGATGAACGAAAGGGACATTAAAATTCTGAAGAGTAAGCGATATTAGAAATTTGATTTTCAGTTTAACCGGAAGAGTTGGCTTGACCATGCGGAAGTGAATACCCATGTCTCGAAGCATGGTGGGTAGTTAATCCGATCGGGAAAGTCGGAAAAATGAGTAATTTAAATCGGTTTATTATTTGGAGCTAAGTGAAAAGTAATGAATATTGTCGAATATTTTTCGACAATATTTTTGTAAGATGAATTACATCTTTTTGCAGAGTAGCTGGAATTTTCGTAGGCCATCAATGTGAATTTTTCGTGCGTGAAAGTTACCGCCCTTTCTCCAACCGTTGTAAAGTTTATTTCCCCATCAGCCACCGACACGTCGTGGTTACTACTGAGAAAAGGGTGGATTATATCCTAAAGCTTGGTGCCCACAGAACGCATATTCGCATTCAGAGGCGTTACTAGCCAAAACGTTGGGGGGGGGGGGGGGGGGGCAAAGAATTTACCGACTGGCTGGTCATTTTTACCTACTTTTTTTTGCAGAAAAACGACTGTATTCAAGAAAAAAAGCGACTGTTTCGAAAAAATCGACTGATTTTCAGAAAAAAACGACTGTTTTGACGAAAAGTCGACTGATTTTCAGAAAAGTCGACTGTTTTAATGAAAAAAATCAACTGTTTTGGCGAAAAATCGCGCCGACAGCATTGGGGGGGGGGGGAGGCGTCCCCCTCCCCCCGGTCGTGACGCCCCTGTTCGCATTCACCTAAGCGTATTCGGTGTCGCTAGCAGAAAAAATTCGCGCCGCGCCATTTCAACTTCAAGTGAAGTTTCTTTCTAGCCGCGAAAAGTGTCGCATTCTGTGGGTAGCCAGCTTAGAGTGCCACTCTTGCTTATTCTGCCTTTCATATTATCCCTAGCTCCCTTAAGAGACTAGAAGATTCTGAAATCCCCGCCTTTGTTTCGTTTTCTACCTACGACTTTTTAACGAATTTTGGGCCTAGCCGAGTTTTGAAAGTCACGCAACGCCAACTTCACCGAAAGCTTCAAGGTCCATCAGAAACTCTTTTGCAAATAAGGACATGCGAAGCTTCAAGTATTATCTTTCATTTTGAAAGACACAAAGACACTTTTCAAATATTTTGCGTCCAGCCGCCGCGTTGGAGAGATGGCGGCTGGATAGATTCGACATTCCCTAACAGGAAAATCCCACAAGTTCGTTTTTCCAACTTGAGTGGTTTTGAGCCTGAAGAGGACCCTTGCCAAGAAGGGCCCAAAAATAGCTCCAATAAAATTCAGCTGACGTATCCGTTTTGCACTATCAAATATAATTCGCAGTCAGCTTGGGCTGAAGGAATATTTATAATTGCAAATTTCTCGTAGAAAGTAATGACATTTTTGAATATGATGTTTCTGATCCATTTCATCTTGAAAAGATCATTTCTAGTAAGAGTTCTACTTTAAGGTATCGCAGTATTTTGTCCATGAGGTTTGATTAAGTTTTCTCTTTACAGACAGATGCCTTTGCCACACCGAACATGTGGCTACGTCTTGGACTATCTTCATTTGTGCTGTGGCTGATGTTGCCCTCCTGTCTCTATTCACAAACTTCAACTCTCATGGTTCAGCGCCTATCCAAAGCCCAGTTTGAATTTTCCCTGAATCTGTACTCAGAGCTTACAAAGCATACAGAGGGAAATCTGTGTTTCTCACCCTACAACTTGGCAACGCTACTGACGATGCTGTTTTATGGGTCAGAAAAAAGTTCGACGACGAACCTCCAGTTGAAAGAAGCCCTGAAAATCAATGGACTGAGTGAGTTTGAGATTAACAATACATCGCGATTCATTTCGGAGGAACTATCGGCCGTGTTTTATAAACAAATTACCGGGATGGCTAATGGACTTATCTTAGATGGCTCCATCCGCATCAACCACCCTTATTTGGAAACAGTACGTAGAACATTCAAAACTGATGTCTTTCAATTCGACTTCCGTAACAAGCTCGATTTCACCAACGATATGATTAACAGGTGGATAAAAAATCGAACTGATGACAACTTAAGCGTGAAGCTGACGAAACGGAACGCTAAACTCGTGCTAATGAGCATTGCTAAGTTGGACTCAAAATGGTTATACCCCTTCGACTTGCACATGACTTTCGAGAAGGGCTTGTTCTACATATCGTCGAAAAACAGGTATTGTATAATTTTTACCACAAACAACTTTTGAGACTGTGGTCTACCGTGGGAAGGGAATATCGTAAATGATACAAGACATTACCTAACAACAGTATCTAACTGCAAGGTCAATTAAGAGCTTGTAAATGTGAGGATTTATGTCGGTTTTGTACAGACAATGTTCCGACTAAGGTGTGTCTCAGATGTGGATAAACTCATATAGTTAAAGAGTTGCGACACTGTAATGGTATGTGATTATGAAGCATAAAAACTAAACCAAGTGAATATTGTATGGCGATCGTCGGAACAAGGTTCTCTTGCTTTGATATCTACAAAAGTACCGTAGAGCAAATGTTGTTATTCTCCGGACAGGCGATCAGGATTGGTCTGCCGTGAGCTTGATTTCTTGATTTTTCGTGCCTTAACGCAAACGGGAAATTTTAGATTTTGTCTCCTTTGTTGCGGGCAAACATAGAGTCTAATCGTTACGCAAGAATCAAAATCTTACGTGCAAGGTCCACCAAAGTTTAAAAGGCTTCAGAAAAATTCTTGAAAAGATTTTCAATCTAGTAGTTTTTTATAAGTGCCACGTTCGCTCCCTTTTCATCACTTCCCAGTTGGAAAATTCGAAAAAAAAATCATCTTATTTATACCAGGGATCCATAAATTTCCACGGAATTTATGATCGTTCTAAAAGTTCAGGCAAGAAATCCAAACCTCTACGAGTGTTCGGCAACATCTTCAGTTCAGTTGAGATTTCTTCCACTTCGCTAATCGTTCCTCAAGAATCGAAATCTTACGTGCAAGGTAGCCTACACCAAAGTATAAAATGCTTCAGAAAAATTCTTGAAAAGATTTGCGATCTAATATTTTAAATAAGTGCCACGTTCTCTCACTTATTATCACTCCTGGTTGAAAAATTCGAAAAAAACTCATCTTTTCTGTACGGAATTTATGATCGTTCTGAAAATTCTGGCTAGAAATCCAAACCCCCGCGAGAACTCGGCACCGTCTTCAATTCAGTTGAGATTTCTTCCACTTCGCTAATCGTTCCTCAAGAATCGAAATCTTACGTGTAACGTAGCCTACACCAAAGTATAAAAGGCTAAAAATTCTTGAAAAGGTTTGGGATCTAATATTTTATATAAGCGCCACTTTCTATCCCTTTTTAACACTTCTGGTCGGAAAACTCGACAAAAAACTCATCTTTTCTGTACGGAATTTATGATCGTACTAAATAATTTGGCTAGAAATCCAAACCCCGACGAGAACACCAAAGTATAAAATGCTTCAGAAAAATTCATGAAAAGATTTGCGATCTAATATTTTAAATAGGCGCCATGTTCTCTCCCTTATTATCACTCGTGGTTGAAAAATTCGAAAAAAACTCATCTTTTCTGTACGGAATTTATGATCGTTCTGAAAATTCTGGCTAGAAATCCAAACCCCCACGAGAACTCGGCACCGTCTTCAATTCAGTTGAGATTTCTTCCACTTCGCTAATCGTTCCTCAAGAATCGAAATCTTACGTGCAACGTAGCCTACACCAAAGTATAAAAGGCTTCAGAAAAATTCTTGAAAAGATTTGCGATCTAATGTTTTATATGTGCGCCAGGTTCTCTCCCTTTTTATCACTTCCGGCTGGAAAATTCGAAGAAAAAACTCATCTTTCTTTACGAAATTTATGATCGTTCTAAAAATTCCGACTCGAAATCCAAACCTCGACGAGAATTCGCCAAATCTTCAATTCAGTTGAGATGTCTACCACTTCGCGATGAAGTAAGAAAATCTGATGGGGAAAACTTGCGCAGTGAGGCATAGGGCCATTTTGGCGAAATTTTTAAAGTTTCGGATTTAGCTGTAGAGTTCAAGCGGTTAAAGAGGGGATTATCAGAAGTCGACTCTGCTTTCCGTTGCACCCAGGTACTATTGTTATCAATAGTTGCATTTTTACAGATACCATGGTATCTGATTCTACGGTCTAAAGTCGTTTTCGCAGTTATCGTGGTATCAGGCCAGTTATCGTGGTCTCTGATATTCAGATACCATGGTCTGACTGTGGTAACTGATCGTGGTATCTGAAAAGTGATCTCACTTTCATCAAATTTTTTCAAATTGGTGAGAAAGAAGTTTAGCACTTAGTGATGTAAATGGAAATCAGTTTTTCTTTTGGGATGACTTCGAAAAATACATTTCGGCAATAGTCGTTTTTGCAGAGCAGCCGTATATCAGATACCACGGTAACTGCAAAAACAACTAATTGCAGATTCAGTTACCGTGGTAACAGATACCATGGTATCTGCAAAAACGCAACTAATAAGAATTTGTGACGGTACACGACGGAGTTATATATAGTGATAAAGAAGCGATAAAACAAGTAAAAACAAATGCACAATGATTCAAGACCAACCTAGATAAACTTCAGCATTAAACATTAGGCACGAAAAGGACTGAGATGGGACAATCTAGCTTACCCGTCACTTATTCACTTAAAAAGGCTTGAGACCCGATGAAAATGCATTACTTCGTTGCTTCGCTATTCACAAATAATTTGTTTTAATATAGTGGAATTTCCCTGTCGGATTTGTGGTACCCATGTGAGCTTTTACCTGTAGTATGCTTGACGTAAACGGTTTATGAAAAATAAGTGGTCACGTAGTGACTTTCCACTGGCCACTAAAAAGCCGCGTTTGTGTTGAGATTCAAATTTTCCGCGTCATAGTAGAATTTTGCGTCGTGAGGACTGCCGTGGATTTTCTGAACGTCATGCTAGACCAAATAGTGAAAAATAAAACAATCCCTTAAAGTTTAACTGAAAAGCCAACTTAATTTTTGTGTCATTTAAATGAATACACTGAATTATTTGGATTCTGCAAAGGGATTTTTTTTATTTTCCGCTATCTGCTCTAGTTATGACGTTCAGAATATCTGCGGTCGTCCCCACAACGAAAATTCTGCTATGAAGCGGGAAATTTTAATCTCATCATAAACGCGGCTTTTCAGTGAGCACTGGTGAGATCGGTGAAGATTGGAAAAAAAAAATCATGAACCTTTCTCGTAAGGCATACAACAAAAATACAAGCGCATATAGGTAGCCTACCACAAATCACACGGAAATTCCACTATTTGAAAATCGATTATTCGTGAATAGCGGAACAACGAAGTAACGCATTTTCACCGGGTCTTCAAGCCAATTTAAGTGAATAAGTGATGGGTAACTAGATTGTCCTATCCCAGCCCTTTTCGGTTAAACTTTTAACACGATCCAAATAACGCAGCGTGTTCAGTTAAATGATGCAGAATTAAGTTGGCTTTTCAGTCAAACTTTAATAAAAATTCTTTCTTTTTAGCTTTATTCCATATCCTTTCATAGTTACTCAGATTGATGTAAAAAACAACCTGCTTGATCGACTTTCGTTCCTCCGATTGTTTAGTTGAGCTCATCTAGTCAAATACTGGGCTGATTGTTGTAAAGCAAAACTCGTTTGCTTTTTTTCAAGTTCGTTACACTTTTTGACCGTTTATCTTTTGGCACTTATAAAGTTGATGTAAAACCGGAAACAATTGCCACTTCAGCATCAGTTGATAACAAACCACGAAGATTCTCATTGTATAGAAACTGGTCTGCCCTTAGAGACAAAACCGAAGGATGTCCCAGATTTGTTTTAATATACAGGTGGACGTTAATTAATTTAAGATCGTGCTATTTCCATCTTGACCTGATATATTTGTCCGAATTATTTCTAACAACAATTCATAGTCTTTAGACTAATATGCTCTTGAGAGGACTATGTCAACTAATTGTCATTCAGAACAGTTGCATATGATTTCAAACGGACTTTTGAATAGATGTTTGGATTTATCTTCCTCATTAGCTGAGAACTAAAAAAAAATTTAGGCTGAGAACTAAACAAAAAAACTAAATTCTTTACACTGTCAGAAGTTTGAAATAACATGCACATCCTTGTGTGAAGCTGTATGACAGATGCTGAGAATACATAAGTTATGACTTTCTGAAGTGTTACGTTTCGCGAAGAGATAACCCTCAAAAGGAGGATGACAGAAATATTCTTCGCATCCGTCATAGTATTCAACACAAGAATGGGGCATGTATTAAATGTTATCAAACTCCCGACTGTGAAATAACACACCCCTACTAAACGATATGAAATGATAATTAATCACAAAAAAATCTTTCTGGCCACTGCAGGAAAGCCCGAATGGGCCTGTGGGTGCAGTAAAAAAAAAAAAAAAACATATTTCATTAATTTTCGCATACTTAAAAAAAAAAACTTGTTAGCTGCCTACGGGCCCTATCTCTTTGTCCTGGCATGGACATCCGCTCAGTATTTACGGAACAGCACTGCGGGATTTTTCTTGGCGCACAGTCTGAGCGAAAGAGGTTCTTGTTATTCTCTGAAACGGAGGGGGGTTGATGAAGAGTGTTGTGCTGGGTAATTTGCCGTTGGAATGGCGCCAAATATCAAAGTAAATGCAACAGCGTGCACATGCAGGACGCGGACCTAGAAAGAAAACAGAAACTGGAATTGTTTTTTCAGGTTGAACTCGAAGAAATTAGTATTTGGCGATTTTTTTTTAGGCGCACTGTCTGAGAGAATGAGGTTCTTAGTGTGTCTCCGGTAGCACGCGGACAAAAGCCTTAAGCTGGGAAAACCGGTTGTGTGCCTCGGTTTTCCCATCCAAGCGAAAGAAACCGAAATTATATTTCCGGTTGGATAACCATTGGAAAAGAAGAAAATTACAAGCTCAAACCAAACCAAACCAAACCAAACCAAACCTTCACTACGCAACTTTCGGCCATCAAACCGACTTGGGGAGCTTAGATAAAGATACAGGGATTTATTGTCGACAGCCCCCCCCCCTTCTTTGTTATCTCGAACCCCCTCCTTGGTGTTCCCAAAGCTAGCTGGCAGGCCCTTGCCCCTTATGCACTGTAATTATGCACTTATGCACTGTAAAAGCTCGCCTTTGGCCGTGTTGACTAACAAATCGGGATAGTAGTCAAGAGGTCGTGCGTTCGATTCCTACTCCCGGCACACACACCTTTTGCTTTTTTTCTACTAACTCAAAAGTCGAATTCTCGGAAACTGCCCGGAAACTGCAATTGTCGTAACGAGAAGTTTTCTTACTCTCAGTATCGCCTCAGGGTACATTCTTGACATGTCAGCTAGCTCCCCGAGTCAAGTTTTCTGTTCCTTTAATGGCAAATGTCCTAATAAAATTAAAAAATGTATTTGGTGCTACTATTTTCTGTTTGTGTGATGGGTATTGTACTTTCGAGCCCACGGTGGGTCGATTAGTGAGAACAGTTGAAGCTCCCGCTGCGCGATACACTGTGCTTCGCATTTTTTTTGCAGCGGGAAGATGCTGTTCTGCCAGCGCAGAAGTCTAAATTTGTCAAAACGCAAACGCATGCGTCGTGAATGAATGAATAGTTCAATAGCCAATTCCCGTACAAAATACATGAATATTATAAATGAACTTTACATCACTCGTTTATTTATTTGTGGCCCGCTTTTTGTAAACCCTTCCATGGCGCTGACTATTTCTTCATGGCTAGATGTATCGAAAGCTTTGCTGACATGCCCTTGCAAAATATCCATGAAAGCTTCGTCGTTTTCCAAGTATGCCAAGATAGTTTCGTCGATGTAAACAAGGTAATGGCTTGTACTGTTCTTCCTAAGAAACCCGTACTGTCGAGGATCTAGCATTTCACTCAGCCACTGCAGGACCCATGAGTAAAATACACAAAATAAAATACACATATTAAAACACTAAACAAAACAATGTACGTAAACATGACTACATTATTTTCATATAGTTTAAAAACACACTACACTGTAAAAAAAATCTTGCAGTATTTGCTACTGGGATTAATCTTATCTTTATTGCGATAAGATTACCCCTAATTGGGATTAATCTTCTCTAAATGATTAATCCCCGTAGTAAGTACCGCATCCTTATTCGGAGAAACTTTTTACAGTGTAGCTAGAGCACACTTTAAAAATTGGCAATCCTTAATTATTTTAGCTTTATTTCTCGTGTCAAGAACACCAGGGAACTTAATCAAGTTTAAGTTATTTTTACTGCATACAACACAGAAAATCATTGCATAATTGACACTGCATAAACAAAATCTATTTACTTAGGCAAATCCAAATGGCTCTGTAATGGCTGGGAAACAGTCATCACAATAACAAAAAAACTTCCTTTAATAATTTGATCTTTTATAAAAATTATGACCATTAATTATTGGCATTAAGAAAATGGGATCTGAGAGAAAATGATGCCCTGGAACCTGAGAGTTGCTCGCATTCTACTAGAAAATGACCCTCTTCCGCTGTAGGCTGTCAAATCGAATCGGGCATTGACGGCATGAGACGGTGTTGATGCAACACGCAGAAAGGAGGCGGTTTAACTCGGGTGGCCCCCGTCGAAGAACCCGAGCACCAGCCCCCCGCCCCCCCCCCCCCCTCCCGAATGCAAATGTATAGGAAAATCTTACCAGTTTGGACCGCGAGCACTTAAAAGACCCCTCTTGCTTATTCTGCCTTTAATAGTATACCTAGCTCCCTTGTGGAATTATAAGCTTCTAAAATCCCCACCTTTCTCCATTGTTTCGTTTCGTAACTACGAACTTTTAGCGTTTTCTCGGCCTTGCCGAGTTTTCCCGTCACCCAACGAAAAGTCACACATAAGGATGTGATAATCTTCTGTTTATTACTTCTTTTTTTTGTTTAGTTCTCCCACTTTTTAACCAAGGCACGTTAAGTTTTCAAATGTTTTGCGCCCTGCCGCCGCGTCGGAGAGCTGGAAGGCTGGATATAGTCGACAAGCCCTAACAAGAAAATCGCTACTTTTGAGTGGAAAGTAATGGTATTTCCAAAAATCTTTTTTCCGATTCATTTCATAGGGAAAAGATCATTTCTAGTAAGAGTTGTGCTTTAAGGATTTTTAATTTAAATGTGTCATTTAAATGTAAAAACGGGACAGTGGCTCGCTGGCCGCTCGCCTCTATATATGTTATTCACACAAATATATAGTATTTTAATACTTACTGTGTGTGTGTGTGGGGGGGGGGGGGTCACCGGAGGGCTTGGTACCACTTTTTTTTTCCCGGGGGGGGGGGGCTTTGTCAGGGGTTTTAGCCGGAACCCTTTGAGTCAGGTAAGAACTATTTGATCCAAAGGCGTCTGCAGTATCAGGAGTTACGCTGGGTTCATATAGTTGGACTCAATCAAGATTTATTAGGTGGAAGACCAGTTTGGCTCTTGACACACTTCTCCATCTTTTGAGCGCCAAGCAACTGCAGCGCTGATCGCTTACAACCGTTTCCAAGTGATTAACACTGAAACCGCAGTAAAACACGGTGTAACTGCTTAGACATAGGTTTGTAAGAAGTACATTAATAACAATTATCTTATTTTTCGGTTCACAACGTGTATTCTCGTTCGTTTTCTCTGGGTTCGTCTTAGTGAGAATGCGAGTTGTTGATATCAGCGAGTCAGTTCTTGACTAGATCTAGGGATGTTTGGCCTAATCAGGTGTTTTTAATGCAGAGGCGTCATTTGGGGGGGCAGGGGGTGGCAGATGCCACCCCCTGGCTTTCCAAGGGGGCCCAAAGCTACCCATGAAAAATCATAAAATCAACAGGAAACAAAGTTATTTGACAGCATTACGACAGACAGTTGCGTAAAACGAATTTTAAGAAGGTCATCCCAAGCTTTGACCTTTATAAGCCGAGCTAATGACCCATTGTTCAGGGATTATTTTCGAGGTAGGTGAGCATAGTTCGGTTTTTGAGGTCAGATGTGTGTCAGAAGAGGTAGAGAAAGGATATGAAATTTGCATAATGGCGTCCAAGCCCTAGTTATCAGGAGTGCAGAAACGAAAACTATCAGCAGCAAGAAAAGACAAAGAGAAAAGGTCCCAGCCAAAACTCAGTGCCTTCTTCAAGAAACCAAAGCTGGATTTAGTTGTTATAACCGTGAGGAACTCATTTGTCTTTGCTTTTCTCCAACCGTAAATATTCAGCTTTTAGGCCCGTATAGAGAGATACAGGGCCTCGGAGCCCCACCTTTTTAAGTAGTTTTGCTTAAAATATACGTTTTTTTTTACATTTGACATACCCTAATGGCAATTAGACTCAGAAATGAAAGAGACAACTACCGGCTGTATTTTTTTACGTTTGGATATAAGACGATATCACACTGCTACGTGACAATGTTGCAGCTATTTCCACACATTTTCTACAGTAAAAGACTGCCGTGTTCTTATATAAGAAAGAACAACTCGCTATTCTCATTCGGTACTTTTCTGACGGCGTGGTCAAAGAGCGGGCGATTGGCTGTTATCACATGGAGCGACTGGACGCTGCCAGTTTGGCCGACTTCATTTACAATGAGGTAAAAGATGCATTCACTGCCATGCCCACAGGCTAAACCTCGTCATTGGTGATAGCGTGAAACAGCTCGGAGAGCTTTCGTCTTTCTTTTCTGTTTTACAGGGCATTTATGCTTTTATTTCCAATAGCAACACTAGGTATCAGCTGTTCGTTGAAGCCCAAAAGTCTGCTAACCTTCCTGTTCTTCAACATGAAAGAACTGCTATCACGAGGTGGGCCTATACTCTATATGGCTAAGTCCAAAACACGCCAGTGATTCTCAGGAAGGAGTAAACGTGTCCGTAACGACTCAAACTCAACGACTCAAATCCTGAGTCAGCGCAGCTTGGACACCGTTTCTTCCTTTCTTCCGCAGGTACCTGGAGATTCTGCATCGGCAAGGAGAGATAGCCATCAAGAGTATTGGTATCGCTCTGTGTCAAAGGTAAAATTGCGATATGAGTGTATATTGGCTGTACTCCTGGTGACGAGCGACTCTGCAAACCCAGACGCTGCGGCTGGGGCGCGTGGTTTCAGAAAAAAGGTTGAGTCTTTTCGGTTCGTCGTGCAGCTTCACATCGCGGAAAGCATATCGAGCGCAACAAATTCGGTGTCTGAGCAACTTCAAGCCACAGACTGCTCATCTCGAAGGCGTGTTCTTTGATTAGAACAACTTTAAACGAGCTCCGTGAAATGCGCAAAGAACAATCTTTTCGCTCTCTCTTTGCGAAGTCTCGAGTGTTCGCTGTGAATCTGGGCATTGAAGTCGAGCAAGAGGAAGCCGTCCTAACCAGCAGTGGGGCTGCCTCTCAAGGCAGACCCAAGCGAGCACAGAAAATAGACTCTCACCTCAAAAGCTTTCTGACCACATCAACCCTGGGTAAGAACTTCATCGATAGCGCCGACCGTACGATTTCTTTCGAGGAGAAAATTCGAAAGGAATATTACGAACTTTTTGATCGGTTCATCACAGAGTTTGAAAACCGGTTTTCAAACAATTTGCCACTTTTAGAAGCGATCACAGCCCTTGACATTGAGTCTCCTCGTTTTATGGAATCCGATCTGCTATGTCAAATTTGTTCTCACTGTGGGGGTCTGGGAATAGACGAAATACTTCTGAAGTGTCAAGCGTCTGTTGCAAAACGATTCCTCGCCGAGACGCCTGACAGACCGAAAGATCTCTTTCAGCTGTACTTTAAGCTGAAGGATCTCTCAGTTGCATATTCTGAGTTACTGAAGATCCTGGAAATCGTGATAACTCTTCCCGTCACTACAGCCGGAAACGAGCGTTTCTTCTCTGTGCTGAAGATCGTCAAGACATACCTCCGGACAAGCATGGGGAATGATCGGCTTAGGCACCTTCTTCTGATCTTTTCAGAAAAGTCTTTGGTAAAGAGTTTAAACTTCGAAACTCTGGTTGAAACTTTGCCAAAATGAAACCCAGGCGTTTCCCCCTATTACCATGATTTTTTCTGCTGTTTCTGTCTTTCCAGAACACCTTTGTAAAGCCTGCCACCAGACCATGGAGCCTTGACGAGGAGCGAATCCGAAACAGACTACACTGCTTGAATACAAAAAGTAAAAGTAAAAAAAAGTTTTTGGATAGAATATTCTTGTAAAATATACCTTATACATGTTGTTAGCCACTTTTGTATTTCTGGTCTTACCTATGCAGTTCCGAACATGAAAATGGCAAGGGGGGCCCATAAGGATGTCACTGCCACCCCCTAGATTTTCCCGAAATGACGCCTCTGTTTTAATGGCACCCCTGGTGAAGGATAATGCACTTTTGTTTAGAAACACAAAAACAACAACAGCACGAAGGCATAACGATGTTCTTTCTATGGCAGTCCGCGTGTTATACTAAATCAGTGTTGTCATTTTTCTCTGAAGGAACCTGTGAAACCTGGTCGCAAAGTGACATTCCGGTGCCCTATGGGGTGGAGGGGGGGACCTTTCCAAAGGTCTTGAGAAAGAACTTTCGGTGGGCGAAAGGTCACTAGTTTGTCGGCGCGGAGCGCCGGCAAATACAGAAGAAATAGATTTTGTATGCTTTTGTCGCGCGTCAGTCGACTCTTCGGCACATCGGGTTCTTTTACACACAAGAAGCCAAATTCTGCAAAAATTTGTGGGACAAAACACAGAAGAAATCGATTTCTGTATGCTTTTGTCGGGACTCGCTATTCCCGTCGGCACACCGGATTCTGTTAATACGTAAGACATATAGAAGAAATAAAATTTCGTATGCTTTGTCGGACGTCAATCGACTCGTCGGCACATCAGGTTCTTTATGGACGGGAAGTTCAAATCTCGTCGGCACGTCAGGTTATTTTACACGTTAGAAATCAAGTTCTGTACAGTCTTGTCAGGCAAAACACGCAGAAGAAATCAAATGCTGTATGGTGTATGGTTTTGTCGGGCGTCGGTATTCTCGTCTGCACATCGGGTTCTTTTTACACGTAAGAAATCAAATTCTGTAAAGGTTTATCGGGCGAATCCCGAAAGTCGTAAGTTTCTTCGGCAAATCGGCTTCTGTTTACACGTAAGAAATAAAGTTCTTTACTGTTTCGTCCGGCCTAGGGTGGAGCGGGAGCTGAATCCATGCGCTACCAGAGCAGTGCTCTAATAAGTTCTTCTATCAAGACGTTCTCTCAAAAGTTCTGCTACAAGAATAAGCCCGAAAAGAGTTTCATTTAAATTGGCCAAAAATCCTTGAAATCACAGGATTCTGCGGCCGGTGGCAACACTGTACATTCAATCACTTAACTTCCCCCCTCTTGGTGGCCGTCTTTGAGTATCGTCGCCGGGCGAGGTGCAAAGTTGCCACATGTTGCACGATAGCGTGAATTTTCACTCTATTTTGTGTTTTTCACTCTTGTCTTACGTATGACATGAAATTCACCCTATTTCAGAAAACGTCCAGATATGCCATTTTTGCATCATGGATGCCGACCAGAAGTAACTATTTCACGTTTTTCATAAAAATTAATTTTCATTCCCAATTTACTCTCTGTTTTGGGCCAAAAGTCACTCGCTGATTTGTTTGGTTGTGGCAACCCTGGCGGTTATATGGGAGCTAAATCCACGCGACGTGGGATAATATGCGCATCGTGCCATTTTACCCGGTTTTGAGACCCTAGAAAGTGGCAGGCCCAATCATCAACAGAGACAGAGGGACAATGCTTCCAAGAGATTATTAGGACCACCCACAGACTCGACTGATCGTTATCTGGAATCTTTAGTACCCTGTTTCACCCGAAATTTTACTTCTATCCAGGTCAAACGATAGTCATCATAAGTTGCACGTTTAATACAGATGAATGGTCTTTCTATATATTTGTTTTATGTGTTGTTTCCGTGAATCACGATTACTTGATCTATTTATTTAAAGCACAACTCTTACTATAAATGATCTTTTCCCTATAAAATGGATCAGAAAAAATCTTTTCGAAAATACCATTACTTTCCACCTGAAACTAGCGATTCTCTTGTTAGTGCTTGTCGATTATATCCAGCCTTCCTGCTCTCCGACGCGGCGGCTGGGCGCAAAAGATTTGAAAACTGAGCGTACCTTGGTTAAAAAGTGGGAAAACTAAGCAAATAAAAGAAGTAATAAACAGAAGATTATCACATCCTTATGTGTGAAAGACTTGTCAGCGGACAATAAAGATTCCGGTAAACTTTTCGTTTGGTGAAGGAAAAACTCGGCAAGGTAGAAAAGGCGCAAAAAATTCGTAGTTACGAAACGAAACAATGGAGAAAGGTGGTGATTTTAGAAGCTTATATGGGAGCTAAGTATGTTATAAAAGGCAGAATAAGCAAGAGGGGTCCTTTAATAAATTCTTCTTTCAGGATAGAAGTACCACTAATGATTGGTCGGTTCAAGTTGCCCCTTGGATACAGCATGGATCTCGAGTCCCGGGTCTTGGAGCTGCCTTTCGTCTCGAAGAGAGTATCTCTATTCATTCTCCTACCAGACGACATGGAAGGGGGACTGGAAAAGCTCGAAAGTAATCTGTCAGTTGAAACAGTGAAGACGCTGCTGTCGACATTGAAAGTAAGTATAACCAGGGACCCATCAAATTCCTGTAATGACTCGCCATTCAGGGGGCTTGTCATTTCCTATGCTTCTATGTTGCTATGTTGCCCGAGCCTCACCTAGTTTCCAAAAATTCCGCTCGGGTCGAATCGGCGTTCTTGCTCAGATAGACAAAATTTGTTGGGACTATTCAGCATGCCACCAGGTACCTAAGCTAGGACAAAAGATCCAGGATACTCTTCCATGACAGAGAAATATACCTAGTTCAGCACAACAGCTGCGAAAAATTTTGTCTATCTGGATAGTCGGGTATTTTATCCGCGTGGGTATTTCCCGAACTATCTGACGCTCGGTCAAGAGCGCATCAGAAATCTCTTATTGACAAGCCCCCTGAATGGCGAGGCATTACAGGAAATTGATGGGTCCCTGGTATAACGCCTGTACCTACTGTACCCCACAGCCCGACTACTCAAGTTAGTTTTCGTGGCAGAAGGGGGCTAGGAGGATGAGGGAGGAGCTGACCCCCTTGAAGGAGCACTTTCAGTCTGTGTGTGTACCAAATCATTTGGACATCGTAAGAGACACATTTGTAAAGGAAAACAGGAGTTTACAGGCATAATTCGAAACTTGGAATTTTTAGCGACTGGTCTGATCTGTCCTAATGACGTTTTAGGGCGACGTTTAGTGTTATCCTACTTTGGACCCCTCCCCTGTTTATCTTTTTTTTGTTTGTTTCCTTTCTTTCTCGTTCCTTGTTTCCCTTATTTTTCTCTCTTTTTCATTTAAAGTTGAAACCATTGGTTAATTTTGTTCGTCTCTTTCCTTTTTCTTTACGTAGAGTGTTCAGTTAGTTGATTCTGTTTGTTGTTTAACTAATATCGGTTATTTCCCTGCCTTAGCCAAGCACTTCTTTTGTGCTTTCCTGGCAGGAATGTTAATTGTGTATTTTTTTTGTCTTTAAATATAGTCAAATGAAACTGAACTGAACGAAACTGAAACTTTTAAAATAAAAGATGAAAAAGTATCAACATCAGCCTAAACAGGCCTAACGGCAGTGCTGATATCAGCTTTTTTTCTCTCAGCCAGGAAGTGTAGTGGGTGGTTAGAGGCTAGCTAATCTGGTACTTTCGCATAACCTTCCTGTCGCCTTTCCGAGATTTCTCTAGGTACCCAGTTTAAGCTGAGTGGACTTGCTTTACTGCGATATGCCGCTGGCTCCAACCCCAGTCCAAAGGTTAGGCACCAGTGAGACACACTGCCCCTGGGCTAACAGGTCGAGCGTGCTAACCATTCGTCCAGGCCGACTATTGCTTGCTCCGCACTAGGATTGACCCTTTTCGACGAGCTCTCGTGCTTCGTGCCACCCCCGGTACCAAACCCCCCCGGCGAAAACCCCTGGAAAAGAACTCGAGTACCTCTCCCCCCCCCCCCCCGCCGACCCCAAAACTCCCCCAGACAGTGTTAATAAGTGCAATAATCCTTATGAAAAGTATATATATATAGGCAAGGCTAGCGGGCCGGGCGTCACGCGCTTACATTTAACCCGTGTTTCTGCGAAAATCCTTACGTGCTCGCGGTCCAAACTGCAGTTTTTAATAAGATTTCCTAATTTAAATATTCCTTGAGCCCAAGCTGACTTTTAAACATTTATTCAAATAAGTATACAACGGATACGTCAGCTACGATGCTTCTTCAGCGATATTTCGGCCCTACTTGGCAAGGGTCCTCGTCAGGCTGTCAATCTTCAGGTCTTCTACCTGGGAGAAGCTTTAATTATTTATTACAGGTTATGTCCATTATTCTTTCCGCCAGGGGGGGGGGGGGGCGCCTAGACCCATGTGCAACTATATATTGAATGTTATCCAACTTTGTTCTATCCATCGTGTATCAAACGTGTACTGATCAAAGAGAAGAAAATATTCTGAAAAGGATGTCTAATTTTTTAAGTTCGAGAATCCTGTCCAATCCCATAGTATATCTGCTAGCTCCCCATTGGTGAAGATGAGGCCAAGGGGGATCGTGGGCGCAGTGTCGTCTGTCATACGCTCCTGACGGATCTTGGGTGAACAGTAAACATTTATAATAAAAAGGTCTGGAAATGAAAATTGATAGGCAGGTAGCAATAACATTCTCTCTTTTCAGCGCTCCTAGCGGATTAAAGTACGATTGAAAGCGCGCAAAACTCGTCACTAAAACAAGTTTAAAGGCTCAAGAATTGGTAAAATCCGGTCTAGATGATTGGTTAAATAGCTAAAAAAAAGCAGGCAAGCTATTAGTAATAATTAATAGTAAACAACTATAACCTTAACATGAGATCAGTAGCTTTGGCGAAGGGTTTCAGGCGTCAAGTTCGATTAGCTTTTCCTGTCGTACTGAGTCCGCTAGGATCGCTCAGTTGAAATAATTGACAAGTTTGTGATCACTTATGAGCTGTGTTGTCAAGGACTGCTCACGCGGCAGTCTTAAAGTCTGCAAAGTCGTTTTCAGAGTTCATAAAGTTGTTCCTTAACTGAACGTGCCTTGGTTAACAAGAGCTGGAAGGTCATATGTCACTTGCAAGGCTGGGTCAGATGGAAGTGATGGTCAAAAGTATTTTTTCCCTTTTCCGTTAAGATGCGCCAAACTTGCTAGGCTGGGTGAGAGGATGGAAGTGATGGTCAAAAGTTTATGTTTTTTTTACTTTTTGTTTGAGATGCGTACTTTAAGGGTGCTTAAAAATTAATTTCGAAGCAAAACCCTTGAGGCAAAAAGGATCGTGTGCTCATAGCGATCGTGAAAAAGTAGATTTTGCTTAAAAGTATTTTTTTTGTACTTTGCGGTTAAGATGAGTTCTTTAAGGGATGGTCGGATCGGAGAGGGACGATGTCTAACCCAATGATGTCAAGTTTTTAATGCTCCAGCATAGTTTTATCGTTCTAGCACATCTGGAAGTACCTTAACTCACGATCACCGGAACTCCGGACACCCCTACAGCTCTCACCCCCCCCCCTCGGTACCCGAATCCGGTCCGATTCTGTCACTGATGCACCTAGGACTGGTGCCTGTACTTCCCACCGAGGTTCATCCTGATCGCTCCACTCTAGGCGTGTCACAAGATGTCTGGTTTTCCCCTCCGTCCCCCCCCCCCAGTTCATCGGATCCGGTCCGAACTTGGAATGGGACATGCTGAGACATGAGGTCTTTCAAGATAATAAGTTCGTTAAGTTCCGATAACCCATTCGAAAGTTATGCATGCTACTAATTTCCGAATTCTGCCGTCTCCCCCTCCCCCACGATACTCAGATCGGGCAAGCGACTGTTTCCAAGTCAATCTGGTCGGGTCCCTGAGATGCCTGCCAAGTTTTATCGTCCTAGCCCACCTGGAAGTACATTAACTACGGATCGTTGGAATTCCGGAACCCCCCTCCACCTCCCCCCACAGTGTCCGAATCCGATCCAGTCCTGTAAGTGATGTATCTAGAGCGTGAGCTTGTTCTTCGCACCAAGTTTCATCCCGATCGCTCCACTCTGAGAGTTTCACACGATTTCCGGTTCTCCCCACTGACTCCCCCCCCCAGATTCGTCGGATCCGGTTTGGACTTGAAATGAGACATCTGAGACACGAGATCTTTCCAGAAATCAAGTTTCAATAAGATCTGATCACCCGTTCGAAAGTTATTCATGTCGCTATTTTCGGAATTCCGTCACCTATCCCTTCCCCCACGATGGTCAGATCGGGCAAGTGACTATTTCCAAGTTAGTTTGGTCGGGTCCCTGATATGCCTGTCAAGTTTAATCGTCCTAGCCCACCTGGAAGTACATTAACTACGGATCTGAGATCTGACATCTGAGACACTAGATCTTTCCACATATGAAGTTTCATCATGATCCGATCACCCGTTCGAAAGTTATGAATGTCCCTATTTTCCGGATTCCACCACCTCCCCCTCCCCCCACGATGGTCGGATCGTGACTATGTGTGACTATTTCCAAGTTAGTTTGATCTGGTCCCTGATATGCCTGCCAAGTTTCATCGTCCTAGCCTATCTGGAAGTACCCTAACTCGCAAACACCGGACTGACCGACCGACAGACCGACGGAAATGTGATTGGTATATGGCACCTGGCCGGAAGGCAAGTGCCATAAAAAGTGGGAAAACTATGCAAACAAAAGAAGGAATAAACAGAAGATTATCACATACTTAAGGCGTTTTTCCGTGCTCCCACAAATAGTTTGTGGGTCGATTGTGGCTCGAAAAGTGTGTTTCCGCGACCTTTTGTGCGGCTCACAAGTGTGTTTCCACGACCAACAAGAGTTTCGTGGCTCGCTTTGTGGCTCAAATTCGACAAACAACTGGCGAGGTGATTGTCGATTTTGTGGCTCGATTCTGGCGGGAAATTCAAATTAAGCAGCAAAATAGTGTCTAAACAATAAATCTAACTACTTTTTCAAGTATATAGACTTAAAACTGAGGATACTTTATGGACAGAATGGTAAGGAAATAAGCCTGGAGTTTATTTATTGAGATTTTACATGAATTTTTTTTTCCGATATTTGAAATTACCGCCAAAAAATAGACAAATTGGCGTTTCCGCGAGTTTCAACTAGTTGCTCGACTGTGTGGCACACAATCATGTTTCCGCGACAAACACTCAGAAGTGTGTGGCCCACAATTGTGTCGCGGAAAAAGGCCTTTAGAGTTGTCAGCGGACAATGAAGATTCCGGCAAACTTTTCGTTGGGTGACGGGAAAACTCGGCAAGGCCGAAAAGCGCTAAAAAACCGTAGTTACGAAACAAAATAATGGAAAAAGGTGGGGATTTTAGAAGCCTATAATTCCATATGGGAGCTAATATTTTATAAAAGGCAGAATAAGGAAGAGTGGTCCTTTAATAAAATGCAATATATTTTTAAATTAAGGCGAGTGGCCCGCGAGCCTCCGTCACGCGTTTACATTTAACTCGCGTGTCCTAATGTGTTCGCGGTTCAAACTGTAGTTTTAATAAAATTTTCTAGTTTTTACATTCGGGTGGGGGGGGGGGAGTGGGGGTAGGCTTTTGCGTGTGGTGGGTCGCTGGGGTTTAAATATGTTTAATTAGGATGATGATATGGTATGCAGGGGCGTCACGACCGGGGGGGGGGACGCACCCCCCTCCTCCAATGTTCTCGGCCAATTGGTAAAAAATAACCGTGTTGATTTTTCGTCAAAACAGTCGTTTTTCTGAAAATCGGTCGATTTTGTCGAAACTGTTTTTTTCTTTCTTGAAAACAGTCGTTTTTTCTGCAAAAACAGTCGGTAAAAGTTACCAGCCAGTAGGTAAATTCCTTCCCCCCCCCCCCCGCCCCAAACATTTTGGCTAGTAACGCCTCTGATAGTGTGTACATGAGAATAAGGTCTAACAACTTGATGTTTTTTTTAAGAATAAAATGCCACAGAAAAATTTCGTTTAGTTTACAAAGTCAAATTCTAGTCTGAGAGACGGCAGAGTTTACGGAACATACTTTGCGAAAAACTTTACCAACACTGTCTGAGTCGTCCTTTAGCCCCAAATTCAGACCCTTCGCAGCTTTCTCCGAAAACTTGGAAATAGATATTCATCAATGATGTCATACTGGGTATTACCAAAAACCATTACTTAGCAAAGGCGTGACCGAGAAAAAATAAGTGGGCTAATTTGTAATTTTGATTCTGATTGCACAAGAGACCTTAAAAGTATTTGCAAAATCTGAATCGACTCTACACAGGTGCAAGATCAGCGTTGAAGGAGTTCTGATTTATTTGCTTCCGTTTTGCCCCCGTTTAGCATTTCAGTATCGCTTTGCATTGTGTAATAGATTTTGGTTAAGACAAAAGTTGGTATTTAGTACATACAATTAACAGTCTCTCACGACCGCCAATAATCCACGGTGGCATTGGCCCAAGCTGAGGCCGGTCGGCTCTACCCCAGCTATCAAAGTGCGCTCCCCTTCGTCAGATTAGGAGGATTGTAAAGTTAGTCTTCGGGATTCTAACTGCTCTGGCCAATGTTCCAATAAGATAAGATTGCCAAGGCCATGGAAAGAACAAAACAACACCAACACGAACCATAATCTCGACAACTAATTACAAAAACTTTCCCTGTGGGTCATAGGGAATCATTAAGGAATCTTCCCAAATTTCTAACATCGCTAAAACTTCTGCTTTTCAAAATTTACAAAGGTTGTTAATTTTGGACTTAACCTACAGGTTTGGCTGCTTGAGTTTCTGAAGAAATAAAAATAAAGGTAAAATGAATAAATGGGTTGAAAAATAAGAGATATTAGTAACAATTATGAATTAGAAAGGTTTTGTAGATAGGTACATACTCTTTGAGCCCAAGCTGACTTGGAAACATATATTCAAACAATGCATACAACGGATGCGTCAGCTACGATGCTATGGTAGCAAAAGTATCGTAGCTGACGTATCCGTTCAGTATCCGTTTTATGCATTGTTAAAATATTTGTAGACAACTAGGTAGTATAAAAGAAACAAGACCACATGTTTCGATGGGATCCCAGAATGTAATGTTTATCAGACTTCTTGATCCAGACAATCGAATCTTGTGCATTTCCGAGTCTTCGCCAGACCCCTTTAACATTTTTGCTATTTATCCATAATCAACCGCTTGAATATGTAAAAAAGAAAATGTTACCGTTTTGAAGTTTTTTGCATACGGCCAAAGAACTAATCAAATAAGGAAATCAAGTTCAGATACGGATTCAACATGCCTGTTTACTTCAGTATCTCATATCTAATCGACTTCAAAAACTCTTTTAAATTTTTTTTTTGTACCAAGTTCCGCGTATTTTAGCAGTATTCCCGACGAACTGCATGCAGAGCAAAAGATCTATTGACACTGAGAGCCGAACCTTTCATTCCAAATTTCCAGGTTTTTGCAAATTTTGCCAGCTTATCCGTCAAGGAAATATAGTTCAAAATTTGATTCAGTATGTCTCCTTATCCCGATACCGAATCTCTAATCGACTTCAGAAATAACTTTGAGCTTCAACCTAATTTCCAGTTTTGGCCGAGTTCCTGGTGAATCATTTGTCCGGCAAGAAAACTAAGTTCAGATACGGATTCAGTGAGCATCCTCACCCCTGAAAGGAATATCTCATTAGCTCATAAAACATATTTGTTTTTACCCGTAATTCGAAACTCTGCCTCTAAATATAGGGCCAAAGGACCCATCTACGGACTTGGCCTGCACTTTGCCAGTGAATCCTTCTACGAAGTTTGAACAACATACATCAACCCCTTCGACCCCCGCCCCGACAATCCAAAACCCAACAACAGTCTTCCATTAAACCGAACTGACTTTGCGCGTATCCGCGCGAGCGAAACCATAATCCCCCCTGGGTCCATAGATTAAACAAAGTGACGTCACCCACGCGCAGAGCTTTCCCATGTGTGAATAAAGGGGTAGGGTAGGGAATGGTCAATGGTCAAAAATTGGTCAACAAATTTTATTAAATTGTTATCGTTATCGTATAGTTGTCGGATGCATTCTGACTGTTCGACCCAGTAAATGCCGGTTGGGACTTCAAAAATAACTAAACTGATCGCATACACTTTTTGTTTATCATTAGTATGTTCGAAAGTTGCAATAGCATGTCTCCTCACTCTATATCGACTATGTTAGAACTTCATGCTAAATTTCCGGATTCATCTAATCAACTTCAGATACAGCTTTTACTTTTTGCAAAATCTCCTGTTTTTGCCGGATTCCGGTGCATTATCTTTTAAAAATATTTTGTGTCGTCGCTTAATTGAAACCGCCCCCACCCCTAAATGTAGGGCTACAGAGTCCATCTTCGAACTTCACCTGCACTGTGACCCAAAGAGTTATCATGCCAAATCTCAACAAAATATCTCAACCCCTTCAAGAGTTGTGCTAACAGACGGACGGACAGACAAACAACTTTTGCGATGTCATAGGTATGCCTCCTCTTACGTTTTGGGATCCCAAAAAGTTAAAAACATATATGAGAATGTTTGATGAAACATTAAAAATTTTGAAAAAAGGAGATCAGGGTTGGAAATATAAAAGTAATTTAGGTTTAAGGTGGAGGTGTAAGGTAGACCGTGTAAGTGTAGCCTACGTTACAGCAAGGTACATGTAGGGAAACTATTAGTTACTTTTTGGGATCCCAAAACTTAAGTGGAGGGATACCTCTGACATTGCAAAAGTTGCCCGTCTGTCCGTCTGTAAGCACGATAACTCTCAAAGGGAAACGAGATATTTTGATTGAAATTTGGTTTGAGGACTCTTTGGGTCAAGGGTGAGGTCGAGTTTGTAGATGGATTCTGTAGCTCAATTTTAGGCGTGGGGGAGGGGTTCCAAAGTAAGGGCGAACAAAATTTTTTTCAAACAGCTAATGAGACAGTCGATTTTGGGATAAGAAGACACGCTGAACACGAATATGAAAATCATTTTCTCGCCGGACAAGTAGTTCGCCCGGAATCCGGACAAAACCGGAAAGTTTGTTAAAAGTAAAAGTTTTCTATAAAGTTGATTTAAGTCCGTTGATTAAAGTCCGATTTAAGGGTAAGAGGTCATGCTGAACATTTACATGAAAATCATTTTCTTGTCGGACAAGTAGTTCGCCCGGAATCAGTCCGAAACCGGAAATAGTAAAGGTTATATCTGAAGTTGATTAGATTTTCGATTTATGAGTAAGAAGTCATGCTGAATCCCCTTTGACAATCATTTTACCCGGACATACAGTTCGCCCGCAATCCGGCTGAAACCGGAAAATTGTTAAACGTGAAAGTTTTATTTGAAGTTGATTATATCTTCGATATAGCGGTAAGATGATACGCTGAATTCGTTTTTGAGCTTTAGTTTTTGCCGGACAAGTAGTTCGCACGGAATCCGCTCGAAACCGGAGATTTGGCAGAAGTAAGGCAGAAAGATTTGATCAGTTTCGTCAAAGTGGATATGACGTATAGCCTAGGGTAAATACACACATGGTGAATCCATATTTGAACTTGATTTTCTCATATGATTAGCCTTTGACCTTCTTCTCTTTCTAAATCTTAATAGTAAAAATGTTCAAGGAGTCTGGCGAATACTTGATATCTACAAGACCATATTGTCTGGATCAAATATTAAATTTTTGGGATCCCATCGAAACCTTTGGTCTTGTCTGTATTACCGTGACTGAGTTGGAGGTGGAGACGTAGCCACGTGCTTTGTTTATATCGAACGCAAGAAAGAATGGAAAAGAAAAAGAAGCTACGCAGGAAAAAAAGAGTGTCTGTCAAAATATACAGCTGGGAAGTACTACTGGTCTGGTCTTTCGGGCTGTCAAGCTCTTGACGGTAATGACTGCAATGTCATGACCGTATCTGGACGGCTCATTCCTCGATAGAGCTGGCGATAATAAGGGGGTCGTAAAATGTTTAAAAAATACTGCAAAGCCATGCCATAGAGTGACCTGCCAGCGACCTATAATTGTTTTGAAACCTGTAATAAAACAAGATCAGCTAACACAATATAAACAAGCAAGCACCAGTTCATTATTTGGGTACTTCTACGTTGCAAAACTCTTGCCTTATGGATAGATTATGAGACGAATCTCAGCGCAGTGGCTCTGACAAAAAACGTCCCCGACGAAACATCCCCACGACAAAACGTCACCATGGCATTAATGTCCTCATAACAGATCGTCCCCAACCAAAACACTCTAATACAAAAATGAGAAACCTTTGAACAGTTAAGCCCGGGCAGACGATCAGAGTCTGTTGGTAACAGAGTCGATTTGCCGCCTGGATTTCAGCACCATCATCAATTCAGAGTGAAGTTGAGAGTTCTTCAACTTTCCTGGCCGAATTGGAGACAATGGAAAAAACCCTGCCGGAAAAATGCTTTCATCCGGTGCATCTTTCCTCATTTTAGAATGCTTGCCTCTCTGGTGTAGCCTTTCCCATTTTTACATGCCTTTCCGGTTTTAGTCATCTTTCCCGTGCACCATGCCTTTTTAGTCGAGCATTGTGGCATCTTTAAAGCCCACGTCGTACTTACGATAGTAACTCATTCTGCTTCAGAAGTATTTCCATCCATTCTCGTTCCTGAAATTCTTCACTGCATAAGTGGAACAAGTTTATTCTATCTCCTCTATCCACGCTTGCCATGTTTGTTCTCTTTACGTGACGTACCATGCGCCCGATCATTGTTTCCGAGGAGCTTATTCGTCCGGAGACCGGCTAATTTTTTCCTAGATTGTCACCCAAGGTGAAGAGGACAAAAACAGCCGAAGCCTTGTGTACTTTGCTGTAAGCTTAGTTTGAAAGTGGTCAACTATCTTAGAACATCTGAGCAGAAACACGATGTAGTGCGAGTTGTCCTTTAACAAATCAACACCACAGCTTCTGTTGATTACCATCCTTGTTTTCTTAGGACGAGCGCGTCAACATTCGCCTACCCCGCATGAAGCTCGATGTCGATGTAGACATGGTCCAGGCTCTCAAAGGCATCGGCATCACTGAAATGTTTGACGAAGAAGTGGCAGATTTTCGGGAAGTTAATTCAAACGACAACCTATTTGTGTCCGAAATATTACACCGGTAAGTCCTAGATTGTTCCAGAATACCGCAAGCCAAGTTCCCGATCCTTGACTGATTACGCAAACGTGAGGTATACCCCAGGATCGTTACAGTTGACCCAAACGGAACGCTATACTAGGGTGACCCAAACGCTGGGCACTCGTTAATTTAAAGTGTTTGAACCAGCATTCAAAATGAGTATGAACTATATAAAGAGGAAACAGTAGGCCCGCTCAGATCCGACAATCTTTCGGGGAGTCGAGAGAAGTGGAATCCGAAAGGGGAATTGGATTCGAATGAAACTTTATGGGTGATAAGAACTGACGGGCGAAGCGGAAAATATACGTCCGAACCACAGGCGTCCGCGGTTGGGGGAGTTAGGGGGGGGGGGGGGTGCAGAAACTTTTTGACATGCAGAAAAACCCAACGGATGGACAGAATGGGATGCAAGTTGGACAGTACCGAGTTTATTCGACCTTGATTTGTTATTTGGCGTACATTCCGGATCCGGCAAAAGTAGGGGGGGGGGGGGGAGGGCGGATGAAGCGGGAACCGGAAATTTGAAGATAGACTATTTTCCGATTCCAGTCAAGCTTGATGAACGGGAAGGGGAAAAGTCAGAGATCGAGGTTTATGTTTCTGAGTCGTACTCAACCACAGTAGGGGGAGGGGGATCCAGATGTGCTAGGACGATGAAACATGGCAAGCATGTCAGGGTCACTTCCCGGGTCCGACCGTCATGAAGGGAGTGAAGGGAGGGTAATCCGAAATCTTGAGGCAGTTGTAACTTTTGAACGGGTGATCGGATCTTAATGAAACTTGATATTTGGAAAAACCTCGTGTCTCAGAGGACTCCGTCAAATCCGTACCAGATCCGGTGACGTTGGGGGGGAGATAGAAGGGGAAACCTGAAATCTTGGGAAACGCCTAGAGTGGAGGGATCGCGATGAAACCCTGTTGGAATAACAAGCACAAGTCCTAGATATATTGCTAACATAACCCGACCGGATTCGGGCACTGTGGGGGAGTTGGAGGGGAACCGGAAATCCGGCGCATATCAGGGACCCGAACAGACTGACTTGAAAACAGTCTTTTCTCCGATCCGACCATCCTGGGGAGTGGAAGGATGGAGACTCCGGACATCTGGTGGCATTCGCAACTTTTGAACGGGTGATTGGATTTGAATGAAACTTGAGAACTGGAAAGAGCTATCAATTTAGATGTTGCATGTCAAGTCCGGACTGAATTTGATACTTTTGGGGAGTTAGGGGGCACCGAAATATCTCTTGAAACGCTAAGAATCGGGATGGAATTTAATGGAAAGAAGAAGCAGAAGCCCTAGTTATGTTCTTGACAGACTCAGGTCGTATTGGGGCTCTTTAGGGGGAGTTGGAGGGGGTTTCTCGGAATTCCTGTGGTCGCGAGTTAGGATGCTTCCAGATGTGCTAAGGACGATGAAACTTTGCAGGCATTTTAGTGACCCAACCAAATATACCTAAGGACCTGCAACGATGCCCTAGGAAAATTTCCGTTTCTGGACCCAACTATTTTTTGGAGAATTAAGGGAAGGCCGGAATCCGGAAATTAATGACTTCTGTAGGTTGCGAACGGGTGGTCCGATTTGAGTAAAACTTTATGGGTAATAAGAACTGATGATCTATAATAGACATGCAAAACTTGTGTCCGAACCACGTGCGGCCATTGTTGGAGGAGTTGGAGCGGGGGAGTTCTGGAAACTTTATGACATGCAAAATAAAAATTAGCCGAATGGGATGCAAGCAGAGTTTATGCGGCCTTGATTTGCTATATGGCGTCCTGACCGGATCCAGCAACGGTAGGAGGAGGATGAAGCGGGAAACGGAAATTTGCAAATATGCTCTGATTCGATTCAAACTTGATGGACGTTAAGTGGAGATGTCAGAAATGCGACGTCTGTGTGTTCAGTTCACATTTGGCGACAGTGGATGGGGGGGAGGGGGCGGGGGTCCAGGAAATGTTGTGGCTCGCATAGTGGTCAAATGATTGGAGCGATGTGAATGAAACTTGAAAAGTAGAGAGGTCATAATGACGTAGATGATATATTTTAGGATCCGAACCGGATCCGAGCGCGGTGGGGGGGGGGATTACCGCAATTTACCGAAAAATGCTCAGATTCGAGTGAAACTTGATAGGTGGTCAGAGAAGATACTTCGTATGATCAGTCTATGTTTCCAACGAGATTCGGCCGTGGTAGGGGGGCTGGAGGGGGGGGGGGGGGGTAGTGTGGCACGTCTAGGGATATAACGAGTGGATCTAAACTTGGAAGGTAGAACACTCATTTGCACTAGATAATTCGAGACGATGCAAGAAATCGCTCAGACTCGAGCGAAACCAGATATCCTATTTCTAGGTCTGAGCCTAGGGTGGTTGAAGGCTTATTTTCTGACGTGCTCATCTACTTTCTTGCCGCACCTACTCGTAACAAGTGCCATATGAGCTCGTAGCTCTTGTTTTTTACAGTTGTCATAAAATTGTACCTTACCTTCTTGGAAGAAAGGCCTCACTCTCATATTTTGGCCCTCCTCATCAAAAATCGCTGAAGTAAATCTCAGCTGACTAATCCGTTTAGCGCTATCGCCTGCGATTTGTACTCGGCTCAATTGCTATAAAGGAACACATATTGATATTATTAAATCTAAAGGGACGGATTTTTTTTATTTTAAGGGAATGTGGGGTTATTCGACGGAAAACTTTTGTCGAGGCAGATACGATAAAATACACTTATTGATAGAAAGTATTAAGCATCACCTTGGCATTATTAAAGCATGCCTGTTGTCATTTCGGATATTTTCTTTTGATGGCACTAGCCTTCTGGTCCCAAGTGCCATATACCACGGATACGTCAGCTACGATGCTTCATCAGCGATATTTCGGCCCTTCTTGGCAAGGGTCATCGTCAGGCTGTCAACGTCGGTCACGTCGGGGAAGGAAACAAACCTGTAATAAATAACTGAACCTTCTACCGACTACAAATATCTTATTCGGGCAAATTACTTTCAAATACCACTGTAGGGAAGAAACTAGTGCTGAGATTTAATTTTTGACAATGCCGCTGTTTTTGCTGCACGATTGGGGCGATGACTGTATTCTGATCAACTGCGGTTTTGTTATTAGTAAGGGACTGAAAGCTTAAACTTTGTTCCATGAATAACCTCGTTCCACGTTTGTATTAGGGAGTACTCGCCTGCAGGGGCGTCACGACTGGGGGGGGGGGGAGGGGGGGACGCCCCCCCCCAATGCTGCCGGCGAGTCGGTAAAAAAATACGAATCGGCGCTCGCGCCGTGATTTTTCGTCAAAACAGTCGATTTTTTTCATGAAAAAAGTCGTTTTTTCTGAAAAATGGTCGATTTTTCGTCAAAATAGTCGGTTTTTCTGAAAATCAGTCGATTTTTTTCAAAAATGTCATTTTTGTCGCTGAAAACAGTGGTTTTTTCTGTAGAAAAAGTCGGTAAAAATTACCAGCCAGTCGGTAAATGCCTCGTCCCCCCCCCCAAACATTTTGGCTAGTAACGCCTCTGCTCGCCTGTATCTATTACTTTTAATAGTCACTGCACCGAAAAACTAGTGCTGAGATTTAAATTTTGACACGGCTGCTGTTTTTGCTGCACGATTGGGGCGACGACAGGAAAGTTTTTTCTTCTTCATTTTGATCAACTTCGGTTTTGTTGTTAATAAGGGACTGAGGCTTAATTTTAATAAAACCGGTAGGGAGTACTCGCCTGTACCTCGGTTAATGCCTGCTCGGTTTTTCTTTATCTCAACGGCTTCTCGAATAGTTTGATGGAGTCCGGTGCACGTTGCGAGAATTTGGGCTTTTTCAAAATATATTGAATGGGATGGGTTTTCGAAAATATGTTCTGCAAGTGCAGATTTGAAAGTATCCTATAGGAATGACGGCGTCCGTTGGAGAGGGCGTGGTCAGTTTCTTGCTCATGCTCTGCAAACCGTTTCCGAAATTTTCGGAATAAAATCGACATAAAAACGACTGGAAGAAAACTTAAGCTTTCAGTCCCTTATTAATAACAAAACCGAAGTTGATCAAAATACGGAAAAATAACGTTCCTGTCATCGCTCCAATCGTGCAGCAAAAATAGCGGCCGTGTCAAAAATTAAATCTCAGGACTGGTTTTTTCCCTACAGTGGTATTTGAAAGTGCCCGAATAAGATATTTATAGTCGGTAGAAGTTTCAGTTATTTATTACAGGTTTGTTTCCTTCCCCGGCGTTGACCCTAAAGATTGACAGCCTGTCGAGGACCCTTGCAAAGAAGGGCCGAAATATCGCTGATGAAGCATCGTAGCTGACGTATCTGTTGTATACATTATTTGAATATACGTTTCAAAGTCAGCTTGGGCTCAAGGGATATTTTGCCAAACACCGATCACTTTTCCGTCGGTCGGTCGGTCAGTCCTGTGGTCGCGAGTTAAGGTACTGGTGATTCCGAGCTAAGATCCTTCCAGATGTGCTAGGATGATCAAACTTGGCAGGCACATCAACGACCTGACCAGATTGACTTGTGAATAGTGTTTTTTTTTCGATCTAACCATCGCTGGGGAGAGGAGGGAGGGAAAATCCGGAACCTTGAGGCAAGCATAACTTTCGAACGGGGCATCAGATCCTAATGAAACTTGGCAGTTTGCAAGAGCTCGGGTCCGTATGTACCATTTCATGTCCGAACGGGATCCGATAACTCTGGTGGGAGGGATTGGAGAGGGACCGGAAATCTCGGGACAGGCTTAGAGTGGAGGGATCGGGATGAAACTTGATTAGAAGAACAAGGACCAGTTTTAGACACATCCTTGACAATAATTTACCGGATTGGCGAACTGTGGGGGAGTTGAAGGGGCTTCCCGGAATTCTGGCGATCGCGAATTAAAGGTATCTCCGGATGTAGGATACTAGGACGATGAAACTTGGCAGGCGTGGTAGGGACCCGATGAGACTGACTTGCAAGTGTTCATTTTCCCACTCCGGCAATCTTGGCGGGAGCGGAGGGAATTGGAATCCGGAATGTCGTATCACACGCAACGTTCGAGGGGGTGGTTTGATCCGAATGAAATTGTAGTTGACAAGAGGGTGTGTTTCGTAAATAGATACTCCTTGAGCCCAAGCTGACTGGGAAACAGATATTAAAATAATGCATAAAACGAAGACGTCAGTTACGATGCTTTGGTAGCGATATTTCGACCCTTCCTGGCAAGGGTCCTCTTCCTTCTAAATACCGCTGTAGGGAAAATCAAACTAGTCCCGAGATTTAATTCTTGACATGGCTGCTCTTTTTGCTGCTCGATCAATATCCTATTCTGGGAAAGTACTTTTAAATACCACTGTAGGGAAAAAACTAGTCCTGAGGTTTAATTTTTGACACGGCTACTCTTCTTTTCGAACAGCAAAAACAGCAGCCGTCTCAAAATTTAATCTCAGGACTAGTTTTTTCCCTACAGCGGTATTTAAAAGTAATTTCCCCGAATAGGATATTTATAGTCGGTAGAATCTCCATCTATTTATTGCAGGTTTGTTCTTTCCCCAGCTTTGACCCTGAAGTTCGACAGCCTGAAGAGGACCCTTGCCCATAAGGGCCGAAATATCGCTGCCAAAGCATCGTAGCTGACGTATTCGTTTTATGCATTATCTGAACATAGGGTGTGTTTCTGATTAACGATACAGTTTCATAACCCCCAAGGACCCGTGATTATTTGTACCTCAATTACATGCTTACAGATGAGTTTTAGCGCCCTTAAACTGCTTTTCTTAACTGCAAAGTAAAAAAAAAAGCTTTTGGTCAGTACATTTTCATGATCCTCTGGGGCACATGGTCATTTTTACCTAAAACCACACCTCGCACTATTTACTGTTTATGTTCCTATATTCGAAACTATTTGAGTACTGTAAAACTAGGCTCTGCTTTTAAAAAATTATGCACGGCTTTGGCTGTTTTAAGCCTTTTCCTAGGACCACTGATTTCTAGCGAAACATCGGCAAAATTCAATTAATCCCTTTTACTTGTCAAGAGCATGATACGCGAACACTCATTGCAGCATAATGCGCATGGAAACAGTGAATCTGTATTTCCGTATTGAACGAATGACGGTACGGAAAATTCTGGCAGGAATTCCAGTCCGAAAACATCCGACCCTAACCGTTTGTCCGCAGCATATATCCTGCCCTCTCAGCCCATGAAATTATTAGCCAGTTTTTGGGATCCCAAAACGTAAGTTGAGGGATACCTATGACATCGCAAAAGTTGTCCGTCTGTCCGTCCGTCCGTCCGTCCGTCTGTAAGCACGATAACTCTCGAAGGGAATGAGATATTTCGATGAAACTCGGTGTGAGGATTCGTTGGGTCGGCGGACCAGTCGAGTTCGTAAATGGGCTTTGTAGCCCTACATTTAGGGGTGGGGGAGGGGGTTCAAATTATGGGGCAAACAAAATATTTTGAAACAGCAGAAGACATGCTGAACACGATGGTGAAAACCATTTTGTAATCGGACAAGTAGTTCGCCCGCAATCCGGCCCAAACCGGAAAGTTTGTTAAAAGTAAAAGTTTTATTTGAAGTTGATTAGATGTTTGATTTAGAGATAGGAAGACATGCTGAAGACGATGGTGAAAACCATTTTCGCGACGGACAAGTAGTTCGCCCGGAATCCGGCCCAAACCGGAAAGTTTGTTAAAATTAAAAGTTTTATTTGGAGTTGATCAGATGTCCGATTTAGGGCAAGAAGGCATGCTGAACTTTTATGTGAAAACAATTTTCTTCCCGGACATGTAGTTCGCCCGGAATCCGGCCAAAACCGGAAAATTGTTATAAGTTAAAGTTTTATTTCTAGCTGATTAGATAACCGATTTAGGGATAAGAAGAGACGCTGAATCCGTGTGTGACAATCATATTTTACCCGGACATATAGTTCGACCGGAATCCGGCTGGAGTCGAAAATTTTTTATAAGTTAAATTTTTATTTGAAGTTGATTAGATGTTCATTATTGGGGAAAGAAGATACCCTGTGTTCGTTTTTGAGCTTTTTTTTCGCCGGACAAGTAGTTCTAGAGTTCGGCGAAACCGGGAAATTGGCAGAAGTGGTAGGAAATTTTTGTCAAAACTGATATGTTTTATACGGGTAAACACACATGCTGAATCCATATCTGAACTTGGTTTTCTCAGATGATTAGCTATTTGGCCTTAATCTGTTTCTGAATTTTAATTGTAAGAATGTTCAAGGATTCTGGCGATGACTGGATCTGGCTAAGACAAGACCCAGTTGTCTGGATCAGATATTGAATTTTTGGGATCCCATCGCAAAGTTTGGTCTTGTTCATTCCTGAACCCGATTAATGTGCTTGTCAATGTGTACAAATTTTAAGTCTATTTAGTGTGTTTTGTATCGATATGAAAAGAAGCTGTCATGTTTATTTACATTGTTTTGTTTAAGCGTTTTAACATGTATATTTTACTTTGTGTATTTTATTCATACTCCGCTGTTACGGAAAAAGCGGGTCACAAATAAAAAAAAAAATAAGACTTATTCATTTTTTAGGACGGTTATTGATATTCACGAAGCATCTTCTGAGTCTGGAAACAAGCTGGATGTAAGCGATCAGATAGGTGCCTTTGGCGATAAATATTTTGAAGTAGATCACCCTTTCATATTTCTGGTCTGGGACTACCCCACAGGAACTGCCCTCTACTTGGGAAGAGTGGTTTCACCCGAGACAACGTAGGTGGCAGCAGTAAGTAACCCCTCATTGCATTGATGCCTCTATGCTAGTCTGAAGACTGCTTTGACAAACTAGACTAGTCGCAAAGGCAAATCCTCCATTGCTTAAAGCACTACTCTTACTAGAAATGATCTTTTCCCTATGAAATGGATCAGAAATTTTTTTTCGAAAACACCATTACTTTTCACCTGAAACCAGCGATTCTCTTATTAGCGCTTGTCGACTATATCCAGCCCTCCTGCTCTCCGACGCGGCGGCTGGGCGTAAAACATTTGAAAACTGAACGTGCCTTGTTTAAAAGGGGGAAAACTAAGCAAATAAAAGAAGGAATAAATAGAAGATTATCACATCCTTATGTGTGAAAGAGTTGTCAGCGGACGTCGAAGATCCCGGCAGACTTTTTGTTGGGTGACGGGAAAACTCGGCAAGGCCGAAAAGCGCTAAAAAAATCGTAGTTGCGAAACGAAACAACGGAGAAAGGCGGGGATTTTAGAAGCTTATAATTCCATATGGGAGCTAAGTATATAATAAAAGGCAGAATAAGCAAGAGGGGTCCTTTAAGCGTTGTTTTAAAGGACCCTTCGCAATATTTTCTCTTCAACTAACAGTATTTTAAAATATTTGAATACTTCAAAACAAGGCTCTGCTTTCAACATAACTTACATAACCGTTTTTTCTGATGGAAAAACTTCTCGCAGACAACCGTCAACAGCGTGATACACATCGAAGGTAGTAAAACACGGCAAGTGAGGAAATCAGCGTGGTTTTGTTAGAGCGGTTAGAATGTTCCGTACGAAATTGGGGTCTCCGGTATTTGAAATATATGGAGTGATTATGGAAGTAGGTTGCGTTAGTATTATAAGTAAGACAGGTCCTTTACAAATTTTACTTTAATTTTTCGGTTATTTTCCGGGATTTGGTAGTTATACAGAATTCCGAATTGGCCATCGGTACAAATCTGTTCGGTATAATGTTCGGGATCAGGTATTTTTGCCAGGATTCGGAACTCATCACGAAAAGGGTGAATGAATTTACTGAAATTATTTGGTAATTTTTCGATGCCAGAACTAGTCGGTATTTTTTATGGAGATTCGGTAGTTATACTGAATCCCAAATAGGCTGTTGGTCCAGGATTATTCGGTATCATGGTTGAGGTTCGGTAATTTATTCGGTATAACTATCAGGATTCGGTAGTTACCACTAATTCCGAATGGAGGGTCAGCTTTGACGAAATTATACCGAATCCGAATATTATTCGGTACGTTACGGTAGTTTTTCGATGCCAAAACCGTTCGATATACTTACCGGGATTTGGTAGTTATGCAGAATCGCGAAAAGGCTATCGGTCCAAACTTATTCGGTATATAATATTGATTTTCGGTCATTTATTCGATATTATTGTCAGGACTCGGTTAGTTATAACGAATCCCGAACTTCGGTCCAGTTTCGACGAAATTCTATACGTTTATTCGGTATAATTGGGACTCTGTAGTTAATTGCACAGAATCCCGAATAGGCTATCGGTCCAAAATTATTCGGTGTAATAACGGGATTCGGTAATTTATTCGGTATATTTGCCAGGATTTGGTAGTTACCACGAATTTCATGTTCGGGTTTTTATCGAAATCTTTCTGAAAGCGGAAAGAGGCCTATTTTCGAAACGTTTAAATTTTCGGTTTAAAAAAAATCATGCAGGGCAAGGTTTGGACATAAATCAGGTTTGTATTCACTGAGAAGAGGTCAAATGAAGCACTGGTCACCGACAAAAGGGCTGATCTATGATTCCATCGGTAGTCTTTACTTTTATACGGCCTAATGTGTGGAACTCTGTTCCGGAGAGCATTCGGGCGGCTGAGCACCTGGGGCTATTTAAAAATAAATTGAAAAAGTATTTGTTAGGCCAAGGTTCATAGTTTTTTTCTATTTTTCATATTTGTCTTATTATTTTCTTTTTTCTCATTCTTATTATTAAATGAGTTGATGAGAGATTGGTTATTATTTCCTATATTAGTGCTCTTTTCTGTTATGTTTTGTTTTTAGTTAATTATTAGTTAGAAAATGAGTTTTATGTATCCACACAATTGTAAGTGCTTTTTTGTACCTTTCTTGGGGCGGGTACTGGCATCATAGTTAAATGTATTTTGGTCGTAAAAAATAAACTGAACTGAACTGAACTGAACTTATTTTGGATCTCAAAATCGCGCTTTTCGTACTATTCTCTGTTGTGTGGAAGGGCTTGTCATTTAGCTGGGGTTTTAAACCAGTTTTAGGCTTGGGATCTGAGAGACATTAAAGCTAGAATCTGCACGGAAATAGTTTAATTTGGCAGGACAAGGCGACTTAAAAAAAAGTTTGCCTGCGGCGGTCATTTTATTAGTTAATGGGTACTATAGGGTAGCGTACAGTAGCCACAAGCTGCTGCCGTGACGTCGCTCCAACCGGTTTTAATGTTTCTGATAATTCTTGGGATCCTGCGGTGTTTAATCCACGGTAAAAGATAAGGCGTATTCTCGCCGTTCCCTGAGTCACTCCACGCGGATTCCGCGTACAGAAACAGCGAGAACACGGGGAACGCTTCCAAAATATCTTGTTCAAAAAAAAGATGCAGTTGACGAAAGTAGTCTGGATCCACTTTAGTTTTGGTTTTGTCTAATCTGATTGTTTTTAAGTAATTCTACATTGCACCAACATCAGCAAAAACTGATTCCCCTCCGAATCTGAAATGGAGTTCTTTTTGATGATGGTGATGATAATCGGAGCATTCCCCATCCGTGAGGACTCGCGAGAATACGGGGAGTGAGTCCCCGCTACAAACAAAAACGCGGGGACTCCTCAAGTGGAGTCCTCGGGGAACGGCGAGAATACGCCTATAGAATTTATGTGGGAAGCGGTTAAGTTTGCAGGAAAAAACAAATTGTATATGGGGATCGACTAAAACCAGGAAGGGAAGGGAATGCGAGAAAAGCAGGAAGGGCATACTAAAACGAGGAAGGGCATCCTAAAACGAGGAAGGCTGTCGCCGGAATTCGCCGCACCGTTCCTTTCATCTATTTAGTATTATTTGAGGGGTCGGTGACTTTTCAAACTCAAAGTTCACCATCCCTTCCTCGTTTTAGTATCCTGACATGGGTAGGCATTAAGTTCAGTGAGGGGTCGGCAACTATAAAAAATGTAATTCACCTTTTCATTTCTCATTCTGACGGTAAGCGACTAACCAGAAAGGGCATACTAAAACGAGGATGGGATGGTGAACTTTGAATTTGAAAAGTTGCCCACACCTCAAATAACACTAAATAGTGGAAGGGAACAGTGCTGCGAATCCTGGCGACAGCCTTCCTCGTTTTAGTATGCCCTTCCTGGTTTTAGTATGCTTTCCTGCTTTTCTCGCGTTCCCTTCCCTTCCAGGTTTTAGTCGATCCCTTGTATATGGTCTTCCAACTGACAGCAAGCAGTCGTGACAGAACAAAACGTGTTCTTTCGAAGAAAAGTTGTTACTTCAACTTCCAACATATTGAACTTTCGTGATGCCCGTGGCACCCTGCGAAGCTGCTCTTTACTCGGCCTGCTGGCGGAGCCCAACCAAGCGATCAGATTGGCTCAGCATAAAGCATTGTCGAAATAGGTTTAATAAGCTGAATACGCGATGTTTACGTATTAATACACACGCCTGTTCAAATAGCAACCCGAGAGGTTTTTATGAATGCAGCGTTCGGTGTTGCCATGCTGATACAGTTTTTCGAGTTTCTAAAGATCAGAAAAAGTGTTGTAAGTACCACTTGAAGTACACCAGTACAATTTGACGCCCAATATATTTTAAAAAGCTAATAAATTTACGGATGGACAGCATTGGTCCTCGAACTAGCAGTAAGCAGTCGTAACAGAACAAACCGTCTTCTTTTGAAGAAAAGTTGCTTCTTCAGCTTCCAACAAAGTAGAACTTTAGTGCTTCCCGTGGCAACCCTGATGACGCTGCTCCTCAATTCGATTCAGTTTAGTTTATTCATTAAAAATCTTGAAACGGCGGTAAGCCGACTAGTTGATTTTACGTCAACAATGTATACACTAAAGATATAATATTTAAACTGAATTATATATATAGAGCTAAATCGCATATCACACTATGGCCCATAACTGGCCATTTGTCTGTCAGGTCACGTAACTTGTCAATAAATTACAATGATTAATATCACTTAATCTTAGTGTCAAAATTCATAATATTTACAATTAACAACAATTACGCTAAAATAACCAAATTTAACAACAATTACGCCAAGATAACCAAAATATAAATGACCTTAAAATCTAAGGGAAAGATTCGGAATCAACTGTAAATCCATTGTTAAAGAACTTGACAAAAGAAGGGACAAAACTATTTAGGCTCCTCTCCTCGGCCCGCTGGCGCAACCAACCAAGCGATGCGATTGGCTCTGCATAAGGGATAATAGAGCCGAGTTCCATTTTCCTTATTCGCCTTATTACAGCGCGCCCCGAGGAAAAGAGGAATCTGTAATAAGCCTTATACGCCGTAATACACCTTAGAACACCTATTTGGACAATGCACAAAGCAGAGCCAGGCTCTATTCTCCTTATACAGCGAGGAAAAGACGAATCTGTATACGCCGTATTACACCTTATTACACCTATTTGAGCAGTGCATTAGGATAATAACGACAATAAAATAGTTGCGTTTTACAGATACCATGGTAACCGAAACTGCATTTTTGCAGTTACCATGATATCTGATCCTACGGTTGCTTGCAGAAACGACAATGCCGAATTTCCGCTTTTAGAAGTCACCCCTTACAACTACTCACAAGTGATCAGGGGCGTCACGACTGGGGGGGGGGGGGACGCCTCCCCCCCCCCCAATGCTGTCGGTAAAAAATAACCGAGTCGGCGCGAAGCGCCGCGATTTTTGGTACAACAGAGTTGATTTTTTCATGAGAACAGTCGGTTTTTCTGAAAATTGGTCGATTTTTCGTCAAAATAGTCGTTTTTTCTGAGAATCAGTCGATTTTTTTCAAAAATGTAATTTTTGTTGTTAAAAATAGTCATTTTTTCTGCAGAAAAAGTCGGTAAAAATTACTAGCCAGTCGTTAAATGCCTCCCCCCCCCCACAAACATTTTGACTAGTAACGCCTCTGCAAGTGATACACAAAAGTACACACAATTTCAGAGAAAATCAATCACAAATAAGAAGTAGGCTAATGGGGTGATGAACAGCTAAACGGACAATCGGAGGAGACAATTTCCAGGACAGATTTTCCATTGTCAGTAGTGGGTCCTGAATCGACAAACGCCGGATCAAATATCGGTTTCGATTGCGACGGGGTAAATACGACAGGACACGGAGGTATTTGAAATACGTTGAACGTGTGCGATGTAGGTCTTTTTCCTGAGTACATCGTGTGGTCCAGCCAAAAAGCCCACATATGCTGTGTATTAACCACTAAATTCTCATTCAGAGCGTGTTCCACCCTACTTACCGTAGTTACTACGCATGACGTCACGAATTCTGGCTTTTTGCCGTCAAGGCTGGAACGATTTTTCTATATTCCAGCAGGATATCGTGCCACATACATGCGAATCCGACCAATCACGTTACAGAGATGCTTAGTTACTACGCTCACTACGCTCCCGAGCATGGTAAGCAAATAGTAACTATTAGTTATTATTTCGTGAAGATTGGAACGGTCAGCATAGTAACTTTTTGTGAGGATGGAACGGAAATAGTAACTATTGTTAGAAGGGTGGAACACGCTCTCAATCAGAATTCCTGTTCTACCCGGAATTACCATTCTTCTTTTTTCAGAATGCAGGTAGATAAGCAGCTTATTTTGATCTGATCAGGACCGAACCCAACCAAGTATGGGTTGGGTTAACGTCAAAAGACGTAAAGTGTTTGTATCTTGTCCTAAAATGCTCCTGCTGTTTTATTTTTTTTTGTTAAGTTTTTAGGCTAGGGTCTTACTATTTTTTTTTACAAATCAATTTGTGAATTAACAAAGTGTCATTTGTATGCCGCAGGCATGTCTCTAGCTTTTATACCATTTGATTTTTCACCATTTCCAGTATAGTTTAACTTACCATACCTTACCTAATACCTTCGTCAAGCCCCACAGTCAACACGCTTGATTTGGGAAATGGTTTAATAAGCCCTTAAGTTTAACTGAAAAGCCAACTTATTTTTGTATCATTTAACTGAATGCGCTGCATTATTTCGATTGTGTCAAGGGATTCTTTTATTTTTCACTATTTGCTTCATCATGACGTTCAGAATATCTACAGCCGTCCTCACAACGCAAAAATCTATTATTACGCGGAAATTTTCAATCTCAACATAAGTGCGGGTTTTCAGTGGCCAGTGGCGAACTAGGTGATCACTGCTCACTGTACGAACACTTATTTCTCGTAAATCTTTTGCGTCAGCCATACAACAAAGGAACAAGTGAGTGGAGGTACCACAGATCCGACAGGGAAATTCCACTATAGAAAATCGATTGTTCGTGAATAGTGGAGCAACGGAATAATGAATTTTTATCCGGTTTTCACGCCTCTTTAAGTGAATGAGTTATGGGTAACTAGATTGTCCTTTCTCAGCAGTGCCGTCTTTTACTTTTGTTGGACCCTAGGCCATCATGGGTTTTCGACCCCTTTTCATTAGTCAGAAATGTAAAACGCCAGCACATTAGCACACACGATTCTTCGTCCAGCCCCACTGGTCACGTCTGAGCATAATTTCAGTGAAATAAATGACGGTGCAAGTTGCAACGTATCTGGTCATACCTGGATCGTAATGAACAAAGCAACAGGGCTAGCAAGCGTAGCCTGATTTCTCAACAACTTACACCGGCCACTTGGCCTCTCGTTTTCCTTGGCCCCCCAGCACAGGCCTAACCGGCCTAAGGGGAAAGGCGGCACTGTTTCTCAGCCACTTTCAGTTAAACTTTAAGTTGTGTCTTTCATTGCAGGTGATACTGGATGTTGATCCGATACTGATCTCGCAGTCAACTACTGCTAATGAAGAGAAAAACCTAGAAATATTTGAAAATTTGCGCATTTCTATTGTAAAAAAAAGTACGTTTGCATAGTTAACTGTACTTAGTTGAATGTGATTCCGGCGGAACTTTGTTTTGATTCGATATCTTTTGTCTAATTTATTTGATCGATTATGAGTGAATGATTCGTGCAAAAAAAAGTTTATGTTTACTTATATCAAGACCAACTAATCTTCTCGATTTTAAAACGCGTGTCGGTACCTGACAGGTTGCATATGTGCTCACTTGGGTCTGAAAATGAAAATTTGGCTTCGGTATAAGAGATATGATGTTTCACTGCGTATGACGGTATGATCGATCAAATGAAGCTCGCCCGCGCTCTCCTCTGCTCTCCTACATACATACATTTCTCACACAGAAGCAAAATTTTGTAGTTTTCTCTTCCTTGAATTATTTAATTTCGGATACAATATAAATTAAAAAAAAGTATCATCGTTATATTATTTAATTTCATAGATTCAAGTGATTAGATATGTAGTCTGCCAGGCAACTTGCAGGTGTTGTCACTTGCTTTAAAGCTCGTCTAATCGTCTTCTCTCTTTGATATTTCCCTCCTCGATTTTGTAATCTCCCCGAAAGAATTCATGGGAGGGACTAGCTTTTGTCTTCACAGGAACCAACTGTGCATGTTGATTTCAGCTGTGTTTTGCCGTCATCCAGTTAACCGACCTACAAGATTTCCCACTATAAGTCGTTTTCCTTCGGTTAACCGACGTAAGTTTTTATAAGCTGTTTTTTGGCTCCGTTTGCCGTTCGGTTAACCGACCTGTGGACTGAGCGGGAGCTCCATCCAACTGACCTACGCTCTTGGCACGGCACGAAATCCAAAATTCCCATTGGAGAGATGTGCCGGCGACGGGAAGACGCCATTTTTTCTTATAAGCCGTTTTTTAGAGCTCAGTCGAACCGACCGGCGAGACGGAATAACGGTCAATAGTGGCAAATAGATAGGTTAACCGACCTATGGAAAAAGTAAAAAAACGCAGCTATAATCTGCATACCGTATTTATGTCTGCCGTTCAGTGACGCAGTCCGTGTGCGTCTGCTAAAATAGATTCGCGCTCAGCCCCGGTCTTCTTTGATTGAAGTCTTCTTAGGTCTTAATTTGTTTGAATGTGGTTTACGTCCGAATTTACCTTTAGCTTTAAGCTGCTTGAATACTCTATATGACTAAGTCCAAGACACGCCAGTGATCCTCGGGAAGAACGAGAAAACGTAGGGATCGACTAGAACCAGGTAGGGAAGGGAACGCGAGAAAAGCTGGAAGGCATACTAAAATCAGGAAGGGCATACTAAAACGAGGAAGGGCATACGAAAATGCTTAGCTTAAGCTACTTGAATACTCTATATGACTAAGTCCAAGACACGCCAGTGATCCTCGGGAAGAACGAGAAAACGTAGGGATCGACTAAAACCAGGAAGGGAAGGGAACGCGAGAAAAGCAGGAAGGCATACTAAAATCAGGAAGGGCATACTAAAACGAGGAAGGGCATACGAAAATGAGGAAGGCTGTCGCTACAATCCGCGGCACCGTCCCCTTCCTCTGTTTAGTGTTCTTCGAGGGGTTGGCAACTTTTCAAACCCAAACCCAAAGTTCACCATCCCTTTCTCGTTTTAGTATCCTGACAGGGGTAGGCATTAAGATCAGTGAGGGGTCGTCAACTATCAAAATTGTAATACACGTTTTCATTTCTAGATCTGGCGGGAGGCGACTAGTCCCCCGAGTCCAGCGAGGGGTCGGCAACTAAGATATGTCAAGTCCACTATTTCCTTCCTCCTTTAGTACTAAACGAGGAAGGAAATTATTCTTCTCTGAGGGGTCGGCAACTGCCAAGGGTCCAGCGAGGGGTCGGCAACTAAGATATTTCAAGTCCACCATTTCCTTCCTCGTATTAGTACTCTCAAGGTACTAAAACAAGGAAGGAAATGGTGACTTGAAATTTCTTAGTTGCCAACCCCTGCTGACTGAGAATTCTAGTTGCCGACTCCTCAAAGAAGATAAAATTTCCTTCCTCGTTTTAGTACTTTTAAGGTACTAAAACCAGGAAGAAAAATGGCGGACTTGAAATATCTTAGTTATGGACCCTTCGCTGGACTCTGAGGATTTTAGTCGCCTACCGCCAGACGAGGAATGAAAAGGTGAGTTACAATTCTGATAGTTGCCGACCCAACACTGAACTTGACGCCGACCCATATCAGGATACTAAAACGAGGAAGGGATGCTGAACTTCGAGTTTGAAAAGTTGCCGACCCCTCAGAGAACACTAAACAGAGGAAGGGAACGGTGCGGCTTTCCAGTTTTGAATTCTGGCGACAGCCTTCCTCGTTTTAGTAAGCCCTTCCTGGTTTTAGTATGCCTTCCTGCTTTTCTCGCGTTCCCTTTCCTTCCTGGTTTTAGTCGATCCCGAAAACGTAGCACTAACTACTCAAACTCAACAACTCAATCCTGTGTTAACCAATCACGGCGATGTTTGGGAGCAGCTGTGATACCGCTTCCGGCTCTTCCGCTAGGTACAGGGCGTATTCGCATAATTCGCACGTTGTCCAATTACCCGGGGGGGGGGGGGGGGGTATTGTTGGGTCCTCCCGAAAACGGGACCCAGGACCCCTTGCCACCGGACCGGTCCATTTTTTGAAAATTATGTGTCCACTGTCCGTATTATGAAGGTAGGTCCCGTTTTTGTCTGTAAGGGGTCCTGTCTTCGGTTAGCCAGATGGGTCCTGTTTTTGTTTTCAAGGGGTCCTGTTTTCGTTAGCCAGAAGGGTCCGGTGGCAAGGGGTCCGGGGTCCCGTTTTCGGGTGGACTTACTTTTTTGGTATTTCAAACTGGTAAACCTGCCTGTTCAGGTCGAACATTTGGGCCTCCGCTGCAAAGATTTCTGTTACCATTGCGTAGATTTTTGTTTCTGGTCGGAAGTTCTGCCGAATGTCAAGTAAGATCGGAACTGAGATTTTTTTAAGAAACAAATATAGCCAGATTTGTTCCGAAATCATCTCGTGTCTCCTTGAGAACTGAAAATCCTGTTTTCTCACTTGAAGTTTCGTAGGGAAACTAACTCAGGCACTTTTTGTTGTGGCCATATTTTATTTGAGAGCAAAGGGACAGTTATCGCCCTTTTACTTGCATACGGTAGATTCCTGAAGCCTCGTCCGATTACTAGTACTACTTCGAATGTGTTCCAATCTCCTATCACCACTTATCAAAAGCGGCCTATCATCGCTGTTATGTTATGTTTGTTTATGTTTTATGTTTGTTATGAAGGGGAAATACAGATTGTAACGACGGTGGTAGCTTTCGAAACTTCTGGAAGGAAGTCGCCATCGGAACCACTTCATCCATTCGACTGTTCTGAGAAAAAAGTAGCAGCACCAAGAATAAATAAACAGTTAAGAAGTAGTACTGCAGTCACAAGTAGTCCCCGATGCTGCGCCGCCGAAAATAACTCAACGGGCCGCCGAAATATTTCGGCACGCCGCCGTTGGTGAAATTCTGACGCCGAATCTTTTTAGGTGATATGTATCAGATTCTCTTTCCATTGAGCTTTATCTTCCCTAGGCTCCAGGTTGTTGTTCTGTTTTTGCTTATCAGCAAGTTCACTAACAGAAAAGTCTTCGGTTGTCGCGGCAGTGCAGGAATGACAATTTCTACCAAACATTGTATGTTGGCTCCAAATCGTGTAAAAAAAGTGCCAAATAGCGTTCGGGCTGCCTGTCGGTTCTGCGGTATGATCAGCGATACCGTTAGACTTCTTTTTCATGCAGTGAACGCTGCGTGATCTGCGAACCTTGTCCAGCTTAGTTTCCATGCAGTGGCCACCGCATGATCTTCGACCCTTGTTGAACTTCGTTTGCATGCAGTGGCCACGGGGTGATCAGCGACCCTTTCAACTTCATTTCGTGCAGTGCCCACCGCACTCTGTACAACTTTTGCTAGTTCACACACTTCCGGACAAGCTAGGGCGGTGAAACTTGTAATTCCTTCTGGACGATAGATAGCGAGCGTGTCCGAAAGCTCGGAAACGAACGAAAATGCTGAATTAATTCTGCATTTTATGCAGCATTTCGCTTTCGGACTTAAATTTTCGCTCAGTTAATGCAGCATTAATTCAGCATAAATTCATCGAAAAATTCAGCGAAGATGCTAAATTTTACGCTGAATTTTCAAGAAGAAACTGGGGAGCTGGCGATTCAGGCTAAATTTCGGAATTAGAAGTGTAAGAGAAGAAATAAAGAACGTGTCCGAAAGCTTTTAGTGCTGTAAATGCTGCATTTAATGCTGCATATAAGGTAAGAGCTTTCGGACGAAAATAAAAATAAAAATGCAGCATTAAATGCAGCATTTACAGTCCTGAAAGCTTTCGGACACGCTCAGCATAGTTTTACTGAACGTTTGCAAACTTTGGAATTCCCTTCAGAACCTCGATTGCTGGGGAATTCCAAGTTCTCTAGAAATGCCCTCAATTAGTGGAGAATCGTCCGTTAAAAAAATTATATTTATAGTAGCACAGCAGGAATGGAATAGCTTAAATATTCAAAGACTGTATGGCACTTGCAGCCTTCGACTCAAGCGCCATGTAGCGACCATAATGTATCTCCGTCGTTTCTTCTTATCCCTGTCTAACTTTCTAGTTCCTTCATTTTCATGTAAGCTACGACTATGAAGTACTATAAAGGACCCGACTGATCCTCAGCTAAACCTTTTTTTCCGGATACGACCATCTGTGTGTGGGTGGAGCGAGGGGGAATGCGGGACCATGTGACCTGCGTACATCGCGAAAACGGTCATGGGTCCTAGACAGCCGGGATTTGAACCAAGGACCTTCGGCTTTCAAGGCAACTGCTCTACCACTGAAGTACAGAGGGGCTTTTGAACTTAGATCGCAACCACTATAATAGTCACGGATAGGCAGGCCAAAGGAACAGTGATCCCGCCGAAGACAAATCTATCTCAGCATCACTTCACATCCCCATGTCACGGATTAGATAGTAGATGGAATTTTACACGAGGGACTTGTCCTGTAACAAATAAACTAGCTGATTTGTCACGATAAAGTCACTAGAGTAGTATTCCATCTACATAGTATCAGGTCGCATCCGGTCCAGACCTCAATGGCCCATCCGGGTCCATGGCATGTGTGCCTTCCAAGTTTCTCACTCTCTTCTTTTGGTCCCTATGCGCATCAGAAAATTTCAGGAACCTCCCTCAACCACCACCGTCTCCACATGGAATTCGGACACGTAAATATCATATCTAGGGAATTTGCTCCTGTCACCACCGGGCCACTTGAATGGAAGCCATCTGGTTCCTACGCATGTTACCGAGCCTCTCCGACCATCCCACCACCGTAGTCGGATGCGATTCGGAAACGCAAATGTTGCATCTACCGAACAATTTGCCCTTAAATCGGAGAATATCCGGAAAATTTTCGGTGACACTCAACTCCCCCAGACGAGACCGGATCCGATTTCAACCTCAAAATAACATATCTAGGTTTCTTGACCTTTGGACGCTACGTCGGTTGAGCGATTTCTGGGCCCTCCCCCCCCCCCCCGAAGTCGGATGTGATTCGGAAAATTTATGTCGCATGTATGTACATCACACATATGAGACCCGCATAATCTTTGTACAGTCCTAGTTTCATCCCAAGCCCTATATTCCTTGCGACGAATGTTCCGAAATTGTTCGCGTGTTCCAAATATGTCCTTATATTCCATCGCAACTTTCCAAAATTCCCAGAGTCCCCCCTCACCCCCGGGGTCGTATGCGACTCGGCTTTATAAACGGACTATCGCTCTGCTCCTGTGAATCTGGTCACAAGTTTCTGTATTCCCCCTCTCTCCACCGCCACACGAATGACTGGAGGTAATCCGGGAAAACACGGTTTCCCTGAACATTCCTGAGCATGTCAAGTGTCATTATCTTAGCTTGCGTGGAGTGGAGGTACCCAAAAGTGAGACAGATGGATCACTGTTACGATCGCTATATGGCACTCCAGCCGAAGATTGCAAGTACCATAACCAAGAATAAATAAGGGAAGAATTGAGAACTCACATAACCCCGATGTCAGCATCCTAGATCTCTTTTCGTCCGATCTTATTTACCGGGGGTGGAGCCTGGGTGGAGCTTCGCATGTTGCCTCTTGCAGTATTAAATGTTACCTCCAGAGCAAAAGTGATGAAGCAGTCAGAAAAGGCGGGAAGTTCAAACAGTGCAGATTCTGAGGATTATATAAATGGAAACTCCTTTTCAATCTCGGGTCAGATTTGCAATATGAAGCTTTTGTTGTCACCACCCTTCACAAAGACGGTGAAGCCCAAGGGAATGCGGCATTTGATGACTCAGGGGAACAACTAAGCAACTTGAACGCTGAAGCATAGATCTAACACGCATGCATTTAGTTTAGATTCAATAGGACTGGTGTAAACATTAGCAATTTTATTTTGGTCTTCTCAGGACTGTAAAGAATCGCTCCTAGAAAAGGTATTAAGCTTGGACAATGTTTAGCTGTCGAAATGTACTCAATGAGTTACTATGTTTTGTTTTTAAGTTGTACTCTACACGAAATTTAGTTCATATCATTTTCTCGTGTAGTTGCGAAAAACAGTATAAAGTCCTAATTTTAAATTGATGATTGCTCAGTGTAGGATATCTTTCAAGACGTATCAGTTTGTGACAACAACTTATTATTCTTGGTCAAAAAGGTATATCATTATCTCGGATAGTTGCACTTTACATCTGCCCAAATTTGTTTTTGTCTATGCCTTTTCGTAATCGTTTTTTTTTCATTATCATATTTTTACATCATTCAAGTTGGAAGTTGGGCATAGCTGGCGAACTGTACTCAAAGAGTTTTTATATTTTGTTTTTAAGTTGTACTCTGTACACAAAATTCAGTTCATAACATTTCTCGATTGGTTGCGAAAAACAGTTGGCTTGAAGTATTTCCTAATTTTAAATTTTAATTGATTACTGAAAATGATAATTGCACGGTACCATTCAAAACGTCTACATTTGAGATAACCATTTATCATTTTTGGTCAAAATGTATTTCATTATCTCGGGTAGTTGGCTAAATGTTTCACTATCTATCCTATTGACAGTCTTTTTTTTTCATCACTAAGAATCTGCCATAGAGATTGCATGAATGTTTGGAAGCGTGTCCCTACCTTCTTTAAACTTATAGTGTTCAGTCCAAATCGGTCCTTTTCTGCCTTTATTTTCGTCATCCTTGAATGTAGGATTGCACGACTTCTATCATTTCACTGTACTTTAGCCCCTTTGTTGGAGGGAGAAGGGCAAAATGTCGGCCTCTTTCTGTTTAATTTGAATTCGGCGCACTTCCTTGACGCGAAGCACGGCGATCAGAAGAAATAGCGCCAATATTTACTCTGTGGTCTGGACAGGCGCCGAATAGGCTCCACCCCCGGTACTTGAGGATCGGGCAGAAAACAACGTCCCATGATTCAAGTCTTCTCAATTCTTCTCTTATTTATTCTTGCCATAACAACGCTGACGATCTGTGGTAGAAAAATTGTAAAAATTTGTTGACAAATTTAAGAAATAACCCACAAAATGCTAAAATTAGAGCAAACACCGGTAAATCAGCGGCGCGCCGCCGCCGACCGCCGCCAAATTTAGATTCGGCGCGGCTTCGGGGACTAGTCACAAGGCCGATTTCAGTGTTGCCAGATGGTGCGCATTTGCGCCATTTGGGCGCTTTTTAGAGGCAGCTGCGCTTCGAATTTTTCAAGTGTGCGCATTGCGCCAAATTTGCGCATTTCCCCAAATATCGGCGCAAATTGGGCGCATTTTGCTCTCCATATTCCTTAGAAATTGAAACCAGATCAGGATTTGTAAGAGCCACACAGTGATTTTATATCAGATTCCAGATCTTGAGGGTTGCGGGGGACTCAAAATATTCACATGCATTGTCAAAATTGTCGTTTGGGTCCTTGAGAACACTGATAATTGATGCTTGCTGGTTCGGGATTGACCCTCTTTACTGATCCATGTCTTGAAAGCCAGCGAGCACGATATTTGGATACGAGAGTGTATTCGGTGCTAAGTTGTTGGGCTTGTCAGGTTCATGCATATCTGGAACGTGTTTTTTTGAGAAAAAATCTTTTCTTTCAATGGTTTTGAGAAAAACCGTTTTTTAAATCGTCTTGAGAAAAAAAATCGTTTTTTTTCGATTATCCTTACTGTTTTTTTCTCATAAAGATCATTAACTTTTCTTATGTCTTGCTCATCCCAGAACCAGAGGCATTATTATCCAAAAATATACGGGGAGAAGGGGGGGGGGGGGGCTATTTGTCGACTGCTTGATTGCTTGATCATTTTTAGCGACCGTTTCTAAGACAAAATGATTGTTTCGAAGATTCAACATCGACTGCTTTTACACAAAAAGTCTTAACTCGAAAGTAAGCTCATAACTTACACCAAATTAAAATTTCAGAAATATTTTTCGTTTTAATATTTTGATAATATCTACTGTTTAATGAAAAATCTACTATTTTTCAAGAAGAACTGCAGCGCTTTCCGCCAACTCGTTTTTTTACCGACTGGTCGACAACATGCCCCCCATCCGATTTCGTAAAAATTTTTGTTTAGCGAAAATGCGCCGAAGGCGCATTTTTGCTTCTCTTGCTGCGCGATCTTGTGTCAAGCATCTGGCAACACTGGCTGATTTATGTTGAAATCTATCCCTGAGGCAAAAATAAGTAAAGTCGACCTTTTTTCTGCTAAAAGACAAAGATTTTGGTACATAACCAAATTATGTATACATGCACAAATTTTGAATACCAACTTCTTTTCCGGCTGTCAATAAGCAAAAAGACGAAATAAACCAATACAGCAAAATTGCAAAAGCAGAATGGCCGAAAATAAAGTATTCTACATTGTAACAGAGCACAATGCGCTTTGCGTCATAGTTGTCAAATTAAAAAGTCAAAAAGGGAATAGACTGCATTTAGAAGACATTAGAACAAATAGAAATTCGTTTCAAAAGATATACAGAACTAACATAAATATTGATTGTCATGATCCCATCCCATCCCCATCATTCTGTCGATCATCTTGAAATCTGTGAATCTGCAATCCAGCTGCAAGCTAGCGTCGTCTATGGTCTCTCCTGTAACAAAAACTTTTCATAAGATTTGGCCGGCAGGAAGCGCTCTCATCAGAACCCGCTTCTGATTTTGTTGAAGCAGAAGAAGAAATGTTGTCAAAATTAACCAACCAAAAATGCTAAATTCAGGAATTCGAATGTGCTTGTGAGCCCAAACGCCTAAACAGCGTCAGTGATTGCTTAAAATGAAGGAAAAGAAAAAGTCTCGAAGAAGCAAGAGTAACGAGAAACGTTCGTGGTTTAGATGTCCGTGTATTGGGGGTTCAAAAACAGAAGAAATAACACAGCTTGACTTTCAACATTGCAGCTTAACCTCTGTTCCTGAAGAAATATGTGAATTTGAACGAACCCTTCGCAGTCTCCTTCTCGATTACAACCAGGTAATATATTAGCTGAAGAAAAGTTTGAGGGTTGGCGTATGGAGGGCGTATGAGGCTGGCATGAGGGGGTGAAAGGCATGCATCACAGATGCAGCAGATTCTGGATCTGTTCTGGATTTGGTTGATTTGACCAGTTGGCAGCAGGGGTGGCCCGAAGGGGGGGGGGGGGGGGTGAGGGGGGGGTGTCTCACCCAGGTCTCCCCCCCTGCCTTTTGTTAAGTCGTATCAGTCGTTTATTTTGGCCGAGTCATTTAGAAAAAATTTCTGAATTTTGTCTCTGCACAGCTTCAGTCGTAAGCCAGTCCCGCAAGACAAGTCGAGTCGTTTAAACCAGGTTTTGTAACCCCGATAGGTCGGAGACATGATTTATGGGGGCAGCAATGCGGCTACCTGTTCTACTCCCATGGGATTTGGATCTGCCTAAGTTAGGTCTTTCAGATTTTAGACTGTCAAAATTACAATAGGTTAGTCGTTAAAGTGAAGTCTGACTGGGTAACATTGATATACCTTATAGACCAAAAGCGAGAGACAAGGTTATGTGCATTGATTGATGGTCAGCTTTGGCTGTAAGTGAAGAAAGAAAGAATAGAATTTTAAACAGAATGGAAAAGCCATCAGAAATCAAATGACAGGAGACCCACAAAATAAGTGTGCCTAGAATAGATGGAAAAATCTCGATTACAAAGAGAGGTTGAGGTGGGAACAATGCTTGAAAAGGACAAGGAAGATTTTAATATACACCCGAAATTCGTTTCCCAGGACAAGAGGGGTTCTGCAGATGCTGGACTAGCTCATTCTAGTCGGAGGGTAAATTTTTGGCCTCTATGCTAGCCGAGGCGTTACTATCCAAATGTTTGGGGGGGGGGAGAAATGAGCAAAAATATTCCTTCCGCCCAAGGTGACAGCGAATCATATGTATTACTGCTAACTGCGAACCATAACACTATCAAATATAGGAGGAGCAATGTATTTACCGGCTTTTTTGCGGAAAAACGACTGTTTTGAAGAAAAATCAACTGTTTCCCAAAAAAAAATTACCGTGCTACCGGCTGGCCGACAACATCGGGGGAGAGGGGGGGGCATGCCCACCCATACCTGATGCCCCTGTATGCTAGTGTAAAAGCACATCTGAAAAGACTTTGTAAAATTCAGGACACTCGTACAACTCGAAAATGATCTCTTATATGTTTAAGTTATTCTAAAAGCTAACTTCTCGTCTTCATTTGCTGTGTATAGCATCTTCTGTCGCGCAGAATCAAATTCTGCGAACCAGTTTTAAGTTGCAATTCTTCAGATGTAGCTCACTGTACCTTTACCTGCTCTAGTTTTTGACATGAAAGTACAATATGTCAAATGACAAATAAAACGGCACACAGTACTTTCAAAATGAAACAAAAGTAGGCTACATCAAATCACCCGGAAAAAAACGCAACTCAAGTCTCGTCGGCGAACCAGCGTCTTTTTCTATCTGTAAACTCCTGTTAGGCCAAGACCAAAGTTCGTTGCGTCCGTAAATCCGGATTTTTTTTTTAATGCACTGGCAAACCTGTTTTCCTCGGTTCGTTTCTGAGGAAGTGTGTTTTGAAGGTGAAAATTCCTTTTTTTGCTATTGGTTCGGAGCACATCTACTTTCTTTTCTATGGGCACTGTTTTGTCACTTGTTCGATGGACGGAGTCGTGAATTCATAGCTATTCTTAACTTTTGATTGGGATCGCAAAAGACGCTCTGCTCCTCGGCTATTACGTCCATAAATCCGGATTTTTTTTTTCTTTTAATGCAATGGCAAACTTCCTCGTTTTGTTTCTGAATATGCGTATCTTTAACGTGAAAATTACTTTTTTGCTTTAATTCCGACGGTCAGATTTGTGATTTCGAAGCTATTTTTTCCTTTTCAATGGGATCGAAAAAAGACGGTCTGCTCCTCGGCATTTCACAAAATTTCGCCTGTGCCGCATAGTATTCTCTGTTTAGAGGAACGGTGTGTCATTTACTTGGAGATTAGGCTTGGAACTTTTTAGATTTGAAACACATTAAAGGCTGGCTAGAATCTTTCTAGACAAAGGCAGATTAAAAAAATTTCTCCTGCGGCGGTTGCTTTAATTTGTCCCTGCTACAGGCGTTGAAAGCTTTCCTGTTTAGCAAAAGTTGAAATGTAAAGCTGAGGCTATGAAGGTATGTATACACAAATTTTGATTACAAGAATAATTTCAGCTGATGTATTGCAGCTAGTTTTACACCGGCTCTATTATTAGTTGGTGGGGAATGTGCGCCATTGCCGCGTATTCGCAACAGTTCATTTTTGTTGGAACGTGCGAGTCGTATATTCCGATCCAGGAGTCGTTGAAATGAGGGGTCTCACCCCCCCCTGGCCTGAGTGCTTCGGGCCACCCCTGGTTGGCAGCAGGTTGGCAGTTGACAGGATTTGGTGAGCAAATTTGCTGAAATTAATTTTAATTTTTCCACGCCAGAACTAGGTTGTTACACAGAGTCCCATAACATTCTTTGGTTTATAGTTTCTTCTAAAGAACAATCTTATTTTACAGCCTATTTTGCGTGTAAATAAGAACTCGGAACAATATGTTGACTTGGAACTGTTTACTCAGTAAAAATGAAAAATGCAAAAACAAAAGTAGTAGTAGTTTATATGTAGTATAAAGGTTAATATTTCCTATTTCTTGGACCCTTTTTTGGGAAAAAAGAAAATACAAATATCTTTAAAAAGGGGGATAATTTGGAAAAAAGCATGTTAAAATTGAAGAAATTGATGTTAAATTGGGGTTTTGAAATTTGGGGGGGGTTGAGCTAGAGTCGGCGGATTTATACTACTAATCCAGTAAAATATTGATGATTTGAGTGAAGTTCAGAAAACAACCTATCGTAATTCCTTTATAGTTAGTTCAGGGCCAAGGTAACCAGTCCTTGGAATAGGGTAACCAGCATTAGGGATAGGCTATTCCACATTGTGGGTGCGAGTGGTCTAATAAAGCAAAACTTAGCTGCTTCATCTCAACAAATCAAAGAAACAGTGGATTGCTCTCATTTCTAAAACTAGCCTGCCCAGACCAGCCCAGACTGCCTATTGTCAAAATTGATGAGTGTTGTTGAATTTGCTCCACTTGAGGCTGTAATTAGGTGAAGCCATTCTACAGATGTTCAAGAACCATATTTTCACACTTTTCTTGGGCAATCTGGAAATAACCACATACTCATCAGTAAAAAATTACAATAAAGCAGGAGTTGCATCAGTGGCAAAGAAATTGCTGTGATATCAAAGGCCTTTGAGGTGTTGGTGTTGAGACCCCTTCCATAAAAAAAGGCAATCTTCCTGACTGACTCTGAGCCAGCTTTCCATCTTGGAAAATCAACTCACAATTCAGAAGTGGAAGTAGGTTTAAAACAAATAAAACATGTCTTTCAGACGTGAATTTGGGATGTGCAAACAAAGGCTGTGATATTCATCAGAATAAAGTACACCATTTCAGACTATTAGTCAGAATAAAATACATCACCGTTATCAAGGTCTTGCCATTCATTACAGACTTACAGGAATCTGTGGAGTGAGTACTTTTGGACGCCCAGTCCAAGCGCTGGCGGCCTCATGGACTTCAGGGCGTATGGTAAACAGTTTTTATAGGGTACGTTGTTGTTATTTATAGTAAAATTGTTAACAAGCATTGCATGTACGAATTCGTGTTCTCCACAGTGCTTGTGTCATGTATTTGTATTTTTGTGTATAATTAAAAAAACTTGAACTTGAACTTGAGTTAACCTACCATTTTCACTGAGTAGATCAACTTGCAGTCCCTGCCCAAGAGAGCTACACAAATAGTCTATGCAGCGATTATTGCCATCGTCCTAGATAAGGAGATCTGCCATTGACTTGCGGGCCCACCAACCAGACGATAAGCCGAAAGGAACCAGCCCCCCATTAGACTTGTATGGCTTTGAGGATTTTGACGATGCTCGAACTTTTAGACAAGGTTTCTTTCCCTTGAATAACTGTTGTCAGTCAGATACCTGCCAGCTCAGAATTGTCCTTCAGGTAGTTTTGATGAGGGTTGGAGTCTCCTTGCAGCTGTAGGCCTACTACCTAAAACTTGCTTCGCTTTCCAGAGCTACTTTAGCTCTCCGCGAGTTTGTAAAATGAAGCAAATTGTTCTTGAAAGGGACTCCATGAGGGGACTGAAGTTTCATGACCGGAATGGCTTTCAACGAGTTTTTGCGAGTGACTGGTTTTCTTTTTGCTTTACGGAAAGTGAATCCGTGAGAACACCAACAGCATCCTTGTAGCTGCCAATCCAGGAAGCTCCCTAGCATAGTCTAGTGTCTTAAGTAGTAAATAACAAAAAAACATTGTACTTGTATGATACGAAGCTTAGAGCTGAGCTGTCACGTTTCCTTGGATAGTACCCCTGTACTTCTTCAGGGTTCACGAGTGTTGGACATAATGTGCCTGTGGTAGCCAGCAACGAAATAAGACTACCGTACTTTATGTAGTATGATGTTTTTTTGTTTGTTAACAGTCATTGTTGTTTCCAGATTGAGGAGCTGCCCCGAAATCTTTTTTTGTGTTATGAGCTTAGAAGTTTGACAATCAGTGACAATGAACTGGAATGCATACCTCCAGCCATCGGAGCCCTTGTCAACCTAGAAGAGCTTGATATCAGCAAAAACTGTAAGTAATGTATCTCACTTAAAGGATTTAGTCATAACTTTAATTCTGCCCCCCCCCCCCCTCGTGACCTGTTGAAATACGTCTACCTGATCATGCTCATTTGTCTAGGAAAAGAAACTAAATATCACGTTTCCACCCCCGTTGCAGAAATCTAAAAAAAATTTTATGTTCTCGGTCCATGTGACTAAACTTGGTCTTGCCCGGCGAGCATCTCAAAATGATAGCACAACTCCAATCGTAAGACCAGTTACTGGTTTGTAAATATCTAGTCTTGTAGAGAGGTGTCGGGTGACGAGAAATATATCTGGATGGTGAACGAAACAGTTTTTGCCTCTCCCTTGTCTGGCAGGCAATGCAATCTTTAGATCGTCGTGGGTGCGAACTAGACTGAATAGCTGCATAGCCCATGTAGCCTAACTATGATCATACGCAAAGTCCCGTAGTCCATCTAGGACCTCCTTCTGTTGTGGCATTTAGCAACCGAGACGTATTTCGTTCAGAGTGGAATAAACACTCACCCCTCGAACGCCTTCGCCTTAGATGTATTTGGTGCTGGCAGAATATCGGACTGTCGCGTACCGAAAGTCCTGTTAGTATTTTCGGCACCATCATTATTTCCGTACGGAAAAGTTGAGATTTGTTCAGCTTTATTAAACAATGCAGAAAATCCGGCCGGGAAATCCTGATCGTGTATTCGCAGCATTAGGGAAATCTACTTTGGATTGCACTCACGCATCAAACAAGTTGGTTTTCCGCGGAGGAGATTCAGCTCTTTTTCAATGCAACTAGACTAAGTAACAAAGATTCGGACGTACTACACGGGCTGAGGACGACATAGTCTTCTGAGCCAGTAGGCGTAGAAAGTAAACCTTAGAAGGAAAGATATAAAAGGGGACAGGATTATTTTTCAGTGGAGTTTTTGGGACTGTTTTAGTTTAGGGTTTGGGTGGCTAGAGCCCTTTCTTTCGGACGACTGTGAGGGATCGTCCAGTTTAGCGTAGTTTAGCAAAAAGGCCCCGGCATGCTAACACGGCTTTAAGTCATGGCAAGCCCAAAAGAATTTTTTTATGTTTTTACTAGCGTGCTGTGAGCTACGCAGTAATACTCAGTAGGCTGATATGAATAAGTCCGAAACACGCCGGTGATCCTAGGGAAGAAAGAGAAACGTCACTGAACCAAATCTTCAAAGTTGACTCAAAATCAGCAACGTTTGTTGTGGCGTTTCTCGTTCTTTGGTAGGTACACGGCGACTTTTCGTCTGTACGAAGAGTTAGTATTACAATTGAAACAGGGTCTTGTCTTCGCAAGATCTAGTCTTCGCCAGACTCCTTGAACATTTTTACTATTAAAATTTAGAAACAGATTACGGCAGAATCATCAGAAAAAAACACGTTCAGATATGGATTCAGCATGTGTGTTTACCCCAATAAGTCATACCTATTTTGACTAAACCGATCGAAACTTCCTGCCTTACTTCTGCCAATTTTTCGGTTTCGGCAGAATCCCGGAACCACTTCTCCGGCAAAAAATTAAGCTCAAAAACGAATTCAGCATATCTCCTTACCCCTATATCGAACATCTAATCAGCTTCAAATAAAAATTATTTTCCAGCTTCAGCCGGATTCCGGGCGAACTAAGTGTCCGGGTGAAAAACGATTGTCATATACGGATTCAGCATCTCGTCTTACCTCTAAATCGGACATCTAATCAACTAGAAATAAAACTTTAAAACTTTTTTAACAAATTTTCCGGTTTTGGCCGGATTCCGGGCGAACTACTTGTCCGGGTAGAAAATGATTTTCACACAAGTGTTCAGCATGTCCTCTTGTCCCTAAATTCAACATCTAATCAACATCAAATAAAACTTTTACTTTAACAGGCTTTCCTGTTTCATAATCGTGTTCAGCATGTCTTCTTACCGCTTAATTGTCTATCTCATTACCGGTTTAAAAATATTTTATTTGACCCTTAATTTGAACCCCCACCCCTAAATGTAGGGCTACATAGCCCATCTACGAACTCGACCATTCCCTTGACCCAAAGAATACTCACACCAAGTTTCATCAAAATATCTCATTCCCTTCGAGAGTTGCCGTGCTCAGAGACGGACGGACGGACAGACAGTCAACTTTTGCGGTGTCATAGGCGTCCCTCCACTCACGTTTTGGGATCCCAAAAAGACACACTACTGTAGGATCATGGGAAATAGTTGTTTCAAGGAAACAACAGGTTGTACTCAAGGAAACCGCAGAAGCTATATCCTTACCTCTAACGCTGATCTTCCGAAAATCGTTAGAGGAAAAAGTTGTCCCCACCGACTGGAAGAAAGCTACTGTCATTCCGGTACACAAAAAAGGCCCCAAAGACAAAGCTGAAAACTATAGGCCAATAAGTCTAACATCGGTGTCTTCGAAGATCCTCGAGGGAATTGTAAATGATGCAATCACCAAACATCTGATGGAGAACAACATCATGTCCCCAAACCAACATGGTTTCCGAGCTTGCCATTCCACGGACTCAAACCTCATACAGTCATACGAGGAAGTCACCAAGTTACTTGAAAAGGGAATATCTGTGGATGTGATCCTGTTAGATCAAGCGAAGGCATTCGACAAAGTCGCACACCTAAGGTTGAAAAGAAAGTTCCAAGCCTGTCACATCCACCCGGACATCATTGAATGGATCGCAGACTTCCTAGCAGAACGAATCCAAAGAGTTGCTGTCACTAACGACGAAGGAATCCGTGTACTTTCATCACCTGTACCTGTGTTGAGTGGAGTTCCCCAGGGAACTGTGCTCGGGCCAACACTGTTCAACGTCTATATCAATGATGCCCCTCAATTGCTTCGAAACCTTCTCACACTCTACGCAGACGACTCCAAGCTTATCGGAGCAGCATCATCGTCAAGAGAGGTTGACTCAATCCAAGCGGACCTCGATAGGCTAAATGACTGGGCGAAACAATGGCTACTGGAGTTTAACTCAAGCAAATGTAAGGTCATGCACTTTGGCAACAAGAACACAAAACATACCTATACCATGCTAAACCCAATCACTAGCCAAAGAGAAGCCCTAGCCGCAGTCACAGAGGAAAGGGACCTGGGAGTAATAGTTGACCACCAGCTAAAGTTTCACAGCCACACTGAAAAGATCGTCGCTAGTGCGAATCGAGCTTTAGGGATAATCAAACGAACATTCACTACGAGATCCCCAAGAACGATCACTAAGCTCTATAAGGGCCTTGTCAGGCCAAGGCTAGAAACTGGCATGTCTATTGCATCCCCCTTCTACAAAGGAGACAAGGACATGATTGAAAAGGTACAGCGCAGAGCAACTAAGATTGTAGATGGCTGCCAACATCTTCCTTATCAGATGAGATTGCGAACCCTGAACCTATGCAGCATGACCTACAGAAGAAAAAGGGGAGACATGATTCACACCTATAAACTCATCAGAAACAATCCAATCCATGACCTCTTCATCATCGATTCAGCACAGCGAACTAGAGGTCATTCCATGAAAATCACGAAGCTCAACGCCCAGAAGAGGGAACGCCACCATTTTCTTACCAACCGGGTTGTTGATCTGTGGAACTCCCTAAGCGAAGACACCGTATCCAGCAAGACCATCGAAGATTTCAAAGTCTCCCTTGACAGAGAGTGGAGCAAGAAGCCATGGAGACTGGGATGGGATGCCCTGGAGTCCCAGACCAGAGCATAAGTTATCCACGTGTCAATTTCCGAAGAAGCGATGAGCAATGCTACAGGATGGAAAATCCTTCAATTGCTCCAAGCTGCAATTTAAGCCATTTAAGCCATGAGTATTAAACAGTTGGCCAGGTTCCTCAGGGTAGCCCTAGCCCATAGGGATAGGTGCTTATAGAAGGTATTATTTTTGTTTGTTTGAGTTTATTTTTCATGTATTTGCCATGGCCTTTGGCTCTTAGTGTAAATAAATCTTATCTTATCTTATCATAGTCTGAACAATAGCCTAGCTAGAAACAAGTTACCAAAAACCGAATTATCGAGGTGTGGATGAGCAACGTCCTTGGAAGGAAGCAGGTGCTTTCATGATATTAAAAAATATGAGTTACGTTTTGCAGATACCACGGTATCTGATAACACGATCAAAAGGTATTTTTGCTGTTACCGTGGGATTTGGCCAGTTAACGTGGTAACTGATCATGGTATCTGAAAAACTCAGCTCATTTCCATCATCACTAACACAAGAGTCTATTTCTTTGTCAAAGTGATTGGCAAGAAGTTTGTCATTGGATCTCAGAATATCTTTTTGGATGATTTCTGAAAGCGCAAATCGGCAATTGTTGATTTTTGCAAAGCAACATATCAGATACCACGGTAACTGCAAAAACGACTAATTGCGGATCTGGTTACCGTGGTAATAGATAGGCTTAGCATGGTATCCGCAAAAACGCAACTATTGTCAAGTTCCCAAATAGTTTGACTTAAGTTAATCTATTTGAGCGTTTTAATGCTGCAGTTATGACCCGAGGCTCGTTCTTTTGATCAACTAGTATACTATTATAATCATTGCCCGAAGGTTTTCAGGGGACATGACAGTATTTGGCAAAGAGGTTACTCTGCTTCCTAACAGTGTCTTCATTTTTCTAGTGATAACTGACCTGCCAGACAACTTGAAGAGTTGTAAACAGCTGAAAATCTTCAGAGCGAACAGCAACACCATCTCTCGTATACCTGACTGCCTCACTCAACTCCTTTCACTGGAGGAATTGTACCTAAATGACTCATCGATCGAATTTTTACCTGCCAATTTTGGGAGGCTGGCATCTTTAAGGATACTGGAAATGCGGGAGAATGAATTATCTTCGTTGCCAAAGTCTATGAGCCGGTTGACCAGCTTAGAAAAAATAGACTTAGGCCAGAATGAGTTCCTTGACTTTGTAAGTGTTCGATTTGGCTTTGCTTTCCTAACTCTTAGGACTAGGGTCCAGAGGTCTTTGGTTTTCTAGGGGAAAAAAGAAGCAAATGAGAATACCAAAGACAAAACATAAAACCGTGTAAATAAAAGGGTCAACAGCCAGAGAGTTTCTTACATACAGCCTTAAAGCACAACTCTTACTAGAGGCGTTTTTATGTGCTCCCACAAACAGTTTGTGGGTCGATTGTGGCTCGCCGCGACCTTGTGTGCGGCCCACAAGTGTGTTTCCGCGACCAACAAGATTTTCGTGGCTCGCTTTGTGGCTCGAATTCGACAAACAACTGGCGAGGTGATTGTCGATTTTGTGGCTCGATTCTGGCGGGAAATTCAAACTAAGCAGCAAAATAGTGTCTAAACAATAAATCTAACTACCTTTTCAAGTATATAGACTTAAAACTGAGGATACTTTATGAACAGAATGGCAAGGAAATAAGCCTGGAGTTCTATTGATTGAGATTTTACATGAATTTTATGTTTATTTTCCGATATTTGAAATTGCCGCCAAAAAAATGCACAAAAGGGCGTTTCTGCGAGTTTCAACTAGTGGCTCGACTGTGTGGCACACAATCGTGTTTCCGCGACAAACACTCAGAAGTGTGTGGACCACAATTGTGTCGCGGAAAAAGGCTTTAGAAATGATCTTTTCATTGTGAAATGGATCAGAAAAAACGTTTATCGAAAATACAATTACTTTCCACCTGAATTTAGCAATTTTCTTGTCACCGCTTGTCGATTCTGTCCAGCCTTCCTGCTCTCCAACGCGGCGGCTGGGCGCAATACATTTGAAAACTGAACGCGCCGTGGTTAAAACGTGGGAAAACTGAGCATAAAAGAAGTAAAAAACAGAAGATTGTCATATCCTTGTGTTTGAAAGAGTTGTCAGCGGACGTTGAAGATTCTAGTAAACTTTGCGTTGTGTAACAGGCAAAACTCGGCATGACCGAAAAAGTGCTAAATATCCGTAGGAACTAAAAGAAACAGTGGAGAAAGGTGGGGATTTTAGAAGCTTATAATTCCACAAGGGAGCTAGGTACATTATAAAAGACAGAATAAGCAGAGAGGACCTTTAATCTCGAGTTCCGACTTGGGACAAATATCTTTTCGCTTAGCCGCTTTCGCTGCGTGAAAAGTTTCCACTTTTTTCCTCCTGCAAGGCGAAACTCGTTGGGTGATGCGAAAATCCCTTTAAGTGGAAAACTCGTCTTAATGGCTCCTCTTTAAATTGGTGCTTCCAGTGCAGTTCCAGGGTCTACTAATTTTACAAGATACTTCGTATGCGAGATTTCTACCAATTATGCACGTGCTCTCTATTCTGTCTCGCGTGCAGAAGATAAGATTAGCTGCGTTTTCGCAGTTACCGTGGTATCTGATACCACGGTCAAGAGCCGTTTTCGCAGTTACCGTGGTATCTGATACCACGGCCAAGAGGCGTTTTTGCAGTTACCGTGGAATCTGGCAAGGTACTGTGGTATCTGAATAACGGTAACTGTGAAAACGACTTTAGACCGTGATATCAGATACGACGGTAACTGCAAGAACGACTAATTGCAGATCGAGTTACCGGCGTAACAGCTAACGCAACTATTATTTGCTTTAAGAGCCAACTTTTACTATATTTAATTTAGCTATTGTTGTATTTTTATTGCCTCGTTTTATATCTTATAACAACGTTTTGAATGCTTAAAAAAAGTTACAGAGAAAGTTAAATTATGATAAGAAAAAATAAGCAAGTAAAGATTTATAGTACAAAGGTAATTTGAATTTGAAAACAAAGAAAAAAGGCAAATATACAAAAAAACTCGAAATCCTCCCTCCCCCCTTCCAAAACGTCAGAATTCAACCAGAACTAATAACTCTGTCCTGCTTGGCGATATGCCAAAAGTTTGTTCCAGAGTTAATTAAAGTCTCTGACGAGACGTGGTTGTTTATTTCTTGTGTTTGGACTCAACATTGTGACAGATTATTTGTGACAAAATTTGGTACTTTAATGATTTATAAATAATATTTTCTCGCCATACTCTTGAGTGATAATTTTCCCTTACAGCCTTCATACTCTGTCTGCCGCATTTGATAGTGCTGTGACAGATACCAACGGTACCAGTAATGGTTTCAAGATACTATCCTATCAAACGTGCTGATTTTCGGACATGATTTTTCCTCTTTTCAGCCTGAAGTTCTTGGCGATCTTCGCTCTCTAGTTGAAATCTGGCTGGATTCAAACATGATCGCAGTAGTACCTGATGTGAGTATTATTTTTTTATTATCAGTCTTGTAGGTAACCTTTCTTATCGTTTGTGTTAGTGCTACCCTACTTACCTTAGACGATTGGGGCATCCAAGAACAGTCGTCAGTCGAATCCCACAGAAGTCTTGCGCTCTAAGGCCTTTTTCCGCGACACAGTTGTGGGCCACACACTTCTGAGTTTTTGTCGGGGAAACACGATTGTGTGCCACACGGTCGAGCCACTAGTTGAAACTCGCGGAAACGCCGTTTTCGTCTATTTTTTTGGCGGTAATTTCAGATATCTAAAAATAAAAATAAAATTCATGTAAAATCTTAATAAATAGAACTCCTCTCTGTACAAAAAGCATCCTCAGTTTTAAGTCTACATGCTTGAAAAAGTAGTTAGCTTTATTGTTTAGACACTGTTTTGCTGCTTAATTTGAATTTCCCGCCAGAATCGAGCCACAAAATCGACAATCACCTTGAAAATCTTTTTGGTCGCGGAAACACACTTGTGGGCCGCACGAAAGACCGCGGAAGTCTCGCATTAGCACCGTGGAAAAGTCGGCCAACATTCCGCATTCCGCACTGAATTGCAAAGTTGACAAAGTTTGACAGAACAGAGTTGGGTGGAACAAACATAGAGTGTTTAAAGAATTTTTAGAGAGGACTTGAAAATAGCCAAACAAACCTGGTTAAACGTACAGCAAGAAGTAATGTGTCGTTGTTTACTTTATACTAGCGCATCAAGCGGTAAAAAAAGAACTAATCCGGAAGGGAGTTTAGGAAGGGCGTGTGGGGAACTTTCAGAAACTACTCCGCTTGGATCGCTGAACTAGAATGAGGCGAGTTCAACCCAACCGACAGCAGCTAGAGGCGCCCAAGAGTCAGACAATAGATGGAGCGTCAACCACCCCTCCGTGCCTCACTTAAATACACATACTATGCTGTCATTCATTAGTAGAGTACAGGAGCCCACACGGACCAACCCCCACTCACGATTACCAGAAATTTGTATCGGTAGGACGCCGCACGGACTCGGCCTTATACTGCGAACAATTTTCCGGTCGGATTGTCTGCAATTTCATCATCAAGTTGAAAAAAAACCATCGTATGGAACTGATGATGGTGCCGAAAATTCAGGCCGGAATTCCATTCCGCGATTACCTGAGCTCGATCGTTGGTTCAAGGCATTTAGGCTACCCCTGCTTCACGCTGCTGCGTTGTGTGCGATACGATTTTTTCTCTGATTTTCCGACGTACGACACACTGAGCTTGTCAAGATGATTCTGCAAGGGCCAAAGAAACCCTAGGGAGATACTCAGAACTTGGGGACAATCTTATTATGGGAATTTTCGTCAAACTTCATGTGTCCTCCAGTTTAAATCGAATATTTTGGCTAGTAACGCCTCTGCCGTCAATTAATTTCTGAAATTTTAAAATAACGATAGGAAAACCCTAAACCACCAGCAAAAAAAAATGTATACCTTAAAAGTTACCAGGTCTTTTTTTGAAAAGAACCTATCTTCTTTACAGTTTCACGAGAAAGGCTTAAAGGCTTGAACTCAGAAGATATTTGAGTTCGATCATCCATTAGTGCGTCACACTTTTGGAAATTTCGTCGGCTCTGCCAAAATTCATGGACAACAGGGCCCAGCCAGCACATTACACTCTACATTCTTTTCTGGCCGATGAATGAAAAATTGTATATTGTATTTGTTGTGTTTTATTTGATTCTTTTATTTTACATACTCCCGGTTTTCAAATCGCGGGTCAGAAATAAATTACTTACTTACTATTATTTTCTTTGATAAAAAGGAAGAGCAACTTTTAGTCTTAAAAAAAACAAAAACATTTTCTTCCTCTTCGCGGAAACATTCGCAAGCGTTTGGTTGGAGAAGCTGAAAGTTTTCAACGTATCCGTCACTAGCTGCGTTCGTTGCGCACTCCCGGCTGTCTCTGGTGTTTTGTCACCAGTGTCCGGTTCTTCTCTTAAAACGCGTTTTTTGGTTCACCGGTGAGTTGATGAAAACTTGCTAACTCCTCGCTGAAGCCGGGCTCCCGAGCAGGTTCTGGTTCCCCTTGGTTCACACTGCTGCTTCGTATGCGACACGATTTTTTCTTTGATGTTCCGACGTGCGACAAAATCGCATGGACCTTCCCACTACTACGCAGACGCAAATGGAAAAAAAATTTCGAGCCACAGTCGACCCACAAACTGTTTGCGGGAGCACGGAAAAAGGCCTCTATAGTCGTCGAACTCTATCCACTCCGCAGAGCCGCGATTTTCCCTTAGGATTGGTCGAAATGGACAGGCTGGATGGAGATTGCCTTCTGAGGGAATCTAGGTTTAGGTGCGCCGTTGACAGTCCGCAGGTCCCCCATTCCCCGTAGCCAGCCCCTAGGATTGGTCAGAATCGGTAGGCTGAGTGGAGGTACGGAACAGAACTGCGGATTGTCGTAAATGCAGCAGCGTTTCGACTCCCGTTGCCCAGACCGTTACCGGGTTCGGGCTGAATTGAGTAATGAAGGGTTGGAGATTCGACTGGTAGATAGATAAATCTTTTTATTCACCAAAAACGTATCATTGCTCACGCCAAATTAGTCGTGGATACAACTTAGTCATGGATGCACACACATAAATCATAATAGGCCTAGGTATCAGGGTTGTGCGATTCGACCTACTTCTGAATCGCACAATTCAAGATTCAGTTGTCCTCGATCACCCACAATTCGGTTACGATTACGATTCAGTTGTACAGCAGAACGATTCGATTCAATTCAGTTCACCCAAAAAGTGATTCGAGGAGAAATTGCCGATGATTCAGAAGGATTCGTGAATAATCATGGTTCAGGAACAAAAAGGCTATTTAAAGCGAACATAAATTTATTCGCCAGTATTTAAAAATTTGAGAATTTTCAAGCATTCAATGTGCCGCTTTTGCGCTATAGGAAAACCGAATTTGAAAAGTTTTGCTCGGTCAGCTTTGTCCTTTGCGGCGTCATGATCTTCCCAGCTATGCCGAAGATCCGGAAGTGGAAGTCGCTGGGATTGACAAGTACTTTCGAGCAAGCGCAGATAAGATTTCAGTCTTGTTGCCTCGCCAATAAAAGAGGGGAATGACATCCTCGTCACAGAGAGGCTCAGTCTAATAACGAGCTACTAAAGGTTAAAATCAGGACTTTAGTGCAGCCGACAGTGGGTCGTCTTGTTTTCGTCACCTCTGTGGCTTCCCCGTCATCATCGAGGTTGACAAACATAGCACAAACATTTATTTTAGACATCTGGTTATATCTGGAAAGCCAACATCGTAGATGCAAGAAAGGCTTCAAAAGTACAAGTACAACTATATAGTAACAAAAGAAGCATTTTGAGGTTGCCCTCTCTGGTTTCAATTCAGATTTTGAGGATGTTCGCCTGTTACTGGCCTAGCAGAAGGAAGATGCGGTTTCTCGAAATACTATTAAATGTACCCTTAGAAGAACCTCCATCCTGGAAATGCACAACATTTCTAAAACGGCCGTCTATAGTCAGACCCCTATAAGAGCTATAATTCCTCCAAAATCTTTATGAACTGGCCTTTAAATGACGGATGAGATATCGTAACCGACGCTATATCGTACAGTCACTCCACAATGCAAGCACTTCGACGAAACGTTTTCACCCTTCTTCGGAGAGAAACTGAATTGTCAGGTGTGGTAAAATGCTTTTAAACTTTTGACATGTTAATAGACCATGAGTTGTTAGCAGAATGACTTCAATAACCATTGTCCCATGCATTTATTTTATACCTCTCTGTTTCCTCCAGGGGATTAAAAAGAGTAGACATTACTGGGAAGAAATTGCAGAACCCGTAATCCGCAAACAATTATGCTGCAAATGTGAGCTGCAGCCCTACATCCCATAGGGAAACTGATTTTGATTCTTTTTAAGGACGATTCACTGCAATTTATTCATTTTTTAGGCTGAATCGCACTGCGATTCGACGAAAAAAAAATGATTACGATTCACTCAAAGATTCAACGGGGAAAACAAATGACGATTACGATTCGATTCACGATTATTCGTAAAATCCTGAATTGAATTGTGATTCAGCGAATAACGATTATTCATGCACAACCCTGCTAGGTATATAGGGCACAACGGTCATAAATAACGTTATAAATTTAAACTAGCTGCTCAGCTTATGCTTCGTTGTACAACTTTAGAAATGAAGGGACGAAATATTAAAGTTTAATTTAATAAAATAAAATTTAAATAGTATATTAGAGGTCTGTTGCTTTTGACATGGCAGTTTGTGCTGGGCTGTAGGGGACTGAAAACCACAACCGTAGATGCATCTTTTAGACCTTCTGTGATACTAACTTCGCCGATGCTATTTTTAGTGAGGTGTAGTGAGGTCTTAAGGCCCTTGTCCATACCCCTTTTTAATCCAAAGCTAAACTTCAGCTTTCGCCGCTTACAAACCTATCCTGTGTTATGGTGCATCATCATGACCAAATAGAATGAATGAATTTATTACATGCAGCCTAGTAATAAGGCATTTGCACAGTACATACAGAAAAAAAGGTAACTGAACGCTTAACAAGAAATACAGAGGGTACACAAAATCTACAACAACATTAAACGTTCACGTTCTAAATGTCAACTCATTTCGAACAAGACAACATCTTCACAAGAAGATATTTTTACCGTCAAATGGGGGTAATTGCCCCTTCCCCATGCCCCTCCCATTAGGGAGTTCGGATTGAATCCGTCCACTGTATTGGAGCTAGAGGGGGTTTCGAAACTGTTGTTTCACACGTAGTGACTAAACAGGCGGATCGATTGGGATGGAATTGGGATTGGGATTGGGCGTTATAGAGGCTATAGAAGTTTCCGGTTCTGTCCTGGTCGGATCCGAGCTTGGTCCGGGAAGTTGGAGAGCGTACCGGACTTTTCCAGGATACGAAACTTAATGGATGGTACGAGATATGCCCTAGATGAGCCCGAACCGCTTCCATCGACGGTGGGGGACTTGAATTGTGGCGCGGAGATTTTGTGACGTCCACGTTTTCTTTCTTGTACATAGTTCCGGTAACAAGTGCCATATGAGTTCTTGTTTTTACTCGTCTCGTTCTTTCAGTTTATTGGAAATCTTCACAAGTTGGAACACTTGGATCTCAGTAAGAACCGTCTTGAAGAAGTCAGTGAAGAAATATCAAGATGTTCCTGTCTAACCTTTCTTGAACTGTCCGCAAACGAACTCAAGGTACCGTATATCTGTCTATTTATCCTTGTTAAGTACTGAATGGTGAAATGAAAAGCTTGATTAATATCACAGTTATTCACATCCTTGAACCCGTACGGAAATTTCATGCCTGAAATCGACCCAGACAAAGTGAAACAGATTTCCACCTGAATTTCAGGTTAGTTTCTTCCTCTGATCGACTGGAAATTCGGCCTTGGGCGGAGTCGAGGCCGAAATTTCGGTCGAAATCGTCCCACTAGATCGCCCGAGGCCGAAATTCCGGTCGACCCGAGGAAGAATCTAACCTGAAATAGTGTCGAAATCTTTTTCACTTTGGCCGGGTCGATTTCAAGGGGGAAATATCCGTAGACGAAAATTATCTCACTGTTGTGCCTGGAAACCCAGTGAAGCCATCTGTTTCTGCACCGATATAATTGCTTCCATGAATAGAGCGATTGAACACTTGAACAACGAAAACGGATATGAGTCAACATGGCAGAGTTGACCAGTTGGGAAGTCAGGTTTTGAGTCGAAGATGTAGAAACCGACCAGTAGATTGCTAGACTTATTTTGTGGTAAAAGTTTGAAACCTTCAGGATCTCATTTGTGATGAAACTTTGGCTCTAATACCGTGATTATAAAGGGTCGGAAAACGTTTCCCTTTACTTAGAGTAGATACTATAGCGTCGATAATTCAGTCTCAGAGTTGAGAATCCTATACCTTACAATGCTAAATATATTTTGTCCTTATCTCAGTGATGACGTAGAAATATCCGTTTTCGTCGGGTAGGCTGCAATCTCTCTGTTCTCCCTGGTTGACTATGTAGGGAGTCACAGGTCACAGTGACCCTGCGACAGAGGGACCTGAAACGCACAAGAAGATTGCCCACCATAGTACGTTTTGCAGATACCATGGTATCTGATACCACGGTCTAAAGTCGTTTTTGCAGTTATCGTGGTGTCTCATACTACGATCAAAAGGCGTTTTTGCAGTTATCGTGGTATCTGATATTCAGATACCACGGTCCGACCGTGGTAGCTGATCGTGATATCTGAAAAAGTCATCTCACTTTCATCAATTTTTGTCAAATTGGTGAGAAAGAAGTTTGGCACTTTGTGATGTGACTGAATATCAGTTTTTCTTTTGGGATGACTTTGAAAAGCGCAATTTCGGCAATTGTCGTTTTTGCAGAGCAACCGTATATCTGATATACGGTTACTGCAAAAACGACTAATTGCAGATCCAGTTACCGTGGTATCTGCAGAAACGCAACTCATGTTTTGATCACCTGTCTTATCTATAAGGTTATATATCTATTCGGTTAATCGTTCATCCACGCAGTGTCGCCCACTGTTAAGCCGCTTTCACATTGACGCGTTGAGCCTGACATACGGTTACTGCAAAAACGACTAATTGCAGATCCAGTTACCGTGGTATCTGCAGAAACGCAACTCATGTTTTGATCACCTGTCTTATCTATAAGGTTATATATCTATTCGGTTAATCGTTCATCCACGCAGTGTCGCCCACTGTTAAGCCGCTTTCACATTGACGCGTTGAGCCTGACATACGGTTACTGCAAAAACGACTAATTGCAGATCCAGTTACCGTGGTATCTGCAGAAACGCAACTCATGTTTTGATCACCTGTCTTATCTATAAGGTTATATATCTATTCGGTTAATCGTTCATCCACGCAGTGTCGCCCACTGTTAAGCCGCTTTCACATTGACGCGTTGAGCCTGACATACGGTTACTGCAAAAACGACTAATTGCAGATCCAGTTACCGTGGTATCTGCAGAAACGCAACTCATGTTTTGATCACCTGTCTTATCTATAAGGTTATATATCTATTCGGTTAATCGTTCATCCACGCAGTGTCGCCCACTGTTAAGCCGCTTTCACATTGACGCGTTGAGCCTGACATACGGTTACTGCAAAAACGACTAATTGCAGATCCAGTTACCGTGGTATCTGCAGAAACGCAACTCATGTTTTGATCACCTGTCTTATCTATAAGGTTATATATCTATTCGGTTAATCGTTCATCCACGCAGTGTCGCCCACTGTTAAGCCGCTTTCACATTGACGCGTTGAGCCTGACATACGGTTACTGCAAAAACGACTAATTGCAGATCCAGTTACCGTGGTATCTGCAGAAACCCAACTCATGTTTTGATCACCTGTCTTATCTATAAGGTTATATATCTATTCGGTTAATCGTTCATCCACGCAGTGTCGCCCACTGTTAAGCCGCTTTCACATTGACGCGTTGAGCCTGATATACGGTTACTGCAAAAACGGCTAATTGCAGATCCAGTTACCGTGGTATCTGCAGAAACCCAACTCATGTTTTGATCACCTGTCTTATCTATAAGGTTATATATCTATTCGGTTAATCGTTCATCCACGCAGTGTCGCCCACTGTTAAGCCGCTTTCACATTGACGCGTTGAGCCTGACATACGGTTACTGCAAAAACGACTAATTGCAGATCCAGTTACCGTGGTATCTGCAGAAACGCAACTCATGTTTTGATCACCTGTCTTATCTATAAGGTTATATATCTATTCGGTTAATCGTTCATCCACGCAGTGTCGCCCACTGTTAAGCCGCTTTCACATTGACGCGTTGAGCCTGACATACGGTTACTGCAAAAACGACTAATTGCAGATCCAGTTACCGTGGTATCTGCAGAAACGCAACTCATGTTTTGATCACCTGTCTTATCTATAAGGTTATATATCTATTCGGTTAATCGTTCATCCACGCAGTGTCGCCCACTGTTAAGCCGCTTTCACATTGACGCGTTGAGCCTTTTACACTAAGCGTCGTGTTGCGACGCTGCGCAGAGCTTACGCACAAATTCTTCATCCGGTTGTTTTTTTTGTCACTTGGAACGGGTTCTAAAGATGTATGTTTTCCAGGAAATTCCCGAATCTCTGTGTGCCTTGTACTTTTTGACTCGATTGAAGCTTGACAACAACCAGCTGGAGTATCTCCCGGAAAACATCGGGAGGCTGCAGCAGCTTGAAGAGCTTTCTTTGGAATTTAACAATTTGACTTCTCTGCCTCCGTCTATTGGGTACCTCAGGAAGCTGCATTGCTTTAACCTAGACCGTAACTTCCTGACTACACTGCCAAAAGGTGATATTCTCTTTCTTCTACGTTTAACCGAATACTCTTGATGACTAACTCTTCTTGCCGATGTCGAATTGCCGCGTGCGTAGCGAAAAGCCGGAAGCGTCACCACAGCTGTCGCCAAGGAACGCCGTTGATTGGTTGTCATAGGATTTAAGTCGTAGTTCGGGCGACGTTTCTCGTTCTTCCCTAGGATAACTGGCGTATTTTGGACGTAGGATATAGGGCTGAGATACAACGCTCTAATTATATTTGACGGTGCAAAACGGATAATCAGCTACATTTTATTAGAGCTATATATGTCTTCCAAAATGGGAAATAGTACTTTGAAGCTTCTCAGGTCCTAATTGTGAAAGAGTCGTTGTCGGACCTTGAAGCTTTCCACGAAGTTTGTGTTGCGTGCCTTTCAGAACTCGGCTAGGCCGAAAAAGCGCAAAAAGTCGTAGGTAGAAAACGTTTAAGTTGGAAGGAACACATAACTTACTTGAGGGTTAAGGTTGCACGGAACGTCGGTATGATCAGGCTTCTTCAGTATTCAGTATTTATTTTGCATTAATCTATTCTTACTTAAATTATTGTCCTCTTGTGTATTTAAATACGTTTCGATCGAATATATTACCATTGGTGAGGCAGCAGAATAGAGCCCGAAGAATTCTTAAGCTTTTTATACCGTCTCCTGATTCTTGCCCTAATAAGTCACCAACGAATAGTCTTCCTCTATTTTTGAAGATATTGCCCCTAGAATCTTTCGTTTTCCATTCCATTTTATTCAAGAAAAAACATCACTCTAATTCCCTACCGGAACATTTCTATGAACCCGATTTATTTTCTGGAATTAAATCTAATCACGACCATATTACGCGCGATCCTCTTAAAACCCGGCAACCTTTAGTAAATTCCGAAAGATCAAGATTTTCACTGAGAAATACCATATTGAGGGTATGGCATAATTATCATAACGAAGTTAAACTTGAACTTTCTGTAAATGTTCTCAAAAATAAAGTTGAATCAATGCTCATTTAAAATACTTAAATAAAAATAAAAATAATAAAAACAAAAAAAAGATTAAAGGTAATGTCGGGGGTGAATGGTTTGTCGCGGTTAGTCCCAACGCATATTGGTTGTTTGAATCTGGAAACTGGATGGATTATGGTTTATTTATAACTTGTGAGTTGATGTTATTATAGTTTGTAGTAGAAGAAAATTTCCGCCATTTGGCCTCGAGCCTTCTCTCTGCCAAATTTGCTCTTTATGTTGAATTTAATTTGAAATAAACAGAACTTGAACTTGAACTTGAACTACTCCTTACTTCAAAAGTCATTATCTCCTTACTTCAAAATTTACTGTCAGAGTAGCTAGACAAAAATTGTTCTGTACGATCCTTAATTAAATCCACCTACAATCTTTACAATTTTTTACGCTTCATTTTACACTGATAATTTGTATGGCACTTACAGCTTCGCTCAAGTGCGATATACCGATCACTTTTCGGTCGGTCTGTTAGGCCACTGTTCTCGAGTTAACAGTGGCGAAAGGTGGGTATTTAAGAATCTTATAATCCCGTAAGGAAGCTAGGGATAATATAGGCGTATTCTCGCCGCTCCTTGAGGACTCCACTTGAGGAGTACCCGCGTTTTTGTTTGTCCCTGGGACTCACTCCCCATATTCTCGCGAGTCCCCAAGGACGGGGAATGCTCCAATTATCATCACATAATCAAAAACGACTCCTTTTCAGATTCGGAGAGGAATCAATTTTTGCTGGTGTTGATGCAATGTAAAAGTAATTAAAAAGAATCAGAATAAACAAAACCAAAAATAAAGTGGATCCAGACTAATTTCGTCAACTGCATATTTTTTTTCCGAACAAAATCCATTTTGGAAGCATTCCCCGTGTTCTCGCTGTTTCTGTACGCGGAGTCCGCGTGGAGTGACTCCCTCTATTCTCGCCGTTCCCTTCGATTCCTCGAGGAGTTCTCGGGGAACGGCGAGAATACGCCTTATGACAGGCAGGATGAGCAAGGGGGGTCCTTTAAGTAATTAATAACTCTTTCAGCAATCGGCCAATGCCAAAAGCTTGCAATCCTCTCCGTCCGCCAGAATCGTCTGGAAAGTCTCCCCGAAGAGATTGGTCTCCTTCAGCGACTCACCGTGGCTAGCTTCTCTTCGAACCTCTTGCGGGACTTGCCGGTTTCGGTGCTTAAGCTCAACTTATCTGCCCTCTGGCTGTCTGATGCGCAGACGAAGCCCTTAGTACCCTTACAAATCGAGAGGGACCCAGTTACGACGAAACGATGCCTCGTCTGTTTCCTACTGCCTCAGTTACCTCCATCCCCAGAAAAAGAAGGTGAGTCTCGTAGTTGTTGGTTTAAAGCTAAGTGCACACACAGTCCGGTAAGATTCCGCACGCGAAAACGCGCATACGAAATTCGCGTCACGATGCCCGACAGGTTTTTCAGATAAAACGAAATTCAGCCGTGAAACTTGGCCCCAGGTTTGAAAAATCCACTGCTCAGCCTACAGTCAGATTATGCTGATTGATTGCCGAATGAATGAATGCAGCTGACATTAAATAGGTCGTATAAACAGTTGAAATTTCAAACACAGCTTCTAATTTTTATGGCACTTGCAGCCTCTGGCTCAAGTGCCATATACCGATCACAATTCCGTCTGTCGGTCGGTCCGAGTTTTTGTCCCACATATCCGAGTTAGGGTACTTCCAGATGTGCTAGGACAATGAAACTTGGCAGGCATATCAGGGACCCGACCAAACTAACCTGGAAATAATCAGTTTCCCGATCCGACCATATGGGGGGGGAGTGCGGGGCGCTGGAAACTTGCAAATTTAGGGCATTTTGTCACTTTTATCTGAGTTAGGGTACTTCTAGATGAGCTAGGACAATGAAACTTGGCAGGAATATCAGGAACCCGACCAAACGAACCTGGAAATAATCAGTTTCCCGATCCGACCATATGCGGGGGAGTGGGGGCGCTCGACACTTGAAAATTTAGGGCATTTTGTCACACTTTTTCGAGTTAGGGTACTTCCAGATGAGCTAGGACAATGAAACTTGGCAGGAATATCAGGGACCTGACCAAAGTAACCTGGAAATAATAAGTTTCCCGATCCGACCATATGCGGGGGAGTTGGGGCGCTGGAAACTTGAAAATTTAGGGCATTTTGTCACACTTTTTCGAGTGAGGGTACTTCCAGATGAGCTAGGACAATGAAACTTGGCAGGAATATCAGGGACCCGACCAAACTAACCTGGAAATAATCAGTTTCCCGATCCGACCATGTGCGGGGAAGTGGGGGCGCTGGAAACTTGAAAATTTAGGGCATTTTGTCACACTTTTTCGAGTTAGGGTACTTCCAGTTGTGCTAGGACCATGAAACTTGGCAGGCATATCAGAGACCCGACCAAACAAAATTAGGAATAATCATTTTTCTGATCCGACCATTTTGGGGGGGGGGGGTGGAGGGCAGGGGAATCCGGGAAACTGAGAAGTGTGTAACTTTCGAACGGATGATCGGATTGTAATGAAACTTCATAACTGAAGAGAATATATATCTGTAATGTCCCGTTTAAAGTCTTGACCGGATTCGGTAGCCAGGGGGGAGTTGAGGGGGGGGGAGACCGGAAATTTCAAGAAACGGTTAGAATGGAGGGGTCGGAGTGAAACTTGCTGGGAAGAACAAGCATCTGCTCTAGATAAGTCCTTTAGACCATTGTACTGGATCCGGACACTTATGGGGGGGGGGGGGGGTCCCGGAATTCCGGTGATGGTGGTTTTTTGGATTTTCACGATGAAACTTGGCAGGCATATCAGGGACCCAATCAAACTGACTTCAAAATAAAAATATTGTCGATCAGATAATGGTGTGGGAGTGGAGGGAGGGGAATCCGCAGGGGAATCCGGGAAATTGAGAAGTGTGTAACTTTCGAACGGATGATCGGATTGTAATGAAACTTCATAACTGGACAGAATATAGATCTGTAATGTCCCGTTTAAAGTCTTGACCGGATTTGGTAGCCAGGGGGGAGTTGGGGGGGGGGGGAGACCGGAAATTTCAAGAAACGGTTAGAATGGAGGGATCGGAGTGAAACTTGCTGGGAAGAACAAGCATCTGCTCTAGATAAGTCCTTTAGACCATTGTACTTGATCCGGACACTTATGGGGGGGGGGGGGGGCCGGAATTCCGGTGATGGTGGTTTTGGGGATTTTCACGATGAAACTTGGCTGGCATATCAGGGACCCAATCAAACTGACTTCAAAATAAAAATTTTGTCGATCAGATAATGGTGGGGGGAGTGGAGGGAGGGGAATCCGAAATTTTCAGTCATGCGTAATTTTGGAATGGGTGATCGAATTCGAGTGAAATTTAAGAATTCAACAGAGAACATTTCTCCGATGATTTTTTTCATATCTGGACCGGATCCGGCAACTATTGGGGGGGGGGGGCGGAAAATACGTGCCCCGTTTAGAATGGAGGGATCGGGATGGAACTTTGTGGGAAGAACAAACAGATGCTCTAGGTAATTCATTTGCTGAATCGGATTGGCTACGTGCACCGCGGGGGAGCTGGGTGGGGTGGGGGGGGGGGGGGGGTGGATCGGAAATCTCGAGAAACGGTTAGAATGATGGTATCGGAGTGAAACTTGCTGGGAAGAACAAACATCTGGTCCATGCAAATCTTTTACATAATTTGACTGGATCCGGAGGGGGGGGGGGGAGGAGGGGTATCCTGGAATTCCGTTTTGGGGGGATTTTCACGACGAAACTTGGAAGGCATATCAGGGACCCGGTCAAACTGACTTGGAATAAAAAAAAAAATCCTCGATATGATAATCTTGGGGGGGGGGGAGTTGAGGGAGGGGAGTCCGGAATATTGAGACATGCGTAACTTTGGAACGGGTGATCGGATTCGAGTGAAATTTAATAATTAAACAGAGGACATTTTTCTCTTGTGACCTTTTTCATTTCCGGACCGAATCCGGCAATTATCGGGGGGAGGGCGGAAAATACTTGACCCGCTTAGACTGGTGTGATCTGGATCGAACTTCGTGGGAATGACAAACAGATGCTCTGGATTAATCATTTACAGAACCGGATTGGCTCCGGTTATTGTGGGTGGAGTTGGAGGAGGGGGAGGGGGTCTGGGATTCCGGTGATCGCGTGTTAAGGTACTTCCAGATGTGCTAGGACGATGAAACTTCGCTGGAATATTGGAGACTCAACAACATTTGCTTAGAAATTGCTACTTCCAAATCCGATTATTCCTTAAAGTACCAATCTTGACCGCAAAGTAAAAAAAAACTTTTAAGCAATATATGCATTTTCGTGGATGCCCATCAGCCCATTAGCAGTTTTGCCTCAAGGGTTTTGCTTACAAATGAAGTTCCAGCTCCCTTAGAGCGCGCATCTCAACCGCAAAGTCGAAACTTACTTTTGATCAATCAAATCATCTTGACACATGCAAGTGCCATATGAGCTTACAGCTCTTGTTCAATTCTCAGGGCACAATTTCGCATGCGTTTAAAATTCGCTCCGGTAAAAGTAGAATATTTTCTACTCAAATCGGAACGAAATTATCGAAATTCCGGAGCGGAGAAGGAAATTCGCACCGGACTGCGAAATTCGGACTGTGTGTGCACGCTACTTAAACTGGGTCGTGACTTAATGCTGTAATAGTTAACTGCTTGCTGGGATTTTATCGTATTATGGCGTTCGTAGCCTTTTCTGTAGTTGAAATAAACAAATAATTATGTTCTCACAACACTGCTCAAGACTTACTTGACCGAACACTCATTAAGACGACCAGTACCTTTCGTCGTTCGTACCCTACTTGTACAGCACTTCAGTTTGTGCTGTAAGGTAAGGTAAGGTAAAGTACAATTTTAATAGCAAATATGAATAAACTTGGAGTTTCTCAAAAGCATCTGACATGCCAGTGGCATAAAAAACGACGCTTCACTAATTCTGATGGGTTTGTAAAAATTCTTAATACAATTAATAATTTTTGTGCTGTTGTATAGCATATCCTAATTAAAGTGGATTTTATTTTCATTCGAACTGGAAATTCCCTTTATTTACTTTTCAAGTGTCTTATACGTTTATTAGATGATAAATCGTACGACGATCCGACGCTAGCGCGTGGTTTATGTGAGCTATTCGGGAAATAGGAGATTTTGTTTTTTTTATGATTTTATTGGTCGAGAACCGGTCGGGGTATTGGGAGGCATGGGGAGCATCGCACACTCGGCAATCGGTTGAAAGCGTTTGAATAGTACTAAACTTACGAATTATTTGCCAAGTTATTACGATAAATAACAAAAGATTTTAGGAAAAGCTGTTTATTTGTTTCTTGAGTTCGGACATGGCTTTGAAGGTTAATCTTATGGCTTATCAGATCTTCACGATGGTTGTTGTATGCCATTGTTTCTTTTTGCATTTTTCAGATTACGCAGAATTCTTCAGTTTATAAAAAATATGGATTTCTTCATACTGTAGGATTTTAATAATGTATTTTGTTAAAGCACCCCTCGCACTGTTTATGCTTTATGTTCTGCTATTTTTCAGTAGTTGACTACTTTTAAAAAAGGCTCTGCTTTCAACAAATTTGTCCAGGCCCGTCGATGTCCAGCAGAAACAGGGACAAATTTGCATGACAGAGTTTTCTTACGACGGAACTTCTCGTAAACAAGCATCAGGAGCTTGATCCGCATCGACAATAGCGACACAACTTTGAAAACAAATTAGTTGTTGTCACGGGACTCACGGGGGTTAAAATGTACATTATGAAATTCAGGTCTTCGGGTCAAAGTACCGAAGAAGCGATTAAAGAAGTAGGTATCACTGACATTATAGGTTCGACGGGTCCCTTTGCCACAGTCCGTGGCAAAACCGTAGCAAAAACACGAAAATCTTCTCAGACTAAACCAACAGTTTTGGGCCTTACAGCCCTCACTAACGTTTTGGAATCCCAGAAAATGACTAAAAACAGGATAAGGCAGCTAGGATATTGTTGAGCTGAAGAATTGAGTGTTGTTTTTCTTTGTGTGGAAACAGGCCAGAGCAAAATAACACTAGACAGTAGCGCCAAGACTTGTAAGAAGTGACACACACTCGAATAGAAGCGACACTAGCACCACTAGTGATAAAGAACGGCCCTACTGAAACTCTATCAGTCGTGCACCAGTGTTGACTCCAATAAATCCATATTCCGAACATAGCAAACAAAATACATAATCTCCCCGTTTCTTCGATGTGTGCGGACCGCACCTTAGCTCTACTAGAAATTTCTAAACCCACAGTTTGTCTCGCTTAAATGCCACAACACAAGCCTAGTGGGCGGCGCTACAAGTATGGCCCGATTCTGAAGCATGGAAAGCATAGGTCTTGGCGATACTCCCTAGTGTTATTTTGCTCTGAAACAGGCATAACAGCCTTGTTTTAGTACTGTATTTAATTCTTAAACTGAGCAATATCCTAGCTCACTTATCCGTTTAGCACCATGCACCATCCGACATGATTCGGGCTGAAGGAATGCGTAAAACTTAACCGAAAAGGACTGGGATAGGGCAATTTAGTTACCCATCCCTTATTCACTTAAATTGGCTTGAACACCCGCTGAAAATGCGTTACTTCGTTGTTCCGCTATTCACGAATAATCGATTTTCAAATAGCGGAATTTTCGTGTGATTTGTGATACCTCTATGCGCTTGTATTTTTGTTGTATGCCTTACGAGAAAGATTTATGATTTTTATGGCACTTGCAGCCTCTGGATCAAGTGCCATATACCGATCACAATTCCATCTGTCGGTCGGTCCGAGTTTTTTGTCCCACATATCCGAGTTAGGGTACTTCCAGATGTGCTAGGACAAGAAACTTGGCAGGCATATCAGGGACCCGACCGAACTAACCTGAAAATAATCAGTTTCCCGATCCGACCATATGCGGGGAAGTGCGGGGCGCTGGAAACTTGAAAATTTAGGGCATTTTGTCACTTTTTTCCGAGTTAGGGTACTTCTAGATGAGCTAGGACAATGAAACTTGGCAGGAATATCAGGGACCCGACCCAACGAACCTGTAAATAATCAGTTTCCCGATCCGACCATATGCGGGGGAGTGGGGGCGCTCGAAACTTGAAAATTTAGGGCATTTTGTCACACTTTTCCGAGTTAGGGTACTTCCAGATGAGCTAGGACAATGAAACTTGGCAGGAATATCAGGGACCTGACCAAAGTAACCTGGAAATAATAAGTTTCCCGATCCGACCATATGCGGGGGAGTTGGGGCACTGGAAACTTGAAAATTTAGGGCATTTTGTCACACTTTTTCGAGTGAGGGTACTTCCAGATGAGCTAGGACAATGAAACTTGGCAGGAATATCAGGGACCCGACCAAACTAACCTGGAATTAATCAGTTTCCCGATCCGACCATATGCGGGGAAGTGGGGGCGCTGGAAACTTGAAAATTTAGGGCATTTTGTCACACTTTTTCGAGTTAGGGTACTTCCAGTTGTGCTAGGACCATGAAACTTGGCAGGAATATCAGAGACCCGACCAAACAAACTTAGAAATAATCAGTTTTCTGATCCGACCATTTGGGGGGGGGGGGGGGTGGAGGGCAGGGGAATCCGGGAAATTGAGAAGTGTGTAACTTTCGAACGGATGATCGGATTGTAATGAAACTTCATAACTGAATAGAATACATATCTGTAATGTCCCGTTTAAAGTCTTGACCGGATTCGGTGGCCAGGGGGGAGTTGTGGGGGGGGGGGGGGGACACCGGAAATTTCAAGAAACGGTTAGAATGGAGGGATCGGAGTGAAACTTGCTGGGAAGAACAAGCATCTGCTCTAGATAAGTCCTTTAGACCAATGTACTGGATCCGGACACTTATGGGGGGGGGGGGGTCCCGGAATTCCGGTGATGGTGCTTTTGGGGATTTTCACGATGAAACTTGGCAGGCATATCAGGGACCCAATCAAACTGACTTCAAAATAAAAATTTTGTCGATCAGATAATGGTGGGGGGAGTGGAGGGAGGGGAATCCGAAATTTTCAGTCATGCGTAATTTTGGAATGGGTGATGGGATTCGAGTGAAATTTAAGAATTGAACAGAGGACATTTCTCCGATGATTTTTTTCGTATCCGGACCGGATCCGCCAACTATTGGGGGGGGGGGGGGCGGAAAATACGTGACCCGTTTAGAATGGAGGGATCGGGATGGAACTTTGTGGGAAGAACGAACAGATGCTCTAGGTAAGTCATTTGCTGAATCGGATTGGCTACGTACACCGCTGGGGAGCTGGGGGGGGGGGGGGGACCGGAAATCTCGAGAAACTGTTAGAATGATGTTATCGGAGTGAAACTTGCTGGGAAGAACAAACATCTGGTCCATGTAAATCTTTTACATAATTTGACTGGATCCGGACACTTGAAGGGGGGGGGGGGAGGAGGGGGTTTCCCGGAATTCCGTTTTTTGGGGGATTTTCACGACGAAACTTGGAAGGCATATCAGGGACCCGGTTAAACTGACTTGGAATACAAAAAAATCCTCGATATGATAATCTTGGGGGGGGGGGGGGGTTGAGGGAGGGGAATCCGGAATATTGAGTCATGCGTAACTTTGGAACGGGTGATCGGATTCGAGTGAAATTTAATAATTAAACAGAGGACATTTTTCTCTGGTGACCTTTTTCATTTCCGGACCGAATCCGGCAATTATTGGGGGGAGGGCGGAAAATACTTTACCCGCTTAGACTGGTGTTATCTGGATCGAACTTCGTGGGAATGACAAACAGATGCTCTGGATTAATCATTTACAGAACCGGATTGGCTCCGGTTATTGTGGGTGGAGTTGGAGGAGGGGGGGGGGGGGGGGTCTGGGATTCCGGTGATAGCGCGTTAAGGGACTTCCAGATGTGCTAGGACGATGAAACTTCGCTGGAATATTGGAGACTCAACAACATTTGCTTAAAAATTGCTACTTACAAAATCCGATTATTCCTTAAAGTACCAATCTTGACCGCAAAGTAAAAAAAATACTTTTAAGCAATATATGCATTTTCGTGATGCCCATCAGCCCATTAGCAGTTTTGCCTCAAGGGTTTTGCTTACAAATGAAGTTCCAGCTCCCTTAGAGTGCGCATCTCAACCGCAAAGTCGAAACTTACTTTTGATCAATCAAATCATCTTGACCCATGCAAGTGCCATATGAGCTTACAGCTCTTGTTTTTTGTTCAGGCACTAAGCAATCTTCACTAATCTCACCACTGCCCACTGAAAAGCCGTGTTTGTGTTGAGATTTAAATTTCCCGTGTCATAGTAGAATTTACGCTTTAAGGCGGCCGCTGATATTCTGAACTTCATTACTAGAGCAGGTAATGGAAAATAAAAAATCCTTTTGCAGAATCCAAATAATTCAGTGTATCCAGTTAAATGACACAAAAATAAGTTGGCTTTTCAGTTAAACTTTAATTGTTGATTGACTTCTGACATTATTTCTAATTCCAGTTAAGCGTTCGTCAGAAGACTTGGCTAGTCTAGATGAGGAAGAGGAGTCTTTCCTAAGCCGCCGACGTATTCGCTTCAGTCTGGAGCCAGTGCCAGAGAATAGACGGTTGATGAGAGCCCCAACACCATACCCTAAGGATCTCAAGGAAATGGCATTGAAGCTTCGAGGAAAGGGTATACATTCACCGTAAGGCTTGTCCAGCTGATTACTGTGAGCAATTTCTCTGCTACATCCAAAGGCGTTTTTCCGTGCTCCCACAAACACTTTGTGGGTCGAATGTGGCTCGAAAAGTGTGTTTCCGCGACCAACAAGATTGTCGAGGCTCGCTTTGTGGCTCAAATTCGACAAACAACTGGCGAGGTGATTGTCGATTTTGTGGCTCGATTCTGGCGGGAAATTCAAATTAAGCAGTAAAATAGTGTCTAAACAATAAAGCTAACTACTTATTCAAGCATATAGACTTAAAACTGAGGATCCTTTTTGTATAGTGTTAAGGAAATAAGCCTGGAGTTCTATTTATTGAGATTTTACATGAATTTTATTTTTATTTTCAGATATTCGAAATTACCGCCAAAAAATAGACTAAACGGCGTTTCCGCGAGTTTCAACTAGTGGCTTGACTGTATGGCACACAATCTTGTTTCCGCGATAAACATTCAGAAGTGTGTAGCCCACAATTGTGAAAAAAAGGCCTTTAGAGCGTGTTCCATCCTACTTACCCTAGTTACTACGCATGACGACACGAATTCTGGATTTTTGCCGTCAAGGCTGGAACGATTTTTCTATTTTCTAGCAGAATTTCATGCCACGGGCGAATCCGACCAATCATGTTACAGAGATCCGTAGTTACTACGCTCCCGAGCGTGGTAAGCAAATAGTTACTATTAGTTACTATTTCGAGAAGGTTGGAACGGTCAGCGTAGTAACTTTTGGTGAGGTTGGAACAGAAATAGTAACTAATAGTTACTATTTGTAGAAGGGTGGAACACATTCTTAGTGTGGTGGTATTTTCGATCTCTATATGCTAAGAAAGGAGGAGGAAAAAGTCCTTGCCTTGGAACACAATCTGTTTTCTTTTTCGCAGCACAAAACCCGATGTCACGGATTGTACATGTACTCGTTGATGTTAAACTATCAGGGAAGAGAACAACATACAAAAAAAAATATAGAGCAGCACAAAAAACGGACGGAGCGGCACAGAAAAACATCTTACAAGCTCTCAGAAATTTCGCGGAATATGTGCATAAGTGATTTTCTGGCTTTTTCTCACTATAGGAATGACAATAGTTTGTTTTCAACCTGCAATTTCACAAGGGAGTAATAAGTGAAGTAAAACAGAATAAGAAAGAAATACAAACTTTTAAAAATAATCATAAGTATAACAAAAACACCAACAAAAAATGAACAGGGTAGCGAAAGAGCTGTGTGTCATAACGCGTGAAAAGGCCGATCCCGAAAGCGTCCTACTCTGTTTTGTTTTCAATTTAGTTTAATCTAATAAGTCTTTCATTACACATGAAATAAATACAATCTATAAATCGAATTGGTCAATCATTAAAATATAAAAGAAATAATAAAAATAATTACAGCATTGCAATTCTTAGTAAGAGAAAAGTTGACAACACGTTGTTGGGAGACGAACAGAAATTCGAACGTTGAAAATCACTAGAGGCGTATTCTCGCCGTTCCCCGAGGACTCCGCTTGAGGAGTCCCGCGTTTTTGGTTGCCCCGGGGACTCACTCCCCGTATTCTCGCGAGTCCCCACTGACAGGGAATGCTCCGATTATCATCACCATCATCCAAAAAGACTCCCTTTCAGATTCGGAGGGGAATCAGTTTTTGGGATCCCAAAACGTAAGTGGAGGGATACCTATGACATCGCAAAAGTTGTCCGTCTGTGTGTCCGTCCGTCTGTAAGCACGATAACTCTCGAAGGGAATGAGATATTTTGATGAAACTTGGTGTGAGGATTCGTTGGGTCGGCGGACCAGTCGAGTTCGTAAATGGGCTTTGTAGCCCTACATTTAGGGGTGGGGGTTCAAATTAAGGGGCAAACAAAATATTTTGAAACAGCTAATGTGATAGTCGATTATGGGGTAAGAAGACATGCTGAACATGATGGTGAAAACCATTTTGTAATCGGACAAGTAGTTCGCCCGGAATCCGGCCAAAACCGGAAAGTTTGTTAAAAGTAAAAGTTTTATTTGAAGTTGATTAGATGTTCGATTTAGAGGTAGGAAGACATGCTGAAGACGATGGTGAAAACCATTTTCTCGACAGACAAGTAGTTCACCCGGAATCCGGCCCAAACCGGAAAGTTTGTTAAAATTAAAAGTTTTATTTGGAGTTGATCAGATGTCCGATTTAGGGCAAGAAGACATGCTGAATTTTTATGTGAAAACAATGTTCTACCCGGACATGTAGTTCGCCCGGAATCCGGCCAAAACCGGAAAATTGTTAGAAGTTAAAGTTTTATTTCTAGCTGATTAGATAACCGATTTAGGGGTAAGAAGAGACGCTGAATCCGTGTGTGACAATCATATTTTACCCGGACATATAGGTCGACCGGAATCCGGCTGGAGTCGGAAAATTTCTTATAAGTTAAATTTTTATTTGAAGTTGATTAAATGTTCATTATTGGGGAAAGAAGATACCCTGAGGTCGTTTCTGAGCTTTCTTTTTCGCCGGACAAGTAGTTCTAGAGTTCGGCCGAAACCGGGAAATTGGCAGAAGTGGCAGGAACTTTTCGTCAAAACAGATATGACTTATACGGGTAAACACACATGTTGAATCCATATCTGAACTTGGTTTTCTGAGATGATTAGCTATTTGGCCTTAATCTGTTTCTGAATTTTAATTGTAAGAATGCTCAAGGATTCTGGCGATGACTGGATCTGGCTAAGACAAGACCCAGTTGTCTGGATCAGATATTGAATTTTTGGGATCCCTTCGAAAACTTGGTCTTGTTGCTGTTGTTGGTGCAATGTAAAATTAATTAAAAACAATCAAAAGAAACAAAACCAAAAATAAAGTGGATCCAGACTAATTTCGTCAACTGCATATTTTTTTTTTTTTTTAACAAAACCCATTTTGGAAGCATTCACCGTGTTCTCGCTGTTTCTGTACACAGAGTCACTCCACGCGAACTCTGCGTACGGAAAACAATGAGAACACGGTGAATGCTTCCAGACTGGATTTTGTTCAAAAAAAAATACGCAGTTGAGAGAATTAGTTTGGATCCACTTTTTGTTTTGTTTTGTTTATTCTGATTGTTTTTAATTAATTTTACATTGCCCCAACACCAGCAAAAGTTGATTCCCCTCCGAATCTGAAAGGGAGTCCTTCTTGATGATGGTGATGATATCGGACATTCCCCGTCCCTGGGGACTCGCGAGAATACGGGGAGTGAGTCCCTAGGACTAAAAAAAAACACGGGGACTCCTCAAGAGGAGTCCTCTTGGAACGATGAGAATACGCCTATAGAGCAATTGTTTAGCAATCTCTCCCGGATAACATGAGAATCATATTTGCGCTCTCCTTTAATATCCTGGCGAAGCCAAAAATCAAAATGGATGTCCGAAATCTTGTATTGCGTGTATATTTAAAATATATATACTGTATATATATCATGTCCGAATTCCTATGTTCAGTTATTGCGGCGCAGCTATTCTTGAAAAATACGAACTTGATGGGGGAGGGGGTAGGGGTATAAACATAGATGAGGATGGGGTAGGACTATGCAGAGCGAAGTTCGCATAGTCATTGTTGGTTGGATGGCCGGATAGCAGTGAGTGGGTCTGTAGTTTTCAGTGTCCTTATACTGTATACGATTGCTAAAAATCAAAATGTTCTGTATAATTTGTATATATGAAGCGTGCGCACTGATTGCGTCACCGGTGGCTAATCCATCTCTTCTGTAATATTAGTGTAATTTGCTATATTGTTAGTGTAATTGGCCTTATACCAGTTCAACGATCAAAGCGAATTAGTCCCCGGCCCCCCTCGCATCATTATCCATCACACATGTATAATATATCCATAAGTTTCTGAGCAGCAAAGAGAATCTTGCACTTTTAAATTGAAGGATAGTGCAGAACTCTCATCATCAGCAAGGTTCAATTTTGTTTGTCCTTAAAGGACCTGTCTTACCTATAATACTAACGCAACCTACTTACATAATCACTCCATGTGTTTCTAAACGCGAAGACCCCATTACGTACGGTACATTCTAACCCGTCTAAAAAAACGAGCTAATTTTCTCACTTGCCGTGTTTTGCTACCTTCGGTTATGTAAATTGTTTTCCTGTTTACGCAACAAGTCAACGGATCTCGGTGGTGTTATTTGTTGAAAGCACAGCCTAGTTTTAAAGTATTCAAATACTTTAAAATACTGTAAGTTGAAGAGTAAATAGTGCGAGGGGTCCTTTAAGGAATATAATTGTACCAAGAACAAATACGCGCAAGAACCTCCGTCTCCCGGTCTCTCAAAATTGACCATGCGGAGTCGAATTCCCGATGCAAACGAGCGGAGGGTAGGAGCTAAGCGGAACATAACAATTCGTTACCTCTGCAAACAGCTACATCGCAGTGAAGCCCCGGAGAAGAAATGTCGACAGTAAAGCAGCTTTCACATTGACGCGTCGTTGCGATGCGTTGCGCATGCCTTTATCTTGCGTTGCGTACAGGTTGCGTGGCCTCTCTTTCACACCTGCGCGTGAAGCTTTCACGCTGGATGTGTGTTTACGTTTTCCTTTCTTGGTTTCTTGTGTTGAATTTTCGTTTCTTTCATCATTAGTAAGTTCTTCTTCGTCATCAGTAGGTTTTCTCTATTTTTTCTTAAAAGCTTTCATTATTCACTGAAAAACCTCATGCGTACACGCCGACGCAACGCAAGAATAGAACTTGGTTCAATTCTTGCGTTTGTCTGCGTAAGCCCTTCGTTGCGTCACCGCAAGCGCGACGCAGAGGATGCGTAGTCCAGCGTGAAAGGCTCAACGTGTCAATGTGAAAGCAGCTTTAAGAGACTGTTGGTTGTCGACCATCGTGGCGTCGCCGCTGCCGAGGCGGGTTTATGCACGGTGCTACGAAGCGGCGAAGAGGGAAGTAGACTTGGGCGATATTTGGATTTTTCGATGTATCGATATTTTCACTTTCGATAATCGATATATAGATATCGATATTTCTTTACCATGTTTCGCTATAGCATATGTCTCGTTTCGCCAAAATTTAAGAATACAATTATCGTTAAATAGCATCTTGCATCATCTCAAACTTCGAATAAATATGAAATGAACTACGGAAAACATATTGCTCCATTTTCGGATATATAAATGTAGGTTATGTTGGATCATTTACAATAATTATGAATGAACAAATTTCGTTTTCGATATCGATATTTACGTTTCGATATTCGATATCGATATTTGGTCCGATTTATCGATATCGAATATCGCCCAACACTAGTAGACGGCGTCAACTCAAAGCTTAGCAAGTATCTCTAGCTCTGCTCAGTCTTGTCGGGGTATCGATAGTCGGTGCATTGGATCAAAGACGGAGGTTCTATTGGCTTATTTGTTGTTGATTATACACATATTGTAGCAGCGATTTCGTTACACTTTGATGGCCATGGGGGAACCAGACCGCATGGTGACTCTGATCTGGAATATGGAGAATTGATATTACCTGTCATGTGATATTTCACTTTGTCTGAATACTCTGAAGCCCAAGCTGACTGCGCAAGATTATTTCGTATTAAGATATATGATTGGCTGAAGGCCTTGCCTTTATGCGTGACAGGAAGGCAAAGGCATATTAATCTTAAGGGAGCAGTTGTTCTATACTAGAAGAGGTCTGATATTTTTGGGCCTAGGCCTAAAAGGTTAATCCGGCCTTTCCGGAAAATGTCCGGAAAGATACTGCAGATACGAGACTTGGAGTAGTGATGCACAGACATTGTCCGGATTGACTAGAGGAAAACCTGACATTTTATTTGTGACTAGGCAACTGTTGCCCGATTACGGGCTTTTCGTGAAGTGCCCTCGTTTTGCGCCTGTGTTATTTCTGGAATTATCGTAGGATGTTTAGCGTCTGTTATGGATATGCGCCCATCTGAAGCGAGGGGGAAAAGCACTGAGAATTACTCACTTGTCTGAAATGGGAGACGAATAGCGGGAGGACGAAGACATAATAAGGGATGTTCAGTGGTCATTCCCCGACCCTAGTAAGAGTAGTAAGCTGCGATTCCGGCCGTTGGATACTTGCCTCACAGAGGGACCGAAAGTGAGACGAAAACGGATAGTAAAAGTCTCGCATCCTATTGGCCCTTTTTTCTTCCAGTTGAAACCTGGATTCCTAATGGTCAGAACTGTTAATATTATTTCATATGGTCCAATCCCTCTTGTCCATTGGTCCATTTTTCCAACCTGGCTTCCTATTGACTGTTAATACTGACTCCGATACATGTTCTTTGAGTAGGGTCCAATCCCTCCATTGCCAAGTTTTACACTCGCACAGTGTGGAAGGAAATTGATAGAAAATTGCGGTGAGATGGGATATTAGGTTCGCGGTGAAAAGGGATATTAGATGTGACGATCTGACGAGATTCGGTTGGGCGTAGATCCTATGGGTATTTAATTTAATTTGTATATTTTTATGGGTGCTCTTATTTTTCGTTACCGGTAGAAAACGCGGCTAGGCCTAGTCATTTTTTTCTCGTTTTATTATGTTTCGTTACTGTTTTTTGTTCATGTGTGACGTATATGTAGCATCACCATTATTTTCTACTGTAGGCTATCCCCTCTAACCAACGCGAGTTTCCGGTTTCTCCTATGTATCCATAACTTGAGAACTTCAGCCCAAGTTGAATCATAGCTGATGGCGTTAAAAATATGAGAAAGCTGAGATTCTGTGCTAGCGATATTTCCGCCATTATTAGCAAGGGTTCTAGATAAAACGAACCTACGTGAAAAAAATATGGTAAAATTATTTTGTTCCAGTGTAGATAGAAGAAGCGAACCTGCAATAAAATAATTTTACGATTAAGTTATTTTGTTGTAGGTCTCAGCTGAGTTATGCGTTTAAGGCCGTCATATATGACATGCACCTCGGACTTCTTTGGTGAGATTCCCGCACTTTCGTTGACTTCTAGAAATTCTCCACGGACTATTTGTGTCTAGGTAATACACTGTAAAAAGTTTCTCCGAGTAAGGATTATAGTTAACTGCAGTATTTGCTACTGGGATTAATCTTATCTCTAATGGGATAAAATTAATCCGAAATAGAGATAATCTTATCTCATTAGAGACAAGATTAACCCCAGTAGCAATTGCTGCAAGATTTTTTTTTACAGTGAAGCGGAGCCAACCAGAAGCCGTAGATTTTCACGTTCAGTCAAACTACCTAGATAAGATACTCACCAAGTGTGTTTACTTGACGCTCAAGTAAATCTACGACCGAACCATTTCGTTTTAAAGGACAAGCCTAATCACGGGATATAAGTATTAGTGGTTAAAATCCTGGCAGGAAGTCCCGCCCGATCGTGATCGTCTGTCGTAAAATAAAGCTTAGGCCATCACAGCAATCCAGCTGCAGCATCATTGCGGCACGGAAAAGCTGGCGCCAACTATGTTCAAGGCGGAGACTAGGTCCTTAGGCTTTAGTTGCTCAACTAGAGCCTAAGGGATCCGTAGGTCGGCTTCTGGATCCTGTCAGGCTGTTCTATATGTAAACCCAAGAGAGTAGCCAGTTGATTTTCTCTCAGTTAGATCTGATTTCTTTAAAGACGGTAGTTTCGTTGATAGCGTAATGGGTTTATTAGAAGATGTATTAGGCGAAGATTGATTCTGTTTGATATTTGAGGTTTATAATAAATAATTTGACGTAGTATTTTCTTAACTCGTTTCGCATAATGATGACTATTTCAAGCCACACTCGTTTAAGTGTCGTTGCGTCAAGCTATCTGTGCAGCGGCCACTGAACGAGCCTTACCAGAGCTCGAACTTATCTATGTACTTATCTTCAAGAACTTATACTTTCGTCTAGAAACTCTTCGCCCTGAAAAAACGCATTCACCAGACTGAAAACCGCTAAACTTTCTGAAAAAGTGCTCACTTTTCCAAGTCTAAGAGCGTGCTCCACCCTTCTAATAAAACAACGGGTTTTTATCTCGTGGTGTTAGGGTTTACTGTTCTTCTTCTGCCTAAACAGTAGCCGCCCAACCGAGTGGCCTGAAAGGAAGGGCGCTTTCTTTCAGCTCACTTAGTGGTTCACGTAGTCTTTCAGCACGGTAGCGTTTTATCGAAGGCGTAAATTATGGTTTTCGCCATGTCCAGGTTCAGGACACGTTTATTGTACTCTACTCACTGTTCTGTTGTTTCCTCCAAGCTTCACCACACTCTGCACTAAAAGTCAGGAAAGAAGCCTAGTCCAAGACTTCTTCTGACGTCAGTCCCACCTTGCTCTCCTTTCGCTGATCCCCCGCCATCCTCCCGTTCCTGACCGCAAACTCTCTCTCGAGTTCTAAGCGTCACGTTAGGGCTTGGTCTTGAATTCAGGAACAATATTTCCTTTTAAATCTTGCCTGAATTAAAAAGGTTCGGAAACGATGTTCATTTAATTCTGACTTGAGTTTAAAAGGTAAACCAGATAAAACTATAAATATAAAGATATGAAGACTCTTCGTAACATTCCTCCCATGCACAGTTTTGTTCCACAAAACAATTCTTTACCCCAGTTACCCCAACTCTGTTTCATAATCAGAAAATGTTCTTTACTTCCATGGTTCATATTAATTTTTAGAGCTTAAAATTCAGCGCCTCTGCTTCACATATAGTTCCAGCAGATTTGCTTGTTTCCCAGTATGGCCCATAGCTAGGTAGAAAACGCTTTTGGCCGATATTCTTCACTTGGTCTCAGACTGTTGGGCGGTGGATATTGGGTTTTCACGCCCTCACCGGTGCCCCCTAGCCCGCTCGTTCGTCGTGGATGTTGGGTTTTCAGGCCCTCACCGGTGACCCTCGGGCTACCTTTTCCTTGACCAAGCGGATTAATATATCGTTCGAAAACAGGATGAAAACTCTTACTGCACTATTCTGAATTTTTATGATGGAAACAGAGACAGACAACGCGCACTCTAGAAACGTTACGATGATCATTACAGTAATTTTAACCAAGTCCTGTCCCCCAAACTGAGTTAAAGTCCGCATTAACTAAAAGAACCCAACCCATTTAAATGGTAAACTAGCCATTGAAGCTGCAACCCCTTGTTGTAGTTAAGACTAGTGATTTCGAGCAAGGAGTAAAAATTACTTTACCGAATTTCGTCGCAGAGGTGATTTTGACTCTCACATCCAGCAAAAAGTCAACAACAATTAAAAACAAATTTATGATCTCTTGTCGCCGACATTTTCTCCCGCAGTGTCCTTGTCTTCTCGTGGGCTGTGTCGACGATGTGACAACTTGCTCAATGGTCCCTGACGAACCCAAGACATTATACTACGACTTATGAATTCAACTCTTAACGAAAATTATTTCTTTCACTTAAATACACAAAATTTTATCCGGCCTGTGGCCCTTCTATAAAATTCGATACTTATTACATAAAGCTATATACAGAACGACCAGAATTGTCACTGGCTCTTTATAAAAGCAAACAAATACGCGTCGGACTTGGTCACGGAATCATGATCAACAAAATAAAAATATAAAACAAAATAGATACGTTAGTAGTTATTTTGCACAGCATTTGATTTCGGGCGTTTGGTAGCATACTTACTGCGGGAAGCGGTCATTAAAATCCATGTTTGTTCTGCCAAATTCCGTCCATAACAGGGCCAGCATTACCTCCCATCTGACCTGTTCGTGCTCGGGCCGCTGTAGTCATCGTACAAAGTCGCCAACATTAAACGTCATTGGTTAAGCCTCCGTTATGTAATAATTCATTTGTGAAACGTAGTTTACCCTTCGATAATATACTGAAAATTAAAGGCATATTCTGGGACTCTACCTGGTCCAAGCTGAAACTGTTGATTTTGAGGCTGGTTTCCGAACGACTCTTGCCCAAAAGAATGAAACGATCCTACCTGGTTTTGGTTTGGGAAATCTAAATCTTCATCTAACTCCTCCTGTCGAGGCGAGTTCTCCTCCGCGTCAGCTATGGCTACCCCCTCCATATGGGGCATAGATGGCGTCCTCGGTCGTACAGGTGGAGTTTCTGGCGTCTCTGGCCGTCTGTTTTCCTGGTTGCTTGAGTCTGGTTCATCTTCTTTTCGTGGGGTCATCATAAAAATGGTTTCAATCTATTATCTAAATAAAGACACAATACTTGCAAGAATTTGGTAAAAAAAAACAACTAAAAGACCTTTTGAAGTCGATTAGAGATGATCTATTAGAATAAACATGCTTGTTGAATCCATATCTGAAGTTGGTGTCCACATTAGATTGGCACTGTCTAGGGAACCGGGAGCCGTACTTTATGTCCCATGGGCTGCGGAACCGGTAGTTCTCACGGAAACCAAACCATATGAGCTGCGAATCCGGGATCTGACGTCATTGACTAACGGAAACTCGTGTATGTGCTGGCTCCCGTTCCGGTAGTAAGTGGAAATAGCTCACGGAAACTTCATCGCACCAGCTTCTGGTCCGGTAGTCTCACGGAATTGTGTACTCAGAAGCTAGGGAGCCGGTAGTTGATACCGGAAACTGTATAATTGGAGCTTGTGTTCCGGTAGTGTCTACGTGGAATATAGAACTCACGGAATAGTTTGGATGAGAGCTAGGATGCCGGATTTTCACTGACTTAGAGAAAATAACATGGTAAAAAATTCACTACCGAAACCCATATATTGAGAGCTAAGGTACCGGTAGCAATAACTATTTTTGATTGAAAATGACCAGCTCACGGACACAGATGGCTATGGGCTAGGGTTCCGGTAGTGCAAAAAAAAAAAAATCAACTCACGGACTCATGTCAGTGCAGACTAGGAAACCGGAAGTGAATATTTTTAACTCACGGAACCCAACTCGTGCGGGCTAGGGTTCCGGTAGTGCCAAAAGCTAAAATTACAAACTCATGGACACATGTCAATATGGACTTTGGGGCCGGTACAGCTCACGAAATCCAACTTCTTTGAGTTTGTAATTTTAATTTTTGTCACTACCGGAACCCTAGCCTGCAGGAGTTGGGTTCCATGAGTTTAAAATGTTCACTTCCGGTTTCCTAGTCTGCACTGGCATGGGTCCGTGAGTTCAATTTTTTTAATTTTTTGGCACTACCGGAACCCTAGCCCATAGCCATCTGTGTCCGTGAGCTGGTCATTTTCAATCGAACAGTTGTTGCTACCGGTACCTTAGCTCTCAATATATGGGTTCCGGTAGTGAATTTCTTACCATGTCATTTTCTCTAAGTCAGTGAAAATCCCGGCATCCTAGCTCTCATGCAAACTATTCCGTGAGTTCTATATTCCACGTAGACACTACCGGAACACAAGCTCCAATTATACAGTTTCCGGTATCAACTACCGGCTCCCTAGCTTCTGAGTACACAATTCCGTGAGACTACCGGACCAGAAGCTGGTGCGATAAAGTTTCCGTGAGCTATTTCCACTTAATACCGGAACGGGAGCCAGCACATACAAGTTTCCGTTAGTCAATGACGTCAGATCCCGGAATCGTAGCTCATATGGTTTGGTTTCCGTGAGCACTACCGGTTCCGTAGCCCGTAGGACAGAAAGTAAGGCTCCCAGTTCCCTAGGCAGTGCCAAAAATTATTGTCATATACGAATTCAGCATCTCTTCTTGCCCTTAAATCGGACATCTAATCAACTACAAATACAACTTTTCCTTTTTACAAATTTTCGGTTTCGGCCGGATTCCAAGATACTACTTGTTCAAGTTCTTCAGCAAAAAACAGTAAGTTCAGAAAGATACAGCATATCTCCTTATCTCTATAAAGAACATCTAATCAACTTCAATGACGAACTATATGTCCGGCTAAAAAATTATTGTCATATACGAATTCAGCATTTCTTCTTGCCCCTAAATCGGACATCTAATCAACTACAAATACAACTTTTGCTTTTTACAAATTTTCCGGTTTGGTCCGGATGTCAAGCTAACTACTTGTCCGAGTTTTCCAGCAATAAAAAGAAAGTTCAGAAAAGAATTCAGCGTATCTCCTTATCCCTATAAAGAACATCTATTCAACTTCATATAAAACTTTAACTTATATGTTTGGGTAAGAAATGATTGTCATATACAGATTCAACGTCTCTTCTTACCCCTAAATCTGTGATCTAATCAACTTCAAACAAAACTTCTGCTTTTAACAAATTTTCCGGTTTTGGCCGGATTCCGAGCGAACAAGTGGCCCGGGTAGAAAATGCTTTTCACATAACTATTCAGCATGTCTTCTTACCCCAGAATCGAACATCTAATCAACTTCAAATAAAACTTTTACTTTTAACAAACTTTCCGGTTTTGGCCGGATTCGGAGCGATTTACTTGTCCTGTCCGGCGAGAAAATAGTTTTCACCATCTTGTTCAGCATGACTTCTTACCCCATACTCGACTATCACATTAGCTGTTTACAAATATTTTGCTTGTCCCTTAACTTAAACCCCCTCCCCCACCCCTAAATATAGGGCTACAAAGCCCATCTACGACCTCGACTTGACTCTTGACCAAAAGAATCCTCACAGCAAGTATCAAAATTCTCATTCCCTTCGAGAGTTATCGTGCTTACAGACGGACAACTTTTGCGATGTCATAGGTATCCCACTTACGTTTTGGGATCCCAAAAACCGAATTCACACTTTCTTTTCTGAAAAGTTTAAGTTTGACCGAACAGGGCTGAGATCTGACAATCTAGTTACACCTCACTTATTTATTTTAAGTAGGCCTGAAAACACGATAAAAAAGAGTTACTTCGTTTGTCCGCTTTCCCCAGATAATCTCTCTCATCGAATGAACTCATTCTTTCGATTTGTTGCTTGTCCCTCTATGCCTGAAATATTCAGCATTGCTGAAAAATAACAAATAATAAAAAGACACATCTTATCATCACTTTCCTACTCCCTTCAGAGGTCTCTCCAATTTTACGAGCTTAGCGTCCGTAGCACATGGAAATGCAGGCTCTTGTTGAAGTTTAAATTCTCCGCCTCTGGATGAATTGTCGGTTGTCGTAGAAACAGCGCGTATTCTGAACCCCGGGTGGAAAAAACAAAGTCCCTTGGATGAGACAAAATCAAATATCAGATGTAAAAATAAGCTGCCTTTTCAGTTGAACTTTAACGAATCTCCTACGAATACTGAGCAGTTGGTAGTGAGCGGTTGGACAAGCTAAAAGCTTAGCTCCAAATGTAATAATAAATAAATAAATAATAAGAAAGATCGATAAGAGGGCTGGAGAATAGGGCTGGTAATTGAGAAATAAAGTGATGAAATTATGTAGATTTTTGGTCATTGAGATTTGGTCATTGAAATTATGCAGATTTTTGGTCATTGATTATGTAGATTTTTGGTCATTGAGGTCATTGATGATGAAATTATGTAGATTTAGAGCTCTACTTACGTTTACGCGGGTCTGGTCCGACTACACGAAGCCATTTCTGCACGACTGTATTCGATTACTCAGCTTTATTATGAACTCTCAAAACCGTAACAAATTAGCAAAAGCTAAAACCAGGCGAACTGTGATTCCTTAATAAATACTCCGACACCGATTTCCACACATAGTAAAAAAAACACCGCCAACTTGGGAAAAACACTACATTAAAGGTTGCACTAGTTGAAGTACCAATATGTCACCTGTTTAGCAGACACCATCCTTCCATACCGTACGCCTGTACTAAAGCTCAGTTTGATTTGAAATATTCTCCATTTCTGATTGCGAGGTTTCCGGGAGTACTTTGTTTTACATTAGTTGCGTTTTTGATCCGAATTCTCCGTTCCGAATTCTCGCTTCTGAATTCTCGATTCTCGTACAAATTATCGTTTTTGCTCCTCTGACTTCTCCACTATCGCTTTAGACAAAAACACTAATTTGGCAGCTCGTCAGCAACCCGGTATACGTGTATATGCATGTTGGGCACCCGAACTCTGTTGACCAATCAGGGAGGAGAACGGAGAGAGGAGAATCGACAATTCACCATCGGAGCAAATTCTCGATTCTGCAGAATCGCGAGGCTTTCCCCGTTCTCGATTCTGACAAAAACGCAAGAAAAGGAGAATTCACTTCATCTGAATAGTCCAAAAACGCGAAATAGGAGAATTTGGAGGAGAATCGCGAGGAGAATTTGGATCAAAAACGCAACTATTTTAAGTCCTCGTGATAGTTGCGAAGGACGACAGGTGTCGATCCAGCTAGCGGACATTCAACCTTTACGAAGGATGGCACTGTCTGTCGCGCTTTCGGAAAGACCTCACGAACACAAAAATCTTCACAGATCCGACCTGTATGCCGAATCCCTAGCTCGATTTCTCCACAGCATGTATATCATGATTCCGTGTATTGTTTCTTAGGACCGTACTCCGACTTGACGCTTTTTACCAACCAATCAGTCACTATTAGTTTCATTACTACTTCTTCGCTTACTATACAGTGGTTGCTATCACTGAGGCGTTAGAGCTTTGTGGACTAACGACAACGGTAGAAGAAGACAACTTCGCTGCGGACGTAGATGGAACGTCGATCTTTGAAACTGTTTCGTTTTCTTTTTTCTTCTTTTCGACCTTTGGTAGCAGATTAACTTGTGTGATATTTTCATATTTGGCACTCATTGCAGCTATAGCGCCATGCACTTTGGTTGCTATTTCTTCAATCCGTTCTGTATTATCGGAGCGTTTTGAAATTGGCGCTGTTTTGGGGCTTGATGCTTCTTGGAGGGGACTGGGCGAAACGCTAGTAGGATGGTTAGGGGGTAGGTTTGGTACGTGGAAGAAGTAAAGCTGAAACAGAGGAGAGGTAAATTACTCTTTCACATTAGACGGTTTGTTTCTGAGTGATGTTTACTATTGGCATTAGTTGCGTTTTTGCAGATACCATGGTATCTGATACCTATTCTTTGAGCCCAAGCTGACTTTGAAACATACATTCAAACAACGTTTACAACGGATATACGTCAGCTACGATTCTTCATCAGCGATACTTCGGCCCTTCTTGGCAAGGGTCCTAGTCAGGCTGTCAATCTTCTGGGTCAACGTCGGGGAAGGAAACAAACCTGTAAATTAATTATAAATTTGTAGATTTACAGGTTTGTTTCCTTTGTTTCCTAAACAGAATAGCAATTGCTATAATTTGTAATTCATTTCGAATATCCATACGTTCGAACATAAAAAATGACGACTGCTCTACTCCGCCCCGCCGACGCCCCGCGACGAACTTGAGATTTAAATGGAAATGGAGAGGTCAGAAGGGAAATGCAAGAACAATACAGCTAACACAATAATTCAGACTTACTAGGAACCCAGCAGCTAAAGTTAAGTGAAAAACGAGGATGGCGAACATCAATATGACAGCAATCCTTTTCTCGGCCCCACTGACGGCCGGCCATAGAGTTAGAAGTAAAACGGACCCAGAGAGAGCGGCAGCTACGATCACCAACGTCCACTGGAACCAGGGTACCGGAATAAGCCAGAGTAGCTGGAAAAATTAAAACGATGGCATCATTTTTTTTTTTTTTTTTTTTTTTTTTTTAACCCGTAGCCATAATTTAACTTATTTTTATATTACCTAAAAAAAAAGAAAAATAGAATATTTCGTACTTTTTGTGGCTACTCTTCCTTCCCTCAGTGATGTTAATTTTAATCTATTTTTACCCACTTTTAACTATTTACGTCACTTAACTTTTGAAAATAAGCCCGTATTGTATTTACTATTCTTCCCCCCTAAGACTTTTTATTTTTATTTTTGTCTGTACTACAAACCTCATACCTTCACAACCACACATTAAAATTCTACTCCCAAACCAAACTACTGTAAATTACGAAAAAAAAAAAAAAACAGAAAGATTTTACCATACCATACATACAAGGGGAAAAAAGGAAAGAAAGGGACAAATATATCGATGGCATAACGATGGCATCACTGAGGCATATAGACAGTGAAATTACAGAAGGACGGTAAAACACAACCTCTACTACAAGGCAGTCCGAAAATGTACATTAAATAGAGAGATGTCACTTGGTTCAGATTCTGCCCTCGTACACTGACGAACTTTCACCCGAGTGTACGGCCTCAAAAAAAATCACTACCTCTCCACCCCCTACCACTGTGACTGTGTTCACAGTAAGCGACAACTACGAGTACTTCTTTCTTTAATCAGAAGCTCGCGTCCTATTGGTCCATTTCGCTAATTTTGACTTTTGCGCCACGATCCTTCATGGCCCAGCGGAAGGTAGCCTATTTTCCCGCTGACCAAGCAATGTACTCTAAGAAACTTACCGAGACAGGTATATAGATTGCCAGTGAGTATCCGTAAACGCAGAGAAGTTCAAGAAAGGAGAGATCACCCTGGGCTTTCCTCCACCAAAGAAGACCGTAGAGGACCAGCGGCAGTAGCCACGAATAACCGAAGATGGCGGTGGCAGCATACGGAACTAACAAAAAGGTAAGCTGAAGGTGTGTAACCTCGTCCCAACAGTTAGTAAATTAAATTTCTTTCCAAATTTTCCAACCCGCTTTTTGGGATCCCAAAACGTAAGTGGAGGGATACCTTTGACATCGCAAAAGTTGTCCGTCCGTCTGTAAGCACGATAACTTTCGAAGGGAATGAGATATTTTGATGAAACTTGTTGTGAGGACTGTTTGGGTCAAGGGTAAGGTCGAGTTCGTAGATGGGCTTTGTAGCCCTATATTTAGGGGTGGGGGAGGGGGTTTAGATTAAGGGGTAAGCAAAATATTTTTAAACAACTAATGAGACAGCCGATTATGGGGTAAGAAGACATGCTGAACACGATGGTGGAATCCATGTTCTCGCCGGACAAGTAGTTCGCCCGGAATCCAGCCAAAACCGGAAATTTTTTAAAAGTCTTCGTAGTTGATTAGATATCCGATTTAGGGGTAAGAAGAGATGCTGAATCCGTGTATGACAGTCATTTTGTACCCGGATATATAGTTCGCCCGGAATCCGGCTGGAACCGGAAAATTTGTTTTAAGTTAAATTTTAATTTGAAGTTGATTTGATGTTCGATATAGGGGAAAGAAGATACGCTGAGTTCGATTTTAGCTTCTTTTTTTTTGCCGGACAGGTAGTTCCGGAATTCGGCCGAAACTGGGAAATTCGCAGAAGTAAGGCAGGAAGTTTTCGTCCTAACAGAAATGACTTATAGGGGTAAACACAAACATGCTGAATCCATATCTGAACTTGGTTTTCTCAGATGATTAGCTATTTGGCCTTAATCTGTTTCTGAATTATAATAGTAAAAATGTTCAAGGAGTCTGGCGAAGACTGGATCTGGCGTAGACAAGACCCAATCGTCTGGATCAAATATTGAATTTTTGGGATCCCATCGACACCTTTGGTCTTGTTTTTTACCTAGCGTGCTCTGGAACACGACAGGCCGTGGGCTTCGAAAGATCGAGCGGCGGGGTTTGAAGAAATAAAAAGTTGAAGGTAAGACCGAGCAGCTTAAGCTTCCAAAACTCGGGACGAAAATTTGGATAGCTGACAATTTTCGTAATCACTTCACTGGAGGTGGTGACTCCTCTGGATTACACTGTAAAAAGTTTCTCCGAGAAAGGATTAAAGTTAACTGCAGTATTTTCTACTGGGATTAATCTTATCTTTGTCGGGATAAGATTAATCCGAATTATAAATAATATTATCTCTGTACAGACAATATTAATCCCAGTAGCAAATACTGCAAAAATTCTTTTTACAGTGTACTTAGTATTCAGGGAACAATTTGCTTGAACGAACACTTTTAAAGATGACCACTGAATCGCATTTGCTCAACTGACCACTTTTTCAATTTCCGCCGGCCTAACCTCATCGAGCTATCGCGCGCCCCTATTTGTCGGATTGTGTACACTACTCTAACCAAAGGCGTTAGACCAGGGACCCATAAATTTCCTGTAATGACTCGCCATTCAGGGGGCTTGTCAATAAGAGATTTCCGACGCGCTCTTGACCGAGCGTCAGATAGTTCGAGAAACACCCACGGGGATAAAATACCCGGCTATCCAGATAGACAAAAATTTTCGCAGCTGTTGTGCTGAACTGCGAATATTTCTCTGTAATTGAAGAGTATCCTGGATCTTTTGTCTTAGCTTAGGTACCTGGTGGCATGCTGAATAGTCCCAACAAATTTTGTCTATCTGAGCAAGAACGCCGATTCGACACAAGTGGAATTTTTGGAAACTAGGTGAGGCTCGGGCAACATAGCAACATAGACGCATAGGAAATGACAAGCCCCCTGAATGGCGAGTCATTACAGGAAATTTATGGGTCCCTGGTTAGACTAATACTGAAAATAAATCAGCTTACCTTTATGAAAATCGTACCTCCAAGGAATTCCAGATCCAGACACTGCAGTCATGAAATAGTTATACAGATTTCCAGCAATCGCTGTACTGAACACCAGCGTGACGCAAATCCAGAACGGACCTAAAATTACAGAAGTTGCTTTCTGTCAGTCTGTGAGATAAACCTTCGACGTCCTCACGACCAATCAAATGTTGGTTGAACCCGTAACAAATATTTGACAAATATAACGTAAATATCGATAGCGAAACCGATATTTGTTCATTTCTAATTATTGTACATATTCCAAAATAAGTTACATTTGTATATCCGAAACGGGACCAATATGTTGTTCGTAATTCAGTTTTTACTATTTATTTGAAGTTTGAGTTCACGCAAGTTGTTTTTTTTACGAAAATTTTGGTCTTAAATTGTGGCGAGACGATATATATGCTATAGCGAAACATGGTACCGAAATATCGATATCGATTATCGAATATCGAAAGCGAAAATATCGATATATCGAAAAATCCAAATATCGCCCGACACTAGTTCCTGACATTACCGTCTACAATACAGCGGGTCACTACTTCTGTTTTGCTGAAGGCGATAGCAATCACCCTCGGTTTGTCCAGACAGGGGAGAGGGCAGCTGATGTTCTTATAAGCCTTAAAGCACAACTCTTACTAGAAATGATCTTTTCAAGATGACATGGCTCAGAAATATCGTTTTACAAAATACCTTTACTTTCCACGAGAAACTAGCGATTTTCTTTTTAGCGCTTATCAACTTTATCCAACCTCCCTCTCTCCGACGCAGCGGCAGGAAGTAAAATATTTGAGAACCGAACGCGCATTGGTTAAAAAGTGGGAAAGCCAAGCCAAGCAAAATAAGTACAAAACAGAAGGTATACCCGATGGTCCACCATGTCTTCCGAAATGAAAAATAATACTTTGAAGCTTCCCATGCCCTTATTTGTGAAGGAGTTGTTGACGGACCTTGAAGCTTACCCCTGGTTAACACTGCTGCGATTTCGCGCAAAATTTTGCGCCATGCGACATACGACACGAATCGTGCGACAAGCAACGCACAACTTTGCGTTTTGTCGCAGTGTCGGATGCGTTGAAACATTTCAACTGATCCGACATAACGCATGCGATTCTTGAGAAAAAAAAAGAAAAAACAAAGACTAGTTAATTTTCTAGACTAAAAATTGCTCGACCTTGATCTGACCGTAATCCTAGGATAGCTGAATGCAAAATATCTTCTGAATAAACTTGTATTAACCTGTTTTGAACAAGATGACACATGGAGTTTGACTGAAAATTTCCTTATGATGGGTGGTATTCAGATGGGTAATCTCCCAGCATCTTCAGAGGTTATTTCCCCAAGGGTTTCTTTGTCCTTTTGCAGAATAATCTCGTTGAAAAATTTCGTTTTCCATTTGCGTCTGCGTGGTAGTGGGAAGGTCCATGCGATTCTGTCGCACGTCGGAACATCAAAGAAAAAATCGTGTCGCATACGAAGCAAGGGTTATAGTTTGCGTTGCGTGACTTTTAAAACACGGCTGGGTCCAAAAAGCGCTAAAAAGTCGCAGGTACAAAACGGAACAATAGGGAAAGACGGGGACTTCAGAATAAGCAAGAGTGGTCCTTTAAAGTTTAACTGAAAAGGCAGCTTATTTTTACATCTGATATATGAATGCACTGAAATACTGGCTCATCTAAGGGATTTAGTATTTTTCACCCGGGGCTCTAGTAATAACATTCAGAGTGGGTACTGCTTGCGCGACAACCCAAAATTCACCCAGACGCGGAGCATTTGAATTTCAGTAAAGGCCTGCATTTCCAGTGATAATTAAATGATATCTGTGGATAAAGGACTAACGAAGTAACGCATTTTTATCGGGTTTTCAGGCCTATTTAAGTGAATAAGTGCCCTATTCGGCTAAAATTTAATCTTAATAATAATAGCCTATTAAAAATAACTGTGTTTGTTACCCTTCAAAAAGCAAAGGGTATAGACGGAGTAAAATCACACGAGCTACAAGCTCATATGGCACTTGTTACGAGTAGGTGTTGCAAGGAAGTAGATGAGAACGTCACAAATTACCCTCTTCAACCTCCTAGTATCGGACCTAGAAATAGGATACCTAGTTTCACTCGAGGATGAGCATTCCCAGCATCGCAATGTTTCCGGTACTCGTCCCCCTCAAACTCCCCCTACCACGGCCGAATCTTGTCCAGGCACATAAACTGATTATCTAAAGCATCTTCTCTTACCGGCTATCAAGTTTCGCTTGGGTCTGAGCATTTTTCGCGAAACTACGGTAACCCCCCCCCCCCCCCCCCCCGTGTTCAGATCCGGTCCGGACCCTAAACCATGTCATCTAGGGTACATCTTATCTCTTCTCTTCAAGTTTCATTCAAATCCCTCCACTCGTTTGACCCCTATGCGAGCCACAACATTTCCGGGACTCCCCCTCCAACTCCCCACACTATGGCCAAATACAACTATCTCTGACATCTCCTCTTCTCGTCCTTCAAGTTTGAGTCCAATCGAAGCATATCTGCAAATTTCCGGTTTCCGGTTCATCCTCCTTCTACCCTGGCCGGATCCGGTCTGAACCGTAAAAAAAAATAAAAAAATAGATCGCATAAAATCGGTACTGTCGAAGTTGCCCCCCCCCCCTCCAAATCCTCCAACAATTGCCGCATGTGGTTCGGAGACATGTCTTGCCTGTCTAAGTCATTAGTTCTTATCACCAGAAAAGTTTTACTCGAATCGGACCCCCCGTTCGCAACCTACACAAATCAGTAATTTCCGGTTTCACCTCCCCTGAACTCCACCAAAAATGGTCTGATCAAGAAACGGAAGTTTTCCTAGGGCACTGTGTCAGGTCATTAGTCCATTTGGTTGGGTCACTAATATGCCTGCCAAGTTTCATCGTCCTTACCACATCTGGAAGTATCCTTACTCGCGATCACCGGAATTCTGGGAAACCCGCTCCATCTCCCCCCTAAGAGCCCCGATATGGTCTAGTTCTGTCAAGAACGTAACTAGGGCTTATGTTTTTTCTTCTCCCCAAATTCCATCCCGATCCCTCGACGCTAAGCGTTTCACGAAAATTCCGGTGCCCCCATTCGGCTCCCCCACAAGTATCGGATCCGATCCGGACTTGACATGGAACATCGGAGACGACACTTCTTTCCACTTGTGAAGTTTCATTCAAATCGGATCTCCCTTTCAAAAGTTATGAATCCCACTAGATTCCGGATTCCCCATCCCTCCACTCCCCCCACGATGGTCTGATCATGCAAACGACTATTCTCGAGCCACCTTGTTCGAGTCCTTGATACGCCAGCCCAGTTTCATCGTCTTAGTACATCAGGAAGTACCACACTCGCGGGATCACAAGAATTCCGGACCGCCGCCCCCAACTCCCCCCACAGTGCCCGAATCCGGTTCGGTTATATCAATGATGTATCGACTGGTGTCTTCTCACTAAGTTTCATCTCGATCCCTCCACTCATAGCGTTTCCCAAGATTACCGGTTGCCCCCTCCAGCTCCCCCCAAAAGTCACCGGATCCGGTCCGGATTTTAAGTTGGTCGTCTGGGGCACGAAATCTTTCCAAATATTAAGATTCATTAAGATTCGATCACCCGTTCAAAAGTTATAAATACATCAATATTCCGGATTCCCCCTCCTTCCACTCCCCCCACGATGCTCGGATCGGGGAAGTGACTATTTCCAACCTAATCATTTGGGGTCCCTGATATGCCTGCCAATTTCATCGTCCTAGCTTATGTAGAAGTGTCCAAACTAGCAAAACCTGGACCGACCGACCGACGGACGGACAGAAACTGCGATCGCTATATGGCACTATGGCCGAAGGGCAAGTGCCATAAAAAAGGAAACACTACAAGAAGGGAAAATGAACAAAAACAAAATTAACAACATTACAACAACATTACAAAACAAAATTACCTATCTACATAACTAACAGATTCAGTGTTGAACCTTCGTATAATCTGTACTGCTGTAAGCGGTTCAGTGATGAGGTACGTTTGCGGCTGTTTTACTATTGCGGGTTCACGGTGGAAGGCGGAGCAGGTATATACCGAAACGAAAATAAATCGAGGGAATTCGTTTTTGGGATCCCAAAACCTAAGTGGAGGGATACCTATGACATCGCAAAAGTTGTCCGTCCGTCCGTCTGTAAGCACGATAACTCTCGAAGGGAATGAGATATTTTGATGAAACTTAGTGTGAGGATTGTTTGGGTCATGAGTAAGGTCGAGTTCGTAGATGGGCTTTGTAGCCCTATATTTAGGGTTGGGGGAGGGGGTTTAAATTAAGGGGCAAGCAAAATATTGTTAAACAGCTAATGGGACAGTCGATTATGGGGTAAGAAGACATGCTGAACATGATGGTGGAAACCATTTTCGCCGGACAAGTAGTTCGCCCGGAATTCGGCCAAAACCGGAAAATCTGTTAAAAGTAAGTTTTATTTGAAGTTAATTATATGTTCGGTTTAGGGGTAGGAAGATGTGCTGAACACAATGGTGAAAATCATTTTCTCGCCGGGCAAGTAGTTCGCCCGGAATCCGGCCCAAACGGGAAAATTGTTAAAAGTATTTGTGGTTGATTAGATATCCGATTTAGGGGTAAGAAGGGATGCTGAATCTGTGTATGACAGTCATTTTATTCCCGGACATATAGTTTGCCCGGAATCCGGCTGGAACCGGAAAATTTGTTGTAAGTTAAATTTTAATTTGAAGTTGATTAGATGTTCGACATAGGGGAAAGAAGATACGCTGAGTTCGATTTTAGCTTCTTTTTTTTGTCGGACAGGTAGTTCCGAAATTCAGCCGAAACCGGGAAATTCGCAGAAGTAAGGCAGGAAGTTTTCGTCAAAATAGATATGACTTATAGGGGTAAACACAAACATGCTGAATCCATATCTGAACTTGGTTTTCTCAGATGATTAGCTTTTTGGCCTTAATCTGTTTCTGAATTTCAACAGTAAAAATGTTCAAGGAGTCTGGCGAAGATTACACCTGGCGTAGACAAGACCCAATTGTCTGGATCAAGTATTGAATTTTTGGGATCCCATCGAAACCTTTGGTCTTGTTTTTTATCAATGCTAGCTAACATCCGCCAACTTAATAATCTCTTTAATTTCCTTAATAGCTAATACAATTCACTCGCTAGCACTGGATCGTCGTACAGTTTCCCACCAATACATATAATAACCAGAGGCGTTACTAGCCAAAATGTTTGGGGGGGGGGGGGGGGCGGTATTTACCGACTGGCTGGTAATTTTTACCGACTGTTTTTGAAGAAAAACGACTGTTTTTGCAGAAAAAAAGACAGTTTCGAAAAAAATCTACTGATTTTCAGAAAAAAACGGCTTTTTTGACGAAAAATCGACTGATTTTTGGCGAAAGGTCGCGGCGCTTCGCACCGACTCGGTTGTTTTTTACCGACGTCCCCTCCCCCGGTCGTGACGCCCCTGAAAATAACACTGTATAAGACATTTTGATAATAAGTTTAAAAATTCACAAGTCGACACTTAATACATACAATTTACCTTACTAATTACTACATCGAATTAAAGTGGTGTACGAAATAGGGTACAAAGAACTTGAGGTACCTGTCCGTAGAATGTGTACTTGGGCGAACAAGTTTCGGACGCTTTTCAGTTGCTGCTTTGTGTCTGGTGTTCGGTCGATTAGGGTGTGGTACTTCGAAGTCCGGTAACATAGTTCTATGAAGGTCTGAGGTCAGGCATTTCCGTCCAAAGTCCATAGTCAGTTTGTATCGTCAATCAGAGAGAGTAGAGAGACCAAGCTTGCTCAATCCATCTTCATAAGAAGTGTAGGTTGGGCCAAGGATAATCTTCACGACTCTCTTCTGGATACTTTCCAGTCTGTCAGTTTGCCTGTCTGTAAGTCCCGGATGCTAGACTGCACAAGAGTACTCTATACAAGGACGGATGTACGTACAGTCAGGGACCCATAAATTTCCTGTTAAGTTTCCTTACAGGGGGCCACTCATTAAAGTTTAACTGAAAAGCAAACTTATTTTTGTATCATTCAGTTGAATATACTGAGCTATTTCGATTCTTCTAAGAGAAATTTTTATTTTCCACTATCTGCTCTAGTAGTGAGGTTCAGAATGTCTACGGCTGTCCCCACAGCGCAAATTCTACTATGACGCGGAATATTTGAATCTGAACACAAACGCGGCTTTTCAGTGTGCGGTGATAAGCTTGGTGAAGGCTGCTTAGTGCCTGAACAAAAAAAAATCATAAATCTTTTTCGTCAAGCATACGACACAGGTAGTAATACAAATCTGACAGGGAAATTCCACTATTTGAAAATTGATTACTCGTGAATAGCGAAGAAACGAAGTAACGCATTTTCATCGGATCTTCAAGCCTCTTTAATGTGAATAAGTGAGGGTAACAAGACTGTCCCATCTCTGCCCTTTTCATTTAAACTTTAAGAGATTTTTGACGCGCTCTTGACCGAGCGTGAGATAGTTCGAGAAATACCCACGGGGATAAAATACCCTACTATCCAGATAGAAAAAATTTGTCGCAGCTATTGTGCTGAACTAGGGAATATTATTTCTCTGGAATGGAAGAGTGTCCTGGATCTTTTGTCCTAGCTTAGGTACCTGGTGGCATGCTGAATAGACCTGAGTGAGGATGGCTCATACAGAAAAGTATTATTTGTATAAAATCATTTTTGTGCATGAATGAAGAGTTGTGTTGTGTCAAAGATGCAGCCATTGACAATGTGTGATAAGTCGTCTTGTGGTCTTTCGGCATGCATCCAGTAAAAATTTACAGAATTTGATTTTGTATGTGGAAATAGAACCTGATGTGCCGACGAGAATACCGACGCCTGACAGAACCATCGAGCATTCGATTTTTTTTATGTTTTGCTCCACTAGACTGTACAGAACTTGATTTCTTACGTGTAAAATTAAGGCCTTGGACCGATAAGACTTGAACTTCCCTGGTGCGCCCGACAAAGTTTGCAGAATTTAATTCCTTACGTACCAGCAGAACCCGATGTGCCGATGAGTTGACCGATGCCCAACAAAAGCATACAAAATTATTTCTTCTGGATTACAGAGGCACAATAAAAGCATGCAGAATTCAATTTCTTCATTGTTTTGGCCGACAAACATTTGCAGGATTCTCTTTCTTGCGTATAAAAAGAACCTGATGTGCTGACGAGTTGACCGACAAAAACTGGATTACCAAGGCACAATAAAAGCATGCAGAATTTGATTCATTCATCGTTTTGACCGACAAATGTTTGCAGGATTTCCTTTCTTGCGCATAAAAAGAACCCGATGTGGCGACGAGTCGACCATCGCCCGACAAAACATAAAAAAAAATTATTTCTTCGGGACTACTGAGGCACGACAAAAGCATGCAGAATTTGATTTATTCATTTGACCGACAAATGTTTGCAGGATTTCCTTTCTTGCGCATAAAAAGAACACGATGTGCCGACGAGTCGACCATCACCCGACAAAACATTAAAAAATTATTTCTTCGGGATTACTGAGGCATGGCAAAAGCATGCAGAATTTGATTTATTCATTGACAAATGTTTGCAGGATTTCCTTTCTTGCGCATAAAAAGAACACGATGTGCCGACGAGTCGACCAACGCCCGACAAAACATAAAAAAATTATTTCTTCGGGATTACTGAGGCACGACAAAAGCATGCAGAATTTGATTTATTCATTTGACCGACAAATGTTTGCAGGGTTTCATTTCTTGCGTATAAAAAGAACACGATGTGCCGACGAGTCCACCATCGCCCGATAAAACATTCAAAGACTATTTCTTCGGGATTATCGAGGATACTCAGGAAAACCGCGCACACTTTTTGCTTTTATGAAAGCAGAGTGCTAAAAATGCCAGTATCGACGAGGTCACAAAAACCTTATCGCGTTTTAGGGAATTTTACTCTCTATTTATACTAAACACCGTGCAACCCTTCTTAGCTTTTTAGGGACCTTACGCTAAGCCAGGGAAGAGCTTGCCCCCCCCTCCCCCCCCCCCCGCCTCCCGTGTTGCTACTTTGCTCTGACGGAAATCTCGCCACAAAAGCCTGTTACGTTCTGGCGTGTGCGGAACTGGGTCTTTTTGTATTTGCTGGTAACTAACCGGTCGCAGAATTCTGGTTCAGTTTGTAGAAAAATCTGTGACAAATCGCGGAATTCTTCAACCAGAGGCAACACTGCCCCCCCCCCCCCCCCCGCCCACAGCATGCAGAATTTGATTTCTTCAGTGTTTTGCCCGACAAATGTTTGAAGGAGTTCCTTTCTTGCGTATAAAAAGAACCCAATGTGCCAACGAGTCGACCAACGCGCGACAAAAACATTAAACAATTATTTCTTCTGGATCACTGAGGAGCAACAAAAGCATGCAGAGTTCGATTTCTTCTGTGTTTTGCCCGAAAAATGTTTGCAGAATTTCATTCCTTGCCTATAAAAAGAACCCGATTTGCCGATGGCTTCTGTGTTCTTTGAAACTTGTGGGAACAAATTTTTTCTATCTGAGCAAGAACGCCGATTCGACCCAAGCGGAATTTTTGGAAACTAGCTGAGTCTCGGGCAACATAGCAACATAGAACCATAGGAAATGACTGGCCCCCTGGAAGGAAACTTAACAGGAAATTTATGGGTCCCTGGTACAGTACAGAGACCTCATAACTCATTGGCGAAAGACCAAACCTACGAAGAAAAGCGAACGATTTAAGAAGTGGAGCTGCTTTCTGGAGAATCTTATCGACGTGTGAATTCCACCTCAGATCCCCGTCCATCATCACACCAAGGACCTTCACGCTGTCTCTACGTTCCAGACCAATGTTTTCCATGACCGGTATATCTTTTTTAAGGTAAGAAATCCTCAAAACTACACTTTTGTTAAGACTGACTGACAGCTTAACGTCAGCCAGCTCCTCCTTCGTGAGATTGAAAATAGTTGACTAAGATTGCTCGGTCTGGTTAGGAGGAACAGCTCGAAGCGACAAGGTTGATAGGTCGTCAGCGAATTTAAAACGGTTAAAAATACTGAGTAATATCTTGTTAAAAACGATCAAAAACGTCAAAGGTCCCAACTTGGTCCCCTGGGGACTACCACGGAAGATGTCTAAGAAACCTGAAATATCAGCTCTACTTAGCATAACACACTGTTTCCGTCCTGTTAAAAAACTAGCGAGCAGTCGGACTAAAAACTGACGAGCTCCCATTTCCTTGGCTTCAACGATCGCTACAGAGTGATCCAGACTATCGAATGCTTTCACAATAAAGCTAAGTAGTAATTCCGCGTACGCATTTTTCTCTTCCAAATGTCTCAAAAGATCATCGAATAGCCTAACTAGGTAATAATAATAATAATATAATATAACTGCAGTAAAAAGGCTTTCGCCTCTGTAAACTCCTTAGTAACCCTACTGGTAAACAATCTGCCCTTAGGCTCATTAGTAATTGATCTTGATCTGAAGGAATTCCAGCCTAGATCAGACACAATGGGTGGGATTGCAACAAGGTCGGAAACCAAACTGTCTTGGGTCTAGGTTCGACTCAATATTTTGAAATAATTGTTCAAAAATAAAACTTTCAAAATCTTTAGACATAGTAGGGGGGGTAGGGGTTCGTTGACAGATTGAACATTTTGGGATTTGGGTATAGGTGTGATATAAGCATTTTTAAAACAGTCTGGAAAAACTCAATCTAAAAAACACTGGTTAAAAATGGCATTATTCTTCACTTAGCATTCAAACGTTTGAGAGGAGGATCATGCTGCAAAAACCATGTAGACGAACGTTGAAAGCAATTCTTTACTGAAATCTTTCACTTACCGTACAGATCGGGTTTCCTCTTAATGTCGCTGTCGTAGAACGAACCCCCGCGATTAGGAAGGATGGAACTGCACACTCTCTTAACTACTTGGTCTGTATCCACATCGAACAGTCTCTGATAGAACGCGAAGGTCCACATACTCGGCTGAGAGGAAGAATTCGGGTCGGCGCCTAACTGGGAAGACTGAAAATAAGAAAAACGCTGGCTCACTCGAAAGTTTAGCCTACCAGTCATTAGTTGCGTTTTTGAAGATACCATGGTATCTGTTACCACGGTAACTGTATTTACAATTAGTCGATTTTGCAGTTACCGTGGTATCTGATATACGATTGCTCTGCAAAAAGGACAATTGCCGAAATTGCGCTTTTCGAAGTCATCCCAAAAGAAAAACTGATTCAGTCACATCACTAAGTGCCAAACTTCTTTCCCGCCAATTTGACAAAAATTGATGAAAGTGAGATGGCTTTTTCAGATACAACGATCAGTTACCACGGTCGGACCGTGGTATCTGAGTTTCAGATACCACGATAACTGCCCCGATACCACGATAACTGCAAACACGACTTTAGACCGTGGTTTCAGATACCATGGTATCTGCAAAAACGCAACTATTGATACGCTGCCTCTCGTTCGCTAGCATAGTATATATCTCTGCTCTATAATATCACATCGCCTTGCTCTCAGATGCAAGCGATCAGGAGGCGCAACCAGGCATCACAGCTATAAATCCAGCATATGCTAGAGCCCGAATGTGAGTGCATTGCAAAAACAAGACCAAAAGTCTCGATGGGATCCCAAAAATTTAGTATTTGATCCAGACAATTAAATATCTTTATTTTTAAAATTTAGAAACAGATCAAGGCTTATAGTGGGGGTTGAACGCCTTCTAAACTTAAGAAAATAACAGTTTTCTGTACATTTTCAAAAGACAATACAAAAAAATTCGTGTTCAGCATGTCTTCTTACCCCTGAACCGAACCATATAATCAGCTTCAAATAAAACTTTTATTTTTAACAAAGTTTCCGGTTTTGGCCGGATTCCGGGCGAACTACTTGTCCGGCGAGAAAATGGTTTACACATTCGTGTTCAGCATGTCTTCTTACCCCTTAATCGACTATCTCATTAGCTGTTAAAAATATTTTGTTTGTCCCTTAATTTGAACCCCCACCCTAAATATAGGGCTACAGAGCCCATCTACGAACTCGATCTTTACCTTAACCCAAAGAATCCTCACACCAAGTTTCATCAAAATATCTCATTCCCTTCGAGAGTTATCGTGCTCACAGACAGACGGACAACTTTTTTGATGTCATAGCTATCCCTCCACTTACGTTTTGGGATCCCAACAAGGTACTCTGATCGTTAAAGGACCCCTCGCACTATTTACTCTTCAACTTACAGTATTTTGATATATTCGAATACTTTAAAACTAGGCTGTGCTTGCAACAAATAACTCACTGTTTTGGCTGTTTTAAGCCATCCAACTTTCAGAGAAGAAGTTCACAAAAGCAGATATTTAAGGAAGAATCTTTAATTGTTTTTCCACAAGTTTATTTTCCAGCTTGAGCGGCTTGAGCCTGAAGAGGACCCTTGCCAAGAAGGGCCGAAATATAGCTCGAATAAAATGTAGCTGACGTATCCGTTTAGCCCCGTCAAATATGTTTTAAGCCTTTTCCGAAACCCGTTGACTTTTAGCGAAAACAAGAAAACACTTTACATAATCGTTTTTTCTGATGGAAAAACTTCTCGCAGACAACAGTCGACAGCGAGATACAAATCGAAGCTAGCAAAATACGGCAAGTGAGAAAATCAGCGTGGTTTTGTTAGAGGGGTTAGAATGTACCGTACGAAATTGGGGTCTCCAGGTTTAGAAATATATAGAGTGATTATGGAAGTAGGTTGCGTTAGTATTATAGGTAAGACAGGTCCTTTAAGGATACCGTCGACTGACCGTTTCTTGGCGCCCGATAGTTATTGTCAACATAGCAAGTCTTGGCGCGTCCTAACAAGCTGTATCACTGCCACACAAGTTTATCTCCCCCCCTATGTCAGTGCCATAGTTACAAATGCCTACCAAAACAAAGCGCTGTGAAAATCACTGAGGTTGCATCTAGCCTGACTTGAGTCATCCCTTACAGTAGGTTCTGAAACCCATGGGAGGAGTAATGTAATGGTTGTGTTTTTGCAGATACCATGTTATCTGATGCCACGGTCTAGAAGTCGTTTTTGCAGTTTTCGTGGTATCTGATACTACGGTCAAAAGGCGTTTTTGCAGTTATCCTGGTATCTTGCCAGTTATCGTGGTATCTGATATTCAGATACCACGGTCCGACCGTTGTGACTGATCGTAGTATCTGAAAAAGTCATCTCACTTTCATCACTTTGTCAAATTGGTGGGAAACAAGTTTGGCACTTAGTTTTTCTTTTGGGATGACTTCGACAAGCGCAATTTCGGCAATTTTATTGTCGTTTTTGCAGAGCAACGGTATATCAGATACCGCGATAACTGCAAAAACGACTAATTGCAGATCCAGTTACCGTGGTAACAGATACCATGGTATCTGCAAAAACGCAACTATTGACAAGTGACAGCTCGTTCACTGTCAGAACTTTCACAGATAACAGAAGGATGCGCGTTTTCAACAGATAACACTTGGGATGTTAGATGTTATGTTTTTCAAAGGTTAAACATTAAAACGTTGTGCACACAAGAAGACCTGAAACACCGCTGAAAAAGCACTTCTCACTTTTTTGTTTGTCATCATGACGTCGGAAAAATCTGCAGATGCTTTTTCGGCGGTTTCCCAATAAGGCTTGTTAAGCATAATGTTTAATGAATAAGTGTTATCTGTTGAAATACGCATCCTTGTGCCATCTGTTACGAAACTTCTGACAGTGTAAGAATCAGTCTAGTTCTTCAGCTTCGACAGTTTTGTCGCACGCTGGTACATGTCGACATTTTTCTTCCCGAAGGTAATGGCGACATTTTTCTCGAAACTGAGTTATTAATAGTGCCTTATCCGCATCTATACCCATCAGCCGAACCGGAACAACCACCACGGAGACACCCTACATAATTTTCTGTCCGCTAAGTCTGAGGACAGAGCCGAGTTCGCTGAGGGACTTTGGACTCCCCTTGGAGATGTCAATCAACGAACCCGGCTCCTACGCCTTTTAGGCCCTTCCTAGCTTAAAGGTGAAAAGTTTGTCGGTGTTTTGAGAAAACGTCATTTTTGACCTTTTTGAAAAAATCACCCCTGAGACGTCCATAAAGCTTTGCTGCGGAAACAAAAATAGATGGCAACTATATAACTTTACAGATCAGTTAGTTGGAACAAACAAATCAACAATTTATTTTCCCAAAGAAAACATCAAATCTATGATTAATCCCTTTGGTCGTATGAAGTCTGAGTCTCGATAAAAGAGCTCCGTCTTGTGTTTTCTCTTCAAAAAATAACCGCCTAGCTCGCGAGTGCAGCAAACCCATAGCGCACATGACACACGGTTCATGTGTCATATAAATGTCATAACTCGTACACAAATAAGGCAGAGGGCTAACGTCTGGTCTATCGTCCTTTTTTGCTCTTTTCTTGTGTGGACCTTCTGAGTCCCCTGGACATTTTTCACCACTCAAAGGTAGAAGCGAATCAGCTGTGAAAGAGCGAGCAGAGCTCCAAGCCCCTCCACCTTGTGAAATGGCAACAAGGTCTATAGCCATCATAACGACATGCTGCATTGGATGATCGCGCCGCCTATCGGAAGTTATTGCAATTATTTCTTTGCTTACGGGGTCGTACACAACAGCACCCCTGGCTGGTCGGGGTACAGCAGCGTCTGGGCTCTGCAAATTCAGATGTCCAATGACTTTGTCTAGTTCAGAAGCGGGGAATCTCGTCTCAGACCTACACCAGGAAACCCCTAACCGCGATGCCTGATTAGACAGAGTCTGAAGTTTTGCACTAAGAATTAAGTTACTTTCGAAAAAGAAGGTCCTGCTTAGCAAGCTTTCCAGCACTTTATCTTCATGGAATGCGGAAGGCCACAAACTTAAACTTTCTTGAAACTGTTTCTTTGTCACTGGCTGAACTGCTGGCACATCCACAATCTTCCAAGCATGTTCTTCCACAAGCCAACTAATGACCACATTTTTGGATTTCAAAAATCTTGCCAGCTTGTTCGGGTCACTGAATTCATCTATTCGGGAAAGCATGATTTCTGGACCCTCTATAACCATTCTAACTTTTTTCAGATGGCTCAAATTTTGAAGGAGGTCTAATGCAGCAAGAGATTTGATCAGACTCGATATCTTCTTTCTGTCCACGATTCTGGCAACGATGACTTGACAGGTTTTCACTTGATCGAAATATTCCAATGGCAGTACTGCTTCTGGGTGACTAAGACAACTTCCCAGCGTCTTCGAAAAGATTACCAGGTTAGTAGGAGTCCAAGCTTTCACTTCTACGTACAACAAATTATCTGAGCCTTGACGAAAAAAGTCAACTCTGAATTTCAGGGTCCACATCGTCCACATCAGCTTAGTTTACTACCTGGTTTCTTTTCACGCAATAACAGACAACACACTATGAAACATACGGTGTTTAGCCTGAGCCAAGGATACAGGCAATGAGTCTTACTGTAAGATATTTTGTATTACAGGGTTTGTACATGGAAATGATGCCAATGCAAATAACAACGATGACCTCCACTAATACCTAACTTTGTCATGCAGTAGCACCACTCTTTGACACAAGCTGGCAGAGGGGTGCTGAAGGCAGTCATGCATTAGCTTATGCTAGAATACCAATTTCCAAAAATCATCCACGAGGGACTGTAAAGGAGGAAGACATGTCAGAGAAAATTTCCTTTAACTTTGATTATTTTGGTCCCACACAAGAAGAAACGAAACAAAAAAAAGAAATACAGGAAGAAACAGAAGCTCAGCCAACACTAGCCTAGACAAATAGACAAATATTAGGTTGATTAGCAAAGCTAATCTGCTGTGCCACCTTTGCACTATACTTAATAACAACAGTTACATGAATTTAGTCATATACTTAGAAAAGGCTCCTATAGAGCTGTATTATAAGCTGATAAAGGGTGGGGTGAGGTTGAGGGAGAATTTAAATTATTGCCAACTTAGCTTACCTCTTTGTAAAATCCAACCCCATCATTTACTGTGTTATTTAGCACTGGATCAGACTGGAAAACTGGACTCATAAGGCTTGGTGACGAAACAGCATACTCTGAAAGAAAACAAATCAATGTATGCCTATAGCAATCATCTACAATACAATGTAGTTCACTTTTTCAATATCTGGGTATTTTGTCAGGCAGCTTTCTGAATGACTGTCGTCTCCATTTCCATCCACTTAAATGCAGATTTTTTTTCTCTATTAATTTCTCTCTAAACATGGAATGGGTCTTGAAATAATGCAATCCTTTAAAGTGCAGTTTCTTAAAGAAGAAAAAAGAAAACTCACCCTGAAACTGCAGCTGATTGCCAGCTTCCTTCTCTAGTTCCTGAAAAATAGGGACTTTTATTTATTATTTATCTTTTGGATTCCTGTCTATGGGTTCAAACTAGGTCAGAAGAGAAAACAAATTTGGAGGATGGTCATGAACCTGGCTGCAACTTACTTATTGCCGTCTAAAGAACATTCCTGACATCTTGGTGGTACGGGACTTTCTTATATTTTCTGGGAAAATACAAGCATCATGAGCATAAACTAACATGTGGGTACCAAAGTTCACACAGTATATACAGTATATCAACAGAATTCTGGGCACTTCGAAATCCCCTCGTAGTACCCTGGTAGTACCAAGAACTACGACTACCTAAAAATAAAAAATACAGAACCATGAATACAAAATTTGTAGAAATGACATTCATGCCAACCCAAAAAGCAAGGTTAAAACATGGAGTCCCATACAAATGATCAGATTAATCCGTGAAAACATGGTTTCGCTGGGCATTCAGCTGAGTCCTTCAGAAGCTTGTCAAGTTTCATCGTCTAAACTTACATGGAAGTGCCTGAACTAGCAAAAGTTAGAGAGAGGGACTACCAATACTCAATTCTGGCTCTTTCTAAAGGCTAATGCCATAGTACAATAGGCTAATAACATAACAACACTAACAATTTTTGGGGAAAAACTGAAAAAATTAGCTTGAAAATTGCAAGAAATACCTTGAGAAATGCTATAAACAGAGCAGCTGCCGAATTTTCATCCCCAAAACCTTCGAGGACTACCACCAGCAGATGTATAACCCATTTTCAGACTAACCAGTGTCTGGTTAGTGCTCACCTATGAGAACCAATCAGAATGTGCTTGTGATGGAGGTTCTAGTGATGCGACTACATCAGTGAGACCATAAACATGCAATCAATAGAATATCAATAGGACATAGGACAAGAGCCAAACATCAGTGGGGAAAAAAGCAAAGACAGCATAGAGGGTAACAGATGCAGCTTTTGTCTGGTCCTACTCGGCCTTACATCAAAATCTAACAGCACATCCTTCGACATATCACTGATTTTTGTTCTGATATCTGAATCAAATCCAAGTGCAAATCCAATCCAAATTCCAAACAAAACTAAAGAACGTACGAACAGAAACGATCCTTTGGTGCCTGGGGTTTTCAACGGCGGCCTTTCATCACCGTGACCAGTGTGACCAGTTCAACACTTGTTTGGCGTGAAATCTGAATAGACTGATTTTCAGTTTTGGTGGACTTTTTGGAATTGAAATTGGTGAAGGTGAAGGTAATAAGATGTGAATTCTTATGACGAAAACGGATGAGTAAATATGTTAATGGAAGTTTATGTGTTATAGATTGACGAGTGAAAGTAAGATTCGAAAATATCCAAAGAAGAGACAAAGATACCTAGGCTAAACAACGCTTACCCAGATTCAGACGATGTCTTGAGAAAGACCCCTTCCCTTTAAAGTATTGACATAGCCTTCAGGAAAAAGTTCATTGAATCGAACTAACACACTGGTTAAAAAGTACTGAAAGACATTTCAATACTTTACATACATAATATAAACCCAGTGCTGCAGTGGCATGCGTCATCAACCTTCAAACAACCACAGCAACCAACAACAACAACCAGGAAGAGATCTAAGACTGTGAACTTTCTGAGGGAAGTACAGTAGAGGTATGCTTATGTGAACGTTTGTTGGCATCGGATTTCGCCGAAGAAAACAAATAAAACATACCAGGCAACTTTTTTCTAGATTTACATCTAGAATACCCAGATTTGATCACAAGTTTGAATCTTTTGGGCTTTGTTTTCCTCTGATTCTTCACACAATATCCAACACCGTCCGAATAGCGGTGCATAGCGTTCCGAAATTAAGCGCATTTTTGCCAACAGGTGCGCTAGACTAGATCAAGCAGACCGAACGAGAGTGAATGGCAGGTGCCTCCCGCTATGTTCCCGTGACGTGAATGTGGTTTCCGTGTGATTGTGAACACGAGTTAGAAACCTTCAAAAAATGGGCTGACAACGAAAAAACAACTAAAAACGGACAACTTAGGAAGGGGATGTTTTCGCTTGGATTGGTTTAGAGCTGAACGGATGATCTCGGGCCCGCGAAAATGAGAAAATGGATCAGACCTCGAACGGCTGAGGAAGATGGGTTCCGCCCCCGCAAAAATGCTTATTCATCTGGATGGGAGCATATGAGTGGAAATTCCACACAATATCCCTGTTCACCTCAAGGCAAAGGCGTTACTAGCCAAAATGTTTGGGGGGAGGGACGAGGCATTTACCGACTGGCTGGTAATTTTTTCCAAATGTTTTTGCAGAAAAATGACTGTTTTGACGAAAAAACTACTATTTTGACGAAAAAACGACTAATTTTCAGAAAAACCAACTGTTTTCATGAAAAAATCAACTATTTTGAAGAAAAATCGCTGCGCTTCGCGCCAACTCGGTTAGTTTTTACAGACTGACTGACAACATCGGGGGGGGGGGGATCCCCCCCCACAGTCGTGACGCCCCTGGCCCTCGGAGCGTGTTGAACGGCAGGCGTCCATCGAGCTAGATGGCCTGTTCACCTGTTCTTCCAATCATGGTGGTTTTAAGTCCGGTCTTCACCTCCCGGAACTTCCGGAATCAGGGCTTCCAGATTATTCTTTGGCGTCTTCTGTAAATTGCATCTGGAACATGAACGGGTCCAAAAGTAGATCAAAATAATCCGGAAAAAAGGGGCTTTTGAACTTCCAGACTTCAAAAAAAATCTCGGAAAATCTGGGAACCCAGATTCCGGAAGGTGAAGACCGGACTTTACACACTGCGTCAAATCCAAGCGTATTTTGAAATCCGAGTGTATTTTACGCACATATTTGAGCTTGAAAAGATTTCTAGCAGTAATGGTCTGTGACACACTGCGTAAAGTCCGAGCATATTTTGAAATTCGACCGTATTTTATGCACGTTTTGAGCTTGAAAACATTTCTAACAATACGGACGGATTTGAGAAATCTGTCCGTTTTGTATCTAAATAAATCTGTATTGCTAGAACTTTTTTCAAGCTCAAAACGTGCGTAAAGTACGCTCGGATTTCAAAATACGCTCGGATTTTACGCAGTGTATAAACCCACCATAAAGACTTATTTAGATACAAAACGGACTGATTTCTCAAATACGTCTGTCCTGTAGAGATCTTTTCAAGCCCAACTACGTGCGTAAAATACGCTCGGATTTCAAACCAGCTCGGATTCGACGCAGTGTGTAAATGCACCATCACAACGAAAATGACAAAAAGATCGACGGCACCCACGCGAAAATGTCCGTCGAGTTCAACGGGATCACCCCAGCCACGCGAAAACGTCCCCCAACATTCGCGTCAGTCTGAACCCATTCGCAAGAATTTTGTTTATGCAACAAAGGTCACGTAACAACAACCACGAATGTAAATATGCTCAGACTCAAGCAGTTCGTCATAGAAAAATACAAAACTAGTCAGTACCTTGACCCCCTGCTTTTCCCCAAATGACGATGCATTGTGTTAATTCACACAGTTACATAAAACTAATTGATTACACACAGAAACACAAACAAAATAACGTAATAGATAACTATGAGCAGCGGCGAATTGCAAGACATCTGGTACAAATAGTTGCGCGTAATTTCACTGTAAGAGGAGCAAATCTGAACCAACAGATCGCTCTATCCGAAGCTATTTACTTCGCTGATGATGAATCCGAACCAGCGAAAGGAAGAAGGAGAACTTTTTAGATTGGAATCTTTACTTCGAAAAAAATATTTGGGTTGTTTTTTAGTGTCAGGTATAGGACTTTCGACTTATAGACTAAATTATCGGCCTTTCATAACCATTCTTAGCCAGTGAATTGCTGGAAACGTTAATCTGGCTATTTCTTGTTGCTATAATAACACTTTTGCGAAACGGAGTCTCGCATCCCATTGGTCGGTTAAGGCGCGTTTTTTTTAAATCCGACCGAATCGTTAGTTTGAAGCCGTCAAGCTCCCATTTCTGATGAAACCTTTCTACAAAGCTGTAATTAAATAAATAAGAAAGAGCCAGCGAACTTTTCCAATGTTCAAAAGTTTTGTTCTCATTTTTCGGCAAAGATGCGCACTGTAAGGGTATTAGAAATTCATTTTTAAGCAAAACCCTCATGGCGCAAATGATCATGGACCTTTGGGGGATCATGAAATGTATTGTTTGGTCAAAAGTAATTTTTCACTTTGAGGTTAAGGTGCGCACTTCAAGGGAGCTGGCAGTTCATTTCTGTACCTTAAGGGATGGTCGGATCTGGAAAATGACAATTTGTGAGCCAATCTTGTCGAGTCTCTAATGTTCCAGCCAAGTTTCATCGTTCTAGCACATCTGGAAGTACCTTAACTCGCGATCACCGGAATTCCGGACCCCCTCCAACTCCCCCCACAGTGCACGAATCCGATCCGTTCTGTCACGGGTGTTACTAGTTCTTGTGCTTGTTCTTCCCGCCAAGTTTCTTTCCCGATTAGTCCGCTCTAAGCGTGACACAAGATTTCCGGTACTCCCCTCCCCCCCCCCCCCCACATTCATCAGATCCGGTCCGGACTTGAAATGGGACATCCGAGAAACGAGGTCTATCCAAATACCAAGGTTCATTAAGATCCGATCACCCGTTCAAAAGCCTCAAGATTGTGGATTCCTGCTCCCTCCACTCCCCCACGATGATCAGATCGGGGAACTGACTATTTCTAAGTTAATTTGGTCGGGTCTCTGATATGCCTGCGAGTTTCATCGTCCTAGCCCACCCTGGAGTACCTTGACTCCGGATAACCGGAAACCCCTCCAACTTCCTCCACAGTGCCCAAATCCTGTCCAGTTCTGTCTATGATGTACCAAGGGCTTGTGGTTGTTCTTCCCACCAAGTTTAATCGTAGGATTAAACGAACCTACCTTAGGTGAAGTTTGATCCTGGTTATGCCGACTAATAGGAGCACTGGCTCCATTCGAGTTCATTTGAGATAGACGTGGCAACCTTTCGGCGGGTAGCGTGTCAGTTGATGCGGAGAACCCGTCCGGCGTGGTAGTGAACTGATAAAGTGGATATTTCCTTTTTTCAGAGTCAGGTAGATTATTTAGCTATGGACTACAGGTTAAACGAAGACAACGTCAAGATGCAAGGACGTGAAGTAGAAAAGCAGTGAGTAGGTTGAGACTGGATTCAGTGTTCAAGGTAAACCCTTTCCTTGCTTCAAAAGTGGACAAGTTGTTGGATTGTCCTATCGACACTCGATAGAACGATTAAACCATTATTTGATTGCGCAAAACGCATAATCTAGGTCAGCCGACATTTGTTCTGGTGATAGCCTATTCCCTTTCTTGGGAAGATTCCTTTTTCTGCGTGTCACAAGATTTCCGTCTGAGGCACGAGGTCGTTCGAAATATCAAGTTTCATTAAGATCCAATCACTCCTTCCAAAGTTATACATATACATACGTCAATATTTCGGATTCCCCCTCACTCCACTCCCCCTCCATCCACTCCCCCCACGGTGGTCGGATCGTCGAAGTGACTATTTCCAAGTTAGTTTTGTCAGATCCCTTATGCCTGCCAAGTTTACTCGTCCTAGCACATCTGGAAGTACCCTAACTCGAGAACAGTGGACCGACCGACCTACCGAAAAGTGATCAGTATATGGCACTTGAGTGAAGACCATGCTCAAACGCTTGGGCATGCTGACAGGGGTGACCATGGTTCATACTTTGGGAACCAGAACAGTTTAGTATTTAATTTTTTACCTTGAATTTTTTTGCTTTTAAAGGGCACTGGTCTCCCTCTGGGGAATAAGGGGTACACGTACGTATGACTTCCATACTCACCCCTGCCAGCATACCCCAGCATTTGACCATGGGTATAAAAAGGGCTTAGTTTACTAGACAGGTGCAGAGTCCTTTTTATGGCACTTGCAGCCTCTGGCTCAAGTGCCATATACCGATCACAATTCCGTCTGTCGGTCTGTCGGTCGGTCCGAGTTTTTTGTCCCACTTATCCGAGTTAGGGTACTTCCAGATGTGCTAGGACAATGAAACTCGGCAGGCATATCAGGGACCCGACCAAACGAACCTGGAAATAATCAGTATCCCGATCCGACCATATGTGGGGGAGTGGGGGCGCTCGAAACTTGAAAATTTAGGGCATTTTGTCACACTTTTTCGAGTTAGGGTACTTCCAGATGAGCTAGGACAATGAAACTTGGCAGGAATATCAGCGACCTGACCAAAGTAACCTGGAAATAATAAGTTTCCCGATCCGACCATATGCGGGGGAGTTGGGGCGCTGGAAACTTGAAAATTTAGGGCATTTTGTCACACTTTTTCGAGTGAGGGTACTTCCAGATGAGCTAGGACAATGAAACTTGGCAGGAATATCAGGGACCCGACCAAACTAGCCTGGAAATAATCAGTTTCCCGATCCGACCATATGCGGGGAAGTGGGGGCGCTGGAAACTTGAAAATTTAGGGCATTTTGTCACACTTTTTCGAGTTAGGGTACTTCCAGTTGTGCTAGGACCATGAAACTTGGCAGGCATATCAGAGACCCGACCAAACAAACTTAGAAATAATCAGTTTTCTGATCCGACCATTTTGGGGGGGGGGGGGGGTGGAGGGCAGGGGAATCCGGGAAGTTGAGAAGTGTGTAACTTTCGAACGGATGATCAAATTGTAATGAAACTTCATAACTGAATAGAATATATATCTGTAATGTCCCGTTTAAGTCTTGACCGGATTCGGTAGCCAGGGGGGAGTTGGGGGGGGGGGGGGGGGTTGGGTTGGGGGGAGACCGGAAATTTCAAGAAACGGTTAGAATGGAGGGATCGGAGTGAAACTTGCTGGGAAGAACAAGCTTCTGCTCTAGATAAGTCCTTTAGAACATTGTACTGGATCCGGACACTTATGGGGGGGGGTCCCGGAATTCCGGTGATGGTGGTTTTGGGGATTTTCACGATGAAACTTGGCAGGCATATCAGGGACCCAATCAAACTGACTTCAAAATAAAAATTTTGTCGATCAGATAATGGTGGGGGGAGTGGAGGGAGGGGAATCCGGGAAATTGAGAAGTCTGTAACTTTCGAAGGGGTGATCGGATTGTAATGAAACTTCATAACTGAATAGAATATATATCTGTAATGTCCCGTTTAAAGTCTTGACCGGATTCGGTAGCCAGGGGGGAGTTAGGGGGGGGGGAGACCGGAAATTTCAAGAAACGGTTGGAATGGAGGGATCGGAGTGAAACTTGCTGGGAAGAACAAGCATCTGCTCTAGATAAGTCCTTTAGAACATTGTACTGGATCCGGACACTTATGGGGGGGGGGGGGAGGGGGTTTCCCGGAATTCCGGTGATGGTGGTTTTGGGGATTTTCACGATGAAACTTGGCAGGCATATCAGGAACCCGATCAAACTGACTTCAAAATAAATTTTTTGTCGATCTGATAATGGTGGGGGGAGTGGAGGGAGGGGAATCCGAAATTTTCAGTCATGCGTAATTTTGGAATGGGTGATCGGATTCGAGTGAAATTTAAGAATTGAACAGAGGACATTTCTCCGATGATCTTTTTCATATCCGGACCGGATCCGGCAACTATTGGGGGGGGGGGGGCGGAAAATACGTGACCCGTTTAGAATGGAGGGATCGGGATGGAACTTTGTGGGAAGAACAAACAGATGCTCTAGGTAAGTCATTTACTGAATCGGATTGGCTACGGGCACCGTGGGGGAGCTGGGGGGGGGGGGGGGGTGGACCGGAAATCTCGAGAAACGGTTAGAATGATGGTATCGGAGTGAAACTTGCTGGGAAGAACAAACATCTGATCCATGTAAATCTTTTATATAATTTGACTGGATCCGGACACTTGAGGGGAGGGGAGGGGGTTTCCCGGAATTCCGTTTTTTGGGGGATTTTCACGACGAAACTTGGAAGGCATATCAGGGACCCGGCCAAACTGACTTGGAATAAAAAAAAATCCTCGATATGAAAATCTTGGGGGGGGGGGGGATTGAGGGAGGGGAATATTGAGTCATGCGTAACTTTGGAACGGGTGATCGGATTCGAGCGAAATTTAATAATTAAACAGAGGACATTTTTCTCTGGTGATCTTTTTCATTTCCGGACCGAGTGCGGCAATTATTGGGGGGAGGGCGGAAAATACTTGACCGCTTAGACTGGTGTGATCTGGATCGAACTTCGTGGGAATGACAAACAGATGCTCTGGATTAATCATTTACAGAACCGGATTGGCTCCGGGTATTGTGGGTGGAGTCGGGGGAGGGGGTGGGGGTCTGGGATTCCTTTGATCGCGCGTTAAGGTACTTCCAGATGTGCTAGGACGATGCAACTTCGCTGGAATATTGGAGACTCAACAACATTTGCTTAGAAATTTCTACTTCCCAAATCCGATTATTCCTTAAAGTACCAATCTTGACCGCAAAGTAAAAAAAATACTTTTAAGCAATTTATGCATTTTCATGATGCCCATCAGCCCAATAGCATTTTTGCCTCAGGGATTTTGCTTACAAATGAAGTTCCAGCTCCCTTAGAGTGCGCATCTCAACCGCAAAGTCGAAACTTACTTTTGATCAATCAAATCATCTTAACACGTGCAAGTGCCATATGAGCTTACAGCTCTTGTTAGTTTTACGTTTGAGATCAGCCACACAACCAAAACTTGGTCGACCACATTCATTCCATATCTGTAGCCATAGTTTCGCTTTATGTTTTATCAACTTTAAACAAGGGTCCATTGACCAGATAGGTTTTTGGTTTTTTTTACGAATACGTTGCCGAGGTACGGCAGCTTTTTCTGCATCTTTCATACACATCACAAGTTGGTTATAATAACAATCAATATCAGCTTTATCATTCGTAGGTATCTGGCGCTGAAGAAGATGGTATGGAACACGTATGGTAGAAAGAAGGGCTGTCAGGGTAGAGATGTAGAGTGGTATATTCGCTTTGCTCCAGTTACTTTTTTCAAACCACTTCAGTTTTTCTCGTGAATAGCTAGTTTTCGAAAGATCAATATCCATAGTAAATGTCGCTGAGATAGGCATGTGGTCAATACCTTGTTCATTATCATGAACGGTTGCGGAAGAAGATGCATGCATTATAGCGATGCATTATAGCGATATGAATGCGCTATGCAGGGTTACACACGTTAAACACGTCTATGTCAGACGATCGACTAAGTGATCTTTTGGCCATTGGTACCCAACCTGAAAAAGCAAAGAACTTGACGTCAATCGCGCAGTGGACAGTTTCGCGAATTTGAAGAAGCGTCGTTTCGCCTTCAGGTTTCAGGTTTATATATTTACGTAAAAAATTTATAAAATAAATAGCACTTCTTTCCCGGCAGAGAGGCATCTCGAATGCTCGGGAATGCCTTGGTCGATTAGTAAAATATCTCTTTGTTTCTTTGTTTTCATTACGTTTTTCTTCTTGAAATAAAACTGCTCATTTTCACTTTACTTGGGAAAATCGGCTCCAACTTTGCCCCCCCCCCCCCAGGATTTTGACGAAATTACGCCCCTGTAGACCCTGCCTATATTTTCACAATAGTTGCGTTTTTGCAGATACCATGGTATCTGTTACCACGGTAACTGAATCTGCAATTGGTCGTTTTTACAGTTACCGTGGTATCTGATACACGGTTGCTCTGCAAAAACGACTATTGCCGAAATTGCACTTTTCGAAGTCATCCCAAAAGAACAAGACCAAAGGTTCCGATGGGATCCCAAAAATTGAATATTTGATGCAGGCAGTTACGATCTTTGTGCCGACCGGTTTTGTATAAAACTCAAGTTCATATATACCTCTATAAGCCATATCTATTTTGACGATACTCATCGAAACTTCCTGCTTTACTTCTGCAAAATTTCCGGTTTCGGCCAAATTCCGAACGAACTACCATACTTGAATATTCTTTGAGCCCAAGCTGACTTTGAAACATTTATTCAAACAATGTTTACAACGGGTACGTCAGCTACGATTCTTCATCAGCGATGTTTCGGCCCTTTTTGGCAAGGGTCCTCGTCAGGCTGTCAATCTTCTGGTTCAACTTCGGGGAAAGAAACAAACCTGTGATCTGTGATCTGTGATCCCAGGTTTGTTTCTTTCCCCGAAGTTGAACCAGAAGATTGACAGCCTGACGAGGACCCTTGCCAAAAAGGGCCGAAATATCGCTGATGAAGAATCGTAGCTGACGTACCCGTTGTAAACATTGTTTGAATAAATACCATACTTGTCCAGAAAAAAAAGTTCAGAAACGAATTCAGCGTATCTCCTTATCCGTATAAAGAACGTCGGATCAACTTCAAGTAAAACTTTAACTTATAAGAAATCCGGTTTCTACCCGATTCCGAACGAGCTTGATTGTCATATACGATTGTCATATATGGATTCAGCGTCTCTTCTTACCCCTAAATCTAAAACTTTTGCTTTTAACAAATTTTCCGGTTTTGGCCTGATTCCGGGCGAACAAGTTGTCCGGGTAGACAATATTTTTCACATGAGCGTTCAGCATGTCTTCTTACCCCTAAATCGAACATCTAATCAACTTCAGATAAAACTTCTACTTCCAACAGACTTTCCGGTTTTGGCCGGATTCCTGGCTAACTACTTTCCCGGCGAGGAAATGGTTTTCACCGTCGTGTTCAGCAGGTCTTCCTACCCCTTAATCGAACATCTAATCAACTTCAAATAATACTTTTACTTTTAACAGACTTTCCGGTTTTGGCCGGATTCCGGACTAACTACTTGTCCGGCGACAAAAAGGTTTTCACCATCGTGTTCAGCATGTCTTCTCACCCCGAAATCGAATATCTAATCAACTTCAAATAAAACTTTTACTTCTAACAAACTTTCCGGTTTTGGCCGGATGGTTTTCACTATCGTGTTCAGCATGTCTTTTTACCCAATAATCGGCTATCACATTAGCTATTTAAAAATATTTAGTTTGCCCCTTAATTTGAAACCCCTCCCCCACCCTCAAATATAGGGCTACAAAGCCCATCTTCGAACTTGACCTGTACTTTGCCTATCACTAAATCACTAAGTGCTAAACTTCTTTCTCACCAATTTGATGGAAGTTAGATGACTTTTCAGATACTACGATCGTTACCACGGTCGGACCGTGGTATCTGAGTATCAGATACCACGATAACTGGCCAGATAGCACGGTAACTGCAAAAGCGCCTTTTGACCGTGGTATCAGATACCACGATAACTGCGAAAACGACTTTAGACCGTGATATCAGATACCATGGTATCTGCAAAAACGCAACTAATATTTAGATGGAAATCTGGAAGGTAGACTATTTGCATATGTATACACTTTCAGGCTACAGGCTACGGTGTATTACTAGTAGGCTATGGTCAGGTACTCCAAACATGTCTAATAGTATGTCCATTGCAGGTGTGACTTTTCATGTTTATTTTGAGTATGAACAGCATGTGAATGGCAGCTGCTTGCAAAGAAGAGCTCTTCTCCACAATAAAACTCCTGCACTGTGACTCAAAATGGAGTGACCTTACATTTGTCTGTCGGGATGGTTCTGTCTCAAGCCATTGCATTATCATTTCCTCTGCGAGCAAGTTCTTACAGGTAGGTCCAATACTCTATATCAGTGGTTCCCAACCGGTGGTACGCGTACCCCAAGGGGTACGCGAAGGAACCAAAATTGATTTAGTTGTAGCTTCGAAATCTCGTCTCAAGTCAATTATGATTGCCGAAAGCCTAATATTACCAGCAGAGTAGCACCAGCCAAATTTATCTTAAGGGGCAAGGTACTTTTACTGGCTTTTTTTTTATATAACTGCTTTTACGAAAAATCGCGGCGCTTCGCGCAGACTCTTTTCTTGTTAATCGTCTGGCCGACTTTTTTGGGAGGAGGGGTGTTGTCAACCTGTGCGTGACGCCTCTGATTACAAGCCCTAGTGAAAGTCTGTGAAATAATTTTGATTCCAAAACAGCTAGCCTTCTGCCGTAAAATCTGTTCCTGTGTCAAACAATATTGTTTCAAGAAGAATCAAAGACATTGCAAGTGGTATTGTCATTCAGGTTGCGAATTGAGCCAACGAAAAAGTTCGCGATGCAGCTTGATGAAAGCACGGAGAACATCAAAACCAAACACAGAAACAGGCTGACTGTAAAAATTATTGCCGTTAATGACGTCGAGCCGCGATTCGACAAAATTTTAGCCACAAAGCAGCCTCTAGTGATTGCCTCATTGATTTTTGTATATATTTCTACACATGTATGCCTTATCATTTAAGATAATCAATATCGTTTTTTTCACGTTCTAAAAAAGGGGGTACGCAATCTTTTCAAACCTTGATTAAGGGTACGCGGTACGGAAAAGGTTGGGAACCACTGCTCTATATGACTAAGTCCAAAACACGCCAGTGATCCTCAGGAAGAAGGAGCAAGCGTCTCCGTAACGACTCAAACTCAACGACTCAAATCCTGTGTCAACCAATTACGGCGATCTTTGGGAGCAGATGTGACACCACTTCTGCCTTTCTTCCGCTAGTTACCGGGAGAGACCGGAGATTTTGCATCGACAAGGAGAGATAGTCATCAAGAGATATTCATCAAGATACCATGGATAGAGGGCGATTTTGAGTGTAAAAATTACTAAAAATGGATAAGTCAGCTAAGATTTTCATCAGTGGTATCTCGGCTTTCTTGGCAAGAGCCCTCGCCAGGCTATAGGCATAAGTCAAATTTTTCCTGAGCCTTTCAGCTTTTCTTGTGAAAATATCTTGGACCCTTTGGTTACTCGTTTGTACCATCAGGACTTGATTTGGACATTTAACTTCGAAGAGGCTACCCGATTAAAAATTTATCTGAAAATAGTACTATGAAGTAGTACGAAAAAGTTGCATGCAGTACTAACGATGCTACTACTTGCTTCTACTTCAAGGCTACCGTGTTACTGCATACTATTATATGCTACTATTAGCAAGACTGGATGCTTCTATGGCAAGACAGGATGCTACTGGGTACTACTAAATAAGATTGGACCAGTCCAAGGCACATTAAATGATAGTATTCTTTGCTATTATATAGTATTACATGCAGTGTTTTCGTACTACTACCATACTACTACGCAGGCGACAAATTTTTTATCGGCTACCTCAAATAATTGTATGTTCTCTGGAAGAAATGTCATGTTTCCGGTTTGTTACCTATCTTTTTCGCATGTCCCCAACTCTGTAATATAGGTATTTCACCAAAGGAGAAGTTGAACGAGTATATCTCTTGGTATCCCTTACTTTGGTTTGGGATTCCAGAAAGCAGTTGTTAAATCTGGATCTGCTAGAACAACCAATGTTGAATTTTGTAAGCATTCCTAGTCTGAGACTGGTTCTTGGCGAATGTACAACAAAGAAACGCATGGGCTCCTTATTAAGTTAGATTTTACGAAATTGAACTGAGCCCGCTTTTATGATACTGTCGGCAGAAGCCAGAGAAAATCCACTGAAGTTCCATGAATATACATGAGTTTTAAGCCCAATACATAGATGGCACTTTACACAAGGGACTTGTACCGTGACTAATAAACCAGAAACAGTTTTTCGATTATTGTCGAAAAAACTGTTTCTGGTTTATTGCGGTCACGGTACAAGTCCCTTGTATAAAGTGCCATCTATGTCCTATTATTAATTTAATTTCCGTGACATGAGGTTGTGAACTGGTTAGATGAATTTGCCTTCGGGCGGGATCACTGTTCCTATGGCCGGCTTCTACCAGACTATTGTAGTGGTTTGCAAACTCTGTTCACAAGCCCCTCGGTAGCTCAATTGGTAAGAGTGCCTGCCTTGTAAGCAGAGGGTCCTCGGTTCAAATCCCGGCTGAGGAGCATTTTGTCTTTCTTATAAACTTATAAAAACTTTCTTATATACTTATAAAATCCTTCCTTCTTGTGATTTCGGGGGGGGGGGGGGGGTAAATTACGCTACTATCCCATTACTAATCTTAAGTTTTGTTCAGCCTGCTCTCAAGGAAGCCTACACCCAGGAACAGAAAGTAACAATAATCTTGCCAGATGCAACATCATATGTTCTACGTGTAGCTCTCAAGTTCTTCTACCATGGGCTTGTCTGGCTTGACAAGAAAGGAAAACATACCGGTGCCATAACAGATGTCTTGTATTATCTGCATGATGGAGCATCGTCCAACCCACCAGTTTGGAATCCTCAGACAAGTAAGTTCGAATTTAGTCTTTTGCCAAAAATAATCCGCACAGTGGTCTCAGCTTGACCCTTTTATATGGATGAATGAATGAATAAATGTATTCCCAAAAAAGCCCTATGGGTCATAGCGGGACAAAATATAAAAATAAATAAGCACTCCAACTGCAAGGTACCAGTCCAAATATTCAACACTCAACTTCATAATTCTAATAACTAAATAACCATCAAACAAACTAATACCTATCCCCGCCACAAGATAAACTTACAATAATTGCGTTTTTTGTCGTCATCCAGTTAACCGACCTACAAGATTTCCCACTATAGGCGTATTCTCGCCGTTCCCCGAGGACTACTCGGGAAATCGAAGGGAACGGCGAGAATAGAGGGAGTCAGTCCACGCGGACTCCACGTACAGAAACAGCGAGAACACGGGGAATGCTTCGAAAATGGATTTTGTTCGAAACACAAATATATAGTTGACGAAATTAGTCTGGCTCCACTTTATTTTCGGTTTTGTTCGTTCTGATTGTTTTTAATTAATTTTACATTGCACCAACACCAGCAAAAATTGATTCCCCTCCGAATCTGAAAGGGAGTCCTTTTTGATTATGGTATGATAATCGGAGCATTCCCCGTCTGTGGGGACTCGCGAGAATACGGGGAGTGAGTCCCCGGGACAAAGAAAAACGCGGGGACTCCTAAAGTGGAGTCCGAGGGGAACGGCGAGAATACGCCTTATAAGTCGTTTTCTTCCTTCGGTTAATCGACCTAAGTTTTTATGGCACTTGTAGCCTCTGGCTCAAGTGCCATATACCGATCACAATTCCGTCTGTCGGTCTGTCGGTCTGTCCGAGTTTTTTGTCCCACATATCCGAGTTAGGGTACTTCCAGATGTGCTAGGACAATGAAACTTGGCAGGCATATCAGGGACCCGACCAAACTAACCTGGAAATAATCAGTTTCCCGATCTGACCATATGCGGGGGAGTACGGGGCGCTGGAAACTTGAAAATTTAGGGCATTTTGTCACTTTTTTCCGAGTTAGGGTACTTCTAGATGAGCTAGGACAATGAAACTTGGCAGGAATATCAGGGACCCGACCAAACGAACCTGGAAATAGTCAGTTTCCCGATCCGACCATATGCGGGGGAGTGGGGGCGCTCGAAACTTGAAAATTTAGGGCATTTTGTCACACTTTTTCGAGTTAGGGTACTTCCAGATGAGCTAGGACAATGAAACTTGGCACGAATATCAGGGACCTGACCAAAATAACCTGGAAATAACAAGTTTCCCGATCGTACCATATGCGGGGAAGTGGGGGCGCTGGAAACTTGAAAATTTAGGGCATTTTGTCACACTTTTTCGAGTTAGGGTACTTCCAGTTGTGCTAGGACCATCAAACTTGGCAGGCCTATCAGAGACCCGACCAAACAAACTTAGAAATAATCAGTTTTCTGATCCGACCATTTGGGGGGGGGGTGGAGGGCAGGGGAATCCGGGAAATTGAGAAGTGTGTAACTTTCGAACGGATGATCGGATTGTAATGAAACTTCATAACTGAATAGAATATATATCTGTAATGCCCCGTTTAAAGTCTTGACCGGATTCGGTAGCCAGGGGGGAGTTGGGGGGGGGGAGACCGGAAATTTCAAGAAACGGTTAGAATGGAGGGATCGGAGTGAAACTTGCTGGGAAGAACAAGCATCTGCTCTAGATAAGTCCTTTAGACCATTATACTGGATCCGGACACTTATGGGGGGGGGGGTCCCGGAATTCCGGTGATGGTGGTTTTGGGGATTTTCACGATGAAACTTGGCAGGCATATCAGGGACCCAATCAAACTAACTTCAAAATAAAAATTTTGTCGATCAGATAATGGTGGGGGGAGTGGAGGGAGGGGAATCCGCAGGGGAATCCGGGAAATTGAGAAGTTTGTAACTTTCGAACGGATGATCGGATTGTAATGAAACTTCATAACTGAATAGAATATATATTTGTAATGTCCCGTTTAAAGTCTTGACCGGATTCGGTAGCCAGGGGGGAGTTGGGGGGGGGGAGACCGGAAATTTCAAGAAACGGTTAGAATGGAGGGATCTGAGTGAAACTTGCTGGGAAGAACAAGCATCTGCTCTAGATAAGTCCTTTAGACCATTGTACTGGATCCGGACACTTATGGGGGGGGGGGGGTCCCGGAATTCTGGTGATGGTGGTTTTGGGGATTTTCACGATGAAACTTGGCAGGCATATCAGGGACCCAATCAAACTGATTTCAAAATAAAAATTTTGTCGATCAGATAATGGTGGGGGGAGTGGAGGGAGTGGAATCCGGGAAATCGAGAAGTGTGTAACTTTCGAACGGATGATCGGATTGTAATGAAACTTCATAACTGAATAGAATATATATTTGTAATGTCCCGTTTAAAGTCTTGACCTGATTCGGCAGCCAGGGGGAAGACCGGAAATTTCAAGAAACGGTTAGAATGGAGGGATCGGAGTGAAGCTTGCTGGGAAGAACAAGCATCTGCTCTAGACAAGTCCTTTAGACCATTGTACTGGATCCGGACACTTATGGGGGGGGGGGGGGTCCCGGAATTCCGGTGATGGTGGTTTTGGGGATTTTCACGATGAAACTTGGCAGGCATATCAGGGACCCAATCAAACTGACTTCAAAATAAAAATTTTGTCGATCAGATAATGGTGGGGGGAGTGGAGGGAGGGGAATCCGAAATTTTCAGTCATGCGTAATTTTGGAATGGGTGATCAAATTCGAGTGAAATTTAAGAATTGAACAGAGGACATTTCTCCGGTGATTTTTTTCATATCCGGACCGGATCCGGCAACTATTTGGGAGGGGGGGAATACGTGACCCGTTTAGAATGGAGGGACCGGGATGGAACTTTGTGGGAAGAACAAACAGATGCTCTAGGTAAGTCATTTGCTGAATCGGATTGGCTACGTGCACCGCGGGGGAGCTGGGGGGGGGGGGTGGACCGGAAATCTCGGGAAACGGTTAGAATCATGGTATCGGAGTGAAACTTGCTGGGAAGAACAAACATCTGGTCCATGTAAATCTTTTACATAATTTGACTGGATCCGGAAACTTGAGGGGGGGGAGGAGGGGGTTTCCCGGAATTCCGTTTTTTGGGGGATTTTCACGACGAAACTTGGAAGGCATATCAGGGACCCGGTCAAACTGACTTGGAATAAAAAAAAATCCTCGATATGATAATCTTGGGGGGGGGGGGGAGTTGAGGGAGGGGAATCCGGAATATTGAGTCATGCGTAACTTTGGAACGGGTGATCGGATTCGAGTGAAATTTAATAATTAAACAGAGGACATTTTTCTCTTATGACCTTTTTCATTTCCGGACCGAATCCGGCAATAATTCCGGGGAGGGCGGAAAATACTTGACCCGCTTAGACTGGTGTGATCTGGATCGAACTTTGTGGGAATGACAAACAGATGCTCTGGATTAATCATTTACAGAACCGGATTGGCTCCGGTTATTGTGGGTGGAGTTGGATGAGGGGGGGGGGGGGGTCTGGGATTCCGGTGATCGCGCGTTAAGGTACTTCCAGATGTGCTATTGTGGGTGGAGTTGGAGGAGGGGGGGGAGGGGTCTGGGATTCCGGTGATCGCGCGTTAAGGTACTTCCAGATGTGCTAGGACGATGAAACTTCGCTGGAATATTGGAGACGCAACAACATTTGCTTAGAAATTGCTACGTCCCAAATCCGATTATTCCTTAAAGTACCAATCTTGACCGCAAAGTAAAAAGAAATACTTTTAAGATATATATGTATTTTCGTGATGCCCATCAGCCCATTAGCAGTTTTGCCTCAAGGGTTTTGCTTACAAATGAAGTTCCAGCTCCCTTAGAGCGCGCATCTCAACCGCAAAGTCGAAACTTACTTTTGATCAATCAAATCATCTTGACCCATGCAAGTGCTATACGAGCTTACAGCTCTTGTTATAAGCTGTTTTTTTGGCTCCGTTTGCCGGTCCGTTAACCGACTGTGGACTGAGGCGGGAGCTTCGTCCAACCGACCTACGCTCTTGGCATGGCGCAGAATTCAAAATTCTCATTGGAGAGATAGGCGCCGGCGACGGGAAGACGACATTTTTTCTTCTAAGCCGTTTTTTAGAGCTCAATTGAACCGACCGGCGAGATGAAAACACGGTCAATAGTGGCAAATAGGTAGGTTAACCGACCTATAGAGAAAAGGCAAGAAACGCAGCTAATAAAACGTTCACGGTGCTCCATGGCAACCTTCAGGAATCTACCCAACCGACGCAACTCTTGGAACACTTTGCTACCCATCAAATCTTAGAGCCCCCCCCCCCCTTGAAGAACCTGCTTACCAAAAACTTCTCTCCTTAGATCAATGCCGTCAATGTCAATGCCGCCAAAAAAAAAAAAATGGCGATTGCAAAAACCGCGACTGTTAATGCCGGGAAAGCCAATACTGCTACAGGGAAAAATCGCGACGCCGGAGACCGCCTTGTCGTGCTAGTGACTATCGTTATATTAAATGTCGTTGTTTGGGGGATCACAATACATACGGCGTATTGTCGCCGTTCCCCTAGGACTCCACTTGAGGAGTCCCCGCGTTTTTTGTCCCGGGGCCACACTCCCCGTATTCTCGCGAGTCCCCACGGATGGTGAATGCTCCGATTATCACCACCATCACCAAAAAGGACTCCCTTTCAGATTCGGAGGGGAATCAATATTTGCCGGTGTTGGTTCAGTGTAAAATTAATTAAAAACAGTCAGAATGAACAAAACCAAAAATAAAGTGGATCCAGACTAATTTTGTCAACTGCTTTTTTTTTTCGAACAAAATCCATTTTGGAAACATTCCCAGTGTTCTCGCTGTTTCTGTACGCGGAGTCCGCTTGGAGTGACTCCCTCTATTCTCGCCGTTCCCTTCGAATCCCCGAGGAGTCCTCGGGAAACGGCGAGAATACGCCTATAATGACTTTAAGATAAGGAAATATGTTGAATTAAACCGCGAAGTATAGTTTCTCGTTTGACAAGTAGCTCTCCCGGAATCTGACAAAAATTTGAAGAAAAACAATGGGTTTGTAAATTTCAGTAGGATGTGGTAAAAGATTTCTCCAGACTTCGGTCGGGTGGCAAGACTGATTTAAGCAGAAGAAGAAAAGAAGACATTTTGTTTGATGTTTGTATTTTTGCAAAAATTGACGGACAAAATATGACTTCTTAATCTTTACCGTCTGTATGTTAGCACGATAATTCTAGAAAGGCTTGAGACATTTTGTCCAAACTTGGCCCATGGATCTCTTACGTCACAGTATAGGTCAATTCCCGAGATGTCCTATATTTAGGGGTTGAGGAGGAGGTTTCAGCTTAAAGCACACCTCGCATTATTAACTGTTTATATTCCAGTATTCAGAACTATCTGAATCTGTAAGACTAGGCCCTGATTTAACAAATTATCCACAGCTTTGGCTGTTTTAAGCCATTTCCCAGGCCCATTGACTTCTAGCAAAAACTCTGCAAAATTGATAACCGATTTTACGTGTAAATAGCATGATACGCGAGCACTCGTCTGGATCATAATTTCCAGAGAAAATAGTGGATCGTGGCAAGTACAAAGATTAGCGAGGTGTCGTTAGCGGGTTAACGTAACATATTATAGTTGGGTCTACGGAGTTATTACGGAAGTAGGTCGCATTGACATTATAGGTACGACGGGTCCTTTAAGGAAAACGATCAGGTAAGGAAGCATGCTGAATTTGAACCTGAAGTTTCATTTTCCGCTTGTAAAGTAGTTAGCGCGAAATCTGGCAAAAACTTGAATCTTTGAGAAGTGTAAGCGTGGTCTGAATTCGATTAGAGTGTTGAAATATTGGTAAGAAGAAACACATTGTCCTTCCGGACCGAAAATCGGCCAGAATCCGGAAATTAGTCGGAATTTCGGTAGTTTTGTGATTATGAGTTTTGGATCAAGTGTTTAAAGTTTAGAGTGGATGGAGAATTCCCTTGTTTGGGGTCCCTCCGAAACGTTTGGTCTTGTTGTATAGTCGTGGTTTTTCTCTTTGCACTATTGACGGGGTCAATACGCCACCGTATAGTCACCCTCTCTGCTGTGTCTCTGTGACCAAGTCAGTATAGTTTCAGTCATCCTTGAAAGTGGTTAAAGTTTAACTGAAAAGCCAACTTGTTTGTATCATTCAACTGAATACACTGCGTTTTTTGGATTTTGTAAAGGGATTTTTTTTTCACTGTTTGCTCTAGAATGACGTTCAGAATATCTACGGACGTCCACACAACGCAAATTACTACTATGACGCAGAAAAATTGAATTTCAATACATACGCGGCGTTTCAGTGGCCAGTGATCAGCTACAGTTCCCTGCGTGAACACTTATTTTTGTAAATCGTTTTCGTCGAGCATACAACACAGATACAAGCGCGTAGAGCATATAGATCAGACAAGGATATTCCACTATTCGATTATTCGTGAATAGCGGAGCAACGAAGCAACGCATTTTCTCCGGCTTTTCAAGCTTCTTTAAGTGAATAAGTGATGGGTAATTAGATTGTCCTGTCTAAGCCCTTTTCGGTTAAACTTTGACTTTGAATTCTTTTCCAGAAACGTTGGGACAAGGAGATTTTGTCCAGACTTTCCGGAATCCGAACTTCCGGCATTATCAAGGTCACCTGGTGTCCCTTCCCGGCCTTTCCGATGTCATTATGTCGAATGGAGAACATACCATCGGGATGAATCGTGCGATGCTGGTCTGTGTCCTCCCATCGCTGAAAGTAAGTTAGCCCGAGTTTCAAGCTGCGGGTGTCAACGGTTTCGCCGAACTCGGTTACCTACTAAGCATGGGCACTGTTCTGTTCTGTTTTGGGGGTACCTGTTTCTGTTCCGACTAGTAACAACCTTGCTTAGAACTGAGACAGGGCACTCTATTTGCTTGAAACACAGACGCAACTTGGACTGTTGCAGGTAGTGTGGGAAAAACAGAAAACAGCTGTTTAATCAACTGTTTTTTCCAACAAAACAGCTGTGAAACAGAACCGGTAATTGTTTTCTCCGTCACCTGTTTCTCTTTTTGTTGTGTTCTTAAAATGCCCTGTTTTCTGTTCTTCTGTTATTCAAAAAAAAAAAACAAAACAGAACAGTGCCCATGCTTTTTACCTACTCACACACCCAAGTAGCCATTTGGTTTTTAAGTGTCGGTTCAGACCTTAAGGAATGTTAATCTCTCCGTGGTGTTTGTTTTAGCGACACCGTGTTAAGTTTACCCCGATAACGGATTGGAAGGACTTTGGTTCGTTTTCCATTAACTTGACAAATAATTTTCCCGTTGCAGTGACTTTTTCCCATTCTTCAAACAATGAAGACATATGTTTGTTTGGGTGCATTTTTCAAATTGTGGATTTTTAAAAATGCGAATTTTTCATGTAGCATGATTGCAATTTAGTTTTTTTATGTCACTTGCCCTTCGGCCAAATGCCATATAGCGATCGTAATTTCTGTCCGTCCGTCCGTCTGGCGGTCGGTCCGGGTTTTGCTAGTTTGGGCACTTCCACATAAGCTAGGACGATGAAACTTGGCCGGCATATCAGGGATCCCAAAAGATTAAGTTGGAAATAGTCACTTCCCCGGTCCGAGCATCGTGGGGGGAGGGGAAATCCGGAATCTTGAGGTATTTGTAACTTTTTGAACGGGTGATCGGATTTTGATGAAACTTGATATTTGGAAAGACCTCGTGTCTCAGACGACCCACTTCAAATCCGAACCGCATCCGGTGACTTTGGGGGGAGTTGGAGGGGGGAGCCGGAAATCTTGGGAAACGCTTAGAGTGGAGGGATCAGGATGAAACTTGGTGGGAAGAACAAGAACCAGTCCTAGATACATCATTGACATAACCGGACCGGATTCGGGCACTGGGGGAGTTGGGGGGGGGGGGGGATTCTGGTGATCCTGCGAGTTAGGTACTCCCTGTAATAGGATGATGAAACTCGGCAGGAGTTTCCAAATAGGAGATCCAAATAGACCGACTTGAGAATAGTCGTTTGCACGATCCGAACATCGTTGGGGGAATGAGGAATCCGGAATCTAGTGGCATTTATAACTTTTGAACGGCAGATCGGATTTGGATGAAACTTGGTAGGTGAAAAGATCTATTGTCTCAGATGTTCGATGTCAAGTCCGGACCGGATCTGGTACTGGGGGGGGGGGGGGGGTTGGAAGGGCGCACCGGAATTTTTGTGAAACGCTTAGTGTCGAGGGATCGGGATGGAATTCGGTGGGAAGAACAAGCATAAGGATTAGATACGTTCTTGACAGAACCAGATCATGTCGGGGCTCTTTGAAGGGAGTTGGAGGGGGTTTCTCGGAATTCCGGTGATCGCGAGATAGGATACTTCTAGATGTGCCAAGTTAGTTAATTAGATACCCGAGTTGAGGGAGGGGGAATCCGGAAATTACTGACTTCCGTTGCGAAAAAGTGGTCCGATTCAAGTGAAACTTTAAGGGTGACAAGGACTGATAACCTAGATATGCAAAGCATGTGTACGAACCCATGCGGTCATGGTTGGGGGGGAGGGGGGGTCCGGAATTTTTTTGACATGGACAAAAACGAAACGGATGTGCAGAATGGAATGCAACTTTGAGAGTACCAAGTCTATGCAGCTTAGATTTGTCATTTGGTGTCCGAACCGGATCCGACCAAGGTAGGAGGAGGATGGAGTGGGAACCGGAAATTTGCAGCTATGCTCCGATTCGAGTTAAACTTGATGGACGGGAAGAGGAGATGTTAGAGATGCAAAGTTTATGTGTCCGAGTCGTATTAGGGGGGAGTTGAGGGGGAGTCCCGGAAATGCTGTGGCTCGCATTAGGGGTTGAACGAGTGAAGTGATTTGAACGAAACGTGAAAGTAGAGAGATTATATGCCTTATATTACATATCTTAGGGTCTGGACCGAATCCGAGCAAGGGGGGGGGGGGGGGAGGGGTATCGGAATTCCGAGGAAAATGCTCAGATTTACTTTCTCGCTTCTCACTCCACCTACTCGTAACAAGTGCCATATGAGCTCGTAGCTCTTGTTCTCATATATTTTGTTTACTTTCTGTACTCCTCTCCTCTAGTCTAGTCTCTAGTGTATTTCGAGGGAAGGTGAACAAGAATAACACCAAAGGGTGCCGTTCGTCAACTTTATTTTCATGTGAGGAGAATCTTGGCCACCTCCTGCCGAAGGGCCTTATCTACCTGATTGGATTCCCAGCAATGGATTCTACCTGTTGTTTGGTACGAAGTTAAACGATTTCAAGTCGCTAGAAACTTTAGCCCAATTCGATTGTATTTCAAGGATTTGGCCAACTGCTACCTTACTTGTCTACCCTTACACTAATGTTTGCGTTTTTGCAGATATCATGATATCTGTTACCACGGTAAGTGGATCTGCAATTAGTCGTTTTTGCAGTTACCGTGGTATCTGATACTAAGGTTGCTCTGCAAAAACGACAGTTGCCGAAATTGCGGCTTTTCGAAGTCATCCCTAAAGAAAAACTGATACAGTTACACCACTAAGTCCCAAACTTGTTTCTCACCAATTTTACAAAATCCTAGTCGCTATTGTTGGTAATGACGAAAGTGAGATGACTTTTTCAGGTACCACGATCAGCTACCACGGTCCGCGACCGTGGTATCTGAATATCAGATACCACGATAACTGCAAAAAAGCCTTTGACCGTGGTATCAGATACCACGGTAACTGCGAAAACCATTTAGACCGTGGTATCAGATACAATGGTATCTCAAAAACGTAACTCTTATTTCGGGCGTCTGCTCAGTTATCATCCCCGGACGTCGTAAAGAACTACGATAGCTACAGCATATCATTTCGAAGGCAGCATCCTCCCCATGGACTGTATTACCGGTACTGTCTAACCATTATTGTCTAACCGCGCCTTTATAGCGGTGTTTTCTGTATATGGCTTTGACGCATGACCATCTCTTTCAGGAAATCCTCAGTGACCTTGAAGTCGACACCCTCATAGTTCCCGTCCCAACCATTCACCTTAAGCTCATCTGCTTCTTCATCTACACGGGCCACATCCTTGCCACCTATGACATTCTCAAAGATGTGTATGAATCGTTGATTGTTACCCTCGGGGCCTCTGACCCTAGTTATGATCAAAAGGACGATTGCGTGGAATGCCGGCACCTATGCGAGCTTTTTGTGCCCAATATTGGGAAAAGAAGTGGCGGGATGGTTACTTCCTTGGACCTTGGAAGACAGGCTTGGCGAGCCCCAGCTGAATCTTTGCGCGTTTTGACAGTCGAAGAGGCCCGGGTTTCTTCTCGACGCGTCTTCCGAAGAGAGTGTGTCTCCGTGATGCCGGTTTTGCAAACAAATGCAAATGCTCAGAACAATGCAGTAGTAATTAAAACTGAACCGTTCCAGTGCGGATCTGACCCCTTGGACCTTCCTAAAAAGAGAAGTCCCTGCCTGCCGGACCCTGGCGAACAGGTGGAACGGCCAGTCAGGGAACATAGTCAGCTGGCTAGAAGAAGTGATGTTGACGATAACTGTGTGGAAATACTTAGCTGTCGAACGGCCGCGACAAATCCCTCCATTCGGTCTGGCTCGGACTCCGCCGCACTCGGTTCACTTCCAAAGGAAATACCCTCAGTGAACCCCCCTCAACTGACGACTTCGACTCAAGAAAAGTCCGGAATACCCAGAGAGCAAGTCAGTAGTTCTAGTTTCCCCGGATCGTTTGATTCCAGTATGGGTGAGCTTGAGTCCCAGTTAGATATGGTTGCTGGAAGTTCCGATTCGCTAGGGCTACCCTGTGGATCCGGAGGTAGCTATACTGGTTCATCTGTGGCGGATTTCGAGGCTGGTGAATCTGGAAACGTGATGTCAGTTGTTCTTACTCCCGATGAGTTGAAAGAGATGGTGGAACAGTTAAAACAAGAAGATGAAATGCGACAGAGAACGATTGAGAAGTCAGGGAAAAAAACAGATGAATCCAGGCTGGAACAAACTGAATGCGTCAGAGAGAACATAGCATCCCACCGAGTAAGTGAGGACCTTTATGACTCGGAAGAACAAAACGGTGGATCACCTCTTAACGAGTTCGAGAGGTTGTTAAAAAGCTGGGAGGATACGAGTGTCAAGACATCCGCTGGATACCAAACGCCAACCCATACTACCACTATATTTACTAGTTCTGCCACCAGCCTGATGACAGCACCTGGTCAGCAAGCTTTTGACCTGACTTCAAAGTCAGGACTCATCCCGTCTAGCCTCCCTGCTTCTCAAGATCCTCAAGATCAGATGTCACATTTTATACGTGGTTTGCTTGCAAGTTCTCCTTCTGTGCCCACCGGATTGCCCAAGGTTATTGAGATCTCGTCGGAGCGCCCGGAAGACAAGAATAAGCTTTTGAAATCGCTGTTGGAACGTGCCACCTCTAGCTATAATGTTTGCACAACCAGTAAGCCTAGATTGGGCGAGGTGCCTAGAGAAGTTAATATCGTGTTGCAGCCCGACAAGCCGACTGAGCAAAGGAGCACTTTTTCTGCCCGTCAACAGTCTTCACGGTCTTCTTCAGTCCCCGCTTTCGGATCGTTGACGAAATACTTTCGCTCTGATTTGAATCCGGCGACAGCTGGTGTCTCTCACAGGGTCCAGAATCAAGGCAGGGCCGAAAATCAGAACTCCATGTATAGCTCGATCGGGACACCCTCTCAGCAGCAGAATCAGCTGAAATGCTTAACGCCTGTAACTGCTCAAAACGCGCCGAAGATGATCGTCGTCCCGGTGGCAGCTGTGCAGCCGTCTACCTCGACGAAAGCCCGTCCCGCTGTTCTTTTTTCACAAAACATGACACCTAGCGGACCGTCGAAGATCTCTCCGTTTGTCCAGTCAGCCAATCGTTCTAAGTTAAGGACAGCTCTTTCGCATTGGAATAGACACTCGGCAAAAACTAGACAAGAATGCCCGCTTCAGAGGAGTTCGGCTTCTGGTTCTGGTCCGGTAGTAAGTACGCCAGCCAACAGTTGCATCAATATTTCAACTTGCTCTACGGAGCGAAGTGAAGCGTGCCGGACCAACGTTAGTCAAGGCACTACGCTGCAGGTTTCAGTCTTAAATATGAGTCAGCCTGATAGGACTATTCCGGTTGAAGGCGCGCAGATACTTTCTCTCGAGTCGAATCCGCAGTCAGGGATCCAGTATGCGACAATCCGTTTTCCAGTAACGCAGTTTACACAAGCCTCAACAAACACTACGCCATCAAGGAGTAACCCTCCTCCGTCCAACACGCCCGACATTGTGGCTTCGACTCAACAGCGATGCAAGGTCTGTTTCGATCTCTTTGGTAGTGATGCTGACCTAGTTCGGCATACAGTCGTTTCCCATGAGATGTGCCTTGCTTGCTCGAAGAAACTGAAGCCCGAAAACGCGCGCGATCACCTGCGTGCGTGCTTGATTGGGCGTCGAAGAACAGGGAAATCGTCCCCTGCTCAGTCCTCGAAGTCGCCGCAGGGAAGCCCTAACTGGGCTACGATACTACCAGAAAGCTCGTCGTTGCGAAGTCGTAGTGTCCCGCAGGCAGTGTCCCCCAGCTACGATGAGTCGTCCCTGCCCGTTATCGAGTCTGTGGTTTCCCTTGGAGCTTCCTCTCCCACTGTCACGCAACTGCCTGAGGTCCCCCCTTTCGCAGAAGCCACTCTCCCAGCACTGATCTTTGCTTCGGATGAGTCGAACGAAGACACTTACGAGCTGGCAGTTTGTTGTTCTGATACAGATCCTTTAGAAACTACTGAAAGGGACCCGAGTCCAGAGAGAGTCGAAGATGAACCAGAGAGCAGAATGGACCTTGATAATCAACAAAATGAAGCGGATGGGGACAACTGTGTCATGATTGTAGATCAAGCTGTTGAAAATGCTGAGCATGTGGCTCAGATTGAGCGACCCATCGAGTCCGAAATTACAGCAAGGATGAGAACGCGAAGCCAGTGCCATATGGCTAAAGACGATAAAAGTGCTGAAACCGTAGCTGAAGGACCATCAGCCGAGTTGGAATCATCAACAAGGATCAGGACGCGTAGCCTGGATAAACAGTCTGCTCCAAAGACATCTGCTCCTGCCTCCTCTAGTACAACTAAGATCTCTGGCAAAGACATCGTGATTGAATTTGAGGCAGTTTCTCCAGACTTACTTGCGAATGGTGCCATTGGGTGTGACGTCCGACCGCCAAGCACTTCTGTGCCTTCCATTGATGTTGACGATGAAATCAGTATCGTCAGCGAAAATATCAGACCAGCCTCAGCCGTGCAGCGACGACTAGGCAGGGTTACGCCCCTATTGCAGACTGGTCCTGCTCCCAGTAGGAATGTGAAAACAATACATAAAAGACCGCTGAAAATTGTCGAAATCGACCTCGACCCGCCTAAGAAAAAAACTGAGCCAGACCTTGGATATAAAACGTTTTGTGTTAAGTGTAAAAACAAGTACAACACCTTCGGAGCGTTCATAACCCACTCCACTGGGTGTGGGGTTGAAAACCCAGTATACAGATGCAACGCCTGCGAGACTCTGAGGCTAAGGGAAGACGCCATGCAGCGTCATCTGGCCTCAGAATGTAAGCGCGAAACTTCGGACACAGATTTGGCCGGTTTTAATATCGACAATGCCCCGCGTATTAAGCGAGATTTGAACGGACTTCTCTATACGAAAGTGGGCGATTCGGTGGTGTGCACCGAATGCGGGGCCGAAATTCTAGACGGTTTCGCCACGCACTATTCCGCCCAGCATGCCCAGCTTGGACTATCTCGGTTCACGAGTTTTGTCACCATCAGCGGAATACGGTTTTGTAAGCTGTGCCATTCACGCGTCTGGAAAACGACGGCTCATGTGCATTTCGACTTCTGTCCCCACTGTAAGGAGTCACAGCCTCGAAATTTCACCAGTTTTATAGCCCATTGCAAGGAGCATGAACAGGAACAGTTGAAAGACAGTACTGAAGCGCCAGCCGAGGACAAACAACCGGACACTACCCTAATGGATTCGGAAGACCCAGAAATCCCAGAGAAGACATTAGGTGAGACATGCATGAAAACTAAACTCAAAGAATCAAGCAATTGCCCAATTTGTCCAACTGTGGATGGAAAAGAGCTTGTTCAGCATGTCCGTGAAGTACATCTTAAGTTAAAATGTAACGTTTGCCTTGGGCAGTTTCCTGGATCCCAAGAAATGTTGAAACATGCAACATCGGCACACAACGTTTCCTCCGATCGGTTCTCCATGTTTTGTTGGAAGTGCAAAACAGTATTCTTCAACGTAGCTGATGCTATCAAGCATATTTCACAAAAGGGACACCACGAAAAGTTTAGCAATATACAATGCTGTGGAAAACCGCACAGTACTAAAAATAGACCGAAGGGAATTTTTGAGCATCTGCGTCTGAACCACTACTCCTGGCAGTGTTCAAAGTGTCCTCAAAAGCTTATCGGCTTAGGGGCATTAAAAGACCATGCCTCAAAGGTGCACGGGATAGAAAGCGCACACAAGTCTCGAACCTGTCAGCACTGCCTTACTATTCTTTACGGGAAGGTGGCTACGCATTCCTGTAACCAACGGTATACACACCTTGTCTGCATGGATTGTGATTTCGTCGCTGAGACCCCTGATGCGTTGCAGATGCACACTTACACAAACTGCCATATGATGTTAACCCACTGCTCCCTCTGCGATAAGCAGCTGTTTACGTCATCAGCCCTCAGGGTGCATAATGCCTCAAGTCATCCCGAACAGGGACGCGTGCTTTGTGAGGTCTGTGCGGAAGAGCTGAACGTGTGTGACCTTGAAGCGCATCGGCAAGAGAAGCATACTGGGAGCGTCACCGTTGAGCCGAGCCATCGCCCTCCGCCGTCTGCGGGCCGCCTCTCGCCGCGTACTAAAAAGAAAGTTGAAAAGCTACGCGCTTTTCGTATAAAAACAGCAGAAAACGCTGAGTCTCCGAGCTCGGTTGATAGTTCCTCCGCGCCTGCAACCCCCACGAGTGAAATAACCGCCCTACCCTCAGCGGCTGAAACCGATATTCAGTCTGTTGTGGCGGACCCAGTAGAGCAATCGACGGTTGAAGCCTCTTCAAGCGCGATTACTGATCTCATAGAACCTGGAGCCGAAAGCCCCGAGGTTTCACATGTCCAATCTAGTAAAAAGAATGCTGTCACGAGATTGTTAAACGAGGAAATTACCAACCCACCGTCCCCCTCTTCAGATATTTCGGACCCGAAAACTCCGGAAGAGTCACCAGCGGTCACGGCTGGTTTGAAGCAAAAAAGGCCAGCGGTTTGGGCGCAGAAATTTGCCAAGAAGCCAAAGAAAGATGTTTCGATGTCTGTTGTTACTTGCATGTATTGCCATGAAACCTTTATCACAAAAGATTCCATGGAGGAACATTATTTGAAGGTGCACCTTAACAAAAAGATGAAAAATTGAATTTGTTGAGTTTATTAGGCCATGATTCACATGTGTGAGCATAATAATAATAATAATAATTGTATTGAAAAAAGCCCGAGGGCCATATACACGTTCAAGACAAAAAAGATACATATACACGGAAAAAAGATAATTAAACTAATCAACAAAAATCTTTCTAGCTTCCAACGCTCTACTAATGTAACGACCAACCCTACTAATAGATTGAGCAGAAGTACACTTCAGAATACCAGGGAGTAGGGGACACCCCACCCCAAAAATTTCCCTACGAATACTTGAAAGCTCTTGGCACCGACTCAAAAAATGACCAATGTCCTCCTCTTCTCGTCCACAAAGAGGGCATGAATAATTCCTATTTGGGATTCTTGCCTTCCTATCAAAAACTTTATTTCTACCATGCAGTGGTAGACAATTAGCTGATCCGCTCGTTCTCAGTGAAAAATTGTGTTGAATTCAGAAAAATATGGTCGGGGTGGGAGTGAAACCCGTTGACAAGTTCTTTAGGTGTTAATTGTGAGCGTGTTCCACCCTATTGACCATAGTTAGTACGCATGAAATCAGGGATCCTAGCTTCTTGTCGTCAAGGCTGGAACGCTTTTTCTATTTTCGGCTAAATATCGTGCCACGGGCTAATCGGACCGGTCACGTCACAAAGTTCGTAGTTATGACGCTCCCGAGCGTGGTAAGCAAATAGTTACTATTTCGAGAGGGTTTGAACGGTCAGCGTAGTAGCTTTTAACGAGGTTGGAAAGAAAATAATGACTATTAGTTACTATTGTTATAAGGGTGGAACGCGCTCTGTGTTTTTGTTCGGTCTTTCCTATGGTGCCGAGTACATTGGAGTTTTATATTGTGCATTCGGCGTTTGTGTTCAGCTATTTCAATCGTGTTTTATTTTTTGTTGACCGTTAGATCTGTAGCAGTGCTTGAACTACTTTATCTCATCTTTTTTCATAACCGGAATACAGAATTGCACACAAAGACAGTCTTTTAAGAAGAAAAGAAACACGAGATTCCTTGGTTCCGGCAATACTTACGCCAGGCGTATTCTCGCCCTTCCCCGAGGACTCCACTTAAGGAGTCCCCGCGTTTTTGTTTGTCCCGGGGATTCTTGCGAGTCCCCACGGACGGGGAATGCTCCGATTATCATCACCATCATCAAAAAGGACTCCCTTTCAGATTCGGAGGGGAATCAATTTTTGCTGGTGTTGGTGCAACGTAAAACGAATTAAAAACAATCAGAATAAACAAAACCAAACGTAAAGTGGATCAAGGCTAATTTCGTGAACTGCATATTTTATTTTCGAAAAAATCCATTTTGAAAGCATTCCCTGTTTGCCGTAAGCGGAGTCCGCGTGGAGTGACTCCCTCTATTCTCGCCATTCCCCGAGGAGTGCTCGGGGAACGGCGAGAATACGCCTTTAGTGAGGTCGTAGAGCATGGATGCATAATGCAGTATCAAGCTTTTCGATAGAAAACAAGACCAAAGGTTTCGATGGGTGTCCAAAGGTGAATATTTACTGGACTTCTCCATCTAGACAATTTGGTCTGTCTTCGCAAGTTCACAGTTTATGATCAAATTACGACTGGAATACAATAGCTCATCGAAAACAATAAAATATTATGATACAACAAGTTTGTTCATTCCGAAACTTCGAGCTTATATCCGATTCGATAGTAAAATAAAAAGCCGATCAATGGATTCATTCTTATTATCTTTTATACCTACAGGAAGAACCTGACAGAGAGATTAATTAGAAACGTAAAAAAGTCTTAGTTTTTCGCCGATTAAGGCTAAACGACTGATCCGAGGAGAAAACTATTGACAGATATGGATTTAGTGTTAATTCTTGCTCTCAGATCAAAGCTTTATACGACTTCAAAATTAACTCTCAGTTCTTTCGAATTTCAGGGGTTTTCCAGATTCTGGATTGTATTCTTTTCCGGATGTATTCTTTTCCGGATGTATTCTTTTCTTTTATCTGATAAAGTTCAGATACGGATTCAGTATGCATTTTCACTCCCATCACGAGTCTCTAATCTACTTCGGAAAAACTTTTACTTCTGCCAAATTTTTGGCTGATTCCGGATGAATTGCCTGGCGAAAATAAAAATAACGTTCAAAAATGGATTCAGCGTGTCTCTTTCCCCTACATTGAATTTCTAATCAACTTCAAATAAAAATTTAACTTATAACAAAGTTTCCGACTCCAGCCGGATTCCGGTCGAACTATATGTCCGGGTAAAATATGATTGTCACACACGGATTCACCGTCTCTTCTTACCCCTAAATCGGTTATCTAATCAGCTAGAAATAAAACTTTAACTTCTAACAATTTTCCGGTTTTGGCCGGATTCCGGGCGAACTACATGTCCGGGTAGAAAATTGTTTTCACATAAAAGTTCAACATGTCTTCTTGTCCTAAATCGGACATCTGATCAACTCCAAATAAAACTTTTAATTTTAACAAACTTTCTGGTTTGGGCCGGATTCCGGGCAAACTATTTGTCCGTCGAGAAAATGGTTTTCACCATCGTCTTCAGCATGTCTTCCTGCCTCTAAATCGAACATCTAATCAACTTCAAATAAAACTTTTACTTTTAACAAACTTTCCGGTTTTGGCCGGATTCCGGGCGAACTACTTGTCCGATTACAAAATGGTTTTCACCATCGTGTTCAGCATGTCTTCTTACCCATAATCGACTATCACATTAGCTGTTTCAAAATATTTTGTTTGCCCCTTAATTTGAACCCCCACCCCTAAATGTAGGGCTACAAAGCCCATTTACGAACTCGACTGGTCCGCCGACCCAACGAATCCTCACACCAATTTTCATCAAAATATCTCATTCCCTTCGAGAGTTATCGTGCTTACAGACGGACGGACGGACAGGCGGACAACTTTTGCGATGTCATAGGTACCCCTCTACTTACGTTTTGGGATCCCAAAAAGAGCTACAGAGCCCAAGTACGAACTTGACCTTTACTTTGACCCAGTGGACCCTCATACCAAATTTGAAGACAATTTCTCGTGCCCCTTCGAGCGTTATCGTGCTATCAGACGGGAAGACAGACAGACGTATGTAAAAACTTTACGAAGTAATAGGAATCCCGCCACTAAAGTTTTGAGCCGCTTACTTCGCCGTGATTCTTCAAGTACAACTCTTAGCCTACTAGAAATGATATTCTCATGTTGGAATGGCTCAGAAATATCGTTTTCAAAAATACCATTACCTTCCTCGAGAAACTAGTGATTTTCTTGTTAGCGCTTGTCTACTAAATCCAGACTCCCTCTCTCGGCTGCGGCTACTAGACGCAAAATATTTGGAAATTTAATGCGTCTTGGTGAAGAAGTGTGAAAACCAAGCAAAACAAAAGAAGTCTGAAAGAGAAGGTAGACCTGATGGTCTATCTTGTGTTCCAAAAATGAAAAATAATACTTTGAAGCAGTTTACGTTGCATGACTTTCTAAACTGGGCTATGCCCAAAAAGCGCAAAAAAATCGTAGGTACAAAATGAAACAATGGCGAAAGGTCGGGATTTCAGAATCTTATAATCCCATAAGAGAGGTAGGGATAATGTGAAAACCAGAATAAGCATGAGGGGCCTTTCAAACACGACACATTCAAGTGCGGTGAATATGCAACATTGCTAAAGAAAAGATCTAGCCATGTGTTCCGAAATGTTGCAGTTTCGAACGAAGTTAGATTACGTAAACTATGCTAAAACCTTTTCCACTGTTTAAAGTTTTGAGTTTTTCTTAGATTTCGTTGGTACTGTAGACGGGCCTCTACAGTATGTAGTCAGAGTAACATGTCGTCCGTTGCACTCTTTGTAGCAGCGTGTTATTGCTTTTTGATTACCCTTTCTTTACCATAGGCGTTTTTCCGTGGTCCCACAAACAGTTTGTGGCTCGAAGAGAGCGTTTCCGCGGTGTTTTGTGCGACCCACTAGTATGTTTCCGCGATCGACAAGCTTTTTGTGGCTCGAATTCGACAAACAACTGCCGAGGTGATATCCGATTTTGTGGCTCGTTCCTGGCGGGAAGTTTAAATTTAGCAGCAAAATAGTGAGCGTGTTCCATCCTACTTACCGTAGTTACCACGCATGACGTCACAGATTCTGCCTTTTTGTCGTCAAGGCTGGGACGATTTTTCTATTTTCCAGCGGAATATCATGCCACGGTTGAATCCGACCAATCACGTGACAGAGATTCGTGGTTACTACGCTACGCTATAGTTACTATTAGTTACTATTCCGAGAAGGCTGGAACGGTCAGCGTAGTAACTTTTCGTGAGGTTGGAACGGATTTAGTAACTAATAGTTACTATTGGTACGAGGGTGGAACACGCTCAATGTCGAAACAAACAAATTAACTACTTTCTCAACATGTAGACGTAAAACTGAGGATCTTTTTGCACATGATGGTAAGGACGGAAGTTTGAAGTTCTGTTTGTTGATATTTTATCTGACTTTTGTTTTTAGAGATTTGAAACTACCGCCCCAAAAATAGTCAAAACGGCGTTTCCGTGAGTTGTGGCTTGTGGTTCGAGTGTGAGGCACACAGTCGTGTTTCCGCGACAAACACTCAGAAGTGTATGGCCCACAAGTTGCGGAGAAACGCTTTATAAATGTGCTTTAAATTGCACTTGAAAACAACAAGGATGTACAATCTCGATGAGTAGCTTGCGAAGGCGAAATTGGTTACTTTCGAGTCGAGTTCCGGCAATACTCATCTAAGCGATGCTTTGATTCCCAGTCCTTCCTAAAGGACTCGGATGTTTTACTCGTAAAGAGTGTCTTCTTACATTGCATCCCACAGGGGAGTTTACACTGATGGAAGTTCCAGCTTTTATACTTTAGTTTCTGAGAACGATGCTTCGTAGCTGTATGTTCTATCATAACAAAACTTCGTCGCCATCATCACAAAACTGATAAATGGCTGTTTTTTGTTATTAATCCTCTAGAAGACCTGGATCTGATATATTGTTCTGTCGATACTGGTAAGTATGGATTTCTGACCTGTCTCTTAACCTTCAACATTGGCCGCTCGTCATCTTTATAGAAAGCACAAGTCAGCTTTGAGCTTTTGGATTTGTTTGGTTAATCTCTTTCTTGGACCTTGGTGGCTTGGAGTTGGATTGTCCTAGCCTAGGATATGACTGGTAGATCTTAAAAAGTATGACTGTCACCTGCCATCAGAGGCGTTACTAGCCATAATGTTTGGAGAAGGGCAATGCACAGGAGGGGTATCCAACCTCAGACAGATTTCTGAAATTCTAAAAACTGGATGACTTCACTTCCAATTATCTCTGCTTGAAGACCATTTAAAATAAAAAGAGATACGTGAAATTGAAGCTTTGCACCTGGGTAATAGGACAACACTATTTAGTTTTGTCAAAACTTTTGCAGAAATTAAAACTCATTTTAAATCCTCTAAAAACCTATTTACAAGAGCTCAATTACGGAGAGGCAGTCTAGTACACTAGCCCTTTTTCAGTCACGGTGCTCAGACATCTAGCACAATGCCTGAGTGCTAGACGTTTGAGCACTGTACCTTGAAATTCATGCATGGTGCATGGATTTCAGCATACAGTGCACACATGAAAAAGCACAATTTCTATTGTTACACACTAAATACCGGTTCGACAGGGCTATAATACTACCATTAATTAGAGAAATCAAAGACAATCCTTTAGGCATTTTTCTAAACACAACCAAAGCGGCGTGGCGAGCTGAACATCGAGATGAAAACAACAACCCCAGAGCACTATATCTTTATCCTATGCTAGCGCCGCCAGAGCCAATATCCCGCAAGGCTGCTAGGTAGCGCGTTAGCCAATCACAATGTCAGGATTTTTGTCTGCCACCTTGCGAGCGTCTCCGCGGGGAATGACAAAGTTTGAGTCAAAGTTCTCTCGCGGCGCTCGCATAGGAAAAAGATAGAGTGCTCTGGCGTTGTTGTTTTCATCTCGATCTTCAGCTCGCCACGCCGCTTTGTTTGTGTTTAGAAAAATACCTAAAGGATTGTCTTTGATTTCTCTAATTGATGGTAATATTACAGGCCTGTCGAGCCGGTATTTAGTGTGTAACAGTAGATATTCTGCTTTTTCATGTGTGCACTGTATGCTGAAATCCATGCACCATGCATGAATTTCAAGGTACAGTGCTCAAACGTCTAGCACTCAGGCATGGTGCTAGAGGGTTTGAGCACTGTGACTGAAAAAGGGCTAGTGTACTAGACTGCGGTGAGGTCTACCTCGATACTACATACTTCCTCGAATGACTAGCTGGTGCAATGTCATCAGAGTTCAGTGTCTGATAATTAGTTACTGATATAATTATTAATATTACTAGCCTAATTTTTCATCAAGGTGTTTTGTAAACAAAGATGTTGCTGCTACAGCTCCGAAAACTGAGTGGCAGAGTTTTCGGGTTCCTAGTTCATACAGCTAATGTCAGTTGCTTCAGCTGAAGCATCGCTGCCAGCTGAAGCCGTGGTTTTCCCGGGGCAGACAGAGGTGTGGGGACAAGGGAGTGTCTGGTCGTGGGAGGCTAGAGAACAGTGTTTTCAGCATATTTTAGGTCTCTCCAGATTCCAAAAACTTGGGCATGAAGATCTGTTGCCTCCAGAAATGCCTTCTCGAACCTTTCTTTCTGCCCCAGGGTTCCCCAAATTGGGGAAGTTTGGGAAAGCAGAGGGCTTGCGGGGTCAACAGAGGATTTGCCAAATCTTTGTCGCCAACGTGGGAAAATTGACAGACAAGGTTGAAGTATTGTCAACTTGGTGACCTATTCATTGACCGTAAAGGAACTGAGCTGAGAGCCACTACTGACCCGGAGCAACCTGTGGTCTTGTTAAGCATGTCGCTGAGGAAGAACGAAAGAAAATGTAACTCTTATTGTATTTCAATTAAATAAAAGCCAAAAAATACACTTGCTATTCAGTGTTTTTGCATCATGAAACAAAAGAATAGTTTAATTAAACAAAGTAAATTGTACATAGAAGTGAATTTTGAATTTTTTCGTGATTTATGGTTAGCTTTACAGCAGGTTATAGGCCTTTTGAAGGAATTTTGCATAATTGACGAGAGGGAAACGAGGATGTGTAAAAACGAGGTTGGATACCCCTCCTGTAAGCTTATTTGCTGACTGGCTGGTATTTTTTTTACCGACTGTTCTTGCAGAAAAAAATTACTGATTGATGAAAAATTGATTGACTTTCAGAAAAACCAACTGTTTATAAGAAAAAATCCACAAACCAACTGCTTTTAAGAAGAATCAAAAGTCTCCAAGAAAAAAATTGACCATCCTCAAGAGAAAAAATTGACTGTTTCTATGAAAAATCTTGGTGCTTCGTGCCGACTAGGTTTATTGTTTACCGACTGGCCAATAAAGTTAGGGGGGGGCCAATGCCCCTGTCTTCCATTTTTATGGTAGACTCCATTGAGCACTCCAATGTCTTGCTGGGTCCAAGTTTTGAACGTTGAGCAACAACAACTGCTTCCACGATTTTCTGTGCTGCAGAGTTGCAAAGGACTGAGTTGTTTACCCGCAATCAGCCAAACATATAAATATAGATTAAGAACAGTTGAACTTACAGGATACCTTGCACCAGATCTGCACCATTGCCCATCAATGAAGTAAATGCATGCATTCTGACCATTTCTTTCCAGCCTCTACACATACCCAATGTGTGAAATAGGGCCTTGTGCCCTTGGTTAGAAGCTCTAATTACTCTACAACATAATGGTTTTTCCTTTCTTATTGAATGATGCTTCAAATTTTCTTTTGCACCTCTTGGAGGTTTGTTTGTGCTGCCAGGTTAACCCAAACAGCTTGGGTGTGACTATTTGCAGCAGCATTTTTCTGTCGCATGTGTTTGAGCCTTTTTTGCTTTGTTTTGGGCCATGCAGTTCTTCAAAAGAATAGAAGTGAAAGACATTTGATATCAATTAGTTTCGTCAGGATGGTTGTATTTTGATGTTCAACATGCGATCCTTGTGATTTAGTCTCTATTTACATAAGTTTACTAGGGGTGGTGCAAATAGCAAGGTATCATGTACCTTGTGTATCTTGGCTTCTATCTTGTACCCTGTACCTTACCTTCTATTGTAAAGGTAGAGGAAGAATAACTGTATACTTTTCGACATCTATTAGTAGTGTTAAGATATGCTTTAGCGATGATAAAAAGTGTCTTAAGTTACATGCAGCAGATGTCTGGAATCAAAGGTGTATACAAAAAATTGCGGAATCCCGCAATTGTGGCTTGAAACATTCTTTCTAATCAAGGATTACAAAGCAGCTTTGATAGTCCACCAATCTTAGCAAGCACTTCACGACCATATCCATATTTTATAATATAAGCCACTTACCATCAGCACTCTATCAATGCCATCACTAGGCCTACATCTGTATGGTCTAATTTCATTGAAGTCCAAGATGACTGCCTCATAGCAATATGCAAGACAGATTTGGTTTCTCTGAAATTAATCCTGCCCGAATTGCATTTGCCATGTGCCACATATGCTTCATCATGAAATCATGGCCTCATTGTGTAATAAGACAATGAGCTACTGCTACTGTTGTGCAAAGATGAATTAAGTACTTATATAGAGAGGTAACTTTGACCTCAAACCAAAGCTAAAACATAGGAGAATCATAATTTAATGCCCAAAGGCTCAGTTTCTCAGTAGTTTCTCTAAGTGAGAAGTTTGTAGCCAGAGTTTTAGAAGGGTGAGATCAGTAGTAAAGGATCATGGGGTTTCTCCATAATTTTTTTTTCTTGCTTAAATATACCTCAAACCAAATATCCTTGTAAAAATTGTAAAAATATTTTCCATTTTTGGCAGACTAATATCTTACTTTGTTTCTTCACATCTTTTGAAATTCACATGCGGTAAAAAATGCTGCTAATGATGGTGTAAAAAAATGGCTAAGCACCGATCCGGTGAAAATGAATTGGAGTCTGCCGAAATAACCAGTAGTATTTAAACTTCTTTTGTTGCCAGGAGCCTGGAAATGGTTTGATTCAGTCAAAGAAGTCAGGTGGAAAAAACATTAGAATCAGAACAGGGGCGTAATTTCGTCAAAATCCTGGAGGGGGGGGGGGGGGAGGGCAAAGTCAAGTGAAAATGAGCCGTTCTTTTTCAAGAAGATAAACGTAATAAAAACAAAGAAACAAAAAGATATTTTACTAATCGACCAAAGCGAAAAAGCTTCTTCAAATTCGCGAAACTGTCCACTGCGCGAATGACGTCAAGCTTCTTCGCTTTTTCAGGTTGGGTACCAATGACCAAAGGACCACTTAGTCGGTCGTCTGACATAGACGTGTTTAACGTGTTTAAGCGCATGCATATCGCTATAAAAGTTTCAAGGCTTCCGTGTTCCAATCTTACCATAAAGACAAAGGTATACTAAAGAAAACCGATCTGTTTCTGTGGATGCTTGAATTCTGTAGGCCTATCGTAGTTTCGATGAGAGTTTCGAAGACTCTAAATTTCAGCTGGGGGGGGGGGGGCAGTTGTCCCCCCTGCCCCATAGCAAATTACGCCCCTGAATCAGAAAGAAGACGATTAGATCTTTCTTTCAGTAAATTTCTCTAATTTTTGGAATACTAAAAGACAAAAAGGAAATTTAAATTGTGATGGAAAAACTAATAGGTGCGATCCTGTACAGCAGGTAAAACAACATCCCAAGGTTTTCGATAAGGCATATTCTCACCGTTCCCCGATGACTCCTCGGGGAATCGAAGGGAACGGCGAGAATAGAGGGAGTCACTCCACGCGGACTCCGCGTACAGGAACAGCGAGAACACAGGGAATGCATCCAAAATGGGTTTTGTTCGGAACAAAAAATATGCTATCGACGAAAGTCTGGATCTACTTTATTTTTGTTTTGTTTATTCTGATTGTTTGTAATTAATTTTACATTGCGCCAACACCAGCAAAGATTGATTCCCCTCCGAATCTGAAAGGGAGTCCTTTTTGATGATGGTGATGATAAACGGAGCATTCCCCGTTCGTGGGGACTCGCGTGAATACAGTTTCTTGTTCTGTTGGGTAACAAACCAGTTACCAACCCTGGGGCTATCCTAGCACTTGTGATTTGTGAAAATACTCCATGTCTAGGATCTCATTTTGTTCTATGCTCTGCACAACCAGGTATGAAACTACACACTGCAAGCTAAGGCTCTGTTGATTTGCTGCAAAAAAATATCAGTGCATAGCCAAATTTACCAATACTGCTCACCAGTGCTCTGACTGCCCTTACAACCAGTAAACCAACACATTAGAGAGATTTCAGTCTGACATAACAGACAACTGATTGATTATTAGTGATTCTGTTTTTGATCTGAAAAAGGAAGGGGCAGTCTAGCACACAGCCCTTTTTATAACCATGTTCAGATGCTGGGGCCTCCTGGAAGGGCTGTGGATGGTCCTCAGGTGTACGCGTGTCGCTTATTACCCCGAGTGGCACCAGTAAACAGTACATTTGGTAATTGGACAAACAAACATTTTGGACTTTGAATGTGTTGTTTATTGTTACCCCTCTGGGAGTGGGAAGGGGTACACTTGCCTATGTACACCATGCCCACCCATGCAATTATGCTCTAGCATTTGAGCATGGTTATCATAAATGGGTCAAGTGTACTAGACTGGACGGTAGTTGCTTGAAATCAGTTCATAGCCTACCTTGCAGAAGTCAGCATTAAAAACAAAAAAAAAATGACAGTAGTTGGTTTACTTGAGTGTGATCTAGATCCTAAACCAGAAGAACAGCAGGGTTTGGTTATTGTGTGTGATCAGTTGCTGATTTGCAATCTTGACCGCAATCTTGAGGTATTTATAACTGGAACGGGTGATCGGATCTTCATGAAACTTGATATTTGGATAGACCTTGTGTCTCGGATGTCCCATTTCAAGTGTGGACAGGATCCGATGAGTGTGGGGGTTGGGGGATTGGAGGGGGGAACCGGAAATCATGTGGCACGCTTAGAATGGAGCGATCGGGGTGAAACTTAGTGGGAAGAACAAGCACAAGCCCTACATACGTGAGTGACAGAACCGGAATGGATTCGGGCAGTGTTTGTGGGGGGGGGGGTCCGGTGATCGCTTCTCAAGGTACTTCCAGATGTGCTAGGACTATGAAACTTGGCTTGAACATTAGAGACTCGACAAGATTGGTTTAGAAAGAGTTAGTTCCCCGACCTATCCATCGTGGGGGGTGTGGAGGAGGGAATCCTGAATCTTGAGGTATGTATAACTTTCGAACGGTTGATCGGATCTGAATGAAGCTTAATATTTGGAAATACCTCGTGTCTCACTTGTCCCATTTCGGGTCCGGCCCGGATCCGTTGAATGTGGGGGAGGATGCTCGGGAGAACCGCAAATCTTGTGATAAAATGGAGTGATCGGATGAAACTTGGTGGGAAGAACAAGCACAAGCCCTACCTACATCAGTGACAGAAAATGACCGGATTCGGACACTATCGGGGGGAGTTGGAGGGGGATCGATTCCGTGGTAATCACCGGTAATCCGGAGTTAAGGTATTTCCAGATGTGCTAGTACGATGAGACTTGGCTTGAACAAGGCTTGACTTGACAAGATTGGCGTCGAAATTGTCACTTTCCAGATCCAACATTCCCTTAAAGTAATCATCTTAACCATAAAGTACAAAAATACCTTTAAGCTAAATATACATTTTCATAATCCCCATGAGCCCATGGTTGCCTAGAAATTAATTTCTAGCTTCTGTAAAGTGCGCGTCTTAACCGCAAAGAGAGAAAAAAAAATCACTTTTCACCAAACTATACATTTCATTATCATTAGAGGGACCGTGATCTTTGTGCCACAAGGGTTTTGTTTAAAAATGAACTTCTATAGCCAGGGGCGTCACTAGCCTTTTACCTTGGGGGGGGGGGGACGTCCGGTTTGTGCCGACGGACTCAAAAATGTGCCGACAAAACACGCCGTTGCCGCTACTTCCCCTTCCTACTGCCGCTTTCCCGCCAGAACAGAATAGATTCGGGGTAAAACTAACTGTAATGCATCAGTTGAGATTATTCCTTTGATGTAATTTTGTATATTAAAGTTCACGTATTTGGCTTTTCATTTTAACTTTCGCTAAAAAGCGAAGCTTCCAACGACTGTACCAAGACAAGTTATACCAAGCCCCGCAGGCGAAATTTTTTAAATCTACCTTTTTTTGGAAAAATTTAGCTAAGTACCACACAATTTCCGGCTTTTAACGTGTTTCAAACCCAAAAATTTCTATTCTAAAACGAAAACTAAATTATACACCATTCTTCCAAATAGAGAATACTACAAAATGCGCCGCAGGCGAAAATTTGTGTAAAACTAACTGTAATGCATCAGTTGAGATTGTTCCTTTGGTATAATTTCGAATATTAAAGTTCACATATTCGGCTTTTCATTTTAACTTTCGCTAAAAAGCAAAGCTTCCAACGACTGTACCCAGAACAAGTTGAACTAAGCAACGCCGGCGGAATTTTTTTAAATCTGTATTTTTTCCGGAAAAATTTGCGACCGACATATGTTTCAAGAATTCTATTTCTTACGTATAAAATGACCCGTTGTGCGGACAAGGATAACGACGCCCGACGAAAGAATTCAGAATTCGATTTTTTCTGTGTTTTACCCGACAAGACTGTAAAGAACTTTATTTTTTACGTTTAAATAGAAGCCGATGTACCGACGAGACTTGAACCTCCCGGGTGCGCCCGACAAAGTTTGCAGAAATGATTTCTTACGTCTAAGTAGAACCCGATGTGCCGACAAGTCGACCGACGCCCGACGAAAGCATACAAAATTTACTTCTTCTGGATTCCTTATGTATAAAAAGAACCCGATGTGCCGACGAAGATACCGAGGCACGACAAAAACATGCAGAATTCGATTTCTTCAGTGTTTTGCCCGACAAATGTTTGCAGAATTTCATTTCTTGCGTACAAAAAGAACCCGATGTGCCGACCGACGCCTGACAAAAGCATACAAAATTTTCAAACATCATTCAATCAAACAAGACCTTTGGGGGAGGAGTCCTCCCCCCCATAGTGACGCCCCTGTCTATAGCAACCTCAAAGTGCGCATCTTAAACGAAAAGTAAAATAAAAATACTTTTTACCAAACGATATACATTCATGATCCCCAAGGGGGATCATTTTGATCATTTTTGGGATCCCAAAACATAAGTGGAGGGATACCTATGAATTCGTAAAAGTTGTCCGTCTCTCCATCCGTCTTGAGCACGATAACTCTCGAAGGGAATGAGATATTTTGATGAAATTTGGTGTGAGGATTCTTTGGGTCAAGGGACAAGTCAAGTTGATAGATGGGCCGCAAAGCTATATATTCAGGGGGGGGGGAGGGGTTTGAGATTAAGCGGCGAAAATAAATGTTTTGTAAAAGCTAATGAGATAGTCGATCTAGTGGTAAGAGATATGCTTAATCCGAATATGGAAATTAGTTTCTCGCCGGACCAGTAAGTAGTTCACCCGGAATTCGGCAAAAATCAGAAAATTTGTTAAATATAAAAGTTGTATCTGAACTTGATTAGATGTTCGACTCAGGGGTAAGGAGACAAGCTGAATCTGAGTATACAAGTAGTTGGCCCTGAATCCGGCAATGTAGCATGAAGTTTTAAAACCCAATGACGTAGTTGATATAGGGTGAAGAGACATTGTAACTTTTGAACATACTAATGATAAACAAAAAGTGTAAGCAATCGGTTTATTTATCTCCGAAATCGAAACCGCCATTTACTGGGTAGAAAATTCAGAATGTATCCGACAGCTGTCTGGTGAACAGTTTAATAAAATCTGTTGGCCAGTTTTCTGAAAAATACGGTGGCTATACCGACACTCTTTGTTTAATTTATGGACGCAGGAGGGATGGTGACTCCGGTCGCGTGTATAACACGCAAAGTTTCTTGGGTTTAATCGCAGACTATTTGAACCTAGCGTACGTATTCTTCGGGTTTTCGGTTGTCGGGGGGTTGAAAGGGTTGATCTGTGCTGTTCAAACTTCGTATGAGGATTCACTGGCAAACCACAGGCCAAATTCGTAGATGGGTCTTTTAGCCCTATATTTAGAGGCAGAGGAGGGGGTTTCGAATTAAGGGTAAAGAAAATAGGTTTTATAAGCTATTGAGATATTCGTAGGGATAAGGAGGCCCGGTGAATGTATATCTGCACTTGCGTTCTGAGTGTCGCGGAAACACGATTGTGTGCCACACAAACAGCGACAACTTGAAACTCGCGGAAACGCTGTTTTGTCTATTTTTTGGGCGGTAGTTTCAAATGTTTGAAAATAAAAAAAAAATCATGTAAAAACTCAATAAATAGAACTCCAGGCTTTCGGCCTTACCATTCCGTGCAAAAAGGGTCCTCAGTTATATGTCTATATGCTTGAGAAAGTTTTTGATTTTATTGTTTTGACATTATTTTGCTGATAAGTTTGAATTTGCCGCCGAAATTCGAGCCACAAAATCGAGAATCACCTCGGCAGTTGTTTGTAGAGTTTGAGCCACGAAGCGAGCCACAAAAACCGTGTTGGTCGCGGAAACAAACTTGTGGGCCGCACAAAAGACCGCGGAAACACTCGTTCCGAGCCACAATCGACCCACAAACTGTTTGTGGGAGCATGGAAACACGCCTTATGAGAGGGCAATAGCTCGTCTGCTCAGGACCTGAACCTCCTCAGGCTACGGATTTAATTCCGCGTTCAGCCTCTTTCGATTCTCTTTCCTGCGAAATTCCTTTCATATCGATTTGCTGTTCCTCGTCTCATGCTAGATTCCAGTGGTGCTCGGAGAGAGTTCAGGAAAGGTGACCAGCGTTAGAAGGAACCTCTCAATTCTCCCAGTGTCCTTGAAGTTTGAAAAGGGACTGTGAAGGCTCAGGTTATGGATTAAGAGGGTGACGATATGGAAATGTGATTAACTATTAGCTTTGGTCAGGTGCTGATGTCTGTGACCGTCTATCCCAGGAGCAAAGATCCATAGGCCTAGGTTGGTGATCAGCTTCTTCTGTAGTGTTGTGAAAGCAGACAAAGTTTTTGTTTTGATCCACCTATTAAGGTCTCTTCAGACTGACACATAAAAGCTTATGTTGCGCTTCCTTAAACCCTCCGTTAATCCTGTTCCGCCGACTCCCTCCAACCTGCAGCGGATCTCTTCAGACTGGCGCAAGCGTCAAATTGTGGAATTTCTTTTTCTTCTCAATTCCGCTTTCGTCGAAGGCAACTTATTGTATGTTTTTTTTTCTTCTCCCAGTATCTCTTTTGGACAAACCGCAAAATTTTCGTATCAAGCAAATCCATGTTATCGAAGATCTTTTTACTTTTGCGTTATGTTACGTTCCTGAAATTGAACAGACTTACTCAGGTCGACGTAACGGCAGTGAAAGTACGTGCATAGCCTATCTGATTTTCGTGTATCTGATTTTCGCAGTCGGATGTGAATTTCCTCCTCGCTACGAAATTTTGACACATCAATTCAATTTCAGTTCAGTTCAATCAATCTTTCAATCTTTATTCTTCAAAAACATTCCTTACGGCATTAACAACAAACCGAATATTTGTTCTCTCGTCAAACATAATTATTTTCAAAAATTCGCTCACGGACGAAGCCGAACATTGAATTTCTTCTGTCATGTATAACTTAGACACATCGCATGCAGGTTTACTGATATAGAGACGCGAATCTCGCATGCTTATTCGGACGCGAAATCTTACGTGCTTTTTTACAGTTCCTCTGTTTATCAATAGTACTGACAAACAAACCACTGTTGACCGCCCCAACGTCCCTGTTGATCAGCAGAGGTGAATCTTCGCGAAAACGCTGTGTTTGAAAAACATGGCAGATTACTCCGCAAATCAACCAACAGAGCTGATCAACAACACTTTCAGTTGTTTGTCGTTTGGACCAACAAAGGTTAGCACAGAGATTTCTGTTGCCAAAACGCAGTGTTGATCAACAATGGCTCAGTGTACCGCTAAAAAACGCCTCTTGTCGGACGTTGTATACACGTAGCTTAAGGGTCGCGGTGTGAAAGTAGTACGTAAGAGCTTTTTTCAGTCTGAAGGGACCTTCAGTCGTTGTTGAACTATTATCCTTGTTTGTGTTAGTCGATTTCATCAAATGAACTTATTCTTTCGGGTTTGTAGTATCTCTATGCGCTTGTCCCGCTATGCTTGAAATATTTACCAACTACAAATGTAAGCCATTGCCGAAGACTAAAATTAAATTTCCGATTCCTTGCAAGAAGTATCTTCAAGGGCGTCAAGTATGGGGGGAGGGGGGTACGCCCCCTCCCGAATGTTGGAGGGAAGCCTCCCTTCTCTTGTGTATATCCATAACCCACTGATCTGCCACTCGGCTGTCAAGTACGCGCCGCATAGTTTATAAATCATGAGGTTTTTGGTTCGCCTCTATGAGTCTCCAGCTCTTTTGGTCCGCTCACATTTTGCGAAGTCTTAGAGCTGCTAGGCTCCGATTAAAGATTCGACACATTCGTAAAAACAAACGCTGAATCCATGTCTGAACTTTATTTTCTTGCGGGACAAGTTGTTCGGTCGGAATCCGGAGAAACAGAAATTTGGTATTAGTAAAGTTCTTTCTGAAGTTGATTAGTAGGTTACATAGGGGTAAAGAGACATGCTGAATCCGTTTTTCGGCTTTGTTTTCCTGACGGACAAGTAGTTCGTCCGGACTCCGGAATACAGCTAAAATAAGGAATTTTAAGTAAAATATTTGTCGGAAGTCTGTTGGGGATGAGGCGTTGGAGTAAATATACATGCTGAATTCATATCTGTACTTGCTTTTCTCAGCGGTTTAGCCGTTTGGCCATAATTTGTAAAACATAAGCCACTGCGCTATCATTTTCAAGCGGTGGCTTCAGATTCGGATTATTTTTTTTTCAGATTCAGATTATTATTTTCAGATTCAGTTTATTTATTAACACTAACACAAAAAAATAATACTATTCCTGGAACAAACTGCATGTCCGCCTAAAAAAAAAACATGCGGCCTACGGGAGCGAACATACAAGTAAGGAGCTCATTCAGTAATACAAGAATAAACGTAAAAAGAAACATTATTGTTTCAATACATTTACAAATACAAACTCTCAACTACTATCACTTGAAAATGACTCTTTCAGCTGTTTTTTAAAAGACTGAAGGGTTGTTGCATTCCTAATACACAGAGGTAGAGGTATCTCATTCCATAGCGCTACCCCTGCATGTCTTATTGAAATCGCCCCTCTTGAAGTATGCCTATGCCTTATTTGGTGAGACAGTAAACTAGTTGATGCTGAAGACGTCGGAAAAAACATGATATGATGACGATTCCCTAAAAAGATCCAGCTGTAGAATTCCAGGAGGTGAAAATGAAAGCTTGGGGGTCTGGTTGGCGAAGACCGGAAATTTACAAGATCCGATTGTCTGGATAAAGGAGTCCAATAAAATATTTTCTGATTCCATCGAAAGCTTTGGTCTTGTTTTCTCCCGGGGAATTTGAACTTGAATGCAGCTACTGTCGATGGTGGGAAATCGGAATGATACGCTCTCAAGTGAACCTTTTAAGAGTGCTTATACCCAAGAACAAATAAGCACCAGAAACTCCGTCTCCCTATCTCTGTAACACGACGATGCTCTCTGTAATACGACGGTACGATTAAAAGAAATAAGTGAACATCTTCTGCAATCATTCAACCGTCATCCTGCCCATTGCCCAATGCGCCAGCTAATGCAGTAAATTTATTGTTCTTTTCGTGTTTCGTTGTGTATTTCTTGTTTTGCGTTCATTTATCTTTTGCTGTTGTTGTAGATTTTGTGTACCCTCTGTATTTCTTGTTAAGCGTTCATTTACCTTTTTTTTTTCTATATATACTGTGCAAATGCCTTACTAGGCTGCATGTAATAAATTCATTCATTGTGTAATACGGCAATGCGACGTCGAATAGATTTCCTATACCATGCCGGATGCAAACGAGAGGAGGGTAGGAGCTACGCGGAACATCACAATAGGTTACCTCCATAGATAGATATATCGCAGTAAAGCTCCGGAGAAGAAATTTCGGAAGTTAAAGCCGATTGGTTGTCTACCTTTGGAACGTCAAATGTGACGTCACACGCCTGGACTGTAACAAAAAATCTTGCAGTATTTGCTACTGGGATTAATCTTGTCTCTAAATATCTCTCTTATTTCATGATAAGAATAATCCCAGTAGCAAAGAGGGGAGTGGCGAAGAGGGAAGTAGACGGGCATCAACTCAAAGCTTAGCAAGTACCTCTAGCTCAGCTTAGTTTTGTCGGGGTATCCATAGTCACTGTATGGGACCGAAGACGAGGTTCTGTTGGCTAATTTTTTTTGCTATACCTTTTTTTTTCTTACAACACGTTGAATGTCTTATGACGGTTTGTCTTTCAGGTTCTGACGACCCCTCATCAGTTTACGCTGAGTTTCCCGCTGACGGAAATCCACCAAGTTAGTTAGTGCCCACGGATAGAAAGTTTACGGTTGGATGCATCTTTCATGACCGGTCGAAGACATGAACTCTTCTCAGCCCGGAGATCCGTATCAGCTGTAAGTAGTGTCTACGTCCCTCCAGTCCGGTCAAAGTTCACAAGAACTCAAGAAAAGTCAAATTTGTGGGCTTCCTCTTTAAAGTTTAACTGAAAAAAAAACACTTTTTTTATCATTTAACTGAGCTCACTGGATTATTTGGATTGTGTTGAGGTTTTTTTTTTTTCACTATTAGCTCTAATATGACGTTCAGAATATCTACGGCCGTCCTCACAACGCAAAATTCTACTACGACGCGGAAAATTTGAATCTCAGTACAGACGCGGCTTTTCAGCGTGGCCAGTGATCAGCTCGCGGAAGGTAGTCACTGCGTGAACACTTTTTCGTAAATCGTTTTCGTCAAGCATACAACACGGGCATAAGCGCATAGAGGTACCGCAAACCCGACAGCAAAATTTTGTTTAATGAAAATCAGTTATTCATGAATGGCGGAGCAACGGAGTAACGCATTTTCTTCGGGTCTTAGCCTCTTTGAGTGAATAAGGGATGGGTAACTGGATTGTCCCCATCTCAGCCCTTTTCGGTGAAACTTTAACTCAGGATGTCAATTGGAACAACTGGAACTACTTCCCTCAGATCCGGTTTTCTGCGCAGAACCTTTGGCTAAGTGTTCACGAGAACTCGAGTCAAAGAAGAATAAAAAAGTCACTTTTTCTGGGTTTCTTCTCAGGACGTCAATAGGAACCATTTCCCTCTAGTCCGGTCATGCTTTTTGGTTTCTTCTTTTGCTCAGGAGGTCAGATTGGCACAATGGATCTGATGATCTTTTTAAAGTAAAATGCGGTGGCCTTTTTAGAATGGTAGACTGTTCGTAGTACATCCAGGATTCAAATTATCTTACAGCTTACCGGTTAATCTTGAGTGGCCTGGGGCTTGGAACGAGATCTTCTTGGTATTCATTAATCTACTAGAAGACTAGGTTTATTTGAATTATCGTTTTAGTAGGCTCACGAAAGCCGAAAAGAACATATATAATACTTTGACGAATTTGACTGTGTCATCAACATAAAATGCTCGCTAGCCTAAATATGAAAAAAAAACTTCAAGAATTTATCCTACCTAAATAAAAGTATAGTCCTTCAGCCCAAGCTGACGGCGAATCATATTTGACGGTGCAAAACGGATAAGTCAGCTACATTTTATTAGAGCTATATTTCGACGCTTCTTGGCAAGGATCCTCTTCAGGCTCAAGCCGCTCAAGCTGGAAAATGAACTTTAGTTCAACTCTAGTTCATTTTCCAGCTTGAGCGGCTTGAGCCTAAAGAGGACCCTTGCCATGAAGGGCCGAAATATAGATCTAATAAAATGTAGCTGACTTATCCGTTTTGCACCTTCAAATACTAAATAAAAACTTAAATAGAGCACTAAAATAAAAGATAAACAAGACCAAAGGTTTCGATGGGATCTCAAAAATGTAATATTTGTTGCACTTCTTTATCCATTTTCGGTCTTCGCCGACCGGCAACCGTGACGTGCTAAAAGTAAGTCTGAAAACAAACCCGTCAAAGACCCAACGGCTGTGCTAGGGGCACTGCCGTCTAGCAGCTCAAAGGGCATACATCAGTAAAAGAGACGCGACTTAACTGTCAGAAACAGAGAAAACTAGGGACCTATGTTTTCGTTATTTTAATTAGAAGACTAGGAAAGTTGCTCCGGACAGATTACTACTGCAGATTACTAGATTACTGGACAGATCTCGACGCCTAGGTTTCGTTCTCATTAGCCTTCTTATCTGCAAGGTCATCTTTGTTAGGAAAGGCTACGTAACCACAGCGTGACCATGCTCCATTCATGCCCCGCGCCTTTCCGCGAAATTTGTAACTGTGTCTTGGGGGTATCTGGATACTTAAAGTCTAATTGAAAAGGGCTGAACAATCTAGTTACCCATCACTTATTCATTTAAAAGGGCTTGAAGACCCGATGAAAATGCGTGACTTCGTTTCTCCAGTATTCACGATTAATCGATTTTTATATAGTGGAAATGCCGCGTTTATACTGAGATTCAAATTTTCCGCGTCATAGTAGAATTTGCGTTGTCGAGACGGCCGTAGATATTCTGAACATAACTACTAGAGCAGATAGTTGAAAATAAAAAAAAATCCCTTATCCAAATAATTCAGTGTATTCAATTAGATGATAAAATAATTGTTGGCTCTTCAGTTAAACTTTAAAGGATCTGTCGTATGTATAATGCCAATGCAACCTACTTCCCTAACATCATATATTAGTTCTTAAACCCGGAGACCCAAATTTCATATATTAGCCTACATTTTGAACCCGCTAACGACACCTCACTAATCTTTGCACTTGCCGCGGTTCACTAGTTTCCGTTCTCACTATCGTTCTCCGTTGTAAAAAAAAAAAAAAAGATTAAAGAAAAAACTGTTTTGTTGGTCGCGGTTAATCCCAACTCACCTTGGTCGTTTGGATCTGGAAATTGGATGGATTATTGTTAATTTATAACTTGTGCGTTGATGTTCTTATAGCTTATAGTACAAGAAAATGTCCGCGATTTGGCCTCGAGCCATCTTTCTGCAAAATTGGCTCTTTATGTTACATTTAGTTTCAATAAACAGAACTTGAACTTGAGCTATGCTCCGGACGAGTTTTCGTGGTTCACGGTATTGATGCGTAGAACCGGTTTTCTGAATTTGGCGAGATCTTGCTAGAAGTTGATGAGCCTGGGAAAAGGCTTAAAACAGGGCAGGCCGTGGATAATTTTTTTTAAAGCAGAGCCTAGCTTTACAGTATTCAGACAGTTATGAATATTGGAACATAAACAGTAATTAGTGCGAGGTGTGCTTTAAGAAAGACGTGCCTGGGACAAAAGAAGTATGGAAGGGCCTATAAAAAGACATTACTTTGAAAATGACCTTTTGTTTCAACATTAGCACGAGGTCGCGTAGTCTGTACTTGTTTTATTTCACCTTACCTAATTGGACCACCCCACTAACCCAAGCCTTGCATATTTGTTGTAGCACACCAGAAAGGGTCTTTGAAAGCTCAACCAGGGTCAAGACTTCCCTTACGATAGAAACGCAAACCAGGTACCAAGTTCTGCTCCGTATGGTGAATTTGTAGTAAGCTTGTATTGTGAAGCTCTTAACTCTGGGCGTAATATTAGCAAGAACGAGTAAAGGATCATCGGTTGCTTCTTGTTATCTTCATGAATCCATGAGCGAAGATGCTGTTGCCAACGTCTCTGATCAGTTGTGCTTTGAAACCCCTTCACTCATCCGCGCAACGCCTGCACATTATCACTACACATGTTTGTGGCATAGCTGTATGTGAGTAAATGGCTGGACAGATTATGCCACGTTATTAGGGTTGAAAGCGAAGGTTCTGCCAACCTCGGGATTATCGGTGTTTGATGTTTTCCAGTTTTAAGTGTTGCTTCAGATATCTGCACTGTCAGAAGTTTCACAAAAAACAACACAAGGATGCGCAGTTTCAGCAGGCAACAACTCAACAGACAACACTTGGGATGTAATCTGTTGTGAGTTTGAAAACGTTATGCATGAAATGTTATGCATAAGAAGCATTGCCGAAGAGCCGAAAATGAACGCATCTGCTGAATTTTTTGCTTGTCTTCATGATATCGGAAAATTCAGCAGATGCGTTTTTGGCATTATGGCTCTCCGGCAATGCTTGCTATGCATAACATTTCATGCATAATGTTTTCAAAATCACAACATATTAACATCCCAAGTGTTGTCTGTTGAATCTGCGCACCATTGTGTTGTCTGTTCCGAAACTTCCGACATTGTGGCCTTGTCGTGTTTCATTTCTTGAGTTTGCATCTTAAACGGCAAAGAAATACGTTTTTTCTGTGTTCCTGAACTCTTCGCTCTTAAATTTTGCTGACGCTGAAGGTAGGCAAGTCCAAATGCACCAAATTCTGTGTCAGCCATCTATCGAGAAATTTGGAAATTGGTAAAAATGGTTTACAGCGCGTTTCATTTCGTGTTGGTGAAAAGGTTTCTAGAAAAACTGACCAGTCGAAAGTAAATCCTAGGTTCCGTATGGATCGTGCACTTATGTTGGAAAGAGGGGCTCTCCAAGGAGCTCCTTGAGTTGGCTCCTCTGTCGGACAAGAGTTTTTTGTTAGAACCCTTTTGTTCAGTCGGTATTCAGTACATTGGGTGTTAGGCGCTTAAAGGATACTGGACTTGAAGGATATTTCTTTGTCATCTGTTCTAGCTGTAGAACAGGATGGTTTTGAAAGATTCTCTTTATGGTTGTCGCAAGGTTTGGAGATCCGATAATTCCTCGAATTCATGGTTTTAGTGAGTCGATAAGTTTATTGCAACCCTGACAACACATGGGCAAAAACTGGAGAAATATTGAACAAAATGCAAGATTTCGAAGAGCTAAAATGCTTGATGAAATGCGGGACGAATTAACCCAGAAACCGCTATTCTCGCATAGGCTATGCTGAACGCTGGGGGCATACACATGTTTCAATTAGTCTTTGCCTTAGGTCACTGTTATTCCACAAAAAATCAACGATGAAACCAACGAAAATGGGGTTTATATAGGCGAACGAATATACTAAAATAAAAGGCGAATATTTCGTGAGGACAACCGCCTCCTTTCGTTGGTTTCATTGTTGATTTTTTGTGATATGTCAGGTGTGGTTTACGAAATTATCTTCACTATTATTCGTGTGGGCCTGGGCGCCTTACCAGTTTTCACCCCAGCGATGTCCGAACCTATGGAAGCCGACGATGGGCTCGATTTCTTCCTTGGCTACATAATTTCTTCGATGACACGGATAAGACAATGATATGTCAAGTATCTTCTCCGACTGCCATTGCGGATTAAAAACTCTAAAGTGTTGGAAAAATATGGCGTCACAGACCCTATGTCTGCGCAGTAATACATTTTCGGTTCAACCAATCACTTTGTCCCACGAAGTTCCAAAAAAAGTATTTTCTGGCGATTAATTAATTTTGCCTTTTTTTCAAATTCTTTACTCTATTACTATTTTTTATTATTTGGCGAGGAGAGCATCTCTGGGCATATAGAATCTGGTCTCGCGGCCGGTTACTAATCTAGTGCAGTCGCCCCTCTTTGATGGTTATTGTCAGATCGTGCTTTTTGACCCAAATACCTGAGCTTTATTCAAATGTTTGTTGTAGTTAACATGAATCATGAACCTTGTTTGGGGGTTAGAAGGCCCCAACGTTTTGGATACCCTATGCGGCGTTAGGCTCCCAGCTGCATTAAGACCCTAGGTATCCTTCCTCAGTATAGCCTGTCTGAGAATCAGGCTTTACGTTTACTTGAAGGAAGCTATGTTTTCCGTTCCGTGCGAGCCGCTGGTATTTCCATGACACATTTTTCACCTGAGGACTCCTCGGTGAATTGAAGGGAACGGCGAGAATAGAGGGAGTCACTCCACGCGGACTCCGCGTACAGAAACAGCAAGAACACGGGAAATGCTTCCAGAATGGATTTTGTTCGAAAAAAATATGCAGTTGGCGACATCAGTCTGGACCACTTTTTTTTTTTTATTCTGATTGTTTTTAATTAATTTTACATTGAACCAACACTAGCAACAAGACCAAAGGTTTCGATGGGATCCCAAAAATCTAACATTTGATTCAAACAATTGGGTCATGTCTTTGCCATTCAGTCTTCGTCAGATTCCTTGAATATTGTGACTGTTAAAATAAAGTACAGAAATCGATTCAGCATGTCTCCTTGCCCCGATACCGAATCTCTAATCGATTTCAGAAACAACTTTTAGCTTCAACAAAATTTCCAGTTTCAGCCGAATTCGTGATGAACCATTTGTCCAGCAAGAAAACTAAGTTCAGATATGGATTCAGCGGACCTCCTTACCCCTTCAGTGAATATCTTATTGGCTCATAAAACATACGTGTTTTCTCTGCCTCTAAATATAGGACTAAAGGACCCACCTACGAACTTGACCTGTACTTTGCCAATGAATCCTCATACTAAGCTTGAACAACATAAATCAACCCCTACTAAGCTTGAACAACATATACCAACCCCTTTCGACCTTCGATTACACTAGCTCTCTCCAACATTCATAAATTATGTTATCATCCACGCGCAGAGCTATACTAGTGTGAAGAAAGGCGAGAATTCCAGGTGAACTACTTGTCCGGTGAGAAAATAACTTTCATATTCGGATTCAGCATGTCTCCTTACCCCTAAATCAACTATCTCAATAGCTTTCCAAAAGTATTTTTTTTTGCCCCTTAATTTGAAACGCCTCCACCACCCTCAAATATAGGGCTACAGAGCCCATCTTCGGACTTGACCTGTACTTTGACCCAAAGGATCCTCCCACCAAGTTTCATCAAAATATCTCAATCCCCTCGTGTGAGTTATCGTGCGGACAGACAGACGGACAACTTTGGCGAGTCTTTAGTCTTTAAGTCTTTCAGAGTGAGCTGGGAGACGTTTTCTGGGGAAAGTGTCGGTATTTAGGAGAGTGAGCTGGGAGACGTTTTCTGGGGAAAGTGTCGGTATTTAGGGAAAAGTATATGGTGCGTTTACAGTGATGTTGAGTGGAATGTAGTGGTTTTGTCATTACACTGCCCAGATAGCTTTTGCCTTTCTGGGGATAAAACTGATTCCGGGGGCTTGGAAAATGGCTGACTTTTCCTATATCAGGACGACAAACATGAAAGTCAATAGATGCTTTTTCGGCGTTTTTTTCGGCTCTTCCTGGCAATGTAGCTTGTTGTGCATAACTTTTTCAAGATTACAACAGATTACATGTTGTCTGTTGAAACCGCGGATGTTGTTATCTGTTATGAAACTTCTGAAACTTACGAGGCGAATCCTTTCGTTGGTATTTTGTCAGTCTGTGCTTTTGTAAAGTGTTTCCGTTCCATTTTTATCTCTACTCATCTTCCAGCTCACGAAGCGCATTACTAGTTGCCTGGTCATTTTATTTTCCTCGTTTCAGGCGTGGATACGGCGGAGAAACTGTTGATGGTCACATCTCACATCAGTACTCGTAAGTGTTTTGCAGTTCGTGATTTTATCTTGCGTAGTTTACACCGCTTTGTACCCGACCCTTGTATGATACCAACGACAAAAAATTGTTGTCGTTTTGTGTATTTCGTAAATGTTTTATTTACTCTTCTAGCTTTAAAGGACCCCTCGCACGATTTACTCTTCAACTTACAGTATTTTAAAATATTTGAATACTTTAAAACTAGGCTGTGCTTTCAACAAATAACCGGCTGTTTTGGCTGTTTTAAGCCTTTCCGAGACCCGTTGACTTGTAGCTAAAACAGGGAAGCAATTTACATAACCGGCTTTTCTGATGGAAAAACTTCTCACAGACAACCGTCGACAGCGTGATACACATCGAAGGTAGCAAAACACGGCAAGTGAGAAAATCATCGTGGTTTTGTTAGAGGGGTTTAAACGTACCGTACGAAATTGGGGTCTCCGGGTTTAGAAATATTTGAAGTGGTTATGGAAGTAAGTTGCATTAATATTATAGGTAAGATATTTATAGGTTTAAGCGATTTAGAAACACAGGCGACAAAAAATGTCTCTTTCAGGTTAAGGTTTTTTCTTTTTCTTCTTTCACAACAAATAACAAAAAACAATTAATTATTCAGGATTTCTGTCGGAGAAATGTTTAATTTGAGAGAGAATTCCAGCTATAAAACGAAATCAAAAGCTACTGATATTGCAACAGTAAGTTAATCCTAGGATAATAGGTTGCACTAGAAAATACACCGCGAAGTCGTAATGTTGTGCACTTCCCGAGAGTGGCGAATGTTTAAAGTTTAAAGGACCTGTCTTATCTATAATACTAATGCAACCTATTTCCATAAACACTCCATATGTTTCTAAACCAGGAGACCCCAATTTTTTTACGGTACATTCTAACCCCTCTAACAAAACCACGCTGATTTTCTCACTTGCCGTGTTTTGCTACCTTTGATGTGTATCACGCTGTCGACGGTTGTCTGCGAGGAGTTTTTCCATCAGAAAAAACGGTTATGTAAATTGTTTCCCTGTTTTCGCTACAAGTCAACGGGAAACATTTATAAGTAGTGAACTGATAGACAAAAATGCTCCTCAGCCGGGATGAACAGAGTTCGCAAACCACTACAATAGTCTGGTAGAAGCCGGCCATGGGAGCAGTGATCCCTACCGAAGGCAAATTCATCTAACCAGTTCACATCCCCATGTCACGTAAATTAATAATATAGATGGCGCTTTAGACAAGGGACTTGTACCGTGACCAATACCATACACAGTTTTTCGAATATAATTTAGAAGTCTAGGACTCCCTTGTCGGAGCCACGTAGACAAACAAGGACCCACAAGACGGGTCTCATGGTGAAACCAAATAAAACCAAATATATAATTTTAATGGGGAAGACGCCCTTGAGATGGACTGAGGAGCATTTTTGTCTATCAGTTCACTATTTATAAATGTTTCCATCTCAAGAGCGTCTTCTCCATTAAAATTATATAGTATTCAAATATTTTTAAATACTGTAAGTTAGAGTAAATAGTGCGAGGGGTCCTTTAACTGAAAAGGCAGCTGTTGTTACACGTCTGATATTTCAATGCACCGGAATATTTTGACTCATCGAAGTGATTCGTCCTGGGCTCTAGTAATAACGTTCAAAGTGTGCGCTGCTTGTACGCCAACCCAAAACTCATTAGACCCGGAGAATTAGAATTTCAACAAAGGACTGCATTTCCAGGGTTAAAGATGCTAAGCTCGGAAAAGTTGCTCCTGTAGAAAATAGGAAAATGATGTAAAGTCTTGCAAGGAATCTGCCATATCAGCTTATTTTTCGGCAGTGGCCTACCTTCGTAGTCGTCAACTATTTCAAGAATACTCTGGATGACTCTCTCTCTCTCCTTGCCGATGCAAAATCTCCGGCCTCTCCGGGTATCTAGTGGAAGAAAGGCAGAAGTGGTGTCACAGCTGCTCCAAAAGATCGCGGTGATTAATTGACACAGGATTTGAGTCGTTGAGTTTGAGTCGTACCGACACGCTTACTCCTTCTTCCTGGGGATCGCTGGCGTGTTTTGGACATAGAGTATAGAGGGACAGGCCGATAGAGGTACCGCAAATCCAAAAGAATAAGTACATTCGATGAAACCGATTTCTGTGGATAACGGACACACGAAGTGACGCATTTTTATCGTGTTTTCATGTCTGTATAAGTGATTCAGTAATTTGTAACTAGATTGTTGGATCTCAGCCTTATTTGGTTAAACCCGGGGTTGTGACGTCATGTGATTGAGGACCTAACCTAAGATTTGATTGTCCCTAGGACGGCTATGACGATCAAAAGACGTGGCTTGAAGAAAAATGTTAATGTTTTATAATCAGCTATAATGGCAAAATTGTCGATAATACGAACTATAAATAATAAAAAAAAGAAAAAGAAAAGAACGAAGAATATGAACAAGAATACTTACTTCAAATAACCTTAAGCAATTTCAACATATAAAAACAAAACTATAATGTTAGGTATAAAACTATTGCGACATCGCTGAGCGCGGCAAGAAAGAGAGGCCATCTTGGGTCTCGCTCGGCACATCCTCTTTGCAGACGCACAGGTTTGTGCTATAAAGCCGCTTTCACATCGACGTGTCGCTGCGGTGCGCTGCGTATGCGTTTATCTTACGCTGCGTACAGGTTGCGTAGCGTATCTTTCACACCTGCGCGACAAGCTTTCGCACTGGGTGTTTACGTTTTCCTTTCTCGGTTTCTTATGCTGAATTCTCGTTTCTTTCATCATTACCAAGTTTTTCTTTATCGTTAGTAGGTTTTCTCCAGTTTGTCGTCAAAAATTATTTTTTTTTTCACTGAAGAATATGATGCGTATGCGTCGAAGCAACGCAAGAATATTATTTGGTTCTGTTCTTGCGTTGCGTTTTATTTGTCTGCGTAAGCTCTGCGTTGTGTTACCGCAAGCGCGACGCAGAGGTTGAGTAGCTCAGTGTGAAACCCTCAACGCGTCAGTGAGAAAGGGGCTTAAGGGAGGCGGTAGAAGGGATTGAAACGAAGGTTTTTTCCCAGACTTGAGACCAAACTCTCTCCGGTCCATTATGCAGGTCTCAAGTCTAAGATGATGAAGCAAAAACCATAGGGTCTTTAAAGGCCTCTTGATAATGAATCAGTGAAGGCGGAAACGGAAGGTTTGTTAGTCCACCGGTACCAATCAATCAAGTTTAATGTCCAAATAGCTTAAAGCTAGAATAGGAATAAAATAAATACAAAGACATGAAACAAATTAACTAATGAACCTAAACCAGAAATAAATGGTGGGATGGAAACTACGTAAAAATTGTGCAGAAGAATTAACAGGATATGGAGAAAACTGTTTGCCAGTATTCCTCTCGGACCGACGTACGGAAGACGGGAGGGGAGGGGGGAATAGATGGGCCATCTGGGGACAACACATTGTCTTTGCTCTAAATTGTTTTGAAAGAGTATTTCTGCGGTCAGTTAATTTAGGAACGTCAAGCTTAATGAGAGCCTCTTCATATGAAAAATTATGATCACCCAGAATGATTCTCACTGCTCTCTTTTGGACATTTTCCAGGCGATCAGTATTGCAGTTCCCACTTGTTGATCTAACAGGGGTCTCTCTCTTTTCAGCATCAGTGATGTTAATTCAACCTATGGGTCACGGCCGCATCCCCACGGTCCAAATGGGTCCGCACACTTGCACGACGGATTACAGTCCTCTCCGTCAGTAACGCCATCTCCCGGCGGGACTCTAGGAAGGGGAAAACCGCAGCATTCACAAATCCACCCTGACCATTTGGAGTATGGCAGAAGTCCGAACCGGTATGCATCGAATTACGAACATGTAGGGATGGATCCCAGCTATAGAACACAAAGTCCAGTCAGTGAAGCGGGTAAGTGATTCCTAGTAGAGTAAGGGTTGACCTGCCTTTTGCCGAATAACCTAATTGTTGGGTGTGTGTCCCTTAGTTAGCCAAGAGTGGTTGCAAAATCATTCCAGTCTATTAATAATGCGATGCACATAAAATATTGAGTCGCGAATACATATTTACAAACGACCCCGGGGCCAGCGATCAGCATGTGGCCAGATCGCTTGCCGATCCGCGACTAAAACAAACCGGAATGAATTACACTGACTAGTCAGTCGACAATAATGAGTCACGGCGGCGAGCGCGAGGGGTAGTGCCTTCTACAAATGGCAAGAAAGACAAAAGTTGTGCTAGGCACAACACTAATTCATCACCATGCGAAAGAGAAAAATATGCATAAAAAGATTCGTGCACACACACTCCCATGTTCGTAGTCGGATGCGAATTTCCTCCTTTGCTTTTGCCGCATCACATGTACGTTTCGCCATAAGGCGTATTATCGTCGTTCCCCGAGGACTCCTTTTAAAGAGGTCCCGCCCCCGTGTTTTGCTTGTCCCACTGGCTCACTTCCCGTATTATTGCGAGTCCTCGCGGACGGGGATGCCCCGATTATCATGACCATCATCAAAAAAGGACTCTATCACTATCGAGTGGGGATTTCGGGAGTTGCTGGTCTTCTTTTCTGATATCAGTATTGAGTTTTGTTATGGTTTGAACTGACCTTGAGAAAATTACATCTTTTTCATTGTGGTTACGATCTTTTGTTTGTAAGTAAAAACAATGTAAAAAGTAAAAACAATCAGGATAAACAAAACCAAAAATAAAGGGGATCCAGGCTAGTTCCGTCAACTGATTTTTTTTCTTCGTTTTCAAACAAAATACATTTTGGAAGCATCTTTCTCGTGTTCTCGTTATTTTCCGTCCGTGGAGTCCGCGCGGAGTGACATACACGTATAGCGATGATGTGTGCGTATTTTCGCATGCGACACCGTATCGGACTGTGTACACGTAGCTAAGTGAACCATTGATTCTGCCCTTATCCTACCAAAATAAAATACTTCAACACCGTACCAGACAGGGACGAGACACTGTACTAGTGGGCGAAGGAAAACCCGCTGTCAAACCATTATTAAAGGAAGGCCTTCATGAATAATCTATGTGTTGTTCTCATTAACTTTCTTGTACAACCCACTCATAAGAAGTGCCATATGAACTCGTAGCTCTTGTTCTATACACTGTGAAAAGTTTCTCCGAGTAAGGATTAAAGTTAACTGCAGTATTTGTTACCGTAATTAATTGTATCTCTACTGGGATAAGATTAATCCGAATTAGAGATAATCTTATCTCAGTAGAGACAAAGTTAATCCCAGTAGCAAATACTACATTTTTTTTTACAGTGTATTGGGCCTTAAGAGCACTAAAAGAATTTGCAGTATTTCTCTATTGAGATAAGATTAACCAAATTAGGGGTAATCTTATCTCAATAAAGATAAGATTAATCCCAGTAGCAAGTACTGCATCCTCATTCGGAGAAACTTTTTTACAGTGAGGACCATCGCCAAGAAGGCCGAAATGTCTTGAGAGTAAATCTCAGCTGACTGATCCGTTCAGCGCGGTTGAATATGAGTCGCGGTCAGCTTGGGCCGAAGGGGGGGGGGGGGGGGGGGCTTTGCCCGTGTTCTATCACAAAGAAAACGCGGCTGATCGGCTGGACGGGTAATGCCCAGTTCCCATGAGGAGAAGCCATGACAAGAGGAAAAACCTCCCGAACGACCGGCGACGGAGCGGAAAGATTTTCGGGCGGATTTTGTTTTTGTCGGATTACGATTTTCCAACCCTCTCGGGTCCGAGGGGCTAGAAACAAAGCGCTAGTTCTGGGACGAGATTATTGATTGACTGTTCCAAAGCCTGGTTGACTAAATCGTCAATTCAGTAAATCAGTGGAGTATAATGCAAGTATAATTCGGTAGATTTGGTGGTTTTCTTGTGTATTACGTTTTGTTATCTCATTTCATCGAAACCCTGTTTACTGCAGTTACACTGTATTATTCATACTGTGGCGGTATTGTGTATTGATGTAACAACTAACGACCGAGTAAAAATATGGCACTGTTTAACCTCTTGAATGGGTCATCTGTGTCCGTTTTAAGTCACTTTTTTATATCAGTGGTTCAGTCGGCCAGTCAATCAATAAGTCTCATTTTAATTGTCTGTAATTAGCGTACTGCTAGAAGAGGTCAACATGCAAATATTTATAAAATACATAAAACGACATATGTCACGAACAGCGCCCGCTAGCGACTGTACTGGCGGGTTTTAGAGCTGGCAACCCTTTGCCGACTCACGTCACTCACGGACTGTTCTAAGGTCCCCCGAACTTCCAAAACTAAGCCCGAAACTGAAAGTGTTAAAATACACTTACTTCATTAAAAATACAGCTTATACAACTGTACACACTTCTGGAGTCTATACTAATTGTCGCAGAACTCGAAAAGAAGACCACATTAACTTCAAACTAATGTAACAATTTATCTATTACACTTAAATAAGTAAAGACTTTAATCACTGATTTTACTATAAGAGCAGATAGTTTCGCACCGAATACTCTTCTAAAAACATTATGTTAAACAAATAATAAGTTTAGTTCCGTTGATTAATGTAACTTCGAGTTCTGTGACAGACAAAAGATAACTGAAATAGGTCACCACCACCGTGCCTCCTAGATAGAGTTTAGGTGCGGAGTTTGCTTTGTAAACGATCCGACCGGTTTCCTGATCTTTTTTTATTTCTATCTAGGCTCAAGGCGGTACCAGGAATATCGAGGTCCCCAAGGATATGTGGATTATGACGGATATGGTCCCGGCTCGCGGAATGATTATGTCTATCAACCAGGCCTTGGTCCCGCGGGCATATACGGAACTTATGGAGATCCTCGTACGTATGCCCTGGATCCGGTTACTGCCTACGGACCTGTGGACCCTAAAGGTAAGAAAATTGTTATTTTTAATGAGTGCGCAGCAGGACACTACTTCATTTGCAATTACGAGCTTGTATTCGCGTTTGAGGACTTGATTTTGTATTTAAAGGACCCCTCGCACTATTTACTCTTCAACTTACAGTATTTTAAAATAGTTGGATACTTTAAGACTACTGTACTTCCAACAAATAACCCACGGTTTCCGAGACCCGCTGACGTATAGCGAAAACAGGGAAACAATTTGCATAACCGGTTTTTCTGATGGAAAAACTTCTCGCAGACAACTGTCGACAGCGTGATACACATCGAAGATAGCAAAACACGGCAATTGAGAAAATCAGTGTGGTTTTGTTAGAGGGCTTAGAATGTACTTTGCGAAATTGGGGTCTCCGGGTTTAGAAATGTATGGAGTGATTATGGAAGTAGGTTGCGTTAGTATTATAGGTAAGACAGGTCCTTTAATAATATAACTACAGCAAAAAGGCTTTCGCCTCTATTGATTCCTCGAGACACTGTGTGCACTAAATTGAATTTCAGCCAGGTGATGATCCACACCTGCTTTAAACTGACTGATATTTTCGGCATTTACGACATTTTCAGGGAGGTTATTCCAGTGTATTTCCAGTATTTGGAGGGAACTCCGAGGAAGCGCGTGGGCTTTCTGCATAGGACTAGCAAATGAAGGACTCTGTATATTGGCCGAGGTGATCACCCTGAAAAGAATTCCGATTGATGGCATGTCTCATCATAACCTTGCTCATAACCAGGGGTCCTAGGAATATGTCTTAGCGTGAGCATCGGAATGTTGTTATTAGATACATTGTATTTGGATCACACGAATCCACAATCCTCTAGCTAATAGCGTTTTCCACCCTACTTACCGTAGATAATGATAATAATATTGTATTTAAAGCCTTAGGGCCATATACATACAACAACACAAAAACTTCATAGTTACTTCTAATATCGCACTACATATACTAAACTGCACTCGCCCGGTCAACTTTTACTTTAATACTTTTCGGATTTTGGAATCTTGGCGTCAGGTCTGGAACGAATTTTTCTATTTTCGGCAAAATATCGTGCCACGGTGTAATCGGGCCAATCACGTCACATGAATCGTAGTTACCACGCTTACTACGCTTCCGAGCGTGGTAAGCAAAAAGTTACTATTTCGAGAAGGTTGGAGCGGTCAGCGTAGTAGATTTTCGCGAGATTGGAACGAAAATAGTATTTGTTAAAAGGATGAAACACGCTGTAAGAGACTAGAGGATTGTATGGGAGTCCGGGGCCCCTCCGCTTTGGGAGGTGGGGGCAGTCTTCGCTCAGCCTTGCTGTTAGTTCAGACGTGCATGACAGGAGTCAGTACGCATTAGTTCTGCTTGATCGTGAATGATCTTATTGGTAAAAAATTTATTTTATGCATGATCCTTTTTGTCAGATTTGGTTTGTTAAGCTACCACGCAAAGGCGAGAACAAATCGTTTTGCATATTAATTTGTATTTCTTTTCCCTGGTTTTCTTTTGTTGATTTATTTGCACCATTTTAGTTAACCCTAGCATGGCACCAAGCCCCGCACTGCTTGCCGACCGTCCTCCAACTCCACCCTCACCAAGTGAGCGATCTGAGTCACCCCCTCCGCATCGACTAACCGCCCAAAGTAAGTAAATAAACAGAGCAATTAAGATTAGGCTGTTTAAGATGAATTGCTACCAGTTTTTTGCGCTAGCTTTATGTTATCGTTGTGCTAACAGGTCATACTGTAATCTGGAGGCTTGTTACAAGACAAGTTTTAGGCGTCTGATTCGTCTGCCGGCTCGAGAGAGCCTAAGTCAGGCATTTGTTCAGAACCGTTGCTGCAATTTTGCTGAACTTGCTCGAAAAGCCCGGTCATCCTTGGTTGTAAGGTTGTGGCGGTCGGAGAACTGTCTTATTCTCCTGGCAGCAAACCCCATTTTCCGTAATCTACCAGTTTGGAGGCATCTGCTGGAGACACATTGATGTTGTACCATAGTGTTTTTTTTTGTTATTTGTATGTCAGTTTATGGCGAAAGCTGAATTAAAAAGTTTAAAAAAAAAAATATATAAATTTTTTGGCCCTTCTGGACAAGGGTCCTCTTCTGGCTCAAGCCTCCTAAGCTTGAGCCTGAAGAGGTCCCGTGCCAAGAAGGGCCAAAATATAGCTCTCATAAAATGTAGCTGACGTATCCGTTTTGCATTGTCAGTTAGTTCTTTTCAAACTATCTTTTGAAATCTTTATTCTAGGCTTATTAGAGGCGTTACGTCCTTCTATCTATCAGATGCACTGTTGGGGGGGGGGGGGGTAGGTGGGTGGTATCGGTGATGGAACCGGACCGGATTTGGGCACTTGGGGAGAGTTGTAGGGGGGGGGGGGGGCTGGAATCCTGGTGATCGGGTTATAAGGTACTTCCAGATGTGCTAGGACGATGAACGACGGAGGCCCAGATTTCCGGTGATCGAGAGTTGAGGTAGCCTACTTCCAGTCTGCTAGGATGATGAAACATGACTTGAACGTTAGAGACTTGACAAGCTTGGCTTAGAAATTGTCACTTCCCAGATCCGACCATCCCTTAAAGGACCTCTCGCACTATTTACTTTTCAACTTCCAGTATTTTAAAATATTTGAATACTTTAAAACTAGGCTGTGCTTTCAACAAATAACCCACGGTTTTGGCTGTTTTAAGCCTTTTCCCAGTCCCGTTGACTTAACAGGGAAAAAAAATTTACAAAACCGTTTTTTCTGATGGAGAAACTTCTCGCAGACAACCATCGACAGCGTGATACACATCGAAGGTAACAAAACACTGCAAGTGTGAAAATTAGCGTGGCCTTGTTAGAGGGGTTACAATGTACCGTACGAAATTCGGGTCTCCGGGTTTAGAAATATATGGAGTGATTATGGATGTAGGTTGCGTTAGTATTATAGGTAAGACAAGTCCGTTAAAGTACTAATCTTAACCGCAAAGTAAAAAAATACTTTGAAGCAAAATATACATTTCCATAATCCCCATGATCACTTTTGCCTCGAGGGTTTTGCTGGGAAATTAATGTCTAGCTCCGTTAAAGTACTCATCTTAACCGCAAAGTAAAAAAAAAAAACTTTTAAGCAAAATATACATTTTTATGATCTCTATGATCACTTTTGCCTAAAGGGTTTTGCTTGGAAATTAATTTCTAGAAAGTACGCATCTTAACCGCAAAGTAAAAAAAAAAAAAAAAAAAATTTTGGCCAAACGATAGCCTACATTTCGTGATCCACGAGGGCTAGGGCCCATGGTCCTTGTGCCACAAAAGTTTTGCTTAAAAAATGAATTTCTAGCACCCTTGAAGTGCGCATCTTAACCGAAAATTCAAAACAATACTTTTGACCAAACTATAGGCCGACATATTTATGATCCACATATGGCACTTTACACAAGGGACTGTACCATGACCAGTAAAATTTCGAATACAATTTAGAAGTCTAGGACTCCATTATCGGAGCCACGTAGACATACCAGGACCCACAAGACGGGGTCTCATGGTGAAAACCAAATAAAACCAAATTTATAATTTTAATGGGGAAGACGCCCTTGAGATGGAAACATTGTATAAGTAGTGAACTGATAGACAAAATTGCTTCTCAGCCGGGATTTGAACCCAGGACCCTCTTCTTACAAGGCAGTCGCTCTACCAACTGAGCTACCGAGGGGCTTGTGAACTGAGTTCGCAAACCACTACAATAGTCTGATAGAAGCCGGCCATAGGAACAGTGATCCCGCCCGAAGGTAAATTCATCTAACCAGTTCTTGGGAATCGCAGATTGACACGGAACCGCTCTCCGTTGTCAAATATATCATTGATTTGCGACAAAAACTCAGCTTGTACCGAGATCTATCAAGAGAGAGTCAAGAAGAAGCCAGTAAATCAGCCAAGCTCTGGTATGACCGCAAGACGAAACAGCGAGAACTCCGAGAGGACGACGAAGTTCTGCTACTTCTCCCTCAAGGAAACCACAAACTCGAAGTCTCGTGGAGAGGTCCGTACAGAGTATTGAGAAGAGTTGGCCGAGTCAACTATGAGATCCAACTCGATGGCCCTAGAAAGAAAACCGAGGTTTTCCATATAAACCTCCTCAGGAAATTCTTCCGCCGAACGCCATCCGATCAGCGTCAAAATGACTCCCAACATAACGCAACTAGCCTGTTCTGCTTGATGCAACCAGACGAAGATGAAGAAGCTGATGATAATCTTCAAAACTTTCCAGAAGACCCATCAGAAGAGCCAGTTGACTTCGACACCATCATTGACCGGGGCATCGAAGGAGACGACAGAGCCAAAATTAAATCTCTTCTTGAAGAATACAAAGACGTCATCAGCAACAACATCGGAGTCATGAAAGACGTAGAACACGACATCGACACCGGAGATGCCAAGCCAATCAGAATGCAGCCATACCGCATTCCAGAAGCGAAACTTAAAGCGGTCAAATCAGAGCTGGACCGTCTTGTCAAGCTGGGTGTCATCCAGCGCTCGCAATCAGATTGGGCTTCTCCTATAGTCATCGTTCCGAAGAAATCCGGAGAAATCCGAATCTGTTCGGACAGCCGACGACTCAACAACATCACGAAACCAGAAATCTATCCTATGCCTAGGATAGATGAACTGGTTCCCATGGTGTCGAAGTACCGCTATATCAGTGTGTTCGATTGCCGCTACGGGTACTGGCAAATCCGTCTGACCAAGAACGGGCGCATAAAAGGAGCATTCACCACCCCATTCGGTACATACGAGTGGCTGGTGATGCCCTTCGGCCTACGAAACGCGCCGTTCACCTACCAGCGGTACATGGACAAAATCCTGGAAGAGTTTCACGACTTTTGCCGAGCGTTCTTCGACGACATCGTCATCTTCAGCGTGACAATCGAGGAACACATCCAACATCTGCGCGCTGTACTCGATCGCCTACGACGACAGAAAGTGACCATCGGACCTGCAAAGGCGAAAGTCGCCTGCTCAAAAGTTGAGTATCTAGGACACATTGTCGGCAACGGACGTATTCAACCATCCGACACCAAAACCGAATCCGTTCAAAACTTCAAACGCCCACAAACGAAGACGCAGCTCCGCGCCTTTTTAGGCCTTACTGGCTATTATCAAAATTTCGTCAAAAACTACGCAGCAGTGGCCCGCCCGTTGACGGAGCTGACGAGGAAAGGAGTTCCAGACAAAATCACCAAGTCTTGGAAACCAGTTCACGAGTCAGCATTTCAACACCTGAAAACATCACTGTGTAGGCCACCGATCCTACGTAGTCCGGACTTTGATAGGCCGTTTGTGCTACAAACGGACGCGAGCGATTTTGCGCTGGGTGCGGTGCTGACCCAGGAGTACTCCGACGGGGAGCACCCAGTGAGTTATGTGTCGAAAAAGCTCCTGCCACGTGAATGCAACTTCTCCACAGTTGAAAAAGAGTGCTACGCCATCAAGTGGGCAATTCAGAAATTAGAGTACTATTTGTACGGAAGACATTTTACTGTGCAAACCGACCACTCGCCATTACAGTGGTTAAATTCTGTGAAATCCACCAACCGACGTTTGGCAAGATGGTCGGCCGAACTGCAACAATATGATTTCGAAATCAAGGCAAGACCAGGAACAGCAAATGCAAATGCTGATGCCATGTCACGTTTTGGACATGATTGATTTCTATCATATTTACGGTGTCCATGTTTTGTAATTGTTTAACCTGTGCATTTTTTTTTGGTTCTTTCTTGTATTTTTTTTTCTTGCCTCAGATGTTTTCTTGAAAAGGGGGAGTTTAATTTTAAGGGGGGAGGGATGTTGGGAATCGTCCGACTCCGTTTTTCACCTTATTTGAATACTCCGCGCTTTTCCCGTTTATAACGCCATCTAGCAGTGTTGAGTAAAGTAAAGTATCTTCATAGAAGCGCTACCAGTTCAGTTGGTAGACAGCTTTCAACCAGATCAATGGCTTCTAATATTTAAAGTGGATTTGTTGTAATTTTAAGGTAAACCTTTTTCGGATTATTATATTAGTATATAATTAAGATATTAATTATGAATTGAAGTATTCATTCTTAAAGTAAAATCATAAAGTAAAAGAATTATTATTTATAGGGTTCCTGACTTTCCTGACTTTCCTGACTTCACGTATACCTGGCTTGTACATTTGTAAATACTCGTTGTTACAATAAACGTTATTTAACGTTGGACCGGAGGAATTGGCGTGCCAGAGAGGTTTTCCCAACAATACTTATGATCCTAAAGGGTCGCTTAATTTTGCCTCGAGGGTTTTGATGACAGAGTGCACATCATCATAGCCAAGTGCAAAAATAAAATACTTTTTACCAAACTATGATTATTCTTATCTCAAGCGTCTTACTTACAAATGATACCAACAAATCCACGAATCGGCAAACTGCTACTTTCATCCTCTGACCCAAACTTGCAAGTGCCATATGAGCTTCTAGCTCTTGTTTAAAGTATTCGGATCTGTAATTTCTTCTGACAGTAGACAGTCTACATTATTAAATAATGTTTGCTCTATGTTAACCAATCTTTCCTGTGAAATCGCATTTGCAGTCTGCTCAAGTTTTCTAGGAGATTCTTCAGCCATGGATATCGTAATCCCGTTACCGCGACTCCGCGATACAAAAAATTGCGCAGTACTTTAAATTTAAAAAGCAATAAAACTCACCTTATCAAGCATTGAGCCGTCCTGCCTAGCCGCTTTTAATCTTTCGCCCGCAACTATGCTCATTCTTTATTTTTCTAACATATTGTGTATTTTCAGTCAACAACTTCTAGGGGCTTTCATGTAAAACTTGTAAAAAATCAGCTGGAAAACACAGAACGAGGTCATGGGTGCTTTAAAACAGAGCTGGGCTAAACAAGTTTATGTCCATCTCCGAACGCCTAGAGGATCCGTTCTATCTTTCCCCTGAATAGAATGCTCTTACTCCCTCCGTAAGTGGAGGGCCTGCTCAGTTCGCTACACACATCTTCAGTACTTCTGTTTAGGCCGGATTATCCAACCCCTTAGAGCTGGTACGTAAACAGCTCCGTTCTGTAGACAGACGGTTTATTTTTTGAGGCAGAGAAAGTCGGAGACATTTTCTGAAGCGGAAGTCACGGATTATTTATTTTCCTTTTGCCCTTGGCGTCTTCCCTCTGGTAAACGCCTGGGAGTCATAGCCACGATTGTAATATCTGGGATGACGCATTCACCTCAATAATTGGGAAGGGTGTAAATGTGATGGTAATCCTAATGGTGCTCGGTGTCTCTTTATTCCATAGGTTCTCCCTGGTAGTGATGTTCCACTTGAAGGCTTAAAGGCCTCCTCGTACTATTGTCTGTGTATGTTCCTTTTTCAAACTCATGGGAGTCAGAGGCACGATTGTAAGATCTGGGATGACGCATTCACCTCAATAATTGTGAAGGAGTGTAAATGTGATGATAATCCTAATGGTGCTCGGTGTCTCTTTATTCCATAGGTTCTCGCCGGTAGTGATGTTCTACTTGAAGGCTTAAAGGCCTCCTCGTACTATTTTCTGTGTATGTTCCTTTTTTAAACTCGTGGGAGTCAGAGCCACGATTGTAAGATCTGGGATGACGCATTCACCTCAACAATTGGGAAGGAGTGTAAATGTGATGATAATCCTAATGGTGCTCGGTGTCTCTTTATTCCATAGGTTCTCGCCGGTAGTGATGTTCTACTTGAAGGTTTAAAGGCCTCCTCGTACTATTTTCTGTGTATGTTCCTTTTTTAAACTCGTGGGAGTCAGAGCCACGATTGTAAGATCTGGGATGACGCATTCACCTCAATAATTGGGAAGGAGTGTAAATATGATGATAATCCCAATGGTGCTCGGTGTCTCTTTATTCCATAGGTTCTCGCCGGTAATGATGTCCCAGGTAAAGGCTTAAAGGCCTCCTCGTACTATTTACTGCGTATGTTCCTTGTATATGGCACTTTGCCATATAGCGATCGTAGTCTGTCGGTCGGACGATTGTCAGAGGGGGAGCCGGAAATCGTCTGACACGCTGAGTGGAGCGATCGGGATTAAATTTTAGGTACATCATTGACAGAACTGAATAGGATTTGGTTGCTGTGGGGGGAGTTCAAGGGGGATTCCTTAATTCCGGGGATCCTGGGTTAAGGTCTAGGACGGTGAAACTTGGCAGGCATATCAGGGATCTTACCAGATTCGAATGGGTGATTGGGTCTTAATGAAACTTGATTTATAAAGACCTCGTGTCTCAAATTGATCATTCCTACCGGATCCGACGAATGAAGGGGGGGCGGTAGAGGGGTGAACCGGAAATGTTGTGACACGCTTATAGCGGAGCGATCGGGACGAAACTTGGTGGAAAGAACAATCACTAGCCCTAGGTACATCAGTGACAGAACCGGGCCAGGTTCACGCACTGCGAGGTAGTTGGAGGGGGGGGGGGGCGGAATTGTGGTGATGCGGAGATAAGGTACTCCCAGGTGAGCTAGGACGATGAAACTTGGCAGGCGTATCAGGGGTCCGACCAGATGAACCTGGAAATAGTCAGTTCCCCGGTCCGACCATCGTGGGGGGGGAGTGGAGGGAGGGGGGATGCGGAATCTTGAGGTTTGTATAAGTTTCGAACGGGGATCTGATCAAAATGAAACTTAATATTTGGAATTACCTCGTGTCTCAGATGTCCCATCTTAAGTCCGGACCGGATCCAATGAATGGGGGGGGGGGGTGGAGGGGAAACCTGAAATCTTGTGATACGCTTAGAGTGGACGGATTGAGACGAAACTTGGGGTGAATAATATAGTACAGTCAATATAAGTTTTGACTGCAAACAAATTGCAACAGAAATGATTTTTACACACTTACACACACACGATCGTTTTGTAGAGAAAAAAAGACTTTGCAACATATTACAAGTTGAGAAACCTAGCGGGGTACAAAATTCGTGTGTTTAATATTTCCTATTTAATTTTTTATTTTTCAGCTGATTTTCGTTTTTTCTTAAGCCTTAGTGTTCATGGGATACACATTTCTGATGTAGTTTTATATGCTGAACTCGAATATCACATCATATTAAAGATAGGGTCCCCGGAAAGTGCTTCATATTCCTCACTTTTCCTGAAATCCATATTTCTATTACATTATCCGCTGTTCGCACTTAGGACCGACTAGAGACGCAAATGGATGTGTTGGATGGCCAAAACTGTATTCGTTATTAATAATTACTTATTATTTGACTAATAATTATTTAATTCTTCTATATTTGGTTAACGTCACTAATTTTAGAATCATCATTTGTCCCTCCTAGTTAGGCTCATGAGTTTTAATTGCGATATGAGTAATCTATCCTTTTTCATGTTGAACCGTTTTCGACCCTAAGAAAAAACGGGCTGTTCTTAATTGTCTACTCAAGCCTATGTGTGGGATGAGTAAAGCTTAACTTGAACATGAAATACGTCGTATGAAATTCGGGTTTGCTTGTTCGATAATGGATGGACACTGGTGGAAGTACGCTGCATTAGTCTTATATAACACTGGTCCTTTTTCATGTTGAACCGTTTTCGACCCTAAGAAAAAACGGGCTGTTCTTAATTGTCTACTCAAGCCTATGTGTGGGATGAGTAAAGCTTAACTTGAACATGAAATACGTCGTATGAAATTCGGGTTTGCTTGTTCGATAATGGATGGACACTGGTGGAAGTACGCTGCATTAGTCTTATATAACACTGGTCCTTTAAAAGATCTGCTGTGCCCATAATAATAACCAAACTACTTGCTTAATAGCTCCATACATTCTTAAAGAATATCTCGCACTATTTAATGTTTATCTTCTAATATTGAAAACTGTTTGAATACTATAAAACTAAGCTCTGATGTAAACAAAAAATTATCCACGGCACGGCTATGGCTGTTTTAAGCTTATTATATAGGCTAATTGACTTCGAGCAAAAAGTCGGCAGAATTCAGATAACCGGTTTTAAGAATTAATAGCATGATACCCGAACACTCGTCAGGAGTAAAATGCGCATGGAAAATAGTGAATCGTGGCAAGTGCAATGATTAGTGACGTTGTCGTTAGCGGGCTTAAAATGTAACATATGAAATTTGGGTCGCCCGGCCTAAGAATTAATGAAGGCAGTTACGGTAGTAGGTTGCATTGGCAATATGGACACGACATGTCCGTTAAAGAGTTTTCATTCTGTGCATTCTAAACCCCTAACGACGCTTGTGCGATTCGGAATTACCTGGGAAATACATGGCTGGGAGAATGGCTCTCGGGAGAAAAACCAAAGAGAAATATCATATTTAGCTGATCTACGAAACTTTGGACTCGCATCATCCGTCAAACGTCTGTTTGCAAGGTTTCTCATTCATCAGGAAAGCGGTTATGTGAAGTATTATAGTCAATAGCCAATTGGCCATATAAAATAGATACGCAAAAATATAATTATGCTTTGCAGCACTCATTACATCTTACGTTTTATCTCCACTTTTATGAATTGGCCTTGTTTTATTTTTACTTCGTTTCTAGCCTGCAGAATACCTGGAACATATCCAGAAAGGGACCCTCCTATCTGTTTTGTTACGGAAATTCGTTAGGAAACTCGCGTACCATTTGGAGTCCCCAGTTATTTCCAGATGTTTTATCAGTTAGCATTTCATGCCGCTGTTAATTTTGCTTGTCGGACTTGAGGCGTTGTCTTTTTGGTCTTTGATAAAGAAAGCTTCATCGTCCCATTTGTATTTCCACGCCTTTGTGTCCAATTATGGACGCTCCCTTCTTTGTAACAGTGGATATTTGCTACTGCTATTTGCTATATAACAGTGCTATTGCTTGGGATGTCGACTCGATGGTTAACCAAAACACACACGGCAACCTGGAGATAGCCTTCAGCTCTACTTTAAAGAAATTGTCTGGTCATTCATGTTTCTCTCATCTTCTGTGTATTACTTTTGGCATCCATAGAGTTAGTTCCAAAATCTCGCGCAGAACAGCTTTTGGGCCACACTTTGACCCTTCGAAGGTCGTAAATTAACGATTCTGGAATCGAACCAGTTGGGAGTGTTCTGGGGAACTTGCTAAATCGTAACTCTCTTCAGTCATCCACGTTGTTTAAAAAGTAAAGTCTGGAAATTGTTTTCCATTGAAAGCATCCTTGATAGAACAGTTTGGACGGAGTATAGACTTTGATCTAGTGTGTGCAAAATGCCGACTTCTTCCATTTATGTGGAATTGCAATCCCCGTGTGAGTTATTTTTGTAGTCGGTGCCTTGGAAAGCTGTGGGAATGATATATAGATAGAAAATTTATTTTACAGATCCACCTTCATGGCTACACTCTACACAACCAAATTTACGATTGTTGTGGCTATTGTAACAAAAATACTTACAATGTTTGTGTCAATGCACTTAAACAATAACTAACCCTGATACAAAAGGTACGGAGTCCTGCTTTTCTCTGCATAAAAAATTCCTTTACGGTAGTTTCTGGGTTAATTATCTCAGTATTATCTACTTTAAAAACATTGATTTGCCTAAACGTTTCAGACATACATAATTCAAAATTTTGTATCTAGGCCCATTTTAGTGTGAACAGGCTTGGTTAAAAGTTGTACGAAATCCGAAATGAATTTTCTTTTTATATCTGAATGTGTTTCTTAGGTATAGGACAGGGTTTGGATACCCTAGAACTTGCCATTCATTCTGGTCGATTTCTGACGTTTTGGTAGGAGTAAGATTCGGGAGGGGAGAGGGTGAGCTACCATTGCTGAACCGATGTCGGTGCGTAGCTTTTTGCGTTCCTGCAGTGTGTGAAGGTCATGCCGAGAATAGTGGTTCATGTCCAACTAATCTTACGAAATACTAAAACGGTTATTAATCCGTCGTGGAACAGGGTTTCGTGGTGCAGCGCGAAGTGCCTAGGTGTCCAACCACACCAATAACCAGCCAAACCCAAAGCGTCTATGGTGGTGCCCCTGACTTGCCGCTTTTTATGGCACTTGCCCTTCGGCCAAGTGCCATATAGCGATCGCAGTTTCTGTCCGTCCGTCGGTCGGTCGGTCTGTCCAGGTTTTGCTAGTTCGGGCACTTCCACATAAGCTAGGACGATGAAACTTGGCCGGCATATCAAGGACCCCAAATGATTAAGTTGGAAGTAGTCACTTCTCCGATCCGAGCATCTGGGGGGAGTGGTGACATTGGGGGGAGTTGAGGGGGGAACCGGAAATCTTGGAAAACGCTTAGAGTGGAGAGATTGGGATGAAACGTAATGGAAAGAACAAGCACGAGTCCTAGATACGTGATTGACATAACCGGACTGGATTCCACTCAATGTGGGGGAGTAGGAGGGGGGGGGATCCGAATTTCTAGTGGTCCCGCGAGTTCGGTATTTCCTGCTGTGCTAGGACGATGAAACTTGGCAACCGTGTCAGGGACCCGAACAGATAGACTTGAGAATAGTCGTTTCCCCGATCCGACTATCTGGGGGGGGGGGGCGTGGAGGAAGAGGAGTCCGAGAAATTGAGGTATTTTTAACGGGTGATCGGACCTTAACGAAACCTGATATATAGAAAGACCTCGTGTCTCAGACGCCCCATTTTAGATATGGAGCGGATCCGGTGACATTGGGGGGAGTTAGAGGGAGAACCGGAAATCTTGGGAAACGCTTAGAGTAGAGGGTTCGGGATGAAACTTGGCGGGAAGAACAAACACAAGTCCTAGATACGCGAATGACATAAACGGACCGGATCCGGTCACTGTGGGGGGGGGGGGGGGGTCCGAAAACTTTGTGACATGCACAAAAACAAACGGATGTGCCGAATGGGATGCAAGTTGGACAGTACCAAGTTTGTGCGGCCTCGATTTTTCATTTGGCATCCGAACCGGATCCGACCAAAGTAGGGGGAGGGTGAAGCGGGAACCGGAAATTTGAAGATATGCTCCGGTTCGAGTTAAACTTGATGGGCGGGAAGAGGAGATGAGATGCGAAATTTATGTGTCCGAGTCGTATTCGGCCATAGTGGGGGGAGTTGGAGGGGAGTCCCGGAAATGTTGTGGCTCGCATACGGGTTAAACGAGTGGAGTGATTTGAATGAAACTTGGAAAGTAGAGAGATCGTATGCGTTAGATGGCATATTTTTGAGGGTCCGGATCGGATCCAAGCACGGTGGGGAGGGGTACCGGAATTTCCGGAAAAATGCTCAGATTTATTTTCGCGCTTCTCATACCACCTACTCGTAACAAGTGCCATATGAGCTCGTAGCTCTTGTTTGAAGCTTTGAGAGCTCCGGGTGCCTCAGAACCTGGATTTGAACTGGGGTTGTCGCAAGCCACATTGTCTGTTAAGTTTATCAGACAAGCTGAATGTTTGCCCAGGATTTGGATGTACGACATCGGAAACTAAAGAGGAAAATTTATCAGCTTCTAAAGGTGGCAAAGGATATAGATTTTCTGCTGAGAATGCTTGTGTTGCAGACGCTTGAATTCAAAAGCGAAATTTGGCAAAATTTACCGTACGAAAAATGGTGATACTATATGGTGGGCTGGCAAGTAAGAGGGTGGTTTGGCTCAGGTGGGATGATAGCCACTCCTTGAATATTGGCGTTGTTATCAAGATTGGAGTGGTGGCGCCATCTCAAATTTGTTTCGACATCCCCGTGAGATTGAGCCAGCCCAGTTTCTATGCCTAACATCACTCATCTGAGGCGCAGCGCCAAGAAATGGGGTGTGGCGTAGGCTAGTCATTGGCGTCCTTCTTGGATGCGAACACTTTGAAGCAGTTCTAGAATGGAGAATTGTGATGAGGGGTTACCCACTCCCCGGCACCTGCTGTACATCCTCTCCGGCACCGACCAAAACTACCGGTGCCGGCCAAATTAGGTGATTTCCGCTTTTGCTGATTTTAATGTTCTAACATGTGGCAACCGGTGCTGGCACCGGGCACTTGCTGTACAATAAAAATCGAGAGTGGGAAACCCCTCGGTTGAGGTTTTGGTATTTTAATTACCTTATTGATGAACCTAGGTGCAGGTGAGACATGCATTTCTAAATGCATCTTTAATTTCTACAGCACCTTTTTTTTTCCGCCCCTAAAACAGTCGTATGGGAATAAAACAGAGCTAGAAGCTCATATGGCACTTGCAAGGGTTGTTCAGAAGATGAAATATAGAATTTGCCTTTTCGTGGGTTGGTTCTGATCATTTGTAAGCAAAACCCTTGTGATAAGAATGACCATGGACTTGTAAATCACGAGGATGTATCGTTTGGTAAAAAGTATTTTATTTTTGAACTTGGCTGCAATGACGCACACTTTAAAGGAGCTAGAAATTCCTCTGTAAGAAAAACCCTTGAGGCAAAAACGGGAACAGGCCCTTGTGGATCATTGATACATACCGTTTGGTCAAAACTATTTTTTTCACTTTTCGGTTACGATGCACACTTTAAGGGTGCTAGAAATAAATGTGTAAGCAAAACACTTGTGGCGCAAATGATCGTGGGTTGAGGTGTATCGTTTGATCAAAAGTACTTTTCGACTTTGCGGTTAAGATGCGCACTTAAGGGAGCTGAACTTCATTTGTAAGCAAAACCCTTGAGGTAAAACTGATAATGGGCTCATGGGGATCATGAAAATGTATGTTTTGCCTAAAAGTATTTTTCTTACTTTGCGGTCAAGATTGGTACTTTAAGGAATAGTCGGTTTGGGAAGTAGCGATTTCTAAGCCAATCTTGTCGAATCTCTAATATTCCAGCCAAGTTTCATCGTCCTAGCACACCTGGAAGTACCTTAACTCGCGATCCCCGGAGTTCCGGACCCCTCCCCCCCTCTCCAACTCCCTCCACAGTGCCCGGAGCCAATCCGGTTCTGTAAATGATTCATCCAGAACGTTCCATCCCGATCTCTCCAGTCTAAGCTGGTAACGTATCCCCCCCCCTCCCCAGTAGTTGTGGGATCCGGTCCGGCCGGACATGAAAAAGATCACCAGAGACATGTCCTCTGTTCAGTTATTAAATTTCGCCCGAATCCGATCACACCGTTCCAAAGTCACGCATGACTCAATATTCCGGATTCCCCTCCCTCCACTCCCCTCACGATTATCGGATCGTGAAAATGTTTACTTCCAAGTCAGTTTGATCGGGTCCCTGATATGCCTGCCAAGTTTCGTCGTGAAAATCCCCAAAACCGCCGTCACCGGAATTCAGCCCCCCCCCCCCCCCCCAAGTGTCCGGATCCAGTCTAATTATGTAAAAGATTCATCTAGAGCTGATGCTTGGTCTTCCCAGCAAGGGAAGCTCACTCCGTTCGAAAGCTACACACTACTCAATTTTCCGGATTCCCCCGCCGTCCACTGCCCCCCCCCCCCCCCCCAGATGGTCGAATCTCCAAGCTAGTTTGGTCGGGTCCTTGATATGCCTGCCAAGTTTCATCGTCCTAGCACATCTGGTAAGTACCCTGACTCGAGAAAGTGTGACAGACTGCCCTCAATTCCCCCGCCCTCCACTCCCCCCCCCAGATGGTCGGGTCGGGAATCTGATTATTTCCAGGTTAGTTTGATCGGGTCCCTGATAAGCCTGCCAAGTTTCATCGTGCTAGCAGATCTGGAAGTACTCGAACTTGAAAAAGTGTGACAGAAAAACCGACCGACAGACAGACGGAATTGCGATCGGTATATGCCACTTGAGCCAGAGGCTAAATGTGCTATAAAAATCAAGAACTCGCAAAGAGCCAAGGGCTTCAGCTTTCTTTTGACATGAATAATGAAATCTACAAATATTCCTTCAGCCCAAGCTGACTGCGAATCATATTTGCAAGGGTCCTCTTCAGGCTCAAAGCCGCTTAAGTTGGAAAACGAACTTGTGGGAAAATGATTTTTTGTGGGAAAAAATCATTTTCCCACAAGTTCGTTTTTCCAACTTAAGCGGCTTTGACCCTGAACAGGACCCTTGCCAAGAAAGGTCAAAATATAGCTCTAATAAAATTCAGCTGACATATCCTTTTTGCGCTGTCACAAATGAAATCTAGTTCCTTTTCTCTGATTTCTTGTTTCTCTTTTGATGTTCGTTTGTTCTGTTGCGATACTTTGGACGGTCGTGAAAGTTATGCGTGGCGCCGTTATAAGTTAGGCGGGGTCCAAATTAAAATATCGCTACTATACTGAAAGTCCCGGTTTTACTGGTAGTGTATGCGGGCATCTGCTACTTTAGAAGGTTATGAAGTCGTCGAGTGAGATAATGAAGTTATTTGAAAGTTTCTAAGTGTATTACTTCCTTCTAGTCTGGGATGAAACAAACTTTTAATATATGGATCAAGCACTTGCGTAATTGAAATGCAAGACATGCCCTACGGTCTTGCTGAACGTAACTTAATTGAGATTAGTTCCTCCTCTGCCAACTGGTGGATATCGGGCATCAGCTTAACCTCTTCCTCAATAGACACGTCATATCTATGGTGCAGAAAGAACGTTTCGGAGTAGTACCGCTTTGAGGTTTTATGGTGGGAGTACAATTGGCGTATATCCGAGTATATTTCAGTTCCGAGCGTTGCAGTAAGACACATTTCTAGTGCAAAATTGGGCATAAAAATACGACAAAATATGGTCGGGCTGTACGCTGTACGAGGAGTGATTCAACATACGGGTAATAAACAATAACTTTTCTCGAACAGGTATGTAATGCATATCATCCTATAACCCACGGTCAGTTATATTACGATAATCTTCACAAAGAAAGTTAGCGGTAGATTTGAGTTCTTGTCACCCGCCAGAGAGGAGGATATGAAGTCATATCACCCTCCAGAGAGGTTGATATGAAGTCAAATGTTCGAACAAGTTATAAAAAATTAACACACCTCCATCTTGGATGATATTGGAGTAACACCTTGATGGCCATTTAAAATATCAACCTTGCTGCGCTCGACAGATATTTTTCATAACCTACCTCGCCTTTGGCTCGGATAGCTTGGGGATCATCAAATGTATCTTTGGTCAAAAGTATATTTTGTACTTAGCGATGAGTACTTTAAGGAACTCATTCGTATCAAAACCCTTGATGCGAATATTAGCATGGGCCCTTGGGGATCCTGAATATGTATCTTTTGGATAAAAGTATTCTTCCCTTTGCGGTTAAGATGCGCACTTTAAGGGGACCTGGTGCTTTATGACTAATATTAAAGGTTAACTTCCGACATCGAGGTGGCTCGGATAGGTTATTTTCGACGACCTGGTGTTATTTTCCGATTTCAACCTCGATGTCGGAAGTTAACCTTTAATATTAGTCATAAAGCACCAGGTCCCCTTAAAGTGCGCATCTTAACCGCAAAGGGAAAAATACTTTTATCTAGGGATGGGGCGAATAAGACAAATCTTTTGAGCGAAATTGCGGAATGAACGAATGGATTTACGAATTATATTAAAAAAATAAAAGTCAAGTTCACACATTCTGATCATTATCTCCACATCTTACCCCGAAAGCTCCCGATGTTCCATAGCCTTTTTGAAAACCTCCCAAACCTACGAATGTCGCCACAATTTCTCTTTCTCGTACTTCTTACCGAATCCTTTGTTTCCACCGAGATGAGGGTTTACCGACCTAATGAAAATGTGTCTATGGCTGACAATTGACAATTTTACCGTGTTCTTCAAAACTGTGCTAACTACATTTTTACAATTTTTGGGCCCTGTTTTGTGTATAGAAGTAGGAACTCAGAAAGTTAAAAATAGTCTACCTGTTAGATGGAGCTCATGTCGTCATCTAACACTTAGCACAGTTTAACAGAATACCAAATCAGTATGTTCTTTCCAATGGTATAGTTACTCATTTAAAAAAAAAAATTTAGTTAGCACATTTTTGAAGAACACGGTACAATTAATGAGCGTGTCCGAAAGCTTTCAGGACTGTAAATGCTGCATGTAATGCTGCATTTTTGTTTTTATTTTCGTCCGAAAGCTCTTACCTTATATGCAGCATTAAATGCAGCATTTACAGCACTAAAAGCTTTCGGACACGTTCTTTATTTCTTCTCTGACACTTCTAATTCCGAAATTTAGCCTTAATCGCCAGCTCCCCAGTTTCTTCTTGAAAATTCAGCGTAAAATTTAGCATCTTCGCTGAATTTTTCGATGAATTTTATGCTGAATTAATGCTGCATTAACTGAGCGAAACTTTAAGTCCGAAAGCGAAATGCTGCATAAAATGCTGAATTAATTCAGCATTTTCGTTCGTTTCCGAGCTTTCGGACACGCTCAGTGTTTAATGTTTTCTTTCCTTCCAGATTACATGATGCAAGGCTTGCCCTATCCACCCAGTGGATATTCAGAGCTAGACAGTGCCCATGCCCCACCCGGTCGCGACCCTTCTATAGGAGGAGGAAGCCAAGCTCCAGAAAGATACAGTAAGTTCCTCTGCCGCTTCTAGGTAGGAGGGATATCGAAATGATGCCCTTGGCCGTCCCCCTGAAATATGCATGATCAGTTGTGTTCGGTTTGGTTATTTTTCCAGCCGGATGAAACTTCACAGACTGAATTTTCCCATAACGAGCGTGTTTCACCCTACTTGCCGTAGTTACTACGCATTACGTCACGAATCCTGGCTTCTTGGCGTCAAGGCTAGAACGCATTTTTCTATTTTCAGCAAAATATTGTGCCACGAGCTAATCCGGCCAATCACGTCACAGGGATTCGTAGTTACCACGCTTACTATGCTCGAGCGTGGTAAGCAAATAGTTACTAATTTTTTTTAAACTCGTAGCCGTAATTTAACTTATTTTATATTACCTAAAAAAAAGAAAAAAAATCACATTTCCTACTTTTTGTGGCTACTCCTCCTTCCCTCAGTGACGTTAATTTTAATCTATTTTTACCCACTTTTAACTATTTACGTCACTTAACTTTTGAAAATAAGCCCGTATTGTATTTACTCTTCTTCCCCCCTAAGCCTTTTTACTTTTATTTTTTTCTATCCTACAAACCTCATACCTTCACAACCATACATTAAAATTCTACTCCCAAACCAAACTACTGTAAATTACGAAAAAACCCCAGAAAGATTTTACCATACCATACATACAAGGGGAAAAAACGAAAGAAATTGACAAATATATCTTTCCGACTCTAAACAACTATTTTTATTTATTTATTTATTTATTTATTTTTATAACCCGCTGAAAAGACAGAATAGCGGAGTACAAACAATGAAAAAGAACACAAAACACTAAAATACACTAGAATTCACTCTAGAAGAAGGGACAAGCCGTGATGTGCGGGGAAGCTGAGATGGGACGTTGTGGACAATTTTTTACTTATGGCCGAAAGTTTCAGCGATATATCCGGAAGCTTGTAACGCGAAATCAGATGTCTGTTTTTATACCAGGGAGGTAGGAAAAGGAGGAATTTTGCATATCGGTAATAACAAGAACGGAGGGAATGAAGATCTTTTTTCTTTAAAACTGAAGAGAGGCCGGAAAGAAATAAGATAGAATGGTCAGTAAAACTGCTGTAAAGTTTACTAAGGGCTTTTTTATTGTATTTCCCACGAATTTCGAGTATGATACTTGAATCTTTCTTTTTGCATCATTAACCGATTGAGACCGGAACGATTTGAGGCTGTTAGTAATGTGGATGCCCAACCACCGAAGAGATGTGACAAGGGGGATAGTCTTAGTTGGGAGAATAAGCGGCTCTTGGTTAGTTGAATTGAAAGATAAGTATTCGCATTTATTAACGTTCAGAGCCAGACCGATCCGGTCGAAAGCAGCTGAAACAAAAGAAACTGAGTTCTTTAATCCGGTCTTGCTTCGACTTATCAGCAGAATATCATCGGCATAAGCAATATAAGAGATATTAATGGAATTAATAATACAAGTGGTAGGTATAGAAGACAGGATGTTAGAGATGCACATTTTAAAAATGGATGGTGAGAGAACCGCGCCCTGTCGAACGCCACGTTTTATCGGGATTCTAAAATCGGATATCTGTCCATCCACTTTAGTGCGCAGAAAAGAATTTGTATACCAATAACGTAATAAAAAAATAATAGAAATATTTATGCCATGTGAAAAAAGCGAGAAAAGGGCTTGGGTATGTACAATGCTATCAAAAGCTTTCGACAGGTCCAAAGCACAAATATGCAGTTCCAAGCCTTTTTTAGTTGCCTCAACCAGGAGAGACGAAAGAACTCGGTGGGCATGTTGACAACCAATACCTTTTTGGAAACCCAATTGGTTTTCTCCGAAGTTAACATTATTAATAAATGAGGGGAGTAGTACATACTCGAAGACTTTGCTAATCGTGCATGAAACGGTGATGGGACGATAAGAGGTACACTCCGAAGGGGGTTTGCCTTTTTTAATAATTGATGTTACAATTCCGCAAAGAAAACTATTGGGGACGGCAGAGGAACTCAGGCACATTTGGAAGAGCAATTGAAGATGTTGCTCAAGAGGTGGACAATTTATTCTTAGATGTCGAGCCGAAATTCCGTCGTTATCAACAGAAGAGGAACGGAGACGCTTAATAGCAAGTGAGACCGATGACGAAGACACGGGGAGAATATGTGCTTGAGTGAGAAATGGGGGAAGTGAAGCACTCAGCAGCTTAGAATAAACGGCATGAACATAAAAATTAGCGGCACTAAACATTGACGTATAATATGAATTCCATGCGGAATCACTGATAACACTGAGCGACGACTTTCCATCAATTTTGTCTGCATTAATTACATTTGACCAATCACCTTGTGTACGTGGGAACTCGAGTCCTTTTGAACTGATCGAACGAACATGCTTCTTATAAATACGCTTAGTCCGTTGCTTAATATCAAACACGGTGCCAGAACGTGGTCTGCCGCAAGAAACCCAAAGTCTTAACCAAAACTTAGCCTTATTCTTCACTAATTTCAGTTCTGGGTCAAGAGACCAATTTGATTTCCGAGTATTTTTTCGAATTCTTTCTTCCGGCACGGCCACTTCTTCCGCCAACCTCAAACTCGAAACGATCTGGTCGTAATAATTATTAAGACACGAATTGTCATTTGAATACCGCTCAGAAGCCTGCAAAAGGTGGAATGGAACTTTTATATTACTAAGGAGGGAAGATAGCGTAACAGTATACAGCAACAAATCAGCACGATTCCAGTTCCTACGTATAAACCACTTATGACTTCTATCAGATCTAATAGATGAAAGTGCTATATCAGTTGCAGCAATTGTAAATGAAAGAGGTAAATGATCCACATCATTTTCATCCTCAGTGACTAATATAGACGAAATATCAAGAGAGGGAGAGGCAACAACATGGTCAATGTTCGAAAAGCTACCAGAATTATGAACATAAGTGTACATTTTATCCTTATGAACTAACTTATAATCAGGAAGAATATCAAGTACTAAATCAGTTCGAGCTGACGGCTTTAGTAAATCACTGTTAAAATCTCCTGCAATAACAAATTGGTAACCCTGCGAAACAATTGACTTTAGCAGCCTCTCAAGCGAAGCGCAAGCTTTTGAAAACTTGTTGAGGGAAATCAAATTTTTACGATCACACGGTAGATATATATTGACCAGAATCACTTTACCAAGTCTCACTGCTAAAATATATTCATCACTATGGTAGCACACCGGTGATAAAGCACTAAATTTCCGATTGATCATACACGCAAGGCCACCGGATGGCCGCCCAAAAGTGGCTCGAGCATTCGTAAGAAAAAGTAAATGGTCAGTGCTTCTTTTAAGGGCGTTCGAGCTAGCGGCCGTGAGTAAGTGTTCTTGAAGGAGCACAATGTCGTAGTTTAACAGTAGCTCATCTATGTAGTGCTCTTTGTGACGGGTTCCATTTATGTTGAAGCTGACGATAGATATTGGGTGTGTCATTATCGGGCACCACCTACAGCACGTGCTTTCATCACTGGGCATAGCAGACTATACGAGGGATGGTCTCCGTCACAGTTCGCACATTTGGGGGGGTTAGTGCAGGGAGAGTCCTTTGATATGGCGTGGTTGCCAGCGCAACGCGCACATTTTTCTACCGGGCTACTGCATTGGGATTGGAAATGTTCAGGAGATCTGCAGCGGAAGCAGCAACGGGGCGTTTCAATGAAATCATAGACGGAGAAATATTCGTATCCGAGTTTTAGTCCATTCTTGAGAGCCTTAGCTTTTTCAAAACTATCGATGAACTCGACTTTTACGGCTTGGGAAGAGCCAAGCCGTTTCACACCAGAAATGCCCGGGTAGCCAGCGAAGTTACTGACCTCGAAAGAGACTGGGATACCTTTTAGGAGTCCAAAGTGGCGTTTGGAGACGACTTTGGTGACTGTGCCAGTCACTATAGATACGATGGAATCACAGAAATCGGCGGCTACGGACTTTTCAATATTTACGAGGAGTTTGTTCCCTTTGGGCGCACACTCGATATGGACTCGTGGCCTTTAACTTGGTCGATCAATTGCTTCCGGAGGAGGGGGTCGTTGAGTGTTTCAGGTAACTTTGAAACAACAACCATTGCGTGTGTATCAGCTGCTGGAGCAGCCTTTCGAGGAAGTTCCGGGAACTGTCCGTTGTATGAACCAAACTGATTTGATAGGGTTTTCACCATTTCCTCTAAACTGTTCAACTTCGCGTTCAGTCGCGCGAAGGCACTGGCGGGAATACACGGCACTTCGAATGGTGACAGTATCACGAAATTAGGAAGTTCCGTGCCATCAGTATCACATTTTGCGAAGATTTCCAGCATGTCACTAAAATGACTGAAAACGGCATTGGGGCCTTGACGTTTTTTCGGCGGTACATCAGGGTCTACAATCGAGCAGAGAAGTGTCTTAGCTTTCATCACGAGATCGTGTTCAAAGAACTCTCTTCCAAACTTCTTAATTATCTCATCTTCCACGCCCTTTTCCCTGTTATACTGAACAAAATTCAGCACGGGCGAATACATCAAATTCATGTCACTCGTCTCGGCAATCATTTCGGATCTATGACGTCAGCAAACAGCGCACATCAATGCGTCCTTTCAGTACGACGGCTGAATGAATACATATCCAACTCCACACAATATTTAAATTGTACTATAGTACGTAAAATGCATTTTTGTAAACAAACTTCACTAATTCACTTTATCACAACTGTAATTATTATGGCACTTGCAGCCTCTGGCTCAAGTGCCATATACCGATCACAATTCCGTCTGTCGGTCTGTCGGTCGGTCCGAGTTTTTTTGTCCCACATATCAGAGTTAGGGTACTTCCAGATGTGCTAGGACAATAAAAACTTGGCAGGCATATCAGGGACCCGACCAAACTAACCTGGAAATAATCAGTTTCCCGATCCGACCATATGGGGGGGAGTGCGGGGCGCTGGAAACTTGCAAATTTAGGGCATTTTGTCACTTTTTTCTGAGTTAGGGTACTTCTAGATGAGCTAGGACAATGAAACTTGGCAGGAATATCAGGGACCCGACCAAACGAACCTGGAAATAATCAGTTTCCCGATCCGACCATATGCGGGGAAGTGGGGGCGCTCGAAACTTGAAAATTTAGGGCATTTTGTCACACTTTTTCGAGTTAGGGTACTTCCAGATGAGCTAGGACAATGAAACTTGGCAGGAATATCAGGGACCTGACCAAAGTAACCTGGAAATAATAAGTTTCCCGATCCGACCATATGCGGGGGAGTTGGGGCGCTGGAAACTTGAAAATTTAGGGCATTTTGTCACACTTTTTCGAGTGAGGGTACTTCCAGATGAGCTAGGACAATGAAACTTGGCAGGAATATCAGGGACCCGACCAAACTAACCTGGAAATAATCAGTTTCCCGATCCGACCATGTGCGGGGAAGTGGGGGCGCTGAAAACTTGAAAATTTAGGGCATTTTGTCACACTTTTTCGAGTTAGGGTACTTCCAGTTGTGCTAGGACCATGAAACTTGGCAGGCATATCAGAGACCCGACCAAACAAAATTAGGAATAATCATTTTTCTGATCCGACCATTTTGGGGGGGGGGGTGGAGGGCAGGGGAATCCGTGAAACTGAGAAGTGTGTAACTTTCGAACGGATGATCGGATTGTAATGAAACTTCATAACTGAAGAGAATATATATCTGTAATGTCCCGTTTAAAGTCTTGACCGGATTCGGTAGCCAGGGGGGAGTTGGGGGGGGGAGACCGGAAATTTCAAGAAACGGTTAGAATGGAGGGATCGGAGTGAAACTTGCTGGGAAGAACAAGCATCTGCTCTAGATAAGTCCTTTAGACCATTGTACTGGATCCGGACACTTATGGGGGGGGGGGGGGGTCCCGGAATTCCGGTGATGGTGGTTTTTGGATTTTCACGATGAAACTTGGCAGGCATATCAGGGACCCAATCAAACTGACTTCAAAATAAAAATATTGTCGATCAGATAATGGTGGGGGAGTGGAGGGAGGGGAATCCGCAGGGGAATCCGGGAAATTGGGGAATTTACAAACCTGTAATCATAATTACAGGTTTAATCATGATTACAGGTTTGTTTCCTTCCCCGAAGTTGAACCAGAGGATTGACAGCCTGACGAGGACCCTTGCCAAAAAGGGCCGAAATATCGCTGATGGAGAATCGTAGCTGACGTACCCGTTGTAAACATTGTTTGAATAAATGTTTCAAAGTCAGCTTGGGCTCAAAGAATATTTAATAAAAATTTTGTCGATCAGATAATGGTGGGGGGAGTGGAGGGAGGGGAATCCGCAGGGGAATCCGGGAAATTGAGAAGTGTGTAACTTTCGAACGGATGATCGGATTGTAATGAAACTTCATAACTGAATAGAATATATATTTGAAATGTCCCGTTTAAAGTCTTGACCGGATTCGGCAGCCAGAGGGGAGTGGGGGGGGGGGGGGAGACCGGAAATTTCAAGAAACGGTTAGAATGGATGGATCGGAGTGAAACTTGCTGGGAAGAACAAGCATCTGCTCTAGATAAGTCCTTTAGACCATTGTAATGGATCCGGACACTTATGGGGGGGGGGGGGTCCCGGAATTCCGGTGATGGTGGTTTTGGGGATTTTACGATGAAACTTGGCAGGCATATCAGGGACCCAATCAAACTGACTTCAAAATAAAAATTTGTCGATCAGATAATGGTGGGGGGAGTGGAGGGAGGGGAATCCGAAATTTTCAGTCATGCGTAATTTTGGAATGGGTGATCGGATTCGAGTGAAATTTAAGAATTGAACAGAGGACATTTCTCCGCTGATTTTTTTCATATCCGGACCGGATCCGGCAACTATTGGAGGGGGGGGGGGGGGGAATACGTGACCCGTTTAGAATGGAGGGACCGGGATGGAACTTTGTGGGAAGAACAAACAGATGCTCTAGGAAAGTCATTTGCTGAATCGGATTGGCTACGTGCACCGCGGGGGAGCTGGGGGGGGGGGGGCGGAAATCTCGGGAATCGGTTAGAATGATGGTATCGGAGTGAAACTTGCTGGGAAGAACATACATCTGGTCCATGTAAATCTTTTACATAATTTGACTGGATCCGGAAACTTGAAGGGGGGGGAGGAGGGGGTTTCCCGGAATTCCGTTTTTTGGGGGATTTTCACGACGAAACTTGGAAGGCATATCAGGGACCCGGTCAAACTGACTTTGAATAAAAAAATCCTCGATATGATAATCTTGGGGGGGGGAGTTGAGGGAGGGGAATCCGGAATATTGAGTCATGCGTAACTTTGGAACGGGTGATCGGATTCGAGTGAAATTTAACAATTAAACAGAGGACATGTTTCTCTTATGACCTTTTTCATTTCCGGACCGAATCCGGCAATAATTGGGGGGAGGGCGGAAAATACTTGACCCGCTTAGACTGGTGTGATCTGGATCGAACTTCGTGGGAATGACAAACAGATGGTCTGGATTAAACATTTACAGAACCGGATTGGCCCCGGTTATTGTGGGTGGAGTTGGAGGAGGGGGGGGGGGGGGTCTGGGATTCCGGTGATCGCGCGTTAAGGTACTTCCAGATGTGCTAGGACGATGAAACTTCGCTGGAATATTGGAGACTCAACAACATTTGCTTAGAAATTGCTACGTCCCAAATCCGATTATTCCTTAAAGTACCAATCTTGACCGCAAAGTAAAAAAAATACTTTTAAGCAATATATGCATTTTCGTGATGCCCATCAGCCCATTAGCAGTTTTGCCTCAAGGGTTTTGCTTACAAATGAAGTTCCAGCTCCCTTAGAGCGCGCATCTCAACCGCAAAGTCGAAACTTACTTTTGATCAATCAAATCATCTTGACCCATGCAAGTGCCATATGAGCTTACAGCTCTTGTTTATAAATCTTTTGTTAAACTCAAGCTTCAAAAACATAAAAACTAATTTACTGGAAAAATTACATTAAAAAACAAAAAAAAAGAAACACGAAATACCCACGACTGCAAGGGGCTCTTCCCATCCTTGAAAATAAATAACAATATCACTTTACTATTAAATACACAATTTACAATTCATAACGTAATTTACAAATAATTGGGTGCATACTATTAGTTACTATGTCGAGAAGGTTGGAACTGTTAGCGTAGTAACTTTTCACGAGTTGGGACGAAAATAGTAGTTAATAGTTGCTATCGTTAGAAGGATGGAACAGGCCCAGCAAACCCATGAATCAATAGGATATTTAAAACTTCAAGTCCCTACCATTCAAAGGAGAAGGATCCTCAGTTCTGTGTCCATGTGCTTGGTGAAGTAGCTAATTTTATAAGTAGCTAATCAAATTCGCCCTGGAGACACACTTCGGGACCAAATAAACGACCTCGGAAACACTCATTTCCAGCCACAAAGTCTATGGAATAGGGGAAACACCCTTAAAGGGCTTCTGGAATCAAAATCCCCGTTCCTTAACAGAAGTTTTTTTTGATGGTGCAAAACGGATACGTCAGCTGAATTTTATTGGAGCTATATTTCGTCCCTTCTTGGCAAGGGTCCTCTTTGATGGTGCAAAACGGATACGTCATCTGAATTTTATTGGAGCTATATATCGTCCCTTCTTGGCAAGGGTCCTCTTTGATGGTGCAAAACGGATACGTCAGCTGAATTTTATTGGAGCTATATTTCGGCCCTTCTTGGCAAGGGTCTTCTTCAGGCTCAAAACCACTCAAGTTGGAAAAAATGAACTTGTGGGAAACACCATCAAATATGATTCGCAGTCAGCTTGGGCTGAAGGAATATTTAAGGGTTCTCTTCAGGCTCAAGGCCGCTCAAGTTGGAAATACGAACTTGTGGGAAAAACAATAATTTGCACTATCAAATATGATTCGCAGTCAGCTTGGGCTCAAGGAATATTTATCCTTACATAAGTTTGTTAGTAAAGCTTTAAGCAAGCGACACGGCTTTGCCATGACGATGTTTGGTTCAGTAACGGAGTTGTTAGAGCCACTAATCGGTTTAATTCCTGTTATTCCCCCAATAATCGTCATCGTCATAATCGTTTAACTACAGTAGAGGTATGCTTATGTGAACGTCTCCTAACAGCGAACGATAGCCGAAGAAAAACTAGAACCTAAACCAGGCATTTTTTACCATGAATACTTGTAGTAATCACTCACGCTTTTGTCACTTTTTGAATATTCTGCTAATTCACGGCTGAAAGTGACTCCTGGTTTGCTTTTTGGGATCCCAAAACGTAAGTGGAGGGATACCTATGACATCGCAAAAGTTGTCCGTCCGTCCGTCTGTAAGCACGATAACTCTCGAAGGGAATGGGATATTTTATGAAACTTGGTGTGGGGATTGTTTGGGTCAAGAGTAAGGTCGAGTTCGTAGATGGGCTTTGTAGCCCTATATTTAGGGGTAGGGGAGGGTTTTTTTAAACAGCTAATGGGACAGTCGATCATGGGTTAAGAAGACATGCTGAACACGATGGTGGAAACCATTTTCTCGCCGGATAAGTAGTTCGCCCGGAATCCGGCAAAAACCGGAAAGTTTGTTAAAAGTAAAAGTTTAATTTGAAGTTGATTGGATGTTCGATTTAGGGGTAAGAAGACATGCTGAACACGATGGTGAAAACCATTCTGTCGCCGGACAAGTAGTTAGCCCGGAATCCGGCCAAAACTGGAAAATTGTTAAAAGTATTTGTAGTTGATTAGATACCCGATTTAGATGTAAGAAGAGATGCTGAATCCGTGTATGACAGTCATTTTGTATCCCGACATATAGTTCGCCCGGAATCCGGCTGGAACCGGAAAATTTGTTTTAAGTTAAATTTTAATTTGAAGCTGATGATGTTCGATATAGGGGAAAGAAGATACGCTGAGTTCGATTTTAGCTTCTTTTTTTTTTGCCGGACAGATAGTTCCGGAATTCGGCCGAAACGGTGAAATTTCGCATATGTAAGGCAGGAAGTTTTCGTTAAAACAGGGATGACTTATAGGGGTAAACACGAACAAGCTGAATCCATATCTGAACTTGGTTTTCTCAGATGATTAGCTTTTTGGCATTAATCTTTTTCTGAATTTTAATAGTAAAAATGTTCAAGGAGTCTGACGAAGACTGGATCTGGCGTAGACAGGACCCAATTGTCTGGATCAAATATTGAATTCTTGGGATCCCATCGAAACCTTTGGTCTTGTTATAATTTGAAAAGTTTGCCACGAGGAACGCACCTTCAATTGAGAAGATGGTAGTCCGAACCTGCAGATGCCTTCAAAAGAAGAAGGACCTTTTTAGTAAATTCAAAATCAAAGAAAGTTATTTGAATTTCTACTTCAAGTTTGTGCCAGGATAACCCTGAAATAGTCGGCTGTTAGCTGATATCAAGTTTGTTATTTTTCTTTTCCATTTTAATTTTTATATACAAGTAACAAAGCCAAGGGAATGGAACAGTTAAAAAAGTGTTAAAAAAAGCATACCTCTAATGCTGCGGACAGTCCATCAGTGCCGGTGCTTGTGGACCTGAATTCCTGACAGGATTTTCAGCACCATCATTAATTCTGTATGGAACAGTCTAGATTTGTACAACTTGACAACGAGAGTGAAGAATATCCGGCCGGGAAATCGTGATCATGTATTTGCAGCATAAAAGTCTAATAGGATATTTGCTTGATCATTTCCCTTCAGCAGAAAAAAGTGTCATTTTTGTTCATTATCTTATGCATCTGTTGTGATGTGTGATGAACGCTTATAATGAGTTAAGTGGGGACAAACAAGAGTCGCGTTTTTGCAGCATATCTGCCAAGGCCTTGGTTCATTTACCCATTTTTGCATCAAGGGCTTGCTCCTCACTGCTCTTTTGGCTTATTTTTTAAAAGTGGACCACTAAAAATGGTCTTTCTACCACACACACAATGATAACCATCCCTACTGCCACAATGAATGATCAAAACCACGCAAAACACCGTCAAACAATGAGCAAATTAAAAAAAAAAACAAGACCAAAGGTGTCGATGGGATCCCAAAAATCTAATATTTGATCAGACAATTGGGTCTTGTCTTCGCCAGATCCAGTCTTCGCCAGGCTAATCATCAGAGAAAACCAAGTTCAGATATACCTCTATAAGCCATATCTATTTGGACGAAACTGACCGAAACTTTCTGCTTTACTTCTGCCGAATTTGCGGTTTCGCCCGAATTACGAGCGAACTACTAGTCCAGCAAAAAAAGAAAATTCAGAAACGAAGCCAGCGTATGTCCTTATCCCTATAAAGGACATCTAATCAACTTTAAATAAAACTTTAAATAAAATTATATGTCCGGGTAAAAAATGATTGTCATATATGTTTGATGGTGCAAAACGGATACGTCAGCTGAAATTTATTGGAGCTATATTTCGGCCCTTCTTGTTTCCCGCGAGTTCGTTTTCCAACCGTTTTGCACCATCAAATATGATTCGCAGTCAGCTTGGGCTGAAGGAATATTTATGATTGTCATATACAGACTCACCGTCTCTTCTTATCCCTAAATCTGTCATCTAATCAACTTCAGATACAACTTTTGCTTTTAACATATTTTCCGGTTTTGGCCGGATTCCAGGCTAACTAGTTGTCTGGCGAGAAAATGGTTTTCACCGTCATGTTCAGCATGTCTTCTTACCCTGAAAACGAACATTTAATCAACTTCAAATGAAACTTTTACTTTTAACCAACTTTCTGGGTTTTGCCGGATTACGAACGAACTACTTGTCCGGCGAGAAAATGGCTTTCACCATCGTGCTCAGCATGTCTACTTACCCCTAAATCAAACATTCAATCAACTTCAAATGGAACTTTTACTTTTAACCAACTTTCCGGCTTTTGCCGGATGCAGCATGTCTTCTTACCCCATAATCGACTATCACATTAGCTGTTAAAAATATTTTGTTTTTCCCTTAATTTGACCCCCCCCCCCCCAAATGTAGGGCTACAAAGCCCATCTAAGAACTTCACCTCACCCTTGACCCAAAGAATCCTCACACCAAGTTTCATCAAAACATCTCGTTCCCTTCGAGAGTTATCGTGCTGACAGACGGACGGACAGACTGACAACTTTTGCGATGTCACAGGTATCCCTCCAATTACGTTTTGGGATCCCAAAAAACCAAATTTCCTAGGTTTGAAATTTTTTGGTCTGGACCAAATCTCAGCCGATTATCCGGGACAGCCCTTATGGCACGTAGGGAGCCAAGGATCAAAATAATAATTTCTATCTAATGCAAATTACAAATACAAATAAATTAAAAAACCAAGGCCAGTGTGGTACTCCTGAAGATATAAAAAAAATAATGAACTGAGTCTTACAATTCGTTGCTAACCAAACGTGGATAATTTCGTCATCTGGAAAAGAAGATGTTCTGCGAAGGTTTTTGCTCGATTTAAAACAGCAACCCGGCAATCAAGTTCAAATCTAAATAAACTGGGGGCTTCGGATCAGTAAGAGAATGTAAACGGAATGTTTGGATTAGGTCTTTAACCAAGTCCGTTGTCCTTTCTGTCCAGGCCTGCGAAGGATGAGATTGACAACTCCGAGCTAAGATAACCAATTTGCTCATGAGGACGGCACCAGACTCCTCTACCAACAAGACCAAAGTTTTCGATGGGATCCCAAAAATTCAATGTCTGATCCAGACAACTGGGTCTTGTATTAGCCAGATCCAGTCATCGCCAGAATTCTTGAACATTCTTACAATTAAAATTCAGAAACAGATTAAGGCCAAATAGCTAATCATCTGAGAAAACCAAGTTCAGATATGGATTCAGCATGTGTGTTTACCCGTATAAGTCATATCTGTTTTGACGAAAAGTTCCTGCCACTTCTGCCAATTTCCCGGTTTCGGCCGAACTGTAGAACTACTTGTCCGGCGAAAAAAGAAAGCTCAAAAACGAACTCAGGGTATCTTCTTTCCCCAATAATGAACATCTAATCAACTTCAAATAAAAATTTAACTTATAACAAATTTTCCGACTCCAGCCGGATTCCGGTCGAACATATGTCCGGGTAAAATATGATTGTCACACACGGATTCAGCGTCTCTTCTTACCCCTAAATCGGTTATCTAATCAGCTAGAAATAAAACTTTAACTTCTAACACTTTTCCGGTTTTGGCCAGATTCCGGGCGAACTACATGTCCGGCTAGAAAATTGTTTTCACATAAAAGTTCAGCATGTCTTCTTGCCCTAAATCGGACATCTGATCAACTCCAAATAAAACTTTTAATTTTAACAAACTTTCCGGTTTGGGCCGGATTCCGGGCGAACTACTTGTTCGTCGAGAAAATGGTTTTCACCATCGTCTTCAGCATGTCTTCCTACCTCTAATTCGAACATCTAATCAACTTCAAATAAAACTTTTACTTTTAACAAACTTTCCGGTTTTGGCCGGATTCCAGGCGAACTACTTGTCCGATTACAAAATGGTTTTCACCATCGTGTTCAGCATGTCTTCTTACCCCATAATCGACTATCACATTAGCTGTTTCGAAATATTTTGTTTGCCCCTTAAACTGAACCCCCTCCCCCATCCCTAAATGTAGGGCTACAAAGCCCATTTACGAACTCGACTGGTCCGCCGACCCATTGAATCCTCACACCAAGTTTCATCAAAATATCTCATTCCCTTCGAGAGTTATCGTGCTTACAGACGGACAACTTTTGCGATGTCATAGGTATCCCTCCACTTACGTTTTGGGATCCCAAAAACGGTCAAATTAGCAGAAAGGACAGTGGACAATTCACTCTCTGGTCATCACCCTTTTGAACAAAGGCTGGACGGACCTGTTTACGGTTAACCGTACTAAACTTGTTCACCAAACGTGCTCGCTCTAACAATACTTTCAAATGGGCTACTGCCTCCTTAAGCTGATATAATCCTGTATCCGTCACGCTTTAACTACGCAAGCAAAATTATTTTCAGAAAACAAAATATATATTTTTAAACGTGCTGTATAAACCGTAAACCGATCTAAACTACAAAATTAATCTTTCAGTCAGATCATTTCGTGTCATAAATAACCCTTCATATTCCAAAAGTCCGCTTTGACACCCAGTCTTAGAGTCTTATGATCGCTTTTTGAAGAAGAAAACGCAACCAGAGACTAATCCGCTTGGGTCGCTGAACTGGAATAAGGCCAGTTCTGCTTTGTTTGTTTGCTTCTTTTCACCCTTTTGTGTGTTTGCAGTGACTGAACCACCTCACTCTCTCTACGGCGATAACCTGCACCCCGCTTCTCAGTATAGAAGTCCCTCTGTGCTTAACGGTATAAGAGACTATGAAGACCAGGCGGGGGGATATCATCCCGATGAAGTGGTGGACGAAAGATTACACCGCGGACTCACAGAACAGATGTCCAACTTGAGCTTTAGTCAAGTACCTCAGGACCCAAATGGTTAGTGTTTCGTAGCTCGTCGTAGGTTATTGGGACAGTTATGTTTGCCTGTTAAAACTTTCTTACAGCAAACAAGTAAGTAAGTAACTTATTTCTGACCCGCCACTTGAAAAGTGGAGTATGTAAAATAAAATAAAAGAATTAAATAAAACACAACAAATGCAATATATATACATATCTATATATATCTGCAATATATATAATATATATATATATATATCTGTATTTAAAAGCTATTGAGCTATATACAGAAAAAAAACAATCTCAAAATAATAAACAAACATTCACAACCTCACTTAATATCCTACCGACCTATCGATTTTCTGCTAAACCAATAACTTTTTCTATCATGTTACCAAAACACACTATAGACCTAGGAGTCGTAGACTTAAGGATACCTAGAAGTAGCTCACCCCCCCCCCCCATTTTGAAAAAGAGTACCGCTTATATTAGAAAGCTCCTCGCACCTCAAGAGAACATGCTCCAGCCCCTCATCACTCAAATTACAGAATTTTTCATTCATCTGTCAGGAAAGAATGTAGAGTGTTATGTGTTGGCTGGGCCCTGTTGTCCATGATTTGTAGATCGATTTAGTTCATAAACTGTGTCTGTGTTTAGTTCATAAACTAATGTCTTTCCGTAAGACCTAAGTAAGGTAGGTTCTTTTTGTGAAATCTGGTTCGAGGGGTGCGTTTTTAAATCACGTCTGATTTGCCCGAACCCGCTAAATCAACAAATACAATAAGTTCCCGTGATAGCGGATCTTTGCGGACAGGACTATCACATGCTTCGGGGGAGTTGGAAGGGGGACTAGGAATGGCCATCCGACCTCGAACCTTACCGCGAACTGGCGCAAACCATAAATGATAAATACCCATGATAATGGGTAAAACCATACATGATAAATACCCTTGCAAGTCATCTCTTGTTTATGTACTTCGTTACCTTGAATCCTCTGCAGGCCTATAGATGTCATGTTTGCAGTTTGTTTCACTGTTTTGCTGTTCCATAACAGATAACAAGAGGATGCGCTGTTTCTACAGATAATGCGTAACAGATAACACGTGGGATGTTATATGTTCTGTTCGAAAACGTTATGCATGAAATGTTATGCATAACACACTTTGTTAGGAAGAGCGAAAAAGCATCTACTGACTTTATTCCTTATCGTCATGATGTCGGAAAACTATACTTTTTGGTGTTTTTTCGTTTCTTCCTGATGGTAACGCTTTCAATTTCAATTTATTTAATAATAAAGCAAAACATATCTCGCGTGGGCAGAGCCCAAATATGATGTTTTTGTAGTCATAAATAGAGATAAAATAAGTTGTCAACAGATAATTTAAAAGAAAAAAAAATAACAAGGCAGATAAATTACAATGATCTTATGATCTTATAATGCATAACATTTTGAAACACAACAAATAACATCCGAAGTGTTATCTGTTACGCATTATCTGTTGAAACCGCACATCCTCTTGTTATCTGTTATGAAACTTCTGACAGTGAAGTCGGTATGGTGCGAGGTGCATGTTTTCGGTTAAACTACGCGTCGGGATGCAAACGACCCCATAGGCTCCCATGCCTTGCGAGGAGAAACAGTCGACGGCCAGCTGGGATATATTGGGAAAGGCACCTGATTTGCAACCCGCTAATTGCAGTGTCAACGTGTTTTTGGGACTTGGGAACTCTTTTTTCTAAATTTATACGATGGGCTTTGATATTCTTTTCCCTCTGAAACTCCGCTTTTGTTTCTTAAAACAAATCTATTTCGTCTTCTCATTTCAAGAGCTTCTTATAGTCCTCGAATGTTTTCAAGGAGCTTAAAATTGAAGTCGGGATTCGTCGGTTCAGATATATTCCTTTCAAATATCCCTCTTTGAGAGGCTAAGAATTGGCGGAGATTTATTTGCTTTCGTAAGTTATTTCAACTTAAGGGACGAAGGGAAGGAGAGGAGGAGCATGGTATTCGACGGAATGGAAGACAATCGAAAAGAAGTTGCTGCTTCTATCAATTTTTATTTCGAGGACTTAGGGGCGCGGGAGGGGAATGTGCGAAAGCAAAATAAAATTAGATGAGAGCTAGTTTCGCGTCGTAAAATTAGTGTGCCTCCCACCTTAGCCGCTTTTGCGTATCAGAGAGGGAATCAGAGGGTATAGAGTACTGATGGGTATAAGAGGGGGAATCAGAGTACATATAGTACTGATTCGATTTCGAGAAGAGTCTGTAGCCTCAACTGGTTCCATAGCTGGATCATAGAATCCAACTGGTTTGACTCAATGCAAGGGGGATAAGAAGTTTATATATTTATTTTTGTACTTACCGTCCGCTTCTATATTACACCTTGAAATTCGTAGGGACAAAAAGTCATTTTGCCCCTTCCACAAAAAAAAATCAACACGCTGTATGTCGGTGTTGCTGGACCGTGCCCAGAGAACTGCCCTTGAAGCGCATGCTGGTCTAGGGGCAAGCGGGTGCGGGGTGAGCTGGTTGTTGTGCGGCTTTTGGTTCGTTGGTCCTGGTTTGGTGTTGATACACCGTATATAGATGGTGCTGGACTGTGCCCAGGGAGCTGCTCTTGGAATTGTCGTATCTAACCGCGTATACATCTCATGTCCTTACGTTCTGCGTCTGCAGTACGTCTCAGTACAGAACTGAGCCAGGGGATATACACTACGCGCTGGGGTGGCAACAGCACCACGGGATGCCATGAAAGCCGCAGAGATAGAGGTGGTTGCGATTGTCAGGTAGCCTGGATAGCACGTTTTGTGATGAATATGAAGCTGTACGCTGGCGGAAACTTTCGGTAAAACCAGCTTAGATCCAGCCGGAATAATCTTTAAACGCTTCTTTTTTTAGACGCCGGAAGCATCGTTATCGATTAGCAAACTTTTCTGGCAAGGTCTCCGGTTGAGGCTTTATGACAGTAGAAATGAAGGAGGGAGCGAGTCTGGGACCGGAATAACTGGTCTTATTAAGTCGTTCTAGGCGATGTGGAGATCTATTGGAAAAGGCTGTAAACCGTTTTCCTGGTTAAGCGATCTGTTGAACTGTTGATATTGTTAACTTGTCGAGCTCTTTCTGGCAGTCTCTTTGGTGTCTCTTCATATGTTCAGTGGTTGGTCTATCTGACTATAAATAGTAAAATTGCTAGGCAGCGCTCGATCGAGGAATGGGTATATCGAGATGGAGGTATTATTTGAAGTCAGCATTCAGTCCGGGGCGTCCTAATCCGAGCACCACCCTATTCTTCATACAAACCCACCCTGTGGTACCGCCCACCATCATAGGTCAGACAAGTGTTCAGGATGCGACTGTTGGAACACTTGGAACTCGCAAAATGTCATTCCCTAATTATTCACTATTCATTGATAACGCTCACGAATCCCCGTGTCGCTGTACTATGTTGGTGCAAGCGATGAGCTAAGTGGCTAGAGACCTGATCAAAAACTCTACTTTTTGCGTCCATATTTAGAATGTAAAATAATGTGGGTTTTAAAGTGTAGGGGAACACCACCAAAGGTTCAGATGCGATCCCATTAATCTAGTATTTGATTCAGACAATTGAGTCTTGTAGATATCCGATCTTCGCCAGACTTTTGAACATTTTTACTATTAAAATTTAAATATTCCTTTGAGCCCAAGCTGACTTTGAAACATAAATTCAAATAATGTAAACAACGGATACGTCAGCCACGATGGATCATCAGCATCAGCTGATGAAGCATCGTAGCTAACGCATCCGTTGTATACATTATTTGAATATATATTAAAATTTAGTAACAGATTAAGACCAATGGCTAATCATCTAAGAAAACCAAGTTCAGATAGCATGTTTGTTTACCCTTATATGTTAAATTTACTTTGACGAAATTGATCAAAACTTCCTGCCTTACTTATTCCAAATTTCCAGTTTCGGCCAGATTCCGCGCAAACGGCTTGTCCGGCAAAAAACTAAAGCTCAAAAATGAATTGAGCAGGTCTCCTCATTAAATGTTCCCTACATTGAACATTTAATCAACTTCAGATTAGACTTATACTTTCAACCAACTTCAGATAAAACTTTTGCTTATAAAAAATTTCCCGGTTTCGGCCGGATTCCGGGCAAACTGTATGTTCGGGTAGAAAATGATTGTCCTAGCCTATAGGGATTCAGCATGTTTTATTACCCCTAAATCGAACATGTAATCAGCTTCAAATAATACTTTTACTTTTAACAAATTTTCCGGTTTTGGTCGGATTCAGGACGAACTATTTGTCCGGCGAAAAAATAATTCTCACATACGCGTTCAGCATATCGTCTTACCCCTAAACCGACTATCTCATTAGCTGTTAAAAAAAAAATTTGTTCACCCCTTAATTTGAACCCCCTCCCCCACCCCTAAATATAGGGCTACTTAGCGCATCTGTGAACCTGACCTGTCCCTTGACCCAAAAGAATTCTCACGTCAAGTCTCATCAAAATATCTCATTCACAGAGTTATTGTACTGACAGGGTATCCCTCCACTTAGGTTTTGGGATCCCAAAAATGACCTCGAAATAGAGATAAATAGTTGACTGAAGTTCATTATTTAATGAAAGTAAATTTGAATATAAATTAGTGTAAGGAATTTTAATGTTTTAATAATAGTTCTTAAACGTATACTGAGTGGAGGTGGAGACCTAGCCACTCGCATTGGTTCACTCCATTGTAAGGGAAAAAGAAAAAGAAGCTACGCGGGAATACAACAATACTCAAGGACGAAGGATGCGAATGCATGTAATACACTAAAGGTGCGTTTTCGATGTAGTTTCGCTGTAGTTTGACGTACTTTTGTGTCAGTTATGAAACTACAGTATGTGTACCGTTTTATTTGTCTATTACCTATACTGTACTTTGATAACTGGAACAAAAGTACGTCAAACTACAGTGAAACTACAACGAAACTACATTTAAAAAAATGCACCTTAAGCAGAAGTGAGGTTTACATATATCCAAACATTTTAAGCATAAACAGCGTATCTTGAGGCCAAACTACCCTGCGCCGTTGATCTTATCTCACTATTGCTAGTCGCGATTTTCGTCCTGTCGATACTTTTTACAGACCTCAGTGCATGCAATTTATCTGTGTTGAAGTCTTCCAAGGTTATCGGATCCATCTGTTTCCCCTTTCGGTGTTTCTATTAACTGCTTGTAAAGCATTTCAGTTCCCTAAGGTCAGCTTCCTTGGGACGATTTGTGGGGACGTCGAAATCGACCTAACATCACGGGGTCTGCATCTGGAGTCTAGTTCGTTGATGTGAAGATTTGATTATGAAGTGGAAGACAGCTTGGACTTCCATTGGAAGAGCGTAGGAGAATATGGAGCGAATATTCTTGCGGGGCCAGTAGCTCTTTGCTTCCTTTTGGGGGCATCCCAAAGGGAAAGGGTGGTATACAGTAGAGGTATGCTTGTGTGAATGTTTGTTGTCAGTGGACTTTGCCATTTTCATGCACTTGCTGTGCCTAGAGCTAACTACCAGTTAGCCAGAATAGGTAATTAAGGGCATCTGAAAACGCCTGAATAGGTACTTTGGATCTTTATTCTACCATTTAGCCCCAAACTGCACTGTTCATATTGAAGTGAATGAAGTCGTAACAATATGGTGGCCTGTTTGTCACAAACAAACGAAAACAGAGCTTTTGTTTTACTGGCTTGCGGGGTGTTGTGGTGTTGGAATGGTTGAAGTAAGGCTGCCGTTTTCTTGGAAAAATGCTGCAGAGAATTGTCTTAGAGTTGTCGAACGTCTCGCGTTTGGCAGATAAGCGTATATGGATATTTACAGTTTCAATGGCGACGACTTGATTTTCTGCAAGGGTTTTGGCTCTCTCTCGAGGTTAAGGGGGGAATAGAAAGCAGGGAAGAGGGCTGTAAGGTAAGGTAAGGTACAATTTCATTGACCATCGTAAAAAAATTGAAGTTGCATAAAAGCGACAGACATTCAATTCAATTTCAATTCAGTTTATTTTCAAAATTCCTACACGGGCAAGCCGAACATTGGATTTTTCGTCATAAATAATGCCAGTGGCATAAGAAAATGACACTTCGATAATTCTGATTGATTCATAAAAGAAAATTAGTAAAACCCTAGCCTAAGTCGTTACAAATAAAACAAACAAACAACTAACACACATCATCACGAAAATTCTAGGACAAGGTAATTAACAACTAAAACAAACACGAATACCAAAACGAGAATTGTAGAGCAACAGACATACAACGAAAGAAGAAAAAAGAAAATGATTGCGGCAATGGTATAATTTTCCTCCGATTACAAACAAACATGAATCAGATAAAACCAGATGGAAGAAATATAATTGCTAGATAACATATACTCTTGAGAGCCGTTTTTAAAAACTTTTCCATCTTCAGACACTAATATAGTTTAGAGTGTATATATAATGTGGGTTTTAAGGCCTAGGCGATGTTACGAATAAGTGAAGAAGAAGATGGCAAACTTCTAGGTAGCCACTGTCACTGTTGATGTCAAGTTTGTAATTTTTTCTTTCAGTTTCACTGTTTGGTAAGCAAGTCGAAAAACCAGGATAGTAAAACAGTTAGGGAAGTGTTCAAATATCCATACCTCTACTCTAGGAATGGTATAGTTGATGGAGCTAAACGGATACGTCAGCTAAAATAAATAAAGTTTCTAGCACCTATAAGTATCTAATTTTACTCGTAGTTGCTATATACTATTGTATATAGCCTATTAAATTTGTTTTATCACAAATTCACCTTTCTCGCTTTGAGCTTGAGGAGGCCCTTGCCAAGGGACCTAAATATCGCTCAAATAAACTTAGCTCACGGATCCGATTGGCGCAGTCAACTATGATTGATCATCTATGATCAACTTGGGCTGAAGGAATTTTCATATTTGATAGCCTGGTATTATTGCAGCTAGCAGATGTAGGCGGTAAATCGGAGACAACAAATCCCGTGCCAATGAAGCTCGGGTTTACTTCGTTTTTTTTTTTTTCAGGTGTCCGGTGGCGGAATCCGGATCTTCCAGAAGTCATAGCTTTCCTCAGCAACCCGGACAAAGACGTGAGGGCGAATGCGGCCGCGTATTTGCAGCATCTTAGTTTCAATAGTGATAGTATCAAACAAAAGACAAGACTGTTAGGAGGCTTACCTCCTCTTGTGGCATTACTGGATGATGATGCAGTGGAAGTGTACAGGAATGCATGTGGGGCATTAAGGTAAGGCCCAAGCTATTTTCTCCCCTATTTTCCGTGTTGCGTGTATTGATATTAATATAATTTATTAATTTAATAATAAATAACTAATAGTCGCATCTCGCTAACACGTCAGGCTCTGTGCGTGACGTCAACGTCTATGAAACCTTTCACCGTGAGATGATGAGTTGTTTTAGAAGTAAATTGACCATAAAGCAGAACTTGGAAGGAATGGCGCTTCTGTGAGATCCAAAATATCGCTGACAGGTAGCATACATATATACATAAATCTGTATTTAAAAGCTATTAAGCCATGTGATTGTACTATAGATAGTAAATGAATAAGAATATAACACAACAAGTAGACCACGGGCTTCTACGAGGTTAGTTTGAGATAGTGCTCACCGTATATTTTTTTTGCTTAAAATTGTCTAAGTAATTTTTTAAAGCATTGATCGTATCACTTGTTACAACTTGGCATGGAGGGGCACTCCAACACCTCAACAGTCGGTTCTGAAGTGACCGGAGATCAATATCTCTTAATATCAGTACCTTCTTTCTTTTAATATCAATATATTTTCTTTGTTTATATATAGTTGTTTATGTATTGTATTGCATTTATTTTTTTCGCTTTTCTTTTTTGTTCCCAACATGATTTTGCTAATTGATTAAACTATTGAGTCCTGCCACAAACAAATCTGTATGGATTTTCACGTGGCGGGTCTGTTATGATATTGAACCTTTTTTTTTTATAAAATTCCATTACATATTAGATTTTTTGTCTCTTAGCAAAAAAAAAACGGGCCAGCCGCACAGTTCGAATCCATTGGCACGTAGTCCATTTTTGTTGATGCTGAAAAGATTTTTCTGCAGGAACGTTGTCATAACGGTGACAAGACATCCTCACGAGTGATTTGTTTAGGATTGCTAGAAGGTATCCATCGTGACACTAAGCAGTGTCGAGTCCGGCTATTTGTGTCGCTTTCTGGATAGTCTGTTCGGAATTGAGGCTAATGCAATATAAATTATTGCCCGAGTTTGAGGGCGGTGGGCAATTATCAGTTGAGGGTATCTTTAACAACCATATTATCACCCGAGTGCTAGAGAGTGGATAACGTTGCTATCGTTACCGAGGCGAATAATTCCATTAATGCCCGCATGAGTGCCAATTAACATGCGAACGTTAATTAAAAACCATGCCAGCAGAAAGGGTTAGTACACTGTCACAATTTTGATAACAATTAACACATTGTTGCACATCTTTGTGTGCGAAACATAACACCGAGGGGTTACTGCCGCCCAAAATAGTATAGGCTGTATAGTAAGTACCCGGTGCTCACGGAGGCTTGTACAGTGGTGCCCGACAAGAGAGTAACCCCTCCCATAACACTTACAAGGTTTGTAGCAGAAACACGCTTTTCATCCAACACAACATTTAACACAGAAGGTCGCTGCCATGTGAGCTCCTGACAGTGTAATAGTAAGTTGGGCCGATGACTGACGAAATGAGAACGCTCGGCCGTCCTGCAATTATCATATAAGTAAGTAAGTAATTTATTTCTAGCCCGCCATTTCAAAAAGCGAAGTAAATAAAAGACATAATACACAGAAAAAGACACTAATTTTCAGTCATCGGCTAGGAAGCAGTGTAGAAGGTCGTGCGCTGGTTGGGCTTTGTTGTCAATGATTTTTGATAACGACGAAGAAACATCCAAAAAGGTAATACTTTCATCTTGAACTTTGAACTTCTCCGTCAATGTATGGTTATGGCATAATTTCGACAAATGGAGCAGGTGCTTTGCATATTTAAAAGAACATGATCTCATCTTTTTGATCTCCTTCTTTCGTAGAACATGAGTGGTTAGGTGGGCATGTATATGGTTAGGTGGGAATGTAGGTTGTGCAGGATTAGTAGATAGGAAGAATAACGGTTGGTTTATGGCAAGCTAATGTTGTAAGATACATTCAAGCCTCAGATTTTTTTTTTTTTTTTTCATTCAATCAAGTTTAATTTCCAAATAGCTTAAAGCTAGAGTAGGAATAAAATATCTACGAAATACAAAGACACGAAACAAATTAACTAATACACATACAAGATATGACCAGAAATAAATGATGGGATGAAACTACGCAAAAATTGGGCAGAAGAATTTGAAGGATATGGAGAAAACTGATTGCCAGTATTCCTCTCGGACCGACGCACTGAAGACGGTATATGAAGATTGGTATATTCAACAATAGCTGAAGGCTCATATGGCACTTGTAAGAACAGTTAGCATGTTTGTCAGACACGGTTGGCAGTTGTCAAGGCTGCATGTCTCTTCCGATACTCATTTCATCAGAAAATCGGCTTGATCTTCTAAATCTGAAATGGTTATTCCACTCACTGATAACTGTTTCTCCCACAACGATGATCGGATCGGGGGAGGGACTATTTTTAAGCCAATCTGATAGAGTCCCTAACATGCCTGCCAAGTTTCATGGTCATAGCACAGCCTGCCAAGTTTCATCGTCATAGCACATTTGGAAGTACCCCAGGTCGTGATGACCAGAATTATGGAAACCCCTCTCAAACTCCCCCAACTGTGACATGATCCCGCATGATCCGGTCCTGTTTTGTCAGTATTGTCTCGTATTGTCTCTACGGCTTATACTTGTTCTTTCCTCCAAGTCCCATCCCGATCTCTTGACTCTAGGCGTTTCAGGAGATTTCTTACACCCCCTCCAGCTCCCCCCCTCCCCCAGTTATCGGATTCATTCCGGACTTGAAATTGATAATCTGAGACGCTTGTTCTTGACAATTGTCAAGTTTCATACACGTCCGATCACCACCCGTTCCAAAGAAATGCATGTCACTAGATCCTATATTCCCCATCCCTCCACTCCCCCCCCCAACATCACCGTATCGGGGAACGAACTATTTTCAAGTCGACCTGGGAGAGTACCTAATATGTCTGCCAAATTTCATGGTCCTGGTACATCTGGAAGTACCCTAACTCGTGATCACCGCAGAAATCCAGGAAACCCCCTCCGACACCCTCCACTGCGACACGATCCGGTCCTATTTTGTCAATAAAGTATCTGGGGTTAATGCTCGTTTTTCCGTTCAAGTTCCATCCCGATCCCTCGACCCTAAGCGTTTCACAAAAATTCCAGTCCCACCTCTACCCCCCACCCTCAGTTATCGGATTCGGGCCAGATTCGAAATTGAAAATCTGAGACACATGTTCTTCACACTTGTCAAGTTTCATGCATGTCCGATTGCCCGTTCCAAAGTTATGTATGTTTCTAGTTTCCGGATTCCCCATCCCTCCAATCCCTCCGCGATGGCTGGATCGGGGAAGTGATTATTTCCAAGTTAATCTGGTCGGTTCCCTCATATGCCTTCCAAGTTTTATTGTCCTAGCTTATGTGGAAGCGTTTCAGAAAATTTCCGGGGCCCCCCTCCCCCCCCCCCCCCCCGCAGGTATCGAATCCTGTCCGGATTTGAAACTGAATATCCGAAACACTTGTTCTTGACACATGTCAAGTTTCACGCATGTCCGATTACCCTTTCCAAAGGTATGCATGTTAATAGTTTCCGAATTTCCCATCCCTCCACTACGCCCACTATGATCGGATCTAGAAAATGATTATTTCCAAGTTATCTGGTCGGTTCCCTGATATGCCTGCCAAGTTTCATTGTCCTAGCTTATGTGGAAGCGTTTCACGAGATTTGTTTAGTTTAAGTTAGCATCAGAGCAAAATAACTCTAGTTATATAACTCTAGTAAGTTATTTTGCTCTCTAGTAAGTTACTTTAGTTATTTTGCTCTGGTTAGCATTTAGCACTCGTCCTGACCTTGGCCTTATTTTAATCTTTAAACCGTATCTGTCTCCACATTCGGCTCAAAATACAACCAAGCTTAGCGCTTTCGGTAACGCACTAACTTTGCACCTCAGAGGTCCGTGGATCGATCCCGCATTTGGCCATTTCTCTTTTGCTCCCCTCTTGCTACCGTTGTTCCTAGTTTCCGGACTCCCGGATCCGGGGAAAGTCGGATTGAGGAAGTGATTATTTGTAAGTTAATCTGGTCGGGTCCCTGAGATGTCTGTGAAGTTTCATCGTCCTAGCTTGTGTGGAAGTGCCCAAACTAGAAAAACCTGGACCGACGGACGGACAGAAATTGCGATACTTATATGGCACTTGGCCGGAGGGCAAGTGCCATAAAAAAGGACCAGCAATCTCCGAAGTACCATGTGAGGAGGGAGGGAAATTCAGTCTATCGTCAGTCGGTCCGAGTCACTGCCTGTTAGGGGCTATGACGTTGAACCTGTGAACGCATGATTCCTAATTTGATTGACTTGATTGATTTGATGAAATTCCGAACTCTAGGAGTTGAAAAAAATTATAATCTCAAATGCGTCTGTTACTGGAAGTCTCGTATTTTGCAAACAGTTTTGCTGCAGCCCTTACTGAGGTGTATGCCGAGTTCCTCCGAGAAAGTTAAAGTTAACTGCAGTATTTGCAACTGGGATTAACCTTACCTCTACTGGGATAAGATTAATCCGAATTAGAGATGATCTTATCTCATTAGAGACAAGATTAATCCCAGTAGCAAATACTGCAAGATTTTTTTTTTACAGTGTAGGCTATGCTAGACAGCTGTATCATTCTACCAATCGTACAAAGGATAAAGCTAGAACGTGTAGTAAAAACAAAACTTTAGGCGAAACTGACTAAGCAAAAGATGATTCGAGTCTGGCAAGAAAATGTTATTTGGTTACCTATCCCTTCTCCTTTTTGAACATGTCGGAATCCCCCCTTGGAGTTCCAATACGCCAACCAAAACGGATATTACTCCAAGTGTATCTCTCTTGCCACGTATATCCATCCGTTCCCGTCTATAAATTCCGGGCGTATGGATGTTTCCGAGATCCGTAGCGGAACGATGTTAATTTTCTGGCGTATTAAGCTCTGGAGATAACTGTCTTGCTTGCGACGGTCGGAAGGTCGTGGGAAATGCGCGGTGTCCTCGTTAGAGAGACCTAACGGTCCTAAATGCTTTAGGGCGGTAGGTCATCAGAGCGCAGTCTGGCTGCAGTCGGTTCTGGAAGTTTGTTGTGGTCCGATACATACGTGGCTTTTATGATTATTATAGTAACAAACTGTATCTTTCATAAACATGTGTACTATTGTAGCCGCACCTTTGCTTTTGATGGGTTTCTCAATGCCACTTTACTGTCAGTTTGGTTTTAGTCCTTCTTCATTCTGTACACTGATGACTCATTTATATAATGTGTCATATAATATAATAATACATAATAATATATATAAATGAGTCATTTTAAATAAATAATACGTAAGTAATTTATTTATAACCCGTCATTTTGAAAAGCGGGTTAAATGAAAATAAATAAAACACATAAACACACAGAAAAAGACACTTAATTTTCGATCTTCGGCCAGGAAGCAGTGGATAACGTCGTGCGCTGTTGTCCATGATTTTTGAAAGCGATGAGAAAACATCCAAAAGGACAACACTTGCATCTTGAGTTTTGAATTTCTCCGTCAATGTATGGTTATGACATAATTTCGACAAGTGGAGCAGGTGCTTTGCATATTTAAAATAACATGATCTCATCTTTTTAACCTCCTTCTTTCGCAGAATATGAGTGACACCCGAACGAAATAGTATAGAAGGAGCGCAGAAGGTGCTGTACAAATTTCCCAAAGCTTTACGATTATCGTATCTATCTAGCTATAGTATCTATCCGTTGATAGACAGTTGAGGACTAGCGAGCTATGAGAGGACGTCCCTGACCCAATCATACATAAATCATTGCGCATGGTGCTTAACGTTAGCGCATGGCCCAACATATGAGCACCGGTGCTTGCCGGATCATTCTCGGACAAAATCACACCTCGTACGAGAACAGTCTTCGCACACTCGGGCTCAAGTCACTATCCGAACGAAGGCATGAAGCAGTTATGAGGTTTGGGAACCAGTGTCTTGCTTCCGAAATGCACAGGCAGATCCTTCCAGACTTTGCGCCGCCTACGGTAGATGGTCCCGTGACAAGAAGTAAAGCAGCCTCAAAAGTCACCCTAAAGCAAACACCTGCAAACTCCAGCGAGCGATACAATTCATCTTTTGTCCCCTACTTTGTTCAGCACTACAATGCCAGATAATGTGCGTCTTGTTTTTGTGTGTGTGCTCATTTTAACTGTGTTTTTTTTTTAACTATGTCTTGACAATGCCACAGCTATTTTGTAAAATATTCTGGCAAATTACAACGTTTGGTTGATTGATTGATACGTTGGGCCACCCTGCCCTGCAACAAGGGCGCAGTACCTCCATACAGATTTTTTGGATTGATAATCTGAAAAGTAAGGATGTTTCAGCGTATGAGCAGGGTGCTCATACTATTCTGACTGAAGCAGTCTACCCCAAATCCCTGGTTTTTGGATACTCTATGCCAAACGCTGGGTATATCTAGCATTTGGCATAGCCTATGCCTAATGCTGGATACTCTATGCCAAACGCTGGATACCTGTTGGTAACCTAACCCTGACCTACCTTCGTATAGTTCTGATTGGTTGATTTTTTAGCTTCACTCAAATCATCAATATTTTACTGGCTTACAGTATCCAACATCTGGCATAGTGTATCCAGCGTTTGGCATAGGGTATCCAAAAATCAGGGGTTTCTGGTTGATTGGACTGAAGTAGAGTTCTCTTGCTAGTTTTGTAGACTCCTAGTATCCCAGCTCAAACGTAGGCTGCAGGGACAGCTTTTTAGGATACCAAAACGCTGGTAACGGGATGGCTACGACTTCGTAAAGTATGTCCGTCCGTCTGTTAGTATTATAACTCTCAAAGGGGGTGAAATATTTGTTCAAAGTGAGGATGCTTCGGGTGAAAGCACAGGTCAAGTTTGTAGATGGCCCGCGTAGCCCTACAGATTTCTTTAAGCAAACTCACAGTAGCGTCGCCCAACTTGTGTGACGTCTGGAGTGTGTTCCACCCTACTTACCCTAGTTACTACGCATGACGTCACGAGTTCTGGCTTTTTGGCGTCAAGGCTGGAACGATTTTTTCTATTTTCACCAGAATATCGTGCCACGGGCTAATCCGGCCAATCGCATCACAGAGATTCGTAGTTACTTCGCTGAATACGCTCCCGAGCGCGGTAAGCAAATAGTTACCATTAGTTACTATTTTGAGAAGGTTGGAACAGTCAGCATAGTAACTTCTCACGAGGTTGGAACGAAAATAGTAACTAATAGCTACTATTGTTAGAAGGGTGGAACACGCTCATGGATGCAATACATAAACCACTCAGTGATTTGTCTTCAAAAAGTAGTCGCAGAGACTCTTCCCCCTTGCCTGCCTTTTAATGGGGTGATCATTACGGATCCCTACAACAGCTTTTCGGAGGATTTGCCGCTGTAGCCACGTCACCTGTAATAAAAAATACTATTTGATAGGTGTTGTAACATCGCCCTGGAAATTACATGTGTAAAATGTGCTGCATTCCCCTGTTTATTGATGATGATGGTTGGGTTGTTTTTTGTGGTTTTGGTTTGAATATATATCATTGTGAAGCTACAGAATCTCAGGTTGAATGGATGCGGAAGGGGAGGAGGAGCGAAGCAGCTTCTGCTCCCCAGTTTTAGCAGGCTATCTGGCCTACGGGAAGATGTTGGATAGAGTATTATCCGACAGCGAACCCGAGGGCGGATAGCCGACATTCTTTGTTTAGGAACGAAGGAAGTTGGTTCTCCTGTTACGTCAGCGAAGAGCTGGTTATAAAATACGTAGACAAATCTGAGGACTTGAAGTAATGGGCCACTTTGTTAGAAAAAAAAAGAGAGAGTCAAAGGGAGAAAGAGCGTAACGGAAGAATAGGTTTCCCTAGGTTGGATAGCATCTCTTAGCAGTTGCTATAGCAGCTTCTGCTCCCCAATTTTAGCAGGCTATCTGACCTACGGGAAGATGTTGGATAGAGTACTATTTGATAGGTGTCCCGCATCTAAGTTACTTTTCATTTCAGGAATCTATCATACGGCCGTCAGAATGACGAGAACAAGCGATCAGTTCATCGTGCAGGAGGCGTGACCGCTTTGGTCCGGCTGCTCCGGAGGTCGAAGACTGAGGAGGTACATGAACTGACGACGAGCGTGCTCTGGAATTTGTCTTCGTGTGAGGTAAGAAATTAGTTGCGTTTCTGATCCGAATTCTCCTCGCAATTCTCCTATTTCGCGTTTTTGGACTATTCGGATGAAGCGAATTCTCCTTTTCTTGCGTTTTTGTCAGAATCGAGAACGGGGAAAGCACATCCATACACATACTGCATATGTCCGAAACACGCCAGTGAACCTCGGGAAGAAAAAGAAACGTCATCCAAAGAAACCTCTAAATTGATTCAAATCCTGTGTAAACCAATCCGCAAAGCTTGTTGTTGTGACGTTTCTGGCTCTTCGATTGGCACACGACGACTCTTCATTGGAACGAAGAGTCAGTCATTCAACGAGGCAATCCAGAATTCCAGAGTAGCTCAACAGATAAGTTTATATTTTTAACTACGAGTGTTTAACCACTAATGATGTAGAGCAACTGAGCAAGTTATATTTAATATTAGTCGCGTTTTTTATCCGAATTCTCTTTGCGATTCTCCTATTTCGTGTTTTTGGACTATTCGGATGAGGCGAATTCTCCTTTTCTTGCGTTTATGTCAGAATCGAGAACGGGGAAAGCCTCGCGGTTCTGCAGAATCGAGAAGTTGCTCCGATGGTGAATTCCGATTCTCCTCTCTCCGTTCTCCTCCCTGATTGGTCAACTGAGTGCGGGTGTTCAATATGCAACCGGGTTGCGGACGAGCTGCCAAATTAGAATTTTTGTCTACTGCGAGAATGAAGAAGCCAGAGGAGCAAAAACGGCAATTTGTTCGAGAATCGAGGATTCAGAAGCGAGAACGGAGAACTCAGAATTCAGATCAAAAACACAACTATTGTTTCGGGAGAAAGGAGCAACAAAAATGCAAACTATTTTTGCTGCCAAGTTCAGTCATTTCAACATATCACATCAATAATTTGACCAAGTACCAAACAGTTAAATGTGTGAACTAGTTTTCTAACTTTTAAAATTGGTGTTACCAGTCATGGTTCTGCAGAGCGCCTTTTTCAACGTTTAAGTGATGGAGGACTAAGCATTATTGACGTAGGTTCTATACCGGTAGTCCGGCAGCTTTTTGTCATGCAATTCAGGTCTTTCTTGCTCCAGTTTTATTAATTTTTCCTCAAACTTGTTCATTTTGAATTGAAAATGTGATGCATACGCGTCGGACGCGGCGTAGAAATAGAGCTCAGTTCTATTCTTGCGTTGCATCAAATTTCGATGCGCAAGCTCTCCGTTGCGTCGTTGCAAGCGCAACGCAAGGCTTGCAGAACTGAGTGTGAAAGGCAAACCGTCAGACGTTTGGGCAGCGCATTGGCCTACGGGTCAAGTAACCCAACAATCTTATTCTTGTTATGCCTTTATTTTCAGCCAAGGGCCGTACAAACACACAAAAACATGGTTTGCTCTGCTGAAACAAAACATAACCAGGTCATCTGGACAGAAAAAAAAACTAGGAATAGAAGTAGAAGAAAATCATTCACCTATTTGTGGTGTTTTGTATACCAACTGTGACTTATCCCGCGCAGAGTGACCAAAGAACTGACAAGCCGTCGCCGTTTTTTCCCTCGGGCCAGTCTGTTCATTATCTGGAGTTTCCAGTTGCAGACGAGATCACGGGGTCTCGGAAAACCGATAGACGACGTGACTTGAACCTAGAAAGTACTTTCTAAAGGAGATCCGGAACCAGAAATATCCCGATCTCCTGGATATATCGCAATCGAAAGAGAGTTATCCTGGACCTGATCGGAAAGACGAAAAGGAATTTGATAAAAAATATGTTCTGGGGGAAGAAAAGCCCCTGTAGCCACTGCCTAAGATGTTTTTTTTTTCCCGTGCAGTGGGTGAAATTTTGTTGGTCGAAGAAGCAGAAAATAAGAAACTGCTTCCTGTATCGGTTTATACAACAGGCCACTACTCGTAGCAATAGTAATGAAAAAGACTTTTGTTACTGGTAGCAACGGTAACGAAACAGGCAACTCGTAGCAATAGCTATAAAAAATAGCTTGATTTGGGCAAATTAAGAGGAACTTATGTGTCTCTGTCCATTGATCTGTCCGTTGGCACTAAAAACAAAAGAGATTGTACTTACTGTTCATATCTCCATATTAAACTGGTAATGAGTAAATATTAAGGATTCTTGTTGTGTATAGTGTTCACGTTTAATTGTTTGTTTATTTTAAGTCATAGGCTAGGTGGATGATAAGTTGTTGTGTCTAGTTATTTATTTATTAGATACAAGTAGTATTATTAAATTGCAGCACAAGTCCTTAGGACTTTCTTTTTGCTGCAATGGGATATTAGTAATGTTATTTTATTTTATTTTCAATGTTTTGGTTAAAAATAAAAAACTTACCTACCTACCTACCATCTTATCCCAAAACAAATCTGTTGCTTACCAGTAAAATAAAATAAACTACAAACAACAAATTCTGAATTACAAAGAATAGTAAGGAAATCCTGGAGTGCGAAGAATAGTAGCGGAAAACCAATGGCCAGTAAGATAATCATAACGGGCGATAATTTTATCTTAATTTTCCCGGCCCACGTGCGTCCTTTTAATCAATCAATCAATCAATTTTGATTCCAAATAGCTTAAAGCTAGAAGAGGAATCAAATATTTATGAAATACACCAAAACGACAACAGATTAACTAATACACTTATAAGATATGACCAGAAATAAATGATAAAATGAAACTGTGTAAAAATAGGGCTGGAGAATTAGCAGGGTACGGGGAGAACTGATTGCCAGTTTTCCTCTCGGACCGACGCACGGACGTCGGGAGGATTTTAGACCTTAAAGGACCTGTCTTACCTATAATACTAATGCAACCTACTTCCATAATCATTCCATATATTGCTAAACGCGGAGACCCCAGTTTCGTACGGTACATTCTAACCCCTCTAACAAAACCACGCTGATTTTCTCACTAGCCGTGTTTTGCTACCTTCGATGTGTACCACGCTGTCGACGGTTGTCGGCGAGAAGTTTTTCCATCAGAAAACCGGTTATGTAAATTGTTTCCCTGTTCCTGCTACAAGGCGACAGGTTTCGGAAAATGCTCAAAACAGCCAAAACCGTGTGTTATTTGCTGAAAGTCACAGCATAGTTTTAAAGTATTCAAATATTTTAAAAATACTGGAAGTTGAAGAGTAAATAGTGCGAGGGGTTGAGGTATCATAGAGTGATTTGAATGAAATTGGTCATACTTACTTTATTTAATACTGTAATATACTTGGTTATACCAAATATGCTTTTGCCGAATTTGATTATACCGTATACGGGAGGTAATATACCTCGCGAATCGTTGGTGCAAAGGAAAAGTGGTTACCTATGAATCATGCTTTAACGTCGAAAGCTCGCCCCCGCCAACCAGTTAGATAGATATCAGCGGCGAACGAAAACGAATCCTCTTATACTATTCGCTACCAGCATTGGGTAAGCTGACGCTCAAGTAAAACTTAATCAGTAAATCAGTAATTTTATTGCCCATGCGAAAGTGGCCCACATGGACTATTGGAGAACAAGACCAAAGGTTTCGATGGGATCCTAAAGGGGAATATTTATCGGACTTCTTCGTCCAGGTTATCGGGTCTTTCAATCTTGACTTCTTCTTTTTTTTAATCTTATCTCGACTTATCGACATTCCAGAGCTGGTGGACTCGGACTCTGGACTCGTCTCGAGACGCCTTTTTCAAGGACTCGGACTCGTCTTTCACGGAGCTGTCCGTTCGCCAGAGCTGTGGACTCGTCTCGAGATGGTCTCGAGACGCCTTTTTCAAGGACTCGGACTTGTCGCGGACTCGGATTTGCTGGACTCGCAGCAGCTCTGCGACGTTCGTTAATCTAAACTCCATCCAGCCACGGTTGGTGGGAGTTACAGGGAGGGGGGGGGCACGAAGTTGTTGTTGTTTCACGCGTAAGTCAGTGGTTTGTTTACGGAAATGTATCACAGCTACGTCCGTAAACAAGTACCATGTGAGTTCATAGCTCTTGTTTTGATGTGGTTAAGCACTAGTGGTTAAAATACAGAGACGAGAGGTTCATAGACTCTATGGCACCGGTTTTATATTTTGGGTGCATTTTACAACCTCCTCATCTTTCACCGGCTCTTTTGAGGAACCAGTCGTCCCATCATTCACTCCCAGTATCCCCAAGAACGCTATTTGGGAAACCGGGAGAGCAGTGATGGAGTATTTTATTTCTCAGCTGTTAGCTTTGACCAACACGACCATTATCTGGCTACCCTCTACCCATCTTCCATTAGCCGAGTGATGCGAATCTTCGTTCACAGCTTTATGATCCTTCCGATTTAACGAAGGGGAAAGCTGGGGTAGAGCCGACACACCGCTGCTTGAAGCCAATACCAACGAGTGAGATCACAGCCCAGCCTCTTAAAACAGTCCCCTTCCTCTTGGGGAGTGACCTAACTCTTTTTCCTGGAGACATACTGAACAAGTCTCGCCGAGTGCCTGTTGGAGCGTATGATTCTAATGTATGAAAACCTTCATGCTGGCGGTAGTTTATAGACGTAAAAGCTCAAGAAATTGCCGTCCGTTCCCTTTGTTTCCAAGCCGTTTTGGCAAGATTTTCGCGATCGATACGATCGCGAAAGTAACTACTATTTCCAGTAACTGGAAATAGTAGTATGCACGTAACTTAACATATTTCCACATTGTAAATTCTGAAAGGTGGCAAATATTACGGTTTCTGGACGTTTGGTCGTTTTTAGTGCTATCGTTGAACAGTTCCTTTCTTCATTTTAGGAGCTGAAACGACCGATCATTGACGAAAGCCTAAACACAGTTATCGGTCTGGTGCTAATTCCACATTCTGGATATGACAGAAGTAACCCAAAAGCTCCACATTGGTCCACCGTCCTTCGCAACACAACCGGAATCCTAAGGTAAGGAAATCTGAAAACTTCAGTTTTCTCCGCTTGGAGCGATAAATGCCTATTCGGTGCTTAAACATCGCAAGGGGTTTGGGGTCTTTTAGGGCATAATTCCGACATGAAGATATGCGCACATTCTTATTTGGCTAATTTGCATGTGGGAGATTGATTAGAAAAAATAAAAATTACACGCGTACGTTCTTATTTGGCTAATCAATCTTGAAGATTGATTAAAAAAAAAAAAAAAATTTTCGGCGACTTTCCGTTCTACACTGTCATCAGGTTGGTGACACTTTTTTTTTGTACAACGGTGCGCGTTCGATTTAGAAGTTTTTTTTTGTACAACGTTTTGTCAACATTTGTCACCAAAAACGTTGGACCGTAATAAAACGTTATCGTCAAAAGTGTTGTTCTCGTCAATTCCGTTGTGGTAAGAAAAACGTTTTGCGACAAAAACGTTGGACCGTAATAAAACGTTTACTTCGTCAAAAGTGTTACTCTTGTAAATTCTGTTGTGTTCAAAAAAACGTTTTAGGAGAAAAACGTTATGCTACATTTTACCGTTGTAGAAAAAACTTCTAAATCGAACGCGCTCCGTTGTACACAAAAAAGTGTTGCACATGAAAAAGCGTTGGACTGGAATATAATGTTGTAGTGTTGCTTCGTTGTACTTTGGAATCCCGACGCGCTCCGTTGTACGCCCGTTAACGTTGTGCTGTACTGGATGCACGGCAGAAATAAACGTAATCAAATACTGAAATGCAAAATCGACACACTGTTGATAACGCTTTACTTTGCATACATATATTATATTCAATAACTTACTTAGCCGACTTTCTTATATTTTTTTTTGGCTTTATACATTTTGATGGGTCCCGACGCATGTACGGATGTGGATCTTGAGGTATAAGAGCAACAAATAAGGTCACGCGATATACTTTACTCCTTAACGAAAATGTGGAAACTGCACTGTTTCGTTAATGGTCGATGATATGCCGTTCTTTGAAGCTGCGACGAAGGGGTTATTAGGCTAATCGATTAGTTATTTGCACTTCGCAATGGAAGTGGTTCCATTAAATCCCATTACTTTTATGTAAATCCATAATGATATTTACATATATGTATACTAAAATTACATCTTCTTTCTTTTCATTTTCACTATGGTTGTACGTTTTGTGTATAAATAATATGTCTCAACGTACAACGGACTCTTGCGACGTCCAAAACACGACAGGTTGACTTGCTATTGTGGCAAAAATACTCGTGGTACAAACAATTGTGGGCCCTTGCGGAACACCAAAATATGACGTTTTGCCTAAAATACGTTTGAGTGTGTGGTTGAGATGCGCACTTTAAGAGGGGTTTGGAATCTTTTCTGAGCAAAACCCTAGGTACAACTGATCTTGGGCCCATGGGGAAGATGAAAATGTATCTTGATTAGTCCAGACCTCGTATGTAAGATCTAGGATAAGTTCTCCAGTCAGTTTTCAAGTATCATGCAGATCGAGCAACTCGTATGAAAGCTATGCTTGATTTACGGTTTCCCCTCCTTCCACTCGTCCTGGATCGTCGGATCAGGGAATTCAGGGAAATGACAACCTGTTGAGGTCTTTAATACACCTTACAACTTTCATCGCCCCTGCCTATATAAAAGTACCCTTCATACCAAAAGATACCCCCCCCCCTCCCCTTGTCAATCCCCCACTGTGGCCGGACCTGGGTCCGATCTGTGAATAGAACATCTAAGACGTGTGCTCTTGCCATTTACCAAGTACCATCCTTCCCGATCCCTACACTCTAAGCCTGCCACAACATACCTCATGCGCCCCCCAATTCCTACCGCAATAGTCGGATCCAGTCCAAACTTTAAATGAAATATCTTAGATACATGCACTTGCCAGTTATGACGTTTCATTCTTTCGACCATTTTTCGAAAGTTATGCATGCCTCAACATTCCAGATTCCCCCTCCCTCCACTACTTCTAAGATTGACAGGTTCAGGAGGTGACAATTTTTTAATCAGCCTGGTTTCATCGTTCTAAACCATCTGGAGGTATGCGTATGCCTACCCTAACTCGTGATGGCCAGACAGATGGGAAAACCATTGCCATATGGCACTTGAGCTTAAAACAAATATAAAATCATGAATATGTGTTTGGCATAGGCTGTCCACAAATCAGATATTTATGTTAGGCTGGTGGTCTTAAATCCAATTTACCACTTGGTAAAAACTGCACCACCTGAAGTTAAATAACTGTCCCGACTAATCCCAAGGAATATACACTGGAATAAACTTATTTGAACTTTGAAACAGCAGTAAAGAACATGATGAAAATCAAAACAACAAATATTCATGCACAGTGCTGAGCCGTAATAGTAATTTAAGTTAAGAATAAATTGTAGGCGCCAACTATTATTCTTCCTTTGAATCTTTTCCTTTGGCTCAGTTTTTTCTGAACTTTTTCACTGCCAAGTTACAACATCCCTTTAAACCTCTTTTCTATTAGCAAGGTAGTAACAAGTGCGCTGAACCAAATCGTAGCAGCTTAATAACCCCTTTATCACAACTTCATTAAGAACGGCATATCATGGATCATATGACAACACCGTCCAGTTTCCAACCGATCATTAAGGATTGAAGTAGCAGCTGTAACACCAAAATTCGCATCTATACATACATATCCACAAGTAGGCAATACAAGAGTTGAACTCAAGAAATGTCATGGACAAACTTAACTAATGGCAAATCTGGGCCCAGTAATTGATGAACGGCAAGTTGAGGGGGGGGGGGGGGGGGGCAGGATCCATTAAATTGCATATCTAGACCTAAATATCCTCGACTAGACCAGCTTAGAGTTTGATTCCAGCCACAGGTCAAAAACTTAACTCATGGGCAAATTGGGCCCCCTTGCCCATGAACGGAGAGGGTAGGGGGTGGGTCTATTCCACATATATATCCCCAACCTATGATCCAAAACCACAAAGAAATTTCATCGCCCTATCACCAGTTATTCAAGTTAAAAACATTAAAGAAGAGCTGGAAACTCGTATGGCACTCGCAAGGCTTTGAAAAAGGATTAAAGTAGGAATTCGCCAATTTGCGGATTTGTTGTGATCATTTGTAAGCAAACCCTTGAGATACGAATGGCGATAGACCCTCGGAAAGCACGAGGATGTATCGTTTGGTAAAAAAAAAGTATTTTTTTTTGTTCTGCACTTGGCTGTGATGATGTGCACTGTAAGGGCGCTAGAAATCAATCTGTAATCAAAACCCTCGAGGCAAAAATGACCGTGGGCCCTTTAGGATCATGAATATGCCTGGTTTCGTCAAAAGTATTTTGTTTACTTTTCGGTTAAGATGCTCACTTTAAGGGTGCTAGAAATTCATTTCTAAGCAAAACCCTTGAGCCAAAAACGATCATGGGCTCTTGGGGATAACGAAAATGTAGATTTTGCTTAATAGTACTTTTGTACTTTGCGGCTAAGATGAGTACTTCAAGGGATGGTCGGATCTGGGAAGTGACAATGTCTAAGTCAAACTTGTCAAGTCACTAATCTTCAAGCCAAGTTTCATTGTCCTAGCACATCTGGAAGTACCTTAAATTGCGATCATCAGAATTCCAGACCCCCCTTCAACTCCCCCCAGAGTGATCGAATCCGGTCCGTTTTCTGTCGCTGATGTATCTAGGGGTTACGCTTGTTCTTCCCAACAAGTGTCCTCTCAATCGCTACACTCTAAGCATTTCACACAATTTCTGCCACCCCCCCGACTTCGCCAAATTGATCGGATCCTGTCCGCACTCGAAACTGGACATCTGAGACATGAGTTCTTTCGGAATATCAAGTTTCATTAAGATCCGTTCGAAAGTTGGAAATCTACTACCGTTAGATATCCGGAATTCCAATAACCTCATTTCCTTCAAGCGAGCAGCAAAAGGTCATTACAGTGTTATCCTCCATCCTCATTACAGTGTTATCCTCCTTTAGATCCCCCCCCCCGTTTTTCTTTTCTTTTGTTTTCTTCTTTCTCGTTCCTTCTTTCACTTATTTTCCCTCTCCTTTTATTTAAAGTTGAAACCAAAGGTAATTTTTTTCCTCTCCTCCTTTTTTTTAAATAGAATGTTCAGTTAGTTGATTCTGTTTGATATTTAAATTAATATTGGTTATATCCCTGCCGTAGCCAAGCACTACATTTGTGCTTTCCTGGCAGGAATGTAAATTATGTATTTCTTTGTCTTTAAATATAGTCCAGTGCAACTGAAACTGAACTGAATACCTCAAGATTCCGGATTCCCCCTCCCTCCACTCCCCCACGATGGTCAAATCGGAGAAACGACTGTTCTTAAGTTAAAATTTAAGAGTCCCTGATATGCCTGCCAAGTTTCATCGTCCTCACCCATGTGTAAGCATCTTAAGTCGGGATCCCCGGAATTTCGGAACGCTCTCTCCACCTCCCCCCACATTGATCGGATCCTGTCCGCACTTGAAATGGGACATTTGAGACAAGAGTTCTTTCTGAATATCAAGTTTCATTAAGATCCAATCATCCATTCAAAATTTGGACATGCCTCAAGATTCCGGATTATCCCTCCGTCCACTCCCCCTAGGATGGTCAAGTCGGAGAAACAACTGTTCTTAAGTTAAAATTATTTGATTTTCCTGCCAAGTTTCATCGTCCTAGCACATGTGTAAGCATCTTAAGTCTGGATCACCGAAATTCCGGAACCCTCCCTCCAACACCCCCTGCAGTGCTCGGATCCGGTCCGGTCTTGTCAACTATGTATCTAGGGCTTGTGCTTGTTGTTCCCACCAAGTTTCATCCCTATTCGTCCACTCTGAACTTGTCAGATGATTCCCGCCCCCCCCCCCCCCTCCAATTCCCCCCAAAGTCACCGGATCCATTCCCGACTTGAAGTGTGACATCTGAGACAAGAGGTCTTTCCAAATATCAAGTTTCATTAAGATCGGACTCCCCGTTCAAAAGTTATAAAAACGTCAATATTCGGATTTCCCCTCCCTCCACTACCCCCCCCCCCCGGGGGTCCAATCGGGACAGTGGCTATTTCCGAATTAGTTTGGTCGGGTCGCTAGTACGCCTGCAAAGTTTCATCGTCCTAGCACTTCTGGAAGTACCTTAACTCGACAACAGTGGCCTGACAGGCCGAAAAGTGATTGGTATATGGCACTTGAGCAAAGCTGCAAGTGCCATAAAAATGGACAATCTGGGCCCAATTGCCCCTGAACCAAGTGAGAGTGGAGTTTGGGACCTGCAAAAAGGAAATAGAAACCCTAATGCTCACAAACCAACCAAGTTTCAACTTGATACCTTTTGATTCCTGTCACTTGTAACAAACTTTACTCCTGGGTAATCTGGGCCCAGTTGCCCATGAACGTGGAGGGAGGGGGAGGTGTAAACTTTAAAGAAAATTTCTAGTCCTTGCATTTACAGGTACAGGGAATTTCATCGTCCTATGTGCAGGTCTGGCCAAGTAATAAACATTATTCACTGGCCAATCTGGCCAATTTGCGCCTGAACTGGGTAGGTGCAGGGAGGGGCCCTCATACTGCACAGCAAGACCCGAATTCCCACAAGTGTACCAAGTTTGAACTTGATAGTTGCACATGTTCACGAGTTATGAGCTAAAAAAAAAACCCAGTGAAAACCGAAAACTGAAAGCTGCTACAGCCCCCGAAATAATGCATTGTTCCATGAAACACTCGACTAAAAAGGGAAAGTCTAAAAGCTCTGAAAAACTTGGCTCTTAGCTCACTGGAATTCTTATAACCTACATACCATTCCCATTTAATTTTATTTTCAGGGCTTTTAAAACTTGAACCAAGCCCAAGGTTGTCTAAAATCTGAAAAAGTGTTCAGAGATCTACACACCTAGTCAGCACCCAGTGTATTTCAATCTTGTTCTTCTTAAATTTACCAAATGACTATAGAATATAAAATTCTCAGCTTTTAGTTGTCGTACTGCTGTTTATCGACCCTTATTGGTAATACTAGCACTAACATCCTTGTTGACACTACCATTTACATTTGAGAAACCATCTTCTACAATCAACAAGTTTTCCATCCCAGTAAGACTCTTCTACAGACTGAAACATGGAAAGGTCAGTCTCCGCCGTCCTCCATTGCCACAGTCCAATCCAAAAATACTTCTGGCTCTTGTGCTCTGACCCTTTCAGCCTGATTCGCACGACGCACGCACGATTCGAAATTTGAAATTTTTGCCCATTCGTGCGATGTGCGATGCAAACTGCCATAGAGCTAGTATGTCATAAGAGAACCTGAGGAGAACAAGAACCGGGAAAAATAAAGGCGAAGGGAAGAACCTTTAGCGCGATTTCGGCGTTCCCTAGGAGCTCTTTGCAGGGTCTCGGGCAACCGCAAATGAAACCTTAGCAATACTGAATCCATGATCTGGGAACTTTCCGGAAGAGAACGCCGGAAATTACCCTTTTTTTCTTTTACAACTGGCTTAGGAACATATGTGTTAGGTTGTTTTGAATGTAAGAACTACTAGCGAAAAATGTTGGTAAGATAAGACGTTGTGCTTCCAAAGTCTCCTCTGCTTTCAAGGGCGTTTTTGGCACTTTCTTGCTCAAGGAGTCACCAAAATTGATTTTAAGTCTGTAGCTTGTTGCGGCGATCTTGTACTTTGACCTATATCGTTATACTAGCTATATTAAGAAATTTATGAATATTTGATAACTTTCTTTACAAAGTTTCCTTGTCCCACAAGTCGGCCGGACCAAAGCTGCTTTTTGAGTTGCCAAAACAAAAATAAAGAATGGGTAAAACGGATGGAAAAGTGATGGTTTAAGTCCAAACGCAAATCAGCGATCGGACAATGTACTTTGCTTAGCCCGCTTTTAATCACGTTCTGTTCAGAACCCGCAGTCGGATGCCAGTTAACATCAAATATGTATCTCTTGAGAAAAACGTCACTTAAAGCATGTGCATACTGAGGCTCGTGACGTTAAAGAGGAACAGCGTTTGCATTCCCTTGCACAGCTCTTGCTTATTGCGACGAAAATAATGTACTTGTTCAAATCATGTACTGTTTCAAAGGAATGTATACGAACTATTTACAGAAGTCAAGGAACATTTGCTATTATTTTTCAAGGCGACTTGTCATATGCACATGTCCAGAGACGTTCCTTGCAGTACCGAAGAAACGAAATGAGGATCTCAGTAGTTTTTGTGGCTGTATTCCACGTATTCTTTTCGGAAAACCGCACAGGGATATCGGAATTACATGTCTTTTATTTTACACAGAACTTGACTTCAGAGCAACATGTAACTGGAATTTTTGCACCTTCGGAAGTATTCTGGTCATATTGCAGGGCAGTTCGATATCCCATTGTTATGCGGAAGTTGTTCACCGTGAACAGGAGTAGTTCAAAACGTTCTTTCTTTGCCGCGGGTGTCGTCGGAAAGCAAGCTATTTAATCCGTCGTCAAAGTATTGAGGAGTATAAACAAATTTTCAGTCAGCTCAGATGTCCTGCTTTACAACTTCTATATAAAATTATTTATATGGAGTTACACTTTGAAAATGTGTTTTCTTATACAATTAAGTAGCTTATTTAAAAAGTGTCAGACGTCTTTGTTTGAAAAAATGTTACAGTTATAAAAAAGTGTTGTTTTCAAAGGAAAAATGTCTCGGAAAAACGTTAATGTAGCAAAAAGCGTTATTCTTGAAAAAAAACATCTCGGAAAAACGTTAATGTAACAAAAAGTGTTGACTCAAAATCTTGACCGGAGTTCTCTATCCTAACAAAACAACCGAGAATCTCCCTGTCTATAGGCTTGAGCGTTCAGTTATTCAACAGCTTGAAAAAAGCTAAGCAAAATTTAAAAATAAAATTGAGACACTTTCGTAAAAAACTGTCACAAAAAGTCGCAAAAAGAAAGTTCGAATAATCATGTCAAAAGGTAACAGCGTTAATAGATACTTGCTTCTCTACTTGCACCCTAAATTTGAACTGAATCTGACGGAATATATCGGAGTTATAAGCAAAATGAGACGTTTTTGTTACGGAAAAAATGTCTTAAACACAAAACTATGTTGTATGCCTGCTGACAGTGTAGCTTTTTTGAAAAGTGTCACACTCTCTTTCTGAAAATAATGTTGCAATTGTAAAAAAGTGTTGTTCCCAAAGAGAAAACGTCTCAAAAAAACGTTACATTAAAAAAAAGTGTTGTTTTGAAGGGAAAACGTCTCAGAAAAACGTTACTGTCACAAAAAGTGTTGTAGCCAGGAGATCAAGATCTTGATCGGAGTCCACTATCCTAACAAAACCGCCAAACATCTCCCTGTCTAAAGGTTTTAAAACATTCAATTAATCAAGAACTTGATAAAAGCTAAAAAAAAATGAAAATAAAACTGAGACACTTTAGTAAAAAAAACGTCACAGAAAGTCGCAAAAAGAAAGTCCGAATTATCATATCGAGAGATGACAGCGTTAATAGATACATGATTCTATACTTGCACCCTAAATTTGAACTGAATCTGACAGAAAATACCGGAGTTATAAGCAAAACGAGACGTTTTTGTTATGAAAAAAGTGTCTCAACCAAAAAAATATGTTGTGTACCTGCTGACAGTGTAGTTTCGTTGTATAGCGATGCACGGAGCATTGCACAGATACAGGCCTCGGGAAGGGGCGGGGGGGGGGGTCCTTTGGTTAAAGCGCGTGAGGTAAAATTGGGAAGGTTCTTTCATGGTTCTTTCAAACTGCTCTGATACTTCAATGGGCAAGCCTTCTGGTTTTCAGACAAGCTCTCCGTTTTATCTCTTGGTCGTTGCCGGAGGGAGGTCACGATTAATAAAATTGAACGTTTACTTTGCCGTTCGGTCATTTTTGTCAACGCTGAATGCTATTTGTTGGGATGGCAGACCCCAGCTAGCACGTCAAGTCGACTGTTAACAACTTTTGTTGGAACTTGTAAATGAGAAACCCTTTTACTTTAACAGATCCGCTTAAATATATAAAGCTATGGAACATTGTTGGCGGCTGTCTGTCAACTGAACTGTTGACGCTTATACAATATATATACCATTTGTGTAAATATATATCATATCATCATACCATAGACTACTTTCTTTATCCAGCGCCACTAGTAACCAAGTAAGTAATTATGTCTGACCCGCCATTTTCAGAAGCGGAGTATGTAAAATAAAAGAAAGAAATTAAATAAAAAACAACAAAAACAAATACAATATACAATTTTTCTTTCTAGATGGCAGGGTGAATTCGAAAAGCCCGTATTTTGGACCTTCATTCTACCATTTAGCCCGATACTTCACTGTTCACATTAAAGTAACTGTTCACATATACATACATAAAATACAGTTCAATTTATTTTCAAAAATGTCCTCACGGACGAAGCCGAACATGAATTTTTTCGTCATGTACATCCTCGACAATTAAAGACAACTATAACTAGTGTTATTCATTTGGTCAATGTATATGTGACTCTTAGTAAAACTCTTAAAGCACAACTCTTACTAGAAATGATATTTTCCCTATAAAATGAATCAGAAAAAACGTTTTGGAAAATACCATTACTTTCCACCTGAAACTAGCGATTCTCTTGTTAGCGCTTGTCGATTATATCCAGCCGTCCTGCTCTCCGACGCGGCGGCTGGGCTCAAAACATTTGAAAACTGAACGTGCCTTGGTTAAAAAGTGGGAAAACTAAGCAAATAAGAGATTATCATATCTTTTTGTGTGAAAGAGTTGTCAGCGGACAATGAAGATTCCGGCAAACTTTTCATTGGGTGACGGGAAAACTCGGCAAGGCTGAAAAAACGCTAAAAATTCGTAGTTACGAAACGGAACAACTGAGAAAGGTGGGGATTTTAGAAGCTTATAATTCCCTATGGGAGCTAAGTATATTATAAAAGGCAGAATAAGCAAGAGGGGTCCTTTAAGTAAAACCTTTGATCATACGTAACATGTCAACTAATCAAGCACCTATAAGTAAACATCATAATTTGATTCTCTTTAATTCTCTACTGTACTTCAATAGCGCAAGGTATTATCTGAGAATCGGCAAATTGGCAGCTTTTCTTCTCTCAAGAGGTTTTTTTTCCAGGAACGTCAGTTCAGCAGGTGAATACGCGCGGAAAATTTTGCGGGAAGCAAATGGACTTATTGAAGCCCTTCTGTACCTTGTGAGAGTGTCAGTTCAAGTGAATGATATTGAGAACAAGTCGGTGGAAAACACTGTTTGTGTGTTGAGAAACTTGTCCTACAGATGTCAGGAGGTGGAGGATCCTAATTATGATAAGCACCCCTTGCCAACCCAGTCAAGAGCGACAGCACAACCCCCGAGTAAGTACGGACAGGAACTGATAATACCCCCCCCCCCTCAGAATGCCCAGCGTCCCTGGGAGCGTCAAGTGGCTTACGCTGTAAGTAGTGAACTAAAAGACAAAAATGCTCCTTCCTCCTAAAGGGTCATTTACACAGCGGGTATTTTTCCCCGGAGACGAGAGGGGAAAGTGTTCACACGGTACCCTGGTATTTTTCAAGGGAGAGTACTGTCAGTGACAATAGATTCCAAGGTTGTAAAGCTCAGGATACTCTCTACAATCAAGCTACATTTTGGATCACTTCTTATATGGACATAATCAAATTTACTGCTCGAAAATCCGATTTTGTTGTTGCTGACGTAGACGAATACCCGTCGACAAACAAATCCCCGGGTAAAAAGTTCGCGAAATTGAAGTCCAAAATGCCTGGGTATTTGTTGCTGTTGCGGGGAAAAATACCCGCAGAGTACGGGTAAATACCCTCCGTGTAAACGTAGCTTAAGAGATTTAACTATTATTATATAGTTATCCTTCGAAATATAATATACAGGAGGAGAGGAGCGTAAAAAAAATTGACAGGTGAGAGAAACTACGTTACAGACAATCTAGATGAAAACGTAAGATTGCATCTTTGGTTCTCTGCCATTAGGACCCTGGTATGAGGCTCCGACATTGGAGTCTTAGACCTCTAAATTTAATTGAGAATTGAGTCTGGTTTACTTGTCACGTAAAAGTCCCTTATATTACATTCCATCTTTAATATTATAGCCTTCCGCTTCTGATGGTTTTCACCTGGAGGAAACAGGAAACCTGCCTGAACTTTCAGAACATTGAAACTAGATGTTCCTTCAGCCCAAGCTGACTACGAATCATGTTTGACGGTACAAAACGGATAAGTCAGCTACATTTTATTAGAGCTATATTTGGTCCCTTCTTGGCAAGGGTCCTCTTCAGGCTCAAGCCGCTCAAGCTAGAAAATACTTGTGAAAAAACAATTAAAGATTCTTCTTAAGAAACAATCAAAGATTCTTCTTAAGAAGAAGAATCTTTAATTGTTTTTTCTGAAGAAGAAGAATCTTTAATTGTTTTTTCACAAGTATTTTCCAGCTTGAGCCTGAAGAGGGCCCTTGCCAAGAAGGACCGAAATATAGCTCTAATAAAATGTAGCTGACTTATTCGTTTTGCACCGTCAAATATGAACATTGAAACTGCGCATCCATGCGTTAATTCTATCAAACCTCTGACAGTGTATTGAAGAATGGGTGAAAGCAACTACAGAACATTGTTTTTGGTGGTTATTTACCTGTTGTTGTTTTTTTCATGATTGATTGCGTGGAATCGCTTAGCCTTTTTTTTTGGGGGGGGGGGGTATAAGTTAGTTGTAGTCATGAATTTGCCTAAAAAACGAGGAGTAGAAAGTACAGTTAGACTAAAAACGAAACAAATAAGACAAATACAAACCCAAGGCACCTTCCGTAATGGGAACCCGGAGAGAAATGGAAGAAATCTATAAATAAAGATCGAAACCACGTGGTGGTTATCTCATGGTGGTGCTGGTTGCTGGCAGACCAAAATTTGAAATGTTTCTGCCTTTAAAATATAGAGCTGAAAACCAACACGGCTTCGCCATTTTGTTTCACGAAAACCAGTGCCATCCATCCCGCCTGGTCTCGATCTTTCCTAACGTTTCCTAGCAATAACGTCGTGAATCCGGTCAAATTCCTTGTTTGATATTGCTAACCCCTGACATGGACGTCAGTCATTTGACCCCATTGCCGCACTGTTCGTTCTTGGAGCCGCCTGAAAGGAGAAATATTAATAGGAGCAAAAATTGCCGGAGAAAAGAGATGAGACATTGTGCTTGAAGAAGTTTGCATTTCGCGTGATACTCTCTTTTTAAAAAGATTGACAAGACCTCTTGCAAGCCTGTCAGCTAACCTCTAAGAAGTTTTAGACTTTCATGGAGAAAAACCTAAATTCTAGTCTCCTTTATGCTTTAAAGGACCTGTCTTACCCACAATACTAAGGCAACCTAGTTCCATAGTCACTCCATACATCTCCAAACCCGGATACTCCAGTTTCGTACGTTACATTCTAACCCCTCTAACAAAAGCACGCTGATTTTCTCACTTTCCGTGTTTTGCTACCTTCGATGTGTATCACGCTGTCGACGGTATTCTGCGAGAAGTTTTTCCATCAGAAAAACCGTTTATGTAAATTGTTTCCCTGTTTTCGCTCTAAGTCAACGGGTCTCGGAAAGGGCTTAAAACAGCCAAAACCATGGGTTATTTGTTGAAAGCGCAGACTATAGCTATAAAGTATTCAAATATTTTAAAATACTGTAAGTTGAAGAGTAAATAGTGCGAGATGTCCTTTAAGTTTGTCAGACCTGGAGCTAAGTGCAGAAACGAAGATCCAAAACGTATCCTTTTCTCGTTTCCTGATTATCACTCTCCTGGGCGTTCATACTTCCTGAGAATGGCGCTATTTGTCTTCCGTTCTCCTGTCAAGGATGAAATTAGATTAGACAGTAATGGCCATATTCTCCCTCACTTGAGATAGTGTCAGCATTATCTCGCGGCTGCTAGTTAGCATCGGAGAGAGGCTGGCTGACAGCCGATATAAGTGCGAGTAAGTGGCTGGTTAAAATCTGGGTTTATAAATAGTGACCTCTATCTCTTTCCTGTAGGGTAAAGTTGGAGATAACTGGGGAATTGTAGCACATTTTTGTTTTGTCGAGATGAACAGCCCAGGATAAGAAAATGGTTGCGTATAGGAAATGGGCAATGGATTCCGCAGTGAGTGCCAGAGGCGTTACTAGCCAAAATGTTTTTTTTTTTTTTTTTGGGGGGGGGGCAAGGTATTTACCGACTGGCTGGTCATTTTTAACGACTGTTTTGCAGAAAAAAACGACCGTTTTTAAGAAGAAAATGACCGTATTTAAGAAGAAACGACTGATTTGACGAAAAATCGACTGTTTTTTAATAAAAAATCGACGATTTTTACGAAAAACCGACTGTTTTGAAGAAAAATCGACCGTTTCCAAGAAAAAATCGACTGTTCTTTCGAAGAATCGGCATTTCTTACCCACTGGCAGACAATATTGCCCCCCCCCCCCCTTTACGTGACGTCCCTGGTGAGTGCACTCGGGCCCGGGCTGACTTTACTGATTTCGCAAACACTCTGAACACGAACAGCCGACCAGTTAATAAGAATTCTCCCTATCAGCTGTTAAGTCGGGTGTAAATCTTTAATTTGGACTGTAGCATGTCAAACGCTACGTCGCTACGTCTGGCTTTTGAAAGATTTTTTTTTCATAAATCATCCGGACATATGTCTGGCTTGTTGAAATATTTACGGGGGAAAATAGTCTGTCCTTTCAAATCGTTTATTAACAAACCAAGTTCGTAGCTTTCTTCTGCGGAAGATGCCAAATTACGCTAGTCACTACAGTAATAAACTAAATATAGTATACCAACTATTCACTTTGCTAAAACCTGTGCGAAAAGGGCACAAACAAGCTCGTGTACCTTGATGTTCGTCCTCTGGCAGGTACTAGTTTATTTTGCTATCTTGTCCTGCCTTTTTTCGGGGCATCAGATGGGGGCAAGGATCGATAGTCCTCATTTGCCAACAGCTTTTTGGGATCCCAAAACGTAAGTGGAGGGATAACTATGCGTCATGCTAGTGACTTCGTCGTCCCGCATAGAAGTGGAACTGGGGCCAGCTTCCCTACTAGATTTCCAGGGCCTAATGTGTGGAACTCTGTTCTGGAGAGCATTCGGGCGGAAGCACCTGGGGCTATTTAAAAATAAATTAAATTAGGCCAAGTTCATAGTTTTTTTTCTATTTTTCCTATTTTTCGTATTATTTTCTTTTTTCTCATTATTATTATTATTAAATGAGTTGATGAGAGATTGGTTATTATTTCTTATTTTAGTGCTCTTTTCTGTTATGTTTTTAGTTAATTAATAGTTAGGAAATGAGTTTTATGTACCCGCCCCAATTGCAAGTGCTTTTTTGTACCTTTCTTGGGGCGGGTACTGGCGTCATAGTTAAATGTATTTTGGTAGTAAAAAAAGAAACTGAACTGAACTATGACTTCGTAAAAGTTGTCCGTTTGTCCGTCCGTCTGTAAGCACGATTTGGATTTTTTTTTTCTTAGATTAGATTACGTTTGTTACAAACAAAAACAATAATAATAATATATTGCAATTTAAAGGCCACAAAGCCCCTACAAAGTTCTTTTGAAACATTTAGGGTCGTACATTTGGGAAAGGAACATTCCATCAATTTCTTTCTTGAATTGGGTTATTGAAAAAGTCCTAATTCTGTCCATGATCTGCAACACGTGGAGGGTAAGTTCCGGGGGACAACAGGCGAAAAACAAAATTCACATCTATTTACCAATGAAAAATAAATACTACTACTAGTACGAAGGGGAATGAGATATTTGTTCAAACTTAGTGTGAGGATTCTTTGGGTCAAAGGACAGGTCAAGTTCATAGGTGTCTCCACAGCTCTATATTTGTACCGTGTTCTTTAAAACTGTGCTAACTAAAAAAAAAATTGAAAACTGCGTAACTATACCATTGGAAAGAACATAGCTGATTTGGTGTTCTGTTAAATTGTGCTAAGTGTTAGATGACGACATGAGCACCATCTAACAGGTAGATTATTTTTAACTTTCTGAGTTCCTACTTTCTTCATGCAGATGGCATACACAAAACAAGGCCCAAAAATTATGAAAATGTAGTTAGCACAGTTTTGAAGAATAAGGTACATTTATGTGTGGGGGTTCAGATAAGGGGCCAACAGAATATTTTTAAAAGCTAATGGGGTAGTCGATTTGGGGATAAGCAGACATGCTTAATCCGTATATGATAATTATTTTCTCACCAGACAAGTAGTTCGCCCGGAATCAGGCCAGAACCGGAAAATTTGTTTCAAGTAATAGTTTACGTGAAGTTGATTAGAGGTTCGATACAGGGGTAAGGAGACATGCTGAATCTGTGTATGCAAATTGTTTTCTCTCCGAAAATATAGTTCGCCCGGAATCCGGCCAAAACCGGAAATTTGTTAAAAGTAAAGGTTGATTAGAGGTTTGATACGTGGGTAAGGAGACATGCGGAATCCATATATGCAAAGGAATCTGGCCCAAACCAGAGTTTTGTTGAAAGTAAAAAGTCCTGAATTCGTGTATGAAAATCATTTTCTAGCCGGACAAATAGTTCGCCCGGAATCCGATCAAAAACAGAAAATTTGGCAAAAATAACAGTAGTTTTTATCTAGCCAGGGTTGCCGCGGATGGTGATTTGTCACCAAATTTGGTGATTTCCTTCTATTTGTACCACCAAATTACTAAATTTTGGTGATTTGCACATAAAGGATGCGACAAAGATCACTAATTTTCCCGAGAACTTCCGCGCGGCTTTTTCTTTTGGTGATATTATTTAAGAACGGGTGATTTATTTTTGTCTGGCGAGGCAACCATGTCCTTAGCCCTCACCTCGTCGCTCGACGGAATAATTCTGGTGTCGCTTTTTCGCTCCAGAGGGATAGTCACTTAAGTCGTTTTTTCTAGCCAAGGTTGCTACGGGTGGTGATTTATCACCAAATTTTGTGATTTCCTTCTGTTTTTATATCACCAAATTACTGAATTTTGGTAATTTTCACATAGAGATTGCGGCAACGGTCACAAAATTTCCCAAAATCACATAAAACTTCATGTGGCTTCCTCTTTTGGTGACGGACGGGTGAATTACCTTTGTCTGGTGTGGCAACCCTGTCCTTAGCCCTCTACAGGTAAGCAGTTTTGCTTAGCCAGGGGTGCAGTGGGTGGTGATTTATCAACAAGTTTGGTGATTTTCTCTGTCGGTATCACCAAATTACTAATTTCTGGTGATTTTCACATAAAGAATGCGACAAAGATCACTACGTTTCCCAAAATTTTCGCGCTGCTTATTTTTTGCGTGAAGGACGGGTGATTTATTTTTTTTTGGCGTGGCAACTATTTCCTTAGCCCTCTACACGTCGCTCGACGGATTAATTCTAATGTCACTTTTTACAGGTGAAAATTTCGGATGCTTCGGTGCCACAAAAAAGAAAAAGGACACAAACCTGACATCCCCCGGCTCGACAAACACTGGCATGACGAGCGTAGAGGGAAGTAGGGACAAGATGCCAGGTGGTTTGGAACGGACAGAGCCGCCCAAAGGGATGGAGTTGCTCTGGCAACCGGACGTAAGTCGATCCGGTCTTTATTCCGTCGTCGTTAATTTTGGAGCGGCAAATGGAAACGCTTTTAGGCAGCTGCGCACGGGATAAATAGGGATGAAGTTTGTGCAGAAGGGTTAGAGCCTTAAGGCGTATTCTCGTCGTTCCCCGAGGAGTCCTTGGGGAATCGAAGGGAACGGCGAGAATAGAGGGAGTCACTCCACGCGGACTCCGCATACAGAAACAGCGAGAACACGGGGAATGCTTCCAAAATGGATTTTGTTAAAAAAAAAAATATACAGTTGACGAAATTAGTCTGGATCCACTTTATTTTTGGTTTTGTTTATTCTGATTGTTTTTAATTAATTTTACATTGCACCAACACCAGCAAAAATTGATTCCCTTCCGAATCTGAAAGGGAGTCCTTTTTTATGATGGTGATGATAATCGCAGCAGGGTCTCGAAAATACGGGGAGTGAGTCCCCGAGACAAACAAAAACGCGGGGACTCCTCAAGTGGAGTCCTTGGGGAACGGCGAGAATACGCCTTTAGAAGAGTTATGGTTTTAAAGTTTAACCGAACAGGGAGAGATTCGACAGTCTAGTTACACGTCACTTATTCACTAAAGTGGGCAGGAAAACCCGATAAAAATGCGTTGCTTCTTTTGTCCGTTATCCATAGAAAATGGATTTCGTCGAATGAACTTATTCTTTCGGATTCGTGGTACCTCTATGTGCTTGTCCCTTGAAGAGGCAAGAGGTCCCTACGCTTGACATATTTTTCAACTACAAATGTAAGCCATTGCCGAAAGACAAAATAAAAATGCAAGATCCTTGCAAGACATATGTTACCATCATTTTCCTACTTTCTACAGGCGTAACTTTACCGAGCTTAGCATCTTTAACCCTGGAAATGCAGGCCTTTGTTGAGATTCGAATTCTCCGCTTCTTGGTGAATTTTTGGTTGTCGTTCTATCAGCGTACACTCAGTACGTTATTGTCCCTGGTGAAAAATAGAAATTCCCTTCGGTGTATTCAAATATCAAAATGTAGAAATACGCTGCCTTTTCAGTGAAACTTTAAAGTTTGACTGAAAAGGGCTGAGACTTGAACTTGAAGACCCGATGAAAATGCGTTACTTCGTTGCGCCGCTATTCAAGATTAATGGCTTTTCATATAGTAGAATTTTCCTGTCGGATTTGTGGTATCTCTATGCGCTTGTATCTGTGTTTTATTCTTGACGAAAGCGATAGACGAAAAATAAGTGTTCACGCAGCTAGCTACCTTCCGCGTGCTGATCACTGGCCACTGAAAAGCCGCGTTTATACTGAGATTCAGATTTTCCGTGTAAGGTAAGGTACAATTTTAATAGCAAATATGAATAAACCTGGAGTTTCTCAAAAGCATCTGACATGCCAGTGGCATAAAAAACGACGCTTCACTAATTCTGATGGGTTTGTAAAAATTATTAATACGATTCTAGCCTAAGGCATTGTAAAGAAAAAACAAACAAACAACTATCACACATCAACACTAAAATTTAAGTGTCATAGTAGAATTTCCGTTGTGGAGACGGCCGTAGATATTCTGAACCTCGCTACTAGAGCAGATAGTGGAAAATCAGAAAATTTCTTAGCAGAATCCAAATAATTCAGTGTAGAGAGATGATACAATATAAGATGATACAAAAAGAAGTTGGCTTTTCAGTTAAAGGACCCCTCTTGCTTATTCTGCCTTTTATAATATACTTCGCTACCATATGGAATTATAAGCTTCTAAAATCCCCACCTTTCTCCATTGTTTCGTTTCGTAACTGTGAATTGTAGCGCTTTTTCGGCCTTGCCGAGTTTTCCCGTCACCCAACGAAAAGTTTGCCTGAATCTTCATTGTCCGCTGACAACTCTTTCACACATAAGGATATGATAATCTTCTGCTTATTACTTCTTTTATTCGCTTAGTTTTCCAACTTTTTAACCAAGGCATGTTCAGTTTTCAAATCTTTTGCGCCCAGCCGCCGCGTCGGAGAGCAGGAAGGCTGGTTATAATCGACAAGCGCTAACAAGAGAATCGCTCGTTTCAGGTGGAAAGTAATGGTATTTTCGAAAACTTTTTTTATGATCCATTTATAGGGAAAAGGTCATTTCTAGTAAGAGTTGTGCTTTAAGCTTTAAAGAGTGGAAGTTTTAGTTTTCCGTCGTTACGGTCGACTGATCCTTGAGAAATCTAAGGCATGGATTTAGCATGCATTCTTACCCCCAAAACCAAAGCTCTTCCTGCCGGCGTTAAGAAACTAAGACTGAATACATCCGTCTGCTTTGTTTTAGTACCGTAGGCTAAGCCGGAAATTTCGGGAAGAACAAAAACCCTCCAGTCAAATTATAAGGGGGTGAATAAATAGATACAGAACATGCTGCACCAGAATATTCTGTGGGTTTTTGACTAGCTTCGGTATTCCGATTGTAATCTGACCATGACCACTGCCTTGCCTCGGAAATGCACCGTCAGATCCTGCCACACGAAGATGAAAAAAGAATGGATACTAGCCCAACAGAGTATTTCTAGGGCAGCTAAGAAAGCTCAGCTAATGAACCCGCCCGCTCATAGCACTGAACGCTATTTTAACTCATTTGTGCCTTTTTTTATCCGTAATTTTAATGTGAATTAAACCAATTGTAATTTGACAATCCCGTGCATTTTGTTTTATCAGAATTTTGGGAATAAATGAATTGAATTGAAAAAAAGTATGAGAAATCTGACCTGGGGGCAAAAAAAAAGTTTACGGGATCTGGCCAAGACGGGAAATCTGCAACACCCGATTTTCTGATTGAAGTGGAACTGGGTAGATCGGAGCATCGATATGGGTTAGTAATATGCTAAATCCGTATTTGAATTTTATTTTCTCGCCGGACAAGTGCTTTGAACGGAATCTGGCCACGACCGGGAATTTGGTAGACGTAAAGTTTTCGATACAAAACAAGTCTACACAATTTCCCTTGAAAAGGTTGATGTACCCGTAAAGACAAGGTGAATCAGGAAATACTATTTGTTCTTGCCTTGAATCGATAGTCCGGTCGGACGTTGGTCGGAACCGGATGTTTATGAATGAACCTGAGTCTGATATATAATAATAACAATAATAACTTTTATTTCAGCCAGAGACCATATACATATGCTTTTGCTGGAAATTATTGCCTAATGGGGATCAGTGTTGCGATGGGTGGTACAGTTATATCTGACCTTATCTCTGACCTATACAGTCGGAAAATCAGTACAGTACGTCAAACTGGTACAAATTCAGTACATTTTCTCTAAAACTCAGAAAAAGAACTTGATTACTTGGCTTATCGTACTAACTTCGGTGATTTACCTAGAGTTCTAACTCAGAAGTGGCATTTCTGTGTCCGTATGGCTCAAGGATCAAGTCGAATTTCTTCGCGGCCCAACCGCTTTTCCTTTCTGGCAGATTTTGTGTGACTTTCCAGCTCCTAGTTACATAGTTTTGGCAGAACTTATTTACCTCGATAGGGACATTTGGTCCTGAGCTTTTTGGAGTCTGGTACATTTTTTTCCGGGAAGTACATTTTTAGAACTATGCCTAGTACAGTTAAAAAAATCAGTATCGCAAAACATATGGGGATGGTTGAGTGGTCTATTAGGGTTAAACTAAATGTTACCGAACATCAGAAAGCCCCGATTGTCTATTACAAAGGTCAACAAATAATTCCCCTTTGGGATCTCGCCGAAACCTTGGACTTGTTGGAGAAGAAGTCACGACAGATTTACGTAATTTCTGAGTGAGGAGGGCCGTTATAAATAATTTTACATCGGAGGCCTATGCATGCTCGACCACACATGCAAGGTCTCAGTGTGGTGGTTACCCACACAAGCAATGTTTGTAGTTTTGTTTTCCTTCCTATTATCTAGGGGGGGGGGGGTTAGACAGCGATAGTGAAATGTCTATAGTAGCTTCCCATTTCCACTGGATTTTGTGTAACCAGTGCTGTAGATAGATATATATTTGTATTGATACAGCTGATAATTCAGCTGTCCAGGTAGGTATGATTCATTCAAACTTGGCGGTTGAAAATAAACCGGATATATACAGTTATACGAAAAACTTGTCACTTGGAATCCATCCGATTTTGTTAATTGTTTGTGTAAAATATGTAACAAAAGAGTTATAATACCGGTTAGTATGGTTATCTTTTCTCTTCTTGTATGTGCTTGAATCCGTGGGATGTGGTGAAGGCGAAGCGTTTTTGGGATCCCAAAACGTAAGTGAAGTAAGCGACCTATGACATCGCAAAAGTTGTCCGTCTGTCTGTCAGCACGATTTCCAACGGAATGAGATATTTTGATGAAATTTGGTGTGAGAACTCTTTGAGTCAAGGGAAAGGTCGAGTTCGTAGATGGGCTCTGTAGCCCAAATTAAGGGTCAAACAAAATATTTTTGAACAGCTGATGAAATAGTCAGTTAGGGGGTAAGAAAATATTCTGAATACGATTATGAAAACCATTTTCTCGCCCGACAAGTAGTTCGTCCGGAATCCAGCCGAAGCCGGAAAGTTCGTTAAAAGCAAAAGCTTTATCTGAAGTTGATTAGATGATTTTCTGCATCAAATATCAAATTTTTGGGATCCCATTGAAACCTTTGGTCCTGTTTTCTGTTGTTTTTTACAGCTAAACAAGAAGTTTTAGTTCATTTCGCAACCTTACAAAACACCCGTGTTTAGGCGGAGCTTGCAACGTGGCCCGCTTTCCCTGACAGCCTCTCAGGTCTTTGATGCTAAGCTGCATTCTTATCGGTTACAGGACCTTGCTCTCTTTCTTTTGTTCGAACCTCATTTCAGCAGCATAGCAGTGATAGTTTGCACTGGGAAAAGACAATAGAGCCTAAAAGCCCACCTTGGCAGGAATTAACGAACTTTGTGACTTATTTGATCAGAGTGAACACTTTTAATTCGCTAGCTTTCAGTGCTGTCAAATTAGGCCGTTAGCCAGAGTACCGGAAGGAGCGACAGGTTCGAAAAGCTCCATCGGTTTTCGTGGTCTTTGCGGCGTCTCTGAGATCGATCGCTGGCAGGAGAGATTCCTTTACTGTAAGGCAAAGAGGAAGGAAATGTCAGTACTGGAGTTTCCTTTGGACTTTGCTGCTGACTAGCAGGTTGCCTGCCATGTTCTGACTTTAGTCGGACTACTAGCGGTATCTTGGTTCCTGTTCTTGGCGGATCTCGTAATAGGTTACGGACGTGGTGGTCTAATTGAAACCTGCAAGTTCTGTGACGTTTTTTTTTTTACCACGTGCAAGCTTTGAAGACTATCACACCTTCAGTGAAAAGGGAGTTCTTTGTCCACAGCTTGAAAACCTTCTTGTCCTCCTTTTTCTGGCACTTGCCTTCCGGCCAAGTGCCATATACCGATAACTTTTCCGTCGGTCTGTCGGTCGGTCGGTCAGTCCGGTGTTTGCGAGTTAGGGTACTTCCAGATATGTTAGGTAGATGAAACTTGGTAGGCATATTAGGGACCCGACCAAACTAATACGGAAAGAGTCAGTTGTCCGAACCGACTATCGTGGGGGGAGGGGGAGGTTGCGGAATCCAGAAAATAGGGGCATGTATAACTTTCGAATGGGTGATCGGATCTTAAGGAAACTTGATACCTGGGAAGACCTCGTGTCTCAGATGTCTCATCTCAAGTCCGGACCGGATCCGATGGTTCTAAGGGGGAGTCGGAGGGGGAGCCGGAAATCGTGTGAAACTCTCGGGGTGGAGCGATCGGAATAAAACTTGGTGGGAAGAACAAGGACAAGCTCTAGATAAATAATTGACAGAACTGGACCGGATTCGGACACTGTGGTGGGAGTTGGAGGGGGATTCCGGAACCCCGGCGATCCGTAGTTGATGTACTTCCAGGTGGGCTAGGACGATAAAACTTGGCAGGCATATCAGAGACCCGACCAGATTGACTTGGAAACAGTCACCCGCCCGACCCGACCGTCGTGGGGAGACGGTGGAATCCGGAAGTTAGTGGCATGCGTAACTTTCGAACGGGTTACCGGATCTTAATGAAACTTGATATCTTGAAAGAACTCATGTCGCAGATGTCCCATTTCAAGTCCGCACCGGATCCGATGAACTGGGGGGGGGGGGTGGAGGGAGAACCGGAAATCTTGTGATACGCATAGAGTGGAGCGATCAGGATGAAACTTGGTGGGAATTACAGGCACAAGTCCTTGGTGCATTAGTGACAGAATCGGATCGGATTCGGGTACCGAGGGGGTGGGGCTGTAGGGGGGTGTCCGGAAGTGAGTTAAGGTACTCCCAGACGTGCTAGGACGACCAAACTTTGCTGGAGCATTAGAAACTTGACATCATTGGGTTAGACATCGTCACTTCTCCGATCCGACCATTCCTTAAAGACCTCTCTTACCCGCAAAATACAAAAAAATACTTTTAAGCAAAATTTACTTTTTCAAGATCGCCATGAGTACGTGAACCTTTTTGCCTCAAGGATTTTGATTATAAATTAATTTTTAGCACCCTTAAAGTGCGCATCTTAACCGAAAAGTAAAAAAAAAACTCTTGACCATCACTTCCATCCTCTGACCCAGCCTTGCAAGTTTGGCGCATCTTAACCGAATACTTCCATCCGACCCAGCCTTGCCAGTTTTTGTTTTCCTTCTTGTTTCCTTTTGCTTTCTGTCTCCTATTTTCATATTTAAAGTGAACTATAGGTTGAATTTTCAGCCCCCTTCATTTTTTCTTGTTGGGACATTACTTACTACATATGCTTGCAAGTGCCAAATGAGCTTACAGCTCTTTTTTCGTTCTCCTACGGTATCGGACTATAGTTGCGTTTTTGATTGAAGTTTTGTTCGCCGTTGGCTTGGCCGGTTGCTTAAAGACCTAGTCCAAACAATCTGTTTACCTTCTCTTACTGATCGCAAGCCACCAGTTTATTTAGATTTGAACTTGATTGCTGGGTTACTGTTTTGGCTCGAGAAAAAAACCACGCAGAAGGTCTTCTTTTCCAGATGATGAAATTTTCCACGTTTGATTAGCAAAGAATTACAAGACTTAATTGATTATTTTTGTATGTCTTCAGAAGTACCACACCGGTCTTAGTTTTTTAATTTATTTGTATTGTAATGAACACTGAGAGCATTAGGTGGAAACTATTATTTTGATCCTTGGCTCCCCACGTGCCATAACGGCTGTCCCGGATAATCGGCTGAGATTTTGTCTAGACCGAAATCTTTCAAACCTAGGATTGTTTTATTTTTTTTTTGCTCATTGTTTGACGGTGTTTTTTTGTGGTTTTGAACGTTCATAGTGGCAGTAGGGATGGTTATGATTGTGCGTGTGGTAGAAAGACCATTTTTTGTGGTCCGCTTCAATTTCCGTTTTCGGACGCCGTCGAAGTTCGCCGTTGGCGTAATGTCTCATTGGTATCGAGCACTACTAGGAGGCAGTAAGAATGGCGGAGTCGACCGGATTTGACCGGCTTCCTTCCAGAACCGGGTCGACAGTTTTGTTTTCGGATCGATAGTTACAAATTCTAAATTACAAATTCTGGCGAAATGTGTACCAAACTAAGGTGAACCTCGATGAAAAAGCAAACAACTATTTTATTTTATTCTTTCAAAAAATAAGAGTATGTTACAGGTTGAATTTCTTAGATTTCCAGGTTTTTGCGTTTTTTCACTTCTTGTTTCAACCATAGTTCACCTATGGCTAGAATACAATATTGTCTACTTCATGTTTTTATGGCACTTTCAGCCTCTGGCTCAAGTGCCATATGCCGATCACAATTCAGACTGTCGGTCTGTCGGTCGGTCCGAGTTTTTTGTCCCACTTATCCGAGTTGGGGTACTTCCAGATGTGCTAGGACAATGAAACTTGGCAGGCATGTCAGGGACCCGACCAAACTAACCCGGAAATAATCAGTTTCCCGATCCGACCATATGCGGGGGAGTGCGGGGCGCTGGAAACTTGAAAATTTAGGGCATTTTGTCACTTTTTTCCGAGTTAGGGTACTTCTAGATGAGCTAGGACAACGAAACTTGGCAGGAATATCAGGGACCCGACCAAACGAACCTGGAAATAATCAGTTTCCCGATCCGACCATATGCGGGGGAGTGGGGGCGCTCGAAACTTGAAAATTTAGGGCATTTTGTCACACTTTTTCGAGTTAGGGTACATCCAGATGAGCTAGGACAATGAAACTTGGCAGGAATATCAGGGACCCGACCAAACTAACCTGGAAATTATCAGTTTCCCGATCCGACCATATGCGGGGAAGTGGGGGCGCTGGAAACTTGAAAACTTAGGGCATTTTGTCACACTTTGTCGAGTTAGGGTACTTCCAGTTGGGCTAGGACCATGAAACTTGGCAGGCATATCAGAGACCCGACCAAACGAACTTAGAAATAATCAGTTTTCTGATCTGACCATTTTGGGGGGGAGTGGAGAGCAGGGGAATCCGGGAAAGTGAGAAGTGTGTAACTTTCGAACGGATGATCAGATTATAATGAAACTTCATAACTGAATAGAATATATATCTGTAATGTCCCGTTTAAAGTCTTGACGGATTCGGTAGCCAGGGGGGAGTTGGGGGGGGGGGGGAGACCGGGAATTTCAAGAAACGGTTAGAATGGAGGGATCGGAGTGAAACTTGCTGGGAAGAACAAGCATCTGCTCTAGATAAGTCCTTTAGACCACTGTACTGGATCCGGACACTTATGGGGGGGGGGGGGGGTCCCGGAATTCCGGTGATGGTGGTTTTGGGGATTTTCACGATGAAACTTGGCAGGCATATCAGGGACCCAATCAAACTGACCTCAAAATAAAATTTTGTCGATCAGATAATGGTGGGGGAGTGGAGGGAGGGGAATCCGAAATTTTCAGTCATGCGTAATTTTGGAATGGGTGATCGGATTCGAGTGAAATTTAAGAATTGAACAGAGAACATTTCTCCGATGATGTTTTTCATATCCGGACCGGATCCGGCAACTATTGGGGGGGGGGGGGGGAATACGTGACCCGTTTAGAATGGAGGGATCGGGATGAAACTTTGTGGGAAGAACAAACAGATGCTCTAGGTAAATCATTTGCTGAATCGGATTGGCTACGGGCACCGCGGGGGAGCTGGGGAGGGGTGGACCCGAAATCTCGAGAAACGGTTAGAATGATGGTATCGGAGTGAAACTTGCTGGGAAGAACAAACATCTGGTCCATGTAAATCTTTTACATAATTTGACTGGATCCGGACACTTGTGGGGGGGGGAGGAGGGGGTTTCCCGGAATTCCGTTTTTTGGGGGATTTTCACGACGAAACTTGAAAGGCATATCAGGGACCCGGTCAAACTGACTTGGAATAAAAAAAAATCCTCGATATGATAATCTTGGGGGGGGAGTTGAGGGAGGGGAATCCGGAATATTGAGTCATGCGTAACTTTGGAACGGGTGATCGGATTCGAGTGAAATTTAATAATTAAACAGAGGACATTTTTCTCTGGTGACCTTTTTCATTTCCGGACCGAATCCGGCAATTATGGGGGGGAGGGCGGAAAATACTTGACCCGCTTAGACTGGTGTGATCTGGATCGAACTTCGTGGGAATGACAAACAGATGGTCTGGATTAATCATTTACAGAACCGGATTGGCTCCGGTTATTGTGGGTGGAGTTGGAGGAGGGGGGGGGGGTCTGGGATTCCGGTGATTGCGTGTTAAGGTACTTCCAGATGTGCTAGGACGATGAAACTTCGCTGGAATATTGGAGACTCAGCAAAATTTGCTTAGAAATTGCTACTTCCCAAATCCTATTATTCCTTAAAGTACCAATCTTGACCGCAAAGTAAAAAAAATACTTTGAAGCAATATATGCATTTTCGTGATGGCCATCAGCCCATTAGCAGTTTTGCCTCAAGGGTTTTGCTTACAAATGAAGTTCCAGCTCCCTTAGAGTGCGCATCTCAACCGCAAAGTCGAAAATTACTTTTGATCAATTAAATCATCTTGACCCATGCAAGTGCCATATGAGCTTACAGCTCTTGTTTTTTTATATTTTCTCCACGGGCCTTCCATTATCAGGGTTTCTCGGCGATCTTAATTGTCAGTGAGTATTTCAGTACTCATTATTATTAACCACTACAGGACACACAGCGTTCAACATGAATCAAATTATTTTATTTTATTTTTATTTATTGTGCGATTTGGACCGGAAATTAGTTCGAATGATTCAGACCCTTCCATAAAAAAGGGACAGTATTATATGGCTATAAAATGCTAGTCTACATGAATTGAATTCTGTGTGCAATTTTCCATGACACAGTTAAGAAATGTTAAGGATGATTTACGAAGTAGCAGTATTATAAGCTCTTGATGTGTTACCATGTCAAGAAAGGTTCCTTAGCAGGGTCGCAGGTCGTATTTATATTCGTGTTCCATTTTTGAACGTACATCTATAATATTCAAATATGAGCGATATTTCTGCCCTTCTCGGCAAGGGTCCTCGCAGGCTGTCTTTGCCAAGAAGGGCCGAAATAGCGCTGATAAAGCATCGTAGCTGACGAATCCGTTGTATTCATTATTGAATATAATATATGTTTCAAAGTCAGCTTAAAGGAACATTTATACATCTATAATAATAATAATTAATAATAATTTTACTTTTGTTTTTCACCCACCAAAAAGCACATGGCATAGACGGAGTATGAATAAAGATAGAAAAGAAGAAGGAAACACTATAACAAGAGGAAACCAGACACAACATAGAGACTACGACAACATTATCCTATCTATAAAACTATCCTATTGTAGAAGAATGCTATCCCATTGATGCTTAATCTTATGTTGTAATTCTGTATAAGTTGCCCAACTGCTGTAATTGGGTCAGTGGTGTTGTAAGTAGTGATTATTTTACTATTTCGTAATGATCTTGTGTTATATCGTTTGTTTGTTTTAGGTTGTTCAGCCTTACCTGGCGCTACTCTCAAACTGCTCCAACCCAGAAACACTAGAGGCAGCTGCCGGAGCACTCCAGAACCTTGCAGCTTGCTATTGGCAGCCTGCCATTGAGTTGCGAGCGGCTGTTAGGAAAGAGAAGGGGCTCCCCGTTTTAGTGGAACTCCTTCGAATGGAGGTTGACCGAGTGGTGTGTGCAGTTGCCACTGCTCTCAGAAATTTGGCATTGGATCAAAGAAACAAAGAGTTGATCGGTAAGCTATTTGCTCCCTCGGTGATAGTATTCCAAAAAGGTTTGTTGCGTAAACTCGGCGTCGGCCTCGTCTTCACTGGGTCTGTGGGAATAATTAATCTCCTGGCCGGATGCATGTATCTGTCGTTGGTTTCGTTATTTCGTTATTCCTGTCTGATTCCCATTGGGAAATCTGCTTCAAAAGATAAAGATATCAAATTAGGAAAGTCGGCGTTATCAACACTAGAGGCATTTTTTTTATTTTTTTCACACACTCCGCTTTCCAAAATGGCGGGTCATAAAAAGAGTTACTTACTTACTTATACTCCGCTTTCCAAAATATCAGGTCATAAATAAATGACTAACTTACATATTGACTCGGTCCTTGACAGATGGAAGTGTCGGATGGTCTGACGAACTGTCATAAAAATACGAGAACAGTCCAGAGCAAAATAGTAGCGCCGAGACTTGACAAAATTGACACACACTCAAAAAGCAGCGATTCAGTCGTTCACCACCTCTGGCTCCTATATTTTCATATTCTGAACTTTGCAAAAAAAATATACATCCTTCGTTGTTTCCTTGGTGTGTTCAGACCACACCTTTGCTTTACTAGAAATTTCTAATCCCGCAAGTTCGTCTCGCTTTAAATGCCGCAAGCGAAGTTGGTGGCGCTACGAGTATGGCCCGTTTGCAAAGCATGGAAAGCATACGTCTTGGTGCTACTCCCTGGTGTTATTTTGCTCTGGAACAGGCGGTTGAGCGATAAGGCAGGTGGAAGTAGTGGGGGGGCGTGGTCACGCGATCGAGATCCGTAAATACTGAGCGAGTGCTTGTACCCAAGATCTTGTATGCTATCTGCTTTGCATAGTGCCATAGAGCTAGTGTACTGAACGTTGCAGAGACTTGAGAGTGGGGAAGTTCTTCGGCGGGAATTTCGCAGTCGGAGTAAAAATAAATTGGGAGTAGAAAGAGACGGATGCTCTACTTCGCATTAGTATTCTAAGTCGTTGGTTCTTGTTAGTGCCTCCTCGGTTAAATGACCAGAAGTGGTCTCATTCCCCGGGACGTTACATCTGTTGGTATGAATTAAAGAGTAGTCACAAACACGCTGTAAGAACTCGATTAAGAACTACTACAGAGATAGTTCCCCCCCCCCCTCCCCGGTGTCAAATTCTTGCTAGCCGACTTACACGCAAATTGTCTCTTGGACAGATTAAAGACTGGGCGTTTAGCCTCTTAAGGATAATAGTTGCGTTTTCGCTGATACCATGGTATCTGTTACCACGGTAACTGGATCTGCAATTAGTCGTTTTTGCAGTTATCGTGGTATCTGATACACGGTGCTCTGCAAAAACTATTGCCGAAATTGCACTTTTCGAAGTCATCCCAAAAGAAAAACAGATATCCAATTACATCACTAAGTGCTAAACTTCTTTCTCGCCAATCTGACAAAATTTGATGAAAGTGAGATGACTTTTCAGATACCACGGCCAGTTACCACGGTCGGACCGTAGTATCTGAATATCTGATACCACGATAACTGGCCAGATACCACGATAACTGCAAAAACGCCTTTTGACCGTGGTATCAGATACCACGATAACTGCAAAAACGACTTTAGACCGTGGTAACAGATACCATGGTATCAGCAAAAACGCAACTAATGGTTTCTTTCCTTCTTCAGGCAAGTACGCAATGCGCGACCTCGTTCAAAAGCTACCCACTGGCAACGCTGCACAAGACCAGGCAACGTCTGACGATACAATCAGTGCCGTCCTTGCCACGTTGAACGAAGTGATAAAGAAGAACGCAGAGTTTTCACGGGCAATGCTCGACGCGGAAGGAGTGCCGCGCCTGATAAACCTGGCGAGGCCGCGCCAGGGGCTTAACAGGTCGCCAAGGGTAGCGAAATTTGCCTCGCAGGTGAGTGAACCATGCCCCCCCCCCCCCCCCCCCCGCCCATCCTGACCTTCAAAGATACGGGGGAATTTCCCCTTAATCCTGTCAGTGGTGGATTGATTTTGTCTTTGACGGAAATATTCCCAATGGTCTTAAAGCACAACTCTTACTAGAAATTTATTCAAACAATGTTTACAACGGGTACGTCAGCTACGATTCTTCATCAGCGATATTTCGGCCCTTTTTGGCAAGGGTCCTCGTCAGGATGTCAATCTTCTGGTTCAACTTCGGGGAAGGAAACAAACCTGTAATTGATTACAGGTTTGTTTCCTTCCCAGCCTGACGAGGACCCTTGCCAAAAAGGGCCGAAATATCGCTGATGAAGAATCGTAGCTGACGTACCCGTTGTAAACATTGTTTGAATAAATGTTTCAAAGTCAGCTTGGGCTCAAAGAATATTTTTCTTACTAGAAATGATCTTTTCCCCATGAAACTGATCAGAAAAATGTTTCCCGAAATACCATTACTTTCCATCCGAAATTAGCGATTCTCTTGTTAGAGCTTGTCGACTTTATCCAGCCCTCATGCTCTGCGACACGGCGGCTGGGCGCAAAACGTTTGAAAAATGAACGCGCCGTGGTTAAAAAGTTGGAAAACTAAGCAAATAAAAGAATTCAAAAACACAAGATTCACATATCCTTATATGTGAAAGAGTCATCAGCGGACATTGAAGATTCTGGAAAACTTTGCGTTGTGTGACGGGCAAAACTCGGCACATCCGAAAAAGCGCTAAATATTCGTAGTTACTGTTGAAAGGTGGGGATTTTAGAAGATTATGATTGTACAAGGGAGCTAGATATATAGCTATAGCTATAGGTATATAGGTATATGGGTTCTCCCTCTTAAGAGTAGGGTTAAATTATTTGAAAGAAATTCCCGAAACCCGAAGTCATGTTATACTTGCTCGTTATGTGGTTTGGAAGAGGAGAATCTGTCCCACTTCCTGTCAAGATGCAAGGGGCTCTCGGATTTGAGAGTAAGATTTTTTGGTGAAGATGGGTTGCTCTTTCCTGGTATCCTAAAGTCATCTTCACGGTCAGCGATAATGGCAGTTACAGGTTTTGTCAAAGAAGCGTTAAAGAGATGTAAATAGTTATTGGTGGTGGGAGTTTAAAGCGTTTTACATGTGAGTTTATATAATCGCTCTCTCTAAGTGTTTAAAAAATGTATGATTTTGTGTATGGCCTAACGGCTAAATTAAAGTATCTATCTATCTATTATGAAAGGCAGAATAAGCAAGTCCTTTAAAAATAAATCTTTGGGGAGAAGTAACCGTCCCGGCAGATAAATGGCAACGCTGCAGTAGGGACTAAACCAGTGGCAAACTTTTACCTAGGCCAACTAGGGAGCTGCCTAGGGCGTCAAACTCGGAAGGTGCCACGGGTCCGAAGTTGTTAACTTAAAAAGTATAATGTGTAAAAAAAAGGTATAGTTTGTAATTGACTATTTCATCTCTTAGCCTGGTTGTCTATTTTCTAATATCGTTAAGTAAATAAAAAACAAGAGCCGGAAGCTCATATGGCACCTGCAAGGCTGGTTCAGAGGATGAAATATAGAATTTGCGTTTTCGTGGGTTTGTTCTGATCATCTGTAAGCAGAACCGTTGAAATAAGCATGATCGTGGACTTGGAAATCACGAGAATGGATCGTTTAGTAAAAAGTGTTATACTTATGAACTTGGCTATAATGATACGCACTTTAAAGACGCTAGAAATTCATCTGTAAGCAAAACCCTTGAGGCAAAAGCGATAACAGACCCTTGGGGATCATTGATATATATCGTTTGGTCAAAAGTATTTTTTTTTTCACTTTTCGGTTAAGATGCGTACTTTAAGGGTGCTAGAAAATAAATTTTAAGCAAAACCCTTGTGGCACAAATGATCATGGGCTGAGATGCATCGTTGGATCAAAAGCACTTTTCGACTTTGCGGTTAAGAGGGAGCTAGAACTTCATTTGTAAGCAAAACCCTTTGAGGCAAAAATGATAATGGGCTCATGGGGATCACGAAAATGTATATTTTGCATAAAAGTATTTTTCTTACTTTGCCGTCAAGATTTCCAGGCCAATCTTGCCGAATCTCTAATATTCCAGCCAAATTTCATCGTTCTAGCACACCTGGAAGTACCTTAACTCGCGATCACGGAATTTCGCCCCCCCCCCCCCCCTCCAGTGCCCGGAGCAATCCGGTTGTGTAAACGATTTATCTAGAGCATCTGTTTGTTATTCCCACAAAGTTCCATCCCGATCTCTCTAGTCTAAGCGGGTCACGTATTTTCCGGGCCCTCCCCCCAGTAGTTGTCGGATCCGGCCCGGACATAAAAAAGATCACCAGAGACATGTCCTCTATTCAATTATTAAATTTCACTGGAATGCGATCACCCGTTCCAAAGTTATGCATGACTAAATATTCGGGATTCCCCCTCCCTCCACTCCCCCCACGATGATCTGATCGAGGAAATGTTTATTTCCAAGTCAGTTGATCGGGTCCCTGACACGCCTGCCAAGTTTCGTCGCGAAAATCCCCAAAACCGCCATCACCGGAATTTCGGGCCCCCCCCCCCCCCCCAAGTGTCCGGATCCAGTCCAATTGTGTAAATGATTTGTCTGAAGCAGATGCTTGTTTTCCCAGCCTGTTTCACTCTGTCCCTCCATTCTAGCCTTTTCTCGGGATTCCCGGTCTTACCCTCCCCCCTCCCCTACTCACCAATATTTAATCTGATTACCCGTTCGGAAGCTACGCACTACTAAATTCTCCTGATTCCCCCGACCTCCACTCCCCTCGAGATGGTCGTATCGAGAAACTGAAAATTTCCAAGTTAGTTTGACTGGGTCCCTGCTATGCCTGTCAAGTTTCATTGTCCTAGCACACTGGAAGTACCCTAACTCGCAATAGTGCGACAGGCCGCCCCACCGACCGACAGACGGAATTGCGATCGGTACATGGCGTTTGAGCCAGAGGCTGCAATTGCCATAAAAAGTAAAGTTTGTATTTTTTGGGGGGTTCCAAAAAGGGGGCGTCGGCTCTGTTAACTGCCTAGGGATCCTGGATCTCTATGCCCCTGCCTGGACTTAACAGGTCGCCGAGGATAGACAAATTTGCCATGTGAGTGCCCCCCCCCCCCCTCCTTATCTTACTACATACGAATGAATCTTTCGTGTAATCCTCTCAATGACAACGACTTTTTTTTTTCATTGATGAAACGGTTATTAAGGATAAAAGATTCGTGGAAACCTGAATGGTCTTGAAGAGACGTCTTTGGTAACAAGTAATCGATCGCACCTAGCGGAAGAGTCCTTGCAGAGAAGTCGTAATAAATGTGGACGGTGGAAACTTTCTAAGGAAACTGAGAAGAGGATCGGGAAGAAATACATCAGATTACTGGAGGATCGTCGCACCACAGTATACTGGTGTTCGCCTCTGTTGGATAGATCGGCCAGAAACCGGTCGTTTTTTTTTTTACATTTCTGGCTAGACTTTTTGTTTCCTGCCTTTACATAAAAAACTCTATTCGAACTAATAGTAACATTTCGAAGGAAATCCGTCGTGATCCCAAAGTGTTTTTTGTCGGGTGGGAAGGCACGACAAAACATTACCGAAACTGTTCGGCACATTCTTGTAGGCTACACAGATTTTGTTTATAGTTAATCTGTTGTTTGTTGATTTAACGTCTTTTATAAATACTTCACATGTCTTTAACTGCTTTGGCGATCTCTCCTAGCTTTGAGCTATTTGGTAATAAAGTTGATTGATTGATTGAAATTACTTCCGGACAAAACCTTGCTTTGGCAAATCTGTTCTAGCTATCGCTTTCCGTTTCGAAATCCAACTGGTCATCAAAATAAGTAGAAATAATATCGCACTCCTCATAGAATTTTAATTTACCCCCCCCCCCCCCCCCCCCCCCCCCTGCGCCAGGAACTCTGATTTCATGTCTAAAGCACTGCGTTGTCGGTCGAAATAAACCGTCTCTTTGGAATCTCGCCAACATCTTCGGTCTTGTTTAGTTTGCTATCGACTTTTCCACACTTCGTTCTCGTGGGGTCATTTTGTTTGTTCCATTTTCTCTGTGACACTACACCGTCTGTAACCTATGTGGGGAATAGTGTCATTTAGTTCTGCAGTTCCTTCGTAAACGGAGAGTATGTCCACCTTAAAATGATGTAAGAAAACAAACAAGACTTGAAACAAGTCTGTTAAGGTTTGAGCCACTCCATGTCCGCCGGGAAAACTTAATTTTACGTTTTGGCCGATCAACCCTTGCCAGTGAAAAACATAGAGATATTCTGCCCGATCTAGCACCGGCGACAGGACGGACGCGGCACCAAAATCTCCAGGTGCCAGTTAAATGTCGCACTAACCGGTATTCGAATTCCTTTGTACCATATCTCACTGAGAAGATCAACAAAAAACAAATGAATTCCCAGTGATTTATTTTCTTTTATGTAATAATTGTATATTTAAGTATTTTAACACATGAAATGTAATGGACGACGTATTTAGTGCCATGTCGGCGCTACGAGTTAGATCAATAAAAATATCCATCTAATCAAGAATCAGTAAATCAGTCGGAAAAACGGACAAGACCTTGGCCTAGGTTATTAAAGTTTAACCGAAAAGGGCTGGGATAGGACAATCTAGTTACCCATCATTTTTTCACTTAAACTGGGTTGAAGACCCGTTGAAAATGCGTTACTTCGTTGTTCCGCTATTCACGAATGATCGATTTTCAAAGTGGAATTTCCGTGTGATTTGTGGTACCTCTATGCACTTGTACTTTTGCTGCATGCCTTACGAGAAAGATTTATGATTGATTTTTGTTCAGGCACTTCACCAAATCGCACCACTGCCGGTTGAAAAGCCGCGTTTGTGTTAAGATTAAAATTTCCCGCGTCATAGTAGAATTTACGTTGTGGGGACGGCAGCAGATATTCTGAACGTCATAGCTAGAGCAGATTGTGGAAAATTAAAAAATCCCTTAGCAGAACCCAAATTATTCATTGTATTCAAATAAATGACACAAAAATAAGTTGGCTTTTTAGTTAAACTTTAACTTGTTCGTTTGTTTGCCTAGGTCCTTGTTGCTATGTGGACCCACCAAGAGCTCCGAGACGTTTACAAGAAGAATGGCTTCAAGGAGTCTGACTTCGTCGCACGTGGCAGTGCCGTTCCGTCCTCTCCGCCACCTAGCGGTATAAATAGCTCAACGCTCAACCGACCAATGGCAAGCCAAGGTGGGACTCGATACGAGGATAAGACTCTGTCTCTGCAGAGAGGAAATCAGAGGAATTCCGAAAGCCAGTATAGGGTGAGTATGGAATTTTACTTACTGCTAGCCGAATCGAAAATTTAAAGCTAAACATAGAATGAATGAATGAATCTTTTTATTGCCCCACTTCTGTAAATAGAAATAGTGGAGTGCATAGACAAAAGAGAGAAACACAACTTAAATTAGAATACAAATTTACACTTTGAACAGATTACACTTCAAACAAACGGACAAGACCGCGATGCGGAAAAAACGCCGCGACCGCTTATGCAGCTCGTCAAGTTTAACAGTTATATTTGGTACTGAAAATTTATTCGTCATTTTTCGATTTACTCCTTCGCCTCTTTAAATCGCAGCTCTTACTAGAAATGATCATTTCATGATGAAACGGCTCAGATATTTTTTTTTTAAATAGTAGTACTTTCCTCGTGAAATGGGCGATTTTCTTGTTAGCGCTTGTCAACTCTATCCAGCCTTCCCGCTCTCCGACCTGGCGGCTGGACGCAAACTATTTGAAAACTGAACGGGCCGTGGTTAAAAAGGAACAAAAAAGGAAGTCTAAAACAGAAGATAGACCTGATGGCCTACCACGTCTTCCAAAATGAAAAACAACAGCTTGAACTCATACAATGGATGAAAATTCAAGTTGTATGAATATATGTTTCCAAGTCAGCTTGGGCTCAGTGGGTATTATTTAACACCTTGAAGCTTCTCATGTCCTTACGTGTAAATTCCATAAGGGATCTAGGGATAGTATCAAAGGCAGAATAAGCAAAAGGGGTAGTTTAAGCACACTAACTAGATAGAACAGTACAAAATTTTTGATGAGGATTTGGGACCTGTGCCTTCACTGTAAAAGGTTTCTCCGAGTAAGGATTAAAGTTAACTGCATTATTTGCTACTGGGATTAATCTTATCTCTACCGAGATAAGACTGATCCGAATTAGAGATAAGATTATCTTTTTAGAGACAAGATTAATCCCAGTAGCAAATACTGCAAGATTTTTTTTTACAGTGTTGTAGTAAGAAAGATGGCGCCAGTGGTTAAAGATCCCATCGTAACTGTAATGACAATCCAGCTTACTTCCGTAATCGCTCCGCCCATTCTCAAACCCGAAGACCCGACTTGCATGTGGTACATTCGTAACTCCCCTGCGAATGTTTGCTGATTTACACTTGCTTTTTTTTCGCTATTTTCGATGCGGATCTTGCTCCGGACAATTGTTTGAGAGAAGCTAAGTCATTAGAAGAAAACCGTTATGCAATTTGTTCCTATGTTTTTGCTAGAAGTCAACGGGCCTGGAATAATGCTTAAAACAGCCAAAGCCGTGGGTAAGTTGTTAAAAGCAGAGCTGGTTCTAAAGTATAAATACTCCTTGAGCCGAAGCTGACTGGGAAACATATAATCAAACAATGCATAAAACCGATACGTCAGCTACGATGCTTTGGCAGCAATATTTCGGCCCTTCTTGGCAAGGGTCGTGACGAAGACCCTTGTCAAGAAGGGCCGAAATATTGCTTCCAAGCATCGTAGCTGAGGCATCCCTTTTGTGCATTGTTTGAATACTGGTTTTAAAGTGTTCAACTATTTTAGGATATTGGAACATAAACAGTGTGAGTCGTCCTTTGAAGGGCCCGTCTTACCTCCATTACTGCAATCGCTTTGTCCAGAGACATAGAAAGTTGAAGACAAAAGGCATATTCTCGGGGAATCGAAGGGAACGGCGAGAATAGAGGGAGTCACTCCACGCGGGCTCCGTACAGAAACAGCGAGAACACGGGGAATGCTTTCAAAATGGATTTTGTTCTAAACAAAAAAATATGCAGCTGACGAAATTATTCTGGATCAGCTTTATTTTTTTGTTTTGTTTATTCTGATTGTTTTTAATCAGTTTTACATTGCACCAACAGCAGCAAAAATTGATTCCCCTCCGAGTCTGAAAGGGAGTCCTTTTTGATGATGGTGATGATAATCGGAGCATTCCTCATCCGTGAAGACTCACGAGATTACGGGGAGGGAGTCCCCGGGACAAACAAAAACGCGGGAACTCCTCAAGTGGAGTCCTCGGGGAACGGCGAGAATACGCCTAAAGAAAGACGATACCCTGCCGAAGTCGCGGTCATGTTGTCGGCTCCGGGTGTCTCTTATCCTTATGACGGTCCCGATATCTTTGACAGAAGAAGCTAGCAACTAGACCCCAGTGGTAGTATTGTAGTCGCTGAACCATCTTTATCGCATCAGAAATTCAGAACAAGAAAGAAGAAATGTAAAGTTTTATATTATCAGCGAGTTTGTTTATTTATCTTGGTTCTTAGCTTTATTTATGGGTTGATCAGCATTACGACAATACTTCACGGTTGTTATTTTCAGGATAACGTTCCGATGGCAGACATGCAGTACGCGGAGGGGGCTTCGCATGGTGGTCCTCCAGGTGGTGTCAGAATATTACCCCCGGGTATGGTAAGTAACCCACTTTCACCCGTACTTCGAGTAAAAGATGTCGGGTCCGAGGTTCGAGACGGTTTGAGGTTTCGATAGAGGTTTAATGAAAATGGGAATTTAATCGTGTTTAGTTCTTGGTGCGATAATTCTCTTCTTCTGAGGGTGCGGTGTCAGCTTCCGTCATTATGTGTGGACATTTATGTGTGGTAGTAGCAAAAAAATAAATGGTGTTGAAGAGAGCTAAATTCTTTGGGTTTTAGTTCACATAGCTTGCGTTTGTGGTTTAACTGTTGTGCATTCTGTGTTGCCAACACCCTTTGTACTTGGTATTCGTGTCCAAAGTCTCTTAAAATGTTTCGTCTGTATTCATTCCATCCTTGAGTTTAAACTTAGTTTGTAAGGGCAAGCACGTACAGTTCAGATGAGAGCAAAATAGCAACAGGGAGTAGCGCCAAGACCTATGGTGTCCGTGCTTCTCAAACGGGCCATACTCGTAGTGCCGCCCACGCGTGTGGCATTTAGAGCGAGACAAACTTGCGGGTTTAGAAATTTCTAGTAAAGCTAAGATTCGGTCTGCACATATCGTGGAACCAGAGGAGGTTATATCTTTTTCTTTGCTGTGGTCAGAATATGAAGTTACTGGAGGCAGCGTTGGTGCAAGACTGATTGAATTTCAGTAGGGATATTCTGTATTGCTAGGGATGCTAGTGGCCCTGTTACTCGAGTGTGTGTAACTTTTTTCAAGTTTGGGCGCTACTCCCTAGTGTTATTTTGCTCTGGTTCACATGCTCAGAGCACGAATGGTGTTCTGGATTAGGAAATGTCCATCTTCTTTTTAGATGTTTACTTTACCTTGTACTAAAATGGTGCTTTCCGCGTGCGTTAAACGATGCGTGTCCTGATTCGCGCAAATAGCAAAAACATGTGAATCCGGGCAGAAGTTTCGTGACTACGCATTCCAAAGATTTCGCGAACTGCATAGATGTTCGGTCATTTCTTTTCTGCTTGCACTTCCTAGTATCTCCAACCTCAGGTCCTCTAGCTAGCGACATTCGCACATCACATGCGACAAACCTTCGCTCTCGCTTCCACACTTTGGACAAAAGTAGTGACTGGTACGCACCAGTTTGTTCTTCAATAATAAACAACAAGAGTTAGAAGCTGATATGGCATTTGCAAAGTTCGGCAGAGAATGACTGTGGGAATTTGTCAGCTCGTGGGTTTATTGTAATCCTTTGCAAGCAAAACCCTTAAGGCATGAATGTCCACAGGCCCTTGGGAATCCTGAAAACGTATCGTTTAGTCGAAAGTTTTGTTTCACTTTGCTTTGTTGATGCGCACTTTACGGGGGCTAGGAGTTCCTTTGTAAGCTACTCTTGAGGCACACATGATCATGTGCCCTTGGGGATCATGTCAAAAGCATTATTTTTTTTCACTTTGCGGTTAAGATGTGTACTTTAAGGGCGCTAGAAATTCATTTGTAAGCAAAACCCTTCAGGCAAAAACGATTATTGGCCCTTGGGGTCGTGAAAACATATCGTTTTGTCAATAGTTTTTTTTGTTTACACTTATTGATGCGCACTTTAAGGGGGCTAGGAATTCATTTGTAAGCAAAGCCCCTGAGGCACAAATGATCATGGGCCCTTGCGGTCATGAAAATGTATCTTTTGGTCAAAGTATTTTTTTTTTTTTCGTTTTTCAGTTAAGATGCGCTAGAAATTCATTTGCTAGCAAAACCTCTTAAGGAAAAAATGATTTCGGACCCTTGTGGATTATGAAAATGTATCGTTTGCTCAAAAGTATTTCTGATACTTTGCGGTTAGGATGAGTAGCCTACTTTAAGGAATTCATTTGTAAGCTAACACCCTTGAGGCAAAGATGATCATGAGCCCTTGAAGATCATGAAAATGTATTTGTTGGCCAAAAGTTTGTTTTCCCTTTGTAGTTAAGATGCGCACCATAAGGGGACTTGGAATTCATGTATAAGGAAAACCTTCGGGGCACAAATGAGAAACATCAGAGGCATGGATCAAAATCATGAAGATCTGATCACCGGTTCGGAGTTATGCATGCCTCCAGTTTCCTGACTCTCTCTCCCTCCATTCTCTCCCCCCCCCCCCCCCCCCCAGGATGGTCAGATCTGGTAAGTGACGATTTCCAAGTCAATCTTGTCGGGTCTCTAATGCGCCATCCAAATTTCATTGTCCTAGCACATCTGGAAGTACCGTAACTGATTCCGGACCCCCCTTCCAACTCCCCCCACAGTACCTGGATCAGGTCCGGTCCTGAAAACGACGTATCTAGGGCTCGTGTTTGTTCTTTCCGCGAAGTTTCATCCCGATCCCACCACTGTGAGCGTGTCACAAGATTTCTGGTTCTCCATCTCCAGCTTCCCCCAAATTAACCGGATCCGGTCCGGATTGCAAGGAGACTCGTGAGATACGAGGTCTTTTGGAATGTCACGTTTCATAAAGATCCGATCACCCTTTCGAAAGTTATACATACCTCAAGACTCGGGTTTCCCCCTCCCTCCGCTCCCCCATGATGGTCGGATCGGGGAAACGATTGAAGTCAATCTGGTCGGGTCCCTGATGTGCCTGCCAAGTTTCATCTTCCTAGCACATCTGGAAGTACCTTATCTCGGGATCACCGGAATTTCGGAACCCCTCTCCAACTCCCCCCACAGTGCACGGATCCTGTCCGGCCCTGTCAACTATGTATCTAGGGCTTTTGCTTCCCACCAGGTTTCATCCCGATCCCTCCATTTATAACGTGTCGCACGGTTTCTGGTCCCCCCCCCCCCCCTCCAACTCCCCCAAAGTGACCGGATCCTGCCCGGACTAGAAATAGAACATCCTAGACACGAGATCTTTCCGGATATCAAGTTTCATGAAGATCGGATCTCCCGTTCAAAGTTGCATATACCGCAACATCCAGGATTCCCCCTCCCTCCTCTCACCCCGCGGTGGTCCGATTGGGGAAGTGACTATTTCCAAGTTAGTTTAGTCGGGTCCCTAATATACCTGCCAAGTTCGTCCTAGCACATCTGGAAGTACCCTAACTCGCGGTCACCAGACCGACCGACGGAAAAGTGATCGGTCTATTGCACTTGGCCGGAAGGGAAGTGCCATAAAAGCAAGATTAGTGGGGGTTTTGATTTTAGTCGGGTCCCTAATATACCTGCCAAGTTTCATCGTCCTAGCACATCTGGAAGTACCCTAACTCGCGGTCACCAGACCGACCGACAGACCGACGGAAAAGTGATCGGTCTATTGCACTTGGCCGGAAGGGAAGTGCCATAAAAGCAAGATTAGTGAGGTTTTTGATCAGCTAATTAGGATAATTACATCATCTAAGGTATTGAACGAGGTATAATTCAGATATTTCGGCTGCTCTTCCGGCAACCGTCTCCAGCGAAGAACAATTTGATAGTATCTTGTTTTTAGTTTGGTGTGAATTTGACCAAGTTATAATTTTACTTATAGACGTTTTGATTAGTTGACGTGTTACGTATGATTAAAGGTTTTACTTAGAGTTTTATTGTGAGATACATGTACGTTGACCAAATGAATAACATTAGTTATAGTTGTTTTTAATTGTTGAGTTATACATGACGGAAGAAATTCAATGTTCGGCTTCGTCCGTGAGCGAATTTTTTGAAAATAAACTGAATTGAATTGAAAAAAAAACTAAATCATATATCCCAAAACAATGACAACGGAAGAGGTTGAAATCTTATATTAATTTCATTCATTTTAATTTTTTAGTTTAATACTCTTTATTATATAAACCAAATTTTATAAAATAAACTACATAAACAGACCGTTTAGTCTTTACACATGTACTCGGTACCCCTGACTGCGGGAAAGCCCGAATTGGCCTTTGGGGGCAGCCAAACAAATCTTTACATTAATTAATCTATTGGTACTTTTCAAAAAAAAAATGAAAGAAAACTGAAAGACAAGAAGAGGAAGAACAAAAAAAAGAAACCATGCTATCGTTCCTAAACATTTCGTCCTCATCCCCAGTGGCAAACGGTTAGCTAGTCAACCAACCAATATCCTTGAATCGACTCACTTAATCCCAGCCTAAAAATAATCCTACTCAATTTCAATTTTTATTTAGTAGTAAAGCAAAACATATCTCTCGTCGGCAGAGTCCAAATACGATGTTTTTGTAGTCATAAATAGAGATAAAATAAGTTGTCAACAGATAATTTAAAAGAAAAAAAAATAACAAGGCAGATAAATCCCTTCCCTTCCTTTTTTGGACATGCATACAACCTTAAAGAAGGTGTCGAACTTTTTGCCGATTGCCAAGGACTGACAACACTCCAACAGTATTCATGCTACCCTTGACCTCTCCAATGATCGAGACGTTTTGATCACTGTTTCTTGTAATTTGATTGGTGACGTGAAAAGTGGCGCTTTTCTGTTATCAATTGTTCACCGGTAAAAGCGGTTAGCATAAAAGAGTCACTTCTCTGTGAATTAATTGGTCGTAGGTTGCTGTGTCGTTGGGGATATTCGTAAGACCGTGACACAGAAGATTCTGAACGCTTCCTTTCTTCCAGAGTCCTGGCGAACCAGTGTACGCTCAAGTCAACCGCGAGAAAAAACGCAGTCGGCACTTTGACGGCAGTCTCTCGCACGATGAATCTAACGGCGGCGGCGGAAACCACTGGTCCAACTACGAAGATACGGGACGGCTGGAGCAGCCATTACCAGTGAGGGTGATGCAAGAAGGGCAGCCAGGGGGGGATTCTTGGGTGTGATTGGCTAAGCGCGTACAAGGGCTATAGCTGATTGGTTCGAGAGAATATGTGAGCAGAACCAGTTAGTGCCGATTTTCCCGCGTGGAAGATAGTGGAATGGAATTGCTTTCAGAGTGACTTAGTGGGTGATAAGCGAATGAAGAACGGTGTGTTAAGATACACTGGCTTGAGTGACATGGAAATGTCAGAACCAGTAGCTCAGGTGTGACCTATATCATCCTCCCCCACTCTCGGTATGATTGCTTGGAAACTAACCTCGCACGCCCGGTCGATGTTTGGGCTGTATCAGACGAAGGTATTGCTCCAGTAGTGCTGCAGGAAAAATACGGACTGTTGACAGCCGTCTGCCTTCCCTTGACTCTTCGAAAAGGCAAGATCGTGTTCAGTCAATCAGTTATAGTTGTTTATTCGTTGAAAATCTGAAGAGAAGAGTCGATGTTGGTTTGTGAGAACATGACACCCCTGCGCGAAGATCAGCCCTTGCATACCGCCCTAAGATTGGAACTAACTTTGTGGGGGGGGGGGGGGGGGTCACTACGAAGATGTAGATGGTGGGCCAACAGCAAGGAGATGGCGCCACTGAGATATCGGTCGTGTGTACTCACACAGGAGCAAGAAGGCTGGTACACTCACTATCCAAAATACTACCATAGTGAAGGTGCAGCGATAGTAGACCTATTGTTATCAGGGTTGCCACATGTCGCAGGATAGTGTGGATTGTCACTCTATTGTGTTGTTGTCACTCTTGTCGTACGACATAAAAATCACTCTATTCAGAAAAATTACCAAATGTGTCATATTTGCAGCAGTGATTCCGACCAGAAGTAACTATTTTAAGTTTTTTTCATGAAAGTAAAATAAGATGTGTCATTTTTACAGAGGCGAATCCGACCAAAAGTGAACATTTCATGAAAATAGATTTCACTCCCAATTCACTCTTTGTTTTGGGCCAAAAGTCGCTCTCTAAATGTTTTTGATGTGGCAACCCTGATTGTTATCGAGGGAGCAACTTGTCAGTGTGAATGAGTGATTGCAAGAGCAGCTTTCTCCGTGAATAGTGCAGCTATGATACTGTGAGTCGCTTTAGCGACAATTGAAACTTACACGGACTCTGGAAACAGGAGTGGATTGACAGATGACAGCGGTTTTCGGTGAGGCCACAAACGTACATAGCGTGCAGCTCGTGTTGGCAAGAGCTTTATCGATATTCCTTGCAGTTCCAGAGTATGTGTCACTGCACAGACCCAGACTTCAGTCTTGCTCACTCCCCCTTTGGTTACTGCCTACACTCTCAGAAGTTTCATAACAGATAACACGAGGATGCGCGGTTTCAACAGATATTGTGTATCAGATAACACTTCCAATGCTATCTGATGTGTTTGAAAATGTTATGCACGGTTATACATGACAAGCTTTGTTAGGAAGAGCCAAAAAAGCAACTACTGACTTTATTCCTTATCGTCATGATGTCGGAAAACTCAGCAGATACTTTTTGGCGGTTTTTCGGTTCTTCCTGATGGTAACGCTTATTATGCATAACATTCTGAAACACAACAGATAACATCCGAAGTGTTATCTGTTACGCATTATCTGTTGAAACCGCGCACCTTCGTGTTATATCTTATGAAACTCCTGACAGTTTAGAGAGCCCGCTAGAGCCGACAGCATTTAGTCTGTGAGTGTGGCCTGTGAAAGTCAAACTCGACCAGGGTCGAAGGACATCAGAGCTGGTGTATGCAGTGACATGCCGCTGGGATTCCGAGCGGTGGTCGTCAAAAGTCCTTATTATCAGGTAAAGGAGGATTGTATATGTATATCAGTATGTATATTATAGTTAATAATTAATATGTAACCTGGCGAAACGCGCTGTTTGATTTAGCTGCGTGTACTCAAACAAATCTTCTTAGTTGCTGCTGCTAAATACTTTCAGTAAGAGACCTGTCTTAACTTCTCTATATGGTCTACTATCGAGTATACTGTTGTTAGCTTGTCGTAGTTTATCTATTTAGTAATGTTTTTTTTTTGTGTACAGCACAAACAAGTTTCCTGCAATACTTCGTTCCTTAAAGTTTTTGCCAAGAGTTGCTAGTTGTAGCAGTATGTGAAAGGCAGCCTGTTATTTTGTGTATATGTTGGTGTTGGTCTTTAGTGTCTTCTTTTTGGTGTAAAGACAATCTGCGATTTTTCACCTTTTTTTTTATTTATGACTGAAGTTGGTCACGCCCACCACCGCCATACCCCGCACCACCTGGCATCAGCCGTGAAGGCTTACAGAGAGCACCGGTATCTTTAATAAGACCTTGTCACCCTTGTAGTCCAGCTCAGTCGCCAAGGAATTGCATTAAGCCCAACTGCATTGGGATGCTTTATAACGGAGCTGATGCAATAGCTGCGTTCGTTTTCGTCGTTCGGTTCGCCGTTCCAACCGTCATTTTACTATAAGCGTTTTCAATGTAGTGTCGTCCGTGAACGGCGTTGGACTGCCGAGAATAAGGGGTTTTCTTTGTTCGGTTGAGCCGCCGTTTCATTCCTCGTTCCTAGAACGACGAATGGAGGCGGGAAGTCAGTTTCGACGTCTCGGTTCATTAATTAAGCGCGAATTTTCAAAATTATCGGCAAAACAAATTAAACTTGTACTAAGCTTAGAAACAGTGGGCCTGTTATACTAAAATACATTTCTGTACTTTATTCTAGCTGCTGTTGTAAATATTAAGTTAGTTCGACTATTAACGTTTTCGTATCAACTTTGTTCGTGAAACGACGTCTATAGAACGGGCCTAAGATAACACTAGCATACAAAATTTAAACGAAGTTTCGGGTACCGACAACGACGCACGACGAAAACGAACGTGATTAATATCGGTGGGAAAACCCCAAGTTGGGTAGTTAGTCCTTAGCATCCCGTGGGCACGTGTTCAGGTATTCATGGGATGCTTGGGTCCAATGTCCGCGACGACACTAGTGAGTGGGCCTTCATCAGGCCATTCAAACCTCGCCTATTCCCCCATTGCACTTGTTTGATCAGTGTTAGGCACCTTTTTTGTCTTTACACGATTTTCACTCAGTCTACCTGCCTTTCGCCAAGTTTTTTTTGTTGTGTCAAAAGTATTTTTATTTTTTTTTCGTTTAGTCAGCTGAAGTTGGATGTCGAAGCATTTTTTGTTCATCATTTTGTACTTTAAGCGGCGGGCTTTGTATTTAAATAGAAGTATTTACATTTAAATTAACCTGGAATTATTTGGTTCTCAGCACGCTAGTTGCTATCGAGGGCCATGGGCCATGATGATAGATATTATCAAGGACATTCATAATAATAATAATATTATTGTATTTAAAGCCTTAGGGCCATATACATACAACAAAACAAAAAACTTCATAATTACTTCTAATATCGCACTACATAAACTAAACTGCACTCGCCCGGTCAACTTTTACTTTAATATTTTGCAACACAAATCTACATAATGCACTAATTGCTCCTGGAGATGTGCTCTTCAAGATATCAGGAAACAGTATCTCCCTTACCCCCCAGCAAGATTCCCTTAAAAACGAGAGTTCGCGGCACAGTGCAACCAAATGGGCTAGGTCATCATCGCCTTCACCGCAGAGTGAGCAGGGACTGTTCGTACTGGGGGAAACACCTTTTTTCTTGTCAAACTTACTTTTCCCGTGTACTGGCAGACAGTTCGCTCGCAACTGGATCCAGAGCGTGAGGTAAGTTTTTATGGCACTTGCAGCCTCTGGCTCAAGTGTCATATACCGATCACAATTCCGTCTGTCGGTCTGTCGGTCGGTCCGAGTTTTTTGTCCCACATATCCGAGTTAGGGTACTTCCAGATGTGCTAGGACAATGAAACTTGGCAGGCATATCAGGAACCCGACCAAACTAACCTGGAAATAATCAGTTTCCCGATCCGACCATATGCGGGGGAGTGCGGGGCGCTGGAAACTTGCAAATTTAGGGCATTTTGTCACTTTTTTCTGAGTTAGGGTACTTCTAGATGAGCTAGGACAATGAAACTTGGCAGGAATATCAGGGACCCGACCAAACGAACCTGGAAATAATCAGTTTCCCGATCCGACCATATGCGGGGGAGTGGGGGCGCTCGAAACTTGAAAATTTAGGGCATTTTGTCACACTTTTTCGAGTTAGGGTACTTCCAGATGAGCTAGGACAATGAAACTTGGCAGGAATATCAGGGACCTGACCAAAGTAACCTGGAAATAATAAGTTTCCCGATCCGACCATATGCGGGGGAGTTGGGGCGCTGGAAACTTGAAAATTTAGGGCATTTTGTCACACTTTTTCGAGTGAGGGTACTTCCAGATGAGCTAGGACAATGAAACTTGGCAGGAATATCAGGGACCCGACCAAACTAACCTGGAAATAATCAGTTTCCCGATCCGACCATATGGGGGGGAGTGCGGGGCGCTGGAAACTTGAAGATTTAGGGCATTTTGTGACACTTTTTCGAGTTAGGGTACTTCCAGTTGTGCTAGGACCATGAAACTTGGCAGGCATATCAGAGACTCGACCAAACAAAATTAGGAATAATCAGTTTTCTGATCCGACCATTTGGGGGGGGGGGTGGAGGGCAGGGGAATCCGGGAAACTGAGAAGTGTGTAACTTTCGAACGGATGATTTTCACGATGAAACTTGGCAGGCATATCAGGGACCCAATCAAACTGACTTCAAAATAAAAATATTGTCGATCAGATAATGGTGGGGGAGTGGAGGGAGGGGAATCCGCAGGGGAATCCGGGAAATTGAGAAGTGTGTAACTTTCGAACGGATGATCGGATTGTAATGAAACTTCATAACTGAACAGAATATATATCTGTAATGTCCCGTTTAAAGTCTTGACCGGATTCGGTAGCCAGGGGGGAGACCGGAAATTTCAAGAAACGGTTAGAATGGAGGGATCGGAGTGAAACTTGCTGGGAAGAACAAGCATCTGCTCTAGATAAGTCCTTTAGACCATTGTACTTGATCCGGACACTTATAGGGGGGGGGGGGGGGGTCCCGGAATTCCGGTGATGGTGGTTTTGGGGATTTTCACGATGAAACTTGGCAGGCATATCAGGGACCCAATCAAACTGACTTCAAAATAAAAAAATTGTCGATCAGATAATGGTGGGGGGAGTGGAGGGAGGGGAGTCCGAAATGTTCAGTCATGCGTAATTTTGGAATGGGTGATCGGATTCGAGTGAAATTTAAGAATTCAACAGAGGACATTTCTCCGATGATTTTTTTCATATCCGGACCGGATCCGGCAACTATTGGGGGGGGGGGGGCGGAAAATACGTGCCCCGTTTAGAATGGAGGGATCGGGATGGAACTTTGTGGGAAGAACAAACAGATGCTCTAGGTAAGTCATTTGCTGAATCGGATTGGCTACGTGCACCGCGGGGGAGCTTGGTGGGGTGGGGGGGGGGGCGGACCGGAAATCTCGAGAAACGGTTAGAATGATGTTATCGGAGTGAAACTTGCTGGGAAGAACAAACATCTGATCCATGTAAATCTTTTACATAATTTGACTGGATCCGGACACTTGAGGGGGGGGGGAGGAGGGGTATCCCGGAATTCCGTTTTTTGGGGGATTTTCACGACGAAACTTGGAAGGCATATCAGGGACCCGGTCAAACTGACTTGGAATAAAAAAAAATCCTCGATATGATAATCTTGGGGGGGGGGGAGTTGAGGGAGGGGAATCCGGAATATTGAGTCATGAGTAACTTTGGAACGGGTGATCGGATTCGAGTGAAATTTAATAATTAAACAGAGGACATTTTTCTCTTGTGACCTTTTTCATTTCCGGACCGAATCCGGCAATTATCGGGGGGAGGGCGGAAAATACTTGACCCGCTTAGACTGGTGTGATCTGGATCGAACTTCGTGGGAATGACAAACAGATGCTCTGGATTAATCATTTACAGAACCGGATTGGTTCCGGTTATTGTGGGTGGAGTTGGAGGAGGGGGAGGGGGGTCTGGGATTCCGGTGATCGCGCGTTAAGGTACTTCCAGATGTGCTAGGACGATGAAACTTCGCTGGAATATTGGAGACTCAACAACATTTGCTTAGAAATTGCTACTTCCCAAATCCGATTATTCCTTAAAGTACCAATCTTGACCGCAAAGTAAAAAAAATACTTTTAAGCAATATATGCATTTTCATGATGCCCATCAGCCCATTAGCAGTTTTGCCTGAAGGGTTTTGCTTACAAATGAAGTTCCAGCTCCCTTATAGCGCGCATCTCAACCGCAAAGTCGAAACTTACTTTTGATCAATCAAATCATCTTGACACATGCAATTGCCATATGAGCTTACAGCTCTTGTTGGTAGGTTGAGCTTCATGTAAAATTCTGGTCCAAAAATCTCTATAACCAGTTTATAATTTGATAGTGTCACCGATTCTCTAACAACATATGCCCATTTCTGTATTTTTTTATCTTCTAATACTCTTAAACTTCTTTTAACAGAGATGCTTGTTCCGATGTGGGTCCAAGTCCATTGTTCCAAGCACGCGATAGTCCCACCGAATCTTTGTGGGGTTAAAGACAGTTGTCATCCCCTCTGTGGGGTTTCCTTGGCTTACGCGCGATGACGGCGGGTGCGACAAAGATGGCGCTCAGCGAGCACAGCTTTCATTGGATCGAAAAATTAAAACTAATAGACCTCCATGAACGAAGTTCTTTGTTTCTGTCTGACCAGATAGAAATAATTGGCGACAAGCCAAAAGCTTAACGCCAAATACAACAATAAATAAACTAAAAATTCGTGTCAGCATTTTACGTGGTATTGGAAAAAATTTATCCTGAATAAAAGGGTAGCAATATCGTTAGGGATAACTCGTGAATAACTAAACTATGAACATATATATACATATATTTATTTTTGCCCGCTTACAAAAGGGAAAAACTGGAGTACAGAAATAAAAAGAAAAGAAACTACATACACATACTAACAATAATACTAAACTTATACCACGAATCGAGTTAGCATATGTTTTGCGCAAGGATTTAAAGCTCTTGCTCGAGTACTTGTTTCAGTTCCATGTATTTTTTTGGTGGGGTTTATTATTTTGTATTTTGCTGATCATGTGATCTCTAATCTACGAAAGCGTCTTTTCATGCACTGGCTGTCGCAATTCGCAAAGGTCGTCTGTTTGTGAGCTAGTACTTCCTTAAAGTTTAACTGAAAAGCCAACTTATTTTTTTATCATTTAACTGTATACGCTGCATTATTTGGATTGTGTTAAGGGATTTTTTTTTCACTATTTGCTCCAGTATGACCTTCAGATGATTACGGCCGTCATCACAACGCAAAATTCTCAATGACGCGGAAAATTTGAATCTCAGTACAAACGCGGCTTTTTAATGGCCAGTGATCAGCTTGCCGAAGTTAGCTCACTGCGTGAACACACATTTTTCTTGAATCGCTATACAACACAGGTGCAAGCCCATAGAGGTACCACAAATCCGACAGGGAAATCCCGCTATGTGAAATTGATTATTCGTGGATAGCGGAGGAACGAAGCAACGCATTTTCATCGGGTGTTCAAGCCTCTTTAAGTGAATACGTGATGAGTAACTAGATTGTCCTATCCTATCCCAGCCCTTTTCGGTTAAACTTTAATGTCTAATAAGAAGATCTATGCCTAATCTTTTATCCTACGAATAAACATCATAAGACACAGCATCGTCCGAATTCAAACGACGTCCGAAACGACATATACGTTTAATGTGTACTATCCTATACTCGTAAATTCGTTTTTTTACAGAACTTAGGAAAGTTATCCGCGTGGTTTTATTTTAAAACGAAATGGTAATCACTCGAAGGAATCACCAGAATTATCACAAAACTATAAACTAATCCGCGTTTAAATTCAGGAAAATAACGGGGAACCAATAAAGCGTCTCTTGTCCATTTTGCATGTCTATCCAGGCTATACCGTCTCGCAGTAGGCCGCTGAGCCCTTGGGTTGCTCTAACCGGGTCCCAGCCTGAAACGTAAGTGGATGAGAACCAGATGGCTGAGGATCAGGTCCGTATCCAGAAATTTATTTGGGGGTCGGGCCTAGTCTATATCAGAAAGTAAAAAAAAGACAAATCAAAGGTTAGAGCCTATAAAAACGATTACTTTTGTATGTTTCGGGGGGAGGGTCGAACTTCGTACCCCCCCCCCCCCCCCCTGGATGCGGGATACCCCAGCTGAGGATATCAAAGATGAACATGTCAGAAATCAAGTGGTGATGCGATCAGCCATGCGGCTTAGTGTATGGATAGAAGAGAGATAGGAGTTTCAGGCCCGTTGCCGACGCTACGTTAATTTTTCGGCCTCAGACTATTATGTTTATAGGATAGTATAGTAATGAGAAGTGATTCTTTTAAGATTGATGCCTACTGAACGCGAATCTTTTCCGCTTCCGAACTGAGACGCGACGCGAAAGATGGATTGGAGCTGAAACGGCGCGGCGTCAAGTGTGGCCTGACGGTGCAGATTTTTTCCGCTTGCGATGCCGAATTCGGCTGGCGAATGCGAATTCCCGTTCTGTGGGCACCTAGCTTTGTGTAGGTAAAACCCAACATCACGGTAAGATAATAATAATATAATTGCAATAATAAGGCTTTCGCCTCTATAAATTTCTCGAGACACTTTACACACTAAACTGAATTTCAGCCAAGTGGTAGTCGACACCTGCTTTGAATTGGTTGATATCTTCGGCGTTTACCACACTTTCTGGGAGATTATTCCAATCTTCTACTATTCTGTTTCTAAAGCTCCATTTTCCCATGTCTTTTCGGAATTAATTACCACAAGATGCTTGGTGGGCCGTCGCGCTTGGTTGTGGGTAACCAAAGGGTTCATTTAGCTGTCAAAGACCAGTTGGTTGCTGGTACAGCCGACCTTCCAGAGGTCGGTGAAACACTAAGGATTGCTGCTGCGTATCTGTGTCTCGGCTTGGCAAACGTCTAGTACGTTTAATGGATTTCAAAATTCAAAGACGCGTGGTGGCCGTGACCCTCGCGCTTGGTTCTGGGAAACAAAGGTAAAATTTTGGCCTGATGGGCACCCCTGCCAAGAAAACCGACAAAATTCAGTGATCTTCTGGGTGAGGCGGATACTAACTAACAACCCCCAAAATGATCGTCGAAGGAGAGTTGTAAAAAAATTAAGTTCGGGACCTTACCGAGATCAGAGGTCAGTGTTTTGACGGAAACAAAACCAGTGTTTTTGGCCTGCTGCAGGATGACAGTGTGGTCCAGGCTTAGCTCGCCTGGGAGGGATCTAACAAGGTATCGTCCTTTCTGGCCATCTAGCGGTATTAGTGAGAATCCGGTCTGTAGAGGTTTCATTCTCTTAATTGCACGGATGATGTCGTCGCTAGAAAAAAAGAAAATATTTTAAAGTACCTTTAGAAGCCGAGCATACCTTCTACATTTGGTGCATCGGAAACGGTTTTCCAGCGTGTTGGATGGCTGAAGAGGGGGAGGGGTAGATAGTTTTAAGTCCGGTCTTCACCTCCCGGAACTTCCGGAATCTGGGCTTCCAGATTATTCTTTGACGTCTTCTGTAAATTGCATCTGGAATATGAACGGGTCCAAATCAAAATAATCCGGAAAAAGGGGCTTTTGAACTTCCAGATTTCCGGATTTTTTAAGTATCACAGAAGAAATTAAAAAAAAACTCGGAAAATCTGGGAACCCAGATTCCAGAAGGTGAAGACTCACCTTTATTCACGACTGTACAGATATTTTAGTCCCGGTAGATGGCTCTCTGGGAACTGCGGCAGAGCGTACCAAAGACCTAAACAACAAGAAAGACAGGAAACTCCGCTGAAATCGTGTCGTGGAAAATCGAGCTGCCTATCGTTTGGTCTTTGATTTGGCAGATGATCGGTCAAAATGCAAACAGAACGACTATATTCGCGACAAATCAACCGCTAGAAAGCGCTAATTATCGCAACTCATGCGGCTTAGGGGAGTTTCCACTGCTAATGTCTTTGAAGCCAACATCTTTGTGTGAACGAGTGAGGGAGCCGTGAATACGGCAGTTGAGGAAGAATAGTGAGAAAAACTACTTAAAGGACCCCCTCGCACTATTTACTACTCAACTTACAGTATTTTAAATATTTGAATGCTTTAAAACTAGGCTTTGCTTTCAACAAATAACCAACGGTTTTGGCTGTTTTAAGCCTTTCAGCCTTTAAGACTTACAGCGAAAACATGGAAAAAATTAACATAACCGTTTTTTCATGGAAAAACTTCTCGCAGACAACCTTCGACAGCGTGATACACATCGAAGGTAGAAAAACACGGCAAGTGAGAAAATCAGAGTGGTTTTGTTAGAGGGGTTAGAATGTTCCGTACGAAACTGGGGTCTCCAGATTTAGAAATACATGGAGTGATTATGGAAGTGGGTTGTGTTAGTATTATAGGTAAGACCGGTCCTTTAACAATACACATTAGTGATGCAATGTAACATGCACACGTCCTTAGGCCAACATATCCCCACGACCATTCAGAGGAGTGCAAGCGTAAATCGATGCGGATTACGGGTAGCTTGATCCCTAAATTCTATACTTTCGGCTGCGTATGTATAAAAATACACCTGATTTCTTCCATTATTGACCAGAAATTACTAAGAACTGCGATCACTTACTTTGTTATCTCTTGGTGGTACGCCGCCTGTCCTCGTGCTTTTACCAGCCTGCGCCGAAGTTCATCCAGCTCAATCAGTCCACCGTTTCTGTGCTGGGTTGCCATGCAAACTTCCACTGCCTGAACCGCGATCTCGTAGTAAAAATCGCCAACACCCAACATCTCAGACCAGAAACCTGCGAATTTCACAATATGGCAAAACGGGATAAAAATACTCCTTGAGCCCAAGCTGACTATTCAAACAATGCATAAAATGGATATGTCAGTTCTACGCCTAACAAGGACCTTTGCCAAGACGGGCCGAAATATCGCTGCAGAAGCATCGTAGCTGACATATCCGTTCTATACATTGCTTGAATATAGGAATAAAAAAGCCCCCTTCCCCGAGGTGGGCGGTGTGTGGATTTTGCACCGTAACTGGCGATTTTTCTAAGGAAGAAATCAACAGCATCCAGCATCTCAGACCACAAACCTGCAAATATGCGAGGGGTTACCCACTTCCCGACACCCGCTGACCCTGCTGTACATCCTCTTCCTGCACCGGTCTAAACCAGCAGTGCCTGAACTCTTTTAAACATGTTGATTTAATGTTCTAACACGTGTCAGCTGGTTCCTGCAGCGGGTACTAGCTGTATACTAAAGTCGAGAGTGGGCAACCCCCCAATATACAGAAATGTGGCGGAACACGGCAAAAAATTACCATTACTCCCCACCCCCTGACCGGACGGTGTGTGGATATGCAGTTTTCAAAGGACGCTGTTATAGTGGGCGCTTCTGCCTAGGCGCTAACCCTCTATGGTGCCGTATGACGATCAGGATTCTCATGGCTTATTTCCTGCAATTGCATTCTTTCCTTACGATAAGTTGAAAAAACAAAAATTTTCCGTACGGAACTGACGGTGGTGCTAGAAATAGCAGAAATCCAGTCTGCCGGCAGCATTTCCATCATCTGATTCCACAATGTTAAAGTCGTTTTTGCAGTTACTGAGTATCTCGCCAGTTACTGTGGTATCTGACAAAGTCATCTTACTTTCATCATCATCAACCATCAAACGGTTAATCTACGATCTCTGTGACGTAATTGGAACGATCAGCCCGCGGCTGAATATTTTGCCGAAAACAGGAAGATTCGTTCCAGCCTTGACGCCAAGAAGCCAGGATCCGTGACGTCATGTGGAATGACTACGGTAAGTAGGGTGGAACACACTCTAGATAGTTCTTCACGCGAAGACGATCAATGATCGCTCGTTCAAGGACCCGTCGTAACTATAATGCCCATGAAGCTTACTTCTATAATTGCTCCATTAACTCTTAAATCTGGACACCCCAATTTTATGTGTTACATTTTATTTATTTATTTATATTTACTTAATCTAGGATACGACCAACTAGGGTCAAACAAATGACAAAATAAGTAACAAACACTTCATAAATATAAACTACAAAGAAAATAAAACAAAATTTCAGCACATCAACCTGAAGGGAATAAAGTAGTGTACCCCACGACAGCCAAATTGGCAAACTCAGCCGCATAACTCGCCATCACCAGAAGCCAGAAGGAGAGGTTTTCCAGCGCGCAGAACTCGTGTCTGAAGTGATAGGGCAGATGCCCGCCTCACTTCACCAAAAGATGGAAAACCTTCACCAACAAACATACCTGAAGCATTACAGTTCAAGAGAACCCATGCAACCACCTTAGAGAATTGTTGTATAGGACCAGAAAGCACTCTCACCCTTCAGGGTAAGGTATTTTGAATCCGCTTATGATACCTCCATGATGTTCACACTTGTCGCGTTTAACTATTTTCCATGCTTATCATGCTCCGGACGAGTGTTCGCGAATTTTTCCGTGTTTTTGCTAGAAGTCAATGGGCTTCGAAAAAGGCTTAAAACAGCCAAAGCCCTAAATAACTTGTTAAAAGCAGAGCCTAGTTTTATAGTATTCAACTATGTTACGTACTTTAAAGCCTTACTACTTGACAATTTTGTCTCATATTGATACAAAAAAAAATGAATATGAGTCTGCAAGTAAATGCGAAAGATTTGGATGTTTATTGTTCAATGAGAAATATATCTTTTACAGGGTTTGATATCACGCAGGAAATCTGTCTTGAGGGAAAATGTATGGAAATGTATCCCGCTTGTATTATTAAACCGCAGCGTATTCGTTTACAGAAAACAAGCAGAGTAGTTTTCTGATTGGACGCTCGTGATGAAAAGTGTAAGTGCAGTTCAGTTTTATGGCTTCGTAAAGGACTGGCAAACTGAAGAGAACATAACTAGATAGCAACTGGATGGAGACGGGATTTATAATGTTTTGCTGCGACCAGGAACCAAGTATGAGCAAGATTTTTCTTTTTTTCTTTCTTCTCTTCCATTTCTTCCTTTTTTTATTATGATGTTTATATATGTCCGTTTTTCAAGTTTTGCTTACACTTGCTAACAACTGTCAGCTTCTGGAGGGTAATGTGCTTATTTTTTTTTTATTTTTTTAATAAGCCCCATTTGCAACTACTTCAGCCCAAACTGAATGGGAATCGTGTTTGATGGCGCCAAACGGAGTCAGCTGAGGTCGATTCGGCCCTTCTCAGAAGGCTTTTCACAAGTCAGAAAAGATAAGGTCAGCTAACCGATAAAAATTACCTCAAAATAGTAGTACGAAGTTGTACGAAAAAGTAGCATGCAGTACCAACTGATGCTACTACATGCTACTACAGCAAGACATAATGCTACTGGAGCAAGGCGAGATGCTACTGAATACTACCCCGATGAAAAATTTATCTCAAAACAGTACTATGAAGTAGTACGAAAAATTTGAATGCAGTACTAACGATGCTACTACATGCTTCTACTTCAAGGCTACCGTGTTACTGCATACTACCATATGCTACTATTAGCAAGACTGGACGCTACTATGGCAATACAGGATCATGCTACTGGATCCTACTACATAAGATTGGACCAGTCTGATGCTCATTAAATGATAGTGTTCTTTGCTATTACATAGTATTACATGCAACATTTTCGTACTACTACCATACTACTACGCAGGCTACAAATTTTTCATCGGGACTACAAGACTAGCCCAGTGTGAGGCACATTACATCAAAGTATTCTGTACTACTCGCCCCTGCTCCAGACCCATGAAAAGTTATTACGCTGACCGTTCCAGCCTTCTCGAAATAGTAACCACGCTCGGGAGCGTAGTTAGCGCTGTAATTACGAATATCTTTAATGTGATTGGTTCCATTAGCCCGTGGCACGACATTTTGCTAAAAATAGAAGAATGTGTTCTCTGGCGTCAAGCGTAGTAACTACGGTAAGTAGGGTGGAACATGGTCTGTATGTCCAGCCGCCGTATCAGAGAGCGGGAAGGCAGGGTATAGTCGATGAGCGTCAACAAGAAAATCGCTATTTTCACGTGGAAAGTAATGGTATTTTTAGAAACGATATCTCTGAGCCAGAGGCGTTACTGGCCAAAATGTTTGTGGGGGGGGGGGGGGGGGACAAGGCATTTACCGACTGGCTGGTAATTTTTACCGACAAGAAAAAAATGACAGTTTTGAAAAAAAGTCGACTGATTTTCAGAAAAACCGACTGCTTTGGCAAAAAATCAGCTAGAAAAATCGCGGCGCGAAGCGCCGACTCGGTTATATTTTTTAACGAATGGCCGACAAGAATTTGCGGGGGGGGGGGCGTCCCCCCGCCCTCCCCCCCCCAGTCGTGTCGCTCCTGCTCTGAGCAATTTATCGTTAAAAGATTATTTCTAGTAAGAGCTGTGCTTTAAACTCACCCTTCGAAGAGGCCAGGGGATCGACGCCGATCGAAGCACACATTTCCTGGAACTGTCTTCGAAACTGTGCATTTTTCTTAATTTCTTCTTTATGTTTGGCCGCAAACGTCTCCAAGTTTTTCTTAAAAGTCTCTAGCCTCTTCGTCATCTGCGAAAGTAAAGTGTTTAAAGGCACAGAAAACTTGACTACGCAACTCTCGGCCATCAAACCGACCTGGTGGGCTTAAATAAAGATACACGGACTTATCGTCGACAGGACCCCCTTCTGTGTTATCTCGAACCCCCTCCTTAGTGTTCCCAAAGCTAGCTGGCAGGCCCTTGCCCCTTTTGCACTGTATATGCATCTTTGCACTGTAAAAGTTCGCCTTTGGCCGTGTTGACTAACACATCGGGCTAGTAGTCAAGAGGTCGTGCGTTCGATTCCTACTCCCGGCACACAAACCTTTTGCTTTTTTTTCTACTAACTCAAAAGTCGAATTCTCGGAAACTGCCCGGAAACTGCAATGGTCGTAACGAGAATTTTTCTTACTCTCAATATCGACTCAGGGTACATTCTTGATATGTCAGCTAGCTCCAAGAGTCAAGTTTTCTGTTCCTTTAAAGTTAGCTTCCACCAGCCAATCCTACATCATTAGACGATCAGAAACAGCCATCTAGGTCTCCCGTCTTCGATGCTAGGATTAGTTTTAGCAGCTGACAAATAGATGGCTCTAATCAAAAAACTTTAAGAAAGCCTGATGAGCAAGTAATTAAAGTTAGAACTCACATTCTCAAGCTGTGCCTCCTGAATTACTGTTCCTCTTTCTTTGAATTTTTCTTCTTCTGTCTTCTTCTGAACGATAGCACCAACCCCAGCTCTTCTTCTCATTTTGGAACAGAAGTTGCTGACGTTTTCTCTTCTCCGCAATGTCAGTTCAGAAGATTGAAAGAAGGTGGCATTGAAGTCTCATAAGCTGGACAGAAGCTGGATGACAAGTAGGCTAGTCTTATTCTTTTAGATTTATGTAGTATCAAAAACTGCAGCCTGCGAAATTAAGTAGCAGTTCCAAATAACACACCACTTGCCAAATGATTCCTGCTCATAATAGAGAGCTGCACTGAGACACTTTCAAGTTGTGGTTGTGTGGTTTTGTAAAGCGAGGCTACACTGTAAAAAGTTTCTCTGAGTAAGGGTTAAATTTATCTGCAGCCAGAGGCGTTACTGGCCAAAATGTGTGTGGGGGGGGGGCAAGGCATTTATCGACTCGCTCGTAATTTTTACCGACTGCTTTTGCAGATAAAACGACTTTTTTCAAGAAAAAAGAAATTTGAAAAAAATCGACTGATTTTCAGAACAAGAGCTTTAAGCTCATATGGCACTTGCAAGCATATGTAGTAAGAAATACCCCAACAAGAAAAAATAAAGGAGGCTGAAAATTCAACCTATGGTTTCACTTTAAATATAAAAATAGGAGACAGAAAGCAAAAGGAAACAATAAGGAAAACAAAAACCGGCAAGGGTGGGTCAGATGGAAGTATTCGGTTAAGATGCGCCAAACTTGCAAGGCTGGGTCAGAGGATGAAACTGCTGGTCAAAAGTTTTTTTTTTTCATTTTTCGGTTAATTGCGCACTTTAAGGGTGCTAAAAGTAAATTTCTAAGCAAAACCCTTGAGGCAAAAAGGTTCATGTACTCATGGCGATCTTGAAAAAGTAAATTTTGCTTAAAAGTATTTTTTTATTTTGGGGTTAAGATGAGTTCTTTAAGGAATGGTCGGATCGGAGAAGTGACGATGTCTAACCCAATGATGTCAAGTTTCTAATGCTCCAGCAAATTTTTTGTACTAGCACATCTGCCTGTACCTTACCTCACGATCACCGGAATTCCGGACACCCCCCTATAGCCCCCCCCCCTCGGTACCCGAATCCGGTCCGATTCTGTCACTGATGCACCTAGGATCCCACCAAGTTTTATCCTGATCGCTCCACTCTATGCGTATCACAAGATTTCCGGTTTTCCCCTCCACCCCCCCCCCCCCAGGATCCGGTCCGCACTTGAAATGGGACATCTGAGGCATGAGTTCTTTCAAGATATCAAGTTTCATTAAGATCCGATAACCCGTTCGAAAGTTATACATGCCACTAATTTCCGGATTCCACCGTCTCCCCCTCCCCCCACGACGGTCGGGTCAGGCGAGTGACTGTTTCCAAGTTAATCTGGTCGGGTCTCTGATACGCCTGCCAAGTTTTATGATCCTAGCCCACCTGGAAGTACATCAACTACGGATCTCCGGAATTCCGGAGCCCCCCTCCAACTCCCCCCACAGTTTCCGAATCCTGTCCAGTTCTGTCAGTTATTTATCTAGAGCTTGTGCTTGTTCTTCCCACCAAGTTTCATCCCGATCGATCCACTCCGAGAGTTTCACACGATTTCCGGCTCCCCCTCCGACTCCCCTTCCGATTCATCGGATCCGGTCCGGACTTGAGATGAGGCATCTGAAACACGAGGTCTTCCCAGTTATCGAGTTTCATTAAGATCCGATCACCCATTCGAGAGTTATACATGCCCCTATTTTCTAGATTTCGCAACCTCCCCCTCCCCCCACGATGGGCGGATCGGAGAAGTAACTATTTCCAAATTAGTTTGGTCGGGTCCCTAATACGCCTGCCAAGTTTCATCGTCCTAGCATATCTGGAAGTACCCTAACTCGCAAACACCGGACTAACCGACCGACCGACCGACCGACGGAAAAGTGATCGGTATATGGCACTTGGCCGGAAGGTAAGTGCCATAAAAACCGAAGGTTTTGACAGAAATTCAACTGATTTTCAGAAAAACCGACTGTTTTCATGAAAAAAATCAACCGTTTTGACGAAAAATCGCGGCGCTTCGCGCTGACTCGGTTATTTTTTACCGACTGGCCCACAAGATTTGGTGGGGGCGCCCCCCGCCCCCGTCGTAACGACCCTGCCTGTAGTATTTGCTACTGGGATTAATCTTGTCTCTACTGAGCTAAGATTAATCCGAATTAAAGATAAGATTATCTTTCAGAGACAAGATTAATCCCAGTGGCAAATACTGCAAGATTTTTTTTTTACAGTGTAGATCAGAACGTATACGCTTTCGTTTTCCCTTAGACCTTAGTAACTTGTAGGCTATCGTCGTTCCCTCATTTGGCTAAGAATTTCTGTAAACAGTGGCGAAAATACTGGTGGCGCTAAAACTCTGCTACACTTTTTTTGTTTTATTTGTACACTTTTTTTTAAAGCACGCCTCGCACTATTTACTGTTTATATTCCAATATTTAAAACTATCTGAATACTGAAAAGCTAGGCTCTGCTTTTAACAAATTGTCCACGGCCTGCCTGTTTTAAGCCTTTTCCCAGGCCCATCGACTTCTAGCAAGATCTCGGCAAAATTCAGTTATACGCATCAATAGCATGATACGCGAACACTCGTCCGAAACATAATGCGCATGCAAACTAGGGAATCGCGGCAAGTGCAAAGATTAGTGAGGTGTCGCTAGCCGGTTCAAAATGTAACATATTAAACTTGGATCTCCGGGTTAAGAACTAATGAATGCTGCTACAGAAGTAGGTTGCATTTGCATTATAGGTACGACAGGTCCTTTAACAATAATAATAATAATATGTGAGACTATAGCTGTATTCGGTTTAGGCTTATCTTTGGTTACTATTTTCTGCGACTTATCTGCAGTCGCTGGTAGGCTATATCTTTACTGCAAGTCCTAGACAAACTGCTTAAGAATTCAGTTAATGGCATCCGGAAAATATGTAAATCAAGGTAGCCCGTGGATCTGGTTGTAGGATCATAGCAAGGTACTTCATTCAGCTTCAGACAGTCTGAGACCCCCTGCCGATGGTTCTTTCCGTAAAGCAAACACAGGGCGCACAGTCTGAGGCTATTACCCAGACCCCCTCTAGTGATCCTTGGGCCATCCTTCACTGATTGAAGAAGAGTGCTTATCAGAATTCGATTGGGTGATGGAAAACGTAGAGAATGGGATTAAAGACGGCCTCAAAATACGCGTTACCGCTTGAAAACCGAGGCTTTTTAAGCTTTTCTTCCACCAAAGTGAATCAATCGATTAGCTTTTATTTCAGCACAAGTGCCATGAATAACAGAAACGAAGAAACAAAAAATACTAGAGAACATAAGAACTGTCGTTTAAAGTATCGTAAAAATGACAAAACCGCACAAACATTCACTCCCTTCGGTCATTAATTGTGAAGTCTTTAGCTCTTTTGCTCATCGACGGTTTCCGTACTGCATTTCCGCCACGCTGGGATTCTTCAATTCTTCCCATCATTAGTAATGTGTTTGTTCGCGAGTTTAGATGTCAACCTGCAAATTGTTCATCCTTGCAAATACTTCGATTTAGGGATAAGAAGACATGCTGATCATTTATGTGAAAATTATTTTCTTGTCGGACAAGTAGTTCGCCCGGAATCCGTCCGAAACCGGCAAATTTGTAAAAAGTAAAAGTTATATCTGAAGATGATTAGATGTTCGATTTAGGGGCGAGAAGACATCCGTACATCACAACCATTTTCTACCCGGACATATAGTCCGCCCGCAATCCGGTGAAAACCGGACAAATTCTTAAAAGTTAAAGTTTTATCTGAAGTTTATGAAAGGTTCGATATAGGGATAAGGAGATGTGCTGAATTAGTTTTTGAGTCTTATTCTTTTGCCGGACAAGGAGTTAGGCCAAAATTCGGCTGAAACCGAAAATGTGGTAGAAGTGTAAGGGAGGGAAGTTTCGGTCAGTTTCGTCAAAATGGATATGACGAATAGGTGTAAATACACATACTGAATCCATACCTGAACTTAGTTTTCTCAGATGATTAGCCAATGGCCTTATTCTGTTTCTAAATTTTATAATAAAAATGTTCAAGGATTCTGGCGAAGACCGGATATTTTACAAGACCAATTGTCTGGATCAAATATTAAATTTTTGGGTCCCATCGAAACCCTTCGCCTTGTTTACTGGTTGAAACCAACAGCGACCAAATTGTTTACTTTTCCGCTGTTCTAGTTTTACTCCCATTTGCTGTTCTTGACAGTGTAACGATTGCTGTAAGTGAGTGGGGTTTGGCTCATTTTTTCCTCAAAAGATCCAACTGAATTATTTGGAATGTGTTGATTTTTTTTTTTGGCCAATATGTGCCCTAGTTTGACATTTAAAGGACCTGTCTTACCTATAATACTAACGCAACCTACTTCCATAATCACTCCATATATTTCCAAACCCGGAGACCCCAATTTTGTACGGTACATTCTAACTCCTCTAGCAAAACCACGCTGATTTTCTCACTTGCCGTGTTTTGCTAGCTTCGATGTGTTTATCGCTTTCGACGGTTGTCTGCGAGAAGTTACAAGTCAACGGGTCTCGGAAAAGGCTTAAAACAGCAAAAACCGTGGGTTATTTGTGGAAAGCACAGCCTAGTTTTAAAGTATTCAAGTATTTTCAAATACTGTAAGTTGAAGAGTATATAGTGCGAATGGTCCTTTAAATATCCACGTCCCTCCTATCACAACGCAAAGTTCTACTGTGACGCTGAAAATTTGGATCTCGACGCAAACGCGGCTTTTCAGTGGCCAGTTCGGTGATCAGTCCTCACTGCGTTAACACTTGTTTATCGTACATCGCTTTCGTCAAGTATACAACACAGGTACAAGCGCATAGAGGTACCACAAATCCGAAAGGGAAAGTCCACTGTTATTCGTGAATAGCGGAGCAACGAACTAACGCATTTTCATCGGATCTTCAAGCATATTTAAGTGAAGTCCGTTAAACTTTAAACCTTGTCTAAGAAAGTTCAGTAAAGTTTGTTTTTTTGCTAAATGACCAAAAATGGAAGGGGGGGGGGGGGGACGACTGTGTCAGTCAACCACAAACCCCTGATTTTTGGATACCCTATGCCAAACTCTGGATATGTCTAGCGTTTGGCATACCCTATGCCTAACGCTGGATACACTATGCCAGGTGCTGGATACTGTAACCCAGTAAAATATGATTTGGGTGAAGCTAAAAAATCAACCAATCAGAACTCCTTTATATTGAGGTAGGTCAGGGATAAGTTATCAACAGGTTTCCAGCGTTTGGCATAGGGGTATCCAGCGTCAGGCATAGGTTATCCAAAAATCAGGGATTTGTGGTAGACCGGACTGTGTTTCATGCCTAGGACCCCGGGTATGTTTCTGGGCAAGAGTTGAACATCTCTTAGGACAGTGCCAAGAGTTTCATTCCCTAAGCATTTACTGGGTGGTAGGTGAAACTCTCTTCCGGATGAAAAATTTATCTCAAAATAGTAGTATGAAGTTGTACGAAAAAGTAGCATGCAGTACAAACTGAAGCTACTACATGCTTCTATGTCAAGGCTACCGTGTTACTGCATGCTACTATTAGCAAGACTGGATTCTACTACAGCAAGACAGGATGATACTGGATACTACTGCTTAAGATTGGCCCAGTCTGAGGCACATTAAATGATAGTATTCTTTACTATCACATATCCATACATGCATTTTTCGTACAACTACGCAGGCTACACATTTTTCATCCGGTTTCTCCTGGTAGGCTATTTTAACGCCAACAAACACGAGATTAATCCGGGATATCTTTTATTTGTGATGAATGCTTCGAAGAAAAGAGAATTGGTTGTTTGCAGTTAGAATTTCAGACATCTAAGGTACATAGTGTTCTACATAGTGTTTTTGCCCAGGCGCTCTGAGATAGTTGAGGACTTCACAACTAAGCTGTGCTTACAGAAAATTACGCAAGGCTTCGTCTGTTTTTAGCCTTTTTCCATGTCCCTTGCCTTGGATGACAATCTTGGCAAAATTTGCATCCGGTCCCCGGACGAATAAGTCCCTCGGAAACAATGATCGGGCGCATGATACGTCACGTAAAAAGATAGCAAGCATAATAATTAGTCTATTGCTGATAGGGGAGATAAGGAGACACTTTTGAAGTGAAGAATCTCTGGAACGAGAATGGGTGGAAAGAGTATCCTACTGAAGTAGACTGAATTACTATTACAAGTGATCACTCCATATATTTCTAAACCCAGAGACCCCAATTTCGTACGGTACATTCTAACCCCTCTAACAAAACCACGCTGATTTTCTCACTTGCCGTGTTTTGCTACCTTCGATGTATATCACGCTGTCGACGGTTGTCTGCGAGAAGTTTTTCCATCAGAAAAACCGGTTATGGAAATTGTTTCCCTGTTTTCGCTACAAATCAACGGGTCTCGGAAAAGGCTTAAAACAGCCAAAATCGTGGGTTATTTGTTGAAAGCACAGCCTTGTTTTAAAGTATTTAAATATTTTAAAATACTGTAATTCGAACAGTAAATAGTGCGAGGAGTCCTTTAACAGTTTGTTTTCGACCTTTGATGGCCTTCGATTCAGTTTCAACCAGTTGTCAGCACCCCCAAATGAGTCCTCTTTATTTCATGTCTTTACTGGGCCTAATGACAGCCCGTATAGAGGAAAGGGCAAGAAATAAGCACTAATGGTGGTATTTAACCGTGTTCAACATGCAGGAGGAGGGGCGAGCGGAAATATCCCGTCTGCTAGTTGAGGTGAAATTCCTGTATTTGCATTCGAATGTTTGTCTACCTTTTGGCCACAAAAAATGAAGTGTGGTAGAATTTATGATTGGAAGTTTGGCTCAATGTGAACAGGGGAGGGGTTCTGGTAGTATTAATGATGTCGGGATGGCAATGCGTTTTTCGCCTGACAGGTAGACATTTCTGGAGTTGGTCGGACTGCTGCTGGATTGATAAAGGCTTAGTTTCTGTTGGTTACCTTTTTAACATAACATTATTAAACAAGTCTCTCTTCACTTTTGGGAGGATCAAACTTGGAAGAAAGTTGTATTCCCGATTGTACTCCGATTTTACTTTGTGTAACTGTAACTTTGTATAACCTATGATTTCGTAAAAGTTGTCCGTCTGTCCGTCTGGTAACTCTCGAGAACTCTCGAAGGGGTTGAGATTTTTTTTTGAAACTTGGCATGAGGATTCTTTGAGTCAAAGTATAGGTCAAGTTCGAAGATGGGCTGTGTAGCCCAGGTTTAGCCCTATATTTAGGGGTGGGAGAGAGGGTGTTGTATTTGACGGTGCAAAACGGATAAGTCAGCTACATTTTATTACAGCTATGTTTCGGCCCTTCTTGGCAAGGGTCCTCTTCAGGTTCAAGCCGCTCAAGCTGGAAAATGAACTCTAGGAGGTGTTGGCTTTAGGGACGACAGTCTAGTTAGGGGTAAGAAGACATGCTGAATTCATATCCGAAACTATTTTTTTCATCGGACAAGTAGTTCTGCCGGAATCCGGGCAAAAGCGGAACTTTGGTAAAAGTTAGGGATAAGTTCACTCTTAAGTGGACTAGAGGCTCTGACGAGGCGTTAAAATACACGGTGAACTCATTTCTGAGGCTTATCTCCTTCTCAGACATGTCATTCTGCCATGATTTGCCAAAGCCCGGAAATTTGTTAGACTTGGTATTTTGAATTCAACTAATGAGATTGCTTATTGCAAAACTGACTAAAACCACAAGGCTGTCTGGTGCCGGGGTACCGTTCCTGGTTTTAGAGACGATTCACGGTGGTTGTGGGTTGGGTTCGATACTTGGTAGTCGGCAAGATCTTTGCTTTTTTACTCGTCGTTTGATTGGCTTCTTAACCGATTCCGAACCGACTGAAGCAGAATGCGTTCGAGATCGATCTAGTGACTTCCGCCATCATATACAATATTATATCTTAGTTTATTTAATGATAGCCTATTCCGTTTCAACTATGTCCTGAGTTTTTTAAAGCCATTGATTGAATGGGTAAGGAGGCATGCTGAATTCATATCCGAAATTTTTTTTCGCCTAAGTTTTAGATTAGAGGTTCTTATCGGGGGTAAAAACAAAGGTTAGTCCGTTTCTGAAGTTTATTTTCTTGTCAGATTAATTCTGATGGAATTGGCCAAAACCAGGAAATCGGGCAAGTTTCTTAGTTTGAAGCTGCTTATTCTTGACATACAAGAGCTGTGTGGGGGCCTGAAGAGGCTAAGATTCGTCGTTCGTTCGTAGGGTCGACACTTGGGAGTCGCCATCTAGGTTTTGCTTCTGTTCGGCTTAAAGGACCCCTCGCACTATTTACTCTTCAACTTACATTATTTAAAATATTTGAATACTCTAAAACTATGCTGTGCTTTCAACAAATAACATACGGTTTGGGCTGTTTTAAGCCTTTTCCGAGACCCATTGACTTGCAGCGAAAACAGGGAAACAATTTACATAACCGGTTTTTCTGATGGAAAAACTTCTCGCAGACAACCGTCGACAGCGTGGTACACATCGAAGATAGCAAAACACGGCAAGTGAGAAAATCAGCGTGGTTTTGTTAGAGGGGTTAGAATGTACCGTACGAAATTGAGGTTTCCGAGTTTAGAAATATATGGAGTGATTATGGAAGTAGGTTGCATTAGTATTATAGATAAGCAGGGGCGTCGCAAGGGGGGGGGGGGTGCAGCACCCCCCACCTTTTTGAGATTCGGTAAAATTTTGGGCCGGAGGCCCAAAATTATACCAAAATTGTTCGGTATTTTATCGATAGCAGAGCTGTTCGATATATTTACGGGGATTCGGTAGTTATACTGAATCCCAAATAGGCCATCAGTACAAACCTCTTCGGTATAATGATCGGGATTCGGTATAATTGCCAGTATTTGGTAGTTATCACGAATTCGGTGAGAGAATTTTCTGAAATCATTTGGTAATTTTCGATGCCGGAACTATTCGGTATATTTACGGAGATTCAGTAGTTACACAGAATCCCGAATAAGCTACTGGTTCAAAATTATTCGGTAGCATGATTGGGATTCGGTAATTTATTCAGTATAATTTCCAGGATTAGGAAGTCAACCCCGAATACTGACTTTGTTCCAGTTTCGACGAAAGTATGCCGAATATGAATATTGTTCGGTAGTCTTTCGATACCAAAACAGTTCGGTATAATAACCGGGATACGGTAGTTATACAGAATCCCGAACATGCTATCGGTCTAAGCTTATTCGGTATAATAACTGGGATTCGGTAATTTATTCGTTATAATTGCCAGGATCCGGAAGTTACCACGAACCTCGGAACTCAGAAGAGGTCGAGTGAAGCACTGGTCTCAGACAAAAGGGACGATCTATGGTATCATCGGTCGTCCTTGCTTTTATTTTGGATCCCAAAAAGAATATATAATCATAAATATTTCGAACATTCCGCCTGCAGCACTTTTCGTAATATTCTCTATTTTGTGGAAGGGCGCGTCATTTGACGGGGGTTTTAAGCCAGTTTTAGGATTGAGATTTCGAAATGTTAAAAGCTAGAATTTGGATGGAAATTAAATTTGGCAGGAAAAAGCAAAAAAAAAATTCGTTTGCGGCGCTCGCTTTATGTGATTATGGGTAGTATATTGACTAGTCTACAGTTGCTGCTGCTGCCGGAACGTCGCTCCATCCGGTTTCTGGAACTCGGAGTCTCGGTATTTGATCAACGGTAAATAATACAATTTGTAAGAGCAGCAGTTAAATTTCGAAAAATTTCGCCTGCGGCGCTCGATCGAATTTTCTGTTGGCTATAATAGATAGATGCTGCTACTGCAATCATGCCCGGCAATATATTCTCCATGTGGGATTCGCCAAAACGCCGCCTAATAGTTGGCTTTCATGCATTTTCTACGTAATCGTTTCTGTTCCATAATTTAAAGCTCGAATTCAGTTCTAGGATTCGGGAATTTTTTTTTGAAAGATTCGGTAAAATTTTGGCTCTGCACCCCCCCCCCCCCCCCACCGAAAATGCACTTGCGACGCCCCTGTAGATAAGACATGTCCTTTAAGCTTGGCTCCTTACCCCATATAAGGGGAAATCTGTTAAAAAAGCAACCGACTCGGAACGACATTCATTATGATAAAACTGGCAGAATGCGTGCGATATCCTTCTAATGGTTTATCCGCCAATATATATAGCCTATTTGTACATTAGTACGTTTGAAGACCGAATATTCTGTATCAACATAGGCTTTAAATTCGTGTCTGAAGTTTATTTTCTATCCCGGAGAGATAGCGGAATTCAGCTAAAACCGGCAATTTCATACATGTCGAATCCATATCTGCACTTGATTTTCTGAGCTGGTTACCTGTTTGGCCGCAATCGGTCAAACAAGAGCTAGAAGCTCATATGGCACCTGCAAGGCCGGGTGAGAGGATGAAAGTAGGAATTTGCCAATTTGTGGGTTTGTCGTGATAATTCGTTAAGGAAACTCTTGAGATATCATGGGCCCTTGGAAATAACGACAATGTATCGTTCGGTATCTCCTTTTTAAATATTCCTTCAGTCCAAGCTGACTGCGAATCATATTTGATAGTGCAAAACGACTACGTCAGCTGAATTTTATTAGAGCTATATTTCGGCCCTTCTTGGCAAAGGTTCTCTTCAGGCTCAGCCGCTCAAGTTGGAAAAACGACTTGTTTGAAAACAAATTAAAGATTCTAGCTTAGCGTTAAATATTTGACCTTTGTTTGTTATTATTAATTATGTGATTATTTAATCACAGCCACCTTTTTAACTCCAAGTAACTCTCACAAAGCAAATTTGTAGGTGATACCCATTTACAGGTCATGAACTTAAAATCACTCGGCAATTTAAGTCCAGTTGCGCAAAAAAGGGGGTGGGGTGTGATTCTGTTAAGTGCTTTAAAACCCTATGGTCTGCAAGTACACGAAATTTCACCGAAATTTCAACCATAAGTTACAAACTTGTGTCACTGAGCAATCTGGGCCCAGTTGTCCCTGATTTGGTTGGGTGTCGGGGCGGGATCCCCCCCCCCAAACGCACATCTAGACCTTCCAGAAAGCCCTTTCAGATCTTTCTCTTTTTTCTTTGAAATTTATTTCGGTCTTTGAATATTTATTGATTTCAACGGTTGAGTTTTGTAAATATTTTTTGTCTTCCTTCCCCATTTACTGTGCAGATTAGCGGCCCGATGAATCAGAGTTTGGAGTTCGTCATAGTGTCGTATTTTTTTGCGTATTGCTTCTTAATTTAAATAATCCTTCAGCCCGAGGTGACTGGGAAATATATTGAAAAAATTACCCAACACGAAAAAGTCAGCTAGGATGTTTTCAGCGATATTTCGGTCCTTCTCAGCTAGGATCGTTTTCAGGCTGTTTCTGGAACAAACGAACCTGATTAAATATTCTTTGAGCCCAAGCTGACTTTGAAACATTTATTCAAACAATGTTTACAACGGGTACGTCAGCTACGATTCTTCATCAGCGATATTTCGGCCCTTTTTGGCACGGGTCAGCCTGACGAGGACCCTTGCCAAAAAGGGTCGAAATATCGCTGATGAAGAATCGTAGCTGACGTACCCGTTGTAAACATTGTTTGAATAAACGAACCTGATTGCAGCTTTTCGTGTTGAGTCAATTTTTTCTAAATTATGTTTCCTATCATCGATTTTGGTGGATAACAAAACATTCATTTTCATGTATATTTAATGTACATTAAACTTGATCACTTTAAGTCCAGCCGTAGTTAAATTACGAACATTAGTCACTGGACAATCTGTGCCGAATTGCACCTGTACCGAGTGGGGGGGGGGGGGGGGGGGCTCAGAAAGCATATCTAGACTCCAATGCCAAAAAGTATAGCGAGTTTCAACTTGATACTTGTTATGGCTCACGAGTTGTGAACTAAAAAAAACGTGAAACCGAAAACCGGCTAGAGCGGCCTAGTGGATTGTTCATAAGTGAACACTCATTTCGGTTGCCGAAGACTTAAAACAGGACGAAGGCAAGTAACAGGAGACACGTTCTGTCATTGCCGTCTCTCAAGTTACTGTCTTACTCCTAACAAACTCCCGTATGTTATGATGTAGATAATTGCCATTCATCGCATACCGACAGTAAAACAAACAGTTCCCACCGGTAGTTTATTAATTTCCCCCTAATAAATCAGGGTTGGAATGACACACCGGGATAGGCCGAGATCCCAATCAAACAGATCAAAACTCATCCAAATTTACGACTCTAAGGGGTTTGCTAGATTAAAACTTGGAGGTACGTCTAAAAGCTTGCTCTTATAGCTCTTGCAGACCAACTTTGATTTCTGGGAACAAAGCTGTAAAATATCCAGTTATTAGCCTACGTTATCGGGAGTTTGATGAGATTTCCTACTGAACACTACGGATATCATCTAGATGTATTATACGATATTTCCGTGATGACCTTTTTATGTATTATTTTTTCGTTGAAAGTAGTGAAAGTATTATTAGAAAGTTCTCTAGCTGTGATTCTTCAGTTAAAACTTTCCTTTTCAGGGCTTCCTGTACTCCACTGTGTTGTTTGTCACTAACCCACTCTACATCTGTGAAATGCGAGAATACCTTTCGGGTTCTTTATAACAGTTCATTCCGGTGGCTACATGGTCTACCTTGGAACTGTGGTGCTTCCGGGATGTTTGTTGGTGAGGGTCTTCCTTCTTTTGGGGAACTCAGGCGTCGGTCTATCTTCTCTCTTCAGACCCGGATCCTTCGGTCTAGCAATCCACTTCTTGTGATTCTCTCGGGCCCAAACATGCGGCTATCGTTAACTGTGTGGATGGCATGGAACCGTGAGCTGTATTCAGCATTTGATGTTGGGTACATTATTGTTTTTATATTTTTGCCCACCCCCATTGTTAGTTGTTAATATTTATTGTTAGATGTTTAGTATGGCCCAAGCTGGCCGTTTTCATAGATTAAATAAATAAAAATTGCAAACGATAGGGGATGAGAAATGTTTAATGTTGTTGTTGTTCGACCTCTCTCAGCTCATGAAACACTAAAAGATTGCTCTTTTTCTGTATTGTTTTGTCATGTAGTCTTTAATCATTTTTTTAATTTTCGCCTCATTATGTGAGTTATTGTCCTTTCGTGTCATTGCCCAGGAGTCAAGCTTGTCTCCCGTTTGGGCAAGTCGAAGTAGTTGATATTCGATGATTTTTTTTTGGAAAATAAAACTGAAAACTGATGACAAAATAGTAAATCGCCGACATTTCAAAATTTGTTCGTGTTTACTTAGGCCGAAAGGGTTCCAAAGGGTCGGAGCCCAAGAGCCAGAAGTTTTTTGGATTGGAAAGTATGTCCACTTTACTGTTGTATTTCGAAAAAGTAACATTTAAAGGCTCATAACACAGCTTTTCTGTAATGTTAACATGTGGTGTGTTGCCTCGTATCTTTGAGTTTGCCCTTTCTTGCATTAGCTGTAATGAAATTTCGGACAGGTGCTGGTTCTGAAAAAAATCGCATTCGCATGCCCAAATATTGCCAGAAGTTGTCTGATCGAACCGCGGTTCGAACATGGACTCCGAGATGGACTCGATTCTCGTAGATATAAAAACAGAAAGTCTGGATCGAGTCCCTTGAAGCAAGGAAGTTTGGGTTCAACAAATGACCCGAACGAAGGTATTTTTCGCCCGCAAACGGGTTCCGTTGGCCAGGATCCGCAGAATCCGGCGAGCAAAGCAAAATTCGACTTCAGCCAGACCTATACCAGTAGCCTACTATGCTCACACTTCACTATATTTTTTTCCGTGAATGCCATCATATGAAAGGCTTATTTGTCCCAACGAAACGGAGCTTGCAGTCCCTTGCTTCATCGTAATTTTTCCTGATTGGGGGTCGCATACCCCTATCCGTTGGCGACGACAGAGTCTCCAGACCGGAAGGCATTAATTTTGTAGACCCAGAAGTTAAAATGACTGAATGTCTAGTAAATGGTTGAAAATTAACATAAAAAAGCGGTTTTTACCTAAAGATCGCATGTTTTCCCGCTTATTTCGTGAAGAAACGTAGACGAAAATTGCATTTGCCCAACAAGTTACTTTCATTATATTTAAAGATGTGATTAAAACAAAATTTGCGGCGGGCTGAGAGGCTTAGAATAAGATCCAATAATTATAATAATTTAATCATTCATGATAATATTCTTACCTGCAATTTCACAGGCAAAGCGAGTGAAGTGAAATAAAACAAAAAAAGAAAGAAAACAGTGTACACCTTAAACAGGGTCAGAAAAGTCGTCTCTATTTATATTTTGATACAAACCATCTTTTTATTTGACAGTGCAAAAACCTATACGTCCGCTGAATTTTATTAGAGCTAATTTGCCGTTCAAAGGGCCTTTCAAACTGGAAAATGAACTTGTGGAAAACTCTTTGTCCACAAGTTCATTTTTCAGTTTGAGCGGCTTGAACCTGAAGAAGACCCTTGCCAAGAAGGACGAGATATAGCTGTAATAAAATTCTGCCGACGTATCCGCTTTTGCACTGTAAAATAAGATTCGCGGTCAGCTTCGGCTGAAGGAATATTTAGCCTCCTTTTTCTTCCACTTTTCCACAGTATAAACAAATACGTAAGGGCTAATTTTGTCAGAGAAGATCAGTCGATGGTCAACTTGATTGACTGATTTTTTTTTTCATCTTCAACTTGACTAAAAAACATTCTTTATTGAAAAAACACTCATTTTTCCTTTAAAAGTTATTTAGATTTAGTTCCCTGGTCAAACCAGGACTTGGTACGACTGTGGGCGATCGAGTGAAGCGATTCGAAAGTAGATAGTCTACGCTGCCATTACGCACTGTCAGAATAGCTCCCAGCAGATAAACTAAGAGTTACAAAAATAGGTGATTTGTGAATAAACAGTAAAGAAATAGCTAATATTTTGGACTGTTTATTCTTTCTTTCGGTAATTTGTTTCCGGATTTTTATATCGTTTCTGCTAATTCTTATATTGCCAAGAAGAAAAGGTGTGCCCACTAAGCTCCCTGAATACTATCAACTTCACTGAAAAATTAATAAGCAGACGAGGGGAGGCGTGAACCGGCGGGTTACGCTAAGGATTCAGTTTCACTTCTTACATTTGTGGATAAGGCTGACCGATGTTGGGTAACTGGGATCTTCACAGGTTTGTTTCTCTAGCTTGAACCTGACGAAGACCTTGCCATGGATGGCCGAAATATTAGTTGTGTTTTCGCAGATACCATGGTATCTGATACCACGGTCTAAAGTCGTTTTTGCAGTTGTCGTGGTATCTGATACCACGGTCAAAAGGCGTTTTTGCAGTTATCGTGGCATCTGGCCAGATATTGTGGTATCAGATATTCAGATACCACGGTCCGACCGTGCTAACTGGTCGTGGTATCTGGAAAAGTCATCTCACTTTCATCAATTTTTGGTCAAGTTGGTGGGAAAGAAGTTTGGCACTTAGTGTCGTGACTGAATATCAGTTTTTATTTCGGGATGACTTCGAAAAGCGCAATTTCGGCAATTGTCGTTTTTGCGGGCAACCGTGTTTCAGATACCACGGTTACTGCAAAAACGACTCTTTGCAGATCCAGTTACCGTGGTAACAGATACCATGGTGTCTGCAAAAACGCAACTATTGCTAGATTAAATTTCTGCTGATGTATCGTGCACCGCAGTCAAATATGATTTGCAGTTAACTAGTGTTAGGCGACATTGTATTTATTTATTTAATTCAGCCGTAGCCATATACATAGAGGAAAAACACACATTATCACTAGCCTACATATCACACATAGCCACATATGTATAAAAAAATCAACGAACCACAAGTTCATCCCTCCATTTTTTCCACAAAGGCAGTGAAAGTTGAAAAATTGGAGTGGAAAGAATTTGGATCAGGTTGTCATCTGACCTCAAAAGGTTTTTGATATCGATAACGATATATCGGACCAAATATCGATATCGAAACGGAAATATTGACATCGAAAACGATAATTTTTCATTTATAATTATTGTCAATTATCCAACATAAGTTACATTTATGTATTCAAAATTGCAGCAATATGTACTTCGTTATTCAGTTTTTATGTAGGAATTTGAAGTTTAAGTTGATGTAGGCTAAGTTGCTTTTTTACGACAGTTTTTGCTCTTAACTTTTGGCGAAACGAGACGTATACTAGGAAAGCATGGTACCAAAACATCGATATCGATCATCGAATATGGAAAGTGGAAACATCGAAATATCGAAAAATCCAGGTATCGCCCAACACTACAGTCAACTTGGACTGAAGGAATAGCCTACCTAAGGAGGGTTTTCGCGAGTTGGAAAGCAAAGTCGGAACCACTTCTCAATGGTTTTCGCGCTACTTTGGAAAGTTGCTTTGGGAACCGAAGCGGGGTGATTCCACAAGGTTAGTGGTAAGCTCCGCGGAAAGTTGAATGCTTTGGCGGGAATTTTAAAGGTTAAAAAAAACACTACAAGTATCGAATATAAATACAAGAATAAAATGGCAATGAGGGTTTTCGCGAGTTGGAAAGCAAAGTCGGAATAACTTCCCAATGGTTTTCGCGCTACTTTGGGAAGTTGCTCTGGAAACCGAAGCGGCTTTCTCGGAAAGTGATTCCACAGGGTTAGTGGTAAGCTCCGCGGAAAGTTGAATGCTTTGGCGGGAATTTTAAAGGTTCAAAAAAAAAAAAAATACAAGTGCCGAATAGAAATACCCCAAAAAATGTCAAGCGATCGATAGGTGGCTTCGATGGGATACGTTAGAATCAAGAAACATCGAGTGAACCACATTTATTATAAAAGGTTTGTAATTCTACGTATCTCCGGCGATATAAGCTATCCATGGGTTTGCACAATTAGCCCAGCGGGACAGGGATTCCAGGAGTAGCTTCCCACAGTCGCTGTGCCGGAAAGTGATTCCGAAATCTCGTGAAAACCCTCTCGAACCCTCTATAAAATGTAGGTTCAAAGAATTTTTTGTATCGACTGGCGATATTTTCTTCCCGATTTTCCATCGTATCAATCAACTATTTGAAAGAAAATACGACTGATCACTTCTCAACCCAACAAGAAACTGGTCTTTATCTCTCGAAGAACGTTGTAACTCTTGTGGCCAGAATGTCACCTGTACCGACAGTCGTAACATATAGCAGAGCCCGATGCCTATCTGAAGTCTGATGTCGCCATGCGGCCATTCAGTCTGCAATGAATCAGCGGGCCTGCCACTGATAGCCGGAGACCAAGGCTTTGTTTTAGGCAGTAATGGACCTGTGGTTTGTCACAGAAAATGCTAACTTTCCCATGCCCATCCAAAGGCGTGGCAGGGGTCTGAAAATTGGGCTTAATGGAGGCTTGTCAACTCTGAATCGGTTGTTTTAGGAATTGACGGATTTTAAAGAACGTCGAGGATGGGTTGGTTATTTGAGGGAATTTCTTAGGGTTTAAAAGGTCATGCTCGAGGTCATGCTAGTGGTCAGGGGCGCGGTTTTTCGTAAAAACAGTCTATTTTTTTTCTTGGAAACAGTCGATTTTTCTGAAAATCAGTCTATTTTCGTCAAAACAGTCGTTGTTCCTTAAAAACAGTCGGGTTTCCTGCAAAAAACAGTCGGTAAATTGACCAGCCAGTCGGTAAATACCTTGCCCCCCCCCCCCAAACATTTTGACTAGTAACGCCTTTGCTAGTGGTGCTTGTCAACTGTGAGGCTATCACAGTAAGAACCAAGGGGGTTGGGCAGGTGGGAATTCATAATCTTCCTCCTGGTTGGCCGCTAAATAGGTTTCAAGAGGGGAAATGTAAAGCGATGACTTTACTGTGAGGTATATTCAAAAACTACTTTAAGTTTACCCAAAATAATTAAATTTGAGTCTGTGTAATCAACCTAAGATTGAGGCCAACATTGACCTTTGCCCCTCCCCCCCCCCCCCCCCCAAGCTTACTGAACCGGCAAGAACTGAAGTCTGACTTTAGGTGTTTTTTTTTGTGTTCTGAGCGCTGGGGAACAATGGGATTGTTTGTCTGTCCTTTCTGAGATTTTTGTTTAGTTTAATTTTCTTTCCTTCCATTGACGCTATTTAAATAATTTAAAGAAAAATCATGATTTCGCCTACGCAATGCCCATTTTCAGGGCCGTTATCCAGGGAGGTCAGGGGTTCGACCCCCCCTCCCCCGAAACATACAAAAATGATCGTTTATTATAGGCTTTAATCTCTTTTTTTGTACTTTTTGGTTCGGACCTGCCTACTTATTACATATGAGCCTTGCTGTTGCTGTTTCTTTATTTAAAATTGACTTAGTCGGGTCTGCAGTGGTCTGTGTTAGTTCAAATTAACTGAAATCAGTCGACTCAAACTTATTTTTCTGCGGCAGACATCATATGCAAAAAATTAGAAAAATATCAAACTCATTATTTAGTGGTAGTAGATTTGGTATTTAAACTTCCGAATCATTATTTAATTTTGTTGGTTGTAATTTCAAAGGGGTCGCCTTCTGAAGAGCTATTTTGTCGGTAATTTACTGATTTTTCGGTATATTTTGGAACAACCATTTTGATTTCTGAATTGTTCTTAAAGACTCGAGAGTAGAAATTCGGAATTTCGTACTTTTCCTTGCAAACGTTGAAACCTTCATGCAACTGTATGAGACTTCCAAATGAAACTTATAAACATGTGTTACGATTGTGTGAATCTTGTATGAAGTTGGTTTGTGAATTAATACTTTGAGAATGCAGACTCTCTCCAGAAATTTCCCAGTCAGGTTTGATGCGATTTTACAGTTTGTTGTTTAAGTTCAAAATTGTTTGGTAATTTCGATGCGAAGTTTCAGATACTCTTACGAACTGTAATATGTTTTCCGACTTATTTCATCCAAGATCCAGAAGCTTCAGTTCTGCACGAAATTTAGTCAAGTTTCAAAGTTTCATTTCGAAGTTTCTGAAGGTTTGAACATATCCAACGAAAAGTGAAAAATTCTGAACTTCTATTGTTGGATCTTTAATGATATCTTGGAAATGTCAAATACTTGTTCAAAAATACAGCGAAAGATCAGTCAACTTACCAAGACAACAACTATAATGTAATAAATAATATTTATTTACTACCCACTTCCATCAAAAAGATAAATAGTGGAGTAGAAACTTGAAGAAAGAACGAAAAAAGACACGAAAAAAAGGAGAGTGTACAATAACGCTAATAAAACAAATGGATCAAACCGTGGTGAGGCTACAAACGCAGATACGCCCTTTCTGTCAGCCTTTCGTGCAGATCCGTTAGCTTTTCGGTAATATTCGGCAGACAAAACTTTGTTACTATCTTCGATTCCTATACCAAAGGGGAAGATAAAGACAAATTTACAGAAGCGGAAATAAGAAGATCGAATATCGCTAATATCTTTAATATAGGGTGAAGCCCGGAACAGAATGAAAAGAACAAGAATGAGAAAGAAAAGAAGGCGAGCGTATTTTTGGCCCCAAAAGGCAACCGTAATGCTACATTTCCCTGATAGTGAAAGATCTCTTAAACAGATGCGTCAGAGTATCCTTCCTCTGAAAACCGTAATCTCTGGTTCTATATTTACTTTCTCTTCCAAAGTTCTGCTTTCTAATTTCCGAGACATTTTCAGGAAGCTTACGACTGTCAGGTGCTCCAGCGCCGGCGAGCTTTCCCGACAGCGCGTATTGATTTTTTGGATGGAGTCGTAAGTTAGGAAGTCACAACATTTCTTCAGCCTGTCAAAATAATTTCTAAGGGTTTGCGTGTCTGTTCTCTGTTAAAGTCAGAATGTCGTGAGAGATTTTAGTGCGGTGAAGCGCGTAAAATAGGAGTGTAAGGTCTTTTGAACGAGTTGGAAGTTGGCTACTAGGGGGAGATGAGCCAAAAAGATTGGATTTTATTAGGAAGAACTTTCTGTTTGTTAGTGAGAGTATCGACATTCTTCACTTTTATTTCTGTGTACGGTAACTGCTCTTTACAGTGTCGTATTACTAAATAGTCACAGTAGGTAGCTGTCTATGGGACCCCTCGTTCAGAGCAAAGTAACACTAGGGATTAGCGCCAAGACTTGACAAAGTTGACGCACACTCGAGTAGCAGCGATACTAGCACCACTAGCGATAGAGAACGTCCCTACTGAAACGCATTCAGTCGTTCACCAGCGCTTGCTCCTATAACTTCATATTCTGAACATAGCAAAAAAATGATACAGCCTCCATTGTTTCCTTGGTGTGTGCAGACCGCGCCTTTGCTTTACTAGAAATTTCTATACCCGCAAGTTTGTCTCGCTTTAAATGCCGCAAGCGGAACGGGCAGCGCTACAAGTGTGGCCCGTTTGCAAAGCATGGGAAGCATTGGTCTTGGCGCTACTCCCTAGTGTTATTTTGCTCTGTCCTCGTTTTTAAGGTCCCGAAGAGCCTCCATAAGGTCTATTCTGGCAGTGTGCCTTTTAAAGTTTAACTGAAAAGCCAGATTATTTTTGTATCATTCTACTGTTCAGAATATCTACGCACGTCCTCACAACGCAAAATTCTACTATGGCGCGGGAAATTTGTATCTCAAGACAAACGCGGATTTTCAGTGGCTTGGCCAGTGATCGTCTTCCGGAAGGTGGCTCACTGCGTGAGCACAAATTTTTCGTTAACCTTTTTCGCCAAGCACACAACACAGGTATAAGCGCATAGAGGTACCACGAATCCTACATGGAAAGTCCACTATTTAAAAATCTATTATTCGTAAAGAGCGGAACAAGGAAATTACATTTTTTCATCCAGTCTTCAAGGAAGGAATGATGGATAACTAGATTGTCCTATCTCAGCCTTTTTCGGTTAAGCTTTAAAAGTTTTTCCGCTTTAAAGCTTAACTGAAAAGGCAGCTATTTTTGGGATCCCAAAACGTAAGTGGAGGGATACCTATGATATCGCAAAAGTTGTCCGTCTGTCCGTCCTTCCGTCCGTCCGTCCGTCTGTCCGTCCGTCTGTCAGCACGATAACTCTCGAAGGAAATGAGATATTTTGATGAAACTTGGTGTGAGGACTGTTCGAGTCAAGGGAAAGGTCTAGTTCGTAGATGGTCCCGATAGCTGCATATTTAGGGGAGGGGAAGGGATTTCAAATTATTGGGCGAAAAACATATTTTGTAAAAGCTAATGAGATAGTTGATTACGGGGTAAGACGACATTCTGAACACGAATATGAAAACCATTTTTCGCCGGACAAGTAGTTCACTCGGAATCCGGCTAAAACCGAAAAGTTTGTTAAAAGTAAAAGTTTTATCTGAAGTTGATTAGATATCCGATTTAGGGGTAAGGAGGCATGCTGAACCCGAATATGAAAATGATTTTCTCGTCGGACAAGTAGATCGGTCGGAATCCGGCCAAAACCGGAAAGTTTGTCAAAAATAAAAGATTAATCTGAAGTTGATTAGAGGTTCGATTTAAGGATACTGAAACATGCTGAATCCGAATATGAAAATTATTTTGTCACCGGACAAGTAGATCGCCCGGAATCCGGCCATAACCGGAAAATCTGTTAAAAGTAAAAGTTTTACATGAATTTCATTAGGTGTTCGATTAACGGGTAAGAAGGCATGCTGAATTCGTGTATGACAATCATTTTATACCTGGACACATTTCACCACGAATCCTGCTGAAATAGGAATTTTTTTTAAAAGTTGAAGTTTTATGATAAGATAAGATAAGATAATCTGTATTTGAAAGCCGTATGGCCATATACAGTAACAATCAACATACATAAATACAACCAGCATTCATTCACCACTACTATAATTTCTACGGCGCACTTGCTCTATCTCTTTCCTCAATCTTACTAAACTCTAAAGCCCTTCCAACAAAATTCCCTACTGCGATAATATACCTCGGCGACGTTGATTTCTAGATCCCAGGGAGAAAGCCATCATTCCCCTTTTCAAAGATACTTCCCCTCAAATGTGAGAGGCTACGACACCGCAGGAGAATGTGGCCAAGCCCATACTCACCTTCCCCACAAACCGGGCAAGACCTATGCATTTCCGGATTCCTCTTTCTTTTATATGAAGTTGATTATGGCGATATGGATGGTATGGAGATACGCTGAATCTGTTTTTGAACTTAAATTTTTTCAAGACAAGTAGTTCGCCCGGAATCAGGCTGAAACCGAAAATTGGGCAGAAGTAAGGCAGGAACTTTCGTCAGAGTAGACATGAAGCAGGCTGTATGGGTAAACTCACATGCTGAATCCATATTTGAACTTCGTCTTCTCCGATGATTACCACTGGACCGCTACAAGACCCGATTGTTTGTAAATATTAAGTTTTTGGGATCCCATCGAAACCTTTGGTCTTGTTAGACTTGATATTTGATTACACTGAAATATTTTGACTCATCCAAGGGATTTTGTATTTTTTAATCCGGGGCTCTAGTAGTAACGCTAAGAGTGTGTGCTGCTTCCACGACAACCCAAAATTCACCCAGACGCGGAAAATTTCACTTTCATCAAAGGCCTATATTTTCAGGAGATGCTAAGCTTGAAAAAGTTACTCCTGTAGAAATAGGAAGATTATGTTAAAGGACAAAGGACCCCTCCCACTACACTGTAAAAAGCTTCTCCGAGAAAGGATTAAAGTTAACTACAGTATTTGCTACTCGGATTAATGTCACCCTGCTTTTAAAAAATCACCCTCGACTTTGGCTGTTTTAAAGCCTTTTTCCGGGCCCGTTGACTGACGGAACGAGCACTGAAAAATGAAGATAACCGGTTTGTCTGACGTTTCAGTTTCTCTCTAACGGTCATCGGGAGCATGATATGCATCGAAATTAGCGAAACAAGGGAAGAGTAAAAATAAGTGGCATATTGACAGGGGGCTTATAATGTACTGTCTGAAATTCGGATCTCTGGGTTTTAAGGATGGATGGAGCGATTGCAGAAATAGGTTGCATTAGCATCATAGGTACGACAGGTCCTTTACAGCGGGCCACAAAAAAGGGTCTTTCTATCACACACACAGTGCTAACCGTCCCTACTGTCACTATGAATGTTCAAAACCACTAAAAACACCGTAAAACAATGAGCAGATTGAAAAAAACCCCACAAAATTTCCTAGGTTTGAAATAACTCTGTCGGGACTAAATCTCAGCCGATTATCCCGGACAGCTGTTATGGCACGTAGGGAGCCAAGGGTCAAAATAATAATTTCCATCTAATGCTCCAACTGTTTATTGCAAATACAAATAAATTATAAAACCAAGACCAGTGTGGTACCTCTGAAGACATACAAAAAGTATCAGTTAGGTCTTATAGTTATTTGCTAATCAATCCTGGAAAATTTCGCCATCTAGAAAAGAAGACGTTGTGCGTGGGTTTTTTCTCGAGCCAAAACGGGATAAAACCCGGATCCGGGATTTTTTTTTGGAGGGGGGTTGCCTGCGGGTCGGACAAAAAAGTACAGAGAAAAGCCCATACAAATGATTATTTTTGTACGTTTCGGGGGGGGGGGGGTCAACCCCCTACCCCCCCCCCCCTGGATACGGCCTTGATTGTAGGCTATGATTTATATTTTAAATACAAAAAATTTATCGTAATTTGTATTTTAAATAATGGGTGGATTTCTTAGCTTGAGCCTGAAGGGCCTTGAGAAGGGCCGAAATATCGCTAGAATAAAATTAGTTGACGTATTCGCTTAACGCAGTCGACTATGGTTCGCAGTCAGCTTGGGCTGAAGGAATATTGATCTTTGGTAAATCTACCTAATGCCGTTTCAATATCATTCCTTCAGGCATTGCATTTAGTTAGGAATGTCGAAGTCGCCGTATGAGCCGTCCCCATAATCTGCGATGAAATCCCCATTTATCATCAGAACCGGATTGCTTGGGTAAACACCGGTCTGCGGTCCCCCATTCGACAATTACGTCTGGTCAGAGTTCCGAACTCATGGACCCGAAATCATCGGTCATGGTCTTAAGCAGACCTGTCAAATACCCCGCACCCAACCTCATCGTTTCTGGATGTAAAATCACTAATTTGAAGCTTCGTCGATGGATTCTCGGACCTCCCAGTTTTGTTTGTCAAGTACGCGTGCCATTTAGGCCAATAGACTTCTGCGATTTCTTGCGGCAGTTCAAGCACAACTTTTAATAGAAAATGATATTTTCCCTATAAAATGGATCAGAAAATCTTTTCGAAAATGCCATTACTTTCCACCTGAAATTAGCGATTTTCTTGTTAGCGCTTGTCGATCATATCCAGCCTTCCTGCTTTCCGACGCGGCGGCTGGGCGCAAAAGATTTGAAAACTGAACGTGCCTTGTTTACAAAGTGGGAAAAGTAAGCAAATAAAAGAAGTAATAAACAGAAGATTATCACATCCTTGAGTGTTAAAAGAGTTGTCAGCGGAAAATGAAGAATCCGGCAAACTTTTCGTTAGGTGACGGGAAAGCTCGGCAAGGCTCGAAAAGCGCTAAAAATTCGTAGTTACGAAACGAGACAATGGGGAAAGGTGGGGATTTTAGAAGCTTATAGTTCCATATGGAAGCTAAGTATATTATAAAAGGCAGAATAAGCAAGAGGGGTCCTTTAAGAATACTTTTGTTTTTATCTATTTTATTTTACAAGAAAAAGGTTTGGTAGAATACCAATCTTTTACCCAATTCCCGCGCGTAGGCTACGATCCCCTAATAGAATGCTATAGCCCGCTAAATTTTTCCAGAATTCTAGCTGAATTATCGTTTCGGCTAAAAAATTAGTGGATGAAAAGATTTGGTGCATCTTCTCTCCCCCCATGTCTGCATTTTCAACAACTTTGTCAAGAATTGTACAGGTCTATCAAATGTCCGGTGTCTCGCCGGATTGTCATCGATAATAATGTATTTAGAGCCTAAGGGCCATATGCAAAAAACAAATACGAGTTTTCATAATAAACGAAGCAAAGATTATCCTCAACTTAACAGTCTAACTGACCTCGACATGAAGTTTATGGTTCTATAGTGATTTAGTGATTCCGGTTTTCTACGGATTTGAAATTGGAAACTTTCAGTTTCCTTGGCCAGTTCGATCCTTTGGGGGATTTTCGTATAGACCGGCTTTCTGTCGAGCTATTCGTCTAAACCGGAAACAATTATCCTACCCATATCCAGCGTGAGACAACTAGGCTATTCGTTAGTTTCCGAATTCGAACGGATTCCGGCACACAACACTATCACGGCTCGGATTTGCAAGTCGCAAGCTAACTTTATTATTGAACTAAACATTCCTTTGCCGTGTTTTGCGGTACTCAGGTGCAGCAAAAACTTCCTCAAACAAACCAGCAATTTTCGGCTATGCAAATGTGTGGCTTTGTGATTAGCCAGGAGGAGTCGTCATTAGGGTATTGTGATGCTAAATTTTATGGACTTGTTACTTTCCCGTATTTCTTCAAGTAATGCTCTCCCTTGTAATTAGGCAAGATAAATCTTTTGGACGATAGGTAAGTGGGGACAACGGACAGGTCGTCGGAGAACAGAATTGTTATATCATATACTGAAGGGTTTTGTGTTTGATCCCCGGTCGCTGTTATCTAATACTATATTTTTGTAAAGGGGAAGACAAGTAAATGGAAATTAAAATAGAACTATATAAGACTAATGGACAACGTCGTTATAGTAGATGTTCCTAAGAGAAACGAGAACATCGTACAGCCGACGTTAATCATACTATGCTCACGAGAAAAAAACTTGTAAACGTTGCATTTCTAATGGTGGGTTTACACACTGCGTACAATCCAAGCGTATTTTGAAATCCGAACGTATTTTACGCACGTATTTGAGCTTGAAAAGATTTCTAGCAAAACGGACGTATTTATATACAAAACGGCCCGATTTCTCAAATTCGTCCGTATTGCTAGAGATCTTTTCAAGCCCAAATACGTGCGTAAAATACACTCGCTGAGCCTCGGATTTACGAAGTGTGTAAACGTAGCATAAGTCGGGCATCTTGTTTCGGTTTCTGTAAAATATTGTGGGGCTGCTGTTTTGGGGGGATAAAAACTTTGTATTTAATATCGTTTTACCTGCCGCAAAACTAAATAGCAGGGAGCAGGATGCGTTACCGCGTTAAAGGACCCCTCTTGTTTGTTCTTTTATATCATCTCTAACTCCCATATAGAATTATAAGCTTCTGAAATTCCCGCCTTTCGCCACTGTTTCGTTTCGTAGCTAATGGCGTATTCTCGCCGTTCCCCGAGGACTCCTCGGGGAATCGAAGGGAACGGCGAGAATAGAGGGAGTCACTCCACGCGGACTCCGCGTACAGAAACAGCGAGAATACGGGGAATGCTTCTAAAATGGATTTTGTTCGAAAAATGAATGTGCAGCTGAAAAAATTAGTCTAGATCCACTTTATGTTTGGTTTTGTTTATTCTGATTCTTTTTAATTAATTTCACATAGCACCTACAACAGCAAAAATTGATTCCCCTCCGAATTTGAAAGGGAGTCCTTTTTGATGATGGTGATGATAATCGGAGCATTCCCCGTCCGTGGGGACTCGCGAGAATACGGGGAGTGAGTCCCCGGGACAAACAAAAACGCGGGGACTCCTCAAGTGGAGTCCTCGGGGAACGGCGAGAATACGCCTTAAGACTTTCTAACGCCTTGTCGCCTTTTCGGCCGAGCCAAGTCTTGCCAGTCACGCAACGCAAACTTCGCAGGAAGCTGTCCGCCGTCGGACGCGTCAAGCCGCAGCGTCGAAGAGCAGGAAGGCTGGATAGAGTTGACAAGTGCTAACAAGAAAATCGCTAATTTCATGTGGAAAGTAATGGTACTATCGAAAAACGTTAATTCTGAGCCGTTCATCGTGAATAGATCATTTCTAGTAAGAGTTGTGATTTAAGGGGCGTTCACATTAAGAACGTAAGACTCTTGCATTGCGCTTACGTATGGGCTGCGTCGGTCCTTCAACACCGCGAGGCGTCGCGCGTTCCTTCCGCAACCGAAGTTAAATAGCTAGTTCTGGTGAGGACATAACATTTCTGTCTGTGGGGCTGTGTACAGTAGAGGTATGCTGATGTGAACAGTTACTTTAATGTGAACAGTGCAGTTTTGGGCTAATTGGTAGAATAAAGACCCAAAATACCTGTACGCAGGTGTTTTCAGATGCTCTTAATTACCGACTTTGACTAACTGGGTTGTTAGCTTTAGACACAGCAAGTGCATGAAAATGGCAAAGTCACTGTCAACAAACGTTCACATAAGCATACCACTACTGTACTGTTTCACAATTCTTAAATCTGTGTTGGTATGAATTCTCCGCCGGTTGGGAATAACGCAAAATTTGACATAATACCATTCTTGCACCGAGTTGATTTTCCCAACGCAAAGCTCCTGTTGCATCTTCGAAAACGCAGCGCAAGATTTACACAGGTCAGTTTTCACCAGGCTTCGCCTCCAGATTTTTCTTCCGGATTCAAGATAATAGTCTCTGTTTACGATATGTCGTCACATTTCCATTTTATGCGAGTGTACACAGTTCGGGAAAAGGTTCATTAACACGTTTAATTGAACTTTCCATAAAATGGTAACCCCTCCTGAGTTTTCGGCGAGAAGGAACTGTGTTCTGTGATCAGTGTTGCCAGATGCTTGATACAAGATCGCGCAGCAAGAGATGCAAAAATGCGCCTTCGGCGCATTTTCGCTAAAAAAAAATTTTTACGAAATCGGGTCCGGATTTTTTACGAAATCGGATGGGGGGGGGGCCATGTTGTCGACATTGTCGACCAGTCGGTAAAAAAAACGAGTTGGCGAAAAAGCGCTGAAATTCTTCTTGAAAATAATAGATTTTTCATTAAACAGTAGATATTATCCAAATATTAAAACGAAAAAACATTTCTGAAACTTTAATTTGGTGTAAGTTATGAGCTTACTTTTGAGTTACGACTTTTTGTGTAAAAGCAGTCGATTTTGAATCTTCAAAACAATCATTTGTCTTAGAAACGGTCGCTAAAAATGATCAAGCAATCCTGCAGTCGATAAATACCCCCCCCCCCCCCCCCTTCTCCCCGTATATTTTTGGATAATAATGTCTCTGGTACTGGGTTGAGCAAGACATAAGAAAAGTTAATGATCTTTATGAGATCTCAATACGATTTAAAAAACGGTTTTTCTCAAAACGATTGAAAGAAAACATTTTTTCTAAAAAAAACACGTTCAGATATGCATGAACCTGACAAGCTTACCAGCGAATACACTCTCGTATCCAAATATCGTGTTCGCTGGCTTTCAAGACATGGAGAAGTAGAGAGGGTCAACACATTCTGAACCAGCAAGCATCAATTATCAGTGTTTCCAAGGACCCAAACGACAACTTTGACATTCCAGTGAAGATTGTGAGTCCCCCGCAACCCTCAAGATCTGGAACTTGGATATAAAATCACTGTGTGGCCCTTACAAATCCTGATCTGGTTTTCAGTTTCTAAGGGATATGGAGAGCAAAATGCGCCCAATTTGCGCCGAAATTTGGGGAAATGCGCAAATTTGGCGCAATGCGCACACTTGAAAAACTCGAAGCGCAGCCGCCTCTAAAAAGCGCCCAAATGGCGCAAATGCGCACCATCTGGCAACACTGTCTGTGATCCGGTTTGATTCGATATTCGCAAAATATGTATATTAGGTTAAGCCCCTTCTTGTACAAAACCTCTTCTTCTTTTGAATTTAGTACCCGCACAATCATACAGCAAACACCATGCTCTAAAATCTCAACTGAACTCGAATGGAGCCAGTGCTCCTGGAGGTATGGTATAATAGTAGGATTAAACGAACCTACCTTAGGTGAAGTTTGATGATGATGATGATGATTTTATTTTTCATTTCACACAAACACGATATAAACAATAAAGACATAAGGCTTAGAAAATAAAAATGGAGTACATTAAGCAATGGCTAAAAACGGAAAATTAGCTACCGCACGATGCTCGACAGTGATATTTCGGCCCTTCTTGGCAAGGGTCCTCGTCATTCTGTAGCTGGACTGGAAGAGACTAACCTGCAATCCTAGGCTCACGCAGTATTGATGAAGAAGAATAAAGGATATGACGAAAAGAACAAATGTGAAGCAGAAAAATACTAAAGAAAATATACAAACAACCTAACGTAAAGCCTGCGACTTTAATGGGGTTCTAAGAATATGTTTCCAGTTGCGATTTATGCTTTTTTTTCAGATATGTCACTTCATTGCTTTTAGTGGCTGACCGATCTGAAACGTTCCGAAACGGTCGAATTTCCGGTCCTTATCCCATTTGATATCTCGCCGAAACCTTTGGGCTTCTTTTGTGGGGGGCGTGTTCGTTGCTGCATTTGCGTTTTCTGAGCAGCGTTAATTCCGTAAACATCGGTTCATTTTCTAAGCATCGTTTAACTCCGTAAATATCGGTTCCTTCGTCGTAGATAAACAATGTTCATGCGTTTATATTCACCGCATGTCCTAATACTTATATGTCGCTAAGAAAATAAATTCTAGGTACCTCTTGTTTATTGAGTTGCCGGTGCTTATAAAGAAACAAAGGAGGCTCTAATTAAAATACCGACGGATGGTATTTTATGACTAGGCATCTACCTAAGCTGGTAGCTACTTCAAGCAAGTGTATGACAATGAGTTCTGTCGTGGGCCTTACCACAAGCGTTTATGCTTGGAATTTCGCGTAATCTTCCAAGACCACTGATACACAGATACTGTAAATATTTTTGTTGACAATAATCGCAAATTCGGTGCCGTAGCCGCGGAATTTCGATTGGTAAAGTAAACTTTCTACCTATCTTTCTATCAGACCGCTTAATTGCTTAGCTTCTTAGGAAGATGAGAAGTAAAGTTTTTAAGTTGTTAAATAAAGTGCAGTGTTAGACACCCCCCCTCCATAATATTCTAAGAGGCGTTCTTCTTTTAAATCGTTACATGACTAGAGCTAAAAGACATAGCCTATCCCTCAAAATCCTAGTTTCCATGTCGATTTTTGTTTCCGTACAACGGGAGAAGCCAGTCGAGTCGCAAAATCGTCTTTACTGTAAAATCTGCACAAAATGGGTGTGAAGATGCGCGTGACAAAGGACACCAAAGGAAGTCGATCTTGACAGAGGGGAAGCATTCTTATGTTTTTATGTAGACAGAACTTGAAATTCGAAGTTTCGGGGTATGAAGGGGTGGTGCAATCACGGATGAAGAGTGGGCCAGCACTAGCGGTGATGCATTTACTTCAAGGCTACACTGTAAAAAAAAATCTTGCAGTATTTACTACTGGGATTAATCTTGTCTCTACTAAGATAAGATTATTTCTAATTCGGATTAATCTTATCCCGGTAGAGATAAGATTAATCCCAGTAGCAAATACTGCAGTTAACTTTAATCCTTACTCGGGGAAACTTTTTACAGTGTAGGCTAGATGCTCACTGGCAGGCTTGGTATCCACAAACATACACTTGTGCTAGGCGGGTGTCCGGTACCGTGTAGCCTACGCCAGTGTGTCGTTGATAAATGAATGCTTTACTGTACACCAACAAACACCAATTAGTATCCATTCGGGCTACGTCACCGCACGGGAAGGCGCGTCCCATATCCGCAAATCCTTTTTTTCTAATTAAACAATAACGCAAGCCACACTGTCAGAAGTTTCATAACAGATTGCGCATAACACTTTCAAGAATAACACCTTTTCACTTAGAAGAAAAGTGTTATGACCAATTAAGTTTATATTATTTCGTGCCCAGATCTCCAACAACACCTTCAATAGGTAAAAATACTACACTGTCAGAAGTTACATAACAACAACAGCAGGATGCGCGGTTTCAACAGATAACACTTTGGGATGTTATATGTTATGTTTCTTTCGTTCCCGTTAGTATTTTACCAATTGAAGGTGTTGTTGGAGATCTAGGCACGAAATAGTGTGAACTTAATTGGTCATAACACTTTATTTCTAAGTGAAAAGGTGTTAATCTTGAAAGTGTTATGCGCAATCTGTTATGAAACTTCTGACAGTATAGCCTAAGCCACTGTGTCAACCTTCCGAAGGCGTTGCTAAATGAATGCTTTACTGTACACCAACAAACACCAATTAGTATCCATCCGGGCTACGTCACCGCACGGGAAGGCGCGTCCCATATCCGCAAATCCTTTTTTTCTAGTTAACCAATAACGCGAGCCAATAACCTATCTTTGCAGTCCGGATGGTGGTTACATTTTCTGAAGCCTACCGTTGCCGGACAGTTGACGAGAATGAAGACTCGGACAGTGTCATGAAAGAAAAGCCCACGATACCCCGGGGAGTGAGGAGTCGATCATAAAGAATGGCCATGAAGGTGCCCTCAACGATCAAGGAAGCTAGGTGCTCTTGCGACGGAAAGGTAAGAAAATTACTGTCGAACAATAAGGCGGCTTGTAGTCTTCATATGGTAGAATATCAAACTGCGTTTCGATTTAGCCACTATCAATTTGATATTTCCGAGGTCGAAAAACGACCCTTCTCTAAGAATTTTAAAAGATAAATTATGTTTTATCCGTGACCAGGCGGCCGCGTTTCAAAACGAGCGGTGTCTATCAGAAAGTCTCGCCAAAAATTTCAAGGGCCGGAAATCCTACAAAAGGCTTTCTAACTACTGAAAAGTAGGCACAAAAATCACAAGTAGGCACAAGAATTTGGCACAAGAATCTTCAAGGTAATCAGGGTAAGGGGTGCGTTTTAAGGTTCTTTACCATTTCCTTAAAAGAGTCTAAAAGTGTCAGTCGTTTCCACTGCACACTGATGCCCCCACCCCCACCCTTCCCTCTTCACTTATGTGTTGTGTAGTTCAGCTTTCAAAGCTATTGGGGGAGGCTGCCCTTAGAATAGTCTCGTGCTTTTTCCCACTTCCCCAATCTTCCGAGCCAGGCAACTGACTTATTGTGGGTTTACACACTGCGTAAAATCCGAGCGTATTTCGAAATCCGAGCGTATTTTACGCACGTTTTGAGCTTGAAAAGACTTCTAGCAATACGGACGTATTTAGATAAAAAACGGATCGATTTCTCAAATACGTCCGTATTGCTAGAAATGTTTTCAAGCTCAAAACGTGCGTAAAATACGCTCGGATTTTATGTAGTGTGTAAATGATCATTATTTTACTTAAGGCTCATGCCGCGAGACATTTTCAGAAATGGGTTGCTCACTTGGTGGACTCCACTGTACGTAACTGCTCCTTCAGCCCAAGTTGACTGCAAATCATGTTTGACATTGCAAAACGGATACGTCAGCTACATTTTATTAGAGCTGTACATCCTCCAGTGGGCACCAGCTGGACACTGGGGCAGTTCTGTACACTTATTTTGGGAGTGAGTAACCCCTCCATTTCCAGCGTAGAGGGAAATAAAGTTTGAAGTAGGTTAGTTATTAGTTGCGTTTTTGCTGATACCATGGTATCTGTTACCACGGTATTTGGATCTGCAATTAGTCGTTTTTGCAGTTATCGTGGTATCTGATACATGGTGCTCTGCAAAAACGACTATTGCCGAAATTACACTTTTCGAAGTCATACCAAAAGAAAAACAGATATCCAGTTACATCACTAAGTGCTAAACTTCTTTCTCACCAATCTGACAAAATTTGATGAAAGTGAGAAGACTTTTCAAATACCACGACCAGTTACCACGGTCGGACAGTAGTATCTGAATATCTGATACCACGATCACTGGCCAGATACCACGATAACTGCAAAAACGCCTTTTGACCGTGGTATCAGATACCACGATAACTGCAAAAACGACTTTAGACCGTGGTAACAGATACCATGGTATCAGCAAAAACGCAACTATTGACCTCGTTCATTAGTCAAACGATTGAGTTCAAAATATCTTGTATTTACTGCTAGGCAGTGAGAAGAAAACAATACCAACCAAATAAGAGAACGTAAACACGAAAAACGTCGGGAAATAGAAGGGTGACAAATAGACCAGCAACCCTACCGTGTGTGTGTGCAAATCTTGGGTAAAATCACTGGGCATTTTGAATGCTTAGTACCAAGTTAAAGCTTAAAGGAAGTTTAGCAGGGTCTGAGAGTATTTTTCAAGAATCTATACAGTATGCACTTAAATTAAAGCTCTTGTACAGAATCATCTTACATGAGATTTGCGTAAACATCTTTCCGCTTGACTTTTTCAGTTTTCTTAAAAAAGTAACATGTGTTTGTTCGTATCGAGTTTCTTCAAGTGCTCAGACGTTGCACTTCCTTTGCAAAATGTTGAGTGGGAACTCAACATGTGACGAAAACGGAAAAGTCGCTATGAGATGTATCGTCTCCGTCCAGACCGCGTGACCATTGACGTTTCAAACGCAACATGGAACCCTTGGTTCACGCACTGTCCGTCCATTACATCACGTTCGGCTCCAGTCGCAAAACTTCTTTTTTTTTCAGCGCAACATAATTGCGTCGAGGCGCATCACGTTGTCGCAAAACGGAAACTCAGTTTGTGTGAACCAGGGGGTCATCAAAGTGCAGACGCATACGTTAAGCGAAGCACTTTTTTGTATGCAGAACGCAAAAACGCACAGCTTCATTCCACAGTCACACTCTGTGTCAAAAAGTCACTACTACAAAACCGTCCCAACTTTAACGAATAAACGGCTTCGCACCTACTTTTAGCACCATGAAAATATCCGAGCAAATATACGAAGGTATATGTTTCGTTTCAACAAATGACTTATTAGGTCTAAAGCTTTTCGAGTGACCTGGAGTTCGTAAGCAGCTCTCTAAGAAGCCTCCACGTCTGCTTCGCTGCATTCTCAAGAGCCGCCGGCGGCTTTCCACGGAACAAGTCAAGCGCCGGCAAGAAATAGTGCGGACATCGTCGACATTGCAGACATGAAATCAACTGCAAGAATATGCCGTTGATGCGGTCGCCCAAGCACGGCTCATCCCATTCAAGTTCACGCGGGTGCTTTTCGCACTCGTACAACAGCAAGGTCTTAAGAATATATGACGTCACTGGGTTGCCTGGGATGTCCAGATGCCGGTCGCGGAGGGTCTTTAGGAGACTGAGACACTTGCGTCGGCAACCACCGACGAGGAGTCGATTTTCGGCTTCGATGAAACTGATGACCCAGGCGTCACCTTCCATTGCTGATTGCTTGCTTGTCATGGCTGCACACTCCTGGAACAAGTTTCCTATCAGACTGCTAGGGACAAGGCGATAGTCGGTATGTAGAAAGGCATTTTGTAAATTCTAGCCTCTGACCAATGGTTACTAATATTCTCAAAGGCGACAGTCGGTATGTAGAAAGGCATTTTATACATTCTAATCTCTGACCAATATTTACGAATATTCCAAAACGGCCACATAATTTATACCGAAACCGTTCTGAACCTCTACAAATAGTTACCGGTGACATGGACATTTTCCATGTGAGCTCGAAAAAAAAACAAGATAAAGTAAACGACCGTTATAGGTATCATTGCAACCACCTTCACAAAATTCAGGTCCGTTAAATTTTATGGTATTTTCAAAATGTCACGTTCGTAATCATATACTCAGTTTTTTTATATATTTATTTATTATTACATATGGCGTTCAGCTTTTAGCTTGTCGCCGTTATGATATAGGTTTAAATGTTTGAACTTTGAAGATTATAACATGTCAGAATTTGGATCCAGAAGTGCATTGTTTTTATTTATTCTTTTATGTGTTCCGTTAAATCATTATTATAATTTTGTATCTACCGTGCTTCAGAGCGTGGTAGTAGTGAAAATCTGAGCGGGAACAGGGGATTTGAAAACCAGCAATATATAATAGTACAATAAAGTAAAAAAAATCCTCTAAATAATCCTCTTATTAACTGATGAAAGCTACCACATGTGCCCCAACCATGTCGGTTTTCACGGTTGACCAGGTTCGGAAAAAAAAAAAATTGTTCCTTGAACGTACTTTGACACATTAAAATTACAAGATAACATTTGCACGCGACGAACATTCCCCCTGGATGTTTCTAAGGCTGGGGTCCTGGCTTTGCCTGCTTTGCATATAGGCAAAAGATTGCCACTGCGGCCAACCACGGGTAAGCCCAGTTACGACTGATAGAAGAATGGAACACACCCCTAGCGTTGGAGGGTGTTGAAAAACAAAATTGTTCAAATTCATTTATAAAAATTTGCCTCGCGCGACGTCCAAAGAAAGATCACCGTCTTACCCTAGGTTCACACAGAGCTAATCGCGGCGATGAACGAGATTTTTCAATCGCAGCGACAGAAGATTTTTATCGCCTGGATGTTCACACTGAATTTTCGTCGGCAACAGAATTTAACGCGAAAAATTTGAAAAAAATCCCTTTTCTCGCTTTTCATACAAAATGGGGTAGAACTGAACATCAATAATCAGTTTTTCTAAAAGTAAATCATAGAAAGGGTCGTCCATGTTGCTGTTGCGTGCATTAAATCGTACTGTCGCCCGATTACAGTTGAATTTTCCCAACATTGAAAATCGCCTGACGAAGCAACAGAAATCGCCGATTTTGGCGACGAAAATCTCGGCGATGGCCGATATCGCCTCAGTGTGAACGTCTGTGTGAACCTGGGGTTACTATACATGAGTCGCCAAAGCATTTTCCTGATTTCTCCTTTGAAAGTCGAAGGAATGGGTGTTTGAAACAGTTTGTAATGACTGGGTTCGACTGGCCGGGGCTTTGCATATTCCAGCACGATGTCGCCGAGAGCTAAGCTCCGTGTCATGCTCATTTCTTGTCGCGGGGTAAAAGATCGCTTCCCGAGCCTCGTTTTTGTTGCATGCTGCAGGTCCACTTCTCCGCCGATTCCGGACTGATTCTTTCTACATCCGTTTTTGCAGTGCAGCGCTTCCAAGGAAGACGGCAGCGCTTCTCAAGAATCACGGACTTGCACACCGACCAAGTCCGTGCTTCCCTGCAAGATGCTGCAGGGCTGCCGCTTCAACCAAGAAGAAATTGAATCCAAAAACGCATATTGGGCAAAAGCAAAGAAGTGCTGCAGCAGCGATGCCGAAGCGCTATTGCAACAAAAACGAGGCTCCGTCGCTTGGTTTCCGTCTCCAAAGGTTGCCGCATCAGAATTGAAGCCCCGCGAAAATAACATCGCGCTCTGCGGGAATCCAACCTCAGCAAGATGCCGACGGAATATTTTCTGTATCTCTTGAGACCCGAGCTAATTTTTTCTCAGTAACGGGAAAGTCTGTAGTCCCAGGTCACCAGTATTGAAATTGATTTCCGTCGCTTTGTGCTACGAATTTACGAACTCTTGGAAGTGGAACTACATTTTCATGGATTTGGGAAAGGAAACATTCAGTTTTATAGAAACATGAATGAAACTGGTAATTACCTTGGAGAGGAGATCGAATCCCTCGGCCTTCACCTCCGTAATTAGCGCAGGATGTGGCCACGGCAGATGCGGAGCCGGCCACTGTGCTGCCGAACGAGGCCAAACGCCTGAACATCTGAACGCTGGTGTGATTTGAACCACATACCTTTCCCTGATCCTCAGCTTGACTTCGGTGGTATCAGCCACCATCTTAACAATATCGCGGTATGAACTTTTATCACAAGCTTGAGCTACGAGAGTCTGAAACCGTGAACGAATCTTACGAGCTGATAGGTATCCCGATGCTGTGATGAACTCGACCCACAAGGACATCGACCTCTTTCTTCCGTCGCTTAGTTTTAAGACCGCACAGCCTGGCAACGTCCCATCGTCCACAAAGTTGAAGACCCCCATCTGGTTGAGGTAAAGGACAACTTCGAACTCGTTGGGTGAGACGACATCCAGTCCTTCAAACCGTCCGTTGCATTCCGTCAAGGAGGATATAAATCGTGGTTCTTGCACTTCCACTTCTTTAAGCACATCTTGAACTACTTTACAGACTTCGCGTATCGTTTTCGTTATCTGAGTCTGTCGTCCATGAACTCGGTCGCCATAATATTTGTTTAGCTGATATAAGAGACGCGATTGCGCTCCCAGCATATCGGACGGCACCAGCATAGTTGCTCACTTAGCACGCACTTGTGCGGCTTCGGGATTATCTTGAAGACGTCGAGAGTCTCTTCAAGCTCAGCATGCGCCGAGATGACTATTATCCCCGCAACTCCGCCTGATGGGAGGGCTTCGCTCGTGTTTCCGCATCAGATGGCGGTCGGGAGGATGCCATTGGTTGCAGTGTGGATGAGTGAGTGGTGTTACGCGAAGAGATGACATGTAGCGGAAGAGGATCGATAGGAACGTACTTTGATGGGATCTCGAGAGGATTATGAAAAGGCCAAGTTATGGTTCTTATTATAACGGCCTGTCAAGTGTCTTGATGGACTGAGATTCTTCTGTAACCTAATCGTTTTCTGGCGAGATTCCATTATTCTTTTTTGCATCAAAGAATGAGCCAAATATCTGATTATGTCGTGGTTGCTGAAGTAGCGCCGGGACTAGGATTGAACCAAGGGTCCGTGATATCATGTTTGTAGTTATTCACAAGGGCCTATTACTGCCATGATTTCTCGGTGATCTTTTCCAGCTGGAAGTCACCCCTGGTGACGCGCACCTGTGACGAATTGCGCGCCGTAGTCTACCTAAACCAACAGACGGAAATCTGATTTCTTCGTATTAAACACGAAACAAAATAAAATGGACTGAACGAATGAACGAAGCAATTTTGTCTTACCAAAAAACACGTTCAGTAAATACTCCCCGAGCCCAAGCTGAATGGGACCTCAGTAGTGTGTGACCTTCAGAAGGATACCATATCAGATATCAATAGTCAAATAGATTGTTTTCTGGTACCAGTTTAACAATACATTGTGCAGTATAGGAGGTGTGAAGCAAGACAATTTGTATCGCAACCTACCATAATTTGAAAATAGAAATCGGAAATGAAATAAAAACAGTCCCCAAACTAAAAGAAAAAATTTAAGCGATATGTACCAAGAAATGAATATCCGTAAGAAACAATATTCCTTGAGCCCAAGCTGACTTTGAAACATTTATTCAAATAATGTATACAACGGATACGTCAGCTACGGTGCTTCATCAGCGACATTTCGGCCCTTCTTGGCAAGGGTCCTCGTCAAGCTGTCAATCTTCAGGAAGGAAATCTTCGCGGAAGGAAACAAAGCTGTAATCAGATTAATAATTGTAATATACGGATTCAGCATCTCTTCTTGCCGCTTGATCGAACATATAACTTCAAAAAACTTCTACTTTAACAAATTTTCCAGTTTTGGACGGATTCCTGGCGAACTACTTCTCCGGCGAGAAAATAGTTTTTATATACGGCTTCAGTGGGCATCCTTACCATTACACAGATAAAACTTAAACTTATAACATATTTTCCGGTTTCACTTGGATCCGGGTGAAATATATGTCCGGGTAGAAAATTATTGGTATATACGGATTCAGCATGTCTTCTTACCCTTAAATCAAACATCTAATCAACTTCAAATAAAACTTTTACTTTTAACAAATTTTTCGGTTTTGGTCGGATTCCGGACGGAGCTACTTGTCCGGCGAGAAAATGATTTTCATATAATTTTTCAGCGAGTCTTCTTACCCCTAAATCGACTATATCATTAGCTGTTAAAAATTATTTTCTTTTGCCCCTTAGTTTCGACAGGTACGAACTAGAACTGCCCCTTGACTCAAAGAATCCTCACACCAAGTTTCATCAAAATATCTCATTCCCCTTCGAGAGTTATAGTGCTGAAAGACGGATGGACGGACGAAAGACGGACAACTTTTACGAATTCGTCAGTATCCCTCCACTTACGTTTTGGGATGCCCAAAAGTACACATGACTTAAAACAAGAAAATCCTGCACAATCCAAGTCGATATCTTAATGCCCTACTGTTGTTTCACAGTGGCGCGAATAGTCACAAATAGCCTTTTTTTTTCCGTTCTCCACAAAAGTTGCGGAGAATCGCTCTATTGCGAATCTTTCAATCAATTTATTCAATTCGTGATATTACACATCACAAAATTACACTAACACAGGACTGTTCTTTACTAAATGTATACAATCATTTCATCCATTCGGTGGCTCGGGTCAATAGCACAGTCGACGGAAAACGCGGTTTTCAACTACATCTCAACTACGCAGCTACAAAATTCGCGCCAGAAAAGCTGGAGAGGGATATAGTAACTGAAAAACGGATAAAAGCTGTCAGATGGGTGAAACTGACAAAACACAAAACACCTACTTTTTTCCGTATATTTATATTTGTCAATGAAATTGTACCTTACCCTACCCTACCCTACCGTCTTCTACTCAAGAGAGTAGCTTTGTAGACCTTTTAGAATATGCATTACCTTTCTTATGACATTGTCTTTCAGATATACTTTTTCCTTGTAGCCTAGGGGTTGCCGATAAGGTAGCGGAGAAAATGATTTGGGATCCCAAAACGTTAGGGACGGGATACCTATGACTTCGTAAAGTTTATTCGTCATTCCGTCCGTCTATCCGTTTGTCTGTTAGAATGATAACTCTCGAAGTGTTTCTGTCATTGCAAGCTTTTCACTTGAATTGTTTGCTACCTTTTGTAATTGAACCAAATTGTCTTGTGTGAACCTTGCTGCGATTCTGTAGTTGCTACAAAGTTTCAACTAAAATGAAGTTTCGCGAGCGATTTTTTGTATAAACCCGCACTTATTCGCATTCGAAATTAGCGGAGCCTGTCTATATGAGCTCGACATGGCCATTTACCTAAATGATGTGCAGACCAACTTATCTCAACATGTTCGAGGGCTTTAGACTTCCCACACTGTCAGAAGTTTCATAACAGATAACACTGGGGATGTTATCTGTTGTATTTGAAAACGTTATGCATGAAATGTTATGCATAACAAGCATTGTTAGGAAGAGCCAAAAAAGCATTTACTGACTTTGTTCTTTATCGTCTTGATGTCGGAAAACTCAGCAGATACTTTTTGCGGTTTTTCGGTTCTTCCTGATGGTAACGCTTATTATGCATAACATTTTGAAACACAGCAGATAACATCCGAAGTGTTATCTGTTACGCATTATCCGTTGAAACCGCGCATCCTTGTGTTATCTGTTATGAAACTTCTGAGAGTGCAGTATAAATATTTGTGTATGCCCGCTGTTGTTCTTTTAGTTTATTTTGGTTTATCTTTTTTGCCTCTTTTCAACGCTCCAAATGGTACTGTTCGTGCCATTTTTGTATGGATGATAAAATGAACGATTGGATACAAACCAAAAGAGCAAACCAATAGAATAGAGCGCCCTTTGTGGACTATCCTTTTGAATTTGCCCTCGTTCAGGCATCTCCATTCCCTATGAATCCCATTATGCTTAGACACTATTCGTCCATTTCAGTCTACCCATCTTCTTCGATGCTTCACTGCGTCACCAAAGGGGGTATTAAGCTAAGCTTCTTCTGTTGTTGCCGACACCGTAGGTCTCCGATAACTCGTCGATAGTCATCTTAATCAGCTCATTTCCACTTCAAGAAATCCTTGTGTGTCCCTAAGACGCCTCACAAAAACGAAAGTAGAAAAAACAGCGGTTGAACAAAGCTTGAAATCTTCAAATAACGTAACCCGAGTCGGCTGTTAGCACGGTTGAAGAGATTGAGAATATGAGAGGCTTCAAGGAATGAGGACAAAAAAGTAGTCGTGACTGTACTCTTTTAAGTCTAGTGAGGTATGCAGCGTAAGACCTGATTAAAATAAATAAAAAGTAAGTAATCTATGAAGGTTTTACAACGTTTGTTTTCTGAGAATTCTGACCGAATTTTAAATGGTAGGCCTACATACAACAACTTTTCTTTTCTGAATATTCTGTCTGACCGACTAGTAAATGATTTGAAAAGATAGAGATAAACAAAGAGTTCGGAAAGTTGCGTGATTCCCTCTATTAAATGATGGGCTCTAAATTAAATCTAAGTGTCAAATCAGTATGATCTCTAAACCCTGATCCACTTTAAGTTGGCTAGTGACCACGAGGTGTATATGTATGATTGGATATTCAGATTTTGTATATTTATACGACAATTTTTAATGATTTCCAACTAGAGTATGTCCCTCTTTGTGGGATAGCGGGGTTCACTTCCACGGCTTGTTCCTCCACTCATTATTTAGGTTGCATTCCAGAAACTTAACAATTGTTAACAATCGTCAATTTTATTTCGGGGCGGAGCTAACTGCAGCTTTAACGATCGTGAACTTTTCGCAAATTCTACAGTTGTTAACTTTTCCCAACGATGCTCACCAACCATCGTTACAAAATAGTAACAACCGTTAAAGCTCTGGAATGAAATCGTAGGTGGGCGGAGCTTTCGAAATCAGAAACCTGGAACGCAAAAAGTTAACAATCGTTAACAATTTGTTAACAATTGTTAAGTTCTGGAACGCAACCTATAGTAACGATATGAACATTCTGTACTATTTTATGCGCGATGTGGATTCTATCCAGCGTCCCATGTACCGGAAATAATGCGATTTGCACATCCCCTCTAACAGTGTTTGCTTTCTGGAGAATCATTAAGGATAACGCGATTATAGCCCTTTCGGAAGAGCCCGGTCTGCATTGTACCTTCTGCTTCGCTTTTCTTGATCACTGTTAGGGATTTGGAACAATTGGAACCAGCCTGTAGTCTTTCTAATCATTATACCACGAAAGATGTCGACGTCGTCGTGGATGAACTTCGGGATGAACATTTAGAGCTTCCAGTCGCTTTCTTTTGCTCAGTTTGTGTTCGTAATGAGCTACTTGTACGCAAATTGCCACTTGTAGTTGATTCAGGAAACAGGCTGTTCAGTTACCTCTATCGACAAAAGGGGGCTGGCCATTTTTTATCGACGAACTCCAGTCGCAATAATCCTGAAAGGACGTAACAGCTTTGCCACAGTGTCTCCTAGCTTCGTCGTTCCTCCCAGTTTTTCGGCTTGCTGATACTTCGCATATTAAAACCCGAAACTTTACTTTTTCTAAATGGTTGTGTCGTTTTTGCAGGCATGAGTCCAATACTAATATGATGGAGACTTGGTATAAAATCCCTCTTGAAATTATGACAAAAAAGCATGAAAAGTTTAGACGTAAATTGCAAGGGCTCAAACATAATTTGTCATCTTTCTTCCACGAGTTTTAAATTATTTTTATTGATTTTTTTTGTTTTAAATTTTGAATTTTTAAATTTTAATGTTTTTAAAGTTATTGTTTGCGGTGTTTGATCTTCCTTCGCCATTTTCATGTGTTGTTGTTTATTTTAGTCGTTCCGATGGATTAGAATTTGCTTCAGCATTGGTCTGTTTTTGCGTATCCATATAATCATTTATTTTATTATCATCAATTTTGGTGGAACAATAAAACATCATCACCTGTCTTACCTATAACACTAACGCAACCTACTTCCATATCACTCCATATATTTCTAAACCTGGAGACCCCAATTCCGTACAGTACATTCTAACCCCTCTACAAAATCACGCTGATTGTCACACTTGCCGTGTTAAGTATTCAAATATTTAAAATACTGTAAGTTGAATAGTAAATAGTGCGAGAGGTCCTTTAAACTTGACTAAAATCCTATGTCAACCTGTCCCAATGTTTGCTGTGTGTCACGCCAGTGACGTTTCTGGCTCTTCACTAGGCACACGGCGATTCTTCTTCGACACGCAGAGTTAGTCATCAAGAGTATTTGCTTTCCCATGTCCGACTCCTAGAATTCCGCTCTCTACGCAGACACTTTCGTCGTTTACGCAAATGTCATGCGAGTTACTTCTTAGGAATCGCTGGGAGTTGAAGCATGTGTTGCGACTTTTTGCCTCCGGTTCCTACCTTAAATCAGGTAGCCTACTTCTAGTTTCATTTATTTTATCACAGGTTCGTTTTTTTACCTTGAGCCTGATGAGGATCTTCGGCCAAACATCAAAGACAAAGAATACAAATTGACACCAACCCTGGCCAACCCAAACACCCAGCACAAAATGCCTGGGACACCTTCCCCCGTTCTTTCACGAAATATGATTTTCTGTTCTTGTTACACTTGCCAAAGCGCTCTAAGAATCACTAATGCGATCGGATCTTTTAAATTAGATTACCACGTGATTGATGGAGTCCTCAGCATTTGTAACGGACAAATAATGCGATTACGGACGCCGGCAGAGCAGGGACCCCTGAAATGTCCCATCTCCCATCCAAGAATCATTTCGACACGGTCTGCCGGTTCCCTGTTGTTGGGCCCGGATGAATCATGGAAGCAATTGGATAAGTGCGTGAGGGAGAAAAATAAATTCGAAAAAAAAAACTGGCACCAGTATCTAACAGCTAAGGGCAACTGTAAACTCCGGCATCAGGGTTCAAGTAAGCCTGGTTCCTTGGTAGGCCTATATGAGTGGTCTTAAAAATATGAATGTAGAAAATAACGTCTTGGTTGTGGCTTGACGGAGAAACTTATCTACGTGGTACAGTGCTAAAAAAAGAAAGAAAAAAAGATGTATTTTGAAAAAAGTACATTTTTAGCCAGAATTTGCTATAGCCTAAATAAAAACTTACTGTACAGAAATTTAATTTTTTTTTAGACAAATTTGATGCATGCTGAGTCCAGATCATGAACTTCGAGATTTGTTTCTGAACAGCAATCAATGCTCTACTACACGAGACACTTCAGTCAGAAACGACGCGACCCAAAACACCATAAAATAGCTATTAAATGAACTAAAATTTAAATGTGCCTTGGGCTGTTTGGTCCCTCAGAAACTGTAACGAGATATCCTGGTAGACTATGCACTCCGCGGTTCGCTCTTTAAACCTCCGTGAATAGATTCCAAATTTGTGTGCTGTCCTTGGGTCCGCAGTCCACAACTTTCTGGCGAGGATTCCAAAATCGAATCCGGTCGCATAAGTTTAACACACACTTAAGGAACTGAGGAAAGTGCGGAAAATCTCAGCGGGATGTCCGGTCCACGCGTCTGCTTTCCTCCATTCTAAAATTCAGTCCGTTCGCGTAAGTTAAACAAACTCGTTCGGAACTGAGGAAAGAGCGGAATATCCGGGCGGGATATTCAGTCCGTGGGTGCCCTCTTCAAAACTTCCCTGTAGGCTACGGATTTCCTTTGTCCGGTCCTGTCGCAAATGGTGGCGAAAAAGAAATTGAAAAGGAAAGAATGGAAGAAGGAAGGAAGGAAAGGAAGAAGTTGAGGAATGTTCCGGCGGGATATTCAGTGGTTCCGCACTCCGAAACCGTGGTTCCCTGAATGGATTCCAAATTTTTAATCCGGTCACACAAGTTGAAGAAGCTCGTACTTAATTGAGGAAAGCGCGTCAGTGCTTGGATTCTAAAAATCCGTTCTAGACGCAAAACTTGAAACAATTTCTTAAAACTAATTTTAGTTCTAAAACCCAACCAAAAGTCAAACAAATTTGTATGGAGTCGCAGCAAATGCGGAAAGTTCGGTTTCCAATGGGTGGGTCAGTTCAGTTCATTTAACTCTAATTAAAAAAAAAAAAAAAACTAATTTAAACATTCCTGCCAGGAAAGGTGGACCAGGAAAAAAGGTGTGCTTGGCTACGGCGCGCAGGACACTATCTAATATTAATTAAAAAACAAACCAGATAAACAGATTAACTGAATATATCAAGAAAGAACAAAGAAGGGAGCGAAAAAAATAGCCTATTGCTCCAACTTTGTATAAAAAAGGAAGTGAGAAAAAAAGAAACGAAAAACTGTCCAAAACTGCATTTTCGCGCATGGAGTCCAGCCGCAAAAGTTGGACAGACTCGTAAGGAATTGAGGGAGGAAGTGCGGGAAATGTGTACTTGGTGGGCCCGCATCCCGTATCTGCAAACTGCCAAACCGGCGGCCTACAGCCCCTCGTTTTGATCACCTAGAGCCTTCAGGCATAATGTCAAATTAACAAATCACAAACGCATGACTGATCCCGTGCACCGAACAAACAAGAAGAAATGCTGATTTCACGGTAATGCTAGGCCTTGGGGCGTGTCGAAAGAGTCACGTGTTGAGGATGAAGATTCCTAAACCAAGTGTCAGCAAGTGGAAATCATGTCTTAATCTGGAATGTCATGGGAAAAGAGGGACTTCCGGGCACCGTGGTGCTTGATGCATACATTTTTTCTACCAACATTCGTAATTACAGTTTCTCTATATAACAACCTTCTTCTTGTTCAACCTTCTTCCTCGCCTTCTTCATGATGAAACCAGTCACTTTTGGGATCCCAAAACGTAGGTGGAGGGATACCTATGACTTCGTAAAAGTTGTCCGTCTGTCCGTCCGTCCGTCTGTTAGCACGATAACTCTCGAAGGGAATGAAATATTTTGATGAAATTTGGTGGGAGGACTCTTTGGGTCAAGGGAGAGGTCGAGTTCGTAGATGGGCTCTGTAGCTCAACATTTAGGGGTGGGGGAGGGGTTTAAATTAAGGGTCGAACGAATATTTGTTGAAAAGCTAATGAGATAGTCGGTTTAGGGGTAGGAAGACATGCTGAACACGAATATGAAAACCATGTTCTCGCCGGACAAGTAGTTCGCCAGGAATCCGGCCAAAACCGGAAAGTTTGTTAAAAGTAAAAGTTTTATATAAAGCTGACTAGTGTGTTCGATTTAGGGGTAAGAAGACTTTTATAATCGAAGCTTTTTTCGATTTTTGAAATATCTTCGCAGAAACGTTTTACCTGTAGTTACTTTTTTATGTAGTTTTTATGGCACTTGCAGCCTCTGGCTCAAGTGCCATATACCGATCACAATTCCGTCTGTCCGTCTGTCGGTCGGTCCGAGTTTTTTGTCCCACATATCCGAGTTAGGGTACTTCCAGATGTGCTAGGACAATGAAACTTGGCAGGCATATCAGGGACCCGACCAAACTAACCTGGAAATAATCAGTTTCCCGATCCGACCATATGCGGGGGAGTGCGGGGCGCTGGAAACTTGAAAATTTAGGGCATTTTGTCACACTTTTTCGAGTTAGGGTACTTCCAGTTGTGCTAGGACCATGAAACTTGGCAGGCATATCAGAGACCCGACCAAACAAACTTAGAAATAATCAGTTTTCTGATCCGACCATTTTGGGGGGGGGGGTGGAGGGCAGGGGAATCCGGGAAATTGAGAAGTGTGTAACTTTCGAACGGATGATCGGATTGTAATGAAACTTCATAACTGAATAGAATATATATCTGTAATGTCCCGTTTAAAGTCTTGACCGGATTCGGTGGCCAGGGGGGAGTTGGGGGGGGGGGAGACCGGAAATTTCAAGAAACGGTTAGAATGGAGGGATCGGAGTGAAATTTGCTGGGAAGAACAAGCATCTGCTCTAGATAAGTCCTTTAGACCATTGTACTGGATCCGGACACTTATGGGGGGGGGGGTCCCGGAATTCCGGTGATGGTGGTTTTGGGGATTTTCACGATGAAACTTGGCAGGCATATCAGGGACCCAATCAAACTGACTTCAAAATAAAAATTGTGTCGATCAGATAATGGTCGGGGGAGTGGAGGGAGGGGAATCCGAAATTTTCAGTCATGCGTAATTTTGGAATGGGTGATCGGATTCGAGTGAAATTTAAGAATTGAACAGAGGACATTTCTCCGATGACGTTTTTCATATCCGGACCGGATCCGGCAACTATTGGGGGGGGGCGGAAAATACGTGACCCGTTTAGAATGGAGGGATCGGGATGGAACTTTGTGGGAAGAACAAACAGATGCTCTAGGTAAGTCATTTGCTGAATCGGATTGGCTACGTGCACCGCGGGGGAGCTGGGGGGGGGGGGGTGGACCGGAAATCTCGAGAAACGGTTAGAATGAGGGTATCGGAGTGAAACTTGCTGGGAAGAACAAACATCTGGTCCATGTAAATCTTTTACATAATTTGACTGGATCCGGACACTTGAGGGGGGGAGGAGGGGGTTTCCCGGAATTCCGTTTTTTGGGGGATTTTCATGACGAAACTTGGAAGGCATATCAGGGACCCGTTCAAACTGACTTGGAATAAAAAAAAAATCCTCAATATGATAATCTTGGGGGGGGGGAGTTGAGGGAGGGGAATCCGGAATATTGAGTCATGCGTAACTTTGGAACGGGTGATCGGATTCGAGTGAAATTTAATAATTAAACAGAGGACATTTTTCTCTGGTGACCTTTTTCATTTCCGGACCGAATCCGGCAATTATTGGGGGGAGGGCGGAAAATACTTGACCCGCTTAGACTGGTGTGATCTGGATCAAACTTCGTGGGAATGACAAACAGATGCTCTGGATTAATCATTTACAGAACCGGATTGGCTCCGGTTATTGTGGGTGGAGTTGGAGGAGGGGGGGGGTCTGGGATTCCGGTGATCGCGCGTTAAGGTACTTCCAGATGTGCTAGGACGATGAAACTTTGCTGGAATATTGGAGACTCAACAACGTTTGCTTAGAAATTGCTACTTCCCAAATCCGATTATTCCTTAAAGTACCAATCTTGACCGCAAAGTAAAAAAAATACTTTTAAGCAATATATGCATTTTCGTGATGCCCATCAGCCCATTAGCAGTTTTGCCTCAAGGGTTTTGCTTACAAATGAAGTTCCAGCTCCCTTAGAGTGCGCATCTCAACCGCAAAGTCGAAACTTACTTTTGATCAATCATATCATCTTGACCCATGCAAGTGCCATATGAGCTTACAGCTCTTGTTGTTGTAGTTTCTCTGTAGTTTGACGTTCTTTTGTTGTAAGTACAGTATGTGTACCGTTTTATTTGTCAGTCGTCAAGTTTTCATTCCGCAAGTCGATTTCGACTGCCAGTCGAACAGTCCGGCAAGGGGCAATTTAGTAAACGGCAAGTTCCTATGGGGCAACCGTGTTTTAGGCAAACCTACCAAAGACAAGGACAGACAATCCTACACTGTAAACAAAAATCTTATGTAGTTTTCGTTGTAGTTTCTCTGTAGTTTGACGTTCTTTTGTTGTAAGTACAGTATGTGTACCGTTTTATTTGTCAGTCGTCAAGTTTTCATTCCGCAAGTCGATGTCGACAGTTGCCAGTCGAACAGTCCGGCAAAGGGCAATTTAGTAAACAGCAAGTTCCTATGGGACAAGCGTGTTTTAGGCAAACCTACCAAAGACAAGGACAGACAATCCTATACTGTAAACAAAAATCTTGCAGGATTTGCTACTGTGATAATTCTGAAGATTGTCTCCTGATAAGAGTATCTCTAATTCGGATTAATCTTATCCAAGTAGAGATAAGATTAATCCCAGTAGCAAATGCAGTTAACTTTAATCCTTACTCGAAGAAACTTTTTACAGTGTACCCAAGATAGGCTTGTCGGTTGAAAACTTGTCAATTGATATGTAGCCATTCATTCCACATATTTAGCACATCAAGCATGTTTCGAAAGCAAGTGCGTGTAAAGTATGCTCGAAAAAAAGTAGTTCCTAGATGAACCATGAACAATCAATAAAGCTAGCAGGAAGACGTTGACGTTGGTCGCCGAAGCTCTAACTATTAGTTTGTATTTGGAGTTCGTAATACAGTATGGGAAGTAAGTGTTTTGGTGAGATCCGAAGATTCCTGAAGCTATGGCCCACCGTGAACTATTTGTATAAAAGTTGATTTTTTGGTTTGTTGTTGGAGTGTATGATATCTTGTTTTTGTTATTGTGTTATGTTTCCCGCCATGGCCCTTGGGCTTTATTGGGAATAAATTCATTCCTTCATTCATTCATGGAGTCCCCACAGCTTCAAGTGTGTACCTAGTAAAATCTAGGGAAAGGAGGAAGAAGAAATCTAGGAAGAAAAAGAAGAAGAAGATAAAAGAAGAAATCTAGGGGAAAAGAAAGAAAGAAGAAGCGTCGGATGATTGGCCTCCAACCATGCATATCACTACCGGCCGAGGCATGAAACACTAGGTCGCCATCTGTGCTACGCGAACCTTCAATGGTTTGCATGCGAAAAGTTTGCTCTTGCGTGCTTTTTGATTGATAAAACTGTTTCGTGTTTGCAGTCTGCAGTACATCCCGGTTGTGAGTAGCTAAAATGACAAAGGATGTTTGCAGAATAGCTAGAAATCTACCAATTCTACCTCCACACTTAGAAATCTAACATCTTTTGTTTATGACTGTTAAAACTACAATACAGATTCTTCTCTGTCGTAAGGGCGAACTTAATCAAACTAAGTTCGTAAATCGAAAGCATCCATATTTCCCTCTATGCTCATGGGAACCATTTGTTCCGACTCACAGGTGGAATTAATGGAATAACTCCAGGTTAATCTCTTAAAAACTAGGGGGGCCCTTCCCCTTCATTCTGTTGGCATAAATAATAGAACCTGTAAGCATCAGCGGATTGATCTTATCCTGCCGTATCCCCCGAGGGAATGGAACATCATTACCAGAGGATTACAACGAGAGGAGCAGTCGCCACCAGCCCTTATCGCGGATGTTGTGTCCATCAAGTTCGGAAATTGCGACCAGATTTGTGGGATTTAGCAGATGCAAGGTGGTGGGATGATTAAGAGATTTATAATGAGTGTGCGTCAAGGGAAAATGACAGAGAGGGTTGAAAATATTCTTCACAAGCCCCAGGTATCAGCACTCATCACACCGAGATACAGTAGAGGAATGCGTTTCTGAGAACGCTATCCTACCAGGTTTTGAAGCTTTGGTCGTCCCCATTTGCTGGTGGCCTTGAAACCAAGCAAAATAAATATGCGAGCTAATTAAAATTGTCCAGCGCTTGGTCTCCACCGAATTACCTTCACCAGAAGCAAAATATATTGAAGCTGACTCTAGTGTTGGTCGATATTAGATCGATAACGATATGTCGATATCGAAACCTAAACATCGGAAACGCTATTTAGTCATTCATAATTATTGTAAATAATCCAACATAACCTGCATTTATATACAGTAGAGATATGCGTTGAACACTTCTCACAGGTATGCGTTTTTTGCCCTCGAAACCAAGCAAAGCAAGCAAAATAAATGTGCGAGCTGGTTAAAATCATCTACCGCTTCCCTTGGCTTTTCCTAAGATCCAAGTTGCCCTTTTTATGGCACTTGCCTTTCGGCTAAGTGCCATATGGCGATCGCAGTTTCTGTCGGTCTGTCCAGATTTTGCTAGTTCGGGCACTTCCACAAAAGCTAGGACGATGAAACTTGGCAGGTATATCAGGGACCCCAAATGATTAAGTTGGAAATAGTCACTTCCCCGATCCGCGCATCGTCGTGGGGAGTGGAAGGAGGGGGAATCCGGAATCTTGAGCTATTGTAACTTTTGGACGGGTGATCGGATCTTCATGAAACTTAATATTTGGAAAGATCTCGTGCCTCAGACGACCAATTTAGAATCCGGACCGGATCCTGCGACTTTTGGGGGCAGCTGGAGGGGGCAACCGGAAATCTCGGGAAACGCTCTGAGAGGAGGGATCGGGATGAAACTTGGTGGGAAGACACCGAGCAAACACTAGATACATCATTGGCATAACCGAATCGGGCACTGTGGGGGGAATTGGGGGGGGGGGGGGGGGGGGCCGGAATTCTGGTGATCTCGCGAGTGCGGTACTTCCTGATGTACTAGGTTGCGAACGGGTGGTCCGATACGAGTAAAACTTTTCTGGTGATAAGAACTGATGACCTAGACAGGCAAGACACGCCTCGGAACAACATGCGGCAATGGTTGGAGGAGTTGGAGAGGGGGGGGGGGGGTCTGGAAACTTTATGACATGCACTAAAATCAAACGAATGGACCGAATGGGATACAACTTTGACAGTACTGATTTTATGTGGCCTAGTTTGTTTTTTTACGGTTCGGACCGGATCCGGCCAGGGTAAGAGGAGGAAAAACCGGGAATTTGCAGATGTGCTACGATCGGAGTCAAACTTGAAGGACGAGAAGAGAATATGTCAGAGATACGACGTCTATGTGTCCTAGTCGTATTTGGCCAAAGTGTGGGGAGTTGTAGGGGGAGTCCCGGACATTTTATGGCTCGCAAAGGGGTGAAACGAGTGGAGGGATTTGAATGAAACTGGAAGAGTAGAGATACGATGCTCCCTAGATGACATAGTGTAGGGTCCGAACCGGATCTGAACACGGTGTGGGGGGGGATACCGTAGTTTCGCAAAAAATGGCCAGACTCAAGCGAAATTTGATAGCTGGTATAAGAGAAGATGCTTTAGATGATTAGTTTATGTGTCTGGACCAGATTAGGCCGTGATAGGGGGAGTTTGAGGGGGTGGAGTACTGGGAACCCTGACATTTGCTCTAGATGTTCCGAGGCGATTCCGGGAATGCTGAGACTCGAGTGAAACTAGATATCCTATTTCTAGGTCCGATCGTAGGAGTTTGAACGGGGTACTTGTGACGTTCTCATCTACTTTCTTGGCCTTGCAGCACCACCAACTCGCAATAAGTGCCATATGAGCTCGTAGCTCCTGTTTACAGCTGCATCTGCCACGGCTCACGGCTACTCAGTTGTCCTTATACAAGTTCAGCCTTCTAACCGTATTATTCTATGTTTCTCCGCCCCACCTCTTTATCAGCATCACACATAGATACAGTAGAGTAGAGGTATGCGTTTTTGAACACTGTCCTGGTTTGGTTTTTCGCCTCGGAAACGGTCAAATGGAAACAGTAAATAAGAACAATATTGGCTAAAAGCCAAGGGTTTCAGCTTTGTCTTGATAGAAAGAATTGAACCGCAATCTCCAACCTACTTTCTTGTTTCTTTTTTAATCCTCTTTTTTTGCAAAAGCTGAACAGTCGACACGACGATGCAAATTCTTTGGACGCCGTAACCTAAGGCGTATTCTCGCCGTTCCCCAAGGACTTCTCGGGGAACGGCGAGAATAGAGGTAGTCATTCCACCCGGACTCCGCGTACAGAAACAACGAGAACACGGGGAATGCTTCCAGAATGGATTTTGTTCAAAAAAAAAATATGCAGTTGACGAAATTAGTCTGGATCCACTTTACTTTGGTTTTGGCTATTCTGATTGTTTTTAATTAATTTTACATTGCACCAACACCAGCAAAAACCGATTCCCCTCCTTTTCAATGATGGTGATGATAATCGGAGCATTCCCCGTCCATGGGGACTCGCGAGAATACTGGGAGTGAGTCCCCGGGACAAACAAAAACGCGGGGACTCCTCAGGTGGAGTCCTCGGGAAACGGCGAAAATACGCCTCTAGCGGGGCGAAGCAACTGGGTTGAAAGTAGCAAAATATTCAAAAGCATAGAAACGAGACTAATTTGAGAACGAGCCGAATGCGTAAGTCAGTATCCCCTCGTACCTGTGGGCTGTGGGACTCGGAAATGTCTCCAGACTCTTCTTGCTGTCACCGCGACCTGTCAGTTTGTCTCAAACCAGTCGGTGCACTTAATGAGAGACGACTCCATTCTTCCTCTCGGCACGAGAGTTCCTAGAAACAGTTGGTACCAATTTCTCTTCTGGATATCAATGTCGCCCCGGCATAATTCCGCTCATCAGTTTCTAAGCTGGTGAAAATGGAATGAAAACAAACTGTGCTTTTGGGATCAGATTACGGGTCAATGAGAAAATATCTAGCGGGATTATCCTGACAAAGGGTTTAACCAACAAGTTTGAGTCTGCATGACAAAAAAAATATGGTGGTACCGTCGTCTTCTAGAATATATGTATTGGGTTCGGTACATGTAATACTAACTTCGTTATCATAGTTGTCATCTTGTGTTAACCACAACATATTTTGCAACGGATTGGTGCACAAGCAGGGGCGTCCCGAGGGGGGGGGGGGGGGTGTGGGGGGGGGTGCTGCACCCCCCCCAGAAAGCCACGAAATTCGGCTCAGGGAATCTACCGGAATTTGTGCGAAATCTTTCACAAGGAATCTACCGGAACTTGTCTCAGGGAATCTACCGGAATTCACCACACGAAATCTACCAGAATTCAGCTCAGGGAAGTACCGGATTTTGCTCATGAAATCTACGCTAAATCTTTCGCAAGGAATCAACCGGGATTTGTCTGAGGGAGTCTACCGGAATTTACCCCACGTAATCTACCAGAATTCGGCTCAGGGAATCTACCGGAATCTACCCCACAGAATCTACCGGAATTCGGCTGAATGTGAATCCAAAATCGCCGACAGCTTTCTCGACTCCTTTCCGGTGATACCGGTGAACCAAGAAGAGTTCAACAAGAGCTGTAAGCTCATATGGCACTTGCAACTCTATGTAGTACGTAAGGGCTCTGTCAGATTCAACGGGTTCCTGACATGCCTGCCTGCCAAGTTTCGTCTTGAAAAACGCCATCACCGGAATTCCGGAAGGCCCCCCTCCACCCACCCCCCTCCTAAATGCTTGTATTTCCCAGGAAGTTAAACTCCGATTCCTCCATTCTAACCATTTCTGGAGATTTCCGATCACCCCCTCCCAACTCCACCATAGCTGTGGAATCCGCTATTATAAGTTGAGACGAATTATTTGATGAAAAGTACTTTTCTACTTAAAGTTAACATGCGCACTTTAAGGGAGCTGGAGCTTCGTTTGTAAGCAAAACCCTTGAGGCAGAAATCATAATGAGCTCATGGAGATCATGAAAATGCAAATTTCGCTTAAAAGTATTTTTCTTACTTTGCGGTCAAGATTGGCACTTTATGGAAAACGGCTTTGGAAAGTGGCGATTCCTAAGCCAATTTTTTCAAAACTACTCGATTTTCCAGATTCCCCCGCCTCCACCCCCCCCCCCCCCAGATGATCGGATCAAAAAACTGATTATTTCCAAGTTAGTTTATTTGGGACCTTAGTATGCCTGCCAAGTTTCATCGTCCTAGCACATCTGGAAGTACCCTAACTCGAAAAAGTGTGACCAGCTGCCCTAAATTTTCCAGATTTCCCCGCCCTCCACTCCCCCGCAGATGACTGGATCGGGTAACTGATTATTCAAGGTTAGTTGGGTCGGGTCCCTGATATGCCTGCTAAGTTTCATCGTCCTAGCACATCTGGGAGAACCCTAACTCGAAAAAGTGCGACAAAAAAACCGGATCGACCGACAGGCGGAATTGCGACGGTATATGGCACTTGAGCCAGAGGCTGCAGGTGCCATAAAAACGAATTAGCCTTGTTTGGACGTGATATAGAGAGTTGCCGGGAGAGCCTCGAAACAAACAAAAAGTTTGAAGATATATTCGAGGTCTCTCGTCAACTGAAAGACGTCTTACCACTATTATGGAAAGCGTTCAAGCTGGCTAAGACAATCCCTGTTACCTCAGCAAAAGGGAAACGAATTTTTAGCAAGATGAAGGTGGTTAACACCACCTTGCGTTCAACAATGGCTGACCAGTTGATGAGTGTGAAATTGGATGTGTTGAGGATAAATGGAAAATGGTTAAAATGCGTCGAATAAATGTGTAGGGTGTGTTGAATGTCAGATTTTTGTTTTGTTTTAAGTGTTAACGAGCCTTTTTTTGTTTACTATTGTTTACAATACGTGATCGAAGTCAGAACACGACAGTATTCTAGACTTTCTGCAGAGATTGTCACTACGAGAATTTTCGGTAAAACCTCGAAAAATTCCGGTAAAAGCTCGAAAAATTCCGGTAAAATTCTGAAGCTGCACCCCCCCGATCAGAAAGGTGTCGGGACGCCCCTGTGCACAAGTACATGTCATGTTCGGAGATGACGCCCAGAATTTTGCTGGTTGAAAGTAAGGCTAACCATTCGTCCGTTTATCACGTTTTTCCCTTTCTAATACCGCCTTGTTTACTGTCTTGCCAGTTTGTTTAGAGGTGAAAGCTTTTCTCTAGCAGTGTATAGATTTATTGATATAGATATTGATTTATTGCCTAAAAACTACTAATACCAATGTGCAAAACAAAACAAGAACAACAATATTCTTTGAGCCCAAGCTGACTTTGAAACATTTATTCAAACACTGTTTACAACGGATACGTCAGCTACGATTCTTCATCAGCGATATTTCGGCCCTTCTTGGCAAGGGTCCTCGTCAAGCTGTCCATCCTCTGGGTCAACGTCGGGGAAGGAAAAAACCCTGTAAACCAAACCTGTAATGATTACAGGTTTATTTCCTTCCCCGACGTTGACCCAGAGGATTGCCAGCCTGACGAGGACCCTTGCGAAGAAGGGCCGAAATATCGCTGATGAAGAATCGTAGCTGACGTATCCGTTGTAAACATTGTTTGAATAAAAGAACAACAATAAAACAAATACAAATCATTCTCTCTGTGAGACGTCCGGAGGAACCTTCCAAGTGCTTTGATAGATTTAAAATTCCTTTCTTTCAACATTTGTACAAACCACTCAGTCCCACAGTCTCTCTCCCCAAACATGTTCCTCCCAGCAATCACCAACTCCTTGCATTCTGCCAAAAGTGGCTTCAGGTTGTATTCCCCGCATTGGGCAAAAGTAAGGGCTATTATCTTATTATTACAGGTAACACAATTCTTTCGTTCATTTTCTTGGGAAATAGCAACATTTCGAACGAAGGCCAATGGTTCATATTTATTAATACGGACTTCCATAAGAGACGATCCCGCCGTCGACGACCTTTCGAAATTGAACCATTGGTCATCTTCTGTATTCCACCGTCACATCAAACATGTACATTCGTACATCGTCCGTGCCTGAATGGCAGACTTATCGCGTCATGGCTCCAGTCTGCAAACATGTAATGTGCAAAGTTACAATACTCTTGATGACTAACTCTCCTTGCCGATGCAAAATCGCCGGGTACCTAGAGGATGAGCCAGAAGCGGTATCACCTCGGGTATCACAGCTGCTCCTGAAGATCGCCGTGATTGTTTGGCACAGGATTCGAGTTGTTGAGTTTGAGTCGTTACGGAGACGTTTACTCCTTCTTCCTGAGGAGCACTGGCGTGTTTTGGACATAAAGCCTTGCATAGACGATCAGGTTCGGGCGGTCGAATTCCTGCACATTCCTGGTCCGTCCATTGTCAGTAGCCTACCTAAATGGTGGACGTATCGTCTCACGACTTTGCAGACCATGTACAAGTCAGGAAGAATTCCTGCCATGCTGTGCCGAATAATCATCGCTTCCATACGGAAAAGTTGAGATTTAAGATGATCGTCTGTTCCCATTGCCAAGAATTTCGCAAACTGTTGGTGTTTGGAAAGAAATTGAAAACCGTGATTTTCGGTTTTTTTTCTTGATCAGCTAGTTATCCCTCTAAGATGATTTGCGAGGGATAAATAGAATTTCGGATATTTCGGTAGCACTTCCGGCAAACCGTCCTCAGAGAAAAAAACAAAACTAAATCATAAGATCCAACACAATACCAACAGAAAAACGATGCGGAACCAACAAACCATGAAACGACATGAACTAAAAACCACAAAAACGATGTGGATTGAACGACATACAAATAAATATTCCTTGAGCCCAAGCTGACTTTGAAACATTTATTCAAATAATGTATACAACGGATACGTCAGCTACGATGCTTCCTCAGCGATATTTCGGCCTTTCTTGGCAAGGGTCAGATTACAGGTTTGTTTCCTTCCCCGACGTTGGACCTGAAGATTGACAGCCTGACGAAGACCCTTGCCAAGAAGGGCCGAAATATCTCTGATAAAGCATCGTAGCTGACGTATCCATTGTATACATTATTTGAATAGACATACAAATGCAAATAAAATAACGAGTAATTAAAACTTTTGGACAAAATAAAGAATCCCACACTAGGACTTGACGAGTCGGACGGAGTCTGCTGGTGCTAAAAGTCCTAAGCGACGAAAAGCAGAGAGACCGGTTGCAGGATCATGCACTCCACTTAGAAGATCGACCGATCGGATTACAAATCGAGAACAGGGCTCTTCCGTCTCTTGCGCTTGAAACTCCGGTGGCGGCGGCGCCACGTCGGCAAGGAAACTCTTGACTAATTCCAAATGGAAATATTTCTAGAATGGGTGGCTGAAGTTGACAGAATATCAAGCTAATGAACCGTTGTAAATTTACAAATTAATGGTTAGATGTCGTGGGTGGTGACCCTTTAAGGCTGTCGCCAGGGACAGACTTCATCGGTGAGCTGGTCAGTGTGCTAATTTCCGCGTATCGGTCTTCGGATCATGTTTGTCTTTTGTTTACGAACTGGATGAGTCTGTTGAAAATTCTATTTGCCAATAAATTGACCCTTCATACACTGGCAGAAATTTCGTAATAATTACACAAGGATGAGAAGGTTCAACAGATATAATATAACACATTATCTGTTGATGATAAAAAATATATACGTCATGGCGTTTTAAGTGTTATTATCAAGTAAAAATAACGTTGCAAGTGGCATGAGCAGGAGACTTCTCTTGCAAAAATGATTACCCCCCTCCTCCTTTACCGAGGGATAGGACGAAGTTCTATGAACTCTTGAAAACCATTCGTTTTAAGGAGATCTGGATTTTGAGCCTGAACTTCACTAACTGCTATAGCCTACTTTTCAACACTTGGTATTTCAGAATGCAAAACGGATACGTCTGCTACATTTTCTTAGAGCTATATTTCGGCCCTTCTTGACAAGGGTCCTCTTCAGGTTCAAGCCGTTCAAGCTGAAAAATGAACTTGTGGAAAACAATTATAGATTCTACCAAGAATCCTATAATACTAATGCAACGTACTTCCGTAATCACTCCATATATGGCTAATCCGGAGACCCCAATTTCGTCAGGTACATTCTAACCCCTCTAACAAAACCACGCTGATTTTCTCACTTGCCGTGTTTTGCTACCTTCGATGTGTGTCACGCTGTAGGCGGTTGTCTGCGAGAAGTTTTCCATCAGAACAAGACCAAAGTTTTCGATGGGATCCCAAAAATTCAGTATCGGATCCAGACAACTGGGTCTTGTCTTAGCCAGATCCAGTCATCGCCAGAATCCTTGAACATTCTTACAATTAAAATTCAGAAACAGATTAAGGCCAAATAGCTAATCATCTGAGAAAACCAAGTTCAGAAATGGATTCAGCATGTGTGTTTACCCGTATAAGTCATATCAGTTTTGACAAAAAGTTCCTACCACTTCTGCCAATTTCCCGGTTTCGCCGAACTCTAGAACTACTTATCCGGCGAAAAAAAAAGCTCAAAAACGAACACAGGGTATCTTCTTTCCCCAATAATGAACATCTAATCAACTTCAAATAAAAATTTAACTTATAACAAATTTTCCGACTCCAGCCGGATTCCGGTCGAACTATATGTCCGGGTAAAATATGATTGTCACACACGGATTCAGCGTCTCTTCTTATCCCTAAATCGGTTATCTAATCAGCTAGAAATAAAACTTTAACTTCTAACAATTTTCCGGTTTTGGCCGGATTCCGGGCGAACTAAATGTCCGGGAAGAAAATTGTTTTCACATAAAAGTTCAGCATGCCTTCTTGCCCTAAATCGGACATCTGATCAACTCCAAATAAAACTTTTAATTTTAACAAACTTTCCGGTTTGGGCCGGATTCCGGGCGAACTACTTGTCCGTCGCGAAAATGGTTTTCACCATCGTCTTCAGCATGTCTTCCTATCTCTAAATCAAACATCTAATCAACTTCAAATAAAACTTTTACTTTTAACAAACTTTCCGGTTTGGGCCGGATTCCGGGCGAACTACTTGTCCGATTACAAAATGGTTTTCACCATCGTGTTCAGCATGTCTTCTTACCCCATAATCGACTATCAAACTAGCCTAGTTTGTCAAAGCAGTCTTCAGACTAGCATAGAGGCATCAATGCAATGAGGGGTTACTTACTGCTGCCACCTACGTTGTCTCGGGTGAAACCACTCTTCCCAAGTAGAGGGCAGTTCCTGTGGGGTAGTCCCAGACCAGAAATATGAAAGGGTGATCTACTTCAAAATATTTATCGCCAAAGGCACCAATCTGATCGCTTACATCCAGCTTGTTTCCAGACTCAGAAGATGCTTCGTGAATATCAATAACCGTCCTAAAAAATGAATAAGTCTTATTTTTTTTATTTATTTGTGACCCGCTTTTTGCGTAACAGCGGAGTATGAATAAAATACACAAAGTAAAATATACATGTTAAAACGCTTAAACAAAACAATGTAAATAAACATGACAGCTTCTTTTCATATCGATACAAAACACACTAAATAGACTTAAAATTTGTACACATTGACAAGCACATTAATCGGACCATTAATGAACAAGGATCATTAATGAACAAGACCAAACTTTTCGATGGGATCCCAAAAATTCAATATCTGATCAAGACAACTGGGTCTTGTCTTAGCCAGATCCAGTCATCGCCAGAATCCTTGAACATTCTTACAATTAAAATTCAGAAACAGATTAAGGCCAAATAGCTAATCATCTGAGAAAACCAAGTTCAGAAATGGATTCAGCATGTGTGTTTACCCGTAAGTCATATCAGTTTTGACAAAAAGTTCCTACCACTTCTGCCAATTTCCCGGTTTCGCCGAACTCTAGAACTACTTATCCGGCGAAAAAAAAAGCTCAAAAACCAACACAGGGTATCTTCTTTCCCCAATAATGAACATCTAATCAACTTCAAATAAAAATTTAACTTATAACAAATTTTCCGACTCCAGCCGGATTCCGGTCGAACTATATGTCCGGGTAAAATATGATTGTCACACACGGATTCAGCGTCTCTTCTTATCCCTAAATCGGTTATCTAATCAGCTAGAAATAAAACTTTAACTTCTAACAATTTTCCGGTTTTGGCCGGATTCCGGGCGAACTACATGTCCGGGAAGAAAATTGTTTTCACATAAAAGTTCAGCATGCCTTCTTGCCCTAAATCGGACATCTGATCAACTCCAAATAAAACTTTTAATTTTAACAAACTTTCCGGTTTGGGCCGGATTCCGGGCGAACTACTTGTCCGTCGAGAAAATGGTTTTCACCATCGTCTTCAGCATGTCTCCCTACCTCTAAATCGAACATCTAATCAACTTCAAATAAAACTTTTACTTTTAACAAACTTTCCGGTTTTGGCCGGATTCCGGGCGAACTACTTGTCCGATTACAAAATCGTGTTCAGCATGTCTTCTTACTCCATAATCGACTATCACATTAGCTGTTTCAAAATATTTTGTTTGCCCCTTAATTTGAACCCCCACCCCTAAATGTAGGGCTACATTGCCCATTTACGAACTCGACTGGTCCGCCGACCCAACGAATCCTCACACCAAATTTCAATCAAAATATCTCATTCCCTTCGAGAGTTATCGTGCTTACAGACGGACGGACGGACGGAAGGACGGACGGGCGGACGGACGGACAGACGGACAACTTTTGCGATGTCATAGGTATCCCTCCGCTTACGTTTCGGGATCCCAAAAACCGGTTATGTAATTTGTTTCCCTGTCTTCGCTACAAGTCAATGGGTCTCGGAGCCAAAACCGTGGGTTATTTGTTGAAAGCGCAGCCTGGTTTTAAAGTATTCAAACATTTTAAAATACTGCAAGTTGAAGAGTAAATAGTGCGAGGCGTCCATTAAATATATGATTTTGGGAATTTCTACGACCCAATCGAGCAGCAAAAACAGCAGCCGTGGCCAAAATGAAATCACAGCACCAGCTTTAACTCCAAGCAATTTTCAAGGAAGAAATTCGCAGAATCAGATAATTAAGGAGGCATCTTTATGTTTTTCCACAAGTTCGTTTTCCAGCTTGAGCCTGAAGAGGACCCTTGCCAAGAAGGACCGAATATAGCTCTAATAAAATGGAGCTGACGTATCAGTTTTGCATTGTCATACATGATTCGCAGTCAGCTTGGGCTGAAAGAATATCTTCAACACTTTATTTTTGCAGCAGATTCAACTAATTGTTCAAAATGTAGACTTTGTGCATTGGAAAAGAAGAAACGAGGGAAACTGTACCGCTTATCACCGAACTTGGACAACTCGCTCGGAATACGATTAAAACTGGAAAACTGGTAGAATTAAAAGTTTTATCTGAAGTTGGTCAAAGGTTCGTTGCAGGAGTAAGGAGGCGTACTGAATTCATTTTCTTGCCGGAAAAGTAGTTCGTCCCGGAAAACAAAAACGGAAATTCGGTTGAAGTAAATCGTAAATCGATTATAGATTCGATCAGGGGTAAAATATAGACTGGATGTTAGAGACTCGATGAAGGGGTAAGGAGGCATGCTGAATTTGTTTTTGAACTTTATGTTCTAGCCGGAAAAGTAGTTGGGGGTAACAATGAGGACTGAATCCACATCTGAACATCAGACAAGTAGTAGACACCAGCATTATACCTGTCGTAGCCTGGGCTAGACCGGAAAGTAAAGACAGACAGGAATTACCTATATCTGGTTAAGTGGTTAATTAGGGATGTATGACATCGCTACGGAATCTGGTGAAGACTGGCCTACAAGACTCGATAGTCAAGACGAATAAGTCTAATAAACATTCGCCTTTGGGGTCCCATTGAAACCTTTTGGTTTTGCTACCGCTTGCTAGTGCAATTTAATGTTTTTGAAGGTGGTAAGGTTGTTGCGATGCAATGTAAGGCTGTTTACCTTATGATGTGGACTATGAGTGTCTTCCACCCTACTTACCATAGTTACTACGCATGACGTCACGAATTCTTGCTTCTTGGCGTTAAGGCTGGAACGCTTTTTTCTATTTTCGGCAAAATATCATGCCACGGGATAATCCGGCCAATCACGCTACAGAGATTTAGACACTGTAAAAAGTTTTTCCGAGTAAGGGTTAAAATTAACTGCAGTATTTGCTACTGGGATTAATCTTATCTCTACTGGGATAAAATTAATCAGGATTAGAGATAATGTTGCCTCAATAGAGACAAGATTAATCTCAGTAGCAAATCCTGCAAGATTTTTTTTTTACAGTGTAGGGGCAAATAAATAGTTACTATTAGTTACTATTTCGAGGAGGTTGGAACGGTTAGCGTTGTAACTTTTTACATAGGTTGGATTGAAAATAGTAACTTATAGTTTCTGTTGTTGGAAGGGTAGAACACGCTCTATGGCGGTTGACCGGTTAGTAAAAAGAAGTGATCAAGAATAGTTTCGTTTCTCAGTTCCAGATTGTGCATTCTTTCCAGATACGATGACGTCTGGGAGGTCAGACTTTCCTTTCACATCCGTCTTAAAGCCACGATTCACCGATTCTCTCTGGTTTTCGATAAAGTTGACCAAGGTATTGTTTTTTTAAGGAGCTAAAGAGGTTTGGAACCAATGGGACGGTTTTTACCCGAAGATAATATTCTTTCGAAAGAACATTACGTGCGATTTATAAATTCCTGTTTTGTCTTTGTAAAATGTTTCCTCGTTAGTGCAACGGTTGCGCTTTTATTGCACGATTCCTTCCGTTGTTTTTCATGTCGGCAAGCTTTCTCCATCAGACACAACCCCTCGAGCACCGGTGCATTATGGGATGTCCTGACGTTGGAGAACGATGCCCTAAAATTTACGATTTGTGTAAGACTGAGCTTTCTCCGTTTTGACGATAACGGAATAAAGGAAAACGACTTAAGGCTCCGGGTTGACAAAAAGAAAAAAAAAGCAAATCGCGAGTTTAAGGTCAAAGAAAACTCACTTAGTAGAACGTGTTCTAGTTCCATTTTCAGCTTAAAGCATGCATATATAAGAAATAAAGACTCAGTCAGACCAGACTTTGTAGAACAAGGAAGAAAGTTGATAGCTAAAATCCTCGACTGCCCGGTCATCTTGTGTGAAGCTTGTTTAAATTGTTCTAAGCCGGCTAACGCTAGATGTCCAGAGTGTCGACTGGATGTTTCGTAGAAAAGCGATACGCCTGTTTCCTCTATCGCTGAACTTCTTCAGTTGTTTTTCCCGAATAAAAGTTTATGGTGGTAGTGATAGGTGGTTTCGGGGTGCGCGGAATAAAATTGACAGAGAAGCAGAGCGTCAGGACGACTAATCACTCATTACTCGCAGTTAAAACCGGCATACCAATTTCTCAAGAATTTCATTTTCTTAAAGTCCAGGGATAATTTTTAGGACTTTGGAAGAAGTTCAGGCCGGTCTCCCAAATGTGAGTAATATCGTGCTTCTTGTAGCAATGCAGTGATTTAGATAAGCTATTTGTCTTAGTAGGGGGCAGGGGCGTTGCAAGGGGGGTTTGCAGCACCCCCCAAGCCCCCCCCACCTTTTTGAGATTCGGTTGTTTCGATTGTTTGGTATTTTTTCGATAGCAGAACTGTTCGATATATTTACGGGGATTCTGTAGTTATACAGAATCCTAAATAGGCTATCTGTACAAATCTCTTCGGTATAATGATCGGGATTCGGTATAATCCCAGTATTGGTAGTTATCACTAGAGGCGTCACTAGCAAAAATGTTTGGGGGGGAACGAGGCATTTACCGACTGGCAGATAATTTTTACCGACTGTTTCTGCAGAAAAAATGACTGTTTTCAACAACAATAAATGACAGTTTTGAAAAAAATCGACTGTTTTTCAGAAAAGTCCCCTGATTTTCAGAAAAACCGACTATTTTGACGAAAAATCGACCAGTTTTCAGAAAAAAATACTGTTTTCATGAAAAAAATCAACTGTTTTGACGAAAAATCACGTCGCTTCGCGCCGACTCGGTTATTTTTTACCGACTGGCCGACAGCATTGGGGGGGGCGTCCCCCCCCAGTCGTGACGCCCCTGGTTATCACGAATTTGGTGAGAAAATTTGCTGAAATCATTTGGTAATTTTCTGATGCCGGAACTACTGAAGGTTAAGTTCAAGTTGAAGTTCTGTTTATTTCAAATTAAATTCAACATAAAGAGCCAATTTGGCAGAGAGAAAGCTCGAGGCCAAATGGCGGAATTCGGTATATTTATGGAGAATCCGTAGTTACACAGAATCCGAATAAGCTATCGGTTCAAAATTATTTGGTATCATGGTTGGGATTCGGTAATTTATTCAGTACGATTTCCAGGATTAGGAAGTTAACCACGAATCCTGACTTTGTTCCAGTTTCGACCAAAGTATACCGAATATGAATATTGTTCGGTAGTATTTTTTTGATACCAAAACAGTTCGGTATACAGAGATACGGTAGTTATACAGAAAACTTATCTAAACTTACGGTCTAAACTTATTCGGTATAATCACTGGGATTCGGTAACTTATTTGTTATAATTGCCAGGATTCGGAAGTTACCACAAACCTCGAAACTCAGAAGAGGTCGAGTGAAGCTCTGGTTGCAGACAAAAGGGATGATCTATGATATCATCGATAGTCCTTACTTTTATTTTGGATCCCAAAAAGAATATATAATCATAAATATTTTGAAAATTCCACCTGCAGCCCTTTTCGTAATATTCTCTATTTTGTGGAAGGGCGCCTCATTTGACGGGAGTTTAAGCCAGTATTAGGATTGAGATTTCAAAACACTAAAAGCTAGAATTTGGATTGAATTTAAATTTGGCAGGAAAAAGCAAAAAAAAATTCGCCTGCGCCACTCACTTTATGTGATAATGGGTAGTATATTGACTACACTACAGTTCCTGCTGCTGCCGGAACGTCGCTCCATCCGAATTCTGGAACTTCTTAGAGTCTCGGTATTTAATCAACGGTAAATGATAGAATTTGTAAGAGAAGTAGTTAAACTTTAGCCTACAGAAAAAATAGCATTTCGAAAAGTTTCGCCTGCAGCGCTCGATTTGATAGTAGATAGAAGCTGTTACTGCAATCATGCCCGGCAATATATTCTCCATGTGGGCTTCGCCAAAACGCCGCCTGATAGTTGGCTTATCGTCTTTCATGCTGCCCTTTATTGTTACTCTTCCTACGTAATCGTTTCTGTTCCATAATTTAAAGCTCGAATTCTTAGTTCTAGGATTCGGTAAAATTTTTTAAAGATTCAGTAAAGTTTTGGCTCTGCACCCCCCCAACGAAAATGCACTTGCGACGCCCCTGGTATGGGGGTAGTTGAAACTGGCTGGTCTGTTTGGACATTTGGAGGGGTGCTCTGGAGCTCAATATTATTGAGGCAGCTTGAGCCATTTAGGGAATATAGTACCCTAGTCAGAGGTGGTACTAGCCAAAATGTTTTTTTTTTTTGGGGGGGGGGGGCAGGGAATTTACCGACTGTTTTTGCAGAAAAAACTACTGTTTTTGCAGAAAAAACGACAGTTTCCAAAAAAACGACAGTTTCAAAAATCGACTGATTTTCAGAAAAAAATCGACTGTTTTGAAAGAAAAATGGACTGATTTTCCCCCCTGGCTGTGATGCCACTGACCCTAGTTCAAAGTTTAACCGAATAGGGCTGAGACCTGGCAGTCTAGTTACACGTCACTGATTCACTTAAACAAACAGGCCTGGAAACCCGATAAGAATGGCTTGCTTTGTTTGTCCATTTTCCACAGATCAGCCACAGATAAAATAGAGAGTAGAGGTATGCTTATTTGAACACTTTTTTAACTGTTCCGCTACCTTGACTTTGTTACTTGCATATAAAAAAGTAAAATGGAAAAGAAAAATAACAAAACTTCATAGGCTATCTGCTCACAGCCAACTATTTCAGGGTTATCCTGGCAAAAACTTGAAGTTGAAATTCAATTAACCATCTTTGATTTTGAATTTACTAAAAAGGTCCTTCCTCTTTTGAAGGCATCTGCAGGTTCGGACCACGATCTTCTCCATTGACGGTGCGTTCCTCGTGGCAAACTTTTCAAATTATAAAAAGCAAACTAGGTGTCAGTTCAGTCACTTTCAGCTGTGAATTATGAAATTATTCAAAATGTGACAAAAGCGTGATTTGTTATTACTAGTATTCATAATAAAAAATGCCTGGTTTGGGTTTTAGTTTTTTCTTCGGTGATCGTTCACTGTTAGCAGACGTTCACATAAGCATACCTCTACTGTACTGGAGCCTATACTATTTCCGTTGGTTTCTATTTTCATATGTACCCTACAGAATTAGCTTTCTAGGTTAGATGTGCCTTAGATTCACAGCAACCTGTCTAAACTAGCTAAACCTGTTGAAAGATGTGTGTTTAAAATCATATTCACTGATAAATCTTTGCTAATTCAGATATTTAGGCACTGTTGTGAGGGAACGGCATCCCGCATTGTTACAGTACAAGAGAGTGAAGGTCGATGTCTGAAAGCCAAAAGGACAAAGATCTTCTCTGTTTAAACCACTAAATGTTTTTCTGATACTGAATTCATGTTTGTTTCTAACAATTATGCAATTTGCTTTCATATTTTTCCAAGTACCTACGGTCAAACAATGATTACGTGACCGAAACAAAATTCGGGTGACCAGCCGTAACGGTTACGAAGTCCCCAGAAAATTTTTGGGTCATCACAGAAATTCATGTACTGGCAATGCAGCTTGCACTCTATTCTCTCGGAAGAAAACCTACACCGAAGAAGAAGAAGCTGGCTTTCTTTTAAGATACTGTTTACCCTTTTTGGAAGTTTATGTGGTGAGATAAAGACAACCAAAGCTGGGCAATGGAATAAGTAGGTTAAATTCTGCCGGAAATAGTATAGGCTCTAGTAATCAGTTTCATTGAATGAACTTAGCCTTTCTGATTCGTGATATCCCTGTGTGCTTGTCCCTCTATGCTTGAAAAATGAAGCAAGAACCAGGGGCGTCCCGACACCTTCCTGATAGGGATTTTTTTTCGAAGTTTTACCGGAGTTTTTCGAGGTTTTACCAACAATTCTCCATAGTGACCATCTCTGCAGAAACTCTAGAATACTGTTGTGTTCTGACTTAGATGGGCGTCCCGACACCTTCCTGATGGGGATTTTTTTTCGAAGTTTTACCGGAGTTTTTCGAGGTTTTACCAACAATTCTCCATAGTGACCATCTCTGCAGAAACTCTAGAATACTGTTGTGTTCTGACTTAGATCGTGTGCTACAAACAATAACAAAATAGGTTCTTAAAGTTTGACTGAAAAGGCAGTTTATTTTTAAAGCTGATATATGAATACACTGAAATAGTATAGGCTCTAGTAATCAGTTTCATTGAATGAACTTAGCCTTTCTGATTCGTGATATCCCTGTGTGCTTGTCCCTCTATGCTTGAAAAATGTAGCAAGAACCAGGGGTTCCGACACCTTCCTGATGGGGATTTTTTTTTTCGAAGTTTTACCGGAGTTTTTCGAGGTTTTACCAACAATTCTCCATAGTGACCATCTCTGCAGAAACTCTAGAATACTGTTGTGTTCTGACTTAAATGGCTCTTAAAGTTTAACTGAAAAGGCAGCTTATTTTTAAAGCTGATATCCGAATACACTGAAATATTTTGACACATCTGTGTGTATGTATTTTTCCACCTTGGGCTCTGGTAATAACGTTCAGTGTGCGCTGCTTGCACGACAAACAAAATTCATCCAGACGCGGAGAATTTGAATTTGAACAAAGTCCTGCATTTTCAGGGCTAAAGGTGCGACATCGGAGAAGTTACGCCTGTTTGGAAAACGATTTTCGGATGTGTCTTGCAATGAATCTGATATTTTTATTTATTGTTACGGCAGTGGCTTACATTTCTAGTTGGAAATATTTCAAGCGTAGAGGGACAAGAACATAGAGGTACTACAAATTCGAAAGAATAATCACCGTAAAGCATTTTTAATGGGTTTTCGGGAAAATATAAGTGAATAAGTGATATGGTACTAGACTGTTGGATCTCAGCCCTAGTCGGTTAAAACTAAAAACTCTTCGACCTTCAACCCACCCTACACATTTATTCGTTGCGATTTTAGCGTTTTCCATATGTTCACAACACATCCTATTTCGCATTTGTCAACTAGACTTTGACCCTGACTTTGACGTTGTTTAAGTAGGTTCAGCTCAGTCTGTCTTCAGGAGCAGAGGCGTTACTAGCCAAAATGTTTGGGGGGTGGGGGCAAGGAATTTACCGACTGACTGGTATTTTTACCGACTGTTTTTGCAGAAAAAACTACTGTTTTCAAGAAAAAAAACGACAGTTTCGAAAAAACCGACTGATTTTCAGGAAAAAACGGCTGTTTTGACGAAAAATTGACTGTTTTAATGAAAAAATCAACTGTTTTGACGAAAAATCGCGGCGCTTCGCGCAGACTCGGATATTTTTACCGACTGGCCGACAATATTGGGGGGGGGGGGGGGGGGGAGGCGCCCCCCCCTCCCCCCCCCCCCCCCCCCGGTCGTGACGCCCCTGTTCAGGAGAAATATGTCAGAAGTTGTTTCAGGCATAGGCTAGTATGCTGATATGCTGAGTTTAGTCTGTTCCATCGTAAATTAACCTAGAATTCCAGATAATGTTCAGTGTAAAGTTTAGTCCAGTCCATAGTTTGAAATCTGAAAAAAGGGAGAACCCTGTCAAAGCTAGGATCCAGCCGACAGTCCTAGCTTAGGCTCATTGTCAACCGGTGGTATGTGTTAGGATAAACACCTCACGGTTCCCCTTCTAAACCAAGATAAACATGACTAGACGAGTTTCCAAAATTGCATCATCAGCAGCCCTTTCACCCCCTCCCACCCATGAAACTTGCGAGTATCCCTAGTTTCTTGTCATGATTTTAGATTGTTCTACTCGAGAAGCGGAAGACCCAAATAATCATAAAATCCGCTAGGCGATTCACATATAGTAACAGGTTTGATCGGCCAGGAGTTTGAGCGAAACTTGGCATTCAGATTGTGTCCTAATTTTGAGCAAGCGTGTACGAACGAGAACATCGGAGAGAATAGTAAATACTTAGGTTCTTCTTGACCGTGTTCGGGGCTCCAGGATCGTTTGTGAGTTATGGCTTTTGTTTTTGTTTTAGCTGTCCAAGAAGTCCGCATTCTTTTTTGTCAGCTGGATTACGCTAACAGAGTGTCTTTGTGAGAGGCATACTAGCATCTGAAAACCACGTTGTTAGCTCTGCGCTATTACCCCTGTCGCTTCGAGTTTGGTTGAATATTGCGAGCCCAACGAGAACGGTTATATGTGTTATTGCTTCTTCTATTTTATTTATTGTTTGTTAATTATTAGTGCTCACTTGATAATTTTTTCTTGGCTTTTTGCCCCACGGAAAGTAACTGAGCTTTCAAAGAAGTCCGCAATTTAGAGTTTCGTCATCGAGCTAAATGTCGGCCCCAGTTCTAATATTTGTCAGCTTATCACCTAATCATTGTTTACAAATATAAAAAACAAACGGATTTATCCGGAATTTCTGACGTGTCTAGCATACTTTGACTTACAGCTTATGGATTTATGCTCAACTAGCAGACTCCATATTACAGGTTTAGATTTCGCGACACGTTCTTATCGATTTGTCCAGCCCCGCCTCCGATTGGTGTAAGCTCATTCGCTGGGGAGATACCCTACTTACCCACTGGTCGCTAATACTACCCTCTAAGGAAAAGGCATAGGGTATATCTCGGGGTATATACCATACAGGTTTGGGGGCATCTTGCTTGACACACCCTCTTCTTTACTATATATAGCTGCTGTCAACGTTTGGCTGCTACTCTGTGTGTATATCTAAAACAAACAACTTTTGTGTGTCACCTGTCATTAAAGCAGCTCAACGGAGCACGAATTACCAGGGTATGTCTGATAGGAGTTTGGGTGTGCAGTGGAGCTGGAAGGAACAGTGACATACCTAACTATTTCTTTTTTATTTTTATCGAAAACAAATATTATTTATTTACTGGGTTTCATATCCGAAAATGTTGTATTAAAATATTATCCGATAACCTTAAGTACCAAAAAAAATGTCCAACAACTGAACTGCTTGGTTCGGCTGTTACTCTCTGTCCGTAACCCAAGAAAATTTCTGCTCAGTTTCTTTTTTTCAGGATTCAACAACTTTACTAAAAAAAATTCATTCCGGCTTGACGACCGGTTACAAACAAAGCACATACGTACTTGAAAAACGCAACCAGTACAGATTTACTACCCTATTATATAACTAATCAAACCTTCACTAAAAAAAACTAAAAAAACTTCAAATCGCCCATACATGCCGCAAACAAGTAACCATCTTAGTTGGAACGAAGAAGAAGAGACAGGTGACTCCAAAACCAAAATGCAGAAGAATCTCTACCCTTTCGACGACCCAATCGAACAGCCAAAACAGCAGCCGTGTCCAGAATGAAATCACAGCGCCAGCTTTAACTCCAACCTGTTTCAGAGAAGAAGCTCATAAAGTCAGATATTTAAGGAAGAATCTTTCATTGCTTTTCCACGAGTTAATTTTCCAGCTTGAGCGGCTTAAGCCTGAAGAGGACCCTTGCCAAGAAAGGCCGAAATATAGGTCTAATAAAATGTAGCTGACTATCCGTTTTGCACCATCAAATATAAACAATTTACATAACTGTTTTTTCTGATGGAAAAACTTCTCGCAGACAACCGTCGACAGCGTGAGACACACCGAAGGTAGCAAAACACGGCAAGTGAGAAAATCAGCGTGGTTTGTTAGAGGGGTCAGAATCTTCCGTACGAAATCGGGGTCTCCGGGTCTAGAGATATATGAGAGTGATTATGGACGTAGGTTGCATTAATATTATAGGTAAGACAGGTCGTTTAACTAGAGATTTCTAAGCCCTCAAGTTAGTCTTGCTTTAAATGCCGCAAGCGTAATGGGCGGCGCTATTATGGCCCGTTTGCGAAGCATGTAAAGCATACGTCTTGGCGCTACTCCTAGTGTTATTTGGCTCTGATAACAGCTGACGAAGCCTAACAAGAAAAAGGTTTTGATGGGATCCCGAAAATTTAATATTTGATCCAGACAATTGGGTCTTGTAGATATTCGGCCTTCACCAGACTCCTTGAACATTTGTACTAGTAAAATTTAGAAACAGATTAAGGCCAATGGTAATCATCCTAGAAGAACAAGTTCTAGTACGGATTCAGCATCTGTGTTTACCCCTATAGCCTACGTCATATCTAATCGATCGATCGATCGAAAATCGATCAAAAGTTCCTGCCTTACTTCTGCCAATTTCTGGTTTCGGCCGGATTCGGGGCGAACTACTCGTTTGGCAAAAACTAGAACTCAAAAACGAACTCAGCATGTCTCCTTACCCTTACAGCTAACCTCTAATCGACTTGATAAAATCGACCTGATAAAACTTTTACTTTTAAAAAAATTTCCGGTTTCAGCCGGATTCCGGGCGAACCATACGTCCGGTGAGAAAATAATTGTCATAAATGGATGTAGCATGTCTTCTTACCGTAAATTGAACATCTAATGAAATTCAAATAAAACTTTTACTTTTAGCCTAACAAATTTCCCGTTTCTGGCCGGATTCCGGGCGATCTGCTTGTCCGGCGAGAAAATAATTTTCATATTTAGATTCAGCATGTCTTCCTACCCCTGGATCGAACCTCTAATCAACTTCACATTAAACTTTTACTTTTGACAAAATTTCCGGTTTTTGCCGGATTCCAGGTGAACTACTTGTCCGGTAAGAAAATAATTTTCATATTCAGATTCAGCATATTTCCTTAGCCATAAATCGACTATCTCATTAGCTTTTTTAAAATATTTGTTTCGTCCCTAATTTGGAACCCCTCCCCTCCCCTAAATATTCAGCTTATGGGGCCCATCTACGAACTCGGCCTATTGCTTGATCTGAAGAACCCTCACACCAAGTTTCATAAGAATATTATTTTGACAGCAAACCTCTAATCAGCTTCAGAAAAAACTTTTACTTTTAACAAATTTTCCGGTTTCAGCCGGATTTCGGGCGAACTATACGTCCGGTGAGAAAAGAATTGCCATAAACGGATTCAGCATGTCTTCTTACCGTAAATTGAACATCTAATGAAATTCAAATAAAACTTCTACTTTTAGCCTAACAAATTTCCGTTTCTGGCCGGATTCCGGGCGATCTACTTGTCTGGCAAGAAAATAATTTTCATATTCGGAGTCAGCATATTTCCTTAGCGATAAATCGACTATCTCATTAGCTTTTTTAAAATATTTTTTTCGTCCCTTAATTTGAAACCCCTCCTCCTCCCCGAAGTATACAACTATGAGGCCCATCTACGAACTCGACCTATCCCTTGATCCGAAGAATCCTCACACAAAGTTTCATCGAAATATTATTTTGACCCAAAAACAAATTAGCCTACTAAATTTACAATCAAATACCGCATTCCATCTAGGAAGAAGATTTTTTAGACCCGATTAGTCCCTTAACTTTTTTTTTAATGTTTATTTTTTTTATCTGCATGTACTACATTATTGAAAGCTCATTGTAGTTTTCCTTTTCTTTGTCTGTACTGCGCTATTTCCCTCTTCTTCGTAAATAAAAGTTCATCATCATCACAACAAAGAAACAAAAAAAAAATCAAAAGAAACAACCTAATCAGGTCACTTTTTTGTGAAAAAAGGAAAAAGGCTGTGATGAAAAAGAATAGTGTCAGCCTTTAATGAAAGTTTTACATTACACACTAGTCGAAGTTAACTAACGTCCTAAGAAGCCTTCCCGTTAAGCTACGTTTACACGGAGGGTATTTACCCGTACTCCGCGGGTATTTCCCCCCGCAACAGCAACAAAAACCCGGGTATTTTGGTACCCGGGTATTTGTTTGTCGAAGGGTATTCTTCGACGTCAGCAACAATAAAATTGAATTTTCGAGGAATAATTTTGATTATGCCCATGTAAAAAGTGGTCCAAATTGACACATGTTGGTATCCATTGTAGAGAGATATCCTGGGCCTTACAACCTTGTAATTTATTGCCACATGACAGTCCTCTCCCTTGAAAAATACCCGAGTACCGTGTGAACACTTTCCCTTCTCGTCTCCGGGGAAAAATACCTGCCGTGTAAATGATCTTTTACTGTATTTATGTATGTCTCACGTAAGCAAGTTTAAGTTTGCAACCCCTCTCGAAAAAAGTCCCGATTGTGCCTACTCTTCAGAGAGGGTATACGTACCCAGGCGTTCGAGGGCACACCAGTTTGATGAACTCGCTCGGCCTTTGTAGTCCTCTTGGAACAAAGATCATGTCAGTAGGAAAGATGGGCCACTCGCCAAAAAGTGCGTCGTCGAAAATCGACTATGTCGCCGCCTAGCCACCAGCTCGTCGTGAGAGTTTTGCGTGAATTTTTCGACACCAGATGGCTCTCAAAATTAGCCTTCTGATCTTGGTCTAAAGAATTTGACTGAGATCAATTAGTCTTGAAGCCACCATTTCCAATCTGTAGCACAGGTTTGGGTCATTGAGTCAAGACTAACCAAATACACTTTTCGGTGCATCTTTGGTTCAATTTTGATCTATCAAAGACTATCATGAGATGAAGAAGAAAAGGTACAAATAAAGAAGTTTTGTCCATGCCATGGTTTATGGGCTGGTCTTATCCACTTATCAGGTATTATCAGCTTGATTATCCTTCTTGTATTCCTGTTTTCACTTGATAATACAATACGCGAAATATCAACACAGTCTGAGTAGTAAACGAATAGACACGGTGAAAGTGCAGAAATCAGTGGGAGATTGTCAACAGAGCAACAATTTAACGCAAGAGCTGACCACCAGCCGGTGCCACTTTAAGCGACTCATGGGGATTATGGGAGTGGCCAATCTTCCTCGGTTTCATTATCTTTGCTCTTGGAAGTGGAGTTGTTTGTGAAAATGGGCGAAGCGGTGGTGCAAAGAAGTGTTTCTTTTTCTAGAATGGCGGAAGCTCATCAGGCCGTCGCCTTCTCTTTCTCGGTGACCCACGAGGGCGTAGCTGTCAATTTCGATAATGAGGTGTTGAAGCTGATTTTCAACTCTGGTGTGAGATCCTGGAAGAAGAGGATTGTGCGACTCAAGGTATGTGCAAAAGAAGAAATGATTTTAGTTCTTAGGATAAAATATGTTGTTCTTAGGATAGAATATGTTTCCACCAATTCTGGAAACAAGAGTTTTGACCCCAGAACGGCCATGCCGAGAATGCAGCTTTAGTATTTTTGATTGTTAGTTATTATTTTAAAATTATGGCTATTGTTATTAATACAGTAGAGGTATGCTTATGTGAACGTCTGGTAAATGTGAACGATCGCCGAAGAAAAAACTAAAACCCAAACAAGGCATTTTTTTCAATAAATACTGATGATAACCAGTCATGCCATTTGCACTTTTTATGGCACTTGCCTTCCGGCCAAGTGCCATATACCGATCACATTTCCGTCGATCGGTCGGTCGGTCGGTCGGTTAGTCCGGTGTTTGCGAGTTAGGGTACTTCCAGATAGGCTAGGACGATGAAACTTGGCAGGCATATCCCCCGACCAAACTAACTTGGAAATAGTCACTTGCCCGATCCGACCATCGTGGGGGGAGGGGGAGGTGGTGGAATCCGGAAAATAGGGACATTCATAACTTTCGAACGGGTGATTGGATCATAATGAAACTTAATATCTGGAAAGACCTCTTGTCTCAGACTTATTTCAAGTCCGAACCGGATCCGATGAATCTGGGGGGAGTTAGAGGGGGGAACCGGAAATCGTGTGAAACTCTCAGAGTGGAGCGATCGGGATGAAACTTGGTGGTAAGAAAAAAAACAAGCTCTAGATACATCACTGACAGAACTGGACCGGATTATGACACTGTGGGGGGAGTTGGAGGGGGGTTCCGGAATTCCGGCGATCCGTAGTTAATGTACTTCCAGGTGGGCTAGGACGATAAAACTTGGCAGGCGTATCAGGGACCCGACCAAACTAACTTGGAAATAGTCACTTTCCCGATCCGACCATCGTGGGGGGAGGGGGAGGTGGCGGAATGCCGAAAATAGGGACATGCATAACTTTCGAACGGGTGATCGGATCTTAATGAAACTCGATATCTGGAAAGATCTCGTGCCTCAGATGTTTCATTTCAAGTCCGGACGGATCCGACGAATCTGGGGGGGATTTGGAGGGGAGAACCGGAAATCGTGTGAAACTCTCAGAGTGGAGCGATCGGGATGAAACTTGGTGCGAAGAAAAAGCACACGCTCTAGATACATCACTGACAGGACTGGGCCGGATTCGGACACTGTGGGGGGAGGTGGAGGGGGGTTCCGGAATTCCGGCGATCCGTAGTTAATGTACTTCCGGCTGGGCTAGGACGATAAAACTTGGCAGGCATCTCAGGAACCCGACCAGATTAATTTGGAAACAGTCGCTTGCCCAATCTGACTATCGTGGGGGGAGGGGGAGACGGCAGAATCCGGAAATTGGTAGCATGCATAACTTTCGAATGGGTTATCGGATCTTAACGAAACTTGATATCTTGAAAGACCTCATGTCTCAGCATGTCCCATTTCAAGTCCGGACCGTATCCGATGAACTGGGGGGAGGGGGGGCTCGGAGGGGAGAACCGGACATCTTGTGACACGCATAGAGGGGAGCGATCAGGATGAAACCTGGTGGGAAGTACAGGCACAAGTCCTAGGTGCATCAGTGACAGAATCGGACCGGATTCGGGTACCAAGGGGGGGGGGGGGAGAGCTGTAGGGGGTGTCTGGAATTCCGGTCCTAACTATGCTGGAGCATTAGAAACTTGACATCATTGGGTTAGACATCGTCACTCTCCGATCCGACCATCCCTTAAAGAACTCATCTTAACCCCCAAGTACAAAAAAACTTTTAAGCAAAATTTACTTTTTCACGGTCGCCATGAGCACATGATCCTTTTTGCCTCAAGGGTTTTGCTTAGAAATTAATTTTTAGCACCCTCAAAGTGCGCATCTCAAACCAAAAGTAAAAAAAAAAGCTTTTGACCGTCACTTCCATCCTCTGACCCAGCCTAGCAAGTTTGGCGCATCTTAACGGAAAAGGGAAAATAATACTTCTGACCATCACTTCCATCTGACCCAGCCTTGCAAGTGCCATATGAGCTTCCAGCTCTTGTTGAATATTTTGCTAATTCACTGATGAAAGTGACTGAACTATCAGCTGATTTTGGTGTGACGCAACTTGAATGGAAAAGATGGCGGTCCGAACCACCAGATGCAGTCAAAAGAGGAAGAAGATTTTTTTGAAATTCAACATCAAAGAAAGTGTATTGAATTTCTATTACAACTTTGTGCTAGGATAACCCTGAAATACTTGGCTATTAACTGATATTAAGTTTGTATTTTTTCTTTTCCATTTTAAATGCAATTGACAAAAGCAAGGTAGTGTAACAGTTAAAAAAGTGTTCACATAAGCATACCTCTACTGTACATGTACAGTAGAGGTCACCGAACCCAAATTAAATAACCTCGAAATAGCCTCAAAGGAAATTTCTGTGTATTTCTGACAAGGTATTAATTGTCAAAAAGTTAGATTTTAATGAGCTAGGACCTAGTCAGGACTGCGCAGAAATTTCCTTTTAACAATTCTCAGGCCAATTTGGAGGTTATGTAATTCGAGGTAGGCAACCCTTACTGTACGCGTTCACCGTAGCGAAGATGGAGACTTAATACGTCTTCAATCAATCAATCAATCAATCTTTATTATTCGAAAAATATTCCTTACGGTATCAACAAAAAACCGAATGTTTGTTCTCTCGTCAAACATAACTATATACAATTTAATTTAATTAACTCGCTTGTTAGCGGACTGTCGAGTGTTTAAAAAAATTGCCGGTTTTCGAAATCGCGACAACACTCTGTCGGCTTCCGTAAAGACTGACAACGGCGTTAAGGCACCGAATGAATTTTGTTTCGGGTGTTCCCACGGCTAAGTTGTTATAAGCAAAGGAAAACGCTTGTCGTTATCTTTAAAGCAGAAGTCGCAGTCAGGGCCGTATCGGGGGGGGGGGGGGGGTAGAGGGTTCGACCCCCCCCCCCGAAACCTACACAAATACTCGTATTTTTTTTACTCCACCCGGGAGCACCCCCCCCCCCCCCCCCAAAATAAATTCCTGGTGACGGACCTGGTCGCAGTAACGCAGCATCTATTCCAGACATACGTCCTTTAATACTCTGCGGGGCCTTCAAAAGATTCACTCCAGCCCTTTGTCTTTGTTTGAAAAGAAACATGGACAAACTTCCATGGCCGATATTTCTGACCAGTGAGCTTCTCGGGAGCCATTAGTGGGAGCCCCATACGCCTTGAAAAGAGCCAAACATGCAAAAATGAGTGTAGTGTCGTGGTGTTAGGGTTGACAAAAATCACATAAGAAGTTCGAAAACTCGGAATAGAGAAAGGATGGAACGATTAAAGTTGCGTTTTCGTTTTTACGGAGCGTATCCAGTGAACATTTCAACACGGGTTCCGTGTTCTGTGGCTTCAAGCATTTTTAGCTCCCATGTTTCTTTCGAGTTCAACACCGAATCCAAACACAAACGGACTCGGTAGAGTATCAAATCCTGTGCCGGGTTCCCTTATGCAAAACACGGGCGCTGAAAACGGGTGACAGCGCAACGTGTTAGGATTCGAGTTGAACACGCTAATTGCTGAAAACGCAACCTAAAGGACGTAAAGTGATTCTGCAACAAAGGTACGAGGGGTCCTTTAAACACCTAATCCAAACATTCAGTTTACCTTCTCTTAGGGAGCGCTTGCCACGGGTTTGTTTAGATTTGAACTCGATTGCCGAGTTGCTGTTTTGGCTCGAGGAAAAACCCACGCGCAAAGTCTTCTTTTCTAGATGGCGGAATTTTCCTAGATTGATTAGCAAAGAATTACAAGACCTAACTGATATTTTTTGTATGTCTTCAGAGGTACCACACTGGTCTTGGTTTTATAATTTATTTGTATTTGTAATAAACAGTTGATTAGATGGAAATAATTATTTTGGCCCTTGGCTTCCTACGTGCCATTACAGCTGTCCGGGATAATCGGCTGAGATTTAGTCCATACAGAGTTATTTCAAACCTAGGAAATTTGGTGGTTTTTTTTTAATTTGCTTATTGTTTTACGGTGTTTTTAGTGGTTTTGAACATTCATAGTGACAGTAGGGATGGTTAGCATTGTGTGTGTGGTAGAAAGACCTTTTCTTGTGGCCCGCTTTAAGCAGGTTAGTTCAGTTCGCTACGGTTTCAGTATCAGCCGAGGCTAACCGTATTGTCTTCCTAGAATGGAATCAAGAACGGTGTTTTCCCCGGCTCACTTGGTGGCCTTCTGGTCGTTGAATCTGCTGTCGCCGGGTCATATCACCATGGATACGACCCTTCATTTGGACTAATTGACAAGCTGGTCCAGCACATGCCCAGGTATGAAATAATAGTTGCGTTTTTGCAGAAACCTTGGTATCTGTTACCATGGTAACTGGATCTGCAATTAGTCGCTTTTGCAGTTACCGTTGTGTCTGCGCGGTTTGAAGTCATCCCAAAAGAAAAACTGACATCCAGTCACATCACTAAGTGCCAAACTTCTTTCCAACCAATTTGACAAAATCCTAGGCTCTATTGTTAGTGATGATGAAAGTGAGATGACTTTTTCAGATACCACGATCAGTTACCACGGCCCGACCTATAACTGTAAAAACACCTTTTGACCGTGGTATCATATACCGCGGTAACGGCAAATCGACTTTAGACCGTGGTATCAGAAAAAAACGCAACTAATGTTTTCCCGATTAATTGATCGTGACTGAAGGACAGTCAGCACCAGTAACTTTTTCTAAGTTTCTTGCATTTCAAGATACCGACATGCTCTTCTTGCTTCTCAGTTCTCGATTTCGACAAACACACTAATTTAGCCACCCATTAATGCCTGTTAATACGGATCGAACTCGAGCGCACGTTTTTGACCAATCAGGAAGGTAAACGGAGGACGAGAATCGGGAAGTGACTATCGGAGCAACTTCTCGAATCTGACAAAAATGCAAGAAAAGGAGAATTGAAGTCATCTAAAAAAAAAAAAAGGGAAATAGAAGAATTGAGAGAAAAAACGATTGAGATAAAAAGTGTTATGCATTCTTCATTTTGTATGACAAAAAGGTCAACTTCAGCGGTAACGCTGTGACAGCTACTTTTGAAAAATAAAATTCTATTCTATTCTATTCTATTCTATATCATTACGGCCATGATTAAGAACTTCTGTTAAATGTAAAAATAGGTACGGGACTCCAGAAGCTTTGCGGAGTGAACTGATCACTCCTGAGAGCAGGGTACTTCGTTAAAGTACATCTGTATAGGCCTATCGTTGAACATACACTGGCGAGAGATCAGAAGCTTTCCGACAAGAAGCTCTTCGCGCATTTGGGCTTCCCCTGTGACTCGGTGCTAGGTCTATTTATGGCTTCTAGCAGACGATGGAGGGAACAAAAAAAAACGCCAGACGGACTCGGACTACCAGTGCAGAAAAGAGGTTATTTGACCTGAGTTTTGGAACTATATGTGATACTCATCCGGGAAGATATACTAACGGTATATTGGCTTACACGGCCAGATATACTGGCCGGTCAGTCCTTGCTAGTGAAAAGCACAGAGACATACTGCCCGAACCAGCACCGGTGACAGGATGGACGCGGCACCAGAACCTCTTGGTGCCAGTGAAGGGTCGTACTAACCGATATTTGAATTATTTTGTACCATATAATACTTAGAAAATTAACAAGAAACAGGTGGATTCAAAGTGACATATTTTTTGTAATGATTGTAGATGTTCAAATTGTTTTAACCTGTTAAATGTAATGGTCGACATATTTTGTGCCAATTCGGTGCTACAAGTTGTATCAGTAAAACTGTATCTATCTATAATGCATATTGCTTATTGCTTGAACACCGAAAAAATATTATTGGTAGTAAACCGGGAAGTGTTGCTGGGTCGGCCACGTTTGCCGAATCATTCACGATCCATCTCTACACCCTCAGAGATTTGGGAGTATAGAGCAAGTACTTGATTTTGTTTTTGTTGGTTTCAGTGACTCGAAAGAGATGAAGCTTGCTGCTTCGCTGGCTGTTGGCTTCGGCGGATGGGCTACCGTTGTCCTCAGTGTTCGACAGATCTTACGTCTACTCTTCATGTACCAAGGTAAGAGGTTCAACATTTGGTACTCGACAGAACTGTCGGCCCCTCCCCTCTTAGATACAGGAGGGGTACCTGACCTCGTTTTTACACTACCTCGATTTTTGCCTCGAAAATGTTGAGATGAAATGTAGGATACATGCTGTCCTGACAGTCAAGAGGCAAAATATTACTTTTTTCGTAGTCATGTGTCCAAAAATATTCAAATTAGTGCCTTTTATTTGTTTTGAAGCTGCTTTGAAAAGGGATTTTCTGGCTATTGCCTCTGCTAACTCTTCCTTTTTCATCATTTTGTATATCAATCGAGGCAAGGTTAGAATGAAGGGATCTTGTTTGAAAAGAAAAATACGTTTAACTAGAAATATTGAAGCAATGTTTATTTATCCAGTGTGTAAACCATTCAATTAGCTTCAATATAGTATGTTTGTCATATTTGTTGGTTCCTTTTTAAGCCAGATAGATTATTCTGAAGGAAAGACTTCTCTGGAAATTTGAAATCTTGTCTGAGGTTGGATACCCCTCCTGTAGATGACGATCAGTTTAAAACGCGACTAGCAAAACGTGCTTGAAAGAACTTGTAGTGCTTCTGAGTAATCCAGTGACGTAATTAGTAATCAATGACGTCTCATTAGGCGTATTCTCGCCGTTCCCCGAGAGGACTCCTTTTGAGGTATCCCCGCGTTTTTGTTTGTCCCAAGGACTGACTCCCCGTTTTCTCTCGAGTTCCCACGGACAGGGAATGCTGTGATCATCATCACCATCATCAAGAAGGACTCCCTTTCAGATTCGGAATGAAATCAACTTTTGCTGGTGTTGGTGCAATGCAAAATTAATTGAAAACAATCAGAATAAATAAACCCAAAAATAAAGTGGATCCAGAGTAATTCTGTCGACTGCATATTTTTTGTCGATCAAAATACGTTTTGGAAGCATTCCATGTGTTATCGTTGTTTTCCGTACGCGGAGTCCGCGTGGAGTGACTCCCTCTATTCTCGCTGTTCCCTTAATTCCCCGAGGACTCCTCGGGGAACGGCGAGATTACGGCTATTGTCATTTTTGTCCAAAACACGCCAGTGATCCTCGGGAAGAACGAGAAGACGTAGCACTAACGACTCAAACTCAACAAGTCAGTACTGTGTTAACCAATCGCGGCGATGTATGAGAGCAGCTGTGATACCGCTTCCGGCTCTTCCGCTAGGTACAGGGCGATTTTGCATCGACAAGAAGAGTTAGTCGTCAAGAGTATTGACCTTACTTAAGACCTTAGTTCCTAGAGAGCGATGGCGCGCAGAGCGTCGACGAAGCGTGTCCATTCGTCCCGAAGCGATGCTGTGGCGGTGACGTACTCCAGTTCAGGTTCTAACGAGGTGCAAGTCGTCCTCGGATCTCGGTCATAGGACGGTCTAATGTGATTTTGGACGGTATCGTTTCTTTCTCCCGCCTGGCCTCCAGTCGTAGCGGTTCTCTTGCATACGAAGGACATTTACCTTGCATAATTGAACAGATATTTTATTATTACTCCCTAAACATTTTGTATCCCACCATGCCTGGCACTTATATTGACGTACTCTCGTATTTCAGTAAAATTCTATCTTACTTTAACAAGGAGCACTGTGGCGCCATAAGAGGTAGCGGAAAACCTGAGATAGGCGAATCCGGATTCGAATCCAGGATTCCTCCTTTTGGCCGGATTCTAACTTTCTGCTTGTCAGGCTGGATCCGGATTCGAACCCGGATTCCAAACCTTGAATCTTACGAATCCACTCCAGTTCCGCTTTCCCAATTTTTACATACTGTGCTTAAGGTATTGTTCATAACGAGCCACAAATTCTTTCCTGGTTACCGAGAGGAAACCCATATGACAACAAGCACATATGACAACCTAGAAATATGGTTTACATCGTCCAAATAACTGTCTCATGTGCCTTAGGGATCGGTATTTTTTTGTCGGCTCTGATTTTTAAACTGTAACCCATGCGGTTTACATGGTTCGATTTTTATGATTGCCGAGTTCGAATCCGGACTCGATTCCATATTAGAATCCTCAGCATCAAATCGTCGTCGGCCTACACAAGATTATTTTCATTCTAGGCCAATAGACCAAGTTGTCCAGTGTTATACAATTTTAGTACGTAAATAAATACTTGAATACTTGATTCGGAATCGGATTCGTACCTAGCCCTGGATTCGGATTCGGAATCGAATCCTTTCATGATTGGATTCGCCCATCTCTGCGGAAAACACGATCTTAGATTGAGGGCAAGTAAAATTGGCGTGTAAAAGCATTTGCGGTGGTAGACCGTATCATGTTTTTTTGAAAGTGTATGTGGTCGAAATAGCTCAGTTAGAATTTCTTTATTTTTAGGTTGGATGTTTGAAGAAAGGGGCGCTGGGCGCACCGTCTCCATTCCAACCCGGGTGTGGCTTTTGGCTGTCAAGGTACTCACCAGCTATCGAAGGCCCATGCTCTACTCCTTCCAGGGAGCCCTCCCATATCTCCCCCTCCCAAGTGTAGATGAAACCTTGACAAGGGTAAGTGCCATATTTGTTTCACATCAAGTCCGTATCCAACAGTTAACATGACTACATAAGGATACGAAATTTAAACAGACAGCACATTGGATGGAAGTGTTACAGAATATTTTCATTAGCCTACTCTTCTTTTACTACATAAAATATGATTCATTTGCTCCTTACATTGTGGTCGCCGTCAGTTGACATCGCAGTTGATCTTTTTCAGACTTTGTACTTTTTTTTCGTATTTTCGTAGTGATGGATTTACGGAAAAGTAACGTTTAAAGCAGGCATGAGGGGGTTCTTAGATCTGAGCCTTAACATCAGTTCGCCAATTTTTTTATGCCTGGTTGAAAAGTAACTCTTTTGCCACTAAAAATATAAAACATAAAACATATAAATATAAAACGGTAAAAGTAAAAATATAAAACATCTTGGATTGTAAGGGATAAGGGAAACATGAAGATGAAATAGAGAACTTAGTTCAAATAACTTGTTATTTAATTAAATTAATTTGATTAATTTTTTTTATGTAGCGCAATAAATTATTGTAAGTAACATTAAGTAAGGAATCTTGTTGTTTTTCCCTGTATAAGAGGCAACCTTGACAAGGATAAGTGCCATAATTGTTTCACTTGAAGTCCGTACCCAGACCTGGAGTTGAATCCCAGTCCCATCTTCATCTTTGTTTCAAAAAGTCCCACCTTTGTTTGGCCTCTTCTGGACGAGACCTTATCTCAGCGGTCTCTTCCTGTGTATAAACAGACTCCGAGCAACGAAAAATAAATGCACGAAGATCTTCCAATGTTTGTAAGGCTGCATTATTTTCGAGTTGGTATTTAAAATCACGAATACCTCTTCACTTAGGTATTTCCTGAAGAGTCATTATGTCCTGGAAGGAATTTAAGAATCCGGTATCGCGGAAGTGTACAAAAGAGTGATATCCGCTGAGACTTGACGTGAGAGAATCAACAACCTAGTGCCGTTCTAGCTCACGTTCTCCTGACAATCTCAGGAGAAGGTCACTACTCGTTTAAAAATAAAGCCTGTGGCCAAATGCTTCGCTGATCTGATCTGATCAAAGAAAATATCTGATCTGATCGAAGAAAATATCTCTTTCAAAAATATTTACTCCGCTTTTTGAAAAGGACGGGTCATAAATAAATTACTTACTTACTTACTTAGTATGTTTTAACGGTTTCAAGATTGGAAAGGTCGCGTGCATCTATTTTTTTCCTGGATACAAATATCAGTTCGAGAATCTCATAGTATTAACTGGGGTGTCCAGGGTTAACTTGAGTGGTTTCCAGCTTGGTGAACGTAAACCTCCGCCGGGGTCAGAGACCTAATATGGTAGCGTAGGCCGGACGAGCGGATCTTCGAATGCGGGATATACTACATCCCGAAAGTGTGGTATAGGACGGGATAAGACGAACACCACTAACTATATTGAAGATAACATTAACTCTACATAGGTTTTGCTCAAACACTTGTACATAAATAGCAACTTATCTTTTGGTCTGCTCTGGATCACGGCAACGAAGGAAGAGAGTGGATATCGGTCTTGTCTGGTCTATATCCTTTTGTAGCGCGCCCCAAAAACCTCCGCGCCGCCCCGGAAGCAAGGATGCTCCTTTGTCCAGCGGAACCCCAAAACCGGCTGGACGCGCGCTGGAACATACGTTCTTCCGGAGAAACCAAACCCTTGTATAGCCACCTAACAATTGTGAAGCCTATAGTGAAATGAAAAAATCCCTCTTTAGAGTTCAAGTAATTCAGTATATCCAGATATGAGATGCAAAGACTGGCTGGCTGTTCAGTTAAACTTTAAGTTTGCTCCACGGATGCACAGTCCGTGATATCAGGTGTGACTACTAACAGGAAAAGAATGACTACTTTATTTTAGTACCTAAGAAGTGTGCGACCCTTGATGGACGATGACCAGTATCACCGCATGGAGCGCCTAGCTCGTGAGTTCAGGAACGGCATTGCCAGGAAACTCCAGCGCTACCTAACCCTGAAGCGCATGTAAGTACAGTACTTCGCCATTTTCATGCACTTGCTTTGACTAAAGTTATCTACCAGTCAGCCAAAGTAGGTACATGTAAAAAAAAATCTTGCAGTATTTGCTACTGGGATTATTTTGTCTCTAAAAGGAAAATCTTATCTCTAATTCGGATTAGTATTATCTCAGTAGAGATAAGATTAATCCCAGTAGCAAATACTGCAGTTAACTTAATCCTTACTCGGAGGAACTTTTTACAGTGTAATTAAGGGCCTCTGAAAACAGCTGAATAGGTATTTTGTATCTTCATTCTGTCATTTAGCCCGAAACTGCACTGTTCACATTTAAGGAACTTTTCAAATCATGCCTCTACTCTAACTCATTTTACCCTACATTTTGGTTATCTCTCAAGCTAGGTTATACCTCCTGGAGCACTGGCTCCATTCAAGTTCATTTGAGGTGACGTGGCAGCCTTTCGGAGGGTAGCGGGTCAGTTGGTGCGGAGAACCTATTAGTTGGTATAACCAGGATCGAACTTCACCTAATGTAGGTTCGTTCGATCCTATGATTCTCACAAAAAGCTGTTCCTCTCAGCCCCTGCTTTGGCCGATGGGAGTATGATCGGAGCAGACGTAGACATAGCGGAAACCTCCTTGAGAATAATACGCTGGATTTTACAGCTGCTATGCTGTTGCAATAGAGCAAAATAACACTAGTGAGTAGCGCCAAGACCTATACTTTCCATGCTTTGCAAAAGGGCCATACTCGTAGCGCCGCCCAGTACGCTTGCGGCATTTAAAGCGAGACAAACTTGCGGGTTTAGAAATTTCTAGGAAAGAAAAGGTGCGGTCTGCACACACCAAGGAAACAATGGTGGCTGTATCGTTTTTTTGCAATGTTCAGAATATGAAGTTATCGGAGCCAGCGTTGGTGAACGACTGAATGAGTTTCAGTGGGGACGTTCTCTATCGCTAGTGGTGCTAGTATCGCTGCTATTCGAGCGTGTGTCAAGTCTTGGCGCAACTCCCTAGTGTTGTTGTGCTGCTGTTGCGTCAGCGGCGAAGCATAACGATAAGATTGAGTTCGAAGTTCACTTTCTGTTTAGGTGGTCTACTAACTACGTCTCCGATTGGTGGGAGGAGTATGTGTACCTCCGTGGACGTTCACCAATCATGGTGAACTCCAACTTCTACGGAATCGATGCTATTTTACGCCACCCAACTTCCATTCAGGCAGCTCGTGCGGCGAACATCGTGTACTCGTCGATGCTTTTCAGGCGAGCATTGGAGCGCCAGGAAATTGAACCGGTAAGAGAATGAAAGTGGGAAGACGGGTTATTTGCAGCGAAAATACTGCCAAGAAAAAGTTACCGACTGGTTTTCTGTAGGGAGTAATTAATTTTTCGGTAAGTTTATTATTGATCAGCCTGCGCTGTTCAGAGCAACTAAAATTCGTTCTATCTTCACAAGCTCGGGTCATAAGCATGAAAGTATTTGTGTCGATTAGACTTGAACTTCCCGTGCGCCTGACAAAGTTCGTGGAATTTGATTTCTTACTTATAAATAGAACTTGATGTGCCGACAGACGCCCGACGAAAGCATAGAAATTTTGTTTCTTCTGTATTCCTTGCGTATAAAAAGAACCCGATGTGCCATAGAGAATACCGAGGCCCGACAAAAAGCGTGCAGAATTCAGTTTCTTCTGTGTTTTGACCGACAAATGTTTGCAGAACTTTATTTCTTGCGTATAAAAAGAACTCGGTGTGCCGAAGAGTCGACCGACGCTCGACAAAAGCATACAAAAGTATATTTGGGATTTGGGATTGGGATCCAAAAAATTTAATAGTTGATCCAGACAATTGGTCTTGTAAATTTCCGGTCTTCGCCAGATTCCTTGAACATTTTTACTATTAGAATTTAGAAAGAGAATAAGGCCATTGGCTAATCATCTGAGAGAACTAAGTTCAGATATGGATTCAGCATGTGTACTTACACCTATTCGTCATATCCACTTTGACGAAATTGATCAAAACTTCCCTTCCTTATACTTCTGCCACATTTTCGGTTTTCAGTGGAATTTTGGCCGAACTACTTGTCTGGCAAAAATGTAAAGTTCAAAAACTAATTGAGCATATCTCCTTACCCCTATACCGAAGCATGGAGCTTGCTGTTAAATCTTTAATCACCCAATTCACAAGCTCATAAGGTAACTACTACGGTTGAAAAATTGCAACCAATCCGGTGTGCAAACCGATGAGTTTTGTCCCTTCTTTTGTAATCTTCGAAAAGGATGCACAAGCCAAAAGTTCTTACGCTTTGTTTTTTTTGTTAATTACAATGTTTCAGAAATAAATTTGGCGTAAGGCACGACAGGTTTTGGGTTAATGAAATTCCATCGATCCATCAATCGGTCGTCCTGAGCCTCGTTTTTGTTGCAGTAGCGCTGCCGCATCGCTGCTGCAGCACTTCTTTGCTTTTGCACAATATGCGTTTTTGGATTCACTTTCTTCTTGCTTGAAGCGGCAGCGCTGCAGCACCTTGCAGGGAAGCACGGACTTGGTCGGGGAGCAAGTCCGTGATTCTCGAGAAGCGCTGCCGTCTTCCTCGGAAGCACTGCAGTGCAAAAACGGATGTAGAAAGAATCAGTTCGGAATCGGCCGAGAAGTGGACCTGCAGCATGCAACAAAAACGAGGCTCTGGTAAGAAGGCAATACAACTTGTCTCGACCTCTGCAGTGTGAGATTAAGTTGCACACATGAACGGCATGCTGAGAGAGAGAGAGAAAGGTTCATTTACACAACAATCGTAGCTCAGTGGCTAATTTTATGTTGTACTACAAAACATGTCATTATACACTACTATACAAGGACGTAAAAAAGGGCACGAAAGAGTTCTAGTAGCGATTTGTCCGAGCACGCACAGGCACAAGTTTTAGTTTCTGTCCCGTGCAGCTGACTGTCGGGGCTTCTGGGGGTGAAATGTCACGGTGAGCAGGGTTAGACAGCAGCATTTTGCCAAACCTCAGGATAAGGTCACCCAACCGGAGTTCCAGACTTTGGGGTTCAAGGGTTGCGAGGGCATCATGGCCTACCAGATGTTGGTAGGCTAATAATAGTAGAATAGTAAAATCCTCACTACTTACAACATCACTGACCCACTTACATCAGTTGGACAACTTATACAGAATTACAACAATAAGATTAAGCATCAATGGGAGAGCATTCTTCTACAATAGGATAGTTTTATAAATAGTATAATGTTGTCTTAGTCTCTATGTTGTGTCTGGTTTCCTCTTGTTATAGTGTTTCCTTGTTATAGTGTTTCCTTCTTCTTTTCTTTCTTTATTCATACTCCGTCTATGCCATGTGCTTTTGATGGGTGAAAAATAAAATTATTATTATTATAATATTGGTAGGTAAATCATGGTAGGCTAATATTATTGCTCTTTGACCACTTTCAATCTAGCGGAGTCAATAATATCCGACTTCGTTTTAGATCATGGTGCAAGGAATGGTGCCCTTGTGTTCTTCCCAGTATGAGCGCATCTTCAATACTACCCGAATTCCTGGTATCGAAACGGATAAGATCGTCCATCTACCAGACAGCACGCACATCGCTGTGTACTGCGGTGGGAAGTTTTGGAAGGTGAACCTTTATCACAAGGGACGCCTCTTGAAGCCAGCTGAGCTCGAAATGTGAGTTACACCACCTCCCAACTTTCATCCCTTTTTGTTCCCAAGTTTTGTTACATGTTCCTGTTTGCCATACTACAACAATGGCGGATTTTGAACATTGAGCAATTGATAAAACAAAACTTCAGTCAATCATTTATTAATACCAAAATATCCATTAGATAGCATAGGCTGACGACAAAGTAATCATACACTACACGACAAAAAGAGACAATTAGAATATTTATATACAATTGGTTTGTCAAATTAATTAAAATACAACACTAGATATACGGTAAAACACTAAAATACATTGTCGAATTTTAATAATATTGTCTGTAGGCCTATCGGTTATTCCTTTGTTTTTGTGTCGTCTTGATAGTGTTGAATAAAATAAGGTACAAACGAGTAGAGATATCTTGTTGATGCCTTGACGGGTGGTTGTTTTAAAGTTCAATGGGCACATCAAACTACCCCGATCCCACTGTGTAACAACCTAGGAACAATGCTTACCCCTTAGATCAGCAGCTTTTTCAACAGTTTCCGCTCTGTGATATTTCAAAGCGTAATTTTTTGGGCCAGTACATGCTCAGTTTACTTGCTTGGGCAGAGATAAAAGTGATGTTTCTTATAATACTTAGTAGATCTTTATTTTATGCATAAATCAGCTTGTATAATTCAGAATTGAATAGGTTATTTGTTTTTGAATGATTTTTGTAGCTATGTTATTTTTTATAAGCTTATTGCATATTCTGGTACATTTTATAAAGCAAGTTAATCAAGGTTCACAACACAATTCCACAAAAAAAACTTTTAATAGGCACTATAAGCCATGGAACTTCTCATGAAACACTATAACAATCATGTAAACTGCATCTGCGGCTTGACTTTGGTGACATCTCAAATATATCCTTTTCTATCAAGCATTGCTGGGAGTTTTTGAATTTCCTGCCACGATATCCCAGCTCCTAAGATTTGGATCGTCGAAATGCCAGAGAGGTAAAGACAAGGGATAACAAGAAAACGGCCGATCTTCGTAGTGCCTTCTACAGGAAGTCGGAAATGTTTATTTGTGAAGCATTCAATACAAAGTAAAGCATTAGAAGTGTCCATTGTGCTTTAACTTTCGCTTCCCAGCTTCTAGATTTGAGCGTGTCCTCGGACGATTCTCGGTGATTTCTTCGTATTCTGGGAGAATATGCCTGTGCATTTCAGATGGAGGCATTCGTACCCGAATTTCAGGTTCGTAACCCTCTTGGTGGTTTGAGTTATAACAAAAGAAATACTCAAAGTATATAGTTAAACATATACCAAATTCTGTTGAAAATTCTCTGTGAAAAAACAACAAGCTAAAACTCGAACAGATTTCCGCTGAAATATAATAATAATAATATATTGCAAAAACAATAAGGCCACAAAGCCTCTACAAAGCTCTTTTAAAAACATTTAGGGTCATATATTTGGGACAGAAACATTTCATCATTTTCTTTCTTGAATCGGCTCAGTGATGGAGAGTTTGCTGTATCTTCGGGCAGTTGATTCCAACGGGGCGGCACGCGGTTTTGAAACTCCACATGTCTTCCAAGTTTTCGTTGCGACAGGCCACCCTCAACAACACAATCATTCACATCTGTTCCATAGATATCTCTGGGACTTTCGATAATGTCGACACTCTCAAGCTTTGTATTCGCTTGCTCTTTCTGGCGTCAGTTCTTCTACTATTTGCCTTTTGCAATATTGGTACGCAAATTCTGCCGTTCGGTTAAAATGGCAGGATCACCTATCGGAAAATATTCCAGTGAACCATGGAGTTCGCCGAGGTTAAGTTTTGTCGCCATATATGTTCAAATGTGAGATTTGTGGTTACTTGGACTCTCTTCTACTTCCATATCTGTTCAAGGAGATTTCCATCAGCTATATTGCGTATGCTGATGATATCTTCTTCGTCAGCCGTACAAAATCGACCCTGTCTAAAAATATGAAAACTTTAGCTAACAAACTCTCGCACTTGATCTGAGATAAATCTGTCAAACTGTGAATATCTTTGTTTCAGTCGGACAACAGCCTCTGAGCTTCCTTCTGTTGCAATTGGTTCTTTTTATATTTTTTCGTCCGAGTCGCTGAGATGCCTCGGCTTCCATTCAAATCCACATTATCTTTAACTTGCATTCCTATCGTAAAAAGTGTATCTAATTCCATTCGGTTTGTGTACGGGCGGTTGGTCCCAAATAGAGGAACACATTCACGTAAGACGCTCGGAAGGTTGTATAGCGTTTTTTTGCCCCATACATTCGCAATTGTTCCGGAATCTACCCTACCCTCAGGAAAAAACTGTAAAAAAATTTGAGAAGTTGTTTCTTTAAGTATTGTAAATTTGTGACGTATCTTCAAAATCCTTGCGTGATTGTAAATTGGTTTCAAATTTAAATGTTCAGGATAACACCAATACACTTCTTCGTTCGCATTCAAATCTGCTCACCCTCCCCCAACTGCCCTGTCAGCCCACGACATTACTAGCCAGTTTTTGGGATCCCAAAATGTAAGGGGAGGGATACCTGTGACTTCGTAACAGTTGTCCGTCTGTCTGTCCGTCTGTCAGCACGATAACTCTCAAAGGGGCAGAGATATTTTCATCGAACGTGGTATGAGGATCCATCTGGTCAAAGTACAGGTCAAGTTCGTAGATGTGCCCTGTAGCTCCATATTTACGGGTGTGGGAGGGGTTTCAGTTTGAGGGATGAACAAAAAAGTTCTAGAAAGCCAATGAGATAGTCGGTTTGGGGGTAAGAAGACAGGCTGAATCTGTATATGAAACTTATTTTCTCGCCAGACAATTGGTTCGTCCGGAATCTGGCTAAAACCGGAAATTTTTTTTAGAGTAAAAGTTTTATTTTAAGTTGATTAAATGCACGACTTAGGGCTAAGAAGACATGCTGAATCCTTAATATGACAATCGTTTTCTACCCGGACAAGTAGTTCGCCCGAAATCCGGCCAAAACCGGAAAGTTTTTTAAAAGTACAAGTTCTATTTGAAGTTGATTAAATGTTCGGTTAAGGGGTGAGACATGCTGAACCAATATATGGCAATAATTTTCTTCCCGGAAATATAGTTCGCCCGGGATTCCGGCCGAAACCGGAAAATTGGTTGTAAGTATAAGTTTTGTCTGAGGTTGACTAGAGGTTCGATCAGTGGTAAGGAGACATGCTGAATCCGTATGTGAAAATTATTTTCTCGCCGGACAAATTGTTCACCCGGAATCCGGCCAAAACCTGAAAATTCGTTAAAAGTTAAAGTTTCTGTGAAGTTGATTAGAGGTTCGATATAAGGGTAAGGAGATAGGCTGAATTCGTTTTGAGCTTTAGTTTTTTGCCGGACAAGTAGTTCAACCGGAATCCGGCCGAGACCGGATACTTGGCAGAAGTAAGGCAGGAAGTTTCGATCAGTTTCGTCAAAGTAGCTATGACGTATTGGGGTAAACACACGTGCTGAATCCATACCTGAACTTATTTTTTTTCAGATGACTAGCCATTGGCATAAATCTGTTTTTAAATTTTAATAGTAAAAATGTTCAAGGAGTCTCGCCGGACAAATTGTTCACCCGGAATCCGGCCAAAACCTGAAAATTCGTTAAAAGTTAAAGTTTCTGTGAAGTTGATTAGAGGTTCGATATAAGGGTAAGGAGATAGGCTGAATTCGTTTTGAGCTTTAGTTTTTTGCCGGACAAGTAGTTCAACCGGAATCCGGCCGAGACCGGATACTTGGCAGAAGTAAGGCAGGAAGTTTCGATCAGTTTCGTCAAAGTAGCTATGACGTATTGGGGTAAACACACGTGCTGAATCCATACCTGAACTTATTTTTTTTCAGATGACTAGCCATTGGCATAAATCTGTTTTTAAATTTTAATAGTAAAAATGTTCAAGGAGTCTGGCGAAGACCGGATATCTACAAGACGCAATCGTCTGAATCAAATACTAAATTTTTGGGATCCCATCGAAACCTTTGGTCTTGTTTAATCCTGAACCCGTTTAGTGTACATGTCATCGTGTCAAAATTTTAAGTGTATTTGGTGTGTGTTTTTTTAAGTGTATGTAAAGATCGCAGACATATTTATTCATATTGTTTTGGTTAGTGTTTTAGTATGTGTATTTTAGTTTTTTTTCTTTTTTTTTCTTTTTTTTTACCAGAAATTCTGCCAGATTCTCATAAAGGTTTGGTTCAAACCGGGTGTGGTGTTCCGGCCCAAAATCTGACCAGATTTGAATACCAAAATAAATTTCCAACGGAAGGAGGTGTTGGAACGGATAATTCTGTTTGTGGTGTCTTCATTGGATATTCGTAGGAACAGTTCAATCCTGCAAATTTTCCTATAGATTTTATTTTTTGACGGAATGAAACCATTGAAATGGGTTTATCGGAACCTTCCTTACTGTGGCTGATCTGCGATTTTTTTTTTCCTTGAGCTTTGTACTAAAGATCAGTAAATACTACGTGTCATTGCGTGCTTTAAACTTTAGACGAATTCCTACTTTTGGACTTTAATTGGGAATTCAGAAATAGTCAAAAGACATTACGATTTGATATATCTTGGCTAAAAGTGTTTGTTTGTTGTTATCGGACTTTGCGTTATCTCGATTGCGAAAAAGGGAGGCGGTTGTGTCGGTGTGAGGCTCACATGCTGATTGACGTTTTGGCGTTGGTAGCTTAGGTTAACGAGGAACTCTCTGACTTGGTTCTACTGCATAATCAGATGTCCTGTCGTGTTAAAATAGCTTTTGAGGTTGATGCCGCAAAATGAGTTAATGAAAGGGATTGTTTATCTCTTTCTTCTGCACCCTGTTATCAATCAATCAATCAATATTTTATTTCCGCCAAAGATAGCGAGTAAAAAAGAAATTAGTAGACACTGACAAATTTCGGCTAAAACACTATAACTCATAAAACTGCCAAAAGATAGCCTAACTACACTGCCGAAAATACTTAAAACTTGTCTACAATTTAATTACAGTTTAGTTATAACTGACAAATGGAAAATAAAAATAAAATAAAAATATCATTCACGAAAAAACCTGCACAGGTTATGTTGGAGACCTGAAAAATTAGATACAACCCGTTGAAGTTTTTTATTCATTATAATAAGCGGATCTTTAAGATTATAGTATTCCATCATTTGCGTCTTAGAAAAATAACGAGAAAAGCGGCATAAAAACTTTACAAATTAAAAAAATGACGTTTTCATACAGCCAAGCTGCGGCATCCAAAAATTGTAACACCGTTGCGTTGCTTTAAAGTTTAACTGAAAAGGGCTGAGACACCCATCACTTGGTCACTTAAAGAGACTTGAAGACCCGATGAAAATGCGTTACTCCGTTGCTCCGCTATTCACGAATAATCGATTTTCAAATAGGGGAATTTCCCTGTCGAATTTGTGGTACCTCTGTGCGCCTTACCTGTGCTGTATGCTTTGACTAAAACATTTTACGAAAAATAAGTGTCCTCGCAGTGAGCTACCTTCCGCAGCTGATCACTGGCCACTGAAAAACCGCGTTTGTATTAAGATTCAAATTTGGCGCGTCATAGTAGAACTTTGTGTTGTGAGGACCGCCGTAGATATACTGAACGTCATACTAGAGCAAATAGTGAAAGATCCCTTAACACAATCCAAATAATGCAATGTATTAAGTTACGTGATACAAAAAGAAGTTGGCTTTTCAGTAAAACTTTAATGGTTGAGAAGAGCAGAATATTTGAAAACAAAACAAACTAATTACAGAAGCGATTTTGATTTAATTCTTTTTGGCGAAAAGCTGCGATATTTAACTATTGGCGTTTTCGTTTTACTATTAATTGCCATTCGACAGCATAGGGGCAAAAAAGGAAAAAGAAGGCGTTGACATATTCGGAGGAGTGTTCAACGAAATAAACTTATAAATATTCCTTGAGCCCAAGCTCACTTTGAAACATATATTCAAATAATGTATACAAGGGATACGTCAGCAACGATGCTTCATCAGTGATATTTCGGCCCTTCTTGGTAAGGGTCCTCGTCAGGCTGTCACTGTTCAGGGTCAACGTCGGGGAAGGAAGCGAACTTGTAATAAAAAAAAAGATATTTCTGCCCTTCTTGGCAAGGGTCCTCGTCAAGCTGTCAATCTTCAGGGTCAACGTCGGGGAAGGAAACTAACCTGTAATAAATAACTGAAGCTTCTACCGACTATAAATATCTTGTTCGAGCAAATTACTTTCAAATACCACTGTAGGGAAAAAACTAGTCCTGAGATTTAATTTTTGACACGGCCGCTCTTTTTGCTTTATTACATAGATTATTACAGGTTTGTTTCCTTCCCCGACGTTGACCCTGAAGATTGACAGCCTGACGAGGACCCTTGCCAAGAAGGGCTGAAATATCGCTGACGAAGCATCGTGGCTGCCGTATCCGTTGCTATTTGAATATAAGAAATAATCTTACTGTATTCAGGCCGCTGTAAAGGTGGATTTTTGTTTGGTTCTGTTTCCTTGAACCAGTTTTATTCCATTTCATTAAAGAACGTCCAACTTTCCAAGTTCTCCACTACTCTAGAAGCTTGATAACGTTTAACACATGAATGAGCATCCTTGTTCTAAATGTTATGACAGATACCGGTCATATTTTTTTTTTTTTTTTATCTTTTCGCGAAACATAACGCTTACACGGGTCGTCACATAAATACTCTCGGCGTTTCTCGATAACGTTTAACAAGACGTTTACATCGATCCATACTGCCCCCTGATTTCAAGCCACACCGAGAAAGACCTGCAAGAGCAGTGGCTGAAGCTGTACGTCATACACAGTCTCGAAGACGTTATCTGAAAATCTTTGTTCCCTCATCGTTTGTTAAGTTTTTTATTGCCGGTGGTATTTATGTTTGACGAGAGAACAAATATTCGTTTTTTTGTCAATACCGTAAGAAATGTTTTTGAAGAATAAAAACTGATTGATTGATTGATTGATTGGTTAAGCAAGAGCAGCTACAGCTGCAGTTATCAGTTATATTTGTATTAGACTGTATTTCGTATTTGAGTTTTCGTATCGTTGACTAAACTGGTCGGTCACTGTGTACCTGAAGTTAACTCTCTTTATTTAGTATATTAGACGATTGTTTTTATTTTAAATTAATTCATAAGTGCTGACTATAAATTGTATATATATATACGACTGAACGAATATTCGGCTTGTCCGCTTCCCGTTTTATAAATAAATTGAATTGAATTTTAAATTGAATTGAATTGAATTGTGGATTTCGGTCGAAAAATCCTTGACTCGGAAACACACCGCGATCTTCTTCCGGGTTTCGAGACACGTCAATCTCTACATTCCACTAGGCTCAGAGAAAGAACAAAATAACGCAGCAAAGCTTGACCAATCGCCGATACACTCATCCGAGCGTTACCTGAAGTCATTTGGTTCGTACTTCGTAAACGTTATAATGGTGACCTGGAAAAATCGTCAGTAAATCATATGTGAATAATTTAATTCTGTAAGTGTTTTAAACAGTTTTTGACTTCCGCTGTTATTTTTGTCATCGACAAGAATAATAAGGTAAAACAAAGTGAATTTGAATTTGAAACGATTTTGGGCATCCAGTGTGGTAAACGTTGTCAAAGTTTGAACGGTGCAGGCTTTTGGAAACAATTCAGGGAAACTGTAACTGTTCTGTGAGCGCGACAACCAACGGAAAGGATTCAGACTTCGCATCGCCTATCACTTATAACCCTTATCACTTTTGTCTTTTCTAGCATCTTCGGGAACATTCTGGACGACACTTCAGACCCTGAAAGGGGAGAAGAGAAGCTCGCCGCGCTGACTGCCGGTGAGAGAGCCACCTGGGCAAAGACGAGACAGCAGTATTTCGCAAAGGGAATGAACAAGATCTCTTTGGACGCCATTGAGAAGGCTGCCTTCTTCTTGAGCTTCGACGATGAGGAGTACAACTACGACCCTGTAAGTGATCCGGCGTGTAAAATAATGATATGATTTCGGTAAGCAAGCTTCATCTCCGGGAATGGCCGTTTTGGCAAAAATCGTACGGATGAGACCAAGGGAATCCGTGAACTCACTAAAGTCGTTAAATTCACCATCTCCAACTATTAGGTAATGCGCCTTATTCTTTTTCTTCTATTACAGCCTCTGTACGGTTGAGTCACAGTAAAAGCTTTCCTATTCCGTGCCTACTGCACACAACTTTATAGTCTATCTCTTGTGACTAGGTTAAACGCGGTGTTTCTTTCCGTATTCTATAAAATAACTCCTTCTGAGGCGTAATCTCGCCGTTCCCCGAGGACTCTTCGGGGAATCGAAGACAACGACAAGAATAGAGGGAGTCACTCCTAGAGACTCCGCGTACAGAAACAGCGAGAACAAGGGGAATACTTCCAAAATGGATTTTGTTCGAAAAAAAAATATGCAGTTGACGAAATTAGTCTGGATCCACTTTATTTTTGGTTTTGTTTATTCTGATTGTTTTTAATTAATTTTACATTGCACCAACACCAGCTAAAATTGATTTCCCTCCGAATCTGTAAGGGAGTCCTTTTTGACGATGGTGATGATAATCGGAGCATTCCCTGTCCGTGTACGGGGAGCTGCCCCCCCCCCCCGAAAAATCCTGTCGGTAAATCGGCAATGTATGTCGGTGCGAAGCACCGACAAACGCTTTTTATCATTCCGTTTCTGATACCGATAATAGCTCTGTCCGTAAAACAGGAAGCTTCCACTTGGGAAATAGGCAGCGTTTGTCGGTACGGCACGCTTTAGCATTCCGTATCTGATACCAACAAGAGCTCTGTCGGTAAAACAGAACAGTTCCAGTTGGGAAATAGGCAGCGGTTGTCGGTACGGCGCGCTTTAGCATTCCGTTTCTGATACCGACAAAAACTGTGTCGGTAAAATAGGAAACATCCTGTTTGGAAATATGTTGCGTTATTCGAAACGGCACGCTTTAGCATTCAGTTTCTGATACCGACAAAATCTCTGTCGGTAAGCCAGGAAACTTCTTGTTGGGAAATCGGTAGCGTTTATCGGTGCTGAGACGGTGCGCGGTTTCCCTTTTTGGTAACGGCAAGAGCTCTGATAAACACTTTCCTCATTCCGTTTCTGATACCGCACAGAAGCTCTGTCGGTAATCAGGAAGCTTCTTTTCTTAAAATGAAACCGACAAAAGCCTTGTCAGGAAGTCAAGCCGATGATCGGATCCCGATATCGGTTGTTTTTATTTTTCGATAGGCTACGGTGACCGTCTTGTCGGTAAAATTGGAAGTCTCTTTTTCTTTCTGTTTACATCTTGAGTGGATGAAAATCGTGTCGTTAATTTCAGTAACTTTGAACTGTTCGTCAGTGCGAAGACTTTTTGATGTGATGACTGGAATATTCTCGTTGGTAAAGACGAAAATGTTTTGGGTAAAAGCACTAAACAAACACTTCTTCGTTCCTTTCTGTTCCTTGACGGAAAACCAACCACACCGGCAAACCTGTTTTGCTTGGTTTGTTCTGGGATGATTTCTCTGTTCCCACACATAATCTGCCCTTTTGCATTGATGTGGATGTAGACGGTACAGTCAATTCGGGAAATAGTCCACTTTATTCAGTGACTTACGACTTTCAAATTCCCGTCAGTGATACCCCCACCAACTCGGCCCACCGACGTTGGATCGGGCCAGGATCGCAAGTATCGCCAAGTTTATCTCAATCGCTCAACCCATTTGGTCCCTAAGCGTTTAAGAAAATGTCCAGGACCCACCTGTAATCTCCACAGCACTACCACCATGGCAAGAAGAAGTTTGGACATATTAATGTCATATTTAGCATCTACGTCTACCATCCATCAAGCATCACTCGAATCGGAGCATTTCCGAAAAATTTGCAGTGGGCCTACCGGGCCTACCACGGACGTCAGATCCGGTTTGGGCCTCAAAATACATTTCTAGGTCCCATGAATTTTTACCTTTCAAGTTTTATCCCAATCACTCTACCCGTTCGGCCCCTACTGGTATTACAGTATTTCCGAGACTTCCTTGCAAATCTGTTCTCGGACGCGGATAAATTGGAAATCTTGGGCAAGTTTCAGTCGAATCCGAGCACTTTCTGGGTCTCTATCATCATCCATCTCCTAGTAGGCTTCTGCTCCTATCAGCCATTCGCGAAACTGGATTGCCCCTACTTTGATTCGATGCATCCTCATACCAAATTTCAACAAAATATTCCAACCCATTTGAGAGTTATCATCGTAACAGACGGACCGACAAACTTTTCGAACTCGTAGGTGCTAACGTTTTGGAACCCCAAAAAGCCGCTTAGTTTACAAGCGTAAATCTTCAAGCAGTGATGTAGTCTGTTGCAATGTCTGTCATTTTTTTCGGGTTTGCAAGAAATTTACTGCACAGTATGTTCCTGGTTCCATTTGATAACCATTGGTGCCATGAAGCGAATGGCAAATTCATTAACTTTCATTAGAAAAACATCTCATTTGATATGTTACAATTTATTATTACAACGGTTGTAAGATGCGTTCGCCGGGAATGTGTGCCGTTCCCGCGCAGCGGCAACGGCGCCTTTTGTCGGTAAATTGTTAGATCTTGTCGGTAAAATCTGGGCTTGCCCCCCCCCCCCCCCCCCCACGAAGATAGGCTAGTTTCGCCACTGGCGAGAATACACCTTTAGTCTTTTTCTTCTATTACAGCCTCGGTACGGTTGAGTCACCGTAAAAGCTTTCCTATTCCGTGCTTACTGCACACAACTTTATATTCTATAGCTGCTTTCACATTGACGGGTTGAGCCTTTCACACTGAGTTACGCACCCTCTGCGTCGCACTTGCGTGGACGCAACGCAGAGCGTACGCAGACAAATGAACGCGACGCAAGAATAGAACCAAGTTCTATTCTTGCGTTGCGTCGACGTGTCCGCATCCGATTTTTCAGTGAAAAATAGAAGTTTTTTGTCTGCTAATATGATGAAGTAAAACTTACTAATGATGAAAGAGAATTCAGCAGAAGAAACCGGGGAAGGAAGACGTAAACACCCGTCCAGAGTGAAATCTTCTCGTATAGGAGTGAAAGATACGCTACGCAACCTGTGCGCTACGCACGATAATCGCATACGCAATGCCTCGCAACAACGCGTCAATGTGAAAGCGGCTTATCTCTTGTGAATATCACGGTCAGACGCGGTGATTCTTTCCGTGTTCTGTACAACAACTCCTTCTGGTGGTTGCACGGTTTTCTTTTGGAATTGTAGTTCCTCGGCAATGTTCATTGGTGAAGGTCTCCCAACTTTCTCTGAAGTCCGTAGGTCTGCTTGTCTTGCGCTCCACAATAGGATTTTGGAGTCCCAGAACCCTCTTTTGGCTGTTCTCTCTGTGCCGTACCAGAGATTGGCGAATCCGATCATGAAAGAATTCGAATCCGAATCCAGGGCTAGGTACGAATCCGGTTCCGAATCCACCATTTCGTGCTGAGGATTCGAATCCGACCTTAAAAATCAGATCATGTACATAGGTTATGGTTTAAAAATCAGAGGTGACAAAAAGCACTGATATGTAAGGTAGTGAGATAACGTGATAGATACTGAGAATGGTTGGTGGTGGAGACCGAAAGTTGGATCAATCAATCATCGTATTTATTCCTGAATATCTGTTTCACAACATGGTAACATAGGACTGCCAACTTAAACAAAATATAATTTATATTATTCAGTTCGTTTTAAAACTTGTACGACTTCATAACTTGTAACAAAATTAAACGGAATGTCAAACATAAAAAATATAAAATATGTAATACTAGATTAATTGTCAAAACTTATACGTGTCTTCACTTGTTAAAAAACTTCACAAAATAAAGTTGCCTCAAGCAGCTCTTCGCATTTGGCTGAAATAGGGGGAGTTGGTGTGCTGTGGGTTCGACACAACTTGGCGTATAAAGTGTTCGAGTGTTAAAGGACCCCTCTTGCCTATTCTGCCTTTTCTAATATACTTAGCTCCCATATGGAATTATAAGCTTCTTAAATCCCCACCTTTCTTCATTGTTTCGTTTCGTAACTACGAATTCTTAGCGCTTTCTTGGCCTTGTCGAGTTTTCCCGTAACCCAACGAAAAGTTTGCCGGAATCTTCAATGTCCGCTGATAACTCTTTCACACATAAGGATGTGATAATCATCTATTTATTACTTCTTTTATTTACTTATTTTCCCCACGTTTTAACCAAGTCACGATCAGTTTTCAAATGTTTTGCGCCCAGCCGCCGCGTCGGAGAGCAGGATGGCTGGACACAGCCGACAAGCGCTAACAAGAGAATCGCTAGTTTCAGGTGGAAAGTAATGGGTATTTTCGAAAACGTTTGTTCTGATTGCTTTCCTAGGGAAAAGATCATTTCTAGTAAGAGTTGTGCTTTAAGTGTTTATTTTATTATGCATTATGGCCCTAGTCGGCCGGTATTCGGTTCAAATAAATAAATAAAAGCGGCTGGCCACTCTAGTGATGTTGATTTCCGCTAGTGGTGTTTATTTCCGCTAAAGAACATTAAAGGACCCCTCGCACTTTTAACTCTTCAACTTACAGTATTTTAAAATATTTGAATACTCTAAAACTATGCTGTGCTTTCAACAAATAACCCACGATTTTGGCTGCTTTAAGCCTTTTCCGAGACCCGTCGACGCGTAGCGAAAACAGTGAAACAATGTACATAACCGTTTTTTCTGATGGAAAAACTTCTCGCAGACAACCGTCGACTGCGTGATATCCATCGAAGGTAGCAAAATACGGCAAGTGAGAAAATCAGCGTGGTTTTGTTAGAGGGGTTATGATGTACCGTACGTAATTGGGGTCTCCGGGTTTAGCAATATATGGAGTGATTATCGAAGTAGCTTGCATTAGAATTATAGGTAAGACAGGTCCTTTAAGCATGATTGATGACAGTATGATGCTATGGTAATAGGAGCATCGTAAGAAATTCAAAGCGTCGGTAAACGAATTGTTCGAGGAACAAGGGAAAGAGTTGATCGTTACTACAAATACTGCATTTCCGTTAATTGTTTACTGGACTGCTCATTTTCACGCTGGGGTGCATTTTTATGGCACTTGCCCTTCGGCCAAGTGCCATATTGCAATGTCTGTCCGTCAGTCGGTCTGTCGGTCCCGGTTTTGCTAAATTGGGTACTTGCAGATAAGCTAGGACGATGAAACTTGGCAGACGTATCAGGGACTAGACCACATTAAATAAGAAATAGTCGTTTCCCCGATCCAACCATCTGGAGGGGAGTGGAGGGAGGGGGAATCCGAAAAAATTAGAAAAATGAGATATATTTAGCTTACGAACGGGTGATGGGATCTTAATGAAACTTTATATGTGGAAGGACCTTGTGTCTCAGACGTTCCATTATAAATCCAGACCGGATCCGGTGACACTGGGGGGAGTTGGAGGGGGAAACCGGAAATCTTAGAAAACGCTTAGTGGAGAGATCCGGATGAAACTTGATGGAAAGAACAAGCACAAGTCCTAGATACGTGACTGGCATGATGGAACGGATCCGCTCACTTTCGGGGAGTTGGGGGGGGGGGGGTCCGAATTTCTAGTGGTCCCGCGAGGTCGGTGCTTCCTGATGTGCTAGGACGATGAAAGTTGTCAGGCATGTCAGGGACCAGACCAGATTCAATAGGAAATAGTCACTTCCCCGATCCGACCACCTGGGGGTGGGGGGGGGGAGGGAGGAGGAAGCCAAAAATTTAGGTATTTTTAACTTGCGAACGGGTGATCGGATCTTGATGAAAGATGATATTTAGGATGACCTCGTGCCTCAAACGTCCCACTATAAATCCGGACCGGATCCAATGACACTGGGGGGAGTTGGAGGAGGGAACCGGAAATCTTGAGAAACGCTTAGAGTGGAGGGATCGGGATGAAACTTGGTCGGAAGAACAAGCACAAGTCCTAAATACGTCATTGACATAAACAGACCGGATCCGGGCACTGTGGAGGAGTTGGGGGGGGGATTTCTAGCGATCCCGCGAGTTCGGCATACTTCCTCATGTGCTAGGACGATGAAACTTGGCAGGTATGTCAGGGATCCGAACAGATTGACTTGAGAATAGTCGTTTCCCCGATCCGACCATCGTGAGGGGGGTGGATGCATGGGGAGTCCGGAACCTAGTGGCGGGTCCGATACCTGCGGGAGACTGGGGTGGGGGCGGAAAACTCAAGAAACGCTTAAAGCAGAGGGACTGGGACGGAACTTAATGGAGACAACAAGCATTAGGCCTAGATACGAAATTGACGGAGCCAGATGGTTTCGGGGCTCTGTGGGGGGAACTGGAGGGGGTTTCCTGGAATTCCGGTAGTCGCGAGTTAGATTAGTTTCAGGTTAACTAAGACAATAGTTTCAGATTAACTAAGACAAAGAAAGACATATTAATGACCCGACATAATGGACTTAAGAACCTTGCACAACATACCCCCGGAAAGTTCCGTCCTAGACCCGAGCATTTTTGGGGGAGCGAGGGAAGGGAAATATGGACATTGACTTACGCAAATTGCGAACGAGTGGTCTGATTCGAGTGAAACTTAATGGGTGATAATAATCGGTGACCTAGACATATAAAACATGCGTTTGAACTAAATCCGACCACGGTTGGGGGAATTGGGGGCGGGGTAACTTTAGACATGCACAAGAACCAAACGGATGGACCGAATGAGATCCAAGTTCGACATAGTCGAGTTTATGCGGCCTAGATTTGTTATTTGGCGTTCGGGCCGGATTCGGCCAAGGTAGAGGGGGGGGGGGGGGGGATTTGAAGATAGGTTATGCTCCGATCTCAGTAAAACTTGACGGACGGGAAGAGGGGATTAAGAGATACGACGTTTATGTTTCCAAGTCCTCTTCGGCCACAGTTGGGGGAGTTGGAGGGAGAATGCCGGAAACTTTGTGGCTCGTATAGAGATCATACGAGTGAATCAGTTTAAATGAATCTTGGAATGTAGAAAGAGCATATACCCTAGATGACATATCTTAGGGTCCGAACCAGATCCGACAACGGTGGGGGGGGGGGGGGGTGCCGGAATTTTCAAAAAATGCTCAAATTCCAGGAAAACTTGATAGATGGTATAAAAGAAAATGTTTTAGCTGCCCAATTTTTTAGCCCGAACCGGATTCGACCACGGTAGGGGTGATGGAGGGAGTACTGGAAATGTCGTAGCAGGTCTAGGGATCAAACGAGTGTATTTATTGGGCTGAAACTTGGAAGTTTGAACAGTCATGCGCATTTGCTACAGATAATCCGAGACGATGCCGTAACAGCTGAGAGTGAAACTAAATATCCTATTTCTATTTCCGAACCGCATTTTTGGATGGCGGGTGTTTTTTTGTGACATTCTCATCTACTTTCTTGTATCGTCTACTCGTAACAAGTGCCATATGAGCTCGTAGCTCTTGTTTGTGGTCTGTAATTGGGCCGTATTATAGGAGGTACTTTACTGCGCAAAGGTTGTCCATTTGATTGAGCTGGGTTACAGAGACTGTGTTAAAGGACCTGTCTTACATATAATACTAATGCAACCTACTTCCATAATCAGTCCATATATTTCTAAACCCGGAGACCCCAGTTTCGTACGGTACATTCTAACCCCTCTAACAAAACCACGCTGATTTTCTCACTAGCCGTGTTTTGCTACCTTCGATGGGTATCACGCTGTCGTCGATTGTCTGCGAGAAGTTTTTCCATCAGAAAACCGGTTATATAAATTGTTTCCCTGTTTTCGCTACGAGTCAACGGGTCTCGGCAAATGCTCAAAACAGCAAAAATCGTGGGTTATTTGTTGCAAGCACAGTATAGTAGTATTCAAATATTCTGAAATAACTTTTCTCGAACAGGTATGCAGTGCAAATCTTCCTATGTTCCACAGGAAGTTATTTCATGACAAATACCTTGTGGAGGTTGTTGCAACCTCGTATTATCCATACGAAGCCGGAACAGCCTCCGCAGATGTTCATCGAGCACTTTTCCTCAAATACTGTATTCATCGAGCACTTTTCCTCAAATACTGAGAAGTAGAAGCTGACCTCCAAAAATTAATTTAAAAATATTTTCAGTAAAAAAAAACACAAAAAAATACTTCAAAAATTATATAATAACAAAATAAGTAATAAAATAAATGTTGAAAAATGGCAGAACATTTTACTATATCAGACAACCAGTATATGCCCTAGGGCCCCTAGGTCATAGCTTGTCACAGTCAGATTATCACTCAAAATACAGCTTGTCAACTGGAATGCTGAGACAACATCCTACTATCCCTTGCTTTCCAAAAGCTAGTTATTCAGCATTGAAAAAATTACAGAACATCTTACTCTCATAGACAACCAGCCTATTCCCTAGGTCATACCTTAGCACAATCAGAATTCCACTGAAAATACAGCTTGTCAACTGAAACAACATCCTACTATCCCTTTCTTTCCAGAGGCTAGTTATTCAGTATTGATCACTGTCTTTGTTCTAGAATTATCAACACATGGGTTGTTGTTTGTTATTGTTTACCTTTTACTTCCACGACCCCTAGAATATTCATTTTAGTGGATCTAGAGTAGGTTTTCACGACCGCTAGATGGCATCTGAATCTTCAAATAAGTAAAAGGCTGTATTGGTAGAAACTAAAGTGCTTAGGTCCCAACAGTAGTCATTTTAGTAGGTCAACAGTAGGTTTGGGTTGCTACTTTCCTAAAATAAAATTCCCTACCCCATTAGCAAAGAAGAGTGAGACCTACCTATAAAAATTTTCTGTTCGAAAATAATAGTTAACATACCTCCATCTCGGTTCATATCGGTATAACAACCTCTACGGCCATTTAAAAATATCAACCTCGCTGCGCTCGGCGGATATTTTTCATAACTTGCCTCGCCTTCGGCTCGGTCAGGTTATTTTCAATGGCCGTCTCGTTGTTATTTTCCGATATCAACCTCGATTTATGAAGTTAACCTTTAATACTGTAAGTTGAAGAGTAAATAGTGCGAGGGGTCCTTTAAAGACAACCACAAAGGTTGAGCGAGACCAGGCGGACAGATGATAGCGCTGGTTGTTGAGGAAATTGCCAGTGGAATTTTATAGGCTTTGGCTCTTCAATGTGTTACTTGTTGTAGGTTGAAGTATGGCGCTTTTAATCTTCCCGAGTAACGCTAAACACTATTTGCGTTTTCGCGGAAACCATGGTATCTGTTGCCACGGTAACTGCAGGATCTGCAATTCGTCGTTTTTCAGTTACCGTGGTATCTGATACCACGGTTTAAAGTCGTTTTCGCAGTTACCGTGGTATCTGAATATCAGGCACCACGGTACCTTGTGAGATATCACGGTAACTTCAAAAACGCCTTTTGAACGTGGTATCAGATACCACTGTAGCTGCGAAAACGACTTTGACCGTGGTATCAGATACCATAGTATCTGCAAAAACGCAACTACTGAACGTGAAGATTTTTTTTTTCTAGAAAGATCATACCAAGCTAGATCATTATGGTCGGATCCTCCTTCACGGAAAGGGATACGATAGATGGTTCGACAAGAGCTTCACCATCTGTGTTGGCAAGAACGGAAAGATCGGATTCAACGCCGAGCATTCCTGGTAATACCTCTTTCCATACTTCTTACACTCATTTTTACCAGTTCCCTGGAAGTGGCTTAAACAAGGAGGCAAGAGGGGTGCGCTTATCACCCTCCATTTGTCCTTGGAGTCTCGCTCGAATCAGAAGAGCCCCCTCGTCGAGGACAGTCTGGTCCGTAGACGAGCTATCGGACAGTATTGGCTTTGTTCCAATCTTTCGACGGTTAGCTATGTATCCGACTTCTACTTTTAAAGTATTTTTGCCGGCCTCTTTTCCAGTCCAAGGTCGAAAGCCCAGGCTAACATTGTACCCCTTGACATTCGCCCTTCGCGCTGGGAAATGGTGGCGAAATTTGTCTGTTAGCCCTGGAACTTCTTACAAGACCCCAAATGGAATCCCAGGCATTATTAAGTGACTAGTAAGACAAAAGACAAATGAAAGTCTAGAGGTGACCAAAACTCCGCGAATACAGGCCGAGAAAACTTAGAGAATGTGATTCTCTTAAGCCGGTTTCACAAATACTTTTTGGCGCGACCACCCACCACCGCACAGACGGGCGATGTTCCTTGAGGAAGGTTACCTTTCTTGGTCAGATGAAATGAAGTCATTAACTCGTGGAAATCTGTTCTGCTTGCCTTGTTCTAGCTAAGACAACTGAAGGACGCTAAGAAGTAAGAGTGAAGTTTCATTTTCGCTGAATTACAGGAGAGGTACCCAACCTCGAACAAGATTTCAAATTTCCAGAGAAGTCTGTCGTTCAGAAAAATCTGTCTTGCTTAAAATGGAACCAGAAAATATGACCGACAGATTAGTTGAAGCTAATAGAATCGTTTACATATTGGGGAAATAAATTTTCCTTCAGTATTTCTAGTTAAATGTTTTATTTTCAAACAGTATCACCTTATTTTTACCTGAGCTCCAATTGCTTGCCATGATTTACAAAGTGATGAAAAGGTAGAGTTACTGAAGTTAATAACCAGAAAATTCCTTTTTCAAGCAGGTTCTAAACAAGGAAAAGGCAAAGAATTCAAACATTTTTGGACTTAAAACTGTTGAAAAATATCATATATTCTTGACTCTAAGGAAAGCATGGGACTTTCATTTGAACATTTCCCGGCAAAATTCGAGGTTGTGTAAAACGAGGTCAGGTGCCCCTCCTGTACCAGACAGTGTGCTCCGGGGGATCCTAGATCACTTATGACCGGGACTGGACAGATCTGACCGAGGTTTGACCTATCCAACCAAGATGACGTCAATGTCAAAAGTCAAAGCACGTTAAATTACTAAAAGAAATAAAAGTAAAAAGGGGCCCACCACACTGTCAGAAGTTTCATAACAATAACCGTGGTTTCAACAGATAATGCGTAACAGAAAACACTTGGGATGTTATCTGTTGTGTTTCAAAATGTTATGCAGAATAAGTGTTACCGTCAGGAAGAACCGAAAAACCGCCAAAAAGTATCTACTGAGTTTTCCGACATTATGACGATAAGGGCTAAAGTTAGTAGATGCTTTTTTGGCTCTTCCGAACAAAGCTTGTTATGCATAACATTTCATGCATAACGTTTTCAAACACAAAAGATAACATCCGAAATGTTATCTGTTACGCATTATCTGTTGAAACCGCACATCCTCTTGTAGCGCCCCGTAGCGTCCAGGGAACCGCGTTCCCTAGCCGGTAGATAGCGTGACCAGCCGAGCTGGGTTTCTGGGGCGCGTACAGATGAATAAACCGTACCAAGACAACCCTATATCGAATCAACCGCAGAACAGAGTGTACGAAAATAGGATGTTTAATGAAAGATCTGAGATTAATAAAGTATATCGAAAGATACTAAAGTAATACCGAATAAAGAATCCATAGATTAAACCGAAGTATAGATCTGACCTGACCTTAAGATGTAAAGAAATACACAAGCGATACGACCTGGCACAAACACTGGAATCGTAACGGCAAGCAACCGAACCAACGACTGACAGTGAGCGTGTTCCACCCTCATACCAATAGTAACTATTAGTTACTAAATCCGTTCCAACCTCTCGAAAAGTTACTACGCTGACCGTTCCAGCCTTCTCGAAATAGTAACTAATAGTAACTATTTACTTACCACGCTCGGGAGCGTGGTAAGCGTAGTAACCACGAACCTCTCTCACGTGATTGGTCGGATTCACCTGTGGCATGATATTCCGCTGGAAAATAGAAAAATCGTTCCAGCCTTGACGACAAAAAGACAGAATTTGGGACGTCATGCGTGGTAACTACGGTAAGTAGGATGGAACACGCTCAGTGTGTACACCAGGTGCATGTCCTTAAAAAGAGTGGTGATCAAGGCCTGCAGGCTGCAACTATTCCACCTGCGTTTATTCACTCAGCCGCATATTGAACTTCCTGTACTGGAGAGGTCCATGAACCCTGATTGCTACACTCTTGTTATCTGTTTTGAAACTTCTGAAAGTGCAGAAAGGGGCCCAGAGGAGCCGTGGATCTCTGTCGGGCCCTTGTTGGATTTGACCTATCCGACCAAGGTGACGTGAAGAAAATTGAACAGATCGAGCCACTGACGTGTCCAACAGCTGCGTTTTTGCAGATGCCATGGTCTAAAGTCGTTTTTGCAGTTATCGTGGTATCTGATACCACGGCCAAAAGGCGTTTTTGCAATTATACCGTGTTCTTCAGAACTGTGCTAACTACATTTTCATAGTTTTTGGGCTCAGTTTTGTGAATGCCATCTGCACGAAGAAAGTAGGAACTCAGAAAGTTAAAACTAATCTACCTGTTAGATGGTGCTCATGTCGTCGTCTAACAGTTAGCACAATTTAAAGTTTAACTGAAAAGCAAACTTATTTTGGTATCATTTAGTTGAAGACAATGGGATATTTGGATTCTGCTAAGAGATTTTTTGATTTTACACTATCAGCTGTAGTAGTGAGGTTCAGAATATCTACGGCCGTCCTCACAGCGCAAATTCTACTACAGCGCGGAATATTTGAATCCCAACACAAATGCGGCTTTTCAGTGGACGGTGATAAGTTTGGTGAAGACTGCTTAGTGCTTGAATGATAAATCTGCATAAATCTTTTTGGTCAAGCACACGACACAGGTACAAGCGCATACAGGTAGCACAAATCCGACAGGGAAATTCCACTAGTCCAAAATTGATTATTCGTGAATAGCGGAGCAACGAAGTCAGGCATTTTCATCCGGTCTTCAAGCATCTTTAGTGAATAGGTGAGGGGTAACAAGACTGTCCTATCTCTGCCCTTTTCAGATAAACTTTAACAGAATACCAAATCAGCTCTGTTCTTTCCAATGGTATAGTTAACTCCGTTTTCAAAAAAAATTTCAGTTAGCACAGTTTTGAAGAGCACGGTACAATTATCGTGGTATCTGGCCAGTTATCGTGGTATCAGATATTCAGATACCACGGTCCGACCGTGGTAACTGGTCGTGGTATCTGAAAAAGTCATCTCACTTTCATCAATTTTAGTCAAATTGGTGGGAAAGAAGTTAGGCACTTAGTGACGGGATTGAATATCAGTTTTTCTTGTGGAATGGCTTCGAAAAGCGCAGTTTCGGCAATTGTCGTTTTTGCAGTGCAACCGTATATCAGATACCACGTTTACTGCAAAAACGTCTAATTGCAGATCCAGTTACCGTGGTAGCAGATACCATTGTATCTACAAAACCGCAACTAATGTTTTGTATCGAGATGTTTAATTGGTCGTTCAGGTTTACCATCTTAATAACCTCGTTTTGGCGTATTTAGGGCGGACGCAGCGGTCGTCGCTCATTACTGGGAGTTCGTCTTAGCGGAAGACGTAATACTTATTGGGTATGCTACCGCGGGAAATCTCCCAATTTTTATATCGTCCTATTCTCTTTGGTTTGCGGTTTTTGGCCAACTCATCTATGTCATCACTTGTCAAACCTTCTAAATATGCATACATCATACCCGTAATGCAGGTTCATGTAATGTACAGTAGAGGTATACTTATTTGAACACTTTTTTAACTGTTCCACTACCTTTGCTTTCTTACTTGCATATAATAAAGTAAAATGGAAAAGAAAAATAACAAACTTGAAATTGAGCTAACAGCCAACTATTACAGGGTTATCCTGGCACAAAACTGAAGTAAAAATTCAGTTAACTTTCTTTGATTTTGAATTTATTAAAAAGGTCCTTCCTCTTTAGAAGGCATCTACCGGTTCGGACCGCCATCTTCTCCATTGAAGGTGCGTTCCTCGTGGCAAAATTTTCAGATTATAAAAAGCAAACGAGGTTTCAGCTGAGTCACTTCCAGCCGTTAATAGCAAAATATTCAAAAAGTGACAAAAGCGTGAGTGATTGTTACTAGTATTTATAGGAAAAAATGCCTGGTTTCGGTTTTAGTTTTTTCTTCGGCGATCGTTCAATGTTAGCAGACGTTCACATAAGCATAACTCTACTGTATATCTTGTTTATAACTTGCTCACTTGCCTCGTTATCGGAAGCTCAGTGTAACTGTTTTCTTTTTTTCCTTACATTGTATTATTTCTATTTTCGTGCCCATTGCGCAATAAATTGCTAGTTCTGTTTTACGTACCTTACAATAAGTTACTTGTTTTCTCAACTGTTTGTAATGTGAGACTTAAGATCTTACGGATCCGGCATTAATTCGCTCTGATGGAGTACTATAACCGTAGTAGTAATAACAATCATAAAGGCTTTTGTTCTGTCAGGATGACGAGACCAGAGCGTAAATAACACTAGAGAGTAGCGCCGAGACCTATGCTTTCCATGCTTTGCAAACGGGCAATACTCGTAGCGCCACCAACTACGCTTGCGGCATTTAAAGCGAGACAAACTTGTGGGTTTAGAAATTTCTAGTAAAGCAAAGGCGCGGTCTGCACATACCAAGGAAACAACGGAGGCTGTATAATTTTTTTGCAAAGTTCAGAATATGAAATTATCAGGGCCAGCGTTGGTGAACGACTGAATGAGTTTCAGTAGGGTGTTCTCTATCGCTAGTGGTGCTAGTTTCGCTGCTATTCGAGTGTGTGTCAATTTTGTCAAGTCTTGGCGCTACTCCCTAGTGTTATTCTGCTCTGGACGAGACAAGACCAATAATTAAATACTGCAAGATTTTATTCTCTGTTCCCGTTATGGGCCATTTATAGTAATAATAATCATAAAGGCTTTTATTCGGGCCAAGTTTTGAGGCAGAATTTTGCTAACAATCTCGACTGTTGCGTTTTACTCGTGTGAGCCCGGGCCCCGGACATAGCAAATAACACTAGGGAGTAGTGCCAAGACTTGATAAAATTGACACACACTCGAGTAGCAGCAATACTAGCACCACTAGCGATAGCGAACGTCCTTACTGAAACTCATTCAGTCGGTCACCAGCGCTGGCTCCGATAACTTCATATTTTAGACATGGCAAAAAAAATTATACAGCCTCCATTGTTTCCTTGGTGTGTGCAGGCCGCGCCTTTGCTTTACTAGAAATTTATAAACCCGCAAGTTTGTCTCGCTTTAAATGCCGCAAGCGTATTGGGTGGTGCTACGAGTATGGCCCGTTTGCAAAGCACGAAAAGCATAGGTCTTCACGCTACTCCCTAGTGTTATTTTTGCTCTAGCCCGGATTTATTCGAGCGATATTTCGGCCCTTCTTGGCAAGGGTCGTCTGCAGGCTCAGAGCTCAAGAAAAAGAACCGGTCGCAGGTTCATAGCAAAAAGAAGAAGCCTAAAATTAAAAAAGTATAACATGAAACGGGACGTTGAGGAGTAAAAATGTGGAGGTGTAAAGAAGTGATATCATAGGTGTGGCCTGCTTCCCTTTCTTTCCTGCTTTTTCTCATCATTTATTTATGTCTTGGTGATGGTTTTATATTTATTTTGAAAACAGGGCCGACGCTCCAATTATGGGACACGTTTGGGAATACGTGCTTGGAGAAGATATGCTCTCACTTGGGTATGATAATTTTTTTGTTAATTGTTTGGTTTGAACTTTTAGTTTGTTCTGTTTGAGTACTTAGTTTTCTTAAGTAGGGGTGTGTTCGAGCCTTCAACTAGAAGTAACTATGATTTCATGCGTCACTGCAAAGGTTAAGCGAGGTTGGAACAGCGATGGTAACCTTTTATTAATTTATTTAATAATCGAAAAAGAGGTTTTGCTGTCTAGAAAAAAATTGAATACTGTGATGTCTGCGTTAAAAGGGGGTAGTCTAAAAGCCAGAAATCCTTCTTCCATACCCCGCAACATCGGTTAGTGTTCGTGGAAGTCTATTCAGGCCTTTTTTTTTATCCGAAATAGACTTAATTTGACTTAATTTAATCCAAATTAATATCTCAAATTTTAAAACTTAACAAATTTCTAGCGGAGCTAGGTTGGTAATGCTGTGTACAGACGACCAAGGTCCGGTGCTTCCGGACTGGAATTAGTGCCAGGAATTTCAGTACTATCGTCAGTTCCGTACGGAAAAGCTGGAGAGTTCTTTAACTTAATGATGAGAATGTAGAAATCCGGCCGGAAAATCCTGATCGTGTACCTGCATCATTGTGTGGAGGGTAGAAAAGGTTTCTGACGTAAATATGTCGCAAGCTGGAACGACGACCGGGCTTTAGTAACTAATGGCAGAAGGTTGGAACACACCGTAAGTAGTTTGATTCGGAGGCATCCTCGTGGATAGTTCGAGCGGCTTAAATTTTAAAACATGACGTAGTTGTGCTAGGTAAGGGGGTTGTAATTGTTGTCTTAAAGCTTCAGTTGAAAGTCTCTAAAATCTAACCGAAAAAACTGATATTGGCTCGGTGCTCATGAAAATAAATGTTCATGAATAAGTGAAACGAAAAGAGAAAAAAGGGCATCGGTGTTTAAAATAGTCAAGTCCAGTTTCCCACTAAGAAATTTCATCAAATCTGTTTTTTAAAATTTGGAGAATGTCCTATTTAGGTGTGGGCATTAAAAAAGATGGTGGAATAATCCTGTGACTGGTTCCGTTAAGTGAATTTGCACCCTGCGTAAATCTGTGCATATTTCAAATCGGACTTTTTGGGGCTAGTCTTTTCGCCAGAATAAGAAAATCTCTAGCTACAAAGATATCGGTAGAAAATAAACTAATTTTACGCAGTGTAAATTCGCCCCTAAATCGGCTGCTTCTGTCCATGTTTTGTAATACCCTTACTGTTACTAACTCTGTTTCTTATCACTACGCTTTCTGTTGTGCAGAGACAAGTAAGTGCTTGAAGTAGTGTCCTTTTTTTTGTTATGTAACATTCCTACCCATTCTTTGGCATAATTCGTTTTAACGCTGCATAATCGCATGTTCTTTATATTTTGCCCTTCCAAGAAAGTTCCGGTCTTTGGTATTTTTTCTTGGAATTTTTTTTTCTGGCTAAATTTGTTCAGTTCAAGTAGATCACTAAGATTTCGAATATCATTCCACCTCAAGCTCGATAGGTTCCTTTTGTGGAAAGGTCCGTTGAAAGAAACCCTGTGTCTTAGTTTCAGAAAGCTCAAAGAACGTTTAATTGTGATTTTGTCTGTATTTAGATACAAGAGTGATGGCCACTGTATTGGCACTCCTGAATTCGAGCCACCCTTGGCTTCGAGGCTACGATGGGAGCTTCCAGAAGATTGTATCAATATCATCGAGTCAAGCAATAGGGTAAGTCAGCCATCGGTGCTCCAGCAACGCCTTACTCCAAATGACCAAGTCCAAAACACGCCAGTGATCTTCGCGGGAAGAAAGAGAAACGTCATCCAAATGATGATTCGAATACTCAACCAATCAGCAGCGTCTATTGGGACAGCTGTGGTGACGTTTGGGTAACACTGGAGTAACTAATCATACAAATTATTGAAGATTTATCCTTTGATCTCAAATAGAGCCCGAGACACAGACACCTTCTCTACTCGCCATGGGCCACTAATTTAGGAATCTGTTAGTCTGTTCTCTCTGTACTTGGCGATCACAGCTTCATCACCTAGAAGATTAAGCTGTGTTGGGGATTCTGCGTTTAGCTGGTGTCATCTTTTAGGTCGCCCAAGCCCTTCTGAATGACGTTGATCTGCGTCTCTACGTCCACGACTCATACGGAAAGGGTCTTATGAAGAAGTTCCGCGTGTCGCCGGACGCCTACATCCAGATGGCTCTGCAGCTAGCGTACTACAGAGATGCTGGCAAGTTCAACCTAACCTATGAAGCTTCGATGACGCGTCTGTACAGAGAAGGTAGGGCTTTTTTGTTTTGTTCTGGGTGCTCTGTTGCGGTCAAACAGAGTTTTGATATGGTCAATACGGTCAAATGGGAATAGTAGATAGGTAGGTAGGAATAGTAGGGACTTGAATTATTTCGTTTTTTTTTCTAATTTACAGTAGTTTGGTTGAGCGTAGAATTTGTATGTGTGACTGTGATGTTATGAGGTTTAAAGGACAAAAAAAAAATAGTTAAGCGAAATTTTTAGGGGGAAAGAATAATATATGAAATTTGGGTCTACTTTCAAAAGTTAAGTGACGTTAATAGTTAAAAGTGGGTAAAATATATTGAATAAACGTCACTGAGGATGGAGGAGTAGCCACCAAAAGTACGAAACATGATTTCTAACTTGCAGATTAAATTTCAAAAGATGCAACGGAAAAAAAAGACTTGAATTCCAGGTAAGAGTGAAGTGCTTTAGTTTCAGTTCTTTCATTGAGGCCAAACATCGCTAAATCTTTCCCTAAATGTCAAGTGGTAGAATGGTCAAGAGCAAAGACGCACTGTCAGAAGTTTCATGACAGGTAACACAAGGATGCGCAGTTGCAGTTTCAACAGACAAGAGTCAATAGACAACACTTGGCAGTTGGCATGTAATCTGTTGGGATTTTTTCTGTGCATGAAATGTTATGCATAACAAGCACTGACGAAAAGCTAAAAAATGCCGAAAAAGCATCTGTTGACTTTTTTGTTTGTCGTCATGATATCAGAAAATTCAGCAGATACTTTTTCGTCGGTTTTATGGCTCTTCCTGGCAATCCTTTTTATGCATAACATTTAATGTATAACGTTTTCAAAATCGCAACAGACAAGATCCCAACTTTGATACTTTGAAACTTATTTTATTAATATATCAATATCAATAAATTTTATTACTCAGCACGAAGCCATACAATACATAACATACTAAATAAAAAAAGGAGAAAGAAACACCCTAAAACACCGGTAAACTACATCTATCCTAGTAGAAGTAGCAATGAAGCAGTGGGTTAGCTGCAATGGCTACAAGGCTGTTTTCTGACTTTATAGCACGTACGACAAATCGAGATTTTGCCGCCCTCTCTATTCAGCAAATGTGCAGCAATGATTACGCAGTAGCGCCTGGCTTATACTTGCTCTGAACTCCACTCGTCCTAGCCGTCCTAGCCTAGCCGTCTTCTTTCTTCTGCGAGATGCTCGGCCCGCATATCAAACGTAGTCAATTCAAGATTAGTTTCCCGTCCCCCAGAATTCAGCCCGAAAGAGATCAGTGAGAACCAGTTGGAACTCGTGCCCAGTTGGGCGAGGGTGATTGCAAGCAATGCCCCCTCGGGCTTTTACACCCGACCTCCGAAGAGGTGACCAGTTGGTTCTTAATTAAAGCTAATGAGAACCAGTCGGATCTCGTGCCCAGTTGGGCGAGGGTGGTCTGCAAGCAGCACCCCCTCGGGCTTTTACACCCGAGCTCCGAAGGGGTGACCAGTTGGTTCTTAGTTAAACCTAGTGAGACCCAGTTGGATCTCGTGCCCAGTTGGGCGAGGGTGGTCTGCAAGCAGCACCCCCAGGGCGTCTCTACCCAACCTCCGAAGAGGTGACCAGTTGGTTCTTAGTTTGCAGTTGCACACCCAGTTGGGTACAGGGGGTTAACCCTGTGTTAGTCCCTAAGACCCAACCTCCGAAGAGGTGACCAGTTGGTTTTTACTTAAACCTAGTGAGACCTAGTTGGATCTCGTGCCCAGTTGGGCGAGGGTGGTCTGCAAGCAGCACCCCCAGGGCGTCTCTACCCAACCTCCGAAGAGGTGACCAGTTGGTTCTTAGTTGCAGTTGCACACCCAGTTGGGTACAGGGGGTTAACCCTGTGTTAGTCCCTAAGACCCAGCCTCCGAAGAGGTGACCAGTTGGTTCTTTTCGTCGCACCCTAGTTAGGGGTTAAGGGCAATAAACCCTTGGGCGAGACACTACTCTGCGTAGGCTCTACGACGACCCAAGTTTGGGGAAAAGGGCAATAAACCTTTTTAGGCGAGACCAGTTAGCCTCTAGAGACAGATTCCAGTTGGAACTATACTGTCTAAAATTACATATGTGCTCCGCGTATTTGAAGGTTTAGGATGGAGGATCGTGCACGTCGCAGGACGTGAAAGAATTAGCTCGTTGAGCGATTACTTCATCTGGACAGTGAATCAGAATTTGCGTCGTAAGAATAAAACAGCATTATAATATTCCATATGGTTATCAGTACCATATAAACACAGTTTAACTCTTTACTATTTACATCTACTGCACTAATGGAAAAACCTACGTTTTTGCTGGCGTGCAGTAAAGTGTTGTCTGTTGGAATTGCGCATCCTTGTGTTGTCTCTTATGAAACTTCCGACAGTGCATGAGATGTCACTACTGTATTATTCTTCCTTTATCGTTTTCTAGGCCGAACAGAGACTGTACGTCCCTGCACTATCGAGTCATGCGCCTGGGTGCGGTCCATGGATGACCTTAAAGTATCCAACAAAGACCGTTTCAATCTGCTTCGTACCGCGTGCCAGACTCATCAGAGGGGCTACCAGGACGCCATGTGCGGGAAGGGCATCGATAGGCATCTCTTCTGTCTCTATGTCATCTCTAAGTACCTGGAGACCGATTCGCCTTTCTTGAAGGTGACCTACGTTTTTCTTTGTTATCTAGTGCGTTTGGCAAACTATTTTGTTTTGTTTTCTAACGGACAAGAAGGGGAAACAATGAAAGGATTTGGAAAAGATAAGAAAAAAGAACCAACACAAAAATACGGTATCGGATCGAAAATAGTATCGGATCGAAAATAGTACCGGATCGGTCCGATTGTAACCGAAAGACTTTCCATGTATTCATTTTTTTGTGACTACGCTGTATCCTTCAGGCACTATTCTAATTAAGATTGTAAAGTACGTAGATGCTATCACAGATACTGTAAATACCTGCTGTATGTTTGCCTTTGTCCTATCTGAATCAGAGGATCGCCTGTTTTGGTGTTATTCTTCTTCTTATCCCTTGACACATTTCGATGTTTGATCTTTTTTCGAGGCAAGGCAGGATGATGTAATTCCTTCTTCCTTGGCACTTTTCAATGTTTGATTTTTTTGTTCTTTGTATTTTTTCTTCCTTCTTTTCTCCTTTTACTCCACTATCCTCACGTTGTTTATGTGCAGTGGATAAATAAACTATGATTACTATTATATAAAGCCGTTATAACCGCAATGGTCTTCGTACGCTTTACAACGCTTATTGCGCCCCAGTCCTTCTGTTTTTAGTCGGCATGGCTCATCTATTTCGTATAAAATATCGCCAGACTCTTCGAGTGTGTTATTTCAAATACTTTAAATTCCTCCTCCGGCTCCCTAGATGGTACCGAAACAGAAAAGCCATTGATCAATTTGGACTAATAGACTCTCGGATTTGGACTTCGAGTGATGACCTATGTAGAAAGACCGTTAACTTGATTCACGTCTACGATCCTCTGCGGACCTTCATTCTTACTGATGCTGGTTAGCTTGTTCATGTTGTTTCATTAGTTCTTTTTTTTTTTTTCGCTATTTATCTTTTTGTTTTGTTTTTCATAGTACTCCGTATTCTGCGTTTTACAGTTTACGGGTAATAAAGTTCATTCATTCATATATTATTGTTATTGTGAATCAAGCAAACAAGGGTTGCGTTTCAGAACTTAACCATTGTTAACAGCTGTTAACTTTTTGCGTTCCAGGTTTCTGATTTCGAAATTTAAGCTCCGCCCACCTACAATTTCCGTTCCAGAGCTTAACAATTGTTAACTATTTTGTAACGATGGTCGGTGAGATCGTTACCAAATAGTCAACAGTTGTAGAATTGGAAAAAGCTAACAATCGCTAAAGCTGCAGTTAGCTCCGCCCCGAAGTAAAGTTAACGATTTTTAACAACTGTTAGGTTCCTGGAACGCAACCATTATTTTTGTCCCATACCCTTTGGGAAGGGCAAGCTTGAAGAACCATTTTCTGTTGTAGGAGGTTCTCAGTGAGCCTTGGAGGCTGTCCACTTCTCAGACGCCTCATGGTCAGACGAGCAAGCTTGACCTGACTCGCTACCCAGATTGTATCTCTGCTGGGGGTGGATTTGGTCCAGTTGCCGACGATGGCTACGGAGTCTCATATATTGTGGCGGGAGAAAATCTGCTCTTCTTCCACATCTCTTGCAAGAAGAGCTCTCCACAGACAGTAAGTTTTTCAGAAATACCCCCGAATGAAGGGACTTTGTTAAAGTTTAACCGAAAAGGGCCGGGATAGGACAATCTAGTTACACATCACTTATTCACTTAAAGAGGCTCGATTACCCGATGAAAATGCGTTACTTCGTTAACCCGCTATTCACAAATAATCGATTTTCAAATAGTGGAATTTCCGTGTGATTTGTGATACTTCTATGCGCTTGTATTTTTGTTGTATGTCTTACGATAAAGATTTATGATTTTTTTTTGTGCAGGCACTAAGTAATCTTCACCAGTCTCACCATTGCCCACTGAAAAGCCGCGTGTGTGTTGAGAGTAAAATTTCCCGCGTCATAGTAGAATTTACGCTGTGTGGAAGGCCGCAGATACTCTGAACGTCGTAACTAGAGCAGATAGTAGAAAATAAAATAAAGCCCTTTGCAGAATCCAAATAATTCAGTGTGTCCAGTTAAATGACACAAAAATAATTTGGCTTTTCAGTTAAACTTTAAGGCTCCCTTTCTCTTTTGTAAATCACACTAAGAACCCTGCAGTTTGTTTTGAAAAAAAAAAAAAAAAAAAGAACATGCAGATTTGTTTAGATGCATGCGGTGCAGTTTTTGGGATCCCAAAACGTAAGTGGATGGTTACCTATGACATCGCAAAAGTTGTCCGTCTGTCCCCACGATAACTCTCGAAGGGATTGAGATATTTTGATGATACTTGGTGGGAGGATTCTTTGGGTCAAAGTACAGGTCAAGTTCGAAGATGGGCTGTGTAGCCCTATATTTGAGGGTGGGGGAGGGGGTTCAAATTAAGGGACAAACAAAATATCTTTAAACAGCTAATGTGATAGTCGATTATGGGGTAAAAAAACATGCTGAGCACGATGGTGAAAACCATTTTCTTGTCGGACAAGTAGTCCGTCCGGAATCCGGCAAAAACCGGATAGTTGGTTAAAGTAAAAGTTTCATTTGAAGTTGATTAAATGTTCGATTTAGAGGTAAGGAGACATGCTGAACACGATGGTGAAAACCATTTTCTTGCCGGACAAGTAGTTCGACCGGAATCCGGCGAAAACCGGAAAGTTGGTTAAAAGTAAAAGTTTCATTTGAAATTGACTAAATGTTCGATCTAAGGTTAAAAAGACACGCTGAACACGATGATGAAAACCATTTTCTCACCGGACAACTAGTTCGCCAGGAATCCGGCCAAAACCGGAAAGTTTGTTTTAAGCGAAAGTTTTATCTGAAGTTGATTAGATGACAGATTTAGGGGTAAGAAAAGACGCTGAGTCTGTATATGACAATCATTTTTTACCCGTACATATAGTTAGTCCGGAATCCGGTTGTAACCGGAATTTTTTTTAAGTCAAAGTTTTATTTAAAGTTGATTAGATGTTCTTTATAGAGATAAAGAGATCCGCTGGATTCGTTTCTGGATTTTCTTTTTTTTTTTGCTTGACTAGTAGTTCGCTCGGAATTCGGGCGAAACCGGAAATTTGGCAGAAGTAAAGCAGGAAGTTTCGGTCAGTATCGTCAAAATAGATATGGCTTATAGAGGTATATCTGAACACGGTTTTCTCTGATGATTAGTCTGGCGAAGACTGGATCTGGCGAAGACAAGACCCAATTGTCTGGATCATTTATTAGATTTTTGGGATCCCATCGAAACCTTTGGTCTTGTTTCTAAAGGTGGATGTGAGAGTAATTTATTTATTTATTAATAGAAAAAGATGTTAAGCCGAAGCTTCTCTCCCTACAAAACACATGAACTATTGTTTAACAACACTGCACTATACACTGATACAGCGAATATACACCAAAAAGGATTCACTTAAGGATGTGCAACGGGAGTAGTGCAATGTTAAAAGTTTGATAAAATTTGAACACAGTAATTCGCGTCAGTGTGTTGAATGTTTTCAAAGAGGTATTCACCCCCGCTGTGTAGTTGGCAAAATTTAGGTTTTCCTTGAGTGAACATATCTGTTTCGGAAGAGAGATGGTACGTTTACTAGAGAGCACTAAAGGACACGTCGTACTTATGATAGTAATTCATTATGCTACAGTAGAATTTCCATCCGTTCTCGTTCCCGAGATTCTTCACTTCATTAGTGCATCTGCCTGTACTATACTGTCAGAAGTTTCAGAACAGATAACACAAGACATAGATGACACTTTACACAAGGGACTTGTACCGTGACCAATAAACCATAATTTTTTTTTTTCGAATACAATTTAGAAGTCTAGGACTCCATTGTCGGAGCCACATAGACATACCAGGACCCAAAAGACGGGGTCTCATGGTGAAAACCAAATAAAAGAATTTGCCTTCGGGCGGGATCACTGTTCCTATGGCCGGCTTCCACCAGACAATTGTAGTGACTTGCGAACTCAGTTCACAAGCCCCTCGGTAGCTCAGTTGGTAGAGCGACTGCCTTGTAAGCAGAGGGTCCTGGTTTAAATCCCGGCTGAGGAGCATTTTTGTCTATCAGTTCACTACTTATACAAGATAACACAAGGATGTGCAGTTTCAACAGACGACACTTGGGACGTAACCTGTTGTGTTCAAGGGCGTCACAAGTGTAGTTTCGTTGAGGGGGTGGGGGGCAAAGCCAAATTTTTTACCGAATTTTTCTAAAAAATTTACCGAATTCTACTTTTAAATTATTGTTCAGAAAGGATTACGTATAAAGACTAACACTAAAGGACAGAACGAAAGATGATTAGCCAGCTACTAGGCGTTTTTGCTACTCCCACTTGAACAATATATTGCCGGGCACGATTGCAGTAACAGCTTCTATTTATCTTACCCGGCAAGACACAATTAAATCGAGCGCCGCCGGCGAAAATTGAAAATTGCTTCTTATACAAATTCTATCTTTTACCGTAGAATGAACACCCAGATATTAAGAATTTCCAGAAACCGGATGGAGTGACGTCTCGGCGGCAGCAGCTACTGTAAGGCTAGGCAATCCCTCCCATGATCACATAAAGTGAGCGCCACAGGCGAGATTTTTTCATGTTCGATTTTTCCGGCCAAATTTAACTACTTCCATCCAGATTCCAGCTTTTAATGATTCGCAAATCTCAGCCATAAAACTGGCTTAAAACCCCAGTTAGACGGAGTTAAACGGAACGGAGATTGCGGTTTGAGAAGTCGTTAGATTCGACGAATAGCTTGTTCAGCGCCTTTCTGTAAATTGTTACCTGAAGTTGTTAAGTGTGTTTCTTTTTTGCAGTTGTTGTGATGAGAAGGTGTTTTGTCTATGTTTGTATCTGCTTTTTCTTCTTCTTTTTTTTCTCTTTATATTTACTCCGTGTTTACACCATGTGTGTATTTCGGGTAATAAATTTATTGATTGATTGATTGACTAGAATTCTATCAAGAAAAATTCTCACAAAATAGAGAATATTATGAAAAGTGTCGCAGAAGAAAATTTCGAAACCTTTATGATTAGAGCGTGTTTTGGGGATCCAGAATAAAATTAAGGACTACCGATGAAATCATATATCAATCCTTTTGTCTGCGACCAGTGCTTCACCCGACCTCTTCGAGTTTCGACGGTCGTAGCAATACTATCGAATCCGTAGTAATACTAGCAATAGCCTATTCGGGATTCTGTATAATTAACGAATCCGGTTTATTATACCGATTTGGTATCGCAAATCTATCTACTACTTTGTCGAAACTGGAACTTGAGTCGGGACTACCGAATCCTGAAAATTGTACCGAATAAGTTACGGAATCTCAGTCATGATACCGAATAATTTTGGACCGATAGCCTATTCGGGATTCTGTGTAACTACCGAATCTCCATAAATATACCGAATAGTTGTGGCATCGAAAAATTACCAAATACTTTCAGTAAATTCACTAACCGAATTCGTGATAACTACCGAAACCTGGCAATTATACCGAATCCCGACCATTATACCGAATAGATGTGTACCGATAGCCTATTTTAGATTCTGTATAACTACCGAATCCCCGTAAATATACCGAATAGTTCTGATATAAAAAAAATACCGAACAATTTTAGTAAAATCTCGGGACTCCGGCCCAAAATTTTACCGAATGTCAAAACTTTTTATTTTGGGGGGGGGGGGGGCTGCATCCCCAACATCCCCCTTGCGACGTCCCTGGTTGTGGTTTTCAAAACGTTATGCATTAAATGTTATGCGTATCAAGTATTGTCAGGAAAAGCCCAAAAAGCATCTGCTGACTTTTCCGATATTATGACGACAAACAAAAAAGTCAGCAGATGCTTTTTCAACGTTTTCTGGCTCTACGTAGCAATGCTTGTTTTATGCATAACACTTTGAAAACCACCACATACTACATCCAAAGTGTTGTCTGTTGAAACCGTGCATCCTTGCGTTATGTGTTATAGAAACTTCTGACAGTGTAGCAATACACTTATTATCACGCTTGCCACGTTTTTTCTCTGTACGTGACGTATCAGGCACCCGATCATTGTTTCCGATGGGTTTATCGTCCGACGACCGGCTATGCAAATTTTGACAAGATTGTCATCCAAGTCAAGGGATCTGGAAAAAGGCTGAAACAGCCGAAGCCGTGTGTAATTTTCTGTAAGCATAGTTTACTTTTAAAGCAGCAACTGTCTTAGAACATCTGAGCAGAGCCACTATGGAGTGTGAAGCGTGTTTCAAATCTTTCTTTTTAGCAAGAAAAAATAGTCCGGAAACATGAAAGATAGTTTGACAACAGAATGAGACCCGACCACTCTTCAGGTCTACTGACAGTAACCGAATGTCATTATTTTTTCTTTGTGCCAAAAACAAAGTGATCGAAAGAGAGTTTGTAATATTGATTCGCTTACCACTACTAGCTGGATAGAAAAGGTTTTCCTTGGATAACAACCTTAAAAAAAATAATATCGGGATCATCATGTTCGTTTACTTATACATCAGCCTTCCAGTCAATTTTATCGTAGAATTCGTTAGGTCTCTAAATTTCTAAGCTCATCCACACTCTTAAGTTTTGAGGCACAGAGGCTTTCTACGAGAACAGAGATTCACGATGTCATAGGTATCTCCACTTTCTTCGGGGTCCCAAAAACTGTCAGTGTAGTCTCGGTAGCTATACATTCCCTTCTTTTTCAGGATTCGGATCGCTTTTCGCGCCAAATCGAGAAGGCACTGGCCGATATGAGAGAGCTGTTCGAGAACAAGGACAAGTGATGTGCCGCGCTTTCAGATAGTTCAATGTTAGGTGCCGCCCAAGGTTGGGCCTAGCAGTGAAGTACAACGCGTATCAATGCAAAAATTTAGTCGGTTTTAGTCCAAAAATAGTCTGGCTGCAGGATAATGGCTTTAGGAGGCCACACATCCGCACGCATGCTTACCTAGTGTGACCAAACCGTGAACAATTATCGGTCCGTAGTATTATTCTGTTTTACGCGATTCGGCGCGATGGATGAATCGCGTAAGATGCTATTGAATTGTATCAGGTAATCGCGTAAGGTAGGCACGCTAGGTGGCATACAAAATAATTATGGTGTAAAAAATAAGCCTGATTGGAAGTGGCCGATTAACTCGGGTAACCCCGGCAGTGTCCGAGTCGAATTTGGCGCTGGGGGCCCCGATGAAAAATTTGTAGCCTGTGTAGTTGTATGGAAGTTGTACGAAAAAGTTGCATGTATCGATATGCAGTAGTACAGAATACTTTAATTTAACGTGCCTCATACTGGGCTAATCTTAAGCAGTAGTATTCAGTAGCATCCCGCCTTGCTCCAGTAGCATCTACTCTTGCTATAGTAGCATGTAGTAGCATCAGTTGGTACTTCATGCTACTTTTTCGTACAACTTCATCCTACTATTCTGAGATAATTTTTCATCGGGGCTACAAAGAACACATTCAGTGTGGATTTTGGTCCTTGATGTCAGGGCTGCTCATTTTTGTTAGCGTCAATACATGTTTGAATAATTCGATCGTGATCACAGGAGACGAGCTAAAATTTGGATCTCAAAGGAAATATTCACGATTTCATCTTCGATCGCTATAGTCTATAGTGTTCTTTGCCCTATCCCTCATTTGGCCTTACCGTTATTGTTATCATGCTGCGGGATAGGCCAAATACTCTGGCCGAAATTCCATCCACAAATGGGCAACTGTCTCAGTTCACTTCTGTGTACTTCTATAATTAGTAATTTATTATCATGTGATTATAACTTCATGTGTTACACTGTCAGAAGTTTCATAACAGATTTCACTAGGATGCGCGGTTCAACAGATAATGCGTAACAGATAAAACTTCGGATGTTATCTGTTGTGTTTCAAAACGTTATGCACCATAAGCGTTACCATCAGGAAGAACCGAAAAACCGCTAAAAAGAATCACTGAGTTTTCCGACATCATGACGATAAGGAATAAAGTCATAAGATGCTTTTTTTTTGCTCTTCCTAACAAAGCTTGTTATGTATAACATTTCATGCATGACGTTTTCAAACACAACATATAACATCCGAAGTGTTATCTGTTACGCATTATCTGTTGAAACCGCGCATCCTCGTGTTATCTTTTATGAAACTTCTGACAGTGCAGGCAAACCGTTTGGGAAATGAGCAGCCCCTCGCATATTTTTAAGACGCGGGTTTGAGAGGATTTCGATTAGGTGCTAAACTTGTAGTATTTAGTCTACGGGCTCAATTGTAGCGACACAGTATTTGGTTAGTATTTGCTTTTCAGTATTGAGATGTTGTTTTTAGTGATCAGAAACATTATCTTTCGTATATGATTTGAACCCAGTTTAAACTATACAGAAATACTTGACGGGGCCTTCAGGTCCAAGATAGAGGGAGAGCAATTATTTGGTGACTAAATAAAATTTTTATTTCTGGCAATTTTAGGAAGTTTTGCACCGAGATAATTCGGATTTTGTCTGTTCAGAAATATAGAGCAATAAGAAAATAGGTGGAGTGGGATAGAAGCCTGCGATGCTGTGAAGAATAATTTACCATTCGGAAAAAAAGAGCAATATTAGAGTAGTATGTACAATCCACCAGTTTAACTATGGTGTAAAGTCAAAATTACCCAGTTGAAGCCTTGCATTTAGTAGATATGTCCACATAAAAAACGGTTACAGGCCTTTTTATTAAGGCTTAATTTATAACAGGGCATCCGTCCGTATCTACTTATTGTATGTTCCTGCATGGCTTGGTGGTTGCTTAGACTTGGTCTCCGGTTTTAATTATGTCTTTGACAAGATTAATCTTATTTTAGCCCGAATAAAAATGTGTTTGTTTTGAACTAATCTCCATCGTTGCAATGCCCGTTTGTGTATGGGGGGGGGGGGGAGTTGACTCAAACGCTTCGGTTGAAATGTGGTGTCGTTTTGTCGGGCCATCTACACTGTAAAAAGTTTCTCCGAGTGAGGAGTAAAGTTAACTGCAGTATTTGCTGCTGGGATTAATCTTATCTGAATTGAGATAAGATAAGATTAAGCTGTATCGAGATAAGATTAATCCAGATTAGAGATCAGATTATCTTTTTAGAGACAAGATTAATCACAGTAGCAAATACTGCAAGATTTTTTTAAAGTGTGTATAGTACGATATCTTTCTCAGAGGAAAGTCGAAATTGGGCACTTGTATACAACAGCATGAGAGATTCGATCCTTTTCCCGGATCGGACCATTTGGACCGTCCATCTTTTTTTCTCTTGTGTCTCCTGGACGTTTTGGCAGACAGCTAAAGAGCGGAAGCGTTGGAGACTACACTGTAAAAAGTTTCTCCGAGAAAGGATTAAAGTTAACTGCAGTATTTGCTACTGGGATTAATCTTATCTCTACTGGGATAAGATTCATCCGAATTGGAAATAATCTTATCTCAGTAGAGACAATAATCCCAGTAGCAAATACTGCAAGATTTTTTTTTACAGTGTATGTCCGTCAGTGGCCGAATGGGTTAGCGCGCTGGACTCCCTTGCGAAGGGTCACTTGTTCGAGTCTCGGTGGTGCCTACCGTTTGGTTTCAGGCGAGGGTTAGTGGCGTTTCCCCGTAAGACAAGTCAGTCCACCCAGCTTCAAATGGGTACCTAGGGAAAAGCACGGGAAGCGTCGGATGATTTGCCCCCAACCACGCGAACCTTAACGGGTTTGCATGCGAAAAATTTGTTTTTATTATGTATGGACATGCAAAGTATAAGCTAATACAAATGCAGTAGACAGGCTTTTGCCTCTACACGCTTTTCCGGACAAATTTAACAACTGAATGTGTGTCAGGTGAGGGTTCACACCTGCTCTAATTAGTTACAAAAGTACACCTCCTGGAGCACCAACTCCATTTGAGTTCATTCAAGGACAAATAATTCAGTCTTAGTCGTGCTTGGTTCATTTGATCAGGAACAAATAATCAAAAGAATCGCTGACTCCCAATCTCTGTAATACGACCATGCGGAGTCGAATAGATTCCCGATGCCATGCACGATGCAAACAAACGAGGGGGTCTTAGGAGCTACGCGGAATATCACAGTTCGTTGCCTGTACAAACAGCTAATCCCGGAGAAGGTAAGTCGAGAGGAAGCGACCATTGGTGTTTAACATTAAATTAGTTGCGTTTTCGATCGAAGTTTTGTTCGACGTTAGCGTAGCCGGTTGCTTATCACTGTAAAAAGTCTCTCCTTTATCGGACTTAACTAGTTGTGCGTCACCAATTTCGGACGTTTTTATTCCTAATTCGGATAATTGAAATCTGGATTCGGAGAGTTATAATCTGATGCAGGAATAAAACGCTAGAATGCAAAATACTGCAGAGTATGCTGCAGTATTTTGTCTTATGTCACCTTTATCTTGCATCGGATTATAACTCACCGAATTCGGATTATAACTCTACCAATTCGGAGAGTTAAAATCTGATGAAGGATTAAAACGCTAGAACGCAAAATACTGCAGATTACGCTGTAAAAAGTTTCTCCGTATAAAGATAAAAGTTAACTGCAGTATTTGCTGCTCGGATTCATCTTATCTCTATTTGGTATTAATCGTATCTGCGTAGAGATAAGGATAATCCGAGTAGCAAATACTGGAGTTAACTTTAATCTTTATACGGAAAAACTTTTTACTGTGTATACTGCAGTATTTTACATTCTAGCATTTTTATCTTGCATCGGATTATAACTCTCCCAATTCGGATTTTAATTCTCCGAATTAGGAACAAAAACGTCCAAAATCGGTGACGCACAACTACTAAAGTCCGATAAAGGAGAGACTTTTTACAGTGTTATTCCCTATAGGTCAGTTTGTCTGATTGACATTTCGAAATTCAATACATCAACTTTAATGCGTATAAAGAGTAACAAAAACAACACAAATCGCCGTACACTATATTATTTCATTATCCTCGTCTTCACAGTTTAATTCAGCCAAAACGAATGGGGCTGCTGACGAGCGTCCCACAGTGGCAATGTAATAGTCAATCCTGCAGTCGTCTTCGAGCCTTGCTTGGCAAGATTCCATGGATTCGACTTCTGGAAAAATAGGACATGGTTCATTGGATAAGAGTGAAAGCATGGCTTGGATGCTGAACACAGTTTCAGTATGACCTAATGAACCAGTGTCGGTAAAGTAAGTAAGTAATTTATTTATGACCCGCCATTTTGAAAAAGCGGAGTAAATGAAGAAAATAAATAAAAAGTCGCTTATTTTCAATCTTCGGCCAGGAATCAGTGGATAACGTCGTGCGCTGGTTGGGCCCTGTTGTCCATGATTTTTGAAAGCGATGCGGAAACATCCAAAAGGGTGACACTTACATCTTGAATTTTGAACTTCTCCGTCACTGTAAGGTTATGACATAATTTCGACAAGTGGAGCAGGTGCTTTGTATATTTAAAATAACATGATCTCATCTTTTTCATCTCCTTCTTTCGTAGAACATGAGTGACACCAGAAAGAAATAGTATAGAAGGAGCGCAGAAGGTGCTGTACAAATTTCCCAAAGCTTTACGATTATAGTGCCTCCGGTTGGGGACGATGCGCTCATAGGCCCTATGGATTGCTTCATAAACTTCTTGAACAACCGAAGAGCGAAATTTTGACAATGTTTCATAGTGTGTCAGTAGTAATCGCTAACTCATTCAATTTTAAGATGGAAAGTTGAGACCAAGGCCTAGAATGCGAGAAAATGATATGTTCAGTGATGTTTGAATGAAGAACTTTCGATACAACTGTTTAGCAGTCAGGAAAAGATCCATTGCTCCCTACTCTCAGTGCATTCTTGGTCCGGGTAGGAAATCCCAACCAGATCGAGCGCTGTCATAGTGCCGGGAACTTTCCAAGCTTCCACATTGTTTAATACGCTAGCCCCGTGGCACTGTGCAATACCAGTGATCTACAAGCAATCTCGCATAAGCACCATAGCTCAGTAGGCTATCTGAGAGATCCTAGTCCTTATCATTGAATATTTTATATTACATTAAGCCCTGAAGAAATTCCAGATTCGAATATTTGGACGCCATGGAATCTTTCAATGCACTTTTTGATCGATTCAGTGTCCGAATCTCGGGCACGATTTCGAATTCCAGATCCTACTCCGGATTTCAGACTATGTGTGACCTTTTCTCCTTGTACAAATTCAGAAGAAATGTAAACTGATAATTTTATTGAGGCTTAACGGCCTGCCATCCAATTTGCGGATATATTATTATTATCATTATTATGTGTGGAAGTTATGTGAAGTTCTCCGTAGTCCGACTTTCGTTACTGGACAGAAATTCGCAGACGGAAACTCGTTCTATAGGAACGGCCAATATTGCTACTTTCACGCTGGCCCTGTAAAAACTTGCGGTTTGAGGAGATCAAACTTACCGGACTTGTCGATTGGCTGAATTTTCACCTTACACTCGCCGCATAGTTCTGTCTCCTTGTCCCCAATGAAGTTGCAAACAACACAGGCTCTTACTTCTGAGCAACCTGCGGTCTGGATGGCCTCCGCCTGGCTATCATATAACACTTCCGCCTCCGGTTCAGGCGTATGGTTTTCTTCGTCTTCGTCTGTGACCGGCAAATCGGTAGTCTAAAACGAAAGAGATGTAATGTGCAAACCTCTTATCAGACTACGAAGGATCAAAAGAAACTCGCACTCTGACCAAGAATAACTCCTCGAAGATTCCGTGATCTTTTTCCGCTCACTCATGACCCTCCCAAAAGTTTCCCCCCGGCAAAACCCCCAGAAAGTACCAAAACTAACACCAATAAATTGCAAACATGAAAGGTACAGGAAAAGCTTCGTTCCATCTTTTGTGACAGTTTTTAATTCTCGAGACTAAATCTTTCTCTTTTTTTATCAGTTTACTAATAAGTGATTTTATTAATATTTTCAGGGATTCCCCTCAAAAACGCAATTTCGGCAATTGCCGTTTTTGCAAGAGCAACATACCACGGTTCCTGCAAAAACGAAATTGCGCTTTTCGAGGTCATCCCAAAAGAAAAACTTATATTCAGTCACATGACTACTTCTTTCCCACTAATTTGACTAAAATTGATGAAAGTGAGATGACTTCTTCAGATACCACGACCAGTTACCACGGTCGGACCGTGTTATCTGAATATCTGATACCACGATAACTGGCCAGAAACCACGATAACTGCAAAAACGCCTTTTGACCGTGGTATCAGGTACCACGATAACTGCAAAAACGACTTAAGACCGTGTTATCAGATACCATGGTATATGCAAAAACGCAACTAATGATGACCGATTTTTACCTCGCCTGTGAAGGGCATCTCTTCTTCAAGGTCGGCGTCTCCGTTGATCAGCTCCACCGGGAATTCCGTTGCTTCATCTGGGTCCTCTGTTGGCATATCCTGGTCGTCGTCTTCGTTAAGAGTATCAATCTCCGAGGCTTCCTTGTCTCCTCGCTGTTCGGCGATGTCGTCACTGTTCCCATTGTCTTTGCAGAGAACTGTCGTATTCACGCCAATGACTGTGTTATAGTTGTAGGCCCAGATTTCGAAGTAAACTGGACTTTCCATATGCTTTCTTCTGCTGCACTTTTTGATCTAGAAAAGAAGACATTTTCAGAAATCCGAAACACTGCAAGTCTGCTATAGGCTACAATTCGCGATTTAACTTCCCTTTAACAAATACCTATATTAGGAATCCACAGTGCATTCATTGAGGCTTCCACTTCTTCTGTTGCTCCTGCTAGTTAATAATCCCCCGAATCTACGTTGATTCGCTCGTGTTCACCTTGGGTCGATTCGAAATCGCCTTTTCAAAATGTGAATCCCCACCCCAGGACCACATACCTGATCCGGTCGCGGAAGCATTAGGGTCAACTGATGCCTTTTGATTTGCCTGCTTCAAATGTATACGTGGAGTTCAAACAGTCGATTCTGACTGGTCTTTGAGCAATGAACCTGGCAGGTGGTTTCGAACAGATTTCCTCACCTCAACGGTAACATTCCACCCACTGGGATTTCCTTCTCCACACTTTAACGGCTTGTTCTTTTTCGCTGCTTTTTTCAGCTGCCTCTTGGAGCAGGGAGTGGCGACGTTGCGGACGATGAGGGGCCAGGTGGCGTTGTGAATCATGCCGTTTGGTGCCGCCGTCAGCATTTCCTATAGATGAAAAAGGTTCAAAGCACCGATCAGCTGATTCAATAGCCCTTGGCTGGGAAGTTCCATAGAACTTACAAACTGATGCGCAGTTTCGACAGGAAGGAGATAGCACATATCTCTTAACGTTACAGAATGTCTCGTCAGCTTATAACCTTTTAAGTGTTGTTTTTTCGCTAAAAGTAACGTTTCTGTAGAACATAACACTTAGATAAATATTCTTTGAGCCCAAGCTGACTTTGAAACATTTATTCAAACAATGTTTACAACGGATACGTCAGCTACGATTCTTCTGAAATTTGCTAATGAAAATTTTCAGTTTGAGTATTCTACAGAAACGTAACAGAAGCTCGTCACCCAATTTTTCCGTAACGTCAACAAATAGTTTGTTCCTCATGAAACTTCTGACATTTCGATTGGGGTTGGAGGGCTAGCCATCCATGCTTCCAGATTTTTCTCCAGGATTCCTACAAGTCCTGACTAAGTTCTATTCGAGCTCCGAGATATTCTCCAGGTCACTTAATAGAGCAGTGACTGCCACGCGAAGACGGTTTGGATGCTAAACTGATAACACTTAGGATGTTAGCTGTTATATTTTTTTAAGCATTTAAACGTGATACATGACAAGCATTGCCACGAAGAGCCAAAAAAGCATCTACTTACTTTTCCGATATCATGAGGACAAACAAAAAGTTAGCAGACGTTTTTGGCGGTTTTCAAGCTCTTTTTGTATGCATAACGTTTTAATGCATAACTTTTGAAAAAATTGTTTTACCTGTTGAAACTGCGCATTCTTGTGTTTCTGTTATGAAACTTCTGACAGCACAAACACTAAATGACCTCAATGCGACGGGAAGAAAACGAAGCACCACCCTTTACTGAACAAAATAATGAGAAATGTCTTCAATAAATTTCATTACAAGGGAAAGCTGTGTGAGTGCAACCTACCAATAGCCAATGGCCATCGAAACTAGAAAGCGATTTCATCCCGCAAATTGCGGTTACGGATGAGAAGCGAGTTGACTAACCTCGATTTTAACTGCTGCTTTCTCACCGAAGTTGACGAAAGACTTGGAGAACGGGAAGACTTCCACGTGGGGCACAGATCTGAGGTTACGCTTCGTCATAAAGGCCTTCTTGGAATAGGGAACGGCAGCGACAAGCTAAAGAGGAAAGAAGTTAAGGTGGCGTGGGTTTCTGGCCGGGCCTCTTACATTGCTAAGCCAGTGTTTTGGGTTTCTTTGAAAAGGCGAACCTACTCCTGTCCAGCAGATTTCGCCCGCTGGAAAAGGAACATCCTTGCTTCCTGGGCGCAGAGGTTTGCGGCGCGCGACAGAACGGCGTAAACAAGACCGATATAAGGAGGGTTTTCGCGAGATTTCGTAATCACTTTCCGGCGAGCGAAGCGCATCGCGAAAACTGTGGGAAAGCGATTCCTGGAATAGCTTTCCACTTTCCCACTAGACTGATCGCGAAAACGCATGGAAAGCTGACATCGGCGGAAAAATGTTAAATTACGAACTATTTCGAATAAATATGGTTGACTTAACGGTTCTTTGGTTCTCATATATTCCATCGAAGCCACCCTAATAACGCTTGCCAGTTTTCTTTATTTATTAGTGATACTTGCACTGTGTTTTTCTCACACCTTTGAAATTCCCGCCCAAACATTCAACTTTCCCCGGAGATTTCCACTATCCTCGTGGAATCACTTTCCGGGAATGCTGCTTCGTTTCCGAAGCGCGAAAACCGTGTTGGAAAGTTCGGCAACTTTCCGAATTAGCGCGGAAGCCATTGGAAAGTGATTCCGACTTTGCTTTCCTGTTCGCGAAAACCCTCCTATACTCCACATTGTACTAAGTCCGAAACACGCCAGTGAACCCCGGGAAGAAAAAGAAACGTCATCCAAACGAACCCTCTAAATTGATTCAAATCCTTCGTAATACAATCCGCAAAGTTTGTTGTCGTGACGTTTCTGGCTCTTCGATTGGCACACGACGATTCTTCATTGGCACGAAGAGTTGGTCATCAAGAGGATTCAACGAGACTCGCCGTAATCAAGAGTAGATCAACAGGGAAGTTTATATTTTTATCTATGAGTGTTTAACCACTAATAATGTAGAGCAACTGAGCAAGTTATATTTAATATAGTTAGTTGTGTTCGCATTATCGCGTCCTTTACCGCACATTAGGGTTGTAATGTTATCCCGCATCCAAAGATTCGCTCGTCTACGCTACCAAATTGGCTCTCTGACTCTGACCTCGGCGGACGTTTACGTAACGAAGCTAACACTCCGAATAACCCTGGACAACCCCCGTTCATAGGCTAGTCCGAAGAAGGCGGGCCCACCGAAGTCCCCACAGCTGGCCATTAGCGCATACTTTTGAAGTGACCCTGGTCGGAAAATGAGACCATAACGCAATCCATCTGATCATTCGACTAACTAGACCACAATGGAGCTCGATGCGGAAAAAAAACTTACTCGGACTCGAGCCTGCATCAGAGAATTCGCGACCTTCCTGTTTGACAGCTTAAAGTTGGCATGGTGCTTATTGAACTCGTGTTTGTGCCAGTTAACGAACGGCTCGCCGTTGCTGCACTTGAGGCTGTTGTCGGATGACCTCCGGCGCTTGTGGTTAGACGCCTAGAGAACAAAAATAAAGGATTCCCTTCAGGAGTCAAATACAAGAACAGGTTTAAAATCTGTACGCCTGTAAAATCAGTGGGCCGAATCTCCAACAAAATGAACGAGCTAATGCAGAAATGCTTCTTAAACTTTCCCTGTTCGAAATACGGGCTTTCAGATATCCCCTCTACTGATGATGCTGAAATATTGCTAGTGAAGCAACTCAATCTTAAAAGCGCAAGTGACACCGGGAAATGTTCTCTCCCCGCAGAAGACTGAGGGCAACTGACGTCATACTTTATAGAACGTACGCTACGGTTGTTCTGTGGAAACTATCCTGTCATACCTTAGGCTCCAGGGTTCCATCTGAGTTTATGTAGAAGAGGATACGCTGAGCTTCGGTGCTGAAGTTCCCAATTTCGCTGCATGAACTGGCTCGTAGCAAAGCCTCCCATTGACTACTGACCACGTGTGCCTCGCCTGTGCGGGTTGCATCGGCAAAAGTTTCCTATGAAAATGGAGGGTGAGATCGAAGAACTGACTGAGCAGAACTTTATTGTAGGGCGTATTCTCGCCGTTTCCCAAGGACTCCACTTGAGGAGTCCCTGCGTTTTGTTTGTCCCGGGGACTCACTCCCCGTATTCTCGCGAGTCCCCATGGACGGGGATTGATGATAATACCCGTCATCAAAAGGACTCCCTTTCAGATTCAGAGGGGAATCAATTTTTGCTGCTATTGGTTGAATGTAAAATTAATTAAAAACAATCGGAATAAACAAAACCAAAAATAAAGTGGACCCAGCCTAGTTTCGTCAACTGCATATTTTTTTCGAACAAAATCCATTTTGGAAGCATTCCCCTTGTTCTCGCTGTTTCTGTACGCGGAGTCCGCATGGAGTGACTCCCTCTATTCTCGGGTTCCCTTTGATTCCCCGAGCAGTCCTCGGGGAACGCCGAGAAGACTCTTGCAGTCGAGAAGCTTAAAGTACAACTGAAGACCTTTACTTCCGCTACACTTTCCCCTCGTCTTCATTCTCTAATCATTCGTTCCTCGGGCGAACCTTTCTCAGTAGGTGATGCATCGCTCTCAATTGCAAAACACACTCATTGAAAGTGTTTGCTGAGATATCGCACACCAGCTTATAGGTACGCTAACACGCATTGGCATAGAAAAACTACTTAGATGATGTTAAGTTAACTAGAGAATTTTGACATAATTCTGAAATTAGAAAAATAGGTTGAGAAGTTCTTTAGCAGACCTTTCAATCGATGAAAATAGATATTCCAGGCAACAATAGGCAATATAGGCAAATAAAGCTATAAATCATTTTAAGGCACATGACTATTTTCCACCACAGGCCAAAAAATTCTGCGATTTGTCGCATATAGCGATCGCAATTTTCTGTCCGTCGGTCGGTCGGTCTGTCCGGGTTTTGCTAGTTCGGGCACTTCCACATAAGCTAGGACGATGAAACTTGGTAGGTATATCAGGGACTCCAAAAGATTAAGTTGGAAATAGTCAGGTGGAGGGAGGGGAAATCCGGAATTTAGGGTATACTTATATTTGGAAAGAGACTGTGTCTCAGACGACCCGCCTAAAACCCGGACCGGATCCGACGACGGGAGGGAACCGGAAATCTTGGGAAACGCTTAGAGTGGAGGGATCGGGATGAAACTTGGTGGAAAGAGCAAGCACAAGTCCTAGATTGACATAATTAACATAACCGAACCGGATTCGATCACTGTGGGGGGAGTGGGGGGGGGGTGTCCGGAATTCTGGTGATCCCGCGAGTGCGGTACTTCCTGATGTACTAAGACGAAGAAACTGGGCTGGCGTATCAAGGACTCGAACAAACTGACTTGAAAATAGTCGTTTGCATGATCTGACCATCGTGGCGGGAGTGGAGGGATGGGGAATCCGGAATCTAGTGGCATTCATAACTTCTGAACGGGCGATCCGATTTGAATGAAGCTTGGCAAGTGGAAAGAGGTGTCGTCTCCGATGTTCCATGTCAAGTCATACTTGTGGGGGAGTTGAAGGGGGCCTCATTTTCGTGAAACGTTTAGCGTCGAGGGATAGAGATGGAATCTGGTGGGAAGAACAAGCATAAGCCTTAGATACGTTCTTGACAGAACTAGACCATATCGGGGCTCTTTGGGGGGAACTGGAGGGGGTTTCCCAGAATTCCGGTGATCACGAATTAGGATACTTCCAGATGTGCTAAGGACGATGAAATTTGGTAGGCATATTACTGACCCAACCAAACTGACTTATGGACCTGGCACAATGCCCTAAGGTAACTACCGTTTCTTGATCCGACCATTTTCGAGCGAGTTAAAGGACCCCTCGCACTATCTACTCTTCAGCATACAGTATTTTAAAGTATTTGAATACTTTAAAACTCGGCTGTGCTTTCAACAAATAACCCACAGTGTTGGCTGTTCTAAGCCTTTTCCGAGTCCCGTTGACTTGTAGCCAAACAGGGAAACAATGTACATAACCGGTTTTTCTGATGGAAAAACTTCTCGCAGACAACCGTCGACAACGTGATACACATCGAAGGTAGCAAAAAACGGCAAGTGAGAAAATCAGCGTGGTTTTGTTAGATGGGTTAGAATGTACCGTAAGAAATTGGGGTCTCTCCGGGTTTAGAAATATATGGAGTGATTATGGAGGTTGCGTTAGTATTATAGGTAAGACAGGTCCTTTAAGGGAAGCGGAATCCGGAAATTACTGATTTCCATAGGTTGCAAACGGGTGGTCCAATTCGAGTGAAACTTTTCTGGTGATAAGGGCTCATGTCTCCGAAGCACATGCGGCAATGGTTGGAGGAGCTGGGAGTCTGGAAACTTTGTGACATGCATAAAAACCAAACGAATGGACCAAATGAGATGCAACTTGGACAGTGCCGATTTTATGCGGCCTAGTTTGTTATTACGGTTCGGACCGGATCCGGCCAGGGTAGGAGGAGCATGAACCGGAAACCGAAAATTTGCAAATATGCTCCGACTGGAGTCAAACTCGAGGGACGAGAAGAGGAGATGTCAGGGATACGTCGTCTATGTGTCCTAGTCGTACAGTATGGGGGGTTGGAGGGGCAGTCCTGGAAATTATGTGGCTCGCATTGGGGTCAAACGAGTGGAGGGATTTGAATGAAACTTGAAAAGTAGAGACATGATGTGCCCTAGATGACATATGTTAGAGTCCGTACCAGAACTGAACACGGTGGGGGGAGGGGGTACTGAAGTTTCTCTAAAAATGCTCAGACAGCGAAATTTGATATCCGGTAAGAGAAGATCCTTTAGATGATCAGTTTATGTGTCTGAACCAGATTAGGCCGCGGTAGGGGGAGTTTGAGGGGGAGGAGTACCGGAGATATTGTGCCCTGACATTTACCCTAGATGATTCGAGGCGATGCCAGGAATGCTCAGACTCGGATGAAACTGGATATCTATTTCCGATCCTAGGAGATTGAAGGGGGTATTTTGTGACGTTCTCATGTACTTTCTTGCAACACCTAATCGTAACAAGTACCATATGCGCTCGTAGCTCTTGTTGTGGTCAAATTGCAACTGCTCCCACAACCACTTTCGAGGTCGTCTGAAAGGCTTGTCAAGCAAACAATGTAATATGGCCTTTTTAATCCTTCAACAAATCCGCTTGTTGTCTTTCATCTCGCGAGATGCAACAGAACGGGCAGTTACCCGTTTATTACGAGAAAACGTAGCACTAACGACTCAAACTCAATCCTGTGTTAACCAATGATGGCGATGTTTGGGAGCAGTTGTGATACCGCTTCCGGCTCTTCTGATAGGTACATGACGATTTTGCATCGGCAAGAAGAGTTAGTCATCAAGAGTATTGGCGCACGTGACATATCGTAAATTGTCAGTTATGCCTGGGCCCCACTACGGACACACCTGTTCGTAATTCGGTTTTCAGAAGTTTAGGACGCTCCTCTCTCATTAGTTGTCCATAACAAATTAAAATGGGAGATGGATTTATCCATCCCCAGATTTTATCAGCGGATTGAAGGAGGAACGTCTAAAAACCGATTTACCGACAGGTGTGTCCGTAGTGGGGCCCGGGCATTAGCCTCGAACAAATTGACGGAAGGGACGGAAATTGAAGGAAGATTTTGAGAGAGATGTTGTGGTTACTGAGTTCGAGCAGCAAGAAAAGCAGACTATCGATATCGTGGTATCACCAGGTAAGAAATAGCTTGGAGTTCTGATGTACTTCTTGTTACTGTTTGTGGATGAAGAGCAGAGGCGTTACTAGCCAAAATGTTTGCTGGGTGGGGAGGGGCAAGGTATTTACCGACTGGCTGGCCATTTTACGGACTGTTTTTGCACATAAAAACGACTATTATTGAGAAAAAACGACTGTATTGACGAAAAATCGGCTGATCTTAAGAAAAACTACTCCTTTTAAGAAAAACATCGACTATTTTTATGAGAAACCGACTGTTTAAAAAAAAAAAATTGACTGTTTCCAAGAAAAAAGTCGAGTTATTAAGAAAAATCGTGCTATCACAGGGGCTATCATCTATGCTGCGTCAGTGCTATCACATGTGAACAGGAAAGTCCTTGTACTAACCTTCAAATTTGACAGGTCGTCTGTAAAGTTCATCTGGTGTCTGAAAGACGTATGGATAATCGGCGTCAAAAACCTCCCGTGATGCTGCTTCAATTTCAACCACTTGTGGCACTTCCTTCCGTTGCAGTTCTTTAGCATTCTGTCGGCTTTCTGTACAAGTCGCTGAGCGCGTGTCTTGCCTGTCCTTCTTCCTCTGAAGTTGCCGTGATGAGACCCAATATGTCGGTTTACGAGCGTACCAAGAGCCAGTCGAACTTGTCGGGAAGCGTTGACTGCACGGAGACTGAAATAATACTCAGTCTTTACTGCAAGCAGCAAATCCGAGTCCGAGACAAGTCCGAGTCCTTGAAGAAGACGTATCGAGACGAGTCCGTAGTCCACATCTCTGGCCAGGCCCATATCGAGGAATTTATTTCGGGGGGGGGGGGGGGGTGCCTTTCGGGGGGGGGTTGCCTGCTGGTCGGACAAAAAAGTACAAAAAACGCATAGAATCAGAGGGAAAATACTATAAAAATGATTATTTTTGTATGTTTCGGGAGGGGGGGGGGGGGGGGTCAACCCCCTAACCCCCCCCCCCCCCCCCCTGGATACGGCCTTGTCTCTGGCGGACGGACAGCTCCGTGAAAGACGAGTCCGAGTCTACCAGCTCTGGCAAGGGCACAAGGTCAGTCGTTCAGTATTACTAGTAAGTGAGTAAGTCATTTTTTTTAACCCGCTATTTTAAAAAGCCGAGTAAATGAAAGAAAATGAATAAAACACAGTAACACACAGAAAAAGACAATTAATTTTCGATCTTCGGCCAGGAAGCAGTGGATACTGGCAAGGACATTCCGCTAGCATGCTTTCTCGGCAATCTCCTCCCCCCATATCATGGCGGTGCTAAGTGCTCTCTACTTTGAGCAGAAAGAAAATTGATTTGTTGTTCTTGTTCCAAAAAAGAAAATTTCCTCTAAAATATTTCTTTCCCAGGAGCATTACCTATCCTACTTTTTGGGATCCCAAAACGTAAGTGGAGGGATAGCTTACCTATGTTACCCTAAAAGTTTGTCCGTCTGTCCGTCTGCTAGCACGATAACTCTCGAAGAAGGTACTAAAGAAGTTCCTAAATGGGCTTAGTAGGCTAGTCTTATATTTAGGGGTGGAAGAGGGGTTCGAATCAAGGGTAAACAAACAATTATTTTTTAAAGTAAATAAAACGGTCCTTTTAGGGGTAAGAAGACATGCTTGATCCAGATCTGAAACCTATTTTGTCCAACAAATAGTTCGCCCGGAGACCGGTCGAAACCAGAAAACTGTTGGAGTCGAAATTTCATCTGAAGTTGATTAGAGCTTCAATCACTGTAAAAAGTTTCTCCGAATAAGGATGCAGTATTTGCTACTGGGATTAATCTTATCTCTACTGGGATAAGATTAATCCGAATTAGGGGTAATCTTATCTCAATAAAGACAAGATTAATCCCAGTAACAAATACCGCCTGGCACCCCGTACTTACGTCTGAATTGCACGATTTAATTGAATCAATCCAGACGCGGGTTGTTAAAATCATACTATCTCACGAATACACTAATTATGACCAGGCGCTTAAAACTCTCCGGCTTGAACCATTAAAGAAAAGACGCCTAAATTTAACAACAGATTTTGGTAAGAAAATTCTGCAGTCAAACAGATTCCGCCACCTCCTTCCCGAACAACTCCCTGAACCGACTTACCCTACGAGACACTCCAATTTACTTAAGCCGTTTCCAGCATCAAGTACCGCACGTCGGCTCCACTCATTCTCCCCCCTTGTTACTAATTATTTTAATAACCAATAAAATTTCACATTTGTTGTTCATTTGTGCCTGTTCGGTTCTTGATTTGTTCTTGATTTGTTTTGTATTTTGTCTTAAGTTATGTGTTGATGGTTTATTATTTAGATGTTGTTAGTTATTACTGTGTGTTTATTTATTTTCTCCTTGTGGCCTATTGTTTAGCTTTTGCTATTGTGGCAATTTTTCCATTAAACCTTAAACCTTAAGTACTGCAAGATTTTTTTTTTCAGTGTATTGGGGTAAGGAGACATGCTGATTTTATTTCCGAAGTTTATTTTTTTGGCGGGCCCAGTAGTTCGCCGAGAATCCGACCGAAGCCGGAAATTAGTAAAACTGACAGCAACCTATGTTCGACGTAGGGGTATAAGGAGACAAGCTGAGCTCGTTTTTGAAATCCATCTTTCTTGCGGATCCGGTAAAAAGTATTTATTTCTGACGTTGATTAAAGGTCCGATATCGGATCAATGTATATCGCAATAGGTAATTGTCACTGTTTTTCTCGTTGCTTATTTAGTGTCTTTTATTCAACCGATTCTTCCTTACCAGTTACTCTTGAAATCACGAAATCCGGACAGGAAAATCCGGAGAATTTGTCCAAGTCTTTTACCGCGTTCTTCCCTGCGTCATCGCTCACAGTTGTCCGAATGGATATTTTTTTGTTTCGTATGAAAGAATACAGACTTACTCATCGACCATCTTGATAACTGCATTCGCCGCCTTCTTCCTTTGCCAAGCTGACATGTCGCTCACGTCCACCATTACATAAACGTCGACATCCTGAATCGGTTCACTCAAATCTCCGATTTCGATGTCGAGAGATGCGATTGTATCTAAAAGTAAGTAACAGAAGGTATGAAAAATAGGAATTTACGGAAGCGGGTACAAAAAATATGCAGCTTCTAAAGCCTAATACAAGAAGCTTTCTATCTCTGCTATTGAATGTCCTGAAAGCGTGTAACGATTGTTATGCAAAGCACAATCTAGAAAATCTCTTACTCTCCTTGAATAAAAGCCATGGCCTCGGGACTAATTTTACCAGCCGTATAAGAGACACACGGCCAAGCGAAACCGTCAGTTGTGATCCGGGTTGCTTTCAAGGCTTGTCAGAGTGACGGTGTAGTACTGGGCTGTGTCGTGCTTCATAAGGTATGGTTCAGGTAAATTGTCTTGACTTCAGGTGTGTTGTTCAAGTTAGTCAGTTAGGGTCAGCCTGGTCTGACCAAGCTAGTATCTTTATGTTGCTTTGACAGATCCCTTCTGGGTCTGAACAGTCTTAACTTACTTTTCTTATTTACCTTTTTCAAAGTATATATTTATATTTCGTACTCGAGCTTCCTAAGGTTTTCTCTGGGTGGTCCGCGTAAAGGGTTTACGGCGGACCACCGATACACTGTACACGCCCCAGAAACCCATTCTCGGCTACCATGCTATCAGTTTCTGGAAATACTCGGTTTTCCAGTAAAGCGGGGCGTTACAAGCGGTTGAAAGATGAACGACATTCTTCTGCATGCCCTGCGCTTCGACATGGATCCCTCCCCCCCCCCCCTTCCACTGACCCAACCGTTCAAGGTGCAACAAGGCAGAACTGTCCACACTGTCAGAAGTTTCATAAAAGATTGCGCATAACACTTTCAAGAATAACACCTTTTCACTTAGAAATAAAGTGTTATAACCAATTAAGTTTACACTAGTTCGTGTCTAGATCTCCAACAACACTTCAATTGGTATAAATACTAACGGGAACGAAAGAAACATAACATATAACATCCCAAAGTGTTATCTGTAGAAACCGCGCATCCTGCTGTTGTCGTTATGAAACAAATGACAGTGTAGTATTTTTACCTATTGAAGGTGTTGTTGGAGATCTGGGCACGAAATAGTATAAACTTAATTGGTCATAACACTTTTTTTCTAAGTGAAAAGGTGTTATTCTTGAAAGTGTTATGCGCAATCTGTTATGAAACTTCTGACAGTGTAAAGCCTAATACAAGAAGCTTTCTATCTCCGCTGTTGAATGTCCTGAAAGGGGTTGAAAGATGAACGACATTCTTCTGCATGCCCTGCGCTTCGACACGGGTACCCCCCTCCTTTCAACTGACCCAACCATTCAAGGTGCAACAAGGCACAACTGAACAGTAGACTAACATTCATAGGTTTAATGTTTGTCTTGGGATACTGCACTTTTGATAGCTTGATCGCTTTTTAAGTGACAGGATCAGATCAAGTGTCGGAACGTCACTAGGCTAGTTTACCCCGCAGCCGTTTCCTTTTTGTTTTGTTGCCATGACCCCAAGGGTTTTTTTGTGCAATAAATTCATTCATTCATTCATTCATAGACCTATGCTCTTATTAATAACTGCAAGAAAAGGACAATGACCTCTACGCACTTAGATTGAAGGTAGCTTAGTCACCCCAAACAAAGACAGTAAAAGCGGGAAAGACCGGAAACTCCCGTAAGCCCCATGAGTCACAACAATCAGCGCCGTTTAGCGGATGTTCTTTCGTTAAAAAATCGCTCTGTTGACATTTTCTTCCATCGCTCTCCGCAGAATCATCATCAAAGCACGTTTTGTTGATTTTTTTTCGTATCGTTTATGATGAGCATCCTCTCTCCACTCAGATGTCCTCTTTATTGGAATAAAAAACAAGTAGGAAAAGAATAAATAGCCTTTTTTATGGAAACAAATGTTGAATTCACGATTTCGAATCAATTAATGTTGACAGACGTTGTCTACTCACGCCCTCTTGCTTTGATCGTATTAACCATCTACCGTTCGAAATCGGACGAAGTCCAAACGCTAGGAAGCGTTCCGATCGATTTTCAGAGACCCGATTTTCGCCAAGTCACCGGTCTTTCCCACCATCAGGGGCGTCACGACTGGGGGGGGGGAGGGGGGGGGAGCCCCCCCCCCCCCCCCATGCTGTCGGCCAGTCGGTAAAAAATAACCGAGTCGGCGCGAAGCGCCGCGATTTTTGGTCAAAACAGTTGATTTTTTTCATGAAAACAGTCGTTTTTTCTGAAAACTGGTCGATTCTTCGTTAAAATAGTCGGTTTTTCTGAAAATCAGGGGACTTTTCTGAAAGCAGTCGATTTTTTTCAAAACTGTCATTTTTTGTTGTTGAAAACAGTCGTTTTTTCTGCAGAAACAGTCGGTAAAAATTATCAGCCAGTCGGTAAATGCCTCGTCCCCCCCCCCCAAACATTTTGGCTAGTGACGCCTCTGCCAACTATTATTGTCTTTGACCCCAAATGCCAGATTTTCGCCTGTCAGGCTATGCCAAATGCAGGGGGGGGACCTACACGAATAACATATTGACAACCTGAGTGAAAATCAGAAAATGATCGTTTAAAGCTGTTCATTACTGGGCCAGGGTGCCTATCATATGACATTCTAAAGTGGTATAACAAGCATTTGACATATCCTATACCCAACACTCAGCCATTCGGGGTAAACTAATACAGCTTGCTTACCAGCTATATCCGTATAGTCAACTGTCATCTATTCAAAACCTTTTCAGACATACACATTTCACTGCTGGAAAAAAAAAGAATCTGGGAAGAAACTATGCGTCAATCCGGGACAAGTGAAATGTGGGGAGTAGCCTACTCTTCATCAAGGCGTCAAGACTAGGGGGGGGGGGAGGGGGGGGACGCCCCCCCCCCCCCCGAATGTTGTCGGCCAGTCGGTAAAAAATAGCCGAGTCGGCGCGAAGCGCCGCGATTTTTCGTAATAACACGATTTTTTTCTTGGAAACAGTCAAATTTTTTTTTTAAAACAGTCAGTTTCTCATGAAAATAGTCGATATTTTTCTTAAAAGTAATAGTTTTTCTTAAGATCAGCCGATTTTTCGTTAACACAGTCGGTAAAATGACCAGCCAGTAGGTAAATACCTCCCCCCCCCCCCGCGAACATTTTGGCTAGTAACGCCTCTGCTGTTCATCCACAAACAGTAAAAAGAAGTACATCAGAACTCCAAGCAATTTCTTACCTGGTGACACCACGATATCGATAGTCTGCTTTTCTTGCTGCTCGAACTCAGTAACCACAACATCTCTCTCAAAATCTTCCTTCAAACCTGCCGCATTCCTCAGAAGTCCAACACAAAACAAAATCAAAACTGTAAACTTCATCTCTAAACTGTTGGAATAAGACTGGATTGTTATCACATGGCACAGGTCACTTCTATGAACCGCAATCAACACCAGATGTACACATTAGCGATGGGGATTTCCGAAAGAAACGAGAAACGGAAGGGGATGTTATGTGGGGTTTCCATAGTTCGAGACGCAATATTTTTCCGGAAGAAAATATAGGCAAATCCTCCCGGATATACCGATCACTTTTCCGTCGATCTGTCGGTCGGTCAGTCCGATGATCGCGAATTTGAGTACTTCCACATGTGCTTGGACGATGAAACTTGGCACTCATATTAGGGACCAAGCCAAACTAACTTAGAAATACTAAAGTCACTCCCCCGATCCGACCACCGTGGGGGAAGTGGAAGGAGGGGGAATCCGGAATACTGACGTATGTATTACTTTTGAACGAGGAGTCGGATCTTAATGAAACTTGATATTTGGAAATCCCTCATGTCTCAGATTTCACACTTCAAGTCGGAAACGGATCCGGTGACTTTTTGGGGAGTTGGAGGGGGGGGGGGGGGAACCGAAAACCGTGTGACATATTCAAAGCGGATGGATCGTAAAAAAATCGGTCGGAAGAACAAGCACAAGCCCTATAAGTACACAGTTGATAAGATCTCCGGGCACTGTGTGGGGAGTTGGAGGGAGGGTTCCGAAATTCCGGTGACCCCGAGCTAAGATGGTGGGATTTTGATTGATTGAATTCTTAGCGCCCTTAAAGTGCGCATCATCGCAGCCAAGTGCAAAGCTAAAATACTTTTTACCAAACGATAAATTCTCGTGATTTCCAACGATCATTCATATCTCAAGGGTTTTGCTTACAAATGATCACAACAAACCAACGAATTGACGAACTCCTACTTCCATCCTCTGACCCAGCCTTGCAAGTGCCATATCAGCTTCCAGCTCTTGTTGGTAGGACTATAGCCACGTATAAAAAACTGGTCAAACGTGACTGGTCTGCAAAACGGCGTTCACAGTCAGCTATTTGGGGTCCCAAATCGTCAGTGACTCACGATAGCTTCCGATAACTCTCGAAGGGGTTGAGATATTTTGGTGAAACTTTGCATTACGATCCATTGGGTCAAGTTCATTCAAGTTCACAAATGGCCCTACATTTGGGTGGAGAAGGGTTTGAAATTAAGGAGAAAACAAAATAAATTTTTTTTTTTAATTTATTTGAAATTAAGGGGAGAACAAAATGCTGTTGAAACTGAATGGTATAGTTAATTTAGGGGTAAGGAGATATGCTGAATCCGCACATGCAAATTATTTTCTCGCAGGACATATTGTTCGGAAATTTGGTTAAAAATACACTGTCAGAATTTCATAACAGACACCACAAGGATGCGCGGTTTCACCAGACAATGCGTAACAGACAACACTTGGGATGTTATTTGTAGGAAAATTCAGCAGATAATTTTTTCGGCTCCTCTTGATCATTGTATAGTATTCCATGCATAACGTTTTCAACACAACAGATTACATTCCAAGTGTTGCCTGTTACGCATTGTCTGTTGAAGCCACGTATCCTTGTGTTTTCTGGTATGAAACTTCTGACAATGTGGAGGTTCGCATGGAGGGATGAATTCATTTCTGAACTCTTTTTCTTGTCAGACAAGTAATTCTGCTGAAATTTGCATCAAACCCGGAAATGTGGTAGACTCTGAGAAATAGGACCTGGCTTACTCATAATACTAACACAACCTAATTCCACAATCACTCCATATATTTCAAAACCCGGAGACCCCAATTTCGTACTGTACATTCTAACCCCTTTAACAAAAACACGCTTATTTTCTCGATTGCCGTATTTTGCTACCTTCGATGTGTATCACGCTGTCGACTGCGGTGTGCAAGTTTTTTCCATCAGAAAAACCCGCTATGTAAATTGTTTCCCTGTTTTCGCTTGCAAGTAAACGGGTCTCGGGAAAGGCTTAAAACAGCCAAAACTTTGGGTTATTTGTTGAAAGCACAGCCTTGTTTTAAAGCATTCAAATATTTTAAAATACTGTAAAATGAAGAGTAAATAGTGCGAGGGGTCCTTTAAGACCACTACGGTATATTTTTTTTTGCATTTTCAAGCGGGATAGTAACCTGTTGAAGGGAACTGGCAAAGCCTGGAAATCTACAAGACCCGATTGTGTGGATCAGGAAGTTCAGCAAATAAATTCATTATCTTGTTCATTATGGCAAATCGAAGAAAAACACGACAAAACCATATCAAGAAAATTCCTTATAGCCTACGTTGCTACGCTACTATAGTAATTTTGTTGCTATTGTTTTATCATCGTAGCCTTGTTTTTTTTTTTTTCCTTTCTATTCTTTTCTCATCTCTGCTTATTTCTACACCCAAAGATAGTGGGGACATTTATAATACAAGGAATTTTGTTAGAGTAGATATGGGATATAGGGGTAACACTTCAGGCTGAATACAGACCTGAACTTGCTTTTCTCAGATAATTAGCCATTATGCCGTAATATGTGTTAGAGGTTTTGAACACTCTTTATTCACACACTAGCCTAGTAACAAAAGCATATAACATGACGCTCTGGCCATTGGCACGGTACTGCTCTCATTTCATAGCCACTTCTCCCCTCTCGGTGTAACTATTTACGGAATGGCCTCGAGCGTTGCGGAGAGTCGGTAGTCATGTGGAGAGTAAATCGTAACATCCCTCCCCTCCTACAAAAGAACTTTGGTTAGACAAAATGGGAGTGCAAACCTTGTTATCTGAAAGAAAATACGTTATGTGCCGTTATATTTAAAAATGAGGCTGCGATGACCTCTTTGAGTCTTCCCGCTTCTAGACTCCTCCCTCCCTCGAGAAGGGTTTGAAGGTCTAGTAGAAGTTTGCATCCTGCTGTGACAAGCATCTGCAGGACTGCTACCTTGAGGAGTGGTGGGGAGGCTAGGCTTTGAAGTTGTAGTTCGGCAAGGATAGCATGTTCTTAGGAACTTGGAAACGTCCTCATGCATCCTGCGCCAAAAAACATTCTCCGCTACCTTCCGCGGTGTCCCCGTATTGCTAAGGTGTCCTGTCCCAATTTTGCAGTGGGCAGAACTTATGACAGTTTTTCTGCATTGCTTTGGGACAAATAGCTGCCTTTTTGTCCTATTTTGTGAAGCGATGAACACGAGACGGTAGTAAAGTCCCTCTTGTAAGGCGATCTGCTTGTCCTTCGTCTGCTCCGGCTTGTCGACTGCCTGTGCGATTAGTTTTGCTAGGCTGCTGTCGCTTTTCTGCAGTCTTAAGAGATTTTGCTTCGAGAGTCCAAGCCCTGGTACCGTCGAATCCCGGGCGTCGGTAGGGCGCAATTGCTTCCTACAGGCGGGTTGTCTCCAATTATGAGGAATGGGTTGCGGGGAAGCTTTAACCATCATCACGAACTTCTCTTTGTTCACTGGTGGTGGATTCTTGCTAAAGCACTTACTTTCATGGTGGTTGGGATTCTGGCAGTAAGCGCAAACAAGTCGTCTAGGCCTAATCTCAGCTGACGCTTTAGGAACATAAGACTGACCAGCCCTGGGCGCTGGGTTTGTTGATATGTCTGCAAAGTTGACAGCTTCTTGTAGAGTAGTAACGTTTTTCTCTCTCAATTTGACTTTCAGCTCTACGCTGGTTGAGCTGGAAAGCTGTTCTGCTAGAAGAAGGTCAGCTACCCGTTTGAAATGCTGGCGCATCTCCGCCAAGTCGGTCATACTGTTTATGTCAGGAATTTGTAGCCATTTATTGAAGCTCTGTTCCAGGCGATACCCGAAAGACCTATTAGATTCAGAGGAGGCCTTACTGTCACTACGAAATTTTTGACGGTATGTCTCTGGACTAACGGAGTACCGATCGAAAATAGCGCGTTTAAGCTCCTCATAATCGCCGATTCTGTCCAGTGGGAGACTGTTATACGCCTCTCTAGCCCTAGAGCTGAACTGAGGTGCAAGCCTAGCATTCCAAAGTCGTTTAGGAATGTTCAAGAGAGTTACCGTCCTTTCAAATGTCTCGAGATAAGTGTCCGGCTCCTCATCTTCCTCCCTCCTAGCGAGCTGTAGCAGTCGAGCATCACTCAGGTTAACTGCTGAACCATCAAGTTGGCTGTGACCCGCATTTGAATTTCTGTTTCCATCTCGCTCGCGTACGACCATCTGTGTTGTTTCCTGCAAAATAGACCCTATCGCCGTAATGGCGCTCGTATCAGTATAGCCCTAAGCATTATTGGTGCTCTGGCCAACAGGCTGGGCAGGCGGACCGTATGGTTGGGAGCCAAAGTTGGGGTTGTGGAAACCCGGGTAGTTTGGCATGAACGGGTTCGTACCGTAATTCATGCCATAAGGCATCGATGGTGCCTGTGGGTACCCGCAGTTTTGGGTAGAGAACAAACAAGGCGGAGTAACTGGATTTGGATTTGACGGTGCGTTATTAAATGCTGGTGACGTCGATCCCGAACCGCACGGATCGGTTGTTCGATTTAGTACAAACTGGTTCATATTACCTTGTGCTCCACCATTGTCACGAAAACCCGTAGCTGCCGGGATCTGCGGCCGGTAGCTACCTGTTTGACCCATGAATGCCAATGAGGAACGTGGCTCTGGTCGTTTTTGGAAGTCGAATGTTTCCGCGCTTGCTGCAGAAAGGGCTGTCGACGCTGATTCGTCCGTCAAAGCTGGCTTCCCCAAATTCTTTACGTTGTCTACATGCTGCTCCTGAAACGAGCTGTGGAGTTCTTGTTTATTATGGCACTTGCCTTCCGGCCAAGTCCCATATACCGATCACTTTTCCGTCGGTCTGTCGGTCGGTCAGTCCGGTGTTTGCGAGTTAGGGTACTTCCAGATACGCTAGGACGATGAAACTTGGTAGGCATATTAGGGACCCGACCAAACTAGCTTGGAAATAGTCACATGCCCGATCCAACCATCGTGGGGGGAGGGGGAGGTTGCGGAATCCAGAAAATAGGGGCATGCATAACTGTCGAATGGGTGATCGGATCTTAATGAAATTTGATGCCTGGGAAGACCTCGTGTCTCAGATGCCTCGTCTCAAGTCCGGACCGGATCCGATGAATCTGAGGGGGAGTCGGAGGGGGAGCCGGAAGTCGTGTGAAACTCTCGGAGTGGAGCGATCGGGATGAAACTTGGTGGGAAGAACAAGCACAAGCTCTAGATAAATAACTGACAGAACTGGACCGGATTCGGACATTGCGGTGAGAGTTGGAGGGGGGTTCCGGAAATCCGGCGATCCGTAGTTGATGTACTTCCAGGTGGGCTAGCAAGATAAAACTTGGCAGGCATATCAGAGAGCCGACCAGATTAACTTGGAAACAGTCACCCGCCCGATCCGACCGTCGTGGGGGAAGGAGGAGACGGCGGAATCCGGAAATTAGTGGCATGCATAACTTTCGAACGGGCTACCGGATCTTAGTGAAACTTGATATCTTGAAAGAACTCATTTCTCAGATGTCCCATTTCAAGTCCGGACCGGATCCGATGAACTGGGGGGGGGGGGGGTGTGGAGGGGAGAACTGGAAATCTTGTGATACCCATAGAGTGGAGCGATCAGGATGAAACTTGGTGGGAAATACAGGCACAAGTCCTAGGTGCATTAGTGACAGAATCGGACCGGATTCGGGTACCGAGGGGGGGGGGCTGTAGGGGGGTGTCCGGAATTCCGGTGATCGTGAGTTAAGGTACTCCCAGATGTGCTAGGACGATCAAACTTTGCTGGAGCATTAGAAACTTGACATCACTGGGTTAGACATCGTCACTTCTCCGATCCGACCATTCCTTAAAGAACTCATCTTAACCGCAAAATACAAAAAATACTTTTAAGCAAAATTTACTTTTTCAAGATCGCCATGAGTACATGAGCCTTTTTGCCTCAAAGATTTTGCTTAGAAATTAATTTTTAGCACCCTTAAAGTGCGCTTCTTAACCGAAAAGTAAAAAAAAACTTTTGAACATCACTTCCATCCTCTGACCCAGTCTTGCAAGATTGGCGCATCTTAACCGAATACTTCCATCTGACCCAGCCTCGCCAGTTTTTGTTTTCCTTCTTGTTTCCTTTTGCTTTCTGTCTCCTATTTTTATATTTAAAGTGAAACCATAGGTTGGATTTTCAGCCCGCTTAATTTTTCCGTGGGGGACCTGTTTACTGGCATTTTAACTATCGTCTCACTGGAATCGTTGTTTTCTTCAGACTGAACAAACAAATAAGGGTCCTCCAGAAAAAATCGCCACTTACAGAAAAGAGTCTCAAATTTTCCGAAGACGTCAGCGGACACTGGGGAACCGGCTTAAATGGTGTGAAAAAAATATCACGATCCCTCTCAGATAATTTGTCCTGTGCCAGATTTGGCTCCGACGTAGACGTAAGGACAAGGTCCTTTTTTCCAGGTGCGTTTTTTTTCGACTTGTTAACAAAAGCAGTATACTCTGTTAAATTAGGGGCACTTTCGGAATCAACCGTTTTTACTAGCGACGTTGGACGAACGGAGGGGCGACCTAAATCCCCCGAATTATGGTTTAAAACCGACCGTGATTTGGCCTCGGAACGTCTTTTGAAAACAAGTTCGTAGAATTCTTCTCGTCGCTTTTCCGTCGAGGAGCGTGTAATGCGCGACATATACTACGGCAAAAACACTTTACAAACAAACAAAGAAGGATGTAGACCGAACAGTCTTTCACATCCAGCGTGACGATTAACGCCGATTTTATGAGTACCGTTCTGTAGTCTAGTGCAAGAAAACAGAACTAACCTCACCTTTCGGGCGTGGTAGGCCAAACAGCCTTTCACCAATTTATTATGGATAGGTTCGTGAATCTGCGAATTGGTCGAAACTTCCCGTAGGCCACACAGCCTTTCATGGGAACGGTAAGTCACTCGAGTTCGTATCAACAAGGTTAAACTTGTATTCGAACTCCGCTGCACCACCACTGTTAGAGGTTTTGAACACTCTTTATTCACACACTAGCCTAGTATAACAAAAGCATATAACATGACGCTCTGGCCATTGGCACGGTACTGCTCTCATTATTGTTGGGCGATATTCGATATCGATAACGATATATCGAACCCAATATCGATATCGAATATCGAAACGTAAATATCGATATCGAAAAAGATATTTGTTCATTTACAATTTTGTAAATAATTCAACATTAGTTACATTTAAATGTCCGAAATTGGAGCAATGTGTTCTTCGTAATTAAGTTTTTATTTAGTCGAAGTTTGAGTTGATGCAAGATGCTTTTTATGACAGTTTTGCTCTTGAATTTTTCTGAAACGAGACGTATACTATAGCTAAACATGGTACCGAAATATCGATATATCGATTATCGAATATCGAAAGTGAAAATATCGATTTATCGATATTTCGAAAAATCTGAATATCGCCCAACACTACTAATTACCCTTATATCAGTTCAGCGCCCCAAGCGGATTGGTCTAATTTTGCCCATTCCTAGCCCCTTCATTATCAGCATCCATCACAGCAGAGATAGTACAATACATCTATCAGTGAATAAACAGAGAAGAGAAGCTTCCACTTTTTGGACTGAAGTGTACTGAACTAATAGGACAGGGGGAACTATCGGGCGTTTTTGGATTCACTACTTACTGCTCCCTAGTCTTGTAAGCCGTTTTCGAAATCACCAGTATCTTTTCCCTCACCATTGCGGACCAGCTAGAACCTGGTTGGGAAGCAGGTTCTATCAGGGACCCATAAATTTCCTGTAATGACTCGCCATTCAGGGGGCTTGTCATTTCCTATGCTTCTATGTTGCTATGTTGCCCGAGCCTCACCTAGTTTCCAAAAATTCCGCTTGGGTCTAATCGGCGTTCTTGCTCAGATAGACAAAATTTGTTGGGACTATTCAGCATGCCACCAGGTACCTAAGCTAGGACAAAAGATCCAGGATACTCTTCCATTACAGAGAAATATTCCTAATTAAGCTGCGAAAAATTTTGTCTATCTGGATAGTCGGGTATTTTATCCCCGTGGATATTTCTCGAACTATCTGACGCTCGGTCAAGAGCGCATCAAAAATCTCTTATTGACAAGCCCCCTGAATGGCGAGTCATTGCAGGAAATTTATGGGTCCCTGGTTCTATTGAGAAATCACCGGGAGATGGTGAGGCCAAAGAACCCCTTATAGAGGAGACACCAGACATTAGTGAGTAAATCCAGAAACTAGCGGGAGTGCGACAAATGCGCCTAATATTCCAAGGAATGTCTTATCTGGGGACACCAAGATATCGATGTTCTGCTTCATTTGCTGTTCGAACTCAGCAGCTGCCACATCCTCTGAAAATCTTCCTTCAACCCGCAGCCTTCCCCAAAAATCTAACACAAAAGAACAGCTAAACTAGAAACCTCATCTTTAAACTGTGAGATTAAGACTGGATTTTTATCAGATAGCACAGGTCACTTTCATGAACCGCAATCAACACCAGCCAGACGTAACACAGAGCGTGTTCCATCCTACTTACCGTAGTTACTACGCATGACGTCACAAATTCTGCCTTTCTGTCGTCAAGGCTGGAACGATTTTTCTATTTTCCAGCAGAATATCATGCCGCGGGCGAATCCGACCAATCATGTGACAGAGATCCGTAGTTACTACGCTTACTACGCTCCCGAGCGTGGTAAGCAAATAGTTACTATTAGCTACTATTTCGAGAAGGCTGGAACGGTCAGCGTAGTAACTTTTCGTGAGGTTGGAACGGAAATAATAACTAATAGTTACTATTGGTACGAGGGTGGAACACGCTCACAGTGACGATGGGGATTTCCTAAATAAGAAACGGAAGGGGATGTCTCCTGTTGTTGGAGTTCAAAAACAATTCGGAAATAAACTAGACCTACGTTGCCTCGGCAACGTAGTGTTGCGGCAGCCTTTGTCCGGCTTCGCCGACTAAAGAATTGCGAGAGCAACACTCCGGTTTTGTTTCTTCGCTATCGGTTAAATTCTGAAGTTGTCAACCTATGGAAGCTTTCAAAACGGTATGTTCAAAGAAGACCACAATCAGTAATCATATGATTAAATTCCTCAGCGCTGAAAAAACAACAGCAAAAGAATATCGGAAGAAGGGACTATTTATATTGACTTTGCAGCCAGTTGAACTTGGAACATTATCTTATATAATCTAGTTGGTACTACAAGCTATCCGTAACTTTTCAGGATCAAAATACCATAGATGTGCACCAATTTGCACAAATTTGTAGCCACTCATGAACCCCTCTAGCAACCGATTCTTACTTACAAGTCCCTCTCCCGTGATAGACATCAAGTACACCGGAAACAAATAATGGATACACCAACTGGCAAAAATTGCAATCCCCTCATCGCTGAAGATGATTGTAGCCAAATTACAGCCGATTATTACTTACGAGTCCCCTACATGTCTTACAATTGGGAACCAAATTGTCCTTAACATCAAATACACCGGAAACAACTAGCAAATTGTAACCCCCTCATTGCCGACGATGATTATGAGCTAACAGCATGTCTCACAATTGGTATCGGCCTATTTCTGGTTTCAGTGTGTATCGTACCACTGAAGTTGTCAACCCCTTAAAACTTTTAAAAACTGGTGTATCTCATTTATTCAAACAATGTTTACAACGGGTACGTCAGCTACGATTCTTCATCAGCGATATTTCGGCCCGTTTTGGCAAGGGTCCTCGTCAGGCTGTCAATCCTCTGGTTCAACTTCGGGGAAGGAAAAAAACCTGTAATAAATAACTGAAGCTTCTACCGACTATAATTATCTTATTAAATATCTTATTAAATATAAATATCTTATTAAATAAGATATTTATAGTCGGTAGAAGCTTCAGTTATTTATTACGGGTTTTTTTCCTTCCCCGAAGTTGAACCAGAGGATTGACAGCCTGACGAGGACCCTTGCCAAAAAGGGCCGAAATATCGCTGATGAAGAATCGTAGCTGACGTACCCGTTGTAAACATTGTTTGAATAAATGTTTCAAAGTCAGCTTGGGCTCAAAGAATATTTATTGGTGTATCTCATGAAGGAATTTTTGTACCAAATAATGGACGACATATACTTCTATCTGTCTTAGTTCAAAAGTTGACTTTTTTGACGCAGGCCATCTTTCTAACATCACCACTTAGAAAGGAGCATAGGATAAGCTCTAATTTCTTTAGCAATGAGAGAACTTTTAAAGTTTAAGAGGCATATCTGATATCATTTCTCTATCGCAAAAAAAGTGCAAAAAAAAGAATGAACAAGAGCTGTAAGCTCATATGGCACTTGCATGTGTCAAGATGATTTGATTGATCAAGAGTAAGTTTCGACTTTGCGGTTGAGATGCGCGCTATAAGGGAGCTGGAACTTCATTTGTAAGCAAAACCCTTGAGGCAAAACTGCTAATGGGCTGATGGGCATCACGAAAATGCATATATTGCTTAAAAGTATTTTTTTTACTTTGCGGTCAAGATTGGTACTTTAAGGAATAATCGGATTTGGGAAGTAGCAATTTCTAAGCAAATGTTGTTGAGTCTCCAATATTCCAGCGAAGTTTCATCGTCCTAGCACATCAGGAAGTACCTTAACGCGCGATCACCGGAATCCCAGACCCCCCTCCCCCTCCTCCAACTCCACCCACAATAACCGGAGCCAATCCTGTTCTGTAAATGATTAATCCAGAGCATCTGTTTGTCATTCCCACGAAGTTCGATCCAGATCACACCAGTCTAAGCGGGTCAAGTATTTTCCGCCCTCCCCCCGATAATTGCCGGATTCGGTCCGGAAATGAAAAAGGTCACAAGAGAAAAATGTCCTCTGTTTAATTATTAAATTTCACTCGAATCCGATCACCCGTTCCAAAGTTACGCATGACTCAATATTCCGGATTCCCCTCCCTCAACTCCCCCCCCCCAAGATTATCATATCGAGGATTTTTTTTTTTCTTCCAAGTCAGTTTGACCGGGTCCCTGATATGCCTTCCAAGTTTCGTCGGGAAAATCCCCCAAAAACGGAATTCCGGGAGACCCCTCCCCCCCCCCTCAAGTGTCCGGATCCAGTCAAATTATGTAAAAGGTTTATATGGACCAGATGTTCGTTCTTCCCAGCAAGTTTCACTCCGATACCATCATTCTAACCGTTTCTCGAGATTTCCGGTCCACCCCCCCCCCCCACCCCACCCAGCTCCCCCGCGGTGCACGTAGCCAATCCGATTCAGCAAATGACTTACCTAGAGCATCTGTTTGTTCTTCCCACAAAGTTCCATCCCGATCCCTCCATTCTAAACGGGGCACGTATTCCCCCCCCCCAATAGTTGCCGGATCCGGTCCGGATATGAAAAAAATCATCGGAGAAATGTCCTCTGTTGAATTCTTAAATTTCACTCGAATCCGATCAACCATTCCAAAATTACGCATGACTGAAAATTTCGGATTCCCCTCCCTCCACTCCCCCCACCATTATCTGATCGACAAAATTTTTATTTTGAAGTCAGTTTGATTGGGTCCCTGATATGCCTGCCAAGTTTCATCGTGAAAATCCCCAAAACCACCATCACCGGAATTCCGGGACCCCCCCCCCCCCATAAGTGTCCGGATCAAGTACAATGGCCTAAAGGACTTATCTAGAGCAGATGCTTGTTCTTCCCAGCAAGTTTCACTCCGATCCCTCCATTCTAACCGTTTCTTGAAATTTCCGGTCTCCCCCCCCACCAACTCCCCCCCTGGCTACCGAATCCGGTCAAGACTTTAAACGGGACATTACAGATATAAATTCTGTTCAGTTATGAAGTTTCATTACAATCCGATCATCCGTTCGAAAGTTACACACTTCTGAATTTCCCGGATTCCCCTGCGGATTCCCCTCCCTCCACTCCCCCACCATTATCTGATCGACAATATTTTTATTTTGAAGTCAGTTTGATTGGGTGCCTGATATGCCTGCCAAGTTTCATCGTGAAAATCCAAAAAACCACCATCACCGGAATTCCGCCCCCCCCCCCATAAGTGTCCGGATCCAGTACAATGGTCTAAAGGACTTATCTAGAGCAGATGCTTGTTCTTCCCAGCAAGTTTCACTCCGATCCCTCCATTCTAACCGTTTCTTGAAATTTCCGGTCTCCCCCCCCCCCAACTCCCCCCTGGCTACCGAATCCGGTCAAGACTTTAAACGGGACATTACAGATATATATTCTCTTCAGTTATGAAGTTTCATTACAATCCGATCATCCGTTCGAAAGTTACACACTTCTCAGTTTCCCGGATTCCCCTGCCCTCCCCCCCCCCAAAATGGTCGGATCAGAAAACTGATTATTCCTAATTTTGTTTGGTCGGGTCTCTGATATGCCTGCCAAGTTTCATGGTCCTAGCACAACTGGAAGTACCCTAACTCGAAAAAGTGTGACAAAATGCCCTAAATTTTCAAGTTTCCAGCGCCCCGCACTCCCCCCCATATGGTCGGATCGGGAAACTGATTATTTCCAGGTTAGTTTGGTCGGGTCCGTGATATTCCTGCCAAGTTTCATTGTCCTAGCTCATCTGGAAGTACCCTCACTCGAAAAAGTGTGACAAAATGCCCTAAATTTTCGAGTTTCCAGCGCCCCAGCTCCCCCGCATATGGTCGGATCGGGAAACTTATTATTTCCAGGTTACTTTGGTCAGGTCCCTGATATTCCTGCCAAGTTTCATTGTCCTAGCTCATCTGGAAGTACCCTAACTCGAAAAATTGTGACAAAATGCCCTAAATTTTCAAGTTTCGAGCGCCCCCACTCCCCCGCATATGGTCGGATCGGGAAACTGATTATTTCCAGGTTCGTTTGGTCGGGTCCCTGATATTCCTGCCAAGTTTCATTGTCCTAGCTCATCTAGAAGTACCCTAACTCAGAAAAAAAGTGACAAAATGCCCTAAATTTGCAAGTTTCCAGCGCCCCGCACTCCCCCCCATATGGTCGGATCGGGAAACTGATTATTTCCAGGTTAGTTTGGTCGGGTCCCTGATATGCCTGCCAAGTTTCATTGTCCTAGCACATCTGGAAGTACCCTAACTCGGATATGTGGGACAAAAAAACTCGGACCGACCGACAGACCGACAGACCGACAGACCGACAGACCGACAGACCGACAGACGGAATTGTGATCGGTATATGGCACTTGAGCCAGAGGCTGCAAGTGCCATAAAAACTCAGCTGGAATCACGAACAGAAATGGGTAGAAACAATAGATGGCAGCACTTTCGGACCCGTGGGAAAATGCCACTTTTTGTTTCTGTAAATTTATCTATTTATCACTCAAAGGAGATATATTGGCTGTGGGGCCGGGTAAATGCCGCACATTTTTAACAGTTATAGATTTTGGTCCATATTCAATTTGAAACTGGTGCCTGCCTGCTACAACGGAGCTTTCCACTCGAAAGTAGAAACATGGTTTGTTGAAACGAAAGTTTGGTTGCACTACTTCAGATACTCGCAGACACTTCGCACACCATAGGCTCTGGCTCGAGGACAAGCAAAAACCATCCTTTTTGTCCCCACACTAGAGTTCTACGGAGCTTTCCAAAATGTAATGTCATATTCATCAATCCAGCCTGAGGTCCTCACTTTCCGTAAAAACCGCACAGGTTAGACCCTTACCAGTTTACAGGAATAAGCTGAAATCGGCGGCATAGAAAAAACAAAAACAAGAAAAACGAGGACAAATCCGAAGTGTTGCTCTCGCAACACAGTCATAGGCCACTCCTCCAATACGAGGAAGTTTGTTTTGTCCTATTATCAGGTCAGAATTAGCGTTGAATCCGTTCATGCTTCTATCGATCTCGCAAGTCTCTGGTGGGCCAAAAACTGGTCTAACGTTGCTTTTTCATTAAGGCCACTCTATCATCAATCAAGGAAAATTCCCCATTGGCTACGACGCGATGCTAATGTTGTTGTTACAGGTTTTTTCATGCTGGTCTTGTTTTGATTCGTTTTTCTCTTTCTTTTATTTCCAATACTCTTCTTATTAAACACTCGAACGTAATGGGAAAATAACAGCACTCACTCGGTCATTTTCACACCAATTGATTAAGGACCGAGGCAAGATTCTGCTGAGATAATTAACTATTTCTTGGTAATTCCTTTCAGTTTTCAGGCAGCAACGGACTTCAAACGGTCTAAAGCATTCTTGAGGCTTGGAGTCTATGGTCTGTACGAAAATCCTGTAATAACACCATAATAAGAACGAAATCAAAGCCATGTTATATTTGTTCCAAGTCAATTCCTCACTACAAGTCTTTCTTTACAGTTCTGTTCCGAAACTTAACGTAACGTAATGTAACAGCACTGGGGCAGCTCAGCAAATTTCTCATTTTCTCAGCTCTGTTCATCATGATTTTGAGTCCATTACCGTAACTTCAGGTACGTGTACACACTATCCGATTTTCACCGACAGATGTGAATTTCTTCCTTCGCTCCGACGTTTTGAAGCATTGCATGCACGTTACCGCATATTGAGGCGAATTTCGGATTCGTTTGTTAGCATGCAAAATATCGGAATGCGTGTGCACGTAGCCTTAAAGTACTGTCGAATAAAAAGACAATAGCAAAACATGACAGAAAGTGGCGAAATAACTTCAAACAAACAAAATGAGGCCAAGCATTTTGAAATATAAAGTTAAGTTTTTTTCTGCACGATTCTTAAGATATTTTCCGTTACTGGAGGAAGTAGACAAATGAACAAAATGGGCAGAAACGCTTGCCCAGCTATCTGAGTAGCTTCACATTCACCACTAGCGCGTGTTTCATTACATGACGTCGTATTTGTGATATATGCCGAACTCCCAGGCCTAGCCGGATGGTTTAGTATCGGAGTAGAGTCCACGACTTTCGCCGAGGACAGCAATGGTCCGACTAGGCCTGCTAGAAAATGGATACTGTTTATCCATACTTTCAATACTCCTCACATTTTTTTAATTTTTTTTCTGTCCCGCCTTTTTCTTCTTTTTTTTTTTGTTTTTGTTTTTGTTTTTTCCTAAAAAGAAAAACCCCTCCAACCTAAGTAGGACTCCATATCTACCTTCTAGTGCCCACGACCGCCCAACGACTGGTCGGCTAATCCTTTGAGTCCGGCATAAGAGGCTTAACCCCGACCAGCAAAGCTTTTCGCTGACTCTGGCACATACAGCGTGATATCAACTACTATCAAGAACTTATAATTACTGCGTTGCGAACCCCCTCCCTATCCTCCCCTGAATGCATTTCCGGACCCGAACGATCGTTGTTAAGGTAAGCGAAACTTCTGCCCCCTAACGCCTCTGCAGCGTTACTAGCCAGTGCTAGTAAGTAATTGTGTACCTGAGGTTAACTCTTTTTCTTAAGTGTACTGGACGATTAATTCATAAGTGTTGACTGTAAATTGTATATCTATTTTTACTAACGACCAAACGAATACTCGGCTTGTACGCTTCACGTTTTAGAAATAAACTGAATTGAATTGAATTAAACTAGACGTTGTAGCTTTCGGTAAGTCCCGCTCAACAATTACGGAACATGAAGCGGATGGTGATCGGTGCGTCAAGAGAATAGACAAGTTCTGATCATTATCGGTTCTTACATAAAAATTCAACTGGAATGAGGTTTATATGTCAAAGGACGGTTTGCAGATATTCCCTGCGCGAAAGATGGAAGCTTGGGTGCTACAGTTCCGACGCGTCAAAGAAAGGGTTGTCAGACGTAGCGAAAACGGGATAAAAACTGTTCAGGATAGCAAACGGTCAGAAAAGAATTCGTCCCAGTGGACAGGCGTGCTTTCAGCCGACCGAACGAAATATCAGCATTCACAGTCCTAACAGACCTTTGTGCAACATGAAGGAGGTTCCAAGTCCACGTCGATAAAGTGTACAGACCCCAGAATTAGAATACACACTGGATTCAACACAAAACAGCACCAAGTAGCAGGTTTTCGGTTAAGAGCTTGGTCACACTTGGCTCATTTCCTGGCTTTTTCGGTTGCAAGAGTAGAGATAAGAAAAAGAACAAGATACAACTAATTCTGAATGTTGTCGTTTTAAACTGAGGAGATCAATTACAGCCAAACAGCGTGTGTAATTATGTTACAGGAACCTAATCGACCCCTAATTGCAGTCTGCTCATTATCCCCAAGCTGCCCCAAAGCCCATCAAATATCACGTCCCCTAGGGATTTTCAGTTGTTTGTGGAATAGCCGGCTTTTTTAGCCCAGTGTGACCAAGCTCTTAGGGACCTAATCGACTATCTCATTAGCTTTAAAAAGTATTTCTTTTCACCCCTTAATTTGACCCCACCCACACACCTATATATACAGCTTTGGTGCCCATCTACGAACTTGACTTGTCCCCTTGGCCCAAATAATCCTCACACCAAGTTTCATCAAAATATCTCATTCCCTTCGAGGGTTATCGTGCTGACAGACGGATGGACAGACGGACAACTTTTACGAAGTCATAAGGCGTATTCTCGCCGTTCCCTGAGGACTCCACTTGAAGAGTCGTCGCGTTTTTATTTGTCCCGGGGACTCACTCCCCGTATTCTCGCGAGTCCCTACGAACGGGGAATGCACTGATTACCATCACCATCATCAAAAAGGACTCCCTTTCAGATTCGGAGGGGAATCAATTTTTGCTGGTGTTGGTGCAATGCAAAACTAATTAAAAACAATCAGAATAAACAAACCAAAAATAAAGTGGATCCAGACTAATTTTGTCAACTGCATATTTTTTTCGAACAAAATCCATTTTGGAAGCATTCCCCGTGTTCTCGCTGTTTGTGGACGCGGAATCCTCGTGGAGTGACTTCCTCTATTCTTGCCGTTCCCTTCGATTCCCCGAGGAGTCCTGGGAGAACCGCGAGAATACGCCTATAGGTATCCCTCCACTTACGTTTTATTTTGGGATACCAAAAAGCTGAAATTAGCGGCAATGTCGCTTAATGTTCATAAGTAGCGGTTTGGGTAGCAGGCAGGAATATTGCCGAATAGTTGGGTTGTGGGGCTGGTTTTCACAGTTTTCCTTTTGGGTTGTAAATGAAGGGTTAAACGAAAGGCGGCAAGCCTATTGCCTGATTGGCAACGCTGCACTGCGAAAAAGCAGTATTAAATCCCAACTCGGTCGACAGGTTGATGCGCTATTTTCGAAACACAAATATCTCAAGAAGTGAAATGTGCTGCTTGATAGTTTACCATTCTACCCTTTCAGAAGAAATAGCGTTTTAAATGCACCGCTTACCAGGAAACTTCGGACCCACATCTGATCAAATCCACTGTACAAATAGATCCGCAGCATTTTCTTCTATGGTTTCTTCAATTGGGTGTACAATATCTTTCACCTGACCAACATCATCGACGTCAATGTCAAGGTCTACTGGTAGTGACAAGACAAGGGTTCTCAGGGACCTGCAGGCGCACAGCGCTTTAACGACAGGGACTAGCTCTTCTACCGTCATCCAATATCCAACAAGGGATAGGTAGTGTAAGCGTTTAAAGACTCTGAAGCCATTTGCTATGTCAGTGAGCTTGTCACTATCAATCCCACATGCTTCGGCTTCAATCGCAATCGCCTGCGAACTGAAAACTCTGAAAAATTCTTCCAGGGGCATCTTATCCTCAAACGAATTCTCACTAACATCGATTGCGACAATGCTCTTTGAATGTATGGAACCCATAAGGTAAAGTAGATCGGCCTCATCCAGTTCGCACCCAGAAAGCCTCAAATCCAACAGGCCCACCTTCAGGCTGCATAAAACATACTCTAAACATTTCGTTACTGGATTCTGCGACAAATTCAAGTATCGCAGATGAGCAAGGTCACCCATACACTGTGCCAGGAGATCTACTGTCATTGGGCAATTTGGTAAATCTAGATCATTGTTCGCTATATTCACGGCCACAAGGTTGGCATACTTGGGAAGCTTTAGCTCCGAGAGAATCTTTCTCAAGCCTGCATTTTTGAGGAAGGTGTTTGAAACGCAAAGACTTTGGATTTTGTCTGATGTGAAACTGATCAGCTTTCGTAGATAACTCTTGATTCCCTGTCCTTGTCTGAGGGAGCCTTCACTGGCTTGAAAATGTCCAAGGTGTACTTGAAACATTGAAGTGCTTTCCGGGTTTATTTCAGGGTTCAAAATGAGCACATTGGTCAGCTGATCAAACAAATCTTCACTTACTTCGACATCAAGACAAATACGCTTGGATTCACCACTATTTGACTCACAATTACGTAAATTGTTGATTAATTCACAAATTAGTCCAATATCTTCATCATCTGCAATAACAGCACCTCTAACATCCAAAGTCTCAATTTTCAAGGTAACACGCTTCAGCAGCAACTTTAAAAAACTAAAAATCAAGACTTTGGCAAACTTTTCTCTAATCCATGGGAAATAGCACTGGAAATTGTGACTGGAAAGTACCTCAGCAAGGGAAAAAGTAGCTGTGGGCCAGTTTGTTAGAAGCTCTGGTAATAGTTCAGAATCTTTGACTAGCATAAACTCAGCAATGTAGTAATATAAATTATTTGGTAAGTCTTTGAAGTCTAGTCCACTGGCTGGCTGACTCACGAGAGATCTGAGACATAGTTTTTGAAGCTTTGGCACTGAATACTGCTGTTCACAACTCGGACACACTTTGTTCCACTCAGTCAAGAATGATGTTTGACAACTGCCATACTTTGATAGATACTGCAGTCGCCTGACATGCTGCATTTCAAGCGCCTCTAAATCCATAATGATAAGCTCAGGTGCAAACACAGGAGTAACCTGAAAGAGAGTTTAGAAATTTCTGTCAGCTTGAGCTCAAGGAGTGTTTATCTTCTTCTGGAATCACTTTTCAAGAAAGCTACTTTGGTTTCCAAAGTGTAACAAGACCAAAGGTTTCGATGGGACCCCAAAAATTTAATATTTGATACAGACAATTGGGCCGTGTCTTCGCCAAATCAAGTCTTCGACGGACTCTTTGAACATTTTTACTATTAAAAGTTAGAAACAGATTAAGGTCAAATAGATAATCATCTGAAATAACTAAGTTCAGATATGGATTCAGCATGTCTGTTTACCCCTACAAGCCATATCTATTTTGACAAAACTGATCGAAACTTCCTGCCTTACTTCTTCCAAATGTCCGTTTTCGGCCAAATTCCGGGCGATCTGCTTGTCCGGCAGAAAATAAAGCTCAAAAACGAATTCAGCGTATCTCCTTACCCCTATGTCAAACATCTTCAGATAAAACTTCAACTTATAACAAAAATCCGGTTTCAGCCAGATTCCGGACGAACTATATGTGCGGGTAAAAAATGATCGTCATATGGATTCAGCATCTCTTCTTACCCCTACATTGGACAGTTTTTCAGAGAAAAACTGTCCAGGAACCTAAAAAAGTACAACATCGAAGCATTTCACCGGACTCAAAACACTCTACTGTCCTACCTAAACACCGCCAAAGATCAAGTCCCAAACCAGAACCAACAAGGTATTTATTCGATACCCTGCGACTGCGAGAAGCGCTATGTTGGCAGGACAGAGAGGACTTTTGAAAAGAGACTCAGAGAACATGAACAGGAGATCGACCACGCCCTTTCCAACTGACACCGTCCAAATTACACCTTCAAATCAGCACTGGCAGAACACGTTTTCGAAAACCCATCCCACTTTGTACATTTTGAAAAAGCCCAGATTCTTGCAACATGCACCGGACTTCATCAAACTATAAGAGAAGCGGTTGATATTACGAAAACCCGTTCAGGGATCAACAGAGACACAGGCAAATACTCACTACCAGAAACATGGAAAGGCATCATCAGTGAAAGAAAATTCAGACCCCAAGCTCCTCTCTACAACAAAACGAAATTCAACCCAAATGCAGAAAAATCTCTACCCGACCTACGACCCAGTCGAGCAGCAAAAACAGCAGCCGTGCCCAAAATGAAATCACAGCAACCTTTTTAACTCCAAGCAAGACTCACGAAAGAATTTACGAAGTTAAATATTTAACGCTAGGCTAGGATCTTTAGTTTTGTGTTTCCCACAAGTTCGTCTTTCCAACTTGAGCGGTTTTGAGCCTGAAGAGGACCCTTGCCAAGAAGGGCCGAAATATAGCTCCAATAAAATTCAGCTGACATATCCGTTTTCCACCATCAAATATGATTCGCAGTCAGCTTGGGCTGAAGGAATATTTATCCTTCCAGCCTAATTGCAACCGAAGTGAACAAATTTTCAGCTTCTTCTACCATTCATGCAACTGAAAGTTTTCTCATGGCGTTATGGAGCGCGCAGAGGTGACGTCTACGAAGTGCATTACCGAAGAAAGACTACTCTAAATAATTCGAGGACGTGAAGTCAGTCGAGGACAGTTGGCGATCGCATATAAGGATTGCGACTCACAGTAACTTAAAAAAAGAAGAAAATCTCTGTATTATTTTTTCTGTCAATAAAAAAAAAATCTGCCAATCAATAAGTGAGTTATCGTTAGTCTCCGTCCCTGCTCTCCTGGAGGTCACAACCATGCCATCTGTATTTTACAAAAGCTCCAATCCAAAAACTTCTGGCTCTTGGGCTCCGACCCTTCGGAACCCTTTCGGCCTGGAGTAGGTTGCTCTTCGTGGGTCGATCACGATATTCTCACAGGACGTCGATGCTTCGGAGGAACTGGATGATTTTCTTGAATATTCGTCGCTCTTCTTGGGCTGGGCGAGCTGAGTCAATAAGCTCACTGATGGAGACTGGGGCCTTGGCTGTCCCGTGTGTGCTTTGACGCCGCCGGGAAATACAGATCATCCCGCCAGTGCTGACCTATGGTCCATTTACACACTGCATAAAATCTGATCGATTTTGAAATCTGAGCATATTTTATGCACGTATCTGAGCTTGAAAAGATTTCTAGCAATACAGACGTTTTTAGAAACAAACCGGACTGATTTCTCAAATACGTCAGTACTGCTAGAGATCTTTTCAAGCCCAAATATGTGCACAGAATACACTCGGATTTCAAATACAATCAGATTTTATGCAGTGTGTAAATGCATCATTACCGCACACAATGGGTCTAGCAATAGTATTTAGATACAGAACGGACCGATTTCTCAAATATGTCCGTATTGCTAGAAATGTTTTCAAGCTCAAAATGTGCGTAAAATACACTTTGATTTTACGCAGTGTGTAAATGGACCATCAGGCGGAAACAGAGCGTTGGTTCTGTCCCGACTGTGATAAAATCTTACATGGCAACACTGTGACCGAAAACTTTCTATTCGTCACAATCAGCATTTAAACACGCTTCTGCACGTGTACCATTCTTGAGAATCGGATAAGCACTGATTGACTTATTGATTGTAAAGAGTTCGAGTAAGGTTCACTGTACCCTACTTCTCGTCGACGAGAACAATGCATGGCGTATTGCCGTATCGGAAGAAAACGGATGACATCTTTGTGATCAAGGGAAATTTAGTTAAATTTCATGAGACTTTGGAACTCAAACTTAAAAGTAGGTAGTTGTATGTGATCCTCGAATTAAGGGCTTTCTGTTGATGGTAAAGTTGACATCCTGGGAGAATGGTTGAGCCAAAGACAGTGCCATGAACTGGAAAATCCAGTCTAGGGTGGTGCCTTCATGCAACACTCCTGTAGACCTTTTAATCAAAGTCCACTTTCACTCATTTGGTAAGTGTAGAAGCTGGAAAGAAACATGGGAATAGCATGCATATAGTTAATTCATAGGGGGTGGCACCTGGGTGGCACAAATAGCAAGCCTGTAACACAAAAAACTTGCTTTCCAGTCCAGCTTGCAAAAAACCTCCATACAAGACTTTTGGTTCAAAAACCATTTCATTGTGAAAAGATCACATTCTAGCAATGAGATAAAGAAGCAAAAACGGAATTAAAATCAAACGCAGAGACGTAGCTTACATCAAACTAACAATAACATCAGCTAAAATCACACCCGTTGTAACGTTTGAACCTCCCGCGGCAATTGTTGCGTTTTGTAGATACCATGGTATCTGTTAGGACGGTAACCGGTCGTTTTTGCAGGTACCGTGGTATCTGATATACGGTTGCTCTGCAAAAATCACAATTGCCGAAATTGCAATTTTCGAAGTCATCCCAAAAGAAAACGGATATTCAGTCACGTCACTAAAGGCGTATTCTCGCCGTTCCCCGAGGACTCCTCGGTGAATCGAAGGGAACGGCAAGAATAGAGGGAGTCACTCCACGCGGACTCCGCGTACAGAAACAGCGAGAATACGGGGAATGCTTCTAAAATGGATTTTGTTCGAAAAATGAATATGCAGCTGAAAAAATTAGTCTAGATCCACTTTATTTTTGGTTTTGTTAATTCTGATTGTTTGTAATTAATTTTACATAGCACCTACAACAGCAAAAGTTGATTCCCCTCCGAATTTGAAAGGGAGTCCTTTTTGATGATGGTGATGATAATCGGAGCATTCCCCGTCCGTGGGGACTCGCGAGAATACGGGGAGTGAGTCCCCGGGACAAGCAAAAACGCGGGGACTCCTCAAGTGGAGTCCTCGGAGAACGGCGAGAATACGCCTTCAGTGTCAAACTTCTTTCCCACCAATTTGACAAACATTGATGAAAGTGAGATGACTTTTTCAGATACCACGATCAGTTACCACGATCAGACCGTGGTATCTGAATATCAGATACCACAATAATTGGGCAGATACCACGATAACTGCAAAAACGCTTTTTGACCGTGGTACTGCCGTGGTATCAGACACCACGATAACTACAACAAGAGCTGTAAGCTCATATGGCACTTGCATGGGTCAAGATAATTTGATTGATCAAAAGTAAGTTTCGACTTTGCGGTTGAGATGCGCACTCTAAGGGAGCTGGAACTTCATTTGTAAGCAAAACCCTTGAGGCAAAACTGCTAATGGGCTGATGGGCATCACGAAAATGCATATATTGCTTAAAAGTATTTTTTTACTTTGCGGTCAAGATTGGTACTTTAAGGAATAATCGGATTTTGGAAGTAGCAATTTCGAAGCAAATGTTGCCGAGTCTCCAATATTCCAGCGAAGTTTCATCGCCCTAGCACATCTGGAAGTACCTTAACGCGCGATCACCGGAATCCCAGACCCCCCTCCCCCTCCTCCAACTCCACCCACAATAACCGGAGCCAATCCGGTTCTGTAAATGATTAATCCAGAGCATCTGTTTTTCATTCCCACGAAGTTCGATCCAGATCACACCAGTCTAAGCGGGTCAAGTATTTTCCACCCTCCCCCCAATAATTGCCGGATTCGGTCCGGAAATGAAATAGGTCACCGGAGAAAAATGTCCTCTGTTTAATTATTAAATTTCACTCGATTCCGATCACCCGTTCCAAAGTTACGCATGACTCAATATTCCGGATTCCCCTCCCTCAACTCCCCCCCCCAAGATTATCATATCGAGGATTTTGTTTTATTCCAAGTCAGTTTGCCCGGGTCCCTGATATGCCTTCCAAGTTTCGTCGTGAAAATCCCCCCAAAAAAGGAATTCCGGGATACCCCTCCTCCCCCCCCCCCCTCAAGTGTCCGGATCCAGTCAAATTATGTAAAAGATTTACATGGACCAGATGTTTGTTCTTCCCAGCAAGTTTCACTTCGATACCATCATTCTAACCGTTTCTCGAGATTTCCAGTCCACCACCCCCCCCACCCCACCCAGCTCCCCCGCGGTGCACGTAGCCAATCCTATTCAGCAAATGACTTACCTAGAGCATCTGTTTGTTCTTCCCACAAAGTTCCATCCCGATCCCTCCATTCTAAACGGGTCACGTATTTCCCCCCCCCCCCCCCAATAGTTGCCGGATCCGGTCCGGATATGAAAAAAATCATCGGAGAAATGTCCTCTGTTCAATTCTTAAATTTCACTTGAATCCGATCACCCATTCCAAAATTACGCATGACTGAAAATTTCGGATTCCCCTCCCTCCACTCCCCCCACCATTATCTGATCGACAAAATTTTTATTTTGAAGTCAGTTTGATTGGGTCTCTGATATGCCTGCCAAGTTTCATCGTGAAAACCCCCAAAACCACCATCACCGGAATTCCGGGACCCCCCCCCCCCCATAAGTGTCCGGATCCAGTACAATGGTCTAAAGGACTTATCTAGAGCAGATGCTTGTTCTTCCCAGGAAGTTTCACTCCGATCCCTCCATTCTAACCGTTTCTTGAAATTTCCGGTCTCCCCCCCCAAATCCTCCCTGGCCACCGAAGCCGGTCAAGACTTTAAACGGGACATTACAGATATATATTCTATTCAGTTATGAAGTTTCATTACAATCCGATCATCCGTTCGAAAGTTACACACTTCTCAATTTCCCGGATTCCCCTGCCCCCCCCCCCCCAAAAAAAAAAAAAATGGTCGGATCAGAAAAGTGATTATTTCAAAGTTTGTTTGGTCGGGTCTCTGATATGCCTGCCAAGTTTCATGGTCCTAGCACAACTGGAAGTACCCTAACTCGAAAAAGTGTGACAAAATGCCCTAAATTTTCAAGTTTCCAGCGCCCCCACTTCCCCGCATATGGTCGGATCGGGAAACTGATTATTTCCAGGATAGTTTGGTCGGGTCCCTGATATTCCTGCCAAGTTTCATTGTCCTAGCTCATCTGGAAGTACCCTCACTCGAAAAAGTGTGACAAAATGCCCTACATTTTTAAGTTTCCAGCGCCCCAGCTCCCCCGCATATGGTCGGATCGGGAAACTTATTATTTCCAGGTTACTTTGGTCAGGTCCCTGATATTCGTGCCAGGTTTCATTGTCCTAGCTCATCTGGAAGTACCCTAACTCGAAAAAGTGTGACAAAATGCCCTAAATTTTCAAGTTTCGAGCGCCCCCACTCCCCCGCGTATGGTCGGATCGGGAAACTGATTATTTATAGGTTAGTTTGGTCGGGTCCCTGATATGCCTGCCAAGTTTCATTGTCCTAGCTCATCTAGAAGTACCGTAACTCGGAAAAAAGTGACAAAATGCCCTAAATTTTCAAGTTTCCAGCGCCCCGCACTCCCCCGCATATGGTCGGATCGGGAAACTGATTATTTCCAGGTTAGTTTGGTCGGGTCCCTGATATGCCTGCCAAGTTTCATTGTCCTAGCACATCTGTAAGTACCCTAACTCGGATATGTGGGACAAAAAACTCGGACCGACCGACAGACCTTCAGACCGACAGACCGACAGACGGAATTGTGATCGGTATCTGGCACTTGAGCCAGAGGCTGCAAGTGCCATAAAAACGACTTTAGACCCTTGTATTTCGGTGCAACTGACAACTCAACTGCCTTTTGACCATGGCTTCTTATACCACGGTCTAAAGTCGTTTTCGCAGTTACAGTGGTATCTGATACCACGGCAAAAAGACAGGTGAGTGTCACCGAAGATTTTCCAAGTTTTCTCCTATCCAAGGGCAAATTGTTCGGTAGTAAGTGCCGTAGATGCAACATTTGCATGTCCGAATCGCATCCGACTACGATGGTGGGATGGACGGAGGGGCTCGGTAACATGCGTAGGAACCATATGAATGGAGGGACTGGGATGAAGCTTGGATTGTCCAAAGGTGACGGGTACAAGATCTGGAAGGGCTTCCATCCAAGTGGCCCGGTGGGTGATAAGAGCGAATTCCCTAGTTATGATATTTAGGTGTCCTGATCGGTTCAGCGAGGTTCCGGAAATTTTCTGATGCGCATAGGGACCTAAAGAAAAGAGTGAGAAACTTGGAAGGCACACATGCCATGGACTCGGATGTGTCATTTGAGGTATGGAGTCTGGACCGAATGTGACCTGATACAGTTTAAATGGAATACTACTCAAGTGACTTTACCGTGACAAATCAGCTGGTTTATTTGTCACAGGACAAGTCCCTCGTGTAAAATTCCATCTCCCATCTAATCCCGTGAAATGGGGATGTGAAGTGCTTAGATAGATTGACTAATCTTCGGCGGGATCACTGTTCCTTTGGCCTGGTTCTTCATGACCATTATAGTGGTTTGCAAACTAAGTTCAAAAGCCCCTCTGTACTTCAGTGGCAGAGCAGTGGCCTTGAAAGCCGAAGGTCCTAGGTTCAAATCTCGGCTCTCTAGGACCCATGACCGTTTTCGCGATGCATGCGGGTCACACGGTCCCCGATTCCCCCTACCTCCACCCCACACGGATGGTCGGATCCGGAAAAGAAGGTTTCGTCGAGTATCAGTCGGTTCCTTTATAGTCCTAGCTTACATGAAAATCCCGGAACTAGCAGAGTTAGACATAGGGATGGACAAACCGACGGAGAGACATCATGGTCGCTACATGGTGCTTGAGTCGAAGGCTGCAAGTGACAAAGGCGTATTCTCGCCGTTCCCCGAAGACTCCTTTTGAGGAGTCCCTGCGTTTTTGTTTGTCCCAGGGACTCAATCCCCGTACCCACGGACGGGGAATGCTCCGATTATCATCACCATCATCAAAAAGGACTACCTTTCAGATTCGGAGGGGAATCAATTTTTGCGTGTGTTGTGCAATGCAAAAATAATTAAAACAATCAGAATAAAGAAAACCAAAATAAAGTGGATCCAGACTAGTTTCATCGACTGCGTATTTTTGTTTCGAACAAAATCCATTTTGGAAGCATTCCCCGTGTTTTCACTGTTTTCCGTACGCGGAGTCCGCGTGGAGTGACTCCCTCTATTCTCGCCGTTCCCCTTTATCCCACGAGAAGTTCTCGGGGAACGGCGAGACTACTCCTACGCAATCATTGGATATTTAATCTATACCTGCTGTGGTACTATAAATAGAATTTGTTCAACGGAGGAATCTCCAGTAATCGATGGCATTTCTAGGGAATTTGGGATTCTCCAGCAAACGAGGTTTTGGGGGGAATTCCAAAGTTTGCCAACGTTCAGTGAAACTACGCTATCGTCAAGATGGAATGACAAGTTCACCCTCCTTGCTTGTCCGGAAGCGTCTGAACTAGCAAAAATTGGACAGAGTGACGAACCGACAGGCAGCACGAACGCTATTTGGCACTTTGTTTACACGGTTTGGAGCCAACATACAATTTTTGATAGAAACCGTCATTCCTGCACTACCGCCACAACCGAAGACTTCTCTGTTAGTGCACTTGCTGATGAGCAAAACGGAACAACAACCTGAGGCGTATTCTTGCCGTACCCCGAGAACTCCTCGGGAATCAAGGGGAACGGCAAGAATAGAGGGTGTCACTCCACGCGGACCCCGCGTAAACGAGAACACGGGAAATGCTTCCAAAATGGATTTTGTTCGAAACAAAAATATACAGTTGACGAAATTCGGCTGTATCCACTTTATTTTTGGTTTTGTTCATTCTGATTGTTTTTAATTAATTTTACATTGTTCCAACACCAGAAAAAATTGATTCCCCTCCGAATCTGAAAGGGAGTCCTTTTCGATGATGGTGATGATAATCGGAGAACTTCCCGTCCGTGGGTACGGGGATTGAGTCCCTGGGACAAACAAAAACGCAGGGACTCCTCAAAAGGAGTCCTTGGTGAACATCGAGAATACGCTTCTGGAGTAGTCCCCGAAGTAGCGCCGAAAACCGGTGGCCCGAAGCCGAAAATAACTCAGCGGGCCGCCAGTAAAATTATGCCGCCGAATCTATTTAGGTAAAATGTTTCAAGTTTTTTTTTCTATTGAGCTTTAAAGGCTTCCAGTTTGGTGTTCTGTTTTTGCCATCAGCAAGTAAGCAGGAAGAGTCATCGGTTGTGGCCTGGTTGTGGCGGCAGTGAAGGACTATTAGTTATTACCAAAAACTGTATGTTAGCTCCACACCGCGAAACAAAGGGACCAATAGCGACTGTACTTCCTATCGGTCCGTCCCTCTGTCTAAAGTTTGCTAGTTCAGACACTTCCGGACAAGCTAGGGCGGTGAAACTTGCCATTCTTTGCGTTCAGTAGCGCCATTTCACCGAACGGCGGGAAACTTTCTCTTGTAATCCCATCGATTGCTGGCCATTCGAAAATCCCTAGAAATTCCCTCGAGTACTGGGGATTCTCCATTTCACATTTTTTTTTTTTTTAGTAAAGCAGCATGTAGCCTATATAGGTTAAAGATTGTATGGCACTTGCTTTTCACTGTCCCCTTTTGTCGCTTCGTAACTTGCAGCCTCTGACTCAAGTCCGTACAGTGACCATTATGTCTCTCCGTTGGATCGTCTATCCTTTTGTCTCACTTTGCTAGTTTCGGCACTTCCATACTAGCTCGGACCATGAAATTTGGCATGCATATAAAGGACCCGATCGATAATCAACGAATCCTTCTTTTCCGAATCCGACCATCCGTGGGGGGGGGGGGGGGTGAGCAAGGCTTGATCTTGACCCACGTATATCGTGATCGGGACAAGGCCATGGGTCCTAGATATGTAATTCTGGGGCCATAGCGGAATCCAGCTTTGGTGGGGGAGTTGGAGGGGGTTCCTGAATGTCTTCTCATTTGTGACATGTCTAAATCTCGAACTCTTGATCCAATCAGGAGGAACTTGCCAGCTTACCAGCCAACTTTTATGTATCCCGAACAGGTCGTATCCGTTTCAACTGAAAGACAAAAATGCTCTTCAGTCAGGATTTGAACCGAGGGCCTCCGACTTTCAAGGCCATTGCTCTACCACTGAGATACATCGGGGCTTTTGAACACAGCTCGCAAACCACTAAGAGTTGTGCCTTGATGCTGAACAAGACATTCTTCGAGTGGAAACTCTCACCCAGCCCTCTATGTAGAAGGTGCAAACGAATGGACGAAACCCCTCAGCACTTACTGATGGAATGCAGCCAAAACCCTCTCCGAGGCCAACTGCGCCAACTCTGCACCAAAGAAAAGCTTCCTTTCGACTTTGAAGCAATCACGCAAGTGAAGCTCAGCAAAACAAGAGCTGTAAGCTCATATGGCACTTGCAAGGCTGGGTCAGATGGAAGTGATGGTCAAAAGTATTGTTTTCACTTTTCGGTTAAGATGCGCCAAACTTGCAAGGCTGGGTCAGAGGATGGAAGTGATGGTCACATTTTTTTTTCACTTTTTGATTAAGGTGCGCACTTTAAGGGTGCTGAAAATTAATTTCTAAGAAAAACCCTTGAGGCAAAAAAGATCATGTACTAATGGCGACCGTGAAAAAGTAAATTTTGCTTAAGAGTATTTTTTGTATTTTGTGGTTAAGATGAGTTCTTTAAGGAATGGTCGGATCGGAGAAGTGACGATGTCTAACCCAATGATTTCAAGTTTCTAATGTTCCAGCAAAGTTTTATCGTCCTAGCACACCTGGAAATATCTTAACTCGCGATCTCTCCCTACAACCCCCCCCCCCCCCCTCGGTGCCCGAATCCGGTCCGATTCTGTCACTGGTGCACCTAGGACTTGTGCCTGTACTTCCCACCAAGTTTCATCCTGATCACTCCACTCTATGCGTGTCACAAGATTCCCGGTTGTCCCCTCCGACCCCCCCCCCCCCAGTTCATCAGAGCCGGTCCGGACTTCATAATGGACATCTGAGACATGAGATCTTTCAAGATATCAAGTTTCAGTAAGATCCGATAACCCGTTCGAAAGTTCTGCATTCCACTAATCTCCGAATTCCGCCGTCTCCCCCTCCCCCCCAGGATGGTCGGATCGGGCGAGTGACTGTTTCCAAGTTAATCTGGTCGGGTCCCTGATAGGCCTGCCAAGTCTTATCGTCCTAGCCCACCTGGAAGTACATTAACTACGGATCGCCGGAATTCCGGACCCAACCCCTCCAACTCCCCCGCAGTGTCCGAATCCGATCCAATTGTGTCAGTTGTTTATCTAGAGCTTGTGCTTGTTCTTCCCACCAAGTTTCATCCCGATCGCTCGACTCTGAGAGTTTCACACGATTTCCGGTTCCCCCTCCAACTCCCCCCCCCCCCCCCCAGATTCATCGGATCCGGTCCGGACTTGATATGAGACATCTGAGACACGAGGTATTTCCAGATATCAAGTTTCATTAAGATCCGATCACCCATTCGAAAGTTATGCATGCCCCTATTTTCTGGATTCCCGCCACCTCCACCTCCCCCCACGATGGTCGGATCGGTCAAGTGACTATTCCCAAGTTAGTTTGGTCGGCTCCCTAATATGCCTGCCCAGTTTCATCGTCCTAGAACTTAGAAAAAAACCGAGTTTTACTCGAGTGGAATCACTTCCGGATCTTCGACACACGACGAAGTTTCATCCCAGACCCTCCATTTGTTTTGGTCGCTATGCAGGATACCAAGCCGCCCCCTCCATCCCACTAACGTAATCGGTTGCGGTTCGGACCCGCAAATTTTGCATCTACGGCACTTACTACCGAACAAGTTTCCCTTGAATCGGAGAACATCCGGAAAATTTCGGTGACTCCCTGCTCCCTCCACCGAGGCCAGATCCGGTCTGGACCTCAAAATAAAATCTCTATTACCTATAACCTTTGTACGATACAATTGATACCTGCGCATGTGCAACAGTCCCCCCCCCCCTCTACCCGGAAAGTTTCGGAAAAAGTATATGTCTTATCTTCTAGGGCTTTTCTTTATACAAGAGACCAAGCCTCCCTCGAATCGGAGTACTTCTGGAAAAATTTAACGTACGCCCCATCCAAATCCCCGTGCCGAGGTTGGATCCGGCTTGAAATTCAAAATCACACATCTGGGACCCATGATGTATTGTCCAAGTTTCATCCCAATCCTTACATTCCTTTGGTCCCCTGTGTGTTACAAAACTCCACCTTCACCCCCCAAGGCCATCATATCTTTTTGCTCCCACAACACATAAGTTTTATTCTGACTCGGGTCACGCAGTTCGCAAGTTTCCATGTTTCAATGGAAAGAGAATCTGATACATATCACCTAAAAAAGATTCAGCGTCAGAATTTTACCGGCGGGCCGCCGCTGCCGATCCCAACGTCGGTGCGCAGAAATTTTTTTGGCTGCGGCCCGCTGAGTTATTTTCTCCGGCGCACCGCCGAATTTCGGTGCAGCTTCGGAGACTAATTCAGATACCACGGACCAACCGTGGTAACTGATCGCGGTACCTGAAAAGTATCTCACTTTCTGTCAAATTGTCAAATTTATCAAATTGGTGGGAAAGGTGTTTGGCACTTGATGTAACTGGAAATCAGTTTTTCTTTTGGGATGACTTCGAAAAGTGGAATTCCGGCAATAGTTGTTTTTGCAGAGAAGCCCTGTATCAGATACCAGGGTAACTGCAAAAACGACTGAACGTGTTTTCTCGCCGTTCCCGGGGGACTCAAAGGGAACGACGAGAAAAGACGGAATCACTCCACACGAACTCTGCGAACCGAAACAGCGGGAGCACGGGGAATGCTTCCAAAAGGGATATTGTTCGAAAAAAAAAATTTGCAGTTGACGAAATTAGTCTGGATCCACTTCATCATTGGTTTTCTTCATTCTGGTTGTTTTTAATTACTTTTACATTGCATCAACACCAGCAAAAATTGATTCCACTCCGAATCTGAAAGGGAGCACTTTTTCGTGATAGTGATGATAATCGGAGCAGTCCCTGTCCGGGGGACTCGCGAGAATACGGGGAGAGAGTCCCCGGGACAAATAAAGATGCGGGGACCCCTCAAGTGGACTCCTCGGGGAACGGCGAGGACACGCCTTAATTGCAGATCCAGTTACCGTGGTATCAGATACCATGGTAGATCCAAAACGCATCTAATGCCAGTATGGAGCGCTTGTCTTGTGCTATGCAACACAGAAGCTGCGTTTTGATGACTATACTTACTTTTGATGACTATAGGCATATTCTCGCCGTTCCCCGAGGACTCCTCGGGGAATCGAAGGGAACGGCGAGAGTAGAGGGAGTCACTCCACGCGGACTCCGCACACAGAAACAGCGAGAATACGGGGAATGCTTCTAAAATGGATTTTGTTCGAAAAATGAATATGCAGATGAAAAAATTAGTCTAGACTTTATTTTTGGTTTTGTTTATTCCGATTCTTTTTAGTTAATTTTAGATAGCACCTACAACAGCAAAAATTGATTCCCCTCCGAATTTGAAAGGGAGTCCTTTTTGATGATGGTGATGATAATCGGAGCATTCCCCGTCCGTGGGGACTCACGAGAATACGGTGAGTGAGTCCCCGGGACAAACAAAAACGCGGGGACTCCTCAACTGGAGTCCTCGGGGAACGGCGAGAACACGCCTTATCTCTCCCTGCCGATGCAGAATCTCTGGGTACCTGCGGAAGAAAGCAAGAAGCAGTGTCACAGCTGTTCCCAAAGATCGCCGTGATTGTTTGACACAGGATTTGAGTCGTTGAGATTGAGTCGTTACGGACACGTTTACTCTTTCTTCCTGAGGATCACAGGCGTGTTTTGGACTTATTCATATAGAGTATTACCACGGTAACTGGATGGTTTTTGTAGTTACCGTGGTATCTGATATACGAATGCTCTGCAAAAATGTCAATTGCCGAAATTGAGCTTTTCGAAGTCATCCCAAACGAAAAACTGATATCAGTCACATCCCTAAAGGAATATTCTCTTCGTTCCCCGAGGACTCCACTTGAAGACTTGAGGAGTCCCCGCGTTTTTGTTTGTCCCGGGGACTCACTTCCCGTATTCTCGCAAGTCCCCACGGACGGGGAATGCTCCGATTATCATCACTATCATCAAAAAGGACTCCCTTCCAGATTCGGACGGGTGTCAATTATTGATGGTATTGGTGCAATGTAAAATTAATTTTAAACAAAATTAAAAGTAAAGTTGATCAAGACAATTTTCGTTAACTGAATATTTTTTTTTTGAACAAAATCTATTTTTGAAGCATTCCCCGTCTTCTCGCTGTTTCTTTACGTGGAGTCCGCATGGAGTGAATTCCTCGATTCTCGCCATTCCCTTCGATTCCCCGAGGAGTCCTCGGGGAACGGCGAGATTACGCCCTGAGTGCAAAACTTTTTTCTCACCAATTTTACTAAAACTAATGAAAGTGAGATGACTTTTCAGATACCACGACCAGTTACCACGGTCGCGCCGTAGAATCTGAATATCTGATCCCACGTTAACTGGCCACATACCGAGACAACTGCAAAACGCCTTTAGACCGTGGTATCAGATACCATGGTATCTACAAAACGCAACTATGGTACAAAACGCAACTACGATTCGGAAGAAAAGATTACTCGCCCGCTATCTCAACTCACCACTACCACGTGTTTTACTTTTAGGCAAAAGAAATCCCAGTGCTGTTCTATTCTCTACAGTTCTTGATTATCCAGAAACTTTTTTGTAAGTAAGAATTGTCTACAGTAGAGGTATGCTTCTTGGGTGGTTCCAGTAATCACCACAATCTTTTTGCCCAAGCTCAGAGTGCCCCACAATTCAGAATGCCAACAACTCTAAATGCCCATCACTGAAGTTGAAGACCCCAAAACCGTTCAGAATGCAAACAGTTGAAAATTCCCATGGCCATGGCTCGAACTGCCACAGTGGAGGTCAAAATGTTTTGGGACAACTCACAATGATACTAGACTAGGGTCACAGGACCAGTTATCGGACACGTTTTATTTTCGGACAAGCCTACTTTTAACACATTTTTCAGTCACTACTCCTGAACCAAATGAGTTAGAAAAATGGAACCGACAGCATTTGATTCATCTTCTTCCGATTCCGATGGTGTGCCAAAATCTTCACTTTTACGGCCTCAAAATGGTGCAAGTGCAGAAACAGTTTATATTATGCTTCAAAATCTCCAATTTTGGATAAGTTTAGCGTATTTTCGGACGAGGGTGCAAGTCCGAACAAGTGTCCAAACAACAGCAAGTTTCGGACAGTGATGGAGATTCTCAGTCCGAAGATTTGCACGAATGTCCGAAACGAAAGTTTGTTAAAACATCGTGTCCGAAGTGATGGCAGATAGTCACCGTAACAGTCCGAGGGATTTTGAAACTTCATTTTGTCCGATTGTTTCTTTGGCGAAATATTCAAAAAGCCAAAAATGTGGGCTTTCTAACGGTGTAAATTTGGAGTTTGTAAGTTGAAAATTGCGAGTTCTAGAGTATTTTAAGTCGGAAAATAGAAAGTTTGTCCGATAACTGGTCTTGTGACCCTAGAGGAGGGGTATCCTACCTCAAATTTAAATGTCCTCAAACTTTGCCTGAAAACCTGAAAAGTTCTTTCTAGTAATTAACTAAATAACAGAAGGTCCAGAGCCCAGGCCTGCCAGAGCCTGGCTGAGAAGTCAAATTCGCAGATGTCAAAGAAAAAATAACATTGATATCTGTCCAAATTTTGATGTTTTCCGTATAGAAACAGTATTTTTGACTGGTGATGCTGTGCTGGAACTTTGTCATTATTCTTTTTCATAGGTAGTTAGTGTTCAAACCAGTTGACACTTGATGTCTCAAGAGAAGTTTCTTTACCTCTCTGGTCTATCTTTTAAATCAAGTCTTGAAGAAAAAGATTTTAGAAAAATTCTGAGATGACATGATGGTAGATGCAGACGGAAGTTGATCGTCGTAGGTCCAATGTGAATTCAGCATTTTCTTCAAATAATAATTCAAGGAAATTGAAAATTAATCTTAAAAGATTGCTAAATTTTTTGCACCGAATTAATTTTAATTTCAGTTAATTTCTGATTATTCTGATTATTCATTTCTGATTATTCTGATATTTCCAGTTAATTTCTGGCCCACACAATTGTGGGCCACACACTTCTGTGTGTTTGTCGCGGAAACACGATTGTGTGCCACACAGTCTAGCAACTAGTTGAAACTTGCGGAAACACCGTTTTGTCTATTTCTTTTGGCGGTAATTTCAAGTATCGGAAAATAAAAATAAAATTCATGTAAAACCTCCTTAAATAGAACTCCAGGCTTATTTCCTTACCATTCTGTACCTTAAGTATCCTCAGTTTTAAGTCTTTATGCTTGATGAAGTAGTTAGATTTATTGTTTAGACACTATTTTGCTGCTTAATTTGAATTTCCCGCCAGAATCGAGCCAGAAAATCGACAATCACCTCGCCAGTTGTTTGTCGAATTCGAGCCACAAAAATCTTGTTGGTCGCGGAAACACTTCTGGGCCGCACAAAAGGTCACGGAAACACATTTAGAGCCACAATCGACCCACAAACTGTTTGTGGGATCACAGAAAAACGCCTTATGGTATGGACAAATTGTGAGAGGTGGTCAAATAAGCCTTTATCATCTGTACTAAGCAAATTTATCCTGTATTTTTGTTTCTGATAGTGTTTGTATGCTTCCGTAAAAGTTGCTTAAAGCACACCTCGCGCTACATACACTGTAAAAAAAAAATCTTGCAGTATTTGCTACTGGGATTACTCTTGTCTTTAGAGAGATAAGATTACCCCTAATTTAGATTAATTTTATCCCAATAGAGATAAGATTAATCCCAATAGCAAATACTGCATCCTAATTTGGAGAAACTTTTTACAGTGTAGTGTGCATGTTCCAGTATTCAAAACTATCTGAATACTATAAAACCAAGCTCTGCTTTTAATAATTTACCCACAACTTTAGCTGTTTCAAGCCTTTTCCCAGACCCATTGACTTCTAGGAAAAACTCAGCAAGATTGAGATAACCGGTTTTATGCATAAGTAGCACGATCCACAAACACTCATTGGGAGCCTGATGGGCTTGCAAAATCGTGAATCATGGCAAGTGCAAAGATTAGTGTGGTGTCATTAGCAGGTTTAGAATCTAACATATGAAATTTTGGTCTTCAGGTTTGAGAATGAATGACTGCAATCCGGAAGTTGGTTGCATTGGCACTACAGGTACTATGGGTCCTTTAACTTGATAGTGCCTAAGAATATGATAGAATTCTAACCTAACAAATATTTTGCTCAGTTGCTGCTGGACCCTCATAGCTCAAAGAGCAAAACACTGTGTTAGTAGTTTTGGGCCAGTTTTTGTTTACTGTTATTACTGTCAGTCAAAGTATCCTAGCCAGGGTTGCCGTATGTTGCACAGTAGTATGAGATGTCACTCTGTTTTCTGTTTGTCACTCTGTCCTATTTATGACATGAAATTCACTGTTTCAGAAAATGTTCAGGTGTGTCTCGCAATAGTTTGACAATTCCAGAAAATACAGAAAATAAACATGAAAAATAAAATAAACAAGTATTTGTGTGTCAACTTTTTGATTGGACATGCTTTGTCCTACATTTCTTCTCTTGTAATGTAAGTAATTTTAGCTCAGTTATGCTGAAACTTTATTACTTACTTGATACAGCAGGTCTGAGAGAGAACAGAAAAACTCGGTTTTTCGTACACATCGCGCTCAGAAAATTCCAAACCAATTCAGATTCTGTCAAAGAAATTTCTGCAGCAATGGCCCAACCAAAAGTTCATGAAAATTAAAGTTTTCAGGAATGGCAACCATGATCCTGGCCTTAAAGTTTATATATAAAAGAATCCTAAAACACTGGATATTAAGCTATTATTTTATCAGTCCCACCTGATTGTTTTATTTGTAGAAAGCATGGCAAGGTAGCAACAAATTTAGGAAGTGTTCAAGAAAGCACACTTCTGCTTGATTCTTCATTTGAAGATTGGGTAACTTTTAACAGCAAAATTTCATTTTCAGCTATTTTTGTTCACTTGCTATGACAGAAATCATTTACCAGCCAGCAAATATCTAATTACAGGCTCCCGAGAACACCTAAATTTTTGGGTCTTTATTCTACCATTTATCCTAAAACTGAACAGTTTAAAGTTGAGTAACATTCAAAGAGTTATATTCTAGGGATAGTGAATATGTGTGTGACTCTGCCACAGTCCCCTTGTTTTTGAGATACCTATTCCCAGTGCATGATATCCTATACCAAATGCTGTATACCCTAACCTAAATATTGATGGTTTGGATGAAGTTTGGAAATCAACCAATCAGACGTCATGTGTATTGGGAAAGGTCGAAGTTAGAGTACACAGTGTTACCTATGGTATGCCAAACGATAGATATCCCTGTCGTGTGGCATGGCTTTTCTCATAGAACTACTCAGATCAACTACATTACTTGTTGGGTGGATCCTCTTCCCAATGAAAAGTTCCAGCAGAAACTGAAATATTTGATGCAATCAGGAAGAAAAGGCGAAACCAGAATAAATATAAAAATAGTCAGAATTTGTTAGATGGATAATAAATACTTGAACTATTTCTAGTGCATCTAGAATGGTTCCAAAAGCTTTCCTGAGTTTAGCCTTAACTTGGAAAAAATGTCTGGGCTTTTTAAATGCTTGTTTTTAGATATGCCGTGTCTAATTTGGTATTGCTGGTGACAGTTACAGGTCAGCACACAACACAACCTACTAGAAAATAATTTAAGAATAATAGAAAATAATTTAAAGCCTGCTAGAAAATAATTTAAATGGTTGCTTTGTGTATTTTATAGCACCCTGTGCTATGAGAGAAGTTAGGTCTTTTAATCATCTGTTAAAAAAAGATGGAGATTAATGTATGACTGGACAAACTTGTTCGCTCTGATTACAGCTGCAATCAGTCATAAATTAATGCACATACTTCTGGCATAAACAATCCTAGATGGAATATCTGATTCTTAAAAGATCTGATCATGTGAGTTGTGGCAAGGGGAATTATTGTATCCCTGTAACTCTATCCGACTGAAAAATCTACTGTCCATGCACAGGCAAAGCCAATGAGTAACAGTGGCTACTTCTTGGACAGCTGTACAACTTTTTTGCTTGCTCAGGGGAAAGAACTCTGGGAAGACATCTCTTTCTTTCCCTCTTTATCCTTTGATTCTGTTACAGCAAAATGACTCGCTTTGCAAGAGCAGCTGGTTCTAAAGCTTCCAACAAGAAAACACCAGAGGAAGCCACTCCTTGGTCCAAGCTGAAACCCAAACAGAAAGTAGATGAGAGTGAGGAAGACGAATCTTCTGAAGATGAGGATGATGTTGCTGATGACAGCAACTTAGCGGGAGCCGGAGAGGAAGATAGCTCGGAAATGGGGGAAGAAGAATCAGATGATGAAGATGGAGAAGATGAAGAAAGTGACGAAGATGAGGAAGAGTCTGAGGAGGAAGTAGTACCAGAACCACCCAAAGGAAAGAAACAAAAAGGACAGCAAAAACCACCTGCACCCCAGGCTGCTCCAGCTGTACCCCAAAAAGCTGAAAAATCAGCCAAAGGAAAGAAGCAGGAGTCAGCAAACGAAAAACCTGCTCTCAAGGGAAAGAAGGAGCACCCTACTCCGAAGGGAAAGAAAGAGCAGCCAGCCACAGAGAAACCTGCCTCTGGGGAAAAGGAGCAGAAGAAGTCAAAAGTAGAAGGTCAAGAGGCTTTATTCAAAGAAATGGAAGAGGTATTTCTTGGTAAGGGACACTCTGTGGAAGCTGTGAAGAAAGTAGTAGAAGCAAAGAAAAAGCAGATAATGAATTCTGGGGGAAAACTACAGAGAACCGAAGAAGGATTTGTGGTTGTTGGGCAGAAACCCCCAACCAGACCATTTAAAGGGACCTGTTTGAAATGTCGTCAACCCGGACATAAACTGTCAGACTGTCCAGATGGCCCAAATACGAATGCATGTTTCAAGTGCGGCAAGGAAGGTCACATGTCGTACAACTGCGCTGAAAAAGAGTACAAGTTTGCTTCGTGCTTTGTCTGTAATAAAGAGGGTCATATCTCCCGTGAGTGTCCTGATAACACAAGGGGAGCTTTTCCAAAAGGTGGAGCGTGCAGAGGGTGTGGTGAAGTTGGACATCTTGTGAGAGAATGCCCCAAGGCACAGAATGGTGGCAATAAGAGGAAGTCTGAAGATGTTTCTGCCAATGGTACAGAGACAGCAGCTAAGAAAAACAAAAAGAACAAGGAGAAAATTGTCAAGCTTTAATCTTTATAGTTTCCAAATATTCCATACCGAGAAAGTGTATTTCCTTGTGAAACGTTTCTTATTAAACTTCAGACAAGAATTACATTAGGAACTGTGTGTTGGGTGTGGTTAATGTAAGGGCTAATGAGGAACCAAGAGTCTACGTATCCAAGCAATCGTGTGGCGCCTTTTAACTTGGGCGTACGGGCCTACGCCTGATATATTCCGCCAACTTATTTTTGGTAGAAGCGTTTCATATCGTTACGCCGAGAGCTATTCGACGAAATCCCCTTCGGCTGCAGGTCTTTTCACACCCTTTGCGGGTTTTAAATTTATACCTCTTTTTCATTGCAAAAGGAATCTTTGGGTTCCTTTTGTCTGATCTCTCCGTTCATTGCCCATCCTAGTTTTCAAGAATCACCGTACTAGCGGTGCTATGCTCTTTAAGTAGACTGCTTTAGATAGGCTGTATTGTGTGACACTTCCTTCTCTGAGATCCAAGGGACTGTCATTAAGGCGACCTTTTCCGTAGGTTGGCCTGACCCATTATGAGTCGGTTACGGTACCTAAGTCAATCAGAAGCCATCGCTATAGACGAAGAGCTCTTCAATGTTTACAAGTTCAGCGTTGATCAACTAATGGAACTCGCTGGGCTCAGCTGTGCAACTGCGATTGCGAAATGCTTCCCGGAGAAGAGACGAGTCTTGATTTGCGCTGGTCCAGGAAACAACGGTGGGGACGGTCTTGTCGCTGCGAGGCATTTGAAGATGTTTGGGTTTGAGCCCCTAATCTACTACCCTAAACGCACCGATAAGGCATTGTATACGAACCTGGTAAACCAGTGTCAGATGATGGATATCAAATTCATCGACGATCTCAAGGATGCTACAACCATCGCTGAATTGGCTGACGTCTGCGTTGATGCTTTATTCGGTTTCAGCTTCAGACCACCGGTACGCCCCCAGTTTCAGTCGATCATTGAAGCCCTGGCAAAGCTTGACATTCCCCTCTGCAGTATTGATATTCCCAGCGGGTGGGATGTGGAGAAAGGGCCGGTCCCTGAAGTTCCATGCCTGAATCCAGAGCTCCTTATTTCCCTAACGGCCCCAAAGAAATGCGCGGAATTGTTCAAAGGGAAGTACCACTACCTCGGCGGGAGGTTTGTGCCGAATTCAGTTATTCAGAAGTATGGTTTGGTACTCCCGGAGTATCCAGGAGTCGAGTGTGTAGTCAGCCTGAGCTGCTGATCGTCCAGGGTGGTTTAGTTTCAGGTAAATCCAAGGCTGCGTTTCAGAACTTAACAATTGTTAACATTTTGCGTTCCAGGTTTCTGATTTCGAAAGTTAAGCTCAGCCCACCTACGATTTCCGTTTCAGACCTATTTTCTAACTATTCGTTTCTCGTTTCTAACTATTTTGTAACGATGGTTGGTGAGCATCGCTGGGAAAAGTTAACAATTGTAGAATCTGGGAAAAGTTAACGATCGTTAAAGCTGCAGTTAGCTCCGCCCCGAAATAAAGTTGACAATTGTTAAGTTTCTGGAACGCAACCTAAAAAGCCAGCGTGGCTTTAGAAAGCCTGGCTTCGTTTCGCGTCAACCAGTAGTGGCATTTCTTTTTTCTATCAACGTAGATGCTAATTATCTCGAATTTCTCAAGAACACTTTTTCCCAGTCTGTCGCTAAGGCCTGTGCGATGGAATCGAATCACATTTTCCAGAAGTCATTGTTTGTCAAAACACCTTACTGCGATGGATTGAAGAAATGGTTCCAAGGACTGTTACGACTTTGTTTGAAACTAAGCTAGCAGGAAAAGGTCTAGGTTCAGTAGGAATATCAGCATACGTGAAGAGAAAGGTAGGAACTCCCTCCGGAAGATAGGAACGAGGTTAGAAGAGGAACGAAGTTGAAGAAGAGCGTCAGGTCTGTCGCAGTTTCTTTTCGTGTTTGTGTTTCGGTTGGAAGCGTATTTATCAATTACAGACTTTTGATTTGGATGAAGTTCCCATGACTTCTGCAGGGTAGCCTCGCCCGCACGACGCTAAAAATTAAGGACGATTCTGGCGGTCTGGAAAGCTCCGCGAGCTTTTACGCCAGCTGTTCTTGCGACTTCGGCTAAAAGCCGCATCGCTTTCCAAAGCTGTTCTCGCGCAGGTCTCTCTAGTTTCTAGTTCTCGCTACTTTCCGCCAGTACTTTGAAAGTGAATCTACTTCGCGAGTGGAAAGTGATTTCGGCAAGTCAGCGTAAGGTATAACTGAGGCTCAGCGACCTTTCGGTCGGATTCTCGCTTTGCTTTTCGGAAAGCGAATCCAAGAGATCGCCCTTTAAATAATAGCTTAAATATGTGTAAAAGCCAGGATTCAGCTTTGGGATTCCAGACAGCCGTGTTCGTCGAGAAGGATCTGGAAGGTGAAGCCAGGCCAGAAACGTCTGGAAGCCCGGGGTGTTTGGACGTCCCTGATGTCTGGAAGGTGTCATAGAGGCAACCCCGTTCGAGAAACACACAAAAATATGCAAATGTAGGCACAAAAGCGAAAGTGATTGATAGTTGGTTGGGATGCAAGAGATATTTGAAATGTAAAGGGAAAAGTTGAATAATAGCAAATTTTAGCTGTCATCATTATCATGAAAATGGCTTAACAATACAGAAGCCCCGAACCTCTGGTAATAGGGAAGCTGAAGCTTGGCTTTGACGGGATGCGATTAAAGACGAAAAGACGCCATCTACTTTTATTCAAACAATGTTTACAACGGAGACGTCAGCTGCGATTCTTCATCAGCGATATTTCTACTTCGAGATGATCTACTCACTACTTCGTAGCTGACGTATCCGTTGTAAACATTGTTTGAATAAATGTTTCAAAGTTAGCTTGGGCTCAAAGAATAGCCATCTACTTCTTTCCGGATTCTGGCGACTCCCTTTAAAACATCAAGATGGCTTTCATGATTGCGAAGTAAAAGCCAGGCTTCACCTTCCAGGTCAAAGACTGTTTACACCTGTACATATTCTTGTCCGAGGCATAGTCAAGCCAACCATTCCAGATTTTCCATCTTAACAATGACGGCTTTTTGCTACTCTTCACCATTTCCATAGATGTCCGCTTCTGTATTTCAAATACCTCTTGCATCCCAACCAACCCTTTCTTCTTCCTCCGTTTGCGTATTTCTTGTCTCTCGAATGGGTTGCCTCCACGGCACTCCTCCATCCGTCATCTAGGGCGATAACCATCCCGGGCTGCCGGTGTTTTTGGCCCGGCTTCACCTCCACATCCGTCTCGACGAAAACTATTTCTGGAATCCGGAAGTGAAGGCTGGCTTTAAAGGACACCTCGCACTATTAACTCTTCAACTTGCAGTATTTTAGAATATCTGAATACTTTAAAACCATGCTGTGCTTTCAACAAATAACCCACGGTTTTGGCTGTTTCAAGCCTTTTCCGAGACCCGTTGACTTGTAGTGAAAACAGGGAAACAATTTACATAACCGGTTTTTGGGATCCCAAACGTAAGTGGAGGGATACCTATGACATCGCAAAAATGTCCGTCTGTCTGTAAGCACGATAACTCTCGAAGGGAATGACATATTTTGATCAAACTTGGTGTGAGGATTCTTTAGGTCAAGCGTAAGGTCAAGTTCGTAGATGGGCTCTGTAGCTCTAAATTTAGGGGTGTGGGGGGGGGGGGGTCAGATTAAGTGGCAAACAAAATATTTTTTAAAAGCTATTGAGATAGTTGATTTATGGGTAAGGAGACATGCTGAATCCGAATATGAAAGTTATTTTGTTGCCGGACAAGTAGTTCAACCGGAATTCGGTGAAAACCGGAAACAAAACTTGTCGACCAGTTTTCGGCTAAAGCGGTCCTACCCCTTTATTCTCAAACGATTATAGCTCTGCACACGTGGCGTCAATCATGCGTTGATTCAGTGACGTAATCGAAGGTCGAAGGGGGCGAGGTGAAAGAGACATGGGGTGAATGTGTTTATTTTATAGCGGGTTTTGATAGGGAGGGATTGAAATTATTAATTAGTATGCGTGCTGATATTTACACGGGTAGGCCGTTGGGAGAATTGGTCCTTACTTCTGCCCGATGTGTGGAGAGCGAGAGTGTTTGCGACATCTAATGTGTGATAGTAGGAAATGAAGTAAGAATTGTAGGAATAATTGAGGGGTTGCTCACTGAAAAAGGTGTACTTGTTAAGGGAGGGGTTGCTCACTGGAAAAAGATGTACTGGATAAGTGAGGGGTTGCTCAGTGGGTGCACTAAAGTTGTTTGGGGAGGGGATGGGGTCAGCCGGTCCCAGGTACTCGTGAACCAATCCCAGGTGCACGCGAGGGGTTAGGAATTGGGTGTACCCGTTAAAGGAGTACTCGAGGGGTTACACAATTGGGTGAGCCAAGCGAGGGGGTTGATTCATGGTGTACCAAAGAGGGAACTGCTAGGGTACGCGAGGGGCTAGTCACTGAAAGAAGGGTGAACTGGGTAAGTGAGGGGTTGCTCACTGAAAAAAGGTGTACCTGGCCAGGGAGGGGTTACTCATTGGAAAAAAGATGTACTGGATAAGTGAGGGGTTACTCAGTGGGTATACTAAAGTCGCCCGTAAGCAAAAAACTTCAAAATGGTAACATTTTTGTTGTAGGCTACATATTCAAGCGGTTGGTTATGGATAAATAGCAAACGTGTTAAAGGGTCTACCGAACACTTGGAAATGTACAAGATTCGATTGTCTGGATCAAGAAGTCTGATAAACATTAAATTTTTGGGGATCCTATCGAAACCTTTGGTCTTGTTTTTAATGGAAAGACTTCTCGCTTCTTCCCTTAAGGACCTGTCTTACCTATAATACTAACGCTACATACTTCCATAATCACTCCATACGTTTCTAAACCCGGAGACCCCAATTTCGTACGGTACATTCTAACCTTTCTAACAAAACCACGCTTATTTAAAACTTGCCGTGTTTTGCCACCTTCGATGTGTTCCACGCTGTCGACGGTTGTCTGCCATCAGAACAAGACCAAAGGTTTCGATGGGATCCCAAAAATCCAATATTTTATCCAGACAATTGAGTCTTGTCTTAGCCAGGCAAATCATCAGAGAAAACCAAGTTCATATATACCTCTATAAGCCATATCTATTTTGATGACACTGACCGAATCTTCCTGCTTTACTTCTGCAAAATTTCCGGTTTTGGCCGAATTCCGAGTGAACTAATTGTCAACGTATATCATTAACTCAATAAAGAACATCTAATCAACTTCAAACAAAACTTTACCTTATAAAAAAAAACGGTTACAATCGGATTCCGGACGAATTATATGTCCTGGTAAAAAATGATTGTCATATACAGACTCGGCATATCTTCTTACCCCTAAATCTGTCATCTAATCAACTTCAAATAAAACTTTTGCTTCTAACAAATTTTCCGGTTTTGGCCGGATTCCGGGCGAACTAGTTGTCCGGGTAGAAAATGCATTTCACAAAACTGTTCTGCGTGTCTTCTTACCCCTAAATCGGACATTTAATCAACTTCAAATGAAACTTGAACTTTTAACCAGCTTTCCGGTTTTGCCGGATTCCGGACGAACTACTTGTCCGGCGAAAAAATGTTTTTCACCATCGTGTTCAGCATGTCTTCTTACCCCATGCTCGGCTATCACATTAGCTGTTTAAAAACATTTTGTTTGCCCCTTACTTTGAACCCCCACCCCTAAATGTAGGGCTACAAAGCCCATCTACGAACTTCGCCTTACCCCTGACCCAAAGAACCCTTACACCGAGTTTCATCAAAATATCTCATTCCCTTCGTGAGTTATCGTGCTCACAGACAGAAGGACATTTTTGCGATGTCATAGGTCTCCCTCCACTTACGTTTTGGGATACCAAAAACTGGTTATGTAAATTGTTTCCCTGTTTTTCGCTACAAGTCAACGGGTATCGGAAAAGGCTTAAAACCGCGGTGAAAGCACAGCCTAGTTTCAAAGTATTCGAATATTTTAAAATGCTGTAAGCTGAAGAGTAAATAGTGCGAGGGGTCCTTTAAAGATACTTCGGTGGGGAAACCTGATTGTCCTCTCTTGTAAAGTAGCGAAGAACGGGAACATGACCATCGAACTTTGGCATAGGCCTGGTCGTTTGATTCGGCGAGGTGTGTTCAAGAATCAGGATAGAATTGTAAATCAGTGCAGACTTCATGCAAAAGGTACGCTATTCCTACGGACACTATGAGCGTGTTCCATCCTACTTACCGTAGTTACTACGCATGACGTCACGAATTCTGGCTTTTTTCCGTCAAGGCTGGAACGATCTTTCTATTTTCCAGCAGGATATCATGCCACAGGCGAATCCGACCAATCACGTTGCAGAGATGCGTAGTTACTACGCTTACCACGCTCCCGAGCATGGTAAGCAAATAGTAACTATTAGTTACTATTTCGAGAAGGTTGGAACGGTCAGCGTAGTAACTTTTCGTGAGGATGGAACGGAAATAGTAACTATTGTTAGAAGGGTGGAACACGCTCTATGACTCACACCTAGCCAATACATGATCAGCTTAAAGTCAGAACAAGACAACAAATATAAAGGAACTGTAATGAACAATAACAGCCCAAAACCGTTAAAAACAATAAAGTATACTGGCTTAAAAACAAACTTCATGTGCGAAAAGGTGATCTAAGGCCACTGCGTTGAGATCTATTGCATGCTCAATTCAAAGTCTGATTTTTCCGGATACAATGTCACTATAAACGTTGTCTGTGAGCGGGATGTACCTTCCACTCTTAGCCTCGAATACAAACAATTTGTCCTTAATATTGGACGGGTTGAAACCCTCCTTTTGGAAGTCCACCTTTCTCAGCTTGTACGTTCCTGTAAAGTTGAAAGAGTTCGTCAAAAGGGTACCACAGAACGCGGATTCGCGCGATACAACACACCCGAACTTTAATGCGATTCCTTTTCGTATGCTGATGATACGTTCCTAGTCTTTTCTCAGTCCTTAATCAGTATACCCGTCCGGCACCTATACACTGAAAACCCGCTTAGACTGGTGCTATACAAAGTCCCATCTAAATTAAGCTACGGATATTGCTACGGATTTAATACTTTCCTAACAACCTGAAGTGGAGATTTAAGGTAAGCTGTTTCTCAGGTACTGACTAGACTTTAGCCGATTATCCACGGCCCGTGACGTTTTCATGACGTCATAGAAGAAATAGGAAATTCGATTAGATTAATGCTACAGAATATATTTGTATCTATATATATGGAGCCGAGGCCAGCGAGGCGCCGGACGCGTTTACACTTATAAACCACAATCAGTTCCGTTAGTAAATGGAAAAAATAACTTTTTGTGTGACGTCACGACCCGTAGATAATCGGCTAAAGTTTAGTCAACACCGTTCCTCACAGGATCCTCTTCCCACATCTGTTTTTGTGCAGGAAAATATGTCAGTTTCTTACCAGTTTTCGATTCAGTACTAAGTCTGTAAATGTCTTGACAGACAAAAAATGGTCTACTGCATCATAAGTTTTATCGAAATCCGCTCACACAATCCTTAGAATTTTGCTGAAAACGAGGCTCCTTTTCTGGACAACTCTTGTTTCAGGTCAAACAAATCTGGACAGTGAGAACCAGAACCAGTCCGTAGCGCAGTCTCTGTACCCTTATCTATGGCTGGCGTATGGTTCACCTGTCGATACAGACGACACAGGTTTCTTTTTTCGGGATTAATACCCAAAATTCTAATTGCTTCCTTAAAAAACTCACCGGTCATATCCATTTCTTTCACTGCTCTGACAAAGATGGGTCGCGCATATGCTGGAAGTGCTCCCTGTAGTCCAGCAGCCAAGGCGTCCAAGTCCAGCGTGTCGTCGTTATCCAAGATGGCGGCCATGCCAGCACGACCTTCAGAGCCTTTGAAGAAAAAACGGTTGAAGCCTCTCACTCAGTCCACTGTCAAATCGGTTCCCAAGCTTTTCCGTACAGCATTGTCCTAATAGGTGTAATAAGCTGAATAACGCTATACGCGATGTTTACGTCTTAATACACACGCCTGTTCAAATACAACCCAAGAGGTTCTTATCAATGCGGCGTTCGGTATTGCCAAGTTAATACAATTTTTCGAGCTCTAGTACTACTTGAAGTACATGAGTACAATATAACGCAAATTATCCTGTAAAAAAGCTGTTAAAATAAGGGATGGACAGCATTGATCCTCGAACTAACGAAAAGCAGTCGTAATCGAACAAAAACGTGTTTTTTAAGAAAAGTTGTTTCTTTAGCTTCCAACAAAGTAGAACTGTTGTGCATTCATTGGCAACCCTGACGGCGCTGCGCCTCTCCTCGGCCCGCTGGCGGAACCAACCAAGCGATCTGATTGGCTCTGCATAAGGAAGAATACGGCCGAGCTCTATTTTCCTTATTCACCTATTACAGCGCGCCCCGAGGAAAAGAGGAATGTGTAATAAGGCTTATACGCGGTAATACACCTTACAACACCTATTTGGACAATGCTTACCGCGTACCCTAATCAGGATTCAGAAAGGTTGCTTACGCCTAATCAAGGCTCAAAAAGGTGCCGTACCCACTTATCGACGAATTTTTTTACAATTTTTTACCGCGATCAGAACGTCAAAATGACGAGATTATTGTCATCAACGTTAAGGCGTCTAAATCTGAAATTGCGTACGGGTGCCTGATTTTGAGGACGATACTGAAACCGAGTTCGGGGACTCAAAAACCACTAAACGAGGTGTTATTCAAATTCACTTTATTTTACCTTAATATTCTTGTCGATGACAAAAATAACCGCGGAAGTCAAAAACATTTTAAAACACTTACAGAATAAAATTATTTACGCATGATTTATTGACGATTTTTCCAGGTCACCATTATGTTTTACGAAGTACGAACCAACTGACTTCAGGTACCGCTCGGATGAGTGGATCGGCGGTTGTTCCAGCTTTGCTGCGTTTTTTCTTCTTTCTCTGAGCTATGGACTCACTTGAGTTTGGGAAATCGCGTACCCCTTGCGAGGGTATCTCGTACCCCTGGTTGGGAACCACTGCACTGTCATGTCAGATCTTGCTATGGTTCTCCAAAGGCGTCGCAGATAGATGGTCAATCCAAAACAGATTGCCAGGCTGCTGGAATATTATTCCGTCCGATTAGTAATGAGAGATCCTATCAATGTTTCCGAGATCCTATAAATGTTTTCGAGTAATCTGCGCTGAACAGTTTTAGAATACCGTTGTTTTGAATACCGTTCTCATCCGGTTCTGCTACAATCATAAAGTTTCGTGAACAGAGCAAAACTGAAGAAATAGATTAAACTACCTATTTTCACTAATTCACGAACAAAAATTACGAAATTTGTGGTCAATGCTAACAAGGGAGTAGTCCCCGAAACGGCGCCGAATTGCAGATGGGTTAGATGAGGACTGAGGAGGGGGAGCAGCTCTAGCTTATCTATTAGTTCTATTATCTGAAACCTAAAGTGCCATTTTGTTCACTTTTTTCTCACTTTTGATACATGTAACCGAAGTAGCATATAATTCAATAAAAATGATACAAACAAATGAATATTCTTTAATACTCTCTCAAAGGGGAGGGGATACAACTCCTTAAATACATTAGTATCTGAAACTTACCACTTAGGTGGTAACTTACGGTAACTTACCAAAGTTACCGGTAACTTACTCGGTAAGAGTAAGTTTCGAAACTTACCGGTAATTCTTGCACTCTAGTTACGACGTTCATGCAGTGAGGGGAGGGAGAGCTAAGCAGCTTGTAAACTGAGCGACGTACAAAGACTTACCTGGTACTTCAACGCCGTAGACAGTGGCATCCTTCAGATTCGCAGCATTCATAACAACAGCTTCAACCTCAGTCGTCGACACATTCTCTCCTTTCCACCTGAAGGTGTCACCGGTTCGGTCCTTGAAGAAGAGATAGCCAAGCTCGTCCATTACCATGATGTCTCCTGAAAGTTAAATGAATGAATGAAAAAAATAATAATAAAAAACTCACTCCCATCGAAGCAAAACATAGCTGTCCCCGCTTCATGATCTCATAACGAAATTTGACAAAAAATGTCTGGCCTCAGATGCGCATCGGTCCATTTTACCGCCTGTAACTTCAAACCCGCCAGTTAAGGTAACCCGTAGCACAGACTCGCAGAGGATCCAACTGAATGCAATGCAAAAACAACGAAGCGTTATCTCAAGTCCTTTGTTCCCAATTTTGTAAAGTATTTCAACGTTTCTGAATCCCAAATTTAAATTGATATATTTGGTAGTTATGTTTGTTATCGTACATACTTAATAATTGTAACATATGTCTGACTATGCGACCATGTATGACTATCCACCACTATTTTTGTAAAAAGATAACATGGAATTAAACGAATTAGAATTATAACTGCATGTTGTTGCGTTACAGGCTAAATATTCACGAGTAACTGTAGCTGTTTTCAGGCCAAATTTCGAAAAGGAGATGTAGTAAGTTTGAGGTTCTATCCAGTGAATACCGTATCCATGATTCGTGTTACTGCAAAGAAGTTTCAAATGCATTTTTATTGATCTAACTCGTAGCGCCGACATGGCACTAAATTCGTCGACCATTACATTTCATGTGTTAAAATACTTGAATATATACAATTATTACATAAAAGAAAATAAATCACTTGGAATTCACTTGTTTTTTGTTAATTTTGTCAGTGAAATATGGAACCCAATCCTTGTATTACCATACAATACTAACCTGACAAGAAGCATGAGTCGCCTTTCTGGAAAACGTTTTCAGCCACCTTCTTTTTCGTGGCGCTCTCGTCAGCGTACCCGTGGAAATCTCTGACTGGGTGATTTCTAATGATCTTGCCGACAAACATACCCGTTTCACCTGGAAAAGACAGAAACCCGTCAAATATGCGAGGAAGGGCAATAATAAACCTATAAGACATTCAACATTCCGTACGTAGAAATTCCGCAGATTTTCTAACTTGGTAAATATATTTGCGCCTAAGAAAAAGCCTTGTGGCATAGCATGAAAATCGAATTAGTTCATCCAAATTCCAAGTTAATTGTGGTCTTAACCATTAAAGGACACCTGAATGAAGAGTACCAAGTATCATCCCTATCTGTATGACTTCCGTTAACATTTCTCCAATCCAAATACGAAACAGTGTTTCCAAGCTATGATTTTTGCTCCATTTTGCATCTGTCCTTATTTCAGTACCGAACAATTTTGGAAATGAACAAATGTCTCCAATCAACCCTTCTTCTGGAATATTTTTTAACCAGTCAAGCCCAAACGTATTTCTAGAAGATATTCCAATACGATCCGGCCAGCGCTTTACAAGATTTGAATGAATTGCGCCTTTTGTCGTGGAGTCTGCATGTGCAAACCTCCAGAAACGAACATCCCTACTTTGAAAACGTCACGCTCAGGAGAAGAATGCTCTCCGTGGCCATGTCTGTAAATGCATTCTCCATGGTGTGTTCAAGTATGGTTTCATTGTCTGGTGTCCTTTAAACATATTAACCAAATTGATCTGGCATTTCTGTACATCTTTCCTTTTGTCAGAAGCAAAGATACCGCAATGGCTTCTGATCTGAATATCTGCCCATCCCTCGGATTGTCCGTCATACAGGTTTGTTTTTGGTTTAGTACATAACAATAAAAACAGTACAGTAGCCGATGGCATTCTCACATGAGATAAGGACACGGCAGTTCAAGAAACTAGGCTACCGGTTCAGTTTTCCAAGTTCCCCAACTGCTTTGTTACCTGGAGGGTCATCTTTTACAGAACTTTGATGAGGATACAGCTATTCCCTTGGCCCATTCACAACGGGTTTTAGCTAATACTCGACACCAGACAGTTCCGGAAACCGCTCTTAGACCGAGAATTAGCTGGGTTTCTGCCGTTCGCAATTGATCTTGGTGCCAGTTTCGGATACCAGCTAGTCTCGCACCCAAGTTGAAATAAGTTCAACTTTGGAGGGTACTAGCCAGTCAGATTATTTCGGGGACTATTGAGGAATATTCTGATTGGCTAGTTTCGAACCAAGCCCAGTAGAACAAGAGATGTAAGCTCATATGGCACTTGCATGGGTCAAGATGATTTGATTGATCAAAAGTAAGTTTCGACTTTGCGGTTGAGATGCCCGCTCTAAGGGAGCTGGAATTTGATTTGTAAGCAAAACCCTTGAGGCAAAACTGCTAATGGGCTGATGGGCATCACGAAAATGCATATATTGCTTAAAAGTATTTTTTTTACTTTGCGGTCAAGATTGGTACTTTAAGGAATAATCGGATTTGGGACGTAGCAATTTCTAAGCAAATGTAGTCGAGTCTCCAATATTCCAGCGAAGTTTCATCGTCCTAGCACATCTGGAAGTACCTTAACGCGCGATCACCGGAATCCCAGACCCCCCCCCCCCCCCCCTGCTCCAACTCCACCCACAATAACCGGAGCCAATCCGGTTCTGTAAATGATTAATCCAGAGCATCTGTTTGTCATTCCCACGAAGTTCGATCCAGATCACACCAGTCTAAGCGGGTCAAGTATTTTCCGCCCTCCCCCCAATAATTGCCGGATTCGGTCCGAAAATGAAAAAGGTCACAAGAGAAAAATGTCCTCTATTTAAATTATTAAATTTCACCCGAATCCGATCACCCGTTCCAAAGTTACGAATGACTCAATATTCCGGATTCCCCTCCCTCAACTCCTCCCCCCCCAAGATTATCATATCGAGGATTTTTTTTATTCCAAGTCAGTTTGACCGGGTCCCTGATATGCCTTCCAAGTTTCGTCGTGAAAATCCCCCAAAAAACGGAATTCCGGGAAACCCCCTCCTCCCCCCCTCAAGTTTCCGGATACAGTCAAATTATGTAAAAGATTTACATGGACCAGATGTTTGTTCTTCCCAGCAAGTTTCACTCCGATACCATCATTCTAACCTTTTCTCAAGATTTCCGCCCCCCCCCCCCCCCCAGCTCCCCCGCGGTGCACGTAGCCAATCGGATTCAGCAAATGACTTACCTAGAGCATCTGTTTGTTCTTCCCACAAAGTTCCATCCCGATCCCTCCATTCTAAACGGGTCACGTATTTTCCGCCCCCCCCAATAGTTGCCGGATCCGGTCCGGATATGAAAAAAATCATCGGAGAAATGTCCTCTGTTCAATTCTTAAATTTCACTCGAATCCGATCACCCATTCCAAAATTACGCATGACTGAAAATTTCGGATTCCCCTCCCTCCACTCCCCCCACCATTATCTGATCGACAAAATTTGTATTTTGAAGTCAGTTTGATTGGGTCCCTGATATGCCTGCCAAGTTTCATCGTGAAAATCCCCAAAACCAACATCACCGGAATTCCGGGACCCCCCCCCCTCATAAGTGTCCGGATCCAGTACAATGGTCTAAAGGACTTATCTAGAGCAGATACTTGTTCTTCCCAGCAAGTTTCGCTCCGATCCCTCCATTCTAACCGTTTCTTGAAATTTCCGGTCTCCCCCCCCCCAACTCCCCCCTGGCTACCGAATCCGGTCAAGACTTTAAACGGGACATTATAGATATATATTCTATTCAGTTATAAAGTTTCATTAAAATCCGATCATCCGTTCGAAAGTTACACACTTCTCAATTTCCCGGATTCCCTGCGGATTCCCCTCCCTCCACTCCCCCCACCATTATCTGATCGACAAAATTTTTATTTTGAAGTCAGTTTGATTGGGTCCCTGATATGCCTGCCAAGTTTCATCGTGAAAATCCCCAAAACCACCATCACCGGAATTCCGGGACCCCCCCTCCCATAAGTGTCCGGATCCAGTACAATGGTCTAAAGGACTTATCTAGAGCAGATGCTTGTTCTTCCCAGCAAGTTTCACTCCGATCCCTCCATTCTAACCGTTTTCTACCGAATCCGGTCAAGACTTTAAACGGGACATTACAGATATATATTCTATTCAGTTATGAAGTTTCATTACAATCCGATCATCCGTTCGAAAGTTACAAACTTCTCAATTTCCCGGATTCCCCTGCCCTCCACCCCCCCCCCCCCCAAAATAGTCGGATCAGAAAACTGATTATTTATAAGTTTGTTTGGTCGGGTCTCTGATATGCCTGCCAAGTTTCATGGTCCTAGCACAACTGGAAGTACCCTAACTCGAAAAAGTGTGACAAAATGCCCTAACTTTTCAAGTTTCCAGCGCCCCAACTTCCCCGCATATGGTCGGATCGGGAAACTGATTATTTCCAGGTTAGTTTGGTCGGGTCCCTGATATTCCTGCCAAGTTTCATTGTCCTAGCTCATCTGGAAGTACCCTCACTCGAAAAAGTGTGACGAAATGCCCTAAATTTTCAAGTTTCCAGCGCCCCAACTCCCCCGCATATGGTCGGATCGGGAAACTGATTATTTCCAGGTTCGTTTGGTCGGGTCCCTGATATTCCTGCCAAGTTTCATTGTCCTAGCTCATCTAGAAGTACCCTAACTCGGAAAAAAGTGACAAAATGCCCTAAATATTCAAGTTTCCAGCGCCCCGCACTCCCCCGCATATGGTCGGATCGGGAAACTGATTATTTCCAGGTTAGTTTGGTAGGGTCCCTGATATGCCTGCCAAGTTTCATTGGCCTAGCACATCTGGAAGTACCCTAACTCGGATATGTGGGACAAAAAACTCGGACCGACATACAGACCGACAGACGGAATTGTGATCGGTATATGGCACTTGAGCCAGAGGCTGCAAGTGCCATAAAAATCACGTCCACTCTTTGCTGTCTTGAAAACCAAAAGTGAATTTAGGTCATTGTTCTTCAGTCTGACGTGTTCAGCGTTAGCCAATCGGAACACACCTGCGGATTCCCCTAAGTAATGTGATTGGCTAGTACCCTGAAAAGTTGAACTGATTTCAACTTGGGTGCGAGACTAGCTGGTACCCGAAACTGGCACCAGTACCGATTGCGAACGGCAGAAACCCAGCTAATTCTCGGTCTCAGAGCGATTTCCGGAACTGGCTGGTATCGAGTATTAGTTAAAACCCATTGTGAATTGGCCTTTACTCAATGGCACAGATGAATTTGATTGCACAGATGAAGCTCAAATGGCAAGAGCGCCTGCCTTGTAAGCAGAGGGTCTCGGGTTCAAATCCCGGCTGAGGATCATTTTTGTCTTCCCGTTCACTACTTATAAAATATTCCCTTGATCCCCTTTTTTCTTATACGGCGCAACAAGCAACGCTTGCTGATCATAGATACTGTTTACACAGAAGGGATGATCCCTCCCTCTTTACACAGAAGAGGAAAGAAAATTGGGGGTGTTCCACCCTTCTAACAATAGTAACTATTAGTTACTATTTTCGTTGTAACCCCTCGAAAAGTTACTACACTAACCGTCCCAACCTTCGCGAAATAGTAACTAATGGTAACTATTTGCTTACCATGCTCGGCAGCGTAGTAAGCGTGGTAACTACGGATCTCTGTAACGTGATTGGGTGAATCACCCCGTGGAGTGATATTTTGACGAAAATAGAAAAATGCGTTCCGGCCTTGACGCCAAAATTTGTGACGTCATGCGTAGTAACTACGGTAAGTAGGATGGAACACGCTCATTAACGGCGAGATCCAAGTTAACAATTACTCAACGGAAGCAATGGAGAAATGTTTAAAAACTAAAATTGAAACGAAAGGTCCTAACATTCGTCGAAATGACGAAATGACGTTTGTGTTGACGTTGGAATCAGTTAGTCGGCACAAACCGTGAGCAAGATTCTTAATGAATCAACGGTTTCACAGTTCCCCAATAGCTTCCGGTTAGCGGCAGAAGGCAATTTTCTCGAAACTGCTCTTCTCGGGACGACACTGAATTTGCGCTATCTGTTGGTAACTATCCATCAATCCATCAAATTTAACTCCAAACAGCTTAAAGGACCCCTCTTGCTGATTCTGCCTTTTATAACATACCCTGCTCCCTTGTGGAATTGTAAGCTTCTAAAATCCCCACCTTTCTCCATTGTTTCGTTTTCTGCCTACGAATTTTAGCGCTTTTTCGGCCATGCCGAATTCTGCCCATCACTCAAAGCAAAGTTTGCCGGAGTCTTTAATTTCAGCTGACAATCCTTTCAAACATAAGGATGTGAGAATCTTCTGTTTTTTGCTTCTTTTCTTTTACTTCTTTTTCAACTTTCTGACCACGGCGCGTTCAGTTTTCAAACATTTTGCTCCCACCCACCGCGTTGGAGAGCAGGAAGGCTGGTTAGTGTCGTCAATTGCTAACAAGAAAATCGCTAATTTCAGGTGGAAGGTAATGGCATTTTTGAAAAACCTTTTTTCTGATCCCTTTCATAGGCAAAAGGCCATTTCTAGTAAGAGTTGTGCTTTAAAGCTTGAAGAGGTCAATACAATATTTACGAAAAACACAAAAACGACAACAAATTAACTAATACACTTTGCAAAATATAACCTGAAATAAATGCTGGAATGAAGGTGTGAAAAACTGGGTTGACGAATTGGCAGGGTAACGTAACTATCGGGTCGAGTCTCCAGTTATTTTTAAAGGACCCCTCGCACTATTTACTCTTCAACTTACAGTATTTTTAAAATATTTGAATACTTTAAACTAGACTGTGCTTTCAACAAATAACCGACGGTTTTGGCTGTTTTAAGCCTTTTCCGAGACCCGTTGACTTGTAGCGAAAACAGGGAAGCAATTTACATAACCGGTTTTTCTGATGGAAAAACTTCTTGCAGACAACCGTCGACAGCGTGATACACATCGAAGGTAGCGAAACACGGCAAGTGACAAAATCAGCGTGGTTCTGTTAGGGGTTAGAATCTACCGTACGAAATTGGGGTCTCCGGGTTTAGAAATATATGGAGTGATTATGGAAGTAAGTTGCGTTACTATTATAGGTAAGACAGGTCCTTTAAAAATACTCGGCGTAGCAAACTTTCCCAATTCGACGATCCTGCGAATTAATATTACGACTAAAAACACTACTACAAGTTGACGTGTAAAAAAGAAGACTCAAAACCCATGAATTGGAAAAGTTCAGCCTAGATAATTGGCAAGAAAGTACGAGGCTATGGCAAGTTATCAATAATAATCATTAGTTGCGTTTTTGCAGATACCATGGTATCTGATATCACGGTCTAAAGTCGTTTTTGCAGTTATCGTGGTATCTGATACCACGGTCGAAAGGCGTTTTTGTAGTTATCGTGGTATCTGATATTCAGATACCACGATCCGACCGTGGTAACTGATCGTGGTATCTGAAAAAGTCATCTTCATCATGTTTGTCAAATTGGTGGGAAAGAAGTTTGGCACTTAGTGATCTGACTGAATATCAGTTTTTCTTTTGGGATGACTTCGAAAAGAGCCATTTCGGCAATTGTCGTTTTTGCAGAGCACCGTATATCAGATACCACGGTTACTGCAAAAACGACTAATTGCAGGTCCAGTTACCGTGGTAACAGATACCATGATATCTTCAAAAACGCAACTATACGCCCGAAATTCAGAAACCACAGATTTGGCGAGGGGTTTCAGTCGTCCAATCGGAGCAGCGTTTCCAACCATACAATTTGTTTCTTCCATTGAGGACCAGGATCTTCTAAGTTCATCGTGCACCTGATGCCACCTATTTGTGCCTATCATCCGCTAGAAGGGTTCAGTTGGATTGGTCTTCGGTGTCAGGCAAAACACGCCAGTGCTCCTGAGGAAGAAGGAGTAAACGTCTCCGTAACGACTCAAACTCAACAACTCAAATCCCGTGTCAAACAATCACGGCGACTTTCGGGAGTAGGTGTGATACCCGAGGTGATACCGCTTCTGACTCTTCCTCTGGGTACCCGGCGATTTTGCATCGGCTTGGAGAGTTAGTCATCAAGAGTATTATAACAACAGCCAACTATTCTGAAAGCGAGATCAAAGGAACAGATGCTTACCTGGTTTGCATCTAAAGCAAAGGCCATCCGGCCCTCTGACGGGCTCTCCTGTCATCTCATCAACCTTGACCAAGGCCACTGGGTAGACGTCTGGATTCAGGATTGAGACAAAGCCAACTGCTCCAACCTTGCCATCGGTGTTGACTAAAACGAAAAAGGTGAAAACTAAGGTTGCGTCCCAGAAACTTAACAACTGTTGACAATCATTAACTTTACTCGGGGCGGAGCTCGTTCACTGACGGGGCGGAGTCGTTCACTGACCTTTTTAACGGGCATTCCGAAACACCTCCATAAATTAATCATATTTCTGTGTGTGCTGTTATTGAATTGTAAATGTAATAACTGTTGATATTATCTCGTTTTTAGTTTGGTGAGAATTTGAGCAAGTTATAATTTTTACTTATAGACGTTTTGATTAGTTGACGTGTTACGTATGATTATAGGTTTTACTTAAGAGTTTTATTGTGAGATACATGTACGTTGAAAAAATGAATAACATTAGTTATAGTTGTTTATAATTGTTAAGTCATACATGACGGAAGAAATTCAATGTTCGGCTTCGTCCGTGAGCGAATTTTTGAAAATAAACTGAATTGAATTGAACTGAATTGAAGCTAACTGCAGCTTTAACGATCGTAAACTTTTCCCAATTCTACAACTGCTAACTTTTCCCAACGATGCTCGCCAACCATCGTTACAGATAATTAACAATCGTTAAGCTCTGGAACCGAAATTGTAGATGGGCGGACTCCCCAAATTTCGAAATCAGAAACCTGGACCGCAAAAAGTTTACAACTGTAAACAATTTGTAACAATCGTTAAGCTCTGGAACGCAACCTAAAAAGACGCTGAAAACTCTCTGTACATGCCTTGACAGGTACCGGGTATGCGAAGTACGCAGCGTAACCGAATCCGGGTGTGACCAATTCAGTGGCGCCTCTTCAAACAAGACCAAGGAAAAGTTTTATATAAAGTTGATTAGATGTTCAATTTAGGCGTAAGAAGACATGATGAACATAGTATGAAAATCATTTTCTTGTCGGACAAGTATTTCGCCCGGAATCCGTCCGAAACCGAAAATTTGTTAAGAGTAAAAGTATTATCTAAAGTTGATTGGATGTTCGAATTAGGGGTAAGAAGACAGGCTGGATCCGCTTTTGAAACATTTTCTACCCGGGCATACAGTTCGCCCGGAATCTGGCTGAAACCGCAAAATTTGTTAAGAGTTAAGGTTTTATCTGAAGTTGATTAAATGTTCGATATAGGGGTAAGGCTGGGGTAAGGTGATACGCTGAATTCGTTTTTGAGCTTTGATTTTTGCCGGATAAGTAGCTCGCCGGGATCCCACAAATTTAGTATTTTATCCAGACAACTAAATCTTGTAGAAATCGGGTTTTCGCCAGACTCCTTGAACATTTTTACTATAGCCTATTAAAATTTAGAAACACATTAAACAATGGCTAATCATCTGAGAAAACCAAGTTCAGATATGGATTCAGCAAGTGTGCGTATCCCTATAGGTCACATGTACTTTGACGAAACTGATCAAACCTTCATGCCTTACTTCTGCCAAAATTCCGGTTTCGGCCGGATTCCGGGCTAACTACTTGTCTGGCAAAAAACTAAAGCTCAAAAAATGAATTCAGCGTGTCTCCTTACCCCTACGTCACACCTCTAAAAAATTGAGATAGAACTTTAACTTTTAAACAAATTTTCAGGTTTTGGCCGGACTCGGGGTGAACTATCCGTCCGGCGAGAAAATAATTTTCATATATGGATTCAGCACGCCTCCTTACCACTACAGCTAACCTCTATCAACTTCAGATATCCCGGTTTCAGCCGGATTCCGGGCAAACTACATGTCCGGGTAGAAAGTGGTTGCCACATACGGGTTCAGCATATCTCCTTACTCCTTAATCGAACATCTAATCAACTTCAATTAAACCTTTTACTTATAACAAATTTTCAGAGTTTTGGCCGGATTCCGGGCGAACAACTTGTCCGTCGAGAAATTATTTTCAAATAAGCATTCAGCATGTCTTCTTACCCCTAAATCACAAATCTAATCAACTTCAAATAAAGTTTTTACTTTTGACAAATTTTGCGGTTTAGGCCGGATTCCAGTTGAACTATTTCTCCGGCGAGAAAATGATTTTCATATACGTGTTCACATGTCTTCTTACTCCTAAATCTCTTTAGCTGTTAAAAAATGTGTGTACGCCCCTTGATTTGAACCCCCACCCCTAAAATTAGGGCTACAGAGCTCATATACTAACTCGACCTGTCCCTTGCCTCAACGAACCCTCACACCAAGTTTCATTAAAATATCTCATTCCCTTCGAGAGTTATCGTGCTGACGACGGACAACTTTTACGAAATGATAGGTATCCCTCCCCTTAGGTTTTGGGACCCTAAAAACCCGAAATGAACTAATCGACATATGCTTTTCCGAAAGGTTATAAGCGACGTTTTTCAAATTTTAAAAGAACAGCGAAAAACTGGTCACCTTTAGGCCAGAAAGGATCTAAAAGTTCCGGAAAGAAAACTATAGCTGCGTTTTGCAGATACCATGGTATCTGATACCACGGTCAAAACAGTTTTTTCGTCAAAACAGTTGATTTTTTTCATGAAAACAGTCGGTTTTTCTGAAAATTGGTCGATTTTTCGTCAAAATAGTCTATTAATAGTGATTACAGGTTTGTTTCCTTCCCCGAAGTTGAACAAGAGGATTGACAGCCTGACGAGGACCCTTGCCAAAAAGGGCCGAAATATCGCTGGTGAAGAATCATAGCTGACGTACCAGTTGTAAACATTGTTTGAGTAAATGGTCCAAAGGTGTTTTTGCAGTTACCGTGGTAACTGATATTCCGACACCATGGTACCGACAGTGTCAACTGATCGTGGTACCTGAGTACCTCGTGGTACCTCATCTCACTTTCATCATCACTAACACAAGAGCCTGGGGTTTTGTCAAATAGGGGGAAAAGAACTTTGGCACTAGTGATGGATCGATTCGGAAGCAGGTTTGATTGCATAACCCTGTCCGACACCACGGTCAAAAGCGTTTGGCAGTTACCGTGGTCTTTTGGGATGACTTCTAAAAAGCGCAAATTGTCGCAAATCTGTCGTATTTGCAAAGCAACCGTAGTATCAGATAGGCTACCACGGTAACTGCAAAATGACAAAATGCAGATCCAGTTACCGTGGTATCTGCGAAAACATATCTTATGTATCTGGTTCCGGTTGGTCCGATTTGGCAGACATTTTACAAGACATGCACGAGCACTACTAATAACTCAATTTCAAGTAAAATGCCGCTTATAAACTTTTGAAAAAAACATCTTCAATATTCCCTCTCCAACGTACGCTTAAATTTTACCAAAAGCATATCCTCTTAACTGACACGCTACCAGTTTTTGGGATCCGATATGGGATACCTATGACTTCGTAAAGTTGTCACACCGGTCTGTCTGTTAGCACGATAATTTTCGAAGGATTCAGATATTCTGTTCTTGGTGTGAGGACCCATTTGGCTCAAAGTACGGGTCAAGTTCATAGATGGGCGCATAGCTATATATTCAAGGGGGTGAAGGGTTTCATATGAGTGGCGAAAAAAATATATGTTTTAAAAGCTAATCAGATAGTCGACTTGGGTGTAATGAGACATGCTGAATCCGTTTTCCAACTTCATTTTCTTGCAGGACAATTAGTTCACCCGGGATCCAGCCGAAACAAGAAGTTTAGCAGGAGGTTTTTAAACATAATGATATAGTCGATACAGGGTGAGGAGACATGCTGTTGCAGCTTTCGAACGTATTAAAGATAGACAAAGTGTATCCTATCAGTTGGTTCCAAAGCCCCAATCTACTGTTCGATAACATTTTTCGACCAATTTTTGGAAAAAGCAGCTGGCGATACCAGTCCCTACCTTACCCTTTGTCCAATACAAGCCGAAACCTTATCGCGCGTAGAAGACGCGCATAGAATTGATCTGAATGCTTGCGAGCTAGGTTCATTTGTAGCCTTTTGTTGTGTCTCGACTGTCTTGTAAAAGCTATGTTCGGCACATCATGCAGTTTAGCTTTTTTGGTGTAGCACTTTGCCTCTATGGACTGTGTTTTTTGGAATCACAAAACGTTAGTGACGGCGTACCTACGACTGCGCAAAACTTGTTCATCTATTAGCACAATAACTCTCGAAGGGGTTGAGATATCATGTTCACACTTTGTTTAAGGGCCCGCTTGATCAAAGTACAGGTCAAGTTCGTAGATGGGTCCTGTAACCCTGGAGGAGGGGGTTTGAATTGAGAGTAAAAAATGTTTTTTTCAAGCTAATGAAGCAGTCACTCAAGGGGTAGGGAGGCACGCTGAATCCATATCTGAACTTTGTTTTCTTGCCGGCTCCGGCCGAAACCGTAACTTCGGTTGAAGCTCATAGTTGTTTCTGAAGTTTTTCAGTTTCAGTTTCAGTTTGTTTATCAATAAAAAGCAAATCATACACTGTAAACTAAATGCACCCTAAGTGAGCACTGCCCGTAACGGGTGACAGTATTCATTCATCTGTCAAGAAGAGAAATACAAGGAAAAAGAAAAGAAACAGAAAAGAAGAAGGGAAAAGAAAAGAAACGTAAATTAATCAAACAAAACATAGAGAACTATCTGTATAAACGTTAGGATCTAATTCGATATTTTCCTCGAAGTCGATTAGAAATTCGGTATAGGGGTAAGGAGACATGCTGAATCCAATTTGGAACTTTATTTCATTGACAGATAAGCTGGCAATGTTTGCCACAACCCGGAAATTTGGATCGAAAGGTTCGCCTCTCAATGCTAACCAAAACGAGGAATTTCGTAAAAGTATAAGACTTTAGTAAGTAAAAGAGAGTAGTAAAAGTCGATTAGAAATCAGATATAGGAGTAGGCTAAACATGCATGCTGAAGCTATATCTGAACTTGGTTTTCTCATCTGATTAGTTGTTTGACAGTAAGTTGGTAAAAAAAAACACCAAAACGGTAGCATTTTTTTTGCGGTTGCTTATGGATAAAAGCAAACTGATGAAGGGGTCTGGCGAAGACCGTAGATCTACAAGATTCGATTATCTGGATCAAGAGGTCCAATAAAATAGTCAATTTTTCATTCCTGAGACCGACTATACAATACACTGGTAGTGGCCGCGCCAACAAAGCGGCAAGGCAGACAGCCTTGCAGAAAGGAATACGTACGTTGGATTACTGGATTTTGTTATTTTACTCTATTTCTTCTGTTGATCTGCTATCAGAACTATAATCAAACACTTAATGTTGCCTCGCAGTGGTTTAGGATCTCGTAATGTTCATTATTTCTCATATCGTAATTTCCCATAGGATGGTACTGGGACACATCCACATCCAAAACACAATATGTGCGTTTTTGCAGATACCATGGTATCTGATACCACGGTCCAAAGTCGTTCTTGCAGTTATCATGGTATCTGATACCAAGGTCAAAAGGCGTTTTTGCAGTTATCGTAGTATCTGATGTTCAGATACCACGGTCCGGCCGTGGTAACTGATCGTGGTACCTGAAATGTCATCTCACTTTCATCAAATCTTTGTTAGCACTTAGTGATGTAACTGGATATCAGTTTTTCTTTTGGGATGACTTCGAAAAAAGCAACTTCGGCAAAAGTCGTTTTTACAGAGCAACCGTGTATCAGATACCACGGTAGCTGCAAAAACGACTAATTGCAGATTCAGTTACCGTGGTAACAGATAACATGGTATCTGCAAAAACGCAACCAATATCTGTAGAGGTGAAGCATCCCGATGAAAAATTTGTAGCCTGCGTAGTAGTATGGTAGTAGTACGAAAACGTTGCATGTAATACTATCTAATAGCAAAGAATACTATCATTTAATGTGCCTCAGACTGGTCCAATCTTATGTAGTAGTATCCAGTAGCATCCTGTCTTGCCATAGTAACATCCAGTCTTGCTAATAGTACCATATAGTAGTATGCAGTAACACGGTAGCCTTGAAGTAGAAGCATGTAGTAGCATCGTTAGTACTGCATGCAACTTTTTCGTAATACTTCATAGTACTATTTTGAGATAAATTTTTCATCGGGATTTGCCTGTACGTACTAAGTAGCTTCACTACTTTATCGTTAATGGCGTAAGGGCTTTAATGAACACGTTCTACCTATCTATCTACACATCTCTAACAGAAAACAAATAATAGACGGGTCTGTTCATTTTGGGGGCCGTTCTGACATGACGACAGATGCAGTGGGATGAAACTTACTGATATTGGCGTTTCCTTCGGTGGCTCCGTAGAACTCGGCAATGTGTTTGATCCCGAAGCGTTGCACAAACTCCTCCCAGATTTGGGGCCGAAGTCCGTTTCCATACATGACTCGTACTTTGTGCTTCTTTTCTTCAGGGCGCTCAGGCGACGACAAGAGGTAGCGGCAAGTCTCGCCAATGTATTGGGCAACCTAGCGCACAACCGAAACTATGTTAAAATTGAAAACAACAGAGGTAAAAAATCCAAAACGACTAGACGTCCGGGTTAGAACCCCTCCTGACTCCCGGACAAACAAGGGTCCTAAATTATTGAAGTGAATTTAGAAGTCTAACGACTCCCATGTCGGAGCCTCATAGACGAACCAGGACCCACATGGCGAGGCATCATGGCGAAAACCAAACAAAACGGTCCCTTATTATTTAATACAATTATTATTTGGATGTTTCCTCATCGCTTTCAAAAATCATGGACAACAGGGCCCAACCAGCGCACGACGTCGTCCACTGCTTCCTGACCGAAGATTAAAAATTAAGTGTCTTTTCTGTGTGTTTATGTGTTTTGTTTATTTTCTTCATTTACTCCGCCTTTTCAAAATGGCGGGTCATAAATAAATTACTTACTTACTTACTTATCCCCACCTCACTACTCTAAAGGCAGAACTCGTGTTCTATCCCATTCACTGGCACACCTTTCATCGTCCTTCATCCTAAACGGGCCCCAGAGAAAGAATGGATAATGGATAAGAAACTATGTCTTTCAGCTAAAATCTGTGTTCGTGTTCCGTCAATACTGGACGGGTGCTTATACCCAGGACCTTATATCATGATCTTTACAGAGACAGATGACGTTGCAGAGACAGAAGAAGTTTCTGGTCTAGTGGTATCGCTCAGTCAGTTCGGAAATTGCATAAATGGAGCAAGGAAGCATCACGAGAAGAGAGGGAAGGTCTACCACACAGTAATATTATAATTTTTTGGTCCGGGCAAACCATATAATCAAGAGAGAAATTGAAGATGAACGCTTATCAGATAACGGGCATGCCAAAAGTAAGCATTGTTTTTTTGACCTGACCTGACATTTTTTTCACAAACAACTCAGTAAAGAAACAAAACAACAAAAACGAAATCCCTGTACCAAAGATTAAAGAAAACATAAGACAAGAAAACCCAAACCAACCAAGCAAAACCACAAACCAAAAGCAAGAGTAATTGTTAGAAAGCATAATTAGCAAGCACAGTCAAGAGTCCGAAGTCGCGTTCAGAAAAAAAAAATGATCTACCGGAAGAGCGGATAGAACCAGCATGCAGAGAACCTCGACTCCACCCTTTCCCCTCATTTAAACCACCCCTAACCACCAAAGACACGAGGGGGAGTAAGCTTCTGTTCACAGGAAGACAACACTTCCAACTTATTTCAGTTTTCCAAGGACCCTTACCGTGCACTGGTATTTGACGCACTCAATCCAGAAGGCGGACGCGGAGAACTTCCTCCTTAGAACGGCAGTGTTGCCAAATAAAACAACTTGTCCGACTCCCACCATGCCACCAGCTGTGTGGTACAAGGGGAGCGGGTCGTAGATAATCTCATCATCACTAGCATTGGTCATCCAATGTACAGCCCCGCAGAAGAACATGTATCTATAAAATTCGGGGATTTGGGACGAGGCAGTACGCAGTGGGCGGTATCCAGCAAGTAGTCGTGTCACGCCCCCCCACCCCGCTGATTTGCATTAATACCCTAGTACACAGCACTGCTGAAGTCTAATTTACTCGGTCTGACGGAAACGATTCCAAATCTTTTCGCTCGTACATTCTTCTTAGATTCTGGTCGCACTTTCGCGGATGTTCAAAGCACTGCTGAAGTCTAATTTACTCGCTCTGACGGAAATGATTCCAAATCTTTTCGCTCGAACATTCTTCTTAGATTCTGGTCGCACTTTAGCGGATGATTAGATTTTATTCAAGGAGTCCAACTCACTGCAACTCACTGCCCCAAATAAATGAAGTATCCCACAGACGGAAGCGAGTTCTTTAGTAAGCGATCTTGCTTGACACCCATTTAGTTTCTGCTTAAAGGGGATTTTTCTACACAAGTCCGAATTTAACCTCTGTCCTTCTTCGCGGCAGAGATCTCTCCCTGTCGAATCGATTTATCATTGATGTTTTGGGTCTCCGAGGGTCTTGGTGGTGTGTTCTGGGCTTTAGTATTAAAGTGTAAGCAAAAATCACACGGTGGTATGAGCCCCACCCTCCAACAGCGATACGGACCCGCATTCTACAAACCTTAAAGGACCCCTCTTGCTTATTCTGCCTTTTATAATATACTTAGCTCCCATGTGGAATTATAAGCCTCTAGTCCCCATCTTTCTCCATTGTTTCGTTTTTTAACTACGAATTTTTAGCGCTTTTTCGGCCTTGCCGAGTTTTCCCATCACCCAACGAAAAGTTTGCCGGAATCTTCATTGTCCGCTGATGACTGTTTTACACATATGGATGTGATCATCTTCTGTTTATTACTTCTTTTATTTGCTTAGTTTTCCCACTTTTTACCCAAGGTACGTTCAGTTTTCAAATCTTTTGCGCCCAGCCGCCGCGTCGGAGAGCAGGAAGGCTGGATATATTCGACAAGCGCTAACAATGGAATCGCTACTTTCAGGTGGAAAGTAATGGTGTTTTCGAAGACGTTTTTTCTGATCCATTTTATAGGGAAAAGATCATTTCTAGTAAGACTTGTGCTTTAAGTGAGTGAGCTTAGTGCAGGCTCTGTAAGCAATAACGCGTTATCTTCCACGGCATCCACTGCGTCACGATCAGAACCAAGAACAAATAAGCCTCTCCGGAGAAGAGGCTCTGTCCGTGCTTTCCCGCAGCCAACCCAAACCAGTTCTGTATTATACGCTCCACAGTGAGACCAGATTGTTTTGTCAGTCAAGCACGAGTCTATAAGAACGTTTTCGCGAGATTCCCGAATTACTTTCCAAAGGGCGAAGCGCGTCGCGAAAACCTCTTGGGAGAGTGTCTTGCCAGCTTTCAGTTTATTCTAGGCTAAGAGCGCTGGAAGGTTAAGATTCTAGAAATAAACATATTCTGCTTAATGGATCAAACCACCTGGGTCGAATTTCCCCGGATAATATTGATCCAACAGTTTAGCCCTGAGAATTATCTATTGCCAAAGCAAAGTGCCTTATATCCTCCGTTTTTTTTTGTTTTCACCGTTTCCCGTGTTACTGTTTGTTCGGGAATAATCTGCTTCCTCCGCTAAGTTTTCAGCATTTATTTCCTTCCCCATATTACCCACCAAAGCCTCGATGCCCTTGATGACTAACTCTTCGTGCCGATAACGAATCGCCGTGTGCCTAGCGAAGAACCAGAAACGACACCACAACAAACGGTGTTGATTGGTAGGATTTGAGTCAAATACTCTTTGAGCCCAAGCTGATTAGGAAACATATATTCAAACAATGCATAAAACGGATATGTCAGCTACGATGTTTTTACAGCGATATTTCGGCCGATCTTGGCAAGGGTCCTCGTCAGGCTGTCGAACGTCACGGACAACGTTGGGGAAAGAACGAGCCCCCTAAACAACTGAAGCTTCTACCAACTATAAATATCCTATTCTGGGAATTACTTTTAATTGCCACTTAAATTCAATCTCAACACTAGTTTTTTCCCTACAGTGGTATTTAAAAGTAATTTCTCGGAATTGGATATTTATAGTCGGTAGAAGCTTCAGTTGTTTATTGCAGGTTCATTTCTTCCCCAACGTTGTCCCTCAGGTTTGTCCGCCTAACGAGGACCCTTGTCAAGAAGGGCCGAACTAACGCTGCTTAAGCATCGTAGCTGACATATCCGTTTGGGTGACGTTTCTCGTTCTTCTCTTGGATCATTGGCGTATCTCGGACTTAGTCATATAGAGTTTTTCCGAGCTAAATCACAAAAAGTGCCAGTTCTCAATCCCGTCAGTGCAAGAACCAAGAGTTACAGAGTTACCTCTTGAAGGTCTTGAACAAGTAGCAAATGTATCCCCAATAACGTTTAACTGTTTAATGTTTTATTCGGGCTGGCCACTTATCCTGACTATTGCCTTAATATGTGTTATTACCTTATTATAATGTATCTGACAGCTCTGCAGTCCAACATTGTGAAAGTTACAATAAAGTATCAGTAGCAGTCAGAGGCGTCACTAGCCAAAATGTTTGGGGGGGGGGGGGGGAGGACGAGCCATTTACCACTGGCTGGTAATTTTTACCGACTGTTTCTGCAGAAACAGTCGTTCAACAACAAAAAATAACAGCTTTGAAAAGAATCGACTGATTTTCATAAAAAAAAGACTATTTTGACGAAAAATCGACCAATTTTCAGAAAAACCGACTGTTTTCATGAGAAAAAAAATCAACTGTTTTGACGAAAAATCGCGGCGCTTCGCGCCGACTCGGTTATTTTTACCGACTGGCCGACATCATTGGAGGGGGGGGGGGGGCGTCCCCTCCCCCCCCCAGTCGTGACGCCCCTGGTAGCAGTAGCAGTCTTATCCAAATCTGCTACGTTTCTTAATTTTCAATATCAATCAACTTTCTGGGGGCTTGTCCAATTTTCGGGGACTCCAGAAACAGTTTCCAGGAAAGTTACGACAGTTCCCACAACACCAAAACCTAGAGCTCGGCAGCGCTCGGTAACGGGGCGAAAGCCAACGGTAAATGTGGCCTCGCGTACCCGCAGCGAGGGAACCAGACTGTCCCCCTTGTTCTCTTTTTGTCCGACCTAACTGCGAATTACTGCAACTTGGCACCCTAGCTTGCAACTTTAACTCACCGCAAAATCGTCACTCCCAGGCAAAACTACACACACTGTCTCTTACCGTGCAGTTGTACTTTATACAGTCAGACCAGAAGTGAGAAACTGAGAACTTGCGGCGTAAGACGACTTTGAGCCCGAAAAGAATCTGTCCAACACCCAGAATTCCCCCCGCTGTGTGGTACAGAGGTAAGGGAGTATATCCTACGTCATCTTTTCTCATTCCGACAGCATAGTGGCCACCAGTAGCAGCAAAGAGGTATCTGTTCGAAAGTAGTCGCTAAGTCAGGCTTGTACACTTTGCTGCGATGAATGAAGATTATAGCTAACAACTGCTTTTAAAGTCGTTCGAAAAATCGGAAATATTGACGTATGTACAACTTTGGACGAGGAACCGGATCTTCATGAGACTTGATATTTGGAAAGACCTCATGTTTCAGATGTCACATTTCAAGTCCGGATCGGATCCAGTGACTTTGGAGGGAGTTGGAGGGGGGGGGGGGAGGGACTGGAAATCGTGTGACATGTTCAGAGTGGAGGGATCGGGATGAAACTTGGTGGGAAGAACAAGCACAAGCCCTAGATACACAGTTGACAAGACCGGACCGGACCCAGGCACAGTGGCGGGAGTTCGAGGAAGGGTTCTGAAATTCCGGTGATCCGCAGTTAAGGTGCTTTCACGTGTGCTAGGACGATGAAAAACTTGGCAGGCATATCAGGGACTCGACCATTTTAAGTTAAGAAAAGTTGTTTCTCAGACTTGACCATCGTGGGGGGAGTGGAGGGAGGGGGAATCCGGAATCTCGAGGTAGATCCAACAACGGGTGATCGGATCTTAATGAAACTTGATATTTGAAAAGAACTGTCTCAGATGTCCCATTTCAAGTGCGGACCGGATCCGATCAATGTAGGAGGAGTTGGGGGGGAGGTACCGGGAAATTTGTGACACGCTTAGAGTGGAGCGATTCGGAGGAAACTTGGTGGGAAGAACAAGAACAAGGCACACGCAACAAGTGACACAACCGAACCGAATTCGGGCACTGTGGGGGGAGTTGGAGCGGGGGGTCCGGAACTCCGGTGATAGCGATTTAAGGTACTTCCAGGTGTGCTAGGACGATGAAACTTGGCTAGAACATTAGAGACTTGACAAGATTGGCTTAGAAATTGTCACTTTCCAGATCCGCGTTTAAAATACTCATCTTACACCTCATTTTCATGATACCCATGAGCAAATGATCGTTTTCGCCTTAAGAGTTTTGCTTAGAAATTAAGTGCAAAAATACAATATTTTTTTTACCAAACGATATATTCTCGTGGTTTCCAAGGGTCCATGACCTTTCTTATCTCAAGGGTTTTGCCTACAAATGATCACAACAAACCCAAGCAAATTCCTAATTGCATCCTCTTACCCAGCCTTGAAAGGGCCATATGAGCTTCTAGCTCTTGTTTACTTAAAAAAATAATCAACGTTCTTATTATCCTGATTCTGCAAATTACCATACATAATATATAATTACGATTTCTATGTTGTACCGGCACGTCTAATATTATTTCCATACAGAAAGGGATATTCTGGAATAAAATAAATTTCTTTCAAGAAAAATATGGGGCATTTCCAAGCAGCTTCCTGGGCAAAGCGATAAATTCGGCTTATTACACTACATGAGTAATTCCAGACATACATCTCTAGACCAAGGATTGTACGCAACCTCCCCCCTTCTCCCATTCATTCCCTTTAGCGGATGATCCTCGATGGGTAGCTTTTGCAACAAAGAAGAGATACGCACAGATCTACAGAACTTGGGATTTAAGGTCAGTCTAATACGTCAACAAGGATCAGGCTAGCATTCGCAACACGGGCACTACCAACAGGGCTCTATACATGGCATTACTCCTTACCGTACAGTTGTACTTGAGACAGTCTGCCCAAAACCCGGAGGCAGTGAATTTCTTTTTTATAACGGTTGTGTTCCCTTGAATAAGGGGCTGGTAGGTCCCTAGGATTCCCCCAGCAGAGTGGTAGAGCGGAAGGGGGCCGTAGCAGATATCATTTTTCGTCATACCGGTCATGCTGTGAATGCTGCTACCCATGAACAAGTATCTAAAAAGGGAAGATATTCTTTTCCTACAAAGTATACGACTCGAAGGAAGTTATAACAAAAGGGCGGTGAGATCCTTTCAGACCAAAGAACGACGAAGGAAGGTAAACATTACTTCACTCACTGGCACCGAGACTATGCAAGGGACTGTCGGCTAGCCCCCATCTGCAAAAGAGCTCTCTCCTCCGTCGCAGTAGCAGGTTATTACGATGGTCTACTAGGATTCTTATCGCTCTAGGCATTAACCAGGGGTAGACGGTGGCCAACGGGATTACGGTGTTGTAGGTTTCTAAGTTTCAAGGTACTGTGCTCCGCCACCGCTCTCCCGAGTTCCCACGTGGGACTCGAAACGATAAAATCCCCAGAGTTGCTTGACCGCTGATTCCTCAAAAGAGCCAGGGCTTATTAAGGGGTACGCAAAATCTTTCCAAAATCTGCATCAAAGTGGGAATTAGTTTTGAACAATTCGGGACGTTACTTTAGGTTTCCGCTGCATCATAGAACAAGGTTCTCAGGTTAATAATTGATTAGAATTATTTTTTGTAATTATTGTTGCCATGCTCCTAGTGCCCCCTGTATAGTAAGATGTAAACCCTGAGGCAAAAGGTACAATATCTAATAGCAACGAATCTTAATTTCCTTGAATATGGTGACTAAGAATAGGAACTACGCACGTATTTGGGGAGCCAGGAGGGAGCCTGTGGAAAGAACAGGTGGGCTTGAATATTTTGGGTTGAGATTTTGACATGGTTAGTGCGAAGTTGATAACGTTGTAATGTTTTAAAGGACACCTGAATGAAGAGTACCAAGTATCTCAGAGGCTGGTATAATCCTTTTTGCAGACGATACTCTATTACTTGTAGCTGCTCCATCAGCTGATCTACTTTTTGATAAAATGAGAAAGGCATTGACCGAGTTTGTTGAGTGGGCAGATTTCAATCTTTTGACATTAAATTTTACCAAAACTAATTACATTTTATTTTCTCGAATATCTAGTACTGAAACTAATTTAGAATTAATAGTAAACGGAAATCAAATAAAAAGAGTAAAGGTAACAAAGTACCTGGGTTTTATGATCGATGAAAATCTATCATGGAAAACACATTCACAAATTATCGCTTCAAAATTGTCAAGGTCTCTGGGAGTACTTCGCCGAGTTAAAAACCTAGTCTCACAGAAAATTCTTCGATTGCTTTACTTCGCTATTTTTTACCCGTACATTTGCTATGGTTGCTCTATATGGGCAAGTAATTTTGTGTCATGTTATAAAAAAATCCAAAAAATCCAAAATAAAGCCGTTAAACTTTTGTCACCTAAAACTTTGATTACTCTTAATATTAATGAACTTTACATTAGGAATCAACTACTTGATATTTCTAAAACTAGAGATTATCAAGTTGGTATTTTCACATATAAATTTCTCAATAATATACTTCCCTCCTCTTTTGAAAATTTTTTCTCCATTAATAGTGATCTCCATAGTCATGATACACGAGGGGCATCAAATCTGGTACACCCATTTAGAAACACGACTAGAGCTTCTTTCGTGATTAGAAATTTTGCCCCCTCTGTATGGGATATAATTCCAGTTGAAATTAGAAATTCGAGTCATCTGGCATCCTTCAAGGCTACAGCGAAGAGATTTTTTCTTGCAAAAGAATAGTAATTGATGCGTGAGTGTTTTTTGTAAGTAGAATGTTGTTGTATATGTGTGAACCGTGTATGAATGGCATGTATAATAATATAAAAGTAGTGTTACCACATTATGTAGAATAGAGAAGACTGCCACCTGCGGCCAACAAACCCTTTGGGGCTTTCTTAGCAGGTGCTGTAAAATGTTTTGTATACATGTGTAAAATAAAATCTAATCTAATCTAATCTAATCATTCCTATCTGTATTACTTCCGTTACACATTGCCTGCAGAAAACCCAATCCAAATACGAAATAGTGTTTCCAAGCTATGATTTTTGCTCCGTTTTGCATCTGTCCTTATTTCAGTACCGAGCAATTTTAGAAATGAACAAATGTCTCCAATCAACCCTTCTTCTTGAATATTTTTTAACCAGTTAAGCCCAAACGTATATCTAGAAGAAATTCGAATACGATCCGGCCAGCGCTGTACAAGATTTGAATGAATTGCGCTTTTTGTCTTGGCGTCTGAATGTGCAAACCCCCAGAAACGAACATCCCTATTTTGAAAACGTCACGCTCAGGAGTGTGTTTAAGTATGGTTTCAGTGTTCAGGTGTCCTTTAACAAGCTTTGCATTGAAACTTAAATGCAAGCGCGAGCTGGAGCTTCCATTATGATTTTGGTTCATCAGTCACGCACGTGGGGAAAATGGCAGTACACGTTTCGTAAGCGTTCAGACGACAACAGGAATATGGGATTTGTTCACGAGTTGACAGTCAGTGAGTTTTCTCCTAATACTCTATGCCGATGTGTGTTTCTCGCCGGCAAAAATTATCAAACTGAGTTTTTATGGTTAAAGATAGATAAACGACGCATAAACCAACATTTCATAGTGACCGGCAGTATCTTCGCATGGCAAAGTGTCAATTTGATGTCAATTCTCGATTTACAATGACCAGTTTCTGTTAAACTGCGCTACATACCTGGAGTGTCGAATCACAGCTGCTTTCGGTAGTCCTGTAGTTCCAGATGTATAGATATACAACATCTTGTCCCCATAGTTTGCCCTTTGGGGTCCGGAGAGGGGGGAGGTGGGGCTCGTCTCTAATGCCAAGTCAAGGTTCTTCCCTCCCGCAATGTGACTTGGGATTGCGGAGTCTTTGCCCAAACAGCTGACGAAGATTGGAAGGTTGTCGGTGAGCTTTCCACGTATAGTCGAAAGAGCTGAAAACAGAAAGATCGTTAGCAAGGGTTCGGGGTAGTGTCTTCTTTCAATTTATTTCAATGCAACCGAAGCCTCCTAAGGAATACAATTTTGCACCTATGGAAATTCCAGTTTGAACAGAAAGTGCAAATGTGGCAATGTATGAAGGACCAGTCTGAATCATTGAAAGTTTATGCAGAAGCTAAAGAGGGTGAGGGGAGGAACCATATTTCAGGGTGTTTGCCCATACTTTTGCCGGATGTGCGGTGAAACTGATAAGAATATGTTGCATTTTATGTGCGAATGTGGTAAGTTGGGGGGGAAATGTTTGGGAGGAGTGCTTTAGGAGAGGAAGGGTTAGTAGATCGGATTGGAGATTAATGTTTCGCAGTAATGAGAAATTTGGCGGTGTTCGTCCGGTTGGCAGCGAAGCATCGGGAGGATCTAATATAAGTGTTATCAAGTTATATCTAGGATTTTCCCTTTTTTGTTGTTTTTCTTGTTTGTTTTTTGTACGTGATTTTTGTGGCAGTTGCTATGGCCAGTTGGCTGTTTGCAATAAATATCATATCATATGATATCATGGATTTAGTTTTTGGTTTTAATGCTTAGTTCGTATTGGCGTTTGGCTACCAAAGTACCTTATGGCCGAATGGCTCATAGGTTGAGTTGTTTTGTAGTTGTCTACCCTACGAGTCATAATAAACACGCCAGTGGTCCTCAGGAAGAACGAGTAAACGTCCCACTAACGACTCAAACTCAACAACTCCAATCCTGGGTCAAACAATTACAGCGATCTCTGGGAGCAGATCTGATACCGCTTCCGGCTCTTCCGCTAGGTACCCGGCGATTTTACATCTGCGAGAAGAGTTAGTCACCAAGAGTATTCGACATTCCCCCCCCCCCCCAAAAAAAAAAACTCTTCTCGCCATCAAAGTATCCCCCTTCCAGATTACCTGCCTACGACCGAAAAATACGTAAAAACAAATCAAATTTAGCTAAACTGAATTCAATTCATTTATTTGTATCCGCCAAAGCTGGCGAGTAGAAAAAATATAGTAAAATACACACAATCGGTCTACAACTGACTAATAACTAGCCATATACTTTCATAAATCTACGTCATTTAAAAATAATTAGCCTACACTATCCTAAATGAATTCTACCTAACACTTTAACAAAAATACAATCAACCAACGCATCGGACAAAGTGTGCTTTATGGTATAAATAAAATTAAAAAAAATGTTTCCCGCATCAATGGGGTTTTTTAAACCATAATTTTTGATCGTAAAAGAGCTGGATTGGTATTTCGAAAACCGGCATAATATTTCCCAAAATTAAAAAAAAGTAGTTTTTATACGAGATAAATTTGTCAACGATAAAAAAGGTAAAAAAGAAGATGCAAGCAAAGCCTGTGGAAGAGCAATATATATTCGTTAATCCATCAGCAGTTAACATTTCTACTTACGTTTGACTGCAAATTGTAATTATAGACCCACATCGCTCACAACTGACGTCTTTGAACTCGGTAGGCGTTACCCGATTGTCTGGATGAAGGATAAACATTCATCCCACCAACCGAGAAAACTGAAACTAGATTAAGAGAACTGGATAATTGCGAAGCAAAAGAGCAAAGTTCAAGTCTAGACCATACTTCGATCAGTCGCAGTACGTTTCTTCTATCAATAATGCAAACATCACGAGCTTAATAGATACTAAAATAAGAGACACATAAGCCATGTATCTTTTATCAAGTTATACAAATAAATTGCATAAAAAGATAACAGGACGAAACATCCGAGTACGCTAGAGAACTCTCCAGTTGAGCTTGTTTAGATAGAGACAGGCGAATCCGATCATGAAAGGATTCGATTCCCAATTCGAATCCAGGGCTAAGGGACGAATTCGGTTCCGAATCCACGGCCACGAATAAGGATGGGTTTGTGAGGAGCAAATGCAGAAGATTAACTAAGACTGCAAAGTCGAACTTTCGATATTCTAGTCATGACTAACTCTGATGAAAAAAAAAATATATCTGTTAAGAGGGGTCGTAAACATTGTGAATATAGCTGTCAAACGATAATTTGAGCATGTTCCGATCATCGCGAATCCGATCATGAAAGGATTCGATTCCCAATTCGAATCCAGGGCTAAGGTACGAATTCGATTCCGAATCCACGATTTCATGCTGAGAAACTCGGAATCGAATCCGATCTTAACAAAACTCCAAATCCTGTACATATGTTATAGTTTGACAAGAGCTACGAGCTCATATGGCACTTGTTACGAGAAGGTGGAGTGAGAAACGAGAAAGTAAATCTGGCATTTTCCGAGAGTTCCGATACCCCTCCCCACCGTGCTCGGTTCCGGTCCAGACCCTTAAAGATGTAACCTAAGGCATATGGTCTCTCTACTTTCCAAGTTTCATTCAAATCACCTCACTCGTTTAACATTTCCAGGACTCCCCCTCCACCCCCCACCCTCACCTCCACTGTGGCCGAATACGACTCGGGCACATAAACTTCGCATCTCTAACATCTCCTCTTCCCGTCCATCAAGTTAACTCAAATCGGAGCATATCTGCGAATTTCCGGTTCCCGCTTCATCCTCCTCCTACCTTGGTCAGATCCGGTTCGGACGCCAAATGACATATCTAGGCCGCATAGGCTTGTTACTGTCCAACTTGCATCCCATTCTGCCCATCTGTTTGGTTTGTGTGCACGTCACAAAGATTACGGACACAAAGTTTCCCCCCTCCCCCAAGCATGGCCGCACGGAGTTCGATCTAGGTCATCAGTTCTTACCACCCGTTAAGTTTCACTTGAATCGAACCATTTTTTCCGCAACCTACGGAAGTCAGTAAATTGCCCGATTCCCCCTCCCTCAACTCCCCGAAAAATGGTCGGATTCAGGAATGAAAGTCTTCCTAGGGCATTGTGTCGGATCCTTAAGTCTATTTGGCAGGGTCACTAATATGCCTGCCAAGTTTTATCGTCCTTAGTACATCTGAAAGTATCCTATCTCGCGATCACCGGAATTCCGGGAAACCCCATCCAACTTCCCCAAAGAGTCCCGATATGATCAAGTTCTGTCAAGAACTTATCTAATTAAATTAAATTAAATTTTATTTGTAACCCGTCTAGGTAAAGACGGAGTATGGTAAAAAATAAAAAGAGAGAATAATGCATAATGCTTATGCTTGTTCTTCCCACCAAATTCCATCCCGATCCCTCGTCACTAAGCGTTTCACAAGAATTCCGGTGCCCCCATCCAACCCCCCCCCCCCCCCAAGTATCGGATCCAGTCCGGACTTTACATGGAACATCTGAGACAATAGCTCTTTCCACTAGCCAAGTTTCATTCAAATCCGATCGCCCGTTCAAAAGTTATAAGTGCTACTACATTCCGGATTCCCCATTCCTTCAGTCGTCCCACGATGTTCGGATCGTGCAAACGACTACTCTCAAGTCGGTCAATTCGGATCCTCATATTCCTGCCCAGTTTCATCATCCTATTACATCAGGAAGTACCAAACTCGCTGGATAACCAGAATCCCCCCCCCCCCTAGCTCCCCCCACAGTGCCCGAATCCGGTCCGGTTATGTTAATGATGTATCTAGGACTTGTGCTTGTTCTTCCCACCAAGTTTCATCCCGATCCCTCCACTCTAGCGTTTCCCAAGATTTCCGGTCCCTCCCCCCTCCAATTCCCCTCAAAGTTACCGGATCCGGTTCGGATCTGAAGTGGTTGTCTGAGACACGAGGTCTTTTCAAATATCAAGTTTCATGAAGATCCAATCACCCGTTCAAAAGTTATAAATATCTCAATATTCCGGATTCCCACTCCCTCCACTCCCCCCACGATGCTCGGACCGGGGAAGTGACTATTTCCAACTTAATCTTTTGGGGTCCCTGATATGTCTGTCAAGTTTCATCGTCCTCGCTTATGTGGAAGTGCCCAAACTAGCAAAACCGGAACCGACCGACAGACCGACGTACGGACAGAAATTGCGATCGCTATATGGCACTTGAGCCAGAGGCTGCAAGTGCCATACAAATTAGAGGTGACAAAAGGCACCGATATCTAAGGTAATCAGATAACGTGATAGACTACTGAGGATGGTTGGTGATGGGAGACCAAAAAGTTGGATGGCCTGTGTAAAAACTGTGAAAACGGAAACTGGAAGGATCTAGATTAGAAATTTGAGCGGATTTGTAAGATTGGGGGTTCGGAATCGGAGTCGATGCCCCGCTATTCATATAATCGAATTTTATCAAGTGAATTTTTTCTTTCGGATGTGTGTACCTCTATGTGCTTGCACATCTCTACTTGAAACATTTAGCATCTACAACGGTAAACTAATACCAAAAAAAAAAAAAAATATCTTTTGGTCACACGCAATAGCGGGCTTTCTTCACAAGTGACCTTACAATCTGGAATTGAACATTTCCTGAGCTTTGCTTCGTCAGCCAGTGAAATACACGCTTTTTTTTAAATTCAAATTCTCTGCGTCAGGATGAACTTTTGTCTTGCCGGGCCAGCGGTGCATATTTCTGAACATCATTGCTAGAGCCCAAGATGAAAAAGTACAAAATCCCTTAAAAGAGTCAAAATAATGCAGTGTGCCTAAATCCAACAAATAATATTAAGCTGTCTTTTCTGTTAAACTTTAAGTATTATTTTCTGTGTCGACCATTACTCGTTTGTTATGGTCTTAGCACATGAACCTGACATGAACAGTACAATCACATGCCCACCCAAGTTGCTTCAGGTCTCACAACAGATTCAGCCTCTATTTCCCGCCTAATAACTCACCATCAATTAAAGTATGCTCGACAATAACAGCTTTGCTATCGGCGCAAGTAATCGAATGAATCAAAGGAATATCTCTCAAGTTGTAGTTGATAAGTGCTGTGACCAATCCGGCCTTCGCAAGGCCAATCCAGATGCAAACATACTCGGGTCGGTTCTCCATAAACAGAGCAACGGTCGTTCCAGGTTCGAACCCCTGTCCGACGAAGTAGTGAGCGATCCTGTTCGTGTACTCGTCAACCTGAAATTAAATAGGAAATAAGTTTTATCTCCCATATCTAGCACTTTATGTCAACCAAAAATCCCTGACTTTGGAACACGCTTTGTCAAAGGATTGACCACTTGAGTAGGGTCTCTCAGACTATCCCCAACTCCACATTAAAGCGGACCTAATGGTCTTTCTACCACACACACAATGATCTCTCGTGGGCAAAGCCCAAATACGATGTTTTTTAGTCATAAATAAAGATAAAATAAGTTGTCAACAGATAATTTAAAAGAAAAAAGAATAACAAGGCAGAAAAATGCTACAGATCATTGTACTGCTTTACGAAGCTCGGCACAAAGGTTCTACCGTAGCGCATAGTGTTACAGTAGATTGGGGTCAGTTTGGGAAACTTTTCAGCCACTTCCCGGGGGGGACGAGATCTTACAGGAACAAAGGGTGGGGGAAGGAATGAACGGTACATGGGGTGCTGGAGAAGGGAGGAGCCAAAGTTGCGGCATAGCTTTTCGCGGCGGGAAGAAAGGGATTCAATTTTAAATTCTTTGAGGTAAAAAGAGTATGGTAGGGGGGGGGACCGCCATAGATAATTTGCAGCGATCTCTTACGAACTCGCTCTATTTTATCAGTTTCACCTTGGGTAAGAGCAAAGTGCGAAACCGGACAAGCATATTTGACTAAGGGTCGAATGAAAGAGCAAAACATTAGCTTTAGCTTGTCCTTAGGAACCCGAAACTTTTTCAGTGTTTTTAGCATTTGAACTGCGCTGTTACCTTTCTTTACAATTGTCTTTGTATTTTCATGCCATGAAAGGTCAGAAGAGATCACTACACCTAGTAGCGTTGTTTTATTACTGATGAGCCCAGGGTCGATAGGAGGTTCGAAAGACGGCCGAGTTTTTCTAAGAAAAGAAAAGGTCGTAACCGAGCATTTATCTTTATTCACGACCATATTCATTTCAGTCGCCTCTGAGGTAACCTGGTCGATGAAACCGGCAGCGTTACTTTTCAAATCCTAAGATACGACTTCCGCTAGGACAAATCGTCAACGTATTTCCATCTGTCCTCCAGCCCAGCAGCAATTTCATTTATCATGACGAGGTAGCGGACCAATCACAGTTCCTTGTGGAACTCCACAAAAAACTGGTAAAGAAGTAGAAAAAATGGCCTTTATACTTTACAGTTTGCTCCCGATTATTGGGGAAAGTCGTTATGGCACGTAGGGAGCCATGCATAAAAATAATAATTTCCGTCTTAATGCTCCAACTGTTTATTACAAATACAAATAAATTAAAAAACCAAGACCAGACTGGTACTCCGTAAGACATAAAAAATAATCGATTAAGTCTTATAATTCTTTGCTAATCAAAAGTGGAAAATTTCCTCATCTGGAAAAGAAGACGTTCTGAGTGGGTTTTTTCTCGAGCCAAAACAGAAACCCGGCAATCAAGTTCAAATCTAAATAAACTGGGGCTTGCGATCAGTAAGAGAAGGTAAACAGAATGTTTGGATTAGGTCTTTAAAACTTGGCAGACTCGGCAGACGCCACGGACAGATGATTAGCGTCGAACAGTGGCGGACAGGATTTCCTGACAGCGCTCTCAGAACTCTGATAATAGATAACACATGTTTGCGCATCCTTGTGTTAAAAGTTATGAGAATATATCTGTTCTGAGCTTTTTAAGTGTTATGTTTCTCGACAAGGTAACATTTAAAGGGGTCATAACAGACATATTCCTATAACATATAACACAAGGACGCGAACATGCGATATCTTTTTATCAAACTTCTGATATTGAGGATTTTCGGAACCATTTTCGGTTCCATACGAAAAAGTTGAGACATAAACTTCATGAAGAAAATCACTGAATCCGGCCGGGAAAACCTACTTATCTATCTATCAGTACCTTTAAAAACTTGTTTTATATTTAATCACGGAATAAACAGTATGTCCTTCGGGTACTGCTGACTGTCTTTTCCCTTCAAATATAGCCTACCTCATAGATCAGGGCTCAAAGAACGGCACAAAACCGCGGAGGTGTTCTTTTATAATCTTTTCGTCCTAGGAACCGTTAAAATCTCATAAGAAAATAAGGGAGAAAAGAGGTAAAGGATCGTTGCCTACCTCCGCCTGCAGCTGACAGAGAAACACCGAATAAAAAGGGGTTTAATACACTGCAAAAAAAAATCTTGCAGTATTTACTACTGGGATTACTCTTGTCTTTATTGAGATAAGATTACCCCTAGTTCGGATTAATTTTATCCTAATCGAGATAAGATTAATCCCAGTAGCAAATACTGCATCCTTATTTGGAGAAACTTTTTACAGTGTAGGTACTTACAAGCACATATGAATTACCTGTAGCAATCATTCGATGTGGTCTTAGTTTACATATACGGAACAGGTAGCGTCAGCCAACCATACCCGCAAACACAAGGTCACAAATCTTGTGTCCAGTTTACAGGGATACCACCACATAAAGGGCATTACTCGGGAGTATGTGAAAAGGTGCCTATTGGTTCTTGGCCGTCTATAAATGAAAAAGTTGGATAAAAGCAAAACTTGGCTCGTAAATTTCAATCATTTTGTCGGCAATACTTAAAGCGGACTTTAGCTATCTTTTTGTGCGCCTATCAAGCGGACGAAGGTACGTTGACACAGCAGGCAAACTAAGCACGAGTTCACAAACTGGAGGAATCACGCCCTTTGCCTAGTACTTAGAGCGGGTACTCTGAAGGTATCATAATCTTTTGTTTGTGATATAAATCCTGTCATCGTTATTACGAGGTAGAATAGCGATAAGCTATCGGACGATTTCCTCTCGTGGTACTATCTACCATCGTGCACACTTTAGACTCTGACCAACGGTCAACTTCCACGTGACATGAGAACAATTTCCCTCGATAAACATACAGTGCCTTTAAATGAATATGTCCAAACAATCGCTGGGGAATGCCCCTGTGAATATCTACGTAAACACATATAGAATAGAATAGAATAGAATTTTATTTTTCAAAAGTAGCTGTCACAGCGTTACCAACGAAGTTGACCTTTTTGTCATACAAACTGAAGAATGCATAACACTTTGTAACGAATTATAAAACAAAACAAAAAACACTACAAGGGACTAACTTATCGGTTGTTGTACAACTCAGTAAATGCTGGAACAAAACTCCTTTTATATCTTTCATGAAGAGGGGCCAGAGGGGCTAGTTTGGGGATTTTCTGGGATTTCTCTCGCTGGGGTCTAATACGTATAGGAGAATAGGGGGAAATCGGGGTCGTCGTCCCCTGGTGCAGAAACATACAAGGGCTTACTTGCAAATGCGTTCCAAGATCACCAGTTCGCAACTTACGCCTGACCCCCCCCCCCCCCCCCTCACGGATGACCGGATCCAAGAAAGGAAGTTTTCCATGAGCACTGGATCGGGTCCTTTATACGGTGCCAAGTTTCATCGGCCTAGCATATCTGGAAGTGCCCAAACTAGGAAAAGTTGGACATAGAGACAGACATTATGGAATCACTAAGGGCCCATGACTGCTCGTGATTCCTAAGATATTCCGCTGCACATGGTTTCTCTACTATAGGTTTGCTCGGCCCTAACATGTAACTCCACTGACAGTGGGTCACTGCCAACATAAGGCGTTTTTTAGCGGTTCTTCTGTTTATCAACAGCGTTGACCAACAAACTACTGTTGCCCGCTAAAACGTCCCTGTTGATCAACGGAGGTGAATCTTCGCCAGAACGCTCTGTTTGAAAAATCTGGCTGATTACTCCACAAATTGACCAACAGACTTGACCAACAACACTTTCAGTTGTTGGTCGTTTTGACCAACAATGTTGGCCACAGAGGTTTCTGTTGGTCGCTAGAACGCACTGTTGATCAACATTGGCTCAATGTTGAACCGCTAAAAAACGCCTATAATTGCGTCTCTGGGCCAAGTGTGCGCGGTAAGCGTCATAAGAGAGAAGGGCGCGAAAGTTAAAACCCGGAGACCGGAAGACGACTACAGCAGGGGTGGGGTATCCAACCTAAGACAAGATTTCAAATTCCCAGAGAAGTCTTTCCTCCAGAATAATCTATCTGGCTTGAACAGGCGCCGACAAATATGACAAACATACTAGACTGAAGCTAAATAGAATGGTTTACACAATAGATAAATAAATACTGCTTCAATGTTTCTAGTTAAACATATTTTTCTTTTCGAACAAGATCACCTCATTCTAACCTGAGTTCGAATTCCTCGCCGAGATTTAGAAAATGATGAAAAAGGTAGAGTTACCAAATTTAATAGCCAGAAAATCCCTTTTCAAAGCAGCTTCAAACAAAGAAAAGGCACACAATTTGAATATTTTTGAACATATGACTGTTGAAAAAATCATATTTTGCCTCTTGACTGTCAGGACAGCATGTACATTTCATTTTTAACATTTTTGCGGCAACATTTGAGGTAGCGTAAAAACGAGGTCAGGTACCCCTCCTGTACAATGTGAACATGGCCATATTCAAGGCGCTAGATCGGTAAGTCTGGCATCCGGGACTTAAAGACGGACAGACTGACAGACTGGAAAGTACCCAGAAGAGAGTCGTGAAGATTATCCTTGGCCCAACTTACACTTCTTATGAAGATGGATTAGCCAAGCTTGGTCTCTCTACTCTCTCTGATAGACGACACAAACTGACTATGGACTTTGGACACAAATGCCTGACCTCAGACCTTTACAGAACTATATTACCGGACTTTCAAGTACCAACCCTAATCGACCGAACACCAGACACAAAGTAGCAACTGAAAATTGTCCGAAACTTGTTCGCCCAAATACACATTCTACTGGAAGGTACATCAACTCCTTTGTACCCGATTTCGTACACCACTTTAATTCTATGTAGTAATTAGTAAGGTAAATTGTATATATTAAGTGTCGACTGTGAATTTCTAAATTTATTATCAAATGTCTTTTATAGTGTTATTATATATATTGGTGGTAAACTGTACGACGATCCAAAGCTAGCGAGTGAATTGTACGAGCTATTAAGGAAATAAAGAGAGATTATAATTATAGATTATAAGTCGGCAGACATTTATCCTGTTATCCTGTAAAGGGTCCTCCTCAGGCCGTAGCTAGGTTCAGTGCCGTCTTTTACTTTTCGTGGACTCTAGGCCATTTATGGATTTTTGGCCCCTTTTCACGAGTCAAAAAGGTAACAAGACCAAAGGTTTCGATGGGATCCCAAAAATTTAATATTTGATCCAGACAATTGGGTCTTGTCTTCGCCAGATCTATACTTCGCCAGACTCCTTGAACATTTTTACTATCCAAATTAGAAACACATTAAGCCCAAGTAGCTAATCCTCTGAGAAAACGAAGTTCAGGTTTGGATTCAGCATGTGTGGTTTTCATATTCGTGTTCAGAATGTCTTCATACCCCTTAATCGACTCAGTTTAAAAATATTTTGTTTGTCCCTTAGTTTGAACCCCCACCCCTAAATTTAGGGCTACAGAGCCCTCTACGAACTCGACATTTCCCTTGCCACAAAGTATCCTCCCACCAAGTTTCATCAAAATATCTCATTCCCTTCGAGAGTTATCGTGCTCACAGACAGACAGACGGACGGACAACTTTTGCGATGTCATAGGTATCCCTCCACTTACTTTTTGGGATCCCAAAAACGCCAGCACATTAGCACAGACGATTCTTGGACGAGTCACATTATGGTCACATCTGAGCACACTTTCGGTAACTTAAACGACGATGGTGCAAATTTAGCTGGTCACACCTGGATCGAAACGAACAAGGCAATGCGGCTGGCAACCGTAGCCTGATTTCTCAACAATTTACACGGGCCACTTGGCCTCTCGTTTCCCCTGGCCCACCGGCCCCGGCCTAAGGGTAAATACGGCCTGGCTAGGCTCATATATCTAGCTGCCACCTGAAGAGGACCCTTGCCAAGAAAGTTTGAAATACCGTGACAAAATCTCAGCTTACTTATCAAATATTCTTTGAGCCCAAGCTGACTTTGAAACATTTATTCAAACAATGTTTACAACGGGTACGTCAGCTACGATTCTTCATCGGCGATATTTCGGCCCTTTTTGGCAAGGGTCCTCGTCAGGCTGTCAATCTTCTGGTTCAACTTCGGGGAAGGAAACAAACCTGTAATCCTGATTACACCTGTAATCCTGATTACAGGTTTGTTTCCTTCCCCGAAGTTGAACCAGAAGATTGACAGCCTGACGAGGACCCTTGCCAAAAAGGGCCGAAATATCGCCGATGAAGAATCGTAGCTGACGTACCCGTTGTAAACATTGTTTGAATAAAAGCTTACTTATCGGTCTAGGGCCATCAAAGATTGTTCGTAGTCACCTTGGGCGGAAGGAATACTTGTGAGACTTACCTCAGCGAAAGTCCATTCACGGTCCTCGTAGATGAAGCAAACTTTGTCCGGATGTTTTCTGACATTTTCTTCAAAAATCAGGGGCACAGTCAAATTTTTGGATTGGCAGTAACGCATTCGCCGCAGTACTTTCAAATATCTCCATAATGCTCTGAAAACGAAACACGAAGAATATTAATAATAATTTACTGCTAAACCACGGTTCCACAAAGGAAAGCAAGAGGAATAAACAAAGAAAAAGAAAAATGATAAAAAATACTCTTGGTGACCAACTCGCGATAAAACCCGCCGTGTGCCTAGCGAAGAGCCAGAAACGTCACCACTACTCACCGCCGCAAACGTTGTTGATTGGCTTACACAGGGTTAGATGTTCTTCCCTAGGAACACTGGCGTGTTTCGGACTTAGTCATACAGAGTATAACAAGGCCTATACAAATACGCTAACACACGAACAGGAGACTAAGGTCGGGGTATTCCGATGCCAAGAACATGGATAAAGAAGAGATTTATAACAACGAAAGACGGGTAGGTTCCTGGAAAGATCAGACGAGGTAAAAAAAAAAAGGTAAGGTCAAGAAAAACAACGTGGTGTGATGTATCCGCCACACAGGAGTTCACTACGGATATTGTGTTGTAAGAAGAATTCTATCAGCATGGTTGTTTTGAGAAGATAAAGACCTAATCCAAACATTCTGTTTACCTTCTCTTACTCATCAGAAGCCACCAGTTTATTTAGATTTGAACTTGATTGCCGGGTCGCTGTTTTGGCTCGAGAAGAAACCCACGCAGAACCAGATAATCGGCAGAGATTTAGTCCAGATCGAATTATTTCAAACCTAAGAATTATTTATTTTTTTTGCTCATTTTTTAACGGTGTTTTTGTGGTTTTGAATATTCATAGTGGCAGTAGGGATGGTTATCATTGTGTGTGTCGTATAAAGACCATTTTTTGTGGTCCGCTATAAGCAGCTTGAGTATTTTTAGTCTTGAAGTTCAGAAAGCAAAATGCCGTATGGATACGCATCTAGGTCTCTCGCCTAAGTGCCGACAAAAACGAAAGAAATACAAAAAAGTTGCCTCATTTACGCCAGGATAGTCACACTTGGCTCATTTCCTGGCATTTCGCGTTGCAAAAGTAGAAGAAAGAAAAAGAACAAGATACAACTAATTCTGAATGTTGTCGTTTTAAATTGAGGAGATCAATTAGAGCAAAACAGCGTGTATGTGACAGGAACCCTAATTGACCCCTAATTGCAGTCCGCTCATTATCCTCAAGCTGCCACAAAGCCAATGATATCTCACGTCTCGTAGGGATTTTCAGTTGTTCGAATAGGCGGCTTTTTGAGCCCGGTGTGACCAAGCTCTAACCCTTGGTTCACACTGCTGCTTCGTATGCCACACGATTTTTTCTTTGATGTTCCGACGTGCGACAGAATTGCATGAACACTTCCCACTACCACGCAGTCGCAAACGAAACACGACATTTTTCGTCGAGGCTATTCTGCAAAAGGACAAAGAAACCCTTGCGGAAACAACCTCTGAAGATGCTGGGGAGATTACCAATCTGAATACTACCCACCATTAGGAAATTCTAAGTCAATCCCCATGTCATCTTGTTCAAAACAGGTTAATACAAGTTTATTCAGAAGACATTTTGCATTCAGCCATCCTAGGCTTACAGTCAGATCAAGGTAGAGCAATTTTTAGTCTTGAAAATTAACTAGTCTTTGTTTTTTCTTTTCTTTCCCTCAAGAATCGCATGCGTTATGTCGGATCATTTGAAATATTTCAATGCATTCGACACTGCGACAAAACGCAAAGTTCTGCGTTGCTTGTCGCACAATTTGTGTCGTATGTCGCATGACGCAAAATTTTGCGCGAAATCGCAGCAGTGTGAACCAGGGGTAAGAGGGAAATCCGAAACCCACAAAACATCGAGCATCACGATATTTCAACGTCAATGCGAAAATCCTCAGAAAAGCTAGATACGCATGGCGGACATTTGAGGCCGAATAATCAACCGTGAATAGAGAAAATCAGGCGAACTTCCGTATAAGGAACAAATGAAGATGATCAGGATTACCATAAGGTGCGCTGATGTAAGGATTATAATCTTCTTTTGAGCGAGCCTCCGAGCACAATGAACTGTACCAAAACCTGATTTTTAAAGGAACTTTCAAAAGCGTAAAGACACGCAAGATTTATGACAAGTCAACCGAAAACTCGTGAACACCACAATGCACAACTGCTGATCGTACCGAGGCTTGCTCGCTTCAGAAGACTATATCGACCAGTGACGAAGCCACTCCCGCAAATCCAACCAAATCACAAATCAAATAGTAGTAAGTAGGTGGCCAGCTAGAGGACCCCGTGTAACGGTGAGATGTGTGTAGCCCCTTTCTAGAGTTGTTGCTAATTTTGAGTGTAAGTTATCGCTTGGCAACCTTTGATATTTCAAAACAAATAAACAACCCAAATACTTTTTTTCTCTGTTGTCGTCCCCTTTTTCGCGAGTGGTCGTGTGCAAGTCCAGTGTTATAGAAATCACTTGGCCACCTTTAATACTGTTAAATAAATAAGCAGCCCCAGAACCAGATATTTGCCTTAATTTCCGTCTCCTTTATCGAAACGGTTCTGATATGACCTAATAACTGACCTGGTATCCCTAGGAATGGTTTTCACCTTGTTTGCAGTCCGTCCACACCATCCGGTTGGATTACTATCCCTTTCACTTCTTTCACCCATCCTCTGGAGAAGCTAGAAAGCCTATGTCCGATCCCAGGTAGGCTTCCGACGACGATGACTATTATCTCAACCTTATCTGAGAATCAATCAGTGAAAATAGAAGTATGGGAAACACCGTAACAAGATCGAGTCCAATCTATGCGAAAACTGAACACATCTGAAAGCTGAAATCTGAAGCTTCGGAGGCACCTACCGCATAGATATGCCAAACCCGAGCAGTAGAGGGAACCCATGAAAGGTACAAAAACAGACTCCGCTACATTTGCAGACCAGAACTACTTCAAGACTGCCTGGCAGCTGTCATTTGATCTTCGTTGACGGACGGTCCTTCACTCAAATAGCCGACTTCACAATTTAGAATTTGCGTTCGAATTCGGAAACCCGTTTTCGTTGAGTGGGATCCGAAAGATGAAGAGAGACAAAAATATCCGGTAGTCAGAGGTGTTGCCCCCCCCCCCCCCTAGATTCCACAACTGACAGGGTTTTGTGGGATAACAAACGATGCGATAAACTATACAAATGGGAGTTGGAAAAGAGGGAGTGACATGAAAGGTGTGACTTGGAAAGAGAGGAAAGTGAAACAGAAAGGACTTTTACAAAACACTAAAGAGTGAAATTAACCTCAATATAGGAGTCTCATTTCGTGCCTTACTAATCTGTGAAGATATGGTAGACAATAGCTGCGTTCGTTGCACTCCGGGCTGTCTCTGGTGTTTAGTCACCAGTGTCCGGTTCTTCCCTTAAAACGCGTTTTTTTGGTTCACCTGTGAGTTGATGAAAGCTGGCTAACTCCTCGCTGAAGCCGGGCTCATGAGCAGGTTCTGGTTAGTCCGCACCGGTGAGATAAAACCGGACACTGTTTAGTTCAAAAACGGGTTATAAGACTGGTGAGAAGTCACCGGTGGATGCAAAAACGGCTTATAAGAAAAACCGGAGACCACCGGTGAGAACTCCCGTGACAAAGAACGCAGCTAATTATATACTCAACTAGATTGAACTAGGAGCGCCAACTGAAGTACCCAACGTTAGACTGCGCTGTGCTCTGTTAGGTAAACACGATGGTACTCAACTTCCGGATCAGCCTTTCTCCATCAAAATAACACATATCAACTGAAGAACTAATGACCCAGTCACCTGATCGCTTCATCAAGGGCAAATTCGTTCTTCTCGTTTGTTTACAATTTATTTTTTTCGCAACCGGTCACAGTATCCGTTGGTTCCGACTGAGACTAGCCCTATGATGAAGATAAATGAGAACCGGGACCCTGGGATTGGCTCACGTCACGGATCTAAGACATGAGTCTGGAGGCCTCCTGCTAGCAGCTGACCCTACACGGCAACGACTTGAAAAGACCGAGGACAGGTAGGCTGGTAATGATATTGGTTACTGGTAGATGAAATAACGGGATATGATTGTGAGCCAATCCCATACAAACTGAGGCCCTGGGATTGGCTCACGTCACGGATCTACCACACGAGACTGGAGGCCTCCTGCTAGCAGCTGGCCCTACACGGTAACGACTTGAAAAAACCGAGGACAGGTAGGCTGGCAATGATATTGGTTACTGGTAGATGAAATAACGGGATATGGTTGTGAGCCAATCCCATACAAACCAGTCATACACAAATCCTCAGTTTTGGGGCATGGGCATGGTACCCCTGTGAAATTTGTTAAACTGAGACTGGTTACATACCTAAATAGGGTTGCCTTCTTGTCCTAGATCAAAAGATACCTGATTTTACTTTCTATCCAACCTCATTCTCCGATTTTCAAAATATTAGAGTACTTCCAAGATACATAGAGTTTTTGGAGGCCACTTCTCTTCTAGTGGGTTTACTCTATCCTTTTTTCAGAAAATTGCTGCTAGGTAGCATGGATGAGGCAAGCTTTTCAATCTGTTCACTGGAGCAAACATTTCCTTTAGATGATTTGCCTTTTAACGTATTTATTTTGAGTGATTATTTTTGTTTTCCTATTTTTTTCAACCTGGAAAAGGATTGAGTAACCTAGTGGCAACTACCTGGAAAAGGATAGAGTAAACCCACTAGGAAAGAAGTGGCCTCCACAAAACTCTATGTATCTTGGAAGTGCTCTAATATTTTGAAAACTGGAAAATGAGGTTGGATAGGAAGTAAAATCAGGTATCTTTTGATCTAGGACAGGAAGACAACCCTATTTAGGTATGTAGCCAGTCTCAGTTTAACCAAATTTCACAGGGGTACCATGCCCATGCTCCAGGGCATGGTACCCCAACGTATGGGCACCATGGCCATAAATTGAGGACTTTGTGTATGACTGATACAAACTCAGGCCTGTACAGTCATGCCGTCGCTCTAGATGGCTAGAGTGCGAGAGCTCGGTCCAAGTGGAAGTACACACCACCATCTATCTAGACAACACCTTCGCAAACGTCTTTGGCAAGATTTAAGAGGAGTTCCTCGTGGCGGTGTGAATAATGTGAACAGCGACAAATACGGTTATTCGCGTGTCTAAAGGTTAATGAAAGTAAAATTGCGAAGAGCAGAAACACCTTTAAAAAGATGTTCCAGAAGTCACTGCTCTGTTTTCTACCATGACTTACGAAATCGGACGAAAGCTGGAAAGTATCCGATTTTGAGATACTGATAACACCTCGCTCTTAACCCGTATTCTCGCCGTTCCCCGAGGACTCCTCGGGGAATCGAAGCGAACGGCGAGAATAGAGCGAGTCACTCCACGGCGTACAGAAACAGCGAGAACACGGGGAATGCTTCCAAAATGGATTTTGTTCGAAAAAAATACGCAGTTGACGAAATTAGTCTGGATTCACTTTATTTTTGGTTTTGTTTATTCTGATTGTTTTTAATTAATTTCACATTGCACCAACACAAGCAAAAACTGATTCCCCTCCGAATCGAAAGGGAGTCCTTTTTGATGATGGTGATGATAATTGGAGCATTCCCCGTCCTTGGGGACTCGCGAGAATACGGTGATTAGAGTCCCCGGGAAAAAAAAGGCGGGGACTCCTCAAGTGGTGTCCTCGGGGATCGGCGAGAATACGCCTTTAGTAAGAACGCAAAATGGCAAACAATGTTCAAAATGACACAATGTTCGCAACCGACCATCGGTCGGTAATGTAGCCAGGGGGCAAATCGGTTGCTTTTCCGACACATCTGAATGGGATCTAAGCAGTGATAATGAAACCCGACAAAAGTGAGCGGAGCTAGAGGTACTTGCTGGTTGGAGTTGATACCCGTCTACCTCCCTCTTCGCCACTGCGCATTTCAGAGGAAAAAATGTTGGAGGCGAGGAGGACCCGCTCTGCAGCGCGTCACGTCGCAATGTTGTAGATAACCAATCGGCTGTTAGTCTCGAAATTCTTCTCCGGGGGTCTACTGTGAGATAGCTGTTTGTAGAAATAACGAATTTTGATGTTCATTGTAGCTCCTACAGGGTTGCCACATGTCGCACGATAGTGTGAATTGTCACTCTATTTTGTTTTTGTCACTCTTGTCCTACGTAGGACATAAAAATCACTCTATTTCAGAAAATGACCAAATGTGTCATTTTTGCAGTAGGGATTCCGACCATAAGTGACTACTGCAAGTTTTTTTCTCATAAAAGTAAAATTAAAATGTGTCATTTCTTACAGAGGCGATTCCGACCAAAAGCAGACCAAAAGTGAGAACTTCATGAAAATAAATTTCACTTATAAGTCACTCTCTGTTTTGGGCCAAAAGTCACTCTCTAAATGTTTTTGATGTGGCAACCCTGAGCTCCTACCCTCCGCTCGTTTGTATTGAGCAGGCTATCGGGAATATGTTCGACTCCGCATGGTCGTATTACAGATGTAGGGAAGCGGAAGTTCTTGTGATTATTTGTTCTTGGTGGAATTAACCAAACTGGCAAAGGTCATACAGATATTCATAACGATGTTATATGGCACTTGTGCCGAAGGCTGCAAGAGCCACAAAAATCCTCCGAAAAATTTCAAACCATCGGTCGGTAATGTAGCCAGGGGGCAAATCGGCTGCTTTTCCGGCCAATCTGAATGGGACCTAAGGCAGTGATAATGAAACGACAGAACGCCTAGGACGATGAATAAGGCTAGAAATAAAAACAAAATACAAGACTGACAAACCGACATAAGACAGCTACAGTAATGGTGCGCACAAACGAGGTTTTCAAGGTCGGATTAAAATATCTCAGCTTCTCCATACGGAACTGATGATGGTGCCAAAGATTCTTGCAGGAATTCCAGTCCGGGTGCAGCCGACTCCGACTGTCCGTCTACAGGATAGGAGATGACCTAGATTTGGTGCAAGGTTGGGAATGCGGACTTCACTGCGCACCTGCCGGTGAGTGAAGGTACTTCCGCCCAATCTCTCTCCTACCAAATATCAACGAAATATTCCACTCTCGGTTTCACGCAAGAAGATTGAGCGATAAACATAAGCGTTTCGGGACAACACCGAGGACTCCCAGGTCGCACGAAAATGAAACTATTTACTCAAAGCGGACTAGTTTCTGAAAGTCCCGGATCGTCTCATCAGCACCTGTGACAAGATAGTAAAATATGCATACATAAGGTAAAATAACGAGCAGAGCATAATAGCTTTCACTTTCTTCTCCAAAAATAGTGCAAAACTCGTGAAACAGATTGTCTACTCAGCAACCTATTCATGGATCTAATTTACTACATCTGTCACAAGCAATGACAAAGACAGGGGGGGGGGGGGGGGACTTTCAGAAACTAGTCCGCTTGGGCGCGCTGAACTCATGGAGTATGGCAAATTACCGACGTACAAGTTTCTCACTTCCGGAAAGATCGGGCCGCTCATTCACTAATACCTCAGCCTTCGCTCCGTGTCGTCAGAAAATTTAAACATCTCTCCTTTTCCCTCGATTTACCTATCTTCATTTGGGTCCATGCCGCCAAGATGCCGCGTAGTCCATGCCAAGATGTATCATATCTTCACTTTCTCCCTAAACAGGCACGCAAAAAGTCTTAAAGCACAAGTCGCACAAGATAGGATTTCCATTCCAATATACTAACATACTGTGATCAAGTCTTCCGGCCGGATTGTGTACACTTTCATAAAATGGAAAAATCTGAACTTTTCTGTATGAAAACTTGATCATGCCAAAAATCACGGCACGAATTCCAGTCCGCGACCACCCTTCCCTGATCGTATGTCCAAACCATTAAACTGCACTGTCAGAAGTTTCACAACAGATAACATAAGGATGCGCAGTTTCAACAGACAACACATTGACATGGGATGTAATCTGCTCTGATTTGAAACGTTATGGATTAAATTTTATGCATAACAAGCATTGCCAAGAAGACCCGAAAAACTGCCGAAAAAGCATTTGCAGATTTTCTTTTGTCGTCATGATGTCGGAAAAGTCAACAGGTACTTTTTCGGCGGTTTTTTGGCTCTTCCTGGCAATGCCTATTATGCATAACATTCTCAAAATCACAACAGATTACATCCCAACTGTTGTCTGTTGACAGTGCGCATCCTTGTGTTATCTGTTATGAGACTTCTGACAGTTCTGGTGATGTTGGAAAAATCAACAGGTACTTTTTCGGCTCTTCCTGTCAATGCCTGTTATGCACAACATTCTCAAAATCACAACAGATTACATCCCAAGTGTTGTCTGTTGACACTGCGCATCCTTGTGTTATCTGTTATGAGACTTCTGACAGTTTTGGTGATGTTGGAAAAGTCAACAGGTACTTTTTCGGCGGTTTTTTGGCTCTTCCTGGCAATGCCTATTATGCATAACATTCTCAAAATCACAACAGATTACATCCCAAGTGTTGTCTGTTGACATTACGCATCCTTGTGTTATATGTTATGAGACTTCTGACAGTGTTGGTGATGTTGGAAAAATCAACAGGTACTTTTTCGGCTCTTCCTGGCAATGCCTGTTATGCATAACATTCTCAAAATCATAACAGATTACATCCCAAGTGTTGTCTGTTAACACTGCGCATCCTTGCGTTATCTGTTATGAGACTTCTGACAGTGTTGGTGGAAACCCTGCGCCACTGCATCTCTCTTCCTTCGGATGGAACGAAACAAAACCGTACGACTGGAGACCGGAAACAGAAACACAGGACTTATTCGCCTATGGTCCATTTAGTTAAGCGCCGAAGTCGAGCGGTTTTTATCCAAAACGTTCACCTTCGTTTCCCGAAAAAAAAACTATTTTTTTTTCTAAGAATAACAATGCGCTGCAAGCCTAATCTGGACGCAGTCTATCACGTGACAACTGTACCTCCTAGCCAAGAAACATAAACCAAGAGGTCACATGGTAACAGCAAAGATACGTCGGATAATGCTGAAACAATCACCTCAAGTCCAGCGTACAAAACATGAACAATGGCTATACCAAACGTAACCAAGAATCAATGACAAACAACGATTAGGTGGTTTTCGTAGCTTTCTTTTCGAAACGAGGTTCCATCCAGTCCGACCCTTCATACCTCTTTTCCATTCGCAAGGTAATAACAAGTGCAATAAACCAAATCGTAGCAACCTAATACCCCCTTCGTCACAACTTCATTAAGGATCATACGACGATGTACGACGAAACCGCCCAGTTTCCAACTTTTTAATAGGGATTGACGAAAGTCGCGTGGTCTTATTTTTTGTTGTTACATGAAAATCCACATCTATACATATATCTCCCCAGGTATACAAGAGTTGAAATTGAGACCTGTTATTAATTAACTGATGGGAAATCTGGGCCCATGAACGGGAGGGAGGGAGGTCGGGACCCATACAAATGCGTATCTACACCTATATATCCTCAAGTATACCAGGTTAGAGTTTGATTCCTGTCACGGGTCAAAAACTTAACTCATGGGCAATGAGCCCACTTGCCCATGAGCGTGGAGGGTGGAAGGGTGTAACTCCACATATATGTTCCCAACCCTGAGATCTAAAAGCACAGGAAATTTCCAGTTACTGTCAAGTTAAAGCATCAAGAAATGGGCAATCTGGGCCCGATTGTCCCTGAACTAAGTGGGAGTGGGATCTGGGAACCCCAAAAAGCAAAAAGAGGTCCCCATGCTCACAAGCCAACCAAGTTTCAACTTGATACCTCTTGATTCCGGTCTGGAACTTTACTCTTGTGAAATCTGGGCCCAGTTACCCACGAACTGGGTGTGTTAGGGAGGTGCAACTTTAAAAGTAATTTCCCAGCCGTAGGATCTGCAAGTACAAGGAATTTCATCGTCCCATGACCTCAGAAGAAGGTCAATGGCTAATCATCTGAGAACCAAGTTCAGATATGGATTCACCATGTGTGTATTTAGCCCTAGGCTAGGCCTATACGTCATATCTACTTTGACGAACCTGATCATATCTTTCTGCCTTACTTCTGCCAAATATCCGGTTTCGACCGGATTCCGGGCGAATTACTAGTCCGGCAAAAACTAAAGCTCAAAAATGAATTCAGCGTATCACCTTACCCTATATCGAACATCTAATGAACTTAAGATAAAACTTTCACTTTTAACAAATTTTCCAGTTTCATATGTCCGGGTAGAAAATGATTGTCAAAAAGTGGATTCAGCATGTCTTCTTACCCCTGAATCGAACATCTAATCAACTTCAGATAAAACTTTTTCTTTTTACAAATTTTCCGGTTTCGGACGGATTCCGGGCGGAATACTTGTCCGACAAGAAAATGATTTTCATATAAATGTTCAGCATGTCTTCTTGCCCCTAAATCGAAAATCTAATCAACTTTATATACAACTTTTACTTTTAACAAACTTTCCGGTTTTGGCCGGATTCAGGGCGAACTACTTGTCCGGCGAGAAAATGGTTTTCATATTCATGTTCAGCAGGTCTTCTCTCACTCATTAGCTGTTTAAAAAAAAAAGACCAAAGGTTTCGTGGGATCCCAAAAATTTAATATCTGATCCAGACAATTAGATGTTATTACTTTAAAAATATAGAAACAGATCAAGGCTTATAGTGGAGGTTGAAACATGTTCTAAACTTAGCCCATCTACGAATTCGACCTGTCCCTTGAGGCCTTGACCCAAAGAATCCTCACATTAAATTTCATCCAAATATCTCGTTCCCTTCGCGAGTTATCGTGCTCACAGACAGACGGACACTTGTCCGGCGAAAAAATAAAGCTAAAAAACAAATACAGCGTATCTCCTTACCCCTATATCCAACATCTAATTCACTTCAAATAAAGATTTAATTTATAACAAATTTTCCGGTTTTAGCCGGATTCCGGACTAACTATATGTCCGGCTAAGAAATGATTGTGATATACGGATTCAGCATCTCTTCTTACCCCTAAATCGGACATTTAATCAACTGCAAATACAACTTTTGCTTTTAACGAATTTTCCGGTTTGGGCCGGATTCCGGGCGAACTACTTGTCCGCGTAGAAAATGATATTCACATAAGCGGTCAGCCCTAATTCTTACCCTAAATCAAACATCTGATCAACAGGTTTGTTTCCGTCTAGATTACAGGTTTGTTTCCTTCCCTGACGTTGGACTTGAAGATTGACAGCCTGACGAGGACCCTTGTCAAGAAGGGCCGAAATATCGCTGATGAAGCATCATAGCTGACGTATCCGTTGTATACGTTATTTTAATAAATGTTTCAAAGTCAGCTTGGGCTCAAGGAATATTTATCTAATCAACTTCAAGTAAAACTTTTACTTTTTAACAAACTTTCCGGGTTTGGCCGGATTCCGGGCGAATTACTTATCCGGCGAGAAACTGGTTTTCATACTCGTGTTCATGCCTTCTTACCCCTACACCGACATGTAATCAACTTCAAATAAAACTTTTACTTTCAACAAACTTTCCGGTTTTGGCCGGATTCCGGGCGAACTACTAGTCCGGCGAGAAAATGGTTTTCACATTCATGTTCAGAATGTCTTCTTGCCCCTTAATCGACTATCTCATTAGCTGTTTAAAAATGTTTGTTTGTCCCTTAATTTGAACCCCCACCCCTAAATGTAGGGCTACAGAGCCGATCTACGAACTCGACCTTTTCCTTGCCCCAAAGGATCCTCCCACCAAGTTTCATCAAAATTTCTCATTCCCTTCGAGAGTTTTCGTGCTAACAGACAGACAGACAGAAGGACAACTTTTGTGAGGTCATAGGTATCCCTCCACTTACGTTTGGGGATCCCGAAAATTGTTCACCCCTTAATTTGAAACCCTCCTCCACCCCTAAATGTTGAGCTACAGAGCCTATCTACGAGCTCGACCTCTCCCTCGACCCAAAGAGTCCTTACACAAAGTTAGGTCAAAATATCTCGCTCCCTTCGAAAGTTATCGCGCTTACAGACGGACCGACAGATGGAAAGACGGACAACTTTTGCGATGTCATCGGTATCCCTCCACTTATGTTCTGGGATCCCAAAAAGAGGCCCAAATGCCAACAAGCCAACCAACTTTCAACTTGACACCTGTTGATTCCTGTCACCGGTCACGACCTTTACTCTTTGGCAGTCTGGGCCCAGTTGCCCACGACTGGGTGGGTGGGGGAGGTGCAACTTTAAAAGTAATTTCCCAGCCGTAGGATCTACCAGTACAAGGAATTTCATCTCCTATGTCCAGGTCTGGTCATGTTACGAACATTATTCACTGGGCAATCTGGGCCCATTTGCCCCTGAACCGGGTGGGTGTGGGGGGCGGGACCCTCAAAAGGCACAACTACACCCCAGTACCCTCCACAAAAAAAGTTATTAGCGAGTTATTAGCTCCACAAAAAAAACGGTGGAAACCGAAAGCTGAAAGCTGCTACAGCGCTCGCAGTAGTGGATTGTGCCACTGACAAGTGCGCAAGCGCTCAGACGTGGATTGTGAAAGTAAAATCTTTATCACATCTTATAAAGAAACAGCGTTAGAACCAGAACATTTCACATCCCAATTACCGAAAAAATACTGAAGTAACTGGAAATAACATATTTTGAAATCATCCCAGTTTAAGAGCTTTTAATGTAAACAAACCGCATTTAGAAATATGGATTCAGCATGTGTGTTTACCCCTGTAAGTCATATCTGTTTTGACAAAAAGTTCCTGCCACTTCTGCCAATTTCCCGGTTTCGGCCGGACTCCAGAACTACTTGTCCGGCAATAAAAGAAAGCTCAAAAACGAACTCAGAGTATCTTCTTTCCCCAATAATGAACATCTAATCAACTTCAAATAAAAATTTAACTTACAACAAATTTTCCGACTCCAGCCGGATTCCGGTCGAACTATATGTCCGGGTAAAATATGATCGCGACACACGGATTCAGCGTCTCTTCTTACCCCTTAATCGGTTATCTAATCAACTAGAAATAAAACTTTGACTTCTAACAATTTTCCGGTTTTGGCCGGATTCCGGGCGAACTACATGTCCGGGTAGAAAAATGTTTTCACATAAGTGTTCAGCATGCCTTCTTGCCCTAAATCGAACATCTAATCAACTCCAAATAAAACTTTTAATTTTAACACACTTTCCGGTTTCGGCCGGATTCCGGACGAACTACTTGTCCGTCGAGAAAATGGTTTTCACCATCGTCTTCAGCATTTCTTCCTACCCCAAAATCGAATATCTAATCAACGTCATATAAAACTTTTACTTTTAACAAACTTTCCTGTTTTGGCCGGATTCCGGGCGAACTACTTGTCCGACGACAAAATGGTTTTCACCATCGTGTTCAGCATGTCTTCTTACCCCATAATCGACTATCACATTAGCTGTTTCAAAATATTTTGTTTGCCCCTTAAGTTGGACCCCCTCCCCCACCCCTAAATGTAGGGCTACAAAGCCCATCTACGAACTCGACTGGTCCGACGGCCCAACGAATCCTCACAGCAACAACTTTTGCAATGTCATAGGTATCCCTCAACTTACGTTTTGGGATCCCCAAAACACGAAAAAGATGAAACTTACTTGGCATCTCTCGGCAAGGTCTTATAAATTGCCCAAAGAAACCGATGTCCTCCGGTTACAGCGTAGATGAAAAGAAGCGCCAACAAAATCTTCCAAATAGCAACGCTGCCCATAACGACTATCACATTAGCTGTCAAAATATTTTGTTTGCCCCTTAAGTTGGACCCCCTCCCCCACCCCTAAATGTAGGGCTACAAAGCCCATCTACGAACTCGACTGGTCCGACGGCCCAACGAATCCTCACACCAAGTTTCATCAAAATATCCCGTTCCCTTCGGGAGTTATCGTGCTTACAGACGGACAGACGGACAACTTTTGCAATGTCATAGGTATCCCTCCACTTACGTTTTGGGATCCCCAAAACACGAAAAAGATGAAACTTACTTGGCATCTCTCGGCAAGGTCTTATAAATTGCCCAAAGAAACCGATGTCCTCCGGTTACAGCGTAGATGAAAAGAAGCGCCAACAAAATCTTCCAAATAGCAACGCTGTGCACATTATATAACACACCGGCAACCACGCCGTAAAGAACACCTTTCGACAACATTTTCTCGGTCGTACTCAGGTTCACTTTGCCATGCCGCCAATACCACTGGAAAAGAGAATCAGCTTTGTACTCAGATAAAAGAGCGTTAGTTTAACCAACAGACAACTGATAAGAGGCTTACAACATTGAGATTTGTCACAGCCCATCAAAGGAAAGTCAACTTTCATTTTCGTACAGGGTGGGCTTTTGGTTCGGCAACAGACCCTTCTAAAGGTTTTCCGCGAACCTAATGATAATATTGCCTTAGTGACCTAATAAAGAGAGGACTAATGATCAGGGGCGGTTCGAGCGGGGGGTGGGGGGGAGCGACTCAGCCCCATGCCTCAGATAACCCTTTCCCGAGTCGTATGTTTTAAGTTCAATTTTGTTCAAGTAGCGCACTAAACCTAAACATAGTTGGCTAGGCCTATAGAGAGGGACACTCGAAGATACTAGGCCTACGATCTGACAGAGTTACGACTAGACCCGGAATTTAAAAAAAAACAACAATAAATAACAAGAGCTAGGACCTCACATGGCACTTGTTACGAGTAGGTGTTGCAAGAAAGTATATGAGAACGTCATTATCCGCCCCGGATAATCTAGGGCAAACATTTCTTCCCAATAGTTTCATCCTTAGGAGCCACACTATTTCCGGTACTCCTCCCCCTCAAACTCCTCCCTACCGTGGCTGAATCTGGTTCAGACACATAAACAGATCATCTATAAAGCACCTTCTCTAACCGGCTATCAGGTTTCGCTAGAGTCTGAGCATTTTTTTCGAACTTCGATACCCCCCTCCCCCCCCCCCACCGTGTTCAGATCCGTTCCGAACCCTAAATTATGTCATCTAGGGCACATCGTCTTTCTACTTTCCAAGTTTCATTCAAATCATTTCACTCGTTTGACCCCTATGCCAGCCACACAAATTTCCGGGACTCCCCCCCCCCCCCCAACTCCCCCCAGTGTGACCAAATACGACTAGGACAAAAAGACGTCGTAACTCTGACATCTCCTCGAAAATGGACGGATCCGGAACCGAAAGTTTTCCTAGGGCATTTTGTCAGGTCCTCGAGTCTATCTTGTTGGGTCACTAACATGCCTGCTAAGTTTCATCGTCCTTGGCACATCTGGAAGTATCCTACCTTGCGATCACCGGAATTCTGGGAAACCCCCACCAACTCCTCCGAAAGAGCCCCGATATGGTTTGGTTCTGTCAAGAACGTACCTAGGGCTTGGTCTTCCCACCCTAATTCCATCCCATCCCTCGAAGCTAAGCGTTTCACGTAAGTTCCGGTGCCCCCTTAAACTCCCCCCACAAGTATCGGATCCAGTCCGGACTTGACACGGAACATCTGAGACGACACCTCCTTCCACTTGCCAAGTTTCATTCAAAGCGGAGGCCCGTTCAAAAGCTACGAATGCCACTAGATTCCGAATTCCCCAACCCTCAACTCCCCCACGCCAGCCCAGTTTCATCGCTCTAACACATCAGGAAGCACCGCACTTGCGGGATCACCAGAATTCCAGACCCCCCCCCCCCCCCCCAACTCCCACCACAGTGCCCGAATCCGGTATGGTTATGTCAATGATGTATCTGGACTGGAAGCTTGCTCTTCCCACCAAGTTTCATGAGTAGAGTAGAGTAGAGTAGAGTAGAGTAGAGTAGAGTAGAGTAGAGTAGAGTAGAGTAGAGTAGAGTAGAGTAGAATTCTAAAAAGTAACTTTCACAGCGTGAACGCCGAATTTGACTTTCTACGTCCAAAGTCCAAACATAACTAAACACTCAATGGCACACAAATGGCGGGTCATAAATAAATTACTTACTTACTTACTTACTTACTCGAATCAATTTGTCATTTCAATAATAACACAATTCGTAAACAAATTCATCAGTCGATACAAAACTTACTTACCACAATTTTCACAATAGACTCATTCGGCGAACATTTTGCCAAAAACTTATAAAACAAAAATCGCTTTAATGAAATGATTTAATTTTTTTCCAAATTCAATCAAAATCAATTTTTTAATATTTACGTCAAAAGTAATTTCACTAAAATACATATGTAAAACAAAATAAAACATACTAAAAGGGTCAAAAACTAAAACTAACAATTCAACGAAGATAGTGACTATGTTTACTGGCTGTTGTACAATTCAACAAAACTTGGAACAAAACTCCTTCGGATTTAATTTGGGTACTTTCTGAGCCTTGTCGCGCTGTGGTCTGTTGCGGATGGGTGTACAGAGTTCGGGGAGAACGGGAAGCAATCTAAAAACAGACAGGGTCTTGGTGCCGAAGTTAAGGCATAGAAGATTTCTTCTCGCGTCCAAGGTGGTGAGCTTGAACTTGCCAAGCAGATAATGGTAAGGAAGCTTCCCTTCCCCATTAATAATAATTTATTTTTAACCCACAAATCGTACAAGACGAAAACAGTGGAGTACAAAAGAATATATGAAAACATAATTAGGCAAAACATAACACATACAAACAAAATCTACTTAAAAGTCAAACAGACGAATAAGCCCATGGGAGGGCGACAGACGCGCGTACGCCGTTTCGGACAGTTTTCTGTGGAGAACAGACAATTTCTCCGTGATATCCGGTAGCGAGTAATTACTAATAATTTTAGAATTTCTTTGCCAAGGAGGGAGAAAAAGAAGAAATTTACAAAAACAAAAATAAGAGGATCGCATAGCTTTAATATCCTTTTTCTTTAAAACAGGATAGACACCAGATAGAAAAAGAACAGAATGGTCGCAGAAGGAAGAGTATAGTTTGCCAAGAGCTTTCCGATTGTATTTCCCCCTGTTAGCAGCAATTTTCGAATAACCCAGTTGAATTTTTAGTCTACAGTCGGAAACCGTCCGGGATCGGAAAGAACGAATATTTTTAGTAATGGTAATACCCAACCACCGAATAGAATCAACACTTGGAATAGAAAACTTCAAGCAATTTAGAGACGCGGATGGCCCGGAGTTAAAAGACAGATATTCACATTTTTTTTAAATTTAAAGAGAGCCCAATATTGGAAAAAGAAGAGGAAACCTTCTGAACCAAACGCGATAACTCGCTCCTAGATCGGCTAATTAATAGAAGGTCATCTGCATAAGCAAGATATGAAACATTTGAAAAACCAAGGAGATAAGAAGAAGAAATATTTGTAAGCGTATCAGAAATACACATTTTGAATATACTAGGAGAAAGTACACCACCCTGTCTTACACCACAACAGACGGGAATCCTTGAAGCTGAAACAGAACCATTAGATTTTATTCGGAGGTAAGAATTCCCATGCCAATAACGAAGAAGAAATATAATGGAAAGGTTAATGCCATTACTGTAAAGAGAGTAAAGAGCTTGAGAATGCACAATACTGTCAAAAGCTTTAGAAAGGTCTAGTGCACAAATGTGAAGACTATAACCCTTTTTAGATGAATCAATGAGAAGAGAAGAAAGTGCCCGATGCGCATGCTGACATCCGATACCCGGCTGAAATCCGAATTGATTTTCCCCAAAGTTAACATTATCATTAAGAAAAGGAAGAAGAAGATTTTCAAAACTTTACTTAGATTGCAAGAAACAGTAATTGGCCTATAAGAAGAACATTCAAACGGTGACTGACCACGTTTAAGGATTGAACTGACTGTACCACACAGAAAACTGTCCGGAACCAGCGAAGAACATAAGCACATTTGAAATAACAGTTGAAGATGGCACAGAAGTGGCGGGCAATCAATTTTCAGATGGTTTGTACCAATACCATCAACATCCACTGACGAAGCTTTTAGTTGGTTTATAGCTTTGGACACATTTTGAATAGCAATGGGGATAACATGACTCTGGTGTAGCTTTGCCGGCATTACAGCATTAAGTAACTTACTGAAATACGCATGGACAGAATAAATAACAACTGAAAATATGGACGAGTAATGAGCTTCCCAAGAAGAAACAGGGATAACGCATTCATTGGATTGAATACTTCCAATTTTCTCTGAATTCACAACTTTCCGCCACTCTCTTTTATTAGTAGGAAAATTGGAACCTTTATAACGAATCGAACGAATCTGTTTTTTGTAAGTAGCTTTCGTTCTTTGTTTTAAATCAAAAAATTGACCGGATTTTGGCCTACCACACATTATCCACAGACGCAACCACCACTTTGCTTTGTTTTTAGCCGATTTTAAATCAGGATCCGTTGACCATTCAGGTTTTCTCGTCTTAACGCGTACATTTTCCTGCGGTACAGCGATATATTCAGATTGACGGAGGCAATGAACAATCTGAGAATAATATGCGTTTAATTCAACATTACTGTTAGCGAAACGATTACGTAATTGAAGGAGGTGATACGGGACTCGTATTGAACTGAGTAACGCAATAAGAGTAGAAATGCACAGAGGCATATTTGCACGTTTCCAGTTGCTGCGAGTAAACCACTTAGACTGATTTCGGGGTTTTGGGGAACCAGGGCACATTTTTACTGATATACTGAAAGACAGAGGAAGGTGATCAATATCCCGTACATCTTCATGGACGCAGATAACAGAGGGATTCAGATTTGGTGAACAAATAACATGATCGATGTTCGTAACACTACCAGAATGATGCACATATGAATAATCCAGAGTTTTGTCAATAATTCTGTAATCTGGAAGAGAATCCAAGAGAGTTTCACTACGGACAGATTTGTTGTACACATTCGTGTTAAGATCCCCGGCCAAAATAAATTCATAACCACCTGCAACCGCACTGCGAAGAACAGACTTAAGGATCTCACAGGCTTTGGCAAATTTGTTAAGGGCGATCACAGATTTGTTATCACATGGGAGATACGCGTTAATGAGCAGCATTTTTCCGAGGCGTATAATTAGGAAATGATCATCCGAATGGTAACAAGACGGCGCAAGGAAATTTAGGCGGTGCTTGATTATGCAAGCTAGCCCTCCCGAGGGTCTACCGAACGTGGCTTTGGCATTTGTCACAAAAACAAGATGGTCAGCACTACGCCGAAGGAAATTAACACTTGTCGGAGTTAATAGATGCTCTTGTAGGCATACTACATCAAAATCACTAAGCAGTTCATCAAGTAACGAATCCTTGTCCTTAGTACCGTTTATATTAAAAGAAACTATCGAAAGTAGTTCATTCATTTTGCTTTTTCGGTTGTCACAATAGCCTTGAGAATGGGGCAAGTAAGACTAAAGGATGCATGGGATCCGCCACAGTTGGCACATTTTGGGGTTTCTGTACATGGGTCGTCCCTCGAGGAAAGATGTGGACCAGCACATCTCGCGCACTTTGGGTCAGGACTTGGGCAAACTGATTGTAAATGGTTTGGTGATCGGCAGTTGAAGCAGCATCGAGGAATGATCCTAAGCGCTCGTTTTTGAATCGATCCCTTGATCAATCCCTCCATTCATAGGGTTTCCCAAGATTTCCAGTTCCCCCCTCCAGCTCCCCTCCAAAGTCACCGGATCCGGTCCGGGTTGTTAATGGGTCGCCTGAGGCACGAGCCCTTTCCGAATATCAAGTTTCATTAAGATCCGATCGCCTGTTCTAAAGTTACAAATATCTCAAGATTCCGGATTCCGCCTCCCTCCACACCCCCACGATGCTCGGATCGGGGAAGTGACTATTTCCAACTTAATCATCTGGGATCCCCGATATGCCTGCCAAGTTTCATCGTCCTAGCATATGTGAAAGTGCCCGAACTAGCAAAACCCGGACCGACCGACCGACAGATCGACGGACGGACAGAAACGACGATCGCTATATGGCACGTGGCCGAAGGGCAAGGCGGCCAAGTGCCATAAAAAAGGAGAACAAAATAATAAATATATAATAATCATCACCTATCAGTCAGAATGTCAGTCGCATGTTCTGAGCTAGTCAGAATGACTAAAGACAGTTACCAATCCTGGATTTCGCATGTAGAAGACCTGTTTCTAGTTGTATTTAACGAGTAGTACTTGACTATCTGTTTGAAGTTTTGACAGGGTCAGATGTATTCCACTCGTATCTTTCGATGTGAATTTCGACCGCAAATGACCAGTTTTTAGTCGAGTCCAACGAAGAGGTCGAAAACTAGGCCCACTGCAACCTTCTATAAGCATGAACCTATTTCACATAACCTATCCATGAACATAGGCCTTTGAAGTAGACCGGTTCCAGACCAGTTGAAAGTATGGTGGATCGGTTAGGGCTAGGTTAGCCAAAACTTATAGTAAGGTTTAGTGCACTCATACACAAATCCACATCTTCAATTTCAGGATACAATGCTTCAAATTTAGGGTATACCCAACATAAGGGCACAGTGCCTGAAACTTGGGAGTGCAATGTCCTGCAGCACTACCCTGCAGCAGTACCCCCACATATACTGTTTAAAGGGGAGCACTGACATACTAAAACTGCTGTCATCAAATTTCTTTAACAGAAAACATTCTAACAATTTAAAGGCTCAAATATTTATGCGAAACATAACCCAAGTTGAAAATCCTATAGGCTACTTTACAAGGTTAAATTACTTCGTTCATGCCCTTTTTGATGATGGGGTAGGCTAGAAATATCTGTTTTTGTCAGGGAGAATGTCTCTATTCCCAGCACATAGAATATGTCAGAGACCTTGGCTTGGCAGGGTAAAGACCTAAGGATTATGTGGTTTCTCTCTTATTTTCGTTCATTTATATGTATGTGATTTCTTGAGTGTTATGTAACTCTAAATTAACTGTAGCTACAATAGTTTTCAATCATATAAATGTCTCTCTCTCACCAAACTAAACAGATTTGTAAATACTTTGATAAAATAAAAACTTGATTCTGAAAATCATAAGTAAAACAATGGTCCTGTTTGGGACACAAATTCAGGTCCTGCAAACATCTAACTAAATATCAGAAAGCTCTTTCTATTACCATTGGAATTTGAATACATTAATCGAACAATTCAAATCTGACACTTTATCTTATTTGTCACATCCAAGTCACATCATTTTGCAAAATAAAATAATCATTGAGTGAAATCAGATTATTTATGAAAAGTTGTTGGAAACAGGATGCACAGCAAAGAGACGTTTAAGAAGGGATACAAGTTGTAAACAATGCATCGGTTAGGCTTTGTTCATTTTGTTCCTTTTTCTATCAGGATAGAGACAGTCTACCACAAACCCCTGATTTTGGGAAAGCCTATGCCAAATGCCGGGTAGGCCTATATCTAGCATTTGGTATATCCTATGCCTATCACTGGATAAACTATGCCAAATGCTGGATACTGGGACCCAATCAAATACTGATGATTTGAGTGAAGCTCAGAAATCAGCCAATCAGAATTCACCTGTAGTGAGGTAGGTCAGGGTTAGGGTACCAGCGTTTGGCATAGGGTATCCAGTGTTAGGCATAAGCTATGCCAAACGCTAGATATACCCAAAGTTTGGCATAGGGTATTCAAAATCAGGGGTTTGTGGTTGACTGGATAGAGAAGAGTTCAATTTCATCACATATCCATTTCCCTGCGCAGATGTTGAGTGGTTGATTTTCATCTTTTTGAGGGCTGATTAGTTAATGAATTGCTCTGAACTGTTATTTGTTAATGACAATGTTACATTAACTGAAACTTTGTATCTTCCAGGTACAGTAGAGGTATGCTCATGTGAACATTTGTTGACAGTGGACTTGGCCATTTTCATGCACTTGCTGTGTCTAAAGCTGACTACCAGTTAGCCAAAGTAGGTAATTAGGGGCATCTGGAAACACCCGTATAGGTATTTTGGATCTTCATTTTACCATTTAGCTGTTACCATTTACCATTCTACTGTATATCCAACTGTACCTTCCTGTTTTCTCACTAGTTGCATTTTTTGCCTTTCCGCCGTAGGTCGGTTAACCTACCTACTTGCCACTATTGACCGTTTTTCCATCTCGCCGGTCGGTTCGACTGAGCTCTAAAAAAACACTTATAAGAAAAAATGACATCTTCCAGTCCCAGGCGCCTATCTCTCCAATGAGAATTTTGAATTTTGCACCATGCCAAGAGCCTAGGTCGGTTGGATGGAGCTCAGACCTCAGTCCACAGGTCGGTTAACTGACTGCCAAACGGCGTCGAAAAAACAGCTTGGAAGGATTTAGGCCGGTTAACTGAAGAAAGAAAACGGCTTATAGAGAGAAATCTTGCAGGTCGGTTAACTGGATGATGGCAAAAAACGCAGCTATTGTTTTGTGGTCTTTCTTGGGTGTCGCATAAATTGTATTGGATTCCATACAGTTGTGATGTAACTAGTGACATCATGTGATTCAGGACACAACATAGGATTTGATTGTCCCTACTACTGTACTGACTACAGGTCGTTCTAAAAAAAAGGTAAATACGGTCGGTGACTCGCTGGCCGCTCTGCTCTATGTATAAATTTTAAAGTATATATTCACCAATTGGAATAAACTACAGTTTTTCGTTTTCTGAGGTAAAATAAATCAAATGGGTGTAATGTCATGATTGTGTGGAATTATGATACAACTTAGTTTAGATCCTTTCTTGCAATTCGGAATGTGGATTTAGGCTGTAGGGATGGTAGCCATTCTGTTTAGGACAGAAATAGCATTTTTATAGCTTATGCCTCCTTTGAGCACTACCAATATCAGCTCACCCAGTATCTGCAAATCTAGGCTAAGCTAGCTCTTCTGTAATTCTTAGGCACTTGGGTTCCAAGCTGGGAACCTTTCGGCTTCCTCAAACTATTTATTAGACTATAAATTTAATTTTCTCACCAGCCAACACCACACCAAGCCACCAACCAGGGTTGCCACTTGAGTCAAATAAAACGCACTACCCAAATCGGAAAAAAGTACTACCAGAGGAGAAAAAGTACTACGGTACCTCAAAAATTTGCGCGACGCGCATTGTCGTCCACTGTTGCTACTGCCACCCACTTTAGCATGACCCTACAAATATGGCTTGAATCCTCCATGAATCGAACCTTTGTGAAAAATAGGGGTTTCACTCAGAACCAGATTAAAATCAAAGTAACCAGAGCAAATATTTCAGATAAAATGAGCAGAATACAACTAGGTCAACATGAATATTGACAGAAACGGTATTTTTTTTCGAATAGCACCATCTTTCTAAAATGTACTGCATAAGTACTAATTATATAAAATGTACACCAGCTCACTACTTTGAAAAAAAATGTACTAAAAAGAGTACAATTGTACTACCGGTGGCAACCCAGCCACCAACTCGCCAGACGCCAGGGGCCAATGACTGAACTTATTCTGCTACTTCGTCTTGAGATGTTGTGGCCGTTGTGGGTGTCGATCAAGTAACGTCATCGCTCGTCCAACATTTTGAAAAGTCCGAACGCGATTTGGCGGTAGACACTGTAGCACCACTCACCAGATCACACTTCACCTCACCAAGTATCCCAGTCGGGTCTTTCTTCTTCAAGAAAGAATCTGTGCAATGTGCAATCACGTAAACAGTACTGGTACGACTGGTACCAGGGGCGTCGCAAAGGGGGGGGAGGGTGCTGCACCCCCCCACCTTTTTGAGATTCGGTAAAAGGGCCGGAGAATCAGTACTGTTGGATATATTTCCGGGGATTCGGTAGTTATACAGAATCCTAAATAGGCTATCTGTACAAATCTCTTCGGTATAACGATCGGGATTCGGTATAATTGCCAGTATTCGGTAGTTATCACGAATTTGGTGAGAGAATTTACTGAAATCATTTGGTAGTTTTTCGATGCCGGAACTATTATGTATATTTATGGAGATTCCATGGTTACAGAAAATCCCGAATAAGCCATTCGTTCAAAATTATTCGGTATCATGACTGGGATTCTGTAATTTGTTCAGTACAATTTCCAGGTTAACCACGAATCCTGACTTTGCTCCAGTTTCGACGAAAGTATACCGAATATGAATATTGTTCGGTAGTCTTTCTATACCAAAACAATTCGGTATAATAACCGGGATCAGGGGCGTCCCGAGGGGGGGTGTCGGGGGGGGGTGCTGCACCCCCCCCAGAAAGCCTGTGGGAAAAAAATTCCGGTAAATTTTGACTGGTGCGGCGAAGCCGCGCCAGTTGAAATATGTCAATTTCACCCGAACTTGATGATTTTTAGGGAATCTACCGGATTATTGCTCAGGGAACATACCGGATTTTGCTCAGGGAATCTACACTAAATCTTTCACAAGGAATCTACCGGAATTTGTCTCATGGAATCTACGGGAATTTACCCATCGGAATCTACGAAATCCGGCTCAGGGAATCTACCGGAATTATTGCGAAATCTTTCACAAGGAATCTACCGAAACTTGTCTCAGGATCCTACCGGAATTTCCCTCTGATAATCTACGAAATTCGGCTCAGGGAATCTGCCGGAATTTGTGCCAAATCTTTCGCAAGGAATCTACCGGAACTTGTCTCAGGGAATCTACCGGAATTTACCCTCGGAATCTAAGAAATTCGGCTCAGGGAATCTACCGATTTTATTGCGAAATCTATCACAAGGAATCTACTGGAACTTGTCTCAGGATCCTACCGGAATTTACCTCTGGGAATCTACGAAATTCGGCTCAGGGAATCTACCGGAATTTGTGCCAAATCTTTCAGAAGGAATCTACCGGAACTTGTCTCAGAGAATCTACCGGAATTTACCCCTCGGAATCGACGAAATTCGGTTCAGGGAATCTACCGGATTTTGCTCATGGAATCTACGCTAAATCTTTCACAAGGAATCTACCGTAATTTGTCTCAGGGTATCTACCAGAATTAACCCACGGAATCTACCACAATTCGGCTCAGGGAATCTACCGGAATTGGTGCGATATCTTTCACAAGGAACCTACCGCAAATTGTCTCAGGGAATCTACGGGAATTTACCCCGTGGAATTTACGAAATTCGGGGAATCTACCGGAATTTGTGCGAAATCTTTCACAAGTTAATCTACCGGAACCTGTCTCGGGGAATCTACCGGAATTCACCCCATGAAATCAACCAGAATTCGGCTCAGGGAACCTACCGGATTTTGCTTATGGAATCTACGCTAAATCTTTCACAAGGAATCTACCGGAAGTTGTCTCAGGGAATCGACCCGAATTTACCCCACTGAATCTACCAGAATTCGGCTCAGGGAATCTACCGGAATTTTGCCGGAATCTGTGCGATATCTTTCACAAGAAATCTACCGCAACTTGTCTCAGGGAATCTACCGTAGTTTATCCTACAGATTCTACCGGAACTCGGCTGAATCTAAATCCGAAAAGCGTCGACAGTTTTCTCAACTCCTTTCCGGTGATACGGGTGAACCGAGAAGAGTTAAAAAACGAATTAGCCTTATTTCGATATGATGGAGAAAGTCGCCGGGAGAGCCTCGAAACAAACAAAAAGTTTGAAGATATATTCGAGGTCTCTCGTCAACTGAAAGACGTCTTACCACTAGTATGGAAAGCGTTCAAGCTGGCTAAGACAATCCCTGTTATCTCAGCAAAAGGATAACGAATTTTGACAAGATGAAGCTGGTTAAGACCACCTTGCGTTCAACAATCATGGCTGACCAGCGTCTTGTCATCGTCTAGGAAACAGATCTGGTTGATGAGTGTGAAATTGGATGTGTGTGGACAAATGGAAAATGGTTAAAGCGCGACGAATAAATCTGCAGGGTATGTTAAATGTCAGATTTTTGTTTGTATTAAGTGTTAACAAGCCTTTTGGGATCCCAAAACGTAAGTGGAGGGATCCCTATGACATCGCAAAAGTTGTCCGTCTGCCCGTCTATCAGCACGATAACTCTCGAAGGGAAAGAGATATTTTGATGAAACTTGGTGTGATGATTGTTCGAGTCAAGGAAAAGGTCGAGTTCGTAAATGGGCCCGATAGCTGCATATTTAGGGGAGGGGGAGGGATTTCAAACTAAAGGGCGAAAAATATATTTTAACAGGCAGTAAGATAGTCGATTAAGGGATAAGACGACATGCTGAACACCGAATATGAAAACCGTTTTCTCGCCGTACAAGTAGTTCACCCGGAATCCGGTCAAACCGGAAAGTTTGTTAAAACTAAATGTTTTATCTGAAGTTGGTTAGATGTACGATATAGTGGTAAGGGGACATGCTGAATCCGAATATGAACAAGATTTTCTCGTCAGACAAGTAGATCGTCCGGAATCCGGTCAAAACCGGAAAATTTTTCAAAAATAAAAGTTTAATCTGAAGGTGATTAGATGTTCGATTTACGAATAGGGAAACATGCTGAATCCGAATATGAAAATTATTTTCTCGCAGGACAAGTAGATCGCCTGGAATCCGGCCACAACCGGAAAATTTGTTGAAAGTAACAGTTTTATATGGATTTCATTAGGTGTTCGGTTTACGGACAAGAAGACATGCTGAATTCGTGTATGACAATCATTTTCTACTTGGACGCATAGTTCGCCACGAATCCGGCTGAAATCAGAAAATGTGTTAAAAGTTTAAGTTTTATCTGAAGTTGACTAGAAGTTCGACATAGGAGTAAGGAGATACGCTGAATCCGTTTCTGAACTTCAGTTTTTGCAAGACAAGTATTACGCCCGGAATCCGGCTGAAACCGGAAATTTGGCAGAAGTAAGGCAGGAACTTTTGTCGAAGAAGGTATGACGCAGGCTCAGGGGCGTCCCGAGGGGGGGGGGGGTGGGGGGGTGCAGCACCCCCCCCCAGAAGGTCTGGGGGAAAAAATTCCGGTAAATTTGACTGGTGCGGCGAAGCCGCGCCAGTCAGAATTTGTCAAATTCAGCTGAAGTTGATGATTTTTATGGAGTCTACCGGATCATTGCTCAGGGCATCTACCGGAATATTGCTCAAGGAATCTAACGGAACTTGCCTCAGGAAATTTACTGGTGGATATGGATCAGGGGATCTACCGGACTTCGCCTCACCGAATCTACTAGAATTTTGGAATCTACCGGGATTTTGCTTAGGGAATCTACCGGAATTTTCCTCAGAGAATCTACCGGAATTTTGCTCAGGGAATCTACCGGAATTTGCTTTGGGAATCTACCGGAATTTTGCTCAGGGAATCTGCCGGAACTTGTCTCAGGGAATTTACTGGAGGATGGATTCGGGGATCTACCGGATTTCGCCCAGCGGAATCTGTTAGAATTTTGGAATCTACCGGAATTTCGCTCAGGGCATTTACCGAAATCTTGCTCAAGGAAACTACCGGAACTTGTCTCAGGGAGTTTACTGGAGGATGGATTAGGGTATCTACCGGATTTCACCCGACGGAATCTACTAGAATTTTGGAATCTGCCGGGATTTTACTCGGGGAATCTACCGGAATTTTGCTCAGGGAATCTACCGAAATTTTGCTCAGGGAATCCACCGGAATTTTGCCTCAGGGAATCTACCGGAAGTTTGTCAGGGCATTCACCGAAATCTTGCTCAAGGAATCTACCGGAACTTGTCTCAGGGAATTCTACTGGAGGATGGATTAGGGGATCTACCGGATTTTGCCCAACGGAATCTACTAGAATTTTGCAATCCAGCGGGATTTTGCTCAGGGAATCTACCGGAATTTTGCTCAGGGAAAATACCGAAGTCTTTCTCAAGGAATCTATCGGAACTTGTCTCGGTGATTTTACTAGAGGCTGGATCTGGGAATCTACCGGACTTTGCTCCATAGAATCAACCAGAATTTGGCTCAGGGAATCCACTGGAATTTTGTTGCTTACCGGATAAGTATAGATTCACAGCTTACCAGGATGAACCCGGCACATAACTTACCAGAGTAATTCTTGGAGACAGACAACATTGCGCGACGAGTGACGAGTACATTTATCGAGCGATTCCGGTTATCTCCTAAGTTTCTGTAGCTTTCAAGAATTAGGAAACCTTCTGAAATCCATCATTCTCAACTACAAATACTGTTCCAGGAATAATATCACGGTACCGCCTACTTCAGTTTCGACAGCTTTCTCGACTCCCTTCCGGTGAAAAGCCGAGAAGAATTCAACGAGCCTTGTTCCGACATGATCTCAAATGTCGCAAGGAGAGCCTCGAACCAAACAAAAAGAAAATGTTCGAAGTTTTTCGTGAACTGAAAGATGTTTTACCACTAGTATCGAAAGCGTTCAAGCTGGCCAAGACAATCCATGTTATCTCAGAAAAAGGGGAAAGACTTTTTATTAAGCGTAGTGTTGTTCACCACTTTGCGTTCAACATTGGCTGACCAACGTCTGTTACTAATCGCATGTGAAACCGAACTAGTTGTCGATTGTGAAATTGGATGTGTTGTGAACAAATGGAAAACGCGACGAATACATGTGTAGGGTGGGTTGAAGGTCGAAGACTTATTAGTATTAAGTGACAATCTTAAAGTTTAACCGAATAGGCGTGAGGTCCAGCAGGTCTAGTAACATCTCACCTATTCACTTAAATATTTCTGAAAACCTGATAAAAATGCGTTTCTTTCATTTCTCCTTTATCCAGGGATAGTCGATTTCATAGAACGAACTTCTGCTTTCGGATTTGTCATACCTCTATGTACTGTCCCTCTACGCTTGAAATATTTACCAACTAGAAATGTAAGCCGTTGCCGAAAAATAAAATAAAAATTGAGGTTCATTGCAAGACATATCCTACAATCATTTTCCTACTTTTCTACAGGCGTAACTTCTCCGGTGTCGCATCTATCGTCCTGGAAATGCAGGTTTTTTTAAAGTTTAAAATCTCAGCGTCTGGATGAGTTTGGTTTGTCATGCAAGCAGCGAACGCTTTAACGAAAATACAAAATCTCTCAGATGTGTCAAAATATTTCAGTATTCAAATATCAGACTGAAAAATAAGCTGAATCTTAAGTAAAACTTCACCGAACCTATTTTTGTTTGTTTGTATAACATATTAGAACTCAGAAAACAACAGTAGGCCTATGCTAGAGTTTCCGCAGAGATGTTCATTACGGAGACATTTCGGCTAAAACCTGGAAAAATTCCGGCAAAACTTCGAAAAATTCCGGTAAAATTCTGAAGCCGCACCCCCCTATCAGGAAGGTGTCGGGACGCCCCTGCGCAGGCTACAGGGGTAAACACACACGCTGAATCCATATTTGAACTTGGTCTTCTCAGATGATTACCATTTGCCTTAATCTGTTTCTAAATTTATTAGTAAGGTGCGCAAGGAGTCTGACGAAGACTGGACCTCTATAAGACCCAATTGTCTGGATCAAATATTACATTTTTGGGATCCCATCGAAACTTTTGGTCTTTTTTTTTGTTCGCTCTTGTTACAATACATAATCGAAGTCAGAACAAAACAGTATTCACGAGTTTTTGAAATTCCGGTAAAACCTCGAAAAATTCCGGTGGAATTCTGAAGCTGCACCCCCCCGATCAGGAAGGTGTCGGGACGCCCCTGACCGGGATACGGTAGTTATACAGAATGCCGAACATGCTAGTGGTATAAACTTATGGTCGCAGACAAAAGGGACGATCTGTGATATCATCGATAGTCCTTACTTTTATTTTAGATCCCAAAAAGAAAATATAATCATAAATATTTCGAAAATTCCGCTTGCAGCACTTTTCGTAATATTCTCTACTTTGTGGAAGGGCGCGTCATTTGACGGGGGTTTTAAGCCAGTTTTAGGATTGAGATTTCGAAACAGTAGAAGCTAGAATTTGGATGGAAATTAAATTTAGCCGGAAAAAGCAAAAAAATTTCGCCTGCGGCGCTCACTTTATGTGATTATGGGTAGTGTACTGACTAAACTACAGTTGCTGCTGCTGCCGGAACGTCGTTCCATCCGGTTTCTGGAACTTCTTAGATTCTCGGTATTTAATCAACGGTAAATGATAGAATATGTAAGAGAAGCAGTTAAATTTTAGCCTACAGAAAAAAGTGGATTTCGAAAATTTTTGCCTGCGGCGTTCGATATAATTTTCTATTGGCTATAACAGATAGAGCTATTGCAATCATGCCCGGCAATATATTCTCCACGTGGGCTTCGCCAAAACGCCGCCTAATAGTTGGCTTATCGTCTTTCATGCTGCCCTTTGTTGTTTCTGTTCCATAATTTAAAACTCGAATTCTTAGTTCTAGTATTCGGTAAAAAATTTGAAAGATTCGGTAAAATTTTGGCTCTGCACCCCCCCCCCCCCCACCGAAAATGCACTTGCGACGCCCCTGACTGGTACAGCCTACTAGAAGAATTCAACCTTCAAGAACCCCCGCTGCCCGCTGCTCTGCACTCGATTTTGTCAAACTTCAGCTGGTCCTGAGATTTTAAGTTCCAATCCCTTTTCAACATAGATTTCGAGATCACTCAAGAGCGAAGCGCCAGCGCCCTCGGCTTGACCATAGGTGAGAAGGGCCCACGCTTGGCATTTTGGTCTCAGAAATTCTTGTGAACCATCTCTAAAATCTGTTTTTCGAAAACCAACAACACCAGCAACTCCCAAAATCTGCTCCCTTTTTGGGATCCCAAAACGTAAGTGGAGGGATACCTATGACATCGCAAAAATGTCCGTCTGTCTGTGAGCACGATAACTCTCGAAGGGAATGAGATATTTTGATGAAACTTGGTGTGAGGATTCATTGAGTCAAGGGTAAGGTCAAGTTCGTAGATGGGCTATGTAGCTCTACATTTAGGGGTGGGGGAGGGGGTTCAAATTAAGGGACAAACAAAATATTTTTAAACAGCTAATGTTATAGTCGATTATGGGGTAAGAAGGCATGCTGAACACGATGGTGGAAACCATTTTGTCGCCGGACAAGTAGTTCGTCCGGAATCCGGCAAAAACCGGAAAGTTGGTTAAAAATAAAAGTTTCATTTGAAGTTGATTAAATGTTCGATTTAGGGGCAAGAAGACATGCTGAACACTTATGTGAAAAGTATTTTCTACCCGTACAACTAGTTCGCCCGGAACCCGGCTAAAACCGGAAAATTTGTTAAAAGCAAAAGTTTTGTTTGAAGTTGATTAGGTGACAGATTTAGGGGTAAGAAGATACGCTGAGTCTGTATATGACAATAATTTTTCACCCGGACACATAACTCGTCCGGAATCCGGTTTAGCCGGATTTTTTTTTATAAGTTAAAATTTGATTGGATGTTCTTTATACGGATAAGCGCTGAATTCGCTTCTGAACTTTCTTTTTTTTCTGGACAAGTAGCCTATGGTAGCTCGTTCGGGATTCGGCCGAAACCGGAAATTTGGCAGAAGTAAAGCAGGTAGTTTCGATCAGTATCGTCAAAATAGATATGGCTTGTATAGGTATATCTGAACTTGAGTTTTGTGCAAAACCGGTCGGCACAAAGATCGTAACTGTCTGCATCAAATATTCAATTTTTGGGATCCCATCGGAATCTTTGGTCTTGTTTATAATCGGAGCAATCGCCGTCCTTAGGGAGTTCGCGAAAATAGTTCCTGGGACAAACAAAACGAGGAAACTTCCTTTGTGGGAGTCCCCGGGGAACGGCAAGAATACGCCTGAAGTTCAGCATAGATTGGTCAGATCAAGATTCGCCACTTTCTCGATACCAGGACAAACGGTGAACCATTTTCTGTAGGCAGTGTCTATCGTTCCTGAACCTGGAACTGATACCTCAAATGCTACAAGTACTTGAACGGTAGAGTATTCTACGACACAGCAGCTAGTAGCACTCGACCACTCGAGTAACAAGGGCCATGGGAGCTATAGTACTCAACAAGTCGAGGAATCGAACCTCCAGTCGCTATTAGTACTAGACTGGTCGAGGAGTTGTATTTGACCATATGGATCTTAGAGCCAAAAAGAAACGGGTCGAGTAATTTCTACCATAGGAGCTATCTGTCTTCGACCACACAAATGAAATCCGTAAAGTTGTAAGGTCGAGTAACCAACCCCCCAGAAACTAATAGTACTCGACCGTATAAATGGTTCAGTAGGTCGAGTGTTCATAACAGTGTCGGCTTTTAGTACTCGACCTAAAAAGGAGGATAGATGAGTCGAGTATTTGACGTCCGAGCACCCCTTACTAATAGGAGGTCAAGTATCAAGTATTCAGGGCGGCGGCGGTAACGGAAGGTCGAGTGTTAAAGATGGTGGTAGCTTCCCGCTGAAAAATTTGTAGCCTGCGTAGTTGTATGATAGTTGTACGAAAAAGTTGCATGTATTGACATGTAATAGTAAAGAATACTACCATTTATAGACCTAATCCAAACATTCTGTTTACCTTCTCTTAGGGATCGCATGCCATGGGTTTGTTTAGATTTGAACTCGATTGCCGAGTTGCTGTTTTGGCTCGAGAAAAAACCCATGCACAACGTCTTCTTTTCTAGATGGCGGAATTTTCCAGGATTGATTAGCAAAGAATTATAAGACCTAACTGATAATTTTTGTATGTCTTCAAAGGTAGCAAACTGGTTTTGGTTTTATAATTTATTTGTATTTGTAATAAACAGTCGGAGCATTAGATGGAAATTATTATTTTGACCCTTGGCTCCCTACGTGCCATAACAGCTATCCGGGATAATCGGCTGAGATTTAGTCCAGAAAGAGTTATTTCAAACCTAGGAAATTTGGTGTTTTTTTTTTAATTTGCTCATTGTTTTACGGTGTTTTTAGTGGTTTTGAACATTCATAGTGACAGTAGGGATGGTTAGCATTGTGTGTGTGATAGAAAGACCATTTTTTGTGGCCCGCTTTAATGTGACTCCAGTAGCATCCTGTCTTGCTATAGTGGCATCCAGTCTTGTTAATAGTAGCATGTAGTAGAATGCAGTAACACTGTAGGTTCATACGGCAGTTCATTCGGTTCATTCAGTTCGCACGGCATGCTACTTTTCCGTACAACTTCATACTACTATTTCCAAATAAATTTTTCATCGGGTTGTCCACTACTTCCTACTCCAACTACAATCGATTACTTGACGTTTTAAAGGGGGCATATCATAGCCATTCATAGGTCAAGTATTTGACGTCTCAGCCTCAGCAGCCTAGTATAATAACTGGAGGTAGAGTATTGAAGATGGTGATAGCTCTTAGCACTCGACCTGATTAAAGGAGTTATATCATAAGCATTCTAGCACTTGCAACGTCTAGAAACCCCAAACCAAGACCCGAGATAAAGCCACGACTCGATCCGACCGCTGGGTCATCTAGCGGCACAGGTCGGAAGCGCCCGATATGGGGAGGTTGAGATCATAGTTTGACTATGGATCTAACAAAATGTTTTTATTGTATTAGGTATATGGAAAATTTGTAGAAAAATCAAACTAATTATTTGTATTATCGATTTCTCTAAGTATTTTTTTTTCTGTTTTTTCTTGTTAATTCCCGTAAGTCCAAAGAATTAAGGATATAAACTAGATCACAATAAACAAACGCCATAAATTTTACTAAATTCGTTATAGTGATTTCTTGAAGATTCTGCAACTGAGCTAAATAATATTCAGCTTCCTATATAAAAAAATTTCAAACTGGCCGATGATTTCTTCTTCCTACATATCTAAACGTCCACAGTGGGATATATTTAGTTGTTTTAATCCTCTTACATGCCACTCGATCTTCTCGAAGGATTTAGTAATATTTTAACCAGCGTCAGGAGATCAATAAATAGTTAATTAGCAATGGCGGATTGGCGTTCAGGAGAGAATTGTGTTCGAGTATTTGTGGATAACATTGGCTGCGGTGAGGATTTTGGGGAAAACAAAGGTAACACTGTGTTCGTAAAATTCCGACCCATCGAATAATGATGGTGTCTTCCACCTTCTCTGCCCACATGAATCAAAGACTTTAACGGTGACGTGGGAGGTGAATCTACTTCGCGAATGGAACGTGGACTCGGCAAGTCAGCGAGATGTTGTGAAGGTACAACGACTTTCCGTTTGTTGTTGGGCTCGGCGAATTTTCGTTTTGCATTTAGGAAAGCAAACCCGTGAGAACGCCAGGATCACCCTTTGATCGTCTATTCAAGGCATTATTGACATTAGGTCGAGTACAAGCAGCTGCTTGGACGCCGAACACTCGACCTATCAATTTTTCTTTTTTTTTCATCTTAAAAACAGTAGATTTTTCTGAAAATAGCTGGTAATTGCCTTGCCCCTCCCCCAAACTTTTCGGCTGGTACCATCTCTGATAAACAGTTCACATTACTTAACTCGGTTCTTTTTGGTACGGGTATTTCTTCGTAAAAAGCGGATAATACTATGAGTTTCACTGAAGCAGTGCACTGGGGTTAGTCGAAATAACTGAAATAGATATTTTCATGATATAGGCTACTGAAAAAGTAAACAAAAAAACAACTACTGTCAAACACTGACTTCGCGTTTCTTCCTGATTTCATTTCTTGGCAGCCCAAATAGAATTGTGGGGTCATGAACACACCGCTGGATGACCTGAGAACGACCAGGTTCGATTTCACCAGGGACGAATAACTTCACACTAGGAATTAATTCCGACCCTTGCTTTGGGACAAACGGGGAAACTGAGAACTGTCGCTCGGGCTTCTGCACGTTAACTGAGCAATCTGCCGAGCAGAGGCGTTACTAGCGAAAATGTTTTTTTTTTTTGGGGGGGGGGGGGGGGGGGGGCAAGGAATTTATCGACTGGCTGGTAATTTTTCCCGACTGTTTTTGCAGAAAAAACGACTGTTTTTGCAGAAAAAACGACAGTTGCGAAAAAATTGACTGATTTTCAGGAAAAAACGACTGTTTGACGAAAAATCGACTGTTTTAATGAAAAAAATCAACTGATTTGGCGAAAAATGGTGGCGCTTCGCGCCGACTCGGTTATTTTTTATAGACTAGCCGACAACATTGGGGGGGGGGGCGTCCCCTCCCCCCCCCCCCACCGATCGTGATTCGTGACGCCCCTGCTGTCGAGAGTAAGAAGGAGAGTGGATTCAAAAATGTTCGCCAAATTCCACTAAATGGGGAATTTGTACCTCATAAAAGTAAAAAAAAAAAATCATGTCCGAGATTACTTTGAAGCACACATCGCACTATTTACTGCTTATGTAGTAAAAGCAGTAAATTGCTTTTTACTGCTTAAAAAGCAATAAAAATGTTATTCAAAAGTTTGAATAACTTTTGAATAAATAGTTATTCAAAACTATTTGTCTACCGTAAAACTCTCCACTACTGTAAAAACGCTCTGCTTATTTTAAATTTTCCACGGCTTTGACTGTTTTACCCTTTCCCGGACCCACTGACTTCCAGCAAAAACAGATAACCGGTTTTATGCAGCAAAAGCATGATACTCGAACACTCGTCGGGGAGAACAATGCGCATGGCAACTAGTGAATAGCAAAGATTAGTGAGGTGTCATTAGCGGGTTCAGAATGTAAATTTGGGTCTCCAGGACTAAGAATCGATAAATGCAGTTACGGAAGTACGTTGCATTGGTATTACAGGTACGACGGGTCCTTCAATGACGGTAAAAGACAGGATAAGGACAATAATTGTACTACACTTTATCCGTGTACTGACAGCGTCTGTGATACGTGGCGGACTGGAGGAAATGGCAAATCCCATGGGCTACATAAATATGCAATGAAAATAAGAATTATAGGTTGCACTGTAAAAAAAAATCTTGCAGTATTTGCTACTGGGATTACTCTTGTCTTTATTGAGATAAGATTACCCCTAATTCGGATTAATTTTTTCCCAATAAAGATAAGATTAATCCCGTAGCAAATACTGCATCCTTTTTATAACGCAAACTTTTTACAGTGTGGCTAAGAAGGATAAGAAAATCAAAGTATATGGAATAGTGCAAAAATAGAGCAGGAATGAAACAGCGACTGGATGGCAATTAAAGCAAGCTATTTTTTTTTTATTTCTGCTGCACGATGAAATGCAAACCTAGAACTTGAAAATATCATGTAGCCTAATCCTATTACTGTTACCCCGGCATCTGGAGCACATGTTCGGCAGGTGAGGATTGCATGCCAGACGGGCCTGGTTTTAGGGCCAAGCCTGGGATTCTCGCTAACTCTTGGAAAAAAGAATTTTAGACCAAAATAAAAGATGACGTTGGTTTCAACAACGAACACACTAGATCAAGGTTACCTCAAAGCGGCACCGTGATCATTTTTTATTCTAACATTCTACTCCGACTTTTTAACTTTTTGTGGAACTAAACTTTTTCATTTTAACGGCTTAGAACAACTTACATCAGCACAAATTTCAAAACTTGAGAGAAAACATCAAATTTAAAATCAAAATATCCGCAACAATTGAGAGAACGTCCGCGCCGTACTTTCAGATTTTTTCGAAAAATGGCTCGCCTACAAAATCCAAAAGACGAAACTGTGCTCTGCCGATCGTCGTGGACCCTTCTCCCCTACTAAAGGTGTTTTTGACATATGGCTTATGGGTGATGCTTCTCGCTCTCCATGGGGCTCAGTGTCTCAATCGTGAAGTTATTTCGGGATTTTGGGCAATTTTCCCAGTTTAAACCGTTTCCCAAGTTAAATAGTGCGAGCACACGACCAGGATCGGGAGCTCCCGGACTGGAGTTGCCCGGATTTTCGACACCATCATCACTACTACATGGAAAAAAAAAATCAACTTGATGATGAAAGTGCAGGAAATCCGGCCGGGAAATCCTGGTCGTTTGTTGGCACTTTTAACAAGATATGGATTGATTTCCTGCCAGGAAACTGTGGTCATGGATGATCGCAATCCATTTCCTGTCCACAAGACCTAAGATCGTATATTACCACTGCTTCCGAAAGTAAAATAATGTTTGTAATCAAAACTTATCACAGCACAGAAAATCATCAAGTCGGTTTTCATCTTGGCAGAAATTCGACAGTTCCTGAAGCAGTTTCGACTGATTCGGATCTTCGCAAGATGGCGGCTTCCTTTTAGGGAACATGTAGTTAGTCGCCCACAGAAACCCTGCCTGGAAAGAAAAAGTTCTCTTTGTGTTGGTGAACATGAAGACATAGGTTATTTTTAAGCCGGTGCCAAGTTCAGTTTAATTCAGTTCAGTTTATTTTACGACCTAAATACATTCAACTATGATGCCAGTACCCGCCCCAAAAAAGGTACAAAAAAGCACTTGCAATTGGGCGGATACATAAAACTCATTTCCTAACTAATAATTAACGGAAGAGCTTTCGGATCTCCGTAGGAAGATTTTCGGTGGGGATATCCCGATACTTCCCGACATTCTGAAGTGCACTTCCGCCCAGCTGATAAGCAAGATTTGTAGGTTTGTGTATAGTTACATATTTTATGTTAATATGTTAATATCTCATCCAGACGATTTGGTCCTGTCTTCTCCAGACTCCTGCATTTTTACTACAAACATTCAGAGACAGATTAAGGCCGAATAGCTAATCATCTGGGAAAACCAAGTTCAGATATGGATTCAGCATGTGTGTTTACAGCTAGAAGTCATATTTGTTTTGACGAAACTGATCGAAACTTTCGAGAACTACTTATCCGACAAAATAACAAAGCTCAAAAACGAATTCAGCGTATCTCCTTACCCCTATATCGAACATGTAATCAACTTCAAATAAAGCTTTAACTCATGACAAATTTTCCGGTTTCAGCCGGATTCCGGGCGAACTATGCGTACAACAACGATTGTCACATATGGATTCATCATCTCTTCTTACCCCTAAATCGGAATCTAATCAACTACAAATCAGACTTTTGCTTTTAACACATTTTCCGGATTTGGCCGGATTCCGGGCGAACTACTTGTCCGGCGAGAAAAGGATTTTAATAATCGTGTTCAGCATGTCTTTCTACCCCTAAATCGAACATCTAATCAACTTCAAACAAAACCTTTGCTTTTAACAAATTTTCTGGTTTTGGCCGGATTCCGGGCGAACTACTTGTCCGGCGAGAAAATGATTTTCATAATCGTGTTTAGCATGTCTTTTTATCCCTAAATCAAACATCTAATCAACTTCAAATAAAACTTTTACTTTTAACAAACTTTCCGGTTTTGGCCGGATTCCGGTCGAACTACTTGTCCGGCGAAAAAATGGTTTTCCCCATCTTGTTCAGCGTGTATTCTTACCCCAGAATCGACTATCACATTAGCTGTTTAAAAATATTTTGCTGCCCCTTAATTTAAACCCCTCTCCCCCACCCCTAACTGTAGGGCTACAAAGCCCATCTACGAACTTGACTTTAATCTTGACCCAAGAATCCTCACACCAAGTTTCATCAAAATATCTCATTCCCTTCGAGAGTTATCGTGCTTACAGACGGACGGACGGACAACTTTTGCCATGTCATAGGTATCCCTCCACTTACATTTTGGGATCCCAAAAAGAACATTAACTTGATTCACGCTGACGACCTTTTGCGGACATTCTTTCTTATTGATGCTGGTTAGCTTGTTCATGTTGGTTTGTTAGTTTGTTTGTTGCTGTTTTTTCGTTATTTATCGTTTTGTTTCTTTCATAATACTCCGTATTTTCTGTTTAATACTTTACGGGTAATAAAGTTCATTCATTCATTCCTTCATTCATAACTAGTACAACATGATAACCATCAGTAAAGTCCTCCTTCGTGAGGCCGAAGGAGTAGAACCCGAGGCTAAGTCTTTCAGAAGTAAAAGACTTCGTACCAGGACGTGATAGGTGGGGTTGGGGATGAAATAATTCCTTACGACCAAGAGCCTGAAACTTGCATGGAGGAAATTTAAATCGATCATCAGCGTCATCTGAGACAAACATCTACTAACGATATACACTTTTCTCAAGTGACCCGACTTAACATTCAATAAAGTACAGGTTTCTTTAAATGGTTGATTCTGGTCAAGTTACCAGGCTCTTGTGTACTTTCTCAATAGGGCCAATCCGCGGCCGATCTGGAAATCAGATGCCGGATTGGCCCGAATAACGATAACAAAACCAAAGGTTTCGATGGAATCCAAAAAATCTAATATATGATCCAGACAATTGGGTCTTGTCTTCACCAGATCCAGTCTTCGGCAGGCTAATCATCAGAGATACCGCTATAAGCCATCTCTATTTTGAAGAAACTGACCGAAACTTCCTGCTTTACTTCTGCCAAATTTCCGGTTTCGGCCAAATTCCGAGCAAACTAATTGTCCAGCAAAAAGAGAAAATTCAGAAACGAATTCAGCGTATATCCTTATAAACAACATCTAATCAACTTCAAATAAATTTCCGGTTTTGGCCGGATTCCGGTCGAACTAGTTGTCCGGGTAGAAAATGCATTTCAAATAAGTGTTCAGCATGTCTACTTACCCCTAAACCGAACATTTAATCAACTTCAAATGAAGCTTTTACTTTTAACCAATTTTCCGGTTATTGCCGGATTCCGGGCGAACTACTTGTCGGACGAGAAAACGTTTTGCATATTCTTGTTCAGCATGTCTTCTTACCCCATAATCGACTATCACATTAGCTGTTTAAAAATATTTTGTTTGCCCCTTAATCTGACCCCCCTCCCCCACCCCTAAATGTAGGGCTACAAAGCCCATCTACGAACTTGACCTTACCCTTGACTCAAAGAATCCTCACACCAAGTTTCATCAAAATATCTCATTCCCTTCGAGAGTTATCGTGCTTACAGACGGACGGACGGACAGACGGACAACTTTTGCGATGTCATAGGTATCCCGCCACTTACGTTTTGGGATCCCAAAAATTGCGTTTTTGCAGACACCATGGTATCTGATACCAAAGTCAAAAGCCGTTTTTCAAGTTACCGTGGTATCTGGCCAATTACCGTGGTACCCGATATTGAGATGATCGTGGTACCTGATGTCTCGGACACATGATCATGGTCGGGCTCCCAGACTGGAATTCCTGCCCGGACTTTCAGCACCATCATCACTTCTATCTGGAAAAGTTGGGATTTTTTTTAACTGGATGATGAAAGTGAAGAAAATCCGTCCGGAAATCCATATCGTGTGTTCGCACTAGGAAAAAGTCGTCTCACTTTCATCATCATCAACACAAGAGCCTAGGTTTTTGTGATGTGGGTAGATGTCTGTATTTCTTTTGGGCTGACTTTATAAGCGCAAAGTCGGCAATTGTTGTTTTTGCAAAGTCACCCTAGTATCAGATACCACAGTAACTGCAAAAACGAAAAAATGCAGATCCATCAGTTACCGTGGTACCAGATACCATGGTATCTGCAAAACGCAATTAAAGTTCATAAACTCACTAGATTATCTGCACATGAATGTCGCACCCGCCTCTAGGGAGACACGTGCAAACTCTACATACTTACTGGAATGGTAACTCCATGACGCTCGAGGTTTGCTAGTCCACTATTTGCTCTGGTAGCAGAATTTCGGAAAGCCAATGGCGATTCTTCCCGAAGCGAGAAACCGGCAGAATGATTCCGGGGGATCTTACCGGATTCATTTCCGGAGCCGGATTCCCTGTCAAGGATGTGCGGCAACATCAAAAACGCAGACCCGCTAGAGTGGACGTACTGGAAATGCAGTCGGCGGGAGCTGGACGATTCGAAAACGCACGGCAGAAAACCGAAGTGGTGGGCGATCGCGTCGTGGATGAGCCACATGCGCTGCAAGTCACACGCAGTTGAATATTCTGCAAAACATAATAATTATCAGTCAAGCCGGATTACCGAGAAACTACATACTGAACTGGCTTAAAATGTAGTTCGATGCAATATCCGGATTCATATAATCCGCTCAATGCTGCCCGGATGGATTCCGGACGAAATTACAAATTTGTCGGTTCCGGCCGAAAAATTCGGATCGGAAAGAGTAAAGCCTTACTACAAAATCCGAGCACAGTATGAATTTCACAATCAGAGCTGATTTTTGCAGACGCATCAACAAACAAGAGCTGAAAGCTCATATGGCACTTGTAAGAACAGTTAGCATGTTTGTCAGATACGGTTTGCAGTTTTCAAGGCTGGATCTCTCTCCCGATATTCATTTCATCAGAAAATGGGCTTGATCTCGTAACAAATGGCTATACCACTCATTGACAATTGTTTCTTCCTCCAAACGATGATCGGATCGGGGGAGGGACTATTTTTAAGCCAATCTGATAGAGTCGCTAACATGCCTACTAAGTTTCACGGTCATAGCACATCTGGAATTACCCTAACTCGTGATCATCGGAATTGTGGAAAACCCCTCCCAACCCCCCCCCCCCCCCACACTGTGAAACAATCCGGTCCTGTTTTTGTCAATAATGTATCTACGGCTTAGGCATGTTCTTACTTCCAAATCCCATCCCGATCTCTCGACTCAAAGCATTTCACGAGATTCCCGGCCCACCCCCAAAGTCATCAGATCCATTCCAAAATTGAAATTGATCATCTGAGACACTTGCTCTTGACACTTGACCCTCCAACCCCTTCTACTGTGACACGATCCGGTCTGAGACACTGTTCTTCACAATTGTCAAGTTTCATGCATGTCCGATTATCCGTTCCAAAGTTATGAATGTTACTAGTTTCCGGATTCCCCATCCATCCACTCCCCCCGCGATGGCTGGATCGGGGAAGTGTTTGTTTTTACGTTAATCTTTAGTAATTCCAAGTAATTCCAGATCCTTCCACTTCCCCCATGATCATCGGATCGGGAAAGGAACTATTTATATGTCTGCCAAGTTTCATGGTACTAGTACATCTGGAAGTACCCTAACTCGTGATCACCGGAAATCCGGGAAAACCCCCTCCAACCCCCTCTACTGTGACACGATCCGGTCTTGTTTTGTCAATAGAGTAGCTACGGTTAATGCTTGTTTTTCCCTTCAAGTCCCATCTCATCCCTCGACCCTAAGCATTTCACAAGATTTCCGGTCGCTCCCTCTACCCCCCCCCCCCCCCCCCCCCCGAGTTTTCAGATTCGGTCCAGATTTGAAATCGAAAATCTGAGTCTGAGTCTCAAGTTTCATGCATGTCCGATTATCCGTTCCAAAGTTATGAATGTTACTAGTTTCCGGATTCCCCATCCCTCCACTCCCCCCGCGATGGCTGGATCGGGGAAGTGATTGTTTCCAAGTTAATCTGGTTGGGTCCCTTATATGCCTGCCAAGTTTCATCGTCCTAGCTTATGTGGAAGTGCCCAAACTAGCAAAACCGGGACAGACCGACAGAACGACAGACAGACAGACCGACAGAAATTACAATCGCTATATGGCACTTGAGTATGCTCAAGTGCCATAAAAAGACAAACGCCGGATCAGTTCGACAATCAGTGAATTCTGTAACCGTTGTTCGCATTCTAGTTCCCCACGTCGATAAGAATCCAGCTTGTTTTTCATTCCCCGAAAATTTCCGAATCAAGACAAATCACTATCGGAAAGTCAGTATTTTCCGGGAATGAACTGAAAGACAATAATGCTCCTCAGCCGGGATTTGAACCCAGGGCCCTCTGCTTACAAGGCAGGCGCTCTTACCATTTGAGCTACCGAGGGGCTTGTGAACAGAGTTCGCAAACCACTAGGATAGTCTGGTAGAAGCCGGCCATAGGAACAGTGATCCCGCCCGAAGGCAAATTCATCTAACCAAAACTAACCAAATTAGTAATAATACATACATGGAACTTTACACAAGGGACTTGTACCGTGACCGATAAACCAGAAACAATTTTTTTCGAATTTAATTTAGAAGTCAAGGACTCCATTGTCAGAGCCTCGTACACATACCAGGACCCACAAGGCGGGGTCTCATGGTGAAAACCAAATATATAATTTTAATGGGGAAGACGCCCTTGAGATGGAAACATTTTATAAGCAGTGAACTGAAAGAAAAAAATGCTTCTCAGCCGGGATCTGAACCCAGGACCCTCTGCTTACAAGGCAGGCGCTCTTACCATTTGAGCTACCGAGGGGCTTGTGAAAGTTCGCAAACTTCTGGATCCTGGTATGTCTACGAGGCTCCGATAATAGAGTCCTGAACTTTTAAATTAAATGATCCTGTTTCTAGTGTATCGGTCACGGTACAAGACCCTTGTGTAAAGTGCCATCGGTCCTGAAAAGTTACGGATAGCTTTATAATACCAACTAAGTTATATAAGATAATGTTCCAAGTTTTCATCCGTCACGATGTCTATGAATGAAAAGGATAAAGGCTGCAAAGTCAATTCAGTCCCTTATCATGATATTCTGTTATAGTTGTTTGCACCGTCAAATATGATTCGCAGTCAGCTTGGGCTGAAGGAATATCTACCGTTTGTTTTAACAACAAATTTTCGCATATCTTTCTGTTTCGTATGGTTTGTCACAGTGTCTGGTGACATACTAAGTTTTGGGTCATACAAACTCAAAATGAAGCAAGCTTAATTTCGTGACAGTATGTTAGGTCATTTTTTCTGTGAGCGGTGGTTTCTTTAGAGCCTGGTCCTACTAGGCTCAAAAGGGCACAGATTTGAGAAACTGCGAGGATTTCTCGGCTGAATATGGGTCTGCTGTTCTGCGAAGATTCGTGAAACTCACTTTCTTCACCAAATTGAACAAATCTCAACTTTCCCGTATAGACTGGTGCTGTGATCGTTTGTTTGCATCATAGATCGGAAATTTTCGCGATGAGGCGTTGCTGAAAAAAAAATATATTTGGTCAAAAGTTCAACCCGTTCTAGAATTATGCCTCTTACCGGGTAAGAATACGGACGAACAGATAAAAAATTTACCAAGTCGATATCCCGTCATTGACATTTTCAAATTACAAGGAGGAAATTCGGACTACTTACTGTCAAAGAACTTCGATAGCGCTTTGATGTTGAGAGGGATAGGAATCGGAGTCCTAAACGGATCTGACCTCTGTCCACCTGTAAGGAAGAGGGGATCCGTCGGCATTGGCACCATCAAGAATCCGTTCAGCTGCGCTTTCCTTTGCCAGGCATTTACCTAAAAGAAGAAAGGTAACAAAAGGTAAACGAAAGGCCCATATTTTTATAAGATAAGATAAGATAAGATTTATTCCACTAAAAGCACAGAGGCCATGGAAAAAAAATAAACACAAACAAAAAACACAAACCAAATAAATGCTAACTATTTTACATATTCCTTTACAGGAATCTTTCTCTGTGGTTCATCGAAACCGAAAGGAATCTTCCCAACTTTTCAATATCAGCAAATATTTTACTTCCCATTACTTTTACCAACCAATCCTCCCCCCAATTACTAACACCAAAAATTTCCCCACGAAGATCTGAAAGCTAAGGACATACGCACATTACGTGAAAAATATTTTCGTCCAAATGTCCACACATTGGGCAAAAGTAAGGACCAGACAACACTCTTACCTTACCCAAATATCTTCTACGCATTCCTAAAGGTACTCGCCTTCGCAAAGGTATCTCACTACCTCTACTCTGGCATAGTCATTCTCGGGAAACAAAATAAGAAGCTCCGTTGGATCCTACGCGTCACGTGTTCCGTCGCAAGTAAATATGTCTAAAAAGCTCCTTGCAAAGCTTTACAACGAAGTGGTTCTGCCTCATTTATTGTATGTGGCTCCGTTCTGGGATCTTTTAAACGCCACGGATAAGAAAGAGTTAAGAAAGCTGTTCTTCAAATTTGCTAAATTTCTTATTCAACTTCCCAGTTGGTCCCACAACCGGTACTTGATTCAGAAGTACTCTGTCGCAGACCCTATACTAAATACCCCTGGATCGGTATTCTTTTTTGATAAGATTTGTTTGATTTGTATCTAGGTTAATGTTGTTCTGATTTTGTAGTCGTTGTTTTTATGGCACTTGCCTTCCGGCCAAGTGCCATATACCGATCACTTTTCAGTCGGTCTGTCGGTCGGTCAGTCCGGTGTTTGCGAGTTAGGGTACTTCCAGATACGCTAGGACGATGAAACTTGGTAGGCATATTAGGGACCCGACCAAACTAACTTGGAAATAGTCACATGCCCGATCCGACCATCGTGGGGGGAGGGGGAGGTTGCGGAATCCAGTAAATAGGGGCATGCATAACTTTCGAATGAGTGATCGGATCTTAATGAAACTTGATATCTGGGAAGACCTCGTGTCTCAGATGTCTCGTCTCAAGTCCGGACCGGATCCGATGAATCTGAGGGAGAGTCGAAGGGGGAGCCGGAAATCGTGAGAAACTCTCGGGAGTGGAGCGATCGGGATGAAACTTGGTGGGAAGAACAAGCACAAGCTCTAGATAAATAACTGACAGAACTGGACCGGATTCGGACACTGTGGTGGGAGTTGGAGGGGGGTTCCGGAATTCCGGCGATCCGTAGTTGATGTACTTCCAGGTGGGCTAGCAAGATAAAACTTGGCAGGCATATCAGAGACCCGACCAGATTAATTTGGAAACAGTCACCCGCCCGATCCGACCGTCGTGGGGGAAGGGGGAGACGGCGGAATCCGGAAATTAGTGGCATGCATAACTTTCGAACGGGTTACCGGATCTTAATGAAACTTTATATCTTGAAAGAACTCATTTCTCAGATGTCCCATTTCAAGTCCGGACCGGATCCGATGAACTGGGGGGTGGGGGAGGTGGAGGGGATAACCGGAAATCTTGTGATACGCATAGAGTGGAGCGATCAGGATGAAACTTGGTGGGAAATACAGGCACAAGTCCTAGGTGCATTAGTGACAGAATCGGACCGGATTCGGGTACCGCGGGGGGGGGGGGGGGGCTGTAGGGGGGTGTCCGGAATTCCGATGATCGTGAGTTAAGGTACTCCGAGATGAACTGGGGTGGGGGGTGGGGGTGGAGGGGATAACCGGAAATCTTGTGATACGCATAGAGTGGAGCGATCAGGATGAAACTTGGTGGCAAATACAGGCACAAGTCCTAGGTGCATTAGTGACAGAATCGGACCGGATTCGAGTACCGCGGGGGGGGGGGGGGGCTGTAGGGGGGTGTCCGGAATTCCGGTGATCGTGAGTTAAGGTACTCCCAGATGTGCTAGGACGATCAAACTTTGCTGGAGCATTAGAAACTTGACATCACTGGGTTCTCCGATCCGACCATTCCTTAAAGAACTCATCTTAACCGCAAAATACAAAAATATTTTTAAGCAATATTTACTTTTGCAAGATCGCCATGAGTACATGAGCCTTTTTGCCTCAAGGATTTTGCTTACACACTTACAGTGCGCTTCTTAACCGAAAAGTAAAAAAAAAACTTTTGACCATCACTTCCATCCTCTGACCCAGCCTTGCAAGTTTGGCGCATCTTAACCGAATACTTCCATCTGACCCAGCCTTGCCAGTTTTTGTTTGCTTCTTGTTTCCTTTTGCTTTCTGTCTCCTATTTTTATATTTAAAGTGAAACCATAGGTTGAATTTTCAGCCCACTAAAATTTTTTCTTCTTGGGGTATTACTTACTACATATGCTTGCAAGTGCCATATGAGCTTACAGCTCTTGTTTGTTTGTCTTTTCTTTTTTTTCACATACTTCATCTTTTTCCTCCTTAGTGCTGTTGATGGGCAATAAAATATTGCATTCATTCAAAATAACGTTATCGAAGAACGTTATCGAACGTTATCGGGGCTGGGGGCGATATCTTCACGGAGATGGCTTTTTTCTCATCCAGATGAAGTCGTTCACCCAGTGTTTCCACTTTCTTTTTCTGAAAATCAGTAACCGTTCCGAAAAAATCGGGAGATTATCAGGAGACATTTTTAAGAAAAAGGGGAAAGATTCGGGAGTTTTAAAAACAGTGGTTATGTCTTAAAAAGCAATTTAAAAGTTAGCTTTGTTACAAAAAAGGCGTTGAGTAACTGCATTCAACTTGTTAGCACGTAAAAATTCTCATTTTATTCGTCACACTTATGATTTCGATGCGCAAATGCTACACATATAACCGGTTTGATAGCAAGGCTGATATTTCCATTTGCACCGCTAAATTTAAAGGACACTTAAAAGGTTCCTCGGTGCTTTGAGGTCTACTTAAAGTTCTCTTTGCGTTTCCATAAGAGCTGGGGCCCCAAACATTGCAAACTTGAGAAACAGCGTGGCTTTCTCGACTGAAAATTATTCGAATTTTCTGCGTAGGCTTATGAAATGGGTACGTTCGTCGGTGAGGAAACTGAAAATCTTTGGTAACCCGACCGTTTTCACCCTGGGGACAGCCAACAGACTGAAATTAGAGGACTTATCCAGCAATTTCGTTTTAACTGTGTCGAACCGATATAAACTCTTCAAGCTTCCCAGGGCTTCTGATAAAGACCTTTAAGCCCTTAGTTGTCAAAAGCATCCATCAGACATCTTTGTCATCAGGGGCGTCGCAAGTTCATGCTCCTTTTGGGGAGGGGGGAGCCAACAAAATTTCACGAATCTGCCAGAAATTCTACCGAATCATCGAAACTTACAATTTGAATTATCTCAAATTTTAAATTAAAAAACGAAGCGACTACATGGACTATTCATTACTCGACCCCATTCCAGCAGCAGTTTCTAACTTCTGTACACACGACGAGAATGAACTGAGTTCCATGTAAAATTCTTGAAGTTCACATTTCGCGCAACTGTTTCCAATGCAAATTCTGGGTTCTTCTCAAACCCTAAGATCCCGAGGATTTCCAAAAATATTTCAAACCGAAGAGAGCGAGGTTCTGGCAGCAGCTTGCTCTGGCAGCAAGCCATCGCCTCCGGCAAAATTTTAAATTGGGATTTTTTCTGCCCAAAACTCAGCTAATTCCCAAAGAGATTCTAGTTTACAATGAGCCTAAAACTGTCTAAAATGACGTGCTCTCAATGACGTGCCCTTTCAACAAATGAAGAAACCATGAAAGGCGCCGCAGGCGAAGTTTTGGGAAAAATTTATGATAGCTCATCTTTTGGGATACATAATAAAATGGCAGTGACTAGAATTTTACTCGACCATCTTCTCTCAATACTTACAAAGAAGGTTTATGTCGGATTATTTTTTTAAATCAATTTACTTTTCTGAAAAAACGTATGTTTTTGCACAAAGACAAATAATGATGCAACCTTGCGCCGCAGGCGAAAATTTCGCAACTCGGCCATTTCTCCGCGGAAATAAAGAGATTTTGGTATAAACCCGACTGTGAAATCCAAGAATTGTGACCTTATTGTAATATTGGCAAGATTTCGAAAATCGGGAGATTATCGGGAGAAACTTTTTGTCGGGAGATGTCCATAAAACTCGGGAGATCTCCCGAGAAATCGGGAGGAGTGGAAGCACTGCGTTCACTAGCCGGTATAGCGAGCGAGAGCCGGAAAGTGCCCTGATCCAACAAGTAAAAGCAATAAGGAATTATATTTGATAGTGCAAAACGGATACGTCAGCTGAATTTTATTAGAGCTATATTTCGGCCCTTCTTGGCAAGAGTCCTCTTCAGGCTTAAAGCCGCTCAAGTTGGAAAAACGGAACTTGAGGAAAAACCATAAATAACGCCAAAAACCCAATAAGGGATTGGGACTAAGATCTAGAAATGATTAAGAACCAAATCAGGCTGTTCTAGAGCGTCTTGCTTGATCCCTAGAGAGAGAGGAGAGAGAGAGAGAGAGAGAGAGAGAGAGAGAGAGAGAGAGATTTAATTTAGTTTAATTAACGGATAATAATACAAACTACATGAGTGCCACCCCAGAAAGCACTGGCCTGTCCTAAGGGGTGGCCGTATCTGAACTACAAACACTATATCCATATAACATCCAAGTAGCAACATGAACTAACCATGAACTAACAGAGACCACAAACCAACAACCAAAAAAAGGAAACAACCGGGTAAACTAAAAACTAAAAATCGTATATATTCAACAAAAATTCTTTCAATTGTATTTTAAACTCAGCGATCTCTCAGTCTTTGTCTTTAGATCTGGAGCCAGAGTGCGTTCCAAGCTTGAGTTCCTCGATAATGAGTAGAATGCTTAGAAAGTAACAATTCGAGGGGTAACAACGTTACTAGAAGATATAGTATAGTGGTGATGGGTGGAGGAAACTAAATTCACCATCCCTGCAAAACAAGCAAGCGCTTCGTCCTTCATCAAACGGAAAATAAACAGTAGAGTATAAAACTCTCTTAACCCCGCAGTAATCCCCTAACCGTCTAAACGCCTTCTATCCGGCAATTAAGTAGTAGTTAAAGAAATAGTGTTCGTGTTTGTTCGCATTACGAATTTTTTGGTTAAGGTGATATTTCGTGTTTTCCTCCTTTGCTTTTCTTTCTCCTTTACTCCATCATTAATATTTATTGTAAAGATGGGTAATAGGCTAAACCCATTCATTCTGAATTGTCTGTAAGCAATACCCTAATAACATTCATCAGCCATACAATCGGTTAAACCATTTTTCATCCACTTCTTCATTCAGCAGCCTCAAAACATTCGGCATCTATGCTTCCTTATCACTTCAATTACAAATACAATTCTGTTTATTGGTCCATAATATCTTTAACATAAAAAACAGTGCTGGATATGTTATGATAGTTAAATGAATCAATCAAGAGCTATATCGAATTACAGTCGTAACCTAAGCTAAATATATAAAATTCACAATTTCGAAGTTCAACACTTCAGTATCAAACATGAATTCAATTCCGTCTTCATATTCAATTCACGCTGCGGGCACACCCTTCAGAGATGTTCTTCACGCCTTGCAACTACAGGGTGACTCTCGCATAAATTTGACAACATTTAACACATGGATGCGCATCCTTGTAATAAACATCATTACGGGTGCCTACAATATTTACGTTATGATGAAAGTTTGGTAACATTTAACGTATGGATGCGCATACTTGTCTTTAATGTCATTACGGGTGCCCAGCATATTTCCGTTATGATGAAAGTTTGATGACATTTAACATATGGATGCGCATTAATGTCATTACGGGTGCTTAGAATATTTACGTTATGATGAAAGTTTGATAACATTTAACATATGGATGCGCATACTTGTCTTGAATGTCAATACGGGTGCCCAGCATATTTACATTATGATGAAAGTTTGATAACATTTAACATATGGATGCGCATCTTTGTCTTTAATGTCATTACGGGTGCTTAGAATATTTACGTTATGATGAAAGTTTGATAGCATTTGACACATGGGTGCGCATCCTTGTAATAAACATCATTACGGGTGCCTACAATATTTACGTTATGATGAAAGTTTGATAGCATTTGACACATGGGTGCGCATCCTTGTAATAAACATCATTACGGGTGCCTACAATATTTACGTTATGATTAAAGTTTGATAACATTTAACATTTGGATGCGCATACTTGTCTTTAATGTCATTTGAGGATGCCCAGTATAGTTACGTTGTGATGAAAGTTTGATAACATTTAACATATGGATTTGCACACTTGTCTTGAATGTCATTACGGGTGCCTAAAATATATACGTTATGATTCAAGTTTGATAACATTTAACATTTGGATGCGCATACTTGTCTTAAATATCATTACGGGTGCCTAGAATATTTACGTTATGATGAAAGTTTGATAACAGTTACCATTTGGATGCGCATACTTGTCATAAACAAGTCGGGTGCCACGTCGGGTGCCTACTAGTGTCATAAACGGTGTCGGGTGCCTACAATATTTACGTTATGATTAAAGTTTGATAACATTTAACATTTGGATGCGCATACTTGTCTTTAATGTCATTTCGGGTGCTTAGAATATTTACGTTATGATGAAAGTTTGATAACATTCAACATATAGATGCGCATACTTGTCTTGAATGTCATTTGAGGATGCCCAGTATAGTTACGTTATGATGAAAGTTTGATAAGATTTAACATATGGATGCGCGTCCTTGTCTTAAATGTCATTACGGGTCCTAGAGTATTTAAATATGACCCTTTTCGATATGAAGTTCCACGAAAATGTATCACTTAAAAGGGTCAAAACAGAAAATTCCCGACCTCCATCATAGAATCCTTCAGACCATATCTTATGTTTACCAAACTTCCGGCAGTGTACCGGGACTAGGACAGAGTTACTGATGTAGAAGAAACTTGACTAAAGGGGTATTCTCGCCGTTCCCCGAGGACTCCACTTGAAGAGTCCCCGCGTTTTTGTTTGCCCCGGGGACTCACTCCCCGTATTCTCGCGAGTCCCCGCGGACGGGGAATGCTCTGCTTATCATCACCGTCATCAAAAAGGGTCCTTTCAGATTCGGAGGGGAATCAATTTTTGCTGGTGTTGGTGCAATGTAAAATTAATTAAAAACAATCAGAACAAGCAAAACCGAAAATAAAGCGGATCACGCCTAATTTCGTCAACTGTATATTTTTTTTTCGAACAAAATCCACTTTGGATGCATTCCCCGTGTTCTCGCCGTTTCTGTACGCGGAGTCCGTGTGGAGTGACTCCTTCTATTCTCGCCGTTCCCCTCGATTCCCCGAGGAGTCCTCGGGGAACGGCGAGAATAAGCCTTAAGTGCAAAATTAGCGTAAGAAAAGACATGCGCTTACCAGGTCAAGCATGATCGCTCCTGTGGCTTCCACCCACTTTAAGACTGACACGTAGGCACAATCTGGCGTGAAACGGGATGAGTAGTGCAGGTGTCCCCACTCCTTGCGATCACTCCGACTGGACACGTCGACATCCACGTACACTTCTTTGAACGACGACACTGTTAAGAAAAAGAATTTTACATCAAGTCATTCGTCCCGTATTTTACTGATTATATTAACACGTACACTTCTTTGAACGACGACACTGTTAAGAAAAAAGATTTTACATCAAGTCATTCGTCCCGTATTTTACTAATTATTTTAACAGAGCAAGGCTAAATGAAGAATGTTGATGCCTTTTACATTAATCTTTATGTATTATCTTATTTGCGCAAATTTGCGTTGAAATATTTAGTGTGGTTTTATTTATGTATCGACTCGTGTATTTATGTATTGACATGCCTGCAGTAGCTAACGCTATTCTGGTAAAATAAAGCATTCGTTTATTCAAAAAGAATAAGCACTGATGTTACTTTGACAGTATCATTCCAGCTATATACCTCTTCTTTGATGGAAACCAATAATTTCAGTTTTACGGTGGGAATAGCTGACATGTAAAGTAGGCCTCGTGAGCTACTTCATATTGCACTTTATCCTTTGATCTTCGGTCTGTTCAGCCTTTTCTGACCCTACTAACACATCACAACGTGTCAGTACTGATATGTGCTATGGCTTGTCACTGGGGTTTTCACTTCCCTCTCAAGCTCTTACCCCATTGGCGCGTCGTTGCGATGCGTTGCGTACAGGTTGCTATGAGTTTATCATCGTGCGTTACGTACAGGTTGCGTAGCGTATCTTTCACACCTACGCGAGAAGCTTTCATGCTTGATGCGTATTGACGTTTTTCTTTCTTGGTATCTTCTGCTGAATTGTTTATTTCTTTCATCATTAGCATGTTTTTGGGATCCCAAAACGTAAGTGGAGGGATACCTATGACATCGTCAAAGTTGTCCGTCTGTCCGTCCGTCCGTCTGTTAGCACGATTACTCTCGAAGGGAATGAGATATTTTGATGAAACTTGGTGTGAGGACTCTTTGGGTCAATGGTAAGGTCAAGTTCGTAGATGGGCTCTGTAGCCCTAGATTTAGGGGTGGGAAGGGCGTTAAAATTAACGGACAAACAAAATATTTTTAAACAGCTAATGTGATAGTCGATTATGGGGTAAGAAGACATGCTGAACACGAATATGCAAAACATTTTTCCGTCCGACAAGTAGTTCGCCCGGAATCCGGCAAAAAACGGAAAGTTGGTTAAAAGTAAAAGTTTCATTTGAAGTTGATTAAATGTTCGGTTTAGGGGTAAGTAGACATGTTGAACACGATGGTGAAAACCATTTTCTCGCCGGACGAGTAGTTTGTCCGGAATCCGGCAAAAACCGGAAAGTTGGTTAAAAGTAAAACTTTGATTTGAAGTTGATTAAATGTTCGATTTAGGGGTAAGTAGACACGCTGAACACTTAGATGAAAAGCATTTTCTACCCGGACCACTAGTTCGCCCGGAATCCGGCCAAAACCGGTAAATTTGTTAAAAGTAATAAGTTATATTTGAAGTTGATTAGATGACATATTTAAGAAAAGACACTGAGTCTGCATATGACAATCATTCTCTGACCGGACAGATAATTCGTCCGGAATCCGGTTGTAACCGTTTTTTTTTCAGAAGCTAAAGTTTTATTTGAAATAGGGATAATTAGATACCGTACGCTGAATTCGATTCTGAATTTTCTATTTTTGCGGGACAAGTAGTTCGCTCGGAATTCGGCCGAAACCGGAAATTTGGCAGAAGTAAAGCAGGACGTTTCGGTCAGTATCGTCAAAATAGGTATGGCTTATAAAGGTATATCTGAACTTGGTTTTCACTAATGATTAGCCTGGCGAAGACTGGATCTGGCGAAGACAAGACCCAGTTGTCTGGATCAAATATTAGATTTTTGGGATCCCATCGAAACCTTAGGTCTTATTCTTGCAAGAAACTGTCCGGCTTGGCACTTCTAGAATTTGGAGTTGCTCCAGAGCATCTTTGAATACCTTTCTTGGATGAGCGCACCAGAGAATTTAGGCGCTTTCACACTGACGCGTTGAGCCTTTCACACTGAGCTATGCAACCTCCGTGTCACGCTTGCGTCGACGCAACGGAAACAAATTAAATGCAACGCAAGAATAGAACCAAGCCCTAATTTTGCGTTGCGTCGACGCGTACGCATCAGATTTTTCAGTGAAAAATGAAGTTTTTGAAGAATGACTAGAGAAAAACATATTAATGATGAAAGAAACAAAAAATCAGCAGAAGAAACCGAGAAAGGAAAACGTCAATACGCATCCAGCGTGAAAGCTTCTCGCAAAGGTGTGAGAGATACGCTACGCAAACTATACGCAACGCACGATAAACTCATACGCAACGACGTGGCAATGTGAAAGCGGCTTAAAGGGTGATCTCACGGATTCGCTTTCCATGAAGCGAAAATCCACCAAGGGCGAGCGCAAGGACTAAGGGAAAGCCGTTGCGCCTTTACAACTTCTCGCTGATTTGCCGAGGTCACTTTCCACGTCACTGATGGGAACTAGCGGAGCTTTCCAGATGGCCAGAATCGCCCATAAGTTTCATGCACGCGACTTACGTACGGTTACCGATTGAATCAAACCTATCATGAGTTACGTTTTTGCAGATAAATGGTATCTGATGCCACGGTCTAATCTCGTTTTCGCAGATACCGTGGTATCTGATACCACGGTCAAAGGGCGTGTTTGCAGTATCGTGGTATCAAGCCAGTTATCGTGGTATCTGATATTCAGATACCACGGTCCGACCGTGGTAACTGATCATGGTATCTGAAAAAGTCATCTCACTTTCATCATTACCAATAATAGAGACTATAGGATTTTGTCAAATTGGTTTCGAAAAGCAGAATTTCGGCAACTGTCGTTTTTGCAGAGCAACCGTGGTATCAGATACACGGCAACTGCAAAAACGACTAATTGCAGATCCAGTTACCGTCGTAATAGATGACATGAGCCTCGTTTTTGTTGCAATAGCGCTGCCGCATCGCTGCTGCAGCACTTCTTTGCTTTTGCACAATATGCGTTTTTGGATTCACTTTCTTCTTGGTTGAAGCGGCAGCGCTGCATCATCTTGCAGGGAAGCACGGACTTGGTCGGTGAGCAAGTCCGTGGTTCTTAAGAAGCGCTGCCGTCTTCCTTGGAAGCGCTGCAGTGCAAAAACGGATGTAGAAAGAATCAGTCCGGAATCGGCGGAGAAGTGGACCTGCAGCATGCAACAAAAACGAGGCTATGGTATCTGCAAAAACGCAACTATGGACATATTATGAAGTATAATATGACTTTTTAGAGGGATTTTGAACCTGAATATATAACCCAAGGAATCAGTGATACCGCGGTAAAGTACTCCATTAGGTCGGAGTGCTTAAGGCTGCCACACACTGGTAGATATCCTCAAAGGTTTACTGCAATGCGACCTTCATCCCTTCAAGTCCTCAAGAGGAGAATCTATGAGTAATAAGTAATGGAAATATCCCATTCCTTATGACAGGACCCTTTAAAAAAAAAACAAGAGCTGAACGCTCATATGGCACTTGTAAGAATAGTTAGCATTCTTGTCAGATACGGTTTGCAGTTGTCAAGGCTGCATCTCTCTCCCAATATTCATTTCATCAGAGAATCGGCTTGATCTACTAAATCTGAAATGGTCATTCCACTCACTGATAACTGTTTCTCCAACAACGATGATCGGATCGGGGGAGAGACTATTTTTAAGCAAATCTGACAGAGTCCTTAACATGCCTGCCTAGTTTCATGGTCATAGCACAGACTGCCAAGTTTCATGGTCATAGCACATTTGGAAGTACCCCAGCTCGTGATGACCAGAATTGTGGAAAACCTTCTCAAACTCCCCCAACTGTGACAAGATCCGTCCTGTTTTGTCAGTATTGTCTCTTCGGCTTATGCTTGTTCTTTCCTCCAAGTCCCATCCCGATCTCTCGACTCTAAGCGTTTCACGAGATTTCTTGCACCCCCCTCCAGCCCCACCCCCAGCTATTGGATTCGTTCCAAACTTGAAATTGATCATCTGAGACACTTGTTCTTGACATTTATTATGTTTCATTCACGTCCGATCACCCGTTCTAAAGTTATGCATGTCACTAGACGCTGGATTTCCCATCCCAACCCTCCACTCCCCCCAACATCACTGTATCGGGGAAGGAACTATTTTCAAGTCGACCTAGGAGAGTACCTAATATGTCTGCCAAATTTCATGGTCATAGTACATCTGGAAGTATCCTAACTCGTGATCACCGCGGAAATCCAAGAAACCCCCTCGGACACCCTCCAGTGCGACAGGATCCGGTCCTATTTTGTCAATAAAGTATCTAGGGTTAATGCTCGTTCTTCCCTTCAAGTTCCATCTCGATCCCTCGACCCTAAGCGTTTCAAAATATTTCCGGCCCCCCCTCTACCCCCACCCCCAGTTATCGGATTCGGGCCAGATTTGAAACTGAAAATCTTCACACTTGTCAAGTTTCATGCATGCCCGATTACCCGTTCCAAAGTTATGTATGATTCTAGTTTCAGGATTCCCCATCCCTCACTCCCCCCGCGATGTCTGGATCGGGGAAGTGATTATTTCCAAGTTAACCTGGTCGGGTCCCTCATTATGCCTTCCAAGTTTTATTGTCCTAGCTATATCCGAAACACTTGTTCTTGACACATGTCAAGTTTCACGCATGTCCGATTACCCTCTCCAAAGTTATGCATGTTAATATTTTCCGGATTTCCACTCCCTCCACTCCCCCCACTATGATCGGATCTGGAAAGTGATTATTTCCAAGTTAATCTGGTCGGTTCCCTGATATGCCTGCCAAGTTTCATTGTCCTAGCTTATGTGGAAGTGTTTCACGAGATTTGTTTAGTTTCAGTTTAGTTAGCATCAGAGCAAAATAGCTCTAGTTAGTTTGCTCTGGTTAGCATTTAGCATTCGTTCTGACCACTTAGCCTTACTTTAATCTTTAAACCGTATCTTTTCCCGCATTCGCTTCTAAATACATCCAGTCGTAGCGCCGTGGTAGAGCGCTGGACCTACGCCACAGAGGTCCGCTGACCGATACCGCATTTGGGCAGCGCTCTTTTTGCTTCCTTTTGCTACCGTTGTTCCTAGTTTCCGGACTCCCGGATCCGGGGTAAGTCGGATTGGGGAAGTGATTATTTGTAAGTTAATCTGGTCGGGTCCCTGCTATGCCTGCGAAGTTTCGTCGTCCTAGCTTGTGTGGAAGTCCCTAATCTATATCAACGCGTACGAAGGTTCAACAACATATTATACCAACCCCTTCGACCTTCGACTACTCTAGCTCTCAACCGAACGAATTTAAGCAAAGAATGACTCATCCACGAGCAGAGCTGTACTAGTGTGAAGAAAGAATGACTCATCCACGCACAGAGCTATACTAGTGTGAAGAAAGGGGTAGGGGTTTGACAAAACTAGACAAGAGCTGTAAGCTCATATGGCACTAGCAAGCATATGTAGTAAGTAATACCCCAACAAGAAAAAATGAAGGGGGCTGAAAATTCAACCTATGGTTTCACTTTAAATATCAAAATAGGAGACAGAAAGCAAAAGGAAACAAGAAGGAAAACAAAACCTGGCAAGGCTGGGTCAGATGAAAGTATTCGGTTAAGATGCGTCAAACTTGCAAGGCTGGGTCAGAGGATGGAAGTGATGGTCAAAAGTTTTTTTTTTACTTTTCGGTTAAGATGCGCACTTTAAGGGTGCTAAAAATTAATTTCTAAGCAAAATCCTCGAGGCAAAAGGGCTCGTGCACTCATGGCGATCTTGAAAAAGTAACAGATGGAAGTATTCGGTTAAGATGCGCCAAACTTGCAAGACTGGGTCAGAGGATGGAAGTGATGGTCAAAAGTTTTTTTTTTACTTTTCGGTTAAGATGCGCACTTTAAGGGTGCTAAAAATTAATTTCTAAGCCAAATCTTTGAGGCAAAAAGGCTCATGCACTAATGGCGATCTTGAAAAAAGTAAATTTTGCTTAAAAGTATTTTTTGTATTTTGCGGTTAAGATGAGTTCTTTAAGGAATGGTCGGATCGGAGAAGTGACGATGTCTAACCCAGTGACGTCAGGTTTCTAATGCTCCAGCAAAGTTTTATCATCCTAGCACATCTGGGAGTACCTTAACTCACGATCACCGGAATTCCAGACAACCCCCTACAGCCCCCCCCCCCCTCGGTACCCTAATCCGGTCCGATTCTGTCACTAATGCACCGAGGACTTGTGCTTGTATTTCCCACCAAGTTTCATCCTGATCGCTCCACTCTATGCGTATCACAAGATTTCGGGTTCTCCCCTCCACCACCACCCCCCAGTTCATCGGATCCGGTCCGGACTTGAAATGGGACATCTGAGACATGAGTTCTTTCAAGATATCAAGTTTCATTAAGATCCGGTAACCCGTTCGAAAGTTATGCATGCCACTAATTTCCGGATACCGCCGTCTCCCCCTTCCCCCACGACGGTCCCGGCGGGTGTCTGTTTCCAAGTTAATCTGGTCGGGTCTCTGATATGCCTGCCATGTTTTATCTTGCTAGCCCACCTAGAAGTACATCCACTACGGATCGCCGGAATTCCGGAACCCCCCTCCAACTCCCACCATAGTATCCGAATCCGGTCCAGTTCTGTCAGTTATTTATCTAGAGCTTGTGCTTGTTCTTCCTACCAAGTTTCATCCCGATCGCTCCACTTCAAGAGTTTCACACGATTTCCGGCTCCCCCTCAGATTCATCGGATCCGGTCCGGACTTGAGACGAGACATCTGAGACACGAGGTCTTCCCAGGTATCAAGTTTCATTAAGATCCGATCACCCATTCGAAAGTTATGCATGCCCCTATTTTCTGGATTCCGCAACCTTCCCTCCCCCGACGATGGTCGGATCTGGCATGTGACTATTTCCAAGTTAGTTTGGTCGGTTCCCTAATATGCCTACCAATTTTCATCGTCCTAGCGTATCTGGAAGTACCCTAACTCGCAAACACCGGACTGACCGACCGACAGACCGACGGAAAAGTGATCGGTATATGGCACTTGGCCGGAAGGCAAGTGCCATAAAAAAGAGTTTCAAGAGATTTCGGGTGTCCCCCTCCAGCCCCCCCCCCCCCAGTTATCGGATCCGATCCGGATTTGACAATGAACATCCAAGACACTTGTTCTTGATACCTGTCAAGTTTAATGCACGCCCGATTACCCGTTCCAAAGTTATGAATGTTACTAATTTCCGGATTCCCCATCTTGCCACTCCCCCATTGATCGTCAGATCGGGGAAGTGATTATTTCCAAGTTAATCCAGTTGGGTCCCTGATATGCGTGCCAAGTTTTATCGTCCTAGGTCATGTGGAAGCGCCCAAACTAGCAAAAATGCGGACAGACCGACAGACATTACGATCGCTATATGGCACTTGAGTAAGGTCAAGTGCCATAAAAACAGTATTTCAACCATAATTATTTCTCGATGGAGACCCAGTAGTTAACGCGAAAACCTGCGACTACAAATACCCCAACGATCAAGTCCGCAGCAGGCAAATACTGCCGTAAGACCTAAGTTCTTTCTGCACCTCCTGAGGATTTAAAGCATCCAAGAAGAGTCTTTAATCGTCTCTCATTTAAGCCGCTGCCCAGACCTCTTCCCATTAAGGCTGGATGGACCCCCCGATGTTGCGGAAACCTGAATGGTAGGTAAATATTCCTTGAGCCAAGCTGACTTTGAAACATATATTCAAATAATGTATGCAACGGATTCGTCAGCTACGATTCTTTATCAGCGATATTTCCGTTCTATACATTATTTGAATATATGAATGGTAGGTGCGGGGAAGAGTGTTTTTTTGTCGCCTTCTCTAACAGAATCCTCAGTTTGCCACTGAAGGATAGGGTTCGGGAGTCTGATGATGCTTTACATCCTGACGAAATGGCCCAGGTATATCCGAGGTTACTTGTCCCGGTAACGAATTTTTTGGCATTTTCCTCCTGAGGATTTTCTCTCGCGGTTTTGACCGTGGCTTTTTTGCCTGTCGCGGTAATGGCTTTCGTGGCGTTTATTGCAGTCGGATCTTTATTTTTCGCATTAATTACAAAACCATTTCACCATTTCGAAAAAGCGGAGTAAATGAGAGAAAATAAATAAAACACATAAAGACACAGAAAAAGACACTAATTTTCAATCCTCGGCCAGGAAGCAGTGGAGAAGGTCGTGCGCTGGTTGGGCTCTGTTGTGACGTTGTCAATGATTTTTTATAGCGACGAAGAAACATCCAAAAGGGTAATACTTCCATCTTGAATTTTGAACTCCGTCAATGTACGGTTATGGCATAATTTCGACAAGTGAAGCAGGGGCTTCGCATATTTAAAATAACATGATATCATCTTTTTAATCTCAAGTGTTCAATGCTTTCTTTAATTTAAACTGGCCTGCATATCCATATGGACTTGTCTTTTCAAATAAATATGTATACGATGTAAACTTACAATTTTGTAGCTCTGCTCTGTACCGATCAGCGAAGCTACGAAGCTTCTCTTCATTCTCTTCTACGAAGGCCCGAGTGCCGAAGAGATCAAATTGGGTGCTTCGATCGAAATTTATCTCAACGTAATCTTCCTCGAATAGGGATACTTCGCCCACGGTTTGAATCCCAGCAGATTTTTCTGAAAAAGACAAGGAGAAAAGTAGATGTGGTGAGATCTATGAGCCTTAGCCTACACTAATTCCTAATAGCTTTGAACACTTGAACTCTCAGTGTTAGAGTACGGTTAGAACCTTCCATAGCTTTCCGCAAGATGAAACTGAAAAATCCAGCCAGGAATTTCATCCGTGGATCATATTAAGCCGGGCAGTTTGCAAAAGGCTTAAGTTCGAAAATGGGAAGTGTGTGCGACCCGGTACAAGAGGGCAGACAAAGTCCTTGGGTCTTCAAAAACTTAAGCCCCCGCCAACGAAATCATCCGAGAGGTACCTGAATTCATTTGTCACTTATTTTATTAAGCATTTTAACTCGACGAATCTTTGAATGTATTGTATTATGATTGTAATCCGTTGTAATGTTGACAATCCGAGGCTAGCTGTATGCTATTGTGGAGAATTAAAACGATTTGATTTGATTTGATAAGAGCCTCTGTCTAACGTCGTTTACAAGCAAAACTTTCATGGCGTAATACATCAGAAAATGGGGGAAGAGGGCATAAATGCGACGATGATGAGACAAACTCGGCAAGAAAATATGCCCCAAACGATTTTTCCACGATGCCCTCGCAACCCTTGAACCCCAAAGTCTGGAACTCCTGTTGGGTGACCTTATCTGATGTTTGGCAAATTGCTGCTGTCTAACCTTACTCACCGTGACATTTTACCTCCAGAAGCCCCGACAGTCAGCCGCAGGAGACAGAAATTACAACTTGTGCCAGTGCGTGCTCGGACAAATCGCTACCAGAACTCTTTCGTGCCCTTTTTACGTACCTTACCTTAGACCTTAGTTCCTTCTGCCCCTCCAGAGGCGCTTAGGGCATCCAAGAAGTCACCAGTCGTCTCTCATAAGGACCGCTGCCCATACATCTCCCCATTCGGGCTGGATAGACGCGTTGATATTGTGAAGATCCGACTGGTAGGTACGGCGAAGAGTGTTCTTCGGTCGCCCTCTTCGTCTGGATCCCTCCGGATGTCACTGGAGGATAGCGTTGGGGAGTCTGGTGCTTCCAATCCTGATTGTATGGCCCAGATACCTCCAGCGGCGGATCTTGATGACTTCACTAATAAGGGGTTGCACTGTCATCTGGCGAATCGCCAGGTTTGTGACCCTTTCTGTCCAGTGTATGTTTAAGATCCGCCTAAGGCATGTGTTTTCAAAGGCTAGAAGACGTTTCTCTTGCTGTTGGCTGCGGTGCCACGTCTCGGACCCGTACAGAAGGACGGAGAGGACACCCTTTTTATGTCCTTGTATAATAACATGTTTTGTAGTGCTTTTGTATTGCAACATAAAATTAGCAACTGAGTTATGGTTGTTGTGTAAATAAACCTTTCTCTCTCTCTCTTCTGGCCGACCTACGTAGTAAAAACAGCCTTATTACCTTTCCCTCTGTTAGGGCTTGTCAAGCTTGTGAAGAAGTAGATGTAGTACCCACAGATTAACTTGTCAGAGCTTCTATCACCGGAGGCATGACTGATCAGTCCACTCGACAGCAGTTTCTACGAGAAAGGTAAGACATGACAAGTTAGATACTCTTTTGGGGGGAATTTCTGTTATTTCGGTTTTCTGTATCTGACTTGAACCCTGTGTTGGTGCTGTCACTGCTTGGCTCAATTTCACTGCTTCTTTCGCGAAAATTTGGCACCATAGTGATGAATGATTCGAGCCTATTGGTAATGAGAATTCCGCAGAAACCGCTAATCCCAACGAAGGAAACAGAGGAGGTGGGCACGCACTGTCAGAAGTTTCATAACAGATAACACGAGGATGCGTAGTGCATAACAGATAACACTTCGGATGTTATCTTTTGTGTTTCAAAATGTTATTCATAATAAGCGTTGCCATCAGGCAGAACCGAAAAACCGCCAAAAAGTATCTGCTGAGTTTTCCGACATCATCTCAATAAAGAATAAAGTCAGTAGATACTTTTTTGGCTCTTCCTAAGAAAGCTTGTTATACATAATATTTCATGCATAACGTTTTCAAACACAACGGATAACATCCCAAGTGTCATCTATTACGCATTGTCTGTTGAAACCGCGCATCCTAGTGTTATCTGTTATGAAATTTCTGACAGTGCGGAAACTTATTTATGGACCCAAAAGCAACCACAGGGTACGGCCAAGTTCAAGGGAAACATTTCTTTGTAAGGTCAAACAACAAGATGAAATAGTACGAATGAAAAATAAATAATTTAATGTATGGCAACCCTGAACTTGATAGTCCAGTGTAAAGGGGGGATTTCCACGCGGGAACCAGGGTTCAACTCTCCGAGGAACCAAACTTTTGTTTGCAGGGATAAAGACGATTTTGGCAGAGATGAAGTTGGTGAGCCGCATTCCTTTTTGAATCCAACATGTACGTGACTCAGTATGGATCTATTCATGCAGTGGGTGTCTCTCCTATTAGGCAAACGGTATTGGTTTTGCGGTCTCGGAGTTGTCTGGTAGCTTTTGGGGTGTCGACGAAATTGTATCGGAATGCCATAGTGACGTCATGTGATTTAGGACCCAACATAGGATTTCATTGTCCCTAGGTCGTCTTATAAATGCAAAAGCGACCGGCGCATCGCTGGCCGCTCGGCTCTATATCTACATATTAAAATATATATTCACCGATAGGAATAAACTACAATTTTTCGTTTTCTGAGGTAAAATAGATCAAATGGTTGTGACGTCACGCTTGTATGGAATTACGTTACAACTTAATTATACCCTTTTTGGGGCTACAAATTGAGACTTCACTGAGTTCTAAGTTTTCTAAGTTTAAATGTTTGTGATGTTTTATAGATCCTGATAAGCAAATAATTTAAAAAATATGCAAGCGCAGCGAGGCCCTGTCACAGTTTTTAACGCTTGTTTAAAGCGGAACGTTAAGCGTTTACATAATCTTGTCATGATTTATGGCGTGTGTATACGATACATATAGTATCGGTTTATGTCCCCAAAAAGCCGCCACTGATGTACCCATAATCTTTTGTCTAGCACTCTATGTCAGATTTACAAGCTTACGCGGGCTCGCACAAGGGCTTGGCGGTACTAGCTTACATCAACCTGCGGGATATATGGTCGAGCTTGAGGGAATCATCGTAGGGGATCGACTCAAATCAAGGCTTTAAAGTATCAGATAAAAACCGCTCAATTAAAATGGCATGTGTGACTACCTGCATAAGCTCTTTGGCCTGCTCTTTAGTAAATCCATGCTGATCCACCAATAAAGACAGAGCTTCGTAGCTCACAAAAGCCATAGAGGGAAGCTGCTCTGGACCTTTCTCAATGAATGACAGTGAATTCTTCAACATCTCAGCTACTTCTGCAAGAGATGTCTCTGGGGTGACTTTCTTCGGAGAATCACCGGTGGGGCTAGAAAAGATTGGAATTTGGTTCCTAAGGTCTCTTTCTGCCCTGTGTGGCAAGCCGAATGAAAATCTGCACCACCTGATGTATAAATGTGAGGGAACTAAAATTGTGGAACTAAAAATGAATGAGAGTGTCTTTTTGGAAGCGGCCTTCAGGCATCTACAAGATTTTGGGGTCCCAAAACGTAAGTGGAGGGATACCTATGACATCGCAAAAGTTGTCCGTCTGTCCGTCTGTAAGCCCGTTAACTCTCGAAGGGAATGAGATATTTTGATGAAACTTGGTGTGAGGACAATTTGGGTCAAGGGAAAAGGTCGAGTTTATAGATGGGCTCTGTAGCTCAACATTTAGGGGTGGGGGTTTAAAGGACATCTGAATAAAGAGTACAAAGTATCATCCCTGTCTGTATGACTCCCGTTAACATTGCCTGCAGAAAACCCAATCCGAATACGAAATAGTGTTTCCAAGCTATGATTTTTGCTCCATTTTGCATCTGTCCTTATTTCAATACCGAACAATTTTAGAAATGAACATATTTCTAAAGTGCCATATAGCGATCGAAATTTCTGTCGGTCTGTCGGTCTTTTATTCTGTCGTTCTGTCCAGGTTTTGCTAGTTTGGGCACTTCCACACAAGCTAGGACGACGAAACTTCACAGGCATATCAGGGACCCGACCAGATCAACTTACAAATAATCGCTTCCCCAATCCGACTTTCCCCGGATCCAGGAGTCCGGAAATAATAAGCAAAAGCGGAGCGAAACGTAGCAAAATGAGCGTTGCCCTAATGAAGAATCGAAGAACGGACCTCTGAGTCGCTATGCCAGTGCTCTACCGCTGCGCCAACACTTAAATGTATTCGGGAGCGAATGCGGGACTTTATATGGTTCAAAGATAAGGTAGGATCATGTGGTCCAAACGAAAGTGGAAAACTAAACAAATCTCGGGAAACGCTTCCACATAAGCTAGGACAATGAAACTTGGCAGGAATATCAGGGAACCGACCAGATTAGCTTGGATATAATCACTTTCCAGATCCGATCATAGTGGGGGGGGGGGGGGAGGGATGGGAAATCCGGAAACTATTAACATGCATAACTTTGGAAAGGGTAATCGGACATGCGTGAAACTTGACATGTGTCAAGGACAAGTGTTTTGGATATTCAGTTTCAGATCCGGACCAGATTCGATACCTGTGGGGGGGGGGGCTGGAGGGCGGCACAGGAAATCTCCTGAGACGCTTCCACATAAGCTAGGACAATAAAACTTGGAAGGCATATGAGGGAACCGACCAGGTTAACTTGGAAATAATCACTTCCCCGATCCAGCCGTCGCGGGGGGAGTGGAGGGATGGAAAATCCGGAAACTAGAATCATACGTAACTTCGGAACGGGTAATCGGACATGCATGAAACTTGGCAAGTGTGAAGAACAAGTGTCTCAGATTTTAAATTTCAAATCTGGCCCGAATCCGATAATTGGGGGTGGGGGTAGAGGGGGGACCGGAAATATTTTGAAACGCTTAGGGTTGAGGGATCGGGATGGAACTTGAAGGGAAGATCGAGCATTAACCCTATATACTTTATTGACAAAATAGGACCGGATCGTGTCGCAGTGGAGGGTGTCGGAGGGGGTTTCTTGGATTTCTGCGGTGATCATCAGTTAGGGTACTTCCAGATGTACTATAACCATAAAATTTGGCAGAAATATTAGGTACTTTCCTAGGTCAACTTGGAAATAGTTCCTTCACCGATACGGTGATGTTGGGGGAGTGGAGGGATGGGGAATCCAGCATCTAGTGACATGCATAACTTTAGAACGGGTGATGGGACGTGAACTTGAGAAGTGTCAGGAACAAGTGCCTCAGATGATCGATTTCAAGTTCGGAGCGAATCCAATAACTGGGGGGGGGGGAGGTGGAGGGGGGGGGGGTGCAAGAAATCTCATGAAATGCTGAGAGTCGAGAGACCGGGTTGGGACTTGGAGGAAAGAACGTACATAAGCCGTAGATACAATACTGACAAAACAGGACCGGATGTTGTCACAGTTGGGGGAGTTTGAGAGGGTTTTCCACAATTCTGGTCATCACGGGCTGGGGTGCTCTATTTGTCACCAGACTGGATCTGAACACTGACCCGGTTGCACTAGCTGGCTCGCTGTCCCGTAAGCTGAAATGTGCTGCTACGAGCTTACAGTGCGAAAAAATATCAGGGAAGGCCCTTGGTAGTGCTTCTTTTAAGATTACTGTTCCAGCTGTCTACCGTGATACGTTAATGCAATCTGACTTCTGGCCGATGGGGGTAATCGTGCGGCGCTTTTTTGAAAGTCGTATCGCTACGACTGTTTCCCCGAATGCATAATAAACTGAAGTGCATCTCATATAATTGCCGTTCGGTGAAATCTAATCTGCACGATATAAGAACTTTGCTAGCACGTTGTGATGTTTTGTTTCTACAAGAAATATGGCTTTTCGAGCATGACCTTCCGCTGCTTCAAACTATTCATTCTGAGTTCTGCGGTGCCGGTTGTACCCCAGTTAAGGACGCAGGCCTACTTATTGGTCGTCCGTTTGGAGGTGTTGCGGTAATGTGGAAAAACTACTAGGTGCTGAAGCTAGTTTCGTCGACCTTAAAGACGATCGGATGCACGGTTGGCAACTAAAGGTCGGCAATAGTGTATTTTTATTTATTATTGTTTATATGCCGTCGTTTAATTCTGACCACGAGCCGGAATTTATCGAATGCCTTAATCGGCTCCGAGTTTTATTGAGTGTCTACAGTATACGGATCTGATCATTCTGGGTGACTGGAACGCTAATGCCAGCGCGCGTGTTTCCTCATCTTATTACGTGGATCTACTTGATTTGGCAAATTCGTATACGTTAACTATATCGGATGTCCACAATTTGCCTGCAAGCACTTTCACATACGTTAGTGAGTCGCACACAGGTGTAACTTCTTGGCTTGATCACGTTTTAACGTCTCAATCTTGTCACGCTTCAATAGACCATATGAGTGTTCTGTGCGAATTTGGTCCTGATCATTTACCTATTGAGTTTCACCTGAACATCCTACATACGCTGCATCCCACCATTCAGTTTGAACCCGAGACCAGCCATATAGATTGGAAATCGGCAAGCCAAGACGATCTTCTGCAATACCTTGTTCTTACTAAACAAGGTCTGGACGAGCTGGATTTTTCAAGTGAAGCAATGGCCTGTCAAGACCCGTGCTGCAATAATGCCGATCACCAAGTTTGTATCAGTGATATGTATCTTGAGTTTATCAATGTATTACTTTTTGCTGCTCGTGCCACCATACCTTCTAAAGCAGCGCACAAGGGCAGGATAGGTTTTAAGCCTATTCCTGGGTGGAATTTCCACTAGAGTGAACTGTATAATTTGTCTAGGTCTGCTTTTTTAAGTTGGGTTATTGCATTTAAACCGGTTTATGGGCCAGTATTTGCGCTTATGAAGTCTACGAGGTTGAATTTTAAGAAAAGACTAAAGTCTTGCAGAAAGAATGAGAGATTATTGAGGGCTGAGAGCCTTGCAAAGTCGTTTTTAAATGTGAGGGATTTTTGGGCTAAGGTCCGTTGTACGTTTAGTTCAAAGAATATTGTTGCGGAATGTTTAGATGGTGTAAGTGGTGATGGGAACATTGCGGCACTGTGGAAAGGGAAATTTGGAGTGCTTTTCAATTGTGTAAGTAGCGATTGCTCGTGGGCTATGGGCCTTGATACTTCGGTTCCTGCTAAGCTTCTTCTTCCTAGCTTGGTAGAAAAACTAATTGGTGATCTTCGAGTAGATAAAGCGGGCGGGCCTGACCAGATATCAGCAAGACATCTTAAGTTCGCAGCGCGGGAGAAAAGTGAAGTACTCGCGCGTCTGTTTAATGCTTTTATTTCCCACGGTTATGTCCCTTCGAAGCTGACTGATGTCGCTTTAGTGCCCATACCGAAAGGGCGCGTTTGCGATGTTTCGAAGTCGGAAAACTACAGGCCTATAGCTTTGGCAACGATTATTTCGAAGTTGTTCGAAAAGTGTGTTTTGTCTGAAACTGAACCCAACCTTCGGACAAGTGATTTCCAGTTTGGATTTAAGGCGCTCCATGGAGTTGATTTTGCAATTTTTTTGTTTGAATTTGTAGTTGAGTATTTTTGGTTGTATTCGTCACCGGTTTTTGTTTGCTTCGTTGACTCCTCTAAGGCGTTTGATAGAGTTAACCATAGTAAAATGCTGAAGATCCTGGTGAGTAGAGGAGTTCCGCCTCAGTTTATCCGTTTATTCGCTTTTTGGTTCCGTAATCAGGAGTTCCTTGTGAGGTGGGGGTCTGCATCTAGCAGTTCTTTTCATCTGGTGAATGGCCTAAGGCAAGGAGGAGTCCTTTCTCCTCTTCTCTATGCAGTGTATGTTGATATGTTGTCTCAAAGATTGAAGGAGTCTAATTTAGGCTGTTTCATTGGTGGGACTTGCTTCAACCACTTCCTATTTGCTGACGATCTCGTTGTTCTTTCACCTTCGGTGTTTGGGCTTAATAAACTGCTAAGTATTTGTGATAATGTGGCTTCTGAGTTGGATATTATTTTCAACGCGAAGCAAACGTTTGCTATGGCACTATTTCCGAGCGGATGCTCGCTCCCGCGACATCAGGTTCTGTTATTCGGACGGGTCCTTGAATATGTTAGTGAATTTCGTTACCTGGGTTTTTGTGTTAATGATAAGTTGAGGGATGACTCCCATCTCCGTGAGCTGACTCACAGCTTATGCAAGCGTGGTAATATGCTTATTTGGAAGTTTGGTGACGTTAATCCTGTCATCAAAGTCCGATTGTTTAAAACTTTTTGCTACCAGTGTTTTGCGATTTCTTTGTCATACAGTAGTACAGCGAAATCAATGAAGGTGCTTGAAGCGTGCTACAAACGGATCTTCCGTCGTCTGATCCGCCTCCCACCTCGAGAGAGCATTAGTCAGGCGTTTGTGCTCAACCATTGTCAAACTTTCGACGAGATAGTGAGGAATTCTCGAGCATCGCTTGTTTTGAGGCTACGGCAGTCGAAGAATTGCCTTGTGGCGATGGCTTCACACCCGCTATTCTACTGTCTACTTGTCTGGCGACATCTGTCAAGTGATGATTAATTAGTGTTTTTGTGTTTGTAGTGTAGTATATGGCGAAAGCTGAATGGACAAATGTGCCATGTCCATAAAACTTGACAGGCTGTGCTATGACCATGAAACTTGGCAGGCATGTTAGGGACTCTGTCAGATTGGCTCAAAAATAGTCCCTCCCCCGATCCGATCATCGTTGTGGGAGAAACAGTTATCAGTGAGTGGAGTAACCATTTCAGATTTAGTAGATCAACTCGATTTTCTGATGAAATGAATATCGGGAGAGAGATGAGGCCTTGACAACTGCAAACCGTATCTGACAAACATGCTAACTGTTCTTACAAGTGCCATATGAGCTTTCAGCTCTTGTTTAACCAGTTAAGCCCAAACGTATATCTAGAAGAAATTCCAGTACGGTCCGGCCAGCGCTGTACAAGATTTGAATGAATTGCGCTTTTTGTCTTGGAGTCTGCATGTGCAAACCTCCAGAAACGAACATCCCTATTTTGAAAACGTCACGCTCAGGAGAAGAATGCTCTCCGTGGCCATGTCTGTAAATGCATTCTCCATGGTGTGTTCAAGTATGGTTTCATTGTTTAGGTGTCCTTTAAATTAAGGGTCGAACAATTTTTTTTTTTTAAAGCTAATAAGATAGGCGATTTAGGTGTAAAAAGACATGCTGAACACGAATATGAAAACTATTTTCTCACCGGAAAAGTAGTTCGCCCGGAATCCGGCCAAAGCCGGAAAGTTTGTTACAAGTAAAAGTTTTATATAAAGTTGATAAAGTTGAAGTCGATTTATCGGTAAGAAGACATGCTGAAAATTTATATGACAATGATTTTCTTGTCGGACAAGTAGTTCGCCCGGAAGCTGGCCAAAACCGGAAAATTTGTTAAAAGTTAAAGTTTTATCTGAAGTTGATTAGATGTTCGATTTAGGTGTATGAAAACATGCTGTTTGTTTGTTTGTGAAAGTTTGTTTAAAGCTACAGTTTTGTCTGAAGTTGATTAGATGTTCGATATAGGGGTAAGGTGATACACTAAATTCGTTTTTGAGCTTTAGTTTTTGCCGGACAAGTAGTTCGCTCAGAATCCGGTCGAAACCGGAGATTTGGCAGAGGTAAGGCAGGGAGATTTGATCAATTCTGTCAAAGCAGATATGACGTATAGCCTAGGGGTAAATATACACATGCTGAATTCTCAGATGATTAGCCATTGACCTTCTTTTGTTTCTAAATCTCAATAGTAAAAATGTTCAAGGAGTTTGGCGAAGACCGGATATCTACAAGACCAACATTGTATAAAGTTTCTCCGAATAAGGAAACATTTTATAAGTAGTAAACTGAAAGACAAAAATGCTCCTCAGCCGGGATTTGAGCCCAGGACCCTCTGCTTACAAGGCAGGCGCTCTACCATTTGAGCTGCTGAAGCTGAAGACGATGGTGAAAACCATTTTATCACCAGACAAGTAGTTCGTCCGGAATCCGGCAAAAACCGGAGAGGTGGTTAAAAGTAAAAGTTTCGTTTGAAGTTGATTTAATGTTCGATTTAGGGGTAAGAAGACATGCTGAGCATTTATGTGAAAAGCATTTTCTATCCGGACAGCTAGTTCGCCCGGAATCCGGCCCAAACCGGAAAATTTGTTAAAAGCAAAAGTTTTATTTTTTTTTAGAGAGAGAGAAATTTATTGAATAAATAAATAACACACTTCCGTTTAACAACCACCCCAAGAAGTAACCTTGTCCTAGAGGGTGGCAAAAAATAAAAACTGCATTAATGCAGAACAACTACTGAACAAAGAGTCAACTTCAATTGTCCTAATCGAGATCACAAACCAAACCACAAAAAAAAGTAACGGATAGAGATAATAATCATCCTCAGAACACCCACAAAAAAACAATAAATAACAACCTCAACATAATGAAAATTAATACTATTTCTCAAAATTCATACTTACTAAACAGGTTCTGTTTAATTTGACGCTTAAATGAAGGATTTGAAGTTGATTAGGTGACAGATTTAGGGCTAAGAAGAGACGCTGAGTCTGTATATGACAATCATATTTTACTCGGACACATAATTCGTCCGGAATCCGGTTGTAACCGGAATTTTTTTTTATAAGTTAAAGTTTTATGTGAAGTCGATTAGATATTCTTTACAGAGATAAGGATATACGCTGAATTGGTTTCTGAATTTTCTTTTTTTGCTGGACAATTAGTTCGCTCGGAATTCGACCGAAAGCGGAAATTTGGCAGAAGTAAAGCAGGAAGTTTCGGTCAGTATCGTCAAAATAGATATGGCTTATAGAGGTATATTTGATGATTAGCATGGCGAAGACAAGACCCAATTGTCTGGATCAAATATTAGATTTTTGGGATCCCATCGGAACCTTTGGTCTTGTTCTAAAGGAACTTAGAAACTTCAACGGGAGTAGCAGTTGCGTCTTGAATATTGAGCGTTTGGTTCCGGCACGATCTTAGTAGGTATACAAGGTGCTTGGTATATTTATAATGACAGGATGACTTCCTAGGCCTCATATTTTCTCAGAATATTGTGAACACCAGATCGAAAGTAACTAATTGGCCGCAAATTTTCCTAAGCCTTCCGATTCACCTGGTTTTGCCAACATACGGTGCGAATAGGTTCTTGATCTTTCCTAAAGCACAACTCTTACTAGAAATAACCTTTTCACGATGAAATGGCTCAGAAATACCGTATTCGATAATGCCATTACTTTCCACACGAAATTAGCTATTTTCTTGTTAGCGCTAGTCGATCCTGTCTTGCCTTCCCGCTCTCGCAAGCGGTGGCTGGACGCAAAATATTTGAAAACTGAACGCGCTGTGGTTCTAAAATGGGATAACCAAGCAAAACAAAAGCAGTCCAAAGTTATGAAGAATTAACATTGATTTCTACGTTCTAAAATGGCAGAAACATATAAACAGTAAAGCCTTGAATAAGGCATGGGTGAAGTTTCTTTTAGCGAAGGCAGTGACTGTTTAGAGCTAGGGCTGGGGGTAGTATTTAAAACAGATGGTGTCATTGAAAATCGGGTTCCGTGTAGAGTACCAATTCAACTAAAGATCTTGATCCCTGTAGGGATTGCAATAGATTCATCTTAATAATTTCTTACGTCCCAAAGAAATTATTTATTGAACACTAATTTGTGTAGCAAACTTTACAATTTCTCTTTTAAAGTCTTCTAAAAAAATAAAGGATATTCAAACTTAGTAATTCTGATGGTTTACCATGTCTTCAATGTAAAACAATACTTTGAAGTTTCTCTTGTCCTTACGTGTGAAAGAGTTTTCGGCGGTCCTTGAAGCTTACTGCAGGTTAGCGTTGAGTGTCTGACAAAACTCGACTGGGCCGAAAAAGAGCTTAAAAAGCCGAAGAGCTAAAAGGCCCTAGAAAGCCACTTTTTGGTGAAGTGTCATGAGCTCTCTGATTTAAGGGTGTCTTTGCTTGGGGTGAATTTTCGGCTTCCAGACATCTTGGATTGTACATCGGCACAGACAATATGCAAAGTGTGAAGGAGTGAAGTTTCGTGACAATAGAAGTTGAATTTTTGTTATATTTTGTTTAATTTTGTTGCTTAACCAGTGTATAACCTGTTCATGTATATGGCCTATGGCTTTAAATACAGATTATTATTATTAAATAAAAAATGGCGGAAGGCGGGGATTTCAGAAGCTTTCAATTCCAGAAGGGAGCTAGGGATGATATAAAAGACAGAATAAGCAAGAGGGGCCCTTTAACGAGTTGTTCTCGGGTCATGGCATTTTCAACCCATTCCCTATCTGTCGGAGCTTCCTCAACTGAGCTTTACGGTTTGATAGACATTTACCAGCATCGGACGTCATAAATACATGTAACATGGGCAAGCAGCTCACCCATGTGGTCTACCAATGCCCCCCCCCCCCCGCCGAATTACTCGGAAAGGAATTCAGCTATGCTGTACTTACTTCTCAAGCGAGTCAACTGAAGAGGTCGACTCCAGCTCCCAGCTTGGTGAATCCCTCCCTTCTGGTCGAAAATGTCCCTTTTCAAACTTTCCCCTCACGGAATATGCTCTGATCCTATTAGGCTTTTCGCTTTTAGATACTCCCGTCGAAGTCCGTTCCAGGGCGGAAACGTGCTTGTGCTTCTTCTGTGGGCGTTGCTTCATCCGGTTGAAACAGGTTTCGGCGACGCGAACAAAGCCCTCGAATGTTTTGTCTTCCGTTGGAGGGGGGCTGGGGGGATCTTGGTTGTTGCGCTTCGAATAGCCAATGGGTAGAAAGCAGAGGCGAAGGCGCCAATATTTCAAGGGCTGTAAATACGTAGATTATATAGATGTCAGCCGTCATCACCCAGGGCGTAACACAGTTCCATTGGACCTTAATCGCTCCACAGTGCGAATTCAGGTAATATATTAAGGTAATAAATAAGAATACTTAGTGTAATCATAACGCCACATAGTGACAAGTAGTTTAGTACTAAAGTTGCCTTGATTCAGAGTAGTGAGAATATCGCTGATCGTGGATCGGATTTGCTGTTAAGGTGCTTCCCGATGAAAAATTTATCTCAAAATAGTAGTATGAAGTTGTACGAAAAAGTAGCAAAAGTAATTTTTTATCGAGTTGTTCACAACGGCTACATAACACCAGGAACAAATAAGCCAACAGAACATAAGCCAACAGTCTTTGGTCCCATGTAGCGACGATGAGTTTCCCGACAAGGAAATGGTAAAGCGTGGACACACCGGCCTTCATATGCTGAAATTACTTGCTAAAAATAGGTTCCCTGAACAAGATTTGCTCCGTTTTTACGTTTCTTTTATACGTTCGGGGCTAGAATACCTTGTGGAAGCTTGGCACTTTGGCCTTACTGAAGACCAGGCTTATCGGATCGAAAAAATACAGAAACGTGCCCTACTAATTATGTCACGATCCCCCCAAAATTCCTTACAATGAACTCCTTCAGAAATTTAAACTTGAGTCCTGTAGGTTGAAACGGTGCATGGCTTCCGGTAAGAAAATGCTTGAGCCCCCTATCCATAAGTATATACTTACGCCACCGTTCAATACTGGAACCCTCTTTTGGTTCCATTTATTTATTAATTAATTAACATTATCGATTATTGTTATTATTTATTGCGAGTTTGAACTGGTGAGTACTACTGTTTTTCTTGTGTTTTGAAGAAGGTAATTGTTTTCATTTATCACTCCCGTGCCACTCGTGCTTTGCCCTCTGCCGGGAGTATTTCGTCGTGCCCAAAACCAAAGGGCGTATCTGACACTTTTTGCGAAAACGAGTTACTGTGCTCGAAAGAGTCATCTAGTGGGGTACTATCCAGCAGGTGCATTTGCAGGGACGTATATCAACACACTTTTGATTTACAGCACAGGCACCTGGGCGTATCTGAAAACACTGACCAGAACCAAAGGGCGTATGTGAAGATACGCCCTTTGGTTGTTGTCACTTTTTGAAGAAAAGATTTTAAGTTAAAGATACGCCGGGAAAAACAAGGAAAACTCAAAACACCAATTAGTGAAGTTTTCATCAATTTTCGGAGCTTGAAGTTGTTCCACCACCACAGTCGTAAGCTAGGCCTACCATTCTTATCATTTCAGTAGTTTGGACATTATAGTGGTGGGGAAAGGCCAGTTTAACCTTACTAATTATTTTGCCTGCTGTTAAAACTGACTGATTATGTAGATTATTGTTGACCATGGATACACAACCTTCATTCTGTGAAAAATCCCGACCTGGGTTGCACGAGCCTGACTAATTTTTACTTTTATTAACCTTTAATCAGTCTGCCAGAAATCCCTGATTTTTGGATACCCCATGCCAAACGCTGGGTATGTCTAGCATTTGGCATAGCCTATGCCTAACGCTGGATACCCTATGCCAAACGCTGGATACCTGTTGGTAACTTAACCCTGACCTACCTCAATAAAAGGAGTTCTGATTGGTTGATTTTTTAGATTCACTCAAATCATCAATATTTTACTGGGTTACAGTATCCAGCACCTGGCATAGTGTATCCGGCGTTAGGCATAGGGTATCCAAAAATCAGGGGTTTTTGGTTGACTGCCTTTAATTGCATGAAATCCTTCACCTAGGCTGTAAGAGCCTGATTTTCGCAAACGCCGAAAGACGTTAGGCTCCTGTACACTTTTGAACTGACCATTTCTATTTCTTTCAAACATACCGCTGCCTTTCAGAAAAATGCGACAGAAGAAAATTATCAAGACAGAAGAAGCATTACAGTATCTGGACGAATCGGACGAACCGGAGGATATGTCCAACAATGAAGGGGATGGTGATCCTTCGTTTCTGCCGTCTAGTGACTCTGAAAGTCACAGCGAGTTGACACCAGCGCTGGTTGTAAATATTGGTACTGAGCCCCATGCGGCAGTTTCAGCTGGTTCTGAACAGAATGATCCTGCAGAGGCAAATCTTGTAGGCATCAAGTCCTCCAATGAAAGTCTCTTGGCCAAGGGTTCGACATCCAAAAGAGCACACAGAAAGGCTCAACGGGTTTCAGGCAAAGAATACGTATCTCCTGCAACTGGAAAGTTTGTGAAGGCGAAAGCGAGGTCGGAAAATCCCTGTACTCACGAAAAATGTAAGAAAGGCTGTACGGACGAGATGTTGAACGGCATGTTTACATCGTTTTGGAATCTCGGAAAAGAGGCAGAGAATCACGATCAGCAAAGACAGTTCATCGCTGGGTTGTGTAAACAAGTTCATAAAAAGACACATACTGTGTCAGACTCTTCAAGAAGATCCAACACTCTTGTTTACAGCCTACCGTCCGAAACAAACTACTTTCCAGTTTGCAAGAAGTTTTTTCTTGGGACTTTCGGAATATCCGAAAAATGTCTACGACGTTGCGTGAAATCAGAGTTTCAAGAACCAACTACACCAATTGTGAAACCTGACCAACGAAGAAAAAATAAAAATGCCAAACGGGTAACACCAGAACAACTTGGATTTATCCATGATCACATCAGGTCTTTTCCCGCTGTCGAGAGTCACTATTGCCGCAAGAGCACAAAGAAACTCTATCTGGATGCCAATCTTTCATTGCGTAAAATGTATGATCTGTATAAGGAAAAGTGTCAGGAAGAGAGGAAAGTAGCCCTTGCATTAGAAAGTTACCGTCTTGAGTTCAAGAAATTCAACCTTGGGTTTCACAGGCCTAAAAAAGACCAGTGTGGACTTTGTCTGAGGTATAACCAGCTCGCAGACAAATCAGAAAAAGATGTGAAGCAGAATGAAGAACACCAGGAAAGAAAGACCAAAGCACGAGCTTTGAAAAACGAAATCGTTCGGAAGATTAAAGAAGAAGAGGAGGGCTTTGAGAAGGCTACGTTCATTAATTTTGATCTTCAACGCGTTCTAGAAACCCCGAAAGGGCAAGCTGGTCCTATATTCTACAAGCGAAAGCTTGCTTGCTATAACTTAACCCTATACAATATGAATAGCCACGACGGATTTTGTAATATCTGGTGTGAAACAGATGGACAAAGAGGAGCAAACGAGGTTGCATCGATAGTGTTTGATGCTGTTTCAAATGACAAAGATCATTCCGACTTCTACTTTGTGTCTGACTCTTGTGGAGGACAGAATCATCGAAATCAGTTTTTTTCTGGAATGTGCTTATGGGCAGTCCGCACCTTACGCCATGTCCGATCGATTACTCACGTCTATCTGGAAAAGGGCCACACAGAGCAAGAGGGAGATAGTATGCACAGTGTCATTGAACGTGCCTCCAGGCATACCTCTATAAATGCTCCAGTTGAATGGAAAAACATTTGCATTTTAGCGAGGCGGAACAATCCGTATACTGTGACAACACTGGATTATACCTTCTTTAAGGACTTCAAGAAGCTGACTGGCCAGATCGTAAAGAACGTTAAGGTGAACACTTGTGGAGAAAAAGTTAAGTGGCTTGATATCAAAGTTCTCCGTTACACAGTGGACGATGCGGCTAAAATCTTCTATAGCTACGACTAGCGGTGAATACAAGGCAATTGATGTTAACAAGGTAAAACGATCAGTTGGACAGAGTGGGACAATGGTAAGCTTGATGCCAGCCTACGAGAAAAAGTTGCCGATCAGTAATGCAAAATTTAAAGACTTGCTTTCACTGTGCGAACAACGGCTAATCCATGCCGACTTCCATGCATACTACCGAAACCTTCCCCATGGCAAAGCCGTGAAGGATGTCCTGCAAGACAGTGACATTGACGACGAAAGTGACAACGGAGAGTAATTTGAATTTGTGCCTTTCTTGAATCATTTAATTGAAGCTTTATTGTACGTGTCTTCCTTTAATCATTTACCTGTAGCTTTATTGTACTCCTTTTTCATATTTGAAGCAAAATTACACAAGCTTAGTCAAAAATCACTTGGTCTTAACTAATGGAAATGTCTTAGAATGACCAGAACCAAAGGGCGTATCTGGTTTTTCTAGTGTTCTAAGAACTTCCGAGAGTTTTACTGTTCACCAATCGATTTCTCGTAGTGAAAAACCTATAAATACATTGCGATTACGTCATTAGAAAAAATCTCTTCTTACGAACAGCTTCACAAACCTTGTTTTTGCTCTCCTGTAAAATTTGTAGAATGTTAGATACGCCCTTTGGTTTTGGGCACGACGATTTGTTAATTTACCTGTGTACAATTAATGAAATAATAAACGAACCTGAACCTGAACCTCGCGAACGACCTACAAGAGCGGCCTCAGTGGCCGACAAATTTGGATTTCACCACGATAGTTCGAAAAGAATAAAAGCGATATCTATCTATCTGTCTATCATACTAAAACCGAGCTGAGCTAGAGGTATTTGCTGAGCTTGTGAGTTGATGCACGCCTACTGCCCTCTTCGCCGTTGCCCATATCAGAGGAAAAAGTGCAGGAGGCGCGCTGATCTGCTTTGCAGCGCGTCCAGACAATCAATCGGCTTTTACTTTTGAAATTTTTTCTCCGGGCCTTTACTGCGATATAGCTGTTTGTCGAGAAAACGATGTGATGTCTCGCGTAGCTCCTACCTTCCGCTCGTTTGGATCGGGCAGGGTATAGGAATCCATTCGACTCCGCATGGTCGTATTACAGATAGGGAGGCGGAGATTCTGGTGCTTATTTGTTCTTGATACCGCACCTACACTTAAAACATCTTGACAGGGTATAGAAAAAACGTTATAGGTATCGTTTGTTTTTTCTTTACAATTTTTACAAACCTATCAGAATTAGTGAAGCGTCGTTTTTTATGCCACTGGCATGTCTGATGCTTTTGAGAAACACCAGGCTTATTTATATTTGCCATTAAAACTGTACCTATCAATAATTTTTACAAACCTATCAGAATTAGTGAAGCGTCGTTTTTTATGCCACTGGCATGTCTGATGCTTTTGAGAAACACCAGGCTTATTTATATTTGCCATTATAATTGTACCTTACCTTACCTTTACCTAATTATAACCTTGTTACAACATAGCCTGAGAACAGAACGAGAGAATAGAAAAATAGAATAACAGGCCCATCCAAGAGCCTACTTTTAATTTATGTCAAGAACTATGTTCTTGAAGTCCGTATACAAACATGGACCTCTCAATCCCAATCTGATCTTCAGCTTTTGCTTCACTCAAATCCATCATGATACAATTCCGCAATAACTTAATCGCTCGAAATGAGTGACAAGCACACGGGTTTAGAGGCTTTGCAATTAGAACTGAAGGTAATGAAAGTAATCGCAGTTTTGTTTCGTACACTTTTGGTGGTATGGAAAGTTATGAAGTTTAAAGTCGGTTTCAAGCAGAAACAGCGTATTTTGAGACCGTCTTTCAGCCTTGAAGATCTCTTGCACAAAACAGATATCTAGCGCCCAGCTGCTAGACAGTCTCACCAAACAACCAATCACATTCGCAGCACGTGAGCATGGCACGTGAATCCCACTCATCGCAACACATTCCCGGCTCAACTAGCGAATAATTCTGCTAGCACCTATTCAACTGACGGCCACGTCTCCTCCGGTCGGCATGCTAGGGGCTTGCAGGACAGTGTTGCCGGCCTTGTGAAAAGTGGTATTTCCGCGGTATCCTCAAACTAATTGCGGTAAATTTGCGGTATCCCAGACGCGAAATTTTGTATTTCTGGGCGAGGTCAAAAATGGCATTTTAATATGAGTTTGACGTTTCTGAAGCGGCAGGTTTATTACGTCAATTTTAATGGGGTAATATCGTGCCGTAAATACAAGAAAACATATGCTGGCTAGGGCATTTGTGGTACCTGCGGGCTGTTTTGAGTCTAAGCTTTCAACTTCGGCATTCGCAATGCCAAATTCGCAAGATAACAACTATATCTTGGTGAAAACGGATCTGTTATAGCTGGCCCTGGCACTTCGCTGTGCTCCTCATCTTAAAATCTATTCTTCTACATTATGAAGTAGAATACCAACGCTGGAATTCCCTTCTCGCCATTTCTCGGTACAATTGCGGTATGCGGTATTTCCCTCAGAATCTCGGTTTTATACCGAAAAATGCGGTATAAGTGGTAACACTGTTGCAGGATGCAAATCAAACGACAACAAGGATGTTATGGAGTGCTTTTATCTGCCTAGAAACGGGTTGAACCTGAAATGCGGTACTTACCTCCGTCAAACGGAAATCTGGATTTCCCCCTGTGCAGATATAGTGATCCATCCGGTTCCAGTTGTAATTCTGGAGTTGCTCTGTTACGAAGTCAGTCCTGGACATGCGATATCCCACCAACCCTACCGTCCTCAGGTTATACACATAGGCACACTTCACAGTCTCGCTCGGGTGTCTCGGTTTGTATCCCGTCACGGTAATGGTGGATCCGCGCAGGGTAATACGATGGAAGATAAGCCCGATGGATAGTAGGGCCTCTTCGAGAACCTGGTCTGGTTGATGTCTGGTCATGCTGGTGGGGCCGGGGGAGGGGCTTTTGGCTTCGAAAATGGAGGCCTGTCGGTGGATGCTTTTACACGCGGGCGGAAGAATGATAAGCTGGAAGCCCTGGAATGGGGAAGACATCTATTTGCCTGAATCCAACATGACACGGGTAGCGACTGTTAGCTCCCTGGATCGCGATAGCTTGCTCTAGGATTAAGCCACTTTCAATTGACGCGTTGTCGCGATGCGTCGCGTAAGCGTTTATCTTGCGTTGTGTACAGGTTGCATAGCGTATCTTTCACACCTGCGCGAGATCTTGAGTATCTTGAGCCGTTGAAGGATGAAACACACGATTCTTGGGCTTTCCGGATTCGTTCAATATTAGGTAGTTGTGGGCTTGGGAGAGAGTTAGGATTTGTGTCAAAAGAAGTTAGTAGTAGGTAATGGACCAAGAAATCCAGGTTTGGTTAGCTAGGATAAGAGATAGTGGACCCTTGAGCTTGTATGCAGAGGCTAAAGAGATTTGAAATTTACCTTAAAGCGGGTCTAAATAAAGAGGAAATGAAACTTATTTTAAATATGAGGGCAGATAGCTTGCAACTTGGTGAAAGACGTAAGTATTTGGGAAGTGCTAGGGAGAAATCTGGTCCTGACTTTTGTCCAATGTGCGGTGAGGGAGATGAGGATCTAACTCATTTTGTGCGTGGATGTGATGAAATTGAGGATCTGAAGGAGAAAATTTTTAACGGAGGGATTCATGGGAGGAAGTGGTTGTTAAATATTATGAGGAGTAGGGATTTTCTTAGTATGAGAAACCTGGCGAGGTTCCTCAGAGTGGCCAGTCTTCACAGGGAAAAGTGTTTAAGTGTGGTTTAGTGTAGTAGTGTGACCGTTTTTTTTTTTGTATTTACATGTTGTTATTTATGTGTGTTTGTTATGGCCTTTGGGATTTTAAGACAAATAAATATCATATCATATCATATCATATTATAGAACTTTCTATTCTTGCGTTGCGTTTTATTTGTCTCCGTAAGCTCTGCGTTGCGTCGCCGCAACCGTGACGCAGAGGTTGCGTAGCATAGTGTGAAAGGCTCTACGCGTCAATGTGAAAGCGGCTTTAGAATGGACGATGGAAGTTTGAAGTGAGCCGTATCATAAAAATTCAGCATTAACCGTCATCACGGGTGAACCGATGATGTTATTATTCTATTCTTTCAGTGGCTCAGATGAACCTTTCTGATCCTATTTCGATGTTGATACTCTGACCAGCCCTCTATGACCGACTTGAGGACATTACGAGGTAGCGTTCCAACGGCCGGGAATATTCAGTCTTCGAAGGCGTATAGGGATTGTAGTAGTGTTGGGCGATATTCGGTACCGATAACGATATATCGGATCAAATATTGATTATCAAAACGTAAATGTCGATATCGAAAACAATATTGGTTCATTTGTGATTATTGTAAGTAATCCAACGTAACTTACATTTATATATCCGACACTGTACCAATATATTCTTCGTAGTTCAGTTTTTGTTTATTCGAACTTTGAGATGAAGCAAGATGCTTTGTCACGAGGATTTTGTTATTAAACTTTGGAAAAACGAGACGTATACTATAGCGGAACATGGCACCGAAATATCGATATCGATATATCAATTATCGAATATCGGAAGCCAAAATATCGATGTATCGATATACCGAAAAATCCGAATATCGCCCACACTGGATCGCAGTATTTCGTTTAGGCAGGTTGGTTCCTTTTCTTTGACACTTACTTTATTAATTCCTTGGATACAAATACATGTGTTTCCAATAAACACACGGAATCATCTGCCTGCCTCAGGCTTCAGATCAAATTCCTATTTTCTTTACTGCGTAGTCGCCAACCTTAAATTTCAAACCCCAAGCTTTGTAAGGTTAAATCAAAGTAAAGATAACACAGAGCAAAATAACACTAGGGAGTAGCGCCAAGACTTGAAAGAAGTGACACTCTCGAATGGCAGCGACACTAGCACCACTGGGAATAGTGAACGACCCTACTGAAACTCAATCGGTCATGCACCAGTTCTGGCTCCAATAACTTCATATTCTGGACACAGCAAAAAAAGATACAACCCCCCCTGTTTCCTCGATGTTTGCAGACCGGATCTTGGCTTTACTAGACATTTCTAAACCCGCACGTTTGTCTCGCTTTATATGCCGCTAGCGTAGTGGGCGGCGCCAAAGACAGTCAGACAGTCAGTCTTGATCTGTCCTGTGAGCGGAGAGGTGCTGCGCGAGAGCTACCTGTACCTGATCTGACCTAGTGCTCATGAACAATTGTTTTATCTGGATTTGGATATAAATTTAGAGCCTCCGCTCCAGGTAGAGTTTTCTCTAGTAAAGAATATTTACACAGATCGTGACGGGGCGATGCGGTTTGAGGTAGCCCTCAACCCATAGCCCTAGCGCCCAGCACCGTGCTTTGTTCTCCAATTATGGCAGCAGCCAAATATCCCTGTGGGGAGTGTTACAGGAATTGCACTAGTGGGACATTCCAGTGTTCTGTATGTCCCACTTGGTTCCACCCAAGTTGTGTCGGGTTATCACTTGCCGAACGTGTCCAATCCCCCAACTGGAGCTGCGTGAACTGTACAGCAGCTACTTCAGCCCCCCAAGGGCAGACTTTAGAAGAGAATTCTCGGTTAGCCTGTACTGAGTGTGACAAAAAACTTTTGACCATAAAGGCCCTGAAGGACAAACTAGAGTCTTCTGCCGAAGATTGTGCGTCGAAGGACATAACGATAAGTCAACTCCGTCAGGAGATCAGTTTACTGAAGTCTAACCTTCTCTCTGACACTCCGGATCCTGTTTCCCGTCTCCCTAATTGTGCTGGTCGGAGTAATTCACATGCCATCACCGATTCATTTCAGTATGAAATGCCCACATCAGTCCAGTGTCGTTGCCATGCTGCCGGAGTCGCGTCTCAACCTGGGATTAGCAAGGGGCTAGTGGCTCAATCTTCATGCGATCTTTCAGACTTCACAAAGACTAATATTCGCGAAACCGAAATTTCGCACGTGGTCGTGAATTCGTCCCTATTCTTTGCTCGTGAGGCATTTGCAGCCGGCATTTTGAGTGATGAGATTTCGGATGTAATGGCAAAGTCGTACCCATTTGACTCGCTTAAAAGCACCAAACTTCTTTTATGGACATTTTTGGGCAGTTCGGGAAAAATCTTGGAAAGAAGAGCTAATCTCGCACAGACCAACACTGCAGTTGATATAGTTAAAATGATCTGTGAACTTGATGCTAAATCTTTCGTTTGGCCGATCATAGTTCCTCGGTCTCCTAGAGAGATTCCTGTTCTGAAATCCGACGTCTCGGTTCGTATAGATCGTTTAATGAGTGACTGCAATCGTAAAATGGAAATTTCCTTGTCATCATTGCAAAGAATTGAGACGGCTATTGCAAAAGGAGGGATACCAACATCAAACATGACGACGCATGCGACACCTACCTCCGTCTCCGAGTGGCCCCCCCTCCCCCCTCCAGCTGACACCGCAGAGGTCATTACGATCTCGAACTTTCCAAGCTCCCTCAACAACCCAATCTCTCGGAAAAAGGAGTTTGATAAGCTGGCTTCCAAGGGAATTCAAAAAGTGAGTGCAAACAAAGATGCAATTGTAGTGAGCGTGAATTCTGCTAGTGCCGAAAGTTTTTCTGCCAGCCTTAAGAGCAGCTTTCCCGATTGCAACGTTTCGAGCAAGAAAAATGTCTGGTATGGTAGCATTCGAGGCGTTGATCCGTCCCTTGAAATTGAAAACCTTGCTTGTGATTTTGAAGGAGTGGTTAGCTTCGCTCGTTTCGGAAAGTCTCCGACTATCAAAGCTTGTTTCAAGTCTGAAGCATTCCTGAAGTTTTATATTGTTCATGGTCTAAAGATTGGGTATGAACTGTTTCGTGTGAATAAGGACAGAAAGCTCCCAAGGCGCTGCTTTAAATGTCAGGGTTTTGATCATGTGGAAAAACAATGCATGGCGCCCGTTCCGGTCTGTGCTCGTTGTGCCGGGCCTCACTCAAGCTCCAGGGAGAGCCCTTGTTCTAACCCGGTTGCCTGTGCCCATTGCCAGTCGAGCTGCCACCCTTCATTCAGTTTTTCTTGCCCCGTTGTGCGTAAAAACTTGAAATAGTATTACGGCTACTTATTTAAATGTCGTTTCTTTTAATTCGAATGGAGTTTCCGGAAAATTCCCCATCCTTAGCCAGTTTCTTTGTGATAATCAGTCCGTACTTTGTTTGCAGGAACACCACCTGCTTGATCATTCACTCCCACTGTTAAATTCTATAAGTAATTCTCATGACGTTCTTTCGGTCCCGGCTAGACCAACCGGTGGTCGTCCATCGGGTGGTATTTCAACTTTTATCCCTAAACATCTGAGTGCGTCAGTTTTATTTTCTGATTGTTGTTTCATTGCTGTAAGTTTTCACGATTGTGTTTTAATCAACTGTTATTTCCCCACAAATTATAATGATGATATATCGCTTGAAGACTTTAATGCATGCTGTTTCAGACTTGATCGACTCATTTCTCGCGTTAATTCATTTAAAAATATTTTTATCTTGGGTGATCTAAATTGTAATCTATTGGATCATGACGAACGTAGTACTATTTTTAATTCATGTTTTCCACGATTTAAATTATTATCTAAATCCCAAGATTTCACGTACACTCATTGGTCGGGAAGCACGAGTAATCTTGACCACGTTCTCAGTAACCGCGATTTCCCAACAACCGTGCTTGTAGTAGATGATTTTCCTATAAGCGACCATATGCCTATTTCATTTTCTGTTTCACTACGTATTCCAGTTCCCCAGATTTCAAAGAACCATAAAACAGCAAAAGCTAAGTTTTCACGAATTGTTTGGGATGAGTCGTTGAAGCTTGATTATCAAAGAGAAGTTGATCTTTTTGCGGCGAAAATTCAAATCCCAACAGAATTTCCTCTTACGTCTAATATAGAGCTTGAGTTAAATTGTATTTATTTTCAGCTAGTTCATTGTTTAAGGGTTTCAGCAAAAAAGGTTTTTCAATGCAAAACTGTTGTTGTTGGGACTGAAAAACCTTTTTGGTCGCTTAATTCTTCGCTGGTAGAGAGTAATTATGAGGCTAAGTTAGCTTACGTCAGATGGAAGGCACTCGGTAAACCCCGTGATGGACTTTCCTTCCGGTGGATGAAAGAGAAGAAGGCTATTTTTCAGGCCGAACTTAGGCGACACAATAATTGCCTTATGGAGGAGGCGTCTCGTGATGCTGATCTTGATAAGCTTAAAATTTGGAAAGCGCTACGTAAGTCCAAGCATCTAACTGAACCACCACCTGATTCTTTCCCGTCTGTTGTTGATTGGGAAACACATTTTAAGTCCACCCTGTCTTCTTCTAACGATTTTCCTTCTGACGTAGCTGAGCTAGACTCTATATTAAGTGACTTTCCTTCTGACCACGTAATTGTACATCAAGACTTAGTTTTGGCTCAAAAGAAACTGAAGTTCCAATTATCGCCTGACCATGATGGACTTTTTTCAAACCATCTCAAATTTGTATCCCCAATGTTCCTTGTAACTCTTCTTGCTTTTTTTAATTTAATTTTATCGGTAGGTCGTGTTCCTTCATCTTTTAAAACTGGTTTGATTTCCCCTATTCTAAAAAATGGAAAGAAGGATTTAAAATCTTGTGGTTCTTATCGACCAATAACCAAGGGTTGTATTATTAGTAAACTTTTTGAAATGTGTTTTAAAAATATGTTTGAAGGCCTTGATGTTGGGTTAAACCAGGTTGGATTTAAAAGGGGTATGGGTTGCGACCACGCGCATGCTACTTTTTCCACTTTAATCAATGATGCGCGATTGAGCGGACAACCGCTTTATACGCTTCTGATTGACATAAAAGGTGCTTTCGACAATATTTCTCATGCGGCTGCTCTTCTATCCCTTGTGTATAATGGTATTCCCCGTTCTGTTGTGCGTGCTTTAAGGTCCTGGTACAATGGACTGAACGTTCAAGTGGCAATTCGTTCCCCAAAAATTCTGTCTAATTTAATTTCAGTGGGAAAAGGCGTTAGACAAGGTGGAATTTTATCACCATATATTTTTAATGCATGTTTGGCAGATTGTCTTCGGTCACTTAAGACTTCTTTAATTCATTTTGCACGTGATGTAACGTTTTAGCATATGCTGATGATATTATTATTTTAAGTCGGTCAAAGGAAAAATTAATTGAAAATTATAACATTCTAGTATCTAAATTGAGGCAGAAGGGTCTAATAATTAGTTCTGAAAAGTGTAATTATTTTGTGATTAGTAGTTTGCCGACCCTGAATTCCCCTCTGGATTGTGGTGGGGGGATTGTTTTCAGCCCTGTTGAGAAAGTTATGTATCTTGGAATCCCTTACTCATCTAATACCAGGGATTGGAAACTTATCCTTATTCAACATGTGCAAGATAAAATAAGAAGAGCATTTGGTGCTGTTATTCGTTTACGAGGGATGTATCGCAGAGATGTTCTTGGTTCTATTTATACGGCTGTTGCACTTCCTCACATTCTTTTTCCGTCTGCTTTCTTTTCTTCTTTCCGTCCTTCTGAACTTTCTGCGGTAAAAGTTACTTATTATAAATTCTCTAAATTCCTTCTTGGTTTCCCGATCTCTGCGAGTAACTCTTTCTTAACTTCGAATTTTAAAGTGAAGAATCCTTTGGAAACTTTAAATGGTAAAATCCAGAACTTTCATAAAAAGGCTGACAATATTCTTCTTCATCACAACCTTTTTCCTTTTTTCACAAAAAAGCGCCCTGATTAGTTGGTTTATTTTGAGCTTTGTTTTTTTTTGCATGTACTTCGTTGTATATTTAGTAGGCTAATTTGTCTTTAACGGTCAGCTGTTTATTAGTATGTAAGTGTGTGTGAGTCTGACTGTCATGTTGTTGTTCCTTTTTATACATTACTCTTCAGTTTTGAAGGATTCAAATAAATAATAATAATAATAATAATAATAATAATAGTGGGAAAGACCGGCGACTTCGCTAAAATCGGGTCTCTGAAAATCGATCGGAACGCCACCTATTGTTTGGACTTAGTCCAATTCCGAGCGGTAGATGATTAATATAATCAAAGCAAGAGGGCGCGAGTAGGCAACGTCTGTCAACATTTATTGATTCGAAATCGTGAATTCAACATTTTTTTTCGATAAAAAAGCAATTTATTCTTTTCCTACTTGTTTTTTATTAAAATTAAAGAGGAAATCTGAATGGAGAGAGGATGCTCATCATAAACGATACGAAAAAAATCAACAAAACGTGCTTTGTTGATGATTCTGCGGAGAGCAATGGAAGAGAATGTCAACAGAGCGATTTTTTAAAGAAAGAACATCCGCTAAACGGCGCTGATTGTTGTGACTCATGGGGCTTACGGGAGTTTCCGGTCTTTCCCACTTTTACTGTCTTTGGGCGGCGCTAAGAGTATGGCCCGTTAGCGAAGCAAAGAAAGCATAGGTCTTGACGCTACTCCCTAGTGTTATTTTGCTCTGAGATAACATGAGTCTTGAAAAGCGACAAGAAGATGTTGGTGAACATCGAAAGGATGTAGTTGTTTGTTCTTACCGATACTTCAAAAGCTCGAATTATTCCAACTATGAAGAAAGCTAATTTTGACATTTAATATTTTAAAATACCATTCGTAACACGGGGGGGGGGGGGGAGGCGCTCATAAAGCTTTGAAACTACAGGTATGTGTAAATGTACAAACATAATTTTAGACCCCGGAACAGCCAGTTTCAAGTGTAGTACATTTAAGTTACAAATAGTTACAAATATCAAACATCTGGATCGATTAAATCTTGCAAAAATTTATAACAGTCTAGCCGTCCCCCATCTCCTTTCTCTTTGTCCGATTTGGCAGTTTTTTACAGAGTCTCAGAAATTATCTGTAAGCAGAGTGTATTTTCGTTTTGCGAAATTTCTTCTTAGTTATCCACCTTGGACCAGAAATAGTTATTTGATGAGTTAATTCCGCCTAATCTCTCCTACTTCTGTCATTGATAAACGGCTTCAGGATTTTCGTTCTTCTGTGTCAATGTTGTCTCACCATGGTCAGCGCTATTTATTTGATCCTCTTTGTTGATATTTTTTGTATTTAGAGTTAGTGTTTCTTTTTTCTATTTATTTTTGTTTATTACTCCATCTTTAGGGCGAAGCTTTTCTTGAGATGGGTTATAAATAAATTGAATCGAAAAAAAAAAAACTGAATTGAATAAGATTGTTAACTCTGCTATGTACGGTCATTCTCAATTTCTTCGAGACATGTAGAGGCGAAACACTTTCGAGGCAATAAACCTTAGCACAACGATACGCTTCTTTGAGTTCATCACTATCTAACTTTTGAAAGTGCAATTCTTCTATCTTACCTGAGCAAGACGCTGGGAAATAAACTCCTTGTATGCTTGAGCCGTGTCTAGGGACTTTTTAAGTGAGCCCTTGTGCCCTTGGTTATAGTCAACATTCACGTCGTCCGGGGAGATGCTGTAGTCTGAGACAACGTAATCCTTTTGTAGGCTGGAACCATCGGGAAAGTAGTCTGTGGTGATAGGAAGACAGGCGGGAATGGTCAGAGATTTCCAATCAACTCCTGCAGAGAAAACAGGAAGTTTCTTAATTCGCACTTTGGAGCAATTAAGGTCCATGGATCTGTGTTGCTCCGTGACTGATGATGGCTAGCATAATAATAATACTATAATATATTTTATTTCCATAATAGCACAACATAATATGGCTAGCAGAGGATCTTCATGACGTAACACATGTCAAAGCAGTGACGTACAATATACAGTATATGACAATAAAGAATAGGCCTACATAGTATATAATACATGTCACACAACAGGAATTAAATGGGAAATAATATAAGAAAGCATAAAGAGTTAAAATGAGAAATAAAATAAGGTACGAATGATGATAAATATCGGTCAGACGAACATACTAGGGGCGGTGTAATTTGAAGCCGATTTTTTTTTCAGTTTTTACTCTAGTGATGGGCTGATTGGGGTTGGGCGATTGGTAATCTGGTAGAATGGATCTGTGATTATCTGAAGATAGACATTTCAGTCCAAAATCTATGGTGAGCTTGTGTCTACGGCACGCAAAAGTAGGAAGACTAAGTTTTGTGAGGCTATCTTCATATGTGCTACTGGTCTGGGTCATCCCGGCAGTATTTCCAGTCCTTGCATGACCACTCGTTATCAAGTGACTTCTTGAAGGCTTCATGTGAAGGTGCTGACACTGTAGACTTGAAGAGAGAATTCCAGTCGTTGACAACTCTTTCGGAAAAGAAGTCTTGACGCACTCTTATTTTCACGTGGCATTTGGATAGGTTCTTGTAGTGACCTCTTGTATGGGGTTGATAGCTTGTGCAGTTCGAGGGGGACTAGTTTTGCCATTCGAGAGTTTGTGGGTAAGCAGTATGCAGCGATGGGCGAATCCGAATCCGGATTCGGATTCGAATCCAGGATTCGTCCTTTTGGACGGATTCGAATCTTCTGCTTGTCAGGCTGGATTCTGATTTGGATTCAATTCAATTCAATTCAAATATTTTATTGACCTCCAAGATCGGACAGTATAAAAGGAAATAAATACAAACAAATTGGCCCAACATATAATATTACAAAAAACAATCTGGCCAAGTAATACTAAATAATACTAAATTCCAAACCCTCAATCTTACGAATCCACTCAAATTTCTGGTCTACATCCTTCTAGTTTCCGTTTCCCTGTTTTTACACAGTCCGCTTAGGCAGTCCAACTTTTTGCTCTCCACCACCAACCATCCTCAGAAATATACCACGTTATCTGATTACCTTAGGCATCAGTGCTTTTTGTCACCTCTGATTTTTAAACTATAAACTATGTACATGATGTGATTTCTATTAAGGTCGGATTCGAAGGGAATCGATTCCGGATTCGAATACTCAGCTTGGAATGGTGGATTCGGAATCGATTCGTACCTAGGCCTGGATTCGGATTCGAATCCTTTCATGATCGGATTTGCCCATCTCTGGTAGCATGTCACCTCGTCTGCGGCGATACAGTAGTGTTGGTAGTTTCAGTTTTTGCAGTCTTTCTTCGTAGGGGAGGTCTTTAAAGCACCACTCTTACTAGAAATGATCTTTTCCCTATGAAATGGATAAGGAAAAACGTTTTAAAAAATACAATTATTTTCCACCTGAAACTAGCGATTCTCTTGTTAGCGCTTGTCGACTCTATCCAGCCTTCCTGCTCTCCGACGGCAAAACATTTGAAAACTGAACGTGACTTGGTTAAAGTGGGAAACTAAGCAAATAAAAGAAGTAATAAACAGAAGATTATCACATCCTTATGTGTAAAAGAGTTATCAACTTACACTGAAGATCCCGGCAAACTTTTCGTTGGGTGACGGGAAAACTCGGCAAGACCGAAAAAGCGCTAAAAATTCGTAGTCACGAAACGAAACAATGGAGAAAGGTGGGGATTTTAGAAGCTTCTAATCCTATATGGGAGCTCAGTATATTATGAAAGTCAGAATAAGCAAGAGGGGTCCTTTAAGGCCCCCTTACCTTGGTGGCGCGTCTCTGTACACCCTCAATAAGTCTTATGTGGCCTTTATATTGGGAGGCTAGGCAGGTTCCAAAGTTGAGGTTGGGTCTTACGATGGCTTTGTACAGTCTGGCAAAGACTTTGGGGGATCTGCTTGTAATAGATCTCTTGAGTAGGACAAGCAAAAGAAAGTTAATCAATGCTTTATTCCGAAACCGGGGCCGGACGAAGGCGATAATAGATTTTTCGTTATTTTAAAAATAAGAAGAATTACAGAGTATTTACAGTCAGAATCAGAATCAGAATCATTTTTTTACACAAGCTATCATACTAATTGGCGCTTGGGCTTACAAACTAAAAGACGACACAAATTAAGAACAGAAACTTAATAAATTGGCTGTTTTTTGGCCCTTCCTGGCAATGCTGCTTATGCATAACATTTCAAGCATAACGTTTTCAAACAGAACCGATAAAATCCCAAGTGTTGTCTGTTTCGCAATGTCTGTTGAAACCGCGAATCCTTGTGTTATCTGTTATGAAACTTCTGACAGTGTACCGGTGTTCTAAAAACTTTTGTTAACAAGGACAAGCAAATAGGTACACAAAAATGGTTTGTTCAAACAGTCATACAAAACAATCGCGACTACCGGAGTTCTAGAGTCTTACCAAAGAGGGGATGAAGCTCTTGTAGTACCTGGAATTCATCCCCGTTTCTTAACTTGAGCTGAACGTAGGCATCTGGCTTCTGGTCCTTACGAGTCCATTCTTGTTGGGGAGCGCTCTTGCGGAGCGCCTCTTGATGACTAACTCTCCTTGCCGATGCAAAATCGCCGGGTACCTAGCGGAGGAGCTGGAAGCGGTATCGCAGCTGCTCCCAAAGATCACCGTGATTGGTTGACACAAGGTTTGAGTTGCTGAGTTTGAGTGGTTACGGAGAAATTTACTCCTTCTGGATCACTGGCGTGTTTTCATATAGAGTATTTAAGAAGTTCTGCCAGGACGTTTGACCCGACAGTTAGAATAAACGTCACATGATGCCAGAGACGTTACTAGCCAAAATGTTTTTTTTTTGGGGGGGGGGGGACGAGGCCGACTGGCTGGTAATTTTTACCGACTTTTTCTGCAGAAAAAACGACTGTTTTCAACAATAAAAATGACATTTTTGAAATAAAATAGAATGATTTTCAGAAAAATCCACTGATTTTCAGAAAAAACGACTTTTTTGACAAAAAATAGACCAATTTTCAGAAAAACCGACTGTTTTCGTGGAAAAATCAACTGTTCTGACGAAAAATCGCGGCGCTTCGCGCCGACTCGGTTATTTTTACTGACTGACAGACAGCATTGGGGGAAGGGGGGCGTCCCCCCCCCTCCCCCAGTCGTGACGCCCCTGCATGATGACACCTACTTTTGCGCCCTGAGTTCAAGTCCATGACAATACCCAGCTCTCTTTTCTGTTTGGTTTGTTAGATGTTTTGGTCTCCAAATTTGTACTGAACTTGGACTGTAGTGAACTAAGAGGATTACCAACCTTAGTTCAGCAATATTTTAATTTATTACTGATAGGATATGCCCTCAATGCATGAAAGGTTCCTTGTTTGTCTTCTGCAAAGCTCTTCAATAAATGAACGGTCATTGTCTAGTCACGCTGTTTCTTTTTGTTTTGTTTTTACTTTGACTTTTATTTAGGATGAATTATCAATGATTAGCCAACTTTGTCACATGGTTAGGCTAGGCGTGTTCTTTCCGCTATTGGCTATAAGCTTTTAGCTTTCCGTCCTCGGGGGAAATAATAGATGAATGAATAAAATCAAATTCGGCATTTTTTCTGAGAAAGCGCTTATTGATTAAATTATGTTCTTCTCTATTAATAATGTACTTTATTTCCAATTGCCTGTATTACATACGCTAGCACTGGATCGTCATTCACGCAAATAACAGATGACAATTACATAAGTAGATATTTCATCTATACGAACTTAAAATATAATTTGACTTAACTAGAGTTAAAATAAAAGTCTACATACCTTTGTCTGCAGCCCCTGTCCAATAGTGTTCCTTTACACCTTCCAGGGACAGGAACGACTCACCTTGCCGCGGCAAGGAGACACGACCATCCCAATCGGAAATTAGCGGCTCATTCAGCTCCCTGGACTTTCCTTTCTGCACCTGGTTCTGAAAAAAGTTTGTCGAGTCTTTCGTTGTTGCTTCATGATCACGACAAAACATATTTTTTTAAGTGTGTAATTTGAGATTTTTTTACATGGTACATCTTTTTATTTTTGTTTGAATTGATTTTGCGTACACATCCTCGCAAGCAGTGTTTTCGATCTGCTTTGACTAATTATCGTCTGTATTTGATATTAAAACAATTCTAGCTTACTACTGCTACTACTACAAAGGGTGACTTATATATTAGCCTACTTATTTATTTACTAATACCACAAAAGCCTTAAGCTTGCTGCTGTCACTTAAAAGTAGAAAATCACACGAGTACGCCAATATCGGAAGAGTGATAACGTTTATCTCAAGAACGCGCGCTCCTGTGTTAAATGGTATCAAAGGTGCGCAGAAGATTTATGCTATCACCGGGTTCCACCAAAAACCCCGGCGCCCCCCCCCCCCCCCCCCCCGAATGCAAATTTACAGAAATATTATTAAAAACTGCAGTTTGAACCGCGAGCATTTAAATTTGAATACTTTAAAACCAAGGCTGTGCCTTCAACAAATATCCCACGGTTTTGGCTGTTTAAAGCATTTTCCGAGACCCGTTGACTTACAGTGAAAACAGGGAAACAATTTACATAACCGTTTTTTTTTATGGAAAAACTTCTCGCAGACAATCGTCTACAGCGTGATACACATCGAAGTAGCAAAACACGGCAAGTGAGAAAATCAGCTTGGTTTTGTTAGAGGGGTTAGTTTGTACCGTATGACATTGGATCTCCGGGTTTATAAATATATGGACTGATTATGGAAGTATGTTGCGTTACTATTATAGGTAAGACAGGTCCTTGAAGGATTTTCCATAGGGAGTTAAATGTAAACGCGTGACGGCGGCTCGCTGACCGCTCGCCACTATATATACGTTCATAAAAATATACTCTATTTTCTTAAGACTGTGCGGGGGGGGGGGGGGGTACCAACGTATCATCATCTGCTGCAGTCTTTATGAAGTCGCTTTGCAACAAGTGGACACACAAGAACTGGAGGATGTGAGAACTAGATAAATGAACCAGATGAAAGAACTAGATGACACAGGAACTGGAGATACTGACGGGATGATCCAGATCAATGACCCGAGTCTATCATCATCATCTGCAGAGCAAGATAGATAAATCGGACCTTAATCACTCCAAATGCGAATTAAGATAAGGATACCTATTTCCCAAGATATGTGTGGTGGTAATCTTCTTTAAAGTTTTACTGAAAAGCCAACTTATTCTTTATCATTTAGTTGAATACACTGAAATATTTGGAACCTGCTAAGGCTAAGGGATTTCAGGATTTTCCACTATCTGCTCCAGTAGTGACGTTCAGAATATCTACGGCCGTCCCCACAGCGTAAATTGTACTATGACGCGGAAAAATTGAATCTCAACACAAACGCGGCTTTTCAGTGGGCAGTGATGCGAGCCTGGTGAAGACTGCTTAGTGCCTGAACACAAATATTTCGTAAATCCTTTTCGTCAAGCATACAACACAGGTACAAGTGCATAGAGGTACCAGATATCCGACAGGGAGAGTCCACTATTCGGAAATCGATTATTCGTGAGTACCGGAACAACGAAGATAAGATGGATAAGATAAGATTTATTCCACTAAAAGCACATAGGCCATGGTTCATTCTAATCGGGTCTTCAAGCCTCTTTAAGTGAATTAAGGATGGTTAACTAGATTTTCCTATCTCAGCCCCTTTCGGTTTAACTTTAAACATTAGTTAACTTCAGCAGTGCAGTTGGGGTTAAATGCTAAAATGAACCGACACAGGTGTCCATAGAAGCCCTTAATCAGGAACTTTGGTAGTTAACCTTTGTCAAAGCAAATGAATGAAAATGCCACTGTTCAAAGTTAATCGACATTTAAAGCACAACTCTTACTAGAAATGATCTTTTCTCTATAAAATGGATCAGAATAAACGTTTTCGAAAATACCATTACTTTTCACCTGAAAATAGCGATTCTCTTGTTAGCGCATGTCGGTTATATCCAGTCTTCCTGCTCTCCGACGCGGCGGCTGGGCGCAAAAGATTTGAAAACTGAACGTGCCTTGGTTAAAAAGTGCGAAAACTAAGCAAATAAGAGAAGTAATAAATAGAAGATTATCACATCCTCATGTGTGAAAGAGTTATCAGCGGACAATGAAGATTCCGGCAAACTTTTCGTTGGGTGACGGGAAAACTCGGCAAGGCCGAAAAAGCGCTAAAAATTCGTAGTTACGAAACGAAACAACGGAGAAAGGTGGGGATTTTAGAAGCTTATAATTCCATATGGGAGCTAAGTAGACTATGAAAGGCAGAATAAGCAAGAGGGGTCCTTTAAAAGAAGCACACCTCTACTGTCCTTGTAACGAAAAGTGAAGAAGAGTTTTAGGAAATTTTAGTGTTTCAGTGCCTTGTTCAATTTTTTTTCCTTGTTTCTACTCTGCTCTACTCTGCCGTTTTTTCTTTTTAGCGGGCTACAAAAATTCATAAAAAAATACCTTCGGATAGATATGTGTCCATCGTCTCCTCCCAGAGGTGAGCTTCACAGGCACAGTGGTAGGGTCGAAAGGGTTAATCAACGCTCTTCCCGGACGCGACTTGGGTCTATAAGCAAGCTGTCTCTCCAATGGTGACCCCTCCGAGCCGAACACAGTACGAAGGCTCTTGACGTCTTCTGAATCCATGTCCTGAGTTCTTGGAAAGAAGAGATCTGGTGCGTGGGATGTTGAGAGGTACTCTTCAGGCCCTGGAATGGACCAGCAGTTTAGGCATGAACTATTTCAGGTGGCTGATTCGGACTCAATAAATGAGGAAGAGGCTTTGAATCTCGTTTCAAAACTATTAACTCTAGGGGATCACAAACGAAGGCGAGAGCTTTGGCAACGAATATTTGTCCACCCGTTCGTATTTGGGAGACACATAGGATCATGCCAGATCAGGATTAAGTTTGTACCTGAACATTTTTTTTTACAAAGGAATGGGAGACAGGGAAATTATTTTTGAAACTTCCCACTTGGGTTGTATTTTTCCGATTTTCCGACTGAACTTTTTTTTTTAGGCAAGATTTTGCTGTTGATCGAAAAAAATCCGGGCAGCTGAGCCAATACTACTACTGAATCAGTAGAAGCCCATTGCACATTGGCAACAACTCTCATGTCGCTTTAGTCGCTTTCTCGGAATGATAATTCGACCAAAATCTATGGCCCCATTCGATCCGTCAAGACATATATATGTCTACATTAATGAACCTTTATGGAAAATATTTTTTTAGTATTTTAGGATTATTTTATGTTTCTTTGTCCTTTTCTACTGCACTCAGAGGCGTTACTAGCCAAAATGTTTGGGGGGGGGGGGGGGGGGCGAGGAATTTAACGACTGGCTGGTAATTTCTAACGACTGTTTTTGCAGAAAAAAACGACTGCTTTCAACAAAAAAAAAATACAGTTTTGAAAAAAATCGACTGATTTTCAGGAAAATCGACTGCTTTTCAGAAAAGTCATCTGTTTTGACGAAAAATCGACTAATTTCCAGAAAAAACGACCATTTTCATGAGAAAAATCAACTGTTTTGACGAAAAATCACGGCGCTTCGCGCCGACTCGATTATTTTTTACCGACTGGACGACAACATTAGGGGGGGGGGGGAGCGTCCCCCCTCCCCCCCAGTCGTGACGCCCCTGACTGCACTTACACCCTTTGGCAGTGCTTCATAAATCCTTCATTCATTCATATAGACATAGTAAAAAAAATGAATCATCCCACTGCAACCTCTGGTCCTATTCAATCGAACTTCCCAGCAAACTTCCGTTCGAATTCGTAATCCTGCCACGCATTTCTGGTGTGAGTACGAATTTCGGCCTCAGTGGCAATGGCCAATGGGAGAACTATGAGTGTGTTCCACCCTCGTACCAATAGTAACTATTAGTTACTAAACCCGTTCCAGCCTCACGAAAAGTTACTACGCTGACTGTTCCAGCCTTGTCGAAATAGTAACTAATAGTAACTATTTGCTTACCACGCTCGGGAGCGTGGTAAGCGTAGTAACCACGAATCTCTGTCACGTGATTGGTCGGATTCACCCGTGGTATGATATTCCTCTGGAAAATACAAAAATCGTTCCAGCCTTGACGAGAAAAAGGCAGAATTTGTGACGTCATGCGTGGTAACTACGGTAAGTAGGATGGAACACGCTCTATATACACACCTTTGAACGCGGGGATGCTCCGGATGTTTATAGCACTATGTACTGATCTCTGTTCCTTCTCTGGAGGTAGACTACTGGTCCTTCCATCTTTCCATGTAGGAGCTCGCTGTAGCGGTTTCTTACTATAAAAAAAAAAGAATATACAAGCAATACTGGAGAGACGCTACTTAGACTCAGGCCCGATGAAATATTTGTAGCCTGTGTAGTTTTATAATAGTCCTACGAAAAAGTTGCATGTATTGATATGTAACAGTACAGAATACTATCATTTAACGTGCTTCAGGCTGGGCCAATCTTAAGCAGTAGTATCCAGTAGCATCCAGTCTTGCTATCCACGAAAGTCCGAAAAGCGTATGGTACGCTATGTATGACTAAGGTGAAATTCAACCGGTTGATTCGAGGACGCCTTTATACCGCTCTGGTTATCCCGCACATTCTCGCTCTGTCGCCTTTTTGGATACTTTTCACACTGAAGGAAAAAAAAACAATAAGAGTTATTTATTTCAAGTTTGCGAAGTTTTTGCTTGGAGTACCTCTTTGGACGAGAAATACTTCACTAATTGTTAAATATGGTGTTCTTGATCCCACGGATGTCATCAACATCCGTAGAGAAAAGTTTTTACAGTCCCTGGATCCCCAGCACAGCCTGTACCAGGCATTTCTAAAGTAGGATAGTTGTGCTAGTTCTTTGTTTATTTGATAGTTTAGTGTGGTTCGTTTTTCCTTTTTTTTCCCTTCTTATACTCCATTTGTCACATTTTGTGTTTAGAATGGGTAAATAAAATCATTCATTCATTCATTCAATAGTAGCATGCAGTGGTAACAGTTACTGATGTATGCTATTAAAACTTACAACTTCATACAAGTAATTCTTGAAAAATTTTCATCGGGGGGGGGGTCCTCCCGCGTCTAGTAGCACAAGCAACAGTAGACCTACCGTTTGACTGCTGTTGGCGTCATCCTCCACAGCTCCCCGAGTGGTAAATTTCTGCCTCATTCTCGAGTAAGCCTAGTAAGTCTCGAGTAAGCCTAAGTCTAGTAAGTTCTCGAGTAAGCCTAAGTCTACCTCTTTAGGTAGATCCGGAGGAGGGGGAGGACCACCAGACAATAAACGGCAGTCACCACTTCCCCTCGTCTCCCCCCCCCCCATTTGGCTGGGGGAAGGGGGACGACAACAATAGCAAGAATTTGGCTTGGCTGCTTCACTAGAGATGACTTTCGGACAGGTACACTGTCAGAAGTTTCATAACAGATAACACAAGGATGCGCGGTTTCAACAGATACCACTTAAGGACGTTAGCTGTTATGTTTTTCAAACGCTACGCATTAAAACGTTAAGTATACAGGAAGAGCCGAAACACCACCGAAAAAACATCTGCTGACTTTTTTGTTTGTCATCATGGTATTGGAAAGAAGGGACTTTTTCGGCTTTTCCTGGCAATGCTTGTTATGCATAAACTTTAGTGTATAACGTTTGAAAAATCATAACAAATTGTGACATTTGGTTGGTCATTAATAATTAAGTATCGATAAAACAACAGAAGTGAGTTTATTCATAGTTTGGAAAATATAAAATACGTAAAAGAATTCCCATTTCCCCTTGGAGATTTGGATTTTGGTTAACCATCCTGGATGCTGAGGTTCGGAATATTCGCCCTGTAACAGGATGTGTGCAAAACCGACGCGAATTGTGGTAGCGGAGATGCAAGGAGCGGAAGAGTGGTTTTGAGGCAGAACAGATTGAGACGTTAGAGATCTGAGAATTAGTGTGAAGCCAAGTCAAACCAACTGAAATACCTTCGATATTTTGTGAACCGAAAGATTAATATAGTAAGTTAAATCGAACCACCAAACGAAAGACTACGATCCCTATACGTCTTCGAAGAATTGAGTAATTTCGCCACCGCTGACGCTACCAAGATTAATCAGCCTTAGGGCTTGGGATCAAAACACCAAGTGGGCAACACCAATTATTTCAAGATATCATCCCAAGTGTTATCTCTTGAAACTGCGCATCTTTGTGTTATCCGTTACGAAACATAACCACGACTGGCGAGTGAGGAAAAGGACAAACCGTGTTTTCCCGAAAAGCTGGCAGCCCCTTCAAGCTTTTTTCGAGACTATTGAAAAATTAGTCGTGCGAAGTTTGCTGCCAACGCCGATTGGCACAAGCCCTATCGATGCGATTGCTTGCCTTCTAGCCGATGGCTAATCGCCTTTCCAATCGGTTCGCGTGTTTCTACGGGTGCCAATCGATTTTTCGGTGCTGGACGGCAACTAAATGCCAACCGTGTGAAGACGCACATTTGCCAAGAAACACGTTCTGTCGGTTACTTTGAGCTCTATTTCTCAGTTTAATAATCATCTTTACTTACAGGGTTTTCGAATTAAAAGTGTTAAATTAAAAAGTGTTAAAAATTAAAATATCATTTTGTTCCACGTCTTTTTATGACCATGTGTTTAACTCACCCTTTTGGTTAGTAATGTAGTTTGCACAACTGGACATCTGCGATCTGTTATGTTGAAACTTTTAAAGTGAAAAGCGAAACAAATGAAAGCAAAGTTCGTTTCTGTGCCATAAGCAGACATATTTTCAAAAAAGGAATGACGTCCGCTCAGCTCAGTGAATGCTAATGATGAGCGGAAGACATGGACGGACTCGTTGCACATACGTGTAACTCGGTTTTTGTTGCACATGCTGGATCGTGTCAAGAATGAAAAGGTACAGTTGCGTTCGAAATAATCATTCCTAACGACTAGCAATGGTTTCACCCTTTGTTTTCGATACATCAATCAACTCCTTCAAATTAAGTTGTGTTACACTTTCATGCAACGCTGATATCGCTAGCTCAGGTCAGCAAAGAATAATCCAGAGGCATCCACTCACTTCTGCCCAACTATAGATGGCAGCTGAAACACCTGCGCATCATACGCGTCATAGTCAAAAAGCTGGTTCAGAGAGTCGCTTTCGCTCGTCGTGTGAGATCGCGCGGACTGGGACTTCAAGAACTTTGGTCCCTGCTTCGCGCTTATCACATTGGCTGGGGTTCGAATCCTGGGTACGAAGCTGGAGTAGCCGATCTTTTTGTTTGAGGAGTAGAAACTAAGGTTGATCCAATGCGGGATGTTATAGTCGTCGGCATTCTGCGTGTCTCTATTCTGAAACTAAAAAGAGAAGAAGTTTGGAACAAAAGCTAAGAATGAAAGTCTTGAGGCTTATTCTTGCCGTTCCCCGAGGACTCCCAGCGCTTTTGTCTGTCCCAGGGACTCATTCCCCGTATTCTCGCGAGTCCCCATGGACGGGGAATGCTCCGATTATCATCACCATCATGAAAAGGGACTCCCTTTCAGATTCGGAGGGGAATCAATTTTTGCTGGTCTTGGTACACTATAAAATTAATTAAAAACAATCAGAGTAAACAAAACCAAAAATACAGTGGATCCAGACTAATTTCATCAACTGCATATTTTTTTTGTTCAAATGAAATCCGTTTTGGAAGCATTCCCGTGTTCTAGTTGTTTTCTGTACGCGGAGTCCGCGTGGAGTGACTCCCTCTGTTCTAGCCGTTCCCTTTCATTTGCCGAGGAGTCCTCGGGGAACGGCGTGAATATGACATTGGACAAGAATCAAAGAGTAAAGTAAAAAGCAACTCTTATTTTTAAGAGCTATTAGTAGTTTTTTCTCTTTTTTATTTAGATTTACTCCACGGTTTATACAAGTTATATACATTTACATTGTTTATTATCCTCATAAAGTGTTGTAGATGTCTGTGGCGGGGCCGCACGTTAATCGGAAAGCTATTAGGCGAGCTGAACTTCGCCATAACGCATAAAAGACAAAAAAAACCCGCCAACTTAACAAAACTGATCCATCTTTACTGATAAAGTTCAATGTTGTGGATGCAGTGCTCGTAAGAGTACCATGCTATGACGGCATTCTAGGTACACAAACCGATAGATAGATAGATGGACTTGTTGCATAAAAAACGACTATGGCCATCGCAATAAGAAGAAAAACAAGAACAAAACCGAAAACAACACCACACACACTTTAATCTAGAGCCAAATAATTTTCCCTGTGGGACATACATACCCGGAGGAACCTTCCAATTGATTTAATAGAAAACTTCCTTTCTTTTAACATATGTACAAACCACTCAGTCCCACATTCTCTCACCCCCAAACATTTCCTCCTCCAAATCATTCAATTCTTTGCATTCTGTCAAGAAACACACTTGGCAAAAGTAAGTAAGTAAGTAAGTAAGTTATTTATTTATGACCCGCCATTTTGAAAAGGCGGAGTAAATGAAGAAAATAAAGAAAATAAACAAAACACATAAACACACAGAAAAGACACTTAGTTTTTAATCTTCGGTCAGGAAGCAGTGGACGACGTCGTGCGCTGGTTATCCATGATTTTTGAAAGCGACGAAGAAACATCCAAAAGGGTAATACTTGCATCTTGAATTTCTCCGTCAATATATGGTTATGACATAATTTCGACAAGGGGAGCAGGTGCTTTGCATATTTAAAATAACATGATCTCATCTTTTTAATCTCCTTCTTTCGCAGAACATGAGTGACGCCAGAACGAAATAGTATAGAAGGAGCGCAGAAGGTGCTGTAAAAATTTCCCAAAGCCTTACGATTATAGCGCCCCCGATTGGGGACGATGCGCCCATAGGCGCTACGGATTGACTTATAAACTTCTTGAACAACCGAAGAGCAAAATTTTGACAATGAAGATTTGAATGTTATGCCGAGCCACCGTAGAGAGTCTGTTGATTTCACGATGAACGATCCAAGAGATATAGAAGCTTTAGATGCATTCGAACCATTTGACGAAGGGTTGAAATGCAGGTACTCACATTTTGACAGGTTAACTTCAAGGCCAATTTTGAGAAGTTCCGACGACAGCTTACTTACATTTTGTGAATGTGGATCGGCTGCGGCTTACTAAGAGCAAGTCGTCCGCGTAGGCTATGTAGCTGAAGGCATAGTCTTTATAGAAGTAAGCAGGATGCAAAGAATCGAGACAAGAAGATATGGCCGATTTGAAGATGTAGGGAGATAAGACTCCCCCTTGGCGAACACCAGTTCGGACAGGAATAATCTCTGGCTACCTAAATATTTTCTTCTCTTTCCCAGAGGCAAACATTAGATATTTACTGCAAAAAGCCAATTGGCCATAGCAAACAGTAAGTTCTTCAAGAGCCTGCACTGAGCGTATATAGACACGCGAAAGATCATGCCAAGATAACGTAAACTCGTAACGTTCCGTTTTAAATAAGTGTTAGGAACGGTAACAGGGCCTCGCTCAGCTCGGTTATTTCCACACACATATCTATGAAACATATTTACTTAAGAAAACTCACCACTCAGTCAAGTATATATTTACGGCCCCAAGCAGCCCCCATACCATGCTGTCCCTTCGTAATCTGACCCGAAAGTTTTAGCAGCGGTATCCTGGGGGCTTATCAATACTAAGCATGGACCTTCTCATAATATTCGTGTCCATGTTCACATCGAGCTCCTTTAATTTTTTCATTGTTACAGTGTTTATGTATGTTAATTTCTTAGGGGTAGGTAGGTTTTTATTTTTAACCAAACACTGAAAATAAAATAAAGTAACATGACAAATATCCTATTGCAGCAAAAAGAAAGTCCTAAGGACTTGTGCTGCAATTTATTAATACTACTTGTATCTAATAAATAAATAACTACACACAACAACTTACAATTATCCACCTAAGGGGTGTTTGTTGAACAAGTGTAAACTTCCGGAGGGTTTTGGAGTTGACAGTTTTATATAGCGATCGCAATTTCTGTCCGTCCGTCGGTCTGTCTGTCGGTCGGTCCGGGTTTTACTAGTTCGGGCACTTCCACATAAGCTAGGGCGATGAAACTTGGCAGACATATCAGGGACCCGAAAAGATTAAGTTGGAAAAGGCCCTTCCCCGATCCGACTATCGTGGGGGGAGTCGAGGTAGGGGGAATTCGGAATCTTGAAGTATTTACAACTTCTGAACGGGTGATCGGATCTTAATGAAACTTGATATTTGGAAAGACCTCGTGTCTCAGACAATCCACTTTACATCCGAACCAGATCCGGTGACTTTGGGGGGAGTTGGAGGGGGGAACCGGAAATCTGTTGAAACGCTCAGAGTGGAGGGATCGGGATGACACTTGGTGGAGAGTAGAGTAGAGTAGAGTAGAGTAGAATTTATTTTAAAAATGACTTTCACAGCAATGATGCCGAATTTGCATTTTTCGTCAACATATTATAAACGAAAACGTTGTCAATGGACATTTACAGCAAATTTGCAGATGTCAATATATATATATATACAATTTATGCACAACCACATTATATAAATCCAGATGGAACAAAACAAATTCAGTTTTATTCGTGAGAATTAAAAAGTGTCACGAAAGATGGAACGAAGCTTTTCCTGTATCTTTCGTGAGTGCAAACTACTGGTGTTAATTTGGGGACTTTTTGGGATTTTTCCCGGGGGGGTCTACTTCTGGGAGGATCGTGAATGGGTGGGAAGAGATCACGGAACCTTGGGTCAGAAAACGCTTGTGTTCCGTAACCATAGCAAAGTGTTTGTCTCCTTTCCTCAAGCGTAGTGTGGGAAGAACAATCACAAATCCTAGATACATTGTTGACATAACCGGACCAGATTTGGGCACTTTGGGGGAGTTGGGGGGGGGGGGGGGAGAATTCTGGTGATTCAGCGAGTTCGGTACTTCCCGATGTACTAGGATGATGAAACTTGGCAGGCATAATAAGGACCCGCAGAAATTAACTTTGAAACAGTCGTTTCCCCGATCCGACTACCGTTAGGGGAGTGGAGGGATGGGGAATCCGGAATCTAGTGGCTTTTATAACTTTTGAACGGGCGATCGGATTTGAATGAAACTTGGTAAACAGAAAGAGCTATGTCTCAGATGTCCGGACCGGATCTGATACTAGGGGGGGGGGGGGGGGTTGGAAGGGGGCAACGGTGGGAAGAACAAGCATAACTATTAGATACGTTCTTGACAGAACCAGATCATATCATGGCTCTTTGGGGGGAGTTGGAGGGGGTTTCCCGGAATTCCGGTGTTCGCGAGTTAGGGTACTTCCAGATGATGCTAAGGGGGGTAAAACTTGGCAGGCATATTAGTGAACCGACGAAATAGACTTAAGGACCCTAACACAGTACCTTAGGAAGACTTCGTTCCTGGATCCGACTATTTTTGGGGGAGTCGAGGGAGGGGGAATCCGGAAATTACTGACTTCCGTAGGTTGCGAACAAATGGTTCGATTCAAGTGAAACTTTATGGGTGATAAGAACTGATGACCTAGATGTACAAAGAATGTGTCCAACTCCATGCGGCCATGGTTGGGGGAATCGGGGGGGGGGGGGGGGGGATTTGTGACATGCACAAAAACCAAATGGATGGGACGAATGGGATGCAAGTTGGACAGTACCAAGTTTATGCGGCCTCGATTTGTCATTTCACGTCCGAACTGGATCTGACCAAGGTAGAGGATGATGGAGCGGGAACCGGAAGCTTGCAGATATGCTCCAATTCGAGTAGAACTTGATGGACGGGAGAAGGAGATGTCAGAGATGCGAAGTTTATGTGTCCGAGTCGTATTCGGCCACAGTGGGGGGGGGGGAGATGGAGGGGGAGTCGCGGAAATGTTGTGGTTCGCATAGGGGAGCTTGGAAAGCAGAGAGATTGTATGCCTTAGATGACATATTTTAGGGTCCTGACCGGATCCAAGCACGGTTGGGGAGGGGTACCAGAATTTTCTGACAAATGCTTAGATTTATTTTCTCGTTTCTCACACCACCTACTCGTGACGTGCCATATGAGCTCGTAGCTCTTGTTTTTCTAACATACCCCATAAATAATCTAGTCTATTCGTAGGAGTCCAGCTTCAGAGATTAAAATGGGATAAATAAACGACAGTACAACTCACCCGTAGTAAGGGTACAGCATGTAAAGGTTGCTCACCAACACACACGAGGTCGGATCCAACTCCACTGTCAATAATTCTCTGCTTGGTCACCGAGGTAAGCTTACGGTCGACCTCGAAAACGCCAACACCGGGTGTGATTACGACTGAAATCTGGCCAGTTCGATCCAAACTTCTGTCCATGTAGTGTTTCTCAAAAACTAAAAAAACAACAAATGAGCGGTAAGGTAAAGTACAATTTTACTGAAATGGAAATAATACCAATGGAATAAAAAGTCAGACATGCCGGTGGGCCCCAGGGGCGTCACGTATGGAGGGGGGGGGAGGTCGAAACAGTCGATTTTTTCTTGGAAACAGTCAATTTTTCTCAAAAACAGTCAATTTTTCTTAAAAACAATCGGTTTTTCGTAAAATAGATTTTTATGGCACTTGCAGCCTCTGGCTTAAGTGCCATATACCGATCACAATTCCGTCTGTCGGTCAAAAATTCCGTCTGTCGGAAAAACTCGGAGTTTTTTGTCACACTTTTTCGAGTTAGGGTACTTTCAGATGTGCTAGGACAATGAAACTTGGCAGGCATATCAGGGACCCGACCAAACTAACCTGGAAATAATCAGTTTCCCGATCCGACCATATGCGGGGGAGTGCGGGGCGCTGGAAACTTGAAAATTTAGGGCATTTTGTCACACTTTTCCGAGTTAGGGTACTTCCAGAGGAGCTAGGACAATGAAACTTGGCAGGAATATCAGGGACCCGACCAAACTAACCTGGAAATAATCAGTTTCCCGATCCGACCATATGCGGGGGAGTGCGGGGCGCTGGAAACTTGAAAATTTAGGGCATTTTGTCACACTTTTCCGAGTTAGGGTACTTCCAGAGGAGCTAGGACAACGAAACTTGGCAGGAATATCAAATCAGTTTCCCGATCCGAACATATGCGTGGGAGTGGGGGCGCTGGAAACTTGAAAATTTAGGGCATTTTGTCACACTTTTTCGAGTTAGGGTACTTCCAGATGAGCTAGGACAATGAAACTTGGCAGGAATATCAGGGACCCTACCAAACTAACCTGGAAATAATCAGTTTCCCGATCCGACCATATGCGTGGGAGTGGGGGCGCTGGAAACTTGAAAATTTAGGGCATTTTGTCACACTTTTTCGAGTTAGGGTACTTCCAGATGAGCTAGGACAATGAAACTTGGCAGGAATATCAGGGACCCGACCAAACTAACCTGGAAATAATCAGTTTCCCGATCCGACAATATGCGGGGGAGTGGGGGCACTGGAAACTTAAAAATTTAGGGCATTTTGTCACACTTTTTCGAGTTAGGGTACTTCCAGATGAGCTAGGACAATGAAACTTGGCAGGAATATCAGGGATCCGACGAAACTAACCTGGAAATAATCAGTTTCCCGATCCGACAATATGCGGGGGAGTGGGGGCACTGGAAACTTGAAAATTTAGGGCATTTTGTCACACTTTTTCGAGTTAGGGTACTTCCAGTTGTGCTAGGACCATGAAACTTGGCAGGCATATCAGAGACCCGACCAAACAAACTTCGAAATAATCAGTTTTCTGATCTGACCATTTTGGGGGGGAATGGAGGGCAGGGGAATCCGGGAAATTGAGAAGTGTGTCGAGAACTTTAGAACGGGTGATCGGATTGTAATGAAACTTCATAACTGAATAGAATATATATCTGTAATGTCCCGTTTAAAGTCCTGACCGGATTCGGTATCCAGGGGGGAGTTGGGGGGGGGAGACCGAAAATTTCAAGAAACGGTTAGAATGGAGGGATCGGAGTGAAACTTGATGGGAAGAACAAGCATCTGCTCTAGATAAGATTCAGTCATGCGTAATTTTAGAATGGGTGATCGGATTCGAGTGAAATTTAAGAATTGAACAGAAGACATTTCTCCGATGATCTTTTTCATATCCGGACCGGATCCGGCAACTATTGGGGGGGGGGGGAATACGCGACCCGTTTAGAATGGAGTTATCGGGATGGAACTTTGTGGGAAGAACAAACAGATGCTCTAGGTAAGTCATTTACTGAATCGGATTGGATAAGGGCACCGTGGGGGAGCTGGGGGGGGGGGTGGACCGGAAATCTCGAGAAACGGTTAGAATGATGGTATCGGAGTGAAACTTGCTGGGAAGAACAAACATCTGGTCCATGTAAATATTTTACATAATTTGACTGGATCCGGACACTTGAGGGGGGGGGAGGAGGGGGTTTCCCGGAATTCCGTTTTTGGGGGATTTTCACGACGAAACTTGGAAGGCATATCAGGGACCCGGTCAAACTGACTTGAAATAAAAACAAAAATCCTCGATATGATAATCTTGGGGGGGGGGGAGTTGAGGGAGGGGAATCCGGATTATTGAGTCATGCGTGACTTTGGAACGGGTGATCGGATTCGAGTGAAATTTAATAATTAAACAGAGGACATTTTTCTCTGGTGATCTTTTTCATTTCCGGACCGAATCCGGCAATTATTGAGGGGAGGGCGGAAAATACTTGACTCGCTTAGACTGGTGTGATCTGGATCGAACTTCGTGGGAATGACAAACAGATGCTCTGGATTAATCATTTACAGAACCGGATTGGCTCCGGGTATTGTGGGTGGAGTTGGAGGAGGAGGGGGGGGGGTCTGGGATTCCGGTGATCGCGCGTTAAGGTACTTCCAGATGTGCTAGGACGATGAAGGTTTGCTGAAATATTGGAGACTCAACAACATTTGCTTAGAAATTGCTACTTCCCAAATCCGATTATTCCTTAAAGTACCAATCTTGACCGCAAAGTAAAAAAAATACTTTTAAGCAATATATGCATTTTCGTGATGCCCATCAGCCCATTAGCATTTTTGCCTCAAGGGTTTTGCTTACAAATGAAGTTCCAGCTCCCTTAGAGTGCGCATCTCAACCGCAAAGTCGAAACTTACTTTTGATCAATCAAATCATCTTAACCCATGCAAGTGCCATATGAGCTTACAGCTCTTGTTCGTCAAAACTGTCGTTTTTCTTAAAAACAGTCGGATTTCCTGCAAAAAAACAGTCGGTAAAAATGACCAGCTAGTCGGTAAATACCTTGCCCCCCCCCCCCAAAAAAAAAAACATTTTGGCTAGTCACGCCTCTGCCGGTGGCATAGAAAACTAATTGATTTGTAACACGAAATAGTAAAACCCTGGCACAAGGCTTCACCAACTGAAACAAATACAAACACAATCAGCTGCAGGAGATTCATAACCATCCATAACTGACAGTTAACTAGCAAGATGCAAAATTAAGCTGGCTTTCCAGTCAAACTTGAATTAATTTCCTGGAAACAAAAATAAGGAGAAACAAATATAAGTGGTGATTTGTAGTCCTATAGCTTGTACTTTTAGGACGGAAATAAAACGTCAACTATCGGCCGACTAAGGCCATAATATATAACAATTTGTGGGTCGGACCAACAAACCACCAACTTCCCCCCATTTCAGCCAGAGCCAGACAGAACAGCCAGAGGAGGGCTCTGGGATTTCAGAACTCTATTCTGGAGCAAAAGACAAGAAGGTCTAGGGACGTCAGAGAAAGATGCGAGACCTTCACCGACAAACTCTGTTCGATGCACTATAATTAAACCCTGCAACCACCGGAGGGAGTTATTGAACAAGCCGCAGAAAGAGTACCCGCCTGACCGTTATACTGATTAGGCTAGAAGAAATAGACCAGAAAGTTGTATGACACACGAGTCAATTCTGCCTGACTACACAGTAAAGAATGGTGAACAAGCACGCAACGGCAAATAAATTAACGCTACAAAACCCACCTAGTCACTCTTCTGATAGATTCCTTAAGTCATTTGTGTCATATTTTGTGAAGTTTTTTAACAAGTGAAGACACGTATAATTTTTTGATAATTAATTTAGTATTACAATTTTATATTTTTTATGTTTGACATGACTGTTGGTAAAAAATAATGTTTTTGACCGTATAGAAAGATGCCACAGTAAGTCAGAAAATGTGGTATGGTTGAGATTGAAGTTGAGAGATCTTTCGTTTGTATGTGGTAGTGTATACGTGCCGCCGGAGTCGAGTAGTTATAGCAGTGAAAACACGTGGGATATTTTGAATGAAGAGAAAAGTGTTTGGTCTAGGAAATTCGCTCACGATCCGTTTTGCATTTTAGGCGACTTCAATGCATATTCTGGTGTTTTAACTGAGGCATTTTCCCGCCCGCGTCCGGAGGATCTTTGCAATGGTGCAAATAGACGGGAGGAAGAGTATGAATGGAGTGGTGCAGCTGATGAGTTTGCTAAAAGGAGGAGCAAGGACCAGTCACGTAAGATAAATAATTGGGGGAAATTGTTTTTGGATTTTTGTTGGGAAGGTGATCTTGTTATTTTAAATGGGAGGGTCGGGGAGGATATGGATGGAAATTTCACATGTTTTTCGGGGATTAGACCCAGTGTTATTGATTATGTGGTAGTTAGTAGGGATCTTTGGCCTTGGTGTAGAAACATGCGAGTCTTGGAAGTAACTGGTTCAGACCATGTACCGGTTGGACTATGGATGGAAGATGAGCAAGGAAATAATAAACCTATGGCGAACCCACGGGACCCAGGTAAAAACCCACTGCCTTATGGCGTGAAAAGACCAGTTGAGTTTCGTGAAATGAAGGAAGAAAATGTTAAGGTATCTTTTTGTACGGAGGGGGTAGAAAAGGGATTTGATGAGTGTTTGAGATTATTGTCAGAAGGACAAGTAGATAAGTCGTTTGTAGAGTTTTCGAATAAGATGTATGAAATAGTAGGACAGGATAGTAAACAGGGCAAAAAAAGATCGAGGACAGGGGGTGCTACTTATTATGATGAGGAGTGTAAAAATAGAAAGAGTGAATTGGTTATTTTTGAGTATGAGAGGGGATGGTTTACCACTTGGTAAAAGAAGAAAATATTTGGGTAAAGTTAGGGTTAAAACTGGTCCTTACTCTTGCCCTATGTGTGGATGTGAGAAAGAAAGTATGGGTCATTTTGTGGGAGAGTGTGAGGAACTGAATGGGTTGAGACAAGAGTTGTTTGGAGTGAGTGTGTGTGGGACTGATTGGATAATTGAGAGAATGAGAGAGAAAAGTTTCCCGGCTATTCGTCAGTTTGGAAGGTTCCTCCGGATAGGGTTAGCACACAGGGAAAATTGTATATCCCTGTAGTGGCTGTAGCAGAAAATATTGGTACAGAGTGCATGTATATATATATATTTTGTTTTGTTGTTTTTGTGCGATGGCCCTTGTTGGCTTTTATGCATTAAATAACTATCTATCTATCTATCATACCGTTTAATTTTGTTACAAAGTTATGAAGTCGTACAAGTTTTAAAATGAATTGTAAATATCAATTATATTTGGTTAAAGTTGACAGTCCTATGTTATCATGTTGTGAAACAGATATTAAAGGTTAACTTCAGACATCGAGATTGATATCGGAAAATAACACCGAGACGGTCATTGAAAATGACCTATCCTCGCGTTCGGCTCGGTAGATATTTTTCAATGGCCATCGAGTTGTCATTCCGATATCAACAGAGTTGGCGGTGTGTTAACTGTTATATTTTTTTTCGAACAGAAATCATCTCTGGAGGCTGATATGACTTATATCATCTTCTCCGGAGGCTGATATGACTTATATCATCCTTTGGAGGCTGATATGACTTATATCATCCTCTCCGGAGGCTGATATGATTTATATCAGGAGGCTGATATGATTTATATTATATAGCTTCCTGACCGAAGATTAAAAATTAAGTGTCTTTTTCTGTGTGTATATATGTGTTTTGTTTATTTTCTTTACTTTCGTCATTTACTCCGCCTTTTCAAAATGGCGGGTCATAAATAAATTACTTATTACTTACTTACTTACTTATATCATCCTCTCATTTCTACCGGTAATTTTCTATGTGAAAATTATCGTAATATAACTGACCGTGGGTCATAGGAGGATATGCATTACATACCTGTTCGAAAAAAGTTATTAAGGAATAAATACGATGATTGATTGATTGAAACCTACCGTTCAGGGACATGTTTAAGACCTCAAGAAAATTCCCCTGACTCGCCATGGAGTTGTAAGCTTTCGGAACACTGTCAGTGCCGTATTTTCGCTGACTTGCCTCCACACCGTCTCTTACATAGTCATTGAAGGCTACGCGAAGTTGAGTGAGTATCTGGTGCCAGTCTTCGCATCTTTCACTCTGTACCAGAATCCTAAAAGAGAAAAACAATAATCTGAATGAAGGCAAGCCGCCGCGAAAAAGGAGGGAGGCACGACCCCTTTTATGATTTTGATTCCTACGAAACCGGAAAATTTAAGCAAGCAAGGTTGCCGCAAGTTAGCCAAACAGCCAATCCACGAATGACCGCACTGGGACTGACGATGACACCGTAACGAACGAAGTTTGGTGCCTTAAAGGAACAGAAAACTTGATTCAAACTTGACTCTGGGAGCTAGCTGACATATCAAGAATGTACCATGAGTCGATATTGAGAGTAAGAAAAATTCTCGTTCCGACCATTGCAGTTTCCGGGCAGTTTCCGAGAATTCGACTTTTGAGTTAGTAGAAAAAAAAGCAAAAGATGTGTGTGCCGGGAGTAGGAATCGAACGCACGACCTTTTGACTCCCATCCCGATGTGTTAGTCAACACGGCCAAAGGCGAACTTTTACAGTGCATAAATGCATAATTACAGTGCATAAGGGGCAAGGGCCTGCCAGCTAACTTTGGGAAACACTAAGGAGGGGGTTCGAGAAAACAAAGAAGGGGGGTCCTGTCGACTATAAGTCCCTGTACCTTTATCTAAGCCCCCCCCCCCCCCAGGTCGGTTTGATGGCCGAAAGTTGCGTAGTCAAGTTTTCTGTGCCTTTAATCTCTGCCAGAGCAAAATAGCACTAGGGAGTTCAGCCAAGACTTACACAGCAAAAAAAAGATACAACCATCCATGGTTCCTCGATGTGTGCAGACCGCATCTAAGGTTTACAGAAACTTCTAAACCCGCAAGTTTATCTCGTTATAAATCCCGCAAACGTAGTGGGCGGCGCTACGAATATGGCCCGATTGCAAAGCATGGAAAGCATAAGGCGTATTCTCGCCGTTCCCCGAGAACTCCTCTTGAGGACTCCACGCGTTTTTGTTTTCCCGGCCACCCGAAGACGAAACGAATATTCGGCTTCTTCGCTTCACGTTTCAGAAATAAACTGAATTGAATTGAAACTCAGTCCCCGTATTCTCGCGAGTCCTCACGGACGGGGAATGATCCAGTTATCATCACCATCATCAAAAAGGACTTCCTTTCAGATCCGGAGGGGAATAAATTTTGCTGGTGTTGGTGCAATATAAAATTAATTAAAAAGAATCGAATAAACAAAACCTAATATAAAGTGGATCCAGACCAATTTTGTCAACTGCATATTTTTTTTTGAACAAAACCCATTTTAGAAGCATTCCCCCTGTTCTTGTTGTTTTCCTAGGCGGAGTCCGAGTGGAGTGACTCCCTCTATTCTCGCCGTTCTCTTCGATTCCCCAAGGAGTCCTCCGGGAACGGCGAGAATACGCCTTTAGATCTTGGCGCTACTCCCAAGTGTTATTTTTGCTCTGAGCTCTGCCTTGGTACGATTTCCAGGTTTAGTCTTTATTGAGGACTCCCGGAAGCTGTTCCGAAAGCTCCTCTCGTGCTCGCCAGCACTTCTTCAGCAACCAAGCTGTTCCTCTCTGGAACAGCCTGTTTGAATCAACTGTTACCAGCGAAACACCCGAGGGATCCAAAACGCGACTCTCGACAAAGAGCGACTTTTCCTCTTTTTTATGTTAATTATTGAAGTTTAGCGCTTTAATTTGTTGCAATTCTTCTTCTTGTGTAATTATTGAAGATTTGACTATGTAAAAGCGCAATTGTATATAGTTATGTTTGACGAGAGAAGAAATATTCGTTTTTTTGTTAATACCGTAAGGAATGTTTTCGAACAATAAAGATTGATTGATTGATTGATGGACGAGGACAGGCGCGCGCAGACGTGGAGAGAGGACTGGAGCGACCCAGAAGCAGTAACCAGGAAATAATCACCATCATCAACTGCAAGCTACTCATCGGGATACAACATCCTTATTGCTTGCAAGTGCAATTTAACAATAATATTGCAAAAAACAATAAGGTCACAAAGCCTCTACAAAGTTCTCCCAAACATTTAGGGTCATACATTTCGGTTAGAAATATTTCGTCGATTTCTTTCTTGAATCGGCTCAGTGATGGAGAATTTGCTGTTTCTTCGGGCAGTTATTCCAGTGAAGCGGGACTCGATTTCTGAAACTCCACCGACCAATGTCTTTGAAGAACCTCTCTCCGATGAGTTCGAGGCTATGGCCACGCAAGTTGTTGAAATTCAAGTTGATGATGTCGTCAGCTTTGACGTTTTCATACATAATTTAAGGTAATTTATGGTGTGTACAGAGAATATGTCAGTGGGCGTTTACTGTTCGACAAGAAAATGTCGCTAAATATCTCGACATGTAAAAATGGAACATGGCCCCGAAAACAACGGATCTAAAATTTGTCTACGGAAAACGGTTTGGAATGCTAGAAAAATCTGGCTGAGGCAAATGCAGATTTTCTCAAACTTGCCCTCAGAAACGGCAAGGAATATCGGGCAAAAACTGGTCCCCAAAATCTTTGCACTCGGACAACCCGCTCCGCTTTGTAAGCGCTAAAAAGTAAGCTTATAATCTACTGAAAAGACGCCGCATCCTTGGTGGCTCAGAATCCGGGGTCCCCTTTCCGACAAGAATTGTTCGTCCCGTTCCCGACAAGAATTGTTCGTCCCGTTTCCGACAAGAATTGTTCGACAAGAAAATGTCGCTGACACTAAATATCTCGACATGTAAAAATGGAACATGGGCCCGAAAACAACGGATCTAAAATTTATCTGCGGAAAACGGTTTAGAATGCTAGAAAAATCTGGCTGAGGCAAATGCAGATTTTCTCAAACTTACCCTTAGAAACGGCAAGGAATATCGGTCGAAAACTCGGCCCCTAAATCGTTACCCCGCGGACAAACCCGCTCCGCCTTGTAAGCGCTAAAAAGTAAGCTAATAATCTACTGAAAAGACGCCGGATCCTTGGTGGCTCAGAATCCGGGGTCCCCTTTCCGAAAAGAATTGTTCGTCCCGTTCCCGACAAGAACTGTTCGTCCCGTTTCCGACAAAAATTGTTCGACAAGAAAATGTCGCTGACACTAAATATCTCGACAGGCAAAAAATGGAGCATGGGCCCGAAAACAAAGGATCTGTCTGCGGAAAAACGGTTTAGAATGCTAGAAAAATCTGGCTGAGGCAAATGCATATTTCCTCAAACTTGCCCTCGAGTCGAGTCGAAAACTCGAGTCGAAAACTCGGCCCCTAAATCGTTACCCCGCGGACAAACCCGCTCCGCTTTGTAAGCGCTAAAAAGTAAGCTAATAATCTACTGAAAAGATGCCGGATCCTTGGTGGCTCAGAATCCGGGGCCCCCTTTCCGAAAAGAATTGTTCGTCCCTTTCCCGACAAGAACTGTTCGTCCCGTTTCCGACAAAAATTGTTCGACAAGAAAATGTCGCTGACACTAAATATCTCGACAGGCAAAAAATGGAGCATGGGCCCGAAAACAAAGGATCTGTCTGCGGAAAAACGGTTTGGAATGCTAGAAAAATCTGGCTGAGGCAAATGCAGATTTCCTCAAACTTGCCCTCAGAAACGGCAAGGAATATCTGTCGAAAACTCGGCCCAAAAATCGTTTCCCCCCGGACAACCCCACTCCGCTTTGTAAGCGCTAAAAATGAAGCTAATAAGCTACTGAAAAGACCCATTGTTGACGCTTGAAGCCCTCTCCTCTAATTTGTGTTCTCCGATCGGAACCTTGCCTGTCCACGATCCCGGTCAATGTGATTCTAAATTAGTTAACCTTTATGGAAAATATTTTTTGAGTGTTCTGTGATTATTTTATATTTCTTTGTCCTTTTCTACTGCACTTGCGCCCTCGGCAGTGCGTTATAAATCCTTCATTCATTCATTCATAAGACGCCGGATTCTTGGTGCCTCAGGATCCGGGGTCCCGTTTCCGAATCACCCGGAATATCCGCTCCAGCAGACTTACCGATAGTAGTCTTCGTAGAACCGGCCCTTGTAATCCTGCGTGATTTGGCTCCTCATTTCTAATGGAAAAGACTCAATTGTAGGAGCTTCGTAGAAAGTCCTTGAGAATAGCACTATTGTCACTTCGTGGTTAGAGCCTTGTTTCTGGAAAACAGAAAAGAAAAATGAGCCGGAAAAGACTTTCTGACTAAAGCAACTGCAGCGACTCAATCAATCAATTTTATTTCAACCCTAATAACACTAGGCTAACACGGGCTGGAATTGGAAACACTCATTCCTAATGGAAAAGACTCAACTGTAGGAGCTTCGTAGAAAGTCCTAGAGAATAGCACTATTGTCACTTCGTGATTAGAGCCTTGTTTCTGGAAAACAGAAAAGAAAAATGAGCCGTAAAAGACTTTCTGACTAAAGCAACTGCAGCGACTGAATCAATCAATTTTATTTCAACCCTAAGCACTAGGCTAACACGGGCGGGAATTGAAAAAACGGACACACGCTAACAATACAAATGAAACACAAACTAACAAACAATAAGTACGAAACGAACATAAATCATGTACAGTTAAAATGTTGAGTGAAATACGGAATGAATGAATTTAGGTATATTTCTGAAGATTTCGTAGGCGAGGGAACAAGCTTTGGTTTCGGGTCGTTCTTGCTTCGCGTGTTAGGTCCATGAGAGGGTGTAACGAAGTCCGGACTCTGTCATCCGCTCCCGCAATCGAGTTCCGGCTACCCCCACCCCCTCCGGTACCAACCACCACCCCTAGCGACCAAAATCGCCGACCAACCACACACAATCAATGTTAATTAAACAGAATATGTTTTTAAGAAAAAAGTATATATAGAGGCGAGCGGCCAGCGACCCGCGGTCACGCGTTTACATCCAACTCCTGTGTCTAGGGAAAATCCTTAAGTGCTTACGGTTCAAAAGTAAGATTTTCTATATTTCCTATATATTTGCATTCGACGAGCGGGGGGGGGGTCGCGGGGATAGTTCACCGGGGCTCGCACAGATCCCCCATAATGCCACAATTCACTCGCGGCAAATCGAACAGAGGAGCTTCAGCTTAACCAGTTTTTATCAGTATATGAAAAAATAACTAAAGCTGCTTTCACATTGACGCGTCGTTGCGATGCGTTGCGTATGCGTTTATCTTGCGTTGCGTATAGGTTGCGCAGCGTATCTTTCACACCTGCGCGAGAAGCTTTCACGCTGGATGCTCATTTACATTTTCCTTTCTCGGTTTCTTCTGCTGTGTTTTAATTTCTTCCACGAGTAGCAAGTTTTTCTTCATCATCAGCATGTTTTTCTAGTTTTTCTTCAAAATCTTCCATTTTCGACAAATCTGTGCGTACGGGTCGACGCAACGCAAGAATGGAACTTGGTTCTATTCTTGCGTTACGTTTTATTTGTCTGCGTAAGCTCTGCGTCGCGTCGACGCAAGCGCAACGCAAGGCTTGCGTAGCTCTGTGTGAAAGGCAAACGCGTCAATGTGAACGCAGCTTAACGTACACTATTCGTGTAGACAAGAACACACTTCTATTCCTACCGATTTCTTGACAGTGAGCTTCACCTACCTTCCAACGGGTAAACAGGTTTGACAGAAATCCATTCACAGCCTTCTCAAAGTAGAGATCTCCGTAGATATCGAATTCCCACATTTCACAGCTCATTTGTATAAACAGGTATACCATCCCCGACATGGATCGGAAAATGATCTGAAAAAGACGGTTCAAGAACAAAAGCTTTCCATATTCTGGTGGATTTTTCAAGAACTAAAGGTGTGAATCTAGACACACGGTCAACCAGTAGCTCTATTTTCATCATGAATCAAGCTCCCTAAACTTGGCCAACCCGGTTCTAGTGTCAAAAATTGTTCTAACATGTACTAGATTACTGTTTTTATTTTCCCTTGAAGTATCCTAGGAGTATGAACAAGAGCTACGAGCTCATATGGCACTTGTTACGAGTAGGCGGTACAAGAAAGTCGATGAAAACGTCGCATAAAACACCCGCCATCCAAAAATGCGGTTCGGAAACAGAAATAGGATATTTAGTTTCACTCTGAGCAGTTACGGCATCGTTTCGGATTATCTGTAGCAAATGCGCATGACTTTTTTTCAAACTTCCAAGTTTCAGCCCAATAAATCCACTCGTTTGATCCCTAGACGTGATACACGATTTCCGGTACTCCCTCCATCTCCCCCTACCGTGGCCGAATCTGGTTCGGACTAAAAGACGGATCATCTAAAGCGCCTTCTTTTCACACCATTTCTCAAGTTTCACTGGAATCTGAGCATTTTTGGAAAATTCCGCCCCCACCCCCACACCGTTGTCGGATCCGGTTCGGACCCTAAAATATGTCATCTAGAGTATATGCTATTTCTACATTCCAAGCTTTATTTAAACTGATGCACTCGTTTGACCCCTTTACGAGCCTTAAAGTTTCCGGCGTTCTCCCTCCCAATCCCCCCACTGTGGCCGAAGAGGACTGGGAAACATAAACGTCATATCTCTTAATCCCCTCTCCCAGTCCATCAAGTTTTACTGAAATCGGATCTCATTCGGTCCATCCGTTTGGTTCTTGTGCATGTAAAAAGTTAACCCCCTCCCCCCCCCCCCCCCCAATTCCCCCAACCGTGGTGGCATTTAGTTCAAACGCATGTTTTAAATGTCTAGGTCATCGATTCTTATCACCCATTAAGTTTCACTCAAATCAGACCACTCGTTCGCAATTTGCAGAAGTCAATTTCCATATTTCCCTTCCCTCGCTCCCCCAAAATGCTCGGATCTAGGAACGGAAGTTTCCGGGGGTATGTTGTGTCAGGTCAATCACGTCGGGTCATTAATATGCCTTTCGTTGTCTTAGTACATCTGAAACTATTCTAAGTCGCGACTACCGGAATTCCAGGAAACCCCCTCCAGCTCCCCTCACAGAGCACCGAAATCACCTGGCTCCGTCAACTTCGTATCTAGGCCTACTGCTTGTTCTCCATTCAGTTCCGTCCCAATCCCTCTGCTTTAAGCGTTTCTTGAGTTCTCCTCCCCCCTCCCATCCCCCCACATGTATCGGACCCGACCCGGACTTGGCACTGAACGTCTGAGGCGATAGCTCTTTCCGCCTGACAAGTTTCATTCAAACCCGATCACCTGTTCAAAAGTTATGCATGCCACTAGGTTCCGGACTCCCCATCCATCCACTCCTCCCCCCCCCACGTTTGTTGCATCGGGGAAACGACTATTCTCAAGTCAATCTGTTCGGATCCCTGACATACCTGCAAAGTTTCATCGTACTAGCACATCAGGAAGTATGCCGAACTCGCGGGATCGCTAGAAATCCACCCCCCCCCCCCCCCACAGTGCCCGGATCCGGTCCGTTTATGTCAATGACGTATCTAAGACTTTTTCTTGCTCTTCCAACCAAGTTTCATCCCGATCCCTCCACTCTAAGCGTTTCTCAAGATTTCCGGTTCCCTCCTGCAACTCCCCCAGTGTCATCGGATCCGGTCCGGATTTAAAGTGGGAAGTTTGAGACACGAGGTCATCCTAAACATCAACTTTACCAACTTTACCCAAATACCTAAGTTTTTGGTTCAAGTTTCATTAAGATCCGATCACCCGTTCGTAAGCTAAAAATATCTAATTTTTCCTTATTTTTCCGGATTCCCCCTCCCTCCACTCCCCTCCAGATGGTCGGATCGGAGAAGTGACTTTTTCTAATTTAATCTGGTCCGGTCCCTGATATGCCTGCCAAGTTTCATCTTCCTAGCTTGTCTGGAAGTACCCGAACTAGCAAAACCGGGAGAGACAGACCGACTGACGGACAGAAATTGCGATCGCTAGATGGCACTTGGCCGAAGGGCAAGTGCCATAAAAAGGAAAAAATAAAAAAGCCTAAGAGAAACTACATTACAGGTAGTTAAAGGTGCAGCAATAGCAACCTAAAATTATCAAAGGGCAACCAAATAGCTAAGGTGCCTTAATTTAGCCAGCGAAAACATCTGTTGTAAGTTAAGAAATCGCAGTTTACCGTACACTACTAGTATATCTGGTGCTTTTGTCTAGCTCGTTGATATTTGTATTTTTGTAAAAATGCTACCTACCAACCTGGCGAAATCTGACCACTAGTACCTAGCGCGAGAAAGGTGAAGGTAAAGGTTCAGCATAAGCCTTGTAAGGCCGCACTGGGCATTGCTGATTTCTAATAAACTGTTAAAGTGTCCGAAGATAGAAAAGTTTTTAAAAGGGCTCTCAAAAGGTATATGAATGAATGAATGAATGACTGTATTGAAAGCCATTTTTCAGGCCGTATACATACATATACAACAACAAACAACTACCAAACAAAATCATGTAACGCTCAACTTTCGAATAATAAGACCTTTCCAGACAAAATTTCCAACTGCTACTATATTTACTTTCGACGTCGACTTCAAAATTCCAAGAAGGGGCTCACAACCACCATCCCCAAGAAAACTCCCTCTTACCTCGCTTAGACCCTGACACCAAAAATGTTATCTACCAATTATATGTCTTCGGTCTGATTTGATTTATCTGATTCATTTTTGTTTGTGCTCAGAGGAAGATCAGACCATTGCCGCAAGTCTTTTTTTCATTCATTGTGTGTCTGTTCTCGTAAATTCTCGTGTTGATTTGTGTTTACAATTTACAATTTGGTTTATTTATCCATAAATATCTTTTACAAACAAAAAATAGTGTTGGACGTGTCAATACAGTTAAAAAGATCAACCAGTTGTAACCTATGATTTATATACCATTCACGATTTAAAATACAATTCATCAAAATACGAACTCGAATTAAATTTGTTTTAGATATTAATTATCTTGATTTAGTATTGATGTGTTTTAGTGGTTCGTTTGTTTTTTCTCTATAACGCCTTAGGCTAGGATTTATTAATAATTTTGATAAACAAATCAGAATTAGTAAAGCGTCGTTTTTTTCTTGCCACTGGCATGTCTGACCCTTTTAAGCAAATGAGGTTTCTTTATATTTGCCAAAAAAAAAGGTACCTTACGTACCTCAGCCAGGAATAGTTTTTCTGGTACCCACTTGAAGCTGGGTGGACTTTGGCTTGTCATACAGGGTACTCCACTGACCCCCGTCCCAAACCAAACGGTCGGTACATCCCGACTCGAACCAGCGATCCTTCGCTTGTGACTTAAGCGTGCTAAGCAATTCAAATTCCCTTTACTTTACCTTAAAGGACACCTGAATGAAGAGTATCAAGTATCATCCCTTTTTTTTATGACTTCCGTTAACATTGCCTGCAGAAAATCCAATACAAATACGAATTAGTGTTTCCAAGCTACAATTTTTGCTCCATTTTGCATCTATCCTTATTTCAGTACCGAACAATTTTAGAAATGAACAAATGTCTCCAATCAACCCTTCTTCTGGAATATTTTTAACCAGTTAAGCCCAAACGTATATCTAGAAGAAATTCCAATACGGTCCGGCCAGCGCTGTACAAGATTTGAACAAATTGCGCTTTTTGTCTTGGAGTCTGCATGTGCAAACACCAGAAACGAACACCCCTATTTTGAAAACGTCACGCTCAGGAGAAGAATGCTCTCCGTGGCCAGGTCTGTATAAATGCATTCTCCATGGTGTGTTTAGGTATGGTTTCATTGTTCAGGTGTCCTTTAATATTCTTGTCGATAACAAAAATAACAGCGGAAGTAAAACAAAAAACAGTTTAAAACACTTACAGAATTGAATTATTCACACATGATTTATTGACGATTTTTCCAGGCCACCGTTATAATGTTTTACGAAGTACGAACCAAATGACTTCAGGTAACGCTCAGATGAGCGGATCGGCGGTTGTTCCAGCTTTGCTGCGTTTTTTGTTCTTTCTCTGAGCCTAGTGGAATGCTGAGTTTGGTGTGTCTCAAAACCCGGAAGAAGATTACGGTGTGTTTCCGAGTCAAGGATTTTTCGACCGGCTAGGACGGACTTTCGAGAAGGAGAGAGGAGAGTTCGTACTTTGATAGAGGTCGACTTTCATAAAAGCCCACCGACACTAATAATTGATGAGAAACAGAAAGTCAGAGCGGACTAGAAAGTGCTCAGCAGTTGAAATGACGAACTGAATGTTTGAAACAACCAGAGTACTTCGATGTTCCCTTTGCTTAATCTGGTCATCAGTAAAAAGATTTATTTCTGTCAATGTTTTTAATATTCTTAGCTAGTTTCTGATTTTAATATAAAAGACCCACTTTTTACTCTAAGAAAAAGATGAGGAGTTTTACAAGAAAATCCGAAGCCCTTTCAACCTCCAACCACACCCTAATTTCATAAATGATCTTTTTAAAATGTCGAGAATGCTAAGCCTCGTGTATGTGTTTAGAACTGTATCAACTGACGTGAAGATTTGTTTTCTTTTCTTTATACATTACTCCTTAATTTTAAGGGATGGAAACAAATATTATTAATAGCACAAGGCTCTACAAAATTCTACGAAAATTATCAACAAGTATTTGCCATTTCCAACGTTGTTGCCAAGGCAAGGACATGGAAGTTGGTTCCACGTCCCCAAAATGTGATTTCCTAACTTTCACCTTCCCATGTCTTTCTACAAGCGGTGTGAGCAAGTTTAAACTTTTAATAATAAACAAATTGTGTTTCCAAATTGCGCCAAGTACTTCTAACTACGAGTACTTGTAGTCACTTGTAGTTAGACTAATATTTATCTGTATTCTAAAAATACTCACCCTAGTGTCCTTTGTTATAAGGCCACCAGCCACCCTTTCACCACCACTCCACATTTCGTGGACTTGGCACCGAATCAGCTGACAGAACTCGATCTTTTTGTTAAGGTAGGCAACTGAACCAACCTAGAAAAAAAAAATAATGCTCTGGCAAGGCTCGACAGAAACTGCAGGATTATTAAAAGAAACTATTGGGTCACCAAGAAGACTATAAATCTTATCTATTTCCCTTCATCAAGGTTTCCCAGCAGTTCAACACTCTCCTTCCAGTCAGAGCAACATAACACTTGAGAGTATCACCAAGACTTGAAAAAAGTGACACACACTCGAACAGCAGCGACACTAGCACCAATAGTGATAGAGAACGTCCCTACTGAAACTCAATCAGTCATGCACCAGCGCTGACTCCAATAACTTAAAATTCTGAACACAGCAGAAAAAAGATACAACCTCCAATGTCTCTTCGATGGTAGCAGACGACATCTTAGCTTTACTAGAAATTTCTAAATCCGCAAGTTTGCCTCGCTTTAAATACCACAAACGTAGTGGATGGTCTGGGAGTGGCAACACTGGTTGCAGTCCGTTTGAAAAAGCTCTGTTTGTTTTGAGTGAAAATAGTGAGATAGACTGAGCGTGCAAGGGGGCTGTAAGTGTTTTGGAGGACCTTTAGGGCCAGCGCTTACGTCTTGTGTGTTTTTGTGGTGTTTCAAATCATCTAGTGAGTGTCACTTGTGGAAAGAAAATTCAAATTTTTTGTGCAGTGATGCCGGATAGCTACTATTAGTGCAGGTGCCTAGGCGAAAAAAAAAAAAATTATTTAAAAAAAAAAAAAAAAGTGTGTGCGTGTTTTTTTATTTGTTGTTTTCGTGATTTTGGTGGTATAGTTAGAGTGTGCGGATTTTTAGGTCGGATTGATTGATCGAGATGGCCAGGAGTACCTTGAGGTTTGATTTTAGCAGTATGCCTGAACTAAAGATAAAAACACTCCGGGACGTGGAAGTTCACCGGTTTCTAAAAGGTCTGGGAATGAATGCGACGAACGTAAGGGCGATAGATGCGGATGATTTGTGGAAATTTGGTGTTGTTCAGGTAACACTGAAGAGCGCGGTTTTGGCTGATGAATTCGTTGAACGGCTTAAAAAGATGGAAATGAAGATCGGGCACGAAAACGGATGGTATCCAGTTTATGCTGAGAAAAGTGGGAAAAGACCGATTGTTGTGATGCTGAGAAAGATACCGGGAGAGGCATCCGCGGAAGATGTTAAAGAAGCACTGAAGCCTTACGGGCAAGTTCTGAATGTACGGAGAAAAGTCTATGACGGAGACGACTACATCGAAGTGTTTACTGGGCGTGCTACGGCGTTGATGTACATTGAAACGCCGATCCCGCCATCCGTCAAAATATCAGTGGAAGAAAAAGTGTTTGTCTATTACGATGGCCAACCAAAAGTGTGCTATATTTGCCACGACGCCAGTCATGACGCGTCTGCATGCCCGAGAAAAAAAAAACCCAGGAAAAACTCGAGAGTACCGACTCCAAGCATTGGCGGATTACGCGTCAATGACGTGTGGGGAAAAAACACTGCTGGTCTGAACACCCCAGAAACCTCAAGAGGAATAGATGCACTTACTCCAACTCAGGCGGTAGATTTGGTACTGGGATCTCTTAGCCAAAGAGTCATAAGTGATGAGATATCAGCAGCAAGCCAGCAAGAGAAACCAGAAAATGATCCGCCCCAGGAAGGTAAAAGAAATGACACAAATGAAACAGTTCATAGGAAAAGCAAAGAGAAAACTGAAGCACGAAATTTTGGAAAAAGCGCTGTCACCTCAAAAATCCCAGGAATCAAGCAAATTAGGCAGCCAAAACACGGTGACCAAGAAAACAAAAACGCAACTCCTAAGAGACAACGTAGTGAGGGGTCACTAGAGTCGGAGGAGGTGTTATCACAAGAGAGAAAAACAACTTCGGCAGGAAGAAATAACGGAAAGAAAACCAAAAATTGACTGTCCAAGGTTGTCTAGAAAGTTAATGTAATGAGGATTGCAACACTTAATGTTAATGGTGTAAAACAGTTTAAACGACAAAAAATGCTGTTAGACTTCATACGTGAGCATCGGATTGATGTGTTGTGTGCTCAGGAAGTAGACATTAAAAACCTTAATCAGTTGGAATATAATGGATATGAATTCATACCTGGAGGCATGACGCCTGACACGGGTTTTATTGTACGAAAGGGGTTAAAAATTGAAAAGAAAAATTTAAGATTTGAAGAGCGAGGAGAGGTGAGCAGCATTAAATGGAATGGGTTGGTTATTGTGAACATCCACTTACCATCAGGAACCAACAACGTCAATCAACGAAAAGAAGTGTTGCAAAAAAAACTTCCGAAATATTTAACTAGTGAAAGTATGATACTTCTAGGTGATTTTAACTGTGTGGTTGAAGAAAAAGATATTCTTAGTGATAACAGAAAGAATATGAAGCGAAAAATTAGTGAAGAGCTAAAAGATATAATAAAAGTTTGGAATTTAAAGGACGTATGGACAGAAAAAAAAAAGTTAGTTTCTTTTACTCGAGTGGATAAAAGGGGTGGGAGCCGGATCGATCGAATTTATTGTACAGATGTAATTATGGAAAAAGTTGCGGATATAAAGAACACAATTGCGTCGTTCTCTGATCATACAGCACTAATAATGGACATGAAATTGGATGAAGACCACACAACCGGTCAAAGAAACAACCAGTGGGACCATAGATTGTGGAAAATGGATCCCAAGATTCTAAAGAAGGGTGAGGGAAAGATAATTTTGAAAGCTAAAATACAAGAGTACCTGTCGATGTATAAAGAAGGTATGCATTTAATAGACTTTTGGTTGAAGTTCAAGAAGAAAGTGGTGATTGATGTTATGACTCTAGAAAAGGAAGAGACAAAAAAATCGTGCTCTTTTAAACGGCACCTATACCGAACCCTGAGCGACCTAAAAGATGAATATGACCAGGGTTATGAAGTATGGACAGAATATAGTGAAGTTAAAAACCAGATAAGAAAAATCGAAGAAGAAGAATACTGTAAGTGGAAACTAAGGAACAGGCTGTCGGAGCTTGACGATTCAGTGCAAGTAAATTTGGCATCAAAAGTAAAAGCAAAGAGAAATAAGGATCAAAATTTGATCAGTAAACTGAAAGGGAAAAATGGAGAAGTGATACAAGGAGAAAAACTGATAAAAAAAAGAGTGGCGGAATTTTATGACGGAATTTATCAGAAAAAGGAAGATATTGGGGGTGAATTTTGGGGGGATTTTAGAGTACAAAGATGTTTAACCGTTGATGAAAATGAAAGTTTGAAACAGGTGATAAATAAAGAAGAGGCATTCAAAGTGTTACAGTGTATGAAAAATGGAAGAGCTCCCGGAATAGATGGACTAGGTTATGAGTTCTATAAGGAATTTTGGAGTGAAGTGGGCGATTTCTTAGTGAGAGTGATGAATGAGTACGTGACAAAAGGTTATCCGGAAGAGGAAGTAGCAGTTATTTCATTATTATATAAAGGAGGAGAAAAGTCGGACTTGCAAAACTGGAGGCCAATAGCGCTATTGTGTTGCGACTATAGAATATGCATGAAAATCTTAGCAAAGAGATTAGAAGGAACTCTTGAAGACATACTTGGAAACTACCAACACGGTGGAATGAAGGGCAGGAAAGCGCAACACATACTGAGCGTAATAAGGGACTTGATACAGAGAAGAGACGAAGATATGCTTAGAAATCCAAATCTTTGGAAACTGGTGGCCCTGATAAGTGTTGATATAGTTAAGGCGTATGATTCTGTTCTCCGGGAATTGTTGTGGATGTTAATGAAAAAGAAATTCGAGTTCTCTGCAGAGGTAGTGGGTATGTTTGCTAATATGTATAGGAAGCCAAGAGCAGTTGTTAAGGTTAATAGTTCATTAACAAGAAGTGTGAACATGGAAAAAGGCCTGAAGCAAGGTGACCCAATTGCCCCAGTTTTGTTTGAATTGTATGTAGACCCCCTGTTCAAGTATGTCGACGAAAGGATCACAGGCCTGTTCCTAGGCGATCAGATATATCTGAAGTCCATGGCCTTTTTAGATGACGGGACATTTATTGCTGGAGGAAAGGAAGACATAAAAAACGTCGGTGAAGCTCTAGAATGGTATGAGAAAAACTTTCACATAAAAATCCACCGGAAAAAGAGCAATATTTTACCGCTGGGAAACCGTCAAGATTATTCGGAGGTTCTTAGTGAGACTTGGATTCAAGAAGCAAGTAAAGCCAAAATACTCGGAGTGAATTTTGTAAGTGAGATGAAGGGAGAGATACACTGGGAAGAAACTGTCCGAAAGTTCGAGGGAGTGTTGAGTGGTCAAGAGGGTGGTGTTATCAGGACGATTTTTGAAAGAGTTGATTTTGTAAATATATATTGCATGCCGGTTTTGTTCTATGCTGGGCCGGTTTTCACACTAGAGGAGAAGCATGCAAAGAGAGTTGAAAGAAGTGTTTGGCGTTTTGTATGGAAAGGGAAGTTGGAAAAATTAAGCATGAAGATGTTGTACGTACCCAGAACACAAGGAGGATTGGGAGTGATAGATTTCAGATGTGTCTGTGAGTCATTGTATGTAAGAAATGTGTGTGAGTTAGTGACCAGGCAAGAGTGCACTACAGTGCTGCTACGAGGATGGGTATTACCTGTAATAAATGAAGATGATGATAAACGAATAAAGGAAAAACTTAAAAAGATACCAAAGGAAATCCAAAAAGCCGCGTCGACACTGCGAGACCTGAAGAATTCGGGAATTTTCAAGGATGATATCGATAATAAGGAAAGGAAAAAATTGGTGGATTCATTTTTAAAAGGTAAAAGTGAGACCGAGATTGATTTCCAAGCAAAACGGAATGAACCATTTGTGAATTATGAAAAAGCATTTGAAAACTGGAATTCGTTAAAAAGCCGCCCCCAAGAAAAAGAAACCATGTTTATGTTAATTCACGGAATTTTACCGTACAGAAACCGCGTAAGCCGTTTCCTGAGTAGCGAAAGTCCGCTATGTCAGCTATGCAAGACTGAGGTAGTTGACGGTATGAAGCATGAGTTCCTGGAGTGTAAGTTTAATGGTGAAATTTTTAAAAATATTTTTGAAGTTTTTAAGAGGGAGGATGTAAAAATTGAAAGTTTAGAAGAAAAGAAAATGGCTCTGAAGCTGTGTTTTGAAACTGGTGCTGCAAAAGGAAAAGAACAGGCTATGGTCTTCTTGATGACTGCAGTTTGTGTCCACGTGTGGAAAATGAGGAAAAAAGGTAAAAGTATAAATGTCCCGAGGTTCTACAGTTGGATCCACAGTATGGTTGAAATGAATTCGCAGAGTGAGTTATGGAATAGATCCGTGGATGTGGGATGGTTGAATGATGCGTTAAAAATCCGATGATGAAAGTGTGGGTGACCGGTAGGTTTTAAAAAATTTTACAAAATAAAAACTTAAATTTTTGTTTGTTTTTGTTTTGGGCAGTCAAAGTTTCAACCTGATGTTTATTTTAAGGATCTGAAGTGATATTTAGAATCTCCTTGCTAGTTTTTTGTTGTTGTAAAGGAAGGAGATTTTAAATGGGGGGTGTGGTTGTTGGTTTTTGGTTGTTTTTTTTATAGGTGAGTGAAGGAATAAGTTTTAAGGTTTTTGTTGGTTTTTCATCAAAGTAATTTTTTTGCCACTGTAAGAGAGATTCTCTAAGGACGGTAGAGCATCTTGAAACAGGTAGTGCGTGAGTTAAAATTTTGTTTTTTTGTTGGTAGTTATTCCTTATCGAACCTATAAAATTTGACTGCTTGATTCGAAGTGAAAAAATAGTATATGTTTTGGAGGTTTGCCAGGTTTTAAAAATATGATTGGATTAATGGTAAAGAAGAAAAGATTTTTAATGGTTGTAAAATATGGTAAGAAAAACTTTTTATTGTTAAAAAATAAAAAAGGGTAGATTTAGACTTTATGGAGGAAGTGTTTTTTTGAAAGAGGGAGTGAGTTTATTTGAGAATATTTAATAGAAAAATGAAAAGTTTGAAAAGAGAAGTTAAATTTTGAGTTGATAAAGTATAAAAAGATAATAGGTTTAAGACGAAAGTGTAAGTGACGTTAAAGTAGGGTAAACTGTAGGGTAAATTTTGTATTAACGTCACTGAGTTGGAGGTGGAGACGTAGCCACTTGGTTTAGTTCGATCTAAAGCAAGGAAAATGAAAAAGAAGCTACGCGGGAATTAAAAAAAAAAAAAAAAAAAAAAAAAAAAACGTAGTGGACGCGCTAAGAGTGTGGCCCGATTGTGAAGCATGGCAAGCATAGGTCTTGGCGCTACTTCCTAGTGTTATTTTGCTCTGCTTCCAGTACTCAGTCGACGAACGAAAATCTGCACCACTTGATGTACGAAAGTCAGGGACTGTCGGGGCCAAAAGCAGAAGTGTTTGGTGGCGTTTGAGGGAGGGTAGAAGGGAAAGAAAATGGTCCGGACCATCCCCATCAACATGGCAAAGAGGACAAATACGTACTTCATCCGGACTCTTCCTAGAATTCCACGAACTACCAAATAGCGGTAAACAGTTTTTTTCGCACCTGAATCCAACACTTTACAAACTTTAATGGTATTCCTAGCTTAAAATAAAATTCATTGCCAATTTTTTCTTTTTAGTTTATAGAATTGGTACCGTAGTTATCGTAGCTCGCCTCTATGCATCGACAAAGTTACTGAAGCTGTCCTTTAGGCATTGATAAATTTTTTGATAAACTGATTTAGTGTGTGAAAACAGTTGTTTTGTGATTATTCTGTTCACTGCACATGTCTTCTTAGCTCGCGACCAAGAAATTAAAAAATGATGGTCTGCGTTAGGCGAGTCTGCGTTTAGTTAAGTACAGGCAAGTTAAAGAGTCCTTTGGTAGTGAATTTTATTTTGGGTTAGGAATACCATTTAAGTTTTTTAAAGTGTTGGATTCAGGTGCGAGCAAACTGTTTACCGCTATGTGGTGGTAATTCGCGCAATTCTAGGAAGAGTCCGGATGGTGTACGTATTTGTCCTCTTTGGTTGATGGGGACGGTCTGGATCATTTTCTTTCCAGGTACCAGGACCTTTCGCATTTGAGGGGTTAATTTTTTGTGGGGATGGTGAGCAGCTTTTTGGTATCTTCGATCTACACCACCAAGAGTGATTGTTTCCTTTGGTAACTTTGTGCGAAAAGCACTCGAGTTGAGAGTGATTTTCTTAGTGTGTTTTTTAGTCTTAGTTTTCTATATGAGTTGTTTGGTTATCCTGTATACGGTCTTTGATTTTTTTAAACAGATATATATACATAGTAAAAAATAAAAAAAAAATCCCTTAATACTCCAAATAACTGCAAATAACTGTTTTCAACTAAATTATACAGAAGTAAGTTGGCTTTTCAGTTACTTTAAAGGATAATGACTGAACCGGGGCTTCGGCAGTTCTGCCTGTTTGACTGCTGTTCACTGCTTGTGCTTCACTGCTTGTTCCTGATGCTGCCAGAAAAAAAAGCATCGCGATCACTGAAATTCAAATTCACTTTGTTTTACCTTAATATTCTTAACGATGACAAAATAACATTTGTCGGTCTCTTTTCGTCGGTCTCTTTTCTGACAGCTGGAACAGGGTAAAAAAGACCCACGGTCGGTTGTCTTACGATAACCTTCAGAAAGTTAGCGGTAGATACGAGAGGATGATATAAAGTAAAATCAGCCTCCAGAGAGGATAATATGCAGTCACATCAGCCTCCAGAGAGGATGATATGCAGTCATATCAGCCTCCAGAGAGGATGATATGGAGTCATATCAGCCTTCAGAGAGGATGATATGGAGTCATAGCAACCTCTAGAGGTTTTGTTCATGGTTAATTGTTAAGTTCATGGCTAATTGTTAAGTTCATACTCCGTCCTAAGGTCATACTCCGTCTTGTCTTCCGTGATCGTCTGACGGGTAACAATTAAACTCATTCATTAATAGTCCTGTTCGAAAAAGTTATAACAGTTAAAACACATCCATCTCGGTTGATATCGGAATAACAACCTCGATGGCCATTTAAAAATATAAACCCCACTGCGCTCGATAGATATTTCCCACCATTCTAGAGAACTACACTGTATCAAGTTTCTCCGTATAAAGATTAAAATTAACTGCAGTATTTGCTACTCGGATTCATCTTATCTCTATTTGGTATGAATCTTATCTGCGTAGAGATAAGGATAATCCGAGTAGCTAATCTTGCAGTTAACTTTAATCTTTATGCGTATAAACTTTTTTCAGCGTTGGCAGTCTTCTCAGCAACCGAAAATGCTCTTTTACCTAGAAAAAGCTAAAGAACTAAATACCTATATAGTATAGCCTACCAGATTCTGGCTAAGCCTCCACATTTCACTCCTCCCAACATATTGGTCTTTGAATGTAAGCTCAACCAAGTCTAAGGTCACATCTTCTGGTTGAACGATGTTGACACAGACTGGAGAAAGGGCTTTAAGCTGGAAACTGCTTGCTACAGAAAGCTCCAAGCTTATAGCATCTAAAAGAATAAATTATGAAAACAATCAATCAGCCTTGACGTTGCTAAAAGGTGTAATCGCCACAGTCATAAACTTTAAGTAAAGTCACACTTGAGATCAAATTAACATCCTACTGCTTAGGTGCAAAAAAAAACAACTTTCGAGTGCAAACCATTAAAGTTTAACTGAAAAGTCAACTTATTTTTTTATCGTTTAACTGAACACTGCATTATTTGGATTGTGTTAAGGGATTTTTTTCATTATTCACTGTGTGCTCTCGGATGGCGTTCAGAATTTCTTCGGCCGTCTTCACAACGCAAAATTCTACTATGACGCGAAAACGTTGAATCTCAATGCAAACGTGGCTTTTCAGTGGCCAGTGATCAGCTTGCGGAAGGTAGCTTACAGCGTGAACACTTATTTTTCGTAAATCGTATACAGCACATGTACAAGCGCATAGAGGTACCACAAATCCGACAAGGAAATTTCACTATAGATAGATAGATAGATAGATATGTATTTAATGCATAAAAGCCAACAAGGGCTATCGTACCAAAAGAAGAAAAGAAAAAAAATGTATATAAACAAGAGCTGTAAGCTCATATGGCACTTGCATGGGTCAAGATGATTTGATTGATCAAAAGTAAGTTTCGACTTTGCGGTTGAGATGCGCACTCTAAGGGAGCTGGAACTTCATTTGTATGCAAAAACCCTTGAGGCAAAACTGCTAACGGGCTGATGGGCATCACGAAAACGCATATATTGCTTAAAAGTATTTTTTTTACTTTGCGGTCAAGATTGGTACTTTAAGGAATAATCGGATTTGGGAAGTAGCAATTTCTAAGCAAATGTTGCTGAGTCCCCAATATTCCAGCGAAGTTTCATCGTCCTAGCACATCTGGAAGTACCTTAACGCGCGATCACCGGAATCCCAGACCCCCCCCCCCTCCTCCAATTCCACCCACAATAACCGGAGCCAATCCGGTTCTGTAAATGATTAATCCAGAGCATCTGTTTGTCATTCACATGAAGTTCGATCCAGATCACACCAGTCTAAGCGGGTCAAGTATTTTCCGCTCTCCCCCCAATAATTGCCGGATTCGGTCCGGAAATGAAAAAGGTCACCAGAGAAAAATGTCCTCTGTTTAATTAATAAATTTCACTCGAATCCGATCACCCGTTCCAAGGTTACGCATGACTCAATATTCCGGATTCCCCTCCCTCAACTCCCCCCCAAGATTATCATATCGAGGATTTTTTTTTATTCCAAGTCAGTTTGACCGGGTCCCTGATATGCCTTCCAAGTTTGGTCGTGAAAATCCACTAAAAAACGGAATTCCGGGAAACCCCCTCCTCCCCCACCCCCTCAAGTGTCCGGATCCAGTCAAATTATGTAAAAGATTTAAATGGACCAGATGTTTGTTCTTCCCAGCAAGTTTCACTCCGATACCATCATTCTAACCGTTTCTCGAGATTTCCGGTCCATCCCCCCCCCCAGCTCCCCCGCGGTGCACGTAGCCAATCCGATTCAGCAAATGACTTACCTAGAGCATCTGTTTGTTCTTCCCACAAAGTTCCATCCCGATCCCCCCATTCTAAACGGGTCACGTATTTCCCCCCCCCCCCCCCAATAGTTGCCGGATCCGGTCCGGATATGAAAAAAATCATCGGAGAAATGTCCTCTGTTCAATTCTTAAATTTCACTCGAATCCGATCACCCATTCCAAAATTACGCATGCCTGAAAATTTCGGATTCCCCTCCCTCCACTCCCCCCACCATTATCTGATCGACAAAATTTTTATTTTGAAGTCAGTTTGATTGGGTCCCTGATATGCCTGCCAAGTTTCATCGTGAAAATCCCCAAAACCACCATCACCGGAATTCCGGGACCCCCCCCCCCCCCCATAAGTGTCCGGATCCAGTACAATGGTCTAGAGGACTTATCTAGAGCAGATGCTTGTTCTTCCCAGCAAGTTTCACTCCGATCCCTCTATTCTAACCGTCTCTTGAAATTTCCGGTCTCCCCCCCCCAGCTCCCCCCTGGCTACCGAATCCGGTCAAGACTTTAAACGGGACATTACAGATATATATTCTATTCAGTTATGAAGTTTCATTACAATCCGATCATCCGTTCGAAAGTTACACACTTCTCAATTTCCCGGATTCCCCTGCCCTCCCCCCCCCCAAAATGGTCGGATCTGAAAACTGATTATTTCTAAGTTTGTTTGGTCGGGTCTCTGATATGCCTGCCAAGTTTCATGGTCCTAGCACAACTGGAAGTACCCTAACTCGAAAAAGTGTGACAAAATGCCCTAAATTTTCAAGTTTCCAGCGCCCCAAATCCCCCGCATATGGTCGGATCGGGAAACTTATTATTTCCAGGTTACTTTGGTCAGGTCCCTGATATTCCTGCCAAGTTTCATTGTCCTAGCTCATCTAGAAGTACCTTAACTAGGAAAAAAGTGACAAAATGCCCTACATTTTCAAGTTTCCAGCGCCCCGCACTCCCCCGCATATGGTCGGATCGGGAAACTGATTATTTCCAGGTTAGTTTGGTCGGGTCCCTGATATGCCTGCCAAGTTTCATTGTCCTAGCACATCTGGAAGTACCCTAACTCGGATAAGTGGCACAAAAAACTCGGACCGACCGACAGACCGACAGACGGAATTGTGATCGGTATATGGCACTTGAGCCAGAGGCTGCAAGTGCCATAAAAACAAGAACACTATGCCAATATTTATAACTACAGGGATATACAATATTCCCTGTGTGCTAACCCTATCCGGAGGAACCTTCCAAACAGTTGAATAGCCTGGAAACTTTTCTCTTTCATTCTCTCAATTATCCACTCACTCCCACACGCTCTCACTCCAAACAACTCTTGTCTCAACCCATTCATTTCTTCACACTCTCCCACAAAATGACCTATACTTTCTTTGTCGCATCCACACATAGGGCAAGAGTCGATATGAAAGTATGAAAATATGAAAGTCGATTATTTGTGAATACTGAAGCAACCGAAGTAACGCATTTTCATCGGGTCTTCAAGTCTCTTTAAGTGCGTAAGTGATGGTAACGAGACTGTACTATCTCATCCCTTTTCGGTTCTGCTTTATGCTAAGTTACATACACATAAAGTCCGATAAGATTTGACGTCTTAAAATACGCATGCGAGCCTCAGTTTGGGTAAACATGCATGCGATGCGTGAGAATTTTGGAGAGAAGGAGGAAATTCGCATCTAACTGAGAAAATCGGACTGTATGTGCCCGTACCCTAAACGGCTCGCGTAGCGCAGATGTCTATCGCCCCTTTCACTGCCCTCGATCGGAAGTGGGATGCGTGCGCTGTAAAAAGTATCTCCGAGTAAGGATTAAAGTTAACTGCAGTATTTGCTACTGGGATGAATCTTATCTCTACTGAGATAAGATTAATCCGAATTAGAGATAAGATTATCTTTGGACGTCTGAGACACGACGTCATCCTAAATATCAACTTTCATCAAGATCCGATCACCCGTTCGCAAGTTAAAAATACCTAAATTGTGGGCTTCCCCCTCCCTCCACCCCCCCCCCCCCAGATGGTCGGATCGGAGAAGTGACTATTTCCTATTTAATCTGGTCGGGGCCCTGACATGCCTGCCAATTTTCGTCGTCCTAGCAAATCAGGAAGCACCGAACTCGCAGGATCACTAGGAATTCGGATCCCCCCCCCCCCCAGCTCCCCAAAGTGAGCGGATCCGTTCCGGTTATGTCAGTCACGCTATCTAGGACTTGTGCTTGTTCTTTCCACCAAGTTTCAGCCAGATCTCTCCACTCTAAGCGTTTTCCAAGATTTCCGGTTTTCCCCTCCAACTCCCCCCAATGTCACCGGATCCGGTCTGTATTTAAAATGGAATGTCTGAGATACGGGTTCCTTCCATATATCAAGTTTCATTAAGATCCGATCCCCCGTTCGTAAGCTAAAAATATCTCATTTTTCCTAATTGTTCCGGATTCCCCCTCCCTCCACTCCCCTCCAGATGGTCGGGTCGGAGAGTCGACTATTTCTAATTTAATCTGGTCCGGCCCCTGATACGCCTGCCAAGTGTCAACGTCCTAGCTTATCTGGAAGTGCCCGAACTAGCAAAACCGGGACCGACAGACCGACTGACGGACAGAAATTACAATCGCTATATGGCACTTGGCCGAAGGGCAAGTGCCATAAAAAAACATACAAACATCAATTCCAAAAAAGGAACACGGAACCGTAGAGCAAAAAACGGAGAGTTCGACTGGTAGTTAACTTAACTGGTGACTAAGGGTTCGAACAAGTGAACCCGACGTGCTGATTGCATAATGTTCTTTGAAGGAAGGTTGAATGAAAGTTTGTTTCGTGTCATTAACCACTCTCGGCAAGGGTTCTCTTCAGGCCATTGATGATATTATGACCTGCAATTGAGAAACCTCAACTTCCGATTGCAAGTCTTAATTTCTAGCTATGTCCTTCTCATGAACTGACAAAATTGGAAATTTCTATTAGCTAGTCTGTTTAGCAACACCGAACAAGAACAAGTAATTGTCTGTCAGTTACTTTCAACCAGACAGGAGAGAATAAAACAGTCTAGTAAACTGGGCTTTACCTCTATGTTGCAATTCTTCCTTTAACAATGTGACTTGGATAAGAAGGCGACTGAACTCATCCTCTGGATGGTACACTTCCACAATGTCACCACATTTGATACCAGGGATATCTTTGGAGCTGATGACCAGATCTTGGGCTAGAAAATTACTAAACACTGGAGAAGAGCTACACATCACAGTACGATTGACAATTCATTTCTTTTACTGGGGAAGTCTGAACTTATTCTTAACTAATACCATGTTAACTGACTTGCTCATCACTAGTAGTTCATTAAGTTACAGATCTTGTCAGATTTTTCTACCTTACCAGTTTACTGGATATACATCTAAGGACTTGGTAAACTAAGTCAGACACAAATCACTGATTTCTGGCAAATGCTGGTTAGGCTACAAAAATAAACAATGAGAATTTGAGTGAAGTCCAGAAAACAACCACTTAAAATCCTTTTTTAGTTAGAGTGCCCCAGCATAGCCCCTTTGGCATAGCCTAAACAACATAAGGTATAAGCTACCCCAACATGTGAGTATAGTCTACCCAATTTCTGGCATGCCATATTAAAAAATAAGGGGTTTGTGGTAGATTGCTGGCAATGTGAATTTTGAGATCTGGCTTTGAAGGGCAAACAAAGAGGCCAGTGTCTATTGTTCTTCAACGATCCACTTTTGATCGTCCAGTGGTCACCCTACAGAAGAACAACAATAAACCACTTTGGTTTGGTTTTGGAACATTAGCTCCTGACACCTCAATTCCCCAACCTCAAAAACCATTATTTGCTTATCGGGGAACATTAGCCCCCAGCACTTCAATTCGCCAATAAAAAAAACAATATTTGCTTATTGGGGCATTAGCTCCCGACATTTCGATTCCCCAACCCAAAAAAACATTGTTTGCTTATAGGGAACATTGGGTCTGACCCGTCTATTCCCAGATCTCAAAATCGATTATTTTCGATAATGAGGGAACATTAGCTCTGGTCACTTCGATTCGCAGACCACAAAAACGATGATTGCTTTTCTGGGAACATTATCCCTTGGCACTTGAATTCCCCGACTTCAACTAAACAAAATCAATATTTGCATGCCAGGGAACATTGCCCCCTGACACTTGGATTTCCCGATCTCAAAATCGATTATTTTATTACGGGGGAAGATAAGCTCTGGGCACTTTGATTCCCCAAGACTCGAATGTTAGCCCAGGGCACATGGATTACCCAACTTTGCCGAGAAGCTTAGCCCTGGGCAAGCAAATTCCCCGATCTTTTGGGGAACATTAGCTCCTGACACATCAAATCTCCAACAAGTGAGGAACAATAGAGTGTGGAGTACCGGTTTCCAGATAGGGGAACGTTAGACACTGCCTACAATGAGCTTTCAAATTGTATCTTAAAAGCTAGTTACCACTGTTGCTAAACTGTACTCGCAGAGGGATTGTTTTTCTAAAACAGCAAAAATAGATGGGTCCAACTTTTTTTCCTAAATATCCCAAGTAAAACCAGAAATATTCCTTCAGCCCAAGCTGATAGCGAATTACATTTGATTGCATTAAAGGGATATGTCAGCTGAGTTTCATTCTAGAAAAATGTTGGCCCTTCTTGGCAAGGGTCCTCTTCAGGCTCAAGCTAAAAAATTGAAACTGTGATAGAATAAATAAAGGTTCTGGCAACTGAATGTATCTGATTTTGGTGATTTTCTTTGTAGGAATTGCTAGGAGTTAAACCTCATTTCATTTGAATACATCTAATATTTTTGCTGCTCGATCTGATATTTATCCAGGAGGAAACCAACATGTTCAATAATTTTAGTTCATCTTTCTATTAGTTCATTTTCCAGTTTGAGCCTGAAGAGGACCCCAGGACCCATCCAAGAAGCAGCCAAGAAGAGCTCTAATAAAATTCAACTAATGTATCTACTGAAGGAATATTCATTCGCATTCCGATGGGTATACCCATCTTTTTTTGCTGTTTTAGAAAAACAATCCCGTTGCGAGTACAGTTTAGCAACAGTGGTAACTAGCTTTTAAGATACAATTTGAAAGCTCATTGTAGGCAGTGTCTAACATTCCCCTATCTGGAAACCGGTACTCCACACTCTATTGTTTGCCTGGTCTCTGCCTTCTGATCAGTTTCTGATGCCTTCTCTGAAGGCTTCAGAAAATGATATGCAACATTCAGAGCTGACAACACCTTTGGATGGGAGGGTTGATGAATATTTATGTTTTAATTTTCACAGGGGTCAGTCAGGCTGCAGTCAGGGGGAGGGCTGGGGGAGGTGCAGGCTGGGTGCAGGGCAAGGTGGAGTGCAGGGGAGAGGGGATATTTTGCTTGCATTTTAACCTCGAATTGCAGCTAAAACTAAAAGGTAGGAGAATCATACAAATTCAGTGTTTCAAGGCTCAAATTTCTGAGTCAGCATTTGATCAAAAATGCAGCTTTTCCAGCCATTTCCTGCCAAAGCCATAAACCAGTTAGAAAACTAAACTGTTAAAATCTTACTGAATCCACTTCCACCAATGCTTAGCTGGTGAGTAAAAAGTTTCATCAACTTCATTCTTTTGTTAATGAAAGAATCAGATACTAGAACGATCTTGCCTGCAGGCAGCGTCAATCAAGAAATTCGAGAATGCTCTGAAAGTGCTACTAGTATTTCATTCATTTCTCAAATCACAGTATACATGTGCTTCAGCTCTTTTGAACATGAGCTGGAGGATCTTTTTTTTCCGATGGCGAGTTATTTCCCTAAAAATAATTACGTTTAAAAATGTTGAAGCAAAACATGATAAGTAATATAAATTAAGTTCTAAATCTAATTAAGACATTGTATATAATTAAATAAGACTTTTATTTATAATTGTATACATTTTTCCTCGCCTTAATCGTCAAATAATAATCCCGAAGCGCATACGTTTGGTCAGAAAGCCTACCGCCATTTTCAAACCGGGGCTTCGTGGGCTAGTGGCTTCTGAGTTTGGATTTGGGGTATGCAAACATGAAAGATTTACAGTTCGTACCGTTCACCTCCGCCTTATCCACGCCCTTTTGGCATAAATTTGCTGAACTTAAATTGAACCATTATCACTTAAATGATGACCCAGTGCCGATTGTCGGACAGACTTTCCATCTCAGCACTGACAATCAAGGAGATGGAGGAAAAATTGTTGTTCTTCCTGGCTTAAGCATTACAGAGGAGTCAATTACTTGTGAAAGGTAATCTTTCTGAGTAGATATGTGTTGTGTTGGATTTGAAGTTCATAGTACAGCGGGAGCAGACGCCGAACTGTAAGTTGCCGTTTTATTCCTGGCGGACTACGTCAGAAGGTACGCTGAACTGTTACCTGCCTCACCCAGCATACAAACTAGCGGGTCCGCTGGCAATCAGCGGGCAGCCCGCTGGCAAATAAAATGACTTCGGGCACCCTGCGCCTTCCCAGAATAGCCTACAGCCAGCTGGTGAATAGATAGACAACGAACAGTTCGCTGTACTATGAACTTCAAATAAAACTCAACTTTGGTTACAGGTGTGGCCCAAGGGGTGGAGGATTCACCCCCCTTGCCTTTTGCTAAGTTGTATTAGTCGTTTATTTTGGCCTCACCGAGGTCCCAGGCAAAGACAAGTCAAAGACAATTTTTGTCAAAAACAAAGACAAATTTTGAAAACAGTCATAAACCTGTCCTTGGCAAAGGCAAGCAGAGTCGTTTAAACCAGGTTTCATAACCACGTTAGGTCAGACCTGGGTCAGGCACATGATTCATGATGTCAGGAATATGCCTTTTTCGAACACATTTTTTAGTCCCTTGCGATTCTTATCTGTCTCACTTAGGTCTTTCATATTTTGGCCTGTCAAATTACAATAGGTTAGTTCTTAAAGTGAAGTCTGACTGGATATCATAAATAAACCTTGTAGATCAAAAGCGAAAGTAAGGTTATGAGCATTGATTGTGGGTCAAGCTTTGACTGCAAGTGAAAGAAGGCATGGAATTCTTAAACATAATGAATGAATACTTTTAATTCAGCAAATTGCCATAGACGAAAAGGAAAACACATAGAAAAGAAAACAAGAACAACAACAAAATGCCATACAGGGGGAAAAGTCATCGGAATTGAATTGATCGAATACCCATGGAAGAAGTATACCCAGGACATTGGAAAAATTTCACTTACAGAGTGAGGTTGAGGTGGGTACAAAGCTTGAAATTACAAGGAAGATTTGAATATGACGGTGCAAAACGGACAAGTCAACTACATTTTATTAAAGCTGTATTTAAGCCCTTCTTGGCAAGCTTCCTCTTCAGGCTCATCCGTTCTACACTGTCAAATATGACTCGCAGTCAGCTTGGACTGAAAGTATATTGATTTTAATATACACCAAAAAGTTGTTTCCCAGGACAGGAGGGGTTCTGCAGATGCTGGGATAGCTCATTCAGGTCGTGAAGTAAAAAGCCTTCGTAAAATTCAACAGTCTATCGTATGAAAATATCAGGACACTCTTTCAACTCTAAAATGGTCTATTTTTATTTCAAGTTATTCTTTGATCTTCTTGTTCTTCAATTGCTGTAAATAGCATCTTCTGTTGCATATTGAGTGGTAATTTGGTGGTAAGGTTGCAGACGAAGATTGAGGCAGATAGAAAGAGGCAGATATGCTGCATTGGGGAAAGATATAGTGTATCTGTTAGGCAAAAGCTGAAAGTTTGTTTCGTCAATGAATCTGGTTTTGTTTTTATACAGAAGGAATCAAATTAGATATTCCTTCAGCCCAAGCTGACTGTGAATCATATTTGACAATGCAAAATAGATTTAGCTGACATATCCGTTTTGCATTGTCAAATAGGAATCAGATACCAGTTTAAAGTTGCAGACATATACTCTACAGTGGACCTTTGTCGCTGGATATTGCGATTTAAGGTAATTTTGAGGTAAATAAAACGGTACAATTACAATTCATTCGTTCTCAAAATTCTGATAATGCAAAATGCATGGGATTGTCAAATTACAATTTGGTTAATTCAAATTAAAGTTGCGGATAAAATAAGGCACAAGTGAGTTCAAATCGCGTTCACTGCTATGAGCGGGCGGATTCATTAGCTGAGCTTTCTTAGCTGCCTTTGAGATACTCCTTGTTGGGCGAGTATCCATTCTTTTTTCATCTTTGGGTGGCAGGATCTCACGGTGGATTTCCGAGGCAAGGCACTTTAGTCCGAATTTCATTGTGAGATCGTGTGGGGTACTTTCATAATTTAACAAAAGTACGTCAAAACTACAGTCAAACTAAACCCGAAAAAAAAACGCAACCTAAGCCTCAATCGGGGTCTTTTTAACCATAAAAAATAAAAAAATTAGAAAAAGTCTGGATCTGTAAACTCCTGTCAGGCGAAGACCAAAAGTTGGTTACGTCAATAAATCCGGAATTTTATTTTATAAATGCACCGGCAAACTTATCTTTCCTTGTTTTCTTTCTCAGGTAAGCCTGTCTTAACATGGAAATTATTTTTTTTTGCTACAAATTTGGAACAGATCTACTTTGAGTCTACTTTATTTTCGATGGCCAGTCTTTTGTCACTTTTTTCGATGGACAGATTTGTTATTTCAGAGCACAGCTTCTTCTTCAACTGGTTAGAGTCGGCGGGATCCACTGACCCTCTGTGACTTCTTCTTTCTGCTAGACTTCGGTTTTGACGTGGTCGGACACATCATGCTAAACATTACTTTTCATTGGGATCGCAAAAAGACGCTCTGCTCCTCGGCGTTTCACAGAATTTCCCCTGTGGCGCATTTCATAGTATTCTCTATTTTGAAGAATGGTGTATTTGGCGATCAGGCTTGGAATTTTTGAGATTTGAACACACATTAAAGGCTAGGATTTGTATGACAAGTAGTTAAATCTTGTCCAGACAAATGCAGATTAGACAAATTTGGCCTGCGGCGCTTGCTTTAATTTTACCTGGTTACACGCGTTGGAAGGTTTCCTCTTTAGCGAAAGCTGAAATGAAAAGCTGGTTGTTAATTTATGTATAGACAATTTTTTGTTACAAGAATAATTTCAGCTGATGCATTGCAGTCAGTTTTACACCGGTTCTTTGTCAACAAAAATAACTGTATCAAGATAAAATGACGTCAAACGTAAAGTGAATAAACACAACAACAAAACAAGATTCTCAGACAGCAATGAAAGTTAGTAAAAATTTAAAAAAACAAACGAAAATTTTAGACGTATGTTTAAATACTGGCAGTTGTTGAAACTGCTTCAGAATTGAGCCGGCACACGAATGAGAGGTCTCACCCCCCCCCCCCCCCAATCCTGAGTGCTTCAGGCCACCCCTGCTTTGTTTGTTCGTGTGCTTGCTCCTTTATTATTTTCATATTTTTGATAATGTGGAGGTCGGACTGGTTTGTATTAGAACTGCTGTATATCTGCACTATATTCTGTAGATACACTACATCATACCCTTAGGTCTTCTGGCATCAGGCTGTCACTGTGGTCTACTACAAATTATGGATTTTGGATAGACGGAAACCATGACCTTCTAGTTTTAGTGTGGAATTGCCAAATGCTGGTTACTACATGGTTAGCCTATGGCAATGCTGGACATCCTAACCATGCCTGAACTGGTGAACCACAAATCCTTGATTGTTGGATACCCTATGCCAAATATTGGGTATATCTAGTATTTAGCATAGCCTATGCCTAACGCTAGATACCCTATGCCAAAGGCTAACAACCTCTTGATACCTAACCTAAGCTAACCCTGACCTACCTCAGTATAAAAGAAGTTCTGACTGGCTGATGTTTTAGATTCACTCAGATCGTCAATATTTTCCTGGGTTGCAGTATCCAGCACCTCGCATAGTGTATCCAGCGTTAGGCATATGGTATGCCAAACGTTAGACTTGTCCAGCGTTTGTCATAGGGTATCCAAAAACCAGGGGTTTCTGATTGACCGGCTCGAACCCTGCCTGAACCCTGCTTAAACCTAGCAAAAAAAAATTTTGGTTGGTCGTTTTCAGAACTTTAATGGTATCATCATGTACTTGTATCACCATCTTGTTGGGTTAAGGTGCCCAGCACAGCCATACACAAATCCTCAGGTTTGGGATGCAGTTATGTAACTTTAGGGCATGCCCCAACGTATAAGCACTGGAGAACTGGTGCTCAAACCAATCTTCGTGGAGGTACTGTGTCAGTGCCCTAGGGCATCCAATGTAAGAGCACTGGTGCCCATATGTTGGGGACATGCCCTGATATTAGAGCACTGGGACCGAAAAATTGAGAATTGTATGATAGTTCCAAGGCAAGAAGTATCATTATCACGTATCTTCTGGTACAAGCTGCCTGGGAATAACTACAGTGTCTCATGGTTGGACTAAAACCACCTTCTTCCAGGTTTGATGGCAGCAATGGACAAATTAGTGGTCTGTTTGTCAACAAAAATACAGCTGAGGGCTTTCGTAACATTGATAAAAAAGATTACCTTGCCCAACAGGGAGAAGAAATTTGGTCATGTGTCATATCTGAAGAAGCCAGGAATTGCCCAGAAAAGTCACTGAAATTTTCAGTTGTTGCTTTTTCAGTAAGTGTGGCCATCATTTAAATTTTTTTTTGTGGGTTTGGCTGTTTTACGCAATATTGAATTAATTACTTATACTTTGCTTCCGGGTTAACGGGATGTGCAATTTTTGTTACTGAATTTCCAGAATGATATTTAGATTTAACGTAAATCAAGTGTATCTCAGAGGTGTCATTTGGGGGGGGGGGTGCACCCTCCCCTTGCCTTCCAAGGGGTCCCAGAACTACCCAGCAGAGACAGAAAATAACAAAAACAAATCAGTTTCTCATCAGAATTGTGACATCTGGTTGCATCATATCAACTGACCAAGGTCACTCATGAAAATTTAACCCTTTTTAATCCGTGCCTGTGTGAGTTGTGTGTCTGAACTCTAACTCTGAACATGAAGAGACGGGAGCAAAATAACACTAGGAAGCAGCGCCAAGACTTGACAAAATTGACACACGCTCGAATAGCAGCGATACTAGCACCACTATAGCGATAGAGAACGTCGCTACTGAAACTCATTCAGTCGTTCACCAGCGCTGGATCCGATAACTTCGTATTCTGAACATTGCAAAAAATTATACAGCCTGCATTGTTCTGCGGTGTGTGCAGACCGCACCTTTTCTTTCCTAGAAATTTCTAAACCCGCAAGTTTGTCTCGCTTTAAATGCCGCAAGCGCACTGGGCGGCGCTACGAGTATCGCCCGTTTGCAAAGCATGGAAAGTATAGGTCTTGGTGCTACTCCCTAGTGTTCTTTCGCTCTGAGAGAGAGAGACATTATCTTTGTAACATGTCATCGAGTATCATTTTTCCCGGATAGCCGAGGGTCCCTTTGGAAATTCAGGTGGTGAGCACCTCCCGGAAGGAGCACAAAAAAGCGAAGGAAGGGGAGAGGGTCAGGATCACGCATTTCCTTTTCCACTTAACCCCAGCTTGTTTGTTTTGTAAAACGGTAAAAAAAAGTTTTAAAGCACAACTCTTACTAGAAATGATCTTTTCCCTATAAAATGAATCAGAAAAAATGTTTTTGGAAATACCATTACTTTCTACCTAAAACTAGCGATTCTCTTGTTAGCGCTTGTCGACTATATCCAGCCTTCCTGCTCTCCGACGCGGCGGCTGGGCGCAAAACATTTGAAAACTGAACGTGCCTTGGTTAAAAGTGGGAAAACTAAGAAAATAAAAGAAGTAATAAACAGGAGAGTATCACATCCATATATGTGAAAGAGTTGTCAGCGGACGTTGAAGGTTACGGCAAACTTTTCGTTGGATGACGGGAAGACTCGGAAAGGCCGAAAAAGCGCTAAAAGTTCGTAGTTACGAAACGAAACAATGGAGAAAGGTGGGGATTTTAGAAGCTTATAATTCCATATGGGAGCTAAGTATATTATAAAAGGCAGAATAAGCAAGAGGGGTCCTCTAAATCTATGTTTAACGTGAGTTGCAGCAAAGGTTCCTCTGTTTCAGTTTTTTTTCGGATGGTCATTTTATTCGGAAAAGGTCGAGTTGAAGCACCATCATGTACCAGTTTTCAGTAAAATATCTCAAACTGTTTGAAATGTATCTTGAGTTCTTGACCAAACACTATGAGCTGATATATGAAATGATAGCTGGCCCTTGCTTTCATTTGTGATCCCAAAAGTCACCCTAATCATAAAGAATTACGAAATTTTTGTCTGCGGCGCCTTTTGTAGTACGTTGTTTACTGCAGTAGTGTGTCATTTGTTTGGTTTGGGCATTTTTAAACCTAAAATTTGTTCGGGAAATTGTTAGTTTCGGGCAAAACAGGCAGTTAAAATAAAATAAAAATTCGCCGGCGGTGCTCATTGGCATTTTGTTGGTACACAGTCGTTAGAAGCTGCTGAGTTGGCTCCGTTCTCCAGTGAGTTCCTGTTATTAGACCTTACAGCCAGGGGCATCGCAAGGGGGGGGGGGGTGCAGCATCCCCCCCCCCCGAACACTTTTTCAGATTCCGGCCCAAAACTTACTAAAATTGTTCAGTATTTTTTTCGACAGCATAACTATTCGGAATATTTACGGGGATTCGGTAGTTATACAGAATACCAAATAGGCTATCGGTACAAATCTATTCGGTATAGTGATCTGGATTCGGTATAATTGCCAGCATTCGGTAGTTATTAGAAATTCGGTGAGAGAATTTACTGAAATTATTCGGTAATTTTTCGATGCCAGAACTATTCGGTATATTTATGGAGATTCGGTAGTTACACGGAATCCCGAATAAGCTATCGGTACAAAATTATTCGGTATCATGATTGGGATTCGGTTATTTATTCGGTATAATTTTCAGGATTAGGTAGTTACCACGAATCCCGACTTTTGTTCCCGTTTCGACGAAATTATACCGAATACGAATATTATTCGGTAGCCTTTCGATACCAAAACAATTTGATATGGTATAATAGTTGGATCCCATGTTTTGGATACCAAAAAGAAGATCTAATCATACATTTTTCGAAAATTCCGCCTGCGGCACTTTTCATAATATTCTCTATTTTGTGGAAGGGCGCGTCATTTGACTGGGGTCTTAAGCCAGTTTTGGGATTGGGATCTCGAAACATTAAAAGCTAGAATCTGGATGGAAATAGTTAAATTTGGCAGGAAAAAGCTAACTTTCTAAAAATATCGCCTGCGGCGCTCACTTTACATGATCATGGGCAGCATTGACTAGACTACAGAAGCCGCTGCTGCCGGAACGTCGCTCCATTTGGTTTCAGTCTTGGCATTTAATTCATTGTAAATGATAGAATTCGCAAGAGAAGCAGTTAAATTTTAGCCTATAGGAAAAAACAGGATCTCGAAAAATTTTGCCTGCGGCTCTTGATTTAATTTTCTCTTGGGCATAATAAATAGAAGCTGTTACTGCAATCGTGCGCGGCAATATATTCTCCATGTGGGCTTCGCCAAAACGCCGCCTTATAGTTGGCCTATCGTCTTTCATGCTGCCCTGTAATGTTACTCTTCATACGTTAATCCTTTATGTTCCATATTTAAAGCTCTAATTCTCAGTTTCTAGGATTCGGTGGTAAATTTCTTAGAGATTCGGTTAAACTGCTCTGAACACCCTCACCTGCCAAGGAAAATGCACTTGCGACGCCCCTGCTTAAACCTTTACCTTTTACAAACTGGTTTCTTGAAATTTGTTTAGTTTACCGGATGTGGTGCAGCACGTTTCCTGTTTATTTTTTCTAAACCGTTTAACTCTTCAGCCCTGCTGGATTTCCCGGCAAGTATATTTTTCGATACCCCCCCCCCCCCCTGCCTCCTTCCCAATCACTTGAAACCGCCCATGACGACACCAATGCCTCTGAGTGTGGGCTATCTGGTAGCTTTTGTTGCCTCGTCTTGTCTCCAAACATGCTTTTAATGCTCTCAGTCTTGACCATAACTTCAATAGCTTAAACTACTTGATTACGTCTTATATTTTTAGGACCTCAAGAAGTTTCACTTCTATCATTGGATGGTGGTTCCTGCTCCTATCTACCCTGCTAACATTCGGCTTACAAGTTCAGAGCAGCTATCAGCTTTATTACCCAAAGAAAAGGTAAACAAATCTTGGTTTAGGGCATTAGGAAATCTTCGTTGTTTGAAGTCTCTTTACTTTTTGGACCCATCAAAAGAAAAAGACTCGAGCTGTCTTATGTCTGCAGTCCCTCCCGTTTAAGAAACTCACCATTTCAAGAAATTGCCACCTCTACTCTGTCAGAAGTTTAATACACCTGAAATGAGGGTCAGCAGTTTCAACAGACAACAGACCACACAAGGTTTTGTATTGTTAGAGAAATGTTGTGTTGTGAGACTTCAAATTTTATTTAAAATGACGCTAAACATGGTTTGCAGTGAGATAAGTGATGGGATTTATCTGCTCTAAGCGCCAAATACATAAAAAGTCAACACAAGTACAAATAAATAGAAAGATGACTTTCTACAGGCCCCTATCCATATAGACCCATATAGACTAGTGCTAATCTGAGTAATCTCGCCAACTATTTTTTTTTTTTTTTTTCTCCCGTAGCATCTTTTTTCATTTACTTTTTTTTATATCGTTTGAAAAACTAAGAAATCAGATATCGTACTTTTTGTGGCTACTCCTCCATCCCTCAGTGACGTTAATTTTAATCTATTTTTACCCACTTTTAACTATTCACGTCACCTAACTTTTGAAAATAAACCCATATTTTATTTACTATTCTTCCCCTCTAATATTTGGAAATTAATTCTCTCTTTTAAATTTTTGAAATAATTTGTATAACTACAAACAACAACAATTTCTTTAAACAACTAAATCTAAAGTACGGTATTAAACATTTGTAAACATTAAAATAAAAGATTAAATATTAACAGAGCTATTTGGAAAAATAAACTTGATTGATTGATTGAATATTAATGAATCACCTCTGCCCCATAATGTCCGAAGTGGCAGACTGTCTGCCTTTTATCCTTTATCTCCTCCCTTTTCAAACCCGCTCTAAAGTAGACGTCCTTCTCCCAAATCTATTTGATCTTTGCATAAAACCTCAGAGACGATGACCCGTCCTTAGCCACCTGCCAAGATTGAATTTCTTGGTCGGACAAACGACTTTCTACCCCTTTTCTCACATCACGCACCGGAAGCCCAGGCCCATAACCATCGTTAGACACTGGTCTAAGATCAGTTTCACCTGCGATGCCCATGAATCTTTTTTTTTATCTGCTACTGTTGCTTAAACGAAAAATGAACACTTAAAGTGTAACTGAAAGGCCAACTTATTTTTGTGTCATTTAATTAATTACACTGAATTACTTGGATTCTGCAAAGTAATTTTTTTTATTTTCCACTATCTGCTCTAGTTCTGACGTTCAGGATACCTGCGGCCGTCCTCACAACGTAAATTCTACTATGAAGTGGGAAATTTTAATCTCAACACAAATGCGGCTTTTCAGTGGGCAGTGGTAAGATTGGTGAAGATTGCTTAGTGCCTGAAAAAAAAAAATTATAAATCTTCTTCGTAAGGCATACAGTAAAAATCCAAGTGCATAGAGGTACCAAAAATCACGCGGAAATTCCACTATTTGAAAATCGATCATTTGTGAATAGCGGAACAACGAAGTAACGCATTTTCAGCGGGCCTTCAGTCCAATCTAAGTGTATAAGTGATGGGTAACTAGATTGTCCTATCCTAGCCCCTTTCGGTTAAACTTTAAAAGGTCATAACGGTAATATTCTGTTAGACTTATAGATGACATCCAGTCTGTTGAAATTGCGTATCCTTGTGTTTATTGCTATCAATTTTCCGACAGAGTACACAGTATGTATAATTGATCCATATTAGCCTACACTCATAGTTCTTTCCTACGCTTTAAAAAATTTGAAAATTAGCCTTTTTCGGAGCTCTCTTGTCATCCCTCTTAAAGAAAATCTGCATCATCTTTATCTTGTTCTTATGTGAATCATAGAGCGTGTTCCACCCTTCTAACAACAGTAACTATTAGTTCTTATTTTCGTGTTACTACGATGACCGTTCCAACCTTCTCGAAATAGTAACTAATAGTTAATTTGCTTACCACGCTGGGGACCGTAGTAAGCGTAGTAACTACGAATCTCTGTGATGTGATTGGCCGGATTAGCCCCTGTCACGTTATTTTGGTGAGAATAGAAAAATGCGTTCCAGCCTTGACGCCAAGAAGGCAGAATTCGTGACGTCATGCGTAGTAACTACGGTAAGTAGGGTGGAACATGCTCATAGAAAATCGTCTCTTACCTTGGCGATAATTCGGGCTTAGTCCTGATAGGCTTCTTTTCCTAAAAGCGACATTTCTAATTCCATTTTCTTTCTAGCTAGACATGGTTGCCGAACAGCTCAGAAGTAAAAGGCCTGGCTTATACTTTCTGATTTCAGAAATCAGTACAGCACCTGTGATTCATAATTTCGTTAGTCTGCCTCAACTCTTATCGGAGAACAAAGAAATAGCCATTGGTTTAAGAGACTTGAGCAGCATAGACGATTCTCCAAGCTGGCCAGCACGAAATTTGCTTGCGATTATTGCCTATCACTTGTAAGTTATTCGATAGTTATAGTAGTATTTTGAGTAGGAAACAACTAAGACCCGAACACAAAGAGAACGATGTTGGTTTAAGAGATTACAGTAGCATTTTTAGGTTATACTAGCCGTTTGATTAGGAAATAAGGTCCAGAAAGTGGAGTGCCAAAGCTGAGCGAAGTAGAAAAATGGAATAGGTTTGTGGATTGCGATTGTTCTGTGGACTGTGGCCCACCCCCCTCAAAAGGAAATAATAGGAAATTATAACATGTTATTAAACTGCAGTGTCTGCATTTCTGCGAGCATTTAAGGATTTTTCCGAAGATCTACGCGAGTACAGTGTAAACGCGTGACGGCGGCTCGCTTGCCGCTCGCCTCTATACTTCTCATAAAATATATATATATTTTAATTTCCAGAATTTTATCAGCACGTCTAGACATCCCGATGAAAAATTCTCTGACTTTATAGTTGTGTGGTAGTTGTACAAAAAATGTGCATGTATGTAGTAGTATGGAATACTTTGATTTAAGATGCCTCCGACTGGGTTAATCTTAAGAAGTAGTATCCGATAGCATCCAATCTTGCTGTAGTAGGATCCTGCTAGTAGTAGCATGCAGTGGCAACAGTTACTACTGCATGCTACTTTTTCGTACAACTCCATACGACTAGTTCTCGAAAAAAATTTCATCGGGATGTCCGATAAGTGACTACTTACTGTTTATGTGTGTGCGTGTGTGTGTGTGGGGGGGGGGGGGGGTCGCCAGTTTTTGTTTCCGCCTGAACCCACTTGGCACATCCTATCTGAAATCATGGATTTATGGTAGGCTGGACCTATCTAGTCCTTCTATAATGTACGGGAATCCTCTGTGTTGCATATATTTTTTTTTTTTTTCAGCCCGCAACTGTGCAAGGCTCTAAAGCTCTTATGCTGGAGGGACTTCGGGCATGAAAATCAGAGTCAGCTTCTAACTTTGGATTTAAGCGAGGAAAGACCAAGTGAAGTTCCGAGCTTTGTTGGATGGGAGAAAAATGCGAGAGGAAAATTTGGACCAAATATGACAAACCTTAGTGCTTCGATGGATCCTCTGAAGTAAGTCTTACTTATCCTCTCTGGGGAAAGGTAGCACTTCTGGAGGAAGATCAGCTTCCGCAAGCCTAACGGCTTGAACCGACGTTACCGCATCTTCCTTTGAAGCATAGGGCTTCCTGAAAATATATGGCAGGCTTACTGCATTGTCCAGGAGGTCCAACCGTGAAAAATGGAAGAAGTTTCCCCTTTCTTAACACTAGGCAAAGAACACATAACCGCCGAGCTCTTGACAAGCTCTACGCCACTTACTATGACCACTCGGTCCTTTACCTTTCTGGGCATGATCCCCTGCCGATCAAACAGGATGTAGCTATTATTCAGCTTTTATACTTCCGATATTGTAAATTCCTCCTCTACTTGTCAGTTTGGTATAAAAAGTCAGTCACAAGTGTAATTTGACGAGCTGCATAGGGATCTGTCGGCCGCGGCGTTTTCTCCGTATCACGGCCTTGTCCGTTTGTTTGAAGTGTAAATTTGTATTCTAATATAAGTTGTGTTCTTTCTTTTCTCTATGTTCTCCACTATTTGTAATTTATAGAAGTGGGTACCGGAAATAACTGCTTTCTTTCTGTGATTTGCTTTTTGTTTTTCTTTGTTTTGTGATCGTTTTTTTTTCTACTTTCTTTTTTATATGTGCTCGATCATTTCCTCTTTCCTGTACGATGGGTGAAAAATAAACATAAACCAACAAACAAAATAAACAAAAAAAGATTAATTCATTCATACATTCAGTGCTTGACCTTAGGCACCTGCAGCAAGACCGGCGGCGAATTTTTGGAAGTAGTCGGGGAGTTTTCTGGGGATCACTTTGGAAACTTTCTATTTGCCCAGAAGTCGGACATGCTGATGTCTTCCGGGTCTGCCGACGACACTCAAGCTACTTGATCTAAGATAAATTGCCAAACAACTTGACCCGTTTTTGTTTTGTTTTTAGAAGGGAGAAGGAATGGCTCGTGCAGTTATTTTTTTCTCTGATTCCTCATAATGTAAGTGACTGTTCCTCATACGCTATCTTAGGTATGTGTGTAGCACTTCTTTCCGGAATTCTGGCTGTTATGAAAAATATTCCGGTAGATATTCCTTCAGACCAAGCTGACTGCGAATCATGTTTGATAGTGCAAAACGGATACGTCAGCTGAATTTTATTAGACTATATTTCGGCCCTTCTTGGCAAAGGTACTCTTCAGGCTCAAAGCCGCTCAAGTTGGAAAACCAAAACGTGTGGTAAAACAAATTAAAGATTCTAGCTTAGCGTTAAATGTTTGATTTCGTGAATTCTTTTTGAGAGTTGCTTGGAGTTAAAAAGGTTGCTGTGATTTCATTTTGAACACGGCCACTGCTTTCGCTGCTCGATTGGGTCGTTGATCGGGTAGAGATTTTTCTGCATTTGGGTTGACTTTCGTTTTGTTGTAGAGAAGAGCTTGGGGTCTGAATTTCCTTTCGCTGATGATGCCGTTCCATCTTTATGGTAGTGAGTATTCGCCTGTGTTTCAGCTGACGTATCCGTTTTGCACTATCAAATATTCCGGTAGCTTCTTTTGCCTTACTCCGCTAAAGGCGTATTCTCGCCGTTCCCCGAGGACTCCACTTGAGGGGTCCCCGCATTTTTGTTTGTCCCGAGGACTGACCCGGGGACCCAACGGACGGGGAATGCTCCGATTATCATCACCATGATAAAAAAGGACTCCCTTTCAGATCGGAGGGGAATCAATTTTTGCTGGTGTTGGTGCAATGTAAAATTAATTAATTCAATCAGAATAAACAAAACCAAATAAAGTGTATCCAGACTAACTTCGTCAACTGCATATTTTTTTTTCGAACAAATTCCATTTTGGAAGCATTCCCCGTGTTCTCGCTGTTTCTGTACGTGGAGTCCGCGTCGAGTGACTCCCTCTATTCCCGCCGTTTCCCGATTCCCCGAGGAGTCCTCGGGGAACGGCGAGAATACTCCTTAAGTTCCACCTTCTTCTCTTATTTAGATTAGCCGAGTCTGCTGTCTCACTGAATCTGAAACTTATGAAGTGGCGGCTAATGCCAGATATAGACCTGGAACTCTTAGAAAAAACCAAGTGTCTTCTACTTGGTGCTGGAACTCTTGGGTGTGGAGTCGCGAGAAACCTTCAGGTATATAATTGCATTTTCCAGATACTACATTCAATCAATCAATCAATCATTCAATCAATTTTATTTCAACCCTAATAGCACTAGGCTAACCGGGCGGGAGTTGGAAAAAACAAACACTCACTAAAAATACAAATAAAACACAAACTAACAAACAATAAGCATGAAACGAAAATATATAGTTGTTAGACTCTAGACTAGACTATTTTAAGAGTCTAGAGGGGTGGCAAGGCGACATCACGAGCTATTTGCCAAAATTATGAGTATTTAGCAAAACTAAAGGAATCTGACGGGCTATTTGCCAAAACGATTAGTATTTATGTTTGTCGTATTAAAGCAAAAAAGAAGGACACTATTCTTCACTATTCATCACTGTTCACGAAGTCCAGTATTTAACGCTAAGCTAGAATCTTTAGTTTGTTTTTCCACAAGTTCGTTTTTCCAACTTGAGTGGCTATGAGCCTGAAGAGGACCCTTGCTATTACGACGACTGTATTTGTATGTGAAGAAGCACTCTCAACGTGATGTTATGGCGAGGGGTGTAGTAGGCCGGACATAGATGGTAAATGTCCTTATATACAGTCATCGGAGTCAGGACAGCCTAGGGCGTCTGGTGGCCTACTACACGTGCAGACTTCACGGGATCATTGTGGATTCCCCCGGTCGATTCACAAGAAGGGCCGAAATGTAGCTCCCATTAAATTCAGCTGACGTATCCGTTTTTTCAGACACTATTCTGTTAGCTTAGATTCCAGTAGCCAGCGCTGTCACCAACCCACGTAGTATGCAGCTTCTTTTCGCACTCGTTATCACACGTTCGCTCAGCTAAGTGTATAAATTGTTTTACGGAGAGTGTTGTTGCAGTGACGTACCAATCGCGCGAACTAATCACTGGCTTTAAGAGACTTTCTGTGATACTTGTAGGAAGCCAGTTTTGAAGAAAAAATGCGCCTATATCCCATCTGGCCTTCCAAGGGATTATAGACTGCCTCAGACGTTAGATCCTGCTATGATTCTAGAGGATCCTAGGGCACCCACGACTACACTGTAAACAAATCTCGCAGTATTTGCTACTGGTATTAATGTTGTCTCTAAAAAGATAATCTTATCTCTAACTCGGATTAATCCTATCTCAGTAGAGATAAGATTAATCCCAGTAGCAGATACTGCAGTTAAAGGACCCCTCGCACTATTTACTCTTCAACTGACAGTATTTTAAAATATCTGAATACTTTAAAACTAGTCTGTGCTTTCAACAAATAACCCACGGTTTTGGCTGTTTTAAGCCTTTTTCGAGACCCGTTGACTTGTAGTGAAAACAGGGAAACAATTTACATAACCGGTTTGTCTGGTGGAAAAACTTCTCGCAGACAACCGTCGACAGTGTGATACACATCGACGGTAGCAAAACACAGCAAGTGAGAAAATCAGCGTGGTTTTGTTAGAAGGGTTAAAATGTACCGTACGAAATTGGGGTCTCCGGGTTTAGCAGTATATGGAATGATATTGGAAATAGGTTGCATTAGTATTATAGGTAAGACAGGTCCTTTAACTTTAATCCTTACTCGGAGAAACTTTTTTACAGTGTAAGCGCCAGTCTTCTCTCTGGTCGGCTGCTGCCGGGATACTCCCCTACTCAGGTTTCAGCCTTGGCCTTTTTGCAAGGTCTCTGCTATCCTCGTCGAAGGTTCAAATATTCATGTTTATTTGAAAGGCACTGCCGTTTTGCAGGCTTGGGGCTTCAAGAAAATAACCTTGGTTGACAGTGGTAAGGTCTCGTACTCAAACCCGGTAAGGCAATCTCTGTTCACCTTTGAAGACTGTAAAGCTCAAAAGAAGAAAGCCCTGGCTGCTGCTGACGCTCTGAAAAGAATATTCCCCGGAACCGTAAGTACATGGCTTTCAGCCGAACGATGTGTGCCTGAGTGTTTCTTGCAAGTCTTGCAACCCAACTAAATGTTCATTTGGTCGCAGCACCAGCTAAGATCGAGCAACTTTCATGGAGAAATTCACAAAATCAGATACTTAAGCTAGAATCTTTAGTTGTTTTTTCACAAGTTCATTTTCCAGCTTGAGCGGCTTGAGCCTGAAGAAGACCCTTGCTAAGAAGGGCCGAAATATAGCTCTAAAAAATTCAGCTGACGTATGCCAGTTGATTGCTGACGTATGCCAGTTGATTGGTATGATTCGCAATCAGCTTGGGCTGAAGGAATATTCAGTGTTCATTCCTTCTTTTACAAAGAATGGACCTTAAGAGAGCCTCTCAATTCAGTTTTCAATTCAGTTTATTTTCAAAAATTCGCTCACGGACGAAGCCGAACATTGAATTACTTCCGTCATGTATAACTTAACCATTAAAAACAACTATAACTAATGTTGCCAGATTAATGGCTTGAAATATTTAAAGTGGAATTGGAGTAATTTAAGGGTTCCTGACTTTCCTGACTTCACGAATACCTGGCTGGTACATTTGTAAATACTCTTTGTAACAAGAAACGTTATTTACGTTGGACTGGAGGAATTGGCGTGCCAGAGAGGTTTTCTACCGAGAGGTCCGAAATGCGGTCAATCAGACATGATAAGCACCCCCCCCCCCCCCCCCCTGCATCTTACTGACAAAAAAAGCTTCGTTGGTGTACGTGTGTGTTTTCTAAGGAACCTTGTCTAACGACCCTCGTGGCATCAAGGTGTGTTGACACATAGTCCGATTTTCACAGTCGGATGCGACTCGCACTTGGGTATCCCTATACACTGTAAAAAGTTTCTCCGAATAAGGATGCAGTATTTGCTACTGGGATTAATCCTGTCTCTATTGGGATAAAATTAATCCGAACTAGGGATAATCTTATCTCAATAAAGACAAGAGTAACCCCAGTAGCAAATACTGCAAGATTTTTTTTTACAGTGTAGTGAAGCAAATTTCGCATGCGTATTTTGCATGCGAAGTTTTCACGTAGCTTCGTCCCCGTCGTTTGTTTTTTTTCGCATGCGTATTTTCGCATGCGAAGTTTTCACGTAGCTTTGTCCCCGTCGTTTGTTTCGCTGGACGTGTCAACGGGTGGTGTTGGGGACCGGGTGCTGACGGGGGAATATGCATATTTCCATTTGTATGAATGTAGTGAAGTATAAATGTTGTATTTATTTAAAGAAGTCTTTCCATCCCGTGCATTACGAATTTGTCTTCTCAGCCGGGCTCTGGACATTTTGTTATTTAGTTTTTTATTAAAAAGAATCTGAACCTGAACCCCATCGTCCGGGCTAAAACCAACCGGCTTCGGGATAGTTCTATCCCAAGAAGTGTTTAATTTTACTATGTATCATAATGATGCTAAGCACCGTCTTTATTTTTTACGTTTGATCATTTGTTGAGACGAAATCTGTGGTATGTTAATCCGATTGGCAAGATTTGCTGTATGTTGTCACCCTCGATTTGGCTTGTCCGCAATTTGGCTATGAAGAGTATTCTACTAAATTCACCCATTGGCGGGATCAGTGGTTAGGTCACAGCTGGCAAGTCTTGTTACTTTTTCATAAGTAGTGAACTGAAAGACAAAAATGCTCCTCAGTCGGGATTTGAACCCAGGCAGGCACTCTAACCATTTGAGCTACCGAGGGGCTTGTGAACAGAGGTCGCAAACCACTACAATAGCCTGGTAGAAGCCAGCCATAGGAACAGTTATCCCGCCCGAAGGCAAATTCATCTAACAAGTTCAAATCCCCATGTCATGGAAATTAATAATAAGTTTTGTTACCTTCGGAAAAACGCAAAATAGTCCCCATTAGTCCCCTTATTCGAGTCGTTTCAGGACGCGGAGGGCATTGTCATGGAGATTCCCATGCCCGGTCATTCTATCCAGCCAGCCGCGGAGCAGGAAGTAAAAGCTGCCATCTCGCGCCTTGAGTCTCTGTATGACGAACACGACGTTGTCTTTCTCCTTTTAGACTCGAGGGAGGCACGATGGCTGCCAACATTATTTGGTGCTTGTAAGAAGAAGGTGAGTGGTGGGAGCCAGAGGCGTTACTAGCCAAAATGTTTGGGGGGGGGGGGAAGGAATTTACCGACTGGGTGATTTTTACCGACTGTTTTTGCAGAAAAAACGACTGTTTTCAAGAAAAAACCGACAGTTTTGAAAAAAGTTGACAGATTTTCAGAAAAACCGACTGTTTTGACTATTAAACAACTGATTTTCAGAAAAACCGACTGTTTTCATGAAAAAATCAACTGTTTTGACGAAAAATCGCGATTTTTTACCGACTGGCCGACAACATTGGGGTGACGCCCCCAGTCGTGACGCCCCTGGTGGGATCATTCTACTGGCAGAGTAAACGGTTCTGCTACGGAAACTGTGAATACCTTTAAATTGACAAGAAACGATTCGCTCACCAAATTTGGCCGGGCTTGGTTCTCTTGGTTAGCTAAGGCCTGGGGTTTCTTATTTCTTGCTACAAATCAATTAGTTAATTACAAAATTAATCATTTTTTTGTGACACTGTCATGCCTGACGCTTTTGTGCAATTGGAGTTATTAGTCTTTTCAGTACAGAGAGAGAGAGACAAATTTAATACATAATGTAATTTTACAAAAAAAAATTCAATATTAAAACAGACCTGCCATGTGAAAATCTATAACAGGACCATGGCAGGACTCAATAATTGAATCACTTAGCATACTTATGTTGGGAACAAAAAAGACAAGGAAAAAAACAAATGCAACACTATACATAAACAACTACCCGATGAAAAATTTGTAGCCTGCGTAATAGTATGGTAGTAGTACGAAAACGTTGCATGTAATACTATGTAATAGCAAAGAATACTATCATTTAATGTGCCTCAGACTGGTCCAATCTTATGTAGTAGTATCCAGTAGCATCCTGTCTTGCCATAGTAGCATCCAGTCTTGCTAATAGTAGCATATAGTAGTATACAGTAACACGGTAGCCTTTAAGTAGAAGCATGTACTAGCATCGTTAGTACTGCATGCAACTTTTTCGTACTACTTCATAGTACTATTTTGAGATAAATTTTTCATCGGGTATAGAACAAAAATATTGTAGTTAGTTCAATGGGTTTATTAACAAAAACAAAATAAATCATACATAACAAAAACACTCAGTCCATTTCTGGACGCCGAGTACCACAATTTTTACATTTTCGAATAATACGCAGTACTTACCTTACCTCGGGTGAAATCCTAGCTTTGCCACTGAACAGGTTATGTTCTCAGGAAGAAGTGTATCAGGAAATCCCCATACGCGACGAAATAATGTACGGAAATCTAAGTTCTTCTTAGCAACTGTTCTCATCAGACCAACGCTTTAGACGCGAAAGAGCTAGATTTCGGCAGGAGGCCAAGGGAGACGGAAGGGAGGGGGGGGGGTATCTCTATCCAGGCTTTGACAAAGGGGTCTATGTATCCTGAAAATGAAGTAATCGAGGAGAGTCTTAGAGCGTGTTCCACGCTTCTAACAATAGTAACTATTATTACTATTTTCGTTCCAACCTCGTGAAAAGTTACTACGCTGACCGTTCCAACCTTCTCGAAACAGTAACTATTTGCTTACCACGCTCGGGAGCGTAGTAAACGTGGTAACTACTAACCCATGTGACATGATTGGCCAGATTAGCCCGTGGCTTGATTTTTCGCCGAAAATAGAACAAGTGCGCAAGCGCTCAGACGTGAAAGTAAAATGTTTATCACATCTTGTAAACAACCAGCGTTAGAACCAAGATATTTCACATCCCCGCAATAACCAAAAAAGTATTGAAATAACCCAATTTGAAATCATCCCAGTTTAAAAGCTTTTAATGTTAACAAACCGCGTTTAGAAATCCAAAGAAGATCTTCAAGATCTTGCAAGAACGGTCTCACTCTCAGTACTGAATGTCTTGCTAGCCAGTCCGACCTTTTAAACCTATTTTCCATTAGCAAGGTAATAACAAGTACAATAAAACCAAATCGTTTTATTGCCCCCTTTGTCACAACTTCATTAAGAACGGCATATCATTGATCAAATGACAAAATCGTTCAGTTTCCAACTGATCATTAAGGATTGAAGTACGCCGCGTGGTATTATTTGTTGCTGTCACACCAAAATTTGCATCTATACATATATACCCACAAGTATACAAGAGTTGAACTCGAGACGTGTCATAGACGAACTTAACTCATGGGAAACCTGGGCCCAGTTACCCATAAACGCGAGGGGGGGGGGGGGATGGGGACCCATCAAATTGCATATCTATACCCATACATCCTCAACTATACCAGCTTAGAGTTTGATTCCAGTCACGGGTCAAAAACTTTACTCATGGGCAAATTGGCCCCACTTGCCCATGAACAGGGAGGGTGGGGGTGGTTCAACTCCACATATATATTCCCAACCTATGATCCGAAAGCACAAGGGAATTTCATCGCCCTATCTCCAGTTATAGTCAAGTTAAAAAACATAAAAAAAATGGGCAATCTGAGCCCAATTGCTCTTTAACCAGGTGGGGGTCGGTTTGGGGCCCGCTAAAATCAAAAAGAGACCCGAATGCTGACAAACCTACCAAGTTTCAACTTGATACCTGTTGATTCCTGTCACGGGTAACGAACTTTACTCCTGGACAATCTGGGCCCAGTTGCCCATGAACAGGGTCTGTGGGGAAGGTGCAACTTTAACGGTAATTTCCCAGCCCTAGGATGTACAAGTACAAGGGATTTCATCATCCTATGTCCAGGTTTGGTCAAGTTATGAACATTATTGACTGGGCAATCTGGGCCCATTTGCCCCTGAACCGGGTGGGTGTGGGAGGTGGGACCCCCAAAAGGCACAACTAGACCCCAATGCCCACAAGTGCACCAAGTTTGAACTTGATACTTGCACTGGTTCACGAGTTATGAGCTCCACAAAAAAATGGTGAAAGCCGAAAGCTGCTACAGCGCTCGCAATAGTGGATTGTTCCAAGGAACACTCCGCTAAAAATGCCTTCCAGCCGTGACGCAAGGAAGCCAAAATTCGTGACGTCATACGTAAGAAGTACGGTAAGTAGGGTGGGACACGCTCTTAGTATCAAGATGATGAAAGAACAATCTTCTGGCTAGAAGGAATCTAGACTGTCGGAACAAGGCATGATGCACCTTGTCCGTCCTGCTTCTGATTATGTATTTTTCTGCAGATAGTCATAAACGCTGGCCTCGGCTTTGATTCCTACTTGGTCATGCGTCATGGTCTCAAGATGTCTCCACCCTCGAGCCAACCAATCAGCGAGGTGGCACAGCTGACAGGAGCCGTTCGTGGCCGGAGGCTTGGCTGTTACTTCTGCAACGATGTTGTCGCACCTGGTGATGTAGGAGTAATGTCGTTGCTCAGCTTGCTTTTGAAATGGTGACGCCCGTGGGCCAAATTTCCCGGAGTGGAAAAAAATTGAATGAAGTTCGCTGTCCATAAATAACATTTGTATGCAAGCCTCTATCCAGGGAGGAGGTTTGAACCCCTGAGACATAAAACATAGCTCCATCTTGTCTTTCATTATTTGCGACTGGTAATAGTTTCGCGTTAGTATCGATCCCCTTTGAAACTTTCGAATGAAAGTCACCGAAAAATATCCTGGGCAGGACACTGTCCGCGTTCCCTGCAGCCTGTTTTTCTTTGTGTCCTAGGTTATTCCTTGTATCTTACATGTGCCGCGTTATAAGGCATTGCACTTTTACCGACGGATACAAGTATTAAAGTTTAACTGAAAAGGGCAGCGATGGGACAGTCTTGTTACCCCTCACTTATTCACTTAAAGAGGCTTGAAGACCGGATGAAAATGCGTTACTTGAAAATGCGAAAATGCGAATAATCAATTTTCTGATAGTGGAATTTCCCTCTCAGATTTGTGGTACTACCTGTGTCGCATGCTTGACGGAAAAGATTTATGAAATTTCTTTGTTCAGGCACTAAGCAGTGTTCACCAAGCTTATCATCGCCCACTGGAAAGCCGCGTTTGTGTTCAGATTCAAATATTCCGCGTCATAGTAGAATTTGCGCTGTGGGGACATCCGTAGATATTCTGAACCTCACTACGAGAGCAGATGTGGGAAATCAAAAAATCTCTTAGCAGAATTAAAAAAACTCAGTGGATTCAACTAAATGATAAAAAAATAAGTTTGCTTTTCAGTTAAACTTTAACGAATGACTAAGTTTGCAGCAAAAACCTTATCGGCTCTGGATACTGTGAGCTATTGGCACAACAGGGCTACATGCCGTCAGGCCAGGGTTGCCACTATTCGCAGAATTCTTCAGTAAAGCGAGTCAGAATTCTGCGACCGGTATAAGACCGTAAAAAATTCAAAAGCATATGATTATGAAGCTGGCAAGCGTGAAATCTCGTTAATAATTATTAACAAGAACCGAGTTTCGAAGGTGCCAGAATATCACAGATTTGTGCGGCCAAATGTCACAGGTTTCGTCAGAAAAAGAGGTGCCGTAGTGAGAGGATCAGACTCGGGCCTCATGGGCAACCGTCGTATCTCGCAACATGTTTTCTTTTTTTTATATCAGGAAAGACGGGCGGGGGTAGGCTATACTGTACAAGAAGAAATGACAAGTGCAGCTTCACTTTCACATTTCCACAGGACTTAGGGGATTTGCAGTGTTTCGTTTTTACAGAAGCCCGGGTGTGGCAAGTCCATTAATTCCTTTTCCATTTCCGGTTGCTCTGTTTCTGTTCAAATTTGAAAAATGATTTCTTTCTTTTTTCAGTCGATGCATGACCGAACTTTAGACCAGCAATGCACCGTCACCCGTCCTGGAGTTTCTATGATTGCATCTGCATTAGCGGTCGAGCTGCTAGTTTCAGGACTGCAGCATCCGGATCAGTAAGTTGGTCTCCCCCCCCCCCCCCAGTATTAAGTGCGATATTCGGGTTCAGGTTCATTTAATTTCCAATAGTGAAAACAGCTACTTTTACATAGCTTCATGGCAGAGAGCAGGCTCGATTGCCAGAAGATAAAATTAAAAGGCACAACTTAACCATGGCCATACATAACTGTATACAAAATAACAGCCACCATCCGGTCCCAAGAAAGGAGACAACCAAGAAATTGTCAATACTCTGGCAAGCCATCAATCTGTTCACCCTTCGTGTGCCTCAATAGATTCTTAAGTAGATGGCTCCTGTTACAGTTCGGTAGAACCTAGACCGTTCCATGGGTGAGTGACGCGGGGACGATCGCACCATAGAGTAAAATGCTGAAGAGTTTTTGTTTGTGCTTTTTGGCATCCTTTTTCTTTTTATGATAATGTTCTACATGCTATTCAGCAGCGTTCTCAGTTGTTATCAGCTAGCCTACTGGTGAAAAATATTTTGAAGAAAAACAAAAATATTCTTTGAGCCCAAGCTGACTTTGAAACATTTATTCAAACAATGTTTACAACGGATACGTCAGCTACGATTCTTCATCAGCAATATTTCGGCCCGTCTTGGCAAGGGTCAGGTTTGTTTCTTTCCCCGACGTTGACCCAGAGGATTGACAGCCTGACGAGGACCCTTGCCAAGAAGGGCCGAAATATCGCTGATGAAGAATCGTAGCTGACGTATCCGTTGTAAACATTGTTTGAATAAATGAAGAAAAACAGAATTCTAGGCTATGCTAAAAAAAGAGAAGGAAAATGAAGTAGAGTTTAAAGCACAATTCTTACCAGAAATTATCTTTTCACGGTGAAATGCCTCAGAGATATCGGTTTTCCAAAATACCGTTACTTGCCAAGTGAAAAAAGCAGTTTTATTAGTTGCGTTTTCGCTGATACCATGGTATCTTTTACCACGGTAACTGGATCTGCAATTAGTCGTTTTTGCAGTTATCGTGGTATCTGATACACGGTGCTCTGCAAAAACGACTATTGCCGAAATTGTACTTTTCGAAGTCATCCCAAAAGAAAAACAGATATCCAGTTACATCACTAAGTGCTAAACTTCTTTCTCACCAATTTGAAAAAATTTGATGAAAGTGAGATGACTTTTCAGATACCACGGCCAGTTACCACGGTCGGACCGTAGTATCTGAATATCTGATACCACGATAACTGGCCAGATACCACGATAACTGCAAAAACGCCTTTTGACCGTGGTATCAGATACCACGATAACTGCAAAAACGACTTTAGACCGTGGTAACAGATACCATGGTATCAGCGAAAACGCAACTATTGTTAGAGCTTGTCGACTCTATCCAGCCTTTCTGCTCTACGACGGACTCTCGTCAGTCTCGTCGGACTGACAGAGTCTCGTCGAGACTCTGCGGCTGGACGCAGAATATTTCAAAACTGAATGTGCCGTGTTTAAAAAGTGGAAAAAGCAAGCCAAATAAAAGAAATATAAAGCAGAGGGTAAGCCTGATAGTCTACTATGTCTTGCAAAATGAACAAGAACAAAGGTTTCGATGGGATCCCAAAAATCTAATATTTGATCCAGACAATTGGGTCTTGTCTTCGCCAGATCCAGTCTTCGCCAGGCTAATCATCAGAGAAAACCAAGTTCAGATATACCTCTATAAGCCATATCTATTTTGACGATACTGACCGAAATTTCCTTCTTTACTTCTGCCAAATTTCCGGTTTCGCCCAAATTCCGAGCGAACTACTAGTCCAGAAAAAAAAAAAAAAAAAATTCAGAAACGAATCCAGCGGATCTCTTTATCCCCATGAAGAACATCTGATCAACTTAAAAAAAAACTTTGACTTAAAAAAAATTCCGATTAAAACCGGATTCCGGACTAATTATTTGTCCGGGTAAAAAATTATTGTCATATACAGACTCAGCGTCTCTTCTTACCCCTAAATCTGTCATCAAATCAATTTCAAATGAAACTTTTACTTTTCCACAACTTTCCGGTTTTTGCCGGATTCCGGACGAACTACTTGTCCGACAAGAAAATGGTTTTCACCATCGTACTCAGCATGTCTTCTTACCCCATAATCGACTATCACATTAGCTGTTTAAAAATATTTTGTTTGTCCCTTAATTTGAGACTCCTCCCCCACCCTCAAATATAGGGCTATAGAGCCCATCTTCGAACTTGACCTGTACTTTGACCCAAAGGATCCTCCCACCAAGTTTCATAAACATATCTCAATCCCCTCGAGAGTTATCGTGCGACAGACGGACAGACGGACAACTTTTGCGATGTCATAGGTATCCCTCCACTTACGTTTTGGGATCCCATAAACAATATTTTGAAGCTACTAATGTCCGTATGTGTTACAGAGCTTTGCCGGGCCTTGAAGCTTTTTGTGAAGTGCGTTGCGTGACTGTCAAAACTCGGCTAGGCCGAAAAAGTGCTAAGAATTCGTATGTACAAAACGAAACAAATGGTAAAAGGCAGGGGCTTCAGAAGCTTATAATACTGTAAGGGAGCTAATGATAACACAAAAGGCAGAATAAGGAGCGTTTAAGGAAAATGGAAGAGGACATCAACAAACAAATGTTTTAACAAACAAAAACAAGAAGATTGCTTGCTTGTGGCACTGGAATCCGCACTCACTTTCTCCTATTCAAATTCACTTTATTTTACCTTAATATTCTTGTCGATGACAAAAATAACAGCGGAAGTCAAAAAAGTTTAAAACAGAATTAAATTATTCACAAATGATTTATTGACGATTTGCCAGGTCACCATTATAATGTTTTACGAAGTACGAACCAAATGACTTCAGGTAACGCTCAGGTGAGTGGACAGGCGGTTGTTCCATTCGGTTGCTCCTATTCTATCTTTTCTCTCCAGGTTTGACGCACCCGCTGCTGTATCTAGGGATAGCGACGCTGGAGAGGGGCCTCTTGGCTTGGTTCCTCACTCCATCCGAGGTTACCTGTCACGACATACCATACTTCTGCCTGCCACCGAAGCCTTTTCAAAGTGTACTGCTTGCTCTGATTTGGTGAGTTGAGTTACTGAAACCGATTTTTTGTTTGTATTATTACGGGGGAAACTTTATCTTTTTGCTGATAGATGACACTAGAAACCTTAGTGGAAGGACGTGGATGATTCACGATTCTTTGTCAGAGAGTTGGAAAGACGCGCTTTGCTCTACCCATGGCAAGTTAGTTGCTGAATTTTACTTTCAGAATTGTACTTAATGATCATGTATCCTGTAATTGACCACCATGTATACTTGACAACAAGTATATATATATATATATGTTTTAATGTAGATGGCGCTTTAGACAAGGGACTTGTACCGTGACCAATACCATAAACAATTTTTCGAATATAATTTGAAGTCTAGGACTCCCTTGTCGGAGCCACGTAGACAAACCGAGGACTCCCTTGTCGGAGCCACGTAGACAAACCGGTTTGTCTGCTTGGCTCCGACAAGGGAGTCCAAGACTTCTAAATTATATTCGAAAAATTGTTTATGGTATTGGTCACGGTACAAGTCCCTTGTCTAAATCGCCATCTATATTATAAATTTACGTGACATGGGGATGTGAACTGGTTAGATGAATTTGCCTTCGGGCGGGATCACTGTTCCTATGGCCGGCTTCTACCAGACTATTGCAGTGGTTTGCGAACTCTGTTCACAAGCCCCTCGGTAGCTCAGTGGTAGAGTGACTGCCTTGTAAGCAGAGGGTCCTTGGTTCAAATCCCGGCTGAGGAGCATTTTTGTCTATCAGTTCACTACTTATAAATATACATATTTTATTTGTAACCCGCCAAATACACAGAGTGGTAGCGGAGTAAAGAGAACAAGGAAAAAACACAAGATAAATAACAGTATAAACACAGTAAATTTAGACATAATTTCTAACTGGGCCTGGAAAATTCATGGAAAACATCATGTACTCGATGACCAGGATGACGAGATGTACATAGTAGTGACGCTGACGTTTTCTCTAGTAAACGAATAACATCTTGGACGCCGAACTTCTGAACTAATGTGTGGTTGCGGCAGAAATGAGGAAGTTACATAAAAAATTTACAATGATTATAATAACATGTCTTCAAAGCTTTAATGCTTTTCTTCGCAGAATGTGTGTTCACGAGTGTTCTCGAGGAGCACTTGAGTGTTAAGTACTTCACTTTTACTTGGGTATAGCACTTCGAGAACTGCACGTTTTAAAGCACTCGACCTTGAAAGGGCATGGTCTTTATAGTTTTGAATGGAGCTCCCGCCATCTAATAGTAGTAGGCCTATGCTTACCAAAGGTGCAGTGTACTTGACTGACTGCTCGAGTTCCATTAGTTTGTTTATTTAGACTTTTAATTTTTGGGTAAATACTGCCAAACAAGCAAGAGGTATTCTGTACTCGCGACAGTACTTGCAAGTTATTGGTACTTACAGCCTTCAGGTAGTCTACCTAGTTATAATAAGTATTAAATACTCTTTTAAAGGACCCCTCTTGCTTATTCTGCCTTTTATAATATACTTAGCTCCCATATGGAATTATAAGCTTCTTGAATCCCCACCTTTCTCCATTGTTTCGTTTCGGAACTACGAATTTTTAGCGCTTTTTCTGCCTTGCCGAGTTTTCCCGTCACCCAACGAAAAGTTTTCCGGGATCTTCAACGTCCGCTGACAATTCTTTCACACAAAAGGACGTGATAATCTTCTGTTTATTACTTGTTTTATTTGTTTAGTTTTCCCACTTTTTAACCAAGGCACGTTCAATTTTCAAATGTTTTACGCCCAGCCGCCGCGTCGGAGAGCAGGAAGGCTGGATATAGTCGACAAGCGCTAATAAGAGAATCGCTAGCTTTAGGTGGAAATAGTGAAAAAAAAATCTGATTCGTTTCATAGGAAAAGACTATTTCTAGGAAGAGCTGTGTTTTAAAGTTGCACTTAAGTTTAACCCAAGTACTTGCCAAAAATAACTGACATTTTAGTTGCGTTTTTGCAAATACCATGGTATCTGTTACCACGGTAACTGGATCTGCAATTAGTCGTTTTTGCAGTTCCGTGGTATCTGATATACGGTTGCTCTGCATAAATGACAATTGCCGAAAATGCGCTTTTCGAGGTCATCCCAATGAAACTGATATTCAGTCGCATCACTAAGTGCCAAACTTCTTTCCCACCACTTTGACAAAAATTGATGAAAGTGAGATGGCTTTTCAGATACTACGATCAGTTACCACGAGCGAACCGTGGTATCTGAATATCAGATGGTATCTAATATCCGTGGTATCTGAATATCAGATACCACGATAACTGAACAAGTGCGCAAGCGCTCAGACGTGGAGTGTAAAAGTAAAATGTTTATCACATTTTATATACAGACAGCTTTAGAACCAAGCATATCTCATCCCCAATAACCAAACAAGGATTGAAATAACCTAATTTGTAATCATCCCACTTTAAAAGCTTTAAATGTAAACAAACCGCCAGTATAAATCCAAATAAGTGTTGAAGATCTTGCACGAATAGCATTCGTTCGAACTCTAAATGATCTGCCAGCCAGTCCCACCTTTAAACCCCTTTTCGATTAGCAAGGTAATTACAAGTGCAATAAACCAAATCGTAGCAGCATAATGCCCCCTTTGTCACAATTCATTAAGAACGGCATATCATCGATCATATGACAAAACAGTCAGGTTTCCAACTGTCCATTAAAGATTAAAGTACGTCGTGTCGTCTTATTTGTTGCTGTTACACCAAATCTTCATCCATAGATGTATCTCCCCAAATATATAAGAGTTGGACTTGAGACCTGTCACTGACGAACTTAACTAATGGGAAATCTGGGCCCAGCTGCCCATGAACGGGAGGGGGGGGGGGGGGGTCGGGCCCATCAAAATGCGTATTTACACCTTTTTTTCTCAAGTATACCAGCTTAGAGTTTGATTCCATTCACGGGTCAAAAACATTTCATTGGCAATTTGGGCCCACTTGGGGCTCACAACGGGGAGGGTGGGGGTGGTTCAACTCTCCCCAACCCCTATGATCTAAAAGCACATAGGAATTCATCGCCTTATCTCTAGTTAATGTCAAGTTAAAAACATTAAAAAATGGGCAATCTGGGCCAAATTGCCCCTGTACCAAGTGTGGGTGGGGTTCGGGACCCGCAAAAAGTAAAAAGAGACCCCAATGCTCACAATCCTACCAAGTTTCAACTTGATACCTGTTTATTCCTGTCACGGGTAACGAACTTTATTCCTGGGCAATCTGGGCCCAGTTGCCCATGAACGGGGTGGGTGGGGGAGGTGCAACTTTAAAAGCAATTTCCCAGCCCTAGGATCTGCACGTCCAAGAAATTTCATCGTCCTATGTCCAGTTCTGGTCAAGTTATGAACATTATTCACTGGGCAATCTGGGCCCATTTGCCCCTGAACCGGGTGAGTTTGGGGGGTGGGACCCTCAAAAGGCACTACTAGACCCCAATACCCACAAATGTACCAAGTTTGAACTTGATACTTGCACTCGTTCACGAGTTATGAGCTCCACAAAATATGGTGAAAACCGAAAACCGAAAGCTGAAAGCTGCTACACAGCGCTCGCAATAGTGGATTGTTCCAAGGAACACTCCACTAAAAACGGCTTTTGACCGTGGTATCAGATACCACGATAACTGCAAAACGACTTTAGACCGTGGCATGAAAAACGCAATTTTTGTTTTAGGTAACTGAGAAGTACAGAACAGACGGCTTTGACTTCCTTAGAAATGTTTTCAACGACCCCATGCATCTGGAGGCCTTGACAGGCTTGGATAAATTAAAAGATCTCTCCGGATTTGAAGAGGTAGGTTACCCCCCCCCCCCATCAGAAAAAACGGTTATGTAAATTGTTTCACTGTTTTCGCTGTAAGTCAACGGGTCTCGGAAGAGGCTTAAAACAGCCAAAACCGTGGGTTGTTGAAAACACAGCCTAGTTTTAAAGTATTCAAATATTTTAAAATACTGTAAGTTGAAGAGTAAACAGAAAAGTCATTGCTCGATTTGGACTAATAATGTGCCCTCTCGGATTCAGACTTCGAGTGAAGACCTATGTAACAAGGCCAAACTTTTCGATGGGACCCCAAAACTCAATATCTGATCCAGACAACTGGGTCTTGTCTTGGCCAGATCCAGTCATCGCCAGAATCCTTGAACATTCTTACAATTAAAATTCAGAAACAGATTAAGGCCAAATAGCTAATCATCTGAGAAAACCAAGTTCAGATATGGATTCAGCATGTGTGTTTACCCGTATAAGTCATATCTGTTTTGATGAAAAGTTCCTGCCACTTCTGCCAATTTCCCGGTTTCGGCCGAACTCTGGAACTACTTGTCCGGTGAAAAAAGAAAGCCCAAAAACGAACTCAGGGTATCTTCTTTCCCCAATAATGAACATCTAATCAACTTCAAATAAAAATTTAACTTACAACAAATTTTCCGACTCCAGCCGGATTCCGGTCGAACTGTATGTCCGGGTAAAATATGATTGTCACACACGGATTCAGCGTCTCTTCTTACCCCTAAATCGGTTATCCAGTTTTCCGGTTTTGGCCGGATTCCGGGCGAACTACATGTCCGGGAAGAAAATTGTTTTCACATAAAAGTTCAGCATGTCTTCTTGCCCTAAATCGGACATCTGATCAACTCCAAATAAAACTTTTAATTTTAACAAACTTTCCGGTTTGAGCCGGATTCCGGGCGAACTACTTGTCCGTCGAGAAAATGGTTTTCACCATCGTCTGCAGCATGTCTTCCTACCTCTAAATCAAACATCTAATCAACTTCAAATAAAACTTTTACTTTTAACAAACTTTCCGGTTTTGGCCGGATTCCGGGCGAACTACTTGTCCGATTACAAAATGGTTTTCACCATCGTGTTCAGCATGTCTTCTTACCCCATTATCGACTATCACATTAGCTGTTTCAAAATATTTTGTTTGCCCCTTAATTTGAACCCCCTCCCCCACCCCTAAATGTAGGGCTACAAAGCCCATTTACGAACTTGACTGGTCCGCCGACCCAACGAATCCTCACACCAAGTTTCATCAAAATATCTCATTCCCTTCGAGAGTTATCGTGCTTACAGACGGACGGACGGACGGACAGACGGACAACTTTTGAGATGTCATAGGTATCCCTCAACTTACGTTTTGGGATCCCAAAAAGACTATTAATTTGATTCATGCTTACGACCCTCTGCGGACATTCTTTGTTATTGATGCTGGTTAGCTTTTTCATGTTGTTTCGTTAGTTTGTTTGTTGTTGTTTGTCTTTTTTTCGTTATTTATCGTTTTGCTTCTTTCATAATACTCCGTATTTTGTGTTTTGCACTTTTACGGATAATAAAGTTCATTCATTCATTCATTCATTGTGCGAGGGGTCCTGTAAGGAATGGATCGCCATTACCATCTCCTTTGCCTCAATTTGCTTTGCCCTCCACATTCAACCCTCTCTCTCTCTGAAACACGCCACGCCAGTGATCCTAGGGAAGAATAAGAAACGTTACAAAAACAAACCAGCAGCCCACCTGCCGAGAAAAGACGGCTGTGGGCTCTACTTTATTTACTGGTTCTTCTGGCGGGACCGCTTTCCTCAGCATCCAGGATGGTGTCTAGTGCAGCCAGTCAGACTCTGGATTCGTCTCGAGACGCCTTTTTCAAGGACTCGTCTTTCACGGAGCTGTCCGTCCGGCGGAGCTGTGGACTCGGACTCTGGACTCGTCTCGAGACGCCTTCTTCAAGGACTCGGACTTGTCTCGGACTCGGTCTTCGGTGACCTCAGCTACCCTACTCGTTGTCGCGGTAGTATCCGCAATTGGGTCATAGAAACAGAAAGGAGATCGAAATGTTATTTTGGAAAATATGAGGTGATTTTAAACTTTCCTTTCCCGCACATTTCGACGAAAAGCCGTTTTGTTGTAGTCGTGTTCTAAGTATACTGTTGATGACTATCTCTCCCTGCCTGCCGATGCAGAATCTCGGGGTACCTGCGGAAGAAAGCAAGAAGCGGTGTCACAGATGCTCCCAAAGATCGCCGTGATTGTTTGACACAGGATTTGAATCGTTACGGACACGTTTACTCCTTCTTCCTGAGGATCACTGGCGTGTTTTGGTCTTAAGTCATATAGAGTATTCTTTCAGCCCAGGACTGACTGCGCTAAACGCTGAAGTAAGCTGGTCTTTATTCTAGCGGTATTTCGGCCTTTCTTGCGAGGCTCCTCTTCAGGCTTATGCTACAAAAATGGACCCATAATTAGTTAGGGTTTGGCGCAGTCATATATGATATAGGTATATCTTCAACATACTAAAATACAATTTATTGTTTGTTCTGTAGGTGCTGGAACTAAGCGACTCAGAAACAAGTGAGTGATCTTATGTTGTTATTTGAATGTTATTTTTTTTTTGTTTCCTGAAGATTTTAAAAAAAATATACGACCGATTCGGATATGCTATGATGCCACCAATACGACGTCCTGATTCCCCAATCTACCATGTCGTGGGAGGATACACTGTAAAAAGTTTCTCCGAGTAAGGATTAAAGTGAACTGCAGCATTTGCTACTGGGATTAATAAGATTAATCCAAATTAGAGATAAGATAATCTTTTGGAGACAAGATTAATCCAAGTAGCAAATACTGCAAGATTTCTTTTACAGTGTAGCATGGGCAATAGACCGGATTCGGACGAAAAACTTTTATGTAACCAAACAACAGCTGATCGCTCCATACAATATAAACAAAACGCTTCACATAATGCACAAAGACGTAAATAACGAGGTAACTCCGCTTTTTTATATATATATATACAGTCGGATGAGTGATCGAACAGTTGAGACAAAACTGCTCACGTAATTCCGCTACGGTGAGGTAGAGCTAGTAATAAACGATCCTACAGAACAATTAAACAGATCTCGCATAAGCCCCCCCCCCCCCGGAGTTAGCTCTGATTTTTGAGGGACCATACAGTCTACCACATATCCAGGATTTATGGAAAGCGTCGGCCAAAAGTTTAGAATATCCTATGCCAAACGCTGGTTCCCTAACCTATGCCACATGCTGGGTCCCAGCCCACTAGAAAGTAATTTCAAATTCTGAATTTCACTCAAATCATCAGTGGGGGAGCTCGGGGTTGACCCGGACACTAATTTTCCTTTTCTTGCTAGGCCGCCATTTCTTGTCGGATTTACATCGTTTTTGTTGTCAAACCTGTAGAATGTCTGGGAGAATAGCTGGAATTTTTTTTCCGATTTTTTCCTACATCGGATTTTTTGGTAAACATTTTTTTCTGTTTTTCAATTTGTCCGAACCAACCCCGTACCCTCGTTATGTGGAGCTCATAACTTGGCTAACTAACCTAAATTACGACATGGAACTAAATGTACTGGTTGCTTGACATTTACGTTACAGATTTTGAAATATGGACCAGACCCCTATCCGCTGGCACCCTTTTTGCCCACAAGGCCCGAGTACTAAAACCTGTCATGTACAACATTCGAGAGTGTCCAATTTAGGCATAGATATCCCTGAAACCGAACGACCGGACAAATGTTCGCTACTAAATTTAATGATTACACTGTCAGAAGTTTCGTAACAGATAACACGAGGATGCGCGGTTTCAACACATATATGTTATCTGTTGTGTTTGAACGTTATGCATGAAATGTTACGTATAATAAGCTTTGTTAGGAAGAGCCAAGAAAGCATCTACTGACTTTATTGCTTATCGTCATGATGTCGGAAAACTCAGCAGATACTTTTGGGCGGTTTTTCGGTTCTGCCTGATGGTAACGCTTATTATGAATAACATTTTGAAACACAACAGATAACATCCGAAGTGTTATCTGTTACGCACTACGCATCCTCGTGTTATCTATTATGAAACTTCTGACAGTGTAGTTTACGACAGTAATTGCTGTTTTAACTTCCTCATAGAGCACAGTTTGTTACGTCAGTATCACCCAAAACTCACGCGCGTCCGTCATTTTCATTGCGCGCAGCATAATTCAGCAATAACAAATAATTTCAGTCACGAAAAGCATTAGCAAAAGAAAATTGGAGTTTTATCTTTTCTGGTAACACGACAAACTCATCTGGCACGAGATAACGGAGGTCTGATACGTTTTTACAAGCAGGAGTTTTGGCTTCAAACATGTTTTCTTCCCGCCCCTTCCGGGCGCGCTTTGCGCGAGTAATAAAACCGACGGAAGGTTAGCGTAGCAACTTGGAAAGCTCCCGCCCCCTTCCATATGTCTAGCGGAAATCGCAGAAGAAAATAGTAAAAACCGCAAGTCATCAAATAGTTATTCAGAGGCGTATTCCCACGGTTATGTTTGTCTCTCCCTTATTCTGTATTCTTGCGATTCCCCACGGACGTGGAATGCTCCGACTGTCTTCACCATCATCAAAAAGGGATGTACTGGACCCCAGCGAGAGTAATCCCAGAAAATCCCCAAACTAGCACCTATGGCCCCTCTTCATGAAAGATACAGAAGGAGTTTTGTTCCAGCATTTGTCGAGTTTTACAATAACCGATAAGTTAGTCCTTTTTAGTGTTTTTTTTTTCTTTCGTGACAAGACTAGAGAGTGATATGAGTGTTGTGTTATTCATAATTTTTTTTTTGACGGAAAGGTCAATTCGGCGGTAACCGCTGTGACAGCTGCTTTTGGAAAATAAAATTCTATTCTTTTCTCTTCTATGCTCGCTTTCAAATTCGGCCCGATTTTGGGAGTTGCTGGTGTTGTTTTGTTTTTTTAAAAACAGATGCTAGGAAGTCCGCGCGGGGTGACTCCCATCTATTCTCGCCGTTCCTCAAGGAGTAGACTCCATATATTCTCGCCATTCCCCGAGGAGTCCTAGGGAAACGGCGAGAATACGCCCCAGGTCCTGCTGGCACTAGGCAGCCTTGATATTAGTTTTTTTTTTTTTTTATCTGAATTCTTGCTTTTTACAAAAACACCGATTTAGCCACTCGTTAATTCCTGTTTATACGGATTGAGCTGCCGCTCTTTCTTGACTAATCAGGAAGAAGAACGAGAATCGAGAAGTCACTATCGAAGCAGATTGTCGATTCTGCAGAAAAGCTAAGTTTTTCCCGTTATAGGTTCTGACAAAAATGCAAGAAAGGGAGAATTGTCTTCATCTTAATACTCAAGAAACGACAAATAGGAGAATTCTGAGGAGAATCGGAAGGAGAAAAAGCGCAACTATTATAAAATTTGGAGGTTTGACCAACCTATCCACTGTCAGAAGTTTATAACATAACACATGGATGCGCATCCTTGTGTTAAACGTTATGACGGATGCCGAGAGTATTTATGCTATGACCCTTTTAAATGTTCTGTACATAAATATTATCGACTATTATCGACATCAATCACGAAGTTTAACACAAGATGCGCATCCATGTGTTAAAATGTTATCAAGCTATAACAGTGTACTTCTTCTGCGCATGTTTCCGGATTCTCCACAAAATGACGGAAGTCGCGCGACCGAATATCAGCAAGAAACCATATTTGAACAAAAATCTTTTTAACGTTATATCTTTCCCAACCAAAAGTTAGAGCTGTAACATAAGCGTGCAATCCGTTCTTATATGTCGTAACTGTACCGAAAATCTTGTATGCCACAACAGCCGTTAGACAAATATATTCGTTTGTCTTTCTTTCTATTACACTGTAAAAAGTTTTTCCATATAAAGATTAAAGTTAACTGCAGTATTTGCTACTCGGATTACTCTTATCTCTACGCAGATAAGATTAATACCAAATAGAGATAAGATGAATCTGAGTAGCAAATACTACAGTTAACTTTAATCTTTATACGGAGGGACTTTTTACAGTGTACTCCGCTCTTTCATTTGTTGTATAGCGGGCCTCAATAAATTAGTATTATTATTATCGCACGGATATGTGATAAAAATGGTATCGCACAGTTCGGAATTCGGTAGGAAAATTATTGGCCCGGGTGAATGCATGAATTATTTTTACTCCAGGCTCTGAATATTTTTTCATCAAGGGGCGGAACAGCCTGGTTCCTGAACCAAGCACAAGCAAGTACAGCAGAGGTATGCTTATGTGAACGTTTGTTGACAGCGGACTTAACCATTTTCATGCACCTGCTGTGTCTAAAGCTAACTACCGGTTAGCCAAAGTAGCTAATTAGGGGCATCTGAAAACACCTCTATAGGTATTTTGGATCTTCATTTTACGATTTAGCCCAAAACTGCACTGTTCACGTTAAAGTAACAGTTCACATAAGCATACCTCGACTGTACTCTTCGAGTGTAGACTTGCATGCTGTTTTGAGGAAAGCTTGCCTGCAGGAACAGTCCTTTTAAATGCGGAAGAAATAGATAACAAGTGTTGTAACGAATTGTGTTTTCATCAACTGTTCTTTGGGGGGGGGGGGGGGGGGCTGTGACAGTGGGCCATTTGCGGTCTGAAGTTCCGGCCTACCCCAAACTTATAAACAAAAAATAAGCAACACCATGTTGTTATTCCCCGGGCGCAGAGCTTGAATAATAATTTGGTATAACTTATAGTGGATGGATATCTGTAGCATCTCCCTTAATCTGAACGACCTGTCTATTCTATGCGCGAAGGCGAACGGTAAACTTATCAGAATTGACCATATTCCAACAGGACCACGAAAACTCACATCCTAAAACTCAATTTGAACCGGTTTGGTTCAAAGACTGATTATCGATTTGGTCTCTAATCCCACTTGGCCCAAATCCACGATTTTCGAGTTGATCGCTCCTAGCGGATTAGGTACGATTGGAAACGCTACTTCGAATTGACGCCGAAATCTCTTCATCTAATCTATTCTTTCTGGTTCTGATGTTACGCTTACTGTTATTTATTATTGAGTATTGTGAGCTTGTTATGATTTTTTTTTATTTAGCTTTTTTCCAATATTCTAAGCTGAACTTTACTAATTCTTGGGTTTTCAATCGTGTTTTGGTGGTATTTTACGCATCAATTCAGAGTAGCGTTTTCAACCGTACTTGCATCGGTAGAGACGCTCAGCTGGGAAAGGGCAAATTCTGTGCCACACATGGAGTACATCCACACTGTCATGAATTTCATAGCGGATACCACAAGGATGCGCAGTTTTTCAACAGATAGCACTTGGAACGTTATCTGTTAATGATTTTGCGAACGTTATGCATAACAAGCACTGCCAGGAAGAGCCGAAAACCCGCCAAAAAAAAATCTGCTAACTTTTCCGAAATGACAGACAAATAGCGTGTTCCACCCTTGTATCAATAGTTACTATTAGTTACTATTTCCGTTCCATCCTCACGAAAAGTTACTACGCTGACCGTTCCGACCTTCTCGAAATAGTAACTAATAGTTACTATTTGCTTACCATGCTCGGGAGCGTGGTAAGCGTAGTAACTACGCATCTCTGTACGTGATTGATCGGATTCGCCCGTGGCATGATATCCTGCTGGAAAATAGAAAAATCGTTCCAGCCTTGACGGAAAAAAGCCAGAACTCGTGACGTCATGCGTAGTAACTACGGTAAGTAGTATGGAACACGCTCAAAAAGTCAGCAGATGTTCTTTCGACGGTGTTTCGTCTCTTTTTATATGCATAACGTTTCAACTCGTAGTGTTTGAAAAACATAAAATTTAACATCCTTGTGTTATCTATTATGAAACTTCTTACACTGTGGCAGAGGTTAAGCCAGTAATTTTAGGACTGCAGCCTGGAAAAACACGATTCTTGCACAAAAGGGAAATAAACGCACGTATGAAACGTTAGTATACATTAGGTACCGTTACAGTTCAGGATTGGTGTAAACCGACGTCACACTTTAATGTCAAGATTCCATCAGCGACTCACATAGGCCCGATACTGAAATATTTCAGCTGGCGCCACGAACATCCCCCACGTCATTTGCAAACACAGTTCAGACCATAGCCTCACAGGGTCATTGTCGGAGACAAATAAAGGCGAAGCAAAATTGTGCGAGTAGAAATCTGGAAACTGTTGAAATGCCAAATGAACGCCCTCTTCTTTTACCGAATATATGCACGCTTTTTTTCTAAATGCACGTGTTATCAGTTGTCGCCATGTGCATTTGTTTGTCTTTGGGTGATGATGCTGACGAAATCTCATAGCAAAGCTTAAAGTGTTTGCTAGTTTGCTTAGTAGGTGTAAACCAAGCGAGATGGCATAACCTATTAGATCGCATTACCTGTTGAATCGCAGAATTTCTTCTTTCGAGGTCAGTCACAGGTTAAGCGCGTTTTTGCGACCAGTCTCTCTATGTACTGGGCTGTGAAGAATAGTCAAGTTCACTCACTAGATGGAGACACAGAGACAAGGGTGTGGATTGCAGACTTTCTGCGTGCTACGATAACCGAATCAGCTACTTTAAAACCCCGGTCGTAGGTTAAAGTGTTCAAGGCGCACTCCCTAATGTTGTTCTTCTTTTCCTTGCCTTGGTCTTCGGCGTTTAAACTTTTTCTGAAACTCGCGTTTACACCGCATTTATCCCTTGCACATCATCTTAGGGATAACTAGCTGATCGAGAAAAAAACCCGAAAATCTCGTTCTTCTAATTTTGTTTGCGATGAATGGTTAGCTTGGCTTCAAACCTTATACTGCACTAAATGAATTTTGTAAGTGCATGATCGCGTTCGCTCGTAACTGCTGAGCTGCGACGCACACACTGGCAAGTCACAAGCTAGAATTGCAAAGAAATCCACAGATGGCAGGTCAAACGCCGGCCAATACCAGCCACTCCAGCCTTCGAAACCATAGTCTTGGGTCGCACGCGAAAGTGGCAATGATTGCATTCGCTTTAACCGAAAGGAATCGCCAAGATCCTGAGACACAGCTTTAACGTTTGATATTACGTGTGCTTTGGTTAAAGCCCACACTAAGAGTTTACAACGCTTCATGTGCACTGCTACGCAATTTCGGTCCCAGTTCGTCCAGATAACGGATTCCCTCCCAGTCAGAACGTAGCTTAAGAGCGGTCTTCCCATCACATTCCTAGAACGTAGAGAATCACACACGGTCTTGCGCTGAACCTTCCACGTTCATCGTCACAACGCGTCCCTGAGCTCTTATTGAGAAATCAAAACGGATCTTCTGCGCTCTTGTGTTCATTACAATCTGTCGTTAGCGTCGCTTCATCGTGGTTTTACCTCCTAAAGTGGATACGGTAATGCGCCGTAAGAATATAGCTGAAGAACGATCGCTCCGTCCCACCCAACGAACGTAGGAAATCCCAAACAAATCTAGAGACAACTACCACGTCGTTCTCCTGTGTCTTTAAGGCTTACAACGAGCGTTCACAGCGGGTCATGTCCACTCCTCCGTTTCGCCATCGTCGCCAGCAATACCGCAAGACGATTTTCTAGTGAGTTTTGTAAAAACGTAGCTCGAGAGCGGCCTTCCCACACCGTTCTAGACCGGTTACAAAGAGTGCGTCTGCTGCGTGGAGGAAATCGCAAGGAGAGCTGCGTCGTATCACATGCACGCGTTTAACCTCACAGGGCGTCCCTGCCCATTGGGTTCATACATAGAGTTCACAACGGGTCATTGCACTTGTCACGTGAGAACTAGTCCTTGTCTCTGGGGCATGGGTGAGCCAGGGTTAGACCCAGCTTGGCTTCCCGCCGGGTTTGACTGTGGGGTTAAAGGCTTTGGACTCTCCGTGCCATCTTTCCCTCGGTTCTGAAGCTTGATCCAGGTGTCGCCCAAAGCCTTTGCGAAGTGGTCGTCGACTGAAACAAATAAGGAAATTAGCAATGTTGTACAAGATCAAAGGTTTCCATAGGATCCCAAAATTTTAATATTTGATGGACTATAGGTCTTGTCTTCGCCAGACTCGCTGAACATTTTTACTACCAAAATTTAGAAACTGATTAAGGCCAGATAGCTAATCATCTTTGCAACAAGACCAAAGGTTTCGATGGGATCCCAAAAATCTAACATCTGATCTAGATAATTAGGTCTTGTCTTCGCCAGACTCCTTGAACATTTTTACTATTAACATTTAGAAACAGATTAGAGCCAAATAATTAATCATCTAAGAAAACCAAGTTCAGATATAGATTCGGCATGTTTGTTTACCCCTATAAGTCATATCTATTTTGATGAAACCGATCGAAACTTCAAGCCTTACTTCTGATGAATTTCCGGTTTCGGCCGAATTCCCGGTGAACTGCTTTTCTGGCAAAAACTAAAGCTCAAAAACGAATTCAGCGTATCTCCTGACCCTTATATCGAATATCTAACCAATTTCAAACAGAACTTTAATTATAACACATTTTCCGGTTTCAGCAGGATTCCGGCGAACTATATGTTCGGTTAAAAAATTATTGTCATATATGGATTCAGCATCTCTTCTTACCCCTAAATCGGACATCTAATCAACTTCAAATTTAACAAATTTTCAATTTTGGCCGGATTCCGGGCGAACTACTTGTCCGGGTATAAAATGATTTTCACATAAGTTTTCAGCATGTCTCCTTACCTCTAAATCGACCATCTGACCAACTTCAAACAAAACTTTTACTTTAAACAAACTTTCCGGTTCTGGCCGGATTCCGGGCGAACTACTTGTCCAGCGAGAAAATGGTTTTCATAATCGTATTCAGCATGTCTTCTTTCCCCTTCATCGACTCTCTCATTAGCTGTTCAGAAATATTTTGTTTGCCCTTTGACTTAAACCCCCTCCCACCCCTAAATGTAGGGTTACAGAGCTCATCTACAAACTCGACCTTTCGCTTGACCCAAAGAATCCTCACACCAAGTTTCATCAAAATATGTCATTCCCTTCGAGAGTTACCGTGCTGACAGGCGGACGGACGGACAACTTTTGCGATGTCATAGGTATCCCTCCACTTACGTTTTGGGATCCCAAAAACGAACACTTTTATATTGTGCAAAGCTAACCTCTGGAATGGCGAATTGTTTGGCTTAGCTGTGAAACGTGCCGGATCAGATACATTCCATCGAATATCCCCTACTAGTCCTCTCCAGTTGAAAATGTCCCTACGGGAAATCGTCCCCACGCAGAAAACCCCTCAAAGCATGGATTTAGTCGTTGAGGACCTTTTTCACGCAAACATATGAAATGAACATGGCAGATTATAGGATTTTCAGAAGATCGATACGGTACCGGTAGTTTACGTCACGGACCCCTTGATCGCCCTGCTGCACCTTAGGGCTTACAATGAGCGTTCACAGCAATGTCCATTACCTTTCCGTGATCATCCCCACACAATACTACGCGGCGATTTTCTTGCGAGTTTTATAGGAACGTAGCTTCAAAGCGGTTTTCCCACGCGTTCCAGACAGCAGGGTTTGCCACATGTCGCACAAGAGTGTGAATAGCCACTTTATTTATTTTTTGTCACTCTTGTGACATAAAATTCACTCTACTTCAGAAAACTCCAGATATGTCGCACAATAGTGACAATTCCAGAAAATACGAAAATTAAAAGCATAATCGCGTAACTGCATGTGTTCTATGGATTAAACATACTCGAATCGCGGCTGTTAACTAAGGTAATTACGTTTTACATATTATTATGCGAACTGGGAGCGCGTCGGAGTTGAGCATTCTACCACTATAGTGTGACAGTTCCAGAAAATATGAAAATTAAACACGGAATCCCGAATTACATGTTGCTCACGGATCAAACATACTCGAGTCGCGGCTGTTGATTGGGGTAATTACATTTTATGTATTATTATATGAACTGGAAGCGTGTCGGAATTAAGCATTCTTGCGCCTACTTTCCATTTGAACTAATTTTGGCATAGTTCTTTTCTAGTAACGTAAGCCATTTAGCTCTATGGTACTGAATAGTCCATTGTTTGTTTGATATAGCAGCTATTGCCTAAATATGTCATCATGCTGGGATGGTTCCAAACGCATTCAGTATTCCGTCGAAATACATTTTTGCAGCAGTTACCTGACCAAAAGCGACCATTTCACTTTTTTGCACGAAAATCAAATTTCACCCTCAACTCACTCTCTTTTGGGCCAAAATCACTATCTAAATTTTTTGATGTGGCAACCCTGCTAGACACTCCACAATGGGTGGGTCTGCCTAGAGCAATGGTTCCCAACCTTTTCCGTACCGCGTACCCCAAATAAAGGTTCCAAAAGGTTGCATACGAAAAGGGGTTTCGAAAACATATATCACTTGCAATGTCTTCAATTCTTCTTGAAACAGTATGGTTCGACACAGGAACAGATTTTATGGCAGCAAGCTAGTTGTTTTGGAATCAACATGATTTCATCGACTTTCACTAGAGCTTGTAATCAGAGCCATCGCGCACGGATTGGGAACACCCCGTTTTTCAGCCAGTCAGTAAAAATACCTTGCCCCCCCCCAAAACAAAAAAAATGTTGGCTAGTGATGCTTCTGCTGGTAGTATTAGGCTTTCGGCAATCAAAAATGAGTGAGGCGAGATCTGGAAGCTACAGACTAAGCTGATTTTGATACCTTCGCGTACCCCTTGCCCCCTTTGGGTACGCGTACCACCGGTTGGGAACCACTGGCCTAGAGCACAGGGAATCAATCCATGTCCTACTGCCCCTTAGAACGTACGAGCGTTCACAATGCGTTTTGCTTCAGCATTTGGGTGGAGGCAGTCAAGCACTTAATAGCAGGGTTTCGGCAAGGGATTCTAAAACTTCATCGACCCTTGCTCGAATATTGGCCCTTCCCCGAATATAAACTCTGTAACAAAATTCCGAAAGTTTAAAATTGCAAGGGTTGATCTGTGGGCGGCGCGCTCGAAATGGGCCGAGAATTCTAGATGCTCATTTAATCTGAATCTTGTCAAGATCCTAGGCCCACCGGAGGACGGGCAGAGAAGAAAATAACTCACACCGGAGATCTGGTTAAAGTATTCACTTCCCTCTTACGGTTTTATCATAGTGATTAAGGTTGACCACCCGAAAAGCTGAACCCAAGGGAATGTTAACTCTCTTGGAACCGCGTATTATCAGCAAATGAGACGACACATCAGCAAATGAAATGAGATCAACAAATGAGATGACCCACTGTCCATTTGTTTCTCGAGATTGTTTCCCCTCCCCCCCCCCCCAATATTTCGGCAAGTAAAGCCTCTGCTTGTTGCATTACATTATTAGGCCAGTAGGCTAGACCAGGTCTTGAGACTAGCTGGATGATTAGATAGGGAGAGCTGCTAACCCATAGAGGTAATCCAATCCGAAGCTCACGTGTTGGATCTACAGGATCTAGGCAGAGGCGGCACGTATGGGGGAGGGAGTCGCCCCCCCCCCCCAATATTTTGGCAAGTAAAGCCTCTGCTTGTTGCATTACATTATTAGGCCAGTAGGCTAGACCAGGTCTTGAGACTAGCTGGATGATTAGATAGGGAGAGCTGCTAACCCATAGAGATGATCCAATACGAAGCTCACGTGTTGGATCTACAGGATCTAGGCAGAGGCGGCACGTATGGGGGAGGGAGTCGCCCCCCCCCCCCCCAATATTCTCCAGCAGTCAGAAAAAAAAAGAATCAGCGCTTCAAATTTCCTTGAAAACAGTCGATGTTTTCTTGAAAACGGTCAGGTTTTTCTTAAAACAGTCTAATTATTTGCCTAAAAAACAGTCCGTGAAAATGACCAGGAAATCAGTGAATACCCCCCCCCCCCCGGAAAAAAAAATCGGCCAGTTGCCTAATGTCTTTGGATCTAGGAAAATGTTCCGACCCAAAACTATAGCGCCGGCTCTTCTGAGGAATCCGCTTTGACACTACTGTTGTCATTGCTGCCAGGTTTGCCACATGTCGCACGATAGTGGGAATTGTCACTCTATTTTGTTTTTGTCACTCTCGTCCTACGTAGGACATACAAATCACTCTATTTCAGAAAATGACCAAATGTGTCATTTGTGCAGCAGGGATTCCGACCAGAACTGACTATTTCAAGCTTTTTACATGAAAGTAAAACTGAGATGCGTCATTTTTACAGAGGCGATTCCGACCAAAAGTGAACATTTCAGGAAAATAGATTTCACTCCCAATTCACTCTCTGTTTTGGGCCAAAAGTCAATCTCTAATATTCTTGATGTGGCAACCCTGATTATTGCTGATGCCGAGATAGAGCCAACACCACTTCTCCCTGTGACTGTTTTGCATGTTTGTTCTAAGCGTATTTTTGTGCCATCATTTGTCAAGCTTTTAAATGCCAGGTCCACCGTTTAATATACATTAATATTTTTCGATTCTAGTTATTGTCGAGCTTATTGTGATATTATTATTTTATTTTTTACCCCTCAAAAAGCACAACACTATAATAAGAGGGAAGAAACAAAGACACAACGACAACGTTACCTGTCCACATAACTTACCTATTATAAGAGAACTCTCTTTAATTCATAACTGAAATTACTGGTCAAATTTTGAATAATCTGTCCAACTGCTGTTAGCGGTTCAGTCTGGACTTTCCAATTGCATATTTTATCGTAGCCTCTCCGCAGGTCCGAATCCAGGAATTTATTTCGGGGGAGGGGGGGAGGTCTACCCGCGGGTCGGACCAAATCCGTACCAAACAGTATGGCAAAAACCTCGGAAAAAAAATACTCAAACGTTAAAGCCTATCCACAACGATTATTTGTGTATGTTCCGAGGGGGGCGACACCCCCCCCCCCTCCACTGGATACGACCCTGCCTCTCTGTACAGTAATGTGTTTACCTTTTTATTGACCGATGCTCTGTCCCTCGTAAGTTTTTTTGTTTAATAAGGCGATTTTTTTCCCCTTTTTTGGTTCCCAATATAATTATGCTAAGTGATTAAATTATTGAGTTCTGCCACAAACAAATCGGTATAGATTTTCACGTGGCAGGTCTATTGTGATACTGATTTCACGTGGCAGGTCTATTGTGATACTGATTTCTTTTTTTTTGTAAGATTCCATTATATATTAAAGCGGGCCACAAAAAATGGTCTTTCTACCACACACACAATGCTAACCATCCCTACTGTCACTATGAATGTTCAAAACCACTAAAAACACCGAAAAACAATGAGCAAATTAAAAAAAAACACCAAATTTCCTAGGTTTGAAATAACTCTGTCTGGACTAAATCTCAGCCGATTATCCCGGACAGCTGTTATGGCACGTAGGGAGCCAAGGGTCAAAATAATAATTTGCATCTAATGCTCCTACTGTTTATTACAAATACAAATAAATTATAAAACCAAGACCAGTGTGGTACCTCTGAAGACATACAAAAATTATCAGTTAGGTCTTATAATTCTTTGCTAATCAATCCTGGAAAATTCCTCCATCTAGAAAAGAAGACGTTGTGCGCGGGTATTTTATCGAGCCAAAACAGCAACTCGGCAATCGAGTTCAAATCTAAACAAACCCGTGGCATGCGATCACTAAGAGAAGGTAAACAGACTGTTCGGATTAGGTCTTTAAATTTGTCTCTCTAAATTAAATCTAGACCCAAGGTATAACTGCATGCCACTGGTACTTCCGTTCTGTTGCAGTGAAGTAATCCCTCGGAGCATCTGCAGAGCTGGCGGCAGGTTTAACAAAGTTAATGAAAGATTAGACATACCCGAAAGTCCCGTGACACTAACACTTCGAGGTGGGTGGTCAGTTGGGGTAGCACTCCTTCTCCCAGCCTCATTAGATGTGAACAAGTGTGCGTAACGCTCCCCTAATGACCGCCGGAAATGCTCATCAATCACGGGGTCGCTTGTATCTGTAATTAATATATCAATTAATAAATCAATTAAGTGAATGTTGAGGATGGCGGATCGTACTCTTAAAGCACAACTCTTACTAGAAATGATCTTTTCCCTTTAAAATGGATCAGAAAAAACTTTTTCGAGAATACCATTTACTTTCCACCTGAAACTAGCGATTCTCTTGTTAGCGCTTGTCGATTACATCCAGCCTCCCTGCTCTCCGACGCGGCGGCTGGGCGCAAAAGATTTGAAAACTGAACGGGCCTTGGTTAAAAAGTGGGAAAACTAAGCAAATAAGAGAAGTAATAAACAGAAGAGTATCAAATCCTTATGTGTGAAACAGTTGTCAGCGGACAATGAAGATTCTGGCAAACTTTTCGTTGGGTGACGGGAAAACTCGGCAAGGCCGAAAAAGCGGCAAAAATTCGTAGTTACGAAACGAAACGATGGAGAAAGGTGGGGATTTTAGAAGCTTATTATTCGATATGGGAGCTAAGTATATTATAAAAGGCAGAAAAAGCAAGAGGGGTCCTTTAATAATAATTTATTTTTTGCCTACAATGGATGATTGTGGGGGAATGATATAATTAAGAACAAAGTCAACAGTCGCTGCAGGAAAAAAAATGATTATTGTTACGCGACTGTATTCACTTTAAAAAGTTTCTGCGAGTAAGGATTACTGATAACTGCTGTATGTGCTACAGAGATTAGATTATCTTTTTAGAGACAAAATTAATCCCAGTAGCAAATACTGCAAGACCCCTTTTTACAGTGTTTGTATGTGAAGGTGCCCTCTCAACCTGATGTTATAGCGAGGGCTGTAGTAAGCCGGACAGAAGATGGTAAATGACGATAGATGTAGCCATCGGCATCAGGATAGCCTAGGGCGTCAGGATGGCCTACTGCACGGGTTCATTACTGATTCCCCAGGTCAATTCACACTATGGTTTGCGTACCGAACCACAATAAGCTATAAACCACCCATCATACACTAGGCCTTACAGGCCAGCCCACTCTAAGGAGCTTCAAACAAGGCTCATAAGTATGACCTATGGTCTGTAAGTAACAGAAGGTTTTATTATCTGTATGTACTTACAAATAAAATAAAACAACCTTTAAGTGAAAAGAGTTGTTGGCCGGTCAAGGCCCGGAAATGAAGTATTGTTGGGCGCTGTTCGATATCGATAACGATATATCGGACCAAATATCGATATCGAAACATAAATATCGATATCAAAAACGATATTTGTTTATTCATAATTATTGTAAAGAATGCAACATAACCTACATTTATATATCCGAAATTGAGCAATGTGTTTTCCATAACTCAGCTCTTATTCATTCGGAGTTTGAGATGATGCAATAGTGCAGATTCTTAGATTTTGGCTTAAGTTAGTTCGGTTACCCGAAGACAGGTTACTAAAAATTGCATATAATGAATTAATGGAGTCGAAGGGCTCTCGGTCTTGGTCATTCCAAGTGAAAGCCATGCTCGATAAAGCAGGCTTATCTTTGGCTTGGAACGATGGTTTGGGACCAGATGATCAGCCACAGTTGCTGGGACAGTTTGAGCAGGTATTACGGGATTAGGAAATTAAAAATTGGCAGGCAGCACTGGATAAATCAGAGACACTATTTTATTATAGAAAAACAAAAAATACTTTTGGGTTTGAATATTATTTTAAATTAGGACTGTCGTCGCAGGCACTTAGGGTATGGTTCCAACTCCGGACTAACTCTCTTCCATTACGGTACAGAAAGAAAGTTTTTGATAGGAGAAAACAGGTCGGTGAGGATAATTACAATTGCCCACTTTGTTGCACTGAGCAAGATACCATTGACCACCTTCTAGGACAGTGCCAAGAGCTTCCTTCATTGGGTCTAGTTGGGATGGCTGGTGGTGTTCTCTTCCCTGGTATCTTAAAGTCGACAAATAAAAGTGTAATCCGTGAGGTAGTTTCTTTCGTTTTGAATGCAATGAAAAGAAGAAAATAGTTTGTGTTTTCATTTTTAGTGTTATAAATTGTTGTTGGCGCTTCAGGAATCTGTTGTATGGCCGTATTAGGCTTTTCCAATAAATTATTATTATTATTATTATGCTATTAAATGACAATTTTGTTCTTAAATTTTGGCCAAGCGAGACGTCCTTCAGCGAAACATGGTAAAAAATATCGATAGCGATATATCGATTATAGAAAGTGAAAATATCTCTATATCAAAAAATCAACCAACACTAAAAAGAAGTGAAGAAGAAGGAGACTCGTCCCGAGGACGCGTCATGATCATGAGTTAATAAATAATGCAAGAACGGGCAGTGACCGCTACAGTCTAAAAGATTAAACATATTGAACGAAATGGAGTAGAGCTGCCTAGCGGCGGCAGCAGTTAGCAGTGCGGGGTGCAGATGGCACCACCGTAACAATAGGAGATCAAGCTTAGTAATCACGGGAACAGACACAAAAATACAGTATCGGGTCGTGGGCTAGGAAGAAATTGGACTTGAATGGAAGATTCTTCCCTAAGAAGAATGATGACGCAACTATCTAAAGTGAATACCGCCAGTAACGACTAAAAAGAGTAATTTTACTTATGATCACGTTTTATTTCTTTGATTTATTTGTGACCCGCTTTTTGTATAACAGCGGAGTATGAGTAAAATACACAAAGTAAAATACACATATTAAAACACTAAACAAAACAATGTAATAAACATGACCACATTCTTTTCATATAGTTTAAAACATACTAAATAGACTTAGAATTCTTACACAGTGACAAGCGCATTAAACGGGTTCAGGTATGAAAAACTGGCTAATAATTTCATGGGCTGAGAGGGCAGGATGTATAATATATTCAAATTATCAAAAGCCTAACTTATCTTGAACCTAACATTTTTACTTATTCTCACTTAGACCACCGAATGGAAATTAGGGGTCTTAAATCGCTGGTTGGCACTACTGGCACGAAGGACAAGGGACAAAGCAGTCTACCACAAACCCCTGATTTTGGGAAAGCCTATGCCAAACGCTGCGTATAGCTAGCGTTTGGTATACCCTATGCCTAACGGGGGATACACTATGCCAGATGCTGGATACTGGGACCCAGTAAAATATTGATGATATGAGTGAAGCTCATAAATCAACCAATCAGAATTCATCTGTAGTTAGGTAGGTCAAGGTTAGGGTACCAATAGCTATCCAGAGTTTGGCATAGGGTATCCAAAAATCAGGGGCAGACTGGTACACAGGCCTTAAACCTTCTGGGTTAAAAGCCAAAAACATACTGTGCTTCCTCAATTCCGAAAGAATAAATACCGAAAACCCGGAACCGAAAAAAAGCTTTCATGGCTAGATTGAAGTGCTCCGGTTCGTTCATGTACTCAGGGTTGCCACATCACACATGTTTAGAGAGTGACTTTTGGCCCAAAACAGAGAGTGAACTAGGAGTGAAATTTATTTTCATGAAATGTTCACTTTTGGTCGGAATCACCTCTAAAAATGACGCATCTTATCTTCATGAACAAAACTTGAAATAGTCACTTCTGGACGGAATCCCTACGAAACATTTGGTCATTTTTGGAAATAGAGTGATTTGTATGTCCTACGTAGGACAAGAGTGACAAAAAAAATAGAGTGACAAATCACACTATCGTGCAACATGTGGCAACCCTGTATGTACTCGTTCCAGACTGCTAAACATTCGGAAGTTTCATCACGGCGTCAGTATGTCCTACGTAGGACAAAAGTGACAAAAAAAATAGAGTGACAAATCACACTATCGTGCAACATGTGGCAACCCTGTATGTACTCGTTCCAGACTGCTAAACATTCGGAAGTTTCATCACGGCGTCAGTATGTCCTACGTAGGACAAGAGTGACAAAAAAAAATAGAGTGACAAATCACACTATCGTGCAACATGTGGCAACCCTGTATGTACTCGTTCCAGACTGCTAAACATTCGGAAGTTTCATCACGGCGTCAGTATGTCCTACGTAGGACAAGAGTGACAAAAAAATAGAGTGACAAATCACACTATCGTGCAACATGTGGCAACCCTGTATGTACTCGTTCCAGACTGCTAAACATTCGGAAGTTTCATCACGGCGTCAGTTGATGACTTGAATGGGCGAACCCAACACGCAAGACTTCACAAAAATTAATCTTGGTATACCCAGAGGACAAGGAAAATGACTCCGACAGGTTGCCTTCGCGGGTTGAACACGCAAAGGGTCTCCGCTCCAGATGGCCAATCACTGAACACACGAAGCCTCCCAAGTATAAATGCCATCTTTTCATGGTTCAATTATCCAAGCTTCCGTGGATTTCCATGATAACGCTGCATCATTCTTCAAAAGCCTATTCACGCCATCGGCCACAGAGCTAATCCTACTTTCAGGCGAAGACACAACGACTGTACTGTCACAAATTTTGATAACACAAGGATGCGCAATTTCAGCAGATAACACTTTTTTTAAAGCTTTTTAAAGCTCTTACTAGAAATGATATTTTCACTATAAAACGGATCAGAAAAACTTTTCTCGAAAAAACTATTATTTTCCATCTAAATTTAGCGATTTTCTTGTTAGGGCTTGTCGATTTTATCCAGCCTTCCTGCTCTCCGACGCGGCGGCTGGGCGCAAAACATTTGAAACTAAATGCACCGTGGTTAACAAGTAGGAAAACTAAGCAAATAAAAGAAGTCAAAAACAGAAGATTCTCATATCCTTGTGTGTGAAAGAGTTGCCAGCGGACGTTCAAGATTCTGGCAAACTTTGCGTTGTGTAACCGGCAAAACTCAGCACGGCCGAGAAAGCGCTAAAAATTCGTAGGTACAAAAGGAAACCATGGAGAAAGGTGGGGATTTTAGAAGCTTATAATTCCATAAGGGAGCTAGGTATGTTGTAAAAGGCAGAATAAGCAAGATGGATCCTTTAACACAGCGTTCTTGACCATCTACCACGCTGTACTAGGCATATTTCTGATTCCGAAAATACCTCTTAGTTCTGTCTTCAACCACAAAATTTCGCGAATTGCACGGTGTTGCTGACCAATCTGTAGCTGCCGAACCGAGTTGATTTCGTCTGTAGGCTGAAGCCATGGCCTGCACATTATAGTGCGATTAGTTAGGCTTGTATAGTTTAGTCTGGCTTATTTCTTTCTTTCGTTTTTCAGTTTGTCATTTTTATTCCAACACTGTGACATTTTGTATAGGTAACAAACTATTGATTGACTGGTTCTTTAGTGAATCAAATGATATCGTTGTAGGCTATTGTTTGCTTCGTTGCATCGATGATTCAAATATGGCGATAGTTGAACCATCCATCGAAATCAGCCCATTTAGACCTCAAGCACTTAAGTCCTGCTCTATAGGAACTATTACAAGAACTCCTTCACCTTATATGTGCACAGTCACAGATTTCCGGCCGGTAACTTAATTTTGTTTAAAAGAAAGTTAAAGAAATTTTTAACTGAAAAAGGTGGTTGAATTTTGTGAGTTGTTGGAAGGGGGTGTAGGGATGCGGGGAGTGGGGAGGTGGGGTGGGGGAGGTGAGATGGGGGCGGTGGGTAGGTTGTGATGAGGGAATCATTTTTCTTTCCTGTTTTTTTTTCCTCTCTTTCTTTGCCTCTTTTTTCTTTTCTTTTTTTAAATATAATAGATCAGTTTTTCTGTTATTATTTATTGAATAATTTTAAGTTAAAAGGTGGTTAGAAGATACAGCCACCCACAGGATTTTTGTCTCTATGTGGTTGTTGAGTTTTTTGCGTAATGTAGTTGTGTTTGAAGTAAAAAATATCTGAATCTGAATCTGTCAAGTGTCGGATGAAGCATTTGGAACGAGTTCGCCTAGTGGGATAACGCAAATCGTCTTCCCCCTACCTCCCAGTAACACTTCAAGCTCTATGGATAAGACTGCATCAAGGCCTAAGAAGCTTGAGTTATCCGGATTTTAATTAGGTTCTTGAAAGCCTTAGGGGACAATTCTCCTCAAACCACTTGGTTTTAGGAGATCAATCGAAACTCGGTACAAGCTTCCAAATCATTACAAGGGAACTAAAAGGAATCAGGGAACGTTCCCAGGCTCTAAGCTCTCAGTCGAATTAACTAGGATAACGTCAATTGACACGTTAGATACAAAAAAAAAATCGAGTACTATTAATACAACTCCTCTGATGGGCTTCTTACATGCCCAAAACCCCATCAGTTAATGGACCTGTCTTACCTATAATGCTAACGCAACCAACGTCAATAATCACTCCAGATATTTCTAAACCCGAAGATCCCAATTTCTTACGGTAAATTCTAACCCCTTTAACAAAACGACGCTGATTTTCTCACTTGCCGTGTTTTGCTACCTTCGATGTGTATCACGCTGTCGACGGTTGTCGGCGAGAAGTTTTTCCATGACAAAAACCGGTTAGGTGAGTTGTTTCCCTGTTTTAGCTATAAAGTCAACGGGTCTCGGAAAAGGCTGAAAACAGCCAAAACGTTCGGTTATTTGTTGAAAGGACATCCTAGTTTTAAAGTATTCAGTATATTAAAATACTGAAAGTTGAAGAGTAAATAGTGCGAGGGGTCCTTTAACGTGACGTGAAAACAGTCCGATTTTCCCAGTCGGATGCGAATTTCTTCGTTCGCTCTGAAAATTGTACGCACGAAGGTATCCATGGTGACGCGAATTTCACATGCATAATTTCACCTGTTTACATGTGTCCTCGTCTGTGAATATCCTTTCTATAAAGGTTTCGAGTCTTTTAGATTTCTTTCTTCTATTCACAGTAGGCTTACATCTGCCCTAACCCAGTACATTACGTCAGCTTAACCTTTCTTTCTATTAACAAATCAATAAATGAATTGTTAATTCATTAGCTGTATCCCTATTAGTCTTTTAGATTTCTTTCTTCTATTCACAGTAGGCTTACATCTGACCTAACCCAGTACATTACGTCAGCTTAATCTTTTTTTCTATTAACAAATCAATAAATGAATTGTTAATTCATTAGCTGTATCCCTATTAGTTCAAGATTTAAGGTGTTTTTATTCTTGATATAACTGATACATAAACATTATTAATACGATACTCTGCACTTATAATTATTTCAGGGTTTTCTCATTTTCTCATTGGCCCGAGAATTGGAAGGCATTAGCTGTAAGTATCAAAAACTGTCTATATGACATTTCAGGTACGTACAGTCCAATAAGGTTTTACACGCGAAAATACGCATGCGGAATTCGCGACACTACGATAAATCCTGCATGCGATGCGTCAAAATTCGGACCTTAAAGCCGCTTTCACATTAGTTGCGTGTTTGCAGATACCATGGTATCTGATACCACGGTCTAAAGTTGTTTTTGCAGTTATCTTGGTATTTGATACCACGGTCAAAAGGCGCGTTTGTAGTTATCGTGGTATCTGGCCAGTTATCGTGGTATCTGATATTCAGATACCACGGCCCGACCGTGGTAACTGATCGTGGTATCTGAAAAAGTCATCTCACTTTCATCAGTTTTTGTCAAATTGGTGGGAAAGAAGTTTGGCACTTAGTAATGTGACTGAATATCAGTTTTTTTGGGATGACTTCGAAAAGCGCAATTTCGGCAATTGTCGTTTTTGCAGAGCAACCGTATATCAGATACCACGGTAACTGCAAAAATGACTAATTGCAGATCCAGTTACCGTGGTAACAGATACCATGGTATCTGCAAAAACGCAACTATTGAAGCGTTGAGCCTTTCACACCGAGCTACGCAACCTCTTCGTCGCGCTTGCGTCGACGCAACGCAGAGCTTACGCGGACAAACAAAACGAAACGCAAGAATAGTTCTATTATAGTTCTATGGTTCTAGAATAGTTCTATTCTTGCGTTGCATCGAGGCATACGCACCCCATTTTTCAGTGGAAAATGGAAGTTTTCAAGAACAACTGGAGAAAAAACTACAAATGATGGGGAAAAACTTACTAATGGTGAAAGAAAAGAGAATTCAGCAGAAACAAGAACAAAGGTTTCGATGGGATCCCAAAACTCTAATATTTGATCCAGACAATTGGGTCTTGTCTTCGCCAGGCTAATCATCACAGAAAACCAAGTTCAGATATACCTCTATAAGCCATATCTATTTTGACAACACTGACCGAAACTTTCTGCTTTACTTCTGCCAAATTTCCGGTTTCGGCCGAATTCCGAGCGAACTAATTGTCCAGCAAAAAAAGAAAATTCAGAAAAGAATTCTGCGTAATCCTTATCTCTAAAAACAACATTTAATCAACTTCAAATAAAACTTTAACTTGTAAAAAAAAAATTCCGGTTATCGGAATGGATTTGTTATTTGACGGCTGGATCGGATCCGGCCACGGTAGGGGAGGGGGGGGGGGGTGAAGCGGGAACAGGAAATTTGCAGATAAGCTATTCACCGATTCCAGTCAAACTTGCTGGACGGGAATAGGAGATCTCAGAGATGCGACGTTCATGTTTCCGAGTCGTATTCAGACACAGTGGGGGAAGCTAGAAGGGGAGTATAGGGTCAAACAAGTGGAGCGATTTGAATTAAACTTGGAATGCAGAGAGATCACATGCCCTAGATGGCATATTTTAAGTTTCGAACCGGATCCGATCACGGTGGGAAGGAGGGGGGAGAGTTACCGGAAGTTCCCAAAAAACACTAAGATTTTGAGTGAAACTTGATAGGTGGTAAGAGAAAATAAATGCTGCAGATGACCCATTCAGGAGTCTGAACCGGATTCGGCAGCGGTAGGGGAGATGATGGGGGGTACCAGAAATCGTGTGGCACGTCTAGTGACAAAACGAATGGATTTACTGGGTTGAAACTAGGAAGGTCGAAAAGTCATTTGCTCTAGATGATCCGAGGTAATGCCTAAAATGCTCAGACTTGAGTGAAACTAGATGTCTTGTTTCTAGGTCTGGACCCATTTTTGGATGGCGTGGTATTTTGTGACGTTCTCGTCTACATTCTTGTAGCCCCTACTCGTATCAAGTGCCATATGAGCTCGTAACTGTTGTTTTCTGGTACAAATCTTCCATCATGATCTCGTTTTTGTGTTTATTTTTATGGACGGTCAAGTGTCTTGGGCAAATAAACTACATTCGTTCACGTTCTCCCGTTGCGCCATCCGCGATATTTGCAAAAAAATAAGTGCAATTAAATGCAAATAAGATGGCGCTGAGCTGCCAACCGACGACACACACCCCGGTGGTTAGCCGACCCGTTTTCAATCATCGCTTTGAACCAAAGAAATCATGATAATATATTCCATTCCTAACTCAAAATTTAAATTGGTTGGCTACTGTGCAATCGCGTTCGTAAGTTCTCACTACAAGCAAATAACGCCCTGGGTATCGCGCTATTCCGAGTTTTTCTGGTAGTTCTCGGCCATTCATCCCAAAGCTCATGACAAGAGCCATTGCTCATTGAAAGATAATATGCTAATCCCATAACCCGTCTGGGAGCTTGTACTACAAGTACTTCAAAAGTTATGGCAGGGTAGGCGGATGTAAAACTGTATCGCGCGTTCACCATGAATGAAAGATCCATGCTGTCCATCTTACTATAAAAGTCTGAGCAGGGCTTGCACTTAAATGGATAACTTACCGGCTCGTAAGCAATGCCGGATTTCCAAATAGGCAAAGTAAAGAGCTGTCATTAAAGCGGACCACAAAACATGGTCTGTCTACCACACACACAATGATAACCGTCCCTACTGCCACTATGAATGTTCAAAACCACAAAAAACGCCGTCAAACAATGAGCAAAAAAAAACAAAAAAAATACATTTGAAACAATTCGGTCTAAATAATTCAGCCGATTATCCGGATTGAATCACTAAACACCCTTACCGCACGTAGGGAGCCAAGGACCAAGAAAATAATTTCCATCAACGATTCAACTGTTTGTTACAAATACAAATAAATTAAAAAACCAAGACCGGGGTGGTACTCTTGAAGACATACAAACAATAGTCAATTAAGTCTTATAATTCTTTGCTACTCAAACGTGGAAAACTTCGTCATCTGGAAAAGAAGAGGGTTCTGCGCGGTTTTTTTCTCGACCTAAAACAGCAACCTAAATAAACTGGTGGCTTGCGATCAGTAAGAGAAGGTAAACAGAATGTTTGGATTAGGTATTTAATTGGTAAAATATAACACATGCTTGCGCATCCTGGTGATGGCGCATTTAAGCGTTATGTTTCGGACAAAACTTCTGATATGACCCTTTTAAGCGCTATGTTTTGCGGAAATATAGCATTTAAAAGGCTCAAAACCTTTCTCTCGAACATGTGTAATATATATCCTATGACCCTCGGTCAGTTGTATAACCGTCACACAGAAAGTTCGCGGTTGATATGACTGTATATCAACCTCCAGAGAGGTGCATCATGTCATACCCACCTCTATTTTCTGTGTGACGATTATCGTAATATACATGTTGGACTTGATGTGCATGGTTAATGGTTAAATGTTAATGGTTATGTTCGAAAAAGTTATAATAGCCTACATTGTGAAAAAAAATCTTGCAGTATTTGCTACTGGGATTAATCTTGTCTCTAAAAAGATAATCTTATCGCAGTAGAGATAAGGTTAATCCCAGTAGCAAATACTGCAGTTAACTTTAATCCTTACTCAGAGAAACTTTTTACAGTGTAGTTAACACAACTCCACCTCGGTTGAAATCGGAGTAACAACTTCGACGGACGTTTAAAATTACCAACCTCGATGTCGGAATTTAACCTTTAGCAACAGATATATTCTCATAATGTTTAACACAAGCACGCGAAAACATATGATATTTTATCTGACAGTGTAAAAGCGGCCTATGGGCCCCTGCACTCCTATTGGGGAGTTGGGGACCCCGCGGTATCAATTTAAAATAGTATTCACATGTCCTGGAATATTTTACCATAAAAAATATTTAACATGAAAATAGCGGGAACTTAGGATTTATATTTTGGTCCGTATGGAATTTCCACAAGAGCCGTGACAAACAAACCAGAAATATTTTATTTTTAATGTAGAAGTCTAGACCTCCAATGTCCGAACCTCGTAGATAATCCAGGGTCCACATCTGGGAAAAAAAGAAAATAGACTTAATTTTGAAGAAAATAGCCCATTTGAAGACAGTAAGCCGTTTAGTGAACGCGTCCTCGGCACAATAAACACAGCGGGTAACAAAAAATTAAAGTTTTCGCAAACCACTGTAATTGGAAGACACTTTTGTTTTTAAGTTCACTATATAGTTGAATCAATCCTATTTAAATGGCTCAGTTCAGTTCATTTTTATTAAATACAGAACCAAATGTACACATTTCACAAAGTAAAAGGTCTTGATGACACTAAAAAAAGAACTCCAAGAACGTCACTCCTCGCATCTTGAAATCATGAATACAATTTCTTCCAACAAACAGAACATATTGAAGCGCGCAAGAATATTATACAGAAATATACGAAATCATATTAGGACAAAACTCTCACCATATCCGGTACTACTGCCCAAGGCCGTATCCAGGGGGGGGGGGTAGGGGTTGACCCCCCCCCACCCCGAAACATACAAAAATAACCATTTTTAAAGGTTTTTCCCTCTGATCTATGTCTTTTTTGTCCGATCCGAAGGCCCCCCCCCGAAAGGCGACCCCCCCCCCCCCGAAATAAATTCCTGGATACAGGCCTGCTACTGCCCCATTACGAACCCACCCTAAACCGTTTTAAATTGCTATACGCACAAGCTGGCACCGTGCATATCTTCTATCCCAAATGCCCCCTCCCACCCCCGCCTCCCCACCCGCCCTAGCCGAGCTAGGCCCCTCGTACATACGTATCATACGTATACATTGTTTTTTCTTGATTTTTGTGTTGTTCATTTTCTTCTTCTTTCCTATTATTAATACTACTGCTTCGTTTCAGCCAATAAGACCATACCAACAAAACTAAAAAACAACATACACTGAAACAGACACTAAACAGCAGAGGTGTCACTAGCCAAAATGTTTGGGGGGGGGGGGGACGAGGCATTTACCGACTGGCTGGTAATTTTTACCGACTGTTTCTGCAGAAAAAACGACTGTTTTCAACAACAAAAAATGACAGTTTTGAAAAAAATTGACTGATTCTTAGGAAAGTCCACTGATTTTAAGAAAAACCGACTATTTTGACGAAAAATCGACCAATTTTCAGTAAAAAACGACTATTTTCATGAAAAAAAATCAACTGTTTTGAAGAAAAATCGTGGCGCTTCGCGCCGACTCTGTTATTTTTTACCGACTGGCCGACAGCATTGGGGGGGCGTCGCCCCCTCCCCCCCCCAGTCGTGACGCTCCTGCTAAACAGAAATACAAGAGAAATCTAGCCCATGCAAAAGATACCCAGGAGGATCCCTTCGATACGGGTAGCGCATAGAATATGGGTAGGGCAGCAAAAGCTGATTTCCTATAATCCGCATTTTTCTGCTTTTTGTGTTGTATAAAATGCTTAATTCCTTCGTTCATTTATAAACCATGGAAGCAACAGCAGCTGCGTGTATACCATTTAGCGGGAGTGACATTCCCCTCCTTGGCAAAGGATGTACTGTGACTATTTTAATGGTTTGGGAATTAGATAAAATCTTAACAATTCCACGGTAAAAATCGGACAGAGCCTAGCGCCAAGCCGACAAGAAGAAGATTGATCTACTGAGAATACAAAGATCAATTAGGCCATCCACATCGCCGGATATCGGTCCTTTTGTGACGTGTCATTTTCAGCCAAAAATCCGTTTTTTTGTTCGTTTTTAGATGCGCTATGTTCATGTTTGAACATCAGCAGAACTTTTAACCAGTAACCCTGCTCTGTGGATTCTTATCTATTACCTGGCGCGTTTTGAAAGCCATTTTGATCGGGATGCTAGTGGAGAACGGATTCTACTAAGCAAAACATCTAACAGAACAGGAAGTAGCCACCAAAGATCAACTGAGAAGGCAAACAGAGATCTACACGATGTGTAACTCAACGCCATTCAAACCTCATCATTATATGATAAGTTACGAGAAAAAAAGGTTTGTAGAATAAGCATTTTTTGTCGAATAAAACAATTCTTGGCAGTTGATTAATTTCACAGCAATTATCTCGTGGTCAACGTCGAGTTATAGGCTAGAAACCTCCCATTCCCATTTTATACGACAGCCTCAAATCGACTGTTTCTGCTCCCTTTCAAAATCAATTCTGCTTCATATTTTGTGATAACTCAGATATCGTTAAGCATTTCCTTCCCTGAAAGTAAGTAGCAAATTAATTCAGTCGATTAATAAAAGAGCAATTATGTCGTGGGCTTAGTAGGCTAGAAACCTATCTGCTCCCTTTAAAATCAATTTTACTCCCTATTTTGTGATAACTCGGATGTCGGTAAGCATTCCTTCCCTGAAAATAATTAACAAATTAATTCAGCTGATCAATACAACAGCCATTATGTTGTGGGCTATGTACACAGCATTCGGTTTTCCGAAGGAATGATGAAATTCACCAACATGATACTCGACATGCATCGGAACTAGTTACAGAAACGAGACGTCTCACGTCATCTGGTTTTCAATCAAATTTACCGGTCCGAAAATATGGAATTATCTGTCAAATACCTTGAAAAATACTAATAGCATACCAGAGTTCAATAGTAAGATTAAAACTTGCTTATTGGAAAATATCGAATTAGATCCGAACTTTTTCACCGATAGTTCTCGATTAATTTCTGAACTAGTTACAGAAACGAGAAGTCTCAAGTCATAGTTTTCGTCGACAGTTCGATTAATTTACGTTTGTATTCTTTTCTTTTTCCTTCTTCTGCTTTAGTTTTTCTTCTCTTTTTCCTTGTATTTATTTTCTTGACAAATGAATGAATACTGTCACCTGTTGCGGGCGGCTCTCACTTATGGTGTAGTTAGTTTACAGTGTATGATTTGCTTTTTGTTAATAAACAAACTGAAACTGAAAACTGAAACAGTAGACTAGAAACCTTTCTGCTCCCTTTTAAAATTAATTTTACTCCCTACTTTGTGATAACTCGGATACTGGTAAGCATTCCCTTCCCGGAAATTATGAAAAAATTGCGACTATATTCACTTCCTTCCGGTTCAATTGCAGCTAACCTTTTGTTTATTATCTGTCAGTGTTTTATCTGGTTCCATGAGTCCTGTGTTTTCAATTCCCTCCCAAATTTTTGGTTTGGCCAATGAGCAGTTGACTGTCGTCACAGAAGAAGAAGAAATGCACTATCCGAACTTAAATAACTAAAAGTATATATAATACTAGCCTGTGGCAGAAAACGGTGTTTACAATCCTGTAGATGAGACTTGTTTACGCCAAGGTACAAAAGCCTAAGGGGAAGGATCGCAACAGGCGCATTGATTATCTTCGAAGAACCTCGTCTGGACGGTAGCAAATCTGATAAATACAACGAAGACAACAACTCATCGTGCTACACCTGCATTGCTTTTCATCCATGAGGTTGAGAAAAGGGAAATTAATGAGAACACGAGGAACATAGTCTATCCATTTCTTGTAATAGGTGAGTAAAAGTTGTGCACTCCCGCACAGTTTGTGCACTTCTTGGGAGCGCTATGTCGAGAGTTATGTTTGTTGTTTCGTTTAAAGAATGTTCATATTAAAATGAATTGACTGAAATTGTGGAAAAAGCTTCTGTATCCGATTTAGGCACGAGAGAAAAGATGCGTGTTTCCAGGTAAAAAAAAAAAGGTCCAGAGGGGAAATGACCCAGCTTCGTACACTAAGCCCTTTTCTGATAACCATGGTCAAAGACTGCGGCATGCTGGCAGGGGTGGGCATGGTACTCATATCTATTCATGTATATGTGCCCCTTTAGCCCTTTTTTCCCCAGAGTGTGCCAGTATACAGTACTTTGGTAACTAAACAAACAACGATATATTTCATTCTGAAATTGAAATTGTTGTTTATTTTCATCCCTCTGGGGGAAAAGGGGTACGTATACGTATGAGTTCCATGCTCACCCCAGCCAGCATGCCCCAGAGTTTGAGCATGGGTATAAAAAAAAAGCTTACTGTACAATACTGGAATGACCTCCCCCGCATGTCCGCTGGTTCTTGGCTGATTTGTGCAGCTGATTCCAGCACTCAGAACGGAAACCAGACACATATCCTAACCAATTCTACAGTGTAGAAACAAGAAATTATGTACTACGTCACACGGATACTATAAATATGCTGGATGGAGGAACTGACGACATGAGATGTGTCATGCTGTTGAGAAATGTAGCAATAATTCGACAGATTTTGTTCGGAAAGGCTAACTGAAGGGATGGTGAGATTTCAGTAGGCTAATCTTTTCAGAAGACTTTTGCTATCTCCTCATGTTGAATTCAAGAACTGTAGGCTACATTACAAAAATTTCAGAAGTGACCAGTTTTAACAAAAACATTAAATTTACTGAATTAGCTGGCGCATAGGGTAGTGGGCAAATCTCCTCACGTTGATCCAAGCCTTTGAAAAATTTTGTGTTACACAAAAAATAATTAATTAAAACTGGAAGAGTCGACACTTCCGGCACTGAGAAAAAAAGAGTTGAAAGTTCGTTCAAGTTCGATGCTGCAGATTTTTTATATTGTATGTTTACCGGAGTCTGTAGCTAATAGCTACTTAGACTACCCACTTACTCATTACTTAAAACGCGGCAAATTACTTTAGGGCAAAACATTTTACTATACATTTCTATCAGGGGACACAGTTCATAAACTGTCTTTACGGCAAGTGTGCAGAAAGATTTTGACAAGAAAGGGTTTGTACTGTATCATAGCCTATAAAAGCCTATAAAAATGAATATTTTTGTATGTTTCGGGGGCGGGAGGGGGGGGTTCAACCCCCTAACCCCCCGCCCCCCCCCCCCCTGGATACGGCCTTGCTGTCACGTCATGTACAGCGACAAAACGTAAAGACACTACACACCTCTATCCCGGGAGCGATTAACGTTTTCGGTCACTTTGTTTCTCGGAAGATCCGAATTAAACGTCAAGCGAGACAAATGGCTCCACCTTTCATTAAATTCACCGAAAATTAGTTTCCTCAAGAGAGATGCGGAAAAGTAAAACAAAGGCGAAGATTGATTTTCGTAGGAAAGGACGTCCAAGAGCTAAGGGCAAAAACGAATCATTACCGTACTAGGCTGAGAAACATATGTCCCGCAAAAAGACACAGCGCTCATATTTGATGGTGCTAAACCGAGGGTTGTCAGCGAAACGTTCCCATTCGAAACGTCCCCCGACAAAACGTCCCCATGACAAAACGTCCCCACGACAAAACGTCCCCCTGGCGAAACGACTCAATCGAAACATTCCCATGGCAAAACGTCCCCGGCTATAGATTTTTTTTTTGTTCATCGCTGGGGGATAGCTAGGCTTATGAGATTACTGCTTGCGTCATCAATTCAGACAAAAATATTCTTGGAATATAGCGTTTTGAAAACCATGATGGGTTGGCTACTTCAGCACTTAACCGATCGTGAAGAAACAAACCAAATGTTGCTCCCGGCTATAGCCATATTTTCTGGAAAGCACAAAGATTTAGTAGTTTGTCAGTTTTCGTTTTATCCTTTAGTTAATTGGTTTATTTGCGCTGCTATATAACTCATTAATAGATCGATATAACTGACTGATAGTGAAGAAACAAACCAAAGTGTTGCTCCCGGCTATAGCCATTTCTTAAACAAAGCGCAAAGATTTAGTCGTTTGTCAGTTTCCGTTTTACCCTTTATTTAACTGGTTTATTTACGCTGCGATTTAACTCATTGATCTCGCTTTAGTTCGATATTTAATTTGGTGATATTCATTTTTAAAGGACTTTATTGAAGGATCAAACCCGTCTTACCTAGATTCACTGTGTCTCTCTATCTAACTAATCGTTCCATCCGCTTTCGTTTCCTCGCTTCCCATGTTATTTTATCCACCATAATGGCACTACGCAAATTTTTGTATTCTCCTTGTATGATTCTCTTTGAGCCACAGCGGGCTTCCCCTATCTCTGAGGAGCATATTAGTGCTCCTCAAATTGTGCATGTTGCTTCGAACGACCTATAACTGATCAGTTACGAGTCCATTGCAAGGCATATTACAAATATATTTTAATTGGAAACAATACATTTATGAAGCAACCGGTCCCATGTCCAATCTTCTGCTTATAAGGAATGCTCCCACATCTGTAATGCACACTCTGAAGTTGTTTTACCTCGATCATGCACCTGACGATCGAGGCGAACTTAAAAATCTATGCACGGGACGTTTCGCCACGGGGACGTTTTGCCGTGGGGACGTTTGTCGCGGGAACGTTTGTCGCGAGGACGTTTCGCCGGGGACGTTTTGTCATGGCGATGTTTCGTCGGTAAGCCCTGAACGGATGAGTAGGCTACAAGTCCGTATACAGGAATTTATTTAGGGGGGGGGGGGCGAAAAAGTTAAAGGCAAAAGGTAAAAGGCAAAGGTGCAAAAAAAGACATAAATCAGAGATTAAAGCCTATACAAAAAGATTATTTGTGTATGTTTCGGGGGGGGGGGGGGGAACTCCCTAACCGCTCCATCCTGATTATTTCGGGTTTGGTCCTTCTCCAACATTGCATTGTTTGAATATATGTTTCACAGTCAGCTTGGGCTCAAGGAGTACTGTAGGTCATAAGCAAGGTAGTTAGAGATTAGGAAGAAAGTGAATTTAGTGATTGGTGATTTTATTTAAAATATGAATTTTAGTTTTATTAAGTTTTGTTTGTGTGGACCCCTCCCCGGTTATTTGGTTCAGTATGTTTGTAGGTGTTCTCCCTGCCGCTCTACTGTTTTGTTCTGTTGCTTTTTAACAAATGTAAGTTACGAACAGAGGCGTTACTAGCCAAAATGTTTGGGGTGAGGGCAAGATATTTACCGACTGGCTGGTAATTCTTACCGAATGTTTTTGCAGAAAAACAACTGTTTTGACGAAAAATAGACTGATCTTAAAAAACCGACTGTTTTTAAGAAAAATCGACCATTTTTACGAACAACCGACTGTTTTGAAGAAAAATCGACCTTTTCCAAGAAAAAAATCGACTGCTTTTACGAATAATCGCGGCGCTTCGCGCCGACTCGGCTATTTTTTACCAACTGGCCGACAACATTGGGGGGGGGCGTCCCATCAATAGCCTACCATGCATGATAAGTTGGTTTTAACCAGAAGCTGCTTAGTTTGAGCCAGCTTTTGACCCTTCCAATCCGTTAAAGTTCAACCGATAAGGGCTATCGGTTGTCCATTTACACAGTCCATTTACACATCATGCATTCATTTAAATATGCCTGAAAACCGGTTAAAATGCGTGACTCTGCTTATCCGCTGTCCACAGATAATGGATTCAACAGAATTAACTTATCTTTCGGATTTTTGTTACCTCTATGCGCCTGTCCCTCTATGCTTGAAATATTTACCAACTGCAAAGGTAATCCATAACCGAAAAAAATTGCAGATTCCTTGCAAGACATGTCTTAACATCCTCGTCCCAAATACTTCCGCCGTGACCTTTCCGTACTTAGCGTCTTTAATCATGCAAATGCAGGCTTGTTTTGAAATTCAAATTCTCCGCGTCTGGATGAATTTTCGGTTGTCGTGCAAGCAGCGCACATTCTGAACGTTATTACTATAGCCTCGGCTGAAAAAATGCGAAATCACTTAGATGGGTCAAATGTTTCAGTGTATTCAAACATCAGATGTAAAAATAAACTGCCTTTTCAGTTAAACTTTAAGTCCCGTATCACATAACTACAACCCAAGTTTCACCACCTACGCACTACCGACCAAAACAAACCCATCAGCGAATCCCTGTCAAAACTTCGGGTAAGTTTTTTTAGGAGGAAAAGTCTTGAGTCGAACCGAATCAGAATATCTCGAACCCTTGATTCCCTACCCTAGTCGGAAACTATAATTCAGACAACGATAAAAGAATTTCAAACAACCCAAAATGCCGACAAATACGTTATACCCTAAGGCGGACTCGTGGTAGTGGTACCGGTACCTGGTTGGGTTCTCGCGTGCTCAACCCAGGGCGCAGAAGCTAGACTTCATCCCATCCCTTCATCAATCATATACCCGGGTGAGTTTCTATAATATTCAACCCGGAAAGGTGGAACCCAACTCGGCTTAATCTGGAGGTACAATGTAGTGGAAGATGAAAATATTTAACCGAGCATTTAACAGTTTCAAAATTTAAAGCACATCTGAATCCAGGAAAAGTGTTCTTGAGTAGCTTAGACTACGACACGGTCACTCTACCAAGGGGGATAGTCACTCTTCGGCAACTGGTGTACATAAATTCCCGCACCTTTCCGGTACCCAACGGGTAATGGCACCTGGTGGGTTTGGACGAGTGAGTATGCCCTAGCGCTCTACCAAATGTCTTGTGAACAATCTTGAGAATCTACAAATGTGTGACCTCGGCTGTTTAAGTATCATATCCATTATAAATCCTTCTGGACTCATTCTTTTTTATAGCTGATTCCAACTGTTTCCGATTTTCTTTTCTTCCATTTTATTTTTAATATTCTGATTGTCTTTCAGTTTAAACAAGACCAAAGTTTTCGATGGGATCCCAAAAAACTAATATTTGATCCAGACAATAAGGTCTTGTAGATATCCGGCCTTCGCCAGACTCCTTGAAACCTTTTTATTGTTTAAATTTAGAAACAGATTAAGGCCAATTTCTTATTATCAGAGAAACCTAAGTTCAGGTCTCGATTCAGGGTGTGTGTTTACCCCTATACGTCATATCTACTTTGGCGAAATTGATCAAAACTTCCTGCCTTACTTCTGCCAAATTTCCGGTTTCGGTCGGATTCCGGGCGAACTACTTGTCCGTCAAAAAACTAAAGCTCAAAAAAATATTCAGTATATCTCCTTATCCCTACATCGAACCTCTAATTAACTTCAGATAAAACTTTTACTTATACCAAACTTTCCGGTTTCAGCCGGATTCTGGGTAAACTATATGTCCGGGTAGAAAATGACTATCATATATGAATTCAGCATGTCTTATTTCCCTGAATCAAACATCTAATCAACTTTAAGTAAAAGTTTTACTTTTAACAAATTTTCCGGTTCTGGCCGGATTCCGGGCGAACTACTTGTCCGGCGAGAAAATGATTGATACGTGTTCAGCATGTCAATCGACTTTCTCATTAGCTGTTAAAAAAAATGTTCGCCCTTAATTTGACCCCCACCCCTAAATATAGGGCTAAGCCCATCTACGAACTCGACCTGTCACTTGACCCAAAGAATTCCCACACAAAGTTTCATCAAAATATCTCATTCCCTTCGAGAGTTATCGTGCTGACAGACGGACAACTTTTGCGATGTCATAGGTATCCCTCCACTTGCGTTTTGGGATCCCAAAAAGTTACTGAAAGAAGTAGATACGTTCAAATATTTAGCTCGATATTTAGCTAAAAAAAAAATTGCCAGCTAAATGCTTTTGTTTTTGTCTGATTCTGTTGTCACGATCTATTTTGTGATTCCAAACCTCGCCACTAGATGATACCAGGGGCGTCACGACTGGGGGGGGGAGGGGGGGACGCCCCCCCCCCCCCAATGCTGTCGGTCACTCGGTAAAAAATAGCCGAGTCGGCGCGAAGCGCCGCGATTTTTCGTCAAACAGTTGATTTTTTTCATGAAAACAGTCGGTTTTTCTGAAAATTGGTCGATTTTCGTCAAAATAGTCGGTTTTTCTGAAAATCAGTGGATTTTTCTGAAAATCAGTCGATTTTTTTCGAAACTGTCATTTTTTGTTGTTGAAAACAGTCGTTTTTTTCTGCAGAAACAGTCGGTAAAAATTATCTGCCAGTCGGTAAATGCCTCGTCCCCCCCCCCCCAAACATTTTGGCTAGTGACGCCTCTGGATGATACCACACTCATGTCCCAGTTTGAAGTCTCGACTTTGATGGGGGTTGTCGATATACTTGGATACTTATTTTATTAATAAACACAATTTAACTCTTTACTATTTACATCTACTGCACTAATGGAAAAACCTACGTTTTTGCTGGCGTGCAGTAGTAAAAGGCTAACCATTTTCGAAACACACCAACAAACAACATAATAAATAACAAATAAAAAAAGACAAAAAAAGAAAAGAAGGGGCCACAAAAAAAAAAAACAATACAGACGAAACTCCTTCACATTATCACCTCCAAAAGACATTGCAAATATTATAATGCTTCCGAATTCACTTTTAAACACTCTTTGCAACCAAAAAAGCTGTGAAGACAAACGTCTTCATTGCGCAAAATTAAAAAAAAAATGTCAATCTTGACGACCATGACAGCCTGTGAGAAAAACATAAACGGATCCAAATAAGAATAAAACAAAAAAGACCAGTCACGCCTTTTAATAAGTGCTACCCGTCGCACTGTCGGCGTCTAAGCAAAAACGCGTCTCATAATTATGTTCAATGCTACTGTCGCAGCATGAACGCAGCTCCGCGGATTCAAACATGGATAAAAGTAAAATAAAAAAGGGAAGGAGTGCCCGCATTGCCATATTTACGGTTTTTTCACTGCAGAAAGAACCATTACCGCCTGGGCTTCCTGGGAACGTCTAATGCTCATAATACTAGTAAAAAAAAATGAATAAAACACATCAAAATAATTACAGTTATACAGTTATAACCTACTTTTACTTTCAAGGTAAGACATTTGTGTATAATCTTTTTATCCTGTAAAATTGTAGAATATATTAATCCGATTTGAGATTCATCCTAGAATCATTTTGGCCTCCCCGCTCAACCGTGGACATTTTGGGACGTGGGCATTTTGAACTGCGGGCAGTCATAATCAGGGACGTCACGACTGGGGGGGGGGGGGGACGCCCCCCCCCCAATGCTGTCGGCCAGTCGGTAAAAAATAACCGAGTCGGCGCAAAGCGCCGCGATTTTTCGTCAAAACGGTTGATTTTTTCATAAAAACAGTCGGTTTTTCTGAAAATTGGTCGATTTTTCGTCGAAATAGTCGGTTTTTCTGAAAATCAGTGGACTTTTCTGAAGATCAGTCGATTTTTTTGAAAACTGTCAATATTTGTTGTTGAAAACAGTCGTTTTTTCTGCAGAAACATTCGGTAAAAAAAAACAGCCAGTCGGTAAATGCCTCGTCCCCCCCCCAAACATTTTGGCTAGTGAGGCCTCTGTTCATAACACTAGTAAGAAAAGATTAATAACACACAGCAAAATAACTCCAGTTACTGTTATAGCCTACTTTTATTTTCGGGATAAGATATTTGTCTATAATCTTTGTATCCTGTAAAATTGTAGAATACAATATATTAATCCAATTTGAGATTCATCCCAGGATCATTTTGGCCTCCCCACTCAACCGTGGACATTTTGAGACGTGGGCATTTTGAACTGTGGGCATTCCGAGCATGGGCATTGGGAAAGTGGACAAGAAAATCGTGGGAATTGTGTGAACCACCCGGTCTTATGACTCAGAAAGCCCGTTTTTCTTTCACGTAATTCCTTCAAACTGATCCGAATTTAAAGGAGTGCTCTGACAGGACGGAAAATAGGGGAAAAAGCCTTAAAAGTCCACAGAAATGATTACTGTAAGCACAACTGTAAGTAGATAGGGATAAGCCACCGAGGAAAAGCTGAATGTAGCCATTCAGGTAAAGTCTCTCAAGCGTGCTGAATATGAATTGAAACTATATGAACTACTATCGACATTGTTCAATATGATAGATGGCGCTCGTCGCACTAACCATACAGATGGGGCTCGAGTTAGCCAGTCTTACCAAACAATTCAAATTCAGCACGCTTGAGAGACTTTACCTGAATGGCTACATTCAGCTTTTCCTCGGTGGCTTATCCCTATCTACTACTGTACATTTTCTTTCTGATAAAATTCTAAAAATGTGGAAGCGAGTCAGTCAATCTTACCCGCTCATCAAACATTCAGTGAGTCAGACTGCATGCTCTAGCTTATTGGACACGTAATTTCTTCATAAAACTATTGGTCAGAAATGATGTAAACCCACAAAACAAATTACTGAAATAAACAGATACTGCCAAATCTTTGGCCATATATATTTACTTTTAAAGCATAGCCTATCCCAGCTAAAGGTTTTTCTTAATGTCCGATTTTTTTTTTAAGATCTATCTAAAGCTTGCTCATAACCGAATGATCTGATATTCTTTTGGTGAGGAGTATCACCTAATGGCCCTCGATAAGGGGTCGTAAGATTTGCATTGCATGTTTCCGGGAATTAAAATCTGCTAGACCCGATTGTCTGTATCAGGAAGTCCGAAAACATTCCGCTCTAGGATCCCATCGAAACATTTGGTCTTGTTCTACACTAAGAACCTCCTTGATCATTAGCCAATGATACGCAGTAGCTGCCAGCACTCTGTGCCGTGGGAAGATTTGCAAAAAACGAACGATGCATCATGATTCAATGCCAAAGATACGTGTCTCATGCCGCCAAAAAAATAATCGAAGAATAAAATGCCAGTTGATTACATCTAACATGTACACAAGACCCCTGACGAGCTTTATGTCAGAACTTTTTTTCAACCAAAGGAACAACCACATAAATCTAGATCTTCTACGCTCCAGACCCTTTTAATTTAATTGATGGACTGATGGAATAATTGTATAAAGCAAAAAGCCCTTCTTCTATAGTGAACTTTTGTGTTTTTAAGTGTTTTGTGTTCTTTTTCATAGTTTGTACTCCGCTATTCTGTCTTTCAGCGGGTTATAAAAATAAATAAAACAAAATAGATTTCCGTGCATGTATACACAAAACAATCCACTCCTAGCGACATATTTAGGCTTAAAAGCACTTATCGGCACCTGCCAGGTTGCATATGTAAGCACATGAAATAATATGACGACGATAATCTTAAGATTTTGCTTCGGTAGCCTACTAGAGATATGATGTTTCACTACATAGAACGAGCGTGACATTATCCAACAAAGAGTGCGGCCGCGCTCATTTGATTCAAATGACACTTCGAGTGACCGCACTACGACGTCGTTTCGAGTTTCTTGGCGTCATAGTATCAAATTACTGAAGCGAAACATCGTTTCTCTTTTACCGAAGCAAAATTTCAAAGAAATTAGTTTATATGGCGGAAATTCGAGAGAAAACGTCATCAGTCGAAAAGAATGATCACTGTGAACAAAAAATTTTATTTTTCCAATTGTAACACCAGCCAACATTCCTCGCAAATATCTGAAACTAATTTCAACCCTTTGTAGCCTCTCTCTTTCTCGTCACTCATTAATTATTCATTAAGTCTCATAGTATTCACCGACCCTAGTGTAGACACCTTTCATGTTTGAAAATGTGGTGGATTTTAAACAGAAATAATAAAGCAACCTCAAAGCAATTTACTGAAAGAAATGGACACAGCCAAATGTTAAGATTTTTTTTGTTTTCATTCTTACACCAGCTAAATATTTTTCTTTCACTTTGATTGTTGTGCTGAGAGCTACCTTGACAGTGCTCATAGCTTGTTCACACGGGACCGAAATAAGCGCGTAAACAGCGGCTGATCTGTTCAGACGACGGATCGGCTTTTTGGGGTTGACGGGAGAATTAAAAAGAAAAACCTAATTCCGAATTTTTCTTTTTGTTTGTAACAAAATATATAAAATAAAAAAAAAACATCTTGTGAGTTAGTCAAAGTCAAATCTAGTTGATTTGTAGTCTTAATACGAGGAAAAAGTCACAAACTGAATATTGATAGATTTAAGGCGATTCAGCAATTTTAAGTTAAAAAGCAAATAAAAATAATTTAAATATTTTTATTTTTGAAGGAGAACCTAAAATATAATTAATGATATAGATATAAATAATATGAGAACAGTATGCAATCATTTACTGATGTTCAGTTACATTTCAGTGAAGGTTGAATGACAAAGTTATTCAAATTTTTTATTTTTTTTAAAGAAAAACAACGAAAATAAATGTTAGACATAAACAGAACATACCTGTTGTAATTAGAAAATTATTCTACCTTTTTTTTTGCAATCGTTTAGTAATCCTGAGATGCTTAAAAACCATGTTTTGTTCACATCGGTCTGACAGAATTTGAACTGGATTGACCTAAACCTCACCAAGTTTGAACTAATTCTCCTAATTACGGTCTATTTACTGTCCCTAGAGTCATCAAAGGTCACATTCCAAAGGATTTAGTTTATCCCGATCGGAGACCGCGATGAAAATAAGCGCCTATTCGGAAAATCAGCGGCTGATTTTGGGATTTTTTTCAACCGCTATTTACGCGCGTAAATCAGCCGCTGATCGAGAATCGGCCGCTGTTTCAGCCCCGTGTGAACAAGCTATCAGCAGTGTTCTTTCCGAACAGTGTTGCCACTTTTCTCCGACGAAACTTGCGACTTTTTGCCGCAAAAACATGTGACATTCTGGCCCCTTGAGCCCTTTTTACGAACTATCAATCAGAAATCTCGATTTATAAACTTCATAAATATATGCCTCAACGTGTTTGTGTTTACTGGTACAAAACCGGTCGCAGAATTCTGGCTCACTTTGTAGAAGACGACAGTCTCTGACAAATCGCAGAATTCTGCGACCTGTGGCAACACTGTTTCTGAATCGCGTCGCTAGATGATCCCACCGTAGCATTGAACCCTGATGTGAACTAGTGACTTGAATGTGGGTGATCCAGACACGGCAATCACTAGAATGCTTACGAACCAACTCCTTTGAATGTCTCTTCGTTATATTATTTTTCTTAAATAACAAGACCAAAGGTTTCGATAGGATCCCAAAAATCTATTACTTGATCCAGACAATTGGGTCTTATCTTCGTCAGATCCAGTCTTCGCCAGGCTAATCGTCAGAGAAAACCAAGTTCAGATATACGTCTATAAGCCATATCTATTTTGACGACACTGACCGAAACTTCCTGCTTTATTTCTGCCAAATTCTGGTTTCGGCCGAATTCCAAGCGAACTAATTGTCAACGTATATATCTCTATAAAGAACTACAATCGGATCCCGGACGAATTATATGTTGGGGTAAAAATATTTGTCATATACAGACTCAAGAGTATCTTCTTATACCTAAATCTGTCATCTAATCAACTTCAAATAAAACTTTTTCTTTTAACAAATTTTCCGGTTTTGGCTGGCTTCCGGGGGAACTAGTTGTCCGGGTGGAAAATATTTTTCACATAAGTGTTCAACATGTCTTCTTATCCCTGTATCGAACATTTAATCAACTTCAAATGAAACTTTTACTCTTAACCAACTTTCCGGTTTTGCTGGATTCCGGACGAACTACTTATACGGCGAGAAAATGGTTTTCACCGTCATGTTCAGCATGTCTTTTTACCCCATAATCGGTTATCACATAGCTGTTTAAAAATATTTTGTTTGCCTCTTAACTTGAACCCCCTCCCCCACCCTTAAATATAGGGCTACAAAGCCCATCTACGAACTTGACCTTACCCTCGACCTAAAGAACCTCAACACCAAGTTTCATCAAAATATCTCATTCCCTTCGAGAGTTATTGTGCTGACAGACAGATAGACAGACGGACAACTTTTCCGATGTCATAGGTATCCCTTCACTTACATTTTGGGATCCCAAAAAACAAATCAAATTTTTAACTTTAATCTTAATTTGTTTGTATCTTTACTTTCGCCATCTGATACTCAAGACAAGTTTTCGAATCCTCAGTTTGGGCTTGGCCACATTCTCCTGCGGTGTCGTAGCCTCTCACATTTGAGGGGAAGTATCTTTGAAAAGGGGAATGATGGCTTTCACCCTGGGATCTTGAAATCAACGTCGCCGAGGTATATTATCGCAGTAGGGAATTTTGTTGGAAGGGCTTTAGAGTTTAGTAAGATTGAGGAAAGAGATAGAGCAAGTGCGCCGTAGAAATTATAGTAGTGGTGAATGAATGCTGGTTGTATTTATGTATGTTGATTGTTACTGTATATGGCCATACGGCTTTCAAATACAGATTATCTTATCTTATCTTGTACCTTCACACAAAAACCATAAACCTTCAGGACATACAAACATGGGCAGAAGACAACATGATAAATATAAAACGGTTTTCATTAATTATACAAATTTTTTATCTTCCATTACGGCCACTCACATACACATGCAAACTTTTCCAAACTTAACTAATTTACTTGAAAGGGATGATAAAAAAATATCTATACAAAATCATTTAATATAATTTTATTACATAATTTTACTGTCCAGACTGAAGTGATAAGACATTTAGATAAGTGTCGGGTAAAGGGTTTCTTTTTCCCAATGTGTGGATGTGGTATTGAAAGTTTTGGCCATTTTTTGGCAGAATATAAGGAGCAAAACGATTTGCGGGTGGAAATACCTGGCGTTCAGAGAATGAGGGATTGTGTGGTCTGTAAAAAATGCTGGAATACAGGAATTTTAAATCTATAAAATCCTTTGGCCGGTTCATCTGGATAGGAATGTCCCACAGAGAACAATTTGTGTCTCTACAGATTATAAGTTTCTATAATTTCTCATAATTTACAGCAGTTTGGTTGATCTGAAAGTAGAATTTTAATGTGTGAATGTGATTGTTTGAAGGACAGAAAAAAAAAGTTAAGTGACGTAAATAGTTAAAAGTGACGCTTAAAAAAACGTCATTGAGGGATGGAGGAGTAGCCACAAAAATTGCGAAAAGTGATTTTTGTTTTCTTTTTTTTAGGTAATATAAAATAAGTTAAATTACGGCTGGGTTTAAAAAAAAAGGTTGTGCGATAATGTTCTTGTTTTTTTATTCTAATTGCGATTTATGCAATACATCGATATACCTACCGAGGGGTTGTCCACTGCCGATGTTAGTGTACAGCGAGTAGTGTATACCGATCGCTATGTCTTGGAGCATTAAAATCAGCATATTTAGAAGCGTTTGAAAGATGAATCGCCTAATCTACGACCGGCATTGCCGGTTTCGGCGGGTTCAGGGAGAGGGTGTACAGCAGATGCCGAAGAGTGGCAACCCCTCGGTACCTATGCAACCTTTGAAGCCGGAACGGTTGAAAACCGCTTTTTGCGAATACCAGGAAGCCGGGATCACCGACAACCATTTCCTCAATTACTGTCGTCTTCGCAGAACATCCTCCAATAGTAGGAAGGCGCCACTAGCAGACAGAAATAGCTTCACAACATCCTACCCGCAGCATCTTGATAATTTTGATTTAGGCGTTCGACAATACGCAGAGACCTCAGGGCTATCTTATAGAAGCGCTCTTTGAATTGTGTGTGAATACGCGGCATAAGCCTACAGGTGCAGACCGAGGCAGGTACTTGAATAGAGCCGACCTCGCCTCGAGCGCAATACGGACTCAATTTTCATAAACAAAACCGTGGCGCAAATACTCGTATACACATGATGCGTAAATATAATCGAGGCTGAATGGGAGCCCGCCGCAGAAACAGATCCAGACCTTTTTGAGATCCGAAAGTGAGGACATCTACTTGGTCATATATTTGTCTACCCGACGGTCTTCCGTCCATCTGTATGTCTGTATCCTCGATAACTAGCGAAAGGGTTGGGATTTTGATGAAATTTTGTGGGCAGACTCCAGGGTATGGGTAAGAATATGTGTATACAAAAACGGGCAAAATGATATGACAATGTGAGCAAATATATGTTATTATACATGAGCAAGAATATGAGCAAAACTACTTGTTCTTTGTGTGAGTGAGGTCTATTTCGTAGACTGGTTTTAATCGAGGGACAGAGCGGGGCTTAGAAAATAAGGACCTGCAAATTTCTCAAAAATAAATTTATTTATTTATTTCCCTCAGAACTGAGGAATACAAAATATAATGTATAACACAGAACTATGCCTAAACCATCTGGTCCATTCAGTGACATATAAATACTATAACAAATACACATGATTTCGACAACTAAATTACAATGATTTAAGTACTGTAGGCTATTATTCACTTGTTAAGAAATGGGCACAGGTTGTGGGTTTGGAGGGTTACCGAAGTTTTTTTTTTTTTAAGTTGGTCATCCTTTTCTTCACAATTAAAACTGGGTCTTTTACTTTAAACTTAGAAACCAACTGCGAATTACTGAAAGAAATGGGGAACCCAAGCAGAAATTTGGAAAATTTGAAATACGATATTTTAATAGCAAAATGATTTTAAAGGTGGATACTAGGGGTATAGAGGATATGTTGAACCAAGAAATGTCATTATTCCTTGCCTCTAGTTGGTAGCTCATTATTACGAAGTGAGAACAAGGAGCCGAATGTTTAAAAGAAAGTTAAACGAATCCAAATGTTTATGCATTTTCTGTAAATACCTGTATGATGCCTGTGTGTTATTCAGAAAAATGTTCTGAATTAAAAGAAAAACTGAGTAAATCCATGTACAGGGACGCACAGCCCGGCTGAAGTCGAGGGGTTGCCCACTCCCGTTTTTAGTGTGCAGCAACTGCCCGGTGCCCGACCGGTGCCAGCACCGGTTGCCACGTGTTATGAGTACTAAAAATATCGGCATATTTAGAAGCGGAATCGCCTAATTTACGGCCAGTGCCAGCCGACGCCGGAAAAGGGTGTACAGCAGGAATCGAGGAGTGGGTATCCCCTCGGTTGGATAGAAATATTTATTTGCTTCCATGTTATTGTTCTTATCCTTTTCTATTTAGTGTACTCCATCGATTTCTATTCATAAGTGGATGATAAAATATTCATCATTCGATATTTCTCATGGCTATCCTCTCTAAAAAAAATAAAAACAAGAGCTGTAAGCTCATATGGCACTTGCGTGTGTCAAGATGATTTGATTGATCAAGAGTAAGTTTCGACTTTGCGGTTGAGATGCGCGCTATAAGGGAGCTGGAACTTCATTTGTAAGCAAAACCCTTGAGGCAAAACTGCTAATGGGCTGATGGGCATCACGAAAATGCATATATTGCTTAAAAGTATTTTTTTTACTTTGCGGTCAAGATTGGTACTTTAAGGAATAATCGGATTTGGGAAGTAGCATTTCTAAGCAAATGTTGTTGAGTCTCCAATATTCCAGCGAAGTTTCGTCGTCCTAGCACATCTGGAAGTACCTTAACGCGCGATCACCGGAATCCCAGACCCCCCTCCCCCTCCTCCAACTCCACCCACAATAACCGGAGCCAATCCTGTTCTGTAAATGATTAATCCAGAGCATCTGTTTGTCATTCCCACGAAGTTCGATCCAGATCACACCAGTCTAAGCGGGCCAAGTATTTTCCGCCCTCCCCCCGATAATTGCCGGATTCGGTCCGGAAATGAAAAAGGTCACAAGAGAAAAATGTCCTCTGTTTAATTATTAAATTTCACTCGAATCCGATCACCCGTTCCAAAGTTACGCATGACTCAATATTCCGGATTCCCCTCCCTCAACTCCCCCCCCCCAAGATTATCATATCGAGGATTTTTTTTTATTCCAAGTCAGTTTGACCGGGTCCCTGATATGCCTTCCAAGTTTCGTCGTGAAAATCCCCCAAAAACGGAATTCCGGGATACCCCTCCTCCCCCCCCCCCTCAAGTGTCCGGATCCAGTCAAATTATGTAAAAGATTTATATGGACCAGATGTTTGTTCTTCCCAGCAAGTTTCACTCCGATACCATCATTCTAACCGTTTCTCGAGATTTCCGGTCCACCCCCCCCCCCCCCCCACCCAGCTCCCCCGCGGTGCACGTAGCCAATCCGATTCAGCAAATGACTTACCAAGAGCATCTGTTTGTTCTTCCCACAAAGTTCCATCCCGATCCCTCCATTCTAAACGGGGCACGTATTTCCCCCCCCCCCCCCAATAGTTGCCGGATCCGGTCCGGATATGAAAAAAATCATCGGAGAAATGTCCTCTGTTGAATTCTTAAATTTCACTCGAATCCGATCAACCATTCCAAAATTACGCATGACTGAAAATTTCGGATTCCCCTCCCTCCACTCCCCCCACCATTATCTGATCGACAAATTTTTTATTTTGAAGTCAGTTTGATTGGGTCCCCGATATGCCTGCCAAGTTTCATCGTGAAAATCCCCAAAACCACCATCACCGGAATTCCGGGACCTCCCCCCCCCCCCCCCATAAGTGTCCGGATCAAGTACAATGGCCTAAAGGACTTATCTAGAGCAGATGCTTGTTCTTCCCAGCAAGTTTCACTCCGATCCCTCCATTCTAACCGTTTCTTGAAATTTCCGGTCTCCCCCCCCCCAACTCCCCCCTGGCTACCGAATCCGGTCAAGACTTTAAACGGGACATTACAGATATATATTCTGTTCAGTTATGAAGTTTCATTACAATCCGATCATCCGTTCGAAAGTTACACACTTCTCAATTTCCCGGATTCCCCTGCGGATTCCCCTCCCTCCACTCCCCCACCATTATCTGATCGACAATATTTTTATTTTGAAGTCAGTTTGATTGGGTCCCTGATATGCCTGCCAAGTTTCATCGTGAAAATCCAAAAAACCACCATCACCGGAATTCCGGCCCCCCCCCCCCCCATAAGTGTCCGGATCCAGTACAATGGTCTAAAGGACTTATCTAGAGCAGATGCTTGTTCTTCCCAGCAAGTTTCACTCCGATCCCTCCATTCTAACCGTTTCTTGAAATTTCCGGTCTCCCCCCCCCCCCAACTCCCCCCTGGCTACCGAATCCGGTCAAGACTTTAAACGGGACATTACAGATATATATTCTCTTCAGTTATGAAGTTTCATTAAAATCCGATCATCCGTTCGAAAGTTACACACTTCTCAGTTTCCCGGATTCCCCTGCCCTCCACCCCCCCCCCCCCCCCCAAAATGGTCGGATCAGAAAACTGATTATTCCTAATTTTGTTTGGTCGGGTCTCTGATATGCCTGCCAAGTTTCATGGTCCTAGCACAACTGGAAGTACCCTAACTCGAAAAAGTGTGACAAAATGCCCTAAATTTTCAAGTTTCCAGCGCCCCGCACTCCCCCCCATATGGTCGGATCGGGAAACTGATTATTTCCAGGTTAGTTTGGTCGGGTCCGTGATATTCCTGCCAAGTTTCATTGTCCTAGCTCATCTGGAAGTACCCTCACTCGAAAAAGTGTGACAAAATGCCCTAAATTTTCAAGTTTCCAGCGCCCCAACTCCCCCGCATATGGTCGGATCGGAAAAGTTATTATTTCCAGGTTACTTTGGTCAGGTCCCTGGTATTCCTGCCAAGTTTCATTGTCCTAGCTCATCTGGAAGTACCCTAACTCGAAAAAGTGTGACAAAATGCCCTAAATTTTCAAGTTTCGAGCGCCCCCACTCCCCCGCATATGGTCGGATCGGGAAACTGATTATTTCCAGGTTCGTTTGGTCGGGTCCCTGATATTCATGCCAAGTTTCATTGTCCTAGCTCATCTAGAAGTACCCTAACTCAGAAAAAAGTGACAAAATGCCCTAAATTTGCAAGTTTCCAGCGCCCCGCACTCCCCCCCATATGGTCGGATCGGGAAACTGATTATTTCCAGGTTAGTTTGGTCGGGTCCCTGATATGCCTGCCAAGTTTCATTGTCCTAGCACATCTGGAAGTACCCTAACTCGGATATGTGGGACAAAAAAACTCGGACCGACCGACAGACCGACAGACCGACAGACGGAATTGTGATCGGTATATGGCACTTGAGCCAGAGGCTGCAAGTGCCATAAAAATAGCAATGCTTTGTGATGGGCGGCCGAAAAAAACTAATTCATTACAGAATGGGGATTCCACTTACCAAAACTGACAACTTGACTCCTCCTATCATCCCTCCGAAGTTCCAACCCCGGTCCCGGGCTGCAACTTAACCCCTCGGTTGGATAGGAATATTTATTTGCTTCCATATTATTGTTCTTATCCCTTTCTTTATTTAGTGTACTCCATCGATTTCTATTCATAAGTGGATAATAAAATATTCATCATTCGATATTTCTCACAGCTACCTCCTCTAAAAAATAAGCTTTGTGATGGGCGGCCGAAAAAACTAATCCATTACAGGATGGGGATTCCACTTACCACAACTGACAACTTGACTCCTCCTATCATCCCTCCGAAGTTCCAACCCCGGTCCCGGGCTGCAACTTAACCCCTCGGTTGGATAGGAATATTTATTTGCTTCCATATTATTGTTCTTATCCCTTTCTTTATTTAGTGTACTCCATCGATTTCTATTCATAAGTGGATAATAAAATATTCATCATTCGATATTTCTCACAGCTACCTCCTCTAAAAAATAAGCTTTGTGATGGGCGGCCGAAAAAACTAATCCATTACAGGATGGGGATTCCACTTACCACAACTGACAACTTGACTCCTCCTATCATCCCTCCGAAGTTCCAACCCCGGTCCCGGGCTGCAACTTGACGCTCGGTAGGGTGGGGGCGGACTGCGTGAATTACTCGTCGTTATAACCGTTGGCCTTTTATAGGATGGGAGGGGATCCCCAACCCTCTGAATGGGCGGGGGAGGGGTGACGCTGTAATAGTGAGGTAATCTGGATGTAGTGGACATGTCAAGGGGGGTGTCGTCCCCTCGTGGACTGCCCCTGGCTGGACTGTCTCTGCAAAGAAGAGCAAGGTTCAACCATTGTGAATGGTGGATTAATCCACCCCAATCCTCTTGCTCAATTTATTATTGTCGACACTTTCAAGTTCTTGCGGTATTCCTCTCCACTCTGGCGGCTTGTCTGATTTCTATCTTCGTCAAACTAAGAACTCGTTGGTCAGTGAAAGATATAGCGTTGTCGATCCATACAGGGCCGCCCAAAATCGGCTTCTCCTTATGATAAGATAAGATAATCTGTATTTGAAAGCCGTATGGCCATATACAGTAACAATCAACATACATAAATACAACCAGCATTCATTCACCACTACTATAATTTCTACGGCGCACTTGCTCTACCTCTTTCCTCAATCTTACTAAACTCTAAAGCCCTTCCAACAAAATTCCCTACTGCGATAATATACCTCGGTGACGTTGATTTCAAGATCCCAGGGAGAAAGCCATCATTCCCCTTTTCAAAGATACTTCCCCTCAAATGTGAGAGGCTACGACACCGCAAGAGAATGTGGCCAAGCCCATTCTCTGCGGTGCGGTGGTGCTACACTTTTCTTAATTTTAATATATGAAAATAATTTTCTACCGGACAAGTAGCTCGCCCGGAATCCGGAAATTTAGCATGAATTTTTTTTTAACATGCTATAGCAACTTTCTAACATACTAAAGATAAATATAAAGTGTATGCGATCAGTTTAGTTATCTCCAAACTCCCAACCTTCATTTACTGGTGCCAAAAAGGCAGGATGCATTCGACAACTGTCTTTTGAACAGTTTAATAAAATTTGTCGACCAATTTTTGGAAAAATCAAATGGCAATACCAGTCCCTACCCTACCCCTTTACACATACAGACGAAAGGTCATCACGGGTCGGGTTATGATACTCTTTGTTTCACCTATGGACGCCGGAGTGCTAGTGCTCCGGTCAGCAATGCGTAATGTTTCTCGGGTTTAATGAAGAACAAAGAAGGGGAGAATTTGAGAAGACCTGAATCAAGCTGAGTAGGTTTTTTGCGATTCTGATTTACCGGGGGGTGGAGCCTACCCGGTGCCTGTCCCAAACACAGAGTAACTATTGGTTCTGGTTCTTTTGATCGCCGTTCTTCGCGTCAAGAAAGTTCAAAACGATCCTATCGAATCTGAACTAATTGCACGCATGTTCAGTCTATGCCTCAACGTTCCAGTCGCCCTATTGCTCCCTGAGTCATCAAATGCCACATTCCCTTGGGCTTCATTGCCTCTGTGAAAGGTCGTGATAAAATAAGCTTCTTATTACAAATCTGACCTGATGTTGAAAGTCGTTTTCCCTTGCATAATCCGTGCAAAAATCAGCACTGCTTGAACTACCCATTTTTTCTGACTGCTTCGTTACTTTTACACTATAGATGTAACACCCAATAATTTAAGAAGCCACATGCGAAGCTCCACCCAGGCTCCACCCCCGGTAAATCAGAATCGCGAAAAAAACTACTCAGTTTGCTGACATCGAGGTTATGCCAGTTCTCAATTCTCCCCTTATTGTGTAGCGAGAGCAACCCTTTACTTCCTGATGTGCTAGGACGATGAGACTTGGTAGGCGTGTCAGGGACCCGAACAGAGCCTCGTTTTTGTTGCAATAGCGCTTCCGCATCGCTGCTGCAGCACTTCTTTGCTTTTGCACAATATGCGTTTTTGTATTCAATTTCTTCTTGGTTGAAGCGGCAGCGCTGCAGCATCTTGCAGGGAAGCACGGACTTGGTCGGTGAGCAAGTCCGTGATTCTTGAGAAGCGCTGCCGTCTTCCTTGGAAGCGCTGCAGTGCGAAAACGGATGTAGAAAGAATCAGTCCGGAATCGGCGGAGAAGTGGACCTGCAGCATGCAACAAAAACGAGGCTCAGATTGACTTGAGAATAGTCATTTCCTCGATCCGACCATCGTGGGAGGAGTGGAGGGATGGGGAATCCGGATCTGTTGGCATGGGCAGCTATTGTACGGGTGATTGGATTTAAATGAAACTTGATATTTAGGAAGATCTCGTGCCTCAGACGTCCCATTTCAATTCAGACCGGATCCGGTGACATTGGGAGGGAGTTGGAGGGGGAACCGGAAATCATTGGAAACGCTTAGAGTGGAGGGATCGGGACGAAACTTTGTGGGAAGAACAAGCACAAGTTCTAGATACGTCATTGACATAATAGGACGGGATTCGGGCACTTTGGGGGAGTACGGGGGGGGGGGGGGTCGGATACTTGTGTCTAATCAAAAACTATTTGCACCTAGCGACTGGCGTACATATACTTCGTTTTCTTGCCGGGCAAATGATTCATCCGGAATTCGGCCGAAACTGGAAATTGGGTTGAAGCTCAAAGTTGTTTCTGAAGTCGATTAGAGATTCGGTATCGGGGAAAGGAGACACGATAAATCAAATTTTGAACTTTGTTTATTTGACAGATAAGCTGGCAAAATTTGCCAGAACCCGGAAATTTGGATCGCACGGTTCTTCTCTCAAGTCTCAAGTCATTAGCTCTTTTGCTCTACATGCAGTTCGCCGGGAATGCTGCTAAAATACGAAGAATTTGGTCAAAGTAAAGGATCTTTCTGAAGTCGATTACAGATGAGACACTGGAGTAAACATGCTTGCTGAATCCATATCTGAACTTGATTTTCTCATCTGATTAGTTGTTTGGCCGTAAGTTGCCTAAAACTCCAAAACGGTAATATTTGGGTACATATTCAAGCGGTGGATAATGGATAAACAGCAAAATGTTAAAGAGGACTGGCGAAGACTAAAAAATCTACAAGATTCGAATGTCTGGATCAAGAAGTCCAATAAATATTAAATTTGTGGGATCCCATCGAAACCTTTCGTCTTGTTTTTATGGCACTTGCAGCCTCTGGCTCAAGTGCCATATACCGATCACAATTCCGTCTGTCGGTCTGTCGGTCGGTCCGAGTTTTTTGTCCCACATATCCGAGTTAGGGTACTTCCAGATGTGCTAGGACAATGAAACTTGGCAGGCATATCAGGGACCCGACCAAACTAACCTGGAAATAATCAGTTTCCCGATCCGACCATATGGGGGGGGAGTGCGGGGCGCTGGAAACTTGCAAATTTAGGGCATTTTGTCACTTTTTTCTGAGTTAGGGTACTTCTAGATGAGCTAGGACAATGAAACTTGGCAGGCATATCAGGGTCCCGACCAAACGAACCTGGAAATAATCAGTTTCCCGATCCGATCATATGCGGGGGAGTGGGGGCGCTCGAAACTTGAAAATTTAGGGCATTTTGTCACACTTTTTCGAGTTAGGGTACTTCCAGATAAGCTAGGACAATGAAACTTGGCAGGAATATCAGGAACCTGACCAAAGTAACCTGGAAATAATAAGTTTCCCGATCCGACCATATGCGGGGGAGTTGGGGCGCTGGAAACTTGAAAATTTAGGGCATTTTGTCACACTTTTTCGAGTGAGGGTACTTCCAGATGAGCTAGGACAATGAAACTTGGCAGGAATATCCCGGACCCGACCAAACTAGCCTGGAAATAATCAGTTTCCCGATCCGACCATATGGGGGGGAGTGCGGGGCGCTGGAAACTTGAAAATTTAGGGCATTTTGTCACACTTTTTCGAGTTAGGGTACTTCCAGTTGTGCTAGGACCATGAAACTTGGCAGGCATATCAGAGACCCGACCAAACAAAATTAGGAATAATCAGTTTTCTGATCCGACCATTTTGGGGGGGGGGGGGGGGGAGGGCAGGGGAATCCGGGAAACTGAGAAGTGTGTAACTTTCGAACGGATGATCGGATTGTAATGAAACTTCATAACTGAAGAGAATATATATCTGTAATGTCCCGTTTAAAGTCTTGACCGGATTCGGTAGCCAGGGGGGAGTTGGGGGGGGGGGGGGAGACCGGAAATTTCAAGAAACGGTTAGAATGGAGGGATCGGAGTGAAACTTGCTGGGAAGAACAAGCATCTGCTCTAGATAAGTCCTTTAGACCATTGTACTGGATCCGGACACTTATGGGGGGGGGGGGGTCCCGGAATTCCGGTGATGGTGGTTTTTTGGATTTTCACGATGAAACTTGGCAGGCATATCAGGGACCCAATCAAACTGACTTCAAAATAAAAATATTGTCGATCAGATAATGGTGGGGGAGTGGAGGGAGGGGAATCCGCAGGGGAATCCGGGAAATTGAGAAGTGTGTAACTTTCGAACGGATGATCGGATTGTAATGAAACTTCATAACTGAACAGAATATATATCTGTAATGTCCCGTTTAAAGTCTTGAACGGATTCAGTAGCCAGGGGGGAGTTGGGGGGGGGAGACCGGAAATTTCAAGAAACGGTTAGAATGGAGGGATCGGAGTGAAACTTGCTGGGAAGAACAAGCATCTGCTCTAGATAAGTCCTTTAGACCATTGTACTTGATCCGGACACTTATGGGGGGGGGGGGTCCCGGAATTCCGGTGATGGTGGTTTTGGGGATTTTCACGATGAAACTTGGCAGGCATATCAGGGACCCAATCAAACTGACTTCAAAATAAAAATTTTGTCGATCAGATAATGGTGGGGGGAGTGGAGGGAGGGGAATCCGAAATTTTCAGTCATGCGTAATTTTGGAATGGGTGATCGGATTCGAGTGAAATTTAAGAATTCAACAGAGGACATTTCTCCGATGATTTTTTTCATATCCGGACCGGATCCGGCAACTATTGGGGGGGGGGGGGGCGGAAAATACGTGCCCCGTTTAGAATGGAGGGATCGGGATGGAACTTTGTAGGAAGAACAAACAGATGCTCTACGTAAGTCATTTGCTGAATCGGATTGGCTACGTGCACCGCGGGGGAGCTGGGTGGGGTGGGGGGGGGGGGGGGGGTGGACCGGAAATCTCGAGAAACGGTTAGAATGATGGTATCGGAGTGAAACTTGCTGGGAAGAACAAACATCTGGTCCATGTAAATCTTTTACATAATTTGACTGGATCCGGACACTTGAGGGGGGGGGAGGAGGGGTATCCCGGAATTCCGTTTTTTGGGGGATTTTCACGACGAAACTTGGAAGGCATGTCAGGGACCCGGTCAAACTGACTTGGAATAAAAAAAAAATCCTCGATATGATAATCTTGGGGGGGGGGAGTTGAGGGAGGGGAATCCGGAATATTGAGTCATGCGTAACTTTGGAACGGGTGATCGGATTCGAGTGAAATTTAATAATTAAACAGAGGACATTTTTCTCTTGTGACCTTTTTCATTTCCGGACCGAATCCGGCAATTATCGGGGGGAGGGCGGAAAATACTTGACCCGCTTAGACTGGTGTGATCTGGATCGAACTTCGTGGGAATGACAAACAGATGCTCTGGATTAATCATTTACAGAACAGGATTGGCTCCGGTTATTGTGGGTGGAGTTGGAGGAGGGGGAGGGGGGTCTGGGATTCCGGTGATCGCGCGTTAAGGTACTTCCAGATGTGCTAGGACGATGAAACTTCGCTGGAATATTGGAGACTCAACAACATTTGCTTAGAAATTGCTACTTCCCAAATCCGATTATTCCTTAAAGTACCAATCTTGACCGCAAAGTAAAAAAAATACTTTTAAGCAATATATGCATTTTCGTGATGCCCATCAGCCCATTAGCAGTTTTGCCTCAAGGGTTTTGCTTACAAATGAAGTTCCAGCTCCCTTATAGCGCGCATCTCAACCGCAAAGTCGAAACTTACTTTTGATCAATCAAATCATCTTGACACATGCAAGTGCCATATGAGCTTACAGCTCTTGTTGACTAGGTCAAGTGTAGTGGGTCAATAAAATGCACTGACTGTGGGGATAGAACCAGATAGAACATTATCTACAATAGCGTATCCTTTAATCATCGTGACTTTTATTTGGCGTGAATCATTCCCTGACCATTCCCAATTATTCCAGGATTACACTTTGATCAGATCGAAACCCGTCACTTTCAAATCCTTCAAATATTTTCTACATTTAGGCAGCGTACTTACTCTTACTTTTTCTCTTACTCTGCCTATGCCTTGTTCCGACGGGTAACAAAAAAAAGTATTGTTACAATAATTAGCGAGAAGGTAACCTACATTTTATGTGTGAGTGTAGAGAGCTAAATGATTTAAGATCTGAGATATTTGGTGGAAGAGTGTTTGGTAGAGAATGGATGTCTAAAACATTAAAAGGTAAACAATTTTGTGACGTGAGGCTGTTGGGGAAATTCCTCCGGATCGGTTTGCGCCACCGCGATTTGTTTATCCAGTAGTTGTTTTCTTTGTATTCATGTGTTGTTAGTAGTGTGAGTTTATTCACGCCAATGTAAACCTTATACGTTTTTGCCATGGCCTTCGGGCTTTCGTGTAAATATATTATATATTCTATTGAGATGACATATACTTCATAAGGCGGGATGCAAACCTTCTGTTTACTGAGGCATCTTATGAACCAACCTTCTTTTTTTCTAGTTCAAATACCAATAAAACCCATCTTAACATTTCCGTCGGCTATGCCGATTCAAAAGTCACCCAACCTGCATCAGCTTACCATTTCCGGCTCTAGGTGGCACCAGACACCTTACAGAGGTCCCGGAATATTTAGACACCGAGGTCGCTAATAAGAGACACCCCCCACTGCGCAGTGAATGGCCGAGTTGACAGGATGACAACTTTCAGTTAAATTTAAAGATCCCTCAGCAAGGAACCTTGTCACCCTAAAGTATGCTAGGAATGCGGGGTATTGCAAACTGGTGGAAAGTAACTGATCTCGGCGTTAATTTCCTTGGTTCTCAACGGAATTTTCGGACAAAGTCACACTTGTTGTGAGCATCTGTGGAATCCTGAGGAATTCGAGATGTAGCCAGAAAAATCGGCTAACATGCCAGTTGAATTCCACAAAATAAGTATAGGGGAATTTAAAACTTTTGTCAGAGGTTTTGCCAGGAAAAGGAAGGTAGGATATTAAATTTAGATTGTACTGTTTACTTTTACCACAGTGAGCTGCTACTGCTGCATTGTGTGTGCCTCTCTAGGTTAATATATTATACTCCGTTCTATTCATCAAGTTTAATGGTGTGCAACCGGAAAATGGTATCTAAATTTTAACGGAATTGCTGAATTTTGTGTGAAAACCTTGGAGGATTTGAAGGAGAACTCGCAGTGTTTACTGTTTGTGTCCCAATATTCCAAAAGAGTTGAATCCATTAAAACGGGGGGGGGGGTGCCTTTCGGGGGGGGGGGGGGGGGTGCCTGCGGGTCGGACAAAAAAGTACAAAAAAGACATAGGTCAGAGGAAAAAGACTATAAAAATGATTATATTTGTATGTTTCGGGGGGGGGGGGGTCTTTAACGTGTTTCCTCCGGCCGTATTCTCATCACTCAAGTAACAAAACAAAATATAGACGTTCTTCAAAGTCAGCCGTTTGTTCTTTAAATTCAGGCTACAGACATTTTCAGAACTAATAAAAAAAAAAATGTAATAAATCTTCGAATTGGCATGTTGATGAACTGACGCATAGTGCTAGACCGAACAAATTCTGTCATTAAAGATAAGAATCTTTACATAGCAAATAGAAAAGGCCGCCCTGGAGTGACTGAATGACAAGAGACGAAAATGAAAAAAATATCCTCTACCTCTTTCTATTGTTTTATTTCTTATCTCAATGTCAATAGAGACGACTCGTAAAGACTCAGTCAGGAAAGCTGTAACAGCCGCTAGAAGAACAGCCGCCAGCCGCTAGCGGCTAGAACAGCCGCTAGCTGCAAACATTACCTTGTTGCCGGAGTCACAAATCAGAATCTCAAGTCACAAATCAAATCAGAATCATCAGATTAGAGTGGTTTTAGAAGGACAGGAAATCCAGTGTTGGCAGAGTAATGTTAATAGTTCTATAACATTAAGTCATGATCAAGTGGTTAAACGTTGTTTTGAAGAGGAAGTGTATTTTAAGTTTAATCTACCCGGGAAAGTTTTGAGTCGTTGGATCCAACTAAGGGCAAACTGCCTTCCAACTCAGAGCAGGCAGAAGGTTTTTGAGAGAGGTAGTGTGGTTCCTAATGGGAGGTATGCTTGCCCACTTTGTGAGAAGGAGGAAGAAAATTTGGACCATTTCCTCCGTAGATGCCCGAAGCTTTCTGATTAAGAGAAATTTATCTAGATGGTGTAATTTTGTCACTTCCCAAAATTTTGAGTAATACTAACCCTACTGTTATTACTCGAGTGGGCGTGTATATCGATAAATGTTTAGAATTAAGAAGGAGTCTGATTGTTTAAGTTATATTCTTGTTTTTGTTTTTTTGTGTATATGGCCCTTGGGCTTTTGAAATACGCTGATCTATCTATCTATCTATGCAATGAATTCCTTTGTTCTAATGTTTTTCTCTGTATATATCCATGAGTTCCAAAGCTAAGATTACCGCCCAACGTTGCACCGTGGTTACACCGTAGGTGCAAAAAATATTTAGGGCTAAAAAACTTTAAGTTAGAAACCTAATTCACCAAACAAAGGAAGCACCGCAAAATTCCACCGGTAACTGACCTTGGGCGTTAATGGGATAGTAAATGTTTCTGGCAGCTTTCTCTATTCGTTAGCCTGATGCCAGCCGGAAAGGTGTGTGTGTGTGTGTGTGGGGGGGGGGGGGGTAAAGCAACTTACTCTGCTATGTGCAAGTATTTTCTGGCAGATGTAGGATTGTCCGTCTGCCAGTCGGCTTTTCTTTTCTCCTTCTTCGTCTTTGTGTGGGATTCCTTCGATGGAGAGTTATGAGATACTGGGATTCTGGAATGCTGGTCATCTGTAAGAGCGAAATGCAATTAGCAAAACTGGGGGGGGGGGGTCGCAAATTAATCTTAATTCCTCTGTCCCTCTCCCAAGAAAAAAAAATCCAGTTCCGGTACCAAGATTAACATTTCTACCAGGGACAACTAACTGGACTGATTTTTTTTTGTCCTCGCTTATGGTGGATGCCACGAAGAGCCATGGAGCTTGATCGTGAAACAAATAAAGGTACAAGTATTACCGATCATTAGCAGCAAAGACGTGGATATGTACACAAAGAACAAGACCAAAGGTTTCGATGGGACCCGAAAAATTCCATATCTGATCCAGACAATTGGATCTTGTATAGATATCCGGTCTTCGCCAGACTCCTTGGAATTTTTTACTATTAAAATTTAGAAAGAGATTAAGGCCAAGAGATTAAAAACCATGTTCAGATATGCATTCAGCGTGTGTTTACCCCTATACGTCATCTATGCTTTGACAAAATTGATCGAAACTTCCAGCTGCTTCTGCCGAATTTTCGGTTTGAATGAACCTCCCTCCCTCACCCTCAAATATAGCGCTACAGAGCCCATCTTCGAACTTGACCTGTACTTTGACCCAAAGAGTCCTCGTGCCAAATTTGAACAAAATATCTCAACCCCTTCGAGAGTTATCGTGCTAACAGACGGACAGGCGAACAAATTTTACGAAGTCATAGGTATCCCTCCACTTACGTTTTGGGATCCCAAAAACATAGACTAAGGACCTCGCTAAGGGCAGGAAAAGAAGTGTAGGAAGCTCATATGTAACTCGCAGGGGGTGGGGGGGTGGGTAGGATTAAATCTGGCTATTCATAACAGACTAAGCAAGGGCGAACCTCAGCAATATGGATGTTGCTCACCCATGGGTCGGTATAATTTTCTGTTTTCTGATGAGATTCGTTTGTGTCTGTTTAAAGGTTATTGTTATCTTGTATTTTCTTGTCGTTGTTTGCTTCTTTCTTCCCATACTCCATATATTATGTTGCTGATGGGTAATAAAATATTTCATTCACTCATTCATTAAACTCCTTTTTAACTGCATAGAACTCCACATAACAGATGCTATTTTGAAGCTGTTAACTGGACCAGTCAGCTGAAAATAGTATCCTCTGATAGTTGCGCCGTTATTGGCAAGGATCTAACTTACTTACTTAGCTTACTTACCACTAACTATCCCGAAGAAGAGTACTGCCAAGATAGGCTGAACATTCCCATACAAAAAATTCAGTTCAACACACTAAAGAACATACCCGACATAATCACCTCTACTTTTGCAGACCTATGAACAACTTTAATCTATAGACCCGTTCACCAACTTTCGAAGGGCAAGCCCCTCGCCACTACGACAATCAACTGGTAAAAAATTTTAGTGGCAAGACAGGCCTTCCGAGACACCAGCATTTCGTATGTTTTTGAGACGGCTTCCGAAAATATAATTTTGGGATTTCATCGTCAAGTTAAGCGAGCTGCTTCCGCCGGTCCCCTTTGTAATTCCTCCAATAAATTTGGGTAAAACCGCGAGACTTGAGACGGTCCGACCCGCCAGGTAGCACAAAAAGTGTTGAGATTTTAGAGTACTTCCGCGAATTATCTGTGAAATCAGCAATGGCTGAAGTACATATACGATGGTTTTTATAATGATTTGTGGCATTTGTACCTTGTTTTCTCTTCGTCGTAACTTTTCTCGTCATGTGTTATTTAAAGTGTGAGCCTCACTTTAACTGGTGTCAATCGCGCAGTTTTGTTCTGGTCCAGGCGATCAGTGTAGTTTTAGACCTTAATACCTGAAGTTCAAGAGTAAACTTCTCTGTTTTCTACACACTTTCTAAAAAATATTGCCCAGTCCCTGACTAAAGTCGATACATCCTGCCCTGGTTAGAAGAACGCGAATCAATGTTAGTTGTATTCCATCGGTCTAGGCCTACAATAGTGTGCCGTACCAAACCTCACCACTTTTCCTACTTTTTCTTCGACTTTTCGACACATGTTTCGTCACCTGTAGACGTCAAAATACCAAAGAAAAGCCCACCATTCCCAACATGACCTGAGATGAGAGATCATCTCATCGCCATCATTTCATTCGGATGGATACGAGATTTTCGAGTGTTGATTTATTTTTAGTTGGGTTGTTGCCTAGGGGTTACTACTCTCCGACACTTGCTGTACACCCTATCCCGGCCGGCACGGATCCACTACCAGCCGAAACCAGCGGTGCGGCGCCGATTCCGCCGATAAATTAGGCGATTCGTCTTTACACATACTGATTTTAATATTGTAACACGTGGCAACCGGTGCCAGCACTGACCTGGTACACAAAAAGCGAGAGTGGGTAACCAATGGGTTGTTGTGCCCGGGAACCGAGTAAGTACAGGATTTTTCAATTATTTTATTTTTTTCTTCTTTCCCTCCCGATTTCTTTATTACAAGGGATTATATATCTTAACTTTTCAATGCGTTAATCAGTTTATGGAAGGCGATGTGGTTATATCTGTGCTTTTCCGAATATACCCCATATCTAATCTATGGTCCTGCCGAGTACTGGTTTAAACTCTAATATCGAATTGGCTGTGGGTGATCTACACCAGTGGTTCCCAACCTTTTCCGTACCGCGTACCCCTAATCAAGGTTTGAAAAGATTGCGTACCCCCTTTTTCAGAACGTGAAAAAGACGATAGTTATTATCGTAAATGATAAGGCCTACACGTGTAAAAATATATACAAAACCAATGAGGCAATCACGAGAGGCTGCTTTGTGGCAAAAATTTTGTCAAATCTCGGCTCGACGTTGTTAGCGGCATATTTTTTTTACAGCCAGCCTGTTTCTGTGTTTGGTTTTGATGTTCTCCATGCTTTCATCAAGCTGCATAGCAAACTTTTTCGTTATCTTCATTCGCAACCTGAATGACAATATCACTTGCAATGTCTTCGATTCTTCTTGAAACAATATTGTTTGACACAGGAACAGATTTTACGGCAGTAGGCTAGCTGTTTTTGAATCAATATTATTTCACTGACTTTCACTAGGGCTTGTAATCAGAGGTAACTTGTAATTCACTAGGGCTTGTAATCACGCACGGGTTGGCAATACCCATCCCCCAAAAAGGTCGGCCAGACGATTAAAAAGAAAAGAGTCGGCGCGAAGCGCAGCGATTTTTCGTAAAAGCAGTTACTTAAAAAAAAGCAGTCGGTAAAAATTATCTGTCGGCCAGTAAAAACTTTGCCCCTTGAGATACATTTTGGCCGGTAATGCCTCTGCTGGTAATATTAGGCTTTCGGCAATCAAAAATGAATAAGTGATTTTGAAGCTACAGACTAAATCAATTTTGGTTCCTTCGCGTACCACTTGCAAGGGTCTCGCGTACCCCTTGGGGTACGCGTACCACAGGTTGTGAACCACTGATCAAGACAACTGTCCGAAACGGCGTACGCGCGTCTGTCGCCCTCTCATGGGCTTATTCGTCTGTTTGACTCGTGAGTAGACTTTGTTTGAATGTGTTGTGTTTTCCATAATTATGTCTTCATATCTGTGTACTCCACTGTTTTCGTCTTGTACGAGTTGTGGGTTAAAACTAAATTATTATTATTATTACTGCAAATGCGGGTTTGCTTCCGAATTTTGCTCTTCCCTTTCCTCCGCAGACAATTCTCTCATTACTGTCCAAAGTTTTTTTTGTTTATGTTGATCCAGGCCACGGAAGGGTTCTGCATTGCTATTCAATTTGAGCATAGCAAATATTTAACTAGGCTCCCTACCAATGCCAAAACGCAAGGACGCACAACACCTATTGTTCAAACACGTATCCACACGAATCTGGGGTGCATACAGATCCAACTGGTGAACATTTTGAAGTTTTCTTTTTTATGACAATCTCCTTTTAAAAATTTTGCTCTGAACAGCTAAACAACTTTATTCAATTAAGAATATATATGCGGAGGGAGGATTACGAAGAAGGAGTTGGTTAGATGTTAATAAATTGAAGGAGGGATTAACCTATATTATTTTTTGCTTTAGCTGTACACGTACTGTCACACCCACACATATCTGGGGTGCTTACAGATCCAACTGGTGAACATTTTGAAGTTTTCTTTTTTACGACAATCTCCTTTTTAAAATTCTACTTTGAACAGCTAAAAAAAGTTATTCGATTAAAAATTATTTAAGAGCGGGGTAGGATGAAACAGTGAGGGATAAGGGGTTAGTTAGATGATAATAAATTGAAGCAAGATGATATTTAGGGATGTTCAAATTAATCTATGCAAGAGAGATTGTACCAACGAATCAAGACATGGTGCTACTCCCACCCATCCGTGTCTAATCTAAGCCGGGGAGTACTTCTCCACGAATCCAGAGACAATCATACCCCCACACAAAATTGTGATTTGAATTACGATTTAAAACAGTACACTTTCATGTAGGGGAGTAAATTATTTCATCCATAATCTTCATTGGCTAAAATACTGTCTGAAAGTTATTTTTTATGGGTTGAATAAATTTATATGATAGGTATGAATATATTTATATGACATTATAAATATAACAGTAATCTCTCTGTACAGTCACTTATGGAAGTGTTGCATATTGAGGCGTATGACGATGGAGACGCAGGGTAGTTAATTATTCACTGCTAGAAGTTTCATAACAGATAACACAAGGATGCTCGGTTTCAACAGACGTATACTGTGATTCTGAAAATTGTATGCATTAAATGAATGCTGTCACCCGTTACGGGCAGTGCTCACTTAGGGTGTAGTTAGTTTACAGTGTATGATTTGCTTTTTGTTAATAAACAAACTGAACTGAACTGAACTGAACTGAACTGAAATGCTTATGCATAACAAGCATGGCGAGGAAGAGCCGGAAAGCCGCCGAGAAAGCATCTGCTGACTTTTCCGACATCATGATGACTAACAGAAAATCAGATGATGCTTTTTTACGTTTTTCGGCTCTTCCTGGCAATGCTTGTTTACACAACATTCAATGCCTAACGTTTCCAAAATCACAACAGATTACGTTAAGTAACTTCTGACAGTGTTTCCTCCATAATCTCCCAAGATTACACATGACCCAAAATCGGGTACCCCCTATTTTGCCAATGCTGGTCGTGGCCACCTTCTCCCACGTTATGCATCGGAAAAGCCAAATAACCAAAAAGACAGCGATCCTGGAATGACCTGGCTCTGATTTTCGAAACAGCATTATTTATTGAAACCATGTACCTTAGCCCCCAGCCAAATTGGGATGTTTCCTCGTACATTAGAGTTATGTAACTTTTAATTATGTAACATTATTTTGGTATTAATCCCTATGTAACGGGTCATGGAGCATGGTACTGAGTCTTTCCACTTCAGTCTTTCCACTTTACTCTTTCCACTTAAGTCTTTCCACTTTAGCCTTTCCACTTTAGTCCGTCCACTTTAGTCTTTCCACTATAGTCTTTCCACTTTAGTCTATCCACTTAGTCTTTACACTTCAGTCTTTCTACTTTAGTCTGTCCACTTTAGTCTTTCAACTTTAGTAATTTCCACTATCGTCTGTCCACTTTAGTCTTTCCATTTTAGTCCTTCCACTTTAGTCTGTCCACTTTAGTCTTTGCACTATAGTCTGTCCACTTTAGTCTTTCCACTATAGTCTGTCCACTGAGTCTTTCCACTTCAGTCTTTCCACTTTACTCTTTCCACTTAAGTCTTTCCACTTTAGCCTTTCCACTTTAGTCTTTCCACTTTAGTCTGTCCCCTTAGTCTTTACACTTCAGTCTTTCCACTATAGTCTGTCTTCTTTAGGGGTCGACACTTATTTTGTTCGTATATTTTTTGCATTTAACCCCTATGTAACGGGCCATGAAACTTTGAAGGGGTCGAAACTAATTTTGTTTGTATAAAGCTAAATAATCAAAAAGACAGGGAACCTGGCTCTGATTTTCGAAGCAGCATTATTTATTGAAACCATGTTCCTTAGCCCCCAGCCAAATTGGGATGTTTCCACGTACAGAGTTATAAAACTTTTATCATGTAACATTGTTTTGGTACTAACCCCTATGTAACGGGCCATGAAACTTTGTAGGGGGCGAAACTTATTTTGTTTGTAAAAAGCTAAATAATCAAAAAGACAGCGATCCTGGAATGACCTGGCTCTGGTTTTCGAAATAGCATTATTTACTGAAACCATGTACCTTAGCCCCCAGCCAAATTGGGATGTTTCCTCGTACATTAGAGTTATGTAACTTTGAATTATGTAACATTATTTTGGAATTAATCCCTATGTAACGGGCCATGGAGCATGGTAGAGGTCGGAACTTATTTTGTTCGTATATTGTTTGCATTTGATAAACTGAACTGAACTGAACTTCGCCCCAAAATCGGGTACCCCCTATTTTGCCAATGCTGGTCGTCACCACCTCCTCCCACGTTATGCATCTGAAAAGCTAAATATCAAAAAGACAGGGAACCTGGCTCTGATTTTCGAAGCAGCATTATTTACTGAAACCATGTACCTTAGCCCCCAGCCAAACCGGACATGTTTCCTCGTACAGAGTTATGTAACTTTGAATTATGTAACATTTGGTATTAACCCCGATGTAACGGGCCATGAAACTTTGTAGGGGTCGAAACTTATTTTGTTCATATATTTTTTGCATTTAATAAAACTGAACTGAACTCGATTTGGACTAATAGGCGTGCCCTCTCGGATTCAAAATTCGAGTGATGACCTATGTAAAAAGACCATTAACTTTAAATACACTGAAATATTTTGAATCATCTGATGTATTTTGTATTTTTCCATCCGGGACTCTTGATTCAGAGTGTGCACTGATTATTTACATTTGAATTTAAACCAAGGCCTTTGTTTCCACGGCTAAAGATGTGACATCGGGGAAGTTTCACGCTTACGACCCTCTGCCAAGGCCGTATGCAGGGGGGGTGTAGGGGTTTGACCCCCCCCCCCCCCCCCCGAAACATACAAAAACAACCGTTTTTCTAGGCTTTTCCCTCTGATCTACAGTAGGGGTATGCTTATGTGAACAGTTACTTTAATGTGAACAGTGCAGTTTTGGGCTAAATGGTGAAATGAAGATCCAAAATACCTAAACAGGTGTTTTCAGATGCCGCTAATTACCTACTTTGACTAAGTGCTAGTTAGCTTTAGGCACAGCAAGTGCATGAAAATGGCTAAGTCCACTGTCAACAAACGTTCACATAAGCATACCTCTACGGTATGTCTTTTGTGTACTTATTTGTCCGATCCGCAGGCACCCCCCCTCCCGAAAGGCGAAACCAGCCCCCCCCCCCCCTCCCCCCGAGATAAATTCCTAGATACGGGCCTGCCCTCTGCGTACCTTCTTTCTTATTGATGCTGGTTAGCTTGTTCATGTTGTTTGTTAGTTTTTTTTGTTTTTTTTTCGTTATTTATCGTTGTTTTTTTTCACTCCGTTTGTGTTTTACACTTTACGGGTAATAAAGTTCATTCAGTTATTAATGAATCAATTCATTTGAAATGAGCGTCGCCTAACGTTGATAAGCGCCAAAGAATATTATGGAAATCAAACCTAGCACAAATGCATGCACAGTACAGAGCGCAAGCAGTAATAAAATAACGAACACACTGAAGCCACTAACTGTTATTCTTTTGAATTTTGTGTCCTTTGTTGATCAGTTTATTCTGCACCCTCTCCCCGCCATGTTACGACGGCCGGCGTTTTGCATACTTTCATGGCCATTCGAAAAAGCCCAAACGAAGAAAAAGTTACCTAAAAGGGAATAACAAATCGCACCAAAAGATTTTGATTTAATTCTTTGTGTCAAAAGAAAGCTGAAATACTTGGCTCTTAATTGATATCAAGTCCTTAATTTGTCATTCCCATTTGATCGTTAAAGGACACGTTGTATTCATGGTAGTAATTCATTCTACTTCAGTAGTATTTCCATCCATTCTCGTTCCCAAGATTCTACACTTCATAAGTGTACCTTATCTCCTCTATTAACATTACACTGATTATCACGATTGCCACGTTTGTTCTCTTTACGCGACGGATCAGGGTCCCGATCATTGTTTCCGAGAAGCATACTGGTCCGAAGACAGGTTCTGCAAATTTTTGCCAAGTTTGTAATCCAAGGCAAGGGACATGAAGACACTAAAAACAGCCAAAGCCTTGTGTAACTTTCTGTGAGTATAGCATAGTTTAAAAGTACTCAACTATCAAAACATCTCGGATGAAACACTATATTTAGTGAGAAGTGTTCTTTAAAGTTTAACCGAAAACGGCTGGGATCTAGTTACCCATCACTTATTCACTTAAATTGGCTTGAAGATCCTCTGAAAATGCGTTACTTCGTTGTTCCGCTATTCACGAATAATCGACTTTCAAATAGTGGAATTTCCGTGTGATTTGTGGTACCTCTATGCGCTTATACTTTTGCTGTATGCCTTGCGAGTAAGATTTATGATTTTTTTTTATTCAGGCACGAAGCAATCTTCACCAGTCTCACTACTGACAATTGAAAAGCCGCGTTTGTGTTGAGATTAAAATGTCCCGCGTCATAGTAGAATTTTGGTTGTTATTCTGAACATCATAACTAGAGTAGATAGTGGAAAACAAGAAAATCCCTTTGAAGAATCGAAACAGTTCAGTGTATTCAATTGAATGACAAAAAAATAAGTTGGCTTTTCAGTTAAACTTTAAGGGGCTAAAACACACCAAGGTGGTCTAAAATTCAGAAAAGTATAAAGCCTCTACAGTACCAACGTAATTATCATTACATATTCTAAGCCCCAGGCGCGGACACGTCAAGTTTTCTGAGAAAACTTAAATCATAACTGACATGGCTCGTCTTTAAAATTCCAGCCACTGGAGCTGCATTCCACAGGTTGATAGAACGCCAGAACATTCGAATGGTCTCCAAAAAGTTTTTGGAATTCCAGCGTCTCGACGGACACATTCCGTCCCCCTGGACAGAGATGTAATTTTCTCTATCTCCAGTTGCCTAACCCATCGTACGGCATAGAAACCAAGAATATTAACTTAGCCGAAACGCAAGAAAAAATAAGGGAATGGGCCCTACACTGTAAAAAGTATCTCCGAGTAAGGATTAAAGTTAACTGCAGTATTTGCTACTGGGATTATTCTTAGCTCCACGGAGGTAAGTTTAATACGAAATAGAGATAAGATGAATCCCAGCAGCAAATACTGCAGTTAACTTTAATCCTTTCTCGGAGATACTTTTTACAGTGTATGGTGTATCGACCTGAGTAGAATAGCAAGAAAGGGGTTCGAAAGATGGCCTTGAAGACAGATCAGAATTAAAGTAGATCTGAAGCTCGAATATATTTTATTTTATTTATTTATTTTTGGGGGGAGGAGTAACTGCGAATATGGTCAACCATAGGAGGCAGTAGTTCAAATGCTTTTAATAAGAATCAAAATAGTTCCATGAACACGATATTTGTTTTTGTTTCTTAAGAAAAAAATATTACTGAGCGGCTTACAAATGTTACAACTTATTACTCTTTCAGATTGGCCAATGATCAGCGAAGCACAACTTAGAATTGTAGCCTGTATTTTCTCTCGACTGGTGGATTCGTAAAATTTTAGTTCTACATTTCTGAAAAGAACTATTAACATCAATTGCAAATTGTAAGAAGACAAGTAAACAATCCGAAAACAGCACACAGGAGGTCGACGGAATAAATAACAAAGACACCAGTAACTACTGGCCTCAGTTTGACAAGCGCACACCGACGTCGAAAATGGTAATGGTTACCCATTTGAGTAATTAGACAGTAAAGTCATTACACTCACGCCAGATTCAGACATTCTGGCCACTGTAAATTCGCTGAGGCCAACTTGTAAAATGTAGGCGATGGCTCCTTCAAAGAAAAACTTTCTGATAGCGATGTCTATCTGAAGATGCATTTCTAATATATTCAGGACTCCACCCCAACTCAAATTTAACAGAGCGAATAAAAAAATCAGATACAACTTGGCGCTAGAAAATAGAAATCCAACTACGCGTATTTAAAGAAAAATTTACCCATTAATAGATCTATTCATGGAAAGTTCAAATCTACCTTGACGTAAGAAATTGAAATCCACTCACAAGGAAAGCTTTACTAACGTCTAACGATAACGATAACTAACTAACTAACGATACTAACGTCTATTTAAAGAGTTTTTTATGGCATTTGCCTTCCGGCCAAGTGACATCCACTGATCACTTTTCCGTCGGTCAGTCCGGTGATCGCGAGTTAGGGTACTTCCAGATGGGCTAGGACGATGAAACTTGACAGGCGTATTAGGGACCCGACCAAACTAACTTGGAAATAGTCACTTCCCCGACCCGACAACCGTGGGGGGAGTGGAGGGAGGGGAATCCGGAATACTGACATATGTATAACCTTTGAACGGGGAATCGGATCTTAATTAAAGATATTTGGAAAGATCTCGTGTCTCAGATCATATACTTCAAGTCCGAAACGGATCTGGTGACTTTGGGGGGATTTGGAGGGGGAGCCGGAAATCGTGTGACATGTTCAGAGTGGACGGATCGGGATGAAACTTGGTGGGAAGAACAAGCACAAGCCCTAGATACATAGTTGACAAGACCGGACCGGATCCGGGAACTGTGGGGGGAGTGGAGGGAGGGTTCCGAAATTCCGGTGATCCCGAGTTAAAATGCTTCCACATGCGCTACGACGATGCAACTTGGCAGGCATGTCAGGGACTTGACCACTTTAACGTAAGGTCAGTCGTTTCTCCGATGTGACCATCGTAGGGGTAGTGGAGGAAGGGGGAATCCGGAATCTTCAGATATGTCCAACTTTTGAACAAGTGATCGGATCTTATTGGAACTTGATATTCGGATAGATTTTATGTCTCAGGTGTCCCATTTCAAGTGCGGCCAGGATCCGATGAATGTGGGGGGAGTCGGGGGGGGGAGGGGAGGCCCGGAAAATTTGTGACATTCTTAGTGTGTAGCTATTGGGATGACACTTGGTGGGAAGAACAAGCATAAGCCCTAGATACATCAGTGGACAGAACCGGGCCGGATTCGGACACTCAGGGGGAGGTGGAGGGATCGCGACTTAAGGTACTTTCAGATGTGCTAGGACGATGAAACTTGGCTTGAACATTAGAGGCTTGACAAGATTGGCTTAGAAATTGTCATTTCCCAGATCCGACCATATCTTAAAATACTCATCTTAACCACCAGGTACAAACAAATACTTTTAAGCACATATACATTTTCATGATCCCCACGAGCCCATGATAATTTTTGCCTCAAGGGCTTTGCTTGGAAATGAGCTTCTAGCACCCTTAATCTTAACCGAAAAGTAAAAAAAAATACTTTGACCAAACCATACTTATTTATTTATTATTACATTTGGCGTTAAGCTTCTAGCTTGTATATATATTCATGATTCTAAAGGACCCAGGATCATACCAACGGAAACGCGATTGCTATGGCCCTTCAACCGAAGGATGCAAGTGCCATAAAAACGGGACAAAACCAAAGCATTGCTTCGCAACACAACTACACAACCACACACAGCGATCGTATGGGAATGACACAAACAGTCATTATAAAACTAACCGGAATCACTGAACCAAAGGAAACGACTCTTACATGAAAATCGAATTCAGATGAGACGCTTCATTTCCTTTTACGGTATCTTTCGAATCACGTAAGGGGTCCGCATCTCTAAACTAATACTGTTCGAACCGGAAGTTGGCGACTTTTTGCGAGAAGAATCAAATAAAAACAAAATCTTTTAGTCGGAAAATTTCGGAAACGGATTTTTGTTAATCCAACATTTTCACAAGACAATGCTGTTCAAATCGTCGATTGTCTCGACAATAATAAAACTTTTGTCACAAACTTAAAGCAAAATGCTACCGCGTTATGGACAGGACACAGACAAAACTGAATAGCAAATGCTTCGTGTGTTGTTGTTTTTTTCATTTTGGTTTGCGGCAGTTGAGTTTAATTCCCACATAATTACGTTTCTAAGCATTTAAATAGTCACTCAAAGAATTGGCTCTCTAAACTAATCTGGTGTTTCCAAATGCCTGTGTCGGTGGTCGCTGCTGACCGGATCAATGTCAAAAGAGCAAAAGAGAACCAACAAGAAGAACAGGTACTTGGCAAATTTGTTCATAGATTATTCTGCAACGAAACATTTTGAAAAAAAAACACCAATTTTTCCCTTCTCACAATCACCTGAAAAGGAGGACGTATTTCAAAACAAATAAAAACTTGTAACTAATGCATACTCTGTATGTTTATTTATTCATATATATATATATATTCTTTGGTTTAGTTTGTTTTTGGAGACAGGATTCTGGAGTGTATAGTTGTTGTTTTTTTTTGGGTATAGTTGACCAGGAAATGAGTAAGTGAATAATTTATTTTTCTTTTTTCTTCCTCTCTTTTTTCTTCTCTCTTTCTTTATTATAGTGTTATGTAGGTTAATCTGCCAAAGGGAGTTTGTTAAACCGTTAACAAGTGCAAACTTTTGGAGTAATCTTCCTGGTAATCTACACAAACTAACTTAAACCAAACAACTTTCTTCACCAACCATTAGTAATATATTTGACAGTAACCCTGGAAGTTTTATAGATCGAGGGCGTATGAGGGGTTAGGACCGATGACGTCTGGCAAAGTTTCCCGAAACATGCCTTTGCCTGTCATCATAAAGTCACTCACCCGCCGGCTAGTAGTAATTTAAAAAAAAAGTGCGTTTCTCCTCTTTAAGGTGTGTTCAGTGTGTATGTATTTAGTGTTATTCGAATATAAGGTTTGAAGCCAAAGTGACCATTCATTGCAAACAAAATAGAAAAAGAGTTCTGTGGGAGGTTTTTTTCGAAGTGTGAATTTTTGCAGTTGGCGGTTTTCTGGGTGAAAGCTTCAACACTTTCCCAGACGGATGGTTACAGATACAAGCAGTAAATTGTAAATTTACACAGAATTCAGAATTGTAAATAATCACAGATTTGTACACATACACTTTGAACACGCATATTTTATCTTTCGTTATTTTGCTTTAATCTGCATGTCGTTCAGTCCGCATCGTTCTTCTGGTTTTTAGTTACATGTCGTCTTACTCTTTGTTGGTTCCGCATCGTTTTCCTGTTGTTACTGTAGTGGATTTTATGATCTAGTTTTGTTTTTCGCTGAGGACGGTTTGCCGGAAGTGCAACCGAAATATCCGAAATTTAATTTATCCCTAGCAGGGGTAGGTGATAAAAAAAAACACGAAAATCTCGTTTTTTCTATTTTGTTAGTGTTATTCTACCAGAATAACTACACTGCTGACCTGACCACGGAAACTAGACAGGTTGGAACAGCGATGGTAACTTATATCCATAGAAAAAGTAAAAGAAATATGGTAATCTTTTTTTCCTGTACCAAAAGTGAATATTCATGCAAGTTTCTTTTGACTGTTTCCAAGTCACCATATTTTTTTTTTTTTCAAATTTCAGTCCTCTGATTTCGAAGCTAAGTACCAGAGCCTATCATATCATACTGCGGACTATATTAGTTAAACAGTTACAAGTGGTAACGATTTGTAAAGGGTTGAAAAAGTTGATTATTATTTATTTACTAAAGGACACCTGAACAATGAAACCATACTTGAACACACCATGGAGAATGCATTTATAGACATGGCCACGGAGAGCATTTTTCTCCTGAGCGTGACGTTTTCAAAATAGTGATGTTTGTTTCTGGAGGTTTGTTCATGCAGACTCCAAGACAAAAAGCGCAATTCAATCAAATCTTGTACAGCGCTGGCCGGATCGTATTGGGATTTCCTCTAGATATACGTGTGGGCTTAACTGGTTAAAATATATTCCAGAAGAAGGGTTGATTGGAGACATTTGTTCATTTCTAAAATTGTTCGGTACTGAAATAAGGACAGATGCAAAATGGAGCAAAAATCATAGCTTAGAAACACTATTTTGTATTTGGATTGGGTTTTCTGCAGGCAATGTTAACGGAAGTCATGCAGATAGGGATGATACTTGGTACTCTTCATTCAGGTGTCCTTTAACAGAAAAAAGACGTTAAGCCGAAGCTTCTCTCTTTGCACTAACTGATCACTGCATTTACTATATTATTATTATTATGACGGTTACCGGTGGTTGAAAGTTGAAACAGTTAGGCTGTGCTTTCAACAAATAACCCATGATTTTTGCTGTTTTAAGCCTGTTCCGAGAACCGTTGGCTTGTAGCGAAAACAGGGAAACAATTTACATAACCGGTTCTTCTGATAGAAAAACTTCTCGCAGACAGCCGTCGACAGCATGATACGCATCGAAGGTAGCAAAACACGGCAAGTGGGAAAATCAGCAAGCTTTTGTTAGAAGGGTTAGAGTGTACCGTATGAAATTGGGGTCTGCGGGTTTAGAGTTATATGGAGTGATTACGGAAGTAGGTTGCGTTAGTATTATAGGTAAGACAGGTCCTTTAAGGTATTTATTATTATTATAAAACCCCAAACAATAGCGATAGCCATTCGTAGGTTGAAACATCATGTAGTAACTGTTTACTGCATCCACATTATCAATATTATTACATTATTATTATCATAACATTTAAAAGTGGTAACTATTTGTAAAGGGTTGAAACAGTTTCTGTAGTGACTGTTTCTTGCATTTACATTATTGTTTCATTTTATTTAGACTAGGACACGACCAGCTAGGGTCAAACAAATGACAAAATAAGTAACGAACACTGGCATAAACATAAGCTACAAATAAAATAAACAAAATATTACTGTGTCGATGTTAGTATCGAGGACTAGTAAAGCAGTTACAAGTGGTTAAAGGTCGAATAAGTTTCTGTAGTAAATGTTTACTGCATATTTATTAGTAGGAGTCTTATAGCGCAGGATGGAACAACGATGGTAACTTTTAGGAAGTACCGTAACGGTAGGAGGTTGTACCAAACCCTGAGTTTCCTTTATGTTTTTCTACTTTTCAGTATCAGAACCTGTCTTTCAGAGGGTCGGAAATAAACGAACAAGTAGGATGAGACGGTGACAACGCGATTTTAACTGCAGCCAAGTCAGCCTTTAGCACAAGCCTGGCACAAGCTAAACTCCAATTTCTGCTTACCGTTATCTGACCAGGGCTGCCACAATGGTTTAACTGATGGCGGCCCCCCTTGCTGGCCAAATGAATGAGCCATAATGGCGGCATCTATTCCAGACTGGCATAAAATTCCAAGCATTTAGCCACGACAGCTAACCACCATCACTACATTCCCACTGAAGCACGTCTCACTTAGTTAACACGACACAACCACAACAATTCCCTAAAACTATTTATCCGTTTTCTTCTGAATCATCCGTAACCACAGTGCTGTTTTTCTGACGTATTTTCGCTTCTTTAGAATTCACGGAACAGGAGGCTCGGAACACCTTACTCAACTAGGGCAGGTAGACATAGTGTCTCCTCCACCTGAGTCTCATGTGGAGCTGGTCCCGCCTCCTCAGAGCACTGATTGGTCAAGAATTTGGCGCCAAATACGTTTTACTGACATGTGGAAAAAATGAACCAACATTTTAGGCGCCTGATTCGAATATCTGATTTGCAAATAATTACCGAAATGCTCACGGTAGGCAAGATGACGAGTTTTTACCGCAATGAGGTACACAGATCGTGACAACAGCTTTTTCTACAGATGACATCACTTTTAATTTGCAGAACGCCAAACTAATACAAACAAGAGCTGAAAGATGATATTTCTTTATGATCTTTGAAGTGCCATATATGGCATCTGCAAGGGTAGTTAGCATGTGTGCAGGCTAGCTTCGCGTTGTCAATGATGGGTGGCTCTTCTGGTACTCCCCCCCCCCCCTAAAACTCGGCTGTCCTCCGGCAAAACCTAGTATCTGCACCTGAGTAGCTTCCGAGAAAAACGCGAAAACGTTGTTTTTTAAAGCTGCTTCTTTTTTCGTATACATTCAGAAAACTAATGTAGTTTTTTAAACAATTAAGTGATGATGCTGGTGATTTTGTTGCTGGTGGAGCGTGGGTTTGTCAGATACTAGGTTTCGGAGAAAAAGCAATTTATACTATGTACATACTATAAAATAAAGAAAATAAAATATTAGAAAATAAAGAAAATAAAGTTGAGAACTAGTGTAGATCCTAGGTGAGATCTAAGAAACTAAGCCTCGTAGAAAAATTCTGATTTCACCATTGAATTACTCCTGGTCTGATTAGGTGGGACCCCTAACTAAAATTCGATTTCTTTTTTGGTAGATACTAGATTTTGTCGGAGGACAGCCGAGCTTCTCCGCGGTGGGCGAATACGACACGGCTCTACAAATTACAGATCTACCTCTTATGACGTGCCCCGCCCACCAAGTTCTGTCCCGGTCCCTTCAAGATTTTCGTATTCCCCTTACAACTTCCACAAAATTGTCCGGGTCCCTATTAAACAGTACAAGGGATTAAGACCGTCAAGCCCGCATTCGTCCCGATCCCAACACTTTAAAGGAACCGTCGTACCTATAATGCCAATGCAACCTACCTTGCAACCTACTTCCGTAGCCAAAAGCCAAATTTCATGTTACATTCTGAACCCTCTCATACACCTCACTAATCTTCGTACATGACAAGATTCATTATGCTCCCGACGAGTGTTCGCGTATTACACCGGTAAAACCGGTGTTTGAATTTCGCCAATTTTAAGGTGGAAGTCAATGGGTCTGGGAAAAGGCTCAAAACCGCCAAAGCCGTGGATAATTTGTTAAAAGCAGAGCCTAGCTTTACAGTATTCAGATAGTTTTGAACATTGGAACATAAACAGTACGTACCGCGAGGTGTACTTTAAGCGTGCGGTAAGATATCCCCTCCCCCCTTCCAACTCTTCCCAAGTGTCCAGATCTGGTCGGTGATGTTGTGATTTATTTCTGACTGTGATTTGCCATGGTAGTCAAAGCTTTGGCGTATTTAAACTTACTTGCGTACTAACTTAATACTAGGTTGTTACCATATTTTTTATGTTAAAATCGAGGTTAAAATGGACCTCGCTGGATGATATAAATAAATAATCATACTCGAGAAAAAAAAGGAAATTGGCTAGGAATTTATTTCTTGTAAAATCCAAAAAGTATTCCATGCTCAAAATTCGTTAGGAGTTGCATTTATGAGCTTTTTGTGCGTCACCATTTGCCAAAATCCGGAAATGAACTGGAAAGGTGAGGTCTCAGAAATGAGCTGTAAGGCATATTCCAACCAAACAAAAGGGCAAGTAGAAAAAACACCATCCGCCACGTATTTCATGTTCAAAGTTAGAAGGAGTTCGTTCGGGAATTCCACCGGTCGAAACTACAGCCACCGGGCACTTGCTGTGCACCCAAATACTGAGTGGGCAACCCCTCGGGAGTTCGAACTTCCATTTCTGGGTTTTCTTCCAGGAATAGTACGTCAACGTCCAAAATCTGGAAATGAGTCGGAAGGGTGAGGTCTCGGGAATGAGCTGTTTGGCATGTTGCAAACAAAAAAAAGGAGCAAAGAGGCAAAACAAAAAAAAAGAAGTATCCGACATAATCTAAGATGTAATGTCTTTAGTTGTAGTGTCCTTTAAAGTTTAACTGAAAAGACAACTTATTCTTGTGTCAAATAGTTGAACACACTGAGTTATTTGGATCCTGCAAAGGGATTTTTACTTTCCACATCTGCTCTGGTTATGACGTTCAGAATATCTGCGGCCGTCCCCACAGCGTAAATTCTACTATGACGCGGGAAATTTGAACCTCAGCACAAACGTTGCTTTCAGTGGGCAGTGGTAAGATTGGTGAAGATTGCTTAGTGCCTGAGCAAAAAAAAAATCATAAATCTTTCTCGTAAGGCATACAATAAAAATATAAGCGCATAGAGGTACTACAAATCACACGGAAATTCCACTATTTGAAAATCGATTATTCGTGAATTGCGGAACACCGGGGTAACGCATTTTCAGCGCGCCTTCAAACCAATTTAAGTGAATAAATGATGGGTAACTAGATTGTCCTATCCCAGCTCTTTTCGGTTAAACTTTAAACTGGGTATTTCGTGCTTAAAGGACCCGTCGTGTCTACCATGCCAATACAACCTACTTGTAATTAAATTCATCAGTTCTTAAGCCCGGAGACCTAAATTTCATGTGTTATATTCTAAGCCGGCTAACGATACTTCACTAATCTTTGCACATGCCACGATTCACTATTTTCCATGCGAGTTGTCCTCCCGTGTCCTATTAATGCGTAAAACTGGTTATCCGCATTTTGCCGACCTTTTGCTAGAAGTCAGTGGGCCTGGGCACAGGCTTAAAACAGCCAACACCGTGGATAATTTGTTTAACAGCAGGGCCTGTTCTTATAGAATTCAAATTGTGTCCTATTAATGCGTAAAACCGGTTATCTGCATTTTGCCGACTTTTGCTAGATGTCAGTGGGCCTGGGAAAAGGCTTGAAACAGCCAACACCGTGGATAATTTGTTAACAGCAGAGCCTAGTCTTAAAGTATTCAAATTGTGTCCTATTAATGCGTAAAACCGGTTATCTGCATTTTGCCGACTTTTTGCTAGAAGTCAGTGGGCCTGGGAAACGGCTTAAAACAGCCAAAGCCGTGGATAATTTGTTGACAGCAGAGCCTAGTCTCATAGAATTCAAATAGTTTTGAATACTGGAGCATAAACGGTAAATAGTGGGAGGTGTGCTTTAGTAGCTTCAGTACCATGCCAAGTTGACGAGAAAAACAATAATGCTTCCGTAATCTGATGGGACTGAAATGTCGCATATCAGCGTCTTCAACCCCAAGAAACAATGAAACGAAAATTTCAAAAACTTCCACGACGCAAATCATTCCGAGATCTTTTCAATTTGCATGATAAGCACGCTTTCCCAAACAGCCCACAATCCACCAACAACGCAAACTGCTTCATCTATATACATTCCTGACTCCCCGAGTTCCGAACTCAAATCCCAGCGCAATATCCCATGCATTTATGTTTCCTGATAGAAAAGACATAGACATTTTGCTATCAGGTATAAGAGAAAGTACAGTCATCTATGGCACAAAACATCGACACCGAATCCAAAGAAACAGCTGCAAGAGCAGAAGGCATAACACGTAATATTAGCCGTTAGGTAGCAGGGTGCATTGGTTGTAAAATCCAAATCAATTCAGTGCAATCTTCGCACCTAGATGGCAGACATTTGGAACCACTTGATTCTTATTTATAACATTCAAATTTATTACCCTCGTTATTATCTCGGTTATTATCTCGGACTAACACCGCTGCGTTATATGCGACACGACTTTTTCTCTGATGTTCCGACACTCTTAAGCCGCTTTCACACTGAAGCGTTGAGGCTTTCACAGAGCTACGCAACCTCTTCGTCGCGCTTGCGGTGACGCAACGCAGAGCTTACGCAGACAAATAAAACGCAACGCATCAGATTTTTTAGTGAAAAATAGAAATTTCTGAAGACGAACTGGAGAAAACCTACTAACGATGAAGAAAAACTTAGTAATGATGAAAGAAACGGGAATTCAGCATAAGAAGCCGAGAAAGGAAAACGTAAATAGACATCCAGCGTGAAATCTTGTCGCGCAGGTGTGAAAGATACGCTACACAATCTGTACGCAGCGCAAGATAAACGCCGCTACTCGTCAATGTGAAAGCGGCTTTATTCTGCGGTTTTTTGTAAAACTCCATGTCATCAGGGACCCATAAATTTCCTGTAATGACTCGCCATTCAGGGGGCGTGTCAATAAGAGATTTCTGATGCGCTCTTGACCGAGCGTCAGATAGTTCGAGAAATACTCACGGGGATAAAATACCCGACTATCCAGATAGACAAAATTTTTCGCAGCCGTTGTGCTGAACTAGGAATATTGCTCTGTAATGGAAGAGTATCCTGGATCTTTTGTGATAGCTTAGGTACTTGGTGACATGCTGAATAGTCCCAACAAATTTTGTCTATCTGAGCAAGAACGCCGATTCGACCCAAGCGGAATTTTCGGAAACTAGGTGAGGCTCGGGCAACATAGCAACATAGAAGCATAGGAAGTGGCAAGCACCCTGAATGGCGAGTCATTACAGGAAATTTATGGGTTCCTGATGTCATCTAGTTCAAATCGGGCTGAATGAAGGTTTATTGAGAATATTTGTGTACAATATTTTCAGTCTTTCAGCTATAAAAGGTAGAGCAACTCATAGTCTTGAAAAATATAAATAATTAGTTGTTTTTTCTCTCTTCTCACCTCAAATCGCATGTGTTTTTTCTAACAGGTTGAAATTATCCCGCGCTGCTTCAAACGCAACGTTTTGTTTTGGTTGTCGCACGATTCGTGTCGTAGGTTATGTCATAGAAAGCTGAATTTGCACGAAGTCGCAAAAGCTGTTACGGATCTTAGTTCAAAACCCCGCGACGTAGGTTCGGAACCGGGAAGCAGTGCGAAGGTGTCCACCCAACGGACTTTCAGAATAATTTGAAGACAGAACTATTTCTGACCCGAGAGCAACCCGGACGAGGTCCAGTCGATTCTTGAGATGCTTGGAAGAAGTGGAAGTAGGAAGATTGACCGAAGAACACTCGCCAGGTTTAATAAGGTAAGGTAGGAAGGTTTTGGATGCCGGAAGGACGGCGATGAATAGTGGGTGGGAGTGGAAGGGAGGGGTTCTCAGTTCTCACGGGCTTCCTATCCCCTGCTTCTCCCCATACACTCAATCACCTCGGCCGAGTTGATCTCGGGTCGGAATATGTTACTATGTTATGGTGGAAAATAAATATTCGAACAGCGACAAGATTATCGACCTGTAGCCCTGGAGGAAGCCAAGAAAAAAGTTCGACTTCTGGATAGTGAAGAACAATGATTTTTTTTTTCTAGCTAGGGCCAATCTAAGAACCAATCAAGCCTTTCTGAATTATATTAACGTGAACACCTTCCCTTGTCCTACATCCCCCTCACTCGGTTCCGAATCGCCTTAGTCGAGTGAAGCACGCAAGTCCTGAGCCTCGTTTTTGCTGCGCGCTGCAGGTCCACTTCTCGGCCGCTTCCGGGCTGATTCTTTCGACATTCGTTTTTGCACTGCACTGCTTCCGAGGAAGACGGCAGCGCTTACGAGAATCGCGGACTTGCTTACCGACCAAGTCCGTGCTTCCCTGAAAGGTGATGCTTCAACCAAGAAGAAATCTTGCAGGCAGTTAATCCAAAAACGCATCTTGTGCAGAAGCAAAGAAGTGCTTCAGCAGCGATGCGGCAGCACTGTTGCAACAAAAACCAGGCTCTGGGTTAGAGCGGCCCTCAAAATTTCCCCAGCTGTACTCTCGCACATTTGGTTTGCAATAAGAAACCGAGTTAGAAATAGACGATTATTGCTTACTATTCTAAGCATAATAATATTTTATTCCACCGAAAGTATGCACCAATGTCCAACCAATGATTTTAAAAATCTACCCTCGATTCCGCCGTTCTGGAAGAAAGTGGGGCAAGAACTGGCTCGAACTCACAGAGGAATGGACCCAAGACCGACAAGGATGGAACTACTCTTGGATGCCAGGGAAAGCTCGCGGCCGGTCCTGATTCAAGTCCAAGCAAGTCAAAGTAAGTATCCCATTCGTTCCAGCCAGTATGAAGCGAGATTTGATTCATTAATTTATTCGTACTAAAAAAAACTACATAACATAAATATAAGGCAAGAAACAAGACTCCCTGAAGCTATCTTGTTGGGGATATTGCGACATGTTGTATCAACCGTGGTAGCTTTTATAAACTACCTTAAAATACCTTGAAATCCATCTTTCTTCTACAGCCTCATTCCGGAAAACGGCTTAAAGTCCGCATCCAAACACGGAGTTCTGAATGTCAGTATAATCGACAGCTTACGCTTCAAAAATATGCACCCTCCATCAAACATTCCTGTCCCCAGCAGCAACACTAATCGATCAAGGCCTGATTAAGACAGAAAATAAAAATGAAAGAAGACATCCAAAATATTTGCAAGGATTTACTGGATACAAGATGGTGTCTAAAACTCAGAAATATGCCATTGCTGATTTCTAACAGATGATTCCTTAGGCTTAGGGAAGGAATTTAGGAATCCTGGAATCATCAAATTTAGCGAAAAGAGAGGTAGGTGATGAGCACGGCGGTTAAAGACTTCACAACAGAAGGAAAATAATGCCATGTGCAGTTTTGTCATAATATTATGACACTGTAAAGAAACGAAAAGTTACATATGTCAAGAAATACAGAGTAGAGTTGATTAAGCGGAAACATCATATTTTGAGGGTCTTTTAGCTACAAGATCCGACGTTCACGCATTCAAGAAGAAGAAGACGAAACGATTCATCCCCGTGCCCTCTCCAGCATCTTGATCACCACCGCTGGACAGATTTCACTGTTCTTTGCAACCTCTAACAAACAAATAATGACCGACATCTGACAGAAAGTTCTTTCCGAGAACTCAGCCGAAGGAGTCTATCGACCGAAGTTGAAATTCTTCTGTTGGCGTGGCAACACTGATCAATGCAACAGGTAATCCGGGAAATCTCAGAGACACTGGATTAGAATGCAACTAGCATTGAGGGATTGGGAACTAAGTTGGAGTTGGTTCGATGTGAAAGAAAGTCTTTCAGGCTAGGCGAGGGGAAACGCAGAGTTAATGAAGTAAGAACAATCTCATCTATATTTTGGAGAGATACGCAATATAAGTAAGGAATTTATTTTCCACCCGCCATTTTGGAAAGCGGAGTATAAATAAAATGAAACAAAGAAATAAAAACAAATAAGATAACACAAATTTAATACTCGGCCAGAAGACAAGATAAAAGGTCATGCGCTGGTTCAGTCCGGTTGTAGATTACTTTCGGTAGATACTTTGGAAAGGGTAATATTTGCATCCTAAACTTAAAACTTGTCCGTTAGGGTGTCGTTGTGGCATAAGTTTGGAAGACGGAGGTGCTTCGCGTATTTCAAGTGGCACGACTTTTTTAATTCCTTCTTTCGCAGAACATGGTTATATAGGACAACGCAAAACTGATTTGAAGGGAGCATTCAGGAAATGCCGAGGGAAATGCTAAACGAATTCCAAAATTTTATCGCATCAGGAACGTGAATGTTATTTTCCAACTGACATTTTGTCGCATTTGTTCAAATTATTCCAACTGATAGCTATAGCTTAAAACACTTTCTTACCCAAATAGAAACGACACTTTTAATAATATTTTAGTGCAATAAAATATTTGTTAGTTAGGGGAGACCGGTTTGTTTCCTTCATTACAAGTTTGTTTCCTTTCCCGACGTTGACCCTGAAGATTGACAGCCTGACGAGGACCCTTGCCAAGAAGGGCCGAAATATCGCTGATGAAGAATCCTAGCTGACGTATCCGTTGTATACACTATTTGAATATATTTTTATATAGGCTACGTTGTAGTAAATATTGAGTTCTGGCTCCTCCCCGATCAGAAATGATTTATCATTTTATGCGGAAACTAATGTGAAAATATCTCATGCAATTCCTGGGTTTGGTTCGTAAATACTAAGTTATAAACAAAAGTTACCACCAAGGAAAAGGAAAGCAGGGTTTCCTTTTTACTGGTGTACAGGAGCGGGGAACTGGTGTACCTAACCTCGTTTTTACACTACCTCGATTTTTGAAGCGAAAATGTTAAAATAAAATGTACATGCTGTCTTGACAGTCAAGAGACAAAATATGACAAAATATTCAAATTCTGTGCCTTTTCTTTGTTTTAAAGCTGCTTTGAAAAGGGATTTTCTGGCTATTGGCTTTGCTAACTCTTCCTTTTTCATCATTTTGTAGGTCAATCGAGGTAAGGTTAGAATGAAGAGATCTTGTTTGAAAAGAAAAATACGTTTAACTAGAAATATTGAAGCATTATTTATTTATCCAATACGTAAACCATTCAATTATCTTCAATCTAGTATAGTTGTCATAGTTGTTGGTTCCTTTTTAAGCCAGATAGATCATTCTGAAGGAAAGACTTCTCTGGAAATTTGAAATCTTGTCTGAGGTTGGATATCCCTCCTGTATCGCGCTTGCAAATATTCTACCATAAACAAACGAAATCAAGTTGCATCACGCACGGCAGTTCCGCAATTGTATTCCAATTTTCTCACTTGTGTGTATATAATGAGGCAATAGCTCAATGTTAGTATTCCCACTTCGTCTCACATTTTATAGGCAAACCGTCACGCGTAAAACACACTTCCATTTTTCTAACGAGACTCTGAAATCGGATTACGAAAAGCCGATTTCCAGCAGTCCCAGAAAGAATTTTTCTGAAACTTGACAAGATTAAAGGAAAATGTAGAAAATCGCGTTTATTTTGAAGAGGATTTACGACGCGGAAGTACATATTCGTGTAGGCCAGTGCTTGTCATAAGAAAACAGGTCACTTTCGTTAAAAGTGACCATAAGAACAACTTAATATAGCTAAGCGGAATTGGTCGGAGTAGGTAGTGTGAGGGTATTTCAAGCGTGCATTGGCAAACGTTTTATTTAGAAGAGTTTGTAGTTTACCAATTTAAGTTTATATTTATGTTGTGTATTGTAATAAGAGAAACAAAGCTCACTCCTAAATGCAACATTTGTTGTGCTTTTTTGGGATCCCAAAACGTAAGTGGAGGGATACCTATGACATCGCGAAAGTTGTCCCTCTGTCCGTCCGTCCGTCTGTCAGCACGATAACTCCGAAGGGAATGAGATATTGTGATGAAACCTGGTGTGAGGATTCTTTGGGCCAAGAGTAAGGTCAAGTTCGTAGATGGGCTCTGTAGCCCCACATTTAGGGGTGGGGGAGGGGGTTTAAATTAAGGAGCAAGCAAAATATTTTCAAACAGCTAATGTGATAGTTGGTTATGGGGTAAGAAGACATGCTGAGCACGATCGTGAAACCGTTTTTTCGCCGGACAAGTAGTTAGCCCGGAATCCGGCCAAAACCGGAAGGTTTGTTAATAGAAAAAGTTTTATTTGAAGTTGATTAGATGTTTGATTTAAGGAAAGAAAGGCATGGTGAACACGATTATGAAAACCATTTTCTCGCCGGACAAGCAGTTCGTCCGGAATCCGGACAGAACCGGAAAAATTTTTAAAAGCAAAAGTTTTATTTGAAGTTGATTAGATGTCCGATTTAAGGGGTAGAAAGACATGCTGAACACTATTATTAAGACCATTTTCTCGCCGGACAAGTAGTTCGCCCGGAATCCGGCCAACGGAAAATGTGTTAAAAGCAAAGTCTTATTTGTAGTTGATTAGATTCCGATTTAAGATGCTGAATCCGTATATGACAATTGTTTTTTTTACCCGGACGCGTAGTTCACCCGGAATCCGGCTGAAACAGGAAAATTGTCATGAGTTAAAGCTTTATTTGAAGTTGATTAGATGTTCGATAATTCGTTTTTGAGCTTTGTTATTTTGTCGGATAAGTAGTTCCCGTATTTGGCAGAAACCGGAAATTTGGCAGAAGTAAGCTAAGGCAGGAAGTTTCGATCAGTTTCGTCAAAACAAATAGGACTTGTAGGGGTAAACACACATGCTGAATCCATACATCCATACATATCTGAACTTGGTTTTCTCAGATGATAAGCTACTTGGCATTAATCTGTTACTTAATCTTTTGTAGTAAAAATGCTTGAGGAGTCTAGAGAAGACAGGACCCAATTGTCTGAATGTGATATTAAATTTTTGGGATCCCATCGAAACCTTTGGTCTTGTTTATTTTGTGTTCGTAATGGATACTCTGTTTTCAGTGTTACAGATTTGTAGGCTATAGTTCAAGATCAGAAAATGTCAGGATTTGAACCATAAGCGTGTACTTTTTTTTTTATTTATTGATTTTATTTGTCTCATCATTTTGCGGATTAAGAGTCTAGGGAGTGAGAAGGTGTTCAAGTGTGCTTTGGCAGGTACCCCGTTTTATTTAGAAGGTTTTGTAGTTTACCGATACAAATGTATACTAATTTTATGTACCATATTGTAAGAAGACAAACAAAGCTCACTCCCGAATGTCTTAGCAAATACATGTTGGTATTTGGTGTGTTTTTTAAGTTTTGTGTTCGTAATTGGATAGGCTACTCTATTTTTCGGCGTTGTAGATTTATATGGTTCAAGACTATGAAATGTCAGGATTTGAAGCACAAGCGTAGACTGTTTATTTATTCTTTTATTTGTCTCATCATTCTGCAGATTAAGAGTCTAAGTAGTGTGAAGGTATTCAAGTGTGCTTTGGCAGGTAACCCGTTTTATTTAGAAGAGTTTGTAGTTTTTCTTTTATGTATTGTAAGAAGACAAGAAAAGCTCACTCCCAGGTGTATTAACATATGCCATGTTGGCATTTGTTGTGTTTTTTGGTAATAGTTTAGCAAAATATTTTGGGGCATCACGGGGATCGGGAAATGTTCCCCAAAAATGCACAGCAAAAATGGCACACAGAACATGGCACACAGCAAATTTAATGCATGTGTTGAAACAATTGATAAAACCGATACGTCAGCTACGATGCTTTCGTTTCTTCCCCAAAGTTCCCCCTGACTTTCCAGACTGACTAGGACCCTTGCCAAGAAGAGACGAAATATCGCTGCCAAAGCATCGTAGCTGACGTATCCGTTTTATCCATAGTTTGAATAAATGTTTCCCAGTCAGCTTGGGCTCCAGGAGTATTTGAATTTAATACGCCGGGACTAGAGTTACCACGACTGGACTAAGACAAAATACGCATTAATTTACTGAAACCTGCTTAGTACCCAGTTTACAGCAGTCTGTTGCATGCCACACAGCGATGCTCCGACGAGAACTTGTATCACGTTTGGACGAAGATTCTGTACCGGGCGAAGGTTATTGTCGATGCTAGAAAGAGACTGGTAATGCCATTTCTCTGGTTCAATCGGGGTTTTTCATCAATCTGTGCTTTAAACCACAGAACCCGGTACAACAGCACTTCAACTAATACTGATCCATCCGTTTGTTTTCCCGCGTTATCCTTTCAAATACTTCACGATATTAATACTATCACGCCATCTGGTGACTTAGAACGAACTTCGTGACAAAAAAGGCACGCCGCCTCTCTTCCTCCTGAGACAATCAACGCATCGTCCCACAGGGAAAGATGGCGCGCCGCTCGATTATCCCACAAACAAGAAAATACGACATTTTAATGCCGAACCGAAAGAGCACACGAACCACCATGATTCTACCCAAAACGTTGACAAGAAGCCCTAAAGAGCAGGCCGACACGACCAAGATTTGTTCCTGTTTTCTTGCTGCAGTAAGAATTTCAGCTATAAACAAAATGCACTAAAAAAAATATTGCAGAGTACCAGCCATCTGCTATCCAAGGTATATCAATAAAATGCTAATTTCTAATAGACTCCGTTTGGGTTAGGCTCCGGCACGTGCGACATAAGCCGGCAATTGATGTCTGCAGCCTTCATGCTCTACTTTATTTCAGAGTAGAATGACACAGCCTACTTTATTTTGGACTGTGTTTCTACTATATTTTTTGTCCCATTTTCGTGTGGGGCAAGCCCAGATTTTACCTACAGGTGACAATTTACCGACAAAACGGCCCATCACCGCAAGCGCATCATACAACCGTTACAATAATCAATTGTGATATATCAGTTTAGACGTTTTTTCTAATGAAAATTTCTCTGGCATCAGTGATTGCCACACGGGACCAAGAATATACCATGCAGTCAAGAATATACCATGCAGTCAATAGTCTAGTAAACCAGAAAAGTCGCGATAAACACTGCACCAGAATCACCCACTGTGAGGCTGTATTTTCCGCCTGCTAACTTGCGCGAATTTTTTATGGGGCGTGTAACCTTTGTCTCTAAGTGCCATATAGCGACCGTAATGTCTGCGTCGGTCTGTGACTCTTGTTGATCTGCCCGAATTTTTCTAGTTCGTAAGCTAGGACTAGCACATAAGCTAGGACAACGAAACTTGACAGGCGTACAAAAGACCCAACCAAATAACTAGCCTATCCGATCATCCGTAGGGGATGGGGTTAGGAGGAATGCGGGATCTTGGGATTTTAAAATGGCAATCCAATTTTACTAAAGCTTGATGGCTGGTATGGGTAAATGCCCCAAATCTACTATTTATCTGTCCGAATCAAACCGACGGCGGTGAGGGGAGTCTGAAGGGGAGTCCGAAGGGGAGTCACGGTAGTTCTGTGACATGCATCATCGAATCTAACGGATAGATTAACTGATATGAAACTTAGAGCATACTAAAGGGGGGTTTTCGCGAGATTTCGGAATCACTTTCCGACCAGCGATACGCATCGCGAAAACTGTGGGAAAGTGATTCCTGGAATCACTTTCCACTTTCCCGCTGGACTGATCGCGAAAACGCATGGAAAGCTGATACCGCCGAGAAAATGTTGAATTACGATACGATAACGATACGATACGAATTTATTAGGTCAAATAACATAATAAGACCCTATCGAAAAACATATACAAAAACATGACATAGGTCAAATAACATAATAAGACCCTATCGAAAATTTATAAAACATACTGTCACTTACTCATGGTTTGTTGGGCTCTAATTTATATGGTTTGCAGGGCTCTAATTTATTTTGATGCCTCGTGTCATATCCGGTCATGCCGGTTCCGGTAGATAATTACGATGCTTACTTGATTCTGACATTTTATTCCCGCATGTCATAGTAAGCTGGTGACGCCGGGCAACAATGCTTTCTATACCAAGGAGCTTTATACCTTCTTCATACAAACTTTCTCGAATAAATATGGTTCACTTAACGGTTCTTTGATCCTGAAGTCATCTCAATTACGATTGCCATTTTTTTATTTATTAATATTAACATAATTTATTTTTAGATTTATTAGTGACACTTGCACTGTCTTTTCTCCACACCTTTGAAATTCCCGTCGAAAGATTCAACTTTCCGCGGAGCTTTCCACTAACCTCGTGGAATCACTTTCCGGGAAAGCTGCTTCGGTTTCCAAAGCGCAAAAACCGGGTTGGAAAGTTCGGCAACTTTCCGAAGTAGCGCAAAAACCACTGGAAAATGTTTCCGACTTTGCTATCCAGCTGCCGAAAACCCTCCTTAAGTTCACGGGCCCTAGAAAGTGCTCCGATTCGAGTGAACCCGTGACGGCGGGGGAAGTTGCAGGGATGTCCCGGAAGTTTCATGACACGCGTACTATCCGAATGGATGGAATGATTGGGACGAACTTGGAAGTTGGAAGGTACAAAGTTGTTGGGCCCTAGATATGTAGTTTGAAACCCAAAACATTTACGACGCCCGTGGGGTGAGGGTGGACTGTCGGGAGCGGGGGGTACCAGTCGTGTTTCTTGAGTTCTCCCACATGAGTGATACTTGATGGGCGGTGGGAGCAGATGCCAGATGCTACGAAATGTGCCGTTTATGTGTTCTAATCTCTTCTGGCAGTGATGGGGGGGGCTTGGAAGAGGGAGGGAGGAATTTTACGAAATACCTAGGGACCAAATGGCCGTTACTGGGTGCAAACAGACAAATGACCCAAGCAAAAAAACAAGTTTGCTGGTGGCGTCGATTTACCGACAAGGAATTGGACGGAACGGGAAAGAGTGTGTCGGTGTTTTTACCCAAAGAATTTTACCGACTTACAGCCGAGACTTGATCGGTCACCACATAAATAAGTCTTCGCACCAACAAACGTTTTCACGATTTCATCTGATTTACCGACAAGGTTTTTGTCGATTCGAAACGAAAACAAAAGGCAACCTTTTTCAATGACCGCATCGGAAAGTCACCAGGAAATGAAATGAGGGATCTCAATTTGCCGACAAAGCTTTTCGGTCATCGGCTTTTCCGACAAAGCTTTCATTAGTCCACAAACGAAATGAGAAACGGGCTTATCAATGCTTCCGATTTAGCGTGAAGGCTTTTTCCCATCATGGAAGTGCAGCAGGATCACTGAAGTGTGGGTCGTTCGTGGTAGCTTACTGCTTAAGACCAACAGCAAGGAAAGAAGCAAGGAAAAAAGGAAAGAAGCAAGGAAAGAAGCAAGGAAAATGTTTGCTTGTGGGGAGTCGGCTTCCATACATGGAGTTTCCCGACCTACCCATAGAGCTGTTTTCGGTATCAGAAAGGAATCGGCACCGACGAACACTGTAGATTGTCCGACAGACAGTTTTCTGATCGCACGATAAACACTGCCGATTTAGCGATAATAAGTTTCCTGATCAATCAACGGAGCTTTTTCGGTACCACAACCATAATTATAAAAGCCTTACTGCCAATTTACCGACAAGAATTTCGTGGGGGTAGGTCCTTCCTCCCTAGTTTCGCCACTGATTACCAGCACAAAAGAGTTGATATTCGAACTGTTGATCTAGTTTGTGTCAAAATATCTGATTGTAGCTGAAAAGAAGCTGATTTTCAAGAGCTTTTGCTTGCAGTTCACACACGGACACGTTGCAGTCTTGTGATAATCTCTGTCGTAGCCGATCATCTCCGTCATAGCCGGTCCCAAGCTTGTTTGTGAGATTCACGCTTCTGCGATTGGTTTTCGCTCAAACCGCTTTTATACAACTGAAGAACGCCTTCACTCTTCAGAGCTGAAATAGCTGGACCTCTTGGTTCCTCTTCCTTCCTGTTAAAAACCGGCAACGAAACCGGCACCCAGCGTCGGACGGGCGAGGATACATGAGGAAGCTGTTTTGTTCCATTCTCCTCTAACAGATCCGAAACCTGGCGGCTGACAGCATGTCACGAGCGGGAGAGATCACAGATGCCGTCGGCAAACATTTCTACTGTTGGGCGATACTGAGGGATACCGAAATATCGACATTTCGATATTTTTAAATTCGATAGTCGATGTTTCGATTATCGTAAACCGATATTTGTAACTGTTTACACATTTTTCTGTTTCTTTACACTCTTCATGGAAAAAAACTTAACAAGAAGGAAACTGAAGTAAAAGAAAAAAATCAAACATTCCCGTTAAGAAAGGGTAGCTTTTCCACGTTTTTTCTTCCCATTCTGTTTCTCCTCCCTAGCCGAACTTAAGTTTCAAATCCCCATTCGTTGTTTTATTTTAAAAATCCTGAATAACAGAATGCTGAACATCGAAATGCAAATATCGATATTTGAAAAGTCAAAATCGAAATACCGATATTTTTCAATATTAGCGGGTGTCAATTATCTTATCGAATATCGCCTAACATTAAGCAATTCGTTGACTACAGTCTGACAAAGTACGACTGGATTAACAGAATACCCGAGAATACCTGTCCTTGTCACGAAAGGATGACGAAAAGGACGTTATGATACAGGAAAACGCCAACCTCGCTTGACAAGCTCTCAAAGTACAACATTCATATATTCACTGGTCATTCATATACTCACTGGAGGACGCCGGAAGAACTGGATAGATTCCAGCTGGGTTCTGTAGGATAAAGGAGAGAGAGCCGACATACAGTACTTTATCAACGGCGCTCTGCAGATCATCCAACGACTGGGGCTAAGTAGGGCGATTAAGATGGCCTGGACTGCTACGACATAACGACAACCTCGCTAAACAAACCCTCAAAATCAACAATAGCTAGAAGCCCATATGGTACTTGCAAGGCTGGGTCCGACAATGAAAGTAAGAATTTGCCAATTCGTGGGTTTGTTCTGATCATATGTAATCAAAACAACTGAGAACTCCCCCCACAGTACCCGAATTCGATCCGGTTCTGTCACTGATGTTACCTAGTTCTTGTGCTTGATCTACCCACCAAATTTCTTCCCGGTCACTCCACTCTAAGTGTGTCGCAAAATTTCCGATTCTTCTCCCCCCCCCCCCCCCCCGCATTCATGATCCGGTCTGGACTTGAATCACAACATATGAGACACGAGGTCTTTCCAAATACCAGAAGATCCGATCAGCCGTTCGAAAGTTATACATACCTCAAGATTCAGGATTCCCCCTCCCTCCAATCCCCTCCCCACCGATGGTCGGATCGTGGAACTGACTATTTCCAAGTTAATCTGGTCGGGTCTTTGATACGCCTGCCAAGCTTCATCGTCCTAGCCTACCTGGAAGTACCTTAACAAACGGATCACCGGAATACAGGACCCCCCTTCAACTCCCCCACAGTATCCAAATCCGGCTTATGATGCATTTACACACTGCGTAAAATCCGAGCGTATTTGAAATCCGAGCCTATTTTACGCACGTATTTGGGCTTGAAAAGATCTCAGCAGTACGGACGTATTTGAGAAATCCGTTTTGTATCTAAATACCTCCGCACTGCTAGAAATCTTTTCAAGCTCAAATACGTGCGTAAAATACTCTCGGATTTTAAAATATGCTCGGATTTTACGCAGTGTGTAAACTCACCATTACCTGGACGCCCTGAAAGACGGTTCCCGGGAATCGTGGCCGGTGCAGATCAAAAAGATTTTGGATGGTTCTGGGTTATGTGAGCTATGGAATAATGGGGTTGGCTCATCGTTAGAGGTAGGTGAGGTTACTAGGCTAGTGAAGGGAGAGCTAATTAACCAGGAGATTCAACAGTGGCTTTGGGAGGTGAGTTCGACCCCCTCTCTGAGAGTTTAGGCTCAGGATAATGATTTATGGGGGAGTGGAGCTTTACCTTAAGGTTGGGTTAAGACCTGATGAGTTGATAGCACATGGTGAGTTTTCGGGCAGATTCTCTATCGGTTGGTGAGAGAAGAAAATATATTGGTAAAATTAAGTGCGGCTCTGGTCCTTATTTTTGCCCATTATGCGGAAAGATGGATGCAGATGTGGAACACTTCGTTTGTCACTGTTGTGATTTGGGGGTTTTAAGGAGATAAGTTTTTGGTAAGGGGGTTATTGAAGATTGGCTCGTAAAGATTTGATGGGTAGTAAACTGTTCCATGATTTTATATCCCTGTTAAAATTCGCTGGGTTCTTTTTGAGAAATCCTACAACACCTGCTGAGAAGAGACGACAAGAACTGCACACAGTTGTCATCCTTGGCCGCCAGGGGCGTCGCTATGGGGGGGAGTACCCCCCCCCCCCTCGAAGAAAGAAAACAGCTAAACTTGGCGCTCGCAGAGCTCCCGACTACACAAATTCAGCTAAACTGGGCGCTCACCCAGTTTGGGCTAGCTCATATGTAGCTAATATGTAACGGGCCATGGAGCTTTCTATGGGTGGAAACTTATTTTTTTCATTTATTTTGAATTTAATAAAACTGAACTGAACTGAACTGAACAGGGTTACCAAGAAACTGGCTTGATGTCCAGCTTGGACATCGGCGTTTCTGGGTTTTCGAGCGTTTGTGAAGGAATTGCATTCTCAGTCGCATGTTTCGAGCTTGCCAGATGGACATAAAGAGGCGGGCTACTTCTAGTCGTTCGGATATGAGGAGATTTTTTAATAATTTTTGTCAGAATGACAAGTATGATAGTCAGATTTGAGCTGCCCAGATCGACAAAGCTCAAATCATGAATTTCACCCTGCATTGCACAGTTTAAACCCAAGTTTTTACACGACCTGTTGTGTACCAGTATCTCTTGATTCAAGTAAAAATCAAGCTTTGCTTTGCTTGTTGCGTACATTTTCAAGAATTTGTTAGTTTCCTTTGTATTTTAACAGAAAAGAATTTGATGAAAGAATTTTCCTCCAGCGCGACGTTTAAAAATAAATCGGCTTGGTGAGCAATGAGAGAAGATATAATGACGAGCCTGATTATTGCAACACGCATTTGATTTTTATTTTGTTTTATAACTCTAAATTCAGAACAAGTCTGCTTTGATTCAAGTTTTTTCTGGACGATCAGTCAGATCAGTAGGCTACTTCTTTTTCGAAAAGGTCGAACTGAAGCACGTTACCAGCTTCTAGCTAAATGTCTCACATTTTTCTGGATTCGTCGTGAACAAAGATGGCGGGCAGATCCGTGCAAAGTGGCCCTTATTTTCATTTGGGATCCGAAAAGACGTTCTGATCATACCGGATTCTACAAAACTTATCTGCGGTGTCTTTCGTAGTAGACTCTATTTACTGGAAGGTCGCGTCATTTCATTCGGGTTTTAGGCTTGGAATTTCGTGGCTTCGACCATATTAAAAGCTAGATTTTGTTGGGCGGAAGTAGTATTTTGCCCGAAGAAAGTCACAGCTTACTTCAAAATTTTCGCCTGCGGCGCTCATTTTCATTCTGTCTGATACAGCATTAGAAATTGCTTCGGGTCGGGCTATTGCGGAACCGAATTCCTCCTATTAGGAATGACGTTCATCATAACCTTACAAACAGGGTTGCCACATCAAAAATATTTAGAGAGTGACTTTTGGCCTAAAACAGAGAGTGAATTAGGAGTGAAATCTATTTTCATGAAATGTTCACTTTTGGTCGGAATCGCCTCTGTAAAAATGACAAATCTTAATTTTACTTTCATGAAAAAAACTTGCAATAGTTACTTCTGGTCGGAATCCCTGCTGCAAAAATGACACGTTTGGTCATTTTTCTGAAATAGAGTGATTTTTATGTCCTACGTAGGACAAGAGTGACAACAAGAGCTGTAAGCTCATATGGCACTTGCATGTGTCAAGATGATTTGATTGATCAAAAGTAAGTTTCGACTTTGCGGTTGAGATGCGCGCTATAAGGGAGCTGGAACTTCATTTGTAAGCAAAACCCTTCAAGCAAAACTGCTAATGGGCTGATGGGCATCACGAAAATCCATATATTGCTTAAAAGTATTTTTTTACTTTGCGGTCAAGATTGTACTTTAAGGAATAATCGGATTTGGGAAGTAGCAATTTCTAAGCAAATGTTGTTGAGTCTCCAATATTACAGCGAAGTTTCATCGTCCTTTCACATCTGGAAGTACCTTAACGCGCGATCACCGGAATCCCAGACCCCCCTCCCCCTCCTCCAACTCCACCCACAATAACCGGAGCCAATCCGGTTCTGTAAATGATTAATCCAGAGCATCTGTTTGTCATTCCCACGAAGTTCGATCCAGATCAAACCAGTCTAAGCGGGTCAAGTATTTTCCGCCCTCCCCCCAATAATTGCCGGATCCGGTCCGGAAATGAAAAAGGTCACAAGAGAAAAATGTGCTCTGTTTAATTATTAAATTTCACTCGAATCCGATCACCCGTTCCAAAGTTACGCATGACTCAATATTCCGGATTCCCCTCCCTCAACTCCCCCCCCCCCCAAGATTATCATATCGAGGATTTTTTTTTTTATTCCAAGTCAGTTTGACCGGGTCCCTGATATGCCTTCCAAGTTTCGTCGTGAAAATCCCCCAAAAAACGGAATTCCGGGATACCCCCTCCTCCCCCCCCCCTCTCAAGTGTCCGGATCCAGTCAAATTATGTAAAAGATTTACATGGACCAGATGTTTGTTCTTCCCAGCAAGTTTCACTCCGATACCATCATTCTAACCGTTTCTCGAAATTTCCGGTCCACCCCCCCCCAGCTCCCCCGCGGTGCACGTAGCCAATCCGATTCAGCAAATGACTGACCTAGAGCATCTGTTTGTTCTTCCCACAAAGTTCCATCCCGATCCCTCCATTCTAAACGGGTCACGTATTTCCCCCCCCCCCCAATAGTTGCCGGACCCGGTCCGGATATGAAAAAAATCATCGGAGAAATGTCCTCTGTTGAACTCTTAAATTTCACTCGAATCCGATCACCCATTCCAAAATTACGCATGCCTGAAAATTTCGGATTCCCCTCCCTCCACTCCCTCCACCATTATCTGATCGACAAAATTTTTATTTTGAAGTCAGTTTGATTGGGTCCCTGGTATGCCTACCAAGTTTCATCGTGAAAATCCCCAAAACCACCATCACCGGAATTCCGGGACCCCCCCCCCCCCATAAGTGTCCGGATCCAGTACAATGGTCTAAAGGACTCATCTAGAGCAGATGCTTGTTCTTCCCAGCAAGTTTCACTCCGATCCCTCCATTCTAACCGTTTCTTGAAATTTCCGGTCTCCCCCCCCCCCCAACTCCCCCCTGGCTACCGAATCCGGTCAAGACTTTAAACGGGACATTACACATATATATTCTGTTCAGTTATGAAGTTTCATTACAATCCGATCATCCGTTCGAAAGTTACACACTTCTCAATTTCCCGGATTCCCCTGCGGATTCCCCTCCCTCCACTACCCCACCATTATCTGATCGACAAAGTTTTTATTTTGAAGTCAGTTTGATTGGGTCCCTGATATGCCTGCCAAGTTTCATCGTGAAAATCCCCAAAACCACCATCACCGGAATTCCGGGACCCCCCCCCCCCCCATAAGTGTCCGGATCCAGTACAATGGTGTAAAGGACTTATCTAGAGAAGATGCTTGTTCTTCCCAGCAAGTTTCACTCCGATCCCTCCATTCTAACCGTTTCTTGAAATTTCCGGTCTCCCCCCCCCCAACTCCCCCCTGGCTACCGAATCCGGTCAAGACTTTAAACGGGACATTACAGATATATGTTCTCTTCAGTTTTGAAGTTCGAAGTTTCATTACAATCCGATCATCCGTTCGAAAGTTACACACTTCTCAGTTTCCCGGATTCCCCTGCCCTCCACCCCCCCCCCCCAAAATGGTCGGATCAGAAAACTTATTATTCCTAATTTTGTTTGGTCGGGTCTCTGATATGCCTGCCAAGTTTCATGGTCCTAGCACAACTGGAAGTACCCTAACTCGAGAAAGTGTGACAAAGTGCCCTAAATTTTCAAGTTTCCAGCGCCCCCACTTCCCCGCATATGGTCGGATCGGGAAACTGATTATTTCCAGGTTAGTTTGGTCGGGTCCCTGATATTCCTGCCAAGTTTCATTGTCCTAGTTCATCTGGAAGTACCCTCACTCGAAAAAGTGTAACAAAATGCCCTAAATTTTCAAGTTTCCAGCGCCCCAACTCCCCCGCATATGGTCGGATCGGGAAACTTATTATTTCCAGGTTGCTTTGGTCAGGTCCCTGATATTCCTGCCAAGTTTCATTGTCCTAGCTCATCTGGAAGTACCCTAACTCGAAAAAGTGTGACAAAATGCCTTAAATTTTCCAAGTTTCGAGCGCCCCCACTCCCCCGCATATGGTCGGATCGGGAAACTGATTATTTCCAGGTTCGTTTGGTCGGGTCCCTGATATTCCTGCCAAGTTTCATTGTCCTAGCTCATCTAGAAGTACCCTAACTCAGAAAAAAGTGACAAAATGCCCTAAATTTTCAAGTTTCCAGCGCCCCGCACTCCCCCCCCCCCATATGGTTGGATCGGGAAACTGATTATTTCCAGGCTAGTTTGGTCGGGTCCCTGATATGCCTGCCAAGTTTCATTGTCCTAGCACATCTGGAAGTACCCTAACTCGGATATGTGGGACAAAAAACTCGGACCGACCGACAGACCGACAGACGGAATTGTGATCGGTATATGGCACTTGAGCCAGAGGCCGCAAGTGCCATAAAAACAAAATAGAGTTACAATTCACAATATCGTGCGACATGTGGCAACCCTGCTTACAAATACTAGCTTCAATGTTTCTTTAAATTCGTAAAGTTTCTTGCTGTGCTTTGTTTCTTGGCTATTCTTTACAACTGGTGTGACTCTTGAGCCTTGCCGGACATCTGCCAGTCGTACATTTTGAGGCAGTCACCTCCCACGCCCAAGCCCTTCAAACCGCCCCTGAGCTCGGAGATACGAATAGGCTTCTTCAGTCGTCAACGCTTCCAGGTATCACGAAATTTATTATAACATATGCGACGAAAAGCTGAAATGGGCGGCAGGGCGCCGGCAGGCACCCTGCCAATCCGCTCTCGATTTTTGGCTGGCGACGCCCCTGTTGCCCCTCCCCCCCCCTGCCAGTCAACTGCCGGTCTCATTAGTCTGTTCCCGCAACAACTATTACAATTTATTAAACTCTTTCTGACAAAGAATTTATTCTTAGCCCCCCCCCCCCCCCCCCCTGCCTGTCAGGGCCAAAACTCAAACGACGGCTACTCAACTGATGGCTCCCATATTTCGGCAGGACAGCAGCAACGACGAACGGTGTTTGAACTAACACTGTCAGATGGGGTAAGTTACAAAAAAACAGGCAGTATCATAGCTGTTCGAGTGAACCGAAATACTTGTCAAATACCCAAATCCCGAACAATAGAAGAAAGGTATGCGGGTACCAGTTGACGTAAGAGGCTAAGAGCACGCGTCTAAATAGATTCTGCCTTTAGCTCGCGCTTACAGTTCCTGTTGACGTAGTGCTTATACAAACATGTTTGGACAGGGTATCGATATGGAATGAGTACACTTTAAATTCGATACGGTATCCTCTAAACCTGAAAGGCTATTCACACAGGCTAGTCGGTTTCTACAACCAAGATAGCAATATAGTAGCATACAATTAAACTACCAAATAATGAAATAAGTTAATTTGCTGATTTTTCATTTTCTGGAGGGGTCACAGCAACACATTCGTGGCAATAAACAAAAATGCCGCCTGAAGCACAACCTCTACTTCTCTAGTCACCCGAACAAGATGCTGACGAGATGGCTCCGAAGTCCCCTTGCAAGTGAGAGAAGACGTGCTAGATATGACAGATTTCAGAACTACACTGTAAAAAAAAACTTGCAGTATTTACTACTGGGATTAGTCTTGTCTCTAAGAAGACAATCTTATCTCTAATTCGGATCAACCTTATCTCAGTAGAGAACAAGAGTAGGCCTTTACAGTGTAAAAAAGTGTAGGCCTCTTCTCGGCAACAGGGCAGGATGTAAATATTTAGACGCCTATAAGCGAAAGCATATCATGCTGGGCCAACTCCTATTAAGTCCTGTACCCCTCATCGTCAAGAAAGAAATTTTGACTTCCTCTCGCGCAGCAGGCGGAAACAAGATAAAACACTTGGCGGGAACACAACCCACAAAATCGCATTGGAGAGAAGCGGTTCGCTTTGGGGTATGAATGAAATCCGTTTGCCATTAGAGTTTAACTAAAAAGCCGACTTATTTGTGTATTTTTAGTTCAATAAAATGATTATTTGGGTTCTGCTAATTTTTTATTTATTTATTATTATTTTTTATTTTCTACTATCTGCTCTAGTAGTGACGTTCAGATTATCTACAGCCGTTCCCACACTTCCCGCAGAGCAAATTTTGTGACGCAGAAAATTCGAATCTCAACACAAACGCAGCTTTTCAGTGGGCAGTGGTAAGCTTGGTGAAGACTGCTTAGGCTAGTGCGTGAACAAAAAAAAATCATAAATGGTTTTTGTCAAGCGTACATCAACACAGGTACAGGTGCAAAGAGGTACCACAAATCCGACAGGGAAAGTTCACTATTCGAGAATCGATTATTGGTGAACAGCGGAGTAGCGAAGTAATGCATTTTCATCGGGTATTCAGGCCTCTTTAAGCGAAGGAGTGATAAGTAACTAGATTGCCCTATCTCAGCCCTTTTTGGTTAAACTTTAACTACACTGGATATGGACTTTACAAACAAATTTAAAATCTTGTAAATATTTGGTTGTTTTGTCTGCTGTATTCGAGGCTGTATTTGTCTGCTGCCCTATCTCAGCCTTTTCGGTTAAACTTTAACTACACTGTATATGGACTTTACAAACAAATTTAAAATCTTGTAAATATTTGGTTGTTTCGTCTGCTGTATTCGAGGCTGTATTTGTCTGGTGCCCTATCTCAGCCTTTTCGGTTAAACTTTAACTACACTGTATATGGACTTTACAAACAAATTTAAAATCTTGTAAATATTTGGTTGTTTTGTCTGCTGTATTCGTATTTGTCTGCTGCCCTATCTCAGCCTTTTCGGTTAAACTTTAACTACACTGTATATGGACTTTACAAACAAATTTGAAATCTTGTAAATATTCGGTTGTTTTGTCTGCTGTATTCGAGGCTGTATTTGTCTGCTGCCCTATCTCAGCCCTTTTCGGTTAAACTTTAACTACATTGTATATGGACTTTACAAATAAATTTAAAATATTGTAAATATTTGGTTGTTTTGTCTTCTGTATATACGTCCCCCTGACAGCTGCGCCCTAGGCCATGGCATAGGTTGGTCTTAATGGAAATCCGACCTTGCTCGGCAACAGAAATTACTCGTACGAAGTGCCCATAATGAGTTGAACCTAACTTACAAAAAGAGACATCCATTAGCCTAGCTTTGACAACGATCTGCTTCATCATGTAGGGTAACTGAACCGTGGAACAGTTTGCCAGCAAGTTGTTGATTCAGGCAGTATCCAAACGTTTAAGCGTGGTATAGTCGACACCCCATTTTACTCAGTTGCTTTTGTAGTTTGAAAATTTGTTTACTCTAGTAGTGTGTCAGTTTCTGTGTGTAAAGTGTATCTTATCCGTTTGTACTCATGTAGTAATGGCGACAAGCTAAAAGCTTAACGCTAAATGTAATTATAAATAAATAAATGTATTTAAAGCGGGCCACAAAAAATGGTCTTTCTACCACACACACAATGCTAACCATCCCTGCTGTCACTATGAATGTCGAAACCACTAAAAACACCGTAAAACAATGAGCAAATTAAAAAAACCCACCAAATTTCCTAGGTTTGAAATAACTCTGTCTGGACTAAATCTCAGCCGATTATCCCGGAGAGCTGTTATGGCACGTAGGGAGCCAAGGGTCAAAATAATAATTTCCATCTAATGCTCCAAATGTTTATTACAAATACAAATAAATTATAAAACCAAGACCACTGTGGTACCTCTGAAGACATTTGTTAGGTCTTATAATTCTTTGCTAATCATCCTGGAAAATTCCGCCATCTTTTTCTTCATAGTAAAATAAAAAAGTCTTACGGGATTATAAATAAGAATGATCAAATAAATAAAACATTCTTTCGTGATTTAAGAAAAGATAATTTGAAAAAATTTGAGAAAGAAATGGGTGACACAGATTTTACTGCAGTATTTGAAGAAGACAACCGTTCCGTATGATATTTTTGTCGCTATATTTACAAAGCTATTGAATGAGACGTGCCTCTTAGGAGACTTAAAAGGGGTAGCACGAAATTCCCAAAGAAACCTCAGGGTATTCTAAAGTCTATAAGTCGGAAAAATGAATTGTTTAAAATATACTTAGGTGAACCATCTGTCATTAATTTTCAGCAGTTTAAAAATTACCAAAATACTTTAAACGGATTGAAACGGAAAGCTGAAAAAATGTATTTGCAAGATGAATTTATGAAGCATAAATGTGATATGAAAAAAACATAGAAAACGGTAAATTCACTCCTGGGACAAAAGAGTAAAATAGAAGTTATTAATAAATTAGAAACAGAGAGGGGGAATTTGACCACCCCAAAGGATGTCGCAAATTATGTATGTGAATATTTTTCTAGTGAGGGTGCGAAACTATGTGATGATGCTCGGAAAAGAATTAACCGGGCTCCCAAAATAGTTCAGTCGGAAGTTCCAGTAGATTGTCAGTTGGTTTTTAATGGTTGGTAATAAATGAAGTGGGAAAAATTATCAGTGGAATGCAATCAAATTCAAGTGGTGTAGATGGGATTTCTCTTAAGATTGCTAAATCAGTTAAACCAGTTATAACACCAATTTTATGTAAATTGATTAATAAATCCATAGAAAAAAGGATTTTCCCGGAAGGTTTGAAGGTCGCTAAAATAAAACCATTGCATAAAGGAGGTAAGAGAGATGACCCTTCAAACAAAAGGCCCATTTCTATCCTCCCTTTTTTTCAAAAATATATGAAAAGGTGATAGGATCCAGGCTAACTGATTACGTTGAAAATAATAAAATTCTTATAAATACTCAGTTTGGTTTTAGGAAAAAAATGTCAACTGAAATGGCGACTATTAAACTTGTTGACTGGGTAAATACGGCGTTTGTAGCGGGTCTGATTCCAGCTGCTTTATTCCTGGATTTGAAGAAGGTTGTTTGACACGATTGACCATAAACAGTTATTACTTGAGCTGGAAAAAATCGGTGTGACTGGAAAGAGTTTGTCATGGTTTGATTCTTATTTGAATGACCGGAAGCAAATTGTGGTGAGTGGGTGTTTTACTTCTGTTGCTAGTGAGATAACTTGGGGAGTTCCCCAGGGGTCTATCCTAGGTCCCCTTTTATTTTTATAGATCGGATTAAGTACTATTTGTCAGAGGCTGGTATAATCCTTTTTGCAGACGATACTCTATTACTTGTAGCTGCTCCATCAGCTGATCTACTTTTTGGTAAAATGAGAAAGGCATTGACCGAGTTTGTTGAGTGGGCAGATTTCAATCTTTTGACATTAAATTTTACCAAAACTAATTACATTTTATTTTCTCGGAAATCTAGTATTGAAACTAATTTAGAATTAATAGTAAACGGAAATCGAATAAAAAGAGTAAAGGTAACAAAGTACCTGGGTTTTATGATTGATGAAAATCTATCATGGAAAACACATTCACATATTATAGCTTCAAAATTGTCAAGGTCTCTGGGAGTACTTCGCCGAGTTAAAAACCTAGTCTCACAGAAAATTCTTCGATTGCTTTATTTCGCTATTTTTACCCGTACATTTGCTATGGTTGCTCTATATGGGCAAGTAATTTTGTGTCGTGTTATAAAAAAAATCCAAAAAATCCAAAATAAAGCCGTTAAACTTTTGTCACCTAAAACTTTGATTGCTCTTAATATTAATGAACTTTACATTAAGAATCAACTACTTGATATTTCAAAAGCTAGAGATTATCAAGTTGGTATTTTCACATATAAATTTCTCAATAATATACTTCCCTCCTCTTTTGAACATTTTTTCTCCATTAATAGTGATCTCCATAGTCATGATACACGAGGGGCATCAAATCTGGTACACCCATTTAGAAACACGACTAGAGCTTCTTTCGTGATTAGAAATTTTGCCCCCTCTGTATGGGATATAATTCCAGTTGAAATTAGAAATTCGAGACATCTGGCATCCTTCAAGGCTAAAGCGAAGAGATTTTTTCTTGCAAAAGAATACTAATTGATGCGTGAGTGATTTTTGTAAGCAGAATGTGTGTTGTATATGTGTGAACCGTGTATGAATGGCATGTATAATAATGTAAAAATAGTGTTACCACATAGAGAAGACTGCCACCTGCGGCCAACAAACCCTTTGCGGCTTTCTTAGCAGGTGCTGTAAAATGTTTTGTATACATGTGTAAAATAAAATCTAATCTAATCTAATCTAATCGAGAAAAGAAGACGTTGTGCGTGGGTTTTTTCTCGAGCCAAAACAGCAACTCGGCAATCGAGTTCAAATCTAAATAAACCCATGGCATGCGATCACTAAGAAAAGGTAAACAGAATGCTTGGACTAGGTCTTTAAAGCAACTTGTTCAGACCGAAAAAACTAGCGTAGGCCTACTCTATTCTAAGTCCATTTCTAACTTTCTTTATCAGTAAGACCGCTCAATTTTTGCCGCATGTTCAAAGAAGAGCACGTACGGACCGAGGTACGGGCTGCACGCCATCTAGTGAAAACCGAGGAAACTTCGTTGCCTAAAACCTTACGTTGCCTAAAACAGCATTACAGTCAAAAGACCATAATTAGCTGTTCATAGCTTAGTATTCACAAAGGCCTAGCATGCATTTTGATAGAGTAATTCGTTTCTAGGGCCACTTCAGGACCACCGCCTGGTATGGCACTCAAAAGGCACCTCTTTTGGTCAATTAAACTGTTAGCATTCGATTCCTAGAATTGCTTTCCACTTGATCGCGAAAAAAACCAGGAAAGCTGAAATCACCGGGAATATGTTGAATTCAAAACTTTCTAATAAATGTGGTTCAATGGACATTCCATAAATTCCCCTATGTTCCAACGAAGTGTTCCCGATTCATCCTTAAAGGACTTGTCTTACCTATAAAACTAACGCAACCTACTTCCGTAATTTCTAAAGCCGGAGACCCCAATTTCGTACGGTACATTCTGACCCCTCTAACAAAGCCACGCTGATTTCTCACTTGCCGTTTTTTCCTACCTCCGATGTGTATCACGCTGTCGATGGTTGTCTACGAGAAGTTTTTCCATCAGAAAAACTGGTTACGTAAATTGTTTCCCTGTTTTCGCTATAAGTCAACGGGTCTCGTAAATGGCTTAAAATAGGCAAAAACCGTGGGTTATTTGTTGAAAGAAGAGCTTAGTTTTACAGTATTCAAACATTTTAAAATACTGTAAGTTGAATAGTAAATAGTGCGAGCTGCGAGGGGTCCTTTAATGATGCTAGCGTGTTTTTGCCACACTTTCAAATTCTGCGCCGAATTCAACCTTCCGGGGAGCTTTCCACTTAAATTTTCTGGAATCCCTTCCCGAGAAAGCTACTTCTGTTTCCAAAGGGTGGAAACCGATGCGGAAAAATCGGGAACATCCCAACGCAGCGCGAGAACCTTTGGAAAAGTATTCCAACTTAGCTTTCCAGCTCGCGAAAATTCTCCTTATGTATGTCCTTACTTTTCACATAACGTTTACACATTGTCGCTAAGCTGCTGTGCATGTTTATAGTAAAGGGGGTGAGTCGGCTCAACATCCTCTCGCGGTTATTTCAGGTTCACTTTTTTTATTACAAATTAGTTAAAAGAAAACTCAAGAGCTCGGTCGAGAAAAAATGTCGTAAAACACGGAATAAAAATCTCTTTCAATAGGTACCCTGCCACCCGAAGATGAAAAAAGAATGGATGCTCGCCCAACAAAAAGTATTTCAAGAACAGCTACGAAAGCTCAGCGAATAAACCCGCCCACTCATAGCACTAAACGCTATTTTAACTCATTTGTGCCTTTTTTTATCCGCAATTTTAATGTGAATTAACCAAATTTGTAATTTGATAATCCCGTGCATTTTGTTTTATCAGAATTAACGAAAAATAAATGAAATGTAACTGTAATTGTAATACAAACACACATGGGCAAGGCCGTATCCAGGGGGGGTGTTAGGGGGTTGACCCCCCCCCCCCCCGAAACATACAAAAATAGTCATTTTTATAGGATTTTCTCTCTGACCTATGTCTTTTTTGTACTTTTTTGTCCGACCCGCAGGCAACCCCCCCCCCCCCCCCCGAAAAAAATTCCTGGATACGGGCCTGCACATAATAACAGAGAGTGCTCTTTGTCAGCATCCCACCCCCAACAACACCGGGTAACGCGTCAACCGAAAGGGAACTTATACACACAACTTGAGCCGAAGACAACAGTGTTCTTCTACAGGATTGAACTGCAAAAATCACAAACCATAAGACGCGTTCAGAAATATGGAAGACACGGCGATATGCTACTGGACTTAGGGGGTCATCGGGGGAGGGGGGGGGGCTACTAAAGCTTCCTGAATGAGCCCGGAAACCAAGCAAGAGTGGCCTCCCTTCTGATACCAGAATGTCAAAAAGAGAAAAATGCCCGCTCGAATTAACTTTGGTGGCGTCATTAAAGTTTAACTGAAAACCCAACTTATTTTGTATCATTGAACTGAATGAATTGCATTATTTGGGTTGTGTTAAGGGAATTTCGTTTTCACTATTTGCTCTAGTACAACGTTCAGAATACCTACGGCCGTCCTCACAACCCAAAGTTTTTACGATGATGCGGAAAATCTGAATCTCCACACAAATGCGGCTTTTCAGTAGCCAGTGACCAGCTCGGGGAAGGTATCTCACTGGGTGGGCAATTATTTTTCGTAAATTTCTTCGCAGGTACAAGCGCAGAGAGGTGGCACAAATCCGACATGAAAATTCCACTATATGAAAATCGATTATTCTTGAATAGCGGAGCAAGGAAGTAACGTATTTTCTTCGAGTCTTCAAGCCTTTGAAGGTGAATACGTGATGATCGTCCTATTTCAGCCCTTTTCAGTTAAACTTTAAGCAGTTGGTACTCGGCTTCCGGAAAGGACTTATCCTTGCTTCTGCGACAAGCTGGCCGAATACCAAATATCGGCAGTGCCAGACTTTACTACCGACTCTGACTGGCCAATCCATATCTCCGAAGCTGCTTGTCTTTATATGGAGGAATAGTGCACTAACCAGTAAGATTGTAAGATTGCACCTGTCAAGTTATTATCTGAGGGACATCCAGCAGTCGCTGGGAGATTCGTCAGTCACCTCATAAATGGTAATCTGGAGCTAAGTCATGATGACCTCACTTCCTGAAGTCACCCCGAAATCAGCCCGGACTGGGCCAACTATGTTACGAAGTAGATTTTGACAGTCTCAAGTTCTACCAAGAGATTACGACCTTACAGAGTAATCTGAAGGGAGGAGATCTCAGATTTAAAGAAGCTTTCGGAATGACCGTACGGCCCAAGAATGGGTCAAACACGGGTTTCGTTCCACCAAGTTATGATCAGTTGTGAGGTCGTTACGATTTTGCTTTTTGGGATCCCAAAACATATGACATCGCAAAAGTTGTCCGTCTGTCAGCACGATAACTCTCGAAGGGAATGAGATATTTTGATGAAACTTGGTGTGAGGATTCTTTGGGTCAAGGGAAAGGTCGAATTCGCAGATGTGCTCTGTAGCCCGACATTACGGGGTGGGGTTCACACAATATTTTTAAACAGCTAATGAGATAGTCGATTAAGGGGTAAGAAGACATGCTGAACACGATCATGAAAACCATTTTCTCGCCGGACAAGTACTTCGCCCGGAATCCGGCTAAAACCGGAAAGTTTGTTAAAAGTAAAGTTTTATTTCAAGTTGATCAGATGTTCTATTTGGGGCAAGAAGACATGCTGAACACTTCTTGGAAAATCATTTTCTATCCGGACAAGTAGTTGGCCCGGAATCCGGCCAAAACAAAAAAAGTTTGGTAAGAGCAAAAGTTTTATTTGAAGTTGATTAGATGTCCGGTTAAGAGGTAAAGAGAGACGGTGAATCCGTACATGACAATCATTTTTTGCCCGGACATATAGTTCGCCTGGAATCCGGCTGAAACCGGAAAATTTGTAATAAATTAAAGTTTTATCCGAAGTTGATTAGATGTTCGATATAGGGGTAAGGAGATACGCTGACTCATTGACCTTTGTTTTTTTGCCGGACAAGCTGTTCGCCAGGAATTCGGCCAAAAATTTGGCAGATGTAAGGCAGGAAGTTTCGATCAGTTTCGTCTAAATAGATATGACTTACAGGAGTAAACCATTTTTGATAATTTGATACTTATTTTATTAATAAACACAATTTAACTCTTTTGTATTTACATTTACACTAATGGAAAAACCTACGTTTTTGCTGGCGTGTAGTAAAGGTTAACCATTTTCTAAACACACCAACAAACAACATAATAAATAACTAATAAAAAAAGAAAAAAAAAGAAAAGAACAGTCCCCCCCCCCAAAAAAAAAAAAAAAGAACAACAGACCAAACTCCTTCACATTATCACCTCCAAAACAAACATAAACCTCCCAACAACCCTACTCCCTCCCTACCACCCCGATCACCCATCCACCAATTCCTCCCTACCACCCCCAAACAACCGTTCCTCCCAACCAACCAGACCATCCTAAATATCCATCCATACCTAAACTTGGTCTTCTGGTTTTCCCAGATGATTAGCCTAGCTATTTGGCCTTAATCTGTTTCTAAATTTCAATAGTAAAAATGTTCAAGGAGTCTGGCTAAGACTGGATCTGGCGAAGACACGAAGGAGTCTGGCGAAGACTGGATATTGGTATCAAATATTAAACTTCTGGGATCCCATCAAAACCTTTGGTCTTGTTTTGTACACCGTCCGGCGTGATAAGAAAAATTAAGTCCTCCCTCTTGTCAGTTTCGTTCCACAGAATTACAACCGTACAATTTACTTCTGATGATCGGGAGCATCGAAAGTGATAGCAGCACCTGTCCAGCAGGAATTCCCGTCAGAATGTCGAAGTCTGTCCGCGTTATTATTATTTTCCATCCAGAGAGGGTAGTAACTATCACAATGAAGAACTGGCTATGCTCTTGTCATTATAACTTGCAGTAACTTCTTTAGAACGCAATCACGGTTTACAAAATATCCATTTCCGAGCGAGGGGCTGCCCACTCCCCAATACCTGCTGTACACCCTTTCTCGGCACTGACCAAAATCAGCGTTGCCGGCCATAAATTAGACGATTCATCTCGGAAATGGTTCTAAACATACTGATTTTGAAATTCTGACACGTGGCAACCGGGCACTTGCTTTCCACTAAATTTGACAGTGGGCAACCCCTCGTTTCCAAGAGATTCCTGATTGGCCTCTAGTGTAATCATCTGGGGGTAGCCTACCCAGAGCTATCTGAAGGGGCCACACCCGTGACTATGAAAAATACATAATACCAGGAAAGAAGAGGTATGATAGCCAACTGATGATGTGCACTAGCGGTCACTCGGGAGCTTGGCCCAGCTGCAGCCCTGAGATGGAGACCCACAATTCGAGGGGATACTCACTCCCCAAACCCGAGTACACGGGGTGTCGGAAGGGTGCCGAGAATGAGTGTACATCAGGTGCTAGAGAGCGCGTACCCCCGCGCCACAATCCGTTCGGAGTGGGCCACCGTTGGTACGAAATAAAAAGGTGCAGTTACTTCGTGCTTGCAGAAAATAAACTTCAACAAAGGATGCCAAACCAAACCTAGAGCTAGCTGGCCTAAACACGAAATACTTTCCTTCACGCCCGCTTCCTTCTCAACAAGTCATTGGACGCATGGCTGCCTCATCACAAATTCCATGCATTCCAAGTATTAAAAGAACGGAACCAACAGAGATAGAAGCTACATTTAGATATAGAAACGTAATAAAAGTATTGGCTCTTTTGATAATCTTTTCCGGCCGTTTCTGACAAAAACAATTATAACAAGGCAGCGGAATTGAGTATACGGGGAAATCGAGGTACATCAAGGCATTTTTTCCGGCAGTTTCACCGAAAACACATTTGGCAAATTAAGTAATTCGGTAAGTAACAAATCAATTAGACACTGGGAACCCAGGGTTGGTCACCAAGAACCAGGGTGTACGAGTTACTTCAGGATACTTTGGGTTACTTTGGGCTACTTTTGGTTACATTGGGCTGCTTTGGGTTACATTGGGTTACATTAGGTTACTTTGAAATACTTTTGGGTTACTTTACAGGGTGTACGAAGTTACTTTTGGTGACCAACCCTGGTTGGGAACTGAGTTCGATTGGAGTTGCTCGTTTTGTATAGTCGGAAATTGGTACTGTCGGGGAGACAATTTCACTATTTGCAAAGTAATCCCTATATTCCAGTGCTGCAATAGGATTCAACCCTCGACTCGGTTGACAGTTTAGAACCCTAATCTCCTGTGGTGCTGGACCCGCCCTATATCATAGACGAAACTATCGGCCATCTACGTAGATTGAAACAAACCTACTGGATGTAGACTGCAGAGGAATAACTGCACTGGCTAACATGCCTTCAAAACCCAGAGCGATTTATCGAGAAATCACTGGACCTGGCTTCCATACACGTTCACATTCGGACCGAAATTTCTACGTTTGTTTCGAATTCAACTATTAAATTCGGTCACAAGTGCGCAAAAAAACAACACTAGCTGCCTTCACACAGCTGCCTTCCTGCCGACTGTCCCATGCAGAAACCGGGTAAATTTTGTATGGTTAGTAAACCTAGTGTCATATTTGTGTGTAGTTTTTACTTTCTCTTTCTTTTCAAGAATGTGCTACGCTAATATCTATTACCCAAGTAATAAGTATATTCATCCCATATGGCACGCTTTGGGTCAGGAACGGGTTCACCATCTAGTCCAAAGTTTGAGAGAAGTGACTGAATCCTTCAATTGCATGCTGAGACGAATAATATTAATAATTGCATGAAGCAATATTCTCGCACACCACAACCTCCATTAATACCACGAACACTTATGTAACTATATAAGAGTTCCAGCAGCACTCCAATGAACAAGCAAATCAAAAGCGCAAACACAATGAAAGTTCGACATTCCCTATGATTTTTTAGAGCGACTGAGATGAGAATGATGTATAGAAAACCATGGAGCATGCCTGCCACTCACATGGGTAGGATACACTTCCCATGTATACAGCCCAATCTCCAGTCTCATAGCAGTGAAACTTGTCTTACCACATATGGATTCCAGAGGCATTCCAAACCAACACCGTAAACATAATGAAAGTTCAACATACCCCCATCATTTTCGGCTGCTTTCATCAGGCTGGCAACATGGCTTAACATTTCCAGCGGTGAACCAAGCGCCATTATTCAAATATTATCCAGTACACTGTTTCGCTCTGGAATGACATTTACGGAATGTGTCACGGAACTCGTCTCGGCGTACGGCAACTCAGCTGTGCTGCGTCCCGGCGCGCTCGATGGAATTTCACTGCGTCACTGAGATGAGATGCAGAGAATCAATAAAGGGTGAGTGAGGGAGGCATAGAAAAAATGAAAGGAATGGGGGGCGGACATTGGGAATTTTTGGAGACTAACGAAGTAGTTGTACAAGAGTAGTTTGGACGCAAGATCGTTTTTTTTGCGCTCGGTCTTTGACTTAAGCTACGTGCACACACAATCCGATAAGATTATGAAATGGGGAATTATGGGGAAACTATAGCATGCGATGCGTCAACATTTCGGAGCGAATGAGGAAGTTCGCATCCGGCTGCAAAAAAAACAGTTTGTATGTGCATGTACCATTACTCCTGGTTCACACTGCTGCGAATTTCGCGAACAGTTCAGCGTTTTGCGAGAGACGACACGAACTATGCGACAAGGTTAATCCCAACTCATCTTGGTCGTTTGAATCTGGAAACAGGATAGATTATGGTTTATTTATAACTTGTGAGTTGATGTTCTTATAGTTTGTAGTAGAAGACAATGTCCGCCGTTTTGCCTCGAGCCTTCTCTCTGCCAAATTGGCTCGATCTTTATGTTGAATTTAATTTGAATAAACAGAACTTGAACTTGAACAAGCACCGCAGAACATCTTGTCGCAGTGCCGGATGCGTTGAAATATTCCAACTGGTCCAACCAAAACGCACACATTTTTCGGGGGGGGGGGGGGGGTGAAAACAAGAACAACGAGCTCAGAAGAGACTTCTGGGCTTCACAAATTTCCTTTTGCTGCGGTTCCCCAGAATGCGGTATGAACCTCCGGATTTTGCTTATGCGTGTCATACCATTTTGGACGCCGTAACCTACTCTTGCAGTATTTGCTACTCGTATTAATCTTGTCTCTACTGATATAATATTTTTTCTCGGCCTCGGCTTTCTATATATTTTCTTTAATTCGGATTAATCTTATCTCAGTACAGATAATATTAATCCGAGTAGCAAATACTGCAATTAACTTTAATCGTTACTCGGAGAAACTTTTTACAGCGTGTGCAAAAGTGAGTAGCTTTATCTTGCACTTTCCTTAAATCGTTTTTTGCGCTTAGTACTATGCATATACATTTGCTAGGTTTGAATTTCATCACAACGTCGGAGCCATTCTCAGTTTTGCGTTTGCCATTCATGAAGATTTTTTGGTCCACGAAACACCGGGTACGACGACGATTGGATGGTGTGGGTAATTGGACACCAACAGCTGCAACTCAGCGCAGCCCGACTGGGGATGTATTATCTTATTTCTCTGTTCTCCGTTGTTTTTTGTTTTTATTTTACGCAGTCAATTCACTGTATGCGGTCTTCTAAAGAGACACCAGAAGAATGGTATGGGTCATCAGGAAACAAACAAGGTTTGCATATTTTAAGCCGGGTCCGAATGGAAGTGTTTCATGGTAATTACATTTTGCGATTCCTCCGTCTTCACTGATGAGATTTATTGTCGGATTTATTTTGAACTGAGCCTACGCTATTTTCTGTGCAATTATGTGCAGCACTTCTGCACACTCAGCAAGTTTCCGACGAAATTGCGTTCTTGAAGGTAAAGACTTCCGGCAATTTTTCACGGTAACTTTTCAGTTCTGTTATGAGTAAATTACCGTGATCATTTTTCGAGAACTGACGGTAAACTAACAGTTTACAGCCTGTAGATAGTGGGATTTTCCCGTTACGAGCACGGGCGCCACGTATGTGGGGACGCCCCCCCTCAATGTTGTCGGCCAGTCAGTAAAAAAATAACCGAGTCGGCGCGAAGCGGCGCGATTTTTCGTAAAAACAGTCGATTTTTTTCTTGGAAACAGTTGATTTTTTTTGCCAATTGCCAAACCTGCCAATTTTTTCTTATAACAAGAGCTACGAGCTCATATGGCACTTGATACGAGTATGTGGTACCTAAAAAGTAGATGAGAAATTCAAATACCCCGCCATCTAAAAATGCGGTTCAGACCTATAAATACGATATCTAGTTTGACTCAAGTCTGAGCATTTCCGTCGCCTCGGATCACCTAGGGCAAATGACTTTTCTACCTTCCAAGTTTCAACCCTAAAGATACACTCGTTTGGATCTTTCACATGCCACACGGTTTCCGCCCCCCCCCCCTCCAACGTCCCTTACCGTGTCCGAATCTGGTTCGGACTTCGTACTACTAAATGGATCATCCGAAGCGTTTTCTCTTACCACCTATAAAGTTTCACTCAGATCTGAGCGTTTTCTGGGAAATTCCCTTAAATCTCCTCCCCCTCCCCCAGCGTGGTCGGATCCAGTTCAGACCCTAAAATATGTCATCTAGGGCTCTAAATTCCAAGTTTCACTTAAAATCGCTCCACTTGTTTGACCCCTATGCGACCCAAAACGTTTCCGAGAATCCCCTTCCAAGGACCCCCACTGTGGCTGAATACGAACCAGAAACATAAACGTCGCATCTCTGACATGTCCTAATCAAGTTAGACTGGAATCAGAGCATAGCCTATCCGCAAATTTCCAGTTCCCACCTCACCCCCCTCCCTACCGTGGCCAGATCCGATCCAGACACCAAATTACAAATCAAGGCCGCCTTAACTCGGAACTGTCCAACTTGCATCCCATTCTGTACCCCCCCCCCCCCCCCTCGTCCAACTCTCCTAAACGTGCCCGCATGTGGTTCGGACGCATGTTTTGCTGGTCTACGTCATCAGTTCTTATCACCCATAAAGTTTCACTCGAATCGGACAACCCGTTCGCAACTTACGGAAGCCAGTAATTTCCAGATTCCTCTTCCCTCAACTCCCCAAAGATGGTCGGATCCAGGAACACAATTTAAGTTTTCCTAGGGCATTATGTTGTGTCCTTAAGTCATTAATAGGCCTGCAAAGTTTAATCGTTCTTAGAATAGCTGGAACTATCCTAACTGGCGATCCCCGGGATTCCGGGAAACACCCTCCAACTCCCCCCAAAGAGCCCCGATACGATCTGGTTCTGTCAATTACGTATCTAATGCTAATGCTTTTTCTTCTCACCAAGTTCCATCCCAATCCCTCAACTCTAAGCGTTTCGCGAGATTTCCGGTCCCCCCTTCAGCCCCCCCCCCCCACAAGTATCTGATTCGACCAGGACTTGACACGGAACATCTGAGACGATAGCTCTTTCCACTTGCCAAGTTTCATTCAATACCGATCACCCGTTCAAAAGTTATGCATGCCACCAGATTCCGGGCTCCCCATCCCTACACTCCCCTCACGGTGGTTGGATCCAGGAAACGACTATTATCAAGTCAGTCTGTTCGGGTCCCTGACATGTCTTCCAAGTTCCATTGTCCTAGCACATCCGGAAATACCGAACTAGCAGGATCACCTAAATCCCCCCCCCCCCCACAGTGCCCGAATCTGGTCCGGTTATGTCAACGATGTGTCTAGGACTTGTGCTTGTTCTTCCTACCAAGTTTCATCCCGACCTCTCCACTCTAAGCGTTTCCCAAGATTTCCGGTTCCTCCCCTCCAGCTCCCCCCAAATTCACCGGATCCGGTTCGGATTTAAATTGGGTCGTCTGAGACACGGGGTCCTTCCAATTAGCAAGTTTCATTGAGATCCGATCACCCGTTCAAAAGTTCCTCTATATTCCGGATTCCCCCTGCCGCCACTCCCCCCACGATGCTCGGGTCGGGGAAGTGACTATTTCCAACTTAATCGATTGGGGTCACTAATAAGCCTCATGTTTCTAGCTTATGTAGAAGTGCCCCAACTAGAAAAACCTGGACAGACCGACCGACGGACGGACAGACATTGTGATCGCTATATGGCACTTGGCCGAAGGGCAAGTGCCATAAACAGTCGTTTTGACCAGCCAGTCGGTAAATACCTTGCCCCCCCTCCAAATATTTTGGCTAGTAACGCCTCTGCTTACGAGAGACCGTGAGACAGTGTAAATAGTCAGTAAACTAATTTCTTTATGAAATTCGGCTCCGCCCACTAAGTTTCAGCAGCAGTTCAGTATATTTTTAGTGCAGTATTTCAAGAGAACAAGCGACCAGGGTTGCCACATCAAAAATATTTAGAGAGTGACTTTGGCCCAAAACAGAGAGTGAATTGGGAGTGAAATCTATTTTCATGAAGTGTTCACTTTTGGTCGGAATCGCCTCTGTAAAAATGACACATCTTAATTTTACTTTCATGAAAAAAACTTGAAATAGTTACTTCTGGTCGGAATCCCTGCTGCAAAAATTACACATTTGGTCCAGATTTGGTCATTTTCTGAAATAGAGTTATTTTTATGTCCTACCTAGGACAAGAGTGACAAACATAAAATAGAGTGACAATTCACACTATCGTGCGACATTTGGCAACCCTGCAAGCGACCGGTATAGACCCTCACTGCCAAGGAACTAACGAGGAAGGCTGTAGACTACCCAGAATGACCCCTATGGAAGCGTTTCGCATAAGTTACCAAAGCAAGTGCCATGTTTGTGATTCGTTTGTCTTCATTAATGAGATTTATCTTGTAGCTGTGATTACACTTATCCTGCATAGCTTACATTCCAGTGGTGTGAGGGAAGGCTTGTATACTCTCTCCGCCTATTTATGCATTCCAGTTTGACAGCTGCCATTGAGGACCGCTCTACACATGCTAAATAGTTCGCAGATGCTTGTCGAATTGGCAGAATTCTTGTGCCATAAAATCATAAAAATACATGCACGGCAAGAAAGAATGTGTACAACCGGAAGTGCAAAAGACTTTCTTTTCACGAAAAAAAAAGTCGAAGACTTCTCAATCACACATGGTGCTCCAAGGGGATCACAGTCTTTGTTTGTCGCCCTCGTCTCACTATCAGCATCCATCACACAGAGATAGCACAATATAGATCCATAGGTTAATGGACAGAAAGGAGAAGTTTATCTTTTTAAACTGAAGGGGGGTACACAACTCTCATCACCAGGGATGTTCGAACCTCTTTTTCTGCCGAAGAAATGTAATTAAACACATCTCAGCAGAGTTTAATTAAACGTTGTTAATTGTGATAAGCAGTGGGGGACTACTAGGAACTAAACCGGATGGTGGCTGTGGATAATTCCTTGCCAACTAAAGCTAAGTTCTCACTGCCCAGGCTGCTGTCACAAACCAGAGAAAAGTTGAAAATTATACGCTTGTTTATGCGTGCGTCCGATATGGCCCGACTTTCGTCTCCAAGTTTTTGGGATCCCAAAACGTAAGTGGAGGGATACCTGTGACATAGCAAAAGTTGACCGTCTGTCCGTCCGTCTGTGAGCACGATAACTCTCGAAGGGAATGAGATGTTTTGATGAAACTTGGTGTGAGGGTTCTTTGGGTCAAGAGTAAGGTCGAGTTCGTAGATGGGCTCTGTAGCCCTACATTTAGGGGTGGGGGAGGGGTTTCAAATTAAGCGGCAAAATTTGTGTTGTTGTTGATATATAAGTTCAAACGAGGAAACATGTTGTTCAAGCGAGGATGTTGTTCACTGAGGATTCACTGGTAAAGTACAGGTTAAGTTCGTAAATGGGTCCTTTAGTCTTAGCTTTAGAGGCAGAGGAGGGGTTTCGAACTTATGGTAAAAACGTGTATGTTTTGTAAGCTAATAAGATATTCATTGAGGGGGTAAGGAGGTCCGCTGAATCCATATCTGAACTTAGCTTTCTTGCTGGACAAATGGTTCATCACGAATCCCGTTGAAACTGGAAATTTGGTTGAAGCTCAAAGTTGTTTCTGAAATCGATTAGAGATTCGATATCGGGACAAGGAGAGATGCTGAATCCATTTTTGAACTTTATTTTAACAGTACAAATCTTCAAGGAATCTGACGAAGACTGAATGGCGAAGACATGACCCAATTGTTTGAATCAAATGTTAGATTTTTGGGATTCCATCAAAACCTTTGGTCTTGTTTTGAATTAGCAACAACTCTTGCAACAAAGAATTTAATATTGAGAGGCATAGGATTTTAAACTTCCGAAACTGAATTATTGGCCTTCCATAGCTATTATGACTGGGTAAGTGATTTAAAACGATATTCCAGACCTTTCGTGACTGATTCTGATTTTGGAGCAAAGCTTAAATGGAAATGAGGTCTTTAACATTTTAAGCTTTTTTCAGAAAGATAACATCGCACCTTATTGGTCCGTTTTTGCATCTTCATTCATACCCAACCAATAGGATGCGAGACTCCTGTCCCATACCAGATTCTGGTGAGAACATCCTTAATTCCCAGATTTCTTTTCTGGCCAGAAAAATTGTCTGGGCAGTGAGAACTTACCTTAAAATGCCGACTTGGTACTAGTACAGGAGAGCTCTGTCTGAACGGGCATTGCTTACCTGACCTTAGATACTAGAACGCGGGAATCCGCAAAAAGGCGGTCGTCCTTCCCTCTGGTGGGTTGCTGCTAGGACATCCCCATTCCAGTTACTGGGTCGTGTTTTTGGTCCTCAAGAGGAGGCACAACGCGCCCGAATCCCAGAAACCTGGAGCAATTCGCCATATTCCTGTTCAGCGCTTCCAAGCGGGCTAGTTTCTGTTAATCCCCCTATGCCTCACCATCAGCACTTGGATCAGACATGGTAAAGTAGATCCACAGGTTAGTGAGTGGAAAACCTGTCATCCGTGTCCCAGGTATTGGAGGTTTTGCATATGTTTCAGCAGGAGAAAGTGAGAGTGACCCATTCCCCCTTTTACTATGTCTACACAAATGTTGGTTATGAGGCTCATAGACATTGTAAAAAGTCGGATCCATAGGGTAGTGGGTCACTTTCACTTTCTGCTGCTGAAACACATGCAAAACCTCCATTACTTGGGACACAGATGACAGGTTTTCCACTCGCTAACCTGTAGGTCTATTTTACCATGTCTGATCCAAGTGCTGACGGTGAGGCATAGGGGGATTAACAGAAACTAGTCCGCTTGGAAGCGCTGAACAGGAATATGGCCAATTCTCCTGTAAACATGGAATAAATGTATCACCCCTACTACAATGTTAAAAAGATACCAGAAATTGGAAATGGAGTTATACACTATTCTTACCAAACCGAAGTTTTGGAGCCGTTGGCTTGGCTAACGTTCATAACGCCCAAGGTTCGAAATGCCTACGATCAAAAATGCCTACAACTACAACTACAACTACAACTTGAATACTCTTGATGACTAACTCTCTTTGCCGATGAAAAATCGCCGAATACCTAGCGGAGGAGCCAGAAGCGGCACCACGACTGTCCCCAGCGATCGCCGTGATTGACTGACACAGGATTTGAGTTGTGGTGTTTGAGTCGTTAGTGAGACGTTTTCTGGTTCTTCCTGAGGATGACAGGCTTGTTTTGGACTTAGTCATGTAGAGTATTATTTGAGATGTTCACTCCGTAGTAAACTAGAATTAGGGGTGAGTGAGCAACGGAAGGAATAGACCGTGTATCAGAATGGTGTTAATCGTACGTTAAACTGGTACAATCTCAATCGTAATATAATACTATAATATAAAAGAAAGAAATAGTATGAAAGAATAAACTGAATCCTAAAAAGCGATCTTAAAACTATTATTTTAATTAGGAACAACTCTGGCCATAGTTTCGCTTTCTGTGTTGGAACAATTTTACATGACATTTCTTCTATCAAGCAAACAATTCTGAACTGATCAGCAAACAATATTTTTTTTTCAATACGACTTTCATGGTATTCTTGTCCCTTACAATCTCGTTGTCGATCCATTGTCCCAGGATCATAATGGACAGTTTGAGCCGTTGGCATTTTGAACCAGGACGATTTTAGTCTCCCCCGTGGGCATTTTGAACTGTCGACATTTTTAGACAGTCGGCATTTTGGCCAATTTGATTTCGGGGTCTCCGACCTCACTTGTGGGCATTTTGAGTCGTGGGCATTATGAACCGTGGGCACTTTGATCGTGGGCATTATCATGTGACGGTGGGCAACAAGATCGTGCTGATTTTGGGAACCACCCGTTGGCTTGGCCGGGTGCTGAATTTTCGCTTTTAAACACCGTCGAAGTTCACCGTCTGCTTACTTAGGGTTTTTCGATCTCGTCGAATGGCTAAGGTACAGATTTTGGAATTTCTCCATTTAACAAGAAAAACCTATTGCAAAAAACGAGATAATTTAGAGCGAAAAGTTGAATTTAGTTTTCTCTGAGAGTTAACGTGGGCCAGCTACGGCGACAAGGGAACGGTAATTGGCGCCAAAATAATGTATTAAGATAAACCTTCAAATTTAAGATAACCTTAAAACAAAAACGCAGATCCTGATCCCGATCCCGATCCAATCCTGATAGAATATATACATTCAAAGCTTGTCATCTTTAGTCGCGTTTATTTTCGAAACTAGATTTCTATCACTGCAAATCAGAAGATCACCTAACCGCGTTCAACCAAGGACAAGTTCAGCGGACTCCGGACCCACCACCAGGGGCGTCACGACCCAATGTGTCGGCTAGTCGGTAAAAAAATAACCGAGTCGGCGCGAAGCGCCACGATTTTCCGCCAAAACAGTTGATTTCATTAAAACAGTCGATTTTTCTGAAAATCAGTCGATTTTTCGAAAAACAGTCATTTTTTCTGAAAATCAGTCGATTTTTTCGAAACTGTCGTTTTTTTCTTGAAACAGTCGTTTTTTCTGCAAAAATAGTCGGTAAAAATTAACAGCCAGTCGGTAATTTCCTTGCCCCCCCCCCCATATTTTGGCTAGTAACGTCTCTGGCCACCATAACAGGAAAGAAAGACGTTTTCAATGATTCAAACCAATCCCTCTCCGTATATCATGTTACCGGAAAAGTTTCCTTCCAGTGTCACAAACACTGACAAGCCACAAAAACCTTCCCCCTTCAGGTTGTTACTCACAAGTGGCTCACATCCTGGGCGCCTGTCGGAACACCGGGATTCTTAGTTCCTTCTCATGAGCGTAATCAGTCATCTTTCAATAATCAGCAATGGACGATGTGATTTAAAAAACAAGACCAAAAATTTCGTATTTGATCCAGACAATTGGATCTTGTAGATATCAGGTCTTCGCCAGACTCCTTGAAAATTTTACTATTAAAATTTAGAAGCAGATTAAGGGTAATGGCTACACTGTCAGAAGTTTCATAACAGATTGCGCATAACACTTTCATGAATAACACCTTTTCACTTAGAAATAACGTGTTATGACCAATTAAGTTTATACTATTTCGTGCCTAGATCTCCAACAACACCTTCAATAGGTAACAAGACCAAAGGTGTCGATGGGATCCCAAAAATCTAATATTTGATTCCGACAGTCGGGTCTTGTGTTCGCCAGATCCAGTCTTCGCCAGGCTAATGATCAGAGAAAACCATGTTCAGATATACCTCTATAAGCCATATCCATTTTGACAATACTGACCGAGACTTCGTGCTTTACTTCTGCCAAGTTTCCGGTTTCGACCGACTTCCGAGCGAACTATGTACAGAAAAAAGACAACTGGGTCTTGTCTTAGCCGTATAAGTCATATCTGTTTTGACGAAAAGTCCCTGCCACTTCTGCCAATTTCCCGGTTTCGGCCGAACTCTAGAACTACTTGTCCGGCGAAAAAAGAAAGCTCAAAAACGATCTCAGTGTATCTTCTTTCCCCAATAATGAACATCTAATCAACTTCAAATAAAAATTTAACTTATAACAAATTTTCCGACTCCAGCCGGATTACGGTCGAACTATATGTCCGGGTAAAATATGATTGTCACACACGGATTCAGCGTCTCTTCTTACCCCTAAATCGGTTATCTAATCAGCTAGAAATAAAACTTTAACTTCTAACAATTTTCCGGTTTTGGCCGGATTCCGGGCGAACTACATGTCCGGGAAGAAAATTGTTTTCAAATAAAAGTTCAGCATGTCTTCTTGCCCTAAATCGGACATCTGATCAACTCCAAATAAAACTTTTACTTTTAACAAACTTTCCGGTTTTGGCCGGATTCCGGGCGAACTACTTGTCCGATTACAAAATGGTTTTCACCATCGTGTTCAGCATATCTTCTTACCTCATAATCGACTATCACATTAGCTGTTTCAAAATATTTTGTTTGCCCCTTAATTTGAACCCCCTCCCCCACCCCTAAATGTAGGGCTACAAAGCCAATTTACGAACTCGATTGGTCCGCCGACCCAACGAATCCTCACACCAAGTTTCATCAAAATATCTCATTCCCTTCGAGAGTTATCGTGCTTACAGACGGACGGACGGACGGACAGACGGACAACTTTTGCGAAGTCATAGGTATCCCTCAACTTACGTTTTGGGATCCCAAAAATACTAGACTGTCAGAAGTTACATAACGACAACAGAAGGATGCGCGGTTCAACAGATAACCCTTTGGGATGTTATCTGTTATGTTTCTTTCGTTCCCGTTAGTATTTTTACCAACTGAAGGTGTTGTTGGAGATCTACGCACGAAATAGTGTAAACTTAATTGGTCACAAAACTTTATTTCTAAGTGAAAAGGTGTTATTCTTGAAAGTGTTATGCGCAATCTGTTATGAAACTTCTGACAGTGTAACATCTGAGAAAACCAAGTTCAGAGACGGTGAATCCGTCTCTGATTTACTTACTACATTCGGGATTTACTTTGTGTTTTGTGTTTACCCCTATATGTCATCTCTATTTCGACGAAACTGATCAAAACTTCCAGCTGCCTTACTTCTGCCAAATTTCCGGTTTCTGTCGGACTCTGGGCGAACTACTTGCCCGTTTAAAAAAAAGCTCAAAAACGAATTCAGCATATCTCCTTACCCCTATAGAATAGAATAGAATGTAATTACCGAAAAAAGCCCATGGGCCATGGCAACAAAAACTATATGAGAAATTCACCAACTTGCGGAACTAAACACTGCTCCTATTCCAAAAATCTCGTTCTATGCTCCATCGCAAGCCTCAAGTAACGTCCAATTTTTTCACAGTAATAACACATTCATCCTTACCATCCATTCTTCATTATACACTCTCACCAAATACCTCTCGATGAAAAATTTGTAGCCTGCGTAGTAGTATGGTAGTTGTACGAAAAAGTTGCATGTAATACTATGTAATAGCAAAGGTTTTATTGTGCCTCAGACTGGTCCAATCTTAAGTAGTAGCATCCAGTAGCATCCTGTCTTGCCATAGTAGCATCCAGTCTTGCTAATAGTAGCATGCAGTAGTATGCAGTAACACGGTAGCCTTGAAGTAGGACCATGTACTAGCATCAATTAGTACTGCATGCTACTGTTTCGTACAACTTCATACTACTAAATTTTTCATCGGGCTCCTTTCTCCATTCATTCAATTCCACAAAATCACACATCAAATGAACTACGCTCTCGTCCTCATCATGACCACACATAGGACAGAAGTTAAGGACCAAATCTCTCATTTGCTTTACCAATATATTTTCTCTTTGCCCAAAGTGGTAACTATCAGCCCTCAACTTCAGATAAAACTTTTTAACTTTTATCGAATTTTCAGGTTTTGGCCGGATTCCGGGCTAACTGTTGGTTCGGCGAGAAAATAGTTTGTATGTACGGATTCAGCATGCCTCCTTACTACTACAACGAACCTCTAATCAACTTCAGAAAAACTTTTACTTATAACAAATTTTCCGGTTTCAGCCGGATTCCGGGCGAACTATGTGCCCGGGTAGAAAATGATTGCCATATGGTGATTCAGCATGTCTTCTTACCCCAGAATCGAACATCTAATCAAGTTCAAATAAAACCTTTACTTTAAACAAATTTTCCGGGTTTGGGCGTATTGCGGGCGAACTACTGGTCCGGCGTAAAAATCATTTCATAGAAGTGCTCAGCATGTCTCCTTACCTTTAGATTGAACCTCTAATCAACTTATGATTAAACTTTTGTTTTCCACAAATTTTCCGGTTTTAGCCGGATTCCGAGTTAACTAATTGTCCGGCGAGAAAATGATTTTCATATTCGGATTCAGCCTGTCTCCTTACCCATATATCGACTATCTCATTAGCTTTAAAAATATTTTTTTCGTTCCTTAATTTGAACCCCTCCCCCTGGCCCCATCCTTAAATATAGGGCTACAGAGTCTATCTTCGAACTTGACCTGTAGCCTACTTTGACCCAAAGAGTCCTCGTGCCAAGACTGAACAAAATATCTCACCCCCCTCGAGAGTTATCGTGCTAACAGACGGACAACTTTTACCAAGTCATAGGTATCCCTCCACTTACGTTTTGGGATCCCCAAAACAGCATCCTTGCGAATATTTTTAATGTCTCCATCCATTTGCGAAGCTCAACTGTGTGGAGGTGGAAGGCGAGTGCACTTTAAAGGCTTGGCTCACCTTCTAACTACCTGCGATTCCGCACAGTCCTCGGCACAGTCAGCCACCCTTCCTGATTTCCATTGATGATAACTAACGTTGCTATTCTTCCTGAATGCGTCATATATCTTTTGCCTCCCAGTCACAAGTGCTAATACTCTTGATCAGTAACTCTTTGTGCCGATAAAGATTCGCCGTGTGCCTAGTGAAGAGCAGGAAACGTCACACAGCTGTCCCCAATAAACGCTTTTGATTGGCAGAGGCGTTACTAGCCAAAATGTTAGGGGGGGGGGGACGTGGGATTTACCGACTGGCTGGTAATTTTTATCGACTTTTTCTGCAGAAAAAAGGACTGTTTTCAACAACAAAAATAAAATTTTTGAAAAAAATCTACTTATTTTCAGAAAAATCCACTGATTTTCAGAAAAAACGGCTATTTTGACGAAAAATCGACCAATTTTTAGAAAAAACGACTGTCATGAAAAAAATCAACTGTTTTGACGAAAAATCGCGGCGCTTTGCGCCGACTCGGTTATTTTTTAACGACTGGTCGACAGCATTGAGGGGTTGGGCGTCCCCCCCCCAGTCGTGACGCCCCTGTTGATTGGTCCACACATGATTAAAATCATCGTTCGAGTGACGCTTCTCGATCTTCCGGACTTGCGCATTTTGGAGTCATACATAGTATTGACTAAGTATTCGCGACCAAAAAAGTCGACGTTTCTTTTTCTTCCCTGGGACCACTGGCGTGTTTCGGACCACCTTTCTAACAATAGTTACTAGTAAGTACTATCTTCGTTCCAACTCGAAATAGTAATTAATAGTAGCCTAACTGTTTGCTGATCATGCTCGAGAGCGTAGTAAGGTGGCATCTATAGTCTCTGTGACGTGACTGGCCCGATTAGCACGATATTTTCCGACATGGAAAATGCGTTACAGCCAGGACCCGCGACGGCATGCGTATTAACTACGGCAAGTAGGGTGGAACACGCTCATGGAGTATCCCTCTTCCTTCTTCTCATCTCCCATTCAGTTGAATATTTATCATGCCTCCGTGACACCTTCGAGATTCCGGAATAGACTGTTGCACAACAACCAGACATTTGGCCTTCCTTCACCTTCGGAATCATCCTGACGAAAACGGCTGTCTGGAATCCGGAAGAAAAATCTGGAAGGTGAACTGTGAAGCCGACAAGAATTCTGCTGTGCAGACAGATCGTATAGCGCCAGAGACACCTGCACCCAAACTCAAACCTTCTGATAACAGTTCAATCAAAAGCCACTAGATGCCAAGCAGCCATGAAAAATGTAGGTAGCTTCTGAAAACGGATAGATGGCGAGGAGTCAGTTCGTAACGGCGTTCGTAAAGTCGTTCACAAGGTTCGTAAAGTTGCTCCGCTAACCCGCGTAAAGTACTTAATGGAAGCAGGCAAGAAGAAGGTTGGACGGTTGGTTGGTTGACAGAAAAGAGATCTAAAATAAAATATGAAAATAAATCTGAAAATGGGGAATAGGAGACTGAAAATGATGAGATGATGATTCTTGTGGTTTATTTGATAATAATAATAAGAAATGTTTTTTTGCAAGGATAATTATAACAATTTTTATTTAATTTCATAATTTTGCTGTTCGTTTTGTTTTTGTCAGGGGAGTTGGGAAGAAAGAATTATTTATTGGATTAGATTGTTTTGAACTGATTTATATATTTATATTATTTTTGTTATTGGATTATTCTGATTTATTTATTTGAGGTTCCTTTCCTGTATCTGGATATTAACCATGACCCATTATGGCTTTTAGTGTTAATGAATATCTACCTCTGGTTCATATATGATAATAATAATCTCTAATAGTTAGAATTTTTCCCTTCTAGAACAAATTGCCACAAACAGGTCAAATTACCGTCTAAGCGGCAATGAACTTTACGGAGCATACTTTGCGAAAAACTTTACGAACGCCGTCTGAGTGGTCCTTTATGACGGAATCTCATGAATATAAATCACACCGCAACGCGAAGCCCAAGGAAATATGAACTGCTCTTATCATAGTCATCGTCCATCGATCGAACACAGGGGGACTGCCCTTTGAAGACCCTGGGGGTAACCAACTTCTTAGACCAAAGTTTTGTTTTATCATCTAATTCACATTGGGCGAAATTAAGGTTTACACAGAAAATATTTGTGTTTCACGATCCCAGGATAAGAAAAGTTTGTTTCAACTATTTTTTTTTATACTGAATAATATTATTATTTTTAGTTTGTTCTGAAGCAGAGCAACTTTTTACCCTGAACAAATCAAGTCGTCTTTGTTTTTCTCCGCATCCCCACAAAACAAGAGCTGGAAGCTCATATGGCACTTGCAAGGTTGGGTCAGATCGAAGTGATGGTCAAAAGTATTTTTTCACTTTTCGGTTAAGATGCACCAAACTTGCAAGGCTAGGTCAGAGGATGGAAGTGATGGTCAAAAGTTTTTTTTCACTTTTCGGTTAAGATGCGCAGTTTAAGGGTGCTAAAAAATCAATTTCTAAGCAAAACCCTTGAGGCAAAAAGGATAATGTACTGGCGATCGTGAAAAAGCAAATTTTGCTTAAAAGTATTTTTTGTATTTTGCCGTTAAGATGAGTTCTTTAATGGATGGTCGGATCGGAGAAGTCATAATGTCTAGCCCAATGATGTCAAGTTTCCAATGCTCCAGCAAAGTTTTATCGTCCTAGCACATCTGGAAGTACCTTAACTCACGACCACCGGAATTCGGGACACCCCCCTACAGCTCCCCCCCTCGGTACCCGAATCCGGTCCGATTCTGTCACTGATCCACCTAGGAATTTGCCTGTACTTCCCACCAAGTTTCATCCTGATCGCTCCACTCAATGCGTGTCAGAAGATTTCCGGTTCTCCCCTCCGACCCTCCCCCCCCCCCCCCAGTTCATCGGATCCGGTGGGAAATGGGACATCTGAGACATGAGGTCTTTCAAAATATCAAGTTTCATTAAGATCCGATACCCCCCCCCCCCCCACAATGGTCGGATCGGGCGAGTGATTGTTTCCAAGTTAATCTGGTCGGATCCCTGACAGGCCTGCCAAGTTGTATCGTCCTAGCACTTCTGGAAGTATATTAACTACGGATCGCCGGAATTCCGCACCCCCCCCCCCTCCAACTCCCCCCACGGTGTCCGAATCCGGTCCAGTTCTGTCAGGTATTTATGTAGAGCTTGTGCTTGTTCTTCCCACCAAGTTTCATCCCGATCGCTCCACTCTGTGAGTTTCACACGATTTCCGGTTCCCCCCAGATTCATCGGATCCGGTCCAGACCTGAAATGAGATATCTGAGACACGAGGTCTTTCCAGATATCATGTTTCATTAATATCCGATCACCCATTCGAAAGTTATGCATGCCCCTATTTTCCGGATTCCGCCACCTCCCCCTCCCCCACGATGGTCGGATCGGGCAAGTGACTATTTCCAAGTTAGTTTGGTCGGGTCTCTAATATGCCTGCCAAGTTTCATCTTCCTAGCACTTCTGGGAGTACCTTAAAGTTTAACTGAAAAGCCAACTTGTTTTTGAATCATTTAACTCAGTACACTGAATTATTTGGATTCTGCTAAGGGATTTTTTGATTTTCCACTATCTGCTCAAGTAGTGACGTTCAGAATATCTACGGCCGTCTCCACAACGTAAATTCTACTATGACGCGGAAAATTTGAATCTCAGTATAAACGCGACTTTGGAGTGGCCAGTGATCAGCTCGCGGAAGGTAGCTAACTGCGTGAAGACTTATTTCTTGTCTATCGTTTCAGTCAAGCATAAAACATAGGGTGCTAGTGCATAGAGGTACCACAAATCCGACAGGGAAATTCTACTATATGAAAATCCATTAACCATGAATAGCGGCGGAACGAAGTAAGGCCTTTTCATCGGGGCTTCAAGCCTCTTTAAGCGAAGTAGTGATGGGTAACTAGGTTGTCCTATCTCAGCCCTTTTCAGTTAAACTTTAACTCGAGAAGAGTGGAACGACCGAACGACCGACCGAAAAGTGATCGGTATATGGCACTTGAGCGAAGCTGCAAGTGCCATAAAAACACTGCGGGTTGTGGGACTAGCTTAATTAAGCGGACTGATAATGTGATATTTTGCGCGGCATGTCAATCGGTTCGTGTCATAATTCGTGTAACTCAGAACTATCGTAGCAGTGTAAGACCATGGTAAAAGTCTACCAAGCGAAAAGCAGTGGAAGTGCATTATGCCTTGGCCTCCGCTAACTTTGCAGGGACAAAAACCGCGTCACTTCCACGTCGTGCTTTAAAGATCTTGCGTGCACTATACATTTACTTCCTACTGGCCGATCCATTAGATAACTTCTGGCACTCTCTCTATGCTGCTGGCCTTCTAATCTGAAAACTGCAACCAGACAAAACTCCATGTGACTAAGTCCAAAACACGCCATTGGTCCTTTGGAAGAAGGAGTAAACGTCTCCGTAACGACTCAAGCTCAACAACTCAAACCCCGTATCAACCAATCACTGCGATCTTTGGGAGCAGCTGTGATACCCCTTCCAGCTCCTCCGCTAGGTACCCGGCGATTTCGCATCGGCAAGGAGGGTTAGTCATCAAGAATCCAAAGGGCAAAGACCATACGAGTGGAAAGACATAACACTCCGTCGGGCCCTATGTGCCGCGATAATTAGCACTTCCTAGCGGTTGGACTGTCCTTAAAACATATCTATGTTGGCATTTCGACCGATCCCTTCTGTCAAATCATCACAAACTTCACGTTCCATGTGCTACCGTTCTCAAACCCTCTTTGTATGTTCAATTTTTTGTTTTTTTACTCTCAGTTTCATCGGTTAAACCTGGACAAAGTCCGAACGCTAGGTAGCGGTCACCTCGATTTTCTGCGACGCGATTTCAGCGGAGTTTCCTGTCTTCCAACTATAGGCGTTTTCTTCGAAAAAAAAAAAAATATGCAGTTGACGAAACTAGTCTGGATCCGCTTTATTTTTGGTTTTGTTTATTCTGATTGTTTTTAATTAATTTTACATTGCACCAACACCAGAAAAAACTAATTCCCCTCCGAATCTGAAAGGGAATCCTTTTTGATGATAGTGATGATAATCGGAGCGTTCCCCGTCGGTGGGGACTCGCGAGAATACGGGGAGTGAGTCCCCGGGGCAAACAAAAACGCGGGGACTCCTCAAGTGGAGTCCTCGGGGAACGGCGAGAATACGCGTTATAACAGTCTTTAATATGATACTCTTGATGACTAACTCTTCGTGCCGAAGCAGAATCGCCGTGTACCTAGCGGGAGAGCCAGAAGCGTCACCACAGCTGTCCCAAACAAACGCCGTTTATTGGTTGACACAGGATTTGAGTCATCGTTCAGGCGACGTTTCTTGTTCTTCTCGAGGTTCTACTGGCGTGTTTTGGACTCAGATGTAGAGTATCCTCCACTGATTGTTAAGTTCAACGTAACTCTTACGGGTGACAACTGATTGACTGCGCGCGGTTCGTTTTACTAAACCCTAAAAAGCATGGTATAAAAACTTGGGTAATGTAATTCCGGAAAGAGCCTGTAAAACGTGTAACATAGAAAGCTTAAAAGTGCTCGATATATAAAATCTGCATGAGCTGAGGCAGTCTGGTTTCGGATACAGTTCGGAATACAATTTCGGATAAAATGTATGTCATAGTGCACTGAAACAGAGGCGGAAAGTAAGCGGGTTATACCACAGAAATACCATTAAGTGGCTTATGCAGCAGTCTTTATTAGCAAAGTTATCCGATCACAGAAACACTCGAGATCGCCCACGAATATCGCTATGCGAGCAAAATAGCCTTTATGTCAACCGTACTTTAAAGACCGTGAACATGGGTCTACAAACTTCAAAACCTGACATTCTTGCTTCTCGCACCTATGGGCTCGGTACTGACTTAGTGGGTACACAAATTCATCAGAATCAAAGCGAATCGCTTGTAGGTATTTTTCATATCCAACGATAATTTCAGCTTGGCAGTTTATCTTCTTTTTGTGTTGTGGCCGTCTGGTTTTTCTTCAGCAATAATTCTTATCGTACGCTGCAGAGCATCCTCCTCAAATTTTGCACAACCTCAAACGCTGCGCTGCGCTTGCGAAAGTTAAGCAAGACTCTCATGGTGGCCAGTACTTAGGGAGTCCGGCAGATGGCATTTTCTTTACTGCATCTCGGCTGAGCCGAAATCCGGACCGAGTTTCTTCCACTCGTACACGACCAACTCTTCGTCGTTCTCAGGATTCATGCATTCATCATTTAGGGATCGCTTTTGTAGCCCAGAGGTATTGCATATTGTTGGACTATACTAACCATTTTCCTTCTTTTATTTCCGGTTTCTTTTGGTCATACTTCCTGATTTGTTCCACACAAAAGGGCCAAGACAATGCTATCGCATGTATTACTGTCTCACTTCTTTTCTACTGTTACTACTTCACTGCCATCTACTTTGATTCTTCGAGCCAACATAATACAATAGAGCCGCTACACTCACTGTATATTTTTGATTCACTTCTCTCTGCTAATCACTAATTTGGTACAACTCTCTTATTTGGACACTGGATAACTGCACTTGAACTCTTCTCTTGTATCTATTTTGGAGATCCTCACGATACTTCGGGGACATCTTTTGAGACCTTGTCAGTCTTTGAACGTCTCAATGATGCTGTTATCTTCCCCAGTACATTACTAGTCCACTTGGGCTTTTCAGGATCTGTGGTCTTGACCTAAAAATGCAGTAAAGTCTTGGCATGTATCTTATAAAACGAAGACCCCGACAATATAGAATGCTCTTTCCCGTAATAATCATGTTCTGAGAAACATCAGACACACTGTAAACAAAAAACTTGCATTATTTGCCACTGGGATTAATCTTGTCTCTACTGAGATAAGATTATCTCTAAGTCGGATCAATTTTATCCCAGTAGATTAAGATTAATCCCACTAGCAATATTGCAGTTAACTTTAATCCTTACTAGGAGAAACTTTTTACAGTGTAAATGAAATCTCAGGACTGGTTTTTCCCAGGCCGAGGATCGTTGCCAAGAAGGGCCAAAATTTTGCTGAAGAACATCCTAGCTGACTTTTCCGTTTTGAGTAATTTTTATATTTCAACGGATATAAGCTTTTACGCCACCTAGACCCCGAGCCGCTTTCCCTACGGAAGATGGCAAGCATGGAAAAACTAACCAATTCTAACGCAATCAGGTATGCTTGGCCAATACGCCCCTCATAAAATTCCTCTCAGATTAGTTATATTTGGCCGCTAGGTGCGCTATCGTAAAGAAAACAATGACACGTTACTTCTTGGTTTACGTTTATCCAGGTTTGTTTTGCTATTTTCAGTTCCTCTTAGGCCAAACCATGTTTAAAACTGCTTAAAGTGCGTCTTCCCCTCTTTTTGCTTTTCCCAACTCTGTTTTGTCAAGCGTCATCAAGTTTGTCATTTCTGGCTTCCGACTTCAGTGCTGAGTGCTGGCTGACTTTTCAACGGGGCTAATGTGCGACTCGATATGAAGCGAAAGCCTAATCGCTTATTCACCCGTCAGATAGCTTATCCCCCGATCTCACGTGTGATTGTTATTGTTCCTCTAGCGCGTCTGGCGGCAATTCGTCATCGGATTTTATGAAGGACGTATAGGGCAGTAGTCATCCTACTATGATCATTAGTTGCGTTTTTGCAGATACCATGGTATCTGTTACCACGTTGACTGGATCTGCAATTAGTCGTTTTTGCAGTTGCCGTAGTATCTGACGTACGGTTGCTCTGCAAAAACGACAATTGCCGAAATTGCGCTTTTCGAAGTCATCCCAAAAGAAAAACTGATATCCAGTCAATCAATAAATGCCAAACCTCCTTCCCACCAATTTGACAAAAAATTATGGAAGTGAGATGACTTTTCCAGACACCACGATCAGTTACCATGGTCGGACCGTGGTATCTGAATATCAAATTCTACGATAACTGGCCAGATACCAAGATAACCGCGATACCAATACACCAAGATTCCAAGATATCAGATACCACGGTAACTGCAAAACCTACTTTAGACCGCGGTATCAGATACCATGGTATCTGCAAAAACGCAACTATTCTTACTGAAAAGATGTCCCCTGGTGCGTGGTTACAACTGGACGGCCCCGATTACCGATATTATAGAGGATGTGCTCCAACCTCCTACCAATCCTTACTGCAAGCTACCATCGTCGTTCCAACATGTACGAACGGATATAGGTTAGTAAATCTAGTTTCTTTTCCAAGAAAAATAAGTAATGACAGCATTTACTCCTCTAGGCCCACCATAAAGCTAGCGCCTAACATCGGTGGGGATTGATTAAATTTAAGGTCTGCAAAGGAACTTTTTACGACATCTTTATGGCAATTTCACAACTTCGGACAACGAACCAACCTGGCTACGAATTCAACCTGCAAAGTAGAGGCTACTTCAAGGACATCTGAAGCTTCCTCCAACCGAGTCATCGACAAAATGGAATGGAATGCCATCGAAAATAGTAAACACCCAGGATGTAAATTCCTTCAAGCAGGTACCTGACCTTTTTCATACACATGATATGTTTTGTAATGCTTCTTTTCGTCGAGTATTGCAAGAAGATTGCCTATTCTTTTTACGTTATTTTCTTATTTATTTGTATTGTTGATATACAGACTTGACTTCGTTTTTTCTTTTTCGTGTACTCCTTCATTTCACTCGCTGTTCACGGGTTTACAAGTTACATAAATAAATAAAAGACGTACTTTTGCTATACAGACTGGATTACGTTTGTAGCTTTCAATAACTATTGTTAACATGTTGGAACACATCCAGAGGGCATGGGAGAGAAAGAAAGGAAACACGGTGTTGCTACCACAACCCGTAACTGCGTTGAGTACTTGTCGCAGCGTCGAGTGACGGTCTTTAGTGTCCTGGGAAGATGACTACAGGCAGACGTCATCGTAACACATAACGGAATGACAAAAAACAACACTAAACACTAAACAACACAGAAGCACCGAAGTTGACGAAAGTAAACTCATGAAGCGGCACAAGCCTAATATTTAACGATAACGTTTCCACTGAGCCACCTCAGACTTGCGCGTTTATAATCAAGCCATGTTGAAATACCTTCATCGTACACCGAGAAAATGATTAATTATAATGAGAGAGTTTCACAAGCAGTTAGTGCCGTTAGCACCGCTGCATTGACCGTTAACGACTGATGGTACCTTCAGGTCCAACCTTTGAGTTCCATACGTGAGTAAAACCTAACATTTTGAAAGTTCCAATTTAGGTAATCAACAGCTGTGAAGTATCAACGCGTAAGCCTATCAAAGCTTCTCACTACATTTCACTTTACGGGCGCTTATTAAGCCATCACAACACTTAGTCAACTAAACAGCCACAAGTCAAACCCTTCAAAGTCTCTTACTTGTGTTTCGTCATACGAAAGAAATGCAAAGCGTGCTTCCTGTAACAATTCGTGCTGTTAGTCAATTAGCAAACTAGTGACCAAGGTCAGAGGTCAGAGCCAACCTCGAATGTGCAAGCTCATTTTCGATCTACAATTCACTCAGTGGCAGTCATGTGCAACAAGCAGGAACATTATATGACTCCTTTTGGGGCATCAGCAGATAAGTGAGTCTGGCGATCTGATCCTCGTTAGTGTCAAGAACTCAACTTGGGTACTCAAGTGAGCAGTTGGGGCTTATGACGCCTTGTATACCAGAAACCTACGATGTTCTGATCCCCTTGGCTACCCGTACCCCTGTCCATTACCAAAAGTGATGAGATTCATATCAGATCATCTTTACAACCCTACTAATTCGACGAAGATGTGATGGGGTATGTTCGTAAGCCCCTTCACCAGGGGGATACTCTTGACTACTAACTCTTCGTGCCGATGACGAATCGCCGTGCGTCTAGCGAAGAGCTGTTGTTGATTGGTTTACATATGTTTTGAGTCAATTTAAGGATTCGTTTGGGCGACGATTATTCTTCTTCAGTATGATCATAGACGGGTTTTGGGCTCTCCGACCCAAACCTCCCAACCCAAGGTTAGGGGAGTGACAGTAAGTCTTCATATATGGTATATCTATATGTCGTTTGTATATATGCAAATGTATATATGCAACCTTTTTAAATAAGAAAATATAGTCGTCTGGTAGCTGAACTCGACACTCGATCAAGAAGCAGCTCGTCTGAAACGACACCGTCATATATTTGGTGACAGCGGTAGGATTCCCAATGGGAGAGCCGACGGGAGCTCGGGGTTCGTCGACACCCCAGTTTCCAAAATTTGCACAGGCCTGCTACTGAGTGAATTTCGAGGCTTTCTCCATGGGATACACTTAGCAGTAATTACGCTACGCTGTGTGGCACAAATAAGCTTACCTAGTCGGAGTCCTATAAAGGCTGCGAATGAGAAAAATGCAGCCCATTAGCAAAATAGTAAGTTCGTCACCACCACTTGTTAAAGCCAAGTCGTTGCACATATAGAGCGTGTTCCACCCTTCTAACAATAGTAACTACTAAATACTATTTCCGTTCCAACCTCCTGAAAAGTTACTATCCTGATCCAACCTTCTCGAAATAGTAACTTATAGTTACTATTTGCTTACCACACTCGGGAGCGTAGTAAGCGTGGTAACTACGATCTCTGTACCGTAATTGACCAGATTAGCCTATGGCACAATATTTAGCCAAAAATAGAAAAATTCGTTCCAGCCTTCGTTCCAAGAAGCCAGAATCCCTGGCGTCATACGCAGTAACTACGGGATGTAGAGTGGATGGAACACGCCAAGGTTTCTGTTCAAATATGAGAACATGTCTAACCCCCTAAAACATTCTGTGTTTCCAGAAAATTACAACAGACTTTGACACAATGTAATCGATATCGCCCCCCCCCCCCCCCCTTGGCTGTGACAACAAACACCCAAAATGCGTATAATAGGTCTTTCTAACTAACGAGCTCCTCGGAAACAGTAACTGGGAGCCTGATCACAAGTTAAAGATGAAGGGGGGCCGCTCCACACAGCTGATTCTCATTAGGACGCGGGTGCAGTGCGTCGCGGCTTCCACTCGACTTAATATTTTTTTTTAATAATTCTTGGTACAACCAAACGCGATCTTAGGCGGATAGATATTTTCAGCCTCTTCTCCTGGTATAACGGCCATTTCAGAGGATGAGTAGTAAACGGGTGACCTTATTCTTTCACAACTCATGAATTTTTATAAGATAAAGACAAAAGTTCAACTTTTTTCTATTTTTTGAACTTGCGGTATTTTCTGTCCTTCGACCGCTCCCAGCAGTAAAGTTGTGCCATGTATATTTTAAGAAACGAACGAACCTGAACCTATAAAAATTACCAATTGCTCACTCCACAACCAAAGAAAATAGTTCGGTAAAAACAAAAAAAACAAGGTTAGAACCATACCAAGGCAAGATGCAAATGCCTTACACTTTATTAGTGTTCATGCACGTTAGTCCAGTGATGTTGGTACCGAGATAAGTCTGCAGTCAGTCAGGTGTCTATGAAGGAGTCCTCGTCGTTTTGCGAAGAGTTTAGGCCTTCTCATGGCGAATCAGTGGAAGTCAATGGTGATGTAATCGTTTTCCTGTTTTCTCTAAAGTTAGTCAAGTAACTCTCAGACACCGTCATGGCAATCTTGTCTCACAAAATATCAACGAAGAAACCAACGAAAATGGGCTTTGTAAAGGTTTGAACCCCCATTTACAAACCCCATTTTTGTGGGGCTTGTTTTGTTTTTCTTGGTTGTTGATCTTCATCCTCGTTTTGGCATTTTTCATCGAAATTTTCTGTCTGCGCTGAAGAAGGGAGGCGGTTGTCCTCCCAAAATATTCGCCTTTTATTCCAGTATTTGCGTTGATCTTTACAAACTCCATTTTCGTTGGTTTCTTCGTTGATATTTTGTGATATGTCAGGCCAATATGATTTACTAAATTATCTTTGGCAATCATCCCCATGAACGAAGCAAAATATTCACATTTTAACACCTGCAATCCGTTTTTGCCGTACCCTGCTCATTCGTCAACTCAGTTTTTCGATATGGTTGTACTCTGTGTACTTTCATAAAGTAGCCTACATTAGTTAATTTGTTGTTTACTGTTTTTCGCAAATATTTCGCATGTTTTTGATTGCTTTCTAGCTGCATCCGACGACCTCTTTTAGCTTTAAGCTATTTGGTTCAATAAAATTGATTGATTGGTTTGATCGACTAATTAAAAGAAACCAGGTTACATTTCCTGGCCAGGTCATGAAATCTACTGAAGGTTCCTCTTATCGGTTTACTAAAATCGGTCTTTCGCTTAATGCTGATAAATGCGAGTATCTTTCTTTCAACGTTCCTTCCTCTACTAAACCTCTAAGCTCTCAAAATTTCTCTATCCCTCATGTAGATTCGATCCGGTGGTTGGGTATTACACTTACAAAAAATCTTAAAACTCTTCGGGAGCGCGCTGTCCGGGATGCTAGAGTGAAAATCCAGATTGGTTACTCTAAAATTGTAGCCAATCGAGGGAAATACAATCGTGTCGCCCTTGGTAAGCTTTACTCTACTTTCTCCGATCATTCTGTTCTTTACCTTTCTGGGCTTTACCCTATATTTAAGAAAAGAGATATTAGAGATATTCGATCTTCTTACTTCCGATTCTGTAAATTTCTTCTCTATCTTCCTCTGTGGTACAAGACTCGAAAGATAGGTAAAAAGTTTTATCTTCCGAATATTACTGAGAAGCTGACTGACCTACACAAAAAGCTCTCAGAAACAGCGTATCGACGTTTGTCGCCTCACCACGGTTTGATCCGTTTGTTTGATTAATGTTTTGTTGACTTTAGTTTTTGTTTTACGTCTTCTTCCGTTTTTTTTCCTTTCCTTTCCAAGTTTATACTCCACTATTAATCTTTTTGATGTAAGTGGGTAATAAATAAATATTATTATTATTGTTATATTATAACGCACCTAACGGATCTAAGGAAACGACTCTTGTCTGGCGAGTCTGAACAAGACCAAAGGTTTCGATGGGATCCCAAAAATCTAGTATTTGATCCAGACAATTGGGTCTTGTCTTCGCCAGATCCAGTCTTCGCCAGGCTAATCAGAGAACACCAAGTTCAGATATACCTCTATACGCCATATCTATTTTGACGATACTGACCGAAACTTTCTGCTTTACTTCTGCCAAATTTCCGGTTTCGCCCGAATACCGAGCGAACAACCAGTCCAGCAAAAAAAAAAAAAAAAAATTCAGAAACGAATCCAGCGGATCTCTTTATCCCTACAAAGAACATCTAATCAACTTTAAATAAAACTTTGACTTAAACAAAAATTCCGGTTACAACTGGATTCCGGACTAACTATATGTCCGGGTAAAAAATTATTGTCATATACAGACTCAGCGTCTCTTCTTACCCGTAAATCTGTCATCTAATCAACTTCAGATAAAACTTTCGCTTTAACAAACTTTTCGGTTTTGGCCGGACTCCTGGTGAACTAGTTCGCTAGACCCCTTTAACATTTTTGCTATTTATCCATAATCAACCGCTTGAATATGTAGCCTACAACAAAAATGTTCCCATTTTGAAGTTTTTTGCTTACGGGCAACTTTAGTACACCCACTGAGTGACCCCTCACTTATCCAGTACATCTTTTTTCCAGTGAGTAACCCCTCCCTTACCAAGTACACCTTTTTTCAGTGAGTAACCCCTCACTTACCCAGTTCACTCTTCTTTCAGTGACTAGCCCCTCGCGTGCCCTAGCAGTTCCTCTTTGGTACACCATGAATCAACCCTCTCGCTTGGCTCACCGAAGTGTCTAACCCCTCGAGTACTTCTTTAACGGGTACACCCCATTCCTAACTCCTCGCGTGCACCTGGGATTGGTTTACGAGTACCTGGGACCGGGTGACCCCACCCCCTCCCCAAACAACTTTATTACACCCACTGAGCAACCCCTCACTTATCCAGTACATCTTTTTCCAATGAGCAACCCCTCCCTTAAACAAGTACACCTTTTTCAGTGAGCAACCCCTCACTTATTCCTACTACATTTCCTACAATCACACATTAGATGTCGCAAACACTCTCGCTCTCCACACATCGGGCAGAAGTAAGGACCAATTCTCCCAATCGGCCTACCCGTGTACCTCCTCCTATCTCCCAGCGGTAAAATATCAGCACGCATACTAATTAATAATTTCAATTCCTATAAAATAAACACATTCACCCCATGTCTCTTTCGCCTCGCCCCCTTCGACCTTCGATTACGTCACTGAATCAGCACATGACTGACGCCACGTGCGCAGAGCTATAATCGTTTGAGAATAAAGGGGTAGGACCGCTATAGCCGAAAACTGGTCGACAAGTTTTGTGTCCGGTTTTCACCGGATTCCGGGTGAACTACTTGTCCGGCAACAAAATAACTTCATATTCGGATTCAGCATGTATCCTTACCCCTAAATCAACTATCTCATTAGCTTTTAAAAAATATTTTTTGTGCACCTTAATTTGAAACCCCCTCCTCTACCCCTAAATGTAGAGCCACAGAGCCGATCTACGAACTTGACCTTACCCTTGACCCAAAGAATCCTCACACCAAGTTTCATCAAAATATTTCATTCCCTTCGAGAGTTATCGTGCTTACAGACAGACGGACATTTTTGCGATGTCATAGGTATCCCTCCACTTACGTTTTGGGATCCAAAAAAGCGAAAATTCGCGTACTTTTCGGCTCACACTTTTACTGCTGATGTTTCATTTTTAAAAATAAATGAAAATTTTAAAACCAGTTTGCGGTTTTAACAACTTATCCAAGCCTTTGGCTGTTTTAAGCCTTTCTTTAAGCCTAAAACGGGCAAATAGACGTAAATGTTTTTTCTGGCAAATTGACGTGACCGTTTTTTTTCTGACGAATGAGCGTCTCATAAGCAATCATTAGGAGCATGATACACCTCGAAAGTAGCTAAACATGGAAAGTGTAAAAATCAGTGTGGTGCCGTTATGGGTTTGAAATGTGCCGTTTGAAATCCGGCTCTCATTTTTTTTTAATTTGTTTTTTCTTTACCCGTAGCATCTTTTCTAATTTAACTTATTTTTATATTTTTTAAATAAAACAAAGAAAATCGTGTTTCGTACTTTTTGTGGCTACCCTTCCATCCCTCAGTGACGTTAATTATAATCTATTTTTACCCACTTTTAAACTATTTACGTCACTTAACTTTTAAGAATAAAGCCCATATTACATTTATTGTTCTCCGGCTCTCGGAGATTTAGAATGTATTACGGATTACGGAAGTAGGTTACATTACCATTATGGGTACAGCAAGTCCCCTAAGCCTAATGCTAGCAATGTCATTGCGGCCTAGTCTTTAGCACTGAACAGAAATCAAGTCGCATTTTCCTTCAAGGTCATAATCATCTCGCAGAATGACGATCTAGTATCCAGCCCCTAGCCTAATAGCCTAACAAAGGAAAGTCTGGTTCCACACCCAGTTTTTTTTTTGTACTTTTAATTTACTGGTTGCGTTATTTTTACCGTAATTTCACGCCTGAAACTTTACCTATGTTACGTAATTTTCTTATTTTACCGGTATTTTCCGCAATTTATCGGTAGAATACACCTTCGTCTTGTTTTTATTTTCTAAGATGCTCAATTCCCACGAAGTTTCGTTTTTAAAGCAATTGATTTGGCTAAAGATTTTTTGATATCCTGAAACAGGTGCAATCTTTGTAATTCGTAATTTTTTATACTGTTCGTTCTCAGTATTTTATATGTAATTTGACCACTTTTCTAGTATATGTTGATAAAGTTTTTAATGATGTTTGACTTTACCACCTGCTATTCGGCTAGTTCGTAATTGGTGTTGAAATAAAACAGAACAGAACTGAATTGAACTGAATAATCCAGGCATTCTAATTTTACTCGCAAACTTTGGGATTTTTTACTCGTTTGCTGAAAATCATGAGTATAAATAATAATATTATTTATACTCATGAGTATAATATTATTTATGGATAATTTTCTACGATCCAGGAGAGTGGCTTGACCCTATATGTTTCGACGAAGATTAAGGAGACTAGGAAATAAGCCAGGAAATTAGAAGGACTTACCTCGCTCTCTCTGACTGCTAAGTCGACACTAGATCTTGATCTGGGTATGGGTAAGTCCTCATGGTACTGATCATAGGGATCTGGCCCGACTAAACTAAGTATCACAGGTAGAACGACCAGCCCATGGAAGAGGCCATAGGCAACGACTAGTACAAATATCTGCAAAAGATAACTAACCGTCAAGGAATATATCAGTCTAATGAAAAACAGCCGTATCATAAAGGCTAACAGATCGCATATGGGGCACAAACACACCATCCTCCACTGCCGCGATCCCTCTTGTTTTCAGGGGGGGGGGACCGCACTGTCAGAAGTTTCATAACAGATTGCGCATAACACTTTCAAGAATAACACCTTTTCACTTAGAAATAAAGTGTTATGACCAATTAAGTTTACACTATTCTGCGCCTAGATCTCCAACAACACCTTCAATTGGTAAAAATACTAACGGGAACGAAAGAAACATAACATATAACATCCCAAAGTGTTATCTGTTGAAACCGTGCATCCTGCTGTTGTCGTTATGTAACTTCTGACAGTGTAGTATTTTTACCTATTGAAGGTGTTGTTGGAGATCTGGGCACGAAATAGTATAAACTTAATTGGTCATAACACTTTTTTTCTAAGTGAAAATGTGTTATTCTTGAAAGTGTTATGCGCAATCTGTTATGAAACTTCTGACAGTGCGACAGGGGGTCATTGTTTCCGATGAGGTTGATGCCATTGGACTTGCATCATCACAATTAATCAAATTGCTTAAAGCATGCGGACTCCCCTACATAATGGGTTGAAAATTAAGAGAGAAAGAGCTGCTATTGCTAACCGTATTGTGGTATTCATTCATCATGTGTTTTGTAATTCATTGAAACTTATTCTTCTGCTAAAGTGTCATAAAACAATAACATAACTGCACAAACATTCACTTACTTCAGGTTCTTGATTGCTTAGTCTCCCCCTTGCTCAACGCCCGTCGCTCTGTTCCGCAGGTCGACGAGGTCACGATTTTCAAACTCTTTCGATTTGCGTAGTAATCATCACTGGGTAATTAGTACTATCTGATGCCTTGCAAAAATTCATCTTTGAACATTTTTTAAGGTCTTCTTCTTTTTATACCAATCGCAAATTCCGCCCGTTCGTCCGTCGGTCGGTCGGTCCCGGTTTTGCTAGCTCGGGCACTTCCACGTAAGCTATTAGGACGATGGAGCTTGGCATTTGTATCAAAGAACCGTCCAGATTAACTTGCAAACGATCAATTCCCCGATCCGACCATTTGATGAGGGGGGATTGGAAGGATTGGGAATCCGGAGTCTAGTGGCATGCACAACTTTTGAACGGGTAGTCGAATTTGAATGAAACTGGGCAAGTGGTAAGAGCTATCGTCTCAGATGTTCCAATTCAAGCCCGGACCGGGTTCGATGCTTGTGCGAGAGTTGGAGGAGGACACAGGAAATCTCGTGAATCTCTTAAAGTCGCGGGATCGGGATAGAAATTGGTGGGAAGAACAAGAATAGGCCCTTGATAGGTTATTGACGGGAGTTGGAGGGGGTTTCCCGGATTTACGGTGATCGCGAGTTAGGATACTTCCAGATGTGCTATAGGAACGATGAAACTTGGCAAGCATATTAATGACCCGACCAAATTGGCTTAAGGACCCGACGCAATTCACAAGGAAATTACTGTCTTACGAAAGTTGCGAACGGGTGGTCCGATTCCAGTGTGAAACTTTATGGGTGATAAGAACTAATGACATAGCTATGCTCAACATATTTCCGAACCGCACCCGGTCACGGCTGGTGGAACTAGAGGGGGTGGGGGGGGGGGGGGGGGGGGGGGGTCCGGAAACTTTGTGACATGCACGAAAACCAAACGGATGGACCAAATGGGATGCAAGTTGGACATTACCGAGTTTGTGCGGCCTAGAATTGTTATTTGGCGTCCAGACCGGATCCGGCCACGGTAGAGGGGGAGGAAGCGGGAACCGCAAATTTGTAGATATGCTCCGATTCGGCTCAAACCTGAAGGACGGGAAGAGGAGATATTAGAGATACGAGTTTATGTTTCCCAGTATTTGGCCATAGTGGCGGAACTGTAGCGGATGATACGCGCTGGATCCACTGCATACACGCATAGACTAACTTTCCACTGACATGAAGGCAAACGTAGGAAGAAAAGAGAGATTTTGACAAATACGCGTTTTCGACATACCTTAAAGAAAGTTGTGAATACGTGAGAATCTGAATCCGCCAAGAAGATAAACGCAAGAAAAGTTGAAAACCCTCCGTGAAACACAGCAGGGCCCATGCTGCTAACGGCTGCTCTAGCGCGGTCGTCTCTGCTCCCCTCTCTCTGCACCATAAAGGTGTGCGCGATGTGTGCCGCGTAGTCGACACACAGTCCGATAGCGAGCACTAAGTTGATACAAGACACTGTGTCGATAGTAAGGCCCCAGAAGTGCATAGTTCCGTTGACGTTTATCTGCAAAGAAAGGGACAAAATTAACTACAGTCATTTATTCATTCATTTATTCATACTACACAAACTACATAACATAAATATAAGGCAAGAAACAAGCCCCCCTGAAGCTATCTTGTTGGGGATCCACTACCTATATACTAACCTACATTGAAAATATTCACATTACAAGCGTGCATACAGAAAAATATTAACGGCAAGAAGAAAAATAAAAAAGAAGTCCTAACAGAAAATGGAAGCGACATAGTGAGGACACAGAATGATTCAAATTACTACCTTAAATTGCATTTCGGAGCAATCTAAGATATAATCCTGATGCGATGCTCCTACGGTGGTGATTCTGGTAATTGGTAATTGGGTTACCAAATCAGACTGGAGATAATTGGTTTACAGTAATGAGAAATTTCTCGGTATTCATCCGGTTAGCAGCGAAGCATCGGGAGGATCTAATGTAAGCGGTATGAAGCTATTTTAGGATTTTCATTTTATGTTCTTATTTTTTCGTTTGTGTGGTTGCTATGGCCAGTTGGCTTTTTGCACTATCTATCCATCCATCCATCTATCTATCTATCTATCTATCTATCTATCTCTCTATCTATCTCTCTATCTATCTATCTATCTATCTATCTATCTACATCCAGCAACGGAATCGCCCCGCAGCCGGATTCCGGGTTAAGCCGGATTCCGGGTTAAGTTCGCTGCAGGAAAAGGTGAGGTCTGTTCACCCAGTTTCTAGCTAAAAGATAAAAGGAGACCCAAACCGTCCGTCTGTCTGTAAGCACGATAACTATCAAAGGGATTGAGATATTTTTTACTGAAACTTGGTGTGAGGATCCGTTGGGCCAAAGTACAGGTCAAACTCGTAGATGGGCCCGATTGCTATGTATTTAGGGGTGGGGGAGGAGTTTCGAATTAAGGGACGAAAAAAATGGATCAGACGGTGAACGGATCAGATGGCTTAGGCATAGTTCTGTTTTATACATTATATTTTGTACTCCTCAGTTCTGAGGGAAATAAATATATAAAATTGTTTTAAAAAGCCAATGGGACAGTCGATCTAGGGGTAAGGAGACATGCTGAATCCATATCTGAAACTTATTTTTCGCCGGACAGTTAGGTTTTGGCCGGATTCCGGACGAACTAGTTGTCCGGGTAGACAATCATTGTCATATACGGGTCAGCATATCTTACCATGTCAGCATGGCTTTATTTAACTAATATTCTAAATATTCCTTCAGCCCCAAGCTGACTGCGAATCATAGTTGATGGTGCAAAACGGATACGTCAGCTGAATTTTATTGGAGCTATATTTCGGCCCTTCTTGGCAAGGGTCCTCTTTAGGCTCAAAACCGCTCAAGTTGGAAAAAACGAACTTGTGGGAAACACAAGACTAAAGATTCTAGCCTAGCGTTAAATATTTAACTTCGTAAATTCCTTCGTGAGTCTTGCTTGGAGTTAAAAAGGTTGCTGGGATTTGATTTTGGACACGGCTGCTGTTTTTGCTGCGCGATTGGGTCGCTGGTCGGGTAGAGATTCTTCTGCTTTTGGGTTGAATTTCGTTTTGTTGTAGAGAAGAGCTTGGGGTCTGAATTTCCTTTCACTGATGATGCCTTTCCATGTTTCTGGTAGTGAGTATTCGCCTGTGTCTCTGTTGATCCCTGAATGGTTTTTCATAATTTCAACGGCATCTCTTATAGTTTGATGAAGTCCGGCGCATGTTGCAAGAATCTTGGCTTTTCCAAAATGTACAACATGGGATGGGTTTTCGAAAACGTGTTCCGCCAGTGCTGATTTGAAGATATAATTTGGACGGTGTCCATTGAAAAGGGCGTGGTCGATCTCCTGTTCATGTTCTGTGAGCCTCTTTTCGAAAGTCCTCTCTGTCCTGCCAACATAGCGCTTCTCGCAGTCACAGGGTATCGAGTAAATACCTCGTTGGTTCTGGTTTGGGACTTGATCTTTGCCGGTGTTTAGGTAGGAAAGTAGATTGTTCTGAGTCCGGTGAAATGCTTCGATGTTGTACTTTTTGGGATCCCAAAACGTAAGTGGAGGGATACCTATGACATCGCAAAAGTTGTCCGTCTGTCTGTCCGTCTGTCCGACGATAACTCTCGAAGGGAATGAGATATTTTGATGAAACTTGGTGGGAGGATCCTTTGGGTCAAAGTACAGGTCAAGTTCGAATATGGGCTCTGTAGCCCTATATTTGAGGGTGGGGGAGGGGTTTCAAATTAAGGGACAAACAAAATATTTTTAAACAGCTAATGTGATAGTCGATTATGGGGTAAGAAGACATATAGATAGATAGATAGATATCGCTTTTATTCTTTTCGAAGCTGAGTACGATGCTGTACGATGGTGAAAACCATTTTCTTTTCGGACAAGTAATTCGTCCGGGATCCGGCGAAAACCGGAAAGTTGGGTGAAAGTAAAAGTTTTATTTGAAGTTGATTACATGTTCGATTTAGGGGTACGGAGACATGCTGAACACGGTGGTGAAAACCATTTTCTTGCCGGACAAGTAGTTCGTCCGGACTCCGGCAAAAACCGGAAAGTTGGTTAAAAGTAAAAGTTTCATTTGAAGTTGATTAAATGTTCGATTTAAGGGTAAGAAGACTGTATAATATACAGAATCGACGTCTCTTCTTACCCCTAAGTCTGTCATCTAATCAACTTCAGATAAAACTTTCGCGGTTTTGTTCAAACAATGTTTCAAAGTCAGCTTGGGCTCAAAGAATATTTTTCCGGTTTTGGCCGGATTCCTGGCGAACTAGTTGTCCGGTGAGAAAATGGTTTTTACCATCGTGTTCAGCATGTCTTCTTGCCCTTAAATCGAACATTTAATCAACTTCAAATGAAACTTTTACTTTTAACCAACTTTCCGGTTTTCGCCGGATTCCGGACGAACTACTTGTCCAGCAAGAAAATGGTTTTCACCACCATGTTCAGCATGTCTCCTTACCCCTATATCGAACATGTAATCAACTTCAAATGAAACTTTTACTTTTACCCAGCTTTCCGGTTTTCGCCGGATTCCGGACGAATTACTTGTCATTTGTCATTCATAATTATTATGACAATCATTTTTTACCCGGACATATAATTAGTCCGGAATTCGATTTTAATTAAGTCAAAGTTTTATTTAAAGTTGATTAGATGTTCTTTATAGGGATAAAGAGATCCGCTGGATTCGTTTCTGAATTTTTTTAAATTTTTTTTGTGGACAATCATTTTTTACCCGGACATATAATTAGTCCGGAATTTGGTTTTAATTAAGTCAAAGTTTTATTTAAAGTTGATTAGATGTTCTTCGTCAAAGAGATCCGCTGGATTCGTTTCTGAATTTTTTGAATTTTTTTTTGTGGACTAGTAAGTTCGCTAGGAGTTCGGGCGAAACCGGAAATTTGGCAGAAGTAAAGCAGGAAGTTTCGTATGGCTTATAGAGGTATATCTGAACTTGGTTTTCTCTGATGATTAGCCTGGCGAAGACTGGATCTGGCGAAGACAGGACCCAATTGTCTGGATCAAAAAAATTAGATTTTTAGGATCCCATCGAAACCTTTGGTCTTGTTTAAGTTTCTGGACAGTTTTTCAGTGACTACTTGAATGTACAGGAGGTAGACACGGGCATTCTTCTCTTCTGGTTTGTCACTACTGAGTGCCAGAGTTGCTTTTGGGGGCCAGGTGGATCTTCAATCTTCTTTTGATGATTGTTTCGACTAGTTGGATGGGGTCTATAGGAGGGTTCGACCAGTGAAATGACGACTGCGCGTTTCACGTTTTCTGGTTGGTATGAATCGTGAGGCAGATACCTGTAGTTGTGGGTGGGTTTCCTGTAAACTGAGCAGACGAAATTTGTTTTTCCGTTGGCGATCATCATGTCTAGATATGGAAGTTTCAGGTCGTCATTCTCAAATTCGGTGGTGAACTGGATTGTCGGTTGGACTTGGTTTAGGGTGTCGACAGAGGTAACAATGTCTGTTTTTTACCCTCCCAGGCTGTAAAGCCATCGTCAACGTAACGTTTGTAAAAAAGGGGAGCCATTGGTGCGATGCTGAAAGCAATTTGCTCGATTTTTCTCAGGGTTAATTCGGCCAGCCCTTGAGAAATGGAACTCCCCATTGCTGCTCCCTCATGTTGCCAGTAGAAGACCCCCATGTAGATGAAGTATGTAGATTCCCAGACGACCTTGAAACTTTGTAAGATTTCACTTACTGACAGGGGAGTTTTTCATTCAATCCTGGGTAATTTTCGAGTGCCTCTTTGAGAGCCTGGAGGGTGAAATCTTTCCTGAGGTTGGTAAATAGCGATACTACGTCAATGCTTGCCTTTTGGGTTTCTTGGATAACGGGATACTTCCTCAGTTCTTGGACGAAGTCAACAGAGTTTTTTATGTAGTGTGGTCCTGAATCTAGGAGTGGCCTGATCAGTGTGGCTAGAAATCTGTCTAATTTTTTCGTGGGTGATCGAACGTTGGCTACTATCGGGCGGAGGGGTCGACTTGCTTTATGTACCTTCACGACTCCGTAGAAACGAGGGACTACTGGTCCATCTCTACCTAATTAATCTCTACCCGGTCAACGACCCAATCGAGCAGCAAAAACAGCCGCCGTGTCCAAAATGAAATCACAGCAACCTTTTTAACTCCAAGCAAGACTCACGATCTCACGAAGGAATTTACGAAGTTAAATATTTAACGCTAGGCTAGAATCTTTAGTTTTGTGTTTTCCACAAGTTCGTTTTTCCAACTTGAGCGATTTTGAGCCTGAAGAGGACCTTTGCCAAGAAGGGCCGAAATATAGCTCCAATAAAATTCAGCCATTTTGCACCATCAAAAAACTAATATTCTGTAACGCTTGTAAGCTTTCATTTCTCATAGTTTTTAACCGTATTTTAGTCACCGTACGTGAGCGTTTTAAGTTTGCAGACGACCTGACAGCATTAGCTTTAAGACTCAAAACCAAACGCCACAACTAACCGACTTGACTGGCATATTTAATGATCTTAAAACTGAACTAGCTCAAGTGAAACTGGCTGTTAGTGAAACAAAAAGTACATCCATGACTTTTTCGTTTCTGAAAACTGACAACCTATCTGTGGCCCCTACTGGACTAAATGTAACTAAAACTGTTAGGATACTTGGTATTTACTTGGACGATGACCTCAAATGGAATACACATGTGGAAAATTTGACGAAAAAAGGTGGATCTCTGCTTCGTTCGTTTTCACAGCTGAAAAGGTTTGGAATACCAAAAGAAATTCTTAAAGTTGTATACTGTAGCTATGTTAGACCTTGCCTAGAATACGCTTGTCCCGCTTGGCACCCCGGTCTGACCAAGGAACAATCTGCTCAAATTGAGTCGGTTCAAAAAAGGGCTCTGAAAATAATATTGGGCCCCAACTACACGAACTATGACAGCTCACTACCAGAACTTGACTTACTGTCATTGGAAAAACGCAGACATGAACTAACTGTCAGATTTGGACTGAAATGTCTTGACTCACCCTTCCCCCGTCGACTACTGCCAGACTTCGAAAACCCTATTGTTGACGGACCGAGGACAAGGCGTCGAGAAAAGACAAAGAGTTGTCAACTCATATCGTCTTACCCGGCGACTAGTACTCAACGTTACATCAAGTCATTCGTTCCGTACTTTACTGATTATTTTAACTAAGCAACGCTAAATGAAGAATTCTGATATATTTTATTTTAATCTCTATGTATTTCGTAGTTACACACATTTGCGTTGAAATACTTAGTGTGGTATGATTTATGTATTGACTCGTGTGTTTGACGTACCTGCGCTAGCTAACGCTATTTTGGTAAAATAAAGCATTCATTCATTCAAGATAACCGCCGAGTAAAATAAATAATACCCAGTAAATACCCAATCTGAAAGCATTGGCCTAATCTTACCAGAGTTAATACGACGCATAGCAACACAAGGAGACACGCTCTCAGGTTGGCAATGAGAATTAAAGTTGTAACGAAGACACATGCCATTGCTATCGCTAGGTTGCGGTACAGTTCATGTCCTATGACCTGAAAAAAAAAATATACAGCCTTATTGGACTTGGCACTGAAAAACAGAAACACGTGTTAAGTTGCTACGCAAAAGGGAAACGTACGTGTGTCTCCTGATGAACGTAAAACAACATTTAAACTCGTTTATTCAAATAATGTATACAACAGATACGTCAGCTACAATGCTTCATCAGCGATATTTCGGCCCTTCTCGGCAAGGGCCCTCGTCAGGCTGTCAATCTTCAGGTCCAACGTCGGGGAAGGAAACAAACCTGTAAATCTGATTACAGGTTTGTTTCCTTCCCCGACGTTGGACGTCGGTTGGATGGGACGTCGGACGTTGGACGATTACAGGTTTGTTTCCTTCCCACGACGTTTGGACGTCGCTTCATCAGCGAAATATCGCCGATGAAGCATCGTAGCTGACGTATCCGTTGTATGCATTATTTGAGTAAATGTTTCAAAGTCAGCTTGGGCTCAAGGAATATTTATTTCTACTCGTTCTGTAAGTTCACTATACAAAAAAAAGAACGCTTGAGGTGAAGTGTCCTGCATGAAAAGCAAAAGCGGTAGACACTTTCGACGGAACAAATTGTCCGTCAGTCTTCCTAAATAATCCGGGCTCAGGACGTGTCCGGACGTTTCACGCACGGCACTTTGCATCAATCGTTCCTCAGTCGTATAAGGATCGCAACGTCAGATAACAAAGCTACAAGTCAGATAACAAAGCTAAGAGCGATTCTGGCGTTCTCACGGATTCTTTTTCCGAAAAGCGAAACGGAATTCTCAGGGAATCTACCCAATAATCTGTAATGATTATTACAGGTTTATATCCTTCCCCGACGTGACCCTGAAGATTGACAGCTTGACGAGGATCCATGCCAAGAAGGGCCGAAATATCGCTGATGAAGCATCGTAGCTGACGTATCCGTCATAAACATTATTTGAATATACCTTGGTATCTGATACAACGGTCTAAAATCGTTTTCTCAGTTACCGTGATATTTGAATATCACATAGCCTACCACGGTATCTTGTCAGATACCACGGTAACTGAAAAAACGCCTTTTGACTGATACCACGGTAACTGCGAAAACGACTTTAAACCGTGGTATCAGACACCATGGTATCTACAAAAACGCTATTATTGTGATCAACCGGAGTCGCTCTCCCTAGTACATCCAAACAAGTACATCACTCATCTAGGAGTGATGTAACGATTATTACCACCGGCGCTCTGGAGCGGCGATAGCTGATTTTCGCTATGACCGACATAAAAGTCTCGAGTCTCACCGAAGAAGAAACTGCGGATTCTAGCCGAAGCCACAGCACCGAGGGTTACCCGAACCTGCTGCATACTCTTTTAGGCGTCTGGACACGGCCGAAACAAGCGGCGCCGGCACCACGGCCAGTCATAAGTTAGGAGATTCATCTTTCAAACGCGTCTAAACATGCGATTTTCATGTCCTGACACGTGGCAATCGGTGCCGGCACCGGCCTTCTGGCACCGCGCGGTTGCTGTACACTAAAATCGTCAGTGGGCAACCCCCTCGCTCTGCACCTGAAGTGTCCTATCACTATTCCATGAGTCTTTGTTTTGCTGAGTGTCTGGCGATTCTCAAAGGACATTGGCAGGCGGATGATCAACAGAACGATGGGCTGTTGGAACGTCCTTTTATCTGAGTAGTAATGAGTGGTTCTATCAGCACTTTCAAGGATTCTTCTTACAACGAAAAGATCTAGAACGAATAGTGTTTTAGCCGAACTTTGTAGAGGCCAACGGCCTATTTTTTGCATTGGATTATCATTAGTTGCGTTTCTGCAGATACTGATACCCCGGTCTAAAGTCGCTTTTGCAGTTATCGTGGTACCGGATACCCAGTGTTGTAACAAGTACTTCAAATTTGTACCTGAGTATTAAGTACTTCCAAATTTTGTACTTAAGTATCGAGTATTAAGTACAAGACCACAATTGTACTTAAGTAGTACTTGAGTTTTAAGTGCAGAACTTGTACTTAAGTAGTACTTCAAGTACTACTTAAGTACAACTCTACTAGCAATATTTTTAGCTCAGTCATATTCAGTCGTATAATGGAAAATAAAAGAAAGTCATATAAATAAAGGCATTTGGCAGTTTAAACAAAGAATGAAATACCACGAAAGACATTAGAGCTACACTTCTTTGAATGTTAGTCAGTTTTGAACAGTGCCACTTTATGCACTTGACGAAAGTCATCTATCAGTCTACCAAAGTAACTAATTTCGGGCTTCTAGGAATTCCTGAACGGGTGTTTTCTTCTTTTTCCATTTAGTCCGAACTGCACTGTTCTAGGTCATGAAACATTCAAAGAAGGGTGCCTTGCTTAAGACTAATGATGGGAGATGCTGGTACTGAGAATCTGCTTTTAGCACTTTTTGCTAATCCTGAAATCGAACTACTTATGAGTCTTGAAATTCCCTTCCCTGAAAAATCCTTTTCTGTTAAAAAAATCATTCGATCGAAGCGGAATGTACTTGGGAGAGTACTTGAAAGTACTTAAGAATGTATCGGTACTTGGGAGCTTCAAGTACCTATTTATTTTACTTAAGTATTAAGTATTAAGTACTCCAGAAAAAATGTACTTAAGTAAAATTCAAGTACCTTAATTTTGTACTTAAGTAGTACTTTTAGTACAAGTACTTGAAGTACTTCCCAACAATGCGGATACCACGGTCAAGAGGCGTTTTTGCAGTTATCGTGGTATCTGGCCAGTTATCGTGGTATATGATATTCAGATCCCACGGTCCGACCGTGATAGCTGATGGCGGTATCTGAAAAGTCATCTCACTTTCATCAAATTTTGTCAAACTGGTGAGAAAGAAGCTTAGCACTTAGTGATGTAACTGGATATCAGTTTTTCTTTTGGGATGACTTCGAAAAGTGCAATTTCGGCAATAGTCGTTTTTGCACAGCAACCGTGTCCCAGATACCACCGTAACTGCAAAAACGACTAATTGCAGATTCAGTTACGGTGGTAATAGATACCATGGTATCTGCAAAAACGCAACTATTATTTTTTAAAGTGCTATTGTTACAATGACTCACCTCATCAGTTTCCCACGACGCAAAGGCTCGTGCCCAGATGAACGCAACGCCATCCCCTGTCGTAAAATTGACACCCTCGACCATCTTCTTAACTCTTCGCATCGCCGGTAGATGGACAGACGGACCACTGAAAGGCTTAAACTGGAAGTCCATGCTAGTAACCTAAACGAAAAATCTACAGAAATACATGCATGTCAATCAATTAATGAATGTTCCCATAGACGAAAGAAACAAAAACAAGATTTTCCTGGTTTCTTCTTGAAGATGTTAGATGCAAAAAATAAAAAAAATTACCCAAATCCGGCAGGGCGCAAAGCATGAAAAGGCCGGACCTTACAGGTCAATTAATAACTGATCTAACTACAAATACCAAACAAAAATAATAAAGATACAACGTATGCACTCCGCCATACCCACCAACCAATAAAAGAACACCCAAAAAATAAATAATAAAAAGAAGAAGGGATTGCAGGGAGACCTGGACTACCAATGTCTTTTAAGATCTTGCGAGGGATATATATAGTTTCGGATATTTGAGTTACACTTCAAGCAACCGTCTTCAGCGACCTGAGCAAAATAACACTAGGCGATAGCGCCAAGACCTATGCTTTCCATGCATTGCGAACGGACCTTACTCGTAGCGCCACCCAGTCGCCCGCTACGCTTGTGGCATTCAAAGCGAGACAAACTTGCGGCCCTTGCGGGCTTAGAAAATTCTAGTAAAGCTAGCATGCACTTTTAGAAGCAGATCAAAATAACACTAGGGAGTAGCGCCAAGACCTATGCTTTCCATGCTTAGCAAACGGGTGCAACGGCGGCCGCTTGCGGCATTTAAAGCAAGACAAACTTAGAGATTTATAGTAAAGCAAAGGTGCGGTCTGCACACAGCATGAAAACAATGGAGGCTGTATCATGTTTTTGCAGTGTTCAGAATACGAAGTTATCGGAGCCAGCTCCGATATTTGCCGATACTTCCTCCATTGCAGGAACATGCAATGTTCGTGAACGACTGAATGAGTTTCAGTAGGGACTTTCTCTATCGCTAGTGTCGCTGCTATTAGAGTGTGTGTCAGTTTTGTCAAGTCTTGGCGCTACTCCCTGGTGTTATTTTGCTCTACATCGAAGAAGCAGGGGAGATTGTATACTTGTTGCAATGTTCGGAACATGGAGCTATCGGAGCCAGCGCTGGTGAACGACTGATTGTGTTTCAGTAGCGACGTTACCTATCGCTAGTGGTGCTAGTGCGCTGCTGTTTCAGTGTGTGTCGCTTTTTTCAAAACTTGGCGCTACTTCTTAGTGTTATTTTTCTCTATCAGCTAGCGACTGACGGACTAACTCACATATTCCGAAACTAAAACAACATAAGATCGATGCGGATCCGAAGAACAATTCAATGACATGTAACCACGCTACACACTCTTTCATGTTATCTACAAACTCTTTTCACAGCGACTCCAAATTCGTGATCTGTGTTATGATCTGGCTTACTTCCGAGTGAAAGCTCCTGGGTTTTCTCGGTACAATATTTGTAGAATATTCGCTGAATTGCTATTATGATTGGCTCTCCACATGTTACGATCGACTATCCGCAACGCTCGAGGCGATCCGAACGGGAGAAGTTAAAATGGAATGAAAGGACAGTACCGTGTCGACTGCCATACAGGTCATACAAATGATTCTTTTGCTTAGGCTAGAGTTGTGAATAAAAGCACGAACCGAAAATATCCCAACATGTCCATACACTTGTATATTGTATTTGTTGTGTTTTATCTGATTCTCTTATTTTATTTTATATACTCCGCTTTTCAAATGGCGGGTCGGAAATAAATTACTTACTTACTTACCCAAACTACTTGTAGACTAATCACAAAACTGTGCATGTACACAGAGGTTTTTAACCACGCATATTTTACAAGTTGTTATTTTAAATTCGTGTATTGGTAGTCATATACAGTTTGTCGAGTCCGCATCGATCTTCTGGTTTAAATTGCATGTCATTGAACTGCTCTTCGGGTCCGCAATCCGCATCGCTCTTATGTCGTTTTAGTTTTTGAGTTTATGTTGTTAGTTAGTTTGTGTTGGAGTTAGTGAGTTGAACAGGGTTGCCGGAAGGGCAGCCAAGATATTCGAACTTATATTTATCCCTCGCTTAATATCTTAGCGGGATAATTAGCTGATCAAGAAAACCCTCGTTTTTGATTCTTTTGTGATGAATGGTCAGCTTGGCTTCAGACCTTATATTCATTCGTTCCAGTGGAAATGGTTACGGATAAGGGCTGCTGTCTAATTTGTAATACAAAATCTCGAGAACATGCTTTCCAGGTAGTGCAGAGGGGCTGCTCACTCTCCACCACCTGGTATACATTTCGGCGCACCACCAGCACGCGACCGCGTCCCTTTTTCAAGTCTGCCAAAGCCTCTTTTTCAAGTGTGTTCAAGTGAAGAAGGGCGTGTGTTTCAGGGTCGTCACGGCATGCATCAGTTGCGGCAGGCAGTAGAAGACAATAGAGCTAAAGGGGGGAGGTTAATTTAAGGGGGAGGGTATGTGACGCCCGACACATATTTTTAACATCGCCACTGCGCTTTTCACGAGCTACGCTGCGGTGGGGAATGAAATAGCAAAGTTACTTCGCATCTAAATCAATGGAATAGAGCAGATTGATTCGTGGTTCGGAACCAGAAAGAGCTGACTGGTTTTGGAGTGGGGGCCTGGGCGAGCTAGTGTATGTAACAGTGAAACTATCCTTTTGGTTATTTGATGTATTAATAAAATATATGTTCCAACGATTCGAGTCGTTACAGGGAGGCGATTGTCCTCCGAAATATTCGCTTCGTTTTTCCTTATTTTCGTTGGCCTTAAAAAACAAACAAATTCGTCTGTTTTTCTTCTGATTTCTTGTGACAGCGTCGCGTGATGTACATCGTTTCTAAGGGCGAGTAACCCCTCGGGTAGTGCCTGAAAAAAAGGATTAAAGGACCCATCGTGTCTATAATGCCACAGCAGCTTACTTCCGCAACTTCATTCATTAATTCTTACTTTCCATGACCATTATGCTTCCGACGAGAGTTCGCGTACATGCTCTTGATGCATAAGTCCGGCTATCTGAATTTTGACGAGTTTTTGCTTGAAGTCAATGGGCCTGGGAAAAGGCTTAAAACATAGCCAAACCGTGGACAATTTGTTAAAAGAAGAGCCTAGTTTTACAATAGGACTATTCAAATAGTTATGAATACAAACAGTGCGACGTGTGCTTTAACGAACAAATTTTGCTCACGGATTGTACGCAGTTCCAGATCCTATTAATGCAAGAAACTTACCAGTAAATCCGGGGCTCCAGTATCCCTACAGTTCAGGGTCCCGTTAAACTTAAACTTGCTCCTGTACTTGGCGCCACTCTGGCTAAACAAAAACTGGCGTAGCCATATGCTGAACTGCCGTTCGGTGACATCGTGAGCGGGAAAATCTGCAAAACTCGAATAATTAGCAACAAAAAAGGTACGGAAAGAATTAGCTGCTAACCGTATATAAATCAGTAATGATAGCCAATGAAAAACTAGCCAAAGGATCATAGAGTCTCCTTGAAGAAATTACAGATAACAAAGCTAAGAGCGATTCTGGCGTTCTCACGGATTCTTTTTCCGAAAAGAGAAACGCTAATTCGCCACGCCCAAAAAGTTACAGATAACAAAGCTAAAGGCGTATTCTCGCCGTTCCCCGAGGACTCCACTTGAGGGGTCCCCGCGCTTTTGTTTGTCCCGGGGACTAACTCCCCGTATTCTCGCGAGTCGCCACGGCCGGGGAATGCTCCGAAGATCATCACCATCATCAAAAAGGACTCCCTTTCAGATTCGGAGGGGAATCAATTTTTGCTGGTGTTGGTGCAATGTAAAATTAACTAAAAAGAATCAGAATAAACAAAACCAAAAATTAGTGGATCCAGGCTAATCTCATCAACTGCATATTTTTTTTTTTCGAACAAAATCCATTTTAAGGGCATTCCCCGTGTTCTCGTTGTTTTCCTAGGCGGAGTCCGCGTGGAGTGACTCCCTCTATTCTCGCCGTTCTCCTCGATTTCCTCGAGGATTGTCAAATACGCCTTAAGACCGATTCTGGCGTTCTCACGGATTCTTTTTCCGAAAAGTGAAACGAAACTTCGCCACGCCCAAAAAGTCACGGAAAGCGGCTCCGGTTATAGAACTTTCAAAGATCACTTTCCCCTCACGTCGTGGGCTCGCTTTCCAGAACATTTCGCCCTGCTTTCCAAAAATAGCAGAGCGCGAAAACAGCTCTGGAAACTAAAGCGAATTATAGCCGAAGTCGCAAAATCAGCCGGCGCATACACCAGCGGTGCTTTCCAGACTACCAGAATCACCCTCTAGATAAAGACACCAAAACAGTCTACATGAAAACTAGACATAGCCTAATTGTTACAGCATGTTACAGTAAAGCCCTATGAATGAATGAATGAATTTATTGCACGAAAAAACTCATGGGGTCATGGCAACAAAACAAGAAGAAAACACAACAAACTACAAAAATCACTCTCTATGGGACAAACCAACGCGGAGGAATCTAGGCACCTTACGGATATCCCCCATATTTGTGCTTCCAGTGTTTTCTAATAGCCACTCCTCCCTAGTAATTCCCACCCCAAAACCTTCGACCCTTAAATCATTCAATCCTTCACATTCACACATAAAGTGTAACACATCCTCATCCATCTTTCCACACATCGGGCAAAAGTAAGGGCCATTCTTTAACCTATTTTTTCCTATAAACCTTCTTTCTCCCCAATAGCTAATCCTCCCCCCCCCCTTAAACTCACCATCCACTTTAAATCTACTCCCGACAACCCGGCTTTAAAATAGTCATATGTATAGTCCGTATGGGCACGTTCTGTGCCATTTCTATATGCATTAATAAAATTATTGATTGATTGATTGATTTGTGAGGAGTGATTTTCGAAAATCTGTTCCATTCTCTGTGGGACCGTGATGAGCTGAAAGAGCCAAGGGAGGAATTCTTTGGGAGGGAAGTTCTAGGAGAGGATGGCTGTATTAAGTCACGGTACTTGGGAAGGGGTAACAAATAAAGCGCGGTTCCATCGGGTGGCATGCAGTGAAGCGCCCAAACATGCCGCCGACATGTATCCATCTTAGCTGGAAAGAAGAAGAAGAGACAGGTGATTGCAAAACCAAATGCAGACAAATCTCCACCTTTTCAACGACCCAATCGAGCAGCAGAAAGAGCTGCCGTGTCCAAAATGAAATCACAGCACCAGCTTTAACTCCGAGCAATTTTCCAAGGAAGAAATACACCAAATCAGACATTCAACGAAGAATCTTCAATTGTATTCCTACAAGTTCATTTTCCAGCTTGAAAGGCTTGAGCCAGAAGAGGACCCTTGCCAAGAAGGGCCGAAATATAGCTCTAACAAAATGTAACTGACGTATCCGTTTTGCATCGTCAAATATAATACTGAGTTTGGTTATGGTTTAAAACTGAAAACTTTTTTAATAGTTTAGATTTAGTTGTTTAAATAAAATGTAGTTAAAGAAATGTTTTTAAAAATCTAAATGAGAGAAATAATTTCCAAATATTAGGGGGGGTAGAATAGTAAATAAAATATGAGTTTATTTTCAAAAGTTAGGTGACGTGAATAGCTAAAGTGGGTAAAAACAGATTAAAATTAACGTCAATGATGGATGGACGAGTAGCCACATAAAGAACGAAATCTGTTGTCTTAGTTTCTAAATAATATAAAATAAGTTAAATTACAAAAGATGCTACGGAAAAAAAAACTGATTTCGAGAATAAAGCATATTTTTAATTGAAGTTACGATTTTTGTTTTGTTTTTAAGTAATAACAACGCAAGATTCAGTAAAAAGAGACAGAATAGACAAAACCAAAAATAAAATGGATCCCGACTAATGCGGCACCTGAATAAACCAAATTCGAACAAAACCCATTTTGGAAGCATTCCACGTGTTCTCGTTTTCCCGTGCGCTGAACCGCGTGGAGCGACTCCCTCTATTCCCGCAACTCACCTTGATTCCCCGAGGAGTCATCGGGAAAACGCCTAAAAGCTTAGTAAGGTAGGTCTGCACCTCCTCCCTTGTCTCTGCAAACGGCAGAAAAAAACATTCGCCCTGCATTACTTAAAATAGAATAGTAGTATAGTGTTTTACTGATACCCCGAGTCGTAGACAAGCACACAGTAGAGGTATGCTTATGTGAACGTTTGTTGACATAGGACTTGCTGTGTCTAAAGCTAACTACCCGTTAGCCAAAGTATGTAAATTAAGGGCATCTGATAACACCTAAATATGTATTTTGGATCTTCATTCTACCATTTAGCCCGAAACTGCACTGTTCACATTAAAGTAAGTTCACATAAACATACCTCTACTGTACTTGAAACTTACCCTGTTCATGATTCCTCCTTACGAAGGCCTTGAAATGATCATACCACGGGTCAACCATCCTTATTATATCTGTCTGATTCCTCAGATCTTCAATAAAGGCTTCCATTTCTAGCAGTTCTTCGTTGTAATTCATGGCACCGAAGTAGACAGTAGCCCGCTCTCCATGACTGGGGTAGAGACGTTCTTGGGCGGAAAAGAACTGTGCCAGGTAGGTTGACGTCGGAATAAACCATAGAGGGTTGAATTCCTGGCGCATGAGTAGGGTCCCCCAGGTGTTAACGCCGAGAAGGGCTGCGGCGATGATAAGAATCAGCACCTGGAGTCAAGAACATAAGTAAAGCACAACTCTTCAGGGTTGCCACCGTCATGGATTTATTCATGAAAACATGGATTTTCCGACCCCTGCCATGGATATTGGAAGTGCCATGGATTTCCATGGCTTTGCTTTAAAAAAAAAACATGTATTTCTCGTGAAATCATGGATTTTGCTTCGGAATCATGAGTTTTACTTTTTGCAGAATCGTGCATCATTCGGGAGAAGAAAAAAATTCACCGCAACGGTAATACGTGCGTTTTTGCGTAACGAAGACTTATTCGCCGAAAGGTACATTTTTGGTCCCTTTGGCAACAGTGCTTGCCATGGATTTTTTTCTTGAGCTGGCGGCAACCCTGCAACTCTTACTACACTGTCAGAAGTTTCATAACAGATAACACAAGGATGCGCGGTTTCAACAGATAATGCGTAACAGATAACACTTCGGATGTTGTCCGTTGAGTTTCAAAATGCTAGGAATAACCGTTACCATCAGGAAGAGCCGAAAACCGTCAAAATGCATCTGCTGAGTTTTCCGACATTACAACGATAAAGTAGATGCTTTTCTGGCTTTTTTTTGCTCTTCCTAGCAAAGCTTGTTACGCATAACATTTCATGCATAACATTTTCAAACACAACAGATAACATCCCAAGTGTTATCTGTTACACACTGTCTGTTGAAACCGCGCATCCTTGTGTTCCCGATGAAAAATTTGTAGCCTGCGTAGTTGTATGGTAGTTGTACGAAAAAGCTGCATGTAATACTACACTGTCAGAAGTTTCATAACAGATTGCGCATAACACTTTCAAGAATAACACCTTTTCACTTAGAAATAAATTGTTATGACCAATTAAGTGTACACTATTTCGTGCCTAGATCTCCAACAACACCTTCAATTGGTAAAAATACTAACGGGAACGAAAGAAACATAACATATAACATCCCAAAGTGTTATCAGTTGAAACTGCGCATCCTGCTGTTGTCGTTATGTAACTTCTGACAGTGTAGTATTTTTACCTATGTATGTAATAGCAAAGAATACTATCATTTAATCTGCCTCAGACTGGTCTAATCTTAAGTAGTAGTATCCAGTAGCATCTTGTCTTGCCATAGTAGCATCTAGTCTTGCTAATAGTAGCATGCAGTAGTATGCAGTAACACGGTAGCCTTCAAGTAGAAGCGTGTAGTAGCATCAGTTAGTACTGCATGCTACTTTTTCGTACAACTTCGTACTACTACTTTGAGATAAATTTTTCATCGGGTTATCTGTTATGAAACTTCTTACAATGCAGAAATGATATTTTCACGATGAAATGGCTCAGAAGTGTTGTTTCACAAAAATACCATTACTTTCAAGCAGGCATGGGCACTGTTCTGTTTGGTCATTCAAACAGGAACAGGCAGAAACGGGTCACACAAGAGCAGAAACAGAAAGAAGGAAACTTAAAAGTATGTGATGTTTTTTCGGATTAATTTCATAATTTGGTCATTGTTCAGATTCATTTGGTTCTGATTCGTTACCGAATTCGGTTGATTTCACCTGAGGACCGGATTTTTGTTTTGTCCGTATCTATTCCCAGACTTGCCACATTCGGTTGTTTTAAGTGGTTCTAACTAAAGTTTTATTCCATTACGAAATTCGTTTGTTCTACCGCTCCCGATCTGTTTTTGATTTCTTTAGTTAGTTTTCGGTAGTATGAATTCATTATTTGGTTCACCTCAGTTACTGAGCTCGGTAACTGAAGTAGCATTTACTTAGCTCTTGTTCTATACCATTTAACGGTAGCTTCAGCTGGTTGCTTCGTTACTTAACTTTTACTTCTAATGATTGCAGTACTTCAGGAACAAGCACGTCTCTTGACGTGAAAACTAGCCTACTTTTGTTTGCTGCAAATTCAGAATAAATGTACTTTCTATCTACTTTACTCTGGATGTCCCCTTTTTTTTACCAGACAGCTGTGGGGCTTAATAGGTAGTCCTAGGGTCGCAAAAAGGCACTTGGATCATCAGTCTTTCCAAAAAAATTCGCCTGCGGCGTATTTCGCTATTTAGAAGAAGGGTGCGTCATATAGTTGGCGTTTGAGGCTTGGAATGTTTTGAACCACATTAAAGGCTAAAATTTGAATTGAAAGTAGTTAAATGCTGCCAGAATTCAAGGCGGATTCAGAAAATTTTGCCTGTGGCGCTTTAATTTGTCCTGGCTACAGCCACTAGCGACGTTTTCGCTTTGCAGCAACGGCGTTTTTTGTCGGCATATTTTCAAGTCCTGTTGGCACACTGTACGTCCCCAAAAGGTAAAAGGATAGTGACGGCGTATCCCTGAAAAAACAGGAGTGGATGAGCGTGAAAACGCGCTAAATTTTCTCTTTAAACTTGATTTTGTACATCCTATGCAACTTTTTACATCGAAGCTTCTTGAAGGCAACTCGCTTTTTTTTAGAATTTTTTCTTATAAATTCGGTCAAAATCAGGTACCGATTCGGTCAAGTTTACCAGGTTCGCCCCCCCCCCCCCCCAATGAAGAAAGGCTCGGGACGCCCATGGTCGCGAGGGATGCGTTATTCAGCTGGAATGCCGAACAGTCGTTCCTCGGTGGTTTCTTTAGATACTAGGTTCAAAACGGTGCAGATTTGAGAAACTGCACGAACTTCTCGGCTGAATGTGAGTCTACTATTCTGCAAAGATTCGTGAAAGGGAGGGTTGAGAGATTCCTGAAATGGAGTTTCACTTTCTTGATCAAGTTGAACAGATCTCAACTTTTTCGTATAGAATCACGACAAAAGGAGAGAATTCCATTTTCAATAGCCAATAGCTCTAATACGTTTATATGCTGTTGACCTTCAACCAGCCCCATTGCCCCCCCCCCCCCCCAGCTTTAAAGTCACCTGAAGTAACAACCCAGGGAGTTAGAGCTTGCAAAAATCAGAGCTTTAGAAAATAACAAATCGACTTCCTGATGCTGTGTCGAAAATCCTGTCAGGAATCCAAGTCGTGAACGACCGATCCAGATCTTTCGTTTGCACCAATAAACTGATAATTCTTGTGACGCGGATGTTGTGATATTGCTGAGCTAATAGTCTTCATCCTTTTTACTTTTTGAAGTTGAAAGTAGTCTTCTGAAATCACATTTGACTGCTCTGCGCATATACGTCGCGAGCCCTTTTTGGGGATCGCAGGTTCGTTTCTAGTGGAATGTTCATATGTGAACAATCCGCTCATCACTGTCAGAAGTTTCATAACAGATAACACGACTATGCGCGGTTTTAACAGATAATGCGTAACAGATAACAATTCGGATGTTATCTGTTGTGTTTGAAAACGTTGTGCATGAAATTTTATGCATAACAAGCTTTGTTAGGAAGAGTCAAAAAAGCATCTACTGACTTTATTCCTTCTCGTCATGATGTCGGAAAACTCAGCAGATACTCTTTGGCGGTTTTTCGGTTCTTCCTGATGGTAGCGCCTATTATGCACAACATTTTAAAACACAACAGATAAAATCCGAAGTGTTATCTGTTACGCATTATCTGTTGAAACCGCGCATCTGTTATGAAACTTCTGACAGTGTTGCGACTGCGGTAGCCGGTTTTCCGTTTTCACCGTTTTTTGTGTCATTCAGAACTCGTGAACCTTGACAGATACCAAGTTGAAACTTCTCTTGTGGGCCTAGGGGTCTGGTAGATTCGGTTCATGGGCAACTGAGCCCAATTTGCCCTAAAGTTTCCAACTTCACTACAGCTGGAGCCTTTAGGTCTGAGGGTTGAGTAGACACTTTGAAGTTTCATCCCCCCCCCACCCTCCCCGTTAACGGGCAACAAAGCCCGGATTGCTCAAGAGTAAAGTTCGTGACAGGTATCAAGTTAAAACTTGGCAGACTCGGTTATTGGGGTCTCTTTATGCTTTTTGCGCGTCCCAGCCCCACACCCACTTGGTTCAAGGGCAATTGGGCCCCGATTACCCAGTGATTATTGTTCATAACTTACAATAGCTGGGTCCGAGATAGGACGACGACACTCCTTGTGCTTTTAGATCTTAGAGCTGGGAAGATACTTTTGAAGTTGAACCACGCTCAACCTCGCCGTTCATGAAGAACTGTGCCCAGATTGCCAATGAGTTATGCTTGTAACCCTTGAACTGAAAGTTGCTATACTTGTGGATATCTCGGTTTAGATGTGCATTATGATGGATACTGACCCACCCCCCTCTCCTCCAACCCCCACCATCCCCGTTCATGGACAACTGCGTCCAGATTTCCAGCGAGTTAAGTTTGTGGTAGGTCTCAAATTTAGATTTGACATAGGCTACTTGTGGACAACCGGGTTAGGCGTGTGCTTGGGCCCTCAACCTTCTGGTTCAGGGGCAACTGGGATGGGCCCAATTCGCAAACTTACGAACCACGACTGGTATCCATGTGAAATTTAGAATACGCCCCGCCCATTGCCGGGGTAGACATAAGGCCTTATGTTAGGCCTTATGGTGGGGCCATAAAGAGTTAATGGTGTTTTAATATTTTTTATGAATAAAACTGAAACTGAAACTGTTCGTATACTACTATACTATAATAACGACTGGTATCCATGTGAAATTTAGAATACTAAGTGGAGGGAAACCTATGATTTCGCAAAAGTTGCCCGTCTGTCCGTCCGTCTGTGAGCACGATAACTCTCAAAGGGAATGAGACATTTTGATGAAACTTGTGAGGATTCTTTGGGTCAAGGGAAAGGTCGAGTTCGTGGATGGGCTCTGTATCCCTACATTTAAGGGTGGGAGAGGGGTTTCAAATTAAGGGGCGAACAAAATATTTTTAATAGCTAGTGAGATAGTCGATTTAGGGGTAAGGAGACATGCTGAACACGAATATCAAAATCATTTTCTCGCCGGAAAAGTGGTTTATGCAGAATCCGACCAAAACCGGAAAGTTTGTTAAAAGTAAAAGTTGTACTTGAAGTTGATTAGATGTTCGATTTATGGGTAAGAAGACATGTTGAACATTTATATGAAAATCATTTTCTCGACGCGAAAGTAGTTCGCCCAGAATCCGGCCAGAACCGGAAAATTTGTTAAAAGTAAAAGTTACATCTGAAGATGATTAGATGTTCGACTGAGGGGTAAGAAGACATGCCGAATCTTATATGACTATCATTTTCTACCCGAACATATAGTTCGCCCGGAATCCGGTGGAAACCGGACAATTTCTTAAAAGCTTAAGTTATATCTGAAGTTGATTAGAGGTTCGATATTCGGCTGAAACAGAAAATGTGGCAGATGTATAAGGCAGGGAAGTTTCGATCAATTCGTCAAAGTGGATATGACGAACAGGTGTAAATACACATGCTGAATCCATACCTGAACTTAGTTTTCTCAGATGATTAGCCAATGGCCTTATTCTGTTTCTAAATTTCAATGGCAAAAATGTTCAAGGAGTCTGGCGACGACCGAATATTTACAAGACCAATTGTCTGGATCAATTATTAAATTTTTGGTATCCCATCGAAACCTTTGCTTTTGTTGCCCTTACACGTCTGATCTACTTTGACGAAATTGGCCGAAACATCCTACCTTACTTCTACCGAATTTCCGATTTCGGCCGGATTCCGGGCAAAAAATTTGTCCGGCAAAAAACTGAACTTAATAATATATAAACTAAATAAAATATAAACTAAAGAAAATAATCGCCATAGTCCGACTCGGTATGTCTTCTTATCCCAAAATCGAACATCTAATCAACTTCAAATAAAACTTTTACTTTCAACTAATTTTCCGGTTTTGGCCGGGTTCCGGGCGAACTATTTGCTCGGTGAGAAAATGAAATTCATTTCTGGATTCAGCATTTCTCCTTATCCGTAAATCGACTCTCGCATCAGCTTGGAAAAATATTTTCTTCACCCTTAATTTACCCCCCCCCTCGCCCCTAAATATTGGGCTACAGGGCCCATCTACAAACTTGACCTGGGGAGAGCGGGGTACCATGAACCACATTTGTGTTTTGATTTTTTTCCAGGCGAGCCAACGGAGCTTTCAGCATCTTTTTCACTTCAGAATGTAGCTTATTTATTGGCTCATCTCCGAGTATTTTTCGTTGAAATGTAAGTTGTTCGAGTACAGCACACCGACGGTTCTAGAAAACTTGGTCAGCTGGTTCATGGTACCCCACCCCCGGGGTACCATGAACCACCCTCGGGGCACGATGAACCAGTGTGATTGATCTTCTTTTACCGTGTAAGTTTCGGCTATTATATGAAGATAAAATGTAGAAAGTTCATAAAATACCAACTACATCTTATCCAAGTGGAAACCTCCCAAGGTTAATTCCAAAAACAAATCTCCCTGTTTGGCGGCATTTCCCACCAAAAGAGACTGGCTTTGGGAAGTGAATCACCAACTGGAACTTCAAAATGAGTCGCGTCTCATTCGTAGAAACAAATTCCTCGTTATCCAAACGCTTCCAGAACTCCACTTCAAGGTCCATACTGTCAATGTACGTTGGACGTCCCCTCAGCAACATAGTGTGCCACGCGTGACTCTTCTGAGGAACAACAAGCCTATGGTTCCCTTCTTCTATCTCAACATCTCGCAAGCTCTTGTCTATGCCTCAACCCTCAGTGTCCTCAAATCTGCTGCGCCGATCGACCCTGGTGGGGCCCAGTGAGCATGCACGACTTTAAGTTTACCCGCGGAAACACCAACAGAGAGGGGGGGGGGGAGGGTAAGAGTCCCAAGTGCACTGATTGCAGCCAGACATGACTGTTAACCAGAGTCCTACGTTCTGCTGAGCTGGTCTGTCCAAGCGGCTTGGCATCTATCGAAGAACTTTGGGATGCACTTTGACATCAATCTCTTGCCCTTTGCTGAAAATCCCGTGGCTTTTTCCATAGTCAGGCGCGGACTGACCTCTTTTTCCTTGTGCTTCTAAATGTATCGAAAGAGAGCTATACGAACGAGCTGTTTCTCGTACTTTTCCTCCTTCAACTTCTTGAATGCCTTCTTTATCATATTTGCAGGAGTCAAGCCTTTAATAGTTTTCCTTGCGGGATTTCCCGTCATAGGATCAACAGGTACGATATATTATTGTCCAACCGTTCAAATAGATTCAGATTTTTGATAGTAGTAAGTAAAGCAGTAAGGAATCAAACCAGTAAGTATGCAGTAAGGAAACAAAGCGATTGGCGCTTCACGATCCATAGCGTGGTACGGTGAACCACTGGCTCATTGTTCCCCATGGCAAGTGGTTCATCGATCCCCTATGGCACAAGAATTGCTAAAAAATGGCTAACTAAAAAAGTAATAAACGGAATATAAATCGAAATCCACAGTCTTAAAGCCATGATATTATTTCATTACAAACCCAACAATTATCCTGATCTGACAGGCTCTTCACCTTAAAAGTAAACAAATAGTCTGAAACAAAATTTTTACTTTATCACCCCAAAAATACTCTTATTGTCGTCACAAGTGGAGCGTTGGTCCATAGTGAACAGAAATACATCAGAACCTGGAGGTACTGGGGGTCGACATTGGATGAGAAGGAGGAGCAATCACAGCAACAGGAAGTGGGTGATACAGCCCTGGTTCATGGTACCCCGCTCTCCCCTACTTCGACCCAATGGATCCTCACACCAAGTTTGAAAAAAATATCTCAACCCCTTCGGGAGTTATCGTACTGACAGACGGACAACTTTTACAAAGTCATAGGTATCCCTCCACTTACGTTTTGGGATCCCAAAAAGCTCAAAAAGGACTGCAATGTACTAGACTCGTTTGACAGTGCAAAACGGATATGTTAGCTGAATTTTATTTGAGCAATATTCCGGCCCTTCTTGGCAAGGGTCCTCTTAAGGCTCAAGCTGGAAAATGAACTTGAGGAAAAACTAGAATTGTACTAAAGAAAAAACCTTACCTTGACCGGTTTCATGGTAATCCATTTGGAATAAGTATTGCTGAAGAAATTCTGAAGGGGTGCGAACTCCTTCCATGCACTCATCTTGGGGGAACTGTGGACGATACAGGGAATAAGGCCGTCTCGTCTGGCTTCAATGCGTTTCTGGTCAAGGGTGAAGCAGGCAACGAAAAACGTCGCTTGGAAAGTGTACGTTCCGATGACACCAATTGCGGCATAGATGCAGAAGGACTGTAGCGATGGCAACAGCTGCAACCAAACAGAAAACCTTGATAAGTAAAACATTCTAACCGTTTTCCGGTTTAGGCGCCGAAAATGAAGGTCGCTTCGTTAAATGCGTGAGAGATTATTAAAATTTTGTGAGAATAAGGACGAATTATCGGGAAACTTAACGCGAAAGTATGGCAATTATAAGAGAAATCGCGAGACAATGTACTGTCTGAACTTTGATAACAGATAACACATAGATAGTCCTTCAGCCCAAGCTGACTGCGAATCATATTTGACGGTGCCAAACGGATAAGTCAGCTAAATTTTATTAGAGCTATATTTCGGCCCTTCTTGGCAAGGGTCCTCTTCAGGCTCAAGCCGCTCAAGCTGGAAAATGAACTTGTGGAAAAACAATTAAAGATTCCTCCTTAAATATCTGATTTTATGAACTTCTTCTCCGAAAACTGATTGGCCCGTCTGACAAATCATTTTAGATTTATTTTTTCCAGCATGATTTTCCGATCGTATAGCTTAATAAGAATCGCGAAGTAGCCTATCATTTTGCTCTTTTCGCAAGGCCGTCTCCCGTCTCCAAAAATCTTCAATTATTTGTTTCTAAGTCTACTATACCACTCCGTATATTTATTCTCCACTTTGGGTCTAAGAAAATGATCTACGTTACACAGAACTACCAAAGCTTTTCATGTCGCCGGCTATGTGTGGTGTTATCCTAGCGGGTAGCTTCCCTAGGACTGAAGCAGTGGCGTATCCGCCACAGGAGTTGGTACCCTCATGTCTTCGTTAAATACCAAAACAAAAATATAACGACAACTACTCTTGATGACTAACCCTAGGTTCACACAGAGCAAATCGCGGCGCTGAACGAGATTTTTCAATCGCAGCGACGGAAGATTCTTATCGCCTGGATGTTCACACTGAATTTTCGTCGGCAACAGAATTTAACGTGAAAAATTTGAAAAAAATCCCTTTTCTCGCTTTTCATACAAAATGGGGTAGAACTGAACAGCAATAGTTAATTTTTCTAAAAGTGAATCATCAAAAGTGTCGTCCATGTTGCTGTTGCGTGCATAAAATCGTACTGTCGCCCGATTAAAGTTGAATTTTCCCAACATTGAAAATCGCCTAACGAAGCAACAGAAATCGCCGATTTTGGCGACGAAAATCTCGGCGATGGCCGATATCGCCTCAGTGTGAACGTCTGTGTGAACCTAGGGTAACTGTACGTGCCGAATGCCGATGAAGGATCGCCGCACTGTCAGAAGTTGCATAACAGATAACACGAGGATGCGCTGTTTCAGCAGATAATGCGTAACAAATAACACTTCGGATGATATCTGTTGTGTTTCAAAATGTTATGCATAATAAGCGTTACCATCAGGAAGAACCGAAAAACCGCCAAAAAGTATCTGCTGAGTTTTCCGACATCATGACGACAAGCAATAAAGTCAGTAGATGCTTTTTTGGCTCTTCCTAACAAAGCTTGTTATGCATAACATTTCATGCATAACGTTTTCAAACACAACAGATAAAATCCGAAGTGTTATCTGTTACGCATTATCTGTTGAAACCGCGGATCCTCGAGTTATCTATTATGAAACTTCTGACAATGCGTGTACTTAGCGGAAGAGCCGGAAGCGTCATCACAGCTGTCCCCAACGAACGCCGTTTATTCGCTGACACATGATTTGAGCCATCATTTGGGCGACGTTTCTCCTCTTCCCGAGGGTCACTGGCGTGTTTTAGACCCGGTCATATAGAGTATTTTTAGTTGCACAAGGAAACCGGTTGCCAGCCTAAAGTGTAGACAAGCGCTATTAAAAAAAAAAACATTAATTTTACGTGGAAAGCAATATAGTATTTTCGAAAACGATGTTGCTGAGCTATTTCATCGTGAAAAGATCATTTCTAGTAAGAGTAGGCTACCCCCCCCCCCCCTAAACACACAAAAATAATCATTTTTATAGGCTTTTCCCTCTGATCTGTATTTTTTGTCCGACCCGCGGGCAACCCCCCTCCCCCCGAAAGTACTGAAGAGTACTTTGAAAGCCTGAAGAGTACCAAATCGGAGAATTCGATTTTCCTGACCCGATTTCCGATTTAGCACACCAACCGACAGATAAAAACATCACAGAATTCCTAGCTTACCGTTGAAGCTCCTATGGCAAAGGCGACAATATCCGTAATCGAGGTCACAGTAACTGAGACACCCGCGTGTTTCAGGGCAGTTCCAACACGTACAGGAAGGGAGTGACCTTGTTCCTCCAGACTGAGGTTGTTCCAGCACTAAAGAAATATAATCTCCAATTATATTAACTCCATTGAATTTGGGATTACAAAGGAATGAGCTATTGAGCTATAGGAAACTTACCAAGAATTCCAAGCTATTAAAAACAATTTGACACAACATACTCAAAACGTTAGAGAACTGAAAATTACATTTTTCTAAACGAAGTCTAAGATTCCACTCCCAAAATTACCCCACCTTTGAAAAAAAAAAAAAAAAAAAAAATGTATATAAAAGTAAAAAAGAGGGTGTGCTTGGGCTATACCGCCAAAATGAAACCACGTAGGCCATTAACGTATTTGAAAAGATAAGGGCCCGACGACACGAATATATCTTCTTTACTAGGTATGATGCCATGTTTTCCAGAAAAGACTTAGCCTGGTCAAGGCCCAATCAAACAACATGACACGACGAGAAAACAGATTTCTTAGAACAGTGGACTGATCACAGAATTGTCTGACTATGTAAGAACATAACTGTAAATAACAGATAGATAGTGTATTGATCTAACTCATAGCAGGGACCCATAAATTTCCTGTAATGACTCGCCATTCAGGGGGCTTGTCATTTCCTATGCTTCTATGTTGCTATGTTGCCCTAGCCTTACCTTGTTTCCAAAAATTCCGCTTGGGTCGAATCGGCGTTCTTGCTCAGACAGACAAAATTTGTTGGGACTATTCAGCATGCCACCAGGTACCTAAGCTAGGACAAAAGATCCAGGATGCTCTTCCATTACAGAGAAATATTCCTAATTCAGCACAACAGCTGCGAAAATTTTTGTCTATCTGGATAGTCGGGTATTTTATCCCCGTGGGTATTTCTCGAACTATCTGACGCTCGGTCAAGAGCGCATCAAAAATCTCTTATTGACAAGCCCCCTGAATGGCGAGTCATTGCAGGAAATTTATGGGTCCCTGCTCATAGCGAGAATAATGTTGACTCATAATGTCGACCATTACACTTAACGGGTTAAAATAATTTGAACAAATGCAATCATACAAAAACATTCACTTGGAATCCACCAGACTTTTCTTATTTTTGTCTGGAAAAAAGTCTGTATACAAGTACAAAAGTTTAGAAACCACGTAGGCCATTGTAAAACGTATTTGAAGCGATTCCAAGTACGACGTTTGCTAGAAACAACTTAGCCTGACAAATTCAATATCTTTTTTACTATGTACTATGTCATGTTTCCCAGAAGGACTTGGCCCGTAATTAGAAATCAATTATCATGACACTACGACATCAAAATGTATTTCTTAGAAAAGTAAACCGACCAATGAATTGTCTGACTAGGCAGAAACAGAACTGTAAATAGTATGATGATGATGATGATAAATTTAATTCCCGTTTGTATGACAAAACTTCGCCTTAAATGGAGTATGAAAAGAACAAAAAGGAAAGAAAGAACAAAAAAATAGATCTACATTAGCCAAATACATAAAAACACAAGAACTAAATTACAACATAGCAGGATATAAACTGTGACCAGTGTCCAAGCCCGCCGCAAACCGATTTCGCCGGACTTTCATCTGCTGATTTGGATCTGTAAGGGCGTATTTTGCCGCAACATGGGTGTTTCTAAGCCTGACAAGAAGAAATTCATTTTTCCGTTAATAAATATTTCTGAACAATAAAGATTGATTGACTGAAACTGGCAGATTACTATGAGTATCGATGCGAAGGGATTTTTATAGAGATTCCCTCTGCAGTTATTTCCCGGCTATAATAGTAATGTGTGTCAGGGACAGAAAACAAGAGCTGGAAGCTCATATGGCACTTTCAAGACTTGGTAAATAAGAATGACGATGGACCCTGGGAAATCACGAGAATGTATCATTTGGTAAGCTTTAAGGGCGCTAGAAATTCATCTGTAATCAAAACCCTTGAGGCAAAAATGATCAAGGGCTCATGGGGATCATGAAAATGTGGGTTTTGCTTAAAAGTATTTTTTGTACTTTGCGGTTAAGATGAGTACTTTAAGGGATGGTCGGATCTGGGAAGTGATAATTTCGAAGCCAATCTCGCCAAGTCGCTAATGTTCAAGCCAAGTTTCATCGTACTAGCACATCTGGAAGTAGCCTACCTTAAACTGTGATCACCGGAATTCAGGACCCCCCCCCCCCTCCCATTCCCCCTGAGTGACGGAATCCGGTCCGGTTCTATCACTGATCTATCTAGGGCTTATGCTTGTTCTTCCCACCAAGTCCCAATTGCTATATTCTAAGCGTGTCACAAAATTTCTGCCCCCCCCCCCCCTACACTGATTGAATCCTGTCCGCACTTGAAATGGGACATCTGAGACACGAGGTCTTTCCAAATATCAAGTTTCATTAAGATCCGATTCCCCGTTCAAAAGTTATAAATACGTCAATATTCCGTATTCCCCCTCCCTCCACTCCCCCCACGGTGGTTGGATCGGGGAAGTGACTATTTCCAAGTTAGTTTGGTTGGGATGCCTGCCAAGTTTCGTCGTCTTAGCACATGTGTAAGCATTTTAGGTCGGGAGGGGACCCTCCCTCCAACTCCCCCCCCCCCCGGTGCTCGGATCCGGTCCGGTCTTGTCAACTATGTATGTAGGGCTCGTGCTTGTTCTTCCCGCCAAGTTTCATCCCGATCCGTCCACTCTGAACATGTCGGACGATTTCCGGTCCCCCCCTCCGACTACCCCCAAAGTAACCGGATCCATTCCCGACTTCAAGTGTGACATCTGAGACATGAGGTTCTTCCAAATATCAAGTTTCATTAAGATCCGATTCCCCGTTCAAAAGTTATAAATACGTCGATATTCCAGATTCCCCCTCCCTTCACCCCCCCTCCCCCCCACGGTGGTCGGATCTAGCAAAATGGTTAGTTCGGTCGGGTCCCTGATATGCTTGCCAAGTTTCATCGACCTAGCACGTCTGGAATTACCCTAACTTGAGAAACAGTGACCTGACCGACAAAACGAAAAGTGATCGTATATGTAACTTCAGCGGAGCTGCAATCGCCATAAAAAGCCATAAAGAATGACCAGTCAACATTAACACAAACAAATCAGACCTGGCTACCGAATCCGGTCAAGACTTTAAACGGGACATCACAGATATATAATCTATTCAGTTATTAAGTTTCATTACAATCCGATCACCCGTTCGAAAGTTACATTCCACTCAATTTCCCGGATTTCCCTGCCCTCCACTCCCCCCCAAAACGGTCGGATCGGAAAACTGATTATTTCTAAGTTTGTTTGGTCGGGTCTCTGATATGCCTGCCAAGTTTCATGGTCCTAGCACATCTGGAAGTACCCTAACTCGAAAAAGTGTGACAAAATGCCCTAAATTTGCAAGTTTCCAGCGCCCTCCATTCCCCCGCATATGGTCGGATCGGGGAACTGATTATTTCCAGGTTAGTTTGGTCGGGTCCCTAATATGCCTGCCAAGTTTCATTGTCCTAGCACATCTGGAAGTACCCTAACTCGAAAAAGTGTGACAAAAAACTCGGACCGACCGACAGAAAAAATTGTGATCGGTATATGGCACTTGAGCCAGAGGCTGCAAGTGCCATAAAAAGCCATCAAGAAAGACCAATTAACACAAACAAATCAGACAGTGTTTCTAATCCGGCCTAAAGAATCCACGATAGACGTGAATTCTTCAGGTTCTGTTTCTGAACTCTTTGGGACGCATCAGACTTCCAATATTTGTTTCCGGTGTACTCACTGGGAAGAATGGCGAAAGCCGCTGAGCCACGATTGTGGCTAACAGCAGAAGCCCTGCATTATTTTTTCAAAGTAAGGGAAAAAAACACTTTTACGTGTTTCACATAGAGGCCAAGAATAGAAAAATGTGGCTAACAATAAAGCCTTGTATTTTTTCTTGAAAACAGAGGAAAATTATTGAATTGCTTTTAAAAACCCAACTTCATATACTACATAGTTTTTTCCCTTAGAAGATGCTCAAGTTCGCTGCTAGCTTATTTTGTTGCCTCGTCATGTTGTTTATTCGGGTCATCAGGGCCAATCAGGGTGGGGGGAAGAAACAAGCATCCTTTTTATTAAAGTTTAGTAACTGGCGACAAGCTAAAAGCTGAACGCCAAATGTAATAATAAATAATTAAATAGTTCAGGTTCAGGTTCATTTAAATTCAAATAATGAAAACAAATACTTTTACATAGTTTCATGGCAGAGAGCAGGCTCGATGGCCAGAAGATGAAATTAAATAGTACGGTACAACTTAATCACGGTCATACACAACTGTCTACATTATAATAGCCACCATCCGGTCCCAAGAAAGGGGACACCTAGCAAGTAACCTCTTGTCTTGTCTGTTGTTGTCTTCATTAGAAGAGTCTCGGGATTCTCTAATCTGACAGTGACTGATAAGATGACTGATAGCAAGAACAAATAATCCAATAGAACCTCCGTCTTTGGTCACATGCAGTGATTAAGGATGAAAAAACTGAGCGAAGCTTGAATTGATACCCGTCTACTTCCCTCTTCGCCGCTGTGCATATCAGATGAAAAATCTAGCATGCCTGCAGGCGTGGAGAAACCGGTCTGCAGCGAGCCAGACATGACGTTACAATGGTGGTAAACAAATCAGCTGTTAAGGACGACTCAGACGGCAAATTTCTTCCTTGGGGCTCTACTGCGATATAGCTGTTTGTAGAGGTAATGAATTATGATGTTCCGCGTAGCTCCTACCCTCCGCTCGTTTTATATAATATATTCTATATATATTATGTATTATTTATATAGATATTCTATATCATATTATATAGATAGATAATATATTCGACTCCGCACGGTCGTATTACAGAGATAGGGAGACAGATGTTCTTGTGATTATATGTTCTTTCTGATAGCCTGGTCCCATTATAATGAGGCGATATTCCAAAGACATTGGTAGATGGTTTTCCTAAAACTGACTGGTGAACTGTTGGAATGCCTCTTGTTTTTAATAACTCTATCGAAGCATTAAAATGTTTCCTGGACAGCCTATATACTGACAAAAATGTAATGATGTACACTTTAGACGTAGGCTACACTGTAGAGGCCAATGGCCTATTTTTTGAATTCTACTATTATTATTATAATCATTGTGAGCGTTTTTGTAGGGATTCGAGCTCTTCCGATCAATAAACCGTTAATTATTTTACGATATGGAAACGAAACTAATGCAATTTCACTGTCAGAAGTTTCATAACAAATAACACGAGGATGCGCGGTTTCAACAGATAACACTTCGGATGTTCTCTGTTGTGTTTCAAAATGTTATGCATAATAAGCCTTACCATCAGGAAGAACCGAAAAACCACCAAAAAGTATCTGCTGAGTTTTCCGACATCATGACGATAAGGAATAAAGTCAGTAGATGCTTTTTTGGCTCTTCCTAACAAAGCTTGTTATGCATAACATATCATGCATATCGTTTTCAAACACAACAGATAACATCCTATGTGTTATCTGTTACACATTATCTATTGAAACCGCGTCCTCGTGTTATCTGTTACGAAACTTCTGATAGTGTATACTTTTTCTTTTCTTACAACACGTTGAATGTCATATGACGGTTTGTCTTTCCGGTTCTGACGACCCCTTATCAGTTTACGCTGAGTTTCCCGCTGACGGAAATCCACCAAGTTAGTTAGTGCCCACGGATAGAAAGTTTACGGTTGGATGCATCTTTCATGACCGGTCGAAGACATGAACTCTTCTCAGCCCGGAGATCCGTATCAGCTGTAAGTAGTGTCTACGTCCATGAAATTTCTGACAGTGTTGTAGTTCAAGTTTTCTGAGCAACGATACTGCTGATTTATGGTGAACATCGTCTAGTACAAAATTCTTTTCTCACCTGCATGACAACGAACATGTCATCGATTCCGATTCCAAGAAGCAGAAAAGGCAATATACTATGTACCGGCCCATAAAAAATTCCAAGAAGCGAGCACAGCCCGTACGACATGAAAATGGCCATTGCGACACTGAAGATTCCCATCAGTGACAAATATATCTGAAAAAAAAATAGGTTTCGGTTGGATACAAAGGGGCATATTTTGTGGACCTCTTGATCCAGATGGTCTTGTCCTCTCCAGATGCCGTAAACATATAATTGTATCCTAGTCGACACCTCGACGACAATAACTGGGTAATTCTTTTGGATCTGAAAGAGTATCCGGCAATTAGGGTAACTCGTATTCCGGTTTGATCGGACTCTGGTCGGACTGTACATCCGAGTTTTCAGTTTCAGTTCAGTTTCACCGTACTATATTTAAAGACAAAAATACACAATTAACATTCCGGCCAGGAAAGCACAAAAAGAGTGCTTGGCTAGGGCAGGGAAATAACCAATATTAATTAAACAACAAACAGAATCAACTAACTGAATACTCTATATAAAGAAAAAGGGAGGAGACGAAAAAAATAACCAATGGTTTCAACTTCAAATGAAAAAGAGAGAAAAAGAAGGGAAGCAAGGAACGAGAAAGAAAGAAAACAAAAAAAAAGAAAAGAAAGAAAAACAGGGGAGGCGAGCTTCAATAGTTGCGTTTTTGCAGATAACTATGGTACCTAGTTCCACGGTAACTGGACCTGCATTTTGTCTTTTTGCTGTTACCTTGGAATCTGATACTACGGTTACTTTACAAAAATGACAATCGTTGAATTTTTAAAAGTCATCCCAAAAGATCACAAGGCAAAGCTTCTTTCCCTTCAATACGACAAAAAAACCTAGGCTCTTTACCCGTACGGTAATTTCACGCCTGAAATCGACCCAGACAAAATGAAACAGATTTCGATCCGATGTCAGGTTAGTTTTTCCCTCGGATCGACCGGAATTTCGACCTCGTGTAGTACGGGTTGTTAGTGATGATGAAAGTGAGATGACTTTTTCAGATACCACGGTCACTTACTACGGTTACGTGGTATCTGAATTTAAGACACGATGGTAACAGTCCAGATACTCAGTATAACTACAAAATCGATACCACGGTAACTGCAAGAACGACTTTAGACCGTCGTATCAGATACCATGATATTTGCAAAACGCAACTAATGTATTTCCTGACTCAGCACGTTCTCTTACCAATATACCAGTACTTGTGGTAATAATACTTACCCTGTGCTCCACTAGGTCGAACTTTCCCAGCATTAATAAAACGTAAATGAAAAGTACGACGAAGCCAACGACAAGATACCGAACGTCGCCGAGGATCGTTGCATTACTAATGTCTCCAAAGCTAGAAAAAAAACGGATTTCAACAAAAAAAGGATAACTCTTATAGAGAACAGCGATTAATATCAGAAACTGATGACTCAAATCCAATGAAAAAATACGTGACGATGGAACAAAGGGACTTTTACCGTGACAAATAAACCTGAAACCAATTTTGAATTTAGAAGTCTAGGGTTCCGGGTCTAGGAAATACAGAATTAGTTATTTTGTAAGATTATACAAAATTACACTCTTGCATAATTTCCAGCTTAAGATGGATACTTACTTAGCCTAGATGGGGATGTGAACTGTTTACACGAACTTGCCTCGAGCGAGATCAGTGTTCTTGTTCTTCTATCACTGTCCGTCTCCAAATGGCGATCGTGTTGGTTGGCAAATTATGTTCACAGGCCCCTCGATAGCTCAACTAATTAGAGCGTCGGTACGTGAACTCGAAGGTCGAGGTTTCAAATCCCAGTTGAGGAACAATTTTGTTTGTCAGTTCACTGCTAGGCTATTATCCGGATCCACATGCTAATGTTTTTAGTCTCGTGTAGTTTTTCGAGTCGCGCTTCTTTTAGGGCGCTTAACATCCATAACAGATGTCCTTGTATTTAGAACTTTCTACTCGCTCAAACAGGGTATGTATACAGATACATGAGCATACAGAACGGCTGCATGTGCTACGTCACATTTTTCCGTTATTTTTTACCGATCCAAACCCGTTCTTACACCATAAGAATAACCTTGCTACACGCTAGGAAAAGGGTTTGCATTGATCGCGCTAACATAAACGATCATAAAAGCCTTGGTCGTCAGGCCGACTAATGAAGCGGGTACAGACGATTACGACGCAATTTCTGTCCGTCCGTCGGTCGGTCGGTTGGGGTTTTGTTAGTTCCGGCACTTCCACATAAGCTAGGACGATGAAACTTGGCAGGCATATCAGGGACCCAAAAGATTAAGTTGTCACTTCCCCGATCCGAGCATCGTGGGGGGAGTGGAGGGAGGGGGAATCCGGAATCTTGATGTATTTATAACTTTTGAACGGGCGATCGGAGCTTAATGAAACGCGATATTTGGAAAGACCCCGTGTCTCAGACAACTAGCTTAAAATCCGGACCGGATCTGATGACTTTGAGGGGAGCTGAAGGGGGGAACCAGAAGTCTTAGGAAACGCACGGATGAGACTTGGTGGAAGAGAAAGTACAAGTCCTAGGTACATCGTAGACACAAATGAGCCGAATTCGGGCATCATGTGGGGGAGGGGGGAGGGCCGGAATTCTGATGATCCCGCGAGTTAGGTACTTCCTGATGCACTAGGACGATGAAACTCGGCTGGCATATCAGGGACTCCAATAAACTGACTTGAGAATAGTCGTTTCCCTGATCCGACTAGCGTGGGAGGAATGGAGGGAATGGGAATCCGGAATCTAGTGGCATTTGAAACTTTAGAATGGGCCATCGGGTTTGAATGAAACTTGGCAAGTGGAAAGAGGTGTCGTCTAAGATGTTCCATGTCAAGTCCAGACCGGATCCGATACTTGTGGGGGGGGGGGGGGTTGGAGGGGGGCACCGGAAATTTTCGTGAAACGCTTAGCGTCGAAGGATCGGGATGGAATTTGGTGGTAAGAACGACATAAGCCCTAGACACGTTCTTGACTGAACCAGATCATATCGGGGCTCTTTGGGGGGGGAGTCGGAGGGGGTTTCGCTAGAAACGTCAAAGACGAGAAGTGGCGATGTCAGAGATGCGAAGTTTATGTGTCCTAGTCTTATTCGGCTCCAGTGGGGGAGTTGGAAGGGGAGTCCCGGAAATATTTTGGCGCGCATAGGGGTCGAACGACTGGAGTGATTTGAATGAAACTTGGAAAGTAGAGAGACCATACGCCCTAGATGACATATTTTTGGTCTGGACCGGATCTGAACATGGTAACGGAATTTCCCGAAAAATGCTCAGACTCGAGTGAAACTTGATAGGCGGATGAGAAGATGCTTTATCTGATCTGTTTATGTGTCTGAACCAGATTCGGCCGCAGTAGGGGGGGGGGGGGGAGGGGGGGGGTATCGGAAATAGTGTGGCAATCCTAGGGCAAGTCATTTGCCTTAGATGATCCGAGGCGATGCCGGAAATGCTCGGACTCGAGGGAAACTAGATATCCTATTTCTAGGTCCGATTCTAGGGGGTTGAAGGGGGCATTTTGTGACGTTTTCATCTACTTTCTTGTACCACCTACTCGTAGCAAGTGCCATATGAGCTCGTAGCTCTTTTTTTCTATCTGAAGCACGCTTCCACCTCGACCTCCACTGACGAATAGAGAGATAAGGCGTATTCTCGCCGTTCCCCGAGGACTCCACTTGAAGAGTCCCCGCGTTTTTGTTTGTCCCGGGGATTCACTCCCGGTATTCTCTTGAGTCCCCACGGACGGGGAATGCTCCGATTATCATTAACATCGTCAAAAAGGACTCCCTTCAGATTCGGAGGGGAATCAATTTTTGCTGGTGCAATGTAAGATTAATTAAAAACAATCAGAATAAACAAAACCAAAAATAAAGTGGATCCAGACTTACTTCGTAAACTGCATTTTTTTTTCGTACAAAAAGCATTCCCCGTGTTCTCGCTGTTTCTATAAACGGTGTCCGCGTGGAGTGACTCCCTCTATTCACGCCGTTCCCTTCAATTCCCCAAGGAGTCCTCAGGGAACGGCGAGAATACGCCTACAGATTTATTGCTAAGAAGACCGAGGACCACAAAATTCCAAAATTCTCATCCAAAAATGTTCTCCTGTGCTGGAAGTAAAGATAAGCCTCTCCGAGACCCAATATTGCCCCAAAGAACACACAACTAACATCCTGGAGAATTGTCAACTATCTCACAAAGGATGAATCTGTCATTCAGAGAATGGCATGGTCACAGAAACAGGGTTTCACAATGCAATCAATCATCGTATTTATTCCTGTATTCCTGAATATCTGTTTCACAACATGATAGCATAGGACCGTCAACTTAAACAGAATATAACTGATATAGCTATACAATCCATTTTAAAACTTTTACGACTTCATAACTTTGTAACAAAATTAAACGGTATGTCAAACATAAAACATATAAAAAATGTATTACTAAATTAATTGTCAAAACATTATACGTGTCTTCACTTGTTAAATATGGCACAAATGACTTAAGGAATCTATCAGAGGAGTGGATTTGTATGTAAATTTATTTGCCGTTCTGGTGCGTGCTTGTTGCGTAGTCAGCAAGGCCGTTTCCAGGGGGGGGGGGGGGGGGGGTAGGGGGTTGACCCCCCCCCCCGAAACATACAAAAATCACAAGCTTTTCCCTCTGATACATTTCTTTTTTGTACTTTTTTGTCCGACCTACAGGAACCCTCCCCCCCCCCCAAATAAATTCCTGAATACCGGCCTGGTAGTCAATCACAAGAACTGCTCGGTTCTACTTACCCAGGTTCGCTACAGTTGAAAGAAGTCAACACCTGCCGTACGCTTCATCTACCTTGTGATCATTCTTACCATAAGATTACTACCCCCTAAAACTTACCTTCTTGCGACACTGAAGTACACCGAACTACCAGGCGGCGATGCGTTCTGTACCTCCTTCAGTGACGTTATCAGTTCGGCTTCCCAGTCCAAGGACCTCTGATCAACCTAGAATTTGTGAGGTACTTATAGCTATTAAAGGACACCTGAACAATGAAACCATACTTGAACACAGCATGGAGAATGCATTTACAGACATGGCCACGGAGAGCATTATTTTCCTGAGCGTGTCGTTTTCAAAAAAGGGATGATTGTTTCTGGGGGTTTGCACATGCAGACTCTAAGACAAAAAGCGCAATTCATTCAAATCGTGTACAGCGCTGGCTGGATCGTATTGGAATTTCTTCTAGATATACGTTTGGGCTTAACTGGTTAAAAGATATTCCAGAAGAAGGGTTGATTGGAGACATTTGTTCATTTCTAAATTTGTTCGGTACTGAAATAAGGACAGATGCAAAATGGAGCAAAAATCATAGCTTGGAAACACAATTTCGTATTTGGATTGGGTTTTCTGCAGGCAATGTTGACGGAAGTCATACAGATAGGGATGATACTTGGTACTCTTTATTCAGGTGTCCTTTAAAGCACAACTCTTACTCTTTTTAGCACAACTGTTACTATCTTTTCAATGTTTATTTTTTGATCTTGTGCATTTACTACACTACTGAAAGCTCAGTGTATTTTTTCCTTGTCTGTCCTGCGTTATTTTCCTCTTCTTAAAGCATAATTCTTACTAGAAATGATCTTTTCCCTATGAAATGAATCAGAAAAAACGTTTTTGGACCCACTTAAAACTAGCGATTCTCTTGTTAGCGCTTGTCGACCATGTCCAGCCTTCCTGCTCTCCGACGCGGCGGCTGGGCGCAAAACATTTGAAAACTGAACGTGCCTTGGTTAAAAAGTGGGAAAACTATGCAAATAAAAGAAGTAATAAACAGAAGAGTATCACATTCTTATATGTGAAAGAGTTGTCCACGGACGTTGAAGATTACGGCAAACTTCTCGTTGGATGACGGGACAACCCGGAAAGGCCGAAAAAGCGCTAAAAATTCGTAGTTACGAAACGAAGCGAAAGGTGGCTCATAATTCCATATGGGGGCTAAGTATATTATAAAAGGTAGAATAAGCAAGAGGGGTCCTTTAAATGCGTAAATACAATTTCATCATCATCATCATCATTACTAGAAATGATCTTTTCACGTTAAAATGGCTCGGAAATATTGTTTTTTCGAAAATATTATTTCTTTCCACGTGAAATTACCGATTTATTTGTTAGCGCCTGTCGACTCTATTAAGCCTTCCTGCTCTCCGATGCGGCGATTTCAGAAGCTTATAATTCCATTAGGGAGCTAGGGATAGCATTAGGGAGCTAGGGATAGCCAACTGGATGATATTAAAGCAAGATTGGGTGCCATCGGATACTACTACTTAAGATTAACCCAGTTGGAGGCATGTTAAATCGAAGTATCCCATACTACTACATGTAAGTACATGCAACTTTTTCGTAGAGCTACCATACAACTACACAGTCAAAGTATTTTTTATCGGGATGCAAGAGGGGTCCTTTAAAGGTCAGTTTCAGCAAAAAAGCGGTTTTCACTCCACCCTGGTATATTCTGAGCGAAAAATGACACCTTCAAAGAAAACGGCCTTTCGAAGAAGTACCGGTAAGCAGCTGAAAACAGAGAGTCTTGCAAGGCGTTTATTATGAAAAGCTCGTACGGAAATTGTCCGCCTGAATTCGACCCAGACAAAGTTAAACAGATTTCGATCCGATTTCGGGTTAGTTTTTTCCTAGTCCCACCAAATCGACCGAGGCCAAAACAATCTAACCGAGGAAGAAACTAACCTGAAACTTGGTCGAAATCGGTTTCACTTCGTCTCGGTCGATTTCAGGCGAGAAATTTCCATACGGGAGACATGAACATCAGAAAGCGTACCTCCAGAAGAGCTCCAGTTAGAAACAGGAGCTACGAGCTCATATGGCACTTGTTACGAGTAGGCAGTACAAGGAAGTAGATGAGAACGTCACAAAATACACCCGTCATCCAAAAATGCGGTTTGGAAATAGAAATAGGATATTTAGTTTAACCCAATTCTTAAAAGTTCCGGCATCGTCTCGGATTATCTGTAGCAAATGCGCATGACTATTCAAACTTCCAAGTTTCAGCCCAATAAATCCACTCGTTTGATCCCTAGACGTGCTACACGATTTCCGGTACTCCCTCCAGCCCCCCCCCCCCTACCGTGGACAATCTGGTTCGGACTCAAAAATGGATCATCTAAAACATCTTCTTCTATACCATCTATAAAGTTTCGCCTGAATCTGAGCATTTTTGGAAAATTCCGGTACCCCCCCTCCACCACCGTTGTCGGATCCGGCTCGGACCCTAAAATATGTCATGTAGGGTATATGCTCTCTCTACTTTGCAAGTTTCATTTGCACTCGTTTGACCCCTATGCGAGCCTCACAGTTTCCGGCAATCTCCCTCCAAGTCCCCCCACTGTGGCCGAAGAGGACTTGGAAACATAAACGTCGTATCTCTTAATCCCCTCTTCCCGTCCATCAAGTTTTACTGAAATCAGAGCATAGCCTATCTGCAACTTTCCGGTACCCCCCCCCCCCCCCCACCTTGGCCGAATCCGGCCCGGACGCCAAATAACAAATCTAGACCGCATAAACTCGGTACTGTCGAACTTGCATCTCATTCGGTCCATCTATTTGGTTTTTATGAATGTCAAAAATTTTCGCCCCCCCCCCCCCCAATACCCCCAACCGTGGTCGCATATAGTTCGAACGCACGTTTTACATGTTTAGGTCATCGATTCTTATCAACCAATAAGTTTGGTTGATAAGAACCCTTCTTATTCACCCTTCCCTCGCTACCCGACCCGGACTTGACACTGAACATCTGAGTTGATAGATCTTTCCACCTGACAAGTTTCATTCAAATCCGATCACATGTTCAAAAGTTATGCATGCCATTAGATTCTGGACTCCCCATCCATCCACTCCCCCCGCGATGGTCGGATCGGGGACACAACTATTGTCAAGTCAGTCTGTTCGGATCCCTGACATACCTGCCAAGGTTCATCGTCCTAGCACATCAGGAAGTATGCCGAACTCGCGACATAGTTAGAAATCAGGCCCCCCTCCCCCCACCATAACTCCCCCACAATGTCCGGATCCGGTCCGGTTATGTCAATGACTTGTTCTTCCCACCAAGTTTCATCCCGATCCTTTCACTCTAAGCGTTTCTCAAGATTTCCGGTTCCCTCCTCCAACTCCCCCCAGTGTCATCGGATCCGGTCCGGATTCAAAGTGGGACGTCTGAGACACGAGGTCATCCCAAATATCAACTTTCATCAAGATCCGATCACCCGTTCGCAAGTTAAAAATACCTAAATTTTTGGCTTCCCCCTCCCTCCACTCCTCCCCCCCCCAGATGGTCGGATCGGAGAAGCGACTATTTCCTATTTAATCTGGTCGGGGCCCTGACATGCCTGCCAATTTTCGTCGTCCTAGCAAATCAGGAAGCACCGAACTCGCGGGATCACTAGAAATTCGGACCCCCCCCCCCAACTCCCCCAAAATGAGCAGATCCGTTCCGGTTATGTCAGTGACGTATCTAGGACTTGCGCTTGTTCTTTCCACCAAGTTTCATCCGGATCTCTTCACTCCAAGCGTTTTCCTAGATTTCCGGTTTCCCCCTCCAACTCCCCCCAATGTCACCGGATCCGGTCTGGATTTAAAATGTAACCTCTGAGACACGAGGTCCTTCCATATATCAAGTTTCATTAAGATCCGATCACCGGTTCGTAAGCTAAAAATATCTCATTTTTCCAAATTTTTCGGGATTTCCCCTCCCTCCAATCCCCTCTAGATGGTCGGATCGGGGAAGCGACTATTTCTAATTTAACTGGTCTGGTCCCTGATACGCCTGCCAAGTTTCATCGTCCTAGCTTATCTGGAAGTGCCCGAACTAGCAAAACCGGGACCGACAGACCGACTGACGGACAGAAATTACAATCGCTAAATGGCAATCGAACGCCGTCCTAGTAGTGAGACGTTTTGTATTACTTATGTGAATTTCGCTGGTGTTTTTGTTTTGTCTTGTGCCGGTGTCCTGTGGGTGAGAGAGCACTATACGTCATATCGCACGAGAAGTAGGTATCCAGGAGACAGTGTTGTGCCAAGTACTTCTAATTTTTACTTGAGTACAAGTACCGAGTACTCAAGGAAATTTTAGTACAAGTATTAAGTACTTTTCAGAAAATCTACTCAGTAATAAGTCACCTACTTTTCAAAAAGTTCTTCAGTACTTTACGTACTTAAGTATTTGGGAAGTGCTTCAGTACTTAAGTACTCGAGTATTTAGGTAGGCTTAGTATGGTAGGTTTGCAAAAAATCCTTGACCAAAAGATCAACGACCAAACAACACATAGTTCCCACGTGAGGGGGTACATCAAATTAAGTTTTTGGGATCCCAAAACTTAGAGCGGATACCTATATAACTTCGTAACGCGTGTCTGCCCGTCTGTCTGTCTGTTAGCATGATATCTCTCGAATAAGTTAGGTAGGGCAGTGGTTCCCAACCGGTGGTACGCGTACCCTAGGGGGTACGCGAGAGGAGTACGCGAAGGTACCAAGATCTGTTTAGTCTGTAGCTTCAAAATCTCGTCTGCTCATTTTTGATTGCCAGAAGCCTAATATTACCAGCAGAGGCATCACTAGATAAAATGTTTTTGGGGGGCCAAGGTATTTTTATTGACTGACTGGTCTTCTTACCGACTGTTTAAAAAAAAATTATTGTTTTTACAAAAAATAGCGGCGCTTCGCGCCGATCTGGCCGACCACTTTCAGGGGGTAGGGGTGTTGCCAACCCCTGCGTCACGCCTCTGATTATAAGCCGTAGAGAAAGTCAATGAAATAATGTTGATTTCAAAACAAAGCTAGCCCACTGCATAATATGTTCCTGTGTCAAACAATATTGTTTAAAAAACAATCGAAGAAATTGCAAGTGATATTGTCATTCAGGTTGCGAATCAATCTAACAAAAATTTTGCGATGCACCTTGATGAAAGCAAAGAGAACATCAAACCAAACACAGAAACAGGCTGACTTTAAAAAATTTGCCATTAATGACATCGAGCCGATATTTGAAAAAATTTTGATTACAAAGCACCCTCAATTGTCGATTTTGTACATATTTCTCCACATGTATGCTTTACCATTTATCGTCTTTTCACGGTCTGAAAAATGGGGTGGCCTACGCAACCTTTGCGAACCTTTGATTACGGGTACGCGGTACGGAAAAGGTTGGGAACCACTGAGGTAGGGTCTCTTTTTCAAACTTGGTGTGCGGGTCCTTTGCGTCAGAAGTACAGATCGTTCGTAAATGGTATTGTAGCCCTACATTTAGGGGTGGGGAAGGGGTTTCAACTTCAAGCCAAGATTTGATCCACGAGTGAGAGACAAAGAGAATTCCCGCCATTTGTTTTGGCCCCTACAATTACTTCGCACGGAATACGGCAAAAAGGAAAGATTTCCGTGGTGCTTCTAGTTTATTGATCAAGTATATTGGATTCTTGAATCAAGATACTGGGGCAGGCTGACTCGGTCTAATTGATTTGTTGTGCTTGGTCGATACTATGGACTTCAGTCCGATCAAACATGGAAATTCCGTAGGCTTCGCTTACCGGGTGTTACGAGTCAGGAAACGACATTTTACGACAAAGGAAATCCATCCTCTAGCTTCGTTTTCCCATAAAGTTAATAGTTTGGCCAGTGCTGCGACCATTGTTGCCAGATCGTGAACCAAGAAGTACGCCGCTGTCTTTGAAAAATACGCCAAAATTCTTTTTTACCCAAAATTGCAAGAAATCTCAAAAATCTTACAAGGATTGTCAATAGAACCAAAACAATTGTAATACGCCAGCAAAAAAAATCCGCCAGTCGGTTTTAAAATCCATCAATATGGCAACACTGGCTGCGACCCAACTTATTAGATAGTGTATTTCGAGGTAAAGGGCGTACCTACGTTTTGAATTAATCAATTAATCAAGATAGAAAACTATTGCCGAAGGGATCTGGTTAAGGGGTCGAGTGGAGGTGAATGAAATTTTCGCAATCTGGCAGAGACCGCAAGTGTATATTACCCGACTTTCTGGATGATGAAGTAACACAAATATTTCTTCTTTGTGATTTCACCGAAACCTTTCTTCTTGTTCTGAACATGAAATGTATGTTGGAAAGGTCCGGATCCAGGAGAAGTAGGTACTTCTATTTTTTACTTAAGTACGAGTGTTAAGTACTTCTCAAGTTTTTAGTTAAGTAGACTACAAGTACTAGATTTTTAACTTAAACTTAAGTTCTTTTACTTAAGTATTTCCCAACACTGCTAGGAGAAGTCCCAGACTTTAACCCTCCCCAACCCCCGCATCATACATTGTACAGCAGTGCTTGTGTGGCAAACCCCCGCCCCTTTCGCTCGAAAAGTCAAAATCCTGCTTACCAAATCTCCTGTTCCGACGTCATTCGTAGACGCACCGCTATTTATGGCCGCGAGATCGATTTTAAGGAACAACTGCACCATAGCAGATCTGGCAGCAACAATATCACCATTCTCGTCTTTCTTGACGTCACCCAGTAGATGGTGGTAGGTTACTCCAGTAAGGGGGCTGGAACAGGGGAGAAATCCTAACAATATAATGCAGAAGATAGTTCATGGGCCTCTACGAGGGGTTACAAACTCCACGGCACTTGATGTACAACCTTTCCCGGCACCAGCAAAAACCAGCGGTGCCGGCGATAAATTAGGGAAGTCCCCCCCCCCCCCCCCTGGAGTCAGCCGGTGGCGGTTACTTGCTGTACATTCAAATCGGGAGGGGGAAACCCATCGGGCCTCTACAAAGTAACATATCTCCTTTTTACGGCATAACAAGGTGTTTCAGGTTCATTTATTGATATACTTACTTCTACAAAAATAAAAATTTACACAAATGGCAGGGCGCAAAGCACGAAAAGGCCGGACCCTATAGGTCAACTAATCACTGATCTAACTACAAATAGTGAACAAAATAGTATGAAGTGAAAAAAAGAAATAGTGTGGCTCCTATCGGACGATGTGGTCGGTGCGGCGACGGTCAACGAATCCAAAAAAACTTGTAGACTGCATTATTCTGGACGAATGTTTTCGGTCCGAAAATTCAGAGAGGGGTTTGATTTATTACATATCTGGTACCAATATCCAGAGGGGTTACTAGCCAAAATGTTTGGGGGGGGGGGGCAAGGCATTTACCGACTGGCTGGTAATTTTTACCGATTGTTTTTGCAGAAAAAACTACTATATTCAAGAAAAAAACGACAGTTTGAAAAAAAAGTCGACTAACTTTAAGAAAAAACCGACTGTTTTGACAAAAAACCAACTGATTTTCAGAAAAACCGACTGTTTTCATGACAAAAATCAACGGTTTTGACGAAAAATCGCGGCGCTTCGCGCCGACTCGGTTACTTTTTACCGACTGGCCGACAACATTTGGGGGGGGGGGGCGTCCCTCCTCCCCCCCCCCCCCCCCCCAGTCATGACGCCCCTGCCAATATCAGTCTTTAAATTAATTCGTTTTTTTGTTGTTGTTTTTTTAAGTGAGAGGCGGGGAAGCCTTTGTCAGCATCATATTTATTTATTTTACATTATATATAGACGGAGTCTCAAACGCCTTCCTGCGTCACACGCGGTTCTCGTTCGCATGCGGTCCTCCTAGCCCTTGGAAAGACAACTTTGTCCAACTACTTGACTGACTGACTGATCTTGTCTATGAAACGAAAAAGCAACTAGGGAATCCCCGAACTGCCAACATGCCAAAGGCTCTAAAACGGCCAGTTCAGGAACTCAGATTAGCCGCGCACGCTTTCGTCATTGTCGGTACGAAAAACGTCGTTTTAATTTTTTCACATTAGAGTTTTCTTTGGCGCCATGTACAAACATCGTTTCACTAACAAACTAGATTCGAAAAGGTCAAACACCGAACTAACTTAATATTCGCAACAGCAGCCATAGCAGAGTACAAAAATGGATTCTGGAATGTTTAAAACTTGGTCTAAATTTTAATTTGTTTTTTCGCGAATTTGGAAGTTCGCGTCGAATTTCCAAACCGAGATGTTGAAACTGACTTTCCGCCTCTGTTCGTCATTTCAGGAACGACGAATGAAACGGCTATTCAACAGAACAAAGAAAACACCTTTTTCTCGGCAGTTCAACACCGTTCATGAATGGCGTTATAAATAATTTATAGTAATATGACGGTCGGAACGGCGAACCGAACGACGAAAACAAACACAGCTGTTATCCGCCTAGTCTTGTTAGACTGGCTCAGGACTGACAGCAGTACAGGCAGCAAAATAATGGACTAAAGAAGGAGATTAAAAAGATGAGATCATGTTATTTTTAAATATGCAAAGCACCTGCTCCACTTGCCGAAATTATGCCATAACCAGACATTGACGGAGAAGTTCAAAATTCAAGATGCAAGTGTTACCCTTTTGGGTGTTTCCTCGTCGCTTTCAAAAATCATCGACAACAGAGCCCAACCAGCGCACGACGCTATCCACTGCTTCCTAGCCGACGATTGAAAATTAAGTGTCTTTTTGTGTGTTTATGTGTTTTATTTCTTCATTTACTCCGCTTTTTGAAAATGGCGGGTCATCAATAAATTACTTATTTACTTACTTTACTGGCAATAAGAAGGTCCAAGAGACGGAAATCGTAGCCGGATTGTATTTAAACCGAACCCCCAAAAATGTTCTTTCTACCACACACACAATGCTAACCATCCCTACTGTTACTATGAATGTTCAAAACCACAAAAAATACCGTCAAACAATGAGCAAATTAAAAAAAAACACCAAATTTCCTAAGTTTGAAATAATTCGGTCTGGACTAAACCTCAGCCGATTATCCTGGACAGACGTTATGGCACGTAGGGAGCCAAGGATCAAAATAATAATTCCCATATAATGCTCCAGCTGTTTATTACAAATACAAATAAATTAAAAGCCCAAGACCAGTGTGGTACTTCTGAAGACATACAAAAAATAATCAATAAAGTCTTATAATTCTTTGCTAATCAATCAAACGTTTAAAATTTCGACATCTGGAAAAGAAGACGTTCTGCGTGGTTTTTTTCTCGAGCCAAAACAGCAACCCGGCAATCAAGCTCAAATCTAAAGAAACTGATGACTTGCGATCAGTAAGAGAGAAGGTAACAGAATGTTTGGATTAGGTCTTTAAGTGAAGTAAGTCAATTTTTTACGGATGTTCGTTATGTGCTACTGCTCACGAATTCTGCGATTACTTCAAAATAAAAATTACCCGAGAATGGAACAAAGTCCTGTAGAACATAGAAACAAAATACGCTGAGTCAGCTAATTGTAAGTCTACCTGTCATTTTTTGATAAGCACTTTGACGCGGAACGGAGGAAGGAAAAAAAACGAATCCTGATCGACAAAAGTCACCAATAAATCAATAAACAAAGGTGTCATGAACTAACGAAAACTAAGAACTCGAACGCTGATTTCAGACTGAAGAATTGCAGCTGCGCAGGTCTTGCATTGCGTTTGCGAAGACGCTAAAAGCTAAGCAAAAAATAAGCAACGCAGAGGCGTCGTTTCGTGAACACCTCGGGAGGAGGGGGGGGGGGGGCAGCAGCGTCGTCCCCGGCCCCCTTCGCATTCTGAAATCAAGTCTTAGGCTACATAGGTAGAACCGAAGATACTTGCTTAACTTGATTAACTGAACAAATTTAATTAACAACATATGAACGAAAGAAAACATTAGATTAAAAAAAAATGTTCCCAAAATTATACAACGAAAAATAACAAACTTTAAGCTTTCGATGAAGCATCGAGAGGGGTTTATCTACTTTGAATTTGGCAAATAGACAAGGTCTTTCTTTAGTTTTGTTTTTTGTACTGCACTGCCATGGCCCTAGGGCTTTTTGTGTAAACATATCATATTATATATCATCCAGTGGCGAAAGTCGGGGGAGGGCGTGGGGGGGGGGGGGGGCTTGTCGGTAAATTGACAGTGTTTGTTGGTGCGAATCTAAAAATATATATAAACCGACTTATACCGCAGTCAGCTATTATATGTGCTTCTTGCTAATATTTATAATATACTTTAGAGAGTGAGTCAACGCACACAGAGAAACTGAAAACAATAATCAATGGCAGAATATTGAAAACTGAAATGGCCAGTCACAGTACGACCTGATCATAATAAAGAAGGACAGTCAACCAACCTTGTTTCAGCTCCATTTATCGCCCTCAATATATCATCCTGGGTCAGATTTCGAATAACATCCGAATTGTAGTCCCAAATCTCGAGAATGTTGTTTTCAAAGCAAGCCTCTTCAAACGTCGTTATGAGTTCACAGAAAAGCCCTTGCGAGAGCTGCAAACTTGGGTCAAGCGCAGTAAAACTGGACGATGTGTCGTTGAACGCACTATCATCAAACGCATTCTCGAATTCTGAGAAATCAAAATCCAGCCCATCAAACGTCGAGTCTTCTTGGAAACCGGACTCGGTTGCGCTTTGAACCAGCATTTCAGCGCTAGACTGGTCCTCTATTGATGCCGCTTGCGCCATCTCTAGTTGTGAACTGAAGAACGAATCTTCAGCGATGGATGATGTTGATTCCTCCGGACTTCGTTTCCGTCGAGTTGATGATTTGGCTTCGACGATTGGGATTCTGCAAAAACAAAATCTAACTACTGCATTGAGCCTCTGGATTATACATTAGCAGAGTCCACCGTGACCACCATTTCTATATTTTGCATATCTACCCTGCTTTAGGGCCACCCGATCTAGCGTTATTATCCTATGCCCAGTGATTCCGGGTGCCACTGTCAACTCGCTTGACGACCTAACCATGACAGAGACTAGCCAAACAAGCCATCCAGATCACAGTGACCGGCTGACCGCTTTCGGCATGCGTATCCTGAAGCATTGTCCAAATAGGTGCAATGCTGTAAGGTGTACTACGGCGTATAAGGTTTATTACAGATTCCTCTTTTCCTCGGGGCGCGCTGTAATAAGGCGAATAAGGAAAATAGAGCTCGGCTCTATTCTCCCTTATGCAGAGCCAATCAGATCGGTTGGTTGGTTCCGCAAGAGGGCCGAGGAGAGGAGCAGCGTCATCAGGGTTGCCACGGGAAGCACTAAAGTTCTACTTTGTTGGAAGCTGAAGAAACAACTTTTCTTCAAAAAAAAACACGTTTTATTCTGTTACGACTGCTTACTGATAGTTCGAGGACCAACGCTGTCCATCCGTAAACTGAATAGCTTTTTACAATATATTGGGCGTCAAATTGTACTGGTGTACTTCAAGTAGTACTAAGAACATTTTTTCTGATCTTTAGAAACTCGAAAAACTGTATCAGCGTGGCAACACCGAATGCTGCATTCGTAAAGCGTTGTCCAAATAGGTTAGTAAGCCGAATAGTGCTATACGCGATGTTCACGTCTAAATACACACGCCTGTTCAGACAGGAACCCGAGAGCTTCTTATGAATGCAGCGTTCGGTGTTGCCACACTGATACAGTTTTTCGAGTTTCGAAAGATTAGAAAAAGTATTCTTAGTACTACTTGAAGTACACCAGTACAATTTGTCGCCCAATGTATTGTAAAAAGCTATTAAATTTATGGATGGACAGCATTGGTCCTCGAACTAGCAGTAAGCAGTCGTAACAGAACAAAACGTGTTCTTTTGAAGAAAAGTTGTTTCTTTAGCTTCCAACAAAGTAGAGGTTTAGTGCTTCTTGTGGCAACACTGACGGCGCTGCTCCTTTCCTCGGCCCGCTGGAAGAATCAACCAAGCAATCTGATTGGCTCTGCATAAGGAAAAATAGAGCGGACCTCCATTTTCCTTATTCGCGTTATTACAGCGCGCACCGAGGAAAAGAGGAATCTAATAAGGCTTGTGCGCCGTAATACATCTTACAACACCTATCTGGACAATGCTTAAGAACCTCTCGGAACCTCTCGGAACCTCTCTATCTGGACAGACATGTGTATTAAGACGTAAACAGATTTGGATTTGGGACAGATTTGGGGGGGAGGAAGTTTATTTTAAAGCGGGTTTGAAAAGGGAGGAAATACGGGATTTGATTAGTTGTAGGGCAGACAGTCTGCCTCTTGGGGAGAGAAGGCGGTATATTGGGAGGGCAATGGGTCGGTCCGCTCCTTACTCATGTCCGATATGTGGTAGTATGGATGAGAATTTGAAACATTTGTTGTATGAATGCGAAAATCTGAATGAACTTAGGTTAGAAATTTTTGGAGTAAATGAGAGAGGGGTAGATGAAGAATGGATGTGTAGGATCATGGGAAATAGCTATTTTATGAGTATAAAACAGTTGGCGAGGTTCCTCAGGGTAGCCTTAGCCCATAGGGATAGGTGTTTATAGAAGGTATAATTTTTGTTTGTTTGAGTTTATTTTTCATGTATTTGCCATGGCCTTTGGCTCTTAGTGTAAATAAATCTTATCTTATCTTATCATCGCGTATAGCGCTATTCAGCTTATTACACCTATTTGGACAATGCTTGAGACATGGCAGCATAACAGACAGCTAACTGCCCACTGCGGTATAAGTCGCAAGAGAAAAGTCAAGAAACAATTTTTTTTTTATTCAGGAGGTTATGGTCCCGTTCTCAGTCTGATATGCGAGCGATTTCAGGAAATCGGAATGACGAATAAAAATAGACTACTACGGCATACTGAAAACTTACTTAAAACACGTTGATCTCCAATCAGCGCCATCCTCAGTTTGACTAGCAACAACTTTTGAATGAGCATATATCATCTGAAAGAGCAAATTTGAATGAATTTCGCAGATACAAGGCGAAGCGTTAGCTTCAGACAGGGTTGTGAATGAAAAGAAGTCTCCAATTCTTACAATTTTATTCTTGAAAGAAAGACCAATTTTTGACCCTCCTATTCCAGATACTTTGCGTGTAAACGAAATAAAACTCCTCGGTTTAATTATAGCAAATGATTTAAAACGGGAACCCCAAACGAAGGAAATAGAAAAGCTTGGACATATCGGCCTTCATATGCTAAAATTACTCTCTAAAAACAGGTTCCCTGAACAAGATCTACTCTTTTTTATGTTTCTTTTACACGTTCGGGGCTAGAATACCTGGTGGAAGTTTGGCACTTTGTTGAGCACCCTATCCATAGGTATATATAGATAGATGTTTACTGAGGCCCTTGGGCCATGAACAAAAACAAAACAAAAGAGTACATCCTTTACATTCATTATACGGGCGAACTTTTAATCAACTTTAAAAACACCTTCCCTCTCCAACTGACCTCACATACTTTTAATTCTCTTACTTAAATGGTCCATAAATGCACCAATCCTGCGTATACTTCTAGGGTTTGTACTATTAAGTAGATTCTTTACTGACCTATCTATACCATTCAAAAACTTCTCACGCGGGACAGACAACTCCTGGCACTTGTAAATAGGTATATACTTCCGCCACCATTTGAGACTGCTAGCAAACGACCTGCAAGAGCGGCCTCAGTGGCGATCCCAAAACTCCAACAGGTAAAATGTGATCATGTTACGGTACGCAAAGACGTTTGTACAGTCTTTCATGAAAAATTTTTATCTTTATGGTGTTTACATTTGTATATAATGACGATTTTGACAAATTTGTTTTTTATCATGATAGTCCGAGAAGAATAAAAGCGTTATCTATCTAGTATCTAAATTCAACTGACTGGTGTAACCCAGTAATAAGGAAGAGATTCTTCCGCAATACTCTATATGACTAAGTCCAAAACACGCCAGTGCTCCTCAGGAAGAAGGAGTAAAACTCAACAGCTCCAATCCTATTAGATTAGATTAGATTATTTTATTGCTAAATTACATAATAACCAATCATGATAGGTAACCGCCCATGAGAAGACATAAATGGACTGGCACTGGGCGGTTATCACAAAGTACTTCAACTTAACTTCATGTCAACATTAATTAATCATTTTTTTTTCCATAAACCACACAAAATAAGAAAAAAAAAAAAGAAGAAAGAAAAATAAATAAAATGTCTGGTGAGAAGTTGGAAACCAGTATTGTGATTATCAAGAGCTCCTACGCTGAGGCACCATGAATAAAATAGAATAGAATAGGATTTATTGCACAAAAAGGCCATGGCCAAAATGGTTACAAAAAAAGAACACTTAAACAAAATAATAGAGCTAGACTAAAGGAAGTGTTCTCTGTGGGCTAAAGCTACCAGGGGGGGGGGGGCAGCTCCCCCCCCCCTACGTTTTGGGTATTTGGTCAAATCTTGTAGATTTCCGGTCTTTCCAAAACCTCTTTAACATTTTGCTATAATCTATAACCAAGCTCAGATATCGATTCAGCATGCGTGTTTACTCCAAAATCTCATCTCTAATCAACTTCGGACCAACTTAACCACTTGACCAAATGCCTCCTCTTCGCAGTAGGCTACTCTCGGCAAACTGCATGCAGACCAAAGAGCTGGTGACACTGAGAGGCGAACCTTTCGATCCAAAATTCCGGGTTTTGGCAAATGTTGTCAGCTTATCCGTCAAGGAAAAAGTTCAGAACTGGATTCAGCATGTCTCCTTACCCCGATACTGAATCCATAATCGATCTTTACTATGTTCGAAAGCTGCAACAGTATGCCTCCTCACCCTATATCGACTATTTCAACGGGTTTTAAAACTTCATGTTAATTTCCAGTTGTGGCCGAATTACGGGCCACCTACCTGTCCGACAAGACAATAATTTTCATATTCGGATTCAGCATGTCTCCTTACCCCTAAATCAAATCTCTAATCAACTTCAGATTAAACTAACTTTTCACAAATTTTCCGGTTTTGCCGGATTCCGGGTTAACCAATTGTACTCAATAAAATAAATTTCATATTCCGGCTCAGCATGTCTCCTTAACCCTAAATTGAACCTCGGATCAACTTCAGATTAAACTTTTACTTTTCACAAATTTTCCGGTTTTTACAGGATTCCGTGTGAACTACTTGCCCGGCGAGAAAATAATTTTCATACTCAAATTCAGCATGTCTCCTAATTTTGTTGACTTTTAAAAAATATTTTTTTCGCCCATTAATCTGAAATCCCTCGCCCAACCCTAAATGTGGGGCTACAGAGCCCATCTTCGAACTTGACAAGTACATTGACCCACAGAGTAGGCTATTCATGCCAAGCTTGAATAAAATATCTCAACGCCTTCAAGAGTTATCGGGATAACAGACGGACAGACGGCAGACGGACAACTTTTACGAAACCATGGATATCCCGTCACTTACGTTTTGGGATCCCAAAAAGGATTTTTTTTTTTTTTCGTAGCATCTTCTGTAATTTAACTTATTTTATATTATTAAAAAACTAAGAAATCACATTTCGTACCTTTTGTGGCTACTCCTCCATCCCTCAGTGACGTTAATTTTAATATATAAATGTTCAAGGAGTCTGCCGAAGACTGGATTTAACATAGACTGGATTTGGCGAAGACAAGACCGAATTGTCTGGATCGAATATTGGATTTTTGGGATCCCATCGACACCTTTGGTCTTGTTCCATCAAAGAAACCGGTTGTGTAAATTGTGTCCCTGCTTCGGCTACAAGTAAACGGGTCTCGGAAAAGGCTTAAGACAGCCAAAACGTAGGTTATTTGTTAAAAGCACAGCCTAGTTTTAAAGCATTCACATACTTTAAAATACTGTAAGTTGAAGCAGGGGCGTCACGACCGTGGGGGGAGGGGGGACGCCCCCCCCCCCATGTTGTCGGCCAGTCGGTAAAAAATAACCGAGTCCGCCGCGATTTTTCGCCAAAACTGTTGATTTTTTCATTAAAACAGTCGTTTTTTTCTGAAAATCAGTCGATTTTTTCGAAACTGTCGTTTTTTTTCTTGAAAATAGCCGTTTTTCTGCAAAAACAGTCGGTAAAAATTACCAGCCAGTCGGTAAATTCCTTGCCCTCCCCCCCCAAATATTTTGGCTAGTAACGCCTCTGGGTGGGAGGAGGTAGGACCTGAACAGTCACTTATAGATCTTAGCTAGTATCTATATGACTTTTAAAGTTTAACTGAAAAGGGCTCAGGTAGGACAATAGAGTTACCCGTCACTTATTCCATTAAAGAGGCTTGAAGATCCCATGAAAATGCGTTACTTCGTTCCTCCGCCATTCACGAATCGTCGATTTTCAAATAGTGGAATTTCCCTGTCGGATTTGTGGTATCTGTATCACTTCTAACTGTGTTGTATGCTTGATGAAAACGATTGACAGAAAATAAGTGTTCACGCAGTGAGATACCTTCCGCAAGATGATCTCTGGCCAATGAAAAGTGACGTTTCGACTGAGATTCAAATTTTCCGCGTCATAGTAGAATTTTGCGCTGTGAGGACGACCGTAGGTATTCTGAACGTCATTCTGGAGCAAATAGTGAAAATAAAAAAAAAATCCCTTAGCACAAACCAAATAATGCAGTGTGTTCAGTTAAATGATACAAAAATAAGTTGGCTTTCCAGTTAAACTTCGTCTATTTCTGATCGTTTTTGAATTACGAGCTTCAGTCATTGAGCAATCGGGGCCCAGTTGCCAGTGACCCAGGTAGGTGTGGGGCGCGGGACCACCAGAAGGTCATCGCAGATTTCAGGATACCAGGTCTTGTATTAAAATTATTAGTGATAGATATTCAGTTTATAAACAGGGTTACTAGTATATTCAAGTTTAGTGAGGGATGTAAGTTCAAGTTCAGTAAGGGTCAATGTAAATCAATCAATCAATCAATTAGCTTTATTTCAGGACAAGTGCCATAAATAACAAAAAAGAAAAACAAAGAAAAAACACTGGAGAACATAAGAATTGTCGTTTAACGACCGCCAAATGGGTAAATAAAAAAATATATGCTTATAAAAAAGCGCGATAAGCTCATTATAACACAGTTTAAGTCGTGACAATAGAGACACTTGTGCTATCACGCGAATTTCAGTAAAGGTGTAACGGTGATTCGACACTTGCGCAGAGCTAACACTGCAAATACGCGGAAGCCGAACGAGCCGACGATATGCATTGTTGTAGCACACTTTAATATATATATATATATATATATCTGTATTTGAAAGCTATTAAGCCATATACAGAACAACAAAACAAACAACAATCGCAAGTAACAAACAACCTCACATTCTCAACTTAATATCCTACCGACTTTCTGCTAAACTAATAACTTTTTCTATCATGTTGCCGAAACACACTATAGACCTAGCATTTGTAGACTTAAGGATACCTAGAAGTCGCTCATCCCCCCCCCCATTCTGAAAAAGAGCAACTCTTATATTAGAAAGCTCCTCACACCTCAAGAGAACATGGCCCAGCCCCTCATCACTCGAATTAAAAAAAGGACAAGGATACTGCGCTTCCGGACCACCACTTTTCCTTTTTCAAAAAAAACCTGCATGGTCTTAGCAGTGGGGTTGGTCACCATAATAATTAGTTTGGAGAATTTGTTAAATATGTGCTTTAGTGTAACTTGTGATTTTGAGTTAAGTTAGTATCCAGACTCAGTAGCGAATAGTGGAAATAAAGTAGTGTTAGCGCTTGGCACTCTAGGAGGAAGTGGACCAACTGCTCTCCCGCGTCTTGCAGAGAGGGCAAAGGTAGGTCGAAGGTGATCAGATTAGCAAAATGTCTGCTGGGATTGCCGCCTTGACATTCGAATTCCGATGTCACGCGTGGCTATGAAATCATTGATCCGAATATCATATCTGAGGCCACACAAAGAATGAAGCGACAACGTGGGTCTCAAGCATACCCTAACTCGTTTAATGTCCAAAGACTAAGTGAGTTCAGGTTCGTATTGAATCATAGTGTATTTTGTTTTGTTTTTCTTGTTTATTTTTTTCTTGTTGTAACTCCGTCTTTTACGGGCATAAATTAATTAATTATAAGAATAATAACATATCGCCCGGTACGTACGCATGACACGGAAGTTCGATTCCACACAGCGTGACAAAATGCTTTTTCATACATCGAACAGCAGCAACTCCCAAACGAAGACCAAGGCCGGTACATGTGAACCGTGTACGCAAACGTGAATGTGTTGCATTATGTAACATTTAACGTCACATGACTACCAGGCAGATTTTGTGTAGACGCTTCTGCCAAAAAATGTCGCGAATTCTGCGATTAAAAGCTTTTTGGACAATTTGAACGCAACTCTTTTCGGCAAAAGGGAGTTTGGTTATTTGTTTAACGAATATAAGCTAGTCTTTTAAGTGTAAACTGGAAGTTTATTTTCAGAACCACTAAATTTAACATTTGTTCACGTGACGTATTTCGTTTTTTTCTCAAATTTTCGCTTGTTCCGTTTCCAAGTGAACGAAAAACCGATGACATCCACGTCACTTAAACACGGAAAGTACGAAATCTGATACCTGTTTACCTGTAAAAACCGGTCATATAAAAGCGCGAGAAATCTACGAGTTTTACGTTGAAACTCAAAAAAGGACCGAATATCGTAGGCGCCAGAATGTCACTCTTCCCGATGAAAAATTTGTAGCCTGCGTAGTTGTATGATAGTTGTACGAAAAAGTTGCATGTAATAGCAAAGAATACTATCATTTAATGTGCCTCAGACTGGTCCAATCTTAAGCAGTAGTATCCAGTAGCATCCCGTCTTGCCATAGTAGCATCCAGTCTTGCTAATAGTAGCATGCATTAGTATGCAGTAACACGGTAGCCTTAAAGTAGAAGCATGTAGTAGCATCAGTTAGTACTGCCATGTAATAGGTTCCGTCAAGAGAAAAGTCGCAACACGGTAGCCTTTGTAGCTTTAGCGTTCAGAGGAACACCAAAGATTGCAGCATATTCAAGAGAAGAAAGATATTTTGAAACGTCATTATATCAGTCAGACGACTCAGACCGATAAGACAAACGGTATCAACGTATCCCTTTTTATGGCACTTGCAGCCTCTGGCTCAAGTGCCATATACCGATCACAATTCCGTCTGTCGGTCTGTCGGTCGGTCCGAGTTTTTTGTCCCACATATCCGAGTTAGGGTACTTCCAGATGTGCTAGGACAATGAAACTTGGCAGGCACATCAGGGACCCGACCAAACTAACCTGGAAATAATCAGTTTCCCGATCCGACCATATGGGGGGGAGTGCGGGGCGCTGGAAACTTGCAAATTTAGGGCATTTTGTCACTTTTTTCTGAGTTAGGGTACTTCTAGATGAGCTAGGACAATGAAACTTGGCAGGAATATCAGGGACCCGACCAAACGAACCTGGAAATAATCAGTTTCCCGATCCGACCATATGCGGGGGAGTGGGGGCGCTCGAAACTTGAAAATTTAGGGCATTTTGTCACACTTTTTCGAGTTAGGGTACTTCCCGATGAGCTAGGACAATGAAACTTGGCAGGAATATCAGGGACCTGACCAAAGTAACCTGGAAATAATAAGTTTCCCCATCCGACCATATGCGGGGGAGTTGGGGCGCTGGAAACTTGAAAATTTAGGGCATTTTGTCACACTTTTTCGAGTGAGGGTACTTCCAGATGAGCTAGGACAATGAAACTTGGCAGGAATATCAGGGACCCGACCAAACTAACCTGGAAATAATCAGTTTCCCGATCCGACCATGTGCGGGGAAGTGGGGGCGCTGGAAACTTGAAAATTTAGGGCATTTTGTCACACTTTTTCGAGTTAGGGTACTTCCAGTTGTGCTAGGACCCTGAAACTTGGCAGGCATATCAGAGACCCGACCAAACAAAATTAGGAATAATCATTTTTCTGATCCGACCATTTTGGGGGGGGGGGTAGAGGGCAGGGGAATCCGGGAAACTGAGAAGTGTGTAACTTTCGAACGGATGATCGGATTGTAATGAAACTTCATAACTGAAGAGAATATATATCTGTAATGTCCCGTTTAAAGTCTTGGCCGGATTCGGTAGCCAGGGGGGAGTCGGGGGGGGGGGACCGGAAATTTCAAGAAACGGTTAGAATGGAGGGATCGGAGTGAAACTTGCTGGGAAGAACAAGCATCTGCTCTAGATAAGTCCTTTAGACCATTGTACTGGATCCGGACACTTATGGGGGGGGGGGGTCCCGGAATTCCGGTGATGGTGGTTTTTTGAATTTTCACGATGAAACTTGGCAGGCATATCAGGGACCCAATCAAACTGACTTCAAAATAAAAATATTGTCGATCAGATAATGGTGGGGGAGTGGAGGGAGGGGAATCCGCAGGGGAATCCGGGAAACTGAGAAGTGTGTAACTTTCGAACGGATGATCGGATTGTAATGAAACTTCATAACTGAAGAGAATATATATCTGTAATGTCCCGTTTAAAGTCTTGACCGGATTCGGTAGCCAGGGGGGAGTCGGGGGGGGTGGGGGGGGGGGGAGACCGGAAATTTCAAGAAACGGTTAGAATGGAGGGATCGGAGTGAAACTTGCTGGGAAGAACAAGCATCTGCTCTAGATAAGTCCTTTAGACCATTGTACTGGATCCGGACACTTATGGGGGGGGGGGTCCCGGAATTCCGGTGATGGTGGTTTTTTGGATTTTCACGATGAAACTTGGCAGGCATATCAGGGACCCAATCAAACTGACTTCAAAATAAAAATATTGTCGATCAGATAATGGTGGGGGAGAGGAGGGAGGGGAATCCGCAGGGGAATCCGGGAAATTGAGAAGTGTGTAACTTTCGAACGGATGATCGGATTGTAATGAAACTTCATAACTGAACAGAATATATATCTGTAATGTCCCGTTTAAAGTCTTGACCGGATTCGGTAGCCAGGGGGGAGTTGGGGGGGGGGGGGAGACCGGAAATTTCAAGAAACGGTTAGAATGGAGGGATCGGAGTGAAACTTGCTGGGAAGAACAAGTATCTGCTCTAGATAAGTCCTTTAGACCATTGTACTTGATCCGGACACTTATGGGGGGGGGGTCCCGGAATTCCGGTGATGGTGGTTTTGGGGATTTTCACGATGAAACTTGGCAGGCATACCAGGGACCCAATCAAACTGACTTCAAAATAAAAATTTTGTCCATCAGATAATGGTGGGAGGAGTGGAGGGAGGGGAATCCGAAATTTTCAGTCATGCGTAATTTTGGAATGGGTGATCGGATTCGAGTGAAATTTAAGAATTCAACAGAGGACATTTCTCCGATGATTTTTTTCATATCCGGACCGGATCCGGCAACTATTGGGGGGGCGGACAATACGTGCCCCGTTTAGAATGGAGGGATCGGGATGGAACTTTGTGGGAAGAACAAACAGATGCTCTAGGTAAGTCATTTGCTGAATCGGATTGGCTACGTGCACCGCGGGGGAGCTGGGTGGGGTGGGGGGGGGGGGGGGTGGACCGAAAATCTCGAGAAACGGTTAGAATGATGGTATCGAAGTGAAACTTGCTGGGAAGAACAAACATCTGGTCCATGTAAATCTTTTACATAATTTGACTGGATCCGGACACTTGAGGGGGGGGGAGGAGGGGTATCCCGGAATTCCGTTTTTGGGGGGATTTTCACGACGAAACTTGGAAGGCATATCAGGGACCCGGTCAAACTGACTTGGAATAAAAAAAAAATCCTCGATATGATAATCTTGGGGGGGAGTTGAGGGAGGGGAATCCGAAATACTGAGTCATGCGTAACTTTGGAACGGGTGATCGGATTCGAGTGAAATTTAATAATTAAACAGAGGACATTTTTCTCTTGTGACCTTTTTTCATTTCCGGACCGAATCCGGCAATTATCGGGGGGACGGCGGAAAATACTTGACCCGCTTAGACTGGTGTGATCTGGATCGAACTTCGTGGGAATGACAAACAGATGCTCTGGATTAATCATTTACAGAACCGGATTGGCTCCGGTTATTGTGGGTGGAGTTGGAGGAGGGGGAGGGGGGTCTGGGATTCTGGTGATCGCGCGTTAAGGTACTTCCAGATGTGCTAGGACGATGAAACTTCGCTGGAATATTGGAGACTCAACAACATTTGCTTAGAAATTGCTACTTCCCAAATCAGATTATTCCTTAAAGTACCAATCTTGACCGCAAAGTCAAAAAAAATACTTTTAAGCAATATATGCATTTTCGTGATGCCCATCAGCCCATTAGCAGTTTTGTCTCAAGGGTTTTGCTTACAAATGAAGTTCCAGGTCCCTTATAGCGCGCATCTCAACCGCAAAGTCGAAACTTACTTTTGATCAATCAAATCATCTTGACACATGCAAGTGCCATATGAGCTTACAGCTCTTGTTCGAAAAGGCGGGTTACAAATAAGTTACTTACTCACTTTACGCCTATACCGAACCTCGAATCAACTTCAGATGAACTGTAACTTTTAACAAATTTTCCGGTTTTGGCCGGATTCCGGGCGAACCATTTGTCCCGCAAGCCAATATCCTTCACGCACGGGTTCATCATGCCTCCTTACCACTACATCGAATCTCTAATCAACTTCAGATAACACTTTTTAAGATTTTCAGGTTTCGGCCGGATCTCGGGCGAACTACTTGTCCGGGTAGAAAACGATAGTCTTATACGGATTCAGCATGTCTTACCTCGAGATCGAAAATTGAATCAACTTCAAATGAAACTTTTGCTTAAATTTTCAGGTTTTCGCCAGATTCCGAACGAACTAATTGTCCGGCGAGAAAATAAGTTTCAGAGATGGATTCAGCACGTCTCCTTGCCCCTAGTTCGACTATCTCATTGGCTTTTTGACATTTTGTTTCTTCCCTTAATTTGAAGCCCCACCCCTAAATATGGGGCTACAGGGCTCCTCTACGAACTTGACCTCAGGCTAAGTTTGAATAAAATATCTCAATTCCTTTGAGAGTTATCGTGCTAACAGACGGACAACTTTTACGAAGTCATGGGTATCACGTCACTTACGTTTTGGGATTAAAAAAAAGCCATTATTGGTGCGTATTTTCATTGTGTTGACGGATGAGGATTATAAATCCTTGGGGACCCTGGGGACAATCAGCAGACTGTGATTTACGGTTTTCAATCTCACTTGACGATATTCAGGATCAGAGGCGTTACTAGCCAAACAAAAAAAAATATTTGGGGGGGGGGGGCAAGGTATTTACCAATGGCCGGTCATTTTACCGACTATTTTTGCCGGAAAAAACGCTGTTTTTAAGGAATGTTTTGAAAAAAAATCGACTGATTTCAAGAAAAACCGACTGTCTTTAAGGAAAATCGCCTTTTTAACTCCTTACTCCTCAACCAAGGATCATTAACCAGTTCACAGCTGAACCAGTTCACTATTTTTTCTCTATTCGTCCCGTCCTCAAGCTTTCAGCTTTCTACAGACCGAGGATATGGTCACATGCGGAATCCCAAAACGAAGGGAAGAAATGATGCTGGTGAATCGTAAGTCTGGTCAGAATTCCAACCATCCTACCGTATCTTCCCCACCCCAAACTACTAACCCACGCTGCCCCACGCATGCTCAAGCTCAGAGACATGCAATCCGATTCCCACCGTCAAGCTTTCCATTACAAAACGGCTTCCGCAAACCCATAGCACCATCTAGTGTCCGGGCGCCGAACATGACCACGATCATGAGCGGACTCAAACCAAGGAACAAAAGTGAAGCTAACTACAGCCTATTCGTTAAGACAGAACCACTGTAGAATTTAAACAGACTAGCGACACTACGTCGACAAAACACGCAGGCGACACTACGCAGACACGACACTACGAAGACATTGACACTACATCGAAACGAAAAAAGCGTCAGTACATGGACATGTCACTACAGAGACACGACGGAACGAAGACCGACACTACATGGACACGACGGTACAGGTACCGACACTACATGGACACGACTGTACAAGTACCGACACTACATAGAAACGACGGTAGAGATACAAATACTTTTTCGTTTTCGACGTAGTGTCGGATTTTGTCCCCGTAGTGACGTGTCCATGTAGTGTCGTTCGATGTATCGTCGTGTCTACGTAGTGTCGTTTGATGTACCGTCGTGTCTACGTAGCGTCGTTCGATGTACCGTCGTGTCCACGTAGTGTCTGTTTTTCTTTGTCCACGTAGAGTCGGGAAATTTGTCCATGTAGCGTCGGATTTTGTCCACCTACTGACGTGTCTATGTAGGGGGGCGCACCCCCGACTAACCAGAACCTGCTCGGGAGCCCGGCTTTACCGAGAGGTTAGCAACTTTTGACGGGACGGGGTTTCGAGCAAAACCCAGAATTTATGCCGTTTTTGCACTCACCGGTGACTACCTACCGGTGAACCAAAAAAACGCGTTACAAGAGAAGAACCGGACACCGGTGACAAAACACCAGAGACAGCCCGGAGTGCAACGAATGCAGCTAATATCTCGACGCCTTTGAGAGCGTGTTCCACCCTTCTAACTGTAGTAACTATTACTCAGTATTTTCGTTCCCGTCCCAACCTTCTCGAAATAGTAACTAATAGTAATAATTGCTTACCACGCTCGGTAGCGAAGGCCTAGTAAGCGTGGTAACTACGATCTCTGTGATGCGATTGGCCCGAGTACGCCGTCATAGAAAAATTCGTTCCAGCCTCGTCATCAAGAAGCCAGAATCCGTGACATCATGCGTGGTAACTACAGTAAGTAGAGTAAAACACGCTCTGAGCAATAACGTCGGGATCACCCCAATCGAGAAGTAAAGGTTTACGGCGTTACGTAACAGCGTAACAAAACATCGCAGCGTAAACTAACACACAAAATAAACCAATTAAATAAAAGATAAAACGAAAACTGACAAACTACTTAATCTTTACTCTTTCTTCAAGAAATGGCTATAGCCGGGAACAACACTTTGGTTTGTTTCTTGAGTATCGGTTGAATGCTGAAGTAGTTAACCCATCGTGGTTTTCAAAAGTTTATATTCCAAAAACTTTTTTGTCTGAACTGATGACGCAATCAGTAGTGGCAAAGGCCTAGCTATCCCTCAGCGATGAAAAAAAAAAATCCCAAAGCCGGGGACGTTTCGCCAGGGGACGTTTTGGTCGGGGACGTTTCGCCAAGGGGATGTTTTGTCGTGGGGACGTTTTTTCGGGGACGTTTTGTCGGGGACGTTTCGAATGGGGACGTTTTGCCGACAACCCGAGGTAAACACTGCGGCCGTTTAAATGAAATCTCAGTACTAGTTTTTGGGATCCCAAAACGTAAGTGGAGGGATACCTACCTATGATATCGCAAAAGTTGTCCGTCTGTCCGTCCGTCTGTCAGCACGATAACTCTCGAAGGGAATGAGATATATATTTTGATGAAACTTTGTGTGAGGATTCTTCGAGTCAAGGGAAAGGTCGAGTTCGTAGATGGGCCCGAACGCTACATATTTAGGGGAGGGGGAGGGGTTTCAAATTAAGGGGCGACAAAAATATCTTTTTAAAGCTAATGAGATAGTCGATCAAGGGGTAAGACGACATGCTGAACACGAATATGAAAACCATTTTCTCGCCGGACAAGTAGTCCACCCGGAATCCGTCCAAAACCGGAAAATTTGTCAAAAATAAAAGTTTCATCTGAAGCTGATTAGAGGTTCGATTCCAGGATAGGGAAACATGCTGAATCCGAATATGAAACTTATTTCCTCGCCGGACAAGTAGATCGCCCGTAATCCGGCTAAAACCGAAAAACTTTTTAAAAGTAAAAGTTTTATATGAATTTCCTTAGGTTTTCGATTTGTGGGTAAGAAGACATGCTGACTTCGTTTATAACAATCATTTTCTACCCGGACACATAGCTCGCCACGAATCCGGCTGAAATCGGAAAATTTGTTAAAAGTTGAGTTTTATCCGACATAGGGGTAAGGAGATACGCTGAATCCGTTTTTGAACTTCAATTTGCAAGACAAGTAGTTCACCCGGTATTCCCTGTGCGAACACAATTTTCGGGCCCAACTCCCCTCCCCCACCGTGACCAGATGAGGTTCGGAAACATCTAGGGTGTATTTGTGACCTTTGTACCATTCAAGTTCCATCCCAATCTCCGTATATTTCGTCCCTATGCGTGCCATAAAATTGCCGGGGATCTCCGTCCAACTATTCCAAACCGTAGCCAGATTGTCCAGACGAAATAAAGTATACGTTTTACGTCCATAGCTCTTAAACCTAGATACAAAAAAATCTCGTTTTCGAAAACTAGCCACGCGTACAATGACTCATGGGTAGTTAAGCCCCTTGAAAGATTAGAAAATCTATAGAAAAATACAAATACAATCGGACGGGTATTGCGCTAAAGAACAATTTGTAACGCACCACAACGCAGTGTATTAAATAGAACAAAAAAATACGAAACACTCAAAGAATTTATGGTAGGGTTATTATTAACAACTGAACATGTGGTCGAGTACAGGTAAGCGGCTAATCAGAGTAAACAAATAATGGATCCCACCAAGCTCGATTTTGCTTCATCATTGTTATCTGTCGGCTCAATGGAATTCGCCATGTCGCTATGCTACTGCTGTTGCGAGCCTACGGAATGCTCAACGCTCAGAGACGTCCCCACCAAGCTGGCTTCATGCCTGGACGGTAGACAAGAACAAATAGTCACAAGACCCTTCGTCTCCCTATCTCTGTAATACGACCATGCGGAGTCAAATATATTCTGATACCCTACCCGATGCAAACGAGCAGAGGAGGGGCAACGCAGAACATCATAATTTGTTACCTCTACAAACAGCTATATCGCAGTAGAACCTCGCAGAAGAAACGTCCTTATACGAACGCCGTCTGAGTCGTCCTTCACAGCTGATTGATCGTCTACCATTATGACGTCACGTCTAACTCTCTGCAGACCGGGTTCTCAACCCCTGCAGGCATCCTACGGTTTTTCATCTGGTATGCGCAGCGGCGAACAAGGAAGTAGACGGGTATCAACTCAAACCTCACAGCAAGTACCCTTAGTTCCATTCAGTTTTATCGGGGTATCCATAGTTGCTGCATGGGACCAAAGACGGAGGTTCTATTGGATTATCCGTTCTTGCTACTGAGCAGCTCTTCACAGTACGACAGCTGGTGGACGGCTCACAAATTTAATCAAAAATAACTGCATCGACTTTAAGTCTGCGTGCGAATAGTCGATCGCCATTCTTTGTGGCTGACATTGAAGATTGCAGGCCTCCCAACAAAGCTAGCCCGGGTCCCGGGAAATGTTTAGCGACTCAGCGAGATCAGTAATGGTCAGCGGAAGAAAACTCCATCCCTTCCAGGATCAACAGCGGGGTTAGACAAGCATGCTCAACAGCTCCTGAGGGATTGACCAGGTTCTCAACAAAACGATCGGACGCGGACGCTGATTTAGCCGATGACTTCGCAAAGATTAGCGGTACCACGGAGGAACAAAATGTAGCCCTGGCCAGGCTGGAGTCCTAAGCAGACAAGGTCGGCTTAAAAATCAATATCGGCAAGACAGATTAGTGGTTCGGATCACATTCCAACACCGCGATCGCTCGACATAGCCAAGCAGAGGATTTCCAGTTCACCTACTTGCGATCCATTCAATTGCTCTGTTGACACCGAAATCGCCACGCGATCAGCGAAAACAAATGCTGCTTTCAGCCGTCTAACGAAAGCGATACAGCTAAGGCCCCAGATCACCCCTCCTACCAAAATACGGATATGCAATATTTCTGGTTTCCTTCTGCTTTTGCCTTTCCATCTTTAGCCGTTAAACTTTAACCGAAAAGGGCTGGGATAGGAAACTCTAGTTACCCATCACTTATTCACTTAAATTGGCTTGAAGACCAGCTGAAAATGCGTTCCTTCGTTGTTCCGCTATTCAAGAATAATCGATTTTCAAATAGTAGAAATTCCGTGGGATTTGTGGTACCTCTATGCGCTTGTATTTTTGTTGTATGCCTTACGAGAAAGATTTATGATTTTTTTTGTTCAGGAACTAAGCAATTCACAAATCCTCACACTGCCCACTGAAAAGCCATTTTTTGTGTTGAGATTAAAATTTCCCGCGTCATAGTAGAATTTACGCTGTGGGGACGGCCGCAGATATTCTGAACGTCATAACTAGAGCAGATAGTGGAAAATAAAAAAAATTCCTTTGCAGAATCCAAATAATTCAGTGTATTCAGTAATATGACACAAAAATAAGCTGGCTTTTCAGTTATACTTTAACTGGTAAAATGTGGTCAGGTAAAAGCGAAAAGAGAGCGTAACTTGGTCAGCTACCAAGTTTGCAATTTTGCAAAAAAGGCGAGGGAAAAGGCGTAACAAACGCAACTATGAGCTTGGTCACACTGGGCTCATTTCCTGGCTTTTTGGGTTGCAAAAGTAGACAAAAGAAAAGAACGAGATACAACCAATCCTGAATGTTGTCGTTTTAATTCAGGAGATCAACTAGAGCAAAACAGCGTGTATAATCATGTTATTAATGATTAATTGACCTAACCTAATTGACCCCTAATTGCAGTCTGCTCATTATCACCAAGCTGCCACAAAGCCCATCAGATCTCACGCCCCCTAGGGATTTTCAGTTGTTTGTGAAATAGGCCTCGTTTTGAGCCCAGTGTGACCAAGCTTTAATGCCACAGTCGCCAGCGTCACGCTCTACTCCTCTGAGCAGTCGGCAACGGCGATTTCACAGGAACGGAAGACCGACGCTGTCCAGCTATGACCCGCTGGAGTGTTATCCTTTAATCCAACATAAGATTTAACACAAGGAAGCGCAGTCATCTGTTAAATGTTATGAGTGTACGGTCGTTTGAAGGATCTTTTAGAAATGGAATCTTCATTGGCTGCGGGATTTCCCCCACGATCTTTCGTATCCCTTTCAGGTGGTGATTGACGTAAGGCGGAATAATCAGCTGAAAGGGCTCTGAAAGTAGTATAACCAGCCTCTAGATGCATTAATATCAATTGCTATTTCTATTCAATTGCTAGTCCTATTAGTTAGTTAATTTGTTTCGTTTTTCTGTAACTCGAAAATATTTTATTCCTCTTCTAGCTTTGAGCTATTTGGAAATGAATTTGATTGATTGATTGATATTCTAGAGGCTTTGGTTGCGTTCCAGAAACTAAACAACTGTTAAAGTTTAACTGAAAAGCAGACTTACTTTTGTATCATTTAACTGAACACACTGCATTATTTTGCTTGTGTTAAGGGATTTTTTTTTTCACTATTTGCTCTAGAATAACGTTCAGATATCCAAGGCCGTCCTCACAACGCAAAATTCTACTATGACGCGGAAAACTTGAATCTAAATATGAACGCGGCTTTTCAGTGACCAGCGATCAGCTTGCTGAAGGTAGACAACTGCATGAACACTTATGTTTCATTTATCGTTTTCATCAAGCACATTAAAGATGCACAGACATATTTTCACTTCAAAAATAATGCCGGTATTCCATTATGGTGCTGAACTGTGGGGTTTTGAGACAGCTCCACAGATTGAAACCCTACAGCTACAGTACTATAAGAGAGTTTACAAGCTACACCCAACAACCCATTCGCAAGCATTAAAAGGGGACCTTGGACTATTTACCATGCGAAAGCAAAGACTAGGCCAAATCCTACAATTTTGGCTAAAAATTATTCACATGCCTGAGGATAGGCTACTAAAATCTGCTTATAATGAGCTTCTTCTAATGGGAAAAAAAAGGTCATGGCCATTCCAAGTCAAAGCCCTCCTAGATTCGGTGGGACTATCGTGTGCTTGGAACAGTGGATTTGGACCCACATCGGAACCAGCATCTCTGTTAAAAGAAGTGTTAAGAGTATTAGAAGATCAAGAAATACAGAAATGGGCATGTATTGTTAGTGAGTCGGTGACACTATCAAATTATAAACTGGTTAAAGAGAGTTTTGGACCAGAATTTTACATGAAGCTCAACCTACCAAAAACTTACCTCACGCTCTGGATCCAGTTGCGAGCGAACTGTCTGCCAGTACACGGGAAAAGTAAGTTTGACAAGAAAAAAAGTGTTTCCCCCAATACGAACAGCCCCTGCTCACTCTGCGGTGAAGGCGATGATGACCTAGCCCATTTGGTTGCACTGTGCCGCGAACTCTCGTTTTTAAGGGAATCTTGCTGGGGGGGAAGGGAGATACTGTTTCCTGATATATTGAAGAGCACATCTCCAGGAGCAATTAGTGCATTATGTAGATTTGTGTTGCAAAGTATTAAAGTAAAAGTTGACCGGGCGAGTGCAGTTTAGTATATGTAGTGCGATATTAGAAGTAATTATGAAGTTTTTTGTTTTGTTGTATGTATATGGCCCTAAGGCTTTAAATACAATATTATTATTATTATTATCAAGCATAAAACACAGATACAAGCGCATAGAGGTACCACAAATCCTACAGGGGAATTCCACTATATGAATATCGATTATTCGTGGATAGCGGGGCAACGAAGTAACGCATTTCACCGAGTCTTCGAATCTCTTCAAGTGAATAAGTGATGCGTAACTAGATTGCCGTATCTCAGCCCTTTTCAGTTAAACTTTAAAATCGTCAATTTTATTTCGGGGCGGAGCTAACTGCAGCTTTAACGATCGTTAACTTTTCCCAAATTCTACAATCGTTAACTTTTCCCAACGATTCTCACCAACCATCGTTACTAAATAGTTAAAAATCGTTAAGCTCTGGAACGGAAATCGTAGGTGGGCGGAGCTTAACTTTCAAAGTCAGGAACCTGGAAAGCAAAAAGTTAACAATCGTTAACAATCTGCTAACAACTGTTAAGTTCTGGAACGCAACCTTCGAACCCGTTGGTGGTTGTCCTGGCCGCCGGGCCAAATAGAAGACCGACACTTCCAGGTTGAGTCCCGTTTAGTGTTTGATGTTGAGTTGTTGTTTATTTTTGGTTTGTAGTTACATTATTTGGTTAAATATAAGTTTTTGTTAGCCATATATGACTTTATACACCCTGTTTGTGTTTTACTGTTGTTAGCTTAAATGGTCCTTGTTGACAAAGATTAAATAAACTGTTTATTTTTTCTGTTTATTTGGGCGTTGATGAGTTCAAAAAGTCGTTAGATGAAGAGTGGAATGGTGTGCCCTCGAAGTACTACTGGGATGCATCTGATGCCTAACAAATCATCACACCGTCAATGACAGAGCGAATGAACAGATCAAGACTGAATTAAGGTAATTAAGTTAAGTATACAATACAGCTTACTTACCCACTGTAAACCAGATGGCGTTAGTATATTCTCCGATTCAAAAATGACCATCTGGAGTCGTACGTCCGCTGGAAAATTATCATGAAGCCAGTCTGTATTCTGGACAAAGCCTGAGTGCTGAGGAATCCATAACTTGCTTGGCCTGTTTTCTTGTTTGAAATACAGCAGCCCAGTAGAACACACAGCGACGAGCGCTAGACAGCCGGAAATGAAGTACCACGGTTGCCTTGTGATGTGGATCCCCCATCTAGATGGTAAACTGTATATTACTAAAACATAGGCGAAGTTTTTTGGGATCCCAAAACGTAAGTGGAAGGATACCTATGACATTGCAAAAGTTGTCCGTCTGTGAGCACGCTAACTCTCGAAGGGAATGAGATATGTTGATGAAACTTGGTGTGAGGATCCTTTGGGTCAAATGAAAGGTCGAGTTCGCAGATGGGCTCTGTAGCCCTACATTTAGGGGTGGGGGAGGGGGTTCAAATTAAGGGGCAATCAAAAGATTTTTAAACAGCTAATGAGATAGTTGATTAAGGGGTAAGAAGACATGATGAACACGATTATGAAAACCGTTTTCTCGCCGGACAAGTAGTTCGCTCGGAATCCGACCAAAATCGGAAAAGTTGTTAAAAGTAAAAGTTTATTTGAAGCTGATTTGATGTCCGATTTAGGGGAAAGAAGACATGCTGAACTAACACTGATGTGTAAATCACTTTCTACCCGGTCAAGTAGTTCGCCCGGAATCCGGCCAAAACCGGAAAATTTGTTAATGGTAAAAGTTGTATTTGTAGTTGATTAGATGTCTAATTTAAGGGTAAGAAGAAATGCTGAATCCATATATGACAATCAGTTTTGACGCGGAAATATAGTTCGCCCGGAATCCGGCTGAAACCGAAAAAAAATTGTTATAAGTCACATTTTTATTTGAGGTTGATTTGATGTTGGATATGGGTGTAAGGAGATACGCTGAATTCGTTTTTGAGCTTTGTTTATTCGCCAGACGAATAGTTCTGGAAACCGCCGAAACCGGAAAATTGGCAGAAGTAAGGCAGGAATTTTCGATCAGTTTCGTCAAAATATATATGCCTTACACACAACACAACTGAACACACAAGCTGAATCCATATCTGAACTTGGTTTGCCCACATGATTAGCTATTTGGACTTCACCTATTTCTAAATTTTAATAGTAAAACTGTTCAAGGAGTCTGGCGAAGGCAAGACCCAATTGTCTGGATCAAATATTGAAGTTTTGGGATCCCCGAAACCTTTGGTCTTTTTTCCGAAGTTCCGGTGTCAAAGGTGTTACTCGATTACTAGAGAAAACGTCAGCGCCACTACTATCTACATCACGTCGTACAGGTCATCGAGTGCATGATGTTTTTCATGCATTTTGGAGGCACTTACAAATTATGTCTAAATTCTCTGTGTTCATATTGTTTTTTCTCGTGCTGTTTTTGGGATCCCAAAACGTAAGTGGAGGGATACCTATGACATCGCAAAAGTTGTCCGTCTGTGAGCACGATAACTCTCGAAGGGAATGACATATTTTGATGAAACTTGGTGGTGTGAGGATTTTTTGGGTCAAGGGAAAGGTCGAGTTCGTAGATGGGCTCTGTAGCCCTACATTTAGGGGTGGGGGAAGGGGTTCAAATTAAGGGGCAAACAAAATATTTCTAAACAGCTAATGAGATAGCCGATTATGGGTTGAAAAGACATGCTGAACACGATGGTGAAAACCATTTTCTCGTCGGACAAGTAGACCGGAAAAACCGGAAAGTTGGTTAAAAGTAAAAATTTCATTTGAAGTTGATTAAACGTTCGGTTTAGGGTAATAAGACATGCTGAACATTCATGTGAAATCATTTTCTACCCGGACAAGTAGTTCGCCCGGAATCCAGCCAAAACCGGAAAATTTATTTAAAGCAAAAGTTTTATTTGAAGTTGATTAGGTGACAGATTTAAGGGTAAGAAGAGACGCTGGGTCTGTATATGACAATCATTTTTTACCCGGACATATAATTCGTCCGGAATCCGGTTGTAACCGAAATTCTTTTTATAAAGTTTTATTTCAAGTTGATTAGATGTTGTTTATAAAGATAATGATATACTCGATTAAGGGGTAAGAAGACATGCTGAAAACGAATATGGAAACCATTTTCTCGCCGGACAAGTAGTTCGCCCGGAATCTGGCCAAAACCGGAAAATTTCTTAAAAGTAAAAGTTTTGTTTGAAGTTGATTAGATGTTCGATTTAGGGGTAAGAAGAAATGCTGAACACTTATGTGAAAATCATTTTCTGCACGGACAAGTGCCGTAGTTCGCCCGGAATCCGGCCAAAACAGGAAAATTTGTCAAAAAAAAAAATTTATTTGTAGTTCATTAGATGTCCGATTTTGGGGTAAGAAGAGACGCTGAATCCGTAATCGTTTTTTACCCGGAAATATAGTTCGCCCGGAATAAGGCTGAAACCGGAAAATTTGTTATAAGTTGAAGTTTTGTTTTAAGTTGATTAGATGTTCGATATAGGGGTAAGGAGATACGCTAAATTCATTTTTGAGCTTTATTTTTTTGCCAGACTAGTAGTTCCGGAATTCGGACGAAACCGGAAATTTGGCAGAAGTAAGGCAGGAAGTTTCGATCAGTTTCGTCAAAATAGATATGACTTATAGGGGTAAACACACATGCTGAATCCATACCTGAACTTGGTTTTCTTAGATGATTAGCTATTTGAAGTTGATTAGACGTTAGATATAGCTGTAAGCAGACACGCTGAATTCGTTTTTGAGCTTTACTTTTTTTGCCGGATTAAAGTTTCGATCAGTCTTGTCAAAATAGATATGACTTGGTTTTCTCAGATGATTAGCCACTTGGGCTTATTCTGTTTATAAATTTTAATAGTAAAAATGTTCAAGGAGTCTGGTGAAGACTAGATCTGGCTAAGACAAGACCCAATTGTCTGGATCAAATATTAAATTTTTGGGATCCCATCGAAACCTTTGGTCTTGTTCATTCAGCTGAATTGATAAAAATGTAGTATTTCTCAAAATTATTGCTTGCGGTTCAAAACATTATGTGTTTTTTGCAAATATCTCGGTAGTTTGTTAGAAAGGATGTGGGTTTTGCGATCCCAAAACGTAAGTGGAGGGATACCTATGACTTCGTAAAAGTTGTCCGTCTGTCCGTCCGTCCGTCCGTCTGTGAGCCCAGTAACTCTCGACGGGAACGAGATATTTTGATGAAACTTCGTATGAAGATTCTTTGGTCAAGGGACAGGTCGAGTTCGTTGATGGGCCTTGTAGCCCAACATTTAGGGGTGGGGGAGGGGGTTCAAATTAAGGGGCGAACAAAATATTTTTTAACAGCTAATGAGATGGTCGATTTAGGGGTAAGAAGACATGCTGAACACGAGTATGAAAATCATTTTCACGCCGGTCAAGTAGTTCGCCCGGAATCCAGCCAAAGCCGTAAAGTTTGTTAAAGGACCTGTCTTACCTATAATACTAACCCTACTTCCATAATCACTCCATATATTTCTAAACCCGGAGAACCCAATTTCAGACGGTACATTCTAACCCCCCTAACAAAACCATGCTGATTTTTTCACTTGCCTTGTTTTGCTGCCCACGATGTGTCTCAAGCTGTCACGGTTGTCTGCGAGAACTTTTTCCATCAGAAAAACCGGTTATGTAAATTGTTTCTCTGTTTTCGCTTTAAGTCTACGGATCTCGAAAAGGGCTTCTGTTATGGAGACATCCCATAGCACTTTGCTCTGCAATAGCCCTCCTAGTTATTCCCTCCCTCTATCGCCTACTTTTCTATATATCTCTTCGGTTTTCATCACCATCATTAATTTCCCGGCATCGTGACAATAGGTCACTCGGTCTTTATCCACTAGCTCCAGTTAGCTGCTGGCTAATCCGAGGTCAGGCTTTGATCCATTTCATTCAAAGTATTTGGGTTACGGAATGAGTCCGTAACCACAATAGTTCTCTTTGATTCTTGGTCCTAGCAGGACCTCTCTGTATTATAATTTATGGTAAGGACCAGTTTATATATTTAGTTAGGGACCCATTAGTGCTGTATTATTTATGTCTACTCTTGTACATGATTTGCCGTACGAGTAAACTGATATACGTTATGGTCCATCTCGGCTAGTAGGCCTCGGGCTTGACTGGATATGTGAATTCCAGCTTCGCTAGGATGTGTGAACCAGCTTGATTAGGGATTTCTGGATTGACTGCGGCTGAGCTATAGAATTCCCTGAGACTTTCCCTTGTCTCTTTTGTCCGGTTTCCTGACTGGTCCTGGGGCTAGTGGGCACCTACGGTGTCAGAATGTCTTCAGCCCACACCCCAGGAACCATTCACTTCATTAAACCTCGCCTCCACTCGTCCATCCTCACAACAATGGCATCATAAGTGGGATATTGGAGTTTTTCCCCACTCCATCCTTCACAACAATGGTGTCTAACCATCGTTACAACACTTAAAACAGTCAAAACCGTGGGTTATTTGTTGAAAGCACAGCCTAGTTTTAAAGTATTCAAATATTTTAAAATACTGTAAGCTGAAGAGTAAATAGTGCAAGGGGTCCTTTAAAAGTAAAGTTTTATTTAAAGCTGATTATGGTTTAGGGGTAAGAAACACGGTGAACATTCATATGAAAATCACTTTCTCGTCGGACAAGTATTCCTTGAGCCCAACCTGACTTTGAAACATATGCTCAAATAATGTATACAATAGATACGTCAGCTACGATGCTTCATCGGCGATATTCCGGCCCTTCTTGGCAAGGGGTCAGGCTGTCAATCTTCAGGGTCAACGTCGTAGAAGGAACCAAACCTGTAAACCTGTTCCTTCCCCGACGCTGACCCTGAAGATTGACAGCCTGACCCCTTCGTAGTAGCCGACTCTCTGTTAGTGGAAGGCAGGGGTGTCACTATGGGGGGGGGGGACTCCCCCCCAAAAGGTCTTGAGGAAGTACTTTCGTCGGGCGAAGCCCCCCATCGGGTTCTTTTTATACATAAGGAATCTAGAAGAAATAAATTTTGTATGTTTTGTCGGGCGTCGGTCGATTCGTCGGCACGTCGATTTTTTTTATACGGTTCGCAAGGAATAAAATCATGCAAACATTTGTCGGGCAAAACACTGAAGAAATCGAATTCTCCATGCTTTTGTCGTGCCTCGGTATTCGCGCCGGCACATTGGGTTCTTTTTATACATAGGGGCAAACACAGAAGAAATAAAAATTTGTATGCTTTTGTCAGGCGTCGTTCGACTCGTCGGCACATCGGTTTCTGCTTATACGCAAGAAATAAAATCATGCAAACATTTGTCGGGCAAAACACTGAAGAAATCGAATTCTCCATGCTTTTGTCGTGCCTCGGTATTCGCACCGGCACATTGGGTTCTTTTTATACATAGGGAATCCAGAAGAAATAAATTTTCTTATGCTTTTGTCGGGTGTCGGTCTACTCGTCGGCACATCGGTTTCTGCTTATACGTAAGCAATCAAATTCTGCAAACTTTGTCGGGGACACCCTCTCATCGGCCCAGTCTCATCGGCACAAGGCTACAGTCTAGTCCAGCAAAACACAGAAAAAAATCAAATGCTCGATGGTTTTGTCGGGCGTCGGTACTCCCGTCGGCACATCGGGTTCTTTTTACACGAAAAAAACAAATTCTGTGAACTTTTATCGGGCGCAAGCCGAAAGTTCAAGTCTCGTCTGTACATCGGCTCATATTTACACGAAAAAAAAAAGTTCTTTACAGTCTTGTCGGGCAAACACACAAGAAATCTAATTCTGAATGCTTTTGTCGGGCGTCGGTATTCTTGTCGGCACATCGGGTCTTTTTATCCGTAAGAAATCAAATTCTGTAAAGATTTGTCGGGTGCAAACTTTTCCGGAAAAAATACAGATTTAAAAAATTTCGCAGGCGTTGCTTAGTTCAGCTTGTTTTGGGTAAAGTCGTTGGAAGCTTCGCTTTTTAGCGAAGGTTGAAACGAAAAGCCGAATATGTGAAATTAAATATATGAATTTACATCAAAGGAACAATCCCAACTGATGCATTACAGTTAGTTTTACAAAAAATTTAGGCTGCGACGCATTTTGTAGTATTCTGTACTTGGAAGAACAGTGTATCATTTAGTTTTCGTTTTAGGATAGAAATTCTTGGGGTTTGAAACACGTTAAATGTCGGAGATTGTATGGTACTATATCTAAATTTTTCCGGAAAAAAGGAGTATTTAAAAAATTTCGCCTGCGGCGCTTGGTTTAACCTGTCTTGCTACAGTCGTTGGAAACTTCGCTTTTTAGCGAAAGCCAAATGAAAAGCCGAAATGCGAACATTAATATACGAAATTATACCAAAAGAATAATCTCAACTGGTGCATTACAGTTAGTTTACACAAAATTTCGCATGCGGTGCATTTTGCACTATTCTTTAAGTAAGTATTTAAGTAAGTAAGGTTTATTAGACAGAAACTTGCTAGCTAGCTAATTTGGTTGTCTTTACAAAAATTTCATTCTTTTAAACACTCACGAGTTACATAAATACAAAGTACGGTACTACAAATATTAAAGTCACACTGACATTTTATTGTAAGCGGCGCTTAGTTTAACTTGTTCTTCGTTCAGTCGTTGGAAGCTTCGCTTTTTAGCGAAAGCTAAAATGAACAAGACCTAAGGTTTCGATGGGATCCCAAACATCTTATAGCCAAAAATTGGTCGACAAATTTTGTTTCCGGTTTTCGCCAGATAACGGGTGAACTACTTGTCCGGGAAGAAAATAGTTTTCATATTCGGATTCAGCATGTCTCTTTACCCCTAAATCAACTATCTCATTACCTTTTAAAAACATTTTTTTTGCCCCTTAATTTTAAACCACCTCCCCCACCCCTAAATGTAAAGCTACAAATCCCATCTACGAACTTGACCTTACTCTTGACCCAATGAATCTAAGATACCAAAATATCTCATTGCCGGACATCCATGTACAGACTCAGCCTCTCTTCTTACCCCTTAATCTGTCATCAAATCGAACTTTCGCTTTTAACAAATTTTCCGGTTTTGGCCGGATTCCGGGCGAACTAGTCGTCCGACGAGAAAATGGTTTTCGCCATCGTATTCAGCATGTCTTTTTACCCCCAAATCGAACATTTAATCAACTTGAGATGAAACTTTTACTTTTAACCAACTTTCCGGGTTTCACCGGATTCCGGACGAACTACTTGTTCGGCGAAAAAATGGTTTTGACCATCGTGCTCAGCATGTCTTCTTACCCCTAAATCGACCATTTAATCAGCTTCAAATAAAACTTTTACTTCTAACCAACTTTCCGGTTTTTGCCGGATTCCGGACGAACTACTCGTCCAGCGAGAAAATTGTTTTCGCTATCGTGCTCAGCATGCCTTCTTACCCCATAATCGACAATCACATTAGCTTTTTAAAAATATTTTGTTTGTCCCTTAATTTGCACCCCCTCCCCCACCCCGAGATGTAGAGCTACATAGCCCATCTACGAACTTGACCTTACCCTTGACTCAATGAATCCTCACACCAAGTTTCATCAAAATATCTCATTCCCTTCGAGAGTTATCGTGCTCACAGACAGACAGACAGACAGACAGACGGACATTTTTGCGATGTCATAGGTATCCCTCCACTTACGTTTTGGGATCCCAAAAACCAAATATGTGAACTTAAATATACGAAATTAAATCAAACGAATAATCTCAGCTTATGCATTATGGTACAGTTAGTTTTACCCCGGTTCTGTTCTGGGCTGGCGGGAAATGTACGCCGTTGCCGCGTGTTTTGTCGGCACATTTTGGAGTCCGTCGGCACAAACCGGACGCCCCCCCCCCCTCCCCCCCCCCCCAAAGGTAAATGGCTAGTGACGCCCCTGGTGGAAGGATTCATTTAGCGGGGGTTCTGTGATGGGGATTTAGGGGTTTGAACCAAATTGAAAGCTAGAAATCGCATGGGAAATAGCGGAATTATGCCAGACAACAGGCGGATTGATTAGAATAAACTTTGTCAGACATAGCTCAGAAATTTCTCTTGAACGGTTTCCAAGGGGGGTACAAACAAGTCCCATGCACCTTGGCACTGTGCTCTCATTGGTCAGGCACAGTGCCCTTACGTTGGAGCATGTGACGACCTAACAATATGCTGCTAGTGCTTTAATTATTTTAACTGTTCTATTTCGTTATACCTACAAACTTTTCTTCCACCTATCATGAAGAACTAGTGTTGGGCGATATTCGATACAGATGACGATATATCGGACCAAATACCGATATCGAATATCGAAACGAAAATATTGATATCAAAAACGGGATTTGTACGTTTACGATTATTGTAAATAATGCAACATAACATTTATACATCCGAAAATGGAGCAATATACTTTTTCAAACTCAGTTTTTATGGCACTTGCCTTCCGGCCAAGTGCCATATACCGATCACTTTTCCGTCTATCGGTCGGTCGGTCAGTCCGGTGATCGCGAGTTAGGGTACGACCAAACTAACTTGGAAATAGTCACTTCCCGGATTCGACCATCGGGGGGGGGGGGGAGGGGAGGGAGGAAGAATCCGGAATCTTCAGGTATGTCCAACTTTGGAACGGGTGATCGGATCTTAATGAAACTTAATATTTGGAACAACCTCGTGTCTCAGACTTCCCATTTCAAGTCCGGACTTGATCCGATGAATGTGGGGGGAGCAGGAGGGGGGAACCGGAAACTGTTGTGCCACGCTTAGAGCGGAGTTATCAGGATGAAACTTGGTGGGTAGAACAAGAATAAGCCCTAGGTATGTCACTGACAGAACTGGATCGGATTTGGGCACTGCGGGGCGAGTTTGAGGGGGGTTGATCTGGGGTTTATGTACTTCCAGGTAGGCTAGGACGATGAAACTTGGCAGGCATATCAGAGACTCGACCAGGTTGACCTGGACATAGTCAATTCCCCGACCCAACCATCGTGGGCGGAGTGGAGGGAGTGGGATCCTTAATCTTAAGGTATGTTTAACTGTATGTATAACGGATATTAATGAAACTTGATACTTGGAAATACTTCATATCTCAGATGTCCCATTTCAAGTCCGGAGCGGATCCGATGAATGTAGGGGAAGGCGGGGGAGGGTGGAGGGGAGAACCGAAAATCTCGTGACACGATTGGAGTGGAGCGGTAAGGAAGAAACTTGGTGGGAAGGTCTAGCACAGGAACTAGGTACATCATTTACAGAGCAGGACTGTATTCGGGAACTGTCGGGGATTTGGAGGAGGACCGGAATTCCGGTGATCGCAGTTACGTTACTTCCAAATGTGCTAGGACGATGAAACTTGGCTGTAACATTAGAGACTCGACAACATTGGCTTAGAAATTGTCACTTCCCAGATCCGACCATCCCTTAAAGTGAGCACCTTAGCCGAAAAGTGAAATATCGTACTTTTGACCAAACGATACATACTCATGATTCCATGATCATTTTCGCCTTATGGGTTTTGCTTACAACTGAATTCTTTTAAAATACAAAAAAAAGCTTTTGAGCAAAACATTTTCATAACCCCGTGACCCCATCATCATTTTTGCCCCAAGGGTTTTGCTTACAGATAAATTTCTAGTGCCCTTAAAGGGGCATTCTCAGCCGTTTAAGTTGTGTTTTGCGTTAGTTTTTTTTTGATAGTTAGTAGTGATTCTGGTTGAAAATGTTTTTTTTTTGTTTTTTTGGGGGTTGGGCGTCCCAGACCGGGTAAGTCAAGCTCCTTTCTTTCTTTCTTTCCTTTTTTTTTCTTTATATTAGTCGAAGTTTTTGTTGTTGTTGATGTTTTGTTTTGAGGGTATTTAGTCCCTCACAGGTTCGCCTCTGGGCATTGAAGATTCTATATTATTTTTTTTTAATAAACCCTTATTCATTCATTCAAAAAAAAGTGCCCGTCATCACAGCCAAGTGCAAAAATAAAATACTTTCTACCAAGTTGCAAGGCCCAGGATCAGTCTTGTCTCATCCAAGGGTTCTGCTTATAAATGATCAGAACAGACCCACGAATTAGCAAACTTTCATCCTCTGACACAGCCTTGCAAGTGCCATATCAGCTTCTAGCTCTTGTTATTCAGGCGGAGTGACCTTGGACCTCAACGGAAGGTTGGTAACCCTAGCACTGTGGAATTGAAAATAGCTGGGTCAGGACTCGCGAGCTGGGCGTACCGGGACTCAGTAGCCTCAACAAAAAATAATATCGTACAAACCTGAAGAAGAAGCTTTCCAATCCACCTACAACCTTTCGGCTAACTGAAGTCAGACAACTTGGCTGAGATGCCTCCACGCCTTTGTTTTTAGCATCATCATTCTCCATCCTCGAGATGATATCCTCATAAATAATCACACAGCTAGGCTACAACGGCCTACAGTAAGCAACTAGATTGAACTAAGAGTACCACTAAAAAACCTTCTCACTCTCGGTACTCCTCAATTCAACACAACCACTATCTCCAGGCTTCAAGATTCCTCAGTAGAAAATCAAATACAAAACAACAATGGCGACTTTATTTCACGGCTGCTAGAGTTACACTGAAATATTCTCCGGATTCTCCAATATCCGCAGCCGCGCATACACATTTAAATGACCCATGGCGTCAGGTCTCCGTGACGTAACGGCATCGATCTTGGCACCGCGGATGTAAACAAACCAAAGACGCTTAGTGTTGCTGGTTTGGGGTCAACCTACATTCTTTTAGATGGTAAATATGGGATCAGGAAAACAGTTCGAAAGCCAGAAAAAAAGACGAAAGAAACGCACTTGTACGAAGGTTTTCGTTGGGTCATGATACAGAAGTCGGAACCACAAATCACACAGACTAACTGGTTCAGCGTATATTGGCTTTAAGCAATCGCCATAAACTTGACATGCAGTGTGGATTCGGCGACTTTGGGTAAGTTTTACCTTCTAACGGAGCAAAACTAATTAGGTTACTCTGGGCTCCATTTGAGGGAGGCATGGCACTCCTAGATTAAACAAAAACTTCACCCTTTGTACTATTTTTTTGCCGCTAAATAGGCCTCAAAAGGCAAAAAGAGTAATTCAGTTTTGAGTCTGTGTAACTAACCTAGGATTATGGCCCGAATTTGACATTCCCACTCCCTAAGGCAGAGACGTCCATTTCGAGGGTGACTAAACCAAAAAAGTGTTTGAGTTTATTAAGTCTACAACAAAATTTTCAGACGAACTGATGACCCGGAAGGAACGATGCCGTTGCCCCCCCCCCCCCCCCCCCAGATTGCCCGTAGTTGACATCCCCACTCCCTAAGGCAGAGACGTCATTTCGAGGGAGATTAAACCAAAAAGGTGTTTGAGTTTATTAGGTCTATCAACAAAATTTTCAGACAAGCTGATGACCCGGAAGGAACGATGCCGTTGCCCCCCCCCCCCCCCAGATTGCCCGAAGTTGACATCCCCACGTCATTTCGTCATTTCGAGGGAGACTAAACCGAAAAGGTGTTTGAGTTTATTAGGCATATGAACAAAATTGCATGTTTAGATCCAATCTAATGGTTTCTTTGGGGTTTTCAGATCTATGCTGATGGCCTCCTCTAATTAGTCGCTCTAAGAGCTTGCACTTGCTCTGATATTGCTTATGTGTGGATATTCATTCTTCAATATTGTCTGAATTGCGGGAGTAAAGATGTTTCAGTGGCTGGGTGTATTTGATTGCGATTTTCTTGCTAGCATCCAGAGGAAGTTTAAATCTGATATTAGAGATAAGCTCCCTATACGCGAATATTGTCACCAATCGTGACGTGGTCGATTAAGCCGACCAGGACTAGCTAAACTTTCTTCTAGTTTTCGTAACTATGCTGTTTTGTCCACGTCTGGACTGTTTCCTATATTCACAAAGACTGGTGAGGGTTAATTATTTTTTCTATTTTCCTTTGTACCTATTCAGGTCAGTCCTAAACAGACGACTTGTAGATCGCTACGGTGCTACCGAAATTTTATGTTCGTTGGATAGCCTACTCTGCAGATCCTGGCGATCTCTTGGATTCGCTTTCCGAAAAGTAAAGCGAGAATCCGCCGAGCGCAAGAACAAACGAAATGTCGTTGCGCTTCAGTTGCACCTTTACAACTTCTCGATGACTTGCCGAAATAACTTTTCACTCGAGAAGTGGATTCGCTTTCCAAGAGCTGGCGGAAAATAGCGGAGCGCGAGAACAGCTCTGGAGAACGAAGCTAGTTTTAGCCGAAGTCTTAAAACCAGCCGGCGCATAAGCTCGCGGAGCTTTCCAGACCGCCAGAATCGCCCTTAAAATTCGTGCTGACGTCTGTTTCCAACTTGGTGCCCCCCACCTCGTCCAACATTTGCATTTTGGTGTTTGTTTCCGTTAATATTTTCTTTATGCTTTCTCTCATTACCCCACTATATGTACCTTGTACAGCGTAATGTGGGTAGATTGTTGTTATCAGCTAAATCGACCCGATGTCCGAACAAGAAGTTTCCTGATTTCACAACAGGGCTATTGTCGGTACAACAAGCGGAAGCTGCGCGGAAAAACACTGCCGATTTCCTGGTTTACCGGCTCTCTTTTCAAGTACAAGAAACGGAGTTTAGACAAATTATTTAGCCGATAAATATCAATAAATATTTAGCCGATAAATATCGGGTAAATTCCGAGCCGAGGGAGTTTGCATACACCAAGTCAATTATCCCGCACCACGAGATGGATCGAGGATCCTCACTTGATTTAGCTAGTATTCTAGTCACTTTAAGCGCATAAGGTGTACAATTGGTAGACATTTAATGACGACAATCTTTGACTTAAAAATAAATACAAAAATCAGAACAGTCCCAGAATACGTTTATTTCCTTGTCTTGAGTTCTCCACATTTGAATCGATCGCATTTGTTAGCATCGGTAAAGATTTTCATGTTTTCTTCCATGGATTTCGGAGCGATCTTTTCGGCGACCCTGGAATAAAATTCATTAACATTCAACCTAGTAACCTTCTCAAAATATGTCCCATCGGTATCCCTGCTCCCCCGTGCTGAAGGGGAGCATTTCACACTAATTACCCTTTTTAAATCTGACACCCACGTACTGAAATACAAATATTAGTGGGCTACAGAATCCTGGGGTGCCTTAAAGACACCATCACAAGTCTCGGTTCTTGAAGAACCTGTCTTACCTATTATACTAACGCAATCTACTTCCATAATCACTCCACATATTTCTAAACCCGGAAACCTCAATTTCGTACGGTGCATTCTAACCCCTCTAACAAAGCCACGCTTATTTTCTCATTTGCCGTGTTTTGTTACCTTCGATGTATATCACGCTGTCGGCGGTTTTCTGCGAGAAGTTTTTCCATCAGAAAAATCGGTTATGTATATTTTTTCCCTGTTTTCGCTATAAGTCAACGGGTATCGGAAAAGGCTTAAAACAGCCAAATCCGTGGGTTATTTTGTTGAAAGCACAGCCTAGTTTTAAAGTATTCAAATATTTTAAAATACTGTAAGTTGAAGAGTAAATAGTGCGAGGGGTCCTTTAAGCCGCGTTCACAAGCATTCCTAGCCAAGCCCAGATGCCTAGGCACGTGCTCAGGCATAGCCAGGCACCGAGTTTTAGAGCCTGTAACTCCGCGCCTGGCCCAAAATCTGTGCCTAGGCATGTGTGTGAATGGTGATGCTAGGCACGTGCTTAGACAGCTGTGCTTGGCTAGGCATGCTTGTGAACGGGGCTTTAACCACATCATTGCAAGAACCGGACGCTACAGAAAGAGTTTTTATGCCCGCGTTCGCTGAAATCTTGAATAAATGACGATTGTACTCCTATCACGTTTGATGTTTTTAGGGTTTTATTTTAATTGGTCACATCCTGTCATTTGATTGTCTTTTAATGTTATCTACAGTGTACCAAATACAAACTACAAGTACAGCATTCCAGTGTTGTGAAAGTTTGTGTCGCAATTACATGTCTGTTACGAGGTCTGTTAGCTACAGCGCTCGAAGCTGACTCTTCTAATGTCTTCGTCTAGTCTACTTAAACGATTTTGCGGGGGTACAGCGCTTGCCGTACGGTAAGCCCTATGTATAAGTTTCGGTAAATATGGGCGTGTCTTGGCGCGGGTCTCATCTCGAGCGGCGAATCTACGGCGAGGTCAACCGACTGCACGACGTCAGCAAGAATTTGTTGAACGTGAGCTGTCGGTGCGGCGACCTGATTGGGCTGTTTTGAACATAAATATACGTGTCAACAGGGAGGAATATATTCATTGGTTAACCTTGAAAAGCCCCTGATTGCTAAAGAAGGCACTAAATCTTTATGGTTTCCCAGGTGGATAGGTGATATTCGTTCTGTTACTGTTATTGTTTTTGTTTGTATTCTTGTATTAGGCTAGTCAATATGGAATTTCTTTTTCCGGATTACAGAGTAAGTGTAAAGCTTCAAAATGTCACGCCTTTGTAGTCATTTACTACATCCAAACTGTTAAAATTTCTTCCTGAATTCTTAGCCTAGCCTACACGCACGGCCGTATCCGGGGGGGGGGATAGGGGGTTCCCACCACCCCGAAACGTACAAAATAATCATTTTTTATAGACTTTTCCCTCTGATCTATGTCATTTTTGTTCGATTCTCGCCCCCCCCCCCCCGAAATAAAGTCCTTGATACGGGCCTGCCTACACGATTTTAGAAATGAGTTTTAATTCTGTTATTATTTCAATTTAATTTTGGTTTCATTTCTAAAGTTAATATTTACATATCCTTGTCAGACTAACGTATTATTATTCGAGTCGGCAAATTTTTGTTGTTGTTTTCAAAATAGACTTAAACTTATCGTAATTAAAAAAGCAGACTAAAACATACGTTGTAATAAGGCTGACTCCTCCCTCGTCGAACTTTTTCGACACTCGTCCAACTTCGCAAAGGGTTCGTTTCATACATTCGTCCGTGCTTAGCGCGGCCATTACCACGGTCGTGATGCGGTTCAGCTCGTCCAAGTTGTTGGCTTTCTCACCCATGGCACGACCAGATCTGGACGACCTCCTGGAAATAGCAACTAAATTAGTAGCCTACATCAGTTTACTAAACCCTTGGAAGCCGTCTCCAGAGATAGCGAGAATGCAAATTTCTCAGCGACTGTCGGTAGTATAAAAACAAGCTTCCTTAGTTGATTCGTCCTCCTGCGGACTAAAAGCCAGGCTTCATTCACCTTCCAGATTACCGAACGTCCGGGGCTTCCGAATAGTCAAGCCAACCCTTCCAGAGTTCCAGATGTTCATGATATGACAGCCAAATTTGCTTTTCTTCGACATTTCTTAGATGTCCCCTTTCTATTTCAAATACCTCTTGCATCCCAGCAACTGTAAATCACTTTCCCTTTTCTTCCTACATTTGCATATTATCTGTTGTATATCTCGAACCGGTTGCCTCTATGGCACCTTCCAGACGCAGGGTTGCCACATGTCGCACGATAGTGTGAATTGTCACTCTATTTTTTTGTCACTCTTGTCCTACGTAGGACATAAAATTCACTCTATTTATGTAAATGTCCAGATTTGTCGCACAATAGTGTGACAATTCCAGGAACTACAAAAGTAAACGCGGAATCCAGCTCAATGCAAGTAATTTTAAGGCATTCCACTCTGTCTGTACTACATAAAGAGTTAGTTTTTGCTTTCGTTGGGGGTGAAGAAGGGGACTTTATGGGGAATTTTTTCGTGTTAGTCATGCTCGGAGAATTCTGAACCGATTGAGGTTCCGCCGAAAAGCATTTTTGCCGCAGTGATTCCGCATAAAAATGACCCACGTTTTTTCATGAAAATCGAATTTCACTCCCAGTTCACTCTCCGTCTCAGCCAAAAGTCACTCTCTAAATTTTTCTGGTGTGGCAACCCTGTCCAGACGCCCGAATCTGGGGTGTCCAGCATCTCGGACTTTTTGTTGGCCCTGGCTTCACCTTCCAGGTTCGCCTCGACGAAAACGGCTGTCTAGAATCAGAAAGAAAAATCTGGAAGGTGAAGCCTGGCTTTGATTCATTTTTGTGGATTCATTCATATAGAGATCGCTTTTTCTGTCGGTCGGTCGGTCCGGGTTTTGCTAGTTCGGGCACTTCCACATAAGCAAGGACGATGAAACTTGGCAGGCAACCAGAAGATTAAAGTCTTTGATTCATGTGGGCCGAGAAGGTGAGAGACACCATCATTATGCGATGGGTCGGATTTTTACGAACACAGTTACCTTTGTTTTCCCCAACATTCCTCACGGTAGCCAACGTTATCCACAAATTACTTGAACACAATTCACTCCTGTACGCCAATCCACCATTGCTAATTAACTATTCATTGATCTCCTGACGCTCGTTAAAAGGTTACTAGAACCTTCGAGAAGATCGAGTGGCGCGTCAGAGGATTATAACAACTAAGTATATCACCCTGTGGACGTTTAGATATGTCGGAAGAAGAAATCATCGGCCAGTTTGACATTTTTTGGTATATGAAGCTGAATATTATTTAGCTCAGTTGCAGAATCTTCAAGAAATCACTATAACGAATTTAGTATAATTTACGGCGTTTGTTTGCTGTGATCTAGTTTACATCCTTAATTCTTTGGACTCACAGGAATGAACAAGAAAAAACTTTAAACAAAATACTTAAAGAAATCGATCATACAAATAATTAGTTAGATTTTTCTACAAATTTTCCATATGCCTGCTACAATAAAAACGTTCTGTTAGATCCATAGTCAAACTATGATCTCAGCCTCCCCATGTCGGGCGCTTCCGACCCGCGCCGCTAGATGACCCAGCGGTCGAAACGAGTCTTGGCTTCATCTTGGGTCTTCGGTGGGGGGGTTCTAGACGTTGCAAGTGCTAGAATGCTTATGATATAACTCCTTTAAGCTGTAAATATTACTTTCCTGATCCGAGCATCGTGGGGGGAGTGGAGGGAGAGGGAATCCGGAATTTTGAGGTATTTTTAACTTTTGAACGGGTTATCGGATCTTAATGAAACTTGATATTGGGAATGACCTCATGTCTCAGATGATCCAATTAAAATCGGGACCGGATCCGGTGACTTCGGGGGGAGTCTGAGGGAGGAACCAGAAATCTTGGAGAACGCTTAGAGTAGAGGGATCGGGATGAAACTTGGGGGGGGGGGAGGAGTAAGCACAAGTCCTAGATACATCATTTACATAAATGGACCGGATTCGGGCACTCTGGAGGAAGTTGGGGGGGGGGGGGGTCCGGAATTCTGGTGATCCCGCGAGTTCGGCACTTCCTGATATATTAGGACGTTGAAATTTGGCTGGCATACCAGGGACTCGAACAAACCAACTTGATAATAGTCGTTTGTATGATCCGACCATCGTGGAGGGAGTGTAAGTCCCGAAATTCAAGTGATCGCGTGTTTGGATACTTCCAGGTGTGCTAAGGACGATGAAACTTGGCAGGCATGTTAGTGACCGACCAAATAGAGTTAAGGACCTGACACTACGCCCTAGGAAAACTTCCGTTCCTGGATCCTATCACTTTTTGGGGAATTAAGGGAAGGGGAATCCGGTAATGACTGACTTCCATAGATTGCGAACGGGTGGTCCGATTCGAGTGAAACTATATGGGTGTTAATAACTTATGAACTAGATATGCAAAACATGTCTCCGAGCCACAGCCAGCAATTATGACAGGGGGAATTGGAGGGGGGGGGGGGGGGAACTTAGCGACATGCACCTAAACAAACGAATGTGCCGGATGGGATGCGAGTTGGACAGTGCTGAGTTTATGCGGCATAGTTTGTTGTTTGACATCCGGACTCAGACTCGACTCAGACGAGAAGAGGAGACGTCACAGATGTGAAGTTTATGTGTCCTAGGCAGGCCCGTATTCACGAATTTATTTGGGGGGGGGGGTTGCCTTTCGGGGGGAGGTTGCCAGCGGGTCGGACGAAAAAGACATAGATCAGAGGGAAAATCCTATAAAAAAAAAAATGATTATTTTTGTATGTTTCGGGGGGGGGGGGGCCCTACACCCCCCCCCCGGGATACGGCCCTGGTCCTAGGCCACAGTGGGAGGGAGTTGGGGGGGGGGGGGAGTCCCGGAAATTTTTGTTGCTCGCATAGGGGTCAAACAAGTGGATTGGTTTGAATGAAACTCGGGAAGTAGAGAGACCATATTATGCCCTAAATGTCAAATTATATAGTACGGACCGGATCTGAGCACGGTGGGGGCTGGAGGGGGGGGGGGGGGCAAGAGTTTCCCGAAAAATCCTCAGACTCGATTGAAACAAGAGAAGACGCTTTAGAATAATCTGTTTTGTGCGTCTGAACCAGATTCGGCCGCTGTAGGGGGAGGTGTACCGAAAACAGTGTAGCAATCCTAGGGATCGAACTGGTGGGACAAAAAATTTACCCTAGATGATCAAGGCGATGCCGGAAACGTTCAGACTCGAGTGAAACTAGATATCCTATTTTTAGGTCCGATCCTGGGGGGGGGGGGGTGTTTTTTTTTGTGACGTTCTCATCTACTTTCTTACATCACCTCTCCTTATGTGGCAATACTTTTCCGCATCACCTGTCACTGCATCGCTGCCATCTATGCATATCAATCAACTGGGCGCCAGATAGTGTCGCAAACTTGGAAGCTTCAGCCAATAGGTACCGTATCGCCCGTTGGTGCGTAGCTGACCACCTTATCATTCATGTCAACTTGACGCTAGATGATATGGCTCACTCCAGAAGCTCAGCCAATAGAAAGGCTGGGGGAAGACACACACGAGTTTCCAGACGGGATGGGATTCCAAACTGGACTATAGCGTCGTTTTCGGGCCATGAATCAGTACTCAGTTTATTTCAGTACTGCCTTAAGTGTAGGCACATTAAATGCTTAATCGCGAACACAATTGCTCGACCTATTTACCACTATAAACCGAATTTTCGGCATCTCATCCCGTTCGCCCGGCGACCAAAAACGGCTTCTTTCGCATTCTTCGGCATCACGGCATCATGACAAAACTGATTCAGAAAGAAAGTAGGTCGGTTGGACGGAGCTCCAGCCTCGGTCCGCAGGTCGGTTAATCGACGGGGAAACGGCGACGAAAAACAGCTTATAAGGACTTAGGTCTGTTAATCGAAGGAAGAAAACGGCTTATAGAAAATCCTGCTGGTCGGTTAACTGGATGACGGTAAGAAAACGCAGCTACTGTAAACGCGTAAAGTTCTGCTTGAAATACACATTAGGAACCATTACTGGACTTCGCTCCATTTGCCTACCTTTTTAAATTATTCGGGTGAAAAAAAGGACAAAACGTACAATGTACAAACGTACAAAAAGTTCAGGTTCCTATCCTCAAAGATACACTTTTCAATAATACAAATAAATCCCTTAGGACCAGCAGCATTACTCTCAGACCAGTTTAGCTACACTGTAAAAAGTTTCTCCGAATAAGGATGCAGTATTTGCTACTGGGATTAATCTTATCTTTATTGGGATAAAATTAATCCGGATTAGGGATAATCTTATCTCAATAAAGACAAGAGCAATCCCAGTAGCAAATACTGCAAGATTTTTTTTTACAGTGTACTTCTGTAGTTATTTAGATTCACATGAAAAATAACTCGAGTTATGCTGATCCGACCAATATCGTCTTTTTCGTGGAAAAAAAACAAAACAAAATTACATATGCTGTTTAATTTTTTCCCTTCCATCTTTCTAGGTTATCTTTTAGTTGATATTTATTATATCTCTTACCTTTTTCTACCGTGACGCTGAATTTAAGCGGGAAATTTGCGACGGAAGATAGTAGCGGGAAGGAAGAGAGTGAAGAGACGGCGTGCAGAAGGGCGGTGCTAATTTGCTGCCCGACTAGGTGACATGATAAAACATAAAAATGTATCCAAGTTACTCACCCATCAATCTCCACAAGACCCAGCTTTCCCTTGATTGCACTAATAAACATCAGAACAAGCTTCACGACAATGATAACACCAAAGATGAAGAAACCGATCGTGAAAACGGGATATAGCAAATCCCCCTTGAAGCCGGCCAGCGATCCAACTGTGGAGTGGGGTTCGTAGCTGGGTACATATGGTCCTTGTTCTTGCCCTGAGAAGCCTCCCGGGAAAGGTCCACTCATTCCGGGAAAGCCGAAGCCGTTGGCAAGGGCGAGGGTCGACGCGATGAGAAATAGGGAAAGCATTATGTCCTGGAAGAAAAATAAATTAGGATAAATTCAAATGCAAATAAAATTCCCATAGCCTTATTATGTCCTTCAAGCTTCCCACGCCATTCCTAAAACAGGTTTTGGCTCGTGATCTCCCCTGCAATATTTTTATTTACGTTTTCTCGAATCTAAGCATTACAGATAAGTAAATCGACTGTAAACCGTAACATCAGTCATTTTAGAAAGACAGAAGAAAAGACAAAAAAGACAAAAGTATACATTATTAAAAACTGCCCTAGCCCCATGGATGTCATACACAGATCGCTTCGGGAAAAAGATTGTGGTTGTGGGGTCGGAAGACCTTCAGAAAGCTTTTATTCAAAAACTAGTCGTTATAGAACAAAGTTATAGAAGAACAAGACCTAAGGTTCCGATGGGACCCTAAAAATCTAATATTTGATCCAGACAATTGGGTCTTGTCTTCGTCAGATCCAGTCTTCGCCACGCTAATCCTCTGAGAAAACCAAGCTCAGATTTTATTCTATAAGCCATATCTATTTTGACGATACTGAAATTTCCGGTTTCGGCCGAATTCCGAGCGAACTACTTGTCCAGCAAAAAAAGAACAATTCAGAAACGCATTCAGCGTATCTCCTTATCCCTACGAAGAACATCTATAACTTCAAATAAAACTTTAACTTATAAAATTTCTGGCTTCAACCGGATTCCGGACAGATTATATGTCCGGGTCAAAAACGATTGTCATATACAGACTCAGCGTCTTTTCTTAGCTCTAAACCTGTCATCTAATCAACTTCAAATAAAACTTTAACTTTAAACAAATTTTCAGGTTTGGCCGGATTCCGGGCGAACTAGTTGTCTGACGAGAAAATCGTGTTTTTTCTAACAAACTGTCCGGTTTTCACCGGATTCCGGACGAACTACTTATCCGGCAACAAAATGGTTTTCACCATCGTGTTCAGCATGTCTTCTTACCCCACAATCGACTATCACATTAGCTGTTTAAAAAATTTTGTTGGCCCCTTAATTTGAACCACCTCCCCCACCCCTAAATGTAGGGCTACAGAGCCCATCTACGAACTTGACCTTACTCTTGACACAAAGAATCCTCACACCAAGTTTCATCAAAATATCTCATTCCCTTCGAGAGTTATCATGCTGACAGACGGACGGACGGACGGACAACTTTTGAGATGTCATAGGTATCCCTCCACTTACGTTTTGGGATCCCATAAAGAGGATCTTGCCCGCTATTTTTCTTCACATACATGTAAAGCAAGCTACTCCGTCTTTGGCCTTAACTTGAGGTTAAAAGCTTCTAGACTACAGGGCATGGAACCCTTCGTAAAAGGGATACACAACAAATGGAATAGCTAGTGTTTTCGCGTCACCCTAAACTGACAACTTCAAGAACTTACTAGAAGAAAGTGATATTAGAACAACACAAGAGGAGAAAAAAATAATCCCTGACTTGATACAAAATACCAATGATCGCAAAATACCAAAAATGATAATATCGAACCTCTGAATAGATCGTAGTGCCTTTCACCTTCAAATGTTAACTCTGAACTGACTGGAATTTCTGATTCGAAACTGAAAGTCTATCACCCTCCAAACTCAGGTTGTTCAACTTCCCCGACGAAAGTGTCATTACCACAACAAATACCTGGCAATTTTCAGGTATTTGATTTCTTTTTAGGATTTAGCATCTGGGACGAACCCGAATGGCCGATGTGCTGAACCCGGATCTCTTCCACACAGGTAGGGACATGTGGCAGTTAACGTGTTTTGCACACATCCTGTAGTTAGAGACCTTGGGCGCAGCCTGCTTTGAGCACCGTTCGCAAAAACAATGGTAAGTTTATTTCAATATTTTTACTAACTTTGCTACATCGGCTGTCACTTTGCTTTTTACGTCTGGACTGGGGGGGGGGGGGGGGGGGTAGTGTCAACCGGCAAGTGTACCACCCAGGGGGGGGGGGTCACTTCAAAGCGTCGTAGAGACGTACAAATGCCTGCAACGTAAAAGTTAAAATACACGAAGTAGGCAGCTACGTAGCAGATGTCTGTGGGGAGGGAGATTATATGCTAATTATGTACCCACCCTCCCGGCATACGGTATAATAATTACTGTGACGTCCCTAGTCGGCTTTTTTATGCAATAATCCTATCCATACTGTAAAAGTTTCTCCGAGTAAGGATCAAAGTTAACTGCAGTAATTTACTACTGAGATTAATCTTATCTCTACTGAAATAAGATAAATCCGAATTAGAGATAAGATTATCTTTTTAAAGACAAGATTAGTCCCAGTAGCAAATACTGCAAGATTTTTTTTTTACAGTGTACACTGTAAAAAGTTTCTTCGAAAAAGGATTAAAGTTAACTGCAGTATTTGCTACTGGGATTAGTCTAGGATAAATCCGAATTGGAGATAATCTTAGCTCAGTAGAGACATGATTAATCCCAGTAGCAAATACTGCAAGATTTCTTGTACAGTGTATCTATCTATGCACAATGCAACAGGACTGTCTCTGTACATGAAAACTGGAATGGTATGGGTAAGTCAGGTACTCAAAAGCGTTTAAGATGTTTTAGCAGATTTTCAGTCTGGAATTCTATTTTAAGTCGTATCTACCGGCGGAGTTTCAGCCCCAAGCACATTGCCCTGCAGTATGGCCGAAATAATCGGGATAATATGATTCCACATGGTTCAATTTGTTGCCTTCTTTGTGATGAGATAGAAGAAGAGGGTAACTATCTAACCTAATACAAGCATCTGACGGATCCCAACACTATTTCTTTTACAGGTTTACCGCCGCATAACAACTATTACCGCGGCCATCCTATTTAGCCTCGGCTCTACCTATCAGCAGCAAGGTGGTGGACGTTCAAACAACCCCCTTTTAAGCTACTACCAGCAGGACCCACAGTATAGTTACTCGGAAACACAAGCCGGCTTGAACCCACGGTATGGCTATGGACCACCAGGCAGCGCCGGATCAGACGCCGGGATTGCTCGATCCGACAACCCTCTCCAGGAGTACTATCGTCAGTATCAGCGAAACCCGAATTATATTTATGGACCACAAGGCACCATGAGCCCTCAAACCGGCTATTACCAGTCGCAAGGTGGATCGGGTTCAAATCCTCTCTGGAATCCATCCGATTTCCCATATCAGTCTTCAAACACTCAGGAAGATCCGTATCAGCAACAAGCTGAATCCAGAGGAAGTCCGGTCCAGAATCCATACCGTCCCTTCGACTTCCCTAATCAGCGCAGAATCACCCAGCCCGATTACTACCAACCTCAAGCGGAGTCGAGAGAAAATCCTTCCTGGGGCTCCTATGGCACATCTGCCTTCCCTTACCGGACTATAAGCGATACCCAGTTCATCCAGGAGGAGCTGCCCCGGGTTCGCCTCCTTACTCCTTCACAAGAAGAAGAAGAAGAGTTCTACTTCGACCGCACTCGTCCTCCATTCCGCCCTCGTCCTGAGCAGGAACTGACGGTTGGAACGCTGGAACAAACCGGCCTTACCCAACAGCTCCAAAACCCCTCCCTCCAACCTGGTGAGGCTGTGCTCCCCGACGTGGCTCTTACAGTTTCCGGAGGGGGTGTAAAAGAGGTGAAAACCAAGCTCCGGCTTTTCCGCCCAGTTTATGGCAACGTGCCAGTAGACTTCTACACCCCAAGGACACTGACAGGAAATTTCATGGCAGTTCTCGCTGACACTATGGTGCCGTTCGTTGTAGTTTTCTACGTGGCGGTTGCTACAATTGGAGTCTGTTTCGCCATAGCCCACGGTTTTCGGGCAATGAAGTATTTTTACAAGCCGGGAATCCGGCCGGCACTAGCGGACAGAATCGTCAATGCGACGACGTCTCCACCGTTTCTGCAGGGAACTGTGGAGAAGGGTGCGAGGTTTCCAACAGGCTAACGAATGTCTAAGTATTGTTTTTTTTTCTGATATTGTCTGAATAAATTTTTCACAGAGTTTTTCTTTTGTCCCACTCACCTCATGATCAACATCCCGAGGGGCTGCTCAATGCTGTCGCAAGGTGTACAGGGTACATGCCTCCCGACATGCCTCAGGGCCAGCCTTCATCAATTCCCTTGCGGAATTTCAGAATCCAGTTTTCTCGCAGACAGAGAAAATTCCGCGCTAGGAATTTGAAAATGTGTCCGCTGAACGTATAGGCTAAACAAGAGCAAAGGTTTCGATGGGATCCCAAAAATTCAATATTTGATCCAGACAATGGGTCTTGTCTTCGCCAGATCCAGTCTCCGCCAGACTCCTTGAGCATTTTGCTACTAAAATTCAGAAACAGATGAAGGCCAAATAGCTATCATCTGAGAAAACCAAGTTCAGATATGGATTCAGCATGCGTGTTTACCCCTATAAGTCATATCTGTATTGACGAAAACTTCCTGCCTTACTTCAGCCAATTTGTCGGTTTCGGCGGAATTCCGGAACTACTTGTCCGGCGAAAAAAGAAAGCTAAAAATCGAATTCAGCGTATCTTCTTTCCCCTATATCGAACATCTAATCAACTTCAAATAAAAATTTAACCTATAACAAATTTTCCGCTTCCATCCAGATTCCGAGCGAACTATATTTCCGGGTAAAAAATGGTTGTCATATACGGAATCAGTATCTCTTTACCGTATATCTAATCAACTACAAATAAAACTTTTGCTTTCAACAAATTTTCCGCTTTGGGCTGGGACTTGCCCGGGTAGAAAGTGATTTTCAAATCAAATCAAATAAAACTTTTACTTTACGGTTTTTGCCGGATTCCGGACGAACTACTTGTTCGACCAGAAAATGGTTTTTCGTGTTCAGCATGTCTTCTTCTTTCTTTTTCAAAAGGCAAATTTAGCCTATAGTCTATTTTTTAACCTGTTGAACGTTCAATATTTTCTTTTCAAGGGATCAAGTTGTAAAAAAAAAAAAAAAGTAAGTCGATTTCCGAACAATTTGAGTTGAATTAAGTTTTCTATTTTTATTTTTGAGGGGTCTGTATTTTTCGTGTGGTGTACCTTTTGAAATGAGCGTCCATTAATGTTCCTTCAGCCCAAACTGACTGCGCATCATATTTCACAGTGCAAAACGGATACGTCGGATGAATTTTATTAGAGCTATGTTTAAAATATAGCCTCTATTAACAAGGAGTCTTGTGACAACAAGTGAAACAGCTAAATGGACAAAAAATGGGTATCTTAAAACAACTGTGTCAAAAAATGTTGATGTACATGTAGAGTTAGGAAATCCAAGGTAAAAAAAGGACATCACTTCTGATTAATGAGTCTCATTCTAGTGGTACACAAAAAATGGCAGACCGCTAAGAAACAAGAGCTGAAAGCTCATATGGCCCTTGCAAGGGCAGGTATATGTATTTAAGAAAAGGAGCGTATACGGTTCTAGAACATGTGCTCCCGCCAACAATCAAGTTCCATCCGGATGGGACCACGCGTTCGAGAGTTATGCTTGTCACAAGATGTCCAGGACCCCCCCCCCCCCTATCGCAATCAGATCCGATTCGGACACATACGTTTGACCTCTAGAGCATTTACTGCTATAACCCATTAAGTTTCAACCGAATCTCGAGAACTTCCGCCTACCTTCAGCTCCTCAACAGAGGTCATATGCAGTCTAGACCTAAAAACGGCACATCGAAGGAAGTGAGCTTTGTATCGCCCAAGTTTCATCGCTATCCGTCCCCCTGTTTGCTCCCTACGCGTGTCACAACATTTCTGGGAACCCCGACCAACCTAGCCTCCACTCCCCCCCCCCCTCCCAAACGTGTCCACTTGCGATTTGGCCACAGAAATGTCACATGTACCACCCATCAGGTTTCACTCGAAATCTCCCGAACCCCTCCCCCGCAAATGCTACATCCGGTCCGGACCTCAAAATAAAATATATATGTCCGTGATCTTTGTGGAAGTTTCATCCCAACCCCTCGATCCGTTTGGACCCTGTGCACGCTACAGAATTTCAGGTATGCTACTCCCACTCACCCAATTTCTCCGTCCTGGTTGGATGCGATTCGGACACATACATGACAGATCTAGGGCAATTGTTCTAACAATCAATCAAGTTTAAATCGAATCGGAGAGCTTCCAGAAAATTACGGGTATCAAATTATAAGCCCGCCGATGCCGGAACCGGTCTGGGCATCAGGATAATGTATCTAGGACCCATGCCTTTTGCGCCATCTAAGTTTCATCCCAGCGGAAAATTACAGGTTTCCCCTCCAATTCCCCACGCCGATTCAGGATCCGGTCTGAGCCTCAAATAACAGTTCTAATGCCCGTGACCTTGCAAGATCCAAGCTTCATCCCAACCCCTCCATCCGTTAGGAACATATGTTGGAGCCTCCCACTCCAACGCCTCCATCGTGGTCGGATGTGATTCGGACACATAAACGTCACATCTAGTGTATTTGCTATTACCACCAACCAAGCTTCATTCGAATCGAAGCACTTCCGGAAAATAATCGGTACACGCCCTTCGTACCATCAAAGTTGCATCCCAACCCCTCCATCTGTTTTGTTCCTAGGAATGTTAAAAAATTTCCGCCCCCCCCCCTCGAATTCGCCCCACCATAGTCGTATACGGTTCGGACACATTTATGGCATCTCTTGCATCTGCTCCTACTACCAACCAAGTTTCACTCAAATCGGATCGGCCGTTCGCAATTTAAAGCAGTTGCATCATAAGCATTCTAGCACTTGCAACGTCTAGAACACCCCCCCCCCCCCCACCCAAGACCCAAGATGAAGCCACGACTCGATCGGACCGCTGGGTCATCTAGTGGCGCGGGTCGGAAGTGCCCGACATGGGGAGGCTGGGATCATAGTTGGACTACGGATCTAACAAGATGTTTTTATTATAGCAGGCATATGGAAAATGTGTAGAAAAATCAAACTAATTATTTTCATTATCGATTTCTTTAATTATTTTATTTTTCTGTTTTTTCTTGTGAATTCCCGTAAGTCCAAAGAATTAAGGATGAAAATTAGATAACAATAAACAAACGCCGTAAATTATACTATATACGTTATAGTGTTTTCTTGAAGATTCTGAAACTGAGCTAAATAATAATTCTTCCGAGAGCAAAAAGTGTCAAACTGGCCGATGCTTTCTTCTTCCGACATATCTAAACGTCCACATGGTGATATACTTAGTTGTTTATCCTCTTACACGCCACTCGATCTTCTCGAAGTTTTATTAACTCTTTTGACTACCGCCGGGATGTCAATCAATAGTTAAGTAGCAATGGCGGACTTGCTTTCAGGAGTGAAGTGTATTCAAGTAATTTGTGGATAACGTTGGCTACCGTGAGGATTTTGAGGAAACAAAGGTAACAGTGTGTTCGTAAAAATCCGACCCATCGAAAAATGATGGTGTCTCCTACCTTCTCAGCCCACGCGAATCAAAGACTTTAACGCGGGTCAAAAATCCTGGATTCCCCCTCCCTCCACCCCCACATGGATGGCTGGATCCGGGAAACAAGGTTTCACTGCGCACAGGGCCGGGTCAAGCCAATTTTCATCGTACTAGCTTACCTGGAAGTGCCCAAACTAGCAAAACCGGGACAGAAGGACTTCTCATACAGTTCTAGAGTTGTTGAGGTCACAAACAGGCCGGAGGATTTACTGTTTAAATCACAGTTCTTGCAAGAAATAACTTTTCACAAGGAAATGGTCCGGAAGTAATGTTCGGGATTATCTTGTTAGCACTAATAGTTGAATCTGGCCGGGCTTCGCGCAAAAATACTTGATTTTTTTCACCCGAAAACTAAAAACAAATACGCGGCGTGGTTATCAGTATTTGCTGAGTAATCATAGCGAACCACGGCGTGTCCTCGGTGGTCAACTCACCACAAAAAAGTTTTGCCTTGTCTGGCAACCCTGGTAAATCTTGGCTAGCGCTAAAAAGCGAAAGATCCACACATTTTGTTCACAAGGATTTTGTAAAGAGGGGCATTTCAGAGGCTGGAAGATCACGTACATAAGGCATTTTCGCCGTTCCCCGAAGATTCCTCGGGGAATCAAGGGGAACGGCGAGAATAGAGGGAGTCACTCCCCGCGGACTCCACGACTCCGCGAAATTTTGTTCGAAAGAAAAATATGCAGTTGATGATACGGATCCACTTTATTTTTGGTTTAGTTTATTCTGATTGTTTTCAAGTAATTTTACATTGCACAACACAAGCCAAAATGGATTCCCCTCCGAATCTGAAAGGGAGTCTTTTTTGATGATAGTGATGATAATCGGAGCATTCCCGGGCCACGGGGACTCGCGAGAATACGGGGAGTGAGTCCCTGGGACAAACAAAAACAAAGGGACTCCTCAAAAGGAATCCTTGGGGAACGGCGAGAATACGCCTAGTCTGCGAAAACAGTGAAAAGAAAGATAGGTCCTCTTAGTGTATCTCCACCTTTGCTTGGTCTCGCAGAAAGGTGGTCTAACTTTATTTCGTATGAAATAGTTTTATCAAAAATTCGGGGAAATATTAGGGATAACGGTAGTTTACGGGAAGCGGTTCAGAAATGGCTTGACCCTCTGCTGCATAGTGCATCCTTTTGCCTCTGTGCTATTTTACTTTTAACTTCCGGGGTTTTCACACCAATCTGCTTCATTTTCGATTTTCTGAATTCCAAGACCTCAATCACAGAAGACTTAGAAAACCATTTTACACGTCTTAGCCAAGCTCTCCCGTTACTTTAAGGAGCGAGGGCTGCGAACCTTTGTCACAAGGTCTACAGGCGTCCCTGCCTCTTGGTGTACACCAAAAATAACAGTGAGCAACCCCTCGTATCACCCATCACTCACAGATAGTGCACCAGATCCATAAGTCAGCGAACATGAAACAGAAGATTTCACTTTCTAAAAACTCGATATGACTAAGTCCAAAACACGCCAGTGATCCTCGGGAAGAACGAGAAAACGTAGCACTAACGACTCAAACTCAACAACTCAATCCTGTGGTAACCAATCATGGCGATGTTTGGTAGCAGCTGTGATACCGCTTCTGGCTCTTCCGCTAGGTACAGGGCGATTTTACATCGGCAAGAAGGGTTAGTCATCAAGAGTATTGAAGGGATTGAAAAAATCTTCTTGTTCTGGGGTTCGAACAAGGGGTTTGCACCTTTTTTTCTTCTGAAGGAATAAATCAGAGTTTTATTTAAACACTTATGATGGTGATGATCACCAAGGGATACTCTATATGACGAAGTCCAAAACACGCCAGTGATTCTCAGGAAGAAGGAGGAAACGTGTCCGTAGCGACGCAAACTCAATGACTCAAATCCTGAGTCAGCGCAGCTGTGACACCGTTTCTTCCTTTCTTCCGCAGATACCCGGAGATTTTGCATCGGCAGGGAGAGATAGTCATCAAGAGTATTGGGTGGAACTGAACCGCATGACGGCTCTCTACTGGTATACGGAATGTTGGTTCCACACGGTTGTGCAATCTTTATGTTCGCACAATGACCTTACTTTACTTTCAGCTTTGAACCCAGAGGTAAATACTCTATATGACTAAGTCTAAAACACACCAGCGATCCTCGGGAAGAACAAGAAAACGTAGCACTAACGACTCAAACTCAAGGTTCAAGGTTTTTTTATTCATACTGTAACTGATACATAAACATTAATAGTACAATACTCTGCACTTACAATTATTTAAGGGTTTGAACCGGAGAGATGAAAAACATGGAATGTATCAAACCCTTCCATAAAAGAAAATCAATAAAACAAAACAAAATCGACCCAATGCTGAGTAGAACGATCACCGCACGAAACCGCCAATACGAAGCGAAATCAATCCAAACAAAAACAACAACAACAAGACTGGAAGCTCATATGGCACCTGCAAGGCTGGGTCAGAGGATGAAAGTAGGAATATTTTGCTCAAAATTATTGTTTGTACTTTAAGAAATTCACTTGTAAGCAAAACCCTTGAGACCTTGTGAATCATCAATGTGTGTCGCTTGGTCAAAGTATTTTTTTACTTTTCGGTTAAGAAACGCACTTTAAGGGTGCTAAAATTAATTTTTGAGCAAAACTCTTGAGTTAAAATGTATAATTTGCTTAAAAGCAATTTTTGTACTTTGTGGTTAGGATTAGTACTTTAAGGTTAGGATTAGTACTTTAAGGGATGGTCAGATCTGAGAAGTGACAATTTCTAAGCCAATCTTGACAAGTTTCTAACATGCCTGCCAAGTTTCATCGCCCTAGCACATATGGAAGTACCTTAATTCGCTATCACCGGCATGCCCCCCCCCCCACATTCACCGTGCCCGGTCCGGACTTAAAATGGGACATCCGAGACAAGTGGTCTTTGCAAATATCAAGTTTCGTTAAGATCCGATCACCCGTTCCAAAGTTATACATTCCTCAGGATTCCGGATTCCCCCTTCCTCCACTCCCCCACGGTGGTCGGATCGGGAAGTTGACTATTTTCAGGTTGATCTGGTCGGATCCTTGACTTGCCTACCAAGTTTCAGTGTCCTAGCCCAGCTGGAAGTAACTTAACTCCTTATCAACGGAATTCCGGAACCCTCTCAACTCCCGCCACAGTGCACGAATCCGATCCGTTCTGTCAATGATATACCTAGGGATTGTGCTTGTTCCTCCCACCCAGTTTCATCCCGATCGCTCCACTCTAAGCGTGTCACATGATTTCCGGTTATCCCCGCCGACTCCCCCCACATTCATCGGATTCGGTCCGGACTTGAAATGGGACATCCGAGACACATGGTCTTTCCAAATATCAAGTTTCGTTAAGATCCGATCACCCATTCCAAAGTTATATATTCCTCAAGATTCCGGATTCCCCCTACCTGCACTCCCCCACGGTGGTCGGATCGGGAAGTTGACTATTTTCAGGTTTATCTGGTCGGATCCTTGACTTGCCTACCAAGTTTTATTGTCCTAGCCCACCTGGAAGTAACGTAACACCTTTTAACCGGAATTCCGCAACCCCCCTCCAACTCCCGCCACAGTGCACGAATCCGGTCCGTTCTGTCAATGATATGCCTAGGGCTTGTGCTTGTTCCTCCCACCAAGTTTCATCCCGATCGCTCCACTCTAAGCGTGTCACATGATGTCCGGTTATCCCCTCCGACTCCCCCCACATTCATCGGATTCGGTCCTGACTTGAAATGGGACATCTGAAATATCAAGTTTCATTAAGATCCGATCACCCGTTCGAAATTAATGCATGTCACTAAATTCCGAAATCCGGCTCCCTTCCCTCCCCCCACGATGGCCGGATCGGGCAAGTGACTATTTCCAAGTTAGTTTGGTCGGGTCCCTAACATGCCTGCCAAGTTTCATCGTCCTAGCACATCTGGAAGTACCCTAACTCCCGATCACCGGACTAACCGACAGACCGACCGACGGAAAAGTTATCGGTATATGGCACTTGGCAGGAAGGCAAGTGCCATAAAAATGAGGGAAGGGTGAATGAAAACCAGCAGCTCTAGAGGAAAACACATTAAAGAAATAAGTAAGCATGAAATACAACCAATCACTGTCTGTCAATTATATACTTGTAGATGAGAATTTGGGATAGCTGTTCTTTATACTTTGAAGGGATTTTGTAGAATCAATTTTAGGAACAACAACTCAATTCTGTGTTAACCGATCACGGCGATGTTTAGGAGCAGCTGTGATATCACTTCCGGCTCTTCCGCTAGGTACAGGGCGATTTTGCACCGGAAAGAAGAGTTAGTCATCAAGAGTATTGAGAAAATAACTTTCAGCTCGATTCTCAGTAGTAACCACGCCGTGACGCAAACAGATAACTATTTAAGATAAGACTTCAAAATGTTAGCTAAAAAACTTTCGAAGTCAGCTCACAGAAATTCCTCAGAATTTCTAGTTTTAATCAAATCAAATACTAAGTTAAAAGATAAATATACGCAAACATTTAAAAGCCAGCCAAATTTTCCAGCACTTTAATTAGGTTAGATAGTGCAAAACGGATACGTCAGCTGAATTTTACTAAAACTACATTTCGGCCCTTCTTGGCAAAGGGTCCTCTTCAGGCTTTTTACCACAAGTTCGTATTTCCAACTTGAGCGGCTTTATGAGCCTGAAGAGGACCCTTGCCAAGAAGGGCCGAAATATAGCTCTAATAACATCCAGCTGACGTATCCGTTTTGCACTCTCAAACATGATTCGCTGTCAGCTTGGGCTGAAGGAATATTTATACTTTAATTAGGGTCTGCATCGGCGTTGTCAATTCACAGAAATTGCTACAAATTTCTAGTTTTAATCAATCAAATAATAAGTTAAAAAATAAATATACGCAAACATTTAAAAGTCAGCCAAATTTTCCAGCACTTTAATTAGGGTCTGCAACTGCTCCACGCCGTCTCCAAGAATCGGCGATGCCTGTCTCTTCTGCCTTCTGACGGCGGTGTTAGCATCAACCGAATTTAGTGGCAAGTCGGCCGTCTTCGTGTAGATTAGCTGAGGCGAACCAGCGCCAGCAATCGCCGCGGTCTTCGGGAGAAGAAGAAGGTTGAAGATGAGCTTTGCGATGAAGATGAGGCCAAGACCGACCAGGGCTCCTTTCACAAGGGCCGGTAGTATAGCTGCTTTGAGGCCGAGAAGACCACCAAGAAGGCCAAGAGAAGGGGGAGGAGCTGGCTGAGGGTAACCGTAACCTGGAAAAAGAATATATGTTAACACACGGCCACTGCATGTGGTAACGCTAGCTAGGGAAATACCAGCCGTAAATCAACGATTGGGGAGGAACGCATAAAAAGGCTGACCGTTGCCAGGCGTTGCACTCCCGAACGCAGGCTGTCGTATCAATACTCTTGATGACCAACTCTTCTTGAAGATGCAAAATCGCCATGTACCTAGCGGAAGAGCCAGAAGCCGTATCACAGCTGCTCCCAAACATCGCCGTGATTGGTTAACACAGGATTGAGTTGTGGAGTTTGAGCCGTGAGTGCTATGTTTTCTCGTTCTTCCCGAGGATCACTGGCGTGTTTTGGACTTAGTCATATAGAGTATTGAGATGTATCCGCTGCATGTGCAAGACAGTTGCATCGCGGTCACTCGCGGTCCACCTTTTGTACTAACTCTTTTGTCTAAGTCGGTGTTGGTTTGAATGCAAGCAGCTCCTCTGCCTAAGACGATATCGGTCGAACCTTTGTGGAATCCAGGAATCCAATCCTTCGTTGCTTTTTTTGTGTTAACAATGCAGAAATTATGCCCCCTTTGAGGAATTTTGAAACTACCTTCGGCAAGTGCGATTTAAGTGAAGTATTTCCATCTTATCTGCTTTACCCCTTTAACTTTCATTTATAATTAATAAACACATCCTTGGCAAATACTTTCGCAGTTGTTTGTTTTGCGACGGCTCAAGAATTTTCTCTCTACTTCCCCGTACGAATGATAAACGGAGATCTTAGCGCAATGAAGGGAGCTCGGTAAGTGAGCGTTGGTATACCAGTTCGACCGACAGTGGGAATTCCAACTGGATAAGAACTGCAGGCTTTACCGGACTTTGATCTCGTTGTCAGGTCTGTCCGCGGCGCCATTACCGGTAGCAGCGTCAGATCAAAAGCTGAGACTAAAACAACCCCGAGCGGTTGGTAAAAGCAGCAGGGCCGGAAACAGATACTTTAAGATGATTCAAGGCAATGGCATTTTGTTAGGAAAACTGGACGGTGGGCAGGCAGCAAATTTGCATTCCGGAGAAAAACTTCCGAGAATTCTGGCAATTTATTAAGGACAGGTATAGAGGATATGGTTGATAGTTAGATTGCAAAATCACCTAGGATGGTTGAATTGAATGAAAACCTCAGAAATACTCTTTCAAAAAATTTCGGAGCAAAGATAATGTGTTGTCCCCAGATGGCACATTTATCCCCCCCCTCTCCTCCCGTCTTCTGTGCGTCGACCCGAGAGGAACACTGGCAATCAGTTTTCTCCATATCCTGCTAACTCTTCTGCCCAATTTTTACGTAGTTTCATCCCATCATTTATTTCTGGTTATATCTTGTGAGTGTATTAGTTAATTTGTTTCAGGTTTGTGTATTTTGTAAATACTGTATCCCACTTCTAGCTGGAAGTTATTTGGATAATAAACTTGATCGATTGAGTTGATGGTTAGATTGCAAACTTACCTAGAGGGGCAGAAGGATATACTGGGAAAGCTGCAGTTGACATCGCTACAGATCCGGGGAAGGGGCGAACGGGTAGAGGAGCAGGCGAGTACTCGGATTGGCCCTGGGCCTGGTAGTTGTTCGGTTGATTCTGGAAGTTGGTGGGTCCGCTCTGCTCCTGAGCATCGCTGGGATCTAAAAGAACAAAAAAAAAGGTTTTCACGGTCCAAACTCAACATACCCTTCTCCATCATCTCCAATCAAACTCGGAAAGAACCGATCTAGGGAAAGAAGAAAAAGCCTAATGCACTTCAGGGTGGATCGAGTTGAGTCCACTGATAAAATAAAAAGTTTCGGGGAAAGGATTGACTGAGCGATTAAGAAGAAATAGTTGGCCTTGGTACTGTAATTACTTAATTTTCTTTAAAGCACAAGTCTCAGTAGATACAGTTCCTGTTCTAATACTCTAACGTACGTCGGCTTTTTTTAAATCGCGATGTTAAAAAAAAGTACAGACCCATCCGGGTTATTTTAGCAGCGCGCAGCCAGCACAGCTTTGATGAGAAAAACTGAGAAAATTGCATAACCACTCTTTCTGACTAATGCACTCATTGGAAGCAATAAGCGGAAGCCTGATCCGATCCGAATAAGAGTCAGATATAGATGACGCAAAAAATTGGTGTAGTGCTGCTAGGGTGGATAATAATGGCACCGGAAGTTGATAGTTTCAGTCCCAGTTATATTGTTGGGCGATATATGGATTTTTCGATATATCGATATTTTCACTTTCGATATTCGATAATCGATATATCGATATTTCTTTACCATGTTTCACTGTAGGATACGTCTCGTTTTGCTAAAATTTAGGAACAAAATTGTCGTTAAATTGCATCTTGTGCCATCACAAACTCCGAATAAATAAGAAATGAAATACGGAAAACATATTGCTCCAATTTCGGACACATAAATGTAGATCATGCCGGATTATTTACAATAATTATAAATGAACAAATATCGTATTCGATATCGATATTTATGTTTCGATATTATTTATTCATTCATACCTGGTAAATCGGTGTCAAACGGGGAAACCTGAGATCCGAGAACTTGGGCTGGTGTATTTGGCGGTCGGTTTACTCTCTGCCTATAAGTTCTGTATATAGGTTGTTGTTGTTGCTGTTGACCCAAAGCAAAGCCAAGGATGACGGCCAGGAACAGGAACAGCAGGGAAAAGACCGACGACATTTGCTTAAAAATAAAAACAGTTGGATAATATAAGAGGTTTAGGCCATTTTGCTAAATTCTCCTTGAGCCCAAGCTGGCTGGGAAACATATATTCAAACAATGCATAAAACGAATACGTCAGCTACGATGCTTTGGCAGGTCTTCTTGGCAAGGGTCCTCTTTAGGCTACCGAACGTCGGGGAAAACGTGCGTACCTGCTATCAGTCAATGATTGCAGGGTCATACCCTCCAAATATCCATGCCAAATCATTGTAGCTGACGTATCCGTATTATGCATTGTATGAATATACCATTTTGCTAATAATCGATGGTGGTAATCTGATAATGTGAGGAACTAATTTAGCACAGGAAACCTCCACCGCTCCATACACTGTAGAAAGTTTCTCCGAGTAAGGATTATTGTTAAGTGCAGTTTTTGCTACTGGGTTAACCTTATCTCTACTGAGATAACGTTATCCGAATTAGAGATCCGATTATCTTTTCAGAGAAAAGATTAATCCCAGTAGCGAATACTGCAAGATTTTTTTTTTTACAGCGACTGACAGCACTGTTAGAAGTTTCATAACAGATTCCGCATAACACTTTCAAGAAAAACACCTTTTCACTTAGAAATAAAGTGTTATGACCAATTAAGTTTATACCATTTCGTGCCTAGATCTCCAACAACACCTTCAATTGGTAAAAATACTAACGGGAACGAAAGAAACATAACAGATAACATCCCAAAGTGTTATCTGTTGAAACCGCGCATCCTTCTGTTGTCGTTATGTAACTTCTGAAAGTGTAGTATTTTTACATACTGAAGATGTTGTTGGAGATCTAGGCACGAAATAGTATAAACTAATTGGTCATAACACTTTATTTCTAAGTGAAAAGGTGTTATTCTTGAAAGTGTTATGCGCAATCTGTTATGAAACTTCTAGCAGTGAGGTAGGAGAGCCCTGGTAGTTGCAGAATCATCATTGAAGCGTGACTCAAAATGAGCTGTTTGTGCTTAAAACCAACTGTACTCTCTATTTTCTGATACTTGCAATGTCAACTTTTCTTTCCGCCAAATACTAAGAAACACCAACAAACATCACATGCATTCACGCCCTTTGGTTTCTTAGTTGCAGAGTATCTAACTCCTTTACTCGTCATCTATCAATCTTTTTCTCCCGATTCAGCGACAACAGAATTCCTAAATTCTGGCCACGAGCTTAATAAATCATCTGGGAATAACAAAGAAATCTGTTCCTATTTTTAGAACTCAACTTGTAAACAGTTAATCGTGGCAAAGATTGTGCTCGTCTCATTTCATTTTTATTTTCTTTCTTGCTGGAAATGCGGTGTCTACGTATAAGAAGAATATTTAAAAATAAAACTGTTCTTCTTTTTATCCGGGTTGCTTAATTTAGTCTTGCCTAGTACCCACTCTTTCTTCGGTTCCTGGCGATTTTTAGTTTTTTAACCCCCTGAAATTTGTCATTTCCAATAATATATACTCCTATCAAATTCATCTTAACTCTTTAATTCAATCTAGCTTATTAAACCGACTTACCCCAAGAGAGGAGACTATATAAAACATACTTTATCTTTATTATATGTACAGGAATAATCAGAGGTTATTCCATAAAAAATAATTAGTATGCCAATTAGCGGGCTTTACGACCAGTATTTGTCGGGATGTCGCTATGTTATTTCATCAAGTCGAGCTCGAATGTTAATGAAATTAACATTCTGCGATGATGCATAACATTAACATAACTGCGATGATGCATAGAGTCAGATGGACTTACCATTTTTGGCTTCTGATGGCAACTCGGCACTAAAAACGTTCAAGTTCGACGCTGAAACTCACACTGCCGACTTCACTTTCGTTCGAGTCTATACTGTCAACCCAGTTCCGGCTTCGAAGGTCGGAAGTAGAATAACCTTATTTGCTACCTGGCAGACCATTCCAGGTAAAAAGTGAAAAACGAAGGATCAACCACCTCGGCAAGGACCTTATGGTTGTCTGAAATACAACTTTTTTCAATATTAGCAAGTCAGATCAGAGAGTGAAAGCAAAGAGTGAACATGAACTTGTTGAAAGGTAAGATGCATTTCAATCCCAGCGTAAAAATACTGACGCCGAAATGATATGCCACAGATTGTTCGTTTAAATACCACATTTTTCGTTGATTCTGCTGATTTTTATGTGTCACAGTTCAGCAGACTTGCTCCCATCTAGAGCAGGCATTTGCGTTAATGAACTCCTTTTTTATCTACTTCTTTCATTCTTTTTTTAAAGAACTTGTTTTTGTGTCTCAAAAATAAAGTAGATACATCAAGTGTGGCAAATTAACCATCCCACATTATTTTGTTTTGAAAAATTCTCTGTTTCAAATAACTTCTATTATGATTCCTTTAATTCCATATAACATTTTTACGATAATAGTGGACGTCAAACATGGTCACATAGTCACAAATAGTCATGCATATGTCACAGTTCAAAATGAAATACTACCCGGATCCTCCTCACAGAGCCAAGTATAAATCTTAAAGGACCCGTCGTACCTACTACGCCAATGCAACCTACTTCCGTAATTACATAAATTAATTCTTAAGCCCATAGACCCGAATTTCATATGTTACATTCTACCTGCTAACGACAATCCAATGATTTTCACACTTGCCGCGTTTCACTATTTTCCATGCGTGTCATGATCTCGACGAGTGTTCGGGCGTCATGCTATGTTGATGCGTAAAACCGGTTATTTGAATACGCCCCTCATAAAATTTCTCTCAGAGTAGTTCTTTTTGGCCGCTAGGTGCGCTATCGTAAAGAAAACAATGCACGTTACTTCTTGGTGTACGTTTATCCAGGTTTGTTTTGCTATTTTCAATTCCTCTTAGGCCTAACCATGTTTAAAACTGTTTAAAATGCCTATTCTCCTCTTTTTGCTTTACCCAAATCTGTTCTGTCAAGCGTCATCAAGTTTGTCATTTCTGGCTTCCGACTTCAGTGTCGAGTGCTGGCTGACTTTTCAACGGGGCTAATGTGCGACTCGATATGAAGCGAAGGCCTAATCGCGTATTCACCCGTCAGATAACTTATCCCCCGATCTCACGTGTGATTGTTATTGTTCCTCTAGCGCGACTGGCGGCAATTCGTCATCGGATTTTATGAAGGACGTATTTTGCCGTGCTCTGACTAGAAGGCAATGGGCGTCGGAAATGGCTTATAACACCCAAAGCCGTGTTTAATTTGTTAAAATCAAAGTTTTTAATAGGTTTACAGTAATTAAGTAGTTCTGGACATTGGAGAATGAATGAATTCTTGATTTGATCAAAATAGAGTTAGCTAGTGGAGGCATGTCCATAGATAAATATATGAGTCAATGCATAAATAAAACCACACTAAATATTACAACACAAATCTGCCTAACTAAGATAATAAATAAAACACATCAAAATTCTTCATTTAGCGTTGCTCTGTTAAAATAATCAGTAAAATACGGGACGTCAAGTCAAGTTTATTTAGTGCGCTGTCACAGTTTGTGTACTCGTGGCCTATATTATTTTCAGAGTCCTTTTTTGGACCGATCAATTTGGACAGAACATAAATAATGAATAGGGCGAGGTGTGCTTTAACAAAGCCAAAGACCTATAACTAAGTTGATAGGTCCTGGTTATCCTTTTCAGCCTCCGAACCCTAAATCCGACTGCTTTCTAAGCCTCCACTGCTACATACATCAATGCCAATCATGGGCTATGCACAGGGGCGTCGCAAGGGGGGGGGGGTGCAGCACCCCCCACCTTTTTGAGATTCGGTAAAGTTTTGGGCCGGAGGTCCAAAATTTTACTAAAATTGTTCGGTATTATTTCGATAGCAGAACTGTTCGATATATTTACGGGGATTCGGTAGTTACACGGAATCCTAAATAGGCTATCTGTACAAATCTTTTCGGCATAATGATCGGGATCCGGTACAATTGCCAGTATTCGGTAGGTATCACGAATTTGGTGAGAGAATTTACTGAAATCATTTGGCAATTTTTCGATGCCCGAACTATTCGGTATATTTATGAAGATTCCGTAATTACACAGAATCCCGAATAAGCTATTGGTTCAAAATTTGGGAATCGGTAATTTATTCAGTATAATTTCCAGGATTAGGAAGTTAACCACGAATCCTGACTTTGTTCCAGTTTCGACGAAAGTATACCGAATCTGAATATTGTTCGGTAGTTTTTCGATACCAAAACAGTTCGGTATAATAACCGGGATACGGTAGTTGTACAGAATCCCGAACATGCTATCGGTCTAAACTTATTCGGTATAATAACTGGGATTCGGTAATTTATTCGTTACAATTGCCAGGATTCGGAAGTTACCACGAACCTCGAAACTCAGAGGAGGTCGAGTGAAGCACTGGTCGCAGACAAAAGGGATGATCTATGATATCATCGATAGTCCTTACTTTTATTTTGGATCGCAAAAAGAATTTATAATCATAAATATTTTGAAAATTCCGCCTGCAGCACTTTTCATACTATTATCTATTTTGTGGAACGGCGCGTCACTTGACGGGGGTTTTAAGCCAGTTTTAGGATTGAGATTTCGAAACATTAAAAGCTAGAATTTGGATGGAAATTAAATTTGGCAGGAAAAAAGCAAAAAAGATTTCGCCTGCGGCGCTCACTTTATGTGATTATGGGTAGTCTATTGACTAGACTACAGTTGCTGCTGCTGCAGGAACGTCGCTCCATCCGGTTTCTGGAACTTCTTAAAGTCTCGGTATTTAATCAACGCTAAATGATAGAATTTGTCAGAAAAGCAGTCAAATTTTAGCCTCCAGAAAAAAATGGATTTCGAAAATTTTTGCCTGCGGCGCTCGATTTCATTTTCTATTGGCTTAAATAGATAGAAGCTGTTACTGCAATGATGCCCCACAATATATTCTCCATGTGGGCTTCACCAAAACGCCGCCTAATAGTTGGCTTATCGTCTTTCATGCTGCCCTTTATTGTCACTTTTCCTACGTAATCGTTTCTGTTCCACAATTTAAAGCTCGAATTCTTAGTTCTAGGATTCGGTAAAATTTTTGGCTATGCATGCTCGAGTTCGGTCAAAAGTATTCTTTTCGCTTTTCGGTTAAGATGCACACTTGAAGGGTGCTAGAAATTAATTTCTAAGCAAAAAATGATCTTGGGCTCATGGGGATCATGAGAATGTATGTTTTGCTTAAAAGTATTTTTGTACTTTGCTGTTAAGATGAGTAATTTACGGGATGGTTGGATCTGGGAAGCGACAATTGCTAAGCCAATGTTGTCGGGTCTTGAATGCTCCAGCCAAGTTGTCCTAGCAAATCTGGAAGTTCCTTAACTCGCGATCACCGAAATTCCGGACCCTCCCCCCACAGTGCCCGAATCCGGTCCGGTTCTGTCGCTGATGTACCTAGGACATGTACTTGTTCTTCCTGGCAAGTTTTATCCCAATCGCGCAATGGGACATCTGAGACACGAGGTCTTTCCATATATCAAGTTTCATTAAGATCCGATCACCCGTTCGAAAGTTATACATGCCTCAAGATTCAGGATTCTCTCTCCCTGCACTCCCCCCACGATGGTCGGATAGGGAAATTGACTATTTCCAGGTTAATCTGGCCGGGTCCCTGATATGCCTGCCAAGTTTCATTGTCCTAGCCCACCTGGAAGTAACTTAACACCGGATCACCGGAATTCCTGAACCCCCTTCAGTCTCCCCCACAGTGCGCGAATTCGGTCCATTCTGTCAATGATGTACCTAGGGTTTGTGCTTGTTCTTCCCACCAAGTTTCATCCCGATCGCTCCAGTCTAAGCGCAACACAAGATTTCCCGTTCCCCTCCGACTCCCCCCCCTCCCACATATTCATCAGATTCAGTCCAGACTTGAAACAGGACATCTCAGACACAAGGTCTTTCCAGATATCAAGTTTCATTAAGATCCGAACATCCGTTCGAAAGTTATGCATGTCACTAAATTCCGGATTCCGCCTCCTCACCCTCCCCCCACGATGGTCGGATTTAGGAGTGACTATTTCCAAGTTAGTTTGGGGGGGCCGGCTAATATGACTGCCAAGTTTCATCGTCATAGCACATCTGGAAGTACCCTAACTCCAAAACAGCGGACTGACCGACCGAGCGACGGAAAAGTGATCGGTTTTTGGGACTTAGCCTGAAGGCAAGTGCCATAAAAACCTTATCAGGTTTCTGAGTACGAAACACGGGCCGACCACACCAGTTATCATGCTCGATTATAAGGTTATTCTAAAAGAGATCTGCAAATACTGTGAGCTGTATTCTAATCACTTCCTCTTCTAGTCTGCCTGCTGGTTTTCATTGTTGCCACCGCAGTGGCTGTTCCTCAAGGCGATGATCAGAACCGCCAAAACGAAGATCTGTCAAAGCGAAAGGTCACCGTCGAAAACCTACCAGGCGCTGTCGTACAGCAAGGTTTCAATCGACCTCAATCCAGACAAAACCCGGCCTTTCAGCGTATCGGCCAACCAAACGTCCAGGTGATCCAAGTTCCGAAGCAAGACCAGGGCAACATTGCCGTGGTACGAATGCCGCAAAACCAAGACCAAGGGCAGGGTCAGGCTGGTATTGCCGTGGTTCGTATGCAACCAGATCAAAACCAAGCGCAGCAACAGGATATACAAGTGGTTCGAGTGGGACAAGATCAAGACCGCAACCAGCAGGAAGATCAGCAGGAGAACCGTCGCGGTGGCACGATTGTTGTAATTCAGAAGGAGCAGCCGCAACAAGCGCAAGAGCAACAGCAGCAATATTGGCAGCCACAGTACCAAAACGGACCACAACAGCAGCCCCCTCAACAGCGCCCGCGACCAGTCTATCAAAGACCCCAGCAACAGTATCAGCAACCCCAGCAACAGTACCAGCAACACCAACAACAGTACCCACTACCCTTGCAACAATTTCCACAGCAGTTCCAGCAGCCCGCTCCAATCGCTGTTGCTGCTCCTCCTGCCTTGCCAAATTTCGGCCCATTCAGCCCTTTTAAAACAGCCTTCGCATCCTCACCCTTCGTCCCATCAGCGCCCCTTCCCATTTCCCGGGGACTGTTTGCCTACCAGCCTGCTACCCCATTAGGCGAACTTTATGCTAAGAAAGGAGATCTTCTGCCATCTATCTTGTTTACGGGCTTGACAATCGCTGGTGTCATCTTTTTGTTTCAACTCATCGCTGGGATTTTCCTGACGAAGCAAGGAATGATGGGCTCTCTCCTTGGTATTCCTGAAACTACCGCCATCCCAGTTAGCCCCGGAACAACGGTCGTCACCCAACAACTACGCCCGCCCGTTATTCAGGCATATAGTCAAGTGACAGCGAAGGAAGGGGGCCAGACCGAGCGAAAGGTTAGTCTTTATTTTTTAAAGCAATCTAGATAACTTGAGATTTCTGTTCGCGAAGAAACGTTTAGTAATATATAGTGCTAAAAAAGGCCCTTGCGGCTCTCAATAATTTGGATATAAAGGAATGTTTTCACAAATTTGCACTTCCGTGTGTGATCGTGATAACAACCGAACGTAATTCGACGAGGCTTGGTGTGGAGATTGGATATGGAGGTTTTGTACCTCTTATAAGGGGGAAGGATTTCTTCTTTCATCCTTAAAGTTTAACTGAAAAGCCAACTTAATTTTGTGTCATTTAGGTGCATACACTGAACTGGGTTCTGCAAAGGGATTTTGTTTTGTTTTCCACAAATGACGTTCAGAATATCTACGGCCGTCTCCACAACGTAAATGATTGGGGAAGATTGCTTAGTGCATGGACAAAAAAAAAAGTCATGAACATGTCACGAAAAAAAAAATAAAAGCGCATAGAGGTACCACACATCCCACGGAAATTCCACCATCTGAAATCATTTATTCGTGAATAGCGGGACAACGAAGGAACGCGTTTTCAGCGGGTCTTCAAGCCAATTTAAGTAAAAAAGTGATGGGTAACTAGATTGTCCTATCCCCGCCCTTTTCGGTTAAACTTTAAGGAGGGGAAGTATCCTTACAAAGGGACCATACATTTTTTTGTTGTTGCATGCGTGTGACTGCAAGGGCCTTGATTATGCCTTGGACAGATGACCATGGTTGGATGAAATCATCAATTCCATAAGGAAAAGATTAGATTCTTTTCTTCTTCACAATGAAGAAAATTAGGACGGGAAAACCTAATCGTCTGTTCGCAGCATAAGCCATTTTTTCACCTTTAAATACAGACTTACCGATTTTTTCCAGGGCTCCAGGCGCCGCAGGGACACCGGTGCGCCCCTGTTCAGCAGCAACACGAGAACCATCGAGTCCATCATGAACGCCCTTCAGGCCGAGCAGTGCGTCGAACGTCTTCTCTGTGAGCTGGGTCAGTACGTCAAGTCGCAGGAGAACAGCAGCCGGATTATGAGGCAAGTCTGTTTTTTTTTTAATTTCCTGAAACGAAATGACGCTTAGATTGACCTGAAGAAGTCCCAGGCAAAGTTGGTCGAGCTCTGAACCTGATGAACTTGGACCGCATAAGATCTCACTTCGATCTCGTTCTTCACGGCATTCTCAAATGGTTAATTAAAACTGATATTTAATCACCTAAAGCGGATTCTAACTTTCTGAATTTTCATGGTTTTCCTCTTCACACGAAAATATTATCTAACTTATAATAAGAATTCCCACCTGGAAAACATCCCGAGACAGACTTCAACCACTGTTGTTCATCTCACAAATTATTTTTGAATGAACCAATATGTTTAGTTCCTTATTTGCTCTCTCCCGCTGTCTTGAGCAACGTGTACACACAGTCCGGTAAGATTTCGCATGCGAAATTCGCGTCACTATAGGCTTATTCTCGCCCTTCCCCCTGGCCTCCAAGAGGAATCGAAGGGAACGGCGAGAATAGACGGAGTAACTCCACGCGGACTCCGCCTACGGAAAACAACGAGAACACGGGGAATGCTTCTAAAATGGATTTTTGTTCGAAAGAAAAATACACAGTTGACGAAATTAGTCTGGATCCACTTTATATTTGGTTTTGTTTATTTTGATTCTATTTTATTAATTTTACATTGCACCAACACCAGCAAAAATTGAAAGGGGGTCCTTTTTCATGACGGTGATGGTAATCGGAGCATTCCCCGTCCGTGGGGACTCGCGAGAATACGGGAAGTGAGTCCGGGACAAACAAAAACGCAGGGACTCCTCAAGTCCTCGGGGAACAGCGAGAATACGCCTTTCGGAGAAACCTACACGCGATGCGCCCAAATTTCGTGCGAAGGAGGAAAATCGCATCCGACTGCAAAAATCACACTGTGTGTGCACACACCTTCAATGCGTGAAAACTTATTCGGTTTTATATAATGAGTTCGCTTGGCTCTTTTCGTGACGCATGGGATTGTCGACTGTTTAGTTTTAAAGTTTAACTGAAGCCAACATTTTTATATCTTGGATTCGGATACACTGAATACTCTTGATGACTAACTCTTCTTGCCAATGCAAAATCGCTCTGTACCTAGCGGAAGAGCCGGAAGCGGTATCACAGCTGCTCCCAAACATCGCCATGATTGGTTTACACAGGATTGAGTTGTCGAGTTTGAGTCGTCAGTGCTACGTTTTCTCGTTCTTCCCGAGGATCACTGGCGTGTTTTTGTATTATTTTGACTCTTCTAGAGAGTTTTTATTTTTTACGTTCAGAATATGCGCAGCTTGTACGATAAGTCATAATTCATCCAGCCGCGCCGAATTTGAATGTCATCAGGGACCCATAAATTTCCTGTAATGACTCGCCATTCAGGGGGCTTGTCATTTCCTATGCTTCTATGTTGCTATGTTGCCCGAGCCTCATCTAGTTTCCAAAAATTCCGCTTGGGTTGAATCGGCGTTCTTGCTCAGATAGACAAAATTTGTTGGGACTATTCAGCATACCACCAGGTACCTAAGCTATTACTAAAGATCCAGGATACTCTTCCATTACAGAGAAATATTCCTAGTTCAGCACAACAGCTGCGAAAAATTTTGTCTTTCTGGATAGTCGGGTATTTTATCCCCGTGAGTGTTTCTCGAACTATCTGACGCTCGGTCAAGAGCGCATCAGAAATCTCTTATTGCCAAGCCCCCTGAATGGCGAGTTATTACAGGAAATTTATGGGTCCCTGATGTCAGCAAAAGCTTGTATTTCAATGGCCAGCAAAGCTCTCATCACGTCAGAGAGATGACCACCTAGCGCAAGATCACGTCTGAGGAACGCCCTCTATTTCCAGAAGTTGCTAAATAATAGACTGAAAGTTGCTAAATATTTCAAGTACAGAGGTACAAGCAAGTCCGTAAGAATAAGTCATCCATAAATCGATAATCCGGAAACAGCGAAGTAACGCACTTTCATCGGTCCTTCCAGCCTATTTAAGTGAATCAGATGAGGCTGTCGTATCTCCTTGTCGTAGCCCTTTCGGTTTAAGTTTATTCATTAGTCGGAAAACCAGTTAGATCGGTCTACTGTTTCGGGCTAATCCATGGCTGTTCTTTCACTATGCTAATCCGCTAATTTTAATTTCTAGCATCACGCGCGCCATCTTACCAAACCACCTGAAGGGGCCAATGGAAATCTTCGAAAAATCCGTTGAGTCTACTGATAGTTGCTCGAACATTCCATGTGGACGCCTTCCCTTCGTCACCAAGGAGTAAAGCCTCTTTCCACTATTTATTACATTTATTTATGAGCTAATTTATGTTTACTTGCAAACTTTTTATTATAAACGAAACAATATAAAATAACATGCAAAACGATGGAGTACGGAGATCAGACTTTACAGGGAAAGAGATTCAACATTCAGACACCAAAAGAGACAATTTGGCTTTTGCAAAAAAATGCAGGGCTAAAATGGAGCGATTCAATTTTTTTCCGCGGAGGCGGACCAAGACAAAAGTTTTACCCCCCCCCCCCCCCCATTGTCTGCACGACCAGCCGGATACGCAATGGCTTAGAGCGTGTTCCACCCTACTTACCGTAGTTACTACGCATGACGTCACGAATTCTGGCTTTTTGTCGTCAAGGCTGGAACGATTTTTCTATTTTCCAGCAGAATATCAGGCCACGGACGAATCCAACCAATCACGTTACAGAGATGCGTAGTAACCAGGCTTACTACGCTCCCGAGCATGGTAAGCAAATAGTTACAATTAGTTACTATTTCGAGAGGGTTGGAACGGTTAGCGTAGTAACTTTTTACGAGGTTGGAACGAAAATAGTAACGTAACAGTTACTATTGTTAGAAGGATGGAACACGCTATTAGTAATGTTCTGCACACCCAAACATCGCTTCACGTGAGTTGGTACGGTAAACTACTATAAAAGGCCTATGCAACCTACTTCCGTAACTGCATTCATTAATTCTTAAGCCCATAGACCCAAACTGCATATGTTAAATTTTAAGCCCGCTAACGATACCTCACTAATCTTTGCACTTGCCACGATTCACAGTTTTCCATGCGCATTGATGCATTAATGCGTAAAACCGGTTGTCAGAAATTTTACCGAGTTTTTGCTAGAAGTCCATGGGTCTGGGAAAAGGCAAAACAGCCAAAGCCGTGATAATTTGTTTGTTCGCCTAGCTTTACAGCGTTCAAATGGTTTTGAATGTCAGAACACAAAAAGTAAATAGTGAGAGGTACGCTTTAAGCCCATTTCGCTTGGCATAGGCGGCTTACACCAAACCACCCAAAGAAAATATTGCGTTTTCCATCTATACGATTTTTCTCAGACTTAGAAATCTAACTTCTTCTCGTTTCTCTTTCCGGATTACATTGGAAATTTTTCCGGAATCGGTAATGAAAGAACTGAATCTTTCCTGCTCGGTTTCATATCACGATTCCCAGGTCGCCAGGAAAGCCTACATTTAATAACCAAAACAATCACGGAAATCTAAGCGTGGGAAAGTTTAAATGAGCACTGAGTTTCGAAGATTGTCACCGTGGGACCCAAAATAAAAGCACTGGAAACCTACTCCTGATAAAAACAATCTAGCAACCTAAGTCGTTTTTAATTGGATTTTCGGGAAATCCCGCGTAGAAATGGAAGAAACTGTGTGAAGTTTACAGTCTTCAGGAAACGTCTCAGAATCAGAATCTCGCACCGAAGTGGACGAACGGCACACAGCTTGGTTCCCACAAGGCCATATCTTTGCTGGACTGGTATTCTCTATAGATAGTCCGTCCGCTCAAGCTGACTGCGAATCATATTTGACGGTGCAAAACGGAAGTTGCCGGTCAGTCGGTAAAAAATAACCGAGTCGGCACGAAGCGCCGCAGTTTTTCGGAAAAACAGCTGTTTTTTTGGGGATCCCAAAACGTAAGTGTGCGGGATACCTATGACATCACAAAAGTTGTCCGTCTGTAGGTCCGTCTCTGAGCACCATAACTCTCGAAGGGAATGATATATTGATGTAGGTTGGTGTAAGGATTCTTTGGGTCAAAGGTAAGGTCAAGTTCGTAGATGGGCTCTGTAGCCCTACATTTAGGGGCGGGGGTCCAAATTAAGGGGCAATCAAAATATTTGTAAACAGCTAGTGTGATAGTCGATTATGGGGTTAGAAGACATGCTGAACACGATGGTGAAAACTATTTTCTCGCCGGATAAGTAGTCCGTCCGGAATCCGGAAAAAAACGGAAAGTTGATTAAAAGTAAAGTTTCATTTGAGGTTGATACACAGAACCGGTTAGAACATCTTGCTTATCGAAAACAGTAATTTTCGCTTTCAGTGGGTTGTCGAGGTCCGCGACCAAAATACAGATCCGCAGACAATTCGAAACGAAGGCGAAAAGTAAAGGTCTGTATGGCGATCATTTTCAGAGCAGCCTACTGTTTATTTAAATTTTTGATTTTTTTTTCCTTTCACTTTTTCGTTTTATTTCCATTATTTTTCGAATGATTCTTGAAATATAGTCTTTCACTTCTTCGTTTTGTTTTCGTTCTGATATTAAGTGGAAAAAAAGAAATCTCAGTTGAACTACGCACAATCAACAAGACCTGAACCTTGGAGGATTTCCTTGAAGTCTGAATATTACTCACCCCAATAGACTCCCCCCCATGGGAGTCTCATTCAGCCCTGTTAAAGAAGTACCACATTATCGATGCTTCCGCGAAGTGCGAAACCACAGAGTGTCGTGCCAATTCCCGGGCTTTCAAAAACCTATACGAATCGCCGTTGACTCGCCTAACGTATCTATAAGATTTATAAAGTTTATATTGTGTTTCGTTTTCTTTGTGTGCAATTCATTTTCTACTACTCCGTTCTTTCATTTGTTGTATAGCGGGCTTCAATAAATTATTAATATTATTATTGTTAATGCGGCGAGGTTTCGGCGGCTATATCGGCTCAGTTTAAGAATTAGAGACTAGAAACGACTCGAGTCATCACTAGACATGCCAGCTAGGCCAAAACCACACAATATGATTTTATGTTGACCAAGAGCGTGTCCCACCCTTCAAACAATAGTAACTTAACTACTATTTCCGTTCCAACCTCACGAAAAGTTACTACGCTGACCGTTCCAACCTTCTCGAAATAGTAATTAATCATGCTCGGGAGTGAAGTAAGCGTGATAACTACGGATCTCTGTAACGTGATTGGCTGTATTGACCCGTGGAGTCATATATTGGCGAAAACAGAAAAATACGTTCCAGCCTTGAAGCCAAAAGCGTACCATTGTGGTAAGTAGGGTGAAGCACGCTCCAAAACTGGCTAAAGAAGGTGTCCATGCTACAGAAGACCATGACCTCAGAATCTTCCTTTTAACCTTAAATCAGTAAGTACTAAAGAAAGAGCGAGTAGCCAGAAGGGCTGAGTAAGGACATTGACTCGCTCCAGTCTCAGGCAAATCAGAGAAACTTGAGACATACTGCAATACAGGCTTGGCGTACAGAAGTGCCTTAAAGCACCGACAAACGTGCTTTACTGATTTTACATGACCAAGTCATTACTAGGCGGATTGGACTAACGCAATAAGCGACCATTATCATGAGGAAATCACATATCCGGGTTAGGCGACGCAAACAAAAACTCCTGTGAATCTCTTACAATTCTGGAATCGCAAAAGCTTTGAGAGACACTTCTGTACAAATCACCTCAATACTACCCCCTCCCCCCGCACAAAATAATCCAACGACTTATACCCTCCTAGCTTCTAGAGGCGCTGTCACTAGATACATAGCACCTACAGCAATACAAAAGCTCCAAAATAGAAAAATAACCAAATGGCTTATAACTACAACATCTTCACTCCCAACAAATTACAATCCTTGTAGATATTTATTCCTATTGTTTTACAATGGAATATCGGTTGGAATTGTTCCGTCTACACCACCATAACTGCGCAAAATAACGAGAGAAATCGTAACGGTTGACAACAAATGAGTATTTCCATTTTTAGATCAATGATTGCGTGAACCCAGTCTCTGAACTACAATTTTCTACACAGGTTGCCTTCCAAATAAGTTGTGATGATAAGATGAGGAGAAATCTGCTACGGTGGTGTCGGTGGTAGTTACTGCACTGTAAAAAGTTTCTCCGGATAAGGATTAAAGCGAACTGCAGTATTTGGTACTGGGCTACATTAATCCGAATTAGAGATAATTTTACCTCAGTACAGACAAGATTAATCCCAGTAGCAAATCCTGCAAGATTTTTTTTTTACAGTGTACCCTCCCTGGAACGAAAATAATAACAGCGCGGACGAACGTCACCATTCTGGGTACTTCTGTTGAACGGGTAAGTTATTATCACTTATAAATTCGCAGGGAAGAGCGAAAACTGCTTCATCAGAAATTCCATGAAATGAATTTCTCCTGCAAGAGATCGAAATCTGAAGAGCAAAGCAAACAAAACCGAGGGTGAAAAATAGCGACTGGCCCGTGCCCTTTTTCAGGCAGAATGGATGGACCAGGCGAGCTGCGCTATCTATCATCTACAGCACGTGTGCATCCCCTTGAGGTTCCACGAACAAAAATACTTAAATATTGGCAGGTAATATCCCTCAAAGAGACTGCGAAAGCAAAACTCACCCATGACATCTTCATACGGTAACTATTTCAAACCCGGCAAATTTTGACTGCCAAACGCGACAGGGCCGATAACTAAAGTGACTGGTGGAATAGACCGACCCCTCTACCCCCGTCATAGTACATTAGTTGCGTTTTTGATCCGAATTCTCCGTTCCAAATTCTCGCTTCTGAATTCTCGATTCTCGTACAAATTACCGTTTTTGCTCCTCTGACTTCTCCATTCTCGCTTTTGACAAAAATACTAATTTTGCAGCTCGTCCCCAACCCGGTATACGTGTATATCAATATTGAACACCCGAACTCTTTCACCATCGGAGCAAATTCTCGATTCTGCAGAATCGCGAGGCTTTCCCCGTTCTCGATTCTGACAAAAACGCAAGAAAAGGAGAATTCACTTCATCTGAATAGTCCAAAAAAGCGAAATAGGAGAATTCGGAGGAGAATCGCGAGGAGAATTCGGATCAAAAACGCAACTATTATGACGCGGGGCTCGGGCAAGTACGGAATTTCCCTACTTCACTCTTCCCAATACTACAACAATCCATTTCAACTAAAAAACTTTTTTCATTCCTGGCACATGGTACATCGTAAATGTGTCTTTTCCAACCGATGCATCATCGACTATCCAGCCGACTTGAGTATTTTCACAAACGTCAACAGACAGTCTAGGGACTAGGCGAAATATACCAATATGGTCTACCTCACGTGCCATCGATTTGAAAATTCCGCGCGCTAATCACTTAAATATGGGCAGGCGACACATTGCCGTCGCGCTTTAAAGTCAGACATCTGTCGAACTCGCGTTCTAGCTGCACAAGAGCTCCGTAAAGCTCAGGGAACGTCGGCCTTTCGCTTTGTTCTAACCGCCAACACTGTTTCATCAACTCATATACCGTAGGAGGGGCATACTGTGGTTTCTGCAGCAAATTTCCCTCTTGAAGGTACCGTACCACCTCTTCATGAGTCATGCCGTAGTAAGGCTGGAGCGCAAAGGAGAAAATCTCCCACAGGCAGATTCCGTAAGCCCAAACGTCTGATTCAGTCGTATATCGATTGTATAACAAGCTCTCTAGGGGCATCCATCGCACCGGTATAGCATCATTATCATTCCCTTTATAATATGGTTGCATGTATAGCTTCTGGGACAGACCGAAGTCTGCAATTTTCACTACGTGGAGCTCATTCACAAGGCAATTTCTTGTCGCCAGATCTCTATGCACGAACCCTCTCTCGGAGAGGTACAGCATCCCCGAGGCTATCTGCCGGGATATTCGCGTCAAATCCACTAAACTCAACCTGATTTCACTATGATTTCCGTTGGGATTGAATACAATGTAGTTACTTGGTGAGTGTGAGCGAAGGTACTCATTCAAGTCCCCGCAGGCCATGTACTCAAATAGCAGACACATGGGTTTTCCAATAGCGCAGACACCTAAGAGTTTTACAATGTGAGGGTGGTCGAACTCGGCTAAGATGCAAGCCTCCCTTTCGAAATCGGCGCGCAGGTCTTCCGTCGCTTCTTCTTTGAGCATCTTGACAGCAATCAGCGTGAACTCCTCGCCTGAAAGATAACGAGAGTCAGTACGCCAGACGAGAAAACACCTTTTGGTCCTGTGCAATAACTCTTTTTGCGCGGATTAAAGCGGTATTTGATGTGGTTTCAAGGGTGGTTGATAAGGCTAGGTCTTGAATAGGGTCACTGGGACCTGGTTGATAGCGTAGAAATCTGAAGACCGGCGGGCCTGACCTTAGGTTCCACTCTCAAAAACCAATCAACAAAAGAGGGGTAGGGATGTCCTAGGTAGCCTAGGGCTCAGACGCACTCTTCCCTTTCTCTCTCAATAAAATAAACGTATACTTCTCAGTAGTATTTACAAAAGGTCTCCTTGGTCAACAAGATGTTAAGTTGCCATTGCTACCGGACATCAAGTGATGATGCTGACGGCGATCAGCATTATCAATATCAAAGAGTATAAGAAAAGATTAAGAGACATACGTCATCTGTCGGCAATAACCAGAACTTATTGCCTGCCTAGATGGCGTATGTGTTTACACCTTGGTTGGGGATGATAACAAAATATGATATGGCCCATTGAGCCATAACAGTATTGCAGAGTGTCTTTTATGTTCGTTGATGGTGGCCTTCCCTCTTTTCCTTCCCTTTGTATCTGCATTCTTGGGTCGCCGGACTCCCTTTGTATGGACTCCCAATGTCTGGAGTCAATGGACTTTATACAGAGAAGTTCAAAATTCAAGATGCAAGTGTTACCCTTTCGGAGGTTTCTTCGTCGCTATGAAAAATCATTGACAACAGAGCCCAACCAGTGCACGACCTTCTCCACTGCTTTCTGGCCGAAGATTGAAAATTAGTGTCTTTTTCTGTGTCTTTATTTTCTTTCATTTACTCCGCTTTTCCGAAATGACGGGTTGCAAATAAATTACTTGCTTACTTACTTACTTTTTGGTGTCATGGTGGGAGATTTGGTGTCGTGGCGGGAGATTCTTTACTAAACTTTTTCTATACGGACTCAGTCCCCCTTTAGTTTGTATGGCCTTTCTTGACGTTGAAAAAAAAGAAGAAAAGAAATACCTTGCCAGACGTCGAAGACCGGCGTCACCTTGGCTTCTAAAATTTGCCTGCTCGGCCTATTTATTTCGCCATTTCTGTTTCCATGAAATCGCATAACTGACAGGCAGAAGTAAGTTTACGCGGCAATTTCAACCTCGAAGGTCCACAAAAAGCTATGCTACCGTAAGGAGTTGATCCCTCCAGGGACCTCTATGCCTAGATTTTTACGTTTTGTAGTGTAGTGGATTGCCCCGAGGTTTAATTGTCTTCTATTTATCTATAATACTGAATATTTTTTTTCTTTCTATAGTTGTTTATATATATATTGTTGCATTTTATAATTAGTGAACTGATGGACACAAATGCTCCTCAGCCGGGATTTGAACCCAGGACCCTCTGCTTACAAGGGAGTCGCTCTACCATCTGAGCTACCGAGGGGCTTGTGAACAGTGTTTGCAAACCACTACAATAGTCTGGTAGAAGCCGGTCATAGGAACAGCGATCCCGCCCGAAGGCAAATCATCTTACCAGTTCACATCCCCATGTCACGGAAGTTTATAATAATACGTATTATATGCTATGTATTAGTATTTCCCTTTTCTTTTTTGTTCCCAATTTAATTATCCTAAGTGATTAAATTATTGAGTTCTGCCACAAACAAATCTGTATAGATTTTCACGTGGCAGGTCTGTTATGATATTGATTTTTTTTTTAATTCCAACATATATTAAAATTTGTCTCTCTCTATCTATCTATGCAATAATTAATAAACTGTATGGAATTTATCTTACCTTTAACCAAATTCGGTGCCTTGGCCTGGAATACTCTTCCAAAAGCTCCCTGACCTAAGTCCCCATTGTAAATAATATCATTCCGCGGGTACTCCAACCTCTCGAGCCTTGAGTCAACCAAGTTTCCCATACGATGATATGCTAAGTTATCCGTGAGCTTGTCGACGTCAATGTCAAGCTGATTCATCTGAAATTAGAATCGAAACCAATTAAGACTCAACAAACAGGAAATGGGGAACATGTCAGCTGGTGGTTATGAATACAGATTAAGCAATATACATGGAATAGCTGTCTCTGCAAACTAGCTTAAAGCAAGGGCCCATGATTCGTTACTGACAAATATTCACAAAGACTTTCCAATAGCATAATTTCCAAGTCCCTTTTCCTCATAAGCTTACTCGATTTCCGATGGATAACTACGGCAAAAAACGGATGGAGCTACTGTCCAGAACTGTTTGATCGTTATACATCCAAAATAACAAAACGGACTACATTCTATCCCAGGCACTGGACAGGCACTTGAATAGGTAAGCAGAAAATGGCGGGGGGGAGGCTGTGCCCGTTCCACTGGGAACTGTACTACTCGCCCTATGGCACTGTGTCTTTCCCGGGGTCATCATGTACTGTCTACCAAAGAGGTTTGTGTGAAAGTGCGCTAAAAACTGTCAGGAGTCACTGTTATTGTTGAATTTCTTTGTTTTGTCTCTGACCCTCTAACTACGTTTTGACTGATTTTATGGATGTATTCCAATGCAATTATGTTTGACGTTTTATAGATGTATTCCAGTGAAATTATGTTTGACGTAAAGGCCAAATCGGTGAATACGCTGTGACAGATAACATTTAAGAATAAATCTCCCTCTCTCTCTCTCTCAGCTCAGTGTCGCAACAAATCTCCGTACACTGTTCAAAGTTCCTCCGAGTAAGAATTAAAGTTAACTGCAGTATTTGCTACAGGGATTAATCTTATCTCTACTAAGATAAGATTAACCCAAATTAGAGATAAGATTTTCTTTTTAGAGACAAGATTAATCCCAGTAGCAATGCTGCAAGATTTTTTTTACAGTGTACCATGATGAGACTTGAACATACGCATCTTTTCACAACTAGTCCTATTTTTTTGTTTTTCCTAGTGTATCTTTTTCAGTATGAAGTTGGTATGCTTTTTGGCGCAATCGAGTCATGCCCGGGCCCCACTATAGTCACACCTGGTTGTAACGCCGGTAATAATATCTTACGGTCAAAACTGGGAAGAAAAGACGCTGAAAACGTAAGATAGTCGAGATGGAAAAATCCAGCTCCGCCATTTTGAAACGTATCTTTGGAGTGTTTGGACCAATCACAGACCAGAGTCACTGACTTTAGCCAGTTTTGTTTACCTTTGAGTGGTGATGGTGGTAGTATGTCTTGAATTTCTTCGTTGCAGGTGTGACCAGGATGAGATGTAAGAGTGGGTAATAGACAAATTAACGAACCAAATTACGGACAGATGTGACTGAATGTGGCACGGGCATCAGATAGATAAATAGACAGAAAATTTGCTAGGCCCTCCGACCACCTTTGAAACCTTTTACTTCGAGCACATAAGGCGAGACATAAGGCGTTTTTTAGCGGTTCTTCTGTTTATCAACAGCGTTGACCAACAAACTTCTGTCCACTCTAGAACAACGAATTCGTCAGTCTGGAGCGAAGTGGGGTCCCCCGAAATGAGACCAAATCAATCAATCAAGTTTATTTTCCAAATAGCTTAAGGCTAGAAGAGGAATACAATATTTACGAAATACACAGACACGAAACAAATTAACTAATACACTTACAAGATATGACCAGAAATAAATGATGGGACGAAAGTGATGAAACTACGTAAAAATTGCGCAGAAGAATTAGCAGGATATGGAGAAAACTGATTGCCAGTGTTCCTCTCGGACCAACGCACGGAAGACGGAAGGGGAGGAGGGAATAGATGGTTCATCTGGGGACAACACATTATCTTTTCTCCAAATTTTTTAGTATTTCTGCGGTCAGTTCCACAGTCCACAGTTCAATTCGTCTTTCTTCACAGCTAATCATTTAGAGCGTGTTCCATCCTACTTACCGTAGTTACCACGCATGACGTCACAAATTCTGCCTTTTTGTCGTCAAGGCTGGAACGATTTTTCTATTTTCCAGCGGAATATCATGCCACGGGTGAATCCGACCAATCACGTGACAGAGATTCGTGGTTACTACGCTTACCACGCTCCCGAGCGTGGTAAGCAAATAGTTACTATTAGTTACTATTTCGAGAAGGCCGGAACGGTCAGCGTAGTAACTTTTCGTGAGGTTGGAACGGATTTAGTAACTAATAGTTACTATTGGTACGAGGGTGGAACACGCTCTTAATGTTCTATTTCAAGTGTAAAACTTGATTCCTCACCTCAACAACCGGGTGATGGTAGCCATCTCTTCTCCTCTTCGAGTACTTCCATAGCAATGCCACCAGCAACGAGACAAAAAGAAGCGCACCACATCCGATACCACCAAGCAAGATCGTCGACACTGGGGTTAACGGCATCACTTCAGTGGTAGTTATCGGTATGGCGTCAGCTAGAAATAATTAAGTCAAAGTCAGCGCTAATCCCGAAACATGACGAGAAGATTCTCGTATTCTTAAGGCATTTATGTTATATTTTTGGTACACCTTCTGCCCTTTGCTGTACTGGTCTGACAGTGCCTGCCTGATGCGTACTGTTTGTTGCAGGACGACTCAGGTTTCTAATACTCCTGATGACTGACTCTCCTTGCCGATGCAAAATCGCTGGGTACCTAGCGGAAGAGCCAGAAGCGGTATCACCTCGGGTATCACAGCTGCTCCCGAAGATCGCCATGTTTGTTTGGCACAGGATCTGAGTTGTTGAGTTTGAGTCGTTACGGAGACGTTTACTCCTTCTTCCTGAGGAGCACTGGCGTGTTTTATGCTTAGTCATACAGAGTATTTTTGCTGAGACTGATTCAGAAACTAAATGACACAAGTTCCCATTTTAACCGAAGTACAACTTACTGAAAATAGTTATGACGCCGTTTTTTCCCTCAATATTACTCCAAAACTCTAGCACATCGTTCTTCCACCGCCCATTGTGGTTCCCCCGATACAGTAAACCACTACCGGGAAGCAGTTCTCTTATGGCGGAAACTGTTATCGTTCTGTTGACTTACTAATCTGTTGATCTCTTTTTTTTTGTTTTTAAACTCCACAAGACAGTGTTTGGTCATACAAACTGGTAACAAATTTGTCATCAAACTTTTTTTTGTTGGGCTTGGGCACGGAGCAAGCGCTTGGGTATGGAAGTGGCGGTTCAAGAAAACGCTCAGTTACTGTCGCAAAAAAAATCCTTCACTGGCTACCAACGAAGCGGAAAAACACAATCAATCGCGAGATTAAGTCAAGAATCACTAAAATAAATAATTTTTAAGCTAAAATTGACGGTTGCCAAACTGAACAAAATATACGAAGGTGTAGATCGTAACTAGACGTTGCAGAAAGTGCCTGAATTCTCCTTAGCGACATAGGCCTGGAAGGGTTCCGACTCAGTAGTTGAAGCCAGGCTTCATATCCCCGACTTATAGGTATCTAGGGCTTCCCCAGTCAAGCCGACCCTTCCAGATTTTCATTATAATGATGATATCCAATTTTGCTACTCTTCAACATTTCCCGGATGTCCTCTTCAAATATCTTTCTTCTCCCACTCAGAATTGTCAAACATTCTTCCTTTTTCTCCTACCCGATTCATTTGCATATTTATTGAGTCTCTCAAATGCGTTGCCTATTTGACACCCTTCCAGATTCCTATACATTCGTGTGTTCGGCGTCCAAATGTCATTTCGTTCACTGAAGAAAACGTCAGCGTCACTACTATGTACATCTCGTCATCCTGGTTATCGTGTACATGATGTTTTTCATGAAATTTTCAGGCCCAGCTAGAAATTATGTCTAAATTTTGTGTGTTTGTAGTGTTATTTTTCGTTGTTCTCTTTACTCCGCTACCACCTTGTGTATTTGGCGGGTTAAAAATAAAAAATAAAAAAATATATATATATGGAGAAATAGTTCCAAACAGAGGAAGGTACCACAGAAAAGCCCTTGGTAACTTAAGTCCGGTCTTCACCTCCCGGAACTTCCGGAATCTGGGCTTCCAGATTATTCTTTGACGTCTTCTGTAAATTGCATCTGGAATATGACCGGGTCCAAAAGTATATCAAAATAATCCGGAAAAAGGGGCTTTTGAGCTTCCAGATTTCCGGATTTTTTAAGTCTCGCAGAAGAAATTAAAAAAAAATCTCGGAAAATCTGGGAACCCAGATTCCGGAAGCTGAAGACTCACCTTTATACAATAGCTTTTGTTCTCCCTCTCTTTACAACCTTTCCGGAATTTTTAGCATTCTGAGACGAAAAGATTTAAAACGTATCAGGACTTTTCATTTCGATATTTTAAATTTGTACCTTCCTCGACGTTATAAGAATTCCCGCATAACTGCGAATTTTTGTCCTCTGACCCTTTGGCAAAGTTATCTTCCATTGCCCAGGACCTACAGGTTTCTGCCATTGACTATTTTTCCGCATTCAATCTAGGAAGAATTTTTTTTAGACACGATTAGTCCCTTTTTTATGTTTCTTGTGCATTTACTCCGTTACTGAATACTCAGAGTAATTTTTTCCTTTTCTTTCTCTGTACTGCACTGTAAAAAGTTTCTCAGAGTAAGGATTAAAGTTAACTGCAGTATTTGCTACTGGGATTAATCGTATCTCTTCTGGGGTAAGATTAATCCATTAGATATAATCTTATTTCATTAGAGACACGATTAATCCCAGTAGCAAATACTGCAAGATTTTTTTCTACAGAGTGCGCTATTTCCCTTTTCTTGCGTAGTGCGTAAATGAAATGTCATCATCATCATCATCATACCCCGGTCTTCCAGGCGTTTTAGGTCTGACTTCCCCTCACAAATCCATCTCAACGAAAATGGATGTCTGGAATCCGAAAGAAAAATTTGGAAGGTAAAGCCTGGCTTTTATACAACGCAGGGACTGTGAAGGCACGTTTACTCCGAATTAAAAAGACACCTTTACTCTTTTGCCCATTTTATCCTGAATATTTCCCCCGCTTCCCCTTTTGAGTGAACTTCAACAGAAGCACACACGGCTTAAATTGGCTGCCAGGAAAGTTTCAAAGAAAAAACAGACAAAAGAACGGAAACGGGACGAAAGTCGAGTCAGCCACAAAAGCAGAGACAAAAAGTACAGAGGGCTTCAACAGTTATCATGGTGTCGAATGGAAAGTGTTCCACGAAAACAATCGACCAAGTGGAGTATCCGCGTTCGACGAGGGAGGAGACTTCCCGCAAGTCACTTAACTTGCTACGTAAAGGGAGGAAATAAGGGATTTGATTAAGGGGGCAGGCCAAGGGTCGGTCTGGTCCTTCCCCATGTCCAATGTGTGGCAGTAGAGTATGGATGAGAACTTAAAATATTCGTTGTGTGAATTTGAACGTTTGAATGAATTTAGGTCAGATTCTGGAAGGCGAGAGAATGGAGTGTAGCGTCTTTGGGAATAGTTCTCTGGATATATACAGAACAGCTGGGGAGGTTCCTCAGGGTCGCCTTAGCCCGTAGGGTGCTTATGGGGGTATTTTTGTTTGTTTGTGTTTATGTTTCATGTATCTGCCATGGCCATTGACTTTGAGCGTAAATAAAATCTGATCTTATCTTATGGGCTACAATACAATATTATTTTGCCGGTTGGCCTGTGGTCTGATGGTTTGACTAGGGATACCTGCTTTCTGACCGGAATATTTACAGACCGCGAGTGCAGCCACGATGAGGGTTGAGTAGAGGAGGGTCGATGTGAGCTGAATAGCAAATCACTTTTCGCTCGTTTTCGCACTGCTACGCAAAGTCACCGAGGTTTCCGCACTGGCTTTCACGCTCTGGAAAACGTTGCAGCTTTCAATGAAGTTTGAAGACTGCTCCACGGACGAATAACAAACTAAGGCAGTAGGCTGATCTTAATAAGGGCACCTTCGTTGGGACAGAATGATCGTCAAAGTTTTAAAAACCTGCTGGTTTAATCCCTTGAGCAGAAACGGTTTGTTTCTAGAATCTTCCTTTCCATAACTTTCACGGGAGATGACGATCGATAACTATAAGTAATTCCCCGAATAGTTTTTTTGCGTGTCGCAATATGCTTTGATCGCACGTAACACATCTCTGTAGTCTGGGTCACCTATCCAAAGTTGCCAACAGCGGTACAACTATCCCACATTTTCGTACATTTCATCTCTGCTGGCACAATTTGGCACAATCACATATTTTTTTTAACCTTTTAAAAGTATGGTGCAATGTGGTTCATTAGATTTTTGTGTACCTGTGTTAAAGCACAACTCTTACTAGATATGATCTTTTCAAGATGAAATGGCTCAGTAGTACTGGGACCGACTAACAAGAGCTGTAAGCTCATATGGCACTTGCATGTGTCAAGATGATTTGATTGATCAAAAGTAAGTTTCGACTTTGCGGTTGAGATGCGCGCTATAAGGGAGCTGGAACTTCATTTGTAAGCAAAACCCTTGAGGCAAAACTGCTAATGGGCTGATGGGCATCACGAAAATGCATATATTGCTTAAAAGTATTTTTTTTACTTTGCGGTCAAGATTGGTACTTTAAGGAATAATCGGATTTGAGAAGTAGCAATTTCTAAGCAAATGTTGTTGAGTCTCCAATATTCCAGCGAAGTTTCATCGTCCTAGCACATCTGGAAGTACCTTAACGCGCGATCACCGGAATCCCAGACCCCCCTCCCCCTCCTCCAACTCCACCCACAATAACCGGAGCCAATCCTGTTCTGTAAATGATTAATCCAGAGCATCTGTTTGTCATTCCCACGAAGTTCGATCCAGATCACACCAGTCTAAGCGGGTCAAGTATTTTCCGCCCTCCCCCCGATAATTGCCGGATTCGGTCCGGAAATGAAAAAAGGTCACAAGAGAAAATTGTCCTCTGTTTAATTATTAAATTTCACTCGAATCCGATCACCCGTTCCAAAGTTACGCATGACTCAATATTCCGGATTCCCCTCCCTCAACTCCCCCCCCCCAAGATTATCATATCGAGGATTTTTTTTTTATTCCAAGTCCGTTTGACCGGGTCCCTGATATGCCTTCCAAGTTTCGTCGTGAAAATCCCCCAAAAAACGGAATTCCGGGATACCCCTCCTCCCCCCCCCTCAAGTGTCCGGATCCAGTCAAATAATGTAAAAGATTTAAATGGACCAGATGTTTGTTCTTCCCAGCAAGTTTCACTCCGATACCATCATTCTAACCGTTTCTCGAGATTTCCGGTCCACCCCCCCCCCCACCCAGCTCCCCCGCGGTGCACGTAGCCAATCCGATTCAGCAAATGACTTACCTAGAGCATCTGTTTGTTCTTCCCACAAAGTTCCATCCCGATCCCTCCATTCTAAACGGGGCACGTATTTCCCCCCCCCCCCCCAATAGTTGCCGGATCCGGTCCGGATATGAAAAAAATCATCGGAGAAATGTCCTCTGTTGAATTCTTAAATTTCACTCGAATCCGATCACCCATTCCAAAATTACACATGACTGAAAATTTCGGATTCCCCTCCCTCCACTCCCCCCACCATTATCTGATCGACAGAATTTTTATTTTGAAGTCAGTTTGATTGGGTCCCTGATATGCCTGCCAAGTTTCATCGTGAAAATCCCCAAAACCACCATCACCGGAATTCCGGGACCCCCCCCCCCCCCATAAGTGTCCGGATCAAGTACAATGGTCTAAAGGACTTATCTAGAGCAGATGCTTGTTCTTCCCAGCAAGTTTCACTCCGATCCCTCCATTCTAACCGTTTCTTGAAATTTCCGGTCTCCCCCCCCCCAACTCCCCCCTGGCTACCGAATCCGGTCAAGACTTTAAACAGGACATTACAGATATATATTCAGTTCAGTTATGAAGTTTCATTACAATCCGATCATCCGTTCGAAAGTTACACACTTCTCAATTTCCCGGATTCCCCTGCGGATTCCCCTCCCTCCACTCCCCCACCATTATCTGATCGACAATATTTTTATTTTGAAGTCAGTTTGATTGGGTCCCTGATATGCCTGCCAAGTTTCATCGTGAAAATCCAAAAAACCACCATCACCGGAATTCCGGGACCCCCCCCCCCCCATAAGTGTCCGGATCCAGTACAATGGTCTAAAGGACTTATCTAGAGCAGATGCTTGTTCTTCCCAGCAAGTTTCACTCCGATCCCTCCATTCTAACCGTTTCTTGAAATTTCCGGTTCCCCCCCCCCCCCAACTCCCCCCTGGCTACCGAATCCGGTCAAGACTTTAAACGGGACATTACAGATATATATTCTCTTCAGTTATGAAGTTTCATTACAATCCGATCATCCGTTCGAAAGTTACACACTTCTCAGTTTCCCGGATTCCCCTGCCCTCCACCCCCCCCCCCCAAAATGGTCGGATCAGAAAACTGATTATTCCTAATTTTGTTTGGTCGGGTCTCTGATATGCCTGCCAAGTTTCATGGTCCTAGCACAACTGGAAGTACCCTAACTCGAAAAAGTGTGACAAAATGCCCTAAATTTTCAAGTTTCCAGCGCCCCGCACTCCCCCCGAAATGGTCGGATCGGGAAACTGATTATTTCCAGGTTAGTTTGGTCGGGTCCGTGATATTCCTGCCAAGTTTCATTGTCCTAGCTCATCTGGAAGTACCCTCACTCGAAAAAGTGTGACAAAATGCCCTAAATTTTCAAGTTTCCAGCGCCCCAACTCCCCCGCATATGGTCGGATCGGGAAACTTATTATTTCCAGGTTACTTTGGTCAGGTCCCTGATATTCCTGCCAAGCTTCATTGTCCTAGCTCATCTGGAAGTACCCTAACTCGAAAAAGTGTGACAAAATGCCCTAAATTTTCAAGTTTCGAGCGCCCCCACTCCCCCGCATATGGTCGGATCGGGAAACTGATTATTTCCAGGTTCGTTTGGTCGGGTCCCTGATATTCCTGCCAAGTTTCATTGTCCTAGCTCATCTAGAAGTACCCTAACTCAGAAAAAAGTGACAAAATGCCCTAAATTTTCAAGTTTCCAGCGCCCCGCACTCCCCCCCATATGGTCGGATCGGGAAACTGATTATTTCCAGGTTAGTTTGGTCGGGTCCCTGATATGCCTGCCAAGTTTCATTGTCCTAGCACATCTGGAAGTACCCTAACTCGGATATGTGGGACAAAAAACTCGGACCGACCGACAGACCGACAGACGGAATTGTGATCGGTATATGGCACTTGAGCCAGAGGCTGCAAGTGCCATAAAAATTCATAATTACGAAACGAAACAATGGAGAAAGGTGGGGATTTTAGAAGCTTGTAATTCCATATGGGAGCTAAGTATATTATAAAAGGCAGAATAAGCAAGAGGGGTCCTTTAATGGAATAAAATTTAAGCTTTCTGTCCCTTATTAATAGCAAAACCGAAGTTGAGTATATGGGGAAATTTTATTCATTAAGAACTTTAGTGTGGAACCTTTCAAATACATTCCTTTTCTTTGTCCTCCTCTTCGCTATTTTCGAGACCTGTCTGACACGTGGGGGGGGGGGACTTCTTATTTAGGCCTTTTTGGCAAAACCAAAGGGGTGCACAAGGTCGTTGAGCCTATAAGGGGGTAAAACTGTGTCGTCCGTTCTTCCTTGCCTAGCCTAGCCTAGCTAGTCTCGTTTTTCCTGGCCTAAAGCTTATTAGCCTTCCATGATTCACCCAATCTCTCTAGTCGACCCTGTTCTAGAAGCTATTCTGGTTCCTTGAGCTGATAAAATCTTGTATGAAGCGATAAACATTTTAGGTTTTGGTAGTTTACCCTCCCCCAAATCGGATTATATTCCAGGACCTATTCTGGCTTCTTGAACTGATAAAATCTTTTTTCTTCCCCATTCAAAATTTACGGTTAATTTTGCTTAATAGCATTCCCGTGCTCAAGTACCCCAGGGGAGAGATGCCTAATTGAAGTGAAGAAAAAAATCCTTCATCAGAAAATTAATCGAAATAAGCTGAGCTGGCTAAGGCAGAATTAGGAGATTTTTTTGTGTTACGTTCGTACGGTGTCTGCGACGTCCGTGACCAAAAGAAATTCAGAATTATTAAGTATAAAGACAAAACTTCTTGATATATGATTGTTGAGTTGGTTTTGTTTTTTCGTTGCTATCTGTGTTGCCACGGCCCTCGGGCTTTTTGCAATAAATATAGTATCCAGATAGTATCATATCATATCAATATCATATGTACCTGCAGGGGCTGAAAATCAGTCGATTTTTCGTCAAAACAGTCGTTTTTTTCTACGGAACAGTAGATTTTTCTGCAGAAACAGTCGGTAAAATTGACCAGCAAGTCGGTAGATACCTTGCCCCCCCCCCCCAAGCCTTTTGCCTAGTAACGCTTCTGTGTATCTGTGCCTCGTTATCGTGTTTGCCGTATTATTACGCCACAAGGCAAATCGGTTATCCCCAGGTATGGTTTACCTGTTGAAGTTCTGGCTAATAACGGACCGCGGTTTACTAGCGCAGAAATGTCGGATATCCTGCGCCAGAATTGCATACACACTGTAAAAAAAAAAATCTTGCAGTATTTGCTACTGGGGATATTATCTCTGCTGAGATAAGATTATTTCCAATTCGGATTAACCTTATCCCAGTAGAGATAAGGTTTATCCCACTAGTAAATACTGCAGTTAACTTTAATCTTTTCTCGGAGAGACTTTTTACAGTGCAGCTGACCCATCTTGCCCCTTACCATAAATTCGAACTGGCAGGCAGAAAAATTTGTAGACATTTTAAAGAAGGAAGTTGAAGGCCAAACATGCGGAAGGGATACTGATCGGTAAGGTATTAGCAGAAGTCCTTACATCGTGCCGTATTACACGTTCACCGACGGGCCTCCCCACGTAGAGTAGAGGTATGCTTATGTGAACGTTTGTTGACAGTGGACTCCGCCATTTTCATGCACTTGCTGTGTCTAAAGCTAACTACCAGTTAGCCAAAGTAGGTAATTAAGGGCATCTGAAAACACCTGTCTAGGTATTTTGGATCTTCATTCTACCATTTAGCCCAACACTGGACTGGTTCACATTAAAGTAACTGTTCACATAAGCATGCCTCTACTGTAGCAGGCTTCCATTCACTTCAGTGACGTACAAGTTACTGCACATCAAAGGCGGAGAACAAATTAGTCCTAGCAAGAACAAATAAGCCAATAGAACCTCCGTCTTTGGTCCCCATCCACCGACTATGGATACCCCGAGCAAACTGAGCAGAGCTAGAGCTACTTGCTGAGCTTTGAGTTGACGCCCGTTTACTTCCATATTCACCGCTCGGCATACCAAATGAAAAGACGGTAGCAGGCGTGCATGCCGCCTCTGCAGCTCGTCACATATGGCGTCACAATGGTAGACAACTAATAGTCTCTTACTCTCGACAATTTCTTCTCCGGAGCTCTACTGCCATGTAGCTGTTTTTAGAGGTAGCGAACTGTGATGTTCTGCGTGGTTCTTATCCTCCGCTCGCTTGCATCGGGCAGGGCATCGGGAATCTATTCGACACATGGTCGTATTACGGAGGTCGGGAGACGAGGTTTTTGTGCTTATTTGTTCCTAGTCCTAGTGAACAGAAGTATCACTTCTTACGGCAATAGGGTATATCACAATGCTGCCATCTGACCCCCGGGTTGACAGTGTAGCACCAAGGTTTCGGCTCCTCTCCGCCAGGGTTCCGGCAGTAATTTTCAGCATTTTCCATCTCTTCGAAAACTGGTGGAGGTCGGTTGTGTTCGTGCGGTCCCTGGGAGTCCCATCGCTGGCACGGTATTCCCTTCTTGGTCGAGTTGACGGAGCCAAGGTAGAACCGGCCTCTCCCTCTGATGCAAGTTGCTGAAAATTTTCACAGATTAAAATTTAACTGAATAGGGCTGAGATACTTCAGTCTAGTAACCCATCACTTACTCACTTACATAGGCTTGAAGATCCGGTGAAAATCCGTTACTTCGTTGCTCCACTATTCATGTAATCGTTTTTCATCAAATAAACTTGTCCCTCTATATGCTTGAACCTATATGCTTGAAATGATTAGCATTTTGAGATGACATACAATAGTGGACTTTCTCCAGAAGTGACCACATTTTGGAACTGAACATTTCCTGAGCTTTGCTTTATTTGCCACTGAAATGCACGCTTTTGTTGTAATTCTGTGTAACACTGTGGGGGAGTTTGAGGGGGCGAAGGGGGCATTCCGGTGATTGCGAGTTAAGGTACTTTCAGGTGTACTAGGACGGTGAAACTTGGCTGGAACATAAGAGAATCGACAAGGTTTGCTTAGAAATTGTCACTTCCCAGATCCGACCGTTCCTTAAAGTACTCACTCATCTTAACCGCAAAATACAAACAATATTTTAAAGCAAAATATGCATTTTCATGATCCCCATGAGCCCACGATAATTTTTGTCTCAAGGGTTTGTTTAAAAATGAATTCCAGGCTCCCTTAAAGTGAGCATATTAACCGCAAAGTGAAAAAAAAACTTCTGACCAAACGATACATTTCATGCCCAAAGGGCCCACGATCGTTTGTGCAACAAAGGTTATGCTTAAAAATTAATTTATAGCACCCTTAAAGTGCGCATCTTAACCGAAAAGTGAAAAAAAATCCCCAAGGGCCCATGATCATTTTTGCCTCAAGGGTTTTTCTCACAAAATTCCTACAAAAAGTACAAAAAATAATATTGCATGATTCCCATGAGCCCATCATCCTTTTTGCCTCAAGGATTTTGCTTACAGGTGAATTTCTAGCGCCTTTAAAGTGCGCATCATCGCATCCAAGTGCAAAAATGAAATCGATTTTACCAAACGACATATTCTCGTGAATTCAAGGGGCCCATGATCATTCTTATTTCAAGGGTATTGCTTACAAATCATCACAATAAACACACGAGGTAGCAAATTCCTATTTTGTTATAAGGTTAGGCAGAAGTTCAATCGCAATAACAGGAATACTCTATATGACTGACGTAACACTAACGACTCAAACTCAACAACTCAATCCTGTGTTAACCAATCACGGCGATGTTTGGGAGCAGCTGTGATACCGCTTCCGGCTCTTCCGCTAGGTTACAGGGTGATTTTGCATCGGCAAGAAGAGTTAGTCATCAAGAGTATTCCAGCATGTCCCTCATTTCAGCTAGGTTATGTTCGCTATACCCAAGACAAAATTAAACTGGTCACCGCCGGCGAAATTTTAATTTTTAATTTTTTTTCTAGTGCCCACGTAGCTTTTCTTTCTTTCCATTCGTTCTTGCTTCAGACCGAACGAAAACAAGTGACTACGTCTCCACCTCCACTCAGTGATGCTAATACAAAATTTACCAAACAGTTTACTGTACTTTAAAGCACAACTCCTACTAGAAATAATCTTTTCACTATGAAATGGATCAGATAAAAACTTTATCGAAAATACCATTACATTCCATCTGAATTTAGCGATTTTCTTGTTAGCACTTGACGACTCTGCACAGCCTTCCTGCTCTCCGACGAGGCGGCTGGGCGCAAAACATTTGAAAACTGAACGTGTCGTGGATAAAAAGTACGAAAACTAAGCAAATAAAATTAGACAAAAACGAAAGATTCACACATCCTTGTGTGTGAAAGAGTTGCCCGCGGACGTTGAAGATTCTGGCAAACTTTGCGTTGTGTAACGGGCAAAACTCGGCACGGCCGAAAAGGCACTAAAAATTCGTAGGCACAAAACAAAAATGGAGAAAGACGGGGATTTCAAAAGCCTATATTTCCATAAGGGAGCTAGGTATATTATAAAAGGAAGAATCAGCAAGAGTGACGTCCTTTAACGTCACTTACACTTTCGTCTTTGACCTACTTTCTTTTTAGACTTTCTAACTCTAAAAATAACTTCTATTTTCAAACTTTTCATTTTTCTACTGAACATTCACACAAATATTCTCTCCCTGTTTCGGGAAGCCCTTCCTCCACAGAGCCTCTATCTGCTATGGAGATCTACCTTTTTTTTTTACTATTTTTCTAATAATATCAACTTCTACCTACCGTATTTTACAACCATTAAATATCTTTTCTTCGTTACAGTTAGCCTACTCATATTTTTAAAACCCGGTAAAAACCCAAAAATGTATTGCTTTTCTTCACTTTCAAACCAAGCAGTCAAATTTTACAGTTTCAAATCCGTCTTTTCTCTGGCAAAATCCCACTACTTTCCATACAAATTTTAGCTTTTAATGTGGCTCAAACCCCATAATCCAAAGCCAAAGACCCACCTAAATGACGCGCTCTTCCACTAAGTAGAGAATAGGCTACTACGAAAGAGCCGCAGGCGAAAGTTTTGAAAACATTTTCAGAGCGTCTTTTTTGGATTGATTCTAAATGAAAGTTAGGGCTACCTACACTGTCAGAAGTTTCATAACAGATTGCGCATAACACTTTCAAGAATAACACTTTTTCACTTAGAAATAAAGTGTCACGACCAATTAAGTTTACACTAATTCGTGCCTAGATCTTCAACAACACCTTCAATTGGTAAAAATACTAACGGGAACGAAAGAAACATAACATATAACATCCCAAAGTGTTATCTGTTGAAACCGCGCATCCTGCTGTTGTCGTTATGTAACTTCTGACAGTGTAGTATTTTTACCTATCGAAGGTGTTGTTGGAGATCTGGGCACGAAATAGTATACACTTAATTGGTCATAACACTTTTTTTCTAAGTGAAAAGCTGTTATTCTTGAAAGTGTTATGCGCAATCTGTTATGAAACTTCTGACAGTGTAGCAATCAGAGACCTGTCCGTCTGTCTGTGACTACGATAACTCTCGAAGAGGAGTAAAATATTTTGCGCAAGTTTGTACATAGCAGTGCTTCCACTGCACCGTTTCCCCCCAAAAAGTAGTGGCCATCCAGGATGAAGTGAATACACAGTAGCCTAGATTTGTTCTGAATTTACAGTAGGAAAAAAGTAATGCATTCTTCTGGCCCGCCATTTTACCTTCTCTCAGTGCATACAAAGCCGATCTTTGATCAAACCTTACTCTGCAAGTTTTTGCACAAACAAATCCGAAAATCAGCCTATTTTTTGCTAAAAAAAAATACATGGATTTGGGTACACAAACCATTCGTGTTCAAACTGTGAGCCACAGAAATTCACGATCTGGTGACAGCCTTTATGTCATTCTGGCAATGTCACTGTCCATCTAATGAGCTAAAAACCATATTTGATAGTGCAAAACGGATAAGTCAACTGAACTTTATTAGAGCTATATTTCGGGCTCAGGCTCAAAGCGCTCAAGTTGGAAATACGAACTTGTGGGAAAACAGTACAGCTGTAATAAAATTCAGCTGACGTATCCGTTTTGCACTATCAAATATGATTCGCAGTAAGGAATATTTATCTAAAAACCTACGATCGTCTCGTAGCCTACGACTAGAAATAGGTTATTGGCGGGCGAAATTCACGATTACAAGAAATCGACATTACAAGCTGACATCAAAGCGGACGTTGACGAGTTCGCGTTTATCACCGCTTGAAGAAGGGGCCAGCCATAAGGCTTCGGAACTACCGTGGGAAACCCTGCAGCTGCCAAAACTTCTATTCCAAATAAATCGACCTTTGTAAGCATTAGTTCAGTTCAGTGTTAGAAAGGACATGTACATGTTTTCCAATGTAGTAGCATTCCCATCCGCTGAGTTGCTTGTCGGAATACCGCTTAAAGTCCGTATTAAAACTTGACAAAAAATAATCAAATATTCGGGTTGGTTCCCAAAGTCACCACGATCTTTTTGCCCACTCTCACAATGCCCACAACACAGAATACTCACGATTAAAATGCCCACGACTGAAAATGTCTACAAGTGAGGTCGAATTGAAATTAAAATCGTACAAAAGGCCTACGGCTTAAAATGCCCACAGGGGAGGCTAAAATCGTCCTGGTTCAAAATGCCAACGGCTCAGACTGTCAACATGGGAGGCGAAAATGATCCAGAGACCCGGAAAACGATTACCACTGAAATGGTATTGAAAATAACTATTTTATTGTTTGCTAATGAGTTCACAATCTCATACAAAACTGCTCGACGCGGAAAGCGAAACTAGGCGATCCAAATCCTCCAATCAACTTGCACCAAGAATAAAACTGTTTCGGAAGTACAAACAACAGCTTTAAGATCGCTGTTTCGGATTCAGTTTGTCTTTTCAGAATTCGGCAGTATTATAGTAATATGTTATAACTGAGATTATACCAGTTTAACATACTTCTGATTCCCTGTTTACTTCTTCCTTTGCTCACTCACCCCTAATGTTATAACTGAGATTATACCAGTTCAACATACGATTTGCCGTTCTGATTCTCTGTTTACTCCTTCCTTTGCTCACTCACCCCTAATTCTAGTTAACTACGGACTGAACACCCCAAAAGCATTCGATCGTGGGCATTCTGAACTGTGGGCATTTTGAGTCGTGGGCATTTTGAGTCGTGGGCATTTTGAGCCGTGGGCATTATGAGTCATGGGCATCTCCTGCTTGACACAAAACTACCCTCCCTTTTTGGTCATACATAGCTAATCATTCAGTGATGATTCATTATGGCCATGAATAGAAATTAAGAATCCCGGCATCAGCGAACCACACTCAGCTGGTGAGAAAACGGGGCTAGCAACTGCTAGTAGCGAGGTGAATATATATGTTATTTATATATATATATATGTTATATAGGTGCGAATATACATGTTATTTTCAGTGTCTATCGCACTTTGGTGGAGGGAAAAGGTTGCTGGTATCACGATTTATAGCGGGGAGCTGGTTTTAAGCAGAAACAATGTATTTTGAGGCGCTCTTTAATGTTTAACCGAAAAGGGCTGGGATACCACAATCTAGTTACCCATCACCTATTCACTAAAACTGGCTTGAAGACCCGCTGAAAATGTGTTACTTCATTGTTCCGCTATTCACAATCGATTTTCAAATAGTGGAACTCCCGTACGATTTGTGGTACCTCTATGCGCTTGTATTTTTGGTGTATGCCTTACGAGAAAGATTTTATGATTTTTTTTTTGTTCAGGCACTAAGCAATCTTCACCAGTCTCACCACTGCCCACTGAAAAGCCGCGTTTGTGTTCAGATTAAAATATCCGCGGTCATAGTAGAATTTTCGTTGTGGGGACGGCCGCAGATATTCTGAATCCTGAATGTCATAACTAGAGTAGATAGTGGAAAATAAAAACATCCCTATGCAGAATCCAAATAATTCAGTGTATCCAGTTAAATGATACAAAAATAAGTTGGCTTTTCAGTTAAACTTTAAGAAGTTTCAGCTGACATATGTCAGTAGAACAGCAGCAGCTACAGACTGAATCAACCCGAAAACGGAGTGACCATAATAAGGGTTGGAGACAGCTGACTTTTAGCTCTGTTTCTACACACAATTCAGCCAAATATGCCTCACCAGCCTGGCTTCGAACGATTGCCTTGTTGAGATTCATAAATCTGTGTAGTCGTCTGATTACGGGACAAAAGCTTCCAATCAGGATGAGTCCATCAAGAATATGAAACGTGTCCCCTCAAGAATGGAAAATAGCCCCCCCCCCCCCCCACTATAGGTAGTATTCTTGGTGAGAAATCTCTCCGGTGTTTGAAAGCTAACTTGAGGAACAGCAATTTTCCATCATTTTAATAGTCCGTCTACCCCCAAAATCTTCTCCCTTAGTCCCCGTAACTCTCTACATTCACACAAAAGGTGGCATAGGCTACATCCTCATTCATTTCTCCACACCTGTTACAGTATTAAAAATAGTTAAATAATCGAAAACTAGGCTCTGCTTTCAAAAAATTACAAACGGCTCGGTTATTTTAAGACTTTCCACCGGGCCGTTGAATTCTAACATCCGTTTTTTTTTTCGATGAATAAACCTAGGAATAAACTTTTCTCAAAAAACCGTATCACGCTACGCATCGAAGGTGGCGAAACCCGACAAGTGATGAAATCAGTGAGGGATCTTTTGGGGGTTAGATTCAGGTTCAGGTTCATTTACTGAAATAGTTACTTATACAAAATAAATTTAAACAAATTCGGCAGAGCGCAGAGAAGGTGCGCTCTCGGCAGAGCACGAGAAGGCCGGACCTTAGAAGTCAACTAAGATCAGAATGTACAGTATGAAATCAGGGTCTCTGGGTTTAAGAAACTGGAGCAATTATAGAAGTAGGCTGCATAAGTATTATAGGTAAGACAGGTCCTGAAAAATTTAGGTTAAATACAGTCTCAGGCAGTCTCCATACTCTATCCAAAATCCAGTCTGCGTACTATGCTCAACATCTTCCCTTTCTTTTATAAGTTAAATCAAGTTCATGCGAGCACGTCCGCCCGCCAATCTGAATGAAAATGGGCTTGACTTCCATTTCATTCAAACGTGTCGACATGGATTATGAATACAAATTTAAAAGCGATTTACTACTTTAACTTTTAAACGGTCTCCCAGGAAGAGAGCAGGAAAATAACATTCACAGAGCATTCCCAAAGGAAACTACCACCTCTGATTGGACATCAATTTGTTCCAATATCACCTAAAAAGCGGGTCATGCACCATGCAAAAACTGTGTCAAGTAATATTCCGTTTTACAGCACGTTATAAGTGATTAAGTCAGTCCTTTATTTCTAACTCGCCATTTTGGAAAGCAGGAATAGCAAATGAAAAAAAAGTCATGAGTGAGGGAACAGTGGAACACATTGTGAGCTCTGTGAGCCCAGTTGTGCATGATTTTTTGGAAGGGAAATTAAACTCTCAAAGGGTAGAGCTTGCGTCTTAAACGTGGAACATTGCCGCAAGTGATTACTGCATAATCTTAGCAGGTGTAGCAGGTACCTTCCATATTTACCATAACGAGATCTCACCTTACGTTTAGCAAGCGTATTCTTAAAGGACCCCTCGCACTATTTACTTTTCAACTTTCAGTATTTTGAAATATTTGAATACTTTAAAACTAGGCTGTGCTTTCAACAAATAACCCACGGATTTGGCTGTTTTAAGCCTTTTCCGATATCCGTTGACTTATAGCGAAAACAGTGAAACAATTTACATAACCGGTTTTTCTATTGGAAAAACTTCTTGCAGACAACCGTCAACAGCGTGATACACATCGAAGGTAGCAAAACACGGCGAGTGAGAAAATCAGCGTGGTTTTGTTAGAGGGGTTAGAATGTACCGTGCGAAATTGAGGTTTCCGGGCTTAGAAATCTGTGGAGTGATTATGGAAATAGGTTTCGTTAGTATTATAGGTAAGACAGGTTTAATGTTTTGTAACACTTGTATGGTTTTGTAACGTTTTTTACGATACACTTACTATTCCCCTTCCTCCTTCGTCTTCCGGGCTTTATCCCCGAGTAAATTTCCCCGCACATCATTTTGCCCCATTACCTCCTCCCCTCAAGTTCTCACCAAGTAATCTTGTCTTTTTATCTGTTCTCTCGGACAAAAAACCAATCGTGGCTTCCAAGTCAGGAAATAATGGTGGGGATCTCGTTACTGACTAAATAGACTCTCAGGGCGAAAATCAGGGCAGATTGGAGGGAAATGGACTTGGGATCTGGTTTGGAGAATCGCACGTACGGACATAAGAGAGCACGACCGGATAAAAGCGTAAACACGGTCCTTAGGACCAGTTCAATGAAGAGAAAAAACACAGTGCGCCCTTCGGAACCTGACTTACGAAAACAATTCTTAAGGGACCCCTCGCACTATTTACTCTCCAACTTACAGTATTTTAAAATATTTGAATAACTTAAAGCGGGCCACAAAAAATGGTCTTTCTACCACACACACAATGCTAACCATCCCTACTGTCACTATGGATGTTCAAAACCACTAAAAACACCATAAAACAATGAGCAAATTAAAAAAAACCCACCAAATTTCCTAGGTTTGAAATAACTCTGTCTGGACTAAATCTCAGCCGATTATCCCGGACAGCTGTTATGGCACGTAGGGAGCCAAGGGTCAAAATAATAATTTCCATTTAATACTACAACTGTTTATTACAAATACAAATAAATTATAAAACCAAGACCAGTGTGGTACCTCTGAAGACATACGAAAATTATCAGTTAGGTCTTATAATTCTTTGCTAATCAATCCTGGAAAATTCCGCCATCTAGAAAAGAAGACGCTGTGCGTGGGTTTTTTCTCGAGCCAAAACAGCAACTCGGCAATCGAGTTCAAATCTAAACAAACCCGTGGCATGCGATCACTAAGAGAAGGTAAACCGAATGTTTGGATTAGGTCTTTAAATCTAGGCTATGCTTTCTACAAATAACCCACGGTTTAGGATGTTTTAAGCCTTTTCCGAGACCCGTTGACTTATAGCGGAAACAGGGAAACAATTTACATAACCGGTTTTTCTGTTGGAAAAAATTCTCGCAGGCAACCGTAGACAGCTCGGTCGACATCGTGATACACATCTAAGGTAGCAAAAAACGGCAAGTGAGAAAATCAGCGTGGTTTCGTTACAGGGGTTAGAATGCACCTTACAAAATTGGGGTCTCCGGATTTAGATGGAGTGATTATGGAAGTAGGTTGCGTTAGTATTATAGGTAAGACAGGTCCTTTAACCTTAGCCAGTTTTGTTTATAGATTTCTCCGAGGTGATCTAGTCGAAACTTTAAGATATGCAATAATTACTATGACAACATAAGACCTGGCGTCTAGCGATGTCCTCATCTTGGTCTCAGAGCTGGAAATTGCGTGGTGAGAAAGTTTGTTAAGACACTGGAAAGTCGACTTCCAAAAATGGACCAGGATAATGTTGTGAACGAAGACCCCATTAATCCATCAAGGCAGGCGTTGACCGTCATCTGACTGACGTTCAATTTAGAGTAAATAGTGTCCTGAGAAATCTGTCGAGGCGAAAGCCTTTTTGCTATTCATATATATATATATAGTTCTTTCAGAGCTAAATTCTATTTGGAAGGCTTCTCTCGCGTACATGGCCACACTGTCAAAAGTTTATAAGAGATAACACGAGGATCCGCGGTTTCAACGGATAATGCGTAACAGATAACACTTTGGGTATTATCTGTTGTGTTTGAAAACGTTATGCATGAAATGTTATTCATAACAAGCTTTGTAAGGAAGAGCCAAAAAAGCATCTACTGACTTTATTCCTAATCGTCATGATGTCTGAAAACTCAGCAGATACTTTTTGGCGTTTTTTTCGGTTCTTCCTGACGGTAACGCTTATTATGCATAACATGTTGAAACACAACAGATAACATCCAAAGTGTTATCTGTTACGCATTATATGTTGAAACAGCGCATCCTCGTGTTATCTGTTGTGAAACTTCTGATAGTGCAGACCCCTGATGAAACACACAAATCCGTATTTTTCGCATGGGAGTTACACTGCAGCTGGCAGTTATTTGTCTGTGATGGGCACTAAGACGGGTCTCCAGGATTAGCTCACATGACGCACCTCGAACATCTCGTCGGATTAAAAGCTTTTCTTGAAAGATCCACGTGGCTTAAGAAACTTTATATTTAAACTGATTTTAGTGAAAACCTGACAGAGTACCTTTACGCAGGGATTATTTGTAGTAAAAAAAGACGGGATGAACTGGGTATAAGGTGAGAAGTTACGAAAGGATCCATAATCTAAAGCACGCCTCTTACTAGAAGTGCTCATGTCACATGTTCAAGCAATGCATAAAATGGATACGTCAGCTACGATGCTATGGCAGCATCGTGATCATCACGATAAAATAGTTCAGAAAAACCGTTTTTCGAAAATGCAAATATTTGCCTGCGAAATTAGCAATTTTCTTGTTCGAGCTTGTCGCCTCTGTCCTGGCATCCTGCTCACCGAAGTGGATACTTGACGCAGATTATTGCGTCCCGCTCGCCAAAACATTAGACAAAGTCTTCAAAGTCTCCTACCAAGTCTTCCAAAATGAACAAGACCAAAGGTTTCGATGGGTTCCCAAAAATGTAATATTTATTGGACTTTTTAACTTTTGGAGATCTGGTATTCGTCAGATTCCTTGAACATTTTGATCAACAGTCAGCTGTTTGAAAATAAACACAAATGATACCGTAGTGGTTTTCTATTGAAAAATTACGGTCAAACGGCTCAAGTTCAGACACAACTCTTACTTTTAGGAAATTTTCTGGTTCTGGCCGGATTCCGGGCGAACTATTTTGTCTGACGAGAAAATAATTTCCATACACGGATTCAGGACGTCTTTTTACCCCTTCATCAAACCTCTAATCAACTTTAGATAAAACGTTTACTTTCAACAGATTTTCTGGTTTCAGCCGTATTCAGCGGATTCAACCGGATTGTTTTTTGAACGCTTTAAGCCGCTTTCACACTGACACGTTGAGGCTTTCACACAGAGCTACGCAACCTCTGCGTCGCACTTGCGGTGATGCAACGCAGAGCTTACGCAGACAAATAAAACGCAACGCATCAGATTTTTCAGTGAAAAATGAGGTTACTGAAGACAAACTGGAGAAAGATATTCCTTCAGCCCAATCTGACAGCGAATCATATTTGACGGTGCAAGACGGATAAGTCAGCTACATTTTATTAAAGCTATATTTCGAATATAGCTCTAATAAAATGTAGCTGACTTATCCGGTTTGCACTGTCAAATATTAAACTGGAGAAAACCTACTAACGATGAAGAAAAACTCAGTAATGATGAAAGAAACGAGAATTCAGCATAAGAAACCGAGAACGGAAAACGTAAATACACATCCAGCGTGAAAGCTTGTCACGCAGGTGTGAAAGATACTCTACGCAACCTGTACGCAGCGCAATATAAACGCATATGCAGTGCATGCAACGACATGTCAATGTGAAAGCGGCTTTAAAGTAATCGAAGACATGTGCAGGCCAAACGACGAACGTTACGTATCCGCATAATACTCAAAATTCAGAAAGGTAATTTTGTCTCCCATTTTTGCATTTTCCATGGACAGAAGACAAGCTATCTTGCTAATTCCCCACGGACTGTCAGAGACAACGTTAGGCAAATAATCGCTTAGAAGACACTTAGCTGCACTCCCCATTTTCCTTATCTGTTTCTCTTGTCTCTATTTACTTTCTTGTTCGTTTCATCATAATGAGTTTTGCCGCCCCTCAGGGGCGAGGACGACGACGAAATACACTGGGAACAAGGGCAAGGGGCAATCAGGGCTTGTACTAATTGCCTGTTCGAAAAGTGTTGAGAGAACGAGCAATCTACTCTTCTCAACGAGAAGATTAAGCCCCAGCTTAAAACGGCGGCGAAAGAGATGCTAGACCCGAATCGGTAGGTTTATGTATCAGCTGAGAGCGGCGAGTTATTTGCTAAACATAACCAAAACAAGAACCCCCTATACAACGGAATAATTGCGAAAAATAAGCTACTAGCTGAGCTTTGAATTGATGTCCGTCTACTTTCCTCTTCGCCGCTGCGCAAATCATATCATCTTCTGCCATCATTCATCCGCCTTCCTGCCCATTGCCCAATGCGCCTGTTAATCCAGTAAGTTTACTGTTCTTTTCGTGTTTCGTTGTGTATTTCTTGTTTTGCGTTTATTTAATTTTTGCTCTTGTTGTAGATCCTTTGTATTTCTTGTTAAGTGTTCATATACCTTTTTTCTGTATGTACTGAGCAAATGCCTTATTACTAGGCTGCATGTAACAAATTCATTCTTTCATTCATATCACAGGAAAAGACTGTAGCAGGCAATTATGACACGCTCTGCAGCGCGTCACAAATGACGTTACACTGGTATACAACCAATCGGCTGTTATCTATCCGGAGCTCTACTGTGATATAGCTGTTTGTAGAGGTTACGAATTGTGATGTTTCGCTTAGCTCCTACCCCCCACTCGGTTTGCATCGGGCTGGGTGTCGGGAATCTATTCGACTTTGCATGGTCGTATTGCAGAGACAGGAAGACGGATGTTCTTCTGCTCCTGGTTATACCAACATATCATTGGTATAACCAAGAACAAATAAGCAGTAGAACCTCTGTCTCCCGATCTGTGTACTACAACCATGCGGAGTCGAATAATATATGGACGATTCCCGATGCAAACGAGCGGAGGCAGGCACTACGCGGAATATCACAATTCTTTAAAGCACAACTCTTGCTACAAATGATCTTTTCCCTATAAAACGGATCAGAAAAAACTTTTCGAAAATACCATTACTTTCCACCTGAAACTAGCGATTCTCTTCTTAGCGCTTGTCGGTTATATCCAGCCTTCCTGCTATCCGACGCGGCGGCTGGGAGTAAAAGATTTGAAAACTGAACGTGCCTTGGTTGAAAAGTGGGAAAACTAAGCAAATAAGAGATAAACAGAAGATTGAAAGAGTTGAGAGCGAGAGAGTTGTCAGCGGACAATGAAGATTCTGGCAAACTTTTCGTTGGGTGACGGGGAAACTCGGCAAGGCCGAAAAAGCGCAAGCAATTCGTAGTTACGAAACGAAACAATGGAGAAAGGTGGGGATTGTAGAAGCCTATAACTCCATGTGGGAGCTAAGTATATTATAAAAGGCAGAAAAAGCAAGAGGGGTCCTTTAACTCTACAAACAGCTCATCGCAGTAGAGCCCCGGAGAAGAAAAGTCGAGAGTATACAGATTGTCGGGTGTAAGCCATTGTGACGTCACAGGGCTGCTACGCACTTTTCCTCTCAGATGCGCAGCGGCTAAGATGCAAGTAGACGCGTGTCAACTCAAAGCTCAGCAAGTGGCTCTAGCTCTGCTCAATTTTGTCGGGGTATCCATAGCGATCATAGTCGGTGCACGGGACCAAGAAAGAAGTTCTCCTTGACTTATTTGTTCTTGCTACAACACAGAACATATTCCTCGGGTGGCTCCCAATAAGTGACATCGTCATCCCTTGGATGTGTTAAAAATTTGAAATGGTTCTGTTAAATTTGGATAGGGAAATTAATGTGATTTTTTTTTAATCATGTGAAGTACACATATAAAAGGAAAAAGTATATTTTGAATGAAACTGTTTAGGTATACGAGAATAAGAAATTATCTATATTTACGTATTACGTATGACTTAGTATTCATGCCTATGTACGAAAAAGAGAGATATGAACAATATGGAAAGTTTAAACGGAAATAGTGGAAAGTGAAAAACTTAAAAGAATTTGTACGTATCGTGTAAGGATGCTATGAACCAACACCTGTAAACGGCAACATCATCAAGAAGAAGAAGAAGAATACGCGACATGATTTTCTCCGAAATTTCTCCATCTTGCATGGGAGTCGCGTCTGAAAAATCACGGAATGCTACCTGCACTTTCATTTTACATAGCCTACCGGTGATTAAGAAAAAAATATCCCCCAATAGCTAAGAAGGAGCAAGACAAATTTTTGTTTAAACACGAATTTGAATTTGGAATTAATGGATTTGGAATCAATCAAATAAAATATCTATCTTATAATGTACTTCAACGATCCGTGTGACCGCAACTGTTTTATTTGGAGAATGCCAAGGATTAGTCGGTACTTACTTCATTACGACTGTTAATTCAAGTATGGTTGGACCATGAAAGTATACGGAAGAGCCTTAGAATGTAACGTGCATAGTCTAAAGACTTCCGACTCTGTCCCAGGGTTGCCAAGGACGCTCGACTCAGAAAAGTGTCAAATTCCTGGCAAAAGGGTACTTTTTCACACCCATCGATTTTTTTTTAGCACATTCAGCTGCGCAATGCGAATAACTGAATTTGTAAGAACATTTTTCAAAACATTTCGTAATTGTTAGATCACAGTTTTGTAATAAAATTTAATCGGAAATGAGTTTTATATAAAGCTTCAAACTGTTTTTGTGTACCAAATCAAAGAAAAGTACATGTTTTTCGGGGCGGTAATCCGTAACTTTAATAAAGTAAATGAGAAGGTGCTTTTTCTGACCTAAAAAAATGTCATTTGTATGAAAATGTGTAATTCTCAGAGAAAAAGTGTCATGGTGTCACCAAGAGGCAAAAAGTGCCAAAAAGCACCAAAGGTTTGGCAACACTGCTCCGTCCAGTGACGCGTGTAGCGGGGTCAGTAAAGCCCACTCCTCGCTTCAGTTGTCGCCTTGTCGATAAATCACCGAGCTAAGGAGATCCTTAAGGCACAAGAAGCGGAAAGGGTTATGATAAAAAAATAAACAATCATTCGTTCATTATTTCACTAAACATTTTAAGTGTAGTTGATTTACGTTCGTTTCGTATTTATTGTTTGTTAGTTTATTTGGACTGTTAGTGAGTGTATATTTTTCCAATTCCCACCCGTGTTAGCCTAGTGCTATTAGGGTTGAAATAAAATTGATTGATTGACTGAATAATTGTAGGTGTGTTATCACCCTACATGAACTTCCTAAAAATATCCAGAATCATCGATTATTCCTTGCTCACGATCCCTCTCATGAGTCCGCTGATTCGTATCTCAAGGAACCAGAGTGGGTCAAACAAGATAAGCTCATCTCCACTATCAGCTGGTATAGAGCTGGATCTCATTAAAGGGAATAGTTCTTCCTCAAAGACAAGGGGAAGGATTCACTTCTTGAAAACCTAACAGATTTCCTAGAAACACTTTGAGCGTGTTCCATCCTACTTACCGTAGTTACTACGCATGGCGTCACAAATTCTGCCTTTTTGTCGTCAAGGCTGGAACGATTTTTCTATTTTCCGGCGGACTTATCGTGCCACGGGTGAATCCGACCAATGAAGTGATAGAGATTCGTGGTTACTACGCTTACCACGCTCCCGAGCGTGGTAAGCAAATAGTTACTATTAGTTACTATTTCAAGAAGGCTGGAACGGTCAGCGTAGTAACTATTCGTGAGGTTGGAACGGATTTAGTAACTAATAGTTACAATTAGTACGAGGGTGGAACACACTTATGTCAAAGAGTAGTGCAGTAAATATTTGCAGTAGCAGAATTAATCACCTAAATGAATCATGGAGGGACCCATCGCACCTATATAATATGAACGCTAAATGAAGAATTCCGATGTGTTTTACTTATTACTTTAGTTAGGCAAATTTGTGTTGTAATATTTAGTGTGATTTTATTTATGTATTTACTCATGTACTTATTTATTGACATGCCTCCGCTAGCTAACGCTATTTTGGTGAAATAAAGCATCAACTAATTAATTCATTCATGTCCCTGGTCTCTGCCCTTCGAGACCTTTCTTACCTAGCTTATGCCGACAACAGAATTTTACTGAGTAAATAAAAAACTGCGTTGTTTGACAATTTTAACCATCTTGTCACTTTTGTAAACAGTAGCCTAGCCTACCGCGGACGAAAATAAATGTCTTGATTGTGGTAACGGGATTTTTTTCAGCATGTCATGTATTTAGGGATCCCAAGTACATCGTCTGCAAAGGCTAGTCCATAATTGTCAAACATATTCAAGACAGAATACTCTTGATGACTATCTCTCCCTGCCGATGCAGAACCTCCGGATACCTGCGGAAGAAAGCAAGAAGCGGTGTCACAGCTGCTCCCAAAGATCGCCGTGATTGTTTGACACAGGATTTGAGTCGTTGAGTTTGAGTCGTTATGGACACGTTTACTCTTTCTTCCTGAGGATCACTGGCGTGTTTTGGACTTGGTCATATAGAGTATTGCTTTACGTCATGTTCTTTTGTCGCAACAGTCGTGAAAAACTCTCAATTTGCGACGTATCTGCTATTAAAATACCACAATTCAAATTTTTTAAATTTCTCCTTCGGTTTCCCATTTCTTCCAGTAATTCGCAGTTAGTTTCTGAATTTTAAAGTAAAAGAACTAGTTTTAACTTTGAAGAAAAGGTTGACAAACTTTTTAAAAAGAAGCATCGGAAGCCCTCCAAACCCACAACCTGTACCCACTTTTTGAATAACGTAGTACGTAAGTTATTCTAATTTAGTTGTCCAAACTTTTTTTTATAGTATTTATATATCACTAAACGGATCGGTTGATTCAGGCATAGTTATTACTGATCTTTATACTGACACTGATCTTTAATATTACTGATCAACTCGTTGTCCGTCATCGTTCCATCCATTTTCTTTTCTGAGATTTCTCGGAATTTCTTGCTTTCAACATAACGGCACCAGTGGTTCGTACATTCCCCATTTTTGTCTCTTGTCGAGGCGGATCAGACTCCTGCTTTTCGCTTCCGAGGAGCTCATCGCTCAGAAATATCAAGTATTCAAGTTTGTCCGTGTTTCGCGCAAGCCACATACTGACCCAATTCGTTGTACAAGATTTAGTATTTATGCGCAGTGTGTGTTTATATTTTCTTTTTAGGATCCCAAAACGTAAGGGGAGGGATACCTATGACTCCGCAAAAGTTGTCCGTCTGTCCGTCCGTCCGTCTGTCTGTCAGCACGATAACTCTCGAAGGGAATGAGATGTTTTAATGAAACTTGGCGTGAGAATTCTTTGGGTCAAGGGTAAGTTCAAGTTCATAGATGGGCTCTGTAGCCCTACATTTAGGGGCATAAGGGGTAGGCTACATAAGGGCCAACAAAACATTTTTAAACAGCTAATGTGATAGTCAATTATGGGGTAAAAAGACATGCTGAACACGACGATGAAAACCATTTTCTCGCCGGACAAGTATTTCGTCCGGAATCCGGCAAAAACGGAAAGTTTTATTTGAAGTTGATTAGATGTTCGATTTAGGGGTAAGAAGACATGCTGAACACTTATAAAAAGCATTTTCTACTCGGACAACTAGTTCACCCGGAATCCGGCAAAAACCGGAAAATTTGTTAAAAGCAAAAGTTTCATTTGAAGTTGATTAGAGATGACAGATTTAGGGGTAAGAAAGACGCTGAGTCTGTATATGACAGTCATTTTTTACCCGGACATATAATTCATCCGGAATCCGGTTGAAAACGGAATTACAGTTATATTTGAAGTAGATTAGATATTCTTTATAGTGACAAGGAGATACGCTGAACTCGTTTCCGAATTTTCTTTTTTGCTGGACAATTAGTTCGCTCGGAATTCGGCCGAAACCGAAAATTTGGCAGAAGTAAAGCAGGAAGTTTCGGTCAGTATCGTCAAATAGATATGGCTTATAGAGGTATATCTGAAACTGGTTTTCTCAGATGATTAGCCTGGCGAAGATTGGATCTGGCAAAGACAAGACCCAATTGTCTGGATCAAATATCAGATTTTTGGGATCCCATCGAAACCTTTGGTCTTGTTACCTTCGTAAGCGGGCATAAATGAACACATCTATATCTTGGAATTATAGTCTCTATATCTACTGCAATGTATGTATTGAAGTAGGCTACCCCTGCCAGTAACTATGCCCATTCATTCTTTGTCTCCACTCCCGTTGTGGCCCGGAATCACATAAGTATTTCTTCCCCATGTACGTGGATAAGCAAAATATTCGGGACTGTTCAATTTGACAATCCCGTGCATTTTGTTTTATTAGAATTTTGGGAATAAATGAATTGTAATTGTTATTGTAATTGTAACTGTATCAGGATCGAACCGGATCGAACCTGAAAATCTGGAAGCAAATGACATCAAAAGACTGGCGGGTTTCATTAGAAGACCATTTGTTTACTATCTCAGTTTCAGTGAGCGAAAAAAACAACAAAAGAAGTGCAAAATAGTTTTGACAACTGAGTTTTTTTAAGAGCACGCGCCATCCCTGACTTGATTTTTTTTTTAGCCAGGAAACAAACAACACGGCTATGTTCCGACCAGGTGCTAGTCGACAATTTTCTCCATTGTTTCTCATCAAAGCTAATGAGTGACAAGTGCGGCTAAAACAGACGGGATGGATTTGTAATTTTACAAAGCACAGAAAGGAGTCGAGTACGTTCAAACATTGACAGTGCTTTTGCAAGGCTCACTTCCGTTTTCGTCAGATTCGTCTGTTCCCCCGTCTCCTCCTCCCGTCGTCCGAGAGGAACACTGCCAAACACTGGCAATCAGTTTTGCTGTATCCTGCTCAATAGTTTTTATACCAGCATTTGCTTTAGATCGATTCTCATAGTGTTTTAATTAATTAATTGTCTGTTGCTTTTACGTCCTGCTCATTCGTTTTTATACCAGCATTTGCTTTAGATCGTTTCTCATAAGAGTGTTTTAATTAATTAATTGTCTGTTGCTTTTATGTCCTTTGCAACTATTTAGCATGTCTTTGACTACTTCCTGATTGTCCTTGACGACCTCTCGATATTTGGGTTTTAAAAGTTGACTGTTATCAATGAACTGAAAGACAAAAATGCTCCTCAGCCGGGTTTTGAACCCAGGAACCTCGCTTACCAAGCGACCGCTCTACCAATTGAGCTACCGAGGGGCTTGTAAGTCCAGATCAAATCACTACAACAGCCAGGTAGAAGCCGGCCATGGGAGCAGTGACCCGGCCCAAAGGCAAATTCATCTAATCAGTTCGCATCCCCATATCACCGAAGATAATAAACATTGCGTTGACGGCGCTTCATGCAAGGGACTTGTAGCGCGACTGATAAACCACAAACAGAATTATTGAATCGAATTTAGAAGTCTAGGACTTCATTGTCCGAGCCTCGTCGACAAACCAGGACCCACAAGCCGGGGCCGCATGTTCAAACCAAATAAAACTTCAGATTTATGTGTCACGGTACAACACTGTAAAAAAAATCTTGCAGTATTTGCTACTGGGATTAATATTGTCTCTAAAAAGATAATCTTATCTCTAATTCAGATTAATCTTATCTCAATGGAGATAAGATTAATCCCAGTAGCAAATACTGAAGTTAACTTTAATCCTTACTCGGAGAAACTTTTCACAGTGAAGTCCCTTATATGAAGCGCCAACTACGTAATCTGTAAGGCTGATCGATTCATTTAATCGCTCTATGTACGAGTCGAGCACCCCTGAGAATCGCCACCGACACGAGCTCCCCAAAAACCGCAAGGACAGCCAAGAAGTATCCCAATAGCGCTATGACGAAGTGTATGCTTACTTGTAACCTCTTCCTTGATTATCTTCGTAAGTCCAGCATGGGAGCATTGTTGGTGTCCGTTTTCGTTCAAAACACTAACGCGCGGGAGCCCTTCACATTTTGGCAACCGAAAATGGCCTCGGGAACGAACCACAGTTCCTCTTTTCTTATCGTCTTCAATCAATGACCAATCATTAAAGCACAATGACTGTCGAATGGCTATGCAGTCCTCGTAGCAAAGGGGAAGGTTGAGCGCGTAGCCATTTTCGATACGGCAGTGGGGAAATGCGTAGTGGCATAGCACTTTCTGCAAAGAAAAAATGAAATAGAGAATCGTTACATCAGTTCAGTTCAATCGGTTTATTAACAAATAAGAAGATAAATCAAACATAATCAAAACACTCACTCCATTCCTGGACGCCGCGAACCACAATCTTTACATTTTACACATAATACGCCGAGTGGTCTCTGCTCCTACTCTCAGGAACAACCTTACCTCTCAATTTGCAAATAACTAATCAATTTCCTTTTACCTTCCTGCACCATACCCCAAGGGAAACCATCCCATCATATAAAAAAAAATCGCATCGCCTAATCCTGTGAAGACGCCGAGGACAACTACTACCCTCTCTTACTTCGACTAATGGAACTATCCCGGTCCTGAAAATCAGTCGACCGGCACTTGAGCCGAAGGACGAAAATACCATAAAAAACAAGACCAAAGGTTTCAATGGGATCCCAAAGGGGAATATTTCTCGATCTTTTGAATACAAATCTTGCAGACGTTCAGTCTTTACCGAACATATACACATTTAATGTCAACTTAACAGACCATTGAACAACAGCCACTAAGCCATACCTTCCATAAATATTCTTTGAGCCCAAGCTGACTTTGAAACATTTATTCAAACAATACAGGTTTGTTTCCTTCCCCGACGTTGACCCAGAGGATTGACAGCCTGACGAGGACCCTTGACAAGAAGGGCCGAAATATCGCTGATGAAGAATAGTGGCTGACGTATCCGTTGTAAACATTGTTTGAATAAACATACCTTCCAGCTAAAAAGGCGAAATATTTGTCCTGCGAGAAAACGAAGTTCAGTTCTGTATTCAGCGTGTATAACCCCCAAATCAACTCTCACATTAGCTTAAAAAAAATCATCCCTTAATTTAAAACTCCCTTCCCCGCCCCTAAACGTAGCGCTACAGGACCCATCTACGAACTTGACCTGTATTCTGACCTAATGGATTCCCATACTAACAACAAAATATCTCAACCCCTTCGAGAGTTATCGATCTGACAGAGGGGCAACTTTTACGAAGTCATATAGGTATCCCATCACTTACGTTTTCAATCCCATAAACACAACATATCGTATCAGAAGCTGTACGGAGCACTTCAGCCCTGCTCCGACTTAACGTAAGTGTACGAAGGCTAGTTCAAAGCTAGGTAACTGTTCAAAGAGGCATACATCTACTGTAGGCTACTTAACCAGAGAACAAAGTAGTACACCTGAAAAGGAGGGCGAACTAGTAAATCCGCGATCAAGACCTGCAACACAATAAACGTCCTAATGTATATGCGACATATACTATATGTTCTTTAGAAAAATCGTTTCGTTTTTCTTCGCCCTTATGTTCTTCCGAAGGGAACGTCGCCTAGATAAGAAAACTTCGTCAAGGATCCAAGCTCGTTACACGGAAATGAATTTATTTTTTCCCTGGCAGCTGCTTAGAAACGAATCAAGCTAACAGACTTGTTCTAGGAGTTATTACCGTTATGATCGTCCCATGATGTTTTTTTTTCTTTGGGGGGGGGGGGCGCCCTCTTAGAACATGCAAGATTTTTAAGGAGAGGCCTTGCGGTTCACCTTTGCTATATTAGTTTCCCAATTAATAACTTATCCCAATATCTCTATCCCTCAAATATGACCATCACAAGAAAATGGCATGATTTCTGGGTTACCTTATTCTCCCCTTATAAGTTTCCTCGGTTTCCACTCGGTGGCGCACAGTTATTCATCGAAAAGACGGTACTCCTCACGCTCTAAAAACTGGGCAAAATCATTATTTATGAGTGATTTTCAAAGCTTTTTCCCGTTTGCGCTAAAAAATTGCCATACCAAGTATTGGATCCTAAATTGGGAAGAAGGCGGATCTACTAAAGGACAGGTAGTGAAAGTTCGTTGTGAATAACTAAGTTAGGAACAATTTATTATGTGCCCTTCCCATTACCGGATTGCTTTCAGTAAAGAAGAAGAAATACTGCTTAGGGGAACACATCTTCCCCGGTGGATAGTTAATTTAGACCTGAAGATCAATTTTTATCCTTTCGATTCTCAGTTACTTAAAAAGCATGGATTTATTCCCCCCAAACCCGATGAAAAATTTATCTCAAAATAGTACTATGAAGAAGTACGAAAAAGTTGCATGCAGTACTAACGATGCTACTACATGATTCTACTTCAAGGCTACCGTGTTACTGCATACTACCATATGGTACACTGTCAAAAGTTTCATAACAGATTGCGCATAACACTTTCAAGAATAACACCTTTTCACTTAGAAATAAAGTGTTATGACCAATTAAGTTTACACTATTTCGTGGCTAGATCTCCAACAACACCTTCAATTGGTAAAAATACTAACGGGAACGAAAGAAACTTAACATATAACATCCCAAAGTGTTATCTGTTGAAACCGCGCATCCTGCTGTTGTCGTTATGTAACTTCTGACAGTGTAGTATTTTTACCTATTGAAGGTGTTGTTGGAGATCTGGGCACGAAATAGTATAAACTTAATTGGTCATAACACTTTTTTTCTAAGTGAAAAGGTGTTATTCTTGAAAGTGTTATGCGCAATCTGTTATGAAACTTCTGACAGTGTACTATTAGCAAGACTGGATGTTACTATGGCAAGACAGGATGCTACTGGATACTACTACATAAGATCGGACCAGTCTGAGGCACATTAAATGACAGTATTCTTTGCTATTACATGGTATTACATGCAACGTTTTCGTACTACTACCATACTACTACACAGGCTACAAATTTTTCATCGGGAAAGACCTAGGGACCATGGTGAAAGACGCCAAAATTATGCTAGAATCCTAACCATACTGGAAACACCAAAAACAAATCACTCCTTACCCCAGAAAACGTACCCCATGCTCGACAATAGTTCCGTTTCTGCAGATACCATGGTCTAAGGTCGTTTTTGCACTTATCGTGGTATCTGATATCCAGAGATCACAATCCGACCGTGGTATCTGAAAAGTCATCTCACTTTCATCAATTTTTGTCAAATTGGTGGGAAAGAAGTTTGGCACTTAGTGATGTGACTGAATATCAGTTTTTCTTTTGGGATGAATTCGAAAAGCGCAATTTCGCGAATTCTCGTTTTTGCAGAGCAACCGTATATCAGATACCACGGTAACTACAAAAACGACTAATTGCAGATCCAGTTACCGCGGTAACAGACATGGTATCTGCAAAAATGCGGCTAATGTAGCTATAGTTCCAACAGACCTTTCAAAGTTCAGTCGAATTTTTAACTATCTTTCTATTATCGGGTTTTGCACTTCTTCTGAGTTTCTTTGGGTAATTTATCAGTTTTAAACCACCTACCAGGAACAAAACAAAGTAATACACGAACAAAAAACAAAGTGGAACAAAAAATTACAAACATTTTTGGACCGAGGAGAAAAAAAAAGACAGGCCGTGAGTGCGGGGAAGCTGATGATGTTGTGGATATTTTTATTTTTCACTGAGGGCCGAAAGGAAGCTTGCTCCGCGAATTCAGTTGTCTGTTTTTGGGATACCAAACAATTAATGAAGGATACCTATGACTTCGTCAAGTTTGTCCGTCCGTCCGTCTGTCAGTCTGCTGGCGCAGTAGCTCTCGAAGGGGTTGCACTTTGTTCAAACTTGGTGTGAGGACCCTTTTGGTCAAACTACAGGTCAGGCTGGTAGCTACGCCTCGTAGTCCTATATTTAGGTCTGGAGTAATGGGTTTCAAATTAAGAGCAAATACAAATATTTTTTAAAAGCTATCCGTTAGTCTAGGAAGGCGAAGTCCAATAGAATGTTCCTGGGATCCCATCAAAACTTTTGGTCTTGTTCCACAAGGGAGTACAAGGATGAGGAATCTTGCGCATCGGTAATAATTGGTATGACAGAGGGAACGGAGATATCTCTGCTTTTGAGTTTGGGAAAGGTTGAAAGACAGAAATGATCGGTGAAACTACAGTAGAGCTATCAATTGGAAAACAGATAAGGTCTTTTTATTTTGTTTTTGTACTGCCATGGCCCTAGGGCTTTTTGTGTATCAAATTTTATCACATACTAATAGAAATACTCAAGTTGAAAACATAATTTCAGTCCCAATCCTCTAGAGTCCCCGAAGGACAAATCAAAATAATTCGATTTCTCCACTGACACTGTTACACCATCCATCACCCCAGGAGTTTTCAGAAAAATAATTCTGCCGGAAGCACAGTATGGGAAAGCCCAAATCAACTTATCACGGCATTATCAAAGTCACGGAAAACTTGACTTACGAAGGAGTTAAGAAGGAAAACCACTAACTTTCATTCCCACGAAGGTGAGCCAATGCTCAAGGAAAGAAAACTTTCTTATAGTCTTGTTCGCAAAGATGGCACGAATTAGAAGTTCATGGTCCAGAAGGTTAGACTAAGAGCTTTTCGATCTAGAACGATTTCTACGGGGGGAGAGGGGGGGGGGTGTTGACAGATGGGTATATCTGTACATAACCACCACCATATCTGATCAGCTTCGGCGTGCGCGTTTTGAACAAGACGAAAGGTTTCGATGGGATCCCAAAAACCTAACATTTGATTCAAACAATTGGGTCACGTCTTCGACATTCAGTCTTCGTCAGATTCCTTGAATATTTTTACTGTTAAAATATAGTTCAAAAATGGATTCAGCATGTCTCCTTGCCCTGATACCAAATCTCTAATCAATTTCAGAAACAACTTTACAGGTTCAAATTTTGTGTCCGATTTTCGCCGGATTCCGGGTGAACTACTTGTCCGGCGAGATAATTACTTTCATATTCGGATTTAGCATGTCTCCTTACCCCTAAACAAAATAGTTTGACCCTTAATTTGAAACCCCCTCCCCCACCCCAAATATAGGGCTACAAAGCCCATCTACGAACTCGACCTTACTCTTGACCCAAAGAACCCTCACTCCAAGTTTCATCAAAATATCTCATTCCCTTCCAGAGTTATCGTGCTTACAGACGGACAGACAGACCCCGGACAGACGGACAACTTTTGCGATGTCATAGGTATCCCTCACTTACGTTTTCGGATCCCAAAAGCCCACTGACTACGCTGCACCTCTGGTCATTAGCAAGAATGAAAATTATCCTATGAGACCAACTTTATGACACGGCTAATCTGACGAAGGAGAGCCCTTATAAGAGCTGAGGTCTAACCGAAAGTCCCAAGGAAAAGCTCATGCCTGTCAGTGAGTTTCAACATTGGCTGAGACAGAGTGGTCGGTAAAACTCGTTGTGAATTCGCCTGCGAGTTCTGTCTTCTTCAGACTATTTTTATTATTACTGTCTGCATTATTTATACTATTTTTATAGGTATTTTATTGTTTTATCTTCGTCAGATTAGTACCCTAAAAGCTGTTCTTACCTCGGCAGCGGACTTGCAGGGCTCCTTCATTTTCGAAAGGACTTCTTCCCAAATACCTTTGGTTATTTCTTCATTTAACCAGCCACTAGCCTTGTCGTCTGATATGTTAAACCAGACAAACCCTACTCCTGCCAACTGTGACTTGCAAGTGATGCCGTTATAAGGGGAGCAGTATCCTCTAGGGGCTTGGCCATATTCCTCTGAAAAAGAAAACAAGAGCTGAAAGCTCATACGGCACTTGTAGGAACAGTTAGCATGTTTGTCATATACGGTTTGCAGTTGTCCAGGCTGGATCTCTCTCCCGATTTTCATTTCATCAGAAAATGGGCTTGATCTAGTAAATCTGAAACGGTTATTCCACTCACTGACAACTGTTTCTCCCACAACGATGATCGGATCGGCGGAGGGACTATTTTTAAGCCAATCTGATAGAGTCCCTAACATACCTGCCAAGTTTCATGGTCATAGCACATTTGATAGTACCCCACCTCGTGATCACCAGAATTGTGGAAAACCCTCTCCGACTCCCCCCACTGTGACATGATCCGGTCCTGTTTTGTCAATTGTCTCTACGGCTTATGCTTGTTCTTTCCTCCAAGTCCCATCCCGATCTCTCGAATCTAAGCGTTTCACGAGATTTCGGCACCCCCTCCAGCTTCCCTCCCCCCCAGTTATCGGATTCGTTCCGAACTTGAAACTGATTATCTGAGACACTTGTTCTTGACTTGTCAAGTTTCATTCACGTCCGATCACCCGATCCAAAGTTTTGCATGTCACTAGATCCTGGATTCCCCATCCCTCCACTCCCCCCAAGATCATCGTATCGGGAAAGGAACTATTTTCAAGTCGACCTGGGAGAGTACCTAATATCTGCCAAGTTTCATGGTCCTCGTACACCTGGAAGTACTCTAACTCGTGATCATCGGAAATCCAGGAAACCCCCTCCGACCCCCTCCACTGCGACACGATGCGGTCCTGTTTTGTCAATAAATTATCTAGGGTTAATGCTCGTTTCCCTTCAAGTTCCATCCCGATCCCTCGACCCTAAGGGTTTCACAAGATTTCCGGTCCCCCCTCTAGGTTTCGGATTCGGGCCAGATTTGAAATTTAAAATCTGAGATACTCGTTCATCACACTTGTCAAGTTTCATGCTTGTCCGATTACCCGTTCCAAAGTTATGCATGTTTCTAGTTTCTGTATTCCCATCCCTGGTGATTATTTCCAAGTTAATCTGGTCGGTTTCCTGATATGCCTGCCAAGTTTCATTGTCCTAGCTTATGTGGAAGCATTTCACGAGATTTCCGGCGCCCCCCTCCAGCCCCCCCCCCCCAGTTATCGCATCTGGTCCGGATCTGAAACTGAGCATCTGAAGCACTTGTTCTTGACATTTGTCAAGTTTCATGAATGTCCGATTACCCGTTCAGAAGTTATGTATGTTACTAGTTTCGGGATTTCCCATCCCTCCACTCCCCCCACGATGACCGGATCGGGAAGTGATTGTTTCCAAGTTAATCTGGGTTTGGAGTCTCAATCTGGAACAGTATCAAAATATAATTACGATACTTTGACCTCATTTGGCCCAGAGTACAAAATGGAGACAGAGGTAGCTTACTTTCTTGGGAAAAGGCAGAAAACAATCAGATAAAAGTTTAGTTTAGCATTTGTTCTGGCCACTTGTCGGTCTTACTTTAATCCTTAAACTGTACCTGTTCCTGCATTCGGCTCTAAACACAAGCGAGAACGGCGATATAACCTGTGGCTTCGCCTGTCTTTGCCCGTTTGGGTTTATATGTATGAAAAAGAAGGTTGCGCCTAATTTCTGTGGTCTTGTAATACGGTCTTTATTTTTGTTTGTCTGTTTGTTGCAGTGTTGCCGGAATAAAAGTCTTGAATTGAATTGAATAATATCGTGTTTGTGCTAGTTGTTTTACGCCTCCAGTTAACCGCAACTACCCAGTAACAGCTTTTTGCTCGACATCTAAGGGCGAACAATATTTTCTGTGGCAAGCGGATTCCATGGATTAATGGCATAAACGAAGGAAATAACTTATCCTGCGAAGCTGAGTGTGCCTCTTGCCAAGTCTTTCAAATAATGCATCCTGCTGTCTCATTGGCGGACTGCTAGGCGTTTGGGATAAACGGCTCTGAGCTGATAAGAGACCAGCTTGAGTCGTTTTGATCAGTCTCTAGTGACATTACGATATCGCCTGTTTTTGTCCAAGCTAGCTTCCTCCTTCAAGTTTGTCTGCCCGCGTTGGATTCATTCTACGACTTCAGTAGCGTAGTTCCATTCCATGCACGTGAATTTGTAGATAATGGAATGGGAAGCAACTCTTCTGCAAAGAACCTGGAGAGCTGGGTACGACAGGGTTCTGCAGAAAGTTACATCCCAACAATGAATAAGAAGCCCCTTCAAAGTCTTCTTCACGTCAACCCGTGCAAGTGTCAAAAGAGGCTGTGACTTGTGACTCCTTTATATACCTTCACTCCCTCACCGAACACAGATGGTTGCTGCAACGACGAGATCGCAACATGAGTTGCGTTTTTGCAGATACCATGGTATCTGTTACCACGGTAACTGAATCTGCAATTAGTCGTTTTTGCAGTTACCGTGGTATCTGATACGCGATTGCTCTGCAAAAACGACTATTGTCGAAATTGCACTTTTCGAAGTCATCCCAAAAGAAAAACTGATATTCAGTTACATCACTAAGTGCTAAACTTCTTTCTCACCAATTTGACAAAATTTGATGAAAGTGAGATCACTTTTCAGATACCACGGTCGGAACGTGGTATCTGGATATCAGATATCAGATACCATGATAACTGCAAAAACGCCTTTTGGCCGTGGCATCAGATACCCCGATAACTAAAAAAGAATTTAGACCGTGGTATCCGATACCATGGCATCTGCAAAAACGCAACTACGGATCGGCAAACTGTGTCTTAGCCCAGATGAGGAAGAGAGCGATAAACCGTCGAAATGTCCAATGCTGGCACAAAATCCGGTTTTACCAGGAAAGGATCAGTTCAGTCCTGTTCCACTGCTTCCAGCTATAGGCACTACAGGCAGTCAAACGCTCAATCGCTCAACGTTTTCAACTAAGGCCGTCTTCGAATGCTCCTTGGCGTACGTCTCAGCGACAGGACCCGGAACGAAGAAATCCGAAGACGGTGCTTCCAGCAATTAAACGCCACATCGTTGGTAAAGAAACGCCGACTGACCTAGTTCTGGAACATGAGCCGCAGATGTGATGACTCCCAGACAAAGAAGGAGCACTTGCCCCACCCCTCTCTAGAAAAAGCAAAGTGGAGGCCAACGAAGACATGGCTGAATTACCTGAAACAAAACTTGGACCGCAAACCCATATAAGGTTTCTGCTACCGCGGGAGGTGGTGGGATTTATCCTGGTGCAGATCACAATGACCGAACAGGATTCCTGACTCAGTTTCGTCTGCCAAATTTCATAGGGGATATACTATTTTTAAGCCTAATTCGAATCATTGAGTCATTTTCTAAAAGGGATCCCCATCTATGGAGCTTAAATCCATTGCATTAACTTCTGCCATTTTAGAAGGAAGAAATTAATGTTAATTCTTCATAACTGTGTTTTGTTTACTTTCTTCATTTGCTCCGCCTTTCCAAAATGGCGGGTCATAAATAAATTACTTACTTACTTACTTATAGGCTGCGGTGGTGTATGGGAAAAGTTGCACCAGTTCCAGCCGAACCCCTATACTGATGCTGTAATCAGAGCTGGTGGACTCGGACTCTGGACTCGTCTCGAGACGCCTTTTCCATGGGTTCGGACTCGTCTCGGTCTCGTCGTTTACGGAGCAGGACCCGTAAGTCTCGAAATCCGGCCGAGTTACGAGTCCAAGTAAACGTCTCGGCCAGGCAATTTTAAAATAAAACAAAGTCTCCAGCGACCAATTAAAGGTATTGGCCTCCGAAAACGACTCGGACACATAAACGGCGCATCTCCGACATCTCTTCTCCATCTATCAAGTTTGGCTCAAATTGGAGCATATCTGCCAATTTCCGGTACCTCCTTCATCCCTCTCACCGTTGAAGAATCCGGCTCGGGCGCCGAATAACATATCTAGGCCGCATAAAATCGGTACTGTCCAACTTTCTTGTGCGCTTACACAGTTCCTGGAAAACACCCTTCCAGCTCCCCCAGTCGCTGCTGCAAGTGGTTCGACACATTTTAAATATCTAGGTTATACGTTCACCACCCAAAAAATGTCAGTAGAATCGGCTCCCCCAAAATTGGTCGGAGGGCAAGTGCCATTAAAGTTTCAATTCTTGTAAATGACCAGGATTTCATTTAGGATGCACCGTGAATGAGAAATCTCAAAGAGTTGCTGAATAAATCAGTGTTTCCATATCGAAAATACGTAAGACCAGTAAGTAGGCTAACTCTCTCGCAAATCGTCGTTTGGATGTTTGGAGAACCGAACACCGGAACCTTCTACCTGGAGGAAATTTAACATACCCGTGCCAATTCATTTCTTATCTCCATTCATGTTGTGTATTTCGCAAATTTCATTTTCACGTAATAATATTTAAAAATGTTACGTTAATATTATTTAAAAATCACATCCGTTTTTCCTGTCACTCATTATCTTAGCAAAATATTTTGTCGACAACACTGTGATTTTTATTTTGCATTCAGAGTTGGTTGAGTTGTTCGGTGTCCTTACTTAAGCTCTAATTAGAACTGACTCTGACTTTTTTTTTTAATCAAATTACGAAATTATGTAACTTTAACTGCGGAAAAAGCGTTGATGCGTCCATTTCTCCTGGTCTGGTCAGTTTCGGCTTTTTTTTAGAATAAACTTTTTTCTTGTACCGTACCGAATTCCGGTTTTCGCTGGATTCCGGGTGAGCTACTTGTCGCACGAATAAAAAAGTTTCGAGATGGACTCAGCAGGACTCAGCACCTAAACCGACTGGGGTATTAGACCAAAAAAGTTTTTTTTTTAAAACAAACTTTTTATTTCTACGGTACCAAATTTCCTGTTTTCACCGGATTCCGGGCGAACTAGTAGTCGGGCTAAAAAATAAAGTTCAGAAGTGGAATCAGCATGTTTCTTTACCCCTAAATCGACTGTTATATTACCGTAAACAACTATCTTTTTCTTCCCTCCCTCAAGCAGTCCTAGAAAGCTTAGCCATTTTGATGTATTTTAGATTTGTTGTCCAGCGATTTTTTCTTAAAATGTTGGTGTAAAAATATGTGTGTTAACCGTACTTTTACTGGACCAGTCAAGGGGAAGTATTTCCAACCATCAACACCAAACGCAGGTTCCCGACTATATGATATGATATTTATTACACTAAAAGCCCAAGGGCCATGGCAATACAAGCACTAACTAGCGATCACCGGAATTCCGGGAAACACCCTCCCACTCCCCCCCCCACAGAGCCCCGATACGATCTGGTTCTGTCAATTACGTATCTAGGGCTAATACTTGTTCTTCCCACCAAGTTCCATCCCAATCCTTCAACTCTTAAGTGTTTCACAACATTTCCAGTGCCCCCCTTCAACCCCCCCCCCCCCCCATGTATCGGGTTCGACCAGGATTAGACATGGAACACCTGAGACGATAGCTCTTTCCACTTGCCAAGTTTCATTCAATTTTGATCACTCGTTCAAAAGTTATGCGTGGCACCAGATTCCGCGCTCCCCATTCCTTCACTCCCCCCATGGTGGTCAGATCGGAAAATGACTATTATCAAGTCAGTCTGTTTGGGTCCCAAACATGCCTCCCAAGTTTCATCGTACTAGCACATCCAGAAGTACCAAACTAGCGGGGTCACCGGAATTCCGGACCCCCCCTTCAACCCCCCACAGTGACCGGATCCGGTCCGGTCATGTCAACAATGTATCTAGGACTTGTGCTTGTTCTTCCCACCAAGTTTCATCCCGATCCTTCCACTCTAAACGTTTCCCAATATTTCCGGCTCCCCCCAAAGTAGTCGGATCCGGTCCAGATTTTAAGCAGGTCGTCTGAGACATGGGGCCTTTCCAAATATCAAGTTTCATTAAGATCCGATCACCGGTTCAAAAGTTATAAACACCTCTAGATTCCGGATTTCCCGTCCCTCCACTCCCCCACGATGCTCGGAACGGGGAAGTGACTATTTCCAACTTAATCTTTTGGGGTCCCTGATATACCTGCCAAGTTTCATCGTCCTAGCTTATGTGGAAGTGCAGGAACTAGCAAAACCTGGACAGACCGACCAACAGAGCGACAGACCGACGGACGGACAGCAATTGCGATCATTGGCAACTTGAGGCAAGCAAGCGGCAAAATTGCTCTTCAGGGTTAGTAAATTGACCCCTCAACCAAGCCTCAACCCTTGTCAAGTCGCCAAACTCACGACCGAACTGGGAATTCCTCGCCTTCAGCTACATGGTCGCAAATAAGTACCGGCGAGGGATCGACTAAAAGCAGGAAGGGAAGGGAACGCGAGAAAAGCAGGAAGGCATACTAAAACGAGGAAGGGCAGAATAAAACGAGGAAGGAATTCAAGGCTGCGAAAAAATGGAACGCTGCACCGTTCCCTTACTCAGTTTAGTATTCTTCGAGGGGTCGGCAGCTTTTCAAACTCTAAGTTCACCATCCCTTCCTCGTTTTAGTATCCGGGTAGGCATTATGTTCAGTGAGGGGTCAGCAACTATCAAAATTGTAATTCACCTTTTCATTTCTAGTTCAGAGGGATACTAAAACGACGAATACTACAGGATATTAAAACGAGGAAGGGATGGTGAACTTTAAATTTGGAAAGTTACCGACCCCTCAAAGAATCCTAAACTGAGGAAGGGAACGGTGCGGCTTTCCAGTTTTGAATCCTGGCGACAGCCTTCCTCGTTTATGCCATTCCTGGTTTTAGTATGCCTTCCTGCTTTTCTCGCGTTCCCTTCCCTTCCTGGTAGTGTAGGAAAAAATCGCTGTTCCATCTCAAAATAAACTAAAGAACAAAGACTAATTCCGAAGATCTTCGTGTCATTGAAGAGCAAAACTAATGAGATAGACAGATGCCGGAGGGAGCTTTTCTCCCGTTTTCCGGGATACTCTACACTTCACAGAAACTTCACCAGACACGTCCAGATTCGAGGTCACAGACTATCAGAGACATAATGAGAGAACATGAGAAAAGGACTGTCCTCGATTTTATTACGAGATCTTGCCAATTCGTGATTTTAAAGAGGGTCTCAAAAACGCTGTGAGACAGAAACTAATGAGAAAGAAGACCAGATGCCTGAGGGAGCTTTTCTTCGTTTTCAGGGATACTTGACACTTGAAGGAAACTTCGTCAGACATGTCCAAATCCGAGGTGACAGACTAGCAGAGACACGAGAGCACAGGGAAAGGACTATCCCCAATTTTATTACGAGATCTTGCCAACCCGAATTTTTGAAGCGGGTCTCAAAAACGCTGCTCCTGCTTAAAATCAACTCCTCTCTATAATGAATGAATGAATTTATTCCCAATAAAGCCCAAGGGCCATGGCGGGAAACATAACACAATAACAAAAACAAGATATCATAAACTCCAACAACAAACCAAAAAATCAACTTCTATAAAAATAGTTCACGGTGGGCAATAGCTAGCTTCAGGAATCTACCCAGCCTTCGGATCTCACCAAAACACTTACTTCCCATACTTGAAACCAAATCCCTTTCCTCCCAAGCCTCCCGATCAAACACTTCCTTTCTTAATTCTTTCAACTCCTCACCCCTCAAACTCCTCAACTCCTATTTCCTGATACCTGCAACACTTTCCTTTCAAGTAAGTATCACGACAAAATCGCAAATATATTTATTTCCTTCTGGTTGCTATATGTAAGTTCGGCGACGAACTTACAGATAGCCACCTCGATTCAATTCGGCGACGCGACGTTCACCAGTGAACAATCAGCAACGTCATATCACTGATTTTTAGATGTCTCCTTTCATTTTGATTTCTGTTCTTGCTCGCGATTGGTCGCTATGTAGGACAAGAATGTTTCACGCCTGAAATGATCCACAAGAGAGTGTGGATTTGTATCAACCAAGAGACGATCAGATTAGGATCAGTACATCCAGGTTTTCATACGGACTTCAGGATGGAAGACAATAAGACTGGATCTGTCAAAGTTGGCAAAAAAGACAAGACCAAAGTTTTCGACGGGATCCCAAAAATTCAATATCTGATCCAGACAACTGGGTCTTGTCTTAGCCAGATCCAGTCATCGCCAGAATCCTTGAACATTCTTACAATTAAAATTCAGAAACAGATTAAGGCCAAATAGCTAATCATCTGAGAAAAACAAGTTCAGATATGGATTCAGCATGTGTGTTTACCCGTATAAGTCATATCTGTTTTGACGAAAAGTTCCTGCCACTTCTGCCAATTTCCCGGTTTCGGTCGAACTCTAGAACTACTTGTCCGGCGAAAAAAGAAAGCTCAAAAACGAACTCAGGGTATCTTCTTTCCCCAATAATGAACATCTAATCAACTTCAAATAAAAATTTAACTTATAACAAATTTTCCGACTCCAGCCGGATTCCGGTCGAACTATATGTCCGGGTAAAATATGATTGTCACACACGAATTCAGCGTCTCTTCTTACCCCTAAATCGGTTATCTAATCAGCTAGGAATAAAACTTTAACTTCTAACAATTTTCCGGTTTTGGCCGGATTCCGGGCGAACTACATGTCCGGGTAGAAAATTGTTTTCACATAAAAGTTCAGCATGTCTTCTTGCCCTAAATCGGACATCTGATCAACTCCAAATAAAACTTTTAATTTTAACAAACTTTCCGGTTTGGGCCGGAGGGCGAACTACTTATCTGTCGAGAAAATGGTTTTCACCATCGTCTTCAGCATGTCTTCCTACCTCTGAATCGAACATCTAATAAACTTCAAATAAAACTTTTACTTTTAACAAACTTTCCGGTTTTGGCCGGATTCCGGGCGAACTACATGTCCGGGTAGAAAATTGTTTTCACATAAAAGTTCAGCATGTCTTCTTGCCCTAAGTCGGACATCTGATCAACTCCAAATACTCTAAATCGAACATCTAATCAACTTCAAATAAAATTTTTACTTTTAACAAACTTTCCGGTTTTGGCCGGATTCCGGGCGAACTACTTGTCCGATTACAAAATGGTTTTCACCATCGTGTTCAGCATGTCTTCTTACCCCATAATCGACTATCACATTAGCTGTTTCAAAATATTTTGTTTGCCCCTTAATTTGGACCCCCTCCCCCACCCCTAAATGTAGGGCTACAAAGCCCATTTACGAACTCGACTGGTCCGCCGACCCAACGAATCCTCACACCAAGGTTCATCAAAATATCTCATTCCCTTCGGGAGTTATCGTGCTTACAGACGGACGGACGGACGGACAGACGGACGGACGGACGGACGGACAGACGGACAACTTTTGCGATGTCATAGATATCCCTCCACTTACGTTTTGGGATCCCAAAAAACATTTAGCAAAAAAAACACAAAAAACAGTTAAATGTTTGACAGTAGGTGCGTTTTTGACTGCTACAGTCTGTAGCTAATAACTGAAAAGTCGTTTTCGCTTTCGCGGTCTGTTAACCGTTCCTGTATCTTTATTAACGTTTATCTGCCCTCTTACAGTCCAGATCAAGTTTATTCATTGCCTTAACCGGCTCAAAATTTAATACTGATGAGAGTTACATCGGAAGCAATGCCAGAATGCTTCCGATGCTTTAACAATGTTTCAAGGATATAAGGATAATCCACTGAACCGACTGACTTCAAACTTGCCGCTTGTGTAGCCTGTCATCTCACTTGTCTTAAAAGCATCATATTCTGCACAATGGCTTTATAAGAAGCCCTGGGCTCTAAACCCGAAGTTATCTTCCAAGTTAGCCTCGATGCAAAGGCAACTCAGAACCGCTATTACGTAGGGTACTTCCGTTTCCACAACTGTTACCGAAACTTGTTAATTAGCAGCGAGCCCTAAGGGCCTCATTATTGCAATCAAGGCAACAAGCATATAACCTACGAAACGCCTAACAACGGCGTAAAAATAACAACATATTAGGTTCCGCAAGAAACACACCTGAAGCTCTCGCATCAAGAAAAGTGCAATATGCTATGCGCGGAAGTAGAACCAAAAAAAAGATGCTGCGAAGCTCTCGCATCGAGAAAAATACAATATGCTATGCGCGGAAGTAGAACCAAAGAAAAACAAAACCAAAGGTTTCGATGGGATCCCAGAAATTATTAAATTTTATGCTACTTTTTGATCCAGAGAACCGGAACTTTTTTCAAGTCTTTGCCAGGCCCTTTAAACATGTTACTATTTATCCCTAATCAACCGCTTAAAAGTATAAAAGAAATGATACCGCAATGGTGTTTGTTGACAATTTACTAACGGCTAATCAGTTGATATAACTAAGAAATAGTCCTTCAGGAAAAGCTGACTGCGAATCATATTTGACAGTGTAAAACGGATACGTCAGCTGAGTTCTATTAGAGCTATATTTCGGTCCTTCTTGGCAAGGGTCCTCTTCAGGCTCTAGCAGCTCAAGCTGGAAAATAAGCTTGTGGAAAAAACAGAAATACGGTATAGATGAAACATAGCTCTAATAAAACTGAGCTGACTTATCCGTCTTGCACTGTCAAATATGAGAAAAACAAGTTCGAACATGGATTAAGCATGTATGTTTACCCCCTATATCTCATCTCTAATCGACTTTAAAAAGTTCTACTTTGACAGAATTCTTTCTTTTACCTGTATTCCGAACAAAAAAATGGATTCAGCATTCCCTTTACCCCTATATCGACCCTCTCGATCAGTAGTCTGCGATGATGCTCTACCGGTCGAGCTAGCCTTCTCTGTGTTTCATTCGACTTCGAAATAAACAATTTAAGTTTTGGCGAATTTTGGCAGGATTACTTGTCTGACAAGAAATAATTTTAAGAATGGGCATCACCCCCCCCCCCCCTGCGGTCTCTAATGAACTTGTGTTTTTTTTTTGTTTTTTTTACCAAATTTCCAGTTTCGGCTGGATTCCGAGCGAACTACTTGTCCGGCAACAAAATAAAGTCCAAATACATTGAGCATGTCTCCTTACCCAAAATCGAGTGTTTCATTAGCTCTTATAAATATTTTTTTTCGCGCATTAATCTGAAACATATAAATATAGGGGTACAGAGCCCATCTACGAACCTGTACCTGTTAACCTGTACTTTCACCCACAGATCCCTCAAACCAGGTACGGCATATCTTATCCCCTTCGAGAGTAGTGCTGACAGACGGACAACTTTTGCGACATCATAGGTATCCATCCCGTCACTTACGTTTTAGAATCCCGAAAACAGCCAAAAGAACGCCCCCTCTCCTAGAGGATGGGTTAGGAACTTGAAAACACAGAATACGGGATTTATAAGTTGTCGATCTAGTCGTCGAAATAAATCCCGGATTCGTTGCTCCGCCGTTTCGCTCATGCAGGAAAACCACTAAGTAATATTAATAACGTTTAATGCTAGTCTGCAGCATCCGTCCCTGGCATTTCATACATAACGCAGAAAACTGATAGCTGAAAACTGGATTCGGACTAGTATGTCCAGGTTTTAATGATATAACTTGGATTTGACTTTCAGGAGCCCGATGACGGTCACATTCACATATTCCGAATTTGCACAAAAAGACGCACCCGAATGTTAAGAAGTTCGCTAGGAAAAATATTTCCAATCAAATACGCGGTTTCGGCCAGAAATCGTCATTTATTTCCGGGACTGATCCAAGATCAGTTTCAGATCCAAGATCAGTTTCATGTTCCTTACGCGCCCCCTCCAAGAAGAGAGCTGATCCGCTCGAGGGATTGCTCTCTCTCCGCCACCGGTGTACACCTCGGTTCGGCACCGGCACGATACCGTCCGCCATGACAAATTTTCAAGTTTATCGCAATATTTTAATTTTAAGAAACAAATATAGACCCCTGCAGTTCATTATTGATATTGACGGATGATATTATTGTTGGATTTTAAATGGATAGGGAGCACGTTGGTAAATATAAGGTAGTTTATTCCAAGCCTAAAAGCCGAGTGCTGGTTCTTGCGATATTCCCCAAACACTTTTAGGGCCATTATAAAGAAGGATTGGAGCTCTTTGTTCTCGAATAAAGAGCGAGCTGTGTTTGAAACTGTAGAATGAGAAGTATTGCAGTGTTATTGTGCCGATTTTGGATTTGCCGGTTCTCCGTGTAAGCTTCGTGAACTGGTGAACCGGAAACTTTGCTTACACTTTCAAGGATGTTCTGTAGATTGTATTATTATTGCTTTTTTGTCCTGCTTGATTTAAATTTATTGCATCACTGAGAAAAAAGCTACTATCTTCAGTAGTGCCTTCACAAAGTTAGGCTCACTTACAGGTTTCCGGTTCGTATAAGCGGATCGGGTTAGATGAAGGGACAGCCTATACGTCTGGAAGTCCGAGGTGTGAAAAGAAGATAAGGGATGGGATCAGTTGTGTTTGGATAAAGACGGAGCATCTAGGGAAAGTAGAAAATAGGTGGGATCACTGGGTCATTCAAAAAATTTTCCTGACCGCACAGCACCAGCACGGCACCGCGGCTCGCGCCACTTGGTGTACATCGTTTCTGGGAGTGAGCAACCCCTCGGACCCGCTGTCGATGACATACCTTAAGTCGTCTTTAAAAAGTGACTCTCTTTGTTAGTGGGGGGGAGTGTGTTGTCCGGGTGTGACCGTCTTGATCTGATTCCGCGAGGAAAATCAGTTCATGTCAAGTAAAAGCCGCTACCGTAATTTGACACCGTCCTGTTTGCTGAGTGCCTCCTCTCGATACGGTGATGCAATAAACTCTGAGAGTGCCCTTACCTGATTCTCTGGACACGACAGTCATGACAAAACTCCTGGCGCTGAACCGTTCCGTATCACTTATCATATTCGATGCTCGGCAAGTTAAATTTTCGGACTTGACTGCGACAAATCGGAGATCAGATTTTGCAATTTCCTTGAAGTTCCGATAGTGGCTTTCATTGATTGCCTGAAAGGAGAGCAACTGTTACTGACAGATACAGATTCCCCAATCCCGAAAAGGAAATATTCAGAGAGAGAGAAAAATGGGTTTATTAAAAATAATAATAAACAGGTTAGCCCATAGGCTAACCTGTAAGAGACTCATACCCCAAAACATCAACGAGAACAAAGCAAAGGTTGCAAGTCATGGGGTATTTAAAGGTTAAATTCAGACGTCGAGGTTGTTATTCTGATATGAACCGAGATGGATGTATGTTAACTATTATAACTTTTTCGAACAGAATAGTTTATAGGTAGGACTTATTCTTCATTTGTTGCACTATTTTGCTAATGGGGTAGGAAATTTTATTTTTGTAAAGTAGCAACCCAAGCCTACTGTACCTACTGTAGGCCTACTAAGATGACTACTGTTGGGACCCAAGCACATACCAATAGAGTCTTTTACTTTTTTGGCGATTCAGATGCCATCTAGCGGTCGTGAAGGCCAGGTCACAAGGTATGACCCAGGTTGGTTGGATAGGAAAGCATGATTTTTTTTTCAGGTTAAAAAAAAACTGTAATGTTTTTCAACTTTTTTCAATATTATTTTCTAGTGTTTTTTTCCGCGTAGCTTCTTTTTCATTTGTTCTTGCTTTAGATAGAAGTAAAACAAGTGACTACGCCTCCACCTCCAACTCAGTGACGTTAATACAGAATTTACCTAACAGTTTACCCTACTTTAAAGTCACATACACTTTCGTCTTAAACCTACTATCTTTTTATACTTTATCAACTCTAAATTTAACTTCTCTTTTCAAACTCTTCATTTTTCTATTAAACATTCTCATAAAAACTTACTCCCTCTTTCAAGAAACCCTTTTTCTTTCCTACCATATTTTACAACCATAAAATATCTTTTCTTCCATTAACCTACTCATATTTTTAGAACCTGGTAAAAAAACAAAACATATATTACTTTTCTTCCCTTCGAATCATGCAGTCAAATTTTAGAGGTTTCGTTTTCTTCGTTCGTTTTTTTTTCTGAAAGTGATGTCTTTTATTTATTTTTTGGAGGCCAGGTTCTACTTTCCAGTATCTGAGGAAAAGTGCTCGATGAACTTCTGCAGAGATTGATACGGCTTCGTAACATCCTCTCTGGAGGCTGATACGATATCGAATCAACCTCCAAAAAACTTACTGTCATATTATAGCTACCCATGGGACATAGGAAGAAATGCATTACATACCTCTACGAGAAAAGTTTTATATAACTAACTTTTATTTCCTAGACAACCCATATAACTGACTCGCTAGCGTCGGATCGTCATTCGGTTTAACAAATAGTATATTTAATAACAATATATAAACATTTGCAAAATAACTATAAGATTTACAACTTACGAATAATGGTATAATTTATTCACTTAGAAAAAGGACCAAGCACAATGGAAAATGCTAAACAAAAGGAAAACATCAAAATTTCACACATTACAATAACCAACAATTACCAAATGAAACAGATGTGAACGGAAAATATTAAAATATAGACATCACTGAAACTTTGAGAATTTTGAATCGTACTTGCTAATCAGGTTAGGATCACGTATGTTATGCATTTTAATCATTTTGTTATTTCTAGTCCGGGGGGGGGGGGTCGAAGTTAGTGTTTGGAACATCTGAATAAAGTTGACCGGAGTCAACGGAGGTCATAATTTACGAGTTACTCTATCAATTTATTATGAATATCACAGCATGGAAATTAAAGTGGAGTACGGTCTGTACACCACCACCGGTCGGTTGAATGCGTGTTCGGGCAAATTAGTGTCATCGGGTTACGGTAGCTGCATTGAATCTGGTGTTTGTTCGGTCGAGTTGGGTTTGGCATTTACGCCCGAAGTCTATACTCTTTATGACTAACTCTTCGTGCCCATGAAGAATCGCGGTGTGCCTATAGCAAAGAGCCAAAAACGGCACCACAACAAACGTTGTGATTGGTTTACATACAATTTGATTCAATTTTGAGGATTCGTTGTGTTACGTTTCTCGTTCTTCCTCAGGGTTACTGCCGCGTTTCGGACTTATATAGATCATTTTCAGTTTGTTTCGTTTTTCAGAGAAAGTGGAAATACCAAGTTTGATCAGTCCGTCTTCATACGACGTAGAAGTTGAATACGTCTATACGTTATATAGGACAACTTCCAACTCCTAGTAGTTACTGGTTTTTACTCACTAGTGTCTGATGTTTCCTCTCTAACGATTTTTTGGTCTCACAAAATATCCTGGTGGCTTTTCACTATAACCTGCCTCCCAACCAGGTCCTGCTGAGGTAAAACCAGGACTGGTGAGTCGGAAAACGGTTTATAGTTCTAATAATCAGAGACGACTGGCGACTCTCCTTGGACTTCCTAAGCACCTCTGAGTCGCAGGAAGAACTGAGAGTGTGAACAGACGATCAGGATTTTCCAGCCGGATTTTCATCATTTTAAGTTGAAAAACTTCAACTTTTCCATTTGGAAGTGATGATGGTGACGAGAATTTGGCCAGGAATTCCAGCCCGGGACCACCCGACCCTGATCGTGTGTCCAAGGCATGAGATGTAAGGTATGGAAAGCAGAATTAGCCACCAGTGGAGAATACAGCTTCTGTTTGCTCCCGCTCCCTTCTCATTTTCCGGAGTAAACGTGTTCTTCTTAGCGCTTTTGCTACTCGAGAGGCGTGAGTTCAACTCCGTGTTGGATCCCTAGGCTTGAAATCCTGTGTTGGGAATGAGGGAACGCCCATAACGTAACTAAGCCCTGCTTTAAAACAATGCAGAAAGGAAAACAAAAGACGAACATAAGGAATCGATAGGATCATTTCCAGGAACTCCTCAAAGTAACAACAAAGTAACCAAGACAAAGAGAACTGATAGTCTTACCTCTGCAGCAACGGGTAATTTTCGTCGAATTCTTTTACGTACAGATATATAGATTTTTACATGAACTACGCCCACATTTGTATGGCAATTGCAATATAGCGATCGCAATTTCTGTCCGTCCGTCGGTCGGTCCGGGTTTTGCTAGTTCGGGCACTTCCACAAGCTAGGACGATGAAACTTAGCAGGCATATCAGGGACCCGAAAAGATTAACTAGGTAACAGTTGTTTCCCCGATCCGACCATCATGGGGGGGGGGGACGGAGGGAGGGGAATACGGAATCTTGAGGTATTTAAAATTTTTGAACGGGTCATCAGATCTTAATGAACTTGATATCTGGAAAGACGTCGTGTCTCAGACGACCCACTTCAAATCCGAACCGGATCCGGTGACTTTGGGGGGAGTTGGAGGGGGGAGGGAATCTTGGGAAACGCTTATTGGAGGGATCGGGATGAAACTTGGTGGGAAGAACAAGTACAAGTCCTCGATACATCATTGACATAACCGGACCGGATTCGGGCGAAATCTTGAGGTATTTACAACTTTTGAACGGGTCATCGGATCTAAATGGAACTTGATATCTGGAAATGCGTCGTGTCTCAGACGACCCACATCAAATCCGAACCGGATCCGGTGACTTTGGGGGGAGCTGGGGAAGGTGGGGGGGGGGGGGAAATCTTGGAAAACACTTAGGGGAGGGATCGGGATGAAACTTGGTGGGGAGAACAAGCACGAGTCCTAGATACATCATTGGAATAACCGGACGGATTCGGGCACTGTGGGGGGAGTTTGGGGGGGATTCTGGTGATCCAGCGAGGTCGGTACTATTACTGCTATTACTGACCCGACCAAATAGACTTAAGGACCCGACACAATGTCCTAGCAAAGCATGTGTCCGAACCCCAAGCGGCCATGTTTGGGGGAGTTAGGGAGGGGATCCTGAAGCTTTGTGACATGCACAAAATCTAAAGGGATCGGCCGAATGGGATGCAAGTTGGACAGTACCAAGTTCACTTGGCCTAGATGTGTCATTTGGCGTCCAAACTGGATCCGACCAAGGTAGAGGATGATGAAGCAGGAACTGGAAATTTGCAGATATGCTCCGATCCGAGTAAAACTTGGTGGACGGGAAGAAGATAAGTAAGAGGTGCGAAGTTTATGTGTCCGATTCGTATTCGGCCACAGTGGGGGGAGTTGGAGGAGGAGTCCCGAAAATGTTGTGGCTCGCATACGGGTTAAACGGGTGGAGTGATTTGAACGAAACTTGGAAAGTAGAGAGATTGTATGCCTTAAATGACATATTTTAGTGTCCGGACCGAATCCGAGCACGGAGGGGAGGAGCACCGGAATTTCCGAAAAAATGCTCAGATTTACTTTCTCGTTTCTGACATCACCTACTCTTGACAAGTGACATATGAGCTCGTAGCTATTGTTCTCCGGTGGGAGGGGACCAGAAGCAGCAAATAAGTATGAATATAAATACTTTTGTAGACAGGGAAGTATATAAAGAAATTTTATTTTTAAAATATATGAGGAAGTTTTTCTGAAAGAATATAAAGTTTGGTAGTATTCATTTTTTAGGGTTGGAAAATATAAAAAGTCATGTCGGTCACGAATTAGGTCATGTCATCAATATCAGAAAGTGTATTTAAGTCGATCTATGCCCTTAAGGAACGCTGCAAACGGATGCTCCGCTGATTTGCCGTTCTGTTTCCAAGAAACCATCCTGAATTCGTCAAACAGTATTCATCATCGCCCTAATTCACAATCACTCCTTGGGAACTCAACCACCATGTCTTTTCTAGTATCTCCAACGACGAAGCTAGATAATCTTGTCACTTGTGACAAAAGGTAGATTTGCACTTTTTACACCATCACTGACGCATAATGCATAATGACAACTTTACAGCTCTGAACCGCATCCAAATTATCAAGATCACCCTCCACCCGCGCTCATGTAAGCGAGTTTTGACAGCCAATCCAAAACCGAATGATCGTAAAATCCGAGGAGCTAAGAGGTCACCTACTTAATGTAATTCTAGCTCCATCTTTTCTGGCTGTCTCTTTTGCGGAGAACTTTCCAGTCTAACTGCCGAGCAAGATTCGACACGGTTTACAAATTCACTCTCATCTAAAACCCTGAACAACCCCAAGAGCAATCTTCCTATGAAGAGACCTTCTATAATATACCACCCACTGCGCCCGAAGTGATGTAAGCCACTCACATGACCACACCCAGGGCCGTATCCAGGGGGGGGGGGGGGTGTTACCGGGTTTGAACACCCCCCGAAATTTTTGTCCGACTCGTACAAAAGTAAAAAAAATGCACGTAAACAAATTTTTGCACACAGAAACCATGATAATCACTAATCTGTTGCAGTCAATAGGTCTTGCGTTGCGCAACCTGTAATGTGAAACGGGTCTTAATGGGACCTATGGGACACTTAGAAGGCAAATTTTTGCACACAGAAACCTTGGTAATCCCTAATCTATTGCAGTTAATGCTTCATGCGATGCGCTTAATCGGTGGGCCGAAGTAATTGTTACAATCAAAGAGGTTACAAGACAGTTTATTCAGTCCGTTCAGTTTCTGACTTCGTTAAGTGAAGAGCGGTTTGAAAAATGAAAAGGAAATGTGACATAACATCGTTTTTTGCACCCAAGCAAGTAAGGGTAGATATTTCTGATGCCGACGTTGGCGGGTCGTCTGCGGATTGTTCATCTGCCCCTGCGGGCTCAAATAACACGGAAGCAGTTGCTGATGCTTCTTAACTTGATTCACGTTCCAGTCCACTCGATACAGTCACTCCACAGCACAATATTGCACAGTCTTTTTCGATTTTTTTTAACCCCCCCCCCCCGAACAAAAAATCCTGGATACGGCCCTGACCACACCCTACTTCTTCTGCGAATTTCGAATGTGGAGGTGGATACTGAGACTCTATACATTTCCCGACCCACTCTGGATGAATAACTCGTCTTTAAGGGCACGTCATGCTTATGACAGTAATTCTACTTCAGTAGGATTTCCATCCCTCCTCGTTCCCCAGATCTTACACTTCATAAGTGTATCCTAGCTCCTCTATTTGCTTTACACTGATTGATCACGCCTGCCTCTCTTTACGTGACGCATCAGTCTCCTGATCATTGTTTCCGGGAGGCTTATTGGTTTGAAGACCAGTTATACAAATTTTGCCAAGTTTGCTATCCGAGGGAAGGGACATGGAAAGAGACTAAAATCAGCAGCCTTGTGTAACAAAGACGTCAACTATCTCAGGACATCTTAGCAGAAACATTAACGTAGTGCGAGGTGTCCTGTAAGGGCCTCTGGGCCAAGTTCTAGGAACGATAAGACTCAGACTGACTCACTTACGAAGTGTCTGACCCCTCACTAACTTCCCGAAGCCCAGGGACAAGGGAATTATCTATTCCCAATTTCTCGTAATTTACGCTTATTGGAGAAAGAACGTCCCGCGGAACGCCGGAACGACCGCAATAACAGGCATAAATGGCAGTTCCAGGATAGCTGGCGGTAAATACATACTGCCATGCTCCCACAACTGGCGTTTCCCCAAATGGGTTAGAAAGCGAAGCAAAAACAGACGCAAAAAACAGCTAACCAAGCGAGAAAACCGCTTACGAAGATGAAACAAGGCTTATCAGTCCTCCTGAGCCTGGCATTTAAACATATCAAATAGTTTAGATGAACCGGTGACCCTGGCAAAGCTGGATGAGAGAGACCTTTTTTCACTTCGCCATAGTTTCCAACGAGTCCTAGAAATATGCCCGAACAACAAATCCAGATTGGCCCGTGGCACGATATTTTGCCGAAAGTAGAAAAATGCGCTCCAGCCTTAATGCGAAGAAGCCAGAATCCGTGACGTCATGCGTAGTAACTACGGTAGGTAGGTTGGACCACGCTCTGTGCTAGCTCACACGAACGTCTGTTGTTCAATCTGTCTGGAGCCCCACTTCTTCCCAAGAAACAGATCATCTCCGTCTATACAAAACGCTAACAACACCATACACTCCCTGGTCACCCTACTTGACGAAATACTTTGTCACCTAGAGTGCCCAGACTCGTTCGTGGATCTCTTGATTGTTGATATGGTAGAAGCCTTCGACTATTCGGACCACCTACTCGTTGTCAGCGGAGCCAACAACATAAGAGCGAGACGATTCGTTGTAAGGCTACTTGCTAGTTTCTTAGTGACAGGCTTCAGTGTATCCAACTTTCCCCGGAGATCTTTTCCGAATTTCTCCGGATTCCCTGCGCTGCCCCATAGGGTACTATCCTGGGCCCGGTTGCTTTCGTAATCGCAGTCAATGAACTACTGAAGAAATAGCCAAACAGGGCCAAGTTTGCTGATGACATCTCTCTGCCTCTCTTGCGTCAATTGGCCAAGGACGAGTTTAAACTAGCCTTTGATGAACTGACACTGGATGCTCAAGAGGCTAAGATGGAAATCAGCAAGGAAAAGATTGTTGTCATGAGAGTGAACTTCCTCAAGAAACACATCTACAACGTAGAAACAGAAGTTGAGCTCAAATCAGTTGGCTCCGCCAAAATTCTTGGAATTATCATTGACATCCCAAGTTGACAAGACAGTAAGCAAAGGAGCATGACTACTAAGATCGTTCGCGAACCTGAAACGCTTCGGTTTTTCCTTGGCCCTAACAAACATCTTGAAAACATATTTTCTACCGGCCCTGGAATACGGTTGTCAAGTCTGGCATCCGGGCTTAACAAAAGAGCAGGACAAGCGGATAGAAAAGATTCAGAAACGGGCTTGCCACATCATTCTTGGGCAAGCCTACAGTTCGTACGAGTAGACTCTCCAGAAACTCGGCCTCAAAACCCTATCCCAACGCAGACCAGAAGCAGTCATGAGGTTCGGACACCAATGCCTTCTTTCACAACGACACAGAAGTTCCGTAGTGCCAAGGATTGACGATACTGCGACAAGGAGCAAAGCTGTTCGGAAAGTTGTCCTGAAACAACCAGCACCGAATTCAAACCAGCATCACCCGTCATCATTCGCACCCTATTTCGTCGAATCCTTCAATTGTACATAGTTAATTGTCTTCAGTGCCTTAATCTTATGTTGACATTGCCAACGCTATTTTTATAATATTACGGCACAGTCAACAGTGGAATTTCAGTGTGATTTGTGGTACCTCTATGCTTGTATCTGTGTTCTCTGCCTTACCAGAAAGATTTATGATATTTTTTGTTCAGGCATTAAGCAGTCTTCACCAAGCTCACCACTGCCCACTGAAAAGCCGCGTTTGTGTTGTGATTAAAATTTCCCGCGTCATACTAGAATTTACGTTGTGGGGACGGCCGCAGATATTCCAAACTAGAGCAGATGGTGGAAAATTAAAAAATCTCTTAACAGAATCGAAATTATTCAGTGTATTGGCACTTCTTTTGGGAGTGTTCTGTCGCCGATTATTTTCAATGTTACATTGGCACTTTGCCTGAAAAAACTTAAGACTACCCTTGTTTTCGGTAAAGGGATTTTTCTTTCTTGGTTGGCTTATGCGGACGATGTACTCTTGCTTAGCAGAACTTAATCATCGTTGCAAAAAAATATAACACTTTTTTCAGATCTATTGAAATCGCATGGGCTTTCTTTGAACCCTGCGAAATGTAAACTGATGGTATTTGATAAGAATGGTGAAAGACGTAGTATACAAGTTTCTCTTATGAGTAAAGTAATAACTTGCTGCAATGTTTTTAATTATCTTGGTTTGCCGTATTGTTCTACTTTGAGTCAGACCCGTGCATCAGTGGTAAAAGAAGTTGAGAGAAGAGTGGCTGCTAGTTTTGGGTCGATTGTTGGATTGCGTGAGCTCCTGAACCGGCGAAGGCTTGCACATGTTTTTAACGTAACAGCTTTGCCACAGTGTCTCCTAGCCTCTTCATTCCTCCCAGTTTTTCGGCTTGCTGATACTTCACATATTAAGACCCGATACTTCACTTTTTCTAAATGGTTGTGTCGCTTTAGCAGATATGAGTCCAATACTAACATGATGGAGACTTCTGGTATAAAAACCCCTCTTGAAATTATGTTGAAAAAGCATGAAAAGTTTAGACGTAAGTTGCAAGAGCTCAAAAATAATTTGTCATCTTCCTCCATGAGTTTTAAATTATTTTTACTGATTTTTTTGTTTTGTTTAAATTTTGAATTTTTAAATTTTAACTTTTTTTCCTTCAGTTTTTGTCATTGTTTGCGGTATTTTATCTGCCTTCGCCATTTTCATGGGTTGTTGTTTATTTTAGTCGTGTTAGTGTTGACTGTAAATTGTATATATATGTTTATTGACGACCAAACGAATATTCGGCTTGTCCGCTTCACGTTTTAGAAATAAATTGAAATTGAAATTCTGATAGATTAGAGTTTGCTTTAGTGGTGGTTTGTTTTTGCGTATTTATATAATCACTTATCTTATTATCATCAATTTTGGTGGATCAATAAAACATCAATCAATCAATCATTCAATTAACGACACAAAAATAAGTTGGCTTTTCACTTAAACTTTAAGAAAAGACCAACTAGGGTGAAAATTGACAAATAAATAACAAACACTGGCATAAAAATAAAGTACAAACAAAAGAAAAACAAACCATAAGCATATGCTTCCACCGCTATCTGTGACCTTGATTGATCGATCTGATTGCCAGCCAAGCAAGCTCATTTGCAGGATTATACACTCGTTTCTAACTAGCTTTTCCCTCCTGATAAGGACAATCTATCCCATGAATGTTTCTATTCACATCTAAGCAACGCTACGGTCACTAGTCTCCCTAATCAGAGCATTAGGACCATCGGATTCCCCGCGGATTCCCCGCAGAGAGATTCAAGCTATGTCCGAAGAAGAAAGAATGGTGTTCGGCTACCCCTTAGAGACGGGGCATCATACGAGGCAAGGTGGGCAAGTGTCAGCTGCAGCACGGCCCCAGCCCCCAAAAATCACCAGGGCTGCAAATGGATCAGCTTGAAGGTGTTATATTTTAACCTTTGTTGGAAGCGAGGTAGACCACTTTAGTAGAACGACTTTACTGAACCGAATTCAAACATAAACAAGACCTAGAAGCTCATATGGCACTTGAAAAGTTGGGTCAGAGGATTAGTGTGAGAATTTGTCAATTTATTTATTGTTTAATGTTATCCTTTGTAAGCAAAACCCTTGACTCTCGAGGCACGAGTGTTCATAGGCCCTTGGGGATCATGAAAATCTAATGTTCAGTCAATAGTACTTTCTATGGTAGCAGTGTTCTAACGCCACCGCGGTTTTCCGCCACCATATGTTTTTCGCCACCTTTTAATTCAGGTAGCCTGTGCAGGTAGTTTCCGATTTAAATCTTAAAATGTTAAAAGGGTGTTTACCGCCACCCAGGAAATCTTACGTCCCCAAGAGGATTACTTCCTCTAGAGGGTAGGGTCAAATCTTGTCAGACCTAATATTCTGATGGGGTGTCTAGCGCCAAACGGATTAAGTATAACAGCGATTAAGGGCTTTCGGCCAGACCTGCTCCAAAACGTCGCAAAGTCTACAGAGAACTAGGGGAGAGGCTACTGAAAGTTACAATTACGTATCAAGAAAGAAAGTGTTCAAGAGAAGCACTTCTGCGGGCGATTTCTTACCTTTTGAAATTTGAATAATTTGGGGCTTTGAGTTGTTGAAGTTGTACAGTATCTTTAGTTGGACTTAAATAAATAATTATTTGAAACGTTAAGCTCAGTCTTCGTATTAGCTAGGATTAACGTAGAGTTGGCGTGGTGGCTGTAAACCCATCTTCGCATTTAACGATCTAGATCTCGGATTACATGAACCAGCTACCTGCGCTAATGAGTTGGCGAAAAACATACGTTGGCGATGGACCTACCAAAATATTTGACCCTTTCGTCTGACCCAACTAATCCTCTTGATGATGCAAGATTTCCTGGGTGGCGGAAAACATACGGTGGCGCTGGAGCACGGTGGCGTTAGGACACCCACTTCCTTTTTATATTATTTGCAGTTATGATAAACACTTAAAGGGGGGCTAGGAATTCATTTGTAAGCAAAACCCTTGAGGCACAAATGATCATGGGCACTTCTCTTAACTTTGTGGTTAAGACGCGCACTTTTAAGTGGACTAGGAATTCATTTGTAAGAGAAACCCTGGAGGTAACGATGATCATGGGCCCTTGTCTTAACTTTGTAGTTAAGACGCGCACTTTAAGGGACCAGGAATTCATTTGTAAGCAAAAACCTTGAGACACAAATGAGAAACATGAAACTTTTCCCAATTATCAAATTTCATTAAGATCTGATCACCGGTTCGAAACTTATGCATGCCTCAAATTTCCATATTTTCCCTCCCTCTATTCTCCCCCTCCCCGGATAGTCGGCTCTGGGAAGTGAATATTTCCCAAGTCAATCTTGTCGGGTCTCTAATGCACCAGCCAAGTTGCATCATCCTAGCACATATGGAAGAACCTTAACTCACGATCACTGGAATTCCGGACCTCCCTCCAACTCCCCCCAAAGTGACCGGATCCAGTCCGGTTCTGTAAATTATGCACATAGCGCTCGTGTTTGTTCTTCCCACCAATTTTCATCCCGATACCTCACTCTGAGCGTGTCACAAGATCCCGGGTCCCCCGCTCCAACTCCCCCAAAGTCACCGGATCTGGTCCTGAACTAAAATGGGACTTCTGACACACGAGATCTTTCCAGATACCAAGTTTCACCGTCCTAGCACATCTGGAAGTACCTTATCTAGGAATCACCGGAATTCCCGAATCCCCTCCAACTCCCCCACAGTGCACGGATTCTGTCCGGTCCGGTCAACTATTCATATAGCGCTTGTGCTTGTTCTTCTCACTAAGTTTCAACCCGAGCCGTGCACTCTGAGCATGTCACACGATTTCCGGTTCCCCCTCCAACTCCCCCGTAAGCTCTGAGACACGAACTCTTTTCACATATCAAATTTTATTAAGATCCGATCTCCCGTTCAAAAGTTATGTATACCTCAAGATTCCTGACTTCCCCTCCCTCCACTCCCCCACGATGGTCGGATTGGGAAAGTGACTATTTCCAAGCTAGTTTGATTGGGTACCTAATATGGCTGCCAAGTTTCATCGTCCAAGCACATCTGAAAGTACCTTAACTAGTAAACAGTGGACTGAATGACCGACCGAAGGAAAATTGATCGGTGTATGGCACTTGTGAATCCTGCGACAAATAACCCGGTGCTTCCCGTCAAAAAAAGGTGTAAGGCAGGGCGCATTGACGTCACCTACCGCATTCAACAACAGCATCATCAAACCGCAATCTAAGTCAAATCTGACATATATTATGAGAGGTACTGACCTATCGTTAATAGGTTACGCAGAAGATTCTTAACCTGAGCCGCCTCCTTCGCGGTTTAGAGGAGAATTTTTTGCAAGGGGAGTATGGAAAAATAGGCCTTCAGTTTAGTGAGGAGAAATCAGAAGTGATGTTGTTTAATGCTAAGCCGGGGTCTGATGTTGATGTTAGGCTAGCTGGTGCTAATGTTCGACTGGGGATTCCTATTGGTCGGTCTCTGCTTGAAACGCGTCGCCTTTTGCAGAGTCATCTGCAGAAACGGATTTGTTTCGCGTATAGCCGTGTTGTAGCTTATAAGCGACAGCTTGATCGGCAGATTCTGCCACAGCTGTACAATGCCATAGCACTACCCCACTATCTGTAGGCTACCTAAGTCCTTTGTTGAGGGTATTCCCAAAGGAAGATAAGAAAAAGTTGCGGTCTACATATTACAATTATGCGAAGTAGCTCCTACGGCTTCAACCATGGACTAGTAAGCGTTTTGTGACAAGTCGGTATGGGATTTTCGACCCTGATGAAGCGATCATAGCCCAGATCACCAGATACAACTCTGATATTGTTGCTCATCCTTGGGCAACTATTTTTAGGCATTAGTTTTGTCTTTTGTATTTAGATACCCATTTTGTTCTTTGTTTTTTTTTGTGTTCGTGTATTCTCTCGTAGTGTGTTTTTCGTTTTCTTTTCATCTTATACTCCATCTGTTTTCATTTGATGGGAAATAAATATATAGATACGTACATACATGAGATGGCCGGAAGTTAAGTGTCATAAAAACCTATCAGGGTTTTTCAATACTTTGTTTTAGGAATTTACTTTTCTTCTTCTTCTTTGGATCATACGGGGATTGGTGACTCTGACTCACAATCAACGAAATCAAAATATATGGCGGAGCTGATTTCGAACAAAAATAAATGTATGTTGTTTAGTGCACAACAAAAGGTTAATCCCGGGTTATACCGGAATCAACTACTGTTCAAATACGTTTACTAATGACGAGCTACTGCATACTCGGCTTCCGAAAATAAGTCCAAAAAGTCGGAGCTACTACTTTGTCCAATAGGTCGGTGACTTATTCGTTGACAGTATGAAGCAGTTTAATTAGTCGGAGACTAGTTCGTCAATGTGATTAACGTTGCAAAACAATGCTCCCAACATCATATTGTGATAAGGACGAAGAAGAAGAATTACACCAGAACACGTGTCATGTTTTAAATAAGAAAATAAGAACAGGGGTCCCGTCCCGCCTTTCCTTGTTTTTCGCGGCGAGATTATGCCAGGCTACTGCATACTCGTCTTTAAACATTCGTATCCAAACCTTTGGACTAGCTTATTGCTATAGGCTGGCATACAAATTTGCCAGAACTGGCTTCGATTTTTCGGGTCCGATTCCACTATCGTTGAATATATAACTGTACTCTTATTCATGTCTATCGGTCGCTGCTGAAAAATAACATCCCGAAAAGGCGTATTTCAACACCATCATCAATAATATGTCCAACGCTGCCCCTTTCCCTAGGCATCAAGCCTCTCCCCGCTCCAGGATTATCCCTGGCATCAAACCAACCACCAAATGATAAACTAATGTCCTCCGTCAGTCCCTGTCGCTACCTTTGTCGGCAGGCGAAAAATGAGGTTGCTGTCGTGGCGGAACGAAAACAAAATATGCTTTTTCTAACAAGGATTGCTGAAGCGAATTTGACAGGGGAAGGCTGGCGTTCCGAAACAAACAGACAAAGTGATTATCGGATGCGTCTACTCATACAAGGGGAGAGTTTATTCAAGGCGGTGCCTTTGACCAAACATGGATCGGGAGGGGATTCAAGGTTTCCAAGACGTGTAGCATTTTAAGTATTCTTTCAGCCCAAGCTGAATGCGAATTTTGACTGGTGGAATGCTGAACTTTCAAGCATCAAAAATCTTTCAGTTCACGCTTTGAACGGATGGACCGGGAGGTATCCCTGAAATCCAGGCTGACTATATCACAATCTTCCATCCGGGAAAGTTAGAACGAACCAAACAGCGGCTAGAGACACTGGTCGTGGATGATAGGAATCTGGGTCGTGTACACAAAGCTTCGTGCCAAACGAATAATATTTGTGTTTTGTTGTATACGTTCAGACATTCAGCGATGGCCTGAACAGGGCCCTTTCACGACGGGCCGGAATATCGCTTCAACAAAATTATTCCTATTCATAGTAGGCTACTATCCGCTAACACGGAAGCTTCGTGCACGCGGACCGGATTTTGTCATCCACGGCCGGTGGTAGGGAACAATGTTCGGATTCACATTTCAGGCAACTAGATATCTGGTACAGATTCGACACAGTCAAGCGAACTCTTTCGGATACAATAGAAATCGTGCATGTCCCTTTCGCTCATTCTCCCAATCAGTCTTTTCCCTACCCCAGCCATTTGCATATTTGATTTGTTTCCTAAACTTTTTCCTCCCTGCCAGATTCCGGAACCCAGATGTCCAACGCCTCGGACTCCGGGTTTTTGGTCTAGCTTCATATTCCGTATCGACCTCGACGAAAACAGATATCTGAAATCCGAAGAGTTCAGAGAACAGTTAGGGGAATGAATCCTTTCGACTTTTTCCATCGGGGTTTTCACGATTATCCGTTCTGCGGCTGGGTCTACCGGGGCTAATACCTGGCTGTGTGCAAATAGGACGCTCAAGTTCTGATCGTTAACCCCCATCTCCCGTCCGCAACCTTAAATACTCGACAACGACGACAGGAACCTAACTCACGAGAAGTTCCTTTTCCTGGGACATCGCGAACCTCATTTCTCAACACATTTCCCCAGTAATTTCCGGGACGATGAGCCTTTTCGGCTGGAACGACGATGTCCCAATTAGCAGTTAGCCTGAATTGCTAACCAGTGAAGCCCAAAATTGTCGACGATACGATCTCTCTCGCTTCCTCTCAAGAAGTAGAACTTTCGATTTTTCTCCGAGGATTACCCATCCGCAAACAGAAACAAAAACCTAAATTTAAGCTCAAAGTCCCCTTGCCGAATAACCGTACCCCGAGTTCCGATCAGTCTACTAATGAGGTCGGAGTCAGAAGTTAAGAGATGACCCTGAAGCGTAGAGTAGAGTAGAATTTAATTTAAAGACGGCTTTCACAGCAATGATGCCGAATTTCCATTTCACGTCAACACAATCACTAACCAAAGCATCGTCAATTCAACATTTGCAACAGATATCCCGATGAGAGGCTCCGCTCGGACAAAAAAATTATGCAAACAGCAAAGTGGCAAGTGCAAATTCTGTGATAAATTAATCACAAAAACGCTGTTCAAATTTCCAATCATCATCTTTCATAACAAACTGAAGTAAGCAGACGCGCTCATGACAGCTTAAATACACTTGGCCTATGTCAGAGACAAAAAACTAAAACCTAATTTTCTGTTTTATTTCATTATTTTGATGCGTGACCCTCCCCCTTCTCCACTATCATCTCACTTTACTCCGAACAAGAGCTATTAGCTCATACAGCACTTGTTACGAGGCTATATGCTACAAGGAAGTACGTGAGAACGTCACAGAATGCGATATTTCGGCCCTTCTCGACAGCCTGATGAGGGCCCTTGCCAAGAAGGGCCAAAATATCGCTGCCAAAGCAACGTAGCTGACGTGTCCGTTTTATGCTTTGTTTGAATATGTTTCCCAGTCAGCTAGGGTTCAAGGAGTATTCATTCCTAGGTATGCCACAAAATTTCCGGAAACTCCCTCAAACTCAGACGATACAGTTCGAATCCTGTTCGGACACATACAAAATCATCAATGGTTTCTTATCTTGCCTACCATTAGGTTTCACTCAAGTTCGGACACATTTCGGGAAATTACTGTACCCCCACCGTGGCGGATCCTGTCTCGATCCTGGAATATGCCATCTAAGGCATATGATCTTTCTAAATTCCAAGTTCAGTTCAAATCCCTCCAACCGTTTGACAGATATGCGGGTCACAAAATTTCCAGGACTACTCCTTGAACTCCATCCACTGTGACCGAATGCGACTCGGAAACATAAAGTTCGAATCTCTGACATCTCCTCTTCCATCCATCACGTTTGGCTCGAATCGGGGCATATCTGTCAATTTCCAGTATCCCCTCCACCCCACCCAACCCCCACCATGGTCGAATCCAGCTTGGACGCCAAATAGCATATCTAGTTTCATGTCATTCGATCCACGCGTCTCGCAAACCGTCGTTTGAACGTTTAGAAAACCGAACACCGGGCAAATTCTTATTTTACATGAACTATTTCCTACCTGAAATCGAATCCGTCTTTCCTAGTATAGGGCAAATTTATTAGCAGGATATTTTGTCGACAACACTGTTTTTTGTTTCGCAAGCAGGTTTGGTTCAGTCCTTTAAATGTCCTCCCTATAGCTCTTTTGATTGTTCCCGACTGTTTTTTTTGCTGCTGGCTTTAATGCGGTAAAATTTGTATGCATGCTTTTCTCCCGGGTCAGTTTTGGCCTTGTTAAACCTCTCACTGACGCTGAGCTTTTATGCTGGTCTTGTGTAAACAGCAACAGCACACCGCTGCTCTGGCTCAGAACCTGATCAAATGTTGGCATTCTCTCCTACCTCAACCATATTTTTCCACAAAATAACCTTCAATTGATTTATTTAATTCTCTTATAATAATTCTCTGTAGGCTATATGAAATATGTGGTTTACTGTTTTAAGACAAAACTTATTGTTAGGACTCTGTCTCAAGACGTTTTTTTCACGGGCTCGGTCCATTTTTGTCCAGGAGCGCGACTTCGGTCTCGGACTAGAACATGCTGGACTCGGCAGCAGCTCTGTCTCTCGGTGACTGCTCACCAGAACCTGTCTCCCGACCAGATTCTGTGAAGAAAAATCATACAGGAATGAGTTCAAAAACGTATTACAGCACTAGCGAATAGTAACCGGTTATAAAATTATATATAATTCTCTTTTAATAAGATTAAATAAAATTCTATTTTTTCTTCTTTCTTTCTTTATCATAGTGTAATGTAGGTTAATGTGTCAAACGGGGTTCGTTAAATCTCTTAACAAGTGAAAACTTCTGGAGGTTTTTCTAGTTCTTAGTAATTTTTCCAATAAACCCCATATATAATCTAAAAACCTAATCTAATCTAATCAAAATCCCACCCTATAAGGAACAAAAAAAAAACAACCACCAACCCAATGACATAGAACGCAGCTCTTACAGACCAAATGTAGTGAGTATGTGTTGATACTGATGTGATCCCAATAAGTTCCAAGATCTGCGGAGTATTTTCCGCAAAAATTTGAACAAAATTAACCAAATAACCCATATTTGGGTTAGAAAGGAAAACAGCCACTAATAAAGAACATCAGAAGCGTCCCTGCAGCCCTACTGGCAGAAAACCCAGATGTGACGAGGACATGAGCAAGCATTTCGACTGAAGAGAGCGAACATACCCTTCTCTAAAGACTGCCTCTGATAAAACCCACAACCTAATTATTTTGAAAACAAGGGATTCCAACACTTCTCGCCACAAATGCCCATCAGACAAAGCAGCGCCCGAGTGGAAGTCTGAAAACACAAAGAAACGGAAACAAGCGCCATCTCTTCCCCAAGTAAGTGAGTAAACTTGGATTTGAGGTTATGGGTGACATGTATACTGCCGGTTTTAGTAATTCAAGCTGAGGAGCCCATTTCCCTAAGTGAAACCTAACCAAGCGACATTTAAAACCGTGTAAAACTTGGATTTATTGTTATGGGGAATTTACGACTATTATAAGCATGGCACGCTGAGGAACACAAGCGATGTTAGAATGTTCTCGGAACAGGATCCTGGTGCCACAAAGGCTCTAGGTCTAGAATATACTGGGACATACTCTTCCTGCAATGAAGAGCAGGGGATCAAAGAACTATTTTTGTCAAAGACATATCGTAAAATGCCCACAGCCCTGATACTGCAGGGTTTCGTGCAAATTGACTATGCACGCAATTTCTTGCTACTGATAATATTTTTGCCACGAAAAACATTTCGCTCCAGCACTGGCACATGCATTTCCTGTAGATCAAGAGTCCCGCTTTTGATCACAATTTTCCTTTACTTCTGGCGATTTCTCAGCGATATTCGCGAAATCGCTAAAACGCAGGGCGTTTTTACTGATTAATTTTTTGCCATGAAAAACAATTCGCTCCAGCACTGGCTCATGCATTTCCTGTAGATCAAGAGTCCCGCTCTTGATAACAATTTTCCTTTACTTCTGGCGATTTCTCAGCGATAGTCGCGAAATCGCTAAAACGCAGGGTGTTCTTTCTTAGCCAATATAGGAAGCAATGACTGCCTGACTGGCAAAAATTCCGGTATGAGCGAGCGCTTGGACAGATGTGCGAACTTCATGCCGGGTATAAATGAATGAATGAATTTATTAAGTGATTTAGCCTTACGGCATTTCACAACTAACAAAGGAACTAAACTACAGATCTAAAATAAACTACAAATCACATAATTTTGTACAAACAACTAATCAAAAAAGAAAAAAAAAATAAGTAATAGACACTGTGAATTAAATTTCAGGTAAATCCAAACTTTCGAATGTGCATATTTCAAGCCGTTTTTGCGCTAGGAAGGACCTCTAGCAGCAGAAACGGATATTAATACGCTCGGGATTGTACGCAATGTGTAAATGCACCATCAGGCAATTCCACAAAGTGACCAGAGACGCGCGGAAATTATCCGCTAGCCGACGCGGTAATGATTCGACACTGAGTTGGAAGGGTGCGAAAGGAATTAGTTCCACTTATTCGACCGCGCGACCAATCTTCGAGGAAATATTAGTTTCGTTTTTGCAGATACCATGGTATCTGGTACAACGGTACTGGATCTGCATTTGTCATTTTTGCAGTTACCGTGAAATCTGATACTACGGTTGCTTTGCAAAAACGACAATTTCCCAATTTACACTTTCCGAGGTCACCCCAAAAGAAAAACTGATACCCAGTCACATCACTCAGTGCCGAACTTCTTTCCCACCAACTTGACAAAATTCTAGGCTCTATTGTTGGTGATGACGAAAGTGAGATGAATTTTTTCATATACCCCGGTCAGTTACCACGGTCGGACCGTGGAATCTGAATATCAGATACCACGGTAACTTGATAGATACCACGACAACTGCAAAAACGCCTTTTGATCGTGGTATCAGATATCACGGTAACTGCGAAAACGACTTCAGACCGTGCTATCAGATACCATGGTATCTGCTTACCATTCTCATTTCTGACTGGCCGCTATAAGGAATGTAAAACGTACGCTGATTGGTCCACCCATTCAAGCCTGTAGGTAGTGACCGATTACAAGTTCAAGTGAATATCTGAGTGTCTATTTACTAATCTAAGTGAATATCGGAGTACTACGTGGATTATTAGTGTGTTAAAATAAAACACCTTATTCTGTAAAAATGCTTGGCGTTACACAATGCACCCGCATTTTATGGTAGCCTAGCTTCCGCTGGCTACCGTGAAGTATAAGAGTAAAATATGTATACGGTGCAAGAACTGGTTCGCGCTGGCCATCCCGCTCACATACTGCGGAAAATTTACGAGACCACACGACCTATCTACACGACCAATCTATGATGCTCTGACCATACATTTCTTCCTTGCGACGACAGAGGTAAAAGCTACGAAGTCCCCGCATTCGAGATGCAAATCCCGCGATATCAAACTGAATGCAGAAAAAGGAGCGACTAATTATTTTCCTTGGATAAATACGATCCTTAGAGGCAGGCCAGCGTGCAATCCATGCGATAGACATAAAACATCAAACTATGCCCCCCACTTGAAGAGCATGACACTTTTTGAACGCTACCGTCTGCACCGTCAGCCACAATCTTGACAGTTAGATTGTAATCGGGAGCAACACCACCCAGCCACCCTTTATCCCATTCGATACGCCCCTCATAAAATTCCTCTCAGATTAGTTCTTTTTTGGCCGCTAGGTGCGCTATCGTAAAGAAAACAATGCACGTTACTTCTTGGTGTACGTTTATCCAGGTTTGTTCTGCTATTATCGATTCCTCTTAGGCCTAACCATGTTTAAAACTGTTTAAAATGACTCTTCCCCTCTTTTTGCTTTACCCAACTCTGTTCTGTCAAGCGTCATCAAGTTTGTCATTTCTGGCTTCCGACTTCAGTGCCGAGTGCTGGCTGACTTTTCAACGGGGCTAATGCGCGACTCGGTATGAAGCGAAAGCCTAATCGCTTATTCACCCGTCAGATAACTTATCCCCCGATCTCACGTGTGATTGTTATTGTTCCTCTAGCGCTTCTAGCGGCAATTCGTCATCGGATTTTATGAAGGACGTATTTGACCTTGGTATCCGTCTCGTTTCTGTCACGTCCGCTTAAAGCCAGGCTTCACCTTCCAGATTCCCAGACGTCCGGGGCTTCCGCATAGTCAAGCCAACCTTTCCAGATTTGCATGATAATGATGACAGCTAAATTTGCTGTTCTTCAAAATTTCTTAGATGTCCCCTTTAGATTTCATATATCTCTTGCATCCCAATCACAGCTGTCACATCACCTTCCCTTTTCTTCCTTTATTTGCATATTTGGTGTGCCTATCGAACGGGTTGCCTCTATGTCACCTTCCAGACACCCGGAATCTGGGGTGTCCAACACCCCGGACTTCCAGACGTTTTTGGCCTGGCTTCACATTTCAGATCCGTCTCGACGAAAACGGCTGTCTGGAATCCGGAAGAAAAATCTGGAAGGTGAAGACTCATCTTTACACGCGTTCAATTTACCGCTCTCACCTACTCATAGAAGTTTGATTTGCGTCGTCACTAGATGCTGTATACTGTCAGTGCCTTCAGATCTGACGTGACCAGTTTCAGTCTCCTGCTAGGTCTTTTAGACACTCATGTGAGCTCAATTAAAGACCTAATCCAAACATTGTGTTTACCACGTCAGAATCGCTGCCGCCCTCCATCGGGGTTTCCCTGACTTCGACCTGGCCAGGCATAGGTCGCCATCTGTCGGGTCCCAACGTGTACGTGTACTTACGTGTAATTCTCTTACTGATCGCAAGCCACCAGTTTATTTAGATTTGAACTTGATTGCCGGGTTGCTGTTTTGGCTCGAGAAAAAACCCACGCAGAACCTCTTCTTTTCTAGATTACGAAATTTTCCACGTTTGATTAGCAAAGAATTATAATACTTAATTGATTATTTTTGGGATGTCTTCAGAAGTACCATACTGGTCTTGGGCTTTTAATTTATTTGTATTTGTAATAAATAGCTGGAGCATTATATGGAAATTATTGTTTTGACCCTTGTCTCCCTACGTGCCAAAACGGCTGTCCCAGATAATCAGCTGAGATTTAGTCCAGACCGAATTATTTCAAACCTAGGAAATTTGGCGTTTTTTTTTAATTTGCTCACTGTTTGACGTTGTTATTTGTGGTTTTGAACATTCATAGTGACAGTAGGGATGGTTAGCATTGTGTGTGTGGTAGAAATACCATTTTTTGGGGCCCGCTTTAACGGTTAAAGTGTCATGATGCGAGCAAACTGAACACCTTTAGTAAGATGCGTGACCGACTACGCCGTGACGTTTGAAATGAGGCTTGAACCTTAGGGGTGAGTGGGTTAGTAAGTGTTCAGATTTTCCCCGATTCCATCCGTAGAAGTTCGAAAGCAAGCTCCCAAACCCCCGACAAAGCTCACGTGCCATGAAACATATGAAATGCTCCACTAATCACCTTTTTCTTACCTGATTTCCTTCTCCCTCAAGGTTTTGCTACAGAGAAAGAATTCGTATTAGAAAATCCACTATTCATGTCGCCCCACCGGGAACTACTGAGATATTACAAGATCCCGTCTCCGCTACCTGCCACCGGAAAACAAGAAAGAAAGACGCATGCTTATCATCACTTCAGGGACACCTTTAAAGGATCGTCGAGTGAATAACATTCACATGTCTGTCAGTCGGTAAGTGATGGTTCTTTTTATCAAATACAGAAAATCCTTGGTAGCGTTTTGATAGTATTCAAAAGATCATTTGCACGTTGGTTCCCCTTGATGCAAGATGCTCCTTGGCATCGGGATAGGTAGGCTATTACTCTTACGTTCGGTGTTTCAGATATTTCGGATAAATTACTAATGCTACAGAGAAAGCTGTCAGGATCAACCTACTCCCGGTTTTTGCCACACAACCCCTAACCCCCCTGTTTGTGTGTTAATATCTTTTTATGCCTAGTCATATTATTTAGTATTTCTTCCTTTCATTTTCTTTTTTGTACTTCACTTCTTCTTCCTCTGGAATTTGTGGGTAATGAATAAATTATTAGAAGTACTTCCTGGAGAAGTGCCCAAGATCTAATAAAGACGATCTGGCTCCATTTTGGAAAGTATTCACGACTACCGAGAAGTCTCGAGTCCGGTCGCTTTATTTTCGTTACCTAAATATTTACTAAAAATGCCACCATGGACACGCAACAGGTACCTAAGAAGAAAATTCAGCCTGCTAGAACCCAACGAGGCTGTAGATAAGCTAGTTTAGAAAGTTCTTGGAACGGCCGCACACCCGTGGTTACCAGTACTTTGTGCTCGATGGATGACCACTGATTTGTGTTTTTCTTCATTTGTAGTGCTGTATACATTTTGTCATTGATCGCTAATTGTCTTTCCTCTCATTTGATCTTTATTTCTTTTTCTTCCCTTTAGGCTACTCCGTTCTTGTTCAGTTTGAATGTAACGGGTTACAAAAAATATACATACATACATACATACAAATGAACGTTCCGTAGTTAAAGGACACCTGAATGAAGAGTACCAAGTATCATCCCTATCTGTATGACTTCCGTTAACATTGCCTGCAGAAAACCCAATCCAAATACGAAATAGTGTTTCCAAGCTATGATTTTTGCTCCATTTTGCATCTGTCCTTATTTCAGTACCGAACAATTTTAGAAATGAACAAATGTCTCCAATCAACCCTTCTTCTGGAATATTTTTTAACCAGTTAAGCCCAAACGTATATCTAGAAGAAATTCCAATACGATCCGGCCAGCGCTGTACAGGATTTGAATGAATTGCGCTGCGCTTTTTGTCTTGGAGTCTGCATGTGCAAACTTCCAGAAACGAACATCCCTATTTTGAAAACGTCACGCTCAGGAGAAGAATACTCTCCGTGGCCATGTCTGTAAATCCATTCTCCATGGTGTGTTCAAGTATGGTTTCATTATTCAGATGTCCTTTAAAGAAGACTGTTAATCAGTCGGTCAATGTTGAAAACGATCAGGAGATGTATTTTTCGAAGATAACAAGAACAAATATTTTCTTCTATCAAATTTCCGGTTTCTGAAGGATTCCGCTGAGCTAATTATTCAGCGAGAAAATTCAGGTTCACACATAGATTCGCTTGTATTCTTGCTCCTATTAGGATGTTCCGGTCGACTTCAGAATCTTGACAAATTTCTTTAATCCTGACAAATTTCCGGTTTTCACCAGATTCCGGTCAGTCTACTTGTCCGGCGGGAGGATAAAGCTCAAATACACATTCACAATGTATTCTTACCTCTAAACCGACGGTCTAATCGGCCAACGTTTAACCTCTAATCAACTTCAGATAAGACTTTCACTCTTGCCAATTTTTCGGTTTTCGCGATTCTAGGCAAACAACTTGTCCGGCGAAAAAAGAATATTAAAAAAACAGGCTACGCATGTCTCTGTACCCCAATATCGAAATTTTATTCAAGTTCAGATAGAACTTTTACTTCTTACGAAATTTCTTTTTTTTCCCGGATTCCAGGCGAACTTTGTCCGGCGAGAAAATGAAGTTCAGTTCCAGATTCAGCATGTCTCCTTTCCCCCAAATGGACTCTCACATCAGCTTGAAAAACTATTTTCTCCATCCCATAACTTAAACAAGAGCTGTAAGCTCATATGGCACTTGCATGTGTCAAGATGATTTGATTGATCAAGAGTAAGTTTCGACTTTGCGGTTGAGATGCGCGCTATAAGGGAGCTGGAACTTCATTTGTAAGCAAAACCCTTGAGGCAAAACTGCTAATGGGCTGATGGGCATCACGAAAATGCATATATTGCTTAAAAGTATTTTTTTTACTTTGCGGTCAAGATTGGTACTTTAAGGAATAATCGGATTTGGGAAGTAGCAATTTCTAAGCAAATGTTGTTGAGTCTCCAATATTCCAGCGAAGTTTCATCATCCTAGCACATCTGGAAGTACCTTAACGCGCGATCACCGGAATCCCAGACCCCCCTCCCCCTCCTCCAACTCCACCCACAATAACCGGAGCCAATCCTGTTCTGTAAATGATTAATCCAGAGCATCTGTTTGTCATTCCCACGAAGTTCGATCCAGATCACACCAGTCTAAGCGGGTCAAGTATTTTCCGCCCTCCCCCCGATAATTGCCGGATTCGGTCCGGAAATGAAAAAGATCACAAGAGAAAAATGTCCTCTGTTTAATTATTAAATTTCACTCGAATCCGATCACCCGTTCCAAAGTTACGCATGACTCAATATTCCGGATTCCCCTCCCTCAACTCCCCCCCCCAAGATTATCATATCGAGGATTTTTTTTTTATTCCAAGTCAGTTTGACCGGGTCCCTGATATGCCTTCCAAGTTTCGTCGTGAAAATCCCCCAAAAACGGAATTCCGGGATACCCCTCCCCCCCCTCAAGTGTCCGGATCCAGTCAAATTATGTAAAAGATTTATATGGACCAGATGTTTGTTCTTCCCAGCAAGTTTCACTCCGATACCATCATTCTAACCGTTTCTCGAGATTTCCGGTCCCCCCCCCCCACCCCACCCAGCTCCCCCGCGGTGCACGTAGCCAATCCGATTCAGCAAATGACTTACCTAGAGCATCTGTTTGTTCTTCCCACAAAGTTCCATCCCGATCCCTCCATTCTAAACGGGGCACGTATCCCCCCCCCAATAGTTGCCGGATCCGGTCCGGATATGAAAAAAATCATCGGAGAAATGTCCTCTGTTGAATTCTTAAATTTCACTCGAATCCGATCAACCATTCCAAAATTACGCATGACTGAAAATTTCGGATTCCCCTCCCTCCACTCCCCCCACCATTATCTGATCGACAAAATTTTTATTTTGAAGTCAGTTTGATTGGGTCCCTGATATGCCTGCCAAGTTTCATCGTGAAAATCCCCAAAACCACCATCACCGGAATTCCGGGACCCCCCCCCCCCCCATAAGTGTCCGGATCAAGTACAATGGCCTAAAGGACTTATCTAGAGCAGATGCTTGTTCTTCCCAGCAAGTTTCACTCCGATCCCTCCATTCTAACCGTTTCTTGAAATTTCCGGTCTCCCCCCCCCCCCCCCAACTCCCCCCTGGCTACCGAATCCGGTCAAGACTTTAAACGGGACATTACAGATATATATTCTGTTCAGTTATGAAGTTTCATTACAATCCGATCATCCGTTCGAAAGTTACACACTTCTCAATTTCCCGGATTCCCCTGCGGATTCCCCTCCCTCCACTCCCCCACCATTATCTGATCGACAATATTTTTATTTTGAAGTCAGTTTGATTGGGTCCCTGATATGCCTGCCAAGTTTCATCGTGAAAATCCAAAAAACCACCATCACCGGAATTCCGGCCCCCCCCCCAAAAGTGTCCGGATCCAGTACAATGGTCTAAAGGACTTATCTAGAGCAGATGCTTGTTCTCCCAGCAAGTTTCACTCCGATCCCTCCTTTCTAACCGTTTCTTGAAATTTCCGGTCTCCCCCCCCCCAACTCCCCCCTGGCTACCGAATCCGGCCAAGACTTTAAACGGGACATTACAGATATATATTCTCTTCAGTTATGAAGTTTCATTACAATCCGATCATCCGTTCGAAAGTTACACACTTCTCAGTTTCCCGGATTCCCCTGCCCTCCACCCCCCCCCCCCAAAATGGTCGGATCAGAAAACTGATTATTCCTAATTTTGTTTGGTCGGGTCTCTGATATGCCTGCCAAGTTTCATGGTCCTAGCACAACTGGAAGTACCCTAACTCGAAAAAGTGTGACAAAATGCCCTAAATTTTCAAGTTTCCAGCGCCCCGCACTCCCCCCCCCATATGGTCGGATCGGGAAACTGATTATTTCCAGGTTAGTTTGGTCGGGTCCGTGATATTCCTGCCAAGTTTCATTGTCCTAGCTCATCTGGAAGTACCCTCACTCGAAAAAGTGTGACAAAATGCCCTAAATTTTCAAGTTTCCAGCGCCCCAGCTCCCCCGCATATGGTCGGATCGGGAAACTTATTATTTCCAGGTTACTTTGGTCAGGTCCCTGATATTCCTGCCAAGTTTCATTGTCCTAGCTCATCTGGAAGTACCCTAACTCGAAAAAGTGTGACAAAATGCCCTAAATTTTCAAGTTTCGAGCGCCCCCACTCCCCCGCATATGGTCGGATCGGGAAACTGATTATTTCCAGGTTCGTTTGGTCGGGTCCCTGATATTCCTGCCAAGTTTCATTGTCCTAGCTCATCTAGAAGTACCCTAACTCAGAAAAAAAGTGACAAAATGCCCTAAATTTGCAAGTTTCCAGCGCCCCGCACTCCCCCCCATATGGTCGGATCGGGAAACTGATTATTTCCAGGTTAGTTTGGTCGGGTCCCTGATATGCCTGCCAAGTTTCATTGTCCTAGCACATCTGGAAGTACCCTAACTCGGATATGTGGGACAAAAAAACTCGGACCGACCGACAGACCGACAGACCGACAGACGGAATTGTGATCGGTATATGGCACTTGAGCCAGAGGCTGCAAGTGCCATAAAAATGTATGATTTTGTGTATGGCCTAACGGCTAAATTAAAGTATCTATCTATCTATCTATAGGGCACCTACAGGCCCCATCTACGAATTTGACCCGTACTTCGACCCAATGGATCCTCACACCAAGTTTGAACAAAATAGCTCAGCCCCTTCGAGAGTTATCGTGCTGACAGACGGACGGACAACTTTACGAAATCATAGGTACCCTCCAATTACGTTCTGGGATCCCGAAAAGTTCGTAAGTACTTGAAATCGTTTTAATGATTTTCAAAAGACAACGTTGCAACATGGTTAAATTGTTTAGTGTGGCTTTTTAAAACATTTTTGTTCGTCCCTTAATTTGAAACCCTTCATTCACCCCTAAATATGGGGCTACAGAATCTACGAGCTTGACCTGTACTTTGACCCAACGTATCCTCATACCAGGTTTGAAGAAAATATCTCTATCCCTTCGTGTGTTATCGCGCTGACAGACAGACAGACGTACAACATTCAAGAAGTCACAGGTATCCCTCCACTTCGGTTTTGGGATCCCAAAAACCTAGGGTTTACGGGCAATATCACGAAGATTCGATTTTTGTCAGACATGAGGGTTGTTTCTTTGCCTAATGCAGACGGAGCTTAGTTGTGTCTACGGCTGTCACACCTGACTTATCAGATGAAGGGAGTCAGCGAAGGAGCAATAGCACTCTCCCCAATGACCTAATGCTGTTTCTCTCCCTCATGTTCTATACTTGGTTACGTTCTGGGACATATTAACTCAATCAGATAAAATAAAAATTAGACGGGCTTATTTCAAATATGCAAAGTTCCTCATTCGGGTACCGCCTTGGACAAGGAATGGTAAACTGCGGGAGAGATACAGCTTGCCGGATCCTCTATATTCTGCGGATAAACTTTTTTCTAAGATGTCAGAAAATCCTTCGAACCTCCCTTGGAAAGCTTTTCTGTTCTAGTTCTGGTTCTGTTGTCGTTCTTGTTGTTCTTTCTTTTTATTTTTTGGTTCATTCATTATTAGGTTAATTTGTTAGAAGATAGTTTCGTGTTGTTTTTGGGATCCCAAAACGTAAGTGGAGGGATACCTATGACATCGCAAAAATTGTCCGTCTGTCTGTCCGTCTGTTCGCACGATAACTATCGATGGGATCGAGATATTTTGATGAAACTTGGTGGGAGGATTCTTTGGGTCAAAGTACAGGTCAAGTTCGAAGACGGGCTGTGTAGCCCTATATTTGAGGGTGGGTGAGGGGTTTCAAATTAAGGGACAAACAAAATATTTTTAAACAGCTAAGGTGATTGTCGATTGTGGGGTAAGAAGACATGCTGAGTACGATGGTGAAAACCATTTTCTTGTCGGACAATAGTTCGTCCAGAATCCGGCAAAAACCGGAAAGTTGGTTAAAAGTAAATGTTTCATTTGAAGTTGATTAAATGTTCGATTTAAGAGTAAGAAGATATGCTGAACACGATGGTGAAAACAATTTTCTCACCGGACAACTAGTTCGCCAGGAATCCGGCCAAAACCGGAAAGTTTGTTAAAAGCGAAAGTTTTATCTGAAGTTGATTAGATGACAGATTTAGGGGTAAGAAGAGACGCTGAGTCTGTTTATGACAATCATTTTTTACCCGGACTTATAATTAGTCCGGAATCCGGTTTTAACCGGAATTTTTTTTGAAGTCAAAGTTTTATTTAAAGTTGACTAGATGTTCTTTATAGGGATAAAGAGATCCACTGGATTCGTTTCTGAATTTTTTTTTTTTTTTTGCTGGACTAGTAGTTCGCTAGGAATTCGGGCGAAACCGGAAATTTGGCAGAAGTAAAGCTGGACGTTTCGGTCAGTATCGTCAAAATAGATATGGCTTATAGAGGTATATCTGAACTTGATTTTCTCTGATGATTGGCCTGGCGAAGACTGGATCTGGTGAAGACAAGACCCAATTTTCTGGATCAAATATTAGATTAAGTAAGTAAGTAGGTTTATTAGACACAAAACTTGCTAGCTAGCTAATTTGGTTGTCTTTACAAAAATTTCATTCTTTTAAACACTCACGAGTTACATAAATACTAAATACTGTACTACAAATATTAAAATCACACTGACATTTTATTGAACATGTTGACGAAAAATGGCACAACTGTGTTACTCTGTCTCCTTGTTTTGGTTTTTACCGTTTTTAGTTTCAGCTGAGAACGCGTACGATTGTTTATTGGTGCATCAGGTGGGAGGATAGTTCGGTGTTGGACAGATGCAAGGATTTTACACCCAAACTTAAGAATTAGTATGTTACGACGTTCATGCAGTGAGGGGAGGGATAATTCAGTTAGAAGAGACCCATATGAACCGGAAGTCACTTGCCGACCCAGTATAACTGAGACTGCTCTCTTCTGCACGCTCAATCTCATCAGACACGTATGCTGTATTTTGGGCGAAAGGGACCCATAAGGGGCATGCGTACTCGATTACAGGTCTTACGTAACACAAGTACGCAGCCTTCAGACTATCACGGTCGCAACCAAACTGCCTCATCTGTATGAGCGTTTGGAGTGATGCATTTCCAGATTTTATTACAGTCTGAATGTGATCAATAAATGAACAGTCACTCGACAGGGTGATCCCTAGAATTTTTGCTGACGATACTACAGGGAAAGGTACATCGGGACATAAGAAGTCTCTTTTTAGCGGGTTGAACCGTAGGACCTGTGACTTTTTTACATTTAGACTAAGATCGTAATCAGTGCACTGATAAAAAAAAGACTGAAATAGGTCGTCCACGAATCGTGGCTCAGCGACTCCTTTCACGACAAGGTATTTTAAAATAAATGACAGGTCATCCACAAACTTAAATCGCTCTTCAAATGATGAAAGCAGAAAGTTGATCAGGCATATGAAAATAAAGCCTGCGAGCTTCGTGCCCTGGGGGGCACCGCAAGGGAGCTTAGTCCACTCAGAGCACACATCAAAATCGAAAAGGGGGAAAACGCACTGCATTCGGTCCTTCAGAAAGTCCATGACAAGCGTGAGCACTCGCTTTTGGGCTCCCATTAGCTTCGCGTTTTTTCCGGCACAAAGGTGGTTTATTAAGTCGAAGGCCTTACGAAAATCTGGGATCCCATCGAAACCTTTGGTCTTGTTTGTATGGTGTTATGTCGTTCCATATAATACTTTTCCCTCTTTTTTTGCATTTATACTCCGTCTTTCTCTTTGTGAGTGTATGATGGGTCATAAATGAATTATTATTATTAATACCTATCCTACTTTCAATCTCGGATGCACAGCTTAGCAGGCGGACTGGCGAAATGAACTAAGACTGTCCTATACGACTCGAAGGGCTACCGCATGGACAGGACCTAGAAAGTAAGCAAATATATCCAGGTTCGAGATCGCACTGAACCCTTTGTGCATGGGAAGCAGGAATTCCCCCTATCCACCAAATTTAAATAAATTGTTATTCTTTTAAGGTAACGATGAAATCTATCCAAGAGACTTAAACCGTGTCAAACCCCGTGACATGGGGAAGTGACCTTTCTTGGCAAAATTGCCTCAAGTGGAATTACTGAGCCGGTGGCTGGCTTCTATGTGGCGATTGTAGTGGCTTGCCTACTATGTTTATAAGCGAATCGGTAGCCGAGTGCTTAGAGCGTTGGTAACTGAAGCCAAGGTTCGCGGTTTCAAATCCCACCCGAGGAGCATTTTTGGCTTCAGTTCACTCCTTATGGTAAAGATTGTTGAAAACTTACCAGTTTTCCATCACGGTACCACGAGATCTTTGGCAGGGGATCTCCAATTGCTTCGCACGCAAATTCTACCGTTTCTCCGAAAGTTATGGACTGGCTGGTAGGAAACTCCTTGATTCTTGCCGGAACTAGAAAGAAGATGAAGTTTTTAATGAGGCAATAGAAAAACTTCAGTAACACTAGCCAATTAGCCTAAACGGCTGGGTGTAATGAATTCACATAAGTTCGTAGCAGTGGCCGAAGACAAAACGTAACCCAAACCGAAGACAAAACGATCCCAAAACGTAAGTGGAGGGAGTATGACATCGCAGAAGTTGTCCGTCTGTCCGTCCGTCCATCTGTGAGCATGATAACTCTCTAAGGGAACGAGATATGTTGATGAAACTTGGTGTGAGGATTCTTTGGGTCAAGTGTTAGGTCAAATTCGTAGATGGGCTCTGTAGCCCTACATTTAGGGGTGGGGGTTCTAATTAAGGGACAAACAAAATACTTTTAAACAGCTAATGCGATAGTCGATGTAAGAAGACATGCTCAACACGATAATGAAAAACCATTTTCTCGCCGGACAAGCAGTTCGTCCGGAATCCGGCAAAAACCGGAAAGTTTGTTAAAAGAAAAAGTTTTGTTTGATGTTGATTGGATGTTCGGTTTAGGGGTAAGAGGACATGATGAACACTTATGTGAAAATCATTTTCTACCCGGACAAGTAGTTCGTCCGGAATCCGGCCAAAACCGAAAAATTTGTTAAAAGTAAAAGATTTATTTGTAGTTGATTAGATATCCGATTTAGGGGTAAGAAGAGATGCTGAATCCGTACATGACCCATTTTTTACCCGGATATTCAGATGATTAGCCATTTGGTCTTAATCTGTTTCTGAATTTGGTATTAAAAATGTTCAAGGAGTCTGGCGACGACTGGACCTGGCGAAGACAAGACCCAATTGTCTGGATCAAATATTGAATTTTTGGGATCCCATCGAAACCTTTGGTCTTGTTATGCCCAGCACTTGACTGAGGTCCCGCTTGGAATGAGATCATGCTGCTACGTCAAATACAATTTTGAGCCTCACACATAAAGAGATCACCGGCTTTTGGTTTAAACAAAAAGCCCGAGTCCCCAGACCTTCGGTAGTGTCTCAAACTTCAGATTGACTTCAGCGTCCACTTTCAAATAAATAAGTCGAGAGTTCCCGCTTCCTTGTGTAACTATGAACTGCTGGGAACTCCCGAGTTAAGAAATTTCATTAACGGATTCTAAATAATTCCCAAGGGAAGACGACTTTGCCCGAACTTTCAAGCGGATTATGAATTACGAGTTATACAGGAAACTAGTTTGATTATTTAGTTACTGGAAAGATAAGCTATACAGTATCATTTACTTTTTCACTGACAGATTAGGCTCTTAGAAACAAAACACCTCTTTGAAGCAGAGGATTTCGTACAGACAGGAATCCTTGCCTGGTTTATCAGAACCACCATTAATTCCATTAAAGGGCGCCTGAATGAATAGTACCAAGTATTATCTCTACCTCTATCACTTCCGTTAACGTTGCCTGCAGAAAACCCAATCCAAATACGAAATAGTGTTTCCAATCCTTATTTCAGTACCGAACAATTTTAGAAATGAACAAATGTCTCCAATCTACCTTTCTTCTGGAATATTTTTTAACCAGTTAAGCCCAAACGTATATCTAGAAGAAATTCCAATACGATCCGGCCAGCGCTGTACAAGATTTGAATGAATTGCGCTTTTTTGTCTTGGAGTCTGCATGTGCAAACCTCCAGAAACGAACATCCCTATTTTGAAAACGTCACGCTCAGGAGAAGGATGCTCTCCGTGGCCATGTCTGTAAATGCATTCTCCATGGTGTGTTCAAGCATGGTTTCATCGTTCAGGTGTCCTTCAAGAAACGCCGAGACAAATTTTCCGGGAGGAATCAGTGAAAGCGGGGCCAGGAATCCGGCTGTCCTCCGACAAAACCTAGTATCTGCACCTGAGTAGCTTCCGAGAAAAACGCAAAAACGTTGTTTTTTAAAGCTGCTTCTTTTTTCGTATACATTCAGCAAACTAATGTAGTTTTGTAAACAATAAAGTGATGTTGCTGGTGATTTTGTTGCTGGTGGAGCGTAGGTTTGGCAGATACTAGGTTTTGGAGAAAAAGCAAATTTATAGTATGTACATACTAGGTAAAGCCCGTAAACAAAGTTGAGACCTTGTGTAGATACTAGGTGATATCTAAGAAACTAAGCCTCGTAGAAAAACTCTGATTTCACCACTGAATTCCTCGTGGTCTGATTAGGTGGATTTTTTTTGTAGATACTAAGTTTTGTCGGAGGACAGCCAAATCCTGGTCGTCTGATCCGTACCCCAAAGAGAACCCACCGGCGGTGCAAACGGTTAGAGACACGGACAAGAATCCCTGCCTAGTTTTTCACCACCACCGTCAATCCCATTCAGAAAACCCGAGACTTTCAACTTTTCCGGAAGGAGTTGGTGAAGCGAGCACATAAGGGCTGGGAATCCTGGTAGGCAGATCCAAGCCAAGAACCGATAGTCCCAGTGCCAATTAGCGTCTCCGACGAACTTCTTTAACCAGGAAATATCCAGATGGCTCTTTAAAGGACACCTCGCACTATTTACTCTTCAACTTACAGTATTTTAAAATATTTGAATACTTTAAAACTAGACTGTCCTTTCAACAAATAACCCGCGGTTTTTGGCTATTTGAAGCCTTTTCCGAGACCCGTTGACTTACAGCGAAAACAGGGAAACAATTTACATAACCGGTTTTTCTGATGGAACAACTTCTCGCAGACAACCGTCGACAGTGTGATACACATCGAAGGTAGCAAAACACGGCAAGTGAGAAAATCAGCGTGGTTTAGTTAGAGGGGTCAGAATGTACCGTACGGAATTGAGTTCTGCGGGTTAAGAAATATATGGAGTGATTATGGAAGTAGGATGCGTTAGTATAATAGGTAAGACAGGTCCTTTAAAGTTTAACCGAAAAGGGCTAAGACCCGACAGTGTAGTTACACATTACGTATTCACTAAGCGTATTCACTAAGCTTGACCCGATACAAATGCGTTACTCCGTTTGTCCGCCCAACACAGATACTGTACTTGTGGCTGTGGTAACTTTCGGATTTGTGGTACCTGTATGTGCCTTTTGCTTTATACTTGAAATATCTACCATGCAGGCTACAAAGGAAAGCCATTGCCGAAAAGTAAGCCGGCGCTAATCGGCAAATGCAGGCTTGTTTTCAAATTCAAAATCCCCACGTCTTAATGAATTTGGTTGTCGTGCAAGAAGCGCACATTTTGAACGTCTTTACTAGACCATCGGATGAAACAAATGCAAAATCCCTTAGATGCGTCAAAACATTTCAGTGTATCAGAAACATCAGATGTAAAAATAAGCTACCTTTTCAATTAAACTTTAATCTGAGCAACTTCTACTGGGGCTTGCAATTTCCTAATTTCCTCGTTCCCCCTTAATGGCGTCTACGACCTACACAAAATTGCAAATACTTAACCTTATTCCTTGCAATAAGGCGTCTACAGCAGACATACTTCAGAAATAAACACACTAGATAGTACTTAATGCTTCATTATACTATTTGTGAAGTAGGTCTTTAAGTTTTATCGTGTCTAAGTTGTTTTCTTCCCTTCTTTTTATTCCCGCGGTCGTTCTTAGGAAATATTATGGGCTATAAAGTTTGCTTTACTACATTTAGGATGATGAAAATAGGGTACATTAAAGCCAAATTAAAGATCAGGCTAAGTGCAATTAAAAGAAGCAGTGAGGCTCCATAGCCGCATGGAAGTATTGCATTCTTTAAAGTTTAACCGAAAAGGACTGGGATAGGAAAATCTAGTCACCCACCACTTATTCAGTTAAACTGACTTGAAGACCCGCTGAAAATGCGTTACTTCTTTGTCCCGCTATTCACGAAGAATCGTTTTTCAAATAGTGGAATTTGCGTGGGATTTGCGGTACCTCTATGCGCTTGTATTTTTGTTGTATGCCTTACGAGAAAGATTTGTGATTTATTTTTTTTAAGGCACTAAGCAATCTTAACTAATCTCAGTAATCTCACCACTGCCCACTGAAAAGCCGCTGTGGGGACGGTCGCAGATATTCTGAACGTCACAACTAGAGCAGATAGTGGACAATAAAAAAATCCCTTAACAGAATCCAAATAATTCAGTGTATTCAATTAAATGACACAAAAATAAGTTGGCCTTTCAGTTAAACTTTAAGCGTTTTTGTTTTGTTTTATATATGGCCCTCTTGGAAATACAGTTATTATTGCTACTATTACTTTGAAGAGTTAAATTGTAAAGCGCGAGAATTCAACCCCCTGGGGTACATATATTTATGTCCTCGATCTTGTTCCAACTCATGACATCAATAGCATTACAAGACTACAGAAAGTTACTGATGCACATGACGTAGGATCGCGAATGGGATACGCGATCGCGCAATTTACACGGAAACTCTAGGGACAAGCAGTATTAAATTTAGAAAAGTTTACACATATTTCGAAACTTTCAGCTACGCAGAGCAGAAAACACTTTCCCGGAAAACGAGACACCTGCCACTAACTACCGAACATTTCTTAGCCAGTTCGAGGCGTGAAATCCAACAAAAACTGAGCCAAAACGGCCCATATTCCACGATAGACTTGAACAATAACAAATACTTGTGTCTTTTGTAACAACTTAGTACATAGGTTGATAGCAACACCCTAGGGTCTCCTTCACAATTCAAAGTTGTTTTTTTTCGGATTTCCAAAAACGTCAACTTGATTCAAATGATTCTCAAACTTGATTCAAATCTTCTGTCAACCAATCAAAGACGTTTGTTGCGTGTCGCGCTAGTGACATTCCTGGCTCTTCGCTAGGCACACGGCAATTCTTCATCGACACGAAGAGTTAGTCATGAAGAGTCCAGGATCAATTGGAAAGAAAAGGTAAAGTAGTGTTAAATAAAAGTAGTCATTCCTATGGACTGGTAATGGTTCCTCCCCCGTTTCCGCCGGATCAATACATTCCTTTAAAGTTTAACTGCAAAACCAGCTTATTTTTGGGATCCCAAAACGTAAGTGGAGGGATACCTATGACATCGCAAAAGTTGTCCGTCTGTCCGCACGATAACTCTCGAGGGGCTGAAATATTTTGATGAAACTTGGTGGGAGAGGATCCTTTGGGTCAAAGTACAGGTGAAGTTCGAAGATGGGCTCTGTAGCCCTATATTTGAGGGTGGGGGAGGGGTTTCAAATTAAGGGACAAACAAAATATTTTTAAACAGCTAATGTGATAGTCGACTATGGGGTAAGAAGACATGCTGAGTACAATGGTGAAAACCATTTTCTTGTCGGACAAGTAGTTCGTCCGGAATCCGGCGAAAACCGGAAAGTTGGGTAAAAGTAAAAGTTTCATTTGAAGTTGATTAAATGTTCGATTTAGGGGTAAGGAGACATGCTGAACACGATGGTGAAAACCATTTTCTTGCCGGACAAGTAGTTCGTCCGGAACCCGGCAACCCATTTTCTCACCGAACAACTAGTTCGCCAGGAATCCGGCCAAAACCGAAAAGTTTGTTAAAAGCGAAAGTTTTATCTGAAGTTGATTAGATGACAGATTTAGGGGTAAGAAGAGACGCCGAGTCTATATATGACAATAATTTTTTACCCGGACATATAATTAGTCCGGAATCCGGAGGAAGTTTTCGTTTTGTTTTACCACTGAAGTTGAACGTTTGCTCTATAATTTGATTAACCTGACTTAATGGACATTTGACCTTAGTTGGTTAATTTATTTCTGCAATATTCGAAGCTGATTTAGTTTTAGTGATAACAGTGCAATGAGGCAATTGCTTCTTTGAGAAATGCAACAAAGAAGTTTTACAGATTATTTTCGAATCAAAGAGGTACTCTATATACGAGATCGCTGGGATCAGTTAATTAAGCTTGTTTGAGTTCTTCTAGGTTTCTCTAATACCTGAAAGAATTATGACAGTCTTAGAATAGAGGGGTGCTACCAAAATCACATAGTAGCAGTTAGAAATTTGATTTTAGCCAGTTATTTGATTTCATCCATGCCACTTGATTTTAACCATATCGGCAGAAATCACCTTTTTAGCCGGTATTAACCGGCTGGTATTTTAGCCAACCGGAAACCCTGACCATGACAGGCACCAATTTAAACTTGGTATTATTGTTGGGACTGGGATCTAGTTGTATTTTTTGTGGTCCCAAATCCCCACTCACCCGGTTCTGGGGCAATCGGGCCTAAACTACACCGTGGCTAAAACGTTAACTTTACCGCGGCCGGAGCTAGAATACTTTCCTGTACTTATATCCTCTGGATACGAATAAAACTTTTAAACTGCACCTCCCCCACCCTCCCCATTCATGGGCAGCAGGGCTAGGATTACCCATGATTTGAGATTTTGTGAATCGTTACAGGTACCAAAATTTAAAATTGGTATACTTGATGATATTGGGGTCTAGTTTAAAGTTATCACACAACACAAACACACCTTCACCATTCGTCGGTTTCAGGGGAAACTGTGCCCAGTTCATCGCTTGCAAACCATGGCCGGTATCAAGTAGAAACTTGGAACGATTGTTGTCATCGGAGTCTAGATGTGTAATTTTTTGGGGGGAGGGGGTCCTGCCTCGAACGTCCGCGCTTTTCAGACGGTAGCAGTGTTCTAACGCCACCGCGGTTTTCCGCCACCATATGTTTTCCGCCACCTTTTAATTCAGGTATCGCAGGGAGCCTGTGCAGGTAGTTTCAGATTTAAATATTTAAATGGGAAATGGGTGTTTATCGCCACCCAGGAAATATTACGTCCCCAAGAGGATTAGTTCCTCTAGAGGGTAGGGTCAAATTTGGTCAGACCTAACATTCTGATGGGGTGTCGAGCGCCAACCGGATTAAGTATCACAGCGATTAAGGGCTCTCGGCCAAACCTGCTCTAAAACGTCGCAAAGTCTACAGAGAACTGGAGGAGAGGCTACTGAAAGTTAAAGTTACGTCAAAGTTAAGCTCAAAACGTTAAGCTCAGTCTTCGTATTAGCTGGGATTAACGTAGAGTTGGCGTTTGTTGGCGGTAAACCCCTCTTCACATTTAACGATTTAGATCTCGGGTTACATGAACGGCCCTTCCCGTTCGTTTGCAACGGGGCCCATATTGTCCATGTGTTAAGTTCGTGAACGAGGACACTCAACAAATTAAAATCTCGTATACTTGTACACACCACTTTTCGTAAGATGCGCATTGAGTTCGTTTGGTTTTATGTTTCGCAAAGGGTTTAAGGTGTCAATTAGTCACAACATGTATTTTCGCGTTAGGAAGGGGGATGATGAAGTAAGATCTGAAACTTTATGACTTTGCCATTAGTGTGTTTGAACAAGGTGAAATAAACAAAATACATTTCAAGTTTGATGAAACTAAAGCCAGTAGTGTACTGGAACAAGCCTACGGGATTTTTACGAAGCAAAACTGGTAGGACAGTTTTGGACAATGCTGTGATTGGAGACCGAATTGAAGGGATTGCGTTTCTAAGTGAACTAACATGTGTTCCCGCATGGAAGATGTAGGATGAGACGCATTTTGAAAATTTTTGAGTTTGACATTAGGGTGTTCGAGCAAGGTAGTAAACGAAGTGTACTGGAACGAACCTACAGTGCTCATAGCGAGCATAACTGCCTGTACCGTGTTCGGAGATTCTTTGAGAGCTCAATTGTTGGTTTAACTGATAACTAATATCAAACGTTACGGGAAGGGAGAAATCTCTTCAGTCAGTTCAATTCATTCTTTTACATTCCACGTCTGAGCGCTTGCGCACTTGTTTCATCTTCGGGCCTAGCAGTGACGTACAGAATAGCTTCTTGGTATCTTACGTTCTACGTCACCAAGAGTGACTGCTTCTTTTGGTAATTTTTTGCAAAAAGCGCTCGAGTTGAGAAGTGCTGTTTCTTAGTTTGTTATTTTGTTTAGTTTCCTATGAGTTGTTTGTTTAACCTGTAAATGGTCTTTGGGTTTTTCAATACAGATATATATATATAGAGCGTGTTCCACCCTTCTAACAGTAGTTACTATTAGTTACCATTTCGGTTCCATCCTCACGAAAAGTTACTACGCTGACCGTTCCAACCTTCTCGAAATAGTAACTACGCATCTCTGCAACGTGATTGGTCGGATTTGCCCGTGGCATGTTATCCTGCTGGAAAATAGAAAAATCGTTCCAGCCTTGACGGAAAAAAGCCAGAATTCGTGACGTCATGCGTAGTAACTACGGTAAGTAGGGTGGAACACGCTCATAATACGTACTGCTGGTCCGACAAGAAAAAATTCATCACGACGCGGAGAATTTGAATTTCAACAAAAGCGTGCATTTCAGTGGCTAGTGAAGCTCAGGAAATGTTCGGTTCCAGATTGTAAGGTCATTTCTGAAGAATCTCCGCTAGTGCACGTGACACCGAAAAGATTTATTTTCGGCAATCTTATACCATTGCTGTTACTAAATACGTAAAGCATAGAGGTACAAGCACATAGAGGTACCACAAATTCGAACAGGAAGTCTATTCGATGAAGATCTATTATATGAATATTGGAACAACGAAGTAATACATTTTCATCGGGTCTGCGCAAAGCCTGTTTAAGTGAACAAGCGATGGGTAACCTGGAAAGGCACATCTCTGCCCTATTCGGTTAAACTTTAAGCGCGCGTCGAACGATAAATCTGACTTGAAACTAGCCTGAAACGCCGTGTAATTTTTTGTTATATTATAAAATGTGTCCCAAGCTTTAGCGCTGCGTTTGAATTAGAAAGAACTTAGAAATACAGGGATGTAGAAGTCCGTTGAATTCTGAAGTTCCGGGTGTCTCTCAAAACACAATGCCTTCCGACGATACGCCCCATTTCTTTTTCATGTCCAAAGTATGAAAAACTCGGCGAAATTCGATTGTCTATCCACTCGTTAAAAACTTCATTTCGTTTCTTTTATAAGATAATTCGATCAAAATCTGGGGTCATCTGTGAAAACTACCCCGTCCGAGATCCACCGTAACCTCTAGTCTTGTTATTATACAAAGACAGTGGAAAAAGTTCCTAAACCACGATAGCCTAAGGAACTAATTTTCCCAATTCTTCCCAGACAAAACAAACGTAATGTGAATTATAGTGACAACGACCCTATATATCATTGGGAAACAAAAATTGGGAGGGACTCGAACTCCCATTTGTTATCTGGCTTGCTTGATTGAATTTTCGCTCGTAAACTTTAAATTTGAGAACAAAAGCTGTCCTCGTCTCAAAGAAATATCATCTTAAGACAAGGCCCGCCCCTTCACTGAGAACGATTCTAGAACAGTTGGTCACAAGACAATTGGTCACGCAGACGGTTCGTCCCAGGGACAGTTCGTCACACGACAATTGGTCACACGGACTATTCGTCACAGGACAGTTCGTCACTAGGACAGGTCGTCATATTTTAGAAATTTGCTATTACAAAGGTAGTTTAGATAAAATAAAAAATGCCACCCCTTCACAAGAGGTTGTTTGAATCATTATTTTTAATCCTTGCTCTAATCTCCGATATTTAATCATCAGTCTTATTGTTATATGTTCTCTAGGAGAGTCAAGGTGTTATTAGTTAAATATGGAACCCGCAAAGACTGAGAGAGGTCGTGAAAAACTCTATTATGAAGGATTCTCATATCCAAAACACAAATTCAAGCAAACAGCGATGTTCTCGAGAAGTATTCATCTTGCAGCGAGTTTGCTCTCACCATGAGAATGCTTACAGCGTTGGCTTTTCTCCCAATGGCGGATATCCCATCAGCGTTCGACCGCTATGTTCAAATCTGTCCATCTGAAGTATATTCAATCCTAGACTACTTTGAAGACACTTACGTAGGAAGAACATCACAGAAATGCTCTCTTTACTATCCCTGTCTGGAACATCTTTGGGCGCGTCGAAGACCTTGCTACGACTAAGAACAATTTGAAGGATGACATTCAGCATTCAACAAACATGCTGGAGCAGTTCATCCAAACATTTGTAAATTCATTTCGTTTCTACTGTCGGAGCAGGGCAAAATAAAATTGAATATTGAGGGATTTGTTGCTGGGTGCCCGAACCCACCCAAGAAGTGGAAGTACGAAGACTAACCTGCGACTGAAAACCATAGTAGGGATATATTGGTCTAGTCAAACTGACGTACTCGAATATTTGCGGGAAATTGCTCATAAGTACATGTTTTAATGTATTATATGGCCAGACTATTTTAATATAACTGAGTATTTAACAATTTATAGCTTAAAAGATATCGAAATCCAAACTTGAAATCAGGCTCTCTGTGACGAAATGTCCGTATGACGAATTTTCCCAATGACGAATTGTCCGTATGACGAATTGTCCGTATGATAAACTGTCCTTGTGACGAATTGTCCTTGTGACAAATTGTCCTGTGACGAATTGTCCATGACAAATTGTCCTGCGACGAATTGACCGGACACCGTTGCGAACAGAGGTAAATCGAGTAAGTAGGATATGTAATTAATTTATTTGTAACCCGCCGTTTCAGAAAACGGAAAAAAGAAAGAATGTAAAAAAACACAGTAAAAATGTAAACTTGTAAAAGACACAGTGTAGCTGGTTGGGCCCAGTTGTCCGTTATTTTGGGTCTAAAGGTCGAACTTTCGCTTTTTTTAGTTTGCTTACCTACACGGTGAACCCGTCAGCTGAACAAACCTCAGAAAAAACATGAAACCATATATCTCCTCAGAAGACCCTTCAGTTAAACTTTAAAGGTGGAAAAGCAATACTTTTAAATGCTGATTCCAGAAATCTAAGCTACGAAAATTAGCCTTCCTGCACTAACAGAAGTTTCATGACAGATAACACGAGGATGCGCGGTTTCAACAGATAATGCGGAACAGATAACACGTCGGATGTTATCTGTTGTGTTTCAGAATGTTACGCATAATAAGCGTTACCATCAGGAAGAACCGAAAACCCGCCAAAAAGATAGCTGAGTTTTCCGACATCATGACGATAAGGAATAAAGTCAGTAGATGCTTTTTTGGCTCATCCTAACAAAGCTTGTTATGCATAACATTTCATCCATAACGTTTTCAAACACAACAGGTAACATCCGAAGTGTTATCTGTTACGCATTATCTGCTGAAACCGCGCATCCTCGTGTTATCTGATTATCTTTTTGAAACTTCTGTGTGGATGGAAAAATTGATTGAAGTAGGCGAAGCTGTTCGGTTCCCCGACAGCTGCTGTGATTATAATACATCTCCTCAAAGAACCCTTCAGTTTAGTTTTACATGTAGGAAAAAATGCTTTAAACCCACGAACTGTCACCTCTTATACAACTTTCCAGGACAACCTTCCGGGGTGCAACTCAACGTGACAACACCGCTTTCCGAATCCCATAGCACGAAATCTAAGTGCACACACAGTCCGGTTAAGATTCCGCACGCGAAAACGCGCATGCGAAATTCGCGTCACTATGCCCGACAGGTTTTTCAGATAAAACGAAATTAGGACGGGAAACTTGGCCCCAAGTTTGAAAAATCCACTGCTTAGCCTACAGTCAGATGATGATGATTGATTGCCGAATGTTTGCAAATTCCATGTTCATTAAAAAATGTCTATTTTATATTGTCTATATAAAATACAGGAGGTGTAGCCTATGTAACTTTGAACAGTTCTTTTCTTTTTTTTTCAAATCAAAGAAAGATGCAATTAAGGAACTGCTTTGATTCACCAGTATTTTCATTTTATTGCAGCAAGTGTATGAAATGTCGCTGTTCAACTGTAAAAAGCTCGGTAAAAAGATGAACTGTAAAAATATTCAGACCTCCTGTAGATAGCCTAGTAGACATTTAACTTTGCCTACCTGGTAGCTTGCATTCAGCAGACACTTGCAGCCAAGATCTTTCTCTAACAAACATGGTTTTACAGCTGACATTAAAGAGGTCGTATAAACATTTGAAATTTTAAACACAGCATATAATTTTCAATTCTCAGAGCACAATTTCGCATGCTTTTAAAATTCGCTCCGGAAAAAGTAGAATGCTTTCTACTCAAATCGGGACGAAATTATCGGACCGAATCCGCATGCGATGCGTCAAAATTCCGGAGCGGAGAAGGAAATTCGCACCGGACTGCGAAATTCGGACTGTGTGTGCACGCTACTTTAAGTCTGCCTCTAGTAACCAGCGAAATCAAGATTATAATATTTTCTATTTAGCCTACTGAGCTCTCTGAGCTCCCTCTTGTAAACTAGCATAGCTCATAGCTCTAAACTAGCATAGCTCTGTAACTTCGATTTGCTTACCTTCTACCCGTCAAAACGGTTCTCATAAGGAAACTTTAGAGTTCAAGTAGCATACAAAGACAGATCAAACAAACGACCTCACTCAACACAAGCTCCCAGGAGAGACCTGCGTTGTCCTGATTTCTTGGACCTTACAGGTCAAACGATAAAGGTTCCTGGAAATTTTACGAGGCTATTTCCCATTGTGGGTAAATATTTGCCGAACTGAACATGCTCGAGAAAAGATACAAAAAAATACAATTCTTTGCCTTCACCTGGGAACCAAGAGTACGGTGCCCATTGCAAGCGATCTTGACTAGACTATTGTCGAAAAACGTTATCTGTGGTTGCTTCACATAAAATACTGTCCTGCATGTCTCTTCCGAAATCCCCTCCAGCTCCTTCGAAACATATCACATTAAGTGTTTGAAAACACCCCCCCCCCCACCTCTTACACTCACACAGCAGCCGAATCCGTTCCGGAACTGTGGCTTAACAGAGTAACCCTGTCGGCTATCAAGTTCCATCAAAATCGGATGGCTAGTTCGAGAGTAATGCATGTCACAAGACATCCGAGATCACCACTCCCAAATCCCCCGCAGTAACGTTATCTGTGGGCTATATCTTAAGGTGATATTTCTTTGAGGCGAGGACAGCTTTTGTTCTCAAAATTCAAAATTTACGAGCGAAAATTCAATCAAGCAAGGCAGATGACAAATGGGAGTTCGAGTCCCTCCCAATTTTTGTTCCCCACTGATATATAGGGTCGTTGTCCTATAATTCACATTACGTTTGTTTTGTCTGGGAAGAATTGGGAAAATTAGTCCCTTGGGCTATCGTGGTTTAAGAACTGTTTCCACGGTCTTTGTATTATAACAAGACTAGAGGTTACGGTGGATCTCGGACGGGGTAGTTTTCAAAGATGATTCCAGATTTTGATCAACTATCTTACAAAAGAAACGAAATGAAGTTTTTATGGCACTTGCAGCCTCTGGCTCAAGTGCCATATACCGATCACAATTCCGTCTTTCGGTCGGTCCGAGTTTTTTGTCACATTTATCCGAGTTAGGGTACTTCCAGATGTGCTAGGACAATGAAACTTGGCAGGAATATCAGAGACCCGACCAAACGAACCTGGAAATAATCAGTTTCCCGTTCCGACCATATGCGGGGGAGTGGGGGCGCTCGAAACTTGAAAATTTAGGGCATTTTGTGACACTTTTTCGAGTTAGAGTACTTCCAGATGAGCTAGGACGATGAAACTTGGCAGGAATATCAGGGTCCTGACCAAAGTAACCTGGAAATAATAAGTTTCCCGATCCGACCATATGCGGGGGAGTTGGGGCGCTGGAAACTTGAAAATTTAGGGCATTTTGTCACACTTTTTCGAGTTAGGGTACTTCCAGTTGTGCTAGGACCATGAAACTTGGCAGGCATATCAGAGACCCGACCAAACAAACTCTGAAATAATCAGTTTTCTGATCCGACCATTTTGGGGGGAGTGGAGGGCAGGGGAATCCGGGAAATTGAGAAGTGTGTAACTTTTGAACGGATGATCGGATTGTAATGAAACTTCATAACTGAATGGAATATATATCTGTAATGTCCCGTTTAAAGTCTTGACCGGATTCGGTAGCCAGTGGGGAGTTGGGGGGGGAGACCGGAAATTTCAAGAAACGGTTAGAATGGAGGGATCGGAGTGAAACTTGATGGGAAGAACAAGCATCTGCTCTAGATAAGTCCTTTAGACCATTGTACTGGATCCGGACACTTATGGGGGGGGGGGGGGGGTCCCGGAATTCCGGTGATGGTGGTTTGGGGATTTTCACGATGAAACTTGGCAGGCATATCAGGGACCCAATCAAACTGACTTCAAAATAAAAATTTTGTCGATCAGATAATGGTGGGGGAGGGTGTGGAGGGAGGGGAATCCGAAATTTTCAGTCATGCGTAATTTTGGAATGGGTGATCGGATTCGAGTGAAATTTAAGAATTGAACAGAGGACATTTCTCCGATGACTTTTTCATATCCGGACCGGATCCGGCAACTATTGGGGGGTGGGGGGAAATACGTGACCCATTTAGAATGGAGGGATCGGGATGGAACTTTGTGGGAAGAGCAAACAGATGCTCTAGGTAAGTCATTTGCTGAATCGGATTGGCTACGGGGACCGCGGGGGAGCTGGGGGGTGGTGAACCGGAAATCTCGAGAAACGGTTAGAATGATGGTATCAGAGTGAAACTTGCTGGGAAGAACAAACATCTGGTCCATGTAAATCTTTTACATAATTTGACTGGATCCGGACACTTGAGGGGGGGGGGGAGGAGGGGGTTTCCCGGAATTCCGTTTTTTGGGGGATTGTCACGACGAAACTTGGAAGGCATATCAGGGACCCGGTCAAACTGACTTGGAATAAAAAAATCCTCGATATGATAATCTTGGGGGGGGGGGCGAGTTGAGGGAGGGGAATCCGGAATATTGAGTCATGCGTAACTTTGGAACGGGTGATCGGATTCGAGTGAAATTTAATAATTAAACAGAGGACATTTTTCTCTGGTGACCTTTTTCATTTCCGGACCGAATCCGGCAATTATTGGGGAGAGGGCGGAAAATACTTGACCCGCTTAGACTGGTGTGATCTGGATCGAACTTCGTGGGAATGACAAACAGATGCTCTGGATTAATCATTTACAGAACCGGATTGGCTCCGGTTATTGTGGGTGGAGTTGGAGGAGGGGGGGGGGGGGTCTGGGATTCCGGTGATCGCGCGTTAAGGTACTTCCAGATGTGCTAGGACGATGAAGCTTCGCTGGAATATTGGAGACTCAACAACATTTGCTTAGAAATTGCTACTTCCCAAATCCGATTATTCCTTAAAGTACCAATCTTGACCGCAAAGTAAAAAAATTACTTTTAAGCAATATATGCATTTTCGTGATGCCCATCAGCCCATTAGCAGTTTTGCCTCAAGGGTTTTGCTTACAAATGAAGTTCCAGCTCCCTTAGAGTGCGCATCTCAACCGCAAAGTCGAAACTTACTTTTGATCAATCAAATCATCTTGACCCATGCAAGTGCCATATGAGCTTACAGCTCTTGTTAACGAGTGGATAGACAATCGAATTTCGCCGGGTTTTTTATGCTTTGGATGCGCGTCGTCGGAAAGTATTGTGTTTTGAGCGATACAAGGAACTTCAGAATTCCACCGGACTTCTACATCCCAGTATTTCTAAGTTCTTCCTAATTTCTGGTTCGAACGCAGAGCTAAAGCTTGGGACACATTAAGGACTATTACACACACATTAAAGCGAGCCACAGAAAAATGGTCTTTCTGCCACACACACAATGCTAACCATCCCTACTGTCACCATGGGTGTTCAAAACCACTAAAAACACCGTAAAACAATGAGCAAATTAAAAAAAAAGGCAACAAATTTCCTACGTTTGAAATAACTCTGTCTGGAATAAATCTCAGCCGAGTATCCCGGACAGCTGTTATGGCACGTCGGGAGCCAAGGGTCAAAATAATAATTTCCATCTCATGATCGAAATGTTTATTACAAATACAAATAAATTATAAAATCAAGACCAGTGTGGTACCTCTGAAGACATACAGAAATTATCAGTTAGGTCTTATTCTTTGCTAATCAATCCTGGAAAATTCCGCCATTTAGAAAAGAAGGTGTTGTGCGTGGGTTTTTTCTCGAGCCAAAACAGCAACTCGGCAATCGAGTTCAAATCTAAACAAACCCGTGGCATGCGATTACTAAGAGAAGGTAAACCGAATGTTTGGATTAGGTCTTTAGGGACTATTAAACAGGACATCTGGGATGTGTGCTCTCGCCAACTGTCAAGTTTCATACGAGCGGGATAAACCGTTCGAAAGTTATGCAGTCGCAAAATTTCCGTGATCCCCCTCCATCGCCCCCACACTGCCTGGATCCGCGACGGATCTTTAAGTGGTAACATAAGGGCTCCAGCTTTTCCTCCCTGCCAGGGTACTGTACCGATCCCTCCATATAAGCGTGCAACAGGATTTCTGGCATCCCCGCTCACCACCCCACAGCTTACCGGCTTCCGGTAAGAAAATGCTTGGGCACCCTATCCATAAGTATATACTTCCGCCACCGTTCAATACTGCTCGCGAACGACCTCCAAGAGCGGCCTCAGTGGTGTGGTGATCTCAAAACTCGAACACGTAAAATGTGACCATGTACGGTATGAAAAGACGTTTGTACCGTCTTTCGTAAAATTTTTTAATCTTATTTAGTGTTTACTTTTATATATGACGTTGACATATTTATATATGAGTGTCTGCATGTATATATGACGATTTCGACAAATTTGGATTTCACCACCATAATTCGAAAAGAATAAAAGCGATATCTATCTATCTATCTATCTAGCCACGGGATCCGCTCCAAACTTGAACCGGATCTTCTTGAACACGTGCACTCTTGCCAACTATCAAGTTTCATACAGGTTGGATATTATGCGTAATATTATGCTTTCCGCAAGGTTCCAGATTCCCCCTCCCTTCACTCACTCCTTGATGGCCGGATCCAAGCAGTGAAAATTTCGAAGTCAGTCTGGTCAGGTCCCTAATATGCCTGACGAGTTTCATCGTCCTAACTGGTCTGGAAGTATCCTAACTCGCGTGTCACAAAATTCACGCCCCCCCCCCCAGTCCCACACCGATCCTTCAATTCTTCGCGCACCAGAAGATTTCAGGTGCCCCCCCCCACCCTTTAACTCCCCCACAGTTATTGGATCCGGTCCTAGTTTAACATGAAACATGTGATACATGTGCTCTTGCCAATCTTCAAGTTTCATTCAGATCTGATCCATCGTTCAAAATTTAAGCATGGCTCAAGATTCCCGATTCCTCCTCTCTCTACAACCCTTCAAATTGTCGGATATGAGAAGTGACAATTTCCAAGTCAACCTCATAAGCCTGACAAGTTTCATCGTCCTAGCCCATCGGGAAGTGCCAAAATTCGCGGTCACCGGACCGGCGGACGGAAAAACGATCGGTATGTGGCACATAAATAGCGACATACAAATGAAGCAGTAGCGTGGATATTCAATTCTGCTTTAAAAAAGCGCACACAAACTTAGCCTACTCCACCTCAACTTCCACGCAGATAAAAAATGGACATTATTCTGTAGTTACGATATTCGAAATCCGAGAAAGATGGGAACTAAAAACCTCTACGATTTGTCTCACATGGCGGTCCTCAAGCACGCTGATTTCTGGTTAAAACCAGATCTCCTCTTCTTTTCGTAAAATCTTCATTGTTTCTTCCACCTTAGTTATGAACAATGACAAACTGCACATCCACCGACCTGCCAAATCTCCAAACCTTTTGCTCATCATCTAACTTTCTTCTGTATGGTTCCGCGACAAAAGGATAGTGAATAATCAGCGAATAATTTTCAGATATTTAAAATGATCCTTTCTTTCATTTTATTTTATTTCTCGCTCAATGTAGGAAAGGAATGCTTGGTACAAACTCCTCTCGACAATTGTCCAAAACGGATGACGTGTTTATACGAAGCACATGCTGAAGACGGGACTAGAGTTAGTAAGTTCTGGTTTGCAGACGAGCTTTAAAATGTCAATCACAATAAAACAGCTATAGATCGTAACATCATACACTAACAACTGGAAGGGAAGCAACTCAAGGCTCCGCCCGGATCCCCGAAATCCGGATATCCCAATTTAGATCATCATGGAAACTCGAAGTTGTTTAAATTGTCGATAAAACGGAAGCTGACCGACTGGGAGAACTTGATCAATGACCTTTCAGGGAACCAGCGAAACGTATAAAGCGGAACCAGGATAGGGAAATAACAGACGGGAAACGGATGGCGGCAGAACGAGGACGAGGGGTCGAAGTGAGCGATGAACTTGAACGAGATTTCATGCTCACCCTTATCCACGCCGAAGTCCGACCATGATTTGTCAGTCAATAAGTTAGACGATAAAGACGGTTTGTCATAGGCATACCATTTCTTTAGTGACTTTTGTGTTCCATTGTGAAAAGGCACTTATCCGCCGGTTTGCTGTTTCTGTTTAAAATTAACTTGTCTCTGTACATAGTGATACCAGCACCCTTTTCCTTACCAGAAAATGTCATGTGAAAAAAAAAAAAAAAAATTCACATATATTCACTGCCTTCAAATCGCTACTTGCAAGTTTCTAGCCCATTTGCTAACCACTTGGGTATAGTTCAGCAACGCACAGATCCTTGATTTACTTTACTCAATTTGATTTACTCATCAGTTAAAGGACCTGTCGTACCCATAATACATGTGCATACTGCATACGCGTGCCTCTTCACTGCAGCCAACTGCCCGAGGAAACAGCAAATTGCCCATCTCTGAGCCAGTTCAAGAAAAAAGTTGACGAATTGTATATTACCCAAATGTAGGTGACTATGCTTCCATTTACCCTCGGTGACGCCAATGGTCTTGAAACTAATTTTTCCTTTAAATATATGACCGACCTAACTAATTAGCGTCACCTACACTATCCTCTATCTCTACTTTTCATTATTATATAATTTCAACTCTTTTTCTTACCCCTATTTTACCTTAATTCTTAAAAACTTATTTTCCTTATTACTTCAACTTTTCTTAAATTCTCTTTCTTTAAGAAGTCATTAAAATCAACAACAACAAGAGCTATGAGCTCATAGGGCACTTGTTACGAGTAGGTGGTACAAGAAAGTAGAAGAAAACTTCACAAAACACCCCGCCATCCAAAAATGCGGTTCGGACCTAGAATTAGGATAACTAGTTTCACTCAAGTCTTAACATTTTCGACATCACCTCCAAGCCATCGCCAACCTTCCAAGTTTCAACCCAAGAAATCCACTCTCTATGTACATAGACGTGCCCAAGATTCCCGGTACCCCCGTTCCAACTCCCCATATACCGCATCCGAATCTGGTCCGACGCCCCACTGGATCATCTGAAGCATTTTCTCTTACCACCGATCTTTCACTCGAATCTGAGCATTTTTTGGGGAACTTCCGGTGAATCCCCCCCCCCCCCCTCCCCGTGGTCGGGTCCGGTTCGAGCCTTAAAATATGTCATCTAGAGCAAATGATCTGTATACCTTCCAAGTTTCATTCATATCACTCCACTTGTTTGACCCTTATGCGAGCCAATCTCTGACATATCCGAGTCCGGTCCATCAAGTTTGACTGGAATCGGAGCAGAGCCTATCTGCAAATATCCGAGTCCCGTTCACCCTCCACCCCCCCCCCCCCCCTCCTACTTGGCCGGATCCTGTCCGGACGCAAATAACAAATCAAGGTCGCATAAACTCGACACTGACCAGCTTGCATCCTATTTTGTCCATCCGTTTGGTTTTGTGCATGTCAGAAACTTTTCGCAACCCCCCTGATGGTCGGATCGGGGAAACGACTATTTTCAAGTCAGTCTGTTCGGGTCCCTGATACGTCTTCCAAGTTTTATCTTCCTATAACATCAGAAAGTTCCGAGCTAGCGAGATCGCCAATTTTGGTTATGTCAACGATGCATCTAGAACTTGCGCTTATTCTTCCCACCAAGTTTCATCCCGATCCCTCCACTCTAAGCGTTTCCCAAGATTTAAGGTTCCCCCCTCCGGCCCCGCCAAAGTCACCGGATCTGATCCGGATTTGAACTGGGTCGTCTGAGACTCGACGTATGTCCAAATATCAAGTTTCATTTAGATACGATCACCCGTTGGAGAGTTATAAATACTTCAAGATTCCGGATTCCCCCTTCCTCCACTCCTCCCCGGACCTGACATGGGACATTAGCTCCTTCCACTAGCCAAGTTTCATTCCAATCCAATCACCCGTTCAAAAAACTGCCCGTGCCACTAGATTGCGGATTTCCAAACCTCCACTCCTCATACGATGGTCGGATCGAGAAAACGACTATTATGAAGTCGCGCGATTACTAGAAATCCGGACCCCCCCCCCAACTCCCCCATAGTGCCCAAATCCCGCCCTATTATGTAAATGACGTATCTAGAACTTGTGCTTGTTCTTCCCACCAAGTTTCATCCCGATCCCTCCGCTCTAAGCTTTTCCAAAGATTTCCGATTCCCCCCTCAACTCCTCCCAATGTCACTGGATCCGGTCCGAATTTAAAATGGGGCGTCTGAGGCACAAGGTTTTTCTAAATATCAAGTTTCATGTAAATCCCATTACCCGTTCAATAGCTGCCCATGCCACTAGATTCCGGATTCCCCATCACTCCACTCCTCCCACGATGGTCGGATCGAGTAAACGACTATTCTCAAGTCAACCTGTTTGGGTCCCTTCACGCCTGCCAAGTTTCATGGTCCTAGCACATCAGGAAGTACCGAACTCGTGGGATCACTAGAAATTCGGACCCCCCCCCTCCCCGAATCCCCCACAGTGAACGGATCTAGTCCGGTTATGTCAATCACGTATCTAAGGCTTGTGCTTGTTCTTTCCACCAAGTTTCATCCCGATCTCTCCACTTTAAGTGTTTCCCAAGATTTCCGGTTCCCCCTCCAACTCCCCCTAATGTCACCCGATCCGGTCCGGATTTTAAACTGGGATGTCTGAGACGAGGTCTTGCTATATATCAAGTTTGATTGAGATCAGATCACCCGTTCGTAAGTTAAAAATACCTCATTTTTCCGGATCCCCCCCCCCCCCCAGATGGTTGGATCGGGGAAACAACTATTCTCAAGTCAATCTGTTCGGGTGCCTGAAATGTCTACCAATTTTTCATCGTCCTAGAACATCCGGAAGCACCGAACCCTCGATATCACTCGAAAATCGGACCCCCCCCAAACTCCCCCAAAGTGAGCGGATCCGGTCCGGTTATGTCAATCACGTATCTAGGACTTGTTCTTGTTCTTTCCACCAAGTTTCCTCCCGATCTCTCCACTCTAAGCGTTTTCCACGATTTCCGGTTTCCCCCTCCAACTCAACCCAATGTCACAGGATCCGGTCTAGATTTAAAATGGGACGTCTGAGACACGAGGTCAACAACTCCCTCCACTCCCCCCCCCCCTCCCAGATGGTCGGATCGGGGAAGCGACTATTTCTAATTTAATCTGGTCGGGTCCCTGATATGTCTGCCAAGTTTCATCGTCCTAGCTTATCTGGAAGTGCCCGAACTAGCAAAACCGGGACCGACCGACCGACGGACGGACAGAAATTGCGATCGCTATATGGCACTTGGCCGAAGGCCAAGTGCCATAAAATAGACCCCGACGCCGCGCCGAAAATCAGCGGCGTCACACTGAAATTCAAACGGCTAAAATGCGCCCCTTTAACGGCGGCGCGCCGATCGCCGCCGCTGATACATCGGCGGCGGCGATTCGCTTGTGTTTCGGCGCCCCACACTTTTTTTTGCATATTCTTATTCTTGTACTTGTATTTCGCTGACAAAAATTATGGCACACCCCAGTTCTGACGACATTGCCATCTAGCGCTACATTCAAGAGTTTACTTTTGTGCCAGCCCTGAGAAACTGTCGATTCATGAAGAAGGCGAAGAACAGAACGACTTGTTTTATTGACAGTGGGTCTGTGCTGGGCTGCTTGATTTTGAGACGTACCGGCTGAAGGAAATTGACGATCACTTAGCTTCCTTCGACCTACCTATGCGTACAAGAAGAGATTTCCTATTCAACATGATAAAGACGCTGTGTACCCCGGAAGATCTGAGTGGCTTTATAAGTTACATAACGTCTTGTACAACAGAAAAGAGCCCTCCGGAAACAGTCTGTCTCGAAAATAGTGGTGTCCTTGAGCCCGGCATTACCTTGTCGTCTTCTCGAGTTCTTTCTTACGAGGAAGAAGCAGAAAGGGAGGAAGAAGACACGAGGCGAATCCATAGCTCTGAATCAGTTGCCCCCAATACTGCGTCTAAAAGACCAAGCAGTTCAGTTTCAGTTGATCATGTTGGCAAGAAAAAACGTCTCTTAGAAATGGCTCGGAATTCTTTAGTCGACGAGGAGGATTCACAAAACGATGCCATTATTCGGCGGCAAGTCGACTTGTACCTTAGCATAGCCGCAGAAGCCAATAGATGCGAGGTTGACTTTGATGTACTAGGGTTCTGGAAAAAAAACGCCCAGCAAATTCCGTGGGTGGCTGCTTTGGCGCGGAAATGTTTGGCGATTCCAGCCACAAGTGCAGCAGCGGAGCGAATTTTTTCCACTACTGGACTGATAGTTTGTGCTAAACGAAGCAGTATCAAGCCCCGCAGGGTCAACCAAATCCAGTTTGTCCACGATAATTTTAAGACATGTGAGGTCATGAAGAACTGATCTCTTTGAAGTCTAGTTTGCGCACTTTCTTGCTAGTTCAGCATTGACGCTTAGGAAGCGATGCTGTAAATAGTCTATAGTTTTAGCAAAAGCCATTCTGTGATTACATCTTTGGTGATAATGTTTGACCAGATTCAGATTCATGAATCTGGTCAAACCCGTCTGATATAATAGTCATCAGATCAGGCACATAAAGGCTACTCTTGATTAATACGTGATTGAAATCAGAACTGCCGACCATTAAAACTGTATCTGACCTGTTTTTGTTTATTTGGCTAAAAACAACCAATGAAAGGCAAGGCTAGAGGTGCTAAAGTGCGGGAAACGCCGATCAATCGGCGGCGCGCCGCCGCTGACCCTTTTACCATGACCCTCTACCATAAAAACAGAATATTTCTTTTAATAACAGCTAATTCCGGAAAAAAGCTTAGTCCGAAACTACGAAAACACAAAACAAAACCATTAACTGCAACTGCCACGTTAAGGGTATCCTTCCAGTCTAGGAAGCCCGTACTGCGGTGGCTTAATTTAAAACCAAAAACAAAACTAGCTTTGCGTGTCAAAGGTAACCTACGTGTTTTAAAAGAATTTTGTAGAGGCTTTGTGGAAGTAATGTTTTGCAATATAATATTGTTATAATTACTTCCGCAATCGCTCCATCCATTCTTAAACCTGGAAATCCGAATTTCATGAGGTGTATTCTAACCCTCTTAACGACAACTAACTAATTTTCTCCCTTGCCCTTTCGCTACCTTTGATGCGTATCATCCTATCGACGGCTGTCTGCGTGAAGTTTATAATAACTGGTTGTGCAAACTTGTCCCTGCTTTTGCTTGAAGTCAGTGGGCTTGGAAAAAGCTTAAAATAGCCAAAGCCGTGGGTAGTTTGGTTAATGCAGAGCCTAGCCTACTTTTAAAGTATTCAACTATTCTAAAATCCTAGAACATACACAATAAACGGTACGAGGGGTCCTTTAATAATTCGCAATACCGTACCATGTCTGTAAGTTTTAAAATGGACAGTTATAAATATTGGCTTCCGAATGTCCTAAGTGTCCCCTTTCTTTTTATTTTTCTTCTTTCTCAAAAACTGGTTGCTATGTAGGACAAGCATGTTTCATGCCTGAACCGTCTAGACGGTGGCCCACAACATAGGTTTGTGTTAAAAAGAAACTGATGATTGTTGGGACTAGTATGTCCAGGTTTTGAAACGGACTTTAAACCTTAAATTCTGTGGTTTGTTACCATCCTGTTTTTTTAAGTCATTTTTTGTTTGTTTGGAGTAGCCTAGGATAGTAATGATGAATTAGAGTACTTCATTCATTAGAGGACCCCTCTTACTTATTCTGCCTTCTATATTATCCCTATCTCCCTGATGGAATTATAAGCTTCTGAAATCGCCGCCTTTCGCCAATGTTTCGTTTTCTTCATACGACTATTTAGCGCTTTTTAGGCCATGCCGGGTTTTGCTAGTCATTGTAGAAGGAACCGTATAACTGACAGTATTCTCCAACTTCTTTCCTTGAAAATACCATGAAAAAAAAGACAGTTTTCAAGAAAAAAATCGACTGTTTTTACGAAAAATCGTGGCGCTTCGCAACACTTTTCATGCAAAGCTTGTGAATTTTGTAAGATCCAGTGAATACAACCTTTTGTTTATAAACACGCACGCAAACCTAACCGAAAGCTTCAGGTTTGCCAATACTCTTTCACATATGAGGACATGAGAAGCTTCAAAGTGCTGCTTTTCATTCTGAAACACATGGCAGGCAGTCAGGTTTATCTCCTGTTTTGGACTTCTTTTGTTTTGCTTGAATTCACTACTTTTGAAACAAGGCGCGTTAAGTTTTCAAATATTTTGCGCCCAGCAGTCAGAGAGAGAAAGGCTGGACGGAGTTGACAAGCGCTAACAAGAAAATTGCTGGTTTTACGTGGAAAGTAATGGTATATTCAGATAATGCATAAACGGATCTGTCAGCTACGATGCTTTGGCAGCGATATTTTTTTGGCAAGGGTCCTCGTCAGGCTGTCAATCGTCAGGGTCAACTTCGGGGAAGGAAACAAACCTGCAATAAATCATTTATTGACTGAACAAACCTGCAACAAATCACATATTGATCTATTGCAGGTTTGTTTCCTTCCCCGAAGTTGACCCTGAAGATTGACAGCCTGACGAGGACCCTTACCAAGAAGGTCCGAAATATCGCTGCCAAAGCATCGTAGCTGACATATCCGTTTTATGCATTATCTGAATATATGTTTCAAAATCAGCTTGGGCTCAAGGAATATTTAAGTAATGATATTTTCGGAAAAACGATATTTCTTAGCCATTCCACCGTTTAGTATAAGGTGTGCTTCAAGCCAAAATCTGATTCAAGAAAAGAAGATACTTCGCGACAGTGGGTGGTGTCTCTTACCTTTAACATTAAGCATCCATCTTTTTTCGATTCTTTCTTCTTCTTCTGTGAAGGCACAGCTATAAACTCCTTCATCTGCCTTACTAACATTGGCAAACAGTAAACTATGATCCGGAGCAAAGTTTAAATTCTGGCTGATGCCATCTATTATTTTCTGATCGTCTTTAGACCAGCTTGCATGTTTACCGCTAGATGGCATATCACATGATAACTCAAATCTTGTCCCTGCCAGTGCGTTGAGGACAGTTGGTTTAGGCAGGTGATTTGACAGCTTCACTTGATTGTCTGGTATTTCACCTAGAAAATTAAAAGTGAGATATACATTGGAGACTTGTTGAGCTTCTGACACAGAGCCAGGTGATTTTCCTCTGAATCCTTGCTGGCAATGAGCGTGTTCCACCCTTCTAACAATAGCAACTATTAGTTACTATTTACGTTCCAATCTCGTAAAAAGTTATCACGCTGACCGTTCCAGCCTTTTTGCTTACCATGCTCGAGAGTCACGTCTGTAACGTGATTGGTCGGATTCGCCCGTGGCATGATATTCTGCTGGAAAATGGAAAAATCGTTCCAGCCTTGACGGCAAAACCCAGAATTCGTGACGTCATGCGTAGTAACTACGGTACGCAAGGTGGAACACGCTCAATATCTCTTTCATGCGCCTTCTCTACGGAAAAGTTCACCAGACGATGAAAGCAATATAATCCAGCTAGAAATTCCGGTCATGAAGGACAGAAATGCGTGACGTCTGCACCTTTTCCGATACCATTTTAGCCTATATTTGTTGCACAAGATTTTACATTTTCCGACATTGGCAATCGCTAGCAACGCGATCTTTACGTTTCCGTCAGTACCGCCGACTTAAACCCGTCACGTATCTAAGGTTTGAAGCCAAGCTGACCACTGATTGCAAAGAAAAATAGAAAAACGAGTTTTTAGTTACATGTACTTTTATTAGTTGCGTTTTTGATTGCCGTTCCTGATCTCAGTTCTTCTTATTTCTCGTTTTGGATCACCTTCCGAGTTCGCAGTTTGCTTAATTGTCGTTTTTGCTGAAACGGAGACCGTGTCAAGCATTGTCCAAATAGGTGTTGTAAGCTGTATTACCGCGTATAAGCCTTCTTACAGATTCCTCTTTTCCTCGGGGCGCGCTGTAATAGGGTGAATATATTCTTCCTTGTGCAGAGCCAATCAGATCGCTTGGTTGGTTCCGCCAGCGGGCCGAGGAGAGGCGCAGTGCCGTCAGGGTTGCCAAAGAATGCACAACAGTTCTACTTTGTTGGAAGCTAAAGAAACAACTTTTCTTAAAAAAACACGTTTTTGTTCTATTACGACTGCTTTTCGTCAGTTCGAGAATCAATGCTGTCCATCCCTTATTTTAATAGCTTTTTTACAATATAATTTGCGATATATTGTACTCGTGTACTTCAAGTAGTACTAAGACCTTTTCGGATGTTTTTTGAGCTCGAAAAATTGTATTAACTTGGCAACGCCGAACGCCGCATTGATAAGAACCTCTTGGGTTGTATTTGAACAGGCGTGTGTATTAAGACGTAAACATCGCGTATAGCGTTATTCAGCTTACTACACCTATTAGGACAATGCTTCAGTTCTCGGTTCTACAACACCTGCGAGTTAAACGGCGAACTGTGACGCAGACGCAGTTCCCGGTCCAAGTTCGCCTGTCATGAACATAGCCCAACAAAATTGAAAGCCCTGGAAAGTGTGTTTGGAAATGGATGATTACAACTTGTATATTTTGACTACAAGAATGGCCTTTTCACTGTCGAATGTAACTACCCTTTACTGACTTATTTAGGCGATTTTATGAATGTTTTGCCGGGATGCATATTGTCCGATTTTTTCACCTGCGTCTTGAAACGGCGAAGACGTCAGCCGTCAGGCGAACTGAGTATAAAAACGGAAATTAAGCTGCAACGGCGAACTCACAGGGGAATTTACACAGGCGATCAAAAACGCAACTATTGTTTGTTCGTTCCGCATCGTTTTCCGGTTTTATTGTGGTGTATCTTATGATTTAGTTTTGTTTTTCGCTGAGGACGGTTGGCCGGAAGTGCAACCGAAATATCAAAACTTTAATTTATCCCTCGCACATCATCTTAGAGGGATAACTTTACTGGCTGATCAAGAAAAAAAATACGAAAATCTCGTTTTTCTATTTGTGTTTCCTAAACCCGTTTCTTCGTCGTAGCCTATACTACCAACACAGTCTACATTTACAGCTCCGACGAGCTAACCGCAGAGTACCTGATGAGATTTCCTGAAGGATTATAGCTGGGAGATGATCGAACGACCTTAAAGTTTAACTGAAAAGCCAACTGATTTTTGTATCATTTAACTGAATACACTGTATTTTTTGGAGAGTGTTAAGGGATTTTTTTTTATTTTTCACTGTTTGCTCTAGAATGATGTTCAGAACATCTACGGTTGTCCTCACAACGTAAATTTCTACTATGGCACAGAAAAATTTAATCTCAATACATACACGGCGTTTCAGTGGCCAGTGATCAGCTTACGGAAGGTAGCTCACTGCTTGAACAATTATTTTTCGTAAATCGTTTTCATGAAGCATACAACACAGATACAAGCGCATAGAGCATACAAATCAGACAAGTAAATTCCACTATTTGAAAATCGATTATTCGTGAATAGCGGGCCAACGAAGTAACGCATTTTCGCCGGGTTTTCAAGCTTCTTTAAGTGAATAAGTGATGGGTAACTAGATTGTCATATCTAAGCACTTTTCAGGTAGACTTTAACCGAGTGGTCAGAGCTAGGCAAACATTTTCGCTAGGACTCACGGAAAGAACCGATATAAACCGAAATGGTATGAAAGGCACTATCTCTCGCTGGCCGCGCTGGATTCATCAGTGTGAACCCAGCAAATTCTCATTTCATCGGCACACCCCTGGTCCTTTTGGTTAACACACTGAAGGGTTTTTCGTCAAAATGGCACTGTTTGGGACAGATTTCAGTTGGTGTCCGATAGATCTTCGAGGCTGAGGACAACATTAAAGGGCCTGTCTTACCTATAATACTAATGCAACCTACTTCCATAATCACTCACAAATTTCTAAACCCGGAGACCCCAACTTCGTATGGTATATTCTAACCCCTCTCACAAAACCACGCTGATTTTCTCACTTGCCGTGTTTTGCTACTTCCGATGTGTATCACGGTGTCGACGGTAGTCTGCGAGAAGTTTTTCCATCAGAAAAGCCGGTTATGTAAATTGTTTCCCTGTTTTCGCTAAAAGTCAACGGGTCAGTCTGCTTGACCAAGGAGAAAAGCGTTCTTGCGGAAGTGAGCAAAACGGCGCATTTGTGTCGCCGATGCCGAGCTAGTTAGGCTGCTGAATAAGCCTAGTCCCACAGTGGCCGTGTGTTTCCAATACAGACATCTCTAAACCCGCACTAAAACCAACCGGTTTCGTCCCACAAGTGTTCGTCGCGACACCCCAATATATGTCAGGCTATATCTTTGAATGCAACAGAAGAAAAGTGTTGTAACTCAACCAGTTTCAAAAACATTTTCTGTATGACGTTTCGACAAACCTAACTAAAAAATTCCTTGTATTTTTTTTGTCGGTAGTGTAGCCGCAACTCTTCAATAACGACTTCCGAAACCGCGTAAGACCAGGAGAGAGGGAAAGAAAAAGTGATTGGAGCTTAAAAAAAAAAAAATGAACAGATTTACCAACAAGCCTTTCAGGTTATCATGAAGGGGGTGCCTTCTCCCCCTAGCTTCGTCTACCTGATCTTCTTGGCTCCCTTGACCAGGGGCGTAGCTAGTCTTTTATCTTTGAGGGGGGGGGGGGGGGGGGGACGGCCAGTTTGTGCCGACGGACTAAAAAATGTGCCGACAAAACACGCCGTTGCCGCGAAACAGCATAGAACAGAACCGGTGTAAAACGAATTGTAATGCAATTGCGATTATTGTTTTAATTTAAATTCGTATTCAAATTCACATTTTCGGCTTTTCCGTTCAGCTTTCGCCAAAAAGTGACACTTTCAACGACTATACCCAGAAAAACTTAAAGTAAGCGCCACAGGCGAAAATTTTTTGCTATACCTACCATATTAACATGTTTCTTTTAATGTGTTTCAAACCCCCAAGAACTTCAATCGTAAAACGCTAACTAAATGAAACACCCTTCTTCCAAATAGAGAATAGGCCTACTACGAAATGCGCCGCAGGCGAAAGTTTGTATAAAACTAACTGTAATGCATCAATTATTATTACTCCTTTAATACAAGTTCGTAAATTTAAATTCACATATTTTGCTTTTCGTTTCATCTTTCGCTAAAAAGTGACGCTTCCAACGACTGTAGCCTATCCAGATTGAGTTAAACTAAGCGCAAAAACCTGCCTATCTCTATAAGTTCTAGCTTTTAATTTGCTTCAAACCCCCATAATTTCACGATTAAAGCGCCAACTAAATGAATTACCGTTCTTCCAAACAGAGAATACTAGGAATTACACAGCAGGCGAAGTTTTGTGGAAACGCTGGTGAGCATAGCGCCTCTTTGCGATTCGAAATAAAACTAAGGCTAGCTGTGAAATCACAGATCTGTCCGTCAAAAAAACTAGTGGCTATGCACAACAAAGTAGGTCCAAAGTAGAATTGTTCTGAATTTACGGCAAAAGAAGTAGTTTTGACGTTAAAAAGACATTCTGTATACTGCGCATCGCCACTGCACTAGGTTACTCTCCCTCATTCCTCACTGTTTCTCATTTACTCTTCCTGATTATGACCACACCAAGACTCGACCAAGAAAAGAAAGAAGGATGTGCAGCCAGATCAGCGAAAAAGGGCAGTTTATTTGTACGAACCGATAAACGACTTGACGACAAGGAACGGAATGGAGCAAAAAAGTGTTTGACGTTGCATTAAAAAAGAAAAAGGTTTAAGGACGAGACTTAAACTTCCCGGACGGCCCGACAAAATTTTGCGAAATCTGATTTATTACGTGTAAGATCCCGATCTGACGACGAGACTTGAACTTTCCAGTTGCACCCGAGTAATGTTTGCTGAATTTGATTTCTTACGCATAAAAAGACCCTGACGTGCCGACAAGAATACATACACCCAACAAAATCATTCAGAATTCGATTTATTCTGTGTAAATGGAAGCCGATGTAACGACGAAACTTAAACTTTCAGTATGCGCCCGCTAAGCATTTACGGAATTAGATTTCTTACATGAAAAAGAACCTGATGTGCCGACGAGAAGACCGACAAAACCATACAGCATTTGATTCTTCTGTCTTGTGCCCGACAACACTGTACAGAACTGGATTTCTCACGTATAAAAGGAACCCCATGTGCCGACGAGTCAACCGACATTCTACAAATGCATATAAAACTGCGTTTCCTTTGTATTTCTTTTTTGATTTCTTTACAAATATGTGCAGACTAGCTAATTAGGCATAGAAACGTGCCGACAAAACCTGACCCTTCTACAAAATGCGCCGACAGAAATTTTCCGTATACTTTAGCTGCTCGTGCGTAAAGCATTTGCCGGCGTTTCGCGCCGACAAAAGCTTATTTTCGGCAAGATTGTGCCGACAAATTTCCTTTCCAGGCCATGTTGGGGGGGGGGGGGGATCATTCAGAATTCGATTTATTCTGTATAAACAGAAGCCGATGTACCGACGAAACTTAAACTTTCAGGATGCGCCCGATAAGCATTTACGGAATTAGATTTCTTTCATGAAAAAGAACCTGGTGTGCCGACGAGAAGACCGACAAAACCATACAGCATTTGATTTCTTCTGTCTTGTACCCAACAAGACTGTACAGAACTTGATTTCTTACGTATAAAAGGACCCCCCCCCCCCCCTTAGTTACGCCCCTGTCCTTGACCTCTGACAAAACAATCTCTGCGATCCACAAAATAATCAAACCTCTAAAAGTGGTTGATCAGATTGTAAAGAGTGTTCTTATCCTGTATTAAATCCTGTTCAACGCAAATGAAAATCAACTGTACCAGCTTAATTATGTCAATACTGATGCCTTACTACTTTTTCTTCTTTTTTTTGTTCATTTTAGTTTCATTTAATATTTTTTTTTTCATTTCTTCGCCTCCCACTATTTACAGATTACAAATAAAGTACTATTATTGTTGTTATTATTTGTCTTGTCCTTTAGGCCTAATTGGGTTATTCTATACTGCTAAGGGTGTCTAGATCCACTGTCTAATTTTAGACTCTAGTAAACTATACCTAGGCCAACTGTTCTAATCTCCTGCATGCAAGTCTTCTTTTCATTATTTATGGTGCTGATGGGTGAATTATGGATTAATGTCCTTTAACACATTTTTACTCCCCAGAGGATTAACTATTTTGATTAATAAAACAGACCTAACCAAAGTTTGCACCTTGCCCCAGCACTGTCCCAATTCAGGTTGGTTACAGAGAGTCAACTGTTACAATCAAATATTCTTCATGCCTTCAAAGTCAACTGTTTCATTCAATATCAGGCATGCCTTCTATAATGAAATGTGTTTGATAGTGATGCGAAATTTCAGAAGGTTTGGGAAGGTTATGTAGAGAACGTTATTTCAAATTAGTATACTTACAACTTGTCCGGCTGAAAACAAGGAGCAATGCAAAAAACTGCACTGCAAAGCCAGCCTGTGACATGTTAGCTGAGTGTTGCTCTTACAATCTCAATTTTTGAACCTGAAAAAGAAAAACAGAAATATGAGAAAACCATCACGGAAGCAACAGAAACCAAAACAGAATAAGTAGTAATGGTCAATAATGGATAATGGTCAGAATCACAAAAAGAGGATATGTGAAGAGGATGTTTGAAAACTGGAAAAATTAGTATCTGGTACTGCATAACCTTAGTTGGCTAAGTATCCAGCGGGAGGGGGGGGGGGGTATCCATTTAAACAGAACTCTATCTGTTAATTTTCAGAATTTTAAACAAATCCTGGATTTAACCAGCCCAGGCCCATGCTTAATGCTGGACAAGCTAAATTAGCTTAAACTCTGAGAATCCAGCATATCTTCATGAAAGAACTGATAACAAGTTGTTTTCTAGCATTGTCTGAACCTAAAGAGGACTGCTGCCAGGAAGGGCTTAAATATCGTTAGAATAAAAGTCAGGTGACATACAGGAGGGCTATCCAACCTCGAACTTGGACTGACATACTACAAGCAAACTTCTGTACAGTCCTAAAGTCCTAAAAAAAATCCTAGGTCATTAAGGGCATCTTTCTTGATAGTTAGGACATTGTTAGGACTGCACCGATCTTTCCTCTTAACCTTTTCAGGCCAAGTTCGAGCTTATAAGAATTCGAGGTTGGATACCCCTCCTGTACAATATCTGTTGAAAGCAGTCATGTACAGGGGCGTAATTTCGTCAAAATCCTGGGGGGGGCAAAGTTGGAGCCGCTTTTCCCAAGTCAAGTTGAAATGAGCAGTTTTATTTCAAGAAGCAAAACGTAATAAAAGCAAAAAAAAAACAAAGAGATATTTTACTAATCGAACAAGGCCAAACGACGCTTCTTCAAATTCGCGAAACTGTCCACTGCGCGATTGACGTCAAGCTTCTTCGCTTTTCCAGGTTGGGTACACCAATGACCAAAAGATCACTTAGTCGGTCTTCTGACCTGGCCCGCCCCCCCCCCCCCCCCCGATGTTGTCGGCCAGTCGGTGACAAATAACCGAGCCGGCGCGAAGTTGATTTTTTCATTAAAACAGTCGATTTTTCTGAAAATCAGTAGATTTTTCGTCAAAATAGTCGTTTTCTTCTTGAAAACAGTCATTTTTTCTGAAAAAACAGTCAGTAAAAATTACCAACTGGTCGGTAAATTCCTTGCCCCCCCCCAAAAAAATTTTTTTTTTGGCTAGTAACGCCTCTGCATCTAACATAGACATGTTTAACGGGTTTAACCCTGCATAGCGCATGCATATCGCTATAAAAGTTTCAAGGCTTCCGTGTCCACTCTTACCATACAGACAATGGTATACTAAAGAAAACCGATCTGTTTCTGTGGATGCTTGAATTCTGTAGGCCTATCTTAGTTTCGACAAGAGTTTCAAAGACGCTAAATTTCAGCTGGGAGGGGGGGCAAACATCAAGCTGGGGGGGGGGCAAACCCATAGCAAATTATGCCCCTGGTCATGTATGATAGTAGAATCAAACAAATTTAGCTAAGCCCTAGATTAGACCCTTGACTAGGGTTTATGAAACTGATTCAGGCTATGCCAACATACAGGATCGCGCTATATTTCCGGACGCCGTTGATTCCGGACACCTGCCGGACGGAACTTAGATACTTGTTATCATCGCTAAAACATACCTTACAACTTGTAATTGATGATTAAAAATATTATGTTATTGTTCCTTGACCTTTAAAATAACACTTTAGTTGTTTATCTTCTTCTTTTGAAGTTCAACGTCCGGAATCAAATTCGGTCCTGACGGAAACAAAAGTCGCGCAACGACAGTATAAGAAACTCGGTTGTTTGCTGGATACAGCCTGGATACAGCATACAAATTATTAGAAACAAGGAAACGTGTGCATTTGACTATTCCGATCATGTTTTCGTGAATGTTTGCTAAATTTATTTTCTTTTTTCAGTGTCCTTTACTCAAGATTCGATCTTCCTGGGCACTGATTTATCCAAAAGGCAGTCGAAGAAAGAAGCACTCAGTGAAATCATCAAGCCTTGAGCGATTTTGATTGTTTTGCAATGTCATTTATATGTTTGTTTTGAAGGAGATACATACATACAGTTGCGAAAATTTTGTTTTATTTCAAGAGCTCCTCAAATTACAAAAATTGTCATAATCTTTGACTGGCTTCCAATAGGGACGTGTTGTATTAAGCAACGAAGCGCAGCGAGGTCCATCGGTTGGACTAAGTTGAACACAATTTTCGCCTTCAATTCCGGACCTTTGCCCTGGTTGAACAGTTGTCCGGTGAGGGTAATTTCAATTCTGTCGGCTATTTCGCCGTCTAATGTGAGGTTCAGGAACTTCGAAAGCTCGACTGGAACGTGTCCAACTTGCTTGCCTGCAACGTCTCTTACTCGCTGGTTAGGCTTCGAGACACTGCCAGTAAGTTTGTCCCTGGGCGACGGAGGGATAAACCTTAATTCTGGGACGAAGACCCCCAAAGCAAATACGTCGTATAGCTGTTGTGCGAGACTTCGTATATGTGATTTTCGGTGTTTTTGATACGACTTGATATTGTTCTAAATATACCTCATCAGTTCAAAATTATATTTACTTCTTATAACTTAACCGAAGTCTTATAACTTGATTGAAGTTCATCAGCGTATGACTTGGGATTCAGATCGCGCGCGGACTGAAAAATATCCACACCGTCCGGAGCAAAAATTTTGCTGACGGAAAACAGTTCTGACCCAAATTTTTGGGGTCATTTTTTATTTTGTTACAGTGGCAACACTGATATTTTAAGTCAGATAGAAAAATACAGAAACAGAGAGAAGACATTTTCAGCTTTAATTTGATATGTTTTTCGTACTTTTTGGACCATTCTAAGGTGAGATAAAGTCATTTGAAGATAGTGAATTTAATTATTAGTTAGAAAACGTGACGGAAATGCAAAGTGATCCTGTAGCTTCCACATGTTTTCATTCATTCCATTTTGCCAATTTCTCCTATCACATCTTTTTTTATTATATGAGCTTCACTGTCTCACTGTAATCCTAAAAAACATATCTTGCTCCCAGCTTGCTCAACTCTGTCTCTACTTTTGTCTTATCCTGTGTAAGTTAACTTTGCATTACCAATGCCATTTGCTTGTACTCAGCTCATCTTGTGTTTAGCTAAACACCTTGACACCTTGCTTCCTTGACTTTCTCGAACTGGTACTTCTTAGAAGATTTTTACTTCCGCCCTGTACGAAGCTGGTACGAAGTACAGTCAATAAGTGCTTAGTTAAGTTATCATCTTTCTGCCACCGCCATTCAGATGCCAGTAGCAGCACTTTCATCTAATCTGAATGGCATTGGCACAATTGGTCAAGACATGAGTTTTCAATGAAGTTCTACCTTAGGAAAATTGGCATCTCTGGACGCTGTTTCTTCATGCTTGATGTGATATTTTGAAATGACTCAATATTTTATAAGCATAATGGATGACTCAATATTTTAGAAACACAAACAAAAATCAATTAAACTGAAACATGTTTTTCGCGTCAACTCGACTTGACAGCTTGGTGCCAGGTCGCTGGACCACGTTTGGACCACGGCAACAACGCCATTCATCTTATCGGAGTTGCCAGCGAAAACTTCTCTTAAATAATAACCAGAAAAATATGATTTGTAAGTGAATTAGTGAAATTTGTTATCCTTGAGTCACGTACAGGAAAGATATGCCTGCATATTATTTGTCTGAAACTTCGGCACATCTACTGATAAAACACCATTTCCTTGCCTCTACACAAACCCTAACCAAATGAATAATGTGTTTATCAACAACAACAAGTTGTTGATGCCCAAACCTCGGGTATGAATACCTCTGATGCATAGGTAGCATTCCAGTGAATCATTAGCTATGATGGTTGTCTGGTGACTGCTCAGAGGTGCTTCTTATAACCCATTTTCGCACCCACTGGTGTCTGGTGACTGCTCCCTGATCTTATAGCCCGTTTTTGGACCAACCAGTATCTGTTTAGTAACCAGAACCTGCTCAGCAGGCAGGTTCTTGTGATGTAACCAGTGAGATCAAAAAGCTCAACAGGACAAGAACCAAACACTGGTGTGGAACAACCTGAGTCAGCCCTGAGTGCAGCAAACGTAGAAGCTATTGTTAGTTATGGTTGTTACTATTCTTGTTATTATTGTTGTTCCATAAACAGCCATAATAAGTATATAAGCTCCTCCCAATTATTACAATTTATTTATGATAGGGTAGCCACAAAGAGCCCTACCGGCAGTAGCGCTGATTTGCCGATTTTTTGGTAATGAAAAAGGAATTGCTGAAATGAATTCATGATATTTTTTTTCAATTTTTTTTCAGTCTAAAACAGCTGACAAAAATGTTTCAAATGTATTGCTGTATTCAGGAAAAAATCCCTAATTTAATAAGGCCTGCGGCTTTTTCCTAGCTAGCTTTTATTATCATATTAATAATGGCATGGAAATTCAGGTATAAGAAAGTACCTGAACTTTCCTAGAAAGAATTTATTGATACCAAGGACTGAATATCCATGGTGCAATACACCAGTAAATAGCTTGTTCTTCGAACTTGAGCATCAGTTTCCCAGTTTCTCTTATAATCCATGTACGGATGCACCCAATGATCAAAACTAACACACAGTTTCAATAAATATTAGAAGACAAGATGGCGGACACGATTCGTTTGGCTGTCGTTTGCTGTGTGATGTCATCATTCTCAGAATATTTACGGTGGCAAATTAAACGATTTTTGAACACGTGCCAGCATGCGGCCGGCAAGCTTCCATAGGAATGAATGTTTTTCTAATCGAGAATTGGGGTACTTAGCAGCAAGTTAGTGAGGTATTATTGAACTCCAACCAATGCCAAAGTTTAGGAGTATCATGGTCCTATTACCAAGAGATCAGAATTTGAAAGTTATTTTCTTAGTAGCTACCCTACTTATGATGGTCCCCAGCATTGTGATAATAACTATCGTTTCTGCAGGAAATCCCGTAAGAGTGATGACGTATGTCTGTGTTGTTATTATTTTTATTCCAGTGAGCATTGTAACTATCAGAATACGATGCTGACCCCTCCTCTAATCGTCTTAACTTGTAAAAACACACTGGAACTCTACCATAGGCAAATTTTCCTAAAATTTTGAAAGAATTATTGAGAATAGGCTGCTGGCACACTCACATACTGAAGCTGAAAAGGAAAGTTGAAACAACCCCCTGTTAACGCATGAGCAAGTGTCAGCAGGATATCTCCACTTATTTCTACCTTACTTTATTGACACTACAAGGATGCTCTAAAAAGATGGACAAATAACCTATAGGGCTATAGACGATATCATGAAAAGTTGATAGCCTTATTTTAGTGTATTATCATACAATAGAGGTGTGCCTACTTGATTTATTGTTGGATTTAGACTTTGCCATTTTCATTTACTTCCTATGAGGTAATTAAGGGCCTCTGAAAACACCTGAATAGATATTTTAGATCTTCATTCTACCATTTAGCCCAAAACTGCACTGTTCACATCTAAGTAACTGTCCAAATGAACATACCTCTACTGTATATACCCAGCATAGTTTATTTGACTTGACAAATTTGAACCAGTTGCAAAAGATGAAAAAGTGCTATTTTAAGTATATGAAGCACCTGATTTATTTGTCAAAGCTATGCCATAGCCACATGCTAACAGAGCAGTTCCAGGTTAAGTATGCAAGTGTCCCAGTTTTGGAAATTTCTTCGGATCTTCGAAAATCATGGACAACTGGGCCCAGCAAGCCCATGACATTCTACACTTTTTTCTGGCTGAAGAAAGAAAAATTGTAAATTGTATTTGTTTTTGTCGTTTTTTGTTTAATTTCTTTCTTTTATTTTACATAATCGGCTTTTGACAATGGCAGGTCATAAATTAATTACTTACTTACTTAAATCAGTTGCAATTGTAAATTGTAATTGTAATGACAATCAGTATGCAGTTATCCTATATTGTCATTGGCCTATGCTATTGGATAATCTGGTATACATAAATGACCAATTACTTCTGATCTTTACTTCTGAAACTTCTGATCTTGCTTCCGTGGATCAGGCAGAAGTACAGACCAGGATGTGCCAGTTTAATTCCTAGATATTACCTCTGTATCCCGGAAGGCACCCCCACCCAATCACCCAACAAATAATAAATATCCTTAGATTGACCCACTTAATCTCTGTGTTAATAAACCTCTTCCTCCCACGCCCTTCTCAACATTTCAGTCATTCCTGCCAGAGAATTTTTCATTCCCAAATTCCCCTGCTCCTTCACACCCCTAATTGCTTTGACACAAAAGGTAACTACATATTCAACCTCACACTTGACTTGAACTGTTCATCAAAATAGCTCAAAATTTTCAGAAGTTATCGAGCCCTATCGGGGTTACAGACATATTAATGGGCAGACATGAAACTCACAATTTTATAGGCATCCTTCTCTTTCATTCAGTGTACAAAATCAGCTAAGAACAAGACAGGAATAGTAGATGGAATGGAGGCAAAGCGAGCAAAGGCACAAGGCATTCAGAGACAGTTGAAGGAGAACCAGTTGCTGTAGAAGTTTTGTCAAGGGTGAAGCCAGGATTTAAAAGACTTTCTCCTCTCAAGACTCTTCCATCAAGTTTTTCTGCTTTCCAGTTGCAAACGGACTTGTGGACTGTTTTGGCTGACAGAAAAATTTCTACCTTTGAAGAATGTGGGAAACAGCTTCCCAGAAAAATGGAGGAACAGATCGGCGGATTAACACGCCAGGTGCTGATGAAAAGGTAGCTGCAATGAAGGAGAAGCTAGGGGAGCAACAGCTGAAGATGCTGCAGCTTAAAAAGATGCTTTCCCAGGACCGTAAAGACAATGATTCTGATGTAAGTAAAGAGGTTTCTTGGTTAAACCTCTCCCTGTAATTTTGTGGCCTTGAAAAAATGAACAAACTACTTTGGTTTAGATCTTTCAGGTCACACCAAGGTTAAGGCCTTCAGATCCCAAAATCCTGAACCGATTTATGTTCTTCTAAGGAGACACACTTTTTTGCCAAAGTGAAAGAACTTGAAAAGGCGAGGACCTCTTTGTAGAAAAGGTATATCTTCTGCGGGCCTGTGGGAAGTGGTTTGTCATCCTTCAGTTTTCATGGACAGTCGGTGATCAGAATTGGTCCTGGCCACTATCTGTATTAGTGATTTAAGCAGCCAGGATTAGTTGCCAGATTGGCATAACTGAAGTTTGGGCTCGTATTTATACAAGCCCGTGTTATCGAAAGATAGAAGTAAGTCTAACAAGGTATCCCATGTCAAGAAGAATTTGATCTGCTTGAAATATTATGATGATACTGATGATTTTATTTTTGACCCGTCAAAGTAAACACAAGGCACGAATACGGAGTAAATAATAAGGAAAAAAGACAAAAAGAAAGGAAAACGCGAAAGAGAATAACTTACGAAATACACAATATAATTTTTACCATACAACTAAACCAAGAGGGTTTTCTAGTCGTGATCGATATATTGGCTATAAGTTTCTATTTGTTTCTCCACTGCTGTTAGTGGATCACTAATTGATAACGACTGCAAATTTTAGAGTTTCTCGTCCAAGGGGGGGGGGGCAATATATATTTGGCGAAACGGTAGAATAGATAGATAGATAGACCGGATTTGTTTTGTCTGATCTGGTGAAAGTCTCCATTTTGGTGCAGTATACAGGACGTGAGGTAGGGCGATTGAATTGTAGGTAGCCGTGACGATGGGACGTTGAAAACGTAGCTTATTAGATACCACAGATCCGTATGCACCTGCAATTCTTTTACGTATATGCGTTATAATTAGTGCACGGGTTTCTTTGATGTATTTTCCAACAGGTAACCCCAGGTAAATTAGCGAATACAGTGGCTTCACATGAACACTTCCCAGTCCTACTGCTACATCCGGGTTAGATTTCAAGTTGCCTCTTCTTTCACCAGCTTTTAACTTTGTTCTTTTGTGGTTCGGAAAGTTCGTAGTATCAGGCCTTGTTGTTCTTAACCTTTTTTTTGTTTTGTGAAATTGTGTTCTTTGTACTTTCTTTCTTTTGTAGCGACTCTCCATCAGGGATGATCAGAAGCGTTTGTCGAAGCAGCTAGCCAGTCGCGAATCCTCAGTTTGCTCAGAAAACCTTACATTGCCAACTGGAGACGAGTATGACGTAACATCACCGCGAGGAAAGCTAGCTATGATTAAACGGCAAATGGAAGAAAATAAGTAAGCATGAATTTGCCTCCTTACTTAGTTACTCCTTACTTCCTTAAGTCTGTGAGTAAAAAAGAAATAGAAAACCGTGATTTTCGGGTTTTTTTCTTGATCAGCTAGTTATCCCTCTAAGATAATGTGCTAGGGATAAATATAATTTCCCTCGCATCTCATCCCTCGCACATCATCTTAGTGGGATAACTAGCTGATCAAGAAAAAAACCTGAAAATCACGGTTTTCCATTTCTTTTGTAATGAATGGTTAGCTTGGCTTCAAACCTTATATTCGTCAAACTTACGGGGAGCATGTGGTCAATTGTGTGACTGAAATTATATTTATCCCTCGCACATCATCTTAGAGTTAACTAGCTGATCAAGAAAAAATAACCGAAAATCATGGTTTTCTATTTTTTTTGTAATGAATGGTTAGCTTGGCTTCAAACCTTATATTCGTCAAACTTACGGGGAGCATGTGGTCAATTGTGTGACTGAAATTATATTTATCCCTCGCACATCATCTTAGAGTTAACTAGCTGATCAAGAAGAAAAAAACAACCGAAAATCACGGTTTTCTATTTCTTTTGTAAGGAATGGTTAGCTTGGCTTCAAACCTTATATTCGTCAAACTTACGGGGAGCATGTGGTCAATTGTGTGACTGAAATTATATTTATCCCTCGCACATCATCTTAGAGTTAACTAGCTGATCAAGAAAAAAAAACCCCGAAAATCACGGTTTTCTATTTCTTTTGTAATGAATGGTTAGCTTGGCTTCAAACCTTATATTCGTCAAACTTACGGGGAGCATGTGGTCAATTGTGTGACTGAAATTATATTTATCCCTCGCACATCATCTTAGAGTTAACTAGCTGATCAAGAAGAAAAAAACAACCGAAAAATCGGTTTTCTATTTCTTTTGTAAGGAATGGTTAGCTTGGCTTCAAACCTTATATTCGTCAAACTTACGGGGAGCATGTGGTCAATTGTGTGACTGAAATTATATTTATCCCTCGCACATCATCTTAGAGTTAACTAGCTGATCAAAAAAAAAAAACCCGAAAATCACGGTTTTCTATTTCTTTTGTAATGAATGGTTAGCTTGGCTTCAAACCTTATATTCGTCAAACTTACGGGGAGCATGTGGTCAATTGTGTGACTGAAATTATATTTATCCCTCGCACATCATCTTAGAGTTAACTAGCTGATCAAAAAAAAAAAACCCGAAAATCACGGTTTTCTATTTCTTTTGTAATGAATGGTTAGCTTGGCTTCAAACCTTATATTCGTCAAACTTACGGGGAGCATGTGGTCAATTGTGTGACTGAAATTATATTTATCCCTCGCACATCATCTTAGAGTTAACTAGCTGATCAAAAAAAAAAAACCCGAAAATCACGGTTTTCTATTTCTTTTGTAATGAATGGTTAGCTTGGCTTCAAACCTTATATTCGTCAAACTTACGGGGAGCATGTGGTCAATTGTGTGACTGAAATTATATTTATCCCTCGCACATCATCTTAGAGTTAACTAGCTGATCAAGAAGAAAAAAACAACCGAAAAATCGGTTTTCTATTTCTTTTGTAAGGAATGGTTAGCTTGGCTTCAAACCTTATATTCGTCAAACTTACGGGGAGCATGTGGTCAATTGTGTGACTGAAATTATATTTATCCCTCGCACATCATCTTAGAGTTAACTAGCTGATCAAGAAGAAAAAAACAACCGAAAAATCGGTTTTCTATTTCTTTTGTAATGAATGGTTAGCTTGGCTTCAAACCTTATATTCGTCAAACTTACGGGGAGCATGTGGTCAATTGTGTGACTGAAATTATATTTATCCCTCGCACATCATCTTAGAGTTAACTAGCTGATCAAGAAGAAAAAAACAACCGAAAAATCGGTTTTCTATTTCTTTTGTAAGGAATGGTTAGCTTGGCTTCAAACCTTATATTCGTCAAACTTACGGGGAGCATGTGGTCAATTGTGTGACTGAAATTATATTTATCCTTCGCACATCATCTTAGAGTTAACTAGCTGATCAAGAAGAAAAAAACAACCGAAAAATCGGTTTTCTATTTCTTTTGTAATGAATGGTTAGCTTGGCTTCAAACCTTATATTCGTCAAACTTACGGGGAGCATGTGGTCAATTGTGTGACTGAAATTATATTTATCCCTCGCACATCATCTTAGAGTTAACTAGCTGATCAAGAAGAAAAAAACAACCGAAAAATCGGTTTTCTATTTCTTTTGTAAGGAATGGTTAGCTTGGCTTCAAACCTTATATTCGTCAAACTTACGGGGAGCATGTGGTCAATTGTGTGACTGAAATTATATTTATCCCTCGCACATCATCTTAGAGTTAACTAGCTGATCAAGAAGAAAAAAACAACCGAAAAATCGGTTTTCTATTTCTTTTGTAAGGAATGGTTAGCTTGGCTTCAAACCTTATATTCGTCAAACTTACGGGGAGCATGTGGTCAATTGTGTGACTGAAATTATATTTATCCCTCGCACATCATCTTAGAGTTAACTAGCTGATCAAGAAGAAAAAAACAACCGAAAAATCGGTTTTCTATTTCTTTTGTAAGGAATGGTTAGCTTGGCTTCAAACCTTATATAAGTCTGTGAGTCAACTCTGCATGATGAACTGTTTACACAACGACACTATTCCGTGTTTTCCGTGTCAAGCGCGGTTTTGCTACGATTTCGTTTCATGGTTGTACTCCAGCAACACTTGCTGTCAAATCTGATTATTTTGGTACATCATGAGCGTGTTCCACCCTCGTACCAATAGTAACTATTAGTTACTAAATCCGTTCCAACCTCACGAAAAGTTACTACGCTGACCGTTCCAGCCTTTTGAAATAGTAACTAATAGTAACTATTTGCTTACCACGCTCGGGAGCGTAGTAAGCGTAGTAACTACAGATCTCTGTCACGTGATTGGTCGGATTCGCCCGTGGCATGATATTCTGCTGGAAAATAGAAAAATCGTTCCAGCCTTGACGACAGAAAGGAAAATTTGTGACGTCATGCGTAGTAACCACGGTAAGTAGGATGGAACACGCTCTGTGTATACCCACGTTCAAGGACTCATGCTTCTGTTCTTTCAGATAATAGTTAGGTGGTAAGAAATGTCCGAATCAGGCTTGACTTTGGTTGCCTCTCGATGCTTCCAGTTTCTGCAAGAGACTTCCATTGCCATTATTCATTCTTAATTGTAATTGCAATGTGTAATTGTTCTTTTCTTCTTCTTTCCTTTATTGTTTTTCATATACTCCGTATGGGCACATTCTGTGCCATTTGTATATGGGTAAATAAAATTATTGATTGATTGATTGAAAGGTCAGTCGGAGTCGTACGACTAAATCTTCGGCCGGTCTTTACTAAATTAAAATTTACGTTGGTTTAACTGTTGTTTAAAAAGTTAATCTTTACTTTCGATAATTTTTCCAGGATCCGTTTAGCCAGTGTACAGAGGCAAGCTGCTGCCTCCAGTAGAGGTTCAGTAACGGGGAGCATTCATGCCTCAAGTCCAGCTGCAAGCTTCAAGGCCGATAGTTCCATACGGGAGGAGCCACTTAGACCACGACTCCCTAGAGTGTCCGAGTCATCGAATGGGTCAACGAAAGACCTGCATTGGCAGGCTGAGAAAGAGATGTTTCTGCAACAGCTGGATGAAAAGAGCCAAAAGTAAGTTAGTGGCAACTCTGGAACTCAACGAGGAATGAAGCTTAGATTACCGCTTTTACAAAACGGGGCTTCATTGATTTCATCATGAGTTGCGTTTTTGCAGATACCATTGTATCTGTTACCACGGTAAAAGCAAGGCTTCACCTTCCAGATTTTTCTTCCGGATTCCCGACAGCCGTTTTCGTCGAGACGGATCTGGAAGGCGAAGCCAGCCCAAAACCGTCTGGAAGTCTGGGGTGTTGGATCCCAGATTCCGGATGTCTGCTACGTTTCAAACTGTCTCTCGTCAAAAGTCAGTAGAGCGACCATCACTGCTGCACTTTGCTCACATAGTTTGCACCTATACAGTTTACAAATTGATTGACTCTGTGACTCTGTAAAGGGGACATCTAGGAAATTTTGAAGAACAGCAGATTTAGCTGTCATCATTATCATGAACATCTGGAAGGGTTGGCTTGACTATGCGGAAGCCCCGGGCGTCTGGGAATCTGGAAGGTGAAGCCTGGCTTTAACTGAATCTGCAATTAGTCGTTTTTGCAGTTACCGTGGTATCTGATACACGATTGCTCTGCAGAAACTACTGTTGCCGAATTAGCACTTTTCGAAGTCATCCCAAAAGAAAAACTGATACCCAGTTACATCACTAAGTGCTAAACTTCTTTCTCACCAATTTGACAAAACTTGATGAAAGTAAGATGACTTTTCATATACCACGATCTGTTACCACGATCGGACCGTGGTATCTGAATATCAGATATCACGATAACTGGCCAGATACAACGATAAGCAAAAACGCCTTTGACCGTGGTATCAGATACCACGATAACTGCAAAAACGACTTTAGACCGTGGTATCAGATTCCATGGTATCGCAAAAACGCAACTATGGAGACGGTTATATTCCTGATTTCCTCGGGTTGAGGTTGTGTGGCTTTTTGTGCTCCTTCAACTCCTTCAACTTCGCTAATACCAGTATTGCAAGACTAATTGTAAATAATCAGGGTATCCGTCGAGAAAATCATTCAACTGGCAGACGATAGACGTCCTACCAAATCGAAAAAAGGGATAGTAGATAAAATGAGTTACCGTCCGCCCAACGCGTTATCGTCTTACTGCACTTGTCTGCAGTGCATAAGAAACATTGGGCACTTATACAACGGTTGTTATTTGAAAAAAAAAACGCATTTAAACTTGTGAAGTCACGTTTCGAGTAGGACCTGCACAAGTGCAGTTTTGGAAGCCGATTTGTTGGGACCTGAAACAGCTTCACCGAAGATGCAGTTAATACTGAACTTCAACTGATATTCGTGATGGAGGAGACATCCTTTTGCGATGCGTTATTATTGTTATAAGCCACTACACAATGAGATCCACCATACAACAACCCAGTGAGTCGAAAACACCAGAGTGGCCCTTGTTTGCAATTGAAAAAGCGTGGACAGGATAGAATTGTCTGTTTCATCGCCGAAGTGTTTGTCTAATCGTGTATTATTTTCCCCTCTTCCTTTTCTGTATTTTTGTACCACACCTGTTTTTCCTTAAGGTGGTTTAGAAACAAGAAAATAAGTATACATATCCACTGTATCTTATATTTTTTTTCTGCTGTAACGTCATAACCCAGTATAATAAACAATCCCGTTTAATTAAAAAAACGTTTCAGTAGTCTATATAATAAACCTATTAAACATTTTTTTTTAACATTTTCAGAACCTCACAACTCACAACATTAAACAAACCACTTCGTCTGTTTTACACATTAACAAATTTTACCTTTTTACAATTCTCCAACATTTTATGTTGGATTTTGTTATCCATTGTTTGGAAATTTCTTGCACTGCGGTAAAAAAAGGGGGGGGGGACTGTAGTCGGCTTCAGAGTGATGATCGACCTATATCCGCGCGTTCACGACTATGTCTGTTTACAGGATCACTTATCTGGAGGGACTCAACAAGAGCCACGAGTCTTCCCGATCTGAGCTACAAAAGCAGAATATGACACTGAATAGGGAAGTTGGGATTCTGTACGAAAAGATGAACGAGCTACAGTCAAGAGAAAACGCTAGCGAGTCCAACCGTCAGGTTGTAGAGTTAGAGGAGAAACTTGCGGAGGTGGTTCAGAAGGTGCAATCACTGGAGTCTGATCTGCAGAATGTGAATGCTGAGAATTCTAGGTTGGAAGAAGGTAATAAGCATCCTCGTGTCTAGCTACAGCCCACAAATGAGATCAAGCAAGTTTGAACAAGGGCCTGTGATATGTTGTTTGTTATTACTCATACGATCCTTCCACTAGCATTTTTGCTTCACCCCCACCCCGTTTTGATGGCGATCTCCCACTCCCCCCCCCTCAAATAAGTATCCTTTTCTCTAGCCACAAACGAGATTGGACAAGTTGGAACAAGGGCGTAGCGGGGGGGCGTCATACAAGCCTGCCTCTATATTTTTGGCCCAGTTGCCGATGTTACGACGACTGTATTTGTATGCGAAGATGCACTCTCAACATGAGCCTCGTTTTTGTTGCAATAGTGCTGCCGCTTCGCTGCTGCAGCACTTCTTTGCTTCCGCACAAGATGCGTTCTTGGATTCACTGCCGGCAGGATTTCTTCTTGGTTGAAGCAGCACCTTACAAGGAAGAACAGACTTGGTCGGTAAGCAAGTCCGCGATCCTCGAGAAGCGCTGCCCTCTTCTTCGGAAGCACTGCAGTACAAAAACGAATGTAGAAAGAATAGCCCGGAGGCGGCTGAGAAGTGGACCTGCAGCGTACAATGAAAACGAGGCTGGCGAGGGGTGTAGTATGCCGGACAGAAGTGGTAAAGGTCAAAGATACAGTCATCGGTGTCAGGATGGTATAGGGCGTCAAGATGGCCTACTACACGTGCGGAACTTGATGGGTTCATTATGGATTCCCTAGGTCAACTCACACTATGGTTTGTAGACCGAACTCACAATAGGCTAGCAACCACCCATCATACACTAGTCCTTACAGGCCAGCCCAGTCTAAAGGAGCTTTAAATAAGACTCATAAGAATGAACTATGGTCCATAAATAAACAAAGGGTTTCATTAACTGGTGCTGTACTTACAAAGTATACAACCTTTACATCAAAAGTGTTGTTGGCCGTCGAGGAAGTTTAGGTGTAGATGACTCATGTTCATGGCTTGAGTCATAATAAACCAAAGTAATAATTCAAGAGAAGACTATGGACAGTATAAAAGATTAAACATATTAAACGGAAAGGGAATAGCGCTGCCTAGCAGCGGCAGAAGTGATCAGTGCGGGGTGCAGATGGCACCACCGCAACACCCACGAACGGAGAGGGTGGGGGTGGTGCAACTTCAGAGGCTCTTTCAGACCCTAGGATCTATAAGCACACGAAATTTCATAACTCTAACCGTGGTAAAGTTCGGTCGCTGGGCAATCTGAGCTATTTTCCATGAACCGGGTGTAAGGGGGTCTGACCTATCATAAGACACATCTAGACACCAGTACCAACAAGTATAGCGAGTTTCAACTTGATACCTTTTGTGGTTTACGAGTTATGAACTCCACATCAAACTGTGAAAACTGAAAACCGGCTAGAGCGGCCGCTAGAGTGGATTGTTCATAGATGAACACTCCACTAAAACCTGAGAAAACTGTCCTTCCAGTTGTCATGGGGCTTTCATACAAGGGTGAAGTCGTAGGCAATAATGCTGGAGCTGTAGGGTATCTTTCTTGAGTAACCGCCACCGTCTTTCAGAAAACAAGAAAAAGACGACCATCGCCCGCGACCTAGAGATCGCCATCAAAGAGCTCGAATATGAGGTTGAAGACCTGGCCGAAAGAAACGCAGCTCTCAAACAAGCAAGTAAGGAAACCAAACCAGATTCCTCAGAGGCCCATAGATTGACGATTTCCCATCTCCAAGACGACTTGAACTTCGCCCGCAAAGAAGTCGAGTCCCTTAACCAACTCCTTACAGAACGATCCAAGGAGTGGGACGGAGAGAGGTATAAATCCCAGGAGGAAATGTTCGCCTTAAAGAATATCTGTGATAGCTTGAAAGGGGAGAAGGCCAAATCCCTTGAGGAACATGAAGTGAGGATAAAGGAATTGCTAGCTGAAATGTTAGACGTTCAGGAACAGTTGGAAAACTCCCGAAGCAGTTCTGACATCTTGCGAGACAATTTGACGAAGTCGACCGAACGAATCGAAGAGCTCGAATCCGAAAACGCCTCGCTTTTAACCAAACTTGAGGATATCAGGAACACAAGTGAGAAAGAGAAGTATGCTGTCGACGAGCTCAAGCAGAGCCTGGAGAAAGAAAGAGAGGAAGTGCAACGGGAGCTCGAAGAAGCGAGGAGTTTGAAAGAGGTGTCACAGAGAAATTTGCTGGAGCAGGAGATGAGGGAAAAGGAACTTGTGGCTTCGTTCGAGAGTCAGAAGATGGATTACTTGGCGGTCATTACGGAGCTGAAGGAAGGGCATCCTTTGGAAGAGGCTGCTTTACCAGAGGTAAGGCGTCTGTTTTGGATGGTGTCAAAGAACTAAGGATATGTCGGGGGGGGGGGGGATAGGGTTGTTTACTGTATAGTTCTGAGGGGATTCTAGTATGCCTTAATCATCAGTTTTACTGAGGGTATGCTTTTCCGTATGTCATTTCTAAAGTTGTGGCCATTACAGTTGAATTAAGCCGCTTTCACACTGACGCGTTGAGCCTTTTACACTGAGCTGCGCAACCTCTGCGTCGCGCTTGCGGTGACGCAACGCAGAGCTTACGCAGGCAATAAAACGCAACGCATCACATTTTTCAGTGAAAAATGAAAGTTGTTTAAGACAAGCTTGAAAAAAACTTACTAACGATGAAGGAAAACTTAGTGATGATGAAAGAAACGAGAATTCAGCATAAGCAACCGAGAAAGAAAAGTGTAAATATACATCCAGCGTGAAAGCTTGTCGCGCAGGTGCGAAAGATACGCTACGCAACCTGTACGCCGCGCAAAAAGCAAACGCAGCACACCGCAACGACGCGTCAATGTGAAAGCGGCTTTATAGTCTACTCATACACATGCACGCTGCGTTATCGAACATATACCAAAATGATTTTTTTGACGGCTTATGGTGACAGTTGCAGGCATTGATCTTAAGAGCAATGGCAAGATTTCCCCGTTGAAAGTATTCCCTGTGAAGCAATAGTTCGTCTTCAATTCAGTTTTATTTCAACACCAATTACGGACTAGCGGAATAGCAGGTGGTAAAGTCAACATACATTAAAAACTAACCAAAATTGTCAACATATACTAGAAAGTGGTCGAATTTCATATAAAATACTGAGAACAAACAATATAAAAAGTAACGATTGGGGAAACAGACAACGAGGGGTAAAATAATAACCTACTAATTTCTGTTACGTAGGGAAACAAAGGAGGGTACAAAGCTATTCTTGTATCTCACCTGTCGGCAAAACACTGGTTGAAGGGTGGGGACTGGTTCGGAAGCTTGTCTTTGAGGCCTCTCCCTTTCTGTTGTAAAGTTGGGGGGCAGGATGTCGCGAAGGACTGAGTTCGCACGAAGGACTGGGTTCGCCAATAGGTCGTATGCGGACTTTGAAGAAGTCTGGTGATGGGCAAGGGAAGCTCCCTTAACACGTGCCTGATACCGCCTCTAGCTCTAAGCTACATGCACACACGGACCGATGGGATTTTGCGTTCGAAATTCGTGTCACTATGGGGAAATCTGCATGCAATGCAGATGCGTCAAACTTTCGGAGCGAAGGAAGAACGTCGCATCAGACTGTTAGAAATCTAACTGTCTAACTGTGAAGTCTGAAAAAAAGTCTAACTGTATGGGCACATACCTTTAGGTGACCTGTACTTTGTTTCGCTAAGACCTTGAGTTTCTCAGCCAGCTCGCCAACGTAACTGCTGCCCTGATGTAGTTTTACGTTTTTCTTGCTCAAAGGTGTGATGATTTTACTCTCATGAGGCGTGATCCCCACCTAAACGCAGCTTTGTGGTATATTGTTAGGTTTGTGTTGACCAAGAGTGGTTGCGAAATCATTCCAGTTTATTCATAACATGATGAACACAAAATATTGGGTCGCGAAAACAACATATTTACAGACGACCCCGGAGCCAGCGATCGGCATGTAGCCAGATCACTTGCCGACAGAGCAAAATAACTCTAGAGAGTAATGCGAAGACCTATCCTTCCCATGCATCAAAAATGGACCCCCGTCGCAGTGCCGCCCAGCTCGCTTTGTTCGTGTTGTGCAGTGGCCGACGTAAACATCGAGGATCAGATAAGAGCCAGTGCTCGTTAACGATTGGTTCAGCAGAGACAGCGCTCGCTAACGATTGGTTGAGTTTCGGTAGGGATCGGTTCCTCTAGAGGAGCTAGTGTCGCTGCGATTTCACTGTGTGTCACTTTTTCAAAGTTCGCGCATTACTGTCTAGAGTTATTTTTGCTCTGCTTGCCGATCCGCGACTAAAACAAACCGAAATGAATTACACTGACTAGTCAGTCGACAATAATGAGTCACGACGGCGAGCGCGAGGGGTTAGTGCCTTCTGCAGATCCCAAGAAAGATAAAAGTTAAAACATATATATATCGAAGCCTGGTGTTAATTTTTCTCTTTTTCTAGATGGACAACGGACCTGCTAGTCCCACTAACACCAAACGTCCTCGAAGCGAAAGACGCAAGGACTCCAAAAAAGGCAAAGGGTCTGTTAAAGCTGCCGACGGCCCAAAAGCCGACCTGTCCGGCCTGCAATCCCATATATCCGCCCTGCAAACAGAGAGAGATGTTCTGTCAAAAACACTAAACAAGCAGTCAGAAGAAATTGCCCGTCTTAAGACAGAAAGTGAAGTCCTCAAGAGCAAAATAGCCCAGAAAGACTCTGGTGCGTCGGCCGAGCTAGTAAGATTAGAGCAACTCCTGAAGGACACCGTTTCTGAATCTTCCGCTGAAGTTTCTAGACTGCAGCTGGAGTTAGACGGGGAGAAGTCGGGAGCTGCAGATCTCATCAAGCAAGTCGAAAATATAAGCTCGGAACTAGAAAAAGCCCAGTCCTCTTGCCTAGAATTGCAGACTCAGCTCTCAGACGTATTGGCGCAACTCTCAACTAAGCATGTTGAATGCGCTGAGCTCAAGGCTGAAATCGATGAAATCAAGTCCTGCCTCGCCGCAGAGAAAGAACAGAGCCAGCATTTCATTCAGCAGGTAGCAGCAAGCAAAGAGGCGCCGGCTGAGAATGCTGAAGCAGAGTCGGCTAAGGCTGAAGTGCGCAAGCTCATCGAGTTGATCAGCCAGAAGGAAGGAGAACTAGCTGCCGCAGATTCCCGCTTAAAGGAGATGGAGTTAACTTTAGCACAGCTCAAACATGAAAATGTTTCAAAGCAGCAAGAAACTAACCACTGGATTAGCGAAGTTCAGCGCATGGACGATGAATATAATAGTCTCCAAGAAAAGTGTGCTGGTGAATCTAGCTTGGTGAAACAGCTTGAAGAGGAGCTCGAAACCACCAACAGGAAGCTTAATGAGGTTGATAGTCAGCTTATGTCCGGGGATAAGAAAGCTTCGGAGGGGCGTGAAGCTGAGTTGCGAGAAAGGGACGAAGAAATCAGCAGCCTTATCATGAAGTATTCCAGCCTCCAGGCGAAACTGCATGCAGTGACTGAACAGAACGAATCTCTACAAGCTCAGTTAAGCGAGAGCAGCACACAGCTTACTGAAAAGACCAATGAGGTATACCAGCTGCAAGACAAGCTCTCCACATTCATTGAGGAAGTTGAAGAAAAACAATCGTTGATTGATGATTTGAATGGTCAGGTGCAGAGTAGGACCCTTGCGCTTAGGGATGTACAGGATCAGTTGGAGGAGGCAACGGTAGACAAGCGCAATTTCGAGGAGGAAGTGGAAAGTCGACGGTCAGATGTGGAAACATGGAAGTCACGAACGGACAGGTTAACAGGTACGCCGTGTTGTTTGCTTAACTTCTCACATTGTTTCTCTGTTTGTGGAGCAAGCTAGCGGAGATGAGGTGTACGACCCACTCTCCCTTCGTTGCTCTTATGCTCATTGTGACTGCCGGTGTAGAGTCTGTTTCTGTTCGGGTACTGCTTTTCGTCATCTCTTTTCCCGTGAAGGTGGGGTCCGGAGGTGGCAACAATCTAGTTGGCGCGGAATCTTCCTATTGACCCGAAATCAGTAAAGCAAGTTTCATGAAAATATCTTAAACTGTTCGAGAGTGATTGTGCTTAAAGTTTAAGTGAAAAGCCAACTTATTTTTGTATCATTTAACTGAATACACTGCTTTATTTGGATTGGGTAAATGTATTTTTTTTTCACGATTTGCTCTAGTATGACGTTCAGAATATCTAGGGCCGTCCTTACAACGCAAAATTCTACTATGACGCAGAAAATCTGAATCTCAGTACAAACCGCGGCTTTTCAGTGTCCAGTGACCAGCTCGCGGAAGCTAGCTCACTGCCTGAACACTTATTTTTCGTAAAGCGATTTCCTCAAGCATACAACACAGGTAGAAGCACACAGAAGTCACACAAATCACACGGAAATTCCACTATATGAAAACCGATTATCCTTGAATAGCGGAGCAACGAAGTAACGCATTTCAATCGGGTCTTCAAGCCTCTTTAGGTGAATAACTGATGGATAACTAGATCTTCCAGTCTTAGCCCTTTTCGATTAAACTTTAAAGACAGACGGACTGGCCGAGAAATTTAAGATGTCGTACACAGTAAAAAGTTACTCCGAGTAAGGATTAAAGTTAACTGTACTATTTGCTACTGGGATTAATCTTATCTCTACTGAGGTAAGATTAATACGAATTAGAGATAAGATTGAGTCAATAGAGATAAGATTGATCCCACTAGCAAATACTTTAATCCATACTACCATTAACTTTAATCCATACTCGGAGAAACTTTTTACAGTGTATGTCCTCAGTTAAGTTTTGAATCCCTAAAGATTATGAACCTTTGACAGCTTACCAGGTAATTCCCAAGTAACCACTTAACCACTTCGTCTGCTAATAAATAAACAAATCCATTAACGGCGGCACTCTACTTTAGTGGTGGAACTTTCACATACCTTGGCTGGAGACTAATTTAATGTCAGCCTTCCTTGAATTCAGGGCGCTCACAGAACTTATAATGTTCTTGGCAAAAAATTCATTTGTTTGTAACTGTTTTACCGTCGTATACTGATTTCCTTTATTCCAGCCCAACTGTCGGACTTGCAACGTCAGCTTCAACAGTCTTCACAGTATTCGGAAGAACTGCAAAAGCTTCGAGAAGAGTTGGAAGGAAAAGACAGTATCATTGAAGACCTAGAAATGCAACTGGAAACGCAAAGCTTAACGTCGGATAGCTTGCAAGAGGAGATTCTTCATCTGAAGAAGAAACTAGAATCAGGTTCGAGTAAAGTTAGCGTTGACGAACTTGCCGCAGATCTCGCTTCCAAGTCTGAAGAGTTGAAACATCTTCGAGCTGAAAGTAAGAAGTTAGCTGACGAAAATAAGGATAAACACGTGAGACAGCAGAAAGCACTTGCGAAAATCAAGCAGCAGTTGAACGAACTTGCGAAGAGGGAAGAAACTATCAAAGAGCTCCGGGAGAAACTCAAGGCTTCAGAAGAAATTGCCGACGACCGAGACGGAGACATCACTGAACTGACTGAAAAGCTACGAAAAGCACAAGAAAAGGTCGCCCAGCTCACCAGAGATCTGGATATCGTCACTTCCGAACTGGAAGGCACTCGCGCAGATCTTGCAACCGCTGACTCTCTCTTAAGAGAGCGAGAGGACAAGATAACGCGAATGAACGATGATCTGAGACAGATGTCCTTCCAGTTGGAGGAAAATGACGTACTCAGTGAGGTCGAACGTCTTAGAAATGAAGTTGCCATCAAGGAAATGAAGATACAACAGGCGACTGAACATCTGGCGGCTAGTCAGGACGACAGTGATCGCCTGGAAAATTTCATCGCAGAGATGAAGAAAGACCTCGAATCATCCAACAAAGAACTGGAAGCAGCACGAGGCGAAGTTGCAAGAGCTCTTCAAGAAAGAGATACTGCTTTGACAGACCTGTCTGCAATAAAATCTCATCTGATGGAGATCGAGCAAGGGTACAAGGCTAGAATTGAAGAGCTGTTGCAGGCTGAGGCTGCTTCACCGCCTACGGAAGAACAAGGCATTCAGTCAGACGTCATAGCAACCGGTGATGCTGCCAGTCAGTCCGACTCGACGACCGAAGGACAGGCCTCCAGAGCCGTAACTACACAAGAGCAGGCCACTCAATCCGTATCCGCTCGCACTGCCGAACGTGCTACCCAGCGGGATTCTGAACCTGTCAATGTGGGAGATGAAGGGATTCAGTCAGACTCCTCTCAGAATGCTTGGCACTCGCATTTGCCTCAGGAAGAAACTGTGGCTACAGCTACAGGTGCAGCCAATGAGGTCAGGGGCGTGACTGCCAGTGCCAATGATGATGGAATGGAAGATGGTTGGCAATGGGATGACAATATGGTTGATGAGGTTATCATCCCCACCACGATAAACGATGTTTCAGCTTCAAGGACTGTTTCCCCAGAAGATTATGAACAAGCGCTTAGGGAAATTGCCAGACTGCGATTAGAGCTAATGGCAAGTCTTGAACCGACAATGGCTCCGTCTTCTGTGCCAGAAGAGATTCATCAGCAGGCTTTGGATGAGATAACGAGACTGCTACAAGAGTTGGAAGTAAGGAAAGACAATATATCGCCTGCGCATCCTGCAGTCACTGATGAGGAGTATCATCGCGCTTTAAGTGAAATCGCTAGGCTGAAGCAAGAGTTGAATGCCTCAGCAGAATCACCGAAACCAGTTGTCACAGAAGATCGTGATGGCAACGACGGATGGGAATGCTGGAATGACGAAGAAACTGAGATGGTTCCTGAAAGGGACATTGTCAGAAAACCCCTTGAGCAAAACCAGGGTGCGCTTACGGAAGAACTTCACATTCTGAAAGATGAAGTGGAGTCGCTCCAAACTGCCAGAAATGAACTCCAGAACAAACTTGAGACCATCACAAGAGAGCGGGAAGGCATAGCCGCCGAGTTGACTTCTGCCAAGCTTTTAGCGGAAAATGTCCAGGGCCAGATCAGAAGCCTAGAGGATGAAAATGAAAAGCTTGCTGAATCCTTGGACGAGAATCAGCGTGTTCTTAGGGAGTTGGAAATCAAGCGGAATGAGAATCAAATTGAAATCAACCGCCTTGCTGCTGAGTTAGATGAAGCAAGAAAGGTGCAGGAAAATCAAACCAGTGAAAACACGTCGCTTCAGCAAGAGCTTGCCAGACTTCAAGCTCAGCATCAGGAAAAGCAAGATCCTCTCTCTTGCCTGGAGTCATCGAGTGAGGAACTCAGACTTCAGCTTGAAAAATCAACGCAGAAGATTACTGAATTGGAAGCGAGTCTCGGATGCCTAAGAGTGAATCCAGACACACCCGTTGACCAGGACCTTGCAAAGAAGTATAATACTGTCAGCACTAAGCTTTCGAAAGCTTTAGCCCTTCTTAAGGAAAGAAACAAGACCATTCAGGAGCTTGAGGAAAAGCTAAAGGAAAGAAAAGAAATGGAACTTGAATTGATTGCATCGAAAGAGCAGCTTGCAGAGCTCGCAGCATTGAAAGAACAGTTGAGCCAAGGCAAGAGCTCCGAATCACAGCCTTGGACAGAAGGTGCCGCGGACCGTGAGAACGTCCATGAAGGTGAAGAACAAGCAGCAGAAAAAGCCGAACCAGTTTTGCAGTTGCAGGAAACTCAGGCACAGACTATTCCTGTTGCAGAAACGGTCGTGCAATCCAGCGAGTATTCACCAGTCGAAATAGAAAATCAAGCCGAACCGCAGATCCCAAGTGATGCTGAAACACTGCAGAATACGATTCGACAGTGGGAGGCTTCGTATTACGAATGCTACAATGGCTTGATGCAACGAGATGCTGAAATTGCACGCCTGTCTGGTGACGTCCAGTGGTACGCTAACGAGCTCGCTAGGATTACGGCGCAAACAGATGGCCAAGAGCTGGGACAAGTTATGGTCAATAAATCAGAGGCGCAATTTGACATCGAAGGTTTTCAGGATGTTCCGTCTGTAGAGTGTGAGGCACTAGAGGCCAAGACTGCCAAGGAAAATAACCAAGATACCCCATGTGTGGAAGTCTCAGAAACCAGGAGCGGATCCCAGATTGCAGGAGAGCAACCAGAGGTGACGGTAATAGCTCCGGGAGTTAGCAAGATTGAGTCGAATGCTCTACCAAACCAGGAACTGCAGGATCGGTTAAACCAGCAAGCTATGATTATTGATGATTTGCGAGCCAACCTAAGTAGCGCACGAAGTGAGAATGCCAGCTCATTAGCTAGCGTAGACATTCTTCAGCAGAAGTTGACTGACGCCAACGACTCACTCAGAATCCTGAAAGGACATCTTCAGCAAGCAAATCTCAGAGCCAACCAGGTGTCCCTGGAGCGCGAGAATATAATTGGGATGAGATCGCGGATTTCTGAGCTCGATCGCTCTTCAGAAATTCTTGGGTCCCAACTTCGTCGTGCCGAGCACGAGAAGGCAAGATTGGAAGCAGACCTCCAAGCCAAAATTGAGACTGTGTCACAACTTGAACACTCGTTGGACAAGGTCAAAGAGCAGCTCGAGCTCTGCGAAGGACAGAACGAGAACTACATTCAAATAGCAGAGGAGAGAACACAACTTCTTGCTCAGCTTGAAGCTAAGTTGCGGGTCATGAACGATGAGCTCAACGAACGAGACAATGAAGTTGATGATCTACGAGCCAAGTTGAAAGAAAGCGATCTACATTCTTTCGTCAGTGATGACGTTGTTGGCCAACTGCAAGAAGACAACCACCAACTTACGAGCACAGTCAGCGACCTGAAGTCGGAACTTGAGCTTACTAAGAAGAGCTTGCAAGAAATGGAAGTAAAGGGGAAAGAATTTGTTGCGATGCGAAGTGAGCTTCAGGCACTTAAGCATCTATATGCTGAACTACAGACAGAGAAGGCCCAACAAGACGCTGAGCTCGAAGGAACTGTCAGAGCCACTGATGTGTTTCAGCAGGAAGTGGACGATCTTACGAGGATGCTCGAAAATAGTGAGCAGACCATTGTCAATATGAAGCAGCAGTTAGCTGACTCTGTCAGAGACCTTCAGCTAAAAGCAGAAGAAGTTAATCAGCTTTCATGTCAGTTGATTGAAGCTTCCAAGATGAACGACGGTTTTAATTTTGAGCTGGATTCTTCGAAGGTTGCGGCTGCCGAACTTCAGGCAGCAGCAGAGAAGAAAATGTCCGATCTTCAGGTTGAAATTGAAGGACTTCTAAGTGAAAGATCGAGCATTAAATCAGCTCTTGAAGAAGCTCGAGCTACTATTGTTGAACAGAAGAAGCTACTCGAAGTCAAGCATTCAGAATATCAAGACTTGTCCAAAGAGTTTTTCAAGAAAGATGAAAAGATCGCAAGCCTTGAAGCAGATATTACCACCAAAGAACTTGCCCTTTCTGAAGAACAGACTTTGCTTAGAGTTGATATTGATTCACTTAAAAGAGAGTTGGAAGAACGCCAAAACATCTGCAGCGAACAAGCTCAACAAATCAGTTCTCTCCAGGTTGAAGTCACTGGACTGAGACACAAAACTGAGGAAAATAGCCCTGACATAGAAAAGATCTGCACTTTAGAAGCCCAGCTGAAACAGCTTTCTGACCTCAATGAAAAAGTGAGGGAGGATTTGGAAAGTGAGCTTAGTAAGGTCAAGGATGAGCTGGCTAGGGCTTTACAAGAGAAGAACAATTTGCAAGCTCTTTGCCAGTCGCAAGGAGAAGATGCTATTCAGCTTGAGGATGATAAATATAACCTAGAAATTCGTGTAGAAGAGCTTGAGCAGGTGCTGAAAGAACAGTCAGAGACGAATGGAAGCTCTTTGGAAGTTGAGGAACTGAGAAGCAAATATGAAGGCGCCTTGGCAGACCTTCACAAAGAACAGAGTAAGAACGCTGAAATAGTAAACGATTTGGAACACGAGAAGAACATGTTAGCACAGGCGCAGCAGAGCTTGGAAGAGGAAAAGAAAGGAACTATAGAGATCAAGCAAAACCTTGAAGACGAAAAGATAAAGCATGCTGAAACATTAAAGAGCCTTGAAGAAGCTAGAATCCAGAATGCGGTGATGGTTGAACAGAATGATCAGACCATTCAGGCATACGAGGCTGAAAGACTCGGTCTGTACCAGCAATTGCAAAGCTATCAGACTTACTGCGAGCAAACTCAAGAACAAGTCAACCTCATGCAAGCACAAATCGCTGAGAAAGCTACAGAGATTGAGCAATTACAAGCCGAGGCAGCAGCGAGGAAAGAGCAGCTGTCTGCCGAAGTTATTGAGCAGCATGCCGCCTTACAGAGCGAGCTGGCTGAGAGAAACAAACAGATCGACGCTCTTAAATCTAAAGTCGCTGATCTTGAAGAGGCTCTAAAATCGCTGGATAAATATAGAACTGCAAAGGAACAGCTGATAAAAGTACAAGAAGAAAATAAGATAATCCTCTCAAGGCTAGCCGACATCCAAGGGGTCAAGACAAACCTTGAGCTCAAGCTTGACGATATGACAGCAGAAGTAAGTCGCCTAACCACTCTGTACCAGCAGTCCCTTATAGAGCTACAGGAGGTGAAGGCGAGTCTGAGCGTAACCTCTAACGATAACCAAGCTCTACAGCAGAGGGTCGATTACGTTACCAACGAGCTTGCAACGCTAGGATCCGAGCTAACTGAGGTGAAGCTGAAGCTTAGCGAAGCCTGTTCTGAAAGAGATGCCCTGTCTCAGGAAAAGAAATATATCGAAGGTCAGCTTTCGGTCAGTCAGAAGGCAAACAGAAGTCAGCAGGAGATTGTCGAAAGACTGAGCAGCGAGTTGGAGAAACTAGCGACTTCTTGGGAGCCTGAGATTAGGGAGGAAGTTGTGCAGAGGTCTGCAGTTTCCGCTCTCCGTTCTGAAAATGTGCCTTCTAGTGGTGAGGCTGATGACGATTTGGCGTCTCTTATGAAAGATAATATAAGACTGACAGCCGAGCTACGCCAAGTTAAGCTAGAAAAAGCCAAGATGCTAAAGGATGCGAAAACCGGCAAAAAGAGATCAGAACCCGTAAAATCACCAGATTTTGAACTGAAGCAATCCCTAGACGCTGCTCTAGCTGAAAGAGAATCTTTCCTCAACCGAATCGACACCTTGGAAGGCGCGAGTGAAAGACTTGTGGAACTCAAAGAGCAGCAAGATCAGCAAGTCGAAGTCCTCCGAAAGAAAGCAGTTGAGCTACAGAAAAAGCTGAGTGCTGCCGAACTTACTATCATCAACCTTGAAGCTCAGTTGAAGTCTGTTGGTTCTAGTCAGTCCGGTACAGAACTCGCCGTTCTTGAACAGAAGGTGGAGGAACTAGAACTTGAACGGACCATCGCCAAAGGCCGAACTCGCTCTTTGGAAAACGAGCTAGCAATCACCAAGTCACAAGTCGCTGCACTGTCAACAGAAATCAGTCATATTCAGTCGCAACCAACTGTTTTTCTTGACGCTTCGGATGAAGTTGAGTTTTTGAGGGACAAAACCGAATCCCTCCAGAACCTTGTCGAATCCCTGAACGAACATAAGGAGAAGCTACTGACGGATCTCAAGGAAATGTCCGACAAAGTCGTCAGGCTAGAGAAATCGGAGATGCTGCCAGCTCAAGGAAGCGTCGAGTCCTGGGAGACGATCGATTTGTCGTCGTCCCCGCCAGAAGACAGTGCCAGGCATTTGGGAGACGCGCAGGTTGGAATGTTGAAGCGACAAGTTTTGTACCTCGAAGCTCAGGTTAGTGATTTCTGGCCTTTTCCCCTTTGCATTGTTTGTTTGCACTTAAAATTCTGTAGGGCCACATGGTAGATTCAAGTGTTTTCCCTAATTTGTGTTTGTTTAAACTCTTGACCCCTGGCGTGTTCGTACTTGCGGCGTAGGAAGTGAAGGTATAATGTTCCGGATGGGATGTTCATTTGAGCTCTGCGAACAGGTAAAACTTGATAGTTTGACACTAGAGAAGGCCATCTGTGTATTTAAGACTAAGAAGTGACAGAGGGATAGACAAAGCGGAAAAAGCCAATTCGGATTTGAAGAAGACGACAGTTTCTTCTTTGGTTCAGTGTTAGCTATTCTTGGATACCGCTTTTGAAGATCAGATGAGTATAGAAAATTCAGAACCATCCTGTTAAGCTTCACGGAGATCGGTACAGGGTTTATTCTGGTCACACCATATTTCTTAAAGCACCGCTCTTGTTGGGATCCCAAAACGTAAGTGGAGGGATACCTATGACATCGCAAAAGTTGTCCGTCTGTGAGCACGATAATTCTCGAAGGGAATGAGGTATTTTGATGAAACTTGGTGTGAGGATCATTTGGGTCAAGGGAAAGGTCGAGTTCGTAGATGGGCTCTGTAGCCCTAAATTTAGGGGTGGGGGAGGGGGTTCAAACTAAGGGGCAAACAAAATATTTTTAGACAGCTAATGAGATAGTCGATTAAGGGGTAAGAAGGCATGCTGAACACGATTACGAAAACCGATTTTCTCGCCGGACAAGTAGTTCGCCCAGAATCAGGCCAAAACCGGAAAGTTTGTTAAAAGTATAAAAGTTTTATTTGAAGTTGATTAGATGTCCGATTTAGGGGTAAGAAGAGATGCTGATCACTTAATTCATTTTCTTCCCGGACAAGTAGTTCGCCCGGAATCCGGCCAATACCGGAAAATTTGTTAGAAGCAAAAGCTGTAATTATAGTTGAGTAGATGTCCGATGTAGAGGTAAAAAGAGATGCTGAATCCGTGTATGACAACCATTTTTTACCCGGACATATAGTTCGGTCGGAATCCGGCTGAAACCGGAAAATTTGTATAAGTTAAATTTTTATTTGAAGTTGATTATGTGTTGGATATAGGGGTAAGGAGATACGCTAGATTCGTTTTTGAGCTTTATTTTTTCGCTGGACAAGTAGTTCCAGAATTCGGTCGGACCGGAAAATTGGCAGAAGTAAGGCAGGAAGTTTCGATCGGTTTCGTCAAAATATATATGACTTATAGGGGTAAACACACATGCTAAATCCACATCTGAACTTGGTTTTCTCAGATAATTAGCTATTTGGCCTTAATCTGTTTCCAAATTTTAATAGTAAAAATGTTCAAAGAGTCTGGTGCAGACTGGATCTGACGAAGACAAGACCCAATTGTATAGATCAAATCTTGAATTTTTGGGATCCCATGGAAACCTTTGGTCTTGTTTTTATGGCACTTGCAGCCTCTGGCTCAAGTGCCATATACCGATCACAATTCCGTCTGTCGGTCTGTCGGTCGGACCGAGTTTTTTGTCCCACTTATCCGAGTTAGGGTACTTCCAGATGTGCTAGGACAATGAAACTTGGCAGGCATATCAGGGACCCGACCAAACTAACCTGGAAATAATCATTTTCCCGATCCGACCATATGCGGGGGAGTGCGGGGCGCTGGAAACTTGAAAATTTAGGGCATTTCGTCACTTTTTTCCGAGTTAGGGTACTTCTAGATGAGCTAGGACAATGAAACTTGGCAGGAATATCAGAGACCCGATCAAACGAACCTGGAAATAATCAGTTTTCCGATCCGACCATATGCGGGGGAGTGGGGGCGCTCCAAACTTGAAAATTTAGGCCATTTTGTCACACTTTTTCGAGTTAGGGTACTTCCAGATGAGCTAGGACGATGAAACTTGGCAGGACTATCAGGGACCTGACCAAAGTAACCTGGAAATAATAAGTTTCCCGATCCGACCATATGCGGGGGAGTTAGGGCGCTGGAAACTTGAAAATTTAGGGCATTATGTCACACTTTTTCGAGTGAGGGTACTTCCAGATGAGCTAGGACAATGAAACTTGGCAGGAATATCAGGGACCCGACCAAACTAACCTGGAAATAATCAGTTTCCCGATCCGACCATATGCGGGGAAGTGGGGGCGCTGGAAACTTGAAAATTTAGGGCATTTTGTCACACTTTTTCGAGTTAGGGTACTTCCAGTTGTGCTAGGACCATGAAACTTGGCAGGCATATCAGAGACCCGACCAAACAAACTTAGAAATAATCAGTTTTGTGATCCGACCATTTGGGGGGGGGGGTTGGAGGGCAGGGGAATCCGGGAAATTGAGAAGTGTGTAACTTTCGAACGGATTTTCGGATTGTGATGAAACTTCATAACTGAATAGAATATATATCTGTAATGTCCCTTTTAAAGTCTTTGACCGGATTCGGTAGCCAGGGGGCAGTTGGGGGGGGGGGGAGACCGGAAATTTCAAGAAACGGTTAGAATGGAGGGATCGGAGTGAAACTTGCTGGGAAGAACAAGCATCTGATCTAGATAAGTCCTTTAGACCATTGTACTGGATCCGGACACTTATGGGGGGGGGGGGTCCCGGAATTCCGGTGATGGTGGTTTTGGGGATTTTCACGATGAAACTTGGCAGGCATATCAGGGACCCAATCAAACTTACTTTAAAATAAAAATTTTGTCGATCAGATAATGGTGGGGGGAGTGGAGGGAGGGGAATCCGAAATTTTCAGTCATGCGTAATTTTGGAATGGGTGATCGGATTCGAGTGAAATCTAAGAATTGAACAGAGGACATTTCTCCGATGATTTTTTTCATATCCGGACCGGATCCGGCAACTATTGGGGGGGGGAATACGTGACCCGTTTAGAATGGAGGGATCGGGATGGAACTTTGTGGGAAGAACAAACAGATGCTCTAGGTAAGTCATTTGCTGAATTGGATTGGCTACGTGCACCGCGGGAGAGCTGGGGGGGGGGGGGTGGACCGGAAATCTCGAGAAACGGTTAGAATGATGGTATCGGAGTGAAACTTGCTGGGAATAACAAACATCTGGTCCATGTAAATCTTTTACATAATTTGACTGGATCCGGACACTTGAGGGGGGGGGGGAGGGGGTTTCCCGGAATTCCGTTTTTTGGGGGATTTTCACGACGAAACTTGGAAGGCATATCAGGGACCCGGTCAAACTGACTTGGAATAAAAAAAAATCCTCGATATGATAATCTTGGGGGGGGGGGGGAGTTGAGGGAGGGGAATCCGGAATATTGAGTCATGCGTAACTTTGGTACGGTTAATCCGATTCGATTGAAATTTAATAATTAAACAGAGGACATTTTTCTCTTATGACCTTTTTCATTTCCGGACCGAATCCGGCAATAATTGGGGGGAGGGCGGAAAATACTTGACCCGCTTAGACTGGTGTGATCTGGATCGAACTTCGTGGGAATGACAAACAGATGCTCTGGATTAATCATTTACAGAACCGGATTGGCTCCGGTTATTGTGGGTGGAGTTGGAGGAGGGGGGGGGGTCTGGGATTCCGGTGCTCGCGCGTTAAGGTACTTCCAGATGTGCTAGGACGATGAAATTCGCTGGAATATTGGAGACTCAACAACATTTGCTTAGAAATTGCTACTTCCCAAATCCGATTATTCCTTAAAGTACCAATCTTGACCGCAAAGTAAAAAAAATACTTTTAAGCAATATATGCATTTTCGTGATGCCCATCAGCCCCATTAGCAGTTTTGCCTCAAGGGTTTTGCTTACCAATGAAGTTCCAGCTCCCTTAGAGTGCGCATCTCAACCGCAAAGTCGAAACTTACTTTTGATCAATCAAATCATCTTGACCCATAGTGCCATATGAGCTTACAGCTCTTGTTCACTGTTTTCACACCCCCACTGCCGACGTACCTGGTCTAGTAACCGCCGAAATATCCCTCTTTAAAAAATTTGTCTGGATAACTTTATTTGAAAAGTTTGCTTTTCAGAATTAGCCGAGATTTTTCTGCGCTGCCAGACAATATCTTTTGCTTTATCTCGAGAAGTGGTCAAACAAGCGGGGTCAAGCCTGATTTCTCTGTTTTCGTGTAGCATTTTCCCACGGCGCGCAATTCTTTTAAATCTTCTGCCAGAAAAACGAGTATTTTTTGTCCGATCCGATTTGGCGAGCTCTAGCAACAGAATCCCTAATTTAACTAAGCAGGCGAAATTTTTGAAAACAATATTTCCGGACTGTCTCTAGTAAGAGCTGTGCTTTAACATTTCGATTTTGTTTCAGATTGCTGCCAAGAACGCCCAGATCGTTGCTCTTACAACGGACTTCGAAAATTTGAAAAAATCCAAATCAAAACCTAGTGGTGATGCCGGGAACAATGCCATGCTTGTTCAAGCGAGAGCCGAAGTTGAACGACTTTCGGAAAGCCTAGCTGATACCAGTGCACGCTTAAGCGAAGCTGAGCGCCACTTTAAGGCAGATCGGGCCTTAAATGAAACCCTACAGAGTGCTCTGAGTTCCAGCGATGAGCTAGTTTCTCAGCTGCGAACTCAGATTGAGCTCCAAACGGCCGAGTTGGCTGAGTTCCAAGACTTCAAAGTGACCTGCGACTGCCAAGTATTGAAGGATAGGGTGCAGTTGCTAGCCACATTCGAAAATTACTATAACACATTAGTTCAAGCCGTTGTGCCTGACGCGGAAGTGTCAACTGTGAATTTCGAGGACATTTTAGAAGAAGTGCAAGTCCTGGTAGAAGGATCGGGTAGGTTGAGAAGCTTGGAGAATGAGAGAAATCGGTTGTGTGCAGATGTGGAGGAATTAACGAATGAACTGCAGTTGGTTGAAACAACTAGGAATAATTTAGAGAATGAGTTGACGCGTGTACTGCAAGAGAAGGAACAGCTGGAGAAGACATGTCTGCAGTACGTAGAGTTCCTGCGGAAGACTACAACGACCGGGATGGTTTCAGGGGATACTCTACAAAATTTAGGTATGTTTCATAGGTTTTCTTGTTTCGTCATCTTTTCTTCCACACTGCCAAGGTTCATTGTCAAAACCTTTGTTCAGAGTTAGTAAAATAGAGTGGTAGAGTGAGTAAAGCGATTTATTCAGGGTCACCACTGCCTGATGCGGTGCTGAAGGCAGTTTTGGTCAGCTATTGCTTTATTAACAGACACGGATTTAAAACTGAAGAAATTTGGTATTTGGGACCGTACAGGAAGCGTGAAACTGCCTGAGGACCGACTCCCAAAAATGCCTAATTAAATTCTTCAGATATTCTCCATTAATAATCTTAGAGACCAAGTCAGTTTTCTATACACTTTCATCACAGCAGATTACATCCCAAGTGTTGTCTGTTGAAAATTGCCTGTTGAAACTGCGCATCCCTATGTTGTCTGTTACAAAAACTTCTGACAGTGTATCAAAGACGTTCAGAGAAATCATCGTAGTGAGTAGAATATGAACAAAATACCAGTGAGATCCTTTGCCCTTGAAATCTAAATATGACTCTCTCGAAATATGACAGATAAGTTAGGGAATGAATAATCGATAAGCAGTCGATAAGTGGGGTGGCGAAGAATAGCTTGTCTTCGCGTTTGTTCGAAGACGTGCAACTTCAGGCTTGCTTGGGTGCTAACTAACTAACAGACAGTTCTGTCTGAACTGAGTAGTGAGAATGGCGCCGTCCTGAAAGTGAGTGTCTGATGACGATCAGGCTTTCGTCGTAAAAGGAAATGCCTCACAAAATATTTTAGAAAAGGGACAAGATTGTTTAAAGATATGAATGAATGAATGAATTTATTGCACAAAAAAAAACATGGGGTCATGGCAACAAAACAAGGAAAACACAGCAAACTACAAAAATCACTCTCTATGGGACAAGCCAACGCGGATGAATCTAGCAACCTTACGGATATCCCCCATATTTGTACTTACAATCTTTTCTAGTAGCCACTCCTTCCTAGTAATTCCCACCCCAAATACTTCGACCCTTAAATCACTCAATCCTTCACATTCACACATAAAGTGGAACACATCCTCATCCATCTTTCTATACATCGGGCAAAAGTATGGGCCATTCTTCAGCCTACTTTTTCCTATAAACCTTCTTTTTAGAAAGTGTAAATACACGACTGTCCCTTCTAGTTAGTGTGCCTTAAAATAAGGGAGCCGGAGCGAGTAATTTTGTGGCCAAGACAGATAAATCTGTAGCTTGTCGTCTCTTTTCGTGTGCGGTACAACGGCAGTTAACGTGCGGGTGCGTTCTGGTCTTCCGTCGTGGCGGCTGTCATAGACCGGCATTAGTTTCTGAACTAGCTGATCGGAACTTCGAAACTATTTTATACGGGTTAAACCAAACTGAGTTTTGTCTGACACCCACGGCTAAACTTAGTTTTCAGGACTAAATATAACATATTTTAAGGCCTGCATTGGTTTTAAGCTATGGTAACGGGTATTTGTTGTATGGTGTAAACACATTTATGGTATAAACATATAATTTGTATACGTCCTTCATAAAATCCGATGACGAATTGCCGCCAGACGCGCAAGAGGAACAATAACAATCACACGTGAGATCTGGGGATAAGTTATCTGACAGGTGAGTAAGCGATTAGGCTTTCGCTTCATACCGAGCCGCGCATTAGCCCTGCTGAAAAGTCAGCCAGCACTCAGCACTGAAGTCGGAAGCCAGAAATGACAAACATGATGACGCTTGACAGAACAGAGTTGGGTAAAGCAAAAAGATGGGAAGAGGCATTTTAAACAGTTTTAAACATGGTTAAGCCTAAGAGGAATTGAAAATAGGAAAACAGACCTGGATAAACGTGCACCAAGAAGTAACGTGTCATTGTTTCCTTTACGATAGCACACCTAGCGGCCAAAAAAGAACTAATCTGAGAGAAATTTTATGAGGGGCGTATTACATAGTCATATTCAGTGGCAATTTCACTGCGATTAGTCACTCTCTTATTTAGGCCTTCATGTTCACGTAATGTACAAAATATTGCCTGAACGAGCGCATGTATCGGGAAGACGCTGATGCTTTGCAAGGCACAAACTTGTTTCGGTGCCTTGTTGCATATCTTGGCTGTGGCGCCTCGGTTGGGAGTCGGGAGAAGGTCTCGGTGCTTCCCCGACAGTTTTACCTAAACCCATGGTTACATCGTGGCGTCCGTTGTAAGTAAGTAACGAATTTATTTAAAAAAAAAACCCACTATCATGGCAATGCCAAATTTGGGTATTACGTCAAGTATAATGCACGTTTTATAATATATACAATTAATCATCAATTCGTCATCACAGACCTATTATAGTACACATATAAAAACCAAAAACAAAACACGGACGATGGAATAATATCAAAGACAGGCACCGCCATTATTATAAACTTTTGTGAAACTCGGAACGAAGTTTTGCTGGTACCGCGTATGTATTGCAGGTACGGGGGACAACTTTGGAACCTTTGAACGCTTGGGAACTGGGAAGTAGTTCAGGGGTGGTTACGTACTCCTACCAGGTCGGGCGCCTTAAATCACCTGACCGGTCAAGGCCCTTTTCTTTACTAACTGTCTTGTTTCACAGGCACTCCGGCCACTTCCGCCCTCCAGACCTCCCCAGAGTTTGAGGAGGTAGCCTACCTTCGTCAAAACAATCAGCTACTCTCTGATAGAGTTCAAGAACTTACACATGCGCTGGAAAGCTCTGAACCTCGCCTCCAGTATGTGCCTGTGCCCAGTAAGACGGAAGAGAGCGTGCGGAAGGACCTGGATGACGCAATGAGATCCCTACACGAGAGGGATGTCAGATGTGAGGAATTCACCTGGGAAATTACGAAGGTGGGTGCTAGCGTGGATTGCTGCTGTTTTGCGCCACACTGTGTCCGGTTATAGAGACACTATCGCTCTCCAATTACTGGGCTGGACTTTAGTTTCAACACCGGATCACACTTTGTTATTATATTCTTATCGCTATTGTACTTGATATACAGTAGAGGTATGCTTATGAGCGTGTTCCATCCTACTTACCGTAGTTACTACGCATGACGTCACGAATTCTGGCTTTTTACCGTCAAGGCTGGAACGATCTTTCTATTTTCCAGCAGGATATCATGCCACAGGCGAATCCGACCAATCACGTTGCAGAGATGCGTAGTTACTACGCTTACCACGCTCCCGAGCCTGGTAAGCAAATAGTTACTATCAGTTACTATTTCGAGAAGGTTGGAACGGTCAGCGTAGTAACTTTTCGTGAGGATGGAACGGAAATAGTAACTAATAGTAACTGTTGTTGGAAGGGTGGAACACGCTCTATGTGAACACTTTTTTAACTATTACACTACCTTGCTTTTGTCAATTGCATATAAAAAAAATAAATGGAAAAGAAAAAATACAAACTTAATATCACTTAATAGCCAAGTATTTTTAGGGTTATCCTAGCAGAAAGTTCAAATAGAAATTCAATACACTTTCTTTGATTTTGAATTTCAAAAAAAATCTTCTTCTTTTGACTGCATCTGGAGGTTCGGACCGCCATCTTTTCCATTGAAGTAGCGTTCCACATGTCAAAATATTCAAATTAACAAAGGAAATCAGCTGATGGTTCAGTCACTTTCATCAGTGAATTAGCAAAATATTCAAAAAGTGCAAATGGCCTGGCCTATCATCAGGATTATTGAAAAAAATGCCTTGTTTGGGTTTTAGTTTGATCGTTTACGTTTACCATACGTTCACATAAGCACACCTCTACTGTACTACAACTAGATCCTATTTTCCTTTTTCTGCTACTGCCCCTTTGTATTCGACGTTGCCCCGGAACGTCTTTCGCTAGGATTCTTAGTTCGTTCCGTAGAATGTTGAGAGGAGATGCTGATTCGTTCGCCCCGCAAGCTGCAGGCTGACTGGCTGACTGCGAGGCGTTATGGATAAACGTTCCTTCTCGGTTTTGTAGGATCAGATCGTGCCAAACTGTACCAAGAACTCTCTCAGGTGTCATTTAGAGCGTGTTCCACCCTCGTACCAATAGTAACTATTAGTTACTAAATCCGTTCCAACCTCACGAAAAGTTAGTACGCTGACCGTTCCAGCCTTCTCGAAATAGTAACTGATAGTAACTATTTGCTTACCATGCTCGGGAGCGTGGTAAGCGTAGTAACCACGAATCTCTGTCGCGTGATTGGTCGGATTCAGCCGTGGCATGATATTCCGCTGGAAAATAGAAAAATCGTTCCAGCCTTGACGACAAAAAGGCAGAATTTGTGACGTCATGCGTGGTAACTACGGTAAGTAGGATGGAACACGCTCTTAGTGGATTTTATTATATTTACTGAACTCAAAGACAAAAATTCTCCTCCGGTGGGACTTCAGTCCGCGAACTTCGGCTTCAGTCGCCAACGCTCTGACCACTATGTCACCAAGAAGCTTCTGAATAGTAGGGCCCTGGACTGTAACGATCCTCCGACCTTTTTGTCCTAGACTTTTAGATGTAATGCAATTTTTTGGCACTTTAATAAATAACTTATAATTCTTTACGTAAAAGTTATTAATCAATGTCAAGAGTTTGAGCGTGATTCTAAGTGCTTGAAACCGGGTAAAGGAAAACAAGACCAAAGGTTTCGATGGGATCCCAAAAATCTAATATTTGATTCAAACAATTGGGTCATGTCTTCGCCATTCAGTCTTCGTTAGATTCTTTGAATATTTTTACTGTTAAGTTCAAAAATGGATTCAGAATGTCTCCTTGCCCTGATACTGAATCTCCAATCGATTTCAGAAACAACTTTGAGCTTCAACCAAATTCCCAGTTTCAGCCGAATTCGTGATGAACCATTTGTCCAGCAAGAAAACTAAGTTCAGATATTATTATTATTATTTATTTGAATCCTTCAAAACTGAAGAGTAATGTATAAAAAGGAACAACAACATGACAGTCAGACTCACACACACTTACATACTAATAAACAGCTGACCGTTAAAGACAAATTAGCCTACTAAATATACAACGAAGTACATGCGAAAAAAAACAAAGCTCAAAATAAACCAACTAATCAGGGCGGTTTTTTGTGAAAAAAGGAAAAAGGTTGTGATGAAGAAGAATGTTGTCAGCCTTTTTATGAAAGTTCTGGATTTTACCATTTAAAGTTTCCAAAGGCGGACCTCCTTACCCCTTCAATGAGTATCTTATTAGCTCATAAAACATACATGTTTTTACCGTAAATTCAAAACCCTCCTCTGCGTCTAAATATAGGACTAAAGGACCCACCTACGAACTTGATCTGTACTTTGCCAATTAATCCTCATACTAAGCTTGAACAACATATATCAATCCCTACTAAGCTTCAACAACATATACCAACCTCGACCTTCGATTACACTAGCTCTCTCCAACATTCATGGTTTACGTCATCATCCACGCGCAGAGCTATACTAGTGTGAAGAAAGGGGAGGGACTGCTGTAGCCGAAAATTGGTCGACAAATTTTGTGTCCGGTTTTTGCCAGATTCCAGGTGAACTACTTGTCCGGTGAGAAAATAACTTTCATATTGGGATTCAGCATGTCTCCTTACCCCTAAATCAACTATCTCAATAGCTTTCAAAAAAAAAAAAATTTGCCCCTTAATTTGAAACCCCTCCCCACCCTTCGAACTTGACCTGTACTTTGACCCAAATTGATCCTCCCACCAAGTTTCATCAAAATATCTGAATCCCCTCGAGAGTTGTCGTGCGGACAGACGGACAACTTTTGCGATGTCATAGGTATCCCTCCACTTACGTTTTGGATCTCAGCAAGAGCTGTAAGCTCATATGGCACTTGCATGGGTCAAGATGATTTGATTGATCAAAAGTAAGTTTCGACTTTGCGGTTGAGATGCGCGCTCTAAGGGAGCTGGAACTTCATTTGTAAGCAAGACCCTTGAGGCAAAACTGCTAATGGGCTGATGGGCATCACGAAAATGCATATATTGCTTAAAAGTATTTTTTTTACTTTGCGGTCAAGATTGGTACTTTAAGGAATAATCGGATTTGGGACGTAGCAATTTCTAAGCAAATGTCGTTGAGCCTCCAATATTCCAGCGAAGTTTCATCGTCCTAGCACATCTGGAAGTACCTTAACGCGCGATCACCGGAATCCCAGACCCCCCCCCCCCCCTCCTCCAACTCCACCCACAATAACCGGAGCCAATCCGGTTCTGTAAATGATTAATCCAGAGCATCTGTTTGTCATTCCCACGAAGTTCGATCCAGATCACACCAGTCGAAGCGGGTCAAGTATTTTCCGCCCTCCCCCAATTATTGCCGTATTCGGTCCGGAAATGAAAAAGGTCACAAGAGAAAAATGTCCTCTGTTTAATTATTAAATTTCACTCGAATCCGATCACCCGTTCCAAAGTTCCGCATGACTCAATATTCCGGATTCCACTCCCTCAACCCCCCCCCCCCCAAGATTATCATATCGAGGATTTTTTTTATTCCAAGTCAGTTTGACCGGGTCCCTGATATGCCTTCCAAGTTTCGTCGTGAAAATCCCCCAAAAAACGGAATTCCGGGAAACCCCTCCTCCCCCCCCTCAAGTTTCCGGATCCAGTCAAATTATGTAAAAGATTTACATGGACCAGATGTTTGTTCTTCCCAGCAAGTTTCACTCCGATACTATCATTCTAACCGTTTCCCGAGATTTCCAGTCCACCCCCCCCCCCCTCCCAGCTCCCCCGCGGTGCACGTAGCCAATCCGATTCAGCAAATAACTTACCTAGAGCATCTGTTTGTTCTTCCCACAAAGTTCCATCCCGGTCCCTCCATTCTAAACGGGTCACGTATTCCCCCCCCCCCCCCAATAGTTGCCGGATCCGGTTCGGATATGAAAAAAATCATCGGAGAAATGTCCTCTGTTCAATTCTTAAATTTCACTCGAATCCGATCATCCATTCCAAAATTACGCTTGACTGAAAATTTCGGATTCCCCTCCCTCCACTCCCCCACCATTATCTGATCGACAAAATTTTTATCTTGAAGTCAGTTTATTGGGTCCCTGATATGCCTGCCAAGTTTCATCGTGAAAATTCCCAAAACCACCATCACCGGAATTCCGGGACCCCCCCCCCATAAGTGTCCGGATCCAGTACAATGGTCTAAAGGACTTATCTAGAGCAGATGCTTGTTCTTCCCAGCAAGTTTCACTCCGATCCCTCCATTCTAACCGTTTCTTGAAATTTCCGGTCCCCCCCAACTCCCCCCTGGCTGCCGAATCCGGTCAACACTTTAAACGGGACATTACAAATATATATTCTATTCAGTTATGAAGTTTCATTACAATCCGATCATCCGTTCGAAAGTTACACACTTCTCAATTTCCCGGATTCCCCTGCGGATTCCCCTCCCTCCACTCCCCCCACCATTATCTGATCGACAAAATTTTTATTTTGAAGTCAGTTTGATTGGGTCCCTGATATGCCTGCCAAGTTTCATCGTGAAAATCCCCAAAACCACCATCACCGGAATTCCGGGACCCCCCCCCCCCCCATCAGTGTCCGGATCCAGTACAATGGTCTAAAGGACTTATCTAGAGCAAATGCTTGTTCTTCCCAGCAAGTTTCACTCCGATCCCTCCATTCTAACCGTTTCTTGAAATTTCCGGTCTCCCCCCCCCAACTCCCCCCTGGCTACCGAATCCGGTCAAGACTTTAAACAGGACATTACAAATATATATTCTATTCAGTTATGAAGTTTCATTACAATCCGATCATCCGTTCGAAAGTTACACACTTCTCAATTTCCCGGATTCCCCTGCGGATTCCCCTCCCTCCACTCCCCCCACCATTATCTGATCGACAAAATTTTTATTTTGAAGTCAGTTTGATTGGGTCCCTGATATGCCTGCCAAGTTTCATCGTGAAAATCCCCAAAACCACCATCACCGGAATTCCGGGACCCCCCCCCCCCCATAAGTGTCAGGATCCAGTACAATGGTCTAAAGGACTTATCTAGAGCAGATGCTTGTTCTTCCTAGCAAGTTTCACTCCGATCCCTCCATTCTAACCGTTTCTTGAAATTTCCGGTCCCCCCCCCCCCCCCAACTCCCCCCTGGCTACCGAACAGATATATATTCTATTCATTTATGAAGTTTCATTGCAATCCGATCATCCGTTCGAAAGTTACACACTTCTCAATTTCCCGGATTCCCCTGCCCTCCACCCCACTCCCCCAAATGGTCGGATCAGAAAACTGATTATTTATAAGTTTGTTTGGTCGGGTCTCTGATAGGCCTGCCAAGTTTGATGGTCCTAGCACAACTGGAAGTACCCTAACTCGAAAAAGTGTGACAAAATGCCCTAAATTTTCAAGTTTCCAGCGCCCCCACTTCCCCGCATATGGTCGGATCGGGAAACTGATTATTTCCAGGTTAGTTTGGTCGGGTCCCTGATATTCCTGCCAAGTTTCATTGTCCTAGCTCATCTGGAATTACCCTCACTCGAAAAAGTGTGACAAAATGCCCTAAATTTTCAAGTTTCCAGCGCCCCCACCTTTCCCGCATATGGTCGGATCGGGAAACTGATTATTTCCAGGTCAGTTTGGTCGGGTCTCTGATAGGCCTGCCAAGTTTGATGGTCCTAGCACAACTGGAAGTACCCTAACTCGAAAAAGTGTGACAAAATGCCCTAAATTTTCAAGTTTCCAGCGCCCCCACCTTTCCCGCATATGGTCGGATCGGGAAACTGATTATTTCCAGGTCAGTTTGGTCGGGTCCCTGATATTCCTGCCAAGTTTCATTGTCCTAGCTCATCTGGAAGTACCCTCACTCGAAAAAGTGTGACAAAATGCCCTAAATTTTCAAGTTTCCAGCGCCCCAACTCCCCCGCATATGGTCGGATCGGGAAACTTATTATTTCCAGGTTGCTTTGGTCAGGTCCCTGATATTCCTGCCAAGTTTCATTGTCCTAGCTCATCTGGAAGTACCCTAACTCGAAAAAGTGTGACAAAATGCCCTAAATTTTCAAGTTTCGAGCACCCCCACTCCCCCGCATATGGTCGGATCGGGAAACTGATTATTTCCAGGTTCGTTTGGTCGGGTCCCTGATATTCCTGCCAAGTTTCATTGTCCTAGCTTATCTAGAAGTACCCTAACTCGGAACAAAGTGACAAAATGCCCTAAATTTTCAAGTTTCCAGCGCCCCGCACTCCCCCGCATATGGTCGGATCGGGAAACTGATTATTTCCAGGCTAGTTTGGTCGGGTCCCTGATATGCCTGCCAAGTTTCATTGTCCTAGCACATCTGGAAGTACCCTAACTCGGATATGTGGGACAAAAAACTCGGACCGACCGACAGACCGACAGACGGAATTGTGATCGGTGTATGGCACTTGAGCCAGAGGCTACAAGTGCCATAAAAACTAAGCTTATAGCGACGTTATCATTTTTTAGCTCCTCGAAGAGAGAGATACTCTTCAACTAAAGCTATCGACTGCTCTTCGTCAAAACCTGGAACTCCACAAGGCGATGGCAAGCTATGGGGCCACATCTGATTCGAATGAGGAAATGAAGGTCTTGGGAAACAAGTAAGTTTTTCCTTGTTGGCAATTCAGTACATTAATAAAGTGATGTCTGTGTCTATGTCTAACTAAGTAAGTAAGTAAGTAATTTATTTATGACCCGCCATTTTGAAAAGGCGGAGTAAATGACGAAAGTAAAGATGTACTATGTCTATGTCTAACTAAGTTAACGACCTAGCAGGGCTCGGCAGCCGGAGATTCCGGATCGCACGGTTATTAAACGGTTTGAAAACATGTAACGCAGTAGGGTGCGTTCCCAGCTCCTCTACTATCCTACTCGTCAAAAGTTTCAGAACATTTAACACAAGGATGCGCAAGTTAAAATGAAAACAGAACGCATTATTTTTAGTGTTACAGAAGCCTTATTATTGCAAAAAGAAACTAATCTAAAAGAAACGTGCCCTACTAATTATGTCACGATCCCCCAAAATTCCTTACAATGAGCTCCTTCAGAAATTTAAACTTGAGTCCCGTAGGTTGAAACTGTGCATGGCTTCCGGTAAGAAAATGCTTGAGCACCCTATCCATAAGTATATACTTCCGCCACCGTTCAATACTGCTCGCGAACGACCTGTAAGAGCGGCCTCAGTGGTGATCCCAAAACTCCAACACGTAAAATGTGACCATGTACGGTATGAAAAGACGTTTGTACCGTCTTTCGTAAAAATTGTTAATCTTATTTAGTGTTTACTTTTATATATGACTTTGACATATTTATATATGAGTGTCTGCATGTATATATGACGATTTCGACAAATTTGGATTTCACCACGATAGTTCGAAAAGAATAAAAGCGATATCTATCTATCTATCTATCATATTATTATTATTAAAAAGTCTTAACGGAAACATTATTTTTGTTGATAATATCCAAAGAGTTCCCTGTTGAAATTACGCATCCTTGCGCTAAACGTTATCAAACTCCCGACATTGTAGTTTCAACCTGTTAGGACGAATCTTGTTCCAATTATCTTTCGGCGCTACGATGGTTTCTGAATATACCGATCTCTCTCTCCCTTCTCTCCTTGGCAAGGTTTTAGTAATGGTAAATATTAGGTTTTGGGGTGAAGAAATACTTATGTGAGGAAGGGTTACAAAGAATTGAACGAGGGTGCTAGCCTTTAGTAGCTATGTCGTACCATTATAGGCGCATTCTCGCTGTTCGCCGAGGATTCCACTCGATTAGTCCCCGCGTTTTTGTTTGTCCCGGGGACTCGCTCCCCGTATTCTCGCGAGTCCCCACGGACGGGGAATGCTCCGATTATCATCACCATCATCATAAAGGACTGCCTTTCAGATTCGGAGGGGAATCAATTTTTGCTGGTGTTGGTGCAATGTAAAATTAATAAAAACAATCAGAAGAAAGTAAACCAAAAATAAAGTGGATCAGACTAATTTCGTCGACTGCATATTTTTTTTCGAACAAAATCGATTTTGGAAGCATGCCCCGTGTTCTCGCTGCTTCTGTACGCGGAGTCGCGTGGAGTGACTCCCTCTATTCTCGCCGTTCCCTTCGATACTCCTCGAACGGCGAGAATACGCCTTATGGGTCGATCTTGAAAGCCTTGCTCGTTACCCTTTCCTGGGCTCGAAGAAGCTCCATGGAGGTCAGCGTAAATAGTAGCTGAACCAGGATTTCTCTTGGCTTAAACTTACTTCACGAAAGACTCAACTCCGGAGAATGACGTCCTCTGTCAGTTGCGATCGCCGGGGGAAACTGTAAAACTTTTTTATGAATCGAGTACAAATACAAAAGCAAGATTGAGTCCATTAAAATAAAGAACAGCTTTAAAGTTTAACCGAAAGGGGCTGAGGTGGGACAATCTAGTTACCCATCACTTATTCACTTAAAGAGGCTTGAAGACCCGATGTAAATGCTTTACTTGGTTGCTTCACTATCCACGATTAATCGATTTTCAAATAGTGAAATTTCCCTGTCTAATTTGTGGTGTCTCTATGCGCTTGTACCTGTGTTTTATGCTTGACGAAAACGATCTACGAAAATAAGTGTTCACGCAGTGAGCTACCTTCCGTAAGATGATCACTGGCTACTGAAAAGCCGCGTTTCGACTGAGATTCAAATTTGCCGCGTCATAGTAGAATTTTCCGTCGTGAGGACGCCCGTTGGTATTCTGGACGTCATTCTAGAGTTAATAGTGAAAAATAAGAAAATCCTTTTACACGATACAAATAATGCGGTGTTTACAGCTAAATGATACAAAAATAAGTTGGCTTTTCAGTTAAACTTTAAAATGAACCTAGGTACTAGGCTACCGCCCTTATTTCAAAATCGAAATCCCTTTTGTTTACCTTTGTTCCTTTCAGACTGGAAGAGCTACGGAAATTGAACTACAACTTGGACGTCCAGCTCCGAAGGGAAAAAGAGGAACGGCGAAGAGTCGAACAGCAGTTGGTAGGATCTCCGAATTCAAGTAGAAACGCAGTGACCCCTCGCAGACCCGTCGCGGGACGCAGGCTTCCCAGTGTATCATCAGCGCCGTCCATGGAGTTCAGTAGGAATACGACGCCAGCCCCAAGTGAAGCGGGCTCTACCCATGAAATGTTTATAGAAGAATCTGACAACACAGGCAAGTTAAAAAATAATGTATATTGCGTTAAACCGTGATGTTATTGTCGATAAATGGGATGGACGACTGTACGCCATAGACTTGGTCATTAGTCTTCTTAAGAGGACACTGCGTCATCAGACCATAGTTCTTTATGTGCCGGCAGGGGTACCCAGGGGCAGGGCATCCAGAAAGAGCCGGCAGTCGGTCGTCACATTTTTGAAGCCGGTGTCAATATAATAATAATTTATTCCTCACGCCTCTCAATACAAAATTTCTACATAACTGACAACTTGTGAAAAGAAAAATGACATGGCAGGGCGAAGAGCGGATCGACTGCGGCACGATTGCCATTTAAAGTCGTCCTACGTTGAAAGTCTCGAGATATGGTATGTTTATGTTTAGGCTATTGGAGAAAGCTTCCAGTGATTTCATCTTTTCGACTGGAAACGGCAGTTTGTTCCAGATCCTGATGACCCGGGGTATAAACGAATGATGGTAAGAATTAGATCTTGCAATCTTCATCTTCACAGGCTCCAACTGCAGACTATGCGATCTTGTGTTGCTTTGGGGAATTATTTGAACAAGCTTGTCTTTTACGTTCCCAAAATTCTCGTGAACTATCTTGAAGAGGGTTTTTAAGTCTAAGATCGTTCTTCGTGTCTCAAGTTTATGGAGAGTGAGCCTTCTTAGAGCTTCGTCATACGGAAGGTTTCTGAATCCTCGAAGTCCTTTTACAAAGCGTTTCTGGACTCGTTCTATTCTGTCAATATCCTTTTTGAGATATGGCGACCAGATGGCAGTGGCGTACTCAAGCTGTGGCCTGACGTAGGTTGTGTACGCTGAGATCTTTGAGTGAATCTCAAGGTATTCTCGTAGGGAGTGAGTGAGTAGCCAAAGAGTATTTGATGCTTTACGCACAACCAGGCCGATATGCTTTTCTGGTTTGAGGTCCGAGCTCAGCATTACACCTAGGTCCTTTTCGCAGGTAGATTTTGTCAGGTCGATACCTTTCATTTTGTACGAGTTCTTCGGATTTTGGCGGCCAAGATGGACGACAGAGCATTTTGCTACATTTGGTGAAAGTTGCCATTCTTCGAGCTTCTCTGTCAGGCGGTCCAAGTCGCTTTGGATTTGTGATGATGCACTAGCTTCTCCCAGGAGCTTCGTATCGTCTGCAAACAGGCCGAAATCGGTTTGGGAAATGGCATTTATGCAAATGTCTATGTACATGACGAACACGACAGGGCCGAGAACACTACCTTGTGGGACGCCACTGGTTGCATCTATCCATGTGGATAGTGTGTCTGCAACCTTGACTGCAATTTTCCTATCATTCAAGTATGCTGAGAGCCAATTTTTCAGCTGCCCCTTGATTCCATAGACCTCTAGGCAGTGGATGAGTTTTCGCACGGATATTCGGTCGAAGGCCTTAAGTAGATCGATTAGGATAATATCTATTGGAATCCCACGGTCCAGGGCAGACTGGATGTAGTCGTGTATCACTACTAGTTGGGAAACAGTAGAACGATTTTTACGGAATCCATGTTGATGATCTGAGATGAGATTGTTCAATTCGAGGTGCGAGTTTAACTTTTCCACTATGACCCTTTCCATGATTTTCAGAAATGGTGAAGTAAGGCTGATCGGGCGATAATTCTCCGGGTCACTCCGTTTCCCTTTTCCTTCGAAAATAGGTGTTACGTGGGATAGCTTCCAGGAAGAAGGAAACTTGCATTGCTCGAATGAGATTTGGAAAAGTATTGCCAGGGGTTCACATAGCTCGTCTCGCAGTTCTTTCAAGATAAAGGACGGGATGCCATCAGGATATATTTATAATTGCAATAATAAGGCTTTCGCCTCTAGGCTATTCAAGAGCTTTGGGAGATTCGCATGAAGATTTTTGGTGATGATATCCCTATACTTCCTGGTATTCTGAAGTGCCCTTCCGCCGAATGGATAAGCAAGATTTGTAGATATGCAAACAGACCATCAGGATTGAAGATCTTTGTTGATTAGGTTTAGGGATATTTACATTTCTGTGCATTTACAATTTGTACGTAGGCTAGCATATGGTTCTCTGCTTTTTTCAAACACAATTATAATTATTATGTACTGCTGCCCATACGTCTTCCCACTGAGCTGGACTGTCGTATTAGTGTGCTCCAGGTCCCGCTGGTAGGTACGACGAAGGACGCTTCTACCATCTAATGACCACCTTAGTGGACGCATTCTCTATCTGTCGAAAGCAGAGCTCACAGAGTCCGTTTGATTTTTATGGCACTTGTAGCCTCTGGCTCAAGTGCCATATACCGATCACAATTCCGTCTGTCGGTCTGTCGGTCGGTCCGAGTTTTTTGTCCCACATATCCGATTTAGGGTACTTCCAGATGTGCTAGGACAATGAAACTTGGCAGGCATATCAGGGACCCGACCAAACTAACCTGGAAATAATCACTTTCCCGATCCGACCATATGCGGGGGAGTGCGGGGCGCTGGAAACTTTTAAAATTTAGGGCATTTTGTCACTTTTTTCTGAGTTAGGGTACTTCTAGATGAGCTAGGACAATGAAACTTGGCAGGAATATCAGGGACCCGACCAAACGAACCTGGAAATAATCAGTTTCCCGATCCGACCATATGCGGGGGAGTGGGGGCGCTCGAAACTTGAAAATTTAGGGCATTTTGTCACACTTTTTCGAGTTAGGGTACTTCCAGATGAGCTAGGACAATGAAACTTGGCAGGAATATCAGGGACCTGACCAAAGTAACCTGGAAATAATAAGTTTCCCGATCCGACCATATGCGGGGGAGTTGGGGCGCTGGAAACTTGAAAATTTAGGGCATTTTGTCACACTTTTTCGAGTGAGGGTACTTCCAGATAAGCTAGGACAATGAAACTTGGCAGGAATATCAGGGACCCGACCAAACTAACCTGGAAATAATCAGTTTCCCGATCCGACCATATGCGGGGAAGTGGGGGCGCTGGAAACTTGAAAATTTAGGGCATTTTGTCACACTTTTTCGAGTTAGGGTACTTCCAGTTGTGCTAGGACCATCAAACTTGGCAGGCCTATCAGAGACCCAACCAAACAAACTTATAAATAATCAGTTTTCTGATCCGACCATTTGGGGGGGGGGGTGGAGGGCAGGGGAATCCGGGAAATTGAGAAGTGTGTAACTTTCGAACGGATGATCGGATTGTAATGAAACTTCATAACTGAATAGAATATATATCTGTAATGTCCCGTTTAAAGTCTTGACCGGATTCGGTAGCCAGGGGGGAGTTGGGGGGGGGGGGGGGGGGAGACCGGAAATTTCAAGAAACGGTTAGAATGGAGGGATCGGAGTGAAACTTGCTGGGAAGAACAAGCATCTGCTCTAGATAAGTCCTTTAGACCATTGTACTGGATCCCGACACTTATGGGGGGGGGGGGGTCCCGGAATTCCGGTGATGGTGGTTTTGGGGATTTTCACGATGAAACTTGGCAGGCATATCAGGGACCCAATCAAACTGACTTCAAAATAAAACTTTTGTCGATCACATAATGGTGGGAGGAGTGGAGGGAGGGGAATCCGCAGGGGAATCCGGGAAATTGAGAAGTTTATAACTTTCGAACGGATGATCGGATTGTAATGAAACTTCATAACTGAATAGAATATATATTTGTTATGTCCCGTTTAAGGTCTTGACCGGATTCGGTAGCAAGGGGGTAGTTGGGGGGGGGGGGGAGACCGGAAATTTGAAGAAACGGTTAGAATGGAGGGATCGGAGTGAAACTTGCTGGAAAGAACAAGCATCTGCTCTAGATAAGTCCTTTAGACCATTGTACTGGATCCGGACACTTATGGGGGGGGGGGGGGTCCCGGAATTCCGGTGATGGTGGTTTTGGGGATTTTCGCGATGAAACTTGGCAGGCATATCAGGGACCCAATCAAACTGACTTCAAAATAAAAAAAAATTCGATCAGATAATGGTGGGGGGAGTGGAGGGAGGGGAATCCGGGAAATTGAGAAGTGTGTAACTTTCGAACGGATGATCGGATTGTAATGAAACTTCATAACTGAATAGAATATTAACTGAATAGAATATATATTTGTAATGTCCCGTTTAAAGTCTTGACCGGATTCGGCAGCCAGGGGGGAGTTGGGGGGGGGGGAGACCGGAAATTTCAAGAAACGGTTAGAATGGAGGGATCGGAGTGAAACTTGCTGGGAAGAACAAGCATCTGCTCTAAGTCCTTTAGACCATTGTACTGGATCCGGACACTTATGGGGGGGGGGGGTCCCGGAATTCCGGTGATGGTGGTTTTGGGGATTTTCACGATGAAACTTGGCAGGCATATCAGGGACCCAATCAAACTGACTTCAAAATAAAAATTTTGTCGATCAGATAATGGTGGGGGGAGTGGAGGGAGGGGAATCCGAAATTTTTAGTCATGCGTAATTTTGGAATGGGTGATCGGATTCGAGTGAAATTTAAGAATTGAACAGAGGACATTTCTCCGATGATTTTTTTCATATCCGGACCGGATCCGGCAACTATTGGGGGGGGGGGGGATACGTGACCCGTTTAGAATGGAGGGACCGGGATGGAACTTTGTGGGAAGTACAAACAGATGCTCTAGGTAAGTCATTTGCTGAATCGGATTGGCTACGTGCACCGCGGGGGAGCTGGGGGGGGGGGGGGGGGGGGCTTGGACCGGAAATCTCGGGAAACGGTTAGAATGATGGTATCGGAGTGAAACTTGCTGGGAAGAGCAAACATCTGGTCCATGTAAATCTTTTACATAATTTGACTGGATCCGGAAACTTGAGGGGGGGGGGAGGAGGGGGTTTCCCGGAATTCCGTTTTTTGGGGGATTTTCACGACGAAACTTGGAAGGCATATCAGGGACCCGGACAAACTGACTTGGAATAAAAAAAAAAATCCTCGATATGATAATCTCGGGGGGGGGGGGGGGAGTTGAGGGAGTGGAATCCGGAATATTGAGTCATGCGTAACTTTGGAACGGGTGATCGGATTCGAGTGAAATTTAATAATTAAACAGAGGACATTTTTCTCTTATGACCTTTTTCATTTCCGGACCGAATCCGGCAATAATTGGGGGGAGGGCGGAAAATACTTGACCCGCTTAGACTGGTGTGATCTGGATCGAACTTCGTGGGAATGACAAACAGATGCTCTGGATTAATCATTTACAGAACCGGATTGGCTCCGGTTATTGTGGGTGGAGTTGGAGGAGGGGGGGGGGGTCTGGGATTCCGGTGATCGCGCCTTAAGGTACTTCCCGATGTGCTAGGACGATGAAACTTCGCTGGAATATTGGAGACTCAACAACATTTGCTTAGAAATTGCTACTTCCCAAATCCGATTATTCCTTAAAGTACCAATCTTGACCGCAAAGTAAAAAAAATACTTTTAAGCAATATATGCATTTTCGTGATGCCCATCAGCCCATTATCAGTTTTGCCTCAAGGGTTTTGCTTACAAATGAAGTTCCAGCTCCCTTAGAGCGCGCATCTCAACCGCAAAGTCGAAACTTACTTTTGATCAATCAAATCATCTTGACCCATGCAAGTGCCATGTGAGCTTACAGCTCTTGTTTATCGTAGCTGTAGGTAGGGCGTTGCAAGTGCATTTTCGTTGAGGGGGGGGGGGAGGGGGTGCATTACGCAGTCTAAATACGACGAAACGACGGGAATCCCGGTGAGGTATCCCAGAAAGAGATGAAGAACTGACTGCATGCGGTAAGGGTATCCAGCACGGATCAGTGGCGAAACTAGGGGGGGGAGGGGCGTGGGCGTATCCTGTCGGTAAATCGGCAGTGTTTGTGAGTGCGAAGACCATCGTGGGGGGAGTGAGGGACGGGGAATGTAGTGACATGCATAACTTCTGAATGGATGATCGGATTTGAATGAAACTTGGCAGGTGGAATAAAAAGGCATCGTCTAGGATGTTCCGGGATGGACCGGATCCGATACTAGTGGGGCAGTGGGGCACTGGAAATCTCGTGAAACGCTTCGAGGGATCGGGATGAAATTTGATGGGGAGAACAAGCAAAAGCCCTAGATACGTTCTTGACAGAACCATATCGTATCGGAGATCTTTGGGGGGGGGGGGTGCTGGAGCCAGTTGGAGGGGGTTTCCCGCAATTCTGGTGACCGCGAGTTAGGATTCTTGCAGATGTGCAATGGACGATGAAACATGGCAGGCACATTAGTGACCCGACCAAATAGACTTAAGAACCCGACGCAATACCTTAGGAAAACTTCCTTTCCTGGATCTGGCCATGTTTGGAGGAGCTGGGGGAAGGGTGATCCTGTACTTACTTCCGTAGGTTGCTAACGGGTGGTCCGATTCGGTTGAAACTTTATGGGCGATAAGAACTGATGACTTACCTAGGTATGCAAAACCTGTGTCCGAACCACACGTGGCCATGGTTGGGGCAGTTGGAGGGGGGGGGGGGGGGGTCCGGAAACTTTTTGGCATGCACGAAAACCAAACGAATGGACTGAACTGGATGCAAGTTGGACAGTATACCGAGTTTATGCGACCTAGATTTGTTATTTGGCGTCCGGACCCAATCCGGACACGGAAGGAGGAGGATGAAGCGGTAACCGGAAATTTGCAGATATACTCCGATTCGAGTCAAACTTGATGGACTGGAAGAGAAGATGTCAGAGATGCGGCCTTTATGTGTCCGCGTCGTATTCAGACACAGTGGGGGGAGTCCCGAAATTTGTGTGGCTCGCACAGTGGTCAAACAAGTGGAGCGATTTGAATGGAACTTGGAAAATACAGAGGTCATATGCCATAGATAAGATATTTTAGGGTCCGGACCGGATCCGAGCACGGTGGGGGATGACAGATATTTAACCGAAAAATGCTCTGATTCGGTAATCCGGAAGGGCAATCCGAAAATTACGACTTCTGTAGGTTGCGAACTTGCGAACATGTACGTTAACTAGCAAAAGTTGCAAACCCGTCATCGCCAAAGATGATGACCTGATTCTTACTTACAAGTCTCTCACTATTTTGTATCCGAAATTTTACCAAATCTCTCGAAAATGTTTACAGAAGACAGAATCCTAGAAACTGAGAAATCGAGCTTTAAATTGTGGAACAGAAAGGATTACGTAGGAAGAGTAACGTTAAAGGGCAGCATGGAAGACGATAAGCCAACTAACAGGCTTGGAGAATATATTGCCGGACATGATTACAGTAACTTTTTTCTATCTAGTATACCTAAGAGAAATTAAATCGAGCGCCGCAGGTGAAATTTTCGAAATCCATTTTTTTTTTCCTGTAGGCTAAAATTTAACCGCTTCTCTTAAAAATTGTATCATTTAAGTTAGCTTTTTCCTGCCAAGTTCAACTATTTACGTCCAGATTCTAGCTTTTAATGTTTCGAAATCCGAATCCTAAAACTGGCCTACAACCCCAGTCAAATGACGCGCCCTTCCACAAAATAGAGAACATTACGAAAAGCGCCACAGGCGGATTGAAACATTAATGATTAGATCTTCTTTTCGGAATTCAAGATAAAAATAAGGACTATCGATGAAATCATAGATCAATCTTTAGTCTGCGAGTGCTTCACTCGACCTCTTCCGAGTTTCGTGGTAACTCCCGAATCCTGGCAATTATACCGAATAAATTACCCAATCCCAGTTTTTATACCAAACAAGTTCAGACCGATATCATGTTCGGCATTCTGCATAACTACCGTATCCCGTTTATACCGGATTGTTTTGGTATCGAAAGGGCACCGAATAGTATTCATATTCGGTATAGTTACGTCGAAACTGGAACCAAAGTCGGGATTCGTGGTTACTACCGAATCCTGAAAATTATACCGAATAAATTACCGGATCCCAATCGTCATACCGGCTAATTTGGACCGATAGCTGTGCAACTACCGAATCTCCATAAATATACCGAATATTGCTGGCGTCGAAAAATTACCAAATAATTTCAGCAAATTCTCTCACCGAATTCGTGATAACTACCGAATACTGGCAATTATACGGAATCCCGATCATTGTACCGAATAGTTCTGCTATCGAAAAAATACCGAACAATTTTAGTAGAAGGAGGACCAACATTTTACCGGATCACCCCCCGCACCCCCCCCCCTTGCGACGCCCCTGGCTGCAGGTTATCTACCGGAGACCGAGCAAATTCATTAAGGAGGAAGATGTTTTCTGGAAGTTCCTTGCACAACTATGAACAACAGATTATGGATGTCCTCCAGACCTGATTGGCGTCGAGTCTGCAACAGTTTCGGACCTTGCAAGTTTTATGAGAAATGGCTCACTGCAGATTCTCGTGTACGTAGTCTTAACAGTTTTTTGTTTTTTTTTAGGTGATGGTACCGACCCTCCAAGATCATCATCAAGGATACTACACATTTAAATGTTTGATTGCAAATACTAGTTTTTCTGCGTTCCGGGATAGAGGGATAGCTTGATCGACAACGCTTAAACAATTCGAATTTGTTACTTTTTATTTTGTTTGATTTTGGGAATACAGAGTTTATTTAAGAAGGGACAGTATTACTCGATGGAGATTATAGGACAAATGTAAGTTCAAATCCTTGGAATACATCAAGAGTCAGTGATTTTTAGATAATAACTTGCAGGTCGAAGGGCAGGTGACTGCAATGCTTCTACATCCTGGGCCCATCCAGTCATGTTTCAAGGATGTCTTGACTATTTCTGTTTCTACGGTGATAGTAACTTTGCGACATCGGGTGTAGTTGAGTGCGTCTGCTTTTTATTGTGCTTTCCCATCGTTTTACATTAGTTGCGTTTTTGATCCGAATCCTCCTCGCGATTCTCCTCCGAATTCTCCTATTTCGCGTTTTTGGACTACTCAGATGAAGTGAATTCTCCTTTTCTTGCGTTTTTGTCAGAATCGAGAACGGGGAAAGCCTCGCGATTCTGCAGAATCGAGAAGTTGTTCCGATGGTGAATTCTCTATTCTCCTCTCTCCGTTCTCCTCCCTGGTTGTTGCGGGTGTGGGGTGTTCAATATGCATAAACACGTACACCGAGTTGCGGACGAGCTGCAAAATTAGTGTTTTTGTCAAAAGCGAGAATGGAGAAATCAGAGGAGCAAAAACGGTAATTTGTAGGAGAAGCGAGAATTCGGAACGGAGAATTTGGGTCAAAAACGGAACTATCGTTGTCTCAAGTAGAAGAACGAGCAGGAAAATAGACACTCGGCTTACTTCCACACTGTCAGAAGTTTCATGTGTTTCAACAGATAATGCGTAACAGATAACACTTCGGATGTTATCTGTTGTGTTTTGAAACGTTATGCATGAAATGTTATGCATAACAAGCTTTTTTAGGAAGAGCCAAAAAAGCATCTACTGACTTTATTCCTTATCGTCATGATGTCGGAAAACTCAGCAGATACTTTTTGGCGCTTTTTCGTTTCTTCCTGATGGCAATGCTTATTATGCATAACCTTTTGAAACACAACAGATAGCATCCGAAGTGTTATCTGTTGAAACCGCGCATCCTCGTGTTATCTGTTATGAAACTTCTGACAGAGCAGTTTAGAAAGAACTAGACAGGCTCGTCAGCTGCCTCACTGGGCGTGGTCTTGAGTAGCCGATTCTTAATAACGTCTTTCTATCTGGGGCGTGATCTTGCCCCTTGGACGTCTCCAGCTATGGTTGGGAAAATGGAGGACTTGGCAAAAAGTCAAGCTCTTTATTTGGCTCACCAACGTTCTCGGTTTTGGCAAGCCAGGAAAAAGGCAAGCATATCTGATTCACAAAATCGAGAGAAAGAGCAGACCGGCGAGCCGAGTGTCGAACGAAAACGAGACGGGTGTCCAGGCTTCGAACGCAAATGAATGAAATCTGCAACAACGTTTGTATTAACGTAATCCCTACAAAATAGCACTCATCAACTAGGCCATTATTTGCACTCTAGTCTCTTATCCCACTGGATTTTACCCTCAATTACAGAACTGGTAAGACTTCAGCCGGCATTCTCGCCATTTAGATGAAGAAAACTTTGTCTTTAGATGTGGCATTTAACATAATATTTTCAACCTCTTTGAAGACGACATTAGGGAGGCGAGCTGCGTCAACTGCTGCGTGAATTGCACGTTTGCTGTAGTAATGTACAAGTGGCTGCGTCTGAGCGTGGTAGGACTGGAGTCGCTTGATTAGGGCCTCTTTGTTATCGTCTGACCTTCGCATCAAAGGCTCGCCTGAAAATAGCGGGTGTTCAAGCACGGCTCTACCAGAAAATATATACATAAGGCGTACTGTCGCCGTTCCCCGAGGACTCCCACAGCGGAGTACCCACGTTTTTGTTTGCTACAGAGACCCACTTCCAACATTCTCGCGAGTCCACACGGACAGCTCCGATTATCATACCCATGATAAAAAAAAAAAAAAAAAAAAAAAATCCTTTTCAGATTCGATGGGGAGTTGCTGAGTAATTTTTTCAGATATGGTTGCAAAAGACCAAAGCGAAAGTGCTGAGGGGGCTAGGCGCACTTTAAAGGACCCTTCTCGCTTATTCTGCCTCTTATATAATCCCTAGCTCCCTTGGGGGAAAACCTTTGTAAATCCCCGCCTTTCGCAGTTGTTTCCTTTTGTACTTATACTTTTTAGCCCTTTTTCGGCCGAGCCGAGTTCTGCCAGTCACGCAACGCAAACTTCACCGAAAGCTTGAAGGCCCGCCGACTACTCTCTGACACATAAGGACATGAGAATTCATTTTTTCCATTTTGGAAAACATGGTAGGCCATCAGATCTACCTTTTGTTTTGTTCTTCTTTTGTTTGGCTTGGTTTTCCCACTTTTAACCACGGCGCATTAAAGTTTCAAATATTTTGCTTCGCCGCGTCGAAGGTCAGGAAGCCTTAGAGCGTGTTCCACCCTTCTAACAATAGTTACTATTAGTTACCATTTCCGTTCCATCCTCACGAAAAGTTACTACGCTGACCGTTCCAACCTTCTCGAAATAGTAACTAATAGTTGCTATTTGCTTACCATGCTCGAGAGCGTGGTAAGCGTAGTAACTACGCATCTCTGCAACGTGATTGGTCGGATTTGCCCGTGGCATGATATCCTGCTGGAAAATAGAAAAATTGTTCCAGCCTTGACGGAAAAAAGCCAGAATTCGTGACGTCATACGTAGTAACTACGGTAAGTAGGGTGGAACACGCTCTTAAAATCAAACATCGAGTGCATTTTTCAACATGTCCCGAGCCACTAAGGAATAAAGGGAAACGACAAAGCGGACAAAACTGGCTGGCTCGGTAGCCAGTTCCCAGACGTCAACCCCCTTAACTCTCAAGACGTTTCGAGGTGTCCTCAGGCAAAGCGCCCCGCCGAGCAAAATGAAATTTTTGAAGTCGCCCTTCAAAGCGCGCGAAGAGTCATGCACGTACTATCGTCTGAAGGCTTCAACCATCCTGCTTAACAAAACACTGTTCGATTGGAGGTTAACCCCCAACTGCAGGCGATGCTTCAAAAAGAAGAAATAGCCTAACAAATCCTCTTAAGGCTTATTCTCGCCGTTCCTCATGGAATCGAAGGGAACGGCGAGAATAGAGGGAGTCACTCCACGCGGACTCCGCGTACGGAAACAGCGAGAACACGGGGAATGCTTCCAAATGAACTTTATTCTAAAAAAAAAATATGCGTTTGACGATCCTGGCCTGGATCCACTTTATTTTTGGTTTTGTTTATGCTGATTGTTTTTAATTAATTTATACTGCACGAACAGCAGCAAAAATTGATTCCCCTCCGAACTTTTTGAGGATGGTGGTAATAATCGGAGCGTTCCCGGTCCGTGGGGACTCGCGAGAATACGGGGAGTGAGTCCCCGGGACAAACAAAAACGCGGGGCTCCTCAAGTGGAGTCCTCGGGGAACGGCGAGAATACGCCTTTAGACTGCCCGTCAAACGCCGTGGAAAATCAAAAACTCTCAGCACTCTGTCGAAAGTCAAAACTAACATTCAACTTGCAACAGATCACCGAAAGCAAGAAGTGACGATATAAAAAGGGATGATGAAATCGTACTGTCGCACGACGTCCAGCAGTAGTCAGATGAGAAGAAGAAAAGAAAGGTGGAAAGGGATCGGCTCCAAGCCAGACCCAAAGCCGATTTGAAGTCGAAAGAAGGAAGGAAGGCTGGATCGAGTCGACAAGCAACAAAGAAATTGCTAATTTAAAGTGGAAAGTAGTGTGTTTTCAAAAACGATATTTCTGAGTTATTTCATCACGGAAAGGTCATTTTCTAGTAAGAGTTGTGCTTTAAACTACTTTCTGAATCAAGATACAGGCTACTAAATCCATTTTTAAGGCTACCGTTAATCTGCTCCTGTCATTCGAACATGGCTTACCGCAGTGGTTCCCAACCTTTTCCGTACCGCGTACCCCTAATCAAGGCTCAAAAAGGTTGAAAAACATGAAAAAGAAAAAGACGATATTTATAATCATAAATGATAAGGCATATATGTGTAGAAATGTATACAGAATCAATGAGACACTTGAGCTGCTTTGTAGCTAACGTCATTCGACATCATAAACGGCAATATTTTTTACAGTCAGCCTGTTTCTGTGTTTGCTTTTAATGTTCTCCGTGCTTTCGTCAAGCTACTTCGCAAATGTATTCGTTAGCTTAATTGGCAAACTGAATGACAATGTCACTTGTTATGTCTTCGATTCTCTTAATTCTAATGTTGTTAGAAACAGGAACAGATTTTACGGCAGTAGGCTAGTTGTTCTGGAATCAACATGATTTCGTTGACTTTCACTAGGCCTTGTAGTCAGAGGCGTCACGCACAGGTTGGCAACACCCCCTCCCGCAAAGTGGCCTGTCAGACGGTTAAAAAGAAAGGAGTTGGCGCTAAGCTCCGCAATTTTTTCGAAAAAACAGATACAAAAAATTTAAACAGTAGATAAAAAACCTGCCATTCAGTAAAATACCTTGCCCCTTAAAAAAAATTTCTAGTTATGCCTCTTCTGGTAATATTAGGCTTTTGGAAATAAAAAACTAGTAAGGCGAGATTTTGAAGCTACGGATTAAACCGATTTGGGTTCCTTCGCGTACCCCTTGCAAGGGTCTCGCGTACCCCTTTGGGTACGCGTACCACCGGTTGGGAGCCACTGGCTTAGCGTAAGTGGTAAATGCAAGTATATGTAACTACAGAAGAAAACCACCTTGGAACCCAGATGCTTCAGAATATCAAGCATAAGTCGTGAGGATACATCTAGTACAAACAAATATCTTGAACAAAACTTATTCAACAAGCTCTATCCTCAACTCTCTCTATTTCCGACTAGCTCTAACGCCCACGCTTTTCTCCGACGGAAAGAGTTTATTTCCTTTCCTCCAATCAAGGAATTCTTTTCCCCATCAAGAACCTAGACAAACTTACTCCGTTGGTCACCAACCCTTTCGTACTGGATAGAGATTTGCTAGGACGTTGGGAAAGCAACCCTATTCGTTAAGGCACTCAGTTGACATTTCCAAGGCGGTTTAAAAGGACCGAGTTGGCAGTTGGAAAATCAGTTCAGCTCTGAGCGAGTTCGACTTGGGGTTCGACTCGAGCCACAGTTCCGACACAGTTGACCTAGTGACAAGTACTATTGACCTAACTCCAATGTAAGTAAATACGAAATATATGTGCTTTAGTTATTGACCTACGAACTGAGTATCGCCTTCGAAAAGACTCGGTGCACTAACATCTAAACCAGTAGCCAATATCATGCTCGCTCGCCACACGCTACTATCGTAACTGAACCCCATACACACTACACACTTTTTTGTTTATCATAGAAAGTAAGCAGCAGCAACAACAAAGTAAAGATCACCTGTTATGTCATCCTTCATTGGTTCCTTTGGTGGAGCAAACTCTTCGTGATAACTCCTCCCACTAGGGGCGTGGATTAATCTTCCGCAGATCCGACGCACTAAAAGACTATCGTCAATGCTAAACTCTACAACTGAGTCCAATTTTGTGTGTCGCTTGTCAAGCAACTTGTCTAGCTTTTCAGCCTGCACTACCGTTCTTGGGAAACCGTCAAGAAGAAATCCTCGGAGACAATCAGGCTTATCGAGGTTAGAATCGATTAGATTCACAACCAGATCATCAGTGACCAGCTTTCCAGCATCCATGACCTCTTTGAGAGTCTTGCCAAGCTCTGATCCAGAGCTGACTTCAGCTCTCAGCATGTCTCCTGCAAAATACCCCAAATCAGTTGAGAGAAACAATCTTGACCCAAAATAAGCATCTGAAGTAGAGCTAGTAGGTTGAACTGGGAATCTGAAATGGAAACAGATTTTTATGGGCGTACCATGCCCTTGCTGTAGGTAGTCCTTGAAGCCGCATCAAAAATAACTCAGTGGGCCACCGACATTGAGGTTGGCGGCAGCCCACCAGTATTCCCACACAGAGTCTTCTTAGGTGAAATGTTTGAAATAATCTTTCCGCTGAGCTCTCTCTCCCACAAGACCCCAGATTGTTGTGATATTTTTGCCATTGGCAAGTGCACTAGCAGAAAGAGTTTTCAGTTGTAGCAGTGGCGGTAGCGCGGGACTGACAATTATTACCATAAAGCAACCTATGTTGGCTCCAACCCCATCAATAAAGCGAGTAAACAAAGTGCAAAATAGCGATTGTAGCCTATTGTCTGTCGGTCCGTCCCTCTGTTCTGCTTTTGCTAATTTAGACATTTCCAGACAAGCTAGGATGGCGAAACTTGTCATTCATTCCAGCTAGAGCAACTTCACTGAAGATTCTCTGGACATTGGCAGACCCTCAAAATTCCCTTGAAATTACCTCGATGTCTGGCGCTGGGGAGACACCCCTTCAAGAAATCTTATTTACAGTACAGTAGCAGGTATAGGTTCAAGGATATTAGGCACTTGCAGCTTCCGACTCAAGTACGATATAGCCTGGCAGATATCGATTCTGATTTCTCTCTGTTGGTTTGTCTGTCCCTATGTCTCACTGCTGCTATTTGTGGCGATTCCATGTAAGCTAGGACCATGAAACATGTGATGCAAATAAAGGACCCCACCCTATACTCAACCAAACCTTTTTTTCCAGATCCGACCATCCTTGTAGGCGTGGAGGAGTTCAAGGGGGTTCCTGGATATCTTGTCATTTGTGACATGTATAACTCTCGAACACCTGATTCGACTCAGATGGGACTTGAAAGCTGATGAGAGCACATATCCTAGATGTTCGGTTTTTATGACCGAATACACTAAACTACTATATAGACGTTTTTTCGCGACACAGTTGTGGGCCACACACTTTGAGTGTTTGTCACAGAAATCCGATTGTATGCCACACAGTCTAGTCACAAGTTGAAACTGGCGGAAATGCGGTTTGTCTATTTTATGGGCAGTAATCTCAAATGTCTGAAAACAAAAATAAATTCATGTAAAATCTCAATAAATAGAACTACAGACTTTCATCCTTACTATTAAGTGCAGAAAGGATCCTCAGTTTTACATCTAAATACTTTAGAAAGTGTTTAATTTTATTGTTTTCAAATTATTTCTGCTGCTAAACTTGAATTTCCCACCAGAATCAAGCCACAAAATCAACAATCACCTTGGCAGTTGTTTGTCGAATTCAAGCCACAAAAATCTTGTTGGTCATGGAAACACACTTGTGGGCTGCACTACAGGCCACAGAACACACTTTCAAAGCCACAATCGACCCACAAACCGTTTTTGGGAGCAGGCAAAAACGCCTTTTAGGGATTGGTAAAGATTTTAGTTAAGAAGGCCTAGGCTACCTGTTGACAGGTGACAAACACCAAACTTTTCTTTCAGTTTAGGAGCTTGGGTGCCTTTGCCAGATCCAGGTGGGCCAAGCAAGACAGCTTTAACCCCATTCTCAGTTTCAGGAACTGGTGCCATCCTAGATACCTCCACAAAAATATTTTTAAAACTATTTTTGAGGAGAACTGGAAAGTGGAAACTAAAAGCATAAAAACAGTTGTAGTCCCGATTTGTCACGACCACAAACCATAGGAGTTTAGTACGTGATTTTTCGTCTCGTAGACACCAAGATAGCACTGGGGTTGATCATTTTAACTTTTCGCCGTAAACAAAAGCCAAAAGTCAGAAGAAGTCCAAAAGGGATAGGAACGCATATGACATTTCAGTCCTTTCAGTCGAACGCGTCAAACCCCGAACAACATCAAGTTCAGATCAAGGAAGGGTTCCAGTGAGTTACCATAGGTAATGGTGACTCGGTCATAAGTAAATCGTAACGGTCACGGAACGAAAATAATATATTACACCGGTCTGTGAAACAGCAATAATAACAAGAATAGTAACTATCATAATTAATAATAAGTCACTGGAATTCTATACCACAGTATGGGAATGCTACTCCCTGGCTTCTCTCAGCCAGGCTTCACCTGATCTCGTTTTTACATTATCTCAAAAGTTGCTCTGAAAATGTTAAAATTAAGTTACATGCTGTCCTGACAGTCAATAGGCAACATTTGACTTTTTTCAAACAGTGATGCGTCCAAAAATATTCAAATTCTGTGCCTTTTCTTTGTTTTGAACCTGCTTCGAAAAGGGATCTTCCTGCTATTGACTTTGGTAACTGTACCTTTTTCATCATTTTGTCAGCCAATCCAGGAAAGGTTAGAATGAAGTGATCTTGTTTGAAAATAATTATATGTTTAACTAGAAACGTTGAAGCAATATTTATTTATCCAATATGTAAATCATTCCAATCTAGTATGTTTGTCATATTTGTTGGTTCCTTTTTGACCCAGATAGATTATTCTGAAGGAAAGAAATCTTGTGTGTGGTTGGATACCCCTCCTGTACCCAAGTTAAAGGACAGAATTGTGGGCCACACACTTCTGAGTGTTTGAATTTGTGTCATGCAATCAGACCACAAATTGAAACTCCTTTTGTCTATTTTTCAGGCAGTAATTTAGAATCTCTGACAATAAAACAAAATTCAGGTAAAATCTCAATAAGGGAAACTTTAGACTTTTTTCCCTTACCATTCTGTGCCAAAAGTATCCTCAGTTTTATGTCTACATGCTTGAGAATGTAGTTAATTGACATTTGGTGCTAATTTGAATTTCCTGCCAGAATCGAGCCACAAAATTGACAATCACTTATGAAGTTATTTGTCAAATTTGAGCCACAAAAGTCCTGGTTGCTCGCAGAAATACACCTGTGTGCAGCACAATAGACAGTAGAAACACTCTTTTCAACTCACAATCAACCCACAAACTGTTTGTGGGTGCACAGAAAAATGCCTTAAAGCAAGTTAAAGTCAAGGTACTGTAGATAGAATCTGCCCCAGTAGATAGAACCTGCTCCAGTAGATAGAACCTGCTCCAGTAGATAGAACTTGTATAGATACCAATAAAATGTAGCCTACGACAGTCCTGATTAACACCTAAATTTTCGGTGTTGGGTAAGAAAAATTCCTTTGTAATTTCTTTCAAAATGAGCCTATACTATTTCTATTGGTCTCTGTTTCTGTAAGCGTCCTACAGAATCAGTTTTTTAGCTTAGAAGTGCCTTGAATGCACCACAACCTGTCTAAACTAGTTAAACCTGTTGAAAGATGTGTGTTTAAAAACATATTCACTGATAATTCTTTCTTAATTCAGAAATTTTGACACTTCTGTGACAGAAATGAAAGTCACAGCATTCTGCATTGTAACAGTACAAGAGAGTCAACATGGATGCATGACAGCTAAAAAGACAATCTTCTCTTCTCCGGAAATCTTGTGATACGCTTAGAGTGGAGCAATATGGATGAAACTTGGTGAGAAGAACAAGAAGAAGCCGTTGGTACATCAGTGAAAAACAGGGCCAAATTTGGGCACTGTGGGGGAGTTGTAGGGGGCTTTTTGGAATGGTGGTGATCCGGAGTTAAAGGACCCCTCAGACTATTTACTCTTCAACTTACAGTATTTTGAAATATTTGAATACTTAAAAACTAGGCTGTGCTTTCAACAAATAACCCACGGTTTTGGCTGTTTTAGGCCTTTTCCGAGACCCGTTGCCTTATAGCGAAAACAGGGAAACAATTTACATAACCGGTTTTTCTGATGGAAAAACTTCTCGCAGACAGCCCTCGACAGGGTGATACATATTGAAGATAGCAAAACACGGCAAGTGAGAAAATCAGCATGGTTTTGCTAGAGGGGTTAGAATGTACCGTACGAAATTGGGTTCTCCAGGTTTAGAAATATATGGAGTGATTATGGAAGTAGGTTGCATTAGCATTATAGGTAAGACAGGTCCTTTAAGGTACTTCCAGAGGGGCTAGGACGATGAAACTTGGCAGACGTATCAGGGAGCCGATCAGATTAACTTGGAAATCGTCATTTCCCCGATCCAACCATCGTGGGGGGAGTGGATGGTGGGGGAATTCGGAATCTTGAGGTGTGTATAACTTTGGGGGGAGTGGACGGTTCTGGAATCTGGAGGTGTGTATAACTTTCGAACTGGAGATCAGATCTTAATGAAACTTTATACTTGGAAAGACCTTGTGTCTCAGATGTCCCATTCTAAGTCCGGAACGGATCCGACGAATGTTAGGGGGGGGGGGCCGGAAATTTTGTTATACGCTTAGAGTGAAGGAATTCCTAGATAGATCAAGACTGAGTCTGGGCACTGTGGGGGGGGGGAGTCCAGAATTGCACATCAGGGACCAGACCAGATCAGCTTGGAAATAGTCAGCTCCCCAATCCATTTGTTTTGGATTTTTTATCTAACAAAACAACTAGTGAATTAACAAAAAACAAGTGAATTCCAAGTGATTTTTATTTAAACTAAGATACGACCGACTAGGGTCAAACAAATGACAAAATAATTAACAAACACTGCATAAATATAAACTAAAAATAAAATAAAAAAAATTTCAACACATCAACCTGAAGAGAACCCACACTAAAGTAGGGTACCCCACGACAGCTAAATTGGCAAACTCAGTCGCATTTGGGAGCTCGCCATCACCAGAAGGAGAGGATTCTCAGCGCGCAGAATTCGTGTCTGAAGTAATAGGGCAGATGCCTGCCTCACTTCACCAAAAGATAGAAGACCTTCACCAACAAACATACCTGAAGCACTACAGTTCCAAGAGAGCCCATGCAACCACCTTAGAGAATTGTTGTATAGGACCCGGAAAGCACTCTCACGCTTCAGGGGAAGCCTGTTCACGAGGGAAACGCAACACAGTTGTTTACAGTACGCTCTGAAAAGAAAGGATTTTACAGGAGTATCACACCTACCAAATCTACGAATTAGCACATTAGCACGGGCACACAAAGACCTGGACAGGGCTGCAACATGCAATGAATCACTCAGTTTCGGAGTAAAATTGAAACCGAGATACTAAAATTTGTAAATATAATTTTGATACCTTTTATGTTTGATAATATTTGAGCAGTTAAAAGGGATTATGGTTAAATAAATGTGAAAAAGTGGGGAATAAAATCCTCTATCTACGTTTGATTTATGGTGTTTTGTTATATAGTTGTGTTGATTTTTTGTTGAGATAGAGTATTTTAGTTTTAGGTCTTTTATTGGGGGGCTTGGGAGGTTGGAATGAGGTTTTAGTAAAGTGGTTAAGAGCCGTATAAGGATTTTTATTTTATTTTGTTTTTGGTAATTTTGGTCACGGTGGAAGGGGTTCCCTATGCTGGAAGGGCACCCTGTGATACCGGCTGAGCCACTATTTTAATGTGAATGTTATAGATTGATTGTAGGATACTGCTCTTTTTGTGTTTTTTGGTTTAATTGCTCAAATAAAATTAAAAGATTGATAATTAATTAAAGTAAGAAATAAGAAATAATTTGAATTTAGTTAGTTAAAAAAAAAAAAAAAACCGAGATACTTGAACGAATCAGCAAATGTCAGCAACTGTCCTGACAGGCGAAGTGGTGGAAAGTTCAGACGCGAACCAGGGATTTATTTTCTTTTATGTAATAATTGTATATATTCAAGTATTTTAACACATCAAGTGTAATGGTCGACGTATTTAGTGCCATGTCGGCGCTATGAGTTAGATCAGTAAAAATATTTATCTATCTATCTCTCAACCTCCTTATAAGTGAACATTATAACTGCAAAGAGCAAAAAAAGGTTTTGAGCAAACAATACATTTTCGTTGTCCCAAAGGGCCCGTGATCATTTCTGCCGCAAGGGTCTTGGTTACAAAATGAATTTGAGCGCCCTTAAAGTGCGAATCCTAACCGTAAAGTGAAAGAAATAATTTTGACCAAAAGATACATTTTCATTATCTCAAAGGATGCATGGTCATTTTTGCCTCAAGGGTTTGCTTACAGAGGATCACAATAAACCTACGAATTTACAAATTCTTTCATCCTCTGACAGAACTTGCAAGTGCCATATGAGCTTCTAGCTCTTGTTCCTATTTTATTTTAACTCCGAATTTCTTTCAGATATTGAAATGGACCGCTACTTGCATGGAAACAGTCCTAGACCTCCTTCTTTTCCACCAAACCTACGGACGCCAGACCTTCCGTTACCTCCATCACCATATACACAACCCCAGTTACCCAGTGCTCGAAGTCTGCCATCCCGGAACTCGCCCATGCCTCCCTATGTGAATGCTTACCATCTCCATAGTGACTTTGAAAGGAGTCAGTCCTGGCCAAGTGCCGACAAATTTAACCAGGAGCCTCAGCGTGGAAACTTTCTAAGTCCTAATTTGTCAACCCCTCCACCGCAGCATCACATTTCCCCGCACATGCCATCGGTTAGCCCGAGGTCGTACTCCAGTGACATTGAAGAACCGAGCACACTACTTAAGTATGGGATTATAAGCAGGGCGGCGTCGTCGATTCATGCGTCGCCCGCGATCCGGCATCACGGAATCGACATTCCTAAGAAATCCAGTGACTTTTTGTTTCCGTCATCTAAAGAACGGCCGCCCAGTGCGTTTTCCCCAAGAGCTTTTTCGCCGGGGGGCTTTTCAGTTCCCAGCCCATTTTCCCCTAATGGAGGGTTCAGCCCAAGCTCGTTTTCACCGGGATCAATTGCGGAAAGCTACTATCAAGCTGCTAGTAAGTATGGAGCGGAAATGGAGGAACAAACGGCGCCCCTGAAATTAAAAATCTCTCCAAAAAGAGAGTTGGACTTTTCGGATCAGGAAGAACAACCGAGAGACCTGCGCAAAAACAGCTTCTCTGAACGTTGGAGCCCAAGTCCTCTAAACCTGTCGAATGATGCGAACCAGCCTTCCCCCAGTCAGCCATCTCCTAGATTCCCGTATGGGATGCGGCTGCCCCCGAAAAAGGCGTGGTACGGATACACCGGCGCCAACCCCTCGCCTGGCTCCACCAGCTCTTCTACGTCTGACAGGCAGGAGCAGCTGAAAAATGGCTCTCCAGCACCTCAGCTGCAGTTGCCAAGAATACCGAGTCCAGTGCAGCTCAGAATCCTGCAGGCTCCAGCAGAGGAGAGTCGGGTTGCCCGGTGGGCGGAGATACAGCAATCGCAAACTAACGACCCCGTTCCTGTTCAGATGCTCCCGGACTTTGCTCCTCCTTCGAAAGTGCTGCACCACCGCGCGACCCCCGTAAAGAACACTAGCCCTGCTCCATTTTGGGCGGAGGACCGGTTCTATGCTCAAAGAAACCCACCCCCATCGCTGGAGCAAATTTGGCCTCCGAGCCAGTACCTACCCCCCACCCATGTTGACCCTTCTGTGACGCGATTGGTTGAAAATGAGATATTCTCTGTAAACCCACCCCAGTCTGACAATCAGTATCCGGAACCGGTTTACACCAACAATTTGGTTAGTAAAGAACCGGGTGTACCCAAGCCAAAAAGAGGGAGACCCAAGAAAGTCATACAAGCAGATCCAGTAAACCCTGGACAACCTTCACCCCCGAAAAAACGGGGGAAGAAAAAGACGGACCTTACAACGTGTCAGGGGGGAGGCGTGGCTGGCCGTGATGACGATGGTGCTGCGTCCCCCGTTCTTCAGGTTAAATATGTGCCGCCACCTATGATTCAAGCTGGGAAGCTGAACGTTAGCAAGAACGTGCTAGACCTGATTCTTAGCAAGAAAAAAGCGGTAAGTTTTGAATCTTTATAGAAGAGCGTGACCATTCATCGTCTTTGCAAGAATAATTTCGTTACCTTGTAAGAAAAGCTCTGAGGAAGATCTTGTATTCTACTGTTTATTAGAGGAAGCATACGCAAAGAATTCAGCTGACTTCTTTATACATTCTTTTACGTAGCTCGCTGGGTCCTTCGTACTGGCCTACACCGTCAGAAATTTCATAACAGATAACACAAGGATGCGCAGTTTCAACAGACAGCACCTGGGATGTAATCTGTTGTGATTTTGAAAACGTTATGCATTAAATGTTATGCATGACAAGCATTGCCAGGAAGAGCCGAAAAAGCGCCGAATGCTGACTTTTCCTTTTTTAAGAAGGTAATTGTTTTTTATGCCTCTGGCTCAAGTGCCATATACCGATCGCAATTCCGTCTGTCGGTCGGTCGGTCTGCCCGTTTGTCTGTCATACTTTTTCGACTTAGGGTACTTCCAGATGTGCTAGGACGATGAAAATTGGCAGGCGTATCAGGGACCCGATCAAACTAACATGGAAATAATCAGTTTCCCGATTTGACCATCTGTGGGGACTGGAGGGCGGGGGAATGTCGGTCGGTCCGTTTGTCTGCCACACTTTTTCGAGTTAGGGTACTTCCAGATGTGCTAGGACGATGAAACTTGGCAGGCATATCAGGAACCCGACTAAACTAACTTGGGAATAATCAGTTTCCTGATCCGACTATCTGGGGGGGGGGAGTGGAGGACGGGGGAATCCGGAAAATTGAGTAGTGCGTAACTTTCGAACGGGTGATCGGATCGGAATGAAACTTAATAACTGAATAGATGACATATCTCTGATATCCCATTTCAAGTCCGGACCAGATTCGACAGCTGTGGGGGTGTTGGGGGGGGGGGGGGGAGAGACCGGAAATCTTGAGAAACTGTTCGAATGGAGGGATCGGAGTGGAACTTGCTGGGAAGAACAAGCATCTGCTCTAGATAAGCCTTTTACACAATTGGATTGGATCCGGACACTTTGTGGGAAGGGGGGGGGGGGGGGGGGGTCCTCTGGTGATCTTTTTCATGTCCGTACCGAATCTGACAAGTACGGGGGGGGGGGGCGGAAAATACTTGACCCGCTTAGACTGGAGAGATCGGGATGGAAATTTGTGGAAATAACAAACAGATGCTGTAGATACATCATTTTCAGAACCGGATTGGCTCCGGGTACTGTGGGGGAGTTGGAGGGGGGTCCGGAATTCCGGTGCGAGTTAAGGTACTTCCAGATGTGCTAGGACGATGAAACTTGTCTGGAATATTACAGATTCGACAAGATTGGCTCAGAAATCGTCATTTTTCAAATCCGACTATTCCTTAAAGTACCAATCTTGACCGCAAAGTAAGAAATATACTTTTAAGCAAAATACACGTTTCGTGATCCCCATAAGCCGGACATACTCTAGTTGGAAATTATTAAAAATTGTAGTATAAATATACAAAATCTGAATATCCAATCATACATATACACCTCGCGGTCACTATCAAACTAGTTGGCTACTGTAAAAAATTCCTATAGATAAAGCCGGCGTTGCCGACTAGTTGGCTACGAGAAAAATTCCTATAGGATTTTTGTTTGTTTTCCAATTAGTTCGCCAATGTAAGAAATTTCGTATAGGAAATCCCGCGTTGCCGACTAGTTAGCTATGAGAAAAATTCGTATAGGATTTTTGTTCGTTTTCCAACTAGTTTGCCACTGTAAGAAATTTCGTATAGGAAATCCCGCGTTGCCGACTAGTTGGCTACGATCAGAAATCACATAGGAGAAAAGTTTGTAGCCAACTAGTTCGCTACCGTAAATTTTGTATAGGAAATCCCACATTGCCAACTAGATAGCTACGACGAGAAATTCGCAAAGGGTTTTGTTTGTTTTCCAACTAGTTCGCCACTGTAAGAAATTTCGTATAGGAAATCCCGCGTTGCCGACTAGTCGGCTATCAGAAAAATTTGTATAGGATTTTTCTTTGTGTTCCAACTAGTCCGTCACTGTAAGAAATTTCGTATAGGAAATCCAGCGTTGCCGACTAGTTGGCTACGATCAGAAATCATATAGGAGAAAAGTTTGTAGCCAACTAGTTCGCTACCGTAAGAAATTTCGTATAGGAAATCCCACAAAGCCAACTAGTTGGCTACGACGAGATATTCGCATAGGATTTTTGTTTGTTTTCCAACTAGTTCGCCAATGCAAGAAATTTCGTATAGGAAATCCCGCGTTGCCGACTTATTGGCTATGAGAAAAATTTTGTATAGGATTTTTGTTTGTGTTCCAACTAGTCCGCCACTGTAAGAAATTTCGTATAGGAAATCCCGCGTTGCCGACTAGTTGGCTACGATCAGAAATCACATAGGAGAAAAGTTCGTAGCCAACTAGTTCGCTACCGTAAATTTTGTATAGGAAATCCCACATTGCCAACTAGATAGCTACGACGAGAAATTCGCATAGGGTTTTGTTTGTTTTCCAACTAGTTCGCCACTGTAAGAAATTTCGTATAGGAAATCCCGCGTTGCCGACTAGTCGGCTATCAGAAAAATTTGTATAGGATTTTTCTTTGTGTTCCAACTAGTCCGTCACTGTAAGAAATTTCGTATAGGAAATCCAGCGTTGCCGACTAGTTGGCTACGATCAGAAATCATATAGGAGAAAAGTTTGTAGCCAACTAGTTCGCTACCGTAAGAAATTTCGTATAGGAAATCCCACAATGCCAACTAGTTGGCTACGACGAGATATTCGCATAGGATTTTTGTTTGTTTTCCAACTAGTTCGCCACTGTTAGAAATTTCGTATAGGAAATCCCGCGTTGCCGACTAGTTGGCTATGAGAAAAATTTGTATAGGATTTTTGTTTGTGTTCCAACTAGTCCGCCACTGTAAGAAATTTCGTATAGGAAATCCAGCGTTGCCGACTAGTTGGCTACGATCAGAAATCAAATAGGAGAAAAGTTTGTAGCCAACTAGTTCGCTACCGTAAGAAATTTCGTATAGGAAATCCCACATTGCCAACTAGTTGGCTACGACGAGATATTCGCATAGGATTTTTGTTTGTTTTCCAACTAGTTCGCCACTGTAAGAAATTTCGTATAGGAAATCCCGCGTTGCCGACTAATTGGCTACGAGAAAAATTAGGATTTTTGTTGGTGTTCCAGCTAGTCCGCCACTGTAAGAAATTTCGTATAGGAAATCCCGCGTTGCCGACTAGTTGGCTACGATCATAAATCATATAGGAGAAAAGTTTGTAGCCAACTAGTTCGCTACCGTAAGAAATTTCGTATAGGAAATCCCCTATTGCCAACTATTTGGCTATGACAAGAAATTCCTATAGGAGCGGAAGATTTTTGTCCAACTACTTTCCTAAATAAGAAAATTCGTCAAGGAATGCAGAATTATCAAATTAATTTGCTAAAATAAGAAATTTTTTATAGAGACATATTGAATAATCAATTAGATAGCTGTTAGTTTATTGCGTATAAATGTGGCGCATAGCCAACTAATGGGTCAAAATCCTTCTTGAGACTGAGACTAGTTCGATATTTCGAAATTTCTATGTGAATTGACACAATCCGTCTAGTTGGATATTTTCCGAAATCTCTGTACGAGTGAGAGACATACCCAACTAGCTGATTAAAAAGTTTTCTCCTAGACGAATTCTCGTCGTGGCCAACTAGTTGGCAATGCGGAATTTCTATATGAAATTTCTGCCGATCCATCTAGTTGGCTAAAATAAGAAAATTCCTATGAGAACGGGGGGTTATTATCCAACTAGTTGGCTAAAATAAAAAAAAATCCTGTAGGAACGAGGATGAATATCCAACTAGTTGGCTAAAATAAGAAAGCTCGTCAAGTAATACAGAATTATCAAACTAATTCTCTAAAATGAGAAAATGTGTATAGAGACACATTGATTATCAAATAAGATGGCTGTTAGTTCATTGACAATTAAACAAAGTGGCGCATAGCCAACTAACGGGATCGAAATCCTTGTTGAGACTGAAAGCTTTTCCGACTAGTTGGATAATTTCTGAAATTCTTATCCGTGTTCATACAATCCGACTAGCTGGATATTTTCCGAAATCTCTATCCAAATTCATACAATCCGACTAGTTGGATATAAAGTTCTCTCCTAAACGATTTCTCGTCGTAGCCAACTAGTTGGCAATGTGGGATTTCCTTACGAAATTTCTTACGGTAGCGAACTAGTTGGCTACAAACTTTTCTCCCATATGATTTATGATCGTAGCCAACTATTCGGCAACGCGGGATTTCCTATACGAAATCTCTTACAGTGGCGGACTAGTTGGAACACAAACAAAAATCCTGTACTAATTTTTCTCGTAGCCAACTAGTCGGCAAGGCGGGATTTCCTATACGAAATTTCTTGCAGCGGCGGACTAGTTGGAACGCAAAATAAAAATCATGTACGAATTTTTCTCGTAGCCAACTAGTCGGCAACGCGGGATTTCCTATACGAAATTTCTTACAGTGGCCAACTAGTTGGCTAGTGACCACGAGGTGTAGCCTATATGTATGATTGGATATTTAGATTTTGTATATTTATACGACAATTTCTTATATTATCCAACTAGAGGTGTCCCCCATAAGCCCATTATCATTTTTGCCTGACAGGTTTTGCTTACAAATGAAGTTCTAGCTCCCTTAACTTGCGCATCCTAACCGCAAAGTAGAAAAGTACTTTGATCAAACGATATATCTCTGTCCATGATCATTTGTGCCACAAGGGTTTTGCTTAAGAATTTATTTCTAGCACCCTTAAAGTGTGCATCTTAACCGAAAAGTGAAAAAAAATACTTTTGACCAAACGATATATATCAATGATCCCCAAGGGTCTGTGATCTTTTTTGCCTCAAGGGGTTTGCTTACAGATGAATTTCTAGCGCCTTTAAAGTCGCATCATTACAGCCAAGTTCAAAAATAAAATACATTTTACCAAACGATACATTCTCATGATTTCCAAGTCCATGATCATTCTTATCTCAAGGGTTCTGCTTACAGATGATCAGAACAAACCCACGAAAACGCAAATTCTATATTCATCCTCTGAACCAGCCTTGCAAGTGCCATATGAGCTTCCAGCTCGTGTTCCTTTATCACTCCCGTGCCACTCGTGCTTTGCTCTCTGCCGGGAGTATTTGATAAGTTATGTGTGTAGCCTACAATTAGTGAAAAGAATAAATGAACCTGAACTGATATCATGACGGCAAACAAGAAAGTCAGCAGATGCTTTTTAGGCGTTTTTTCGGGTCTTCCTGGCAATGCCTGTTGTTCACAAAATTGAATGCATAACGTTTTCAAAGTAATAACAGATTACATCCCAAATGATGTCTTGTGTTATCTGTTATAAAGTTTCTGACAGTGTATAACGTGAATATAAGGGCGTCGTTAATTGTTGCACGAAATGTGTGAGCTCAGTTGATCTGGTTCGTAAAGAGCTGGAAGAACGCGTTTCGTTTTGGGGGGAAATTTGTTAGAAGAACAGGGCATCAAGAGAAACTAACTAAAGTCTGAGCAGAACCTAGTCCAAGGTTCCAGTTATACCTTGTCAATAGTTGAAAGTGATGATTGATTCACTGACTGTTTTGTATTTCCAGAGTTTACTCACGTCGCCGAAAGTCGCAATGCTCATAAGTGAGTTATCAAGGAGCCGAGTCCGAAAGAAGTGATTTTGGCGTGAACCGGTCGCGACTGGATTTAGTCGTTTCATAAGAGGAGGATGACCGACATCCCTACAGGGTGAAACGATACCTACGGCTAAGAGCCTGTCCTAGCGCAGCGTGGAACAGCAGCTGATTTGGCCCGTGGCTAGATCACCGACGGCAAATTTGAGAAACAGAGGTTGATTGCCTTTCAAGTTTAGTCTAAACGGAGTCTAAGACAGGTTGCTACTTTGCGTCCCCACAAAGAACAGTGGCGTTAAGCTGGTCCCGCATTTTGGTTGACACTGGATGCGATTGTTCCCAAATGCTACTGTTTGCCCCCATGCACCGATGAGAATCCTATTTGGGAGTTAGCGATTTCAGCACGAGCGTGTGTTGAATTAGTGTTACGCGAGTTTCGGGCTGTCAGTGATACATATTTCTTCTGCCCTCGGCTGTTAGCATGTGGCACGCTCTCTTCTCCTGGTTTCCCGCGAATTCGAAAGCGACGCATAAAACTAGTTTCGACCCGTTTAAATGATAATGAACCTTCATTTATCGTTCGACAGCAGTCCGGCTGACGATTTGAATGCTTTCTTGTGGCGGAAGTGATGGTTCTGAGGAACTGGGTGACTGGAAGGCCCGGATTCTTCAGGAAGTGAGAAAACCACATGTGGAAACTTCTCGCAAGAATGCGCGTCAGTGGCGTTACTTCGGTTGGGCCGACCCTTCGGTACGTTGCAACATGACTGGGCCTTCCTTGAAAGTCTATAAGGTCCAGTGCAATGCCAAATAGGCCAGCTAAGAAAAAAGAACGAAACTGTCCGTAGACGGCGTTAGCGTAGTTCTAGATTTCCGCCCATTTGCATCCTTTTGGAAGGCTGCTAAGCTTTCCATGTATTCAGTTAAAGTGAATAGGTATATTGTTAAAGTCATCTAGTTGATGGGTGGATTGATACTGTGATCTTGTTACAAATTTATGTTGAATCATATTGAGCTCTGCGTTACATTATTTTTCTGTTGAAAACTAATATGATATCCCTTTCTGTATCAGGACTCAATACGACCATGGCATCGTCTAGTAGCGCGATTCCAACGCAACCTTATGGGCCTGCTCAGAATGGACTTAACAACAAAATCAGATAAAAAGAAAAACATTTACCTGGTAATCGAACAAAAAGAAAAAAATACGCAACTAAATACTTGACAGTATAACCTGGTTTGATAATGAGAATAGTAATATATGTATTGCCCATCATAGTGCACAAATGTACAAAAAGATGGAGTAATTAAATATAGAAGAAGAAAGTTAACAAAGGAAAAAAGGAAAAAAAGAACATTACTGGCAAGAACAATAATGGAGAGAACGAAAAGAAACATTATTTTTGCTACGCTACGAACTCATATGGTACGTCTTAGGAGTAGGCGGTCCAAAAAAGTAGATGAGAACGTCACAAAATAAACCCGCCATCCGAAAATGTGGTTCGGACCTAGGAATAGGATATGTAGTTTCAGTCAAGTCTGAGCATTTCCGGCATCACCTCGGATGCAAACGACTGTTCTAACATCCATCCTTCAGACCCAATAAATCCACTCGTTTGATCCCTAGACGTGCAACCTCCAACTTACCCTAACGCGACCGAATCTGGTTCGGACCCAAGAACGGATAATCTAAAGCATCTTCCCTTACCACCCATCAAGTTTCACTCGAATCTTGAGCATTTTTTGGAAACCCCACCGTGGTCGAATCTGGTTCGGACCCTCAATATTATCATCTAGGCCGCTAGGGCATATGCTCTCGCTACATTCCGAGTTTCATTTAAATCGCTGCACTCCTTTGACCTCTAGCTTATGAGAGCCACAAACTTCCCCGGATTCCCCCTCCAACTCCCCCTAATGCGGCCAAATACGACTTGAAAAACATGAAGGTCGCACTCTGACATCTTCTCTTCCCGTCCATCAAGTTTGACTGGAACTGGAGCATAGTCTATCTGCAAATTTCCGGTTCTAGCCCCCCCCCCCCCCTACCGTGTCCGGTTCCAAACCGGACGCCAATTAACAAATTTAGGCCGCATAAACTCGGTACTGACCAACTTGCGTCTCGTTCGGTCCATCCGTTTGCTTTTTGTGCATGTCAAAAGTTTCCAGACCCCTCCCCCCCCCCCCCAACCGTGACCGCATGTGGTTCGGACGCATGTTTTTCATGTCTAGGTCATCAGTTCTTATCACCCAATTAGTTTCACTCGAATCGGACCACCCGTTCCCAAATTACGGAAGTTCATTTCCGTATTCCCCTCCCGCACTCTCCAAAAATGGTCGGATCCAGGAGCGGAAGTCTTCCTACGGCATTGTGTCGGGTTCTCGAGTCAATTAGATCGGGTCTTTAATATGCCTGCAAACTTTTATCGTATTGGCAATTCTAACTCGTGATCACCGGAATTCCCGGGAAACACCCTCCTACTCCCCCAACAGAGTTCCGATACGATCTGGCTCCGTCAGTTACGTATCAAATTCAAATTCACTTTATTTTACCTTAATACTCTTGTCGGTGACAAAAATAACAGCGGAAGTCAACAACAATTTAAAACACTTACAAAAACAAATTATTCACAGCAATTTATTGAATTTTTTTCTAGGTCATCATTATAATGTTTTACGAAGTACGAACCAAATGATTTCAGGTACCGTTCGGATGTGTGGATCGGCGGTTGTTCCAGCTTTGATGCGTTTTTAGTTCTCTCTCTGAGCCTAGTGGAATGTTGAGCTTAGCGTGTCTCAAAACCCGGAAGAAGATCGCGGTGTGTTTCCGAGACAAGGATTTTTCGACCGAAATCCAGAACCAATTTGTGCCTTCTCTCTGTGAGGGACTCTAACTTTAGAACTTGAGTCTCGTCTCATAATCAACATAACCACTTCCCAATATTATTTTGCAGGCCCTTTTTTGCAGTCTTTCGATTTTGAAGCTTTGATCAATGGTCAGTGCGCTGTGCCACACTGGGCAAGCATATTCTGTGAGCGGTCTAATGTAGCACACGTGGGTATTCCATTTGAGGTTGGCGTCCAGGTGGACACCTAGAATCTTCACCGATTTTACAGCCTTAGGTCCATCGCATGGCGGGTCTGGAACTGGCCGTTTAAGGAAGTTAACCCTAAACAGGACAGTTTTTTCCTGGCTGAGTGTGAGCTTTACTTGGTTTGCTTCTTCTTCGATCTTTCGCAGTACTGTTAGGACTGGATCTGGCTGTATGTACTGAGAGAGTAGTCTGGGGAGGAGAGTGGACAGATCGTCTGCAAATTTGTAGCGTTCAGTGATTTCGCGCAAAAGCTTGTTAATCACTATGAGGAAGGCTAAAGGGCCTAACTTCGACCCTTGTGCTGCACCGTATGTCAGCTCCCTGAGAGCAGATATTTCGCCATCTGGAAGTTGGACATTCTGTTTGCGGTTCGTCAGAAAGCTGCCAACCATTCGCAAGACACTTTGCCTTGCTTTAAGGAATGATGCCTCGCTGATGACAACTGTGTGGTCGAGCAAGTCGAACGCTTTCGCGAAGTCAGCGATGATGCAGTCAATATATGCGCCGTCTTTCTCTAGATGCTCCAGGATGTCTCTAATGAGGCGGACTAGGTAATGCATAGCATTGTGGCCTGGACGGAAGCCGTATTGCCGGGGATCAAGTTGGTCGCTAATATCTTCGAAGAGCCATTTGAAGACAATACATACATACATACTCTTTAATCCGGAAAAAGAAATTCCATATTGACTAGCCTAATACAAAAATACAAACAAAATCAATAACAGTAATATAACGAATATCGCCTACCCACCTGGGAAACCAAAAAGATCAGAATTGATCTTCTCCCAGATGGGTAACGATAACTGCATAAATGGGGTACTCACTCCCTCGATAAGACTATTACCGCAATAATTATGTACAACCCGGAGTCTAATGGATTCCCGGCTCTTGCGAACTACCTCCGCAAAATCAGGCAGTGTAGCATCAGAAAACATTTCCGTAGCGCTACACCAAGATGGCAGAGAATGTAGGAGATGGAACGAATTATTGTAACACGCGTATTGTAGTAAACGCCTTAACTGTATGAGACGAGATCATGCCAACACCATACAAACAAGTGCTTTAACTCCGGAACAGAAGATTCTTAACCTCAGTAGAGCAATGAGTTTAAGATGTTAAACACATACAAGTGTTTAAGATGTCAATCATCACTAAGATCGCTAGAGAATATGAACCCTAGGTACATAAATTCATCCACAAAACTAACTACATTTCCTGACAAAAATACCTGGGGCGGTTTTATTTTCCGCAGACTTTTCGGACGAAATAACATGCAGAAAGTTTTTGACGTATTATAAATAATATCATGTTGATGGGCAAATTCATCACAAATCGCTAGCAGTTTATTTAAAGCTGGCACACTTGTGGCTAGCAGAACTAGACCATCTGAGAAACTTAGGTTATTGAAACAAACTCGTCCAATATGGCAACCAAAGCCTGACGCTTTCAGACGAAGGTTTAGCTCATCTACATAAAACGTATATAAGTACGCAGACAAGACACCTCCTTGACCTACTCCGTTTTGCACCGAAAAAGACTCACTGTAAATATCTCCCCAACGAATCTTGAATTTCTGGGTTGTTAACCAATGAATCAAAAGATTTACGTAATGATATGGGACACCTCTTGCCAACAATTTCTTTATCAAAATTTCATGGTTAACTCTGTCAAAAGCTTTTCGGGAGTCAATAAAAATCGCAAATACATAAGTATTCAAATTCCAGTAATATTCTATGACACACTTCATGATGAAGATCGGGAATTCAACGGAAAGTCGACGTTCATAAGCAAACTGATGCTCCGACGTTTTTAAAAATTCCCTCAACCGAAAAAGTAAACAATACTCTAAAACCTTCAAGAGTGTGGACGCCAGCGCAATCGGTCGGTAATTATCTGAAGACGCAGAATTCCCATTATTACTTTTACAAATAGGGACTAGGATTACTTCCATTAGTGGCTCCGGTAAACTCGAGTGTTTTAGCATCGCCGAGAAAAGAGGGGCAAGGACAACCGCTATCACACTCGCACTATACTTGATATGTTGCCTTCCAGGACTTTCGAGAAGATCGATGTCTTTGAGATGGGCCTTAAATCATTTGCAGATTTGGCGGGTGACTTTTTCGGGATCGGGGTGACAACAGCTGTCTTGAATCTTGTTGGGAAGGTGCCCTCACTCAGGCATTGGTTTACTACGGCAGTAAACGGTACCGCGAGCTCATTGCTGCATGTTTTGATCAGTCTGATCGGTAGTTCTCCTGGAAATGAGGCTTTGGACGCGTCCAGTTTTGAGAAAGCGGTCTGGATGGTTTCTGCTTCGATGACTGGGATTTCAGTGATAATTGGGAGGTCAGGAAGTGATGTGATGCCAGAGTATTTTGTACCGATTGCAGCAAAGTGATCGTTAATCGCGTTAGCGGTAAGTTTCTCTCCTTTTTCGTTTGTTAGTTCGACGTTTTCCTGCTTTCGGCCGAGAATGTTCTGAACCGTGTTATGAAACTTTTTAGGGGCGGAAGATAAAAGCTTCTGTACAGTTAGGCGGCCGTGCTGCTTTCGAGCGTACTTTATCTTTCTCACCACGATATTTCGCAACTTCTTGGACTCTGCTCTGTTAGAGTTGTATAATCTATCCCGCCTTAGGATAAACTCTTTTATATCTGGTGTGATCCAGGGCTTTGTTTCATTTCTTACTACCCGTTTCTTTTCAGGAAAATGCTCTTCGAACATTTTCTGAAGTTGGTCACAGAATGCGTTTGTCATGTCTTCGGCGGACGGTAGTCTGTAAATGGAGGTCCAGTTCTGCTGTGCTAGTTTTTCATTGAAGCCAGGGATCTGTTCATCCCTTATCGGTCGGTAGGTTACTGTTTGTTTAATTGCCTTTCGAAGTGGCGAATGTGACGGTCTCCAAATCACTGTTAGGTGGTCACTTAGGCCGATGCTTGCTGTGATTTCCGGCTCTTTGTAGTATTGCTCAAGGTTTGTGAAGACCATGTCAAGTAGGTTACTGCCGCGGGTTGGAGACTTTACTACTTGCTTCAGTGATAGACAGGACTCTAACCAGGAAGGCTTAATATCATTGAAGTCTCCGCATATCACAATACCGGCAAAGGCGTATTTGCTCCGAAAGTGGTCAATGGAGTGCTGTAGGTAATTTACTAGTCTTCCGGAATGATGCTTTGGGTGGGTAGTATACGACTCCGAAAATTAGGGATGACACTCCCCTTGGTAGGAAGCGCGGTCTTACCCAGACCCATAGCACTTCCAGTTCTGGGGACTTGGGTATTGGTGGATCGAGTACTCGGCTAGGCATGTTGTTTCGACAGAAACAAGACCTAAGGTTTGGATGGGATCCCAAAAATCTAGGATTGGATCCAGACAAATGGGTCTTGTCTTCACCAGATCCAGTATTCGCAGGCTAATCATCTGAGAAAACCAAGTTCAGATAGTTCAGATATACCTCTATCAGCCATATCTATTTTGACGATACTGACCGAAACTTCCTGCTTTACTTCTGCCAAATTTCCGGTTTCGGCTGAACTCCAAGCGAACTACTTGTCCAGCAAAAAAGAAAACTTAGAAATGAATTCAGCGTATCCCCTTATCCCTATAAAGGATATATTTAATCAACTTCAAATAAAACTTAAACTTACAAAGAAATTTCCGGTTTCAACCGGATTCCAGACGAATTACATGACCGGGTGAAAAATTATTGTCATATACAGACTCAGCGTCTCCTTAGCCCGAAATCTGTCATCTAATCAACTTCAAATAAAACTTTTGCTTTCCGGTTTTGGCCAGATTCCGGACGAACTATTTGTCCGGGTAGAAAATGCTTTTCATATAAGTGTTCAACATGCCTTCTTACTCCTAACTCTGTCATCTAATCAACTACAGATAAAACTTTTAATTTTAGTCAACTTTCCGTTTTCTGCCGGATTCCGGGCGAGCGACTTGTCCGGCGAGAAAATGGTTTCTATCATCGTGCTCAGCATGTCTTCCCTAAATCAAATATCTAATAAACTTCAAATAAAACTTTTACTTTTAACCAACTTTCCGGTTTTTGCCAGATACCGGAACTACTTGTCCGGCGAGGAAACGGTTTTCACCATCGTGGTCAGCATGTCTTCTTACCCCTGAATCGAACATTTAATCAACTTCATATGAAACTTTTACTTTTCACCAAGTTTCCGGTTTTTGCCGGATTCTGGGCGAACTACTTGTCGGACGAGAAAATGTTTTGCATATTAGCGTTCAGCATGTCTTCTTACCCCATAATCGACTATCACATTAGCTGTTTATAAATATTTTGTTTGTCCCTTAATTTGAACCCCCACCCCTAAATATAGGGCTACAGAGCCCATCTACGAACTTGACCTTACACTTGACCCAAAGAACCTTCACACCAAGTTTCAACAAAATATCTCATTCCCTTCGAGAGTTATCGTGCTGACAGACGGACGGACAAACGGACAACTTTTGCGATGTCATAGGTATCCCTCCACTTACGTTTTGGGATCCCAAAAACCAACACCTCCGCCATGGCTGACTTCCTTTTGGTCTAACGACTTTCGAGGTAAGTTGTAGGCGTTGTATCCATTGATACTGAGTATATTGCTATTTGCTAGCCACGTTTCGGTCAGGCAGGCCACATCTATCTGTTTCCCTCGCATTAAAACGTCCAGTTCCTCGATCTTGTTTGTTACTGACCGGACGTTCGACAGCATGACAGAGGGAAATTCCCGGCAAAATTCCCGGCCCGGCTTTAAAGGTGATTTTCTTCTTTTTTTGCCGGATCGGAGGTTTGTGCCTGTACAGTATGACAGTAACTTGTCTGTACCGGCGGCAGTACCTTCTTGGAATACGTCATCCAAGGCTGGTAATGATAATCACATGGTAGGTATGTGTTGAGAGCGTTTCCTGTTTCCTTTCTAGAAATTGCACCATCGTCTCGAGGATAGTAACAGGAGGCATGGTAGGTTGACATGGGATCTGCTGGTAAGTGCTGTGGTAGTATCGAGAGCTGGAGGTTGTCGGTTCTTGATGGAAGTGGTTCAGATGGTGGTGGTTGATTTTTGTGTTTATTGTACCATAGCTGCGTCTTCCATTTGGTTTGTTTTGACTGTTGGTTGTTTGAGGTGTCTTGTTCCATTGTTTTTTCCCTGTTGGCTGGTGGTTGATGTTGTCTGTGGCTGAGGAGCCATTCTTGTAGAAAGTGCGAGTTCGAAAGTGTTCCTTTTGGTCTTTTTGCGGTGGGTGATGTTTCAGAGTGTGTCAAGTTTTTTGATCCCGTAGTATCCACGTTTGGTATGGCTTCATGTAAAACTGGTGATGCTGGGTGGTAGTAGTTACAACGATTTCCTCTGTTGCAGCGCCCTGTATCATCACAGGATGAAGTTTCGCACATTTTCCTGAATTTGGCACCTTCACAACCGCCTGAGATCGTGTGGTGTTCACATATTGTTGGAATTGTTGTTGAATGTGAATACCGGCACTCGTTGCTCCATCGACAGTGTCCGTTTTTTAATTAAATGCATTCTTTTTCTGCCTTGTTCGCAGTTTCGGTTGGAGGATCGAGTACAGTGACTGATTGATCCTTTTCCGGAAATTCGGCATGGACCCCGAGTTTTGTCGATGGGTGGCAAGATTGCGTGTGTACGCTTTGAACTGGTTGAGAAACCCTTGAAATTTTTCGAACAATTACTACTTCGTAGGGATCCGTCATTGTGCCAATTGTTTTAGCGCTCCTTTCGCTTGGTGCAGGGGGACTATTTTGCATAAGATTATTTTCTCGTAAATCATTAGCTTTCCGTAAGAGTTCAGCTGCATCCAGCGAGAGTGTCCTGAACACTTCGTTAGCCTCCTTGAGCCGGGTGATAGTTTCCATCTGGTTAACTATAGTTTTCTTTTGATCCTCTATTTTTGCTATGAGGAGGTCAACCATTTGTAGTGCAAAAGATTCGTTGATCTGCTCATCATCTTTAGATTCGTTTGTCTGCTCATCATCTTTACTTTCAGCATTAGATGGGGGGTTCCTCTCAGCGGGCTTTTGGCGAAGGAGCAGCACGGAGTGAATTTTGTTTTCTTCATCGTAGTCCCAATCAAGGGATAAATCACATCCGTACTTCGCTGTATTTCCGTCAAGGGTTAAAGAACGCTTGGAAGTGTTGTTGAAGTTGGAACTAACACTTTGCTGAGAAGTAGAAACAGCTTCCACAGCAGTGAGGCAACTGTCTCGCTGATCGAGGACGCGAACGAAGGATAGTTCATCTTCTAAGTATCCATCAAAAAGTGGTAGTGCTTCCGGGACAGATCCATTTTCGGGAACTGTAGTAAACTCTCCCTGGGACCTATCGGCCGAGTTACGCAGTGGCGTATCATGTTGTTGTCCGGTATATGGCAATACGTCTGATACCGCCCCGATAAAATGGTTGCGATCTGTGCTGGCGCAATTTTCTTCTGTGTCAGGAATGCAAAGTGGAGAGGTAGGTGGTTTATAGACTGGTTTTTCACCAGGTGTAACAAATGTGAAAGGATAAACGGTGAACTTACTAGTAGCCGTGGAGGGCGTCCTCATGGCTATAGGACAATCGCTTGAGCAGAGATCGCATTGCCATTTCGGGTCACGTCTGAAGGTCTTCGTGATTCTGGTCCCTGCGCACTTTGCATGAGTCCATTGAGCACAATTACTGCATTGAATTGAGCGTGATTTGACTAGTTTTTCACACAAAACTCAGAATTGTCTGGTCGGGTTTTTCTTCGCAGATTTCACAATTTTACCGCATTTAGTCATGGTTTGGCTATGTACAGTGAAAGTCGTCTACACGAGGGGGGGGGGGGGGCGCCCGAGGAAAGTCCTTCTAGGTGGCTAGCTTTTTGGCTGGGGGTGTTGCGGGAGCGGGTGGCTCACTCAATAACGGTCCTGGAGAAGCGAAAAATTTTCGAGATTGGTAAAAATAAGTAAGTAAGTAAGTAATTTATTTATGACCCGCCATTTTGAAAAGGCGGAGTAAATGACAAAAGTAAAGAAAATAAACAAAACACATATATACACACAGAAAAAGACACTTAATTTTTAATCTTCGGTCAGGAAGCAGTGGACGACATCGTGTGCTGGTTGGGCCTTGTTGTCCATGAGTTTTGAAAGTGATGACGAAACATCCAAAAGGGTAACACTTGCGTCTTGAATTTTGAATTTCTCCGTCAATGTATGGTTATGACATAATTTCGACAAGTGGAGCAGGTGCTTTGCATATTTAAAATAACATGATCTCATCTTTTTAATCTCCTTCTTTCGCAGAACATGAGTGACGCCAGAACGAAATAGTATAGAAGGAGCGCAGAAGGTGCTGTACAAATTTCCCAAAGCTTTACGATTATAGCGCCCCCGGTTGGGGACGATGCGCCTATAGGCGCTACGGATCGACTTATAAACTTCTTGAACAACCGATGAGCAAAATTTTGACAATGAAGATTTGAATGTTATGCCGAGCCACCGTAGAGAGTCTGTTGATTTGACGATGAACGATCCAAGAGATATAGAAGCTTTAGATGCACTCGAACAATTTGACGAAGGGTTGAAATGCAGGTACTCACATTTTGAAAGGTTAACTTCAAGGCCAATTTTCAGAAGTTCTGACGACAGCTTACTTACATTTTTTGTGAGTGTGGATCGGCTACGGCTTACTAAGAGCAAGTCGTCCGCATAGGCTACGGAGCTGAAGGCATAGTCTTTATAGAAGTAAGCAGGAATCAAAGAATCGAGACAAGAAGATATGGCCGATTTGAAGATGTAGGGAGATAAGACTCCCCCTTGGCGAACACCAGTTCGGACAGAAATAATCTCTGACAAGCTACCTTGCCATTTGAACCTTACTGAAGAATGACCATACCAAAATTTTAACAGATAGACGACAGACAGATTCACGCCAGAAGTAATGAGAGAAAATAGGGCCTGAGAATGCGTTATATTGTCAAAATATATCTATAGAACATATATGTATAGAAGACTTGTCGCGGGTAGCCTGTTTCATCATTTTTGTCAATATGTGATGAGCATGCGCACAACTGGCGCTCGAACGGAATCCAAACTGCATTGAACCAAAGCTACATTTTTCAACTAGTTCTGGAAGAAGGACGTATTCCAGGATTTTGCTTATGGTACAAGAAACTGTAATTGCCGATAGCTTTTGCAAAGGTCCGCGTCTTTCCCTCGCTTAATCACCGATGTTATAGTACCCAGGAGGAAACTATTCGGAACCAAACCCTGGCATAAACAAATTTGAAATAGCAGCTGAAGGTGTTGTGTTAAAGCTGGACACTCAATTTTGAAAAAATCGGCACTAAGGCCATCAGAATCTGTAGAACCAGTTCTTCTTAATTTTCGGAAAGCAATTTCAATGGAAGAACAGAAGGTTGAAATATTTTCCTTGGTAGGTAATTAAGAAGTAAATTTTCAAAGTGCTGCTGAATCTGGTTTTTGCAACCACTGAATAGACCACGGTAGTGGTTGGTCCAGTCAGCCATAGTTAGCGCGGAAGGAGGTACAGCTGAACCTTTATCTGTACGAAGGACCTTTTGCCACGCTTTTTTGTCACTGGGAGCATCTAAGCCATTCAAACGAGCATTTTTAAGTGAAGATTTGTATTCACGCTTTGTTTTAGCTTTTAGATTAAAAACAGTACCATTCCCTGGGCGGCCACAAGCAATCCAAATTTTTAGCCAAAATTTTGCTGTGTTTTTTTGCCTTCTTAACTTCAGGACTGACTTTCCAAATAGGTTTCCTTGTACCAACTCGAATTCTCTCAGTCGGTACAGCAAAATCGGCTGCCAATTTCAAGCAATGGACAAGCTCGCTATAATAACAATTAATATCAACGGACGAAGTAGTAGCTGCTATACCAGTCTGAAGAAGGTGAAAAGGAACTTTTAAAAGCGAGAGAAGATTAGTTAATGTAGAAATGTAGAGCACAGTATCTATACAATTCCAGTTACGCTTTTGGATCCAAGCCTTCTTGGGATTTGGACGACTGATTCGAGCAACAGGGACAACCAAACAGAAAGACAGAGGCAGTTGGTCGTCCTCAATTTTCTCCTCATCAACCTCAACAATACTGTCAATGAGACTTGTTTCAGAAACAATCAAATGATCAAGGTTGGAAACATTAGCGCCACGATTATGTCTATATGAAAAGGGTAGAGACTTCTCAATGAGACTGTGAGCTACCGGTAAAGAATCGAAAAATAAATCAGTCCGTACAGAAGAAGTTAGAAGATCAGTGTTAATATCACCAACAAGAGCCCATTTCATTCCTTTCCTTGAAATGTCTGATAGAAGTGTTCTGATTTTCTGACAAGCCTTAGCAAATGAACTATGTGATGCAATGTTCCGCCGGTCGCAAGGTAAATATACATTAACAAGAACAATATTGTCCAACTGAACGGCAAGAGCATAACGCCCAGACTGGAACAGTTTTGGTGGTGCTGAACACTCGCTGGCTCGAAGAAAAATGGCTAACCCACCGGAAGGACGACCTCTAGTTTTCATTGCCGGCTGAATGAACACAAAGTGCTCAGGAGATCGGCGCAAACTTTCGCTACTAGGGGCGGATAGCAGATGCTCTTGAAGACAAAGAATGTCCGAGCTGCCTAGCAAATCATCAAGTAGAAGATCTTTGTCCTTAGTGCCATTTACATTTAATGACACACAGCGCAGTTTCTTTTCCTGAAAAAACATTATTTGCCAAGTCCCACGGCCTTCCTCATAACGCTGCATCTGAGGCTAAAAGAGACATGACAGCCGTCGCAATTGGCACACTTTGGAGGCAGTGAGCAAGGGGAAGTACTTACTGAGTACTGGTTGGTGTCAGTCAGACCCCCGGTCATGGTTACTTCTCTCTTTTCCAGAGTTAGTCGAAATGGTGTTCACTGTAGAGACACCTAGCTTTTACTTCAACCTAGCTATTGCTTGTTCTCCCACCAAGTTCCATCCCAATCCCTCGACTCTAAGCGTTTCAGAAGCCCGCGGAAGGTAGCTCACTGCGTGGACATTTATTTTTAGTAAAATTGTTTTCGTCAAGCGTCCAACACAGGTACAAGCGCATAGAGGTGGCACAAATCCGACAGGGAAATTCCATTATGTGAAATCGATTATTCGTGAATAGCGGAGCAACGAACTAACGCATTTTCATCGGGTCTTCAAGTGAAACAAGAGCTAAGAGCTCATATGGCACCTGTTACGAGAAGGTAATGCAAGAAAGTAGACGAGAGTGTCACAAAATACCCCCTTCAAACCCCCTAGGTTCGAACCCTGAAGTAGGATATCTAGTTTTAATTGAGTCTGAGCACATCTGGCATCGCCTCGGATCATCTAGAGCAAACAAAATTTCTACTTTCTAAGTCTAGATCCACCCGTTTGACCCCTAGACGTGCCACACTACTTCCGGTACCCCCTCCCCCACCGCTGCCGAATCAGGCTTGGACACATAATTGGATCATCCAAAGCATTTTATCTAACCACCTATCAAGTTTCATTCGAATCTGAGCGTTTTTCGGAAAATTCCGGTCACCCCCCCCCCCTCCCCACCGTGCCCGGATCCGTCCCGGACCCTAAAATGTGTCATCTACGGCAAATGAATACTCTACTTTTCAAGTTTCATTCAAATTGCTCCACTCGTTTGAGCACTATGTGAGCCACCTAATTTCTCGGACTTCATCCCAATGTGGCCGAATACGACTCGAGCACATAAACGTCGCATCTCTGACATCTCCTCTTCCGTCCATCAAGTTTGACTCGAATCGGAGCACATCTGCAAATTTCCGGTTCCCACTTCATCCTCCTACCATGGCCGAATCCGGTCATAAACTTAATACTGTCCAACTTGCATCCCATTCGGCCCATTCGTTTGATTTTTGGATAAAGGAACGGAGGTTTTCCTAGGGCATTGTGTCGGGTCCGTAAGTCTATTTGGTCGGGTCACTAATATGCCTGCCATGTTTCATCGTCCTTAGCACGCCATCACCTCTATTCCGGGAAACTCCCTCCAACACTCCCCAAAGAGCTCCGATACGATCTGGTCCTATCACGAACGTATCCGTGGCTTATGACTGTTTTCCCCGCCAAATTCCATCCTGATTCCTCGATTCCAAGCGTTTTCACGAGATTTCTGGTGCCCCCTCCAGTCCCCCGCAAGTATCGGATCCGGTCCAGGGCTGAAAGGGAACATCTGATATGATAACTCTTTGCAGTTGCCAAGTTTCATTCAAATCCGATTACCCGTTCAAAAGTTATGCATGCCACTAGATTACGGATTCCCCATCCCTCCACTCCCCCACGATGATTGGATCGGAGAAAATACTGTTTTCGTGTCAGTCTGTTCGGTTCCCTGATATGCCTGCCAAGTTTCATCGTCCTAGTACAAGGAAGTACCGAACTCGCGGCATTACCGGAATTCCGGACCCCCCTCCAACTCCCCCCATAGTGAACGAATCCGGTCCAGTTATGTCAGCGATATATCCAGGACTTGTGCTTGTTCTTCACACCAAGTTTCATCCCGATCCCTCCACTCTAAGCCTTTCTCAAGATTTCCGGTTCCCTCCTCCAACTCCCCCCAAAGTTACCGGATCCGGTTCGGAATGGAACTGGGTCGTCTGAGCCACGATAACTTTCCAAATGTCAAGTTATATTAACATCCGATCACCCGTTCGAAAGTTGTACATACCTCAAATTTCCGGATTCCCCCTCCCTCCACCCCACATCCCCCCCAGATGGTCGGATCGGAGAAGTGGCTATTTCCAAGTTAATCTGGTCGGGTCCTTGATGTGTGTGTCAAGTTTCATCGTCCTAGCTTATGTGGAAATGCCCGAACTAGCAAAACCCGGACCGACAGACCGACGGACGGACAAAAACTGCGATCGCTACATGGCACTTCGCCGAAGGGCAAGTGCCATAAAAATGAAGGGCAACTAGATTGTCCTATCACAGCCCTTTTCGGTTAAACTTTAACTAAAAGTGGGGAAAACAAGCAAAAAAAAAGAAATCCAAAACAAAAGGTAGACATCATGGTCTACCATGAAAAATGATATTTTGAAGCCTCGCATGTGCTTATTTGTGAAAGAGTTGTTGACGGACCTTGGCTTTCTGCGAAGTTTGCTTTCCGTGCTTTCAAAACTTGGCTACGCCCAAAAAGCGCTAAAACGTCGATGGTACAAAACGAAACAATGGCGAAAGGCGGAGATTTCAGAATCTTATAATCACATAAAGGAGCCAGTGATAATATGAAAGGCGGAATAAGCAAGAGGGGTCTTTTAAAGGACCCCTCTTGCTTATTCTGCCTTTCATAACCTTTCATAATATACTGAGCTCCCATATGGAATTATAAGCTTCTAAAATCCCCACCTTTCTCCGTTGTTTCGTTTCGTAACTACGAATTTTTAGCGCTTTTTCGGCCTTGCCGAGTTTTCCCGTCACCCAACGAAAAGTTTGCCGGTATCTTCATTGTCCGCTGATAACTCTTTCACACATAGGGATGTGGTAATCTTCTGTTTATTACTTATTTTATTTGCTTAGTTTTCCCACTTTTTAACCAAGGTACGTTCAGTTTTCAAATCTTTTGCGCCCAGCCGCCGCGTCGGAGAGCAGGAAGCTTGGATATAATCGACAAGCGCTAACAAGAGAATCGCTAGTTTCAGGTGGAAGTAATGGTGCTTTCGAAAACGTTTTTTCTGATCCATTTTATAGGGAAAAGATCATTTCTAGTAAGAGTTGTGCTTTAAACGTAAAATATGGTAGCTGATGTCTTTTCTCTAAGAATCTTTCTAGAAAGCCATATACCAAGAATAAAACATTTACTGTCAAAGAATAACGTACATCCGAATTCTAATCAACAAAACGAGATCTAAAACATAAAGAAACCTCACAAGATTAAATGCGTCAACTGAGCCAAAAATCATAGTAAATGCAGAAATTAAGAAGGCAACCTAAAGTCTCTTTACAGTGAATAGCTGTGCGGTGGGGTAGGATTTAAATAAGTTAGAGGTGACCGAAGTGCAAAGCAGATAATATTTCGCTTATGAGATATATACGGAATAACATCTGAAAACGTACTTACATCACACCCTTTTTTCAAGTCCCCTTTTCGTGATCGGGATATAATTATGTGTTGTTGCAGGACTGCAAGCTAAGTGACTTTGTCCCTCACTTTGGTTTCACACAGACAATTGCGTTTGTTGCCGAGGGGATGTTCACTGTCGCTTCTTGGTGTACGTCCAACATGTCTCCTAGTGGCGACTGCCAGTGACCATCCCGAGATTATTGCATACGATGGCGCACGACTAGCATTCCACTAATCTGAACAGCCTTCTGCCATCTTCCGCAACTTGACTGTAATATGAGTAGCCTACTCGCTTGACGTAAGCGCCCACAGAAGACCAAACTATTCGTTGGGTCAACGAGAAAAAAACTGACACTTAAAACGACACCATTCGTCCGAGCGACCGCGAATCTGCGTTCTGCGGCGGTCGGCTTTAAGCAGCGCCACTTGACAACGGCATGGAACTGCTTCACACCGAGCTTCCAATGTAGCCTACGAACTTCCTTCTGTCCCTCGACTATAATAGTTTGCACTAGATCACAGCAGTTCCAGGTCACAATGACGGATTTCCGGATGACGTTTCTGAGAAAAAAAAAATGTTGAAAAGAGCTGCTGACCAAAGAAATATCAAAATCTATCAATAAAAACACTTTCGCTTTCCGGTGCAGTATTGACACTCAATACGATACTTACAACTTTGATACACCAATCAGTCGTCTATTTTACAAACCAAAGTCCGATCCCAGACAATTGACTGTTTCAAGTTAAAAGGTACCTATCGGGGAGTTTTGAAGACTCCGAGGGGCTTGGGGTTCGGGATTGTCTTTTCCCCAAACGGACCTGCCTTAGGTTCGGGATAGTCTCTTCCCCAAAACGGTCGATGCCCCTAAGGGGTTGGGGAGCTTTATCGCGTTCGTTTGGTCATACCTTTAGCTCCTGCTCGATACGGTCAATTTCAGCTCCTAACGTGTCCACGATATTCTCCCCATGTTTCAACATGAATGCTTCCATCTCGTCGATAGTCTTCATCTTGTGGACTTCCTAAAAGAACAACAGTCTTTCAAGATACTACGGCAGATGGCACCGGGACGTTGGATTCGCTCAATATATCTCTGAATTACAGTTTCGCAGCGAGCCTGTCGGAGACCATAGCAAACTCTCCAACTCGTTAGGGGAACAACGCCCCCCCCCCCCCCTCCCCGTAATTCCTCCGTCGGTACCTTGAGGTCCTGTGCTAATGCAGGAATGGACAGCCTACTATAGTCGTATTCTCGCCGTTCCCCGAGGACTCCACTTGAGGAGTCCCCGCGTTTTTGTTTGTCCCTCCGTATTCTCACGAGTTCCCACGGACGGGGAATGCTGCGATTATCATCACCATCATCAAAAAGGACTCCCTTTCAGATTCGGAGGGGAATCAATTTTTGCTGGTGTTCGTGCAATGTAAAATAAAACAATCAGAATAACTAAAACCAAAAATAAAATGGATCTTGAATAATTTCGTCAACTGCATTTTTTTTCGAACAAAATTCATTTTGGAAGGATTCCACATGTTCTCGTTGTTTTCCGTACGCGGAGTCCACGTGGAGTAACTCCCTCTATTCTCGCCGTTCCCTTCGATCCCGAGGAGTGCTCGGGGAACGGCGAAAATACTCTTGATGACTATCTCTCCCTGCCGATGCAGAATCTCCGGGTACCTGCGGAAGAAAGCAAGAAGCGGAGTCACACCTGCTCCCAAAGATTGCCGCGATTGTTTAACATAGGATTTGAGTCGTTGAGTTTGAGCCGTTACGGACACATTTACTCCTTCTTCCTGAGGATCACTGGCGTGTTTTGGACTTAGTCATATAGAGTATACGCCTTATATCCACAATCGTAACGATGCAGGGACATGAGGATGCAGAAGTTTCCGGTACAGTAAAAGTGATCATTCAATTGCGTCGTAGGAACAAGGGTGCAGTGCGAGACGAGCGAGACGGATTGCGCTACGTAGTAGTACCGTAGTCAACAGAGTAGTGAGAATTTTACCACGAACAGAGCCCGCCTCAGCAAGAACAAGACCAAAGGTTTCGATGGGATCCCAAAAATCTAATAATTGATCCAGACAAATGGGTCTTGTCTTCGCCAGACTAATCATCAGACAAAACCGTGTTCAGATATACCTCTATAAGCCATATCTACTTTGACGATACTGACCGAAACTTCCTGCTTTACTTCTGCCAAATTTCCGGTTTCACCCGAACTCCGAGTGAACTACTAGTCCAGCAAAAAAAAGAAAATTCAGAAACGAATCCAGCGGATCTCCTTATCCCTAAAAAGAACATCTAATCAACTTTAGATAAAACTTTGACTTGGAAAAAAATTCCGGTTGCAACCGGATTCCGAACTAATTATATTTACGGGTAAAAAATGATTGTCATATACAGACTCAGCGTCTCTTCTTACCCCTAAATCTGTCATCTAATCAACTTCAGATGAAACTTTCGCTTTAAACAAACTTTCCGGTTTTGGCCAGATTCCTGGCGAACTACTAGTCCGGCAAGAAAATGGTTTTCACCATCGTGTTCAGCATGTCTCCGTACCCTAAATCGAACATTTAATCAATTTCAAATGAAACCTTTACTTTTAACCAACTTTCCGGTTTTTGCCGGATTCCGGACTAACTACTTGTCCGACAAGAAAATGGTTTTCACCATCGTGCTCAGCATGTCTTCTTATCCCATAATCGACTATCACATTAGCTGTTTAAAAATATTTTGTTTGTCCCTTAATTTGACCCCCCCCCCACCCTCAAATATAGGGCTACACAGCCCATCTTCGAACCTGACCCAAAGAATCCTCCCACCAAGTTTCATCAAAATATCTCAATCCCTTTGAGAGTTATCGTGCGAACAGACGGACAACTTTTGCGATGTCATAGGTATCCCTCCACTTACGTTTTGGGATCCCAAAAAGGGCCAAGAACTAATTTAAAGCTGTAGCTATTCGCTTCAAAAACTTCCCTACGTTAACCAAAACAAACAATATCAGTTTTTGTCCAGACCCTTCACACTTAATGTGCGAAAACATTCCTAAAGGTATTTTTCGGTCAGAAGCTTTCGTTCATAAGTGCACATAGAGCTTTTACTCAATCTTTACTTCAGCATTCATGGAACATAACTTAAAGGACACCTGAACAATGAAACCATAATTGAACACACCACGGAGAATGTATTTACAGACATGGCCACGGGGAGCATTCTTCTCCTGAGCGCGCCGTTTTCAAAACAGGGATGTTCGTTTCTGGAGGTTTACACATGCAGACTCCCAAGACAAAAAGCGCAGTTCATTCAAATCTAGTACAGCGCTGGCCGGATCGCATTGGAATTTCTTCTAGATATACGTTGGGTTTAACGGTTAAAAAATATTCCAGAAGAAGGTTCGATTCGAGACATTTGTTCAGTTCTAAAATTGTTCGGTACTGAAATAAGGACAGATGAAAAATGGAGCAAAAATCATAGCTTGGAAACACTTTTTCGTATTTGGATTGGGTTTTCTGCAGGCAATTTTAACGGAAGTCATACAGACGGGGATGGTACTAGGTACTCTTCATTCAGGTGTCCTTTAACCAAAACAAACAATATCACTTTTTGTCCAGACCCTTTGAACACTTAATGTCCGAAAAACATTCCTAAACCTTATGAATTTTAAACTGACATGTTTTGTAAATATGTTGTTATGGGATTGTGTTTTAAAATTTTAAAAACTGTAACATATATGTGATTTTTATGACTATGTTGACCATGTATGACGATCCACCACTATTTTTGTTAAAAGATATCATGGAAATAAACGGATTTGAATTTGAATAAACGTATTTTTCGGTCATAAGCTTTCGTTCATAAGTTCATACAGCTTTTACTCAATCAAGGAATAACGCCTGAAAGTTGATAATGCAAATATTCCGTAAAGTCTAGTTTTTAGTGCTTTCTGATCCTCGGGAATTTTCTGAAAATTCTGACAGTGTGCGGACTTCATCTGAAAATCCTAACAGAAAAGGACTGGAGTAACCAACCCCTCACAAATCGGATCTAATTTCCGTGAAAGCCCGCCTCCAATCTGATTCTTAAATGAGAGATTACCGAAAATAAACAGCGGGGAAACACCTGCACGATAAAAAGTTCCTTAACGGCAAAAACCGCAAAAAGTATGTAAACAAACTAAGGGGCATCCCGATAAGTCTTGTTCCGCAACTGAAACCGATTTTCGTCCCAAACACTTCCGACTAGGGGCTCGAACTTCGGAAGGATATAGGCCAGGGTTCGAAGTACCAATTACAATGTGTAATTAATACTGAGTATTGATGAGTGAGAGGGATTTGATTTTTTTCTTCTTTTTTTCTTTTTTTTATTATATAGGTAAGTAGTTATGTGGACTTTCGTGCGAATGCAAACCCTCATAGGTTTTTTCTCCAGCGCGGAAGTGTTGTTTTTTATTTATTTCTTCAAATAACTCCCCAAAGCAACACAAGATCGCATAGTCTGCAGTTGGAGCCTGTGAAGATGAAGATTGCAAGATCTAATTCTTACCATCATTCGTTCATACCCCGGGTCATCAGGATCTGGAACAAACTGGCATTTCCAGTCGAAAAGACGAAATCACTGGAAGCCTTCTCCAATAGCCTAAATATAGATCTCGAGACTTTCAACATAGGACGACAATCGTGCCGCAGTCGATCCGCTCTTTGCCATGCCATATCATTTTTCTTTTAACAAGTTGTCAGTTATGTAGAAATTTTGTATTGAGAGGCGTGAGGAATAAATTATTATTATCATCATTATTTGTGAATGTTAAAAATAAAAACTTGAACTTGAACTTGTAAGAACGTAAGTTGGAACTTGTCTATTTCAGTTCCAAGTCTACTTTCTAAGGTCAAATTACGTTAAAAAGAAAAAAGTAAAATTTACTTTCTGATAAATCACCAAAATTGGGTTAAATGTCTAGGCCTGGACTCTGTCTCCGGACTGGCAAACACGATTAAACCAAGTTCACTTTTCTAAACTGTTGAAGGAAGATGGAGTCTGCTCCACATCAACGAGAAATCATGAAATGAAATAAGATTCCCTCTTGTCGCCCGTACGTCTGTCTGGGGGGGATATTGGTAGAGGACAGTTTTATGCCGTCATTTATCTCGCTCCATTTTCCATGCTAATTGATTGATTAGCAGGCCATGTATTATGGCATACTTATGATTAGCCACCATGTACCATCAACTACACTACATACGACTAGCCACAGTTTTACAGTTTTATGCCGTCATTTATCTCGCGACAGTTTTCATGCTAATTGATTGATTAGCATGCCATGTATTATGGCATGCTTATGATTAGCCACCTGATTACCCACCATGTACCATCAACTACACTACATACGACTAGCCACAGTTTTACAGTTTTATGCCGTCTTTTATCTCGCGACAGTTTTCATGCTAATTGATTGACTAGCATGCCATATACTATGGCATGCTTACGATTAGCCACCTGATTAGCCACCATGTACCATCAACTACCCTACACACGATTAGCACAGTTTTACAGTTTCATGCCGTCATTTATCTCGCTACATTTTTCATGCTAATTGATTGATTAGCATGCCAAGTATCATGGCATGTGGATGTGGCCCAGCGCCGTGCCGAGTTTGACTCTTCTCTAGACAGGTGCCATCCGTATTATAGTGCGTTTGTATAGTCATTTCGTTTAGTATAGTCGGATCTTTTCTTTTTCTTTCCTTTATTGTTTTTCATATACTCCGTATGGGCACGTCCTGTGCCATTTCTATATGGGTTAATAAGATTATTGATTGATTGATAAGGTCAACGCGTCAGTTTGAAAGGGGCTCAAGGATCGACGCAATCCATACACGACTCGGACTGTATGCGAGCAAAACGCAAGAGTCTTGCATCCTCTGTCTGAAGGTTCATTTTGTCAGAAAAATTGGACAGGGTCTAAAACTGGTTCTCTTTTTCAGCGAGTCTGAACCACCCGTGAAGGGTACGTTAGCTTTAACATGCGTCACAACTACACTACACTACACAGAATTAGTCACATGATTAGCCACCATGTACCATCAACTACACTACACAAGTCAACAAGCACTCACGCAAACAAGTATGAGACAGGAGTCGGAAACTTACCTCTAAAAGTAGCTCCAAATCCTGTTTCTCTAAATAAGATCGAGTAAGTTCTCTGCCGTCAAAATCGACTTCGGCCTTGTATCGAACAAGGCCAGAACCCATATCAATACCCTTGACATCGTGAACGGCTCGTACCATGTTATCGTGTTCGATCGATTTGTTGATTTCATCGATGGTCGGCAAAGGAATGGATCTGCAATGGCGAAGTTCTAGTGAATCAACAAGCGAGATCTCAAAGGACACGATGCATTAGTCGTAATGCACGTATCCACACATGAGAGATTGCGTATTACTTTATAAATTTTGCCCCCGGTCGTTCAAGAATCTTGACTCCGATATATCCGCATATAAGGGCGATTCTGGCGGTCTGGAAAGCTCCGCTAGCTTATGCGCCAGCTGTTCTTGCGACTTCGGCTAAAAGTCGCTTCGCTTTCCAAAGCTGTTCTCGCGCTCCGCTAGTTTCCGCCAGCACTTGGAAAGCGAATCCACTTCGCGAGTTGAAAGTGATTTCGGCAAGTCAGCGAGAAGTTGTAAAGGTGCAACTGAGGCTCAGCGACTTTTTGCTTGTTCTTGCGCTCGGCGGATTCTAGCTTTGCTTTTCGGAAAGCGAATCCGAGAGATCGCCAGAATCGCCCTATAGTGTGGCCGAGCGCATTTGACACAAAGAACGCTTCGACCATTCATGCTACGAACCTGTTTCGAATTTCGCCCGCATCATTTGTATCAAATAAAGCCCGACTGCGCTTTTTGCAGACGCCTACAGAGAGCGATTCTGGCGGTCTTGAAAGCTCCGCGAGCTTATGCGCAGGCTGTTTTTGCGACTTCGACTGAAACTCGCTTCGCTTTCCAAAGCTGTTCTCGTGCTCCGCTAGTTTTCGCCAGCCCTTGGAAAGCGAATCCACTTCGAGAGTGGAAAGTGATTTCGGCAAGTCAGCGAGAAGTTGTAAAGGTGCAACTGGGGCGCAGCTACTTTCCGTTTGTTCTTGCGTTCGGCGGATTCTCGCTTTGCTTTTCGGAAAGTGAATCAAACAGATCGCCAGAATCGCCCTTATGTCACCCGGAGACTACCCAGTGAAAATTCATAACTACTAACTACTTTACCCGGGCAAATTTGTCAGATTTCTCTTTACGTTATTTTATGTCTAGACTCAACTGACTACCTGTGCAGCCTATGAGGTGTAGATACCTGCTTTAAAGGAAAGCTACCAACCCTAACTACTTCCCTAATCACCAGGGGCGTCACGACTAGGGATGGGGGAGGGGGGGGGGGGGGGACGTCCCCCCCCCCCCCCGAATGCTGTCGGCTAGTCGGTAAAAAATAGCCGAAATCCTCCATTTTTCGTAAAAAGAGTCAATTTTTTTTTAAAATAGTCGGTTTCTCGTAAAAGTAGTCATTTTCTTCTTAAAAATTGTAGTTTTTCTTCAAATCAGCCGATTTTCCGTCAACACAGTCATTTTTTTCTCAATAATAGTAGTTTTTATCTGCAAAAACAGTCGGTAAAAATGACCAGCCAGTCGGTAAATACCCCCCCCCCCCCCCCAAAAAAAAAAAAAAAAACATTTTTTCTAGTAACGCCGCTGCTAATCGCTGGATCTTTTCTCATCCCTGAATCGGAATTCCGTTGGACGTATTTTATCCACCCGAACGACATATTACTCTCACTTCTTTCGAGACCCTTTGTCGTCCTGGACCCTGGGTCAGGCGTACTTTTACTACTACTGGCGCCGATTAGACAGGAAAGGGGCGTGTCATTTTATGCTAATCTGTCAGAAAAAGAGACACAAACAGCATCCAGTTGAGGACACGTGCCCTTGCCATCTTTCAAGCTTCATCCGGCTCGGCTCACTTAATCGGGAGTCTCTGGGGAGTCCCACTGATGGTCGGGTTTGAGAACTTGTCGCGGTAACTCGGCATACATTATTTACATCCTGATTTCCAATCACTGAATATACTCCAAGCACTGACTCCGACTATGTGACTAAGAATGACTAAGAGGTCTGCTAGTCCCACCTCCTGGCTTATATATCTTTCCTTGACGTTGGTTATGCTTACCTTAATTGTGTGCACATTTAGCAATCTTGCACCTTCGTGAACCCAATATTGCTTACCTTAATTGTGCACACATTTAGCAAATATTGCACTTAGGCAAGACATAATTCTGCACTTGTCATCAAAAGCTTAATCGTGGTGGCATATGCCGAGGGAGTTGTGATTTTGCAGGACTATCTCTAAGTCGGATTAATCTTATCCCAGTAGAGATAATATGAATCCCAGTAGCAGATACTGCAGTTAACTTTAATTCTTACTCGGAGAAACTTTTTACAGTGTAGCTCGTGATGACCGAACCGCCCCAACAACCAGAGAACGATGGAAAAGCTATGAGTATAACGCGCTCGAGGCGAAGGCATGCAAATGCCAAAAAAACGATGTCATTAATCAAATGAAAGGTCAAATTCAGGTGTAGAATGGTGATTTACAAAAGCAAAAGTTAATTTACAAAGAGTTGTTAAATAGGAAAAAATACTAGAGGCGGTTAAATATTGGCTAAAATGCCATTAGATTTTACCACTTTACCTACCTTCCAACCAAGGCGGCAGTGTTGGTGTAAATGATGAAGGACGCTACGGAACCTAACAGCCCCCCAATTAAGAGGGAACCAACAGCGTCGGGAATAGGACTATTCAGGTAGGACGAAAGCGTCATGCAGCTGGCTGCTATGGTAACGCCCAGGACGGCGGCGAGATCTTCAAGAAGGACGACATTGACAGTAGGATCGCTACCTTGACGAACTGGAAGTGAGAGTGAAAATTAAAGTATTCGTAGGCCTAATGAAAAAATCTATGCAAGGAAATACAATATGAAAATTATTGCTTAATCCGTCAATCCAGCAACGACCTTCTGACAAAGATACGGGAATTACGGACTTAAGTTGCGTTTTTTTTAATGTAGTTTCGGCGTAGTTTCGCTTAAAAGCCGTTTTATTTGTCCATTCCATTTGCTGTAGTTTCGAACCTGAGACTACGGAGCTCAAACTACAAACTAGCTCACAGACGTAATTTGGCGTAGTTTGACTTTTCGGAAACACGAACTCAATAAAACGCAAGTAAGACAAAACAAGAGCCCAACCACAAACTTTGACGAAACAGAAGTGAATCCAAAAAAACGCAACTTTATACTTCGAACCACATCGCTAACATGGGCTGTTATAGGCACTCACAACTGACGTCCCTTCAAGCACCACGTATGGAACATGAAGATTGAGAAAAGAGTACAGAACTGGGAAGCGACCAGCTCCGGCGGAAAAAGCTGACATGAGTCCTGAAACTTCGGCTTTTTGGCTTGGCAGATAGGCTTGCGCAAACCGGTTATAGGTTGACTTAGGAGAGGCAGCTTTATCAGGGGTCTGGAAGGGTAGAGCAGAAATAATTTAAAAATCGGCTTTCAAAGCAACGATGCCGAATTCGCATTTCTTGTCATCATAGTCACAAACAAAAGCATCGTCAACTCAACGTTTGCAACAGATATCCAAATGTAAAATATATGTACAATTTGAACACAAGCAAGGTTATCAAATTCAAATGAGAAAAACAAAACTATTTTATTCTTAAGTAAGCGCTATAGACAGGCTCGACATGTCAGGGTCGACCAGATTAGCTTGGCAATATGTCTTGTAAAATACACTCGCAAGCGTCAGCTTGGACAAATAAGCTTGGCAGTTTAGATTCATGCAGACGGCTGGGCCAATAAAACGACAGCTCTGCTCTCAGCAGCGGAAAGTGTTAATGATACATTTGTTTGTAAATAAAGATAACCTTGAACCTTGACGATCGTCGAACCAAATTGTGATCAGTTCCCCACTGCGCATTTGCTGACAGTTTGCCTGACGTCTTTGGCAACTACGAATCTCACTTGAAGTAAAGATAAGGAATGTAGGCTACTCACCGTATTCCAGGAAGCCCATCCCCCGTTTAGCTGCTCCTTTCTTAACTGAATTATACGCGATTAGTAGAGTTCCACCTTCTGAAACCAAAGAACCAGCTAGGATCGCCAGTGCCTAGGAAAATAAGACGATATCAACAATCTGCAATAGCCCCTCCACTACACAAGGTAGCCTACGCATATGCAGCTTTACACTGTCCAAGCCCAGCTATAACTGCGGACTCGGCCGGTGATCTTTCTTGACGGTCGTTGCGCATCCGTTCTACGTGAACTGGAAAAAAGCCTTGCGAGTTTTCAGGCAACTGCAGTCTAGTTCCTACGTTCGGTCGGTAACTCATCAAAATTTAGACAGAGGCGAACATCAGGCGCGCTCGTCGCACTCTTCTTGTTTTTCCTCACTGGTAACTTAATGTTTCCTGTTTAAGGGCTTTTTCGGTAACACAATCTCTCGGTAACTTCCTCTTTAAGGGCTTTTTCGGTCCCACCATCTCTCGGTAACTTCATCTTTAAGGGCTTTTTCGGTCCCACCATCTCTCGGTAACCTGCCTCTCGACCGGGTTCTGGTTGGTCCTCACTGGAGAGTCCGAAAACGGGTTATAACACCAGTGAAACGCAAGAGCGAGCTGTCTCTACGAAGTTCCCAAAATTCCAACCAGTAGCGGCCAAACACAGCCGTTACCAAAATAGCTGTAAACAAAAGGTTGTTTCAAATTTTAAATAACCTTTGACCACTTGTACGTACTTTTGAATGTAAATGTAATACTGAAAAATTTGTGCATCACAGTACTCACTAATTTTGGTTTTGTTACCGTGAAAGTTTGAGCGAATAAATTACTACTATGTTCTATTCTGAAACCAAAGACAACACATACCACTAGTAAGTACTCCGGTGGTAAATAACGCAGTTACCATTCTCACGATCCATCCTCCCGTCTGTCACTAACCAACCAAAGGTAGGTTCGTTTTTGTTTCCCTTTTGTTTATTTTCTTTATTTACTTAACTAAGTACAACTGTGACCATGGTAGTTTACTCTCGGTAGTTTCTCGGTAGGTTTCTATGGTCAGTGATATTGAACCTTTTTTCGTTTGCATTTTGCAATTTGCAGGACACGGGCTATGTTTGAGTTCATTCCAGAATTCAGAGCATAATGTATGCTGTGTGGTTTTTCGACGGTCCTAACATACTCAAAAGCATACAACAAGAATCACCCCCAAAAGTGTTGTGTGATCTGGCACTTTCTGTAACTCTAGCGCTATTTCCACTGGAATGCAATGCTAACTCACCTTACCTCAAATCAGGTCAGAACCGGAAAATTCTCAATTCAACCCATCCCTCGACTATAAAACTTTTTTCCATGCTAGGGTTCGAACAGGAAACTTAGAACGAAGCTGATTCCCCACAGAGCACGGCGAGATTTTCATATCAAGAAACCACACCTGCTATCACAGGCGTTACTAGCCAAAATGTTTGGGGGGGGGGGGGCAAGGTATTTACCGACTGGCTGGTCATTTTTACAGATTGTTTTTGCAGATGAAAACGATTATTACTGAGAAAAAACGACTGTGTTGACGAAACATCGGCTGATTTTAAGAAAAACTACTATTTTTAATAAAAAATCGACTATTTTTACGAGAAACCGACTTTTTTTTAAATCGACCGACTGTTTTTACGGAAAATCGCGGCGCTTCGCGCCGACTCGGCTGTTTTTTACCGACTGGCCAATAAGATTCGGGGGGAGGGGGGGCGTCCCTCCCAAACTCCTAGTCGTACGCCCCTTCCTGTTATAACGACAAGCCAGTTTTGCCTGCTGACGAAAAAAACCCTCCCCAGTCCTGCGATGAGCAAAAACATACTAGTTTCCGGGACAGAGCCAAAACGGGCGCCAGGCAACGCTTTGACATCCGGCAAAGATCTACCGGACAAAAAAGGGACAACACGAGAGTAGAGTCCACAGGAATCTATCTTATTGGCTGCAATGAAACAATATGGGGCGGGTGATCATTATCATATAGAAAAAGTGCTTACCAAGTTCAACGACTCGATCGGTTCAGGATTAAACAAGCCAGTGATTCCATGGTAGACTGAAAGTCCAGCACCAACGCAGAAAATTCCAACGCCGGAAATTAGGGAAGCCACGTGTCTCATATTGTGGTATCCATAGGGGTGAGCTATATTGGCCCTCTGAAAAAAAGAGGTAGACGATGTAGCTCAGAGAAAAAACGCAACGATCTCCACCAAGTTCAGGCTACCTCGTCGGTGAAACAAACAAATAAAGTACCTCGTAAAAACAAACACTGTAAGGGGGTACGGGTTCGGCTACCCCCCAACCACCCCCTCCCCCCACACAGTGTTAATAAAATGAATATATTCAAATAATGAATAAAACGGATAGGTCAGCTACGATGCTTTAGCAGCGATATTTCGTCCCTTCTTGGCAAGGGTCCTCGTCAGGCTGTCAGTTTATGTCAGGTTGACAGCCTGACGAGGACAGGTTTTTTTTTCAATAGACCCAGGGGATACAGAAAATGTCGTATCTTAACTTCTGACATAGGCTAATAATCCCAATGGATAGGCGCTGGACTTTAAAAATAGGCTTAACGAAGAATGACGTATAAAACCATGGAAAGAGAGAAGGAGCACCCAGAAGGTGTAAACCAAAAGTAGTCTATCATCAACCGCAAGCTGCTCATTCAGATGCCACCACTTAATACGTGCAAGCGCAAATTAAGGTAAAATGATGCATACAAAGTTCTGCGAAAAATTGGCTACAAGCCTTTATTTTCAGGTCAACGACCTTGTATTCCTAAAGGTGGGCAAGAATGGCGGTCGAATTCGGCAACCAAACCTAAACATTTGAGCTTATATTGCCACAAAGGGTTTGAGGATATAAGCAACTTAAGAAGGACCTCATAGACTGAGAAATTTGACAGAAGTGTTGATTTTTGTCTTACTATAATCTTCAACTCTACCCTCTGTTAAAGCCTTTACAAAGTTTCTGAGGATACAAGCCAAATGGCTTGATAGACTGAGAAATCCGCAGTAGTGTTGATTTTCATCTTACTACAACCTTCAACTCATCCCGCAGTTACAACCTTTAACGACTTTATCTGCCAGTGACTTCAACCCTCTAAATCACGCACAGTAAACACGAACAGATAAAACTTTGAACACGTAAAAAGCAATACCACTGAAAAGGAATTACATTACTAAACAAACGAATAAACAGGGAGGCTAAAGTTTTCATACCTGACTAGACTTATAAATTCCGAAAGCAAGAATGAGTTGATTCACAGTATCAGCTAAGGAATGTAAACATTCACTGAACATGGAGTGAGATCCAGTATGAATCCAGGCTCCGAGTTTGAACACAAAATTCAACGAGTTTCTGAAAATAAAAAACGATGAATCAGAGTCCAAATGAGTACGACCCTACCCCCCCCCCCCCCCCCGGACAAGAAACAGCGACCTCATAGAGGATATCTGTACAGCTGACTCCTCTGCGGCTTTCCTAAGATCCATAAACAGAATGAAGCAAAATTGTGATCACCCATAGATGTTTCGTTTTATGGGCTTTTTGGACCAATTATTTTATTATTGTTGTTTTCTAGTATACTCCGTCTGTACCTAGACGGGTGACAAATAAAGTTTAATTTAATTTAAGCAGAAACTGCAAAAATTTGTTTCTTGTGTCGTTTTGCTAGGCTTAAGATTATTTTACATAGTCTCCTTAGCGGTTGAATTAACTTGTAAACATACAACGTAGCCCACATCGGTAATGGTATTATACTAGGAGGATGAAAGGGGAGGGGGGTGGGTGCTCCGTCCCTATTTGCTCCAGCACTGTTCATAGCTCAAACAGAAGTAGACAGTCATGATCTAGTGAACTAGAGGATGGGCAAGAAATTCACAAAATATTATGAACTTACATCACAACTGCACTTAGAACCACTTTTCCCGATTCTTCGAGTAAACCCTTCCGACCAGGGGTTCCTTGGCGGGCTTCCTCTTTCCTTATTTGGCGAAGAGTCTGCTTCACACTGAATATATCTAGAAATAAACATCCGAATGAATAAAAGAAAATAGATCCAGCAAGGAAGATCTAGAAATAAACATACATACACTGTAAAAAGTTTCTCCGAAAACGGATGCAGTATTTGCTACTGGGATTAATCTTATCTCTACTGGGATAAAATTAATCCGAATTAGGGATAGTCTTATCTCAATAAAGACAAGATTCATCCCAGTAGCAAATAATGCAAGATTTTTTTTTACAGTGTAGGGCGTATTCTCGCCGCTCCCCGACTCCTCAGGGAATCGAAGGGAACGGCGAGAATAGACGGAGTCACTCCACGCGGACTCCGCGTACAGAAACAGCGAGAACACGGGGAATGCTTCCAAAATGGATTTTGTTCGAAAAAAAATAAGCAGTTGACGAAATTAGTCTGGATCAACTATATTTTTGGTTTTGTTCATTCTTATTGTTTTACTTGATTTTACATTGCACCAACACCAGCAAAAATTGATCCCCCTCCGAGTCTGAAAGGGAGTCCTTTTTTATGATGGTGATGATAATCTTGAGCATCCCCTGTCCATGGGGACTCGCGAGAATACGCGGAGTGAATCCCCGGGACAAACGAAAACGCAAGGACTCCTCAAGTCGAGTCCTTGGGGAACGTCGAGAATACGGCTATGGGCTAAACATATCTAGAAATGAAGATAGGAATAAATTAAAGAAAATAGATCCAGCAAGGAAAACAGAAAGAAAACGTCAATCTAAATCAGACGTGGATTATTCCTGCAGTCACCTCTGGCCGCCCAGGCGAGTGGTCTAGATCAGAGGTGACTGCAGGCATGAAGGATCCAGGCAAGGAGATCTTCGACTGCGGTGACAGGTTCGGAGACTCTAAATCTATTAACTAAGTAGGCGTTGTGCGTTCACAGTAGCAACTTTAACAAAAATTTTAGATAACGGAAGACAAGTGAACGGATGCATATAATCTGAAACAATGAACATACATCGGCTAAACATATCTAGAAATAAACATAGGAATAAATTAAAGAAAATAGATCCAGCAAAGAAGAAAAAAAGCATAAAACTCACGAAAAAACAATAAAACCAAAAGAAAACGTCAATCTAAATCAGACGTTGATTATTCCTGCAGTTGCCTCTGGCCGCCCAGGCGAGTAGTCGAGACCAGAGGTGACTGCAGGCATGAACGATCCAGGCAAGGAGATCTTCGACTGCGGTGACAGGTTCGGAGACTCCTATTAACCAAATAGGTGTTACGCGTCCACAGTGGCAACATTACCAAACATTTCAGATATCGGCAGACAAGTGAACGGATGTATATAATCTGAAACAATAAACATACATAGGCTAAACATATCTAGAAATAAACATAGGAATAAATTAAAGAAAACAGATCCAGCAAGCAAGAAGAAAAGCACAAAACTCATGAAAAAACAATAAAACCAAACGAAAACGTCAATGATTATTCCTACAGTCACCTCTGGCCGCCCAGGCGAGTAGTCCAGACCAGAGGTGACTGCAGGCGTGACGGATCCCGGCAAGGAGATCTTCGACTGCGATGACAGGTTCGGAGACTCTAAATCTATTGACTAAATAGGTGTTGCGCGTCCACAGTGGCAACATTACCAAACATTTCAGATATCGGCAGACAAGTGAACGGATGTATATAATCTGAAACCAAGTAAATATTTTCCAAAAGGGGTGAGATATATGTTGTGGTGTTCTATTTCCCTACCAATTCCTAAACAAAATGAATTTGCATGGCATCACGAGTCAGGTTGAGAGGATCTACTTGACGGAATTTTTTTTACAAAAATCACCGTTGGGCCGTGGGCAATAACACTCAAACTAAAAAATAACTTGCAGCTTGAGAATGCGGACGTTTTTACCTATAAATGTGGCAACATTACCAAACATTTCAGATATCGGCAGACAAGTGAACGGATGTATATAATCTGAAACCAAGTAAATATTTTCCAAAAGGGGTGAGATATATGTTGTGGTGTTCTATTTCCCTACCAATTCCTAAACAAAATGAATTTGCATGGCATCACGAGTCAGGTTGAGAGGATCTACTTGACGGAATTTTTTTTACAAAAATCACCGTTGGGCCGTGGGCAATAACACTCAAACTAAAAAATAACTTGCAGCTTGAGAATGCGGACGTTTTTACCTATAAATTCAACGTAAAACGCAGGCTTCGACTGTCGAAGTTTCCATGTCTTTTGGGAAATCACCTACCACTCTGCTCGCACTGCACAAGACGTTATCCATTGTTTCCTGACTGAGGACTAGTTCTGAAAAATTATATTTTGTAAAACATTTCCTAAGTTTGTTGTTATTGTTGTACACTGAACAAAACAAAATTGGGAAACTTACACTGTTGATACTGCCTTGTTTCATCATCTTTCTTCTTCCTTTCTCTTTCAAGTGCCTCTTGGCTTCCAAAGACTTGAATGGCCCTTAAAATGCAAAAAATCGTATTGCTAACCACTTACTCTTGACCTGAGTCCTAGAAATGTTTCATTTCTTCCTCCTATCACTTGCAAATTATGTACCATTTTCTATACATTTTACGACGCTCTGCAGTTGTAGTCTAATGCCGGACAGAGTGTCTGAAAACCTGCAGGTGATAGACAGGTTGAAAACTTGTTCCTCGTCAGCAGATCTGCAAAACAACTCGAAATTTTCAGGCGTCGAAATTTTAAGGCTTTTACGATCAAAGCTTTTTACGTGGACACTATAGGCGTTTTTTAGCGGTTCAACATTGAGCCAATGTTGATCAACAGTGTGTTCTAGCGACCAACAGAACTCTCCATGGCCAAAATTGTTGGTCAAATCGACCAACAACTGAAAGTGTTGTTGATTGACTCTGTTTGTCAACTTGTGTAGTAATCTGCCATGTTTCTCAAACAGAGCGTTCTGGCGGAGATTCACCTCTGTTGATCAACAGGGACGTTTTGGCGGTCAACGGTTGTTCGTTGATCATCACTCTGTTGATGAACAGAAGAACCGCCAAAAAAAAGTCTTATCTGACATGACTGAACGTTTAACAGACCCCATCCCTGATGTTCGTTTGGTTGAAACCCAATCAAACAATCGGCAATCGGTGTACCGATAAATGATTTGACCTGAAACTGCTTCATCCAGCAGTCCTTTACTGGTCATTGCTCGTTAACTTGAATCTACCCTGTAAAGGCAGAAAGTGAAAGCAAATTATCAAACCAGAAGGAACGAAACCTCACTTAGCTTCAACATCTTTCAACCAATAGACAGTTATCGGGGGCTCGTTCTCATAGGGCGATCGTCTCCTTGTTCTTCGTAGATTTTCTAAATCACCTGACTTGAGAAGATAGTCATTCATGGCTCGAATGGGTGTGATGAATTTTCGCTCTATCAATGACTGGTCTGTTGACACACCAGGCTTTTTCTTTGGGCCAACTGCAAGGAATAAACTAAGCTAAGATCATGATTTGACACAAGACTGCAGTGTCTAGCCTTCTTTTGCCTTCAAAAAAGTATATATCAGGGATCTAGGCATATTATGGAATTTCAGAAAATGTAAGGGGATTAACGGAGTGGGGCCTATAAAAGGAAAAATCTGGTCAATCCTGAGTAAATCCACAGGAAAGAAAGTGCAAACTTCCTTTTATAAATAAATAAATAAATAATAAATAATGATTTAATCTGTAATATCTTTAAATACATAAAAATAGCTTTGGATATATCAATCCAAATAAAGACACTTCAAGCACTATCAATCAACTCGACAGAAGCTATTTCCAAGTGGCTCATACATTTACCCTATATACAGAATGCTGGGTCAACATATACCACACTTTGAGCCACCATTACTTGACTTATATTTAGGTTCTCCCATGCCTGGTGGCACATAAGGTAGCAAAAAACAAGTAGATTTGCAGTCTGACTATCTTGAGCCATCCTGGACAGTTCCTAAATTGTCCGACTGCAGCCTCTTTCTCGAGCGAGCCTCCAAGTGGCTTCAAAAAAGGAGTGGACGAGGTCTGGCGAAATGCTGAATGTTGGCGGCACTGGGATGCCAGTGAGCCGATGTGACAACAACATCTACCAACCAAGGAATGTCGGCTACATTGGAGTGCCAGTGAGCCGATGTAACAACAACAATCTAACAATCAAGCCGCCAACCAGCGAGAGACTCTACAGGAGGATCACACCACCTTATCTCGCTGGAAGTGCGATTTAAGATAGTTTAAGTTAAAGTGTTGTGCACTGTCTCTCCCTTTTACATAAGCCTGGCGTGGCCCAGCATCATACGTTAGAGGTATGCTTCTTTGAATACTTCCAAATTTTCAATTTCATTTTACAGCTTGAGCCTTAACAGGACCCTTGCCAAGAAGGGCCGACATACAGATCTAATAAAATGTACGTGACATGTCCGTTTCGCAGTGTCAAATATTGTCAAAATTCTGCACCAGCTTGTTGTTTTTTTTGCACCTTAAACATTCATATGGGAATGACAAATTAAGTACCGTATTTAATTTCAGCTAAGAGCCAAGTCTTTCAGTTTTCTTTTCAGATAAAAAATGAAATCAAAATCATTTGATAGAATTTTTCTGATGGGACTTTTGGACATCTATGAAAGTAATGCAAAATGGCAAGTGCCATAGCCTGGCGGGGAATGAGCAAAAAAGAGCAAAGATCCGAAAGAAAATCAGCTACGGTGCAGTTTATTTCTTATTTTACTAGATTACTGTTCCTGCACAGTACTGTGCATATATTTTGTCGGTTTCATTTTCACCATAGTATCCGGTGCTGTTTAAAGTTGGGCGACGTTCAAAGATGCATTTTGTATCTTTACTGTACATCAAATGGCAGTCTGCTTTCTTTTATGCGAGTGATATGACCCCATTATTTTGCATCTTTTCTTAGGCTGGCCCAGTCACATAAATCCTACATTCTAGGGCATGCCCAAGCACCAGTTCTATTATGATTAAGTTGTCAGCACAGACACAGTACCCTCATGATAATGGCTTGGACTGGAAATATGAAACGAAATTTGTTTTTTGGGCAGAACTTTATTGGGTTACTATGCCTTTGCTCCAGTTCATTGTGCCTCAACGTTTGAGCACCGATGTTCATACAGTTGGGATACCTGACTTTGTTTCTAAAAATAAAATGAGGTTTCCATGCTGTCAAGTCAAGAAGCAAATCTTTTTTTTTTTTCAACAGTCCCAAGATATTCAGTTATGTGCTTTTCCTTTGTTCTGATCCTGCTTAAAAAGGGATTTCTGGTTAACTTTGGTAACCCTACCTATTTCATCACTTTGTAAGGAATTCAAGCTCATGTAAGAATTGGGTGATTCTGTGTGAAACTCAAAATTTGTTTAATTAGAAATGCTGAAGTAAAATTTATTTATCCAATATATAAACCATTATATTCGGTTCAACCTAGTATTTGTGTAATTTTTTAGTTCCTTTTTAAGCCAGACAGATTTCTCTGAAGAAAAAAGTTTTCTAGAAATTCGAAATCTTGTTTGAGGTTGGGTACCTACCTCTCCTGTACACTCAGCATACAATAAGGCATGTCCTACTGTTAGAGCAATGTACCAACAAAAATGAGGATTTGTATAGTGACTGGGCAGCCCTCACCTTCCAAAACATTCAAGCCTGTAGCCTAGCCTAGGCTAAGGTAAAACACTGAAATTCAAACACATCGGAATTTCAACATGTTGATCGAACAATTTAAATCAAACACTTCATTTTATTTGTCACAGCAAAGCCACAGCACTTGCAAAAAAACTAGAATAGCCAAAAGTTACAAAATCAACTTCTGCTAGCCTTTGGCAACACTCTAACCTTTTGACAAAAGAAAATTTTAATCAAAGGTTGGCCAAATTTTTTTAGAAATGTTTCCGTAAAGCAACAAATTGCCGGGAAAAGGTCAATGTTTGTGTAGAAGAGGGCTAACACATCAAAGTCATTGAATTAGTAAATGGCACACTGGTTCCAAAATATCTGGCAATGACTTTTGTTTGAAGAGTCCATGGGTCAAAGCCGAGTTTGTTGAGGGACCTGCAACTCCCCAGTCAGTCAACAAACCGGCTACAACCCCCACTTTGGACTTAGTTGGTGTTCCATCGATGTTCAACAGTATAAACCAATTCAGACAACTGGAGTGCATCTGTTCGTGACTAAAAGCATATCAAACAAGTATTTTACCATTTGTTGCATTTTGGCAGATACCATGGTATATGAGTTGTATTGTATATGAGTTGTATATGAGTGTATTGTGAGTAGTAAGAAAGTTGTTTTTGCAGTTACTGTGGTATCTGATACAATGGTCACAAGGCGTTTTTGCAGTTATTGTGGTATCTGGGCAGTTATCGTGGTATCTGATATTCAGATACCACTGTCCGACCGTGGTTACTGATCGTGGTATCTAAATTAGTCATTTCACTTTCATCATTACCAATCACAGAGACTAGAATTATGTAACAATGGTGAGAAAGAAGTTTGGAACACAGTGATGTACCAGTATATCAGTTTCTCTTTGGGGATGACTTTGAAAAGCGCAATTCCGGCAATTGCTTTTGCAGAGCAACCGTGGTATTGTATACCATGGTAACTGCAAAAACGACTAATTGCAGATCCAGTTACCGTGCAAAAATGCAACTATTGTGTTTTACCATTGGTGAATGTCCGATAGCTGTCCGAGAAGGTTATTCCATGTTCCAATATGATATCGGACACAGGGGTGCCCCTTCCAAGCCAGATAGCTTTTACGTAGCAGACAAAAGTTCTGGAACAGGCAAAGAAAATGAGAGATGTTCTGCTCTTTCACCCAACCTAATACACTAAGCTGTAAAGGCAATGCTGTCCTTGGAAACTTCTAAGAAGTAAAAGAGCATAAATATCTGTCAGAATTTTGATGTTTTACCTTAATATAATTTACAAAATAACCACTAGGCTAAAACCACAAAAACATACAATTCCAACCAACCTTTTACAACATAGCTCTGTGAGGATTCTTTCCTCTTCAGCAGTGATACAGAAAAGGGACATCTTTGCTGGGCAAATGGATGACAAAATGTCAAAAGAGGAAGTTGAACCTGGCTCTTTCCATGTGGCACCAAAACAAAACTGGAACTATGGCAAGGATAAGCAAATTTAGCTAGTGAAGTAGCATGGGTAGCTACCCTTACACTGTTTAATAATCGCATATTTAAAATAAGCTTTTTAGTTTCTTATCACTGCAACTGATATTCTCAACGCACGTTGCAACATTTTGAATTCTCTCAAGATAATTTATTACATAGAGCAACTTCGATTAGTTTCGTTTTGCAGTTACCATGGTATCTGTTACCACGGTACAATTGTATCTGATATACGCGGACATACTCTAGTTGGAAATTATTAGAAATTGTCGTAAAAATATACAAAATCTGAATATTCAATCATAAATATACACCTCGCGGTCACTAGCCAACTAGTTGGCTACTGTAAACAATTCCTATAGGAAAAGCCAGCGTTGCCGACTAGTTGGCTACGAGAAAAATTCGTATAGGATTTTTGTTTGTGTTCCAACTAGTCCGCCACTGTAAGAAATTTTGTGTAGGAAATCCAGCATTGCCGACTAGTTGGCTACAATAAAAATTTGTATAGGGTTTTTGTTTGTAGCCAACTAGTTCGCTACCGTAAGAAATTTCGTAAAGGAAATCCCACATTCCCAACTAGTTGGCTACGACAAGAAATCGTATAGGAGAAAACTTTATATCCAACTAGTTGGATAAATTTCACACTCGTATAGGGATTACAGAAAATATCCAACTAGTCGGATGGTATGAGCTTGGATAGAGATTTCGGAAAATATCCAACTAGTCGGATTGTATGAACACGGATAAGAATTTCAAAAAATATCCAACTAGTCGGAACAGCTTTCAGTCTCAACAAGGATTTCGATCCCGTTAGTTGGCTATGCGCCAATTTGTTTAATAGTCAATGAACTAACAGCCGACTGTTTAGATAATCAATGTGTGTCTATACAAATTTTCTCATTTTAGAGAATTAGTTTGATAATTCTGTATTCCTTGACGAGTTTTCTCATTTTAGTCAATTAGTTGGATATTCATCCTCGTTCCTATAGGAATTTGTTTTATTTTAGCCAACTAGTTGGATAATAACCCCCTGTTCCTATAGGAATTTTCTTATTTTAGCCAACTAGTTGGATCGGCAGAAATTTCATATAGAAATCCCGCAGGGCCAACTAGTTCGCCACGACGAGCATTCGTCTAGGAGAAATCTTTTTATTCGGCTAGTTGGGTATGTCTCTCACTCGTACAGAGATTTCAGAAAATCTCCAGCTAGTCGGATTGTGTCAATTCACATCGAAATTTCGAAATATCCAACTAATCGGTTTCAAGCTTTCAGTCTCAAGAAGGATTTTAACGCTATTAGTTGGCTATGCGCCACATTATCTTATACGCAATGATTTCTGATCGTAGCCAACTAGTCGGCAACGAGGGATTTCCTATACGAAATTTCTTACGGTAGCTAGGTACGGTAACTACGGTAACTAGTTGGCTACAAACTTTTCTCCTATATGATTTCTGATCGTAGCCAACTACTCGGCAACGCGGGATTTCCTATACGAAATTTCTTACAGTGGCGGACTAGTTGGAACACAAACAAAAATTCAATACGAATTTTTCTCGTAGCCAACTAGTCGGCAACGCGGGATTTCCTATACGAAATTTCTTACAGTGGCGGACTAGTTGGAACACAGACACAAATCCTACACGAATTTTCTCGTAGCCAACTAGTCGGCAACGCGGGATTTCCTATACGAAATTTCTTACAGTGGCGGACGAGTTGGAACACAAACATAAATCCTATACGAATTTTTCACGTAGCCGACTAGTCGGCAACGGGGGATTTCCTATACGAATTTTCTTGCAGTGGCGGACTAGTTGGAACACAGACACAAATCCTACACGAATTTTTCTCGTAGCCAACTAGTCGGCAACGGGGGATTTCCTATCTGAAATTTCTTACAGTGGCGGACTAGTTGGAACACAAAAAAAAATCCTATCCGAATTTTTCTCGTAGCCAACTAGTCGGCAACGCCGGCTTTTCCTATAGGAAATTTCTTACAGTAGCCAACTAGTTGGCTAGTGACCGCGAGGTGTATATGTATGATTGGATATTTAGATTTTGTATACTGATACGACAATTTCTTATATTATCCAACTAGAGGTGTCCCGATATATGCTGGATATACGATTGCTCTGCAAAATGACTATTGCCGAAATTGCACTTTTCGACGTCATCTCAAAAGAAAAACTGATATCCAGTTACATAACTAAGTGCTAAACTTCTTTCTCGCCAATTTGACAAAATTTGATGAAACTGAGATGACTTTTCAGATACCACGGTCGGACCGTGGTATCTGAACCTCAGATACCACGATAACTGCAAAAACGCCTTTTGACCCTGGTTTCAGATACCATAGTAACTGTGAAAACGACGTAAGACCTAGATACCATGGTATCTGCAAAAACGCAATTATTGAAAAGAATGTCAAAAGGCGTTTTCTCGCCGTTCCTCGAGGATTCCACTTGAGGTGTTCTCGCGTTTTTGTTTGTCCCAGGGACCCGTTCCCCGTATTCTCGCGAGTCCCCATGGACGGGGAATGCTCCGATTATCATCACCATCACCAAAAAGGACTCCTTTTCAGATTCGGTGGGGAATCAATTTTTGCTGGTGTTGGCGCAATGTAAAAAGAATTTAAACAATCAGAATAAACAAAACCAAAAAAATAAAGATGATCCAGACTGATTTCGTCAGAGGCGTTACTAGCCAAAATGTTTGGGGGGCGGGACAAAAATTGACCGACTGGCTGGTCATTTTTACCGACTGTTTTTGTAGAAAAAGCGACTGTTTTCAAGAAAAAAAGACATTTTTGAAAAAAATAGATTGATTTTCAGAAAAAACGATTGTTTTGACAAAAAATCAACTGATTTTCAAAAAACGACTGTTTCGGTGAAAAAAAATCAACTGTTTTGATGAAAAATCGCGGCGCTTCGCGGCGACTCGGTTATTTTTTACCGACTGGCCGAAAAAAATGGGGGAGGGGGTCAACCCCCTCCCCCCCCCCAGTCGTGACGCCTCTGGATTTCGTCAACTGCATATTTTTTTTTTCGAACAAAATCCATTTTGGAAGCATTCCCCGTGTTCTCGCTGTTTCTGTTCGCGTGGAATGACTCCCTCTATTCTCGCCGCTCCCTTCGATTCCCCGAGTAGTCCTCGGGGAATCCTCTCGGGAAACTCCTCGGGGAAATAACGGCGAGAATACGCCTATAGGATTTGGTTGTCTTTTATTGCACATTGAATTTTTCACATTGCACCAACACCAGCAAAAATTGATTCCCCTCTGAATCTGAAAGGGAGTCCTTTTAGATGATGGTGATAATAATCGGAGCATTCCCCGTCCGTGGACGACGGTGAAGAACCAGAGCAATAATAGAGGCTGTTTACGTCCATCACAGGCTTCACAGGCATCTGGTAACAAGACGGAACTAGGTAGCGTTCCAGTGAAGTTATTACAAGTTACGATGATAAGAGGAGGGGCGAGCGCCGTATTGTCGTGGTTACCACGCTCTCTGGAACGAAAATAATAACAACGCGGACATACGTCATCACTCTTACGGGAGTTCCTGCAGAACCGATAGTTATTATCACTTATGATTCTCGCGACCATCATAAGTAAATTGTAACGATCGTAACAGTCGTGGAACAAAAATAATAAGTGGGAGGAGCCAATTTACTTATTACGGCGGGCTCGGGAACGGCAATAGTAACAAGAATGGTAACGATCGTAACTAATAATAAACTACTGGAACGCTAGTCGACGCGTTCGATTTAGCTTTGCTTGGTCCTGTCAGCCAAATAGCTAACAAATATCATCGCCTTGTCAGACAAGACACGATGAATGATGACTGTCACAGGTAGCCACAGATAGGAATCGCAACTGCACTTTATTTGTGATAACTTGTCCGCATAGTCAAGCTACATGACAAAGCTAAATAAAACGGCTTTATAGGACACCTCGCACTAGTGTTTCTGCTAAGATGTTCTAAGATTGTTGACTACTTTAAAACTTAACTTTACTTACAGAAAATTAGACAAGGCTTCGGCTGTTTATATCCTCTTTCCATGCCCGTTGCCTTGGATGACAGACAAACTTGGCAAAATTTGGATAACCGGTCTTTGGACCAATAAGCTTCTCCCGAACAATGATCGGGAGCCTGACACGTAAAGGGAACAAACGTGGCAAGGGTGGTAATCAGTGTTTGCTAATAGAGAAGTTAGGATACACTTACGAAGTGTAGAATATCGGGAACGAGAATGGATAGAAATACTAGTGAGGCAGAATGGATTACTATCATAACATAAGCACGTCTTGTTCTTCAAACATTCCCGAGGCAATAACAAGAAGAGAAAACCGGGACAAAGAAGGAGGAGTTACCCCTGGTTCACACTGCTGCGATTTCGCGCAAAATTTTGCGTCATGCGACATACAAAACAAATCGTAAGACAAGCAACGCAGAGCTTTGCGTTTTGTCGCAGTGTCGAATGCGTTGAAACATTCAACTGATCCGACATAACGCACGCGATTCTTGAGGGAATGAAAAGGAAAAACAAAGACTAGTTAATTTTCAAGACTAAAAATTGCTCTACCTTGATCTGACCGTAGGATAGCTGAATGCACAATATCTTCCGAATAAACTTGGATTATGTCGCACGTGGGAACATCAAAGAAAATATCGTGTCGCATACGCCCCTCATAAATTTCCTCTCAGATTAGTTCTTTTTTGGCCGCTAGGTGCACTATCGTAAAGGAAACAATGACACGTTACTTCTTGGTTTACGTTTATCCAGGTTTGTTTCATTTCTGGCTTCCGACTTCAGTGCTGAGTGCTGGCTGACCTTTCAACGGGGCTAATGTGCGACTCGATATGAAGCGAAAGCCTAATCGCCTATTCACCCGTCGGATAACTTATCCCCCAATCTCACGTGTGATTGTTACTGTTCCTCTAGCGCGTCTGGCGTCAATTTGTCATCGGATTTTATGAAGGACATTTACGAAGCAGCAGTTTGAACTTTGAACCAAGGGTTAAATCGGCTTCTCCGAGCCCGCGAAATTCGGGTGTAAATATTCGTATGACTTCGGTGGGTTGGTATGCAACGGCACCGATATATATATATGTACATTCGAAGTCGGGTGCCTCCCTGTAGAATATAATAACAAATCTTAGAAAACATTAATAAATCCAAACTATTCATTTTACCGAAGTGACAAAACTGGCAAGCATGAACACGAGGCAACTGACTATCATGCCTATTCCTTCAAATACAAACCGCGGAGCGAAAATTTTCCACATCATGAGATGACGGCGAAGAATTGCACAGGCTAGCATCGAAAAGGATACCTGGAAAAGAAAGAGGTAATTCAGGCAAGTCACATGCAGCAAAGAGTGCGATCGTTTGCGAGCATGGCACCACTGATGATGACTGATTTATTTTCACCCATCTAAACAGAACAAGGCACAAAGACGAAACAGATGTCAAGAAAATAAAAAAGCCAGAAAGTTGATAAATTTCATTGCGAAGAGCCAGGTTTTCAGATTGACAGATACGCAAGATAATCAATAGTAAGAAGAGTTGTGAGATCAATCAGAACATGGTTTCCAAACAAATGAATGCAACTTATTTTCCCATTGCACTTGACATAGAAAAAAAAAACGGAGTAGAAAGAAAAAGAAAACCATAGCACCATCGCGCCATACAGGGAATTTTCCTTGCTGATCGGCCTTACCCAAATGAAAGGGACCGACGACCAGGGGCGTAGCTAGCTCTTCTCAGTTGAGGGGGGGGGGGAGAAGCGGCGTTGTGCCGACAGTGGGGTGTCTTAAAGTCTGGCGCATGGGGGGCTGCGCTCCCCAGACCCCCCTTTCGGATCCGTTCCATTTTTATAGATCCCAGGAAATTTGAAGCAACTAACGGAGTAAAGTCGCCACGTTCACTGAAAACAACGAATTTTGAAGTGACAGTACGTACTGGAATAGGGAGTAAGAAAAAAGACAATTAGTATTGCAAAGCATAAAAAAAGTTAAGGCACAGTTTCATGTAAAAGTAAAAAAATCTGAATAACTACTTGTCTCTTCCTTTTTTTCAGTCCACTCTTGCAGTATGTCTGAAGGGCACACGGAACCTCTCAGGTCTTTCTCACAGTGAAGAAATAAAAGCTGCTCTAGTCTATCATCTTTCATCGACGTCCGAAGACGATTCTTCACAATTTTTAGTTTGTTAAAAATCCGGTCGCCTTCAGCCGAGGTTACAGGCAGAGTCTTGGCAAGCTGGAACGCCCTCCAGACTGAGGGAAGAATTTGTCGACTTTTCAGCACAACATCAAAGAGAGCTGAGAATTTGATGTCGTGTTTATTGATTTGTGCAGTTGCTATTTTTCTGAAATGCTCCATCTCCACCTTCAGAACTGAAGGCTTTACCTTCAACAAAGGGTATGTCGCAATGAATTCAGAGGCTTTGTCAGGATTCAGATCCATGAGGCAGTCGAAAACACGTACTATGTTACTTTTCGTTTCTTTGTGAACTTCAGCAAGCTCGTCTGAAAGTACTGTGAGAATCTTCCTATATTCAGCCATGTAGAAGAGCTCGAAATATACTGGGAGCGTTTTGGCGCCAATCCTCTTGGTCCACAATACATGCATCATCAATGCGGTAACGCTTTGGTTTGGTTCTTGGACGATGTATCCAAGCAAATGTTTCCTCGGGGCAGTACGAACTTTCATCGTCAGATTCGATGTCCTTGCCGACCCGATTTACTCGCTTGTATCTAACCCTTGAACTGCGCATCATTGTTTTTTAGCTCCGTCATCAAGTCGGCCGTCAATTTGATGAGGACGCAGGCCTGCACAATATCAAGATCGACAGCTTGTAATGCTGCAACGAGCACGTTAGTCTTCGCCAAAATAATCCGCATGAACATAAGAATCGATACGAAGTCAAACTTGCAAATCGCTTCAAGAAGATTCGAAGATCGGCTTGGAACATCGGTTTCAAGGGCAGTGTCACCTTTCATCTGGACGAGTAGACCAGCAATGTCAGGTAAAATACTCCAAAGTGCATCTAACGCGTCTATCCTGGCGAACCATCATTGTTTCTGATAAGCCTTTGAGCTTCAGTTTATGTTCTCCATCTTCAACAGCATTTCTGTACAAAACAAACCTCACGCAGCTTTTTGTGAAGAAAACGTAAATTAGGGTTCCAAACATGTTTCGCGCAAGAACACTTGAAGCACAACAATGCTCGACTATTATGTTACCTCGGTGGGCGAGGCAACGTAGGTAGGGAACATCCCGACCAAGAGTGTTGGATATATGGCTTTGCACAATCACTCGACACAATAACTCGAAGATTATTCAGATAATCTTTGCTATAACTTTTGTACTCGTAAGTCTGCTGCTACCAGTGCTACCACAAACATTACTGAATGCGAGCAAGATTTCGTGTCACATAGCAACAACATAGTTGTACTTCACTGCATGCACAGCGTCGTGTTCCCGGAGGCCGGATGTGCGGCAATGCAAAATCTGAGGTCAGACGTGAAACTTCTATATCGAACTTTTTCTTGAATCTCCTGACCTTTATAGTATGCGTGAACAGAACTGCATTGCAGAAACACGTATGAAAAACGTAACAGTATGTAAATATACAAAATGAATTCCATAAACTAGCACGGACCAAGCGACGACGCTTCGCCCGTGTGCCGACAATTCATGCAACATTGGGGGTGGGGGGGGTGGGGGGGGACTTACCCCCCTCACCTCCCCCCCCTCAGTACGCCCCTGCCGACGCCAACGTTGGACCCAGTGGCTCTACATTTCTGGATTGGTTGTAATCTTGGATAAATTGCTCCGAACTGACGACTGAAACTCTTTGCCAAAGCTACGGTTTTGATTCTGATGTTACGGTTATTGTTTTACCATAGTTTTCTTTTATTTAGATTTTTTACCAATCATCTATGCTGAACTTCAGCGACTCTTTGAGTTTTCAATCTTGTTTCGATGATGAGTTTTTCACTTCAATTTGGAGCATCGTCCCCAACCGTACTTTGACCCGCTAAGAGCGCTGAATTTTGAAAAGGGCAAATTCACGACTGATATTCAAGTGTAGATATTTTGAGTAGCTTAAAACCTAGAAGGTCGTCTGGTCATACTTCTTTACCCGTCTTTTCTTCGAGCTTGGCTCCCAAAGGATCCAAATTTCAAGATCAGATGCAAAATTCGTAATTATAAGATAATATTCCTATATCCGTAGTTATTATACATAAAAAATTAAGAAAATTTTGCTCATTCGAATACTCCTGCGTCGAGCATCGCACCGTCAAGGATTCACCAGACCCTACTACAACACCACTCGACCCGGAGAACAATTGACAAGACAAGTAAATCAAGAGAAGACTAGCCTCACCCGTAAGGCCGAGAATCCGACGAAGCGACTTGGAGAACAGGAAAGCATACACGAGGCGGCGAGTCCACAGATTATATGAGATCCAAACGTGGCTATTCCGACTTTGACTAGCGGAAACAGAAAGTCGAACAGCAACGACTGAAAAGAAGTCAACCAATATTAATCACGCGATACTACATGCTACATCGTAGCAGATGATTTCCCACCCTTTGAGTTTTCCAAGGCAAGGCGTATCTAAGGTTCATGTTTGAATCTGAGAGATACAGCCCCCCCCCCCCTCCCGGTAAACCTACTGGAACGATCCATTAAACGCACTTATTAATGACCAACCAAATGTCACACCGGGTCGATCAGATTCTACGTGTTGCTTCTACAAGACATCTGTACATGTAGATATGTATCGCAATATAATGTGGTCTTTAGAATTAATTAAAATGGTTACGGTGTGCCACTTTAAAGGCCAATAACAAGATGTGGCATTCCGGATTGACTAAGGAGCAATCCAGTAGACTGGAGCTAATCCAGAAAAGGGAAATTAAGATATCCTAGGCACAGCGTACGTTAGTTATGAAGAGAGCCTTTCAAGTTTTGGTCTCTCTTTCCTTGAGCAATGTAGGCAAACAACCAGTTTTGGCAATAAATGTCTGAATCCTGAACTTCCCAGATCAATGTTGCCTGAGTATGTTGAGCCAAATAAATAACAGGCCCAACACTCGTACTCAAACCCACTCAAACAAATCTAAATTAACTAATTACCCAGCAGATGCAACTGAAAGATTTGTAAACTCGTTTGTGCCGTACTTTTTTCGTTCGTTTAATAGTCATTAGTTGTGTTTATCTGTTATTATTTGTCATTGACCATTTTCTATATCCTGCTGAGAGTGCTAGGCTGACTTGCCTTTGCTAGCTATCAATAAACAAAACGAAATGATAAATATTCACCATCTATCTATCCTTGACAGAACGATCTTCTACCCCTATAAGACTTCGTTCACTGCCTGGTAAAGCGCTAAAAATAACTTCTATGCGAAGCCTTAGGTACGGCGCATTAAATAAATTCATTCAACCATTCAGTAGGGTTAGACCTCGACAAAGTCAGGCTGTGACAGAGCCTTGCTCAGATACTGTTTTACCAATAGTTATTTTTCCAGCGGTGGTGGTGAATGGTGTTAATCGTGGTATGATTGCTAGTGTTCGTGTGTTGTAAATTTTTGCTTGGATTTTTGCTAGAAATACACCTCTAATTAATTCCCTTTCAGTTAAAGATCGTGCCCTGGCAATGCAGCAGAAATTTGGTAATTTTGTAGCTAAAGCTAATAATATTCTGACTCTGAAGAATCTGTTTCCATTTTTCGATAAAAGTTAATAGTTAAGTAAGTACAGTGTGTTGTTTAAAGTACGAAAATTGTTATTTATTGTTTTGAAACTTATTTGTGACAGTGTTTTTTAATTTTATTTTAGTACTCCTCATTATATATTCTTTGAGGGAAATAAATAAATGAATGAATGAAATAGAGCTATCAACAAACCAGGGAACCCAGTTTCCTGGCAACCCCTGGCGCCACAAGTAATTGGGTGGCAGCCGAAAAGTAAAACTATACATAAATATTACATTGTAACGACAAGCTTAAAGCTTAAACCGTTTTGGTAATAATAAACAGAAACAATAAACAGAAATTCCATGGGCTATATTTAGACTCATTTTTTTCTTTAACCGTTCTACTGAATTCAAGTTCTGCCGGTGGATTCGATGTGATATATTTTTTGGATAATTTTACGAGATGAGCGAACATCAGGCAGATAAAGTGCACTGACCTACACACAGATCCTCCCTGAATGGAAGACCTACTCGCGGCTGCACCCATTGGGCGGTGACGGCGTTTCTACGTTGGTGAACTATGCGTCTTAAGCTACGTTTACACGAAGGGTATTTACCCGTACTCCGCGGGTATTTTCCCCCGCAACAGCAACAAATCCGCCGGCATTTTGGACTTCAATTTCGCCAACTTTTTACCCGGGAATTTGTTCGAAGGGTATTCTTCGACGTCAGCAACAACAAAATCGAATTTTCGAGCAATAATACCGATTATGTCCATATAAGAAGTGATCCAAATGGACACATGTTGGTGTCCATCCTAGAGAGATATCCTGAGCTTTACAACCTTGGAATCTATAGCCACATGACAGTACTCTTCCTTAAAAATACCCGGGTACCGTGTGAGCACTTTTCACTCTCGTCTCCGGGGAAAAATACCCGCCGTGCAAACGAGCCTTTAGATGGCGTTGGAGGGTCTTAGGTCTACTCCCTAAGCGTCTGAATATGCGGAAATCAAACCAATAAAAACAAACCTTTTCATTCGCTTGATCCCTTGCACCCCAGGACCCAACGAAGGCTGCATTCCACTGAATAGACGAGAACGTGGCATTCCTTCCACAAAAGAAAATGTGCCAAATTAGCATCAAAACGAATGCGGTGGCTTCAACTGATTCTGGAAGTAAATGCGTAATTACGAAAAGTAATAAGACTATCTAGCCTACTCAGTGGTCGATTACAGTCTTACAAAGGTATCGTAGCTAGGATTTTATCCTGCACGAAGAGAGCCCAACCATAGTTCTCACCGGTGGTCTCTGTTTTTCTTATAAGCCGTTTCTGCATCCACCGGTGACTACTCACCAGTCTTATAACCCGTTTCTGAACTAACCGGTGTCCGGTTTTACCTCACCGGTGCGGACTAATCAGAACCGCTCGGGAGCACGGCTTCAGCGAGGAGTTAGCAAGTTTTCATCAACTCACCGGTGAACCAAAAAACGCGTTATAAGAGAAGAATCGGACACTGGTGACAAAACACCAGAGACAGCCCGGAGTGCACCGAACGCAGCTTATGTCGCGGTGGTCGGTGGAATTCCTGGTTGCTCCTTTCGTAAACCCACGTCTCATTCACTTTGTGATGCCTTCTTATTCGCAAAAGCAGAGGCAAAAATTGTACGATGGAAAATGCTTTCTTAAAGGTATTAACTCGGGAACATTCTAGCACTTGCCCAGTCTTAACCCACCAACTTTCTAGTCGCCAATATAAACCAGGACTCGGTGCGACCATGAGATGACTGAGTGGCGCGATTCAAAAGAACAGGGCTGGGATTCTCACAATCACAATAGCCTCCAGCATGAAAATCAAAGATAAACAAAAATATGTAACTCGTCTACGAATAAAATGTGAAAAGTAAAGCTAAATATTTGGCAGTGCTTTAAAATATAAATAAAATATTTGGCAGTGTTGAAAATAGTCATTCCTATACCGAGTAGTCATGGTTTCTTCCCCGATTTTTCCCAATATCAACTGACTAAATTAAAAGTCACTATATTATACTTTACTCCGGCATCTTCTTCGATTTACTTTCCTGTCCAAATCATTTCATATCTCTAAGGCTACATACCCCCCCCCCACACACACGCGCGCAAAAAGATTTCGACGCATATTAAGTCTACACACCTGGATTAAGCGATTTTCCCTTCTTCCACAGATGAACGATCAACAGCATACTAACAATCGACGGTGCTAGACCATCACCGATTAGCAACATCGTCGTAATTGCACCAACTTGCACTACATCATCACCTTTCATTCTTACCGTCAAAAGATGCACCAGTGAACTCACAAAAATCAAATTTGTCGCTAGAAGGGAAACTGAACCCTGCAGCAAACTGCTGTACTCACTCCACCAATATAGCACCAAGCACGCACTATTAAAGTATAGGAACTTCCGGGCTACAGCACGTCTCGATCTTAACATGAGTACAAAAATTGCAACAGATGTCACTGCCAGAATTAATCGCTGGGAAGCTATGCTATCATGCCCTGTAACACTGGACAGTGGTTTGAAAATATCAAAGTTCACACACTCTGGTCCGTTTTCTTCTCGACAGTGTTCGAAGTACCGGTTTGCCTGAACGAGGGCTGAACATATCACAGCTGTAACACCATTTAGTAAACGATGTCTGGCCTCACTGAGTTTAGTATATAGTATGAACGAGGATAGACAATACCGAAGCACTGCTGGCTCGTCAACTATTAAACTGTTTGAGAAAAATACTAGAGTTGGGAACAATGCGGTAACCAACGTCGGGAGATCGCACGGGGAGATCTGCTTAGTAGCCTTAACACCTTTCAAGATCACAGCTGTGCCCCAAGCCACTCCAACAACTGTTAAGAATATCTCGATAATTAATGGTAAAATACTGTTATAGAGAGTCCACAGTATCCCAAAATTCACAGCCACAACGACGGCGACCAGCCGGCTTTTTTTACAGCTTCCGTTTTCTTCCAGGAAACATCCAATAAAGGCACTCAAGAGAGATAGAGCTATACCAGTAATCATAAAATGTATGTTGAACTGCGTCCAAGACTCCCGGAAATACGCCTGGGCCGTTCCTAGGAACGCATCAGCATTTTCGGCTGATAAACGTTGGCAGGCTGTGCTCTGGCAGTTGTGGGTTATCGTTCTATACAGATTCTGAAGGTCTTCTACATGGGCTGAGGGCAGGCTCCCAGGTGCAACAGATGAGTAAGTTTCAATATATTTCTCAACCTGAAAATAAAAATAAAAAAAATCACCATACTTGTTGAGGTGGAGGGTTTTGGAAGGGAGCATTAATGTCACACTAACTAAGGGCTAACACGAGCAAATATAATGAACACAGCACAGGACAACTCAAACACCATGGGCCCGAATGCATAGGCTCGCGATACAATCTTTGCATCCCCTATTAAGCGTTTCATCGAAAAAAGGTACCCAATCCTGCTGAACACGATACCTATTGACGGCTATTGAACCCCCAGCTACCCGACCGCATATATAACTCAAGAGTTCAACAACATATGAGCTGTATGCTAAGCACCACTGTGTTACACCAGTGTAACAACGTTGCACAACACGTAACATTCTGCCAGTTCACTCACGCAGAGGTAGATTTCCCTGTAAGTGACTACATCTCGATCTGAGCTAACGTTAGCAGGCTCATGCCATTACTGCTGGCGGCCCCATACTTTTCTCTTTCTGTGATTACATTTAGCATATTGCCTGCTATTCACTACCTATCATTACTGTACAACAAATGATAGCACCTAGAGAAGACCTCTCATGTTCTCAAAGAAAAGTAATTGGCCTTACCTGCTTCGCATTATCGATAACTGCGGACTCGTACTCTGAATGCCCATCCACTAGTGCAGGAGTCAATCCACGTATTATCTTTCCAATGTTAGCGAATGGAATAGGGATTCCAAGAGCTAAAGCAAGAGTGGGCACCAGGTCAACCTAAAAAGATAAAGAATTTAGTCGCGGGTCACCAGTTGGAATAGAACACACATTTTGTCGACGTACCGCATGGCGTGGGAATCAATAGAAAAGTAAAATTTGCTGAAGGTATGAACATTTTCATTTCATGGCAAAACGATAGAAAGAGAATGTGGGCCTATGTATTCCACGTTTAAATGACCGGTTTGGCGGCGCTTCGCAAGTACAGGGCTAGGATATCTCCCAGCAGACTATATTTATATATTTGGCTACAGCCCCCCCCCCCCCCCCCCCCCCGATTCTGCGCGGTGTTCTTCAAGGACAAGACGACTAACTTTTACTCATAAAACACTTGGTTTGACTAGCTGGGGCAAGACGAGAGCAAATGCACATGGTGAGTAAGGGCCTAAATAACCCTCCTCTTTCAGAACTAGGTGTCTACTTATCCCGAATGGATTGAACTGGACAGTCTAATTTCAGAGCAGCGGTTTGTACAAGAAGATCTGCTTCAACCTGTACATTGCCCCTCACTATAAGTCGAGGCCGTCCGGAATACCAGCGCCCTTTTTAAAATACCTTCGACTAACTGCTCACCAAACACTATTTGATAATGCTAAGGTTAGCCTGAAAGTAAGTTCAGATTGCGAATGGGGGCCTAACTATTCTGTTCCGTACGAGCTTGGTCAGCCTATCCACCCAGAACCGGTTTTAATTGGGCATTCTAGGTGCGGTTCTGATTCATACGCGAACGTCACGAAGGTCAGCTGTGAGTTAAAGCGATCCCGAGTCTTCGCGCTGTTCTTCGAAGAAACAACGATCAACCTTCAGCTCACCGAACAACAAGGTTGACTCAACTTGAAAAGTAAGCTTATATTCAAGTTGCCTGTCACAGAAGAAATCCAAGTTTATTGCCCTGCAATTCAGCTTCCACGAGGCTATGTCTTTTCCATTTCTCTCTGAGCCTCATACAACAGACAAGACATATTCTTACCTGTGGTATACTACGGCCACTGTCATTCAAAAATGTGTAGCTGTTGCTGTACGCAAACAAAGCTGCATTGATTTCATCCTCTGTATCACCGCCATGGTCGCCGTTTGCTGTCATCCCATGATCGCCAAACACTAGAAACAGTGAGTTCTCTGGCAAAGCTTTAACCGTGGATCTAGAATGGAGAGTTTTCGCACTTTAAAGCCGTATCAATTTATACTCTGGTGGACAATATGGCATAACTGTAGGCTGGAGCTTCAGCGGTTGGAATTTCTTCGAGATAGCTAACAAACTACAAGGACAGAAAGGGCCACAGTACCAAGAAAAAATGAACTGCTAGGCAGAGATGGGCGAATCCGAATCCGGTTCGGATTCGAATCTCCTGCTTGTCAGGCTGGATTCAGATTCGGACTCTGAATTGACGAATCCGCTCCAATTTCTGATTTTCTCAATCTTACACACCATGCTGAAGGTATTGTGCTTAAAGAGCACCAGATTCATTCCTGGTTGTCGAGAGGAAATCCCATACCATAACAACCACACATGAAAAGCTGGAAATATGGTTTACATCGTCCAATTAACCGTCTCATTTGCCTTAGGCATCAGTCAGAAAGGCGTGTGCTTGTTGAAGCTCCTGTGGATTTTTCTTACCTGATTATTTCATCGATTTCCTGGAGCTTCCTTTGCATTTCTGGATGCTGTGGTCCATAGCGATGCCCTGCATGATCCACACCAAGAGAGTGGGCTATCAACAGCTTCCAGTCTTTCTTTTCAAGCTCCTGGAACAGGTGTTGTTTTACCCCTCGGTCCACTGTGTCCAGATCCCACACATCGAATGATGGAAATGGGTATGACCGGTGAAACCTATGAAACGAAGGCTCTGGATTCGACATGACAAAATATATTTCAGTGGAAAAGTGAAAAATCTTACCTGTCTACATAACAGTCCCAAGAGAGACCTCGTGCCCGAAGTGGGTATTCCAAGCTAAGCTTTGTGAACCACTCTAAGGCAAGAGGTTGCGGAATCCCGGGGAACGAGTTGTACAAGAGACGACGAATCAGGTACCATACAGAAAAGCAAATCAAGTGAGACACATCTAGCAGCCAAACTCTAGCGCTGTCACGAAAAAGGCCAGAAATACGGTATAAGGGAAACAAGTTCGAATCCGCAATTGGTTAAACTAACGCAAGCTCCCAGCAGCAGAAAGATATGGTCCAAGTCCTGTAGATATGAGAGATATGGTCCAAGTCTCCATCTCGGACTCCAAGACTGATGGATTAAGGCAAGGTAGAAGATATGACATTTTGTTGTTGCTGAGAAATCAATTCTGGGTAAAATGTCAAGTTTTAGGAACCTACTCAAATAAAAAAATACCAGCCTCTTGACAGTTTTTATCTTGTGACCTCCAAAATAGCATATCCATATGAAGTAAAAGAGAATGGGAGATCAAAACTGAAAGCAGTCACTGCAGGAAATTAAGCCTACCTTCCTGGAAACAATGAATCCCACGTATCATCTCCCATGAAGACCACATTTTTATTATGGTTTCCCAACTGATCAATCAGATTATCTTCAAGTATTGCTGATCCCCCAAAGTTGGAGCCAGCCTCAATGAACGTTGGCAGTGTTCCAGTTGTTAGCCCTTTCAGCCTCTGAAGGGTGGTAGTTGGTGGGTCTGCCACAAACTAAAGAAAAGGCGGAGCTTTAAGCTTTCAAACCTGTTGCCTTTTATTTCTATGCATGTCCTTTCGTTGACCTGTTTTTGGGCCAAATAATACTCAGCAAGTTAGTTGGCAGCTGGAACTAGTCAAAAACTGACCTGCTTGTTAGCTCCAAAAATGATCATCAGCCTATATACAAGCCATTTGCAATTTCTTTAGTCTGGGAACATCACAGCATGTGCTGGGAACATCACACTAAATGATGCTGGAGCCTGGAACATCGCCCAACTCACTAGCTGTCGACGACTTCAAATCAAAATTTGACTTACAAATAGTTTTCAAATGCAAAAGCAATTCCTCATCCACTGCCGTGGTGCCTCAAGGTTTCAGAATTGCAACTGGTCTTAACTGCTACACAGTCTAGATTCTAAGTCATTACTTACTTAACTTAAAGTTACTTAAAGTTGTTCAGCACCATCCGGCAGTTGGCCTGCCTGTCCGATGCCCTCTGTTTGTTTGATGAGTTTGTAGTTGGTTGATCTTGTAGTTATTTTGACCATTCAGCCAACGTGTTGAATCTGCTGTTGTTTTCTTCCCAGAACTTATCAACTCTGTTTTTGAAGCTGTTTATATTTGGTGCCTGGATGGCATGTTCAGGCACGTTATTCCATTTGTTATTTATTTTATGAGCCATAAATGTAGTGTGTCTCTAGCCTTCCCCAACTATGGTACAACTTATCTGCACTTCGGGATTATAAAAGTAATAACCAGCATCACACGGTCAGATATTCAAATGATTATCAGTATTTACTAAACAATTGTTAGTATTTATCCCACGGCCAGATTTTGGGTAAAAGAAGAAGGCCAATAGTGTACATTTGGCATAGTGTACTATATACACAGTTAGGCATAGGGTATCCAAAATTCAGGGGTTTGTGGTAGACTGAAATCCACCCCTTCTTCTGTACCCAATCTCTATTCTGCAGTTTAAACATTACTCTATTTAGCCTTCAGCATTTTAGCCTTTAGCATGCATCAGCAGGACAGAATACATCAAAATAGTGCCTGCCGTTAATCCTCCTTTAATAGTTCAATTCTTTTAATTTACACGAGCGGACCAACCTTGAATTAAATAACATAAAAATTTCCTCAACCTAGCCTAAGGCTCTAGGCCTTTTAAGACTTCTCTTCCTGACGGTTATGTTATGAACTATTTAGAACTGCACTGAAGTTTCATTTTAAAACTTTTGAGACCGATTCAAGGTTGGACACCACTTCTGGTACATTTTTCCTATTTTGAAAACTCCCACAACAATAACTTAAGGTGAAACATTGAAATTCGAACACCAGAATTCGGACATGTTGGTCAAATGGTTCAAACTGGACATCTTATTTTATTTCTCATGGCAAAGTGCTAGCACTTGCAAATAAAATACAGATAGAATCAAGGGCATCATGACTAGGGAGGAGGGGGGGGGGGGGATCCCCCCCAATATTGTCGGCCAGTTGGTAAAAACTAGCTGAGAATTTTTTTGATAAAAAAAACAGTCGATTTTTTTCTTGGAAACAGTTGATTTTTGTTTTAAATCAGTCGGTTTTTAGTAAAAATATTCGATTTTTTCTTAAAAATAGTAGTTTTTCTTAAAATCAGCAGATCTTTCGTCAACACAGTTGTTTTTTGTCAATACAGGAATGCTACATCTCCCCGCCCATCTTACGGAGCAGCCACCCTGTGGTAAATAGCTTAAATAGCTCACTCTCCTGCCATATTACTGCTCATTTACCTGAATTATTATATTCCAGCCTAATTGCGACTGAAGTGAATGACTTTTCAGCTCCTTCTTCTACCATTCATGCAACTGAAAGTTTTCTCATGGCGTTATGGAGCGCGCAGAGGTGGCGTCTACGGAGTGCATTACCGAAGAAATACTACTTTAAATTATTTGAGGACGTGACGTCAGTCGAGAACAGTTGGCGATGGCATAGAAGGATTGCGACTTTCAGTGACTTCAAAAAAAAGAAGAAAATCTCTGTATTATTTTTTCTGTCAAGAAAAAAAAATCTGCCAACCAACAACTTAGTTATCGTTAGTCTCCGTCCCCGCACCTCCTGGAGCTCACGACCACGCCATCTGTATTTTACAAAAGCTTTTGGCGCCGCCAGGAAATACAAATCATCCCGCCGGTGCTGACTTATGGTCCATTTACACACTGCTTAAAATCCGAGCGTATTTATAAATCCGAGCGTATTTTACGCACGTTTTGAGCTTGAAAAGATTTCTAGCAATACAGACGTGTATTAAACACCTGCCTTGCTTGGCTTAAGGCAACTGTGGGTGCTGTTATGAATATTTGTTATGCTGCAAGGCAGTGAAATACAATGTCACAAAGACCTGCGGTGACAAAAGTGGTCAAATATCAAGAAAATATAAAATATAAAAACTATAACAAATCAAATAAATAAGAAAATATAAGAAAAATTGTTTATTTAAGGCTTTGACCTGGTCAGTAGGTTTGTATCGAGGTACAACACGAGGAGACCACCCCAAAAAAACAAGCACCCCCCCCCAAAAAAAAAAATTTAGTGGACCCGCTGCAATGTTCATGAGTCCAAGCGCTTGATCAGCATTTGGTAGCAAAGCAACAAGTACTGGAGGACCGAAAACAGGCTAAGCGGAAGTGGAAGTATTGCTGCGGCAAAAATTTAAAAGGCGGAATGGTTGGGTGTAACGGCAAAGATTGCCAAGAATGGTTTCATTTTAGGTGTGCCGGAATTGCCGCAGCTCATGCGGAAACAGAGCGTTGGTTCTGTCCCGACTGTAAAGTATAAATAAGCAGAGTGTTTTTCTTTTAATTTTGGTATCTTCTGAAGTGAAGTAAATACTAGTCCATTTCTCACAAATAAGTAGAGTTTTTTTTTTTTTAATTTTGGTATCTTTTGAAGTGAAGTAAATACTAGTCCATTTCTCAAATTATTGTTCAAACAATCAGAAAGATTTCTTCTTTGGCTTACTTCTTTTATTAATGTTTATTCTGCCTGTGGCAGATGGGTGATGGTGGGTTTATACACTGCTTAAAATCCAAGTGTATTTTTTAGCTTGAAAAGACTTCTAGCAATTTAGATACAAAACAGACAGATTTCTCAAATACGACAGTACTGCTAGAGATCTTTTCAAGCCCAAATATGTGCGTAAATTATGCTTGGATTTCAAATACGCTCGGATTTTACACAGTGTGTAAATGCACCATGACTGTATCTCTACTCTCTAGCACAAAATTCACTGTGCGCTCCATACCTGGCAATGGCCTGGATTGCATTAGTTAAATTTCATGAGGCTTTGGAACTCAAACGTAAAAGTAGGTAGTTGTATGTGATCCTAGAATTCAGGCCTTTCTATTGATGGTAAAGTTGACATCCTGAGAGAATGGGTGAGCCAAAGAAAGAGCTGTGAACTGGAGAATCCAGTTTAGGGTGGTGCCTTCATGCAACATTCCTGTAGGTTAACTGTCATTTGAATCTGCAAAAACAGTCGGTAAAATGACCAGCCAGTCTGTAAATACCTTGCCCCCCCCCCCCAAACATTTTGGCTAGTAACTCCATTAACCTGGACTTAACTAAAGTTTAACACTAAATGAAAAAAAAATGGTAAGCAGACCTTGTATAGCTTGGTAGTAGAAGGATACAGGTCAGTCAATCTTCTGGGTTCCTCTAAACCAAAGTTTTTGCCATCTGTCTCAGCAAATTCATGCTTTAAAGCATCAACAACTAAAACAATAACATGATCCCACACATTCTTGACCCTAGCCTCAGCACTAGAATTCAATTCCACTGTCTGTTTCTGTAATAAAAAGCCACGGCAATATATCAGAAGGCCATATAAACTAATCCATAATAGCATTAATGACCTCCCCTCCATTTCTACATGCCGTGTTTCTACAACTTTGAATTTGGCGGTTGTGCTGGTTGCCCCAGACGCATCTCTTGACTTTAGTAGCTTGTGTTGAAAAACCTGAAAATTCGAACCTGTTGTTTCTTCAGTTGATTGTTGTTTTATAATATTATTTATGTTACTTTTTTCTGAAATTTGGCTGCTGTTTCCAGTTTGATCAAGGTAATACAGTAAGCTGACTCAAAATACAACTTTATCCATAGAATAACACCAGCTTGAAGTTTTCGCCCAGCACATGGGGCAGTGGGTGGTAATGGCAGCAGTGCTTGAAACGCCCAAAAAAGTGGAGAAACAGCCAACTCAACAAATTACCATCACTGCCTATGAGAATCATCCTTGAGGTGGGTGAAATGCCTACCAAATCACCACCCATGCACATGAGTATCACCTTTAAGCTGAGTTGGCACAGTCTAGTACACTACTGGTACTGTACTCTAGCCATTTTTCAGTCACGGTGCTCAAATGTCTAGCACCATGCCTGAGTGCTAGACATTTGAGCACTGTACCAGTCATACACAAATCTCAATTTTTTGGCATGGTGCCCCAAGATCTGGCCCCGGAGCATGGGCATGGTACCTCTGTGAAATTTGGTTAAACTGATACTGGCTACAAACCTAGATAGGGTCTTCTTCCTGTCCTAGATCAAAAGATACCTGATTTTACTTTATATCCAACCTCATTTTCCAAGTTTCAAAATGTTAGAGCACTTTCAAGATACATAGAGTTTTTTGGAGGCCACTTCTGTTCTAGTGGGTTTACTCTATCCTTTTTCAGAAAATTGCTGCTAGGTACCATGGATGAGGCAAGCTTTTCAATCTGTTCACTGGAGCAAATATTTCCTTTAGATTGTTTGCCTTTTATTGTATTTATTTTGAGTGATTTTTGTTTTACTATGTTAATAATTGTTATCGAAACTCACCACACTCAAAAGAAATACAATAAAAGGTAAACAATCTAAATGAATTTGGAAGGGAAGGAAGTTTAATTCTCTAAAGGAAGAAAATTTAAAAGCTTACCACATCCATTCTACCTAGCGATGACTACCTGAGAAGGATGGAGTAACCTAGCGGTGACAACCTGGGAAAGGATTGAGTAGCCTAGTGGCAAGTACCTGGAAAAGGATAGAGTAAACCCACTAGGAAAGAAGTGGCCTCCACAAAACTCTATGTATCTTGGAAGTGCTCTAACATTTTGAAAATTGGAAAATGAGGTTGGATAGAAAGTAAACTCAGGTACCTTTTGATCTAGGACAGGAAGAAGACCCTATTTAGGTATGTAGCCAGTCTCAGTTTAACCAAATTTCACAGGGGTACCATGCACAAAAATTGAGGATTTGTGTATGACTGCACTGTACCTTGAAATTCATGCATGGTGCATGGATTTCAGCATACAGTTCACACATGAAAAGCACAATTTCCATCGTTACACACATCGACAAGACAAGCTCGAGTTTACTTTTTCATGTGTGCACTGTAGGCACTGTAGGCTATGTAGAAATCCATACACCATGCATGAATTTCAAGGTTCAAACGTCTAGCACTCAGGCATGGTGCTAGACGTTTGAGCACTGTGATGGAAAAAGGGCTAGTGTACTAGACTGGGTGTGCACAAAGCCAGTTTTAGCTTACTAAAACTGGCTTCAACTTCTGGCCAAAACTTCATCCAGCTTTTTGCAAGACATCTCATCCAACTTTTTTGTACTCTTTAGTGTCAGAAGTTAGATGAGGACGGTAAGGTGGTAAGGTTGGCAGTGCTTGAAATCGCCAAGTGAAAAATGGAGAAACGCCCATCATATCATCGCCTGGGTTGAAATAAAAATAAAAACGGATGAACTATGTCAAGGCTTTGGGTGGTAAGGGTTGCAGTCAGGGGTGGGAGTGAGACCTATATATCCTATATTTTAAAACTTATCCTATAATATACTATATTGAGTCAAAAACCCTATATTCTCCTATATTTCAGCTTTTGCTGTTTTTTTTCGTAAAGTTCGAAGTTAATTCTGCAAAACTGAGCAAAGGTCGAAGTAATTAATATTTCTGCAAAAATGTTTTTCTGTTTCGTCTGTATATTTCCCTTGTGAATTTTTGTTTCCATCAGTCATGGCAACGCTGCGTGCCAAGAAATTTAAAAGTTGGCATCGGCGTTGCGAATTCGCAAATACATAATGGTCAGTTAGCCAGAGGGAGTTCAAGAACCTCGTGGGGCGAGTTCACCAGAGATGTCCCAACATGGAAATAAGAGTTCATAGAAGCTTGTCCGTTTGCAGATACACCACCATGGAAAATGACCCCACCAGTAGTAGACTTACAGCTGATCCAGATAGATAAATCCATGTACTCGGACGAGACAATTATCCAACTGTTCAAAAGCAAAATGATTACTCAGTATCCTGAACACCTGGAAATCTACACCGATGGCTCTGTGAAGGGCAAGAAGGCAGGGACGGAATCGTACATCCCTGAATACAACCTAAAAATCTCAACTGTACTTCGCGAAGGATCGTCGATTCTGACCGCAGAACTTACAGCTATATCCAAGGCACTGGAAGCCATGGCGCAGAAGCCACCAACGTCAAAGAAAATGGTTATTCTGTCAGACTCCAAATCATCCCTTCAGCTGATAAACAAAGTGAACCAAGTCGTTACAGATGCAGATATCAAACACATCAGAATACTGCTAAGGAGGCTCACGGACCAGAATATTGAAGTGAGATTCCGCCATATCACAAGCCACAAGGGGATCACAGGCAATGTCATTGCAGATGAACTAGCCAACAAAGCAGAGGAAAGTGAACCGACCGCCGTCAACCAGCCACCTTTGCAAGGCCATGATGAGGGATACCCTAAGATCGAGAGCCCCATCACAAACCAGAAAAGCAACTCCTCACCATTCAGAGACAGACAGAACACCGTACTGTACTACAGACTTATGCGGCTTTCACACTGAGAACGCAAGACGCTTGCGTTGCGCTTGCGTAGAGTCAGCGTTGCGTCTGTCTTGCGTCGGAACTTTCACACAGTGAAGGCTTGTGCGTTGCGTTTTCAGAAAATGGCTAGTTCTGATGAGACTTAAAATGATGCCTGGACTTAACATGGAGGCTATTGGCAAATTCAGACAGTTTGTAGAATGTTTATAGGTAATTTTTTATTATTACTATTTGCTACTTGAAGGAGACAAGGTCCAATTAAATGTAATGTGATACAAAGTAGGGTCAACTTACCAGTCATGCTCTGGCTAAACTCCTTGTTGATAATTTCACAAATTGATAACCATGTATTATTAATGAAAGTCTTGTTGTGATAGTCAGGGACCTTTTTATCATATAGTCCAGGTCTCTCTTGAACTAGTTTTACTAGTTTTTCTTCAGAAACTTTCATTTCAATGAAAAACAAATTGAAAAATCTGATGCCTACGCGTCGGACGCAACGTAAAAATAGAGCTCAGTTCTATTCTTGCGTTGCGTCAATTTTTTAAGCGCAAGCTCCGCGTTGCGTCGTCGCAACGCAAGGCTTGCGTACATCAGTGTGAAAGGCAAGCGCGTCAATGTGAAAGCAGCTTTAAGACAGAGTCGATCCTTCTCAACAAAACGCTGTTTTAGTGGAAACTCAGCCTATCCCCACAATGCAGAAACTGCGGTGCGGACGAAGAAACCCTTCAACACATCCTGTTCCAGTGCAGTGCTACTCAAGGTCCTATGCAACGAACTCCATCCGCAGCTCCATCAGCACAATCACCTCAACTATATTCCCGAAGAAGAACGAGTACCAAATCTACAAAGCCCTAGTTAACGTCATCCTGGAGAAGAAAATCTACCACTAGAGTCGATTACAGTACTAATCGGCACTACCCAAAAGAAAGGCCGAAAGGGACCGACGACAACGTTGGACCCAGTGGCTCTACAGTTTCTGGATTGGATATTTTATATTGCTACCTTATGATTCGGAGTTCTGACCACTATCTTTCCTTTCATTGAGGCTGCATGACAGTGACGTGGTTGCTGATAGCCTGCTGTTTGTTGAACGTTCAGTCCAAAGTACAGGTCTGATTTCTTGATTTTTGTCTGAATTCGGAAATCTCTCAAACCTTCATTATACTACTGTTGAACTCGATTGATACTACCAAGAACTTATAGTATCCTCTGGAGAACCTACATCTTAGCACCTAGTGGCACAGTTTTTGATTCCAGTTGTTCTTCACTCTGCTGATATTAGCCATCTTCCATTGCTGTTGTAGCTCAGCTGTTTGTGTTCTGCTGGTTCTCTTTGAAGTTTCGGCACTTCTCAGCTCAGCTATTTCTTTTCCACTGGTTCTGTGCAAACTTTTTTTCGAGCTTTGGCTTGCATAAATGAAAAAAGCAGATGAAAATCAAAGTGGTCTCATGGGGAAGCTTTCTTCATTTAAATTCGCTGTTGACACTCAGTTTGACGCGGTTGTGTGGTTTTCTGGTCCTTTTCTGAAGTTTTCACGAAGTCAATCAGTAGTGTGTTCGTAGTTCTTTAATTTTGTATTTGATCTCTGTTCATAGATAAAACTTACCCATCAAAGTCTCTCGTCTTGGATGCTATGTTTTTTTGTTTTAAGGTGAGATCCTAAGTTTTTTCACCAGAACCGCCATTTGTTATTTTGCAGAAGATGTGGTCATGAGATTTTTTCATCTAAATAAACTGTTTTTTTTATCCTATATTGTCCTATATTTTGATGCGAAAAAACCTATATCCTATATATATTTTAGCCTTAGGTCACTCCCAGGCCTGGTTGCAGTGCTTGAAATGTCCATGAGAAAAATGTAGAAACACCCACCAAATCATTGGCAATTGCCCCTGCACATGATAATCATCCCTAAGCTGGGTTGACACAATGCCAGTTTTAATGCAAAAAGCTGGATGGGAAATGTCTTACAAAAAGCTGGATGAACTCTGTTCGATTGGTAAGTCTGGCAGTGCTTGGAACACCCAAGTGAAAAATAGAGAAACGCCCACCAAATCACCGACCGGGTTAAAATTCGGATGAATTATCTATGTCTGGGCATTGGGTGCTAAGGGGGGCACTGCTTGAATCATCTACGAGAAAAATTGGGAAATGCCCACTAAATCTTTGCCAAAATTAAAATTTACCAAACCATTCCAAAAATTAAAAAATCATGTTTATAGGCTGATTGGTGATCAGTGGTTGTATAGATTTCCTTCTGAGTAATAAAGAATGTCCAGGCCTAGCCTAGAGCCTACAGCAACACCAAAAAGATATCTGGTTGTTTCCTTGCTTTCCTCTTTCCAACATGCCTAAAGCGTAAATATTCCTTCAGTCCAATCTGAATGCAAGTTATATTTGACAGTGCAAAACGGATACGTCAGCTGAATTTTATTAGAGGTATATTTCGGACCTTCTTGGCAAGGGTCCTCTTCGGGCTCAAAGGAATATTTCTTTGAGCTTGAAGAGGACCCTTTTTTTTATTTATTCTGTGGGGTAGGCCAGACACTCCAGCCGAAACTCAGGCCACAAATGGCCCATTGTCTCAATTCCCCAATTCACAACTGATGGCCATCCATCACTCTGTAAGAGGACCCTTGCCAAGAAGGGCCAAAATATAGCTCTAATAAAATTCAGCTGACGTATCCGTTTTGCACTGTCAAATATAGTTGAAGCGCCAATGTTATTGAAAGTGGAAAAACATTTCAAGGGCCGGTGATCATCTGTGCCCCAAGTATTTTGCTTCCAAGTTCAGTTCTAACCGCCTTAAAGGGCGCATCTTAGTCGCAAATGCAAAGAACAAAATAGTTTTGAGCGAATACTATACTTTAATGACCCAAGGGTCCATGATCATTTGTGTACCAGTGCTTTTGATTAGAAAACGGATTTCTAGCCCCCTTAGAGTGCGTATTGTAACCACAAAGTGCATGGCATATTTTTTACTAGACCATATAATTTCATGAGTGCGAAAAACCCATAATCGTCTGTGCCTCAAGACAGCGCAAATCCTAGCTGACATCCTTACCTACTACATATGCTTGCAAGTGCCAAATAAGCTTACAGCTCTTGTTTAGTAGGCTAGAGCAGTGTCAGGGCATCCAGTATTTGGGATCAATTTGGGAAAGCTTATGCTGATTACTGAGTTGTATTTGGCATAGGCTATGTTCTTGATGACTAACTCTTCGTTTCAGTGAAGAATCGCTGTGTGCCTAGCGAGAGCCAGAAATATCACTGCCGCGACACGCAACAAACAGTGTTGATTGGTTGATGCAGAATTTGAACAAGTTTGAGGATTCGTTTGGGTGACGTTTCTCGTTCTTCCCGAGGTTCACTGGCATGTTTCGGACTTAGTCATACAGAGTATTTACAAACTGGGTGCACCCAATGTTTAGCATAGCTTATCAAACAAATCAGGATTTGTGGTAGAATAGTTTGTTGAATATACAGATAGCCTAAAAACATTTACCTGGTGTCTGTAGACTTAGTTGTTCCTTGATTCTGTATTGTAAGGCACAATAAGAGAACCAAAGTTTGCAGTGTAAAGTTTAGAAGCTGGTCTTGCAGAGCATGACCAATAAAACGAAGTTTCGTTTGTTCTTTAAAGTTTAGCTAGAAAGCCAAATTATTTTTTCGTCATTTAACTGAATACACTGAATTATTTGGATTCTGCAAAGTGATTTTTTTTATTTTCCACTATCTGCTCTAGTTATGACGTTCAGAATATCAGAAGCCGTCCCCAAAGCGTAAATTCTACTATGACGCAGGAAATTTTAGTCTCAACACAAACGTGGCTTTTTAGTGGGCAGTGGTGAGATTGGTGAAAATTGCTTAGTGCCTGAAAAAAAAATCATAAATTTTCCTCGTAAGGCCTACAACAAAAATACAAGCGCATAGAGGTACCACAAATAACACGGAAATTCCACTATTTGAAAATCGATTGTTCGTGAATAGCGGAACAACGAAGTAACGCATTTTCAGCGGGTCTTCAAGCCAATTCAAGTGAAAAAGTGATGGGTAACTAGATTGTCCTATCCCAGACCTTTTCGGTTAAACTTTAAGCCCAAGCCTTTAGGCTATCGCAAACACACAATTCTTCGGAGACGTATAGGGTCCGAAGTCTTTCCGTTTGGATACTAACTTACTATTTGACACTTACGTATATTCTGTAATTCGGTATAATATGAGTGAGTACTAACTTAACTCACAACTTGCAACTCAACTTAACTCGACTTTGCACTTCCTTGGTCCAGGGTCGGGAGGTCTACTTATAATCTTGTCTTAGCCACAAATCTTGTCACAAGTGTCTCACTGCAGCTCTGTTCCTGTTGTAATCAACTCATGTTACCCCAAACAAGCCCATTAGAAGTTAGAAACCACTTCAGATGTGGAATCAGATAGGCCTAAAGGATTTCTTATCTTGGATGTGGGATCAAGTAGTGGTTTTCTTGGTGAGAATGTGGTAGTTTTGTTATAGGTTTTTGGTTTGGCATTTTGCGTATTTTCTAGTATGATAAGAAGATAATTCTTCTATTAATAAATATTAAAGGCATGACGATCTGTGACACCCAAATGTGGTGTTTTGTTAGAATTCACAATGTCGTGTTAATACCAAAAGCACAAGAGGGGGACATAGTAATTTTTTATAACAGCGGAGTATGAGTAATGGTTTGGTACCCTATCAAAGACACCCATCTTTCCCAGAAGGTAACTTTTACTACAATGAGATACCCCGTTGCAACAAACCTTGTGCCTCCTCCTTCTTGAAGTTTAGAAGGGGGAGCCAAAGACTCAGCACCATTGGAGTTTCTCCTTGTAGTAGGCTAAACAGTACTTCACACTTCTGCAAAAGGGGAGACACTTTCACGTTCCAGGATGGGTTTGGATCATTTTCTAGAATGTGAAAAGGAACAGAAACTCAAAGAGTCTATAGCTGGCAGTGTAAAGTCAAAACTTGAACAGTTAGTTGTGCAAACACAGTTTCAAAGTAGATAAATTAAATGTAATGCATGTGATATGTGACCTCGATGGGCGGTATGGAATGCATGTGATATGTGACCTCGATGGGCGGTGATGGGAGGAAGCCAGACATTTTCCTAAAATGCTCCGGTTCGAATGGCACTTAATGGGTCTGGAGCAGCTAATGTTTCAGAACCGCATCTGGTCATGGTTGTAACCGATCACAGATTTCGTGACACGCGTAGGAACCAAACTGGTTGAGCGATAGGGATAATTTTAGGAAATGCAATTTTCAATACGAATGGGTGATCCGGCTTGAGCGAAACTGGATGGTCACACGAACAAACGCACTAAATGTTCCGTCTTAGGTCCGAACGGCATCCGGCGACGGTGGGGGGAGTTGGAGAGGGTGGGACTTGTGACGTCCTCATTTACTTTCTTGTACGCTACGCTCTTCCCATAACAAGTGCCATACGAGCCCGTAGCTCTAGTTATCTGTTTTGTGTTACTTCTTGTTGATTTAGCCTGTTTACTTCTAAAATTGCTAGCTGGCTTTGAGGAATCCACGTAGTTCTTAAAGGACCCCTCTTGATTATTCTGCCTTTTATAATATACTTAGCTCCCATATGGAATTATAAGCTTCTAAAATCCCCACCTTTCTCCATTGTTGCGTTTCGCAACTACGAATTTTAGCGCTTTTTCGGCCATTCCTAGTTTTCCCGTTACCCAACGAAAAGTTTGCCGTAATCTTCAACGTCCGCTGACAACTCTTTCACATATAAGGATTTGATACTCTTCTGTTTATTAATTCTTTTATTTGCTTAGTTTTCCCACTTTTTAACCAAGGCACGTTCAGTTTTCAAATGGTTTGCGCCTAGCCGCCGCGTCGGAGAGCTGGAAGGCTGGATATAGTCGACAAGCGATTTCAAGAGAATCGCTAGTTTTGGGTGGAAAAAGTAGTGTTTTTTCCAAAAAAAAAAATTCTAATTCATTTAATAGGGAAAAGATGATTTCTAGTAAGAGTTGTGCTTTAAAGGTTTTTGTGAAGAATCGAGTTTGTTTGCCTCGCATCTTATTTTGAAGCATTCTTCAGGTGATGGCAATAAACGTGGACATACTTGGCAAAGAAGAAAATGGAATACTTCACAGCAAGTAAATACGTATCACATGCAAGCTTCTTGATCAGTGGAAGTTGTTAAAGTATTTTGGAAAACCCTGAAAAATTTGGAATCTTAAAAACTGAAAAAAAAAAAAAAAGTTCGTGTCTGCTTATTGATAGGAAGGTTTAGGACCGACTGTTCTGTTTGCAATTTGTTCTGTCAGTATTTGACATTTACCAGCTTATTAAACGCCCGGTATAAAACTTTTATTTTGCTTTCTTTATTTGGCAAGAAAATTACATAATTCAGAGAAAGGTAGCACTATTTTCATTTTCTTGTGATTTTTAGAATTTTCATTATCTGTTTTATAAGTAGTGAACTGAAAGACAAAAATGCTCCTCAGCCGGGATTTGAACCCAGGACCCTCTGCTTACAAGGCAGGCGCTCTAACCATTTGAGCTACCGAGGAGCTTGTGAACAGAGTTCGCAAATCACTACAACAGTCTGGTAGAAGCCGGCTATAGGAACAGCGATCCCGCCCGAAGGCAAATTTTTTTAACCAGTTCACATCCCCATGTCATGGAAATTAATAATAAGACATATAGCCTATGGCACTTTACACAAGGGACTTGGTTTATTGGTACGGTACAAGTCTCTTGTGTAAAATGCCATCTTTGTCTTATTATTTCATGATCTGATTTTGTATTGAATAGAATAATATTAAAAATAAACTTTTCACGGCCCATTAATATAATATTTTTCTGATCTCTTAAATTGTATGGGCTTCCTTGCTTTCGCGCCGCGATTCTTCGTCTGAATTTGGCCTTCGTGACTAGCCAGTTTTTGCGCGCAGTTCTTAATACTTCGGCCGGGTTGATCCGTGCCTGCTATCACGTTGCGCTCCATGCTCTGCCGCGCATCACCTTTCTTTTGTCTAGCGGGATCACGAAGCATTTTACCGTTCCATCCAAATTCATCCTTTTACAGAGACGGACGAATTCGTCTTCATTGCTGAACATTCAAGATGAAGCTCTTTTTCTATGTGCTGGTTATTTTCTGTCAAGGAGTTTTCGGAGATCAGTTTCCGGAATTGGACTTCTACTCGTTCTTGGTTCATGATTTGGACGGAAAGCCGGTTCAGCTACAAAAGTACAGAGGAACGGTAAGTAGGTTACTCTGGCCTAGTTAGTAATAAGTAGTTATTCTCACCTCTTTTTTGACAGTGCAAAACGGATACGTCAGCTGAATTTTATTAGAGCTATATTTCGGCCCTTCTTGGCAAGGGTCCTCTTCAGGCTCAAAGCCGCTCAAGTTGGAAAACGAAATTGTGGAAAAACTAAAAGTTTGTTTTTTGCTAAATTACCAAAAAATGACAATTGCCTAGGGGCACTGGATCTTTATGTTCTGGCCTGGCTATGAGCCTTCGCCGCTTATCTGCTTTGATCAGGGGCGTCACGTATGGGGGGGGGGATAGATAGCCGAGTCGGCGCGAAGCGCCGCGATTTTTCGTATAAAACGGTCGATGTTTCTCTTGGAAACAGTCGATTTTTCTTCAACACAGTCGGGTTTTCCTAAAAATAGTCAATTTTTCTTAAAATCAGCAGATTTTTCGTCAAAAATCTTAAAAACAGCCGTATTTCTACAAAAATAGTCGGTAAAAATAGCCGGTCAGTCGGTAAATACCTTTCCCCCCCCCCCCCCTCCCATACGTTTTGGCTAGTAACGCGTCTGGCTCTAGTCTAACTAGCTAAAGCTGTTGCGAGATTTTGACATTGAAAACTTGTTGCACGATCACTGCTATCAGTGGCTTTGGGGGGCGGCATTAACCGTCTCCGCATCAGCCACTGCGTCTGGTAGCAAGATTCGTCAGATGACCACTATTAGTTTCCAAGTAAATTTGGACAAGTTGAGGTAAAAGCTGTTGCAATGTGAAGGCTGTGGATAGGCTTATTGCTGAGCAGCCCGAGGAGCATGGCAACAATTTTTCACAAAAACAAAACAAAAACTTCTCTGTAATCAATATTTACACTAAGCAAATGCGTTATAATTTGCATCATACTTTCTTATTCAAAAAATCTACTTCTGTGGGCCATCGCTTGCCTCAGGAAGCGCCCCAATCTCTTTATAGAAGCAAAACACTCATACTAAGAACTAGCGCACAACAAGTGTCACGGAAGATTCAAACCTTGCGCGTTCGTTCAGTGAAGTTCATTCACAGTTTCAGTCTTGGTCCACCGTCGTTTTTGAGGGCTTTCAACCCCCAGATCGGATTGACAACACAGGGCCCGCGATTGTAAGGTTCAACGCCATGCTGACCATTCATAATACTAGAAACAACAAGAGCTACGAGCCTTTATGGCACTTGTTACGGTAGGTGGTGCAAGAAAGTAGATGAGAACGTCTCAAAATATCCCCTTCAAGCTCCTCTAGTTTCGGACCTAGAAATAGGATATCTGGTTATATCCTAACATGTCATCTAGGGCAAATGATCTCCATGTTTTCCAAGTTTCATTCAAATCTATCCACCCGTTTGACCCCTATTCGAGCCACGCAATTTCCGGGACTCTCCCTCCAACTCCCCCCACTGTGGTCGTATACGACTCGGACTCATAAGCTTCGCATCGCAGACATCTCCTCTTCCCTTCCATCAAGTTTAATTCGAATCGGAGCATATTTGCAAATTTTCAGTTCCCGCTTCATCCTCCTCCTACCATGGACGGATCCGGTCCGGACGCCAAATAACAATTCTAAGCCCCATAGACGCGGTACTGTCCAACTTGCATCCCATTTGTTTTTTCTGCATGTCAAGGAGTTCCCGGACTCCCACCCCTCAAACTCCCCCTGCCATGTCTGCATGTGGTTCGGACACATGTTTTGCATCTAGGTCATCAGTTTTATCGCCCATAAAGTTTCATTCGAATCGGACCACCCGTTCGCAACCTACGGAAGTCAGTAATTTCCGGATGCCCGCCTTCCCTCAACTCCCCTAGAAATCGTTGAACCCAGGAACGGAAGTTTTCCTAGAGGATTGCGTCGGGTCCTTAACTGCATTTGGTTGGGTAACTAGTATGCCTGCCAAGTTTCATTGTCTTTGGCCCATCTGGAAGTATCTTAATCCGCGATCACCGGAATTCCGGAAACCCCCTCCACCTCCCACCAAAAAGGTCGGATACATCTGGTTCTTTCACGAACGTATCTAGGGCTTATGATTGTTCTCCCCACTAAATTCCATCCCGATCCCTCGACTCTAAACTTTTCACGAGATTTCCCGTGCATACTCTATCCCCCAACAAGTATTGGATCCGGTCCAGAAATGAAATAGAACGTCTTAGACGATAGCTCTTTCCAGTTGCCAAGTTTCATTCAAGACCGATCACCCGTTCCGAAGTCATGCATGCCACTAGACTCCGGACTCCCAATCCCCCCCACTCCTCCCACGATGGTCGGATCGGAGAAACGACTATTCTCAAGTCAGTCTGTTCGGGTCCCTGATATGCCTGCCAAGTTTCATTGTCATAGCACATCCGCCTCCCCCCCTCCAACTCCCCCCACCGTGCACGAAACCGGGCCGGTTATATCAGCGATGTATTCAGGACTTATGCTTGTCCTTCCCACCAAGTTTCGTCCCGATCCCTCGACTCCAAGCGTTTCCCAAGATTTCCGATCCGACTCCCCCCAAAGTTACTGGATCCGGCCCGGAATTGAACTGGGTCGTTTGAGACACGAGGTCTTTCAAAATATTAAGTTTCATTAAGATTTAATCACCTGTTTGAAAGTTGTACATACCTCAAGTTTCCAGATTCCCCCTCCCTCCAGGTTAATCTGGTCTGGTCGTCCTAGTTTATGTTGAAGTGTCCGAACTAGCAATACCCGTACCGACAGACCGACGGATGTACAGAAATTCCGATCACTATATAGCACTTGGCCGAAGGGCAAGTGCCATAAAGACGAGATTTTCAGGGTGCGTGTAGATCAACGGATTATCCCGCTAAGGTGTTATGCCTTTGGGGGCCCGCAGTGCCAGTCGGGACCGACGCGCCTTATTCTTCAGCCCCCTTGCCCCACTGCGTCTTCTTTGGAAAGTTATTAGAATCGAAGATCACTCTTCTTGATTAGAACTGAGAAATAGAACTTTAGAATCCTGTCCGAGAGCAAGATTGCAATCCTGACTCATAATGCTTGGATGAAGCTCGAAACAGGAAATAAAATTTACAGAATGGCAGAACATGATTGCAATTTGTGACTTTCGGGAGTGGCCTGTAAGCAGATATACTGCATCGGTAACGTCCAAGTCTCAGTTTTAAAGTCTCAGTTTTGAAGTCTCTGGCTTAAAGGACAACTGGCAGTTTACTGTTTATGTTCCGGTACTATAAAATTGTTGAATAAATTTAAATCAAGCTCTGCTTTTAAGAAATTACCCACGGCTTTGGCTGTTTTATCTTTTATCTCGCCCATTTATAAAAAAAAATACGGGACAGTTTCGAAAACCGGTTTTTCTGACGATTGAGCTTCTCACAAACAGTCATCGGGAGCATGGAAACAAGGCTGCGAAAATGAGTAAGGTGACATTATTAGGGTTCGAATTTAGGCTAACATCCGAAATTCGGTTATTCGGTGTTTTTAACAATCAATGGAGTATTATAGGTAAGACGGGTCCTTTGACAATACTGTAATATCGTACCGTGTATACTGTCGGCTGGAGTAATGTTTTAGATTTTAAAGATTTGAGTTCCGTTGTCTTAGAGGATTCATGACCAAGAATTGGTAATAACCGTCCAAAGAAACGACTATTAAAGCCAGGCTTCACCGTCCAGATTCTTCGATGTCGGTGCTTTCGCAAAGTCAACCCTTTTAGATTTTCATGATAATGATGACAGCTTATTTTGCTATTCTTCAGCATTTCCTAGATGTCCCCTTCGCATTTCAAATATCTGTTGCATCCCAATCATAGCTGTCAATCACTCTCCCATCTCTTCCTACATTTGCATATATGTTGGGTCTCTCAAGGCCCTAGGCGACCCTCCGCCCCCCCCCCCCCTCCCGAATGCAAATATACAGGAAATTAACAAATCTTATCAAATACTGCAGTTTTGACTGGAAGCACCATAGGATTTTCCCTCGCCCCGCGGCTTGCCTCTACATATACGGCTGACCTCTAGTTGTTATTTAATTATTAGTGCTTAATTTTGGTCTTTGTCATCGGAGTAAATGTATTGACTGATTGATATTGATTGATATACAGGAGGGTATCCAACCTCGTTTTTACACTACCTCGATTTTTTGCCGTGAAAAATGCAAAAGTGAAATACATGCTGTCCTGACAGTCAAGAGGCAAAATATGACTTTTTTCAAAGTCATGTGTCCAAAAATATTCAAATTCTCTGCCTTTTCTTTGTTCTGAAGCTGCTTTGAAAAGGGATTTCTGGCTATTGACTTTGCTAACTATCTTTTTCATAATTTTGTAAGTCAATCGAGGTAAAGTTAGAATGAAGTAATCTTGTTTGAAAAGAAAAATGTGTTTAACTAGAAATATTGAAACAATATTTATTTATCCAATATTGTAAACCATTCAATTAGCTTCAGTCTAGTATGTTTGTCATATTTGTTGGTTCCTTTTTAGGCCAGATAGGTTATTCTGAAGGAAAGACTAGAAATTTGAAATCCTGTCTCAGGTTGGATACCCCTCCTGTACTTTCCACACAAAATATATTTTTATTTTTAAAGTTATACCAGCACGACCTAGACATCTCCGATAACGGACTACTGACTGTGGGGGGGGGGGGGGGGGGGGGGGTCGCCGGAACCCGTCTCTTAAATGGGCTGTCTCTATGGCTTCGCCTTTGATTTTCCTCCAGAACGATGTAGGCTGCTGCGAATTTAAAGAAAGTTCAACCTTCGCACTGTAGACAAATATGGATGGGTAAACCGGAGCATGAGTACCCTCCAAGGGGGATGTTATCTAGTCTTTGATTTTAGTAAGCTAAGACCTACTTTGGCACTTATGCTGCGGACATAAGATCATGTTCGCTTGCTCGCGGATTCGAACCTTGCCCGGATTTCGCACCGTCATCAGTCCAAACGGGATAAATGATTTTTTTTTTTTTCAACTTCCGTAATGAAAGTGAGGAAAATCCGGCCAGGAAAGCCTGATCATCTGTTCGCGGCTTTTGTTTGACACTTATGTTCAGGAGCTCCTGCTTTGAGTACTGTCTGGAGGAAACTGGAGGACTGGCTTGTACTGTCTTGAGTACATCATTCTGGAGGAAAATCAAAGGCGAAGCCATAAGTAAGTAAGTAAGTAAGTAATTTATTTATGACCCGCCATTTTGAAAAGGCGGAGTAAATGATAGAGACATAGAGACAGCCCATTTAAGAAGTGGGTTCCGGCGACCCCCCCCCCCCCCCCCCCCCCCCCCCTACACACACACACAGTCGGTAGTCCGTTATCGGACATGTCTAGACGTGCTGATAAAACTTTAAAAATTGAAATACATTTTGTATGGAAAGTACAGGAGGGGTATACAACCTCAGACAAAATTTCAAATTTCCAGAGAAGTCTTTCCTTCAGAATAATACGATCTGGCTTAAAAAGGAACCAACAAATATGACAGACATACTGGATTGAAGCTAATTGAATGGTTTACATATTGGATAAACAAATATTGCTTCAATATTTCTAGTTGAACATATTTTTCTTTTCAAACAAGATTACTTCCGTGCCATCTATTGGTTTAGCTCCGGAGCATTTGAATAAATCAGATTTATTTTCTAGGTGTCGCTAGTACTTAACGTTGCCAGCCAGTGCGGGTTTACCGACTCTCACTACAAGTCTCTGAAACGAATGCAGGATATTCTTGGGTTTGGCAAGAAATTCAACGTCTTGGCTTTCCCGTGCAACCAGTTTGGAGAGCAGGAACCAGGGCCGAATGATGTCATCAAGAACTTCTTAACGGAAACTTATGGTGTCGAGTTCCCAGTGTTCAGCAAAATTGATGTGATTGGTGATAATGCTCATCCCGCCTTTCGGAACGTTGTTGGTAAGTAACAAGCAGTCAAATATAGTAATAGTAATTTATTTATTTATTAATAGAAAAAGAGGTTAAGCCGAAGCTTCTCTCCCTACAGAACACATGAACCACTGTTTAACAACACTGCATTTTACACTAATACAACCAGGGGCGTCGCAAGTGCATTTTTCGGTGGGGGGGTGCAGAGCCAAAATTTTACCGAATCTTTCAAAAAATTTACCGAATCCTAGAACTAAGAATTTGAGCTTTAAATTATGGAACAGAAACGATTACATAGGAAGAGTAACAATAAAGGGCAGCATGAAAGACGATAAGCCAACTATTAGGCGAGATTTGGCGAAGCCCACATGGAGAATATATTGCCGGGCATGATTGCAGTAACAATTTCTATCTACTATAGCCTGTAGAAAATGAACTCGAGCGCCGCAGGCGAAAATTTTTGAAATCCATTTTTTTCTGTAGGCGAAAATTTAACTGCTTCTCTTACAAATTCTGTCATTTACTGTTGAGCAGCAGCAGCAACTGTAGTCTAGTCAATATACTACCCCTAATCACATAAAGTGAGCGCCGCAGGCGAAAGTTTTTTTTTGTTTTTTCCTGCCAAATTTAATTTCCATCCAAAGTCTAGCTTTTAATGTTTCGAAATCTCAATCCTAAAACTAGCTTAAAACCCCTGTCAAATGACGCGTCCTTCCACAAAATAGAGAATATTACGAAAAGTGCTGCAGGTGGAAGTTTCAAAATATTTATGATTATATATTGTTTTTGGGATCCAAAATAAAAGTAAGGACTATCGATGATATCATATATCATCCCTTTTGTCTGCGACCAGTGCTTCACTCGACCTTTTCCGTGTTTCGAGGTTCGTGGCAACTTCCGAATCCTGGCAATTGTAACGAATAAATTACCGAATCCCAGTTATTATACCGAATAAGTTTAGACCGATAGCATGTTCGCGATTTTGTGTAACTACCGTATCCCGGTTACTGTACCGAATTGTTTTGGTATCGAAAGACTACCGAACAATATTCATATTCGGTATACTTCCGTCGAAACTGGAACAAAGTCAGGATTCGTGGTTAACTTCCTAATCCTGGAAATATACTGAATAAATTACCGAATCCCAATCATGATACCGAATAATTTTGAACCAATAGGTTATTCGGGATTCTGTGTAACTACGGAATCTCCATAATATACCAAATAGTTCTGACATCGAAAAAATACCAAATGATTCAGTAAATTCTCTCACCAAATTCGGGATAACTACCGAATACTGGCAATTATACCGAATCCCGATCACTATACCGAAGAGATTCGTACAGATTGCCTACCGAGTCCCCGTAAATATATCGAACAGTCCTGGTATCGAAAAAATACCGAACAGTTTTTCCGAATCTTCCGAATTCCGAATCGATGATGTGTGTTATGAACAACCAATGAGAGAGGAGCGTCCTAAAACGTATTAAAAACCGGTTTTAAAAACGTCTAAAAACCGAACTACGAACAGGTGTGCCCGTAGTGGGGCCCGGGCATAACACAACCATGGTGGTAAGGGGGGGGGGTGCAGCAAAAAACGGGAACAGGCTGACCCTGACAGCTTCCTCTGAAGTAGTAAAATGAGTTGATGCATTGGATTGGGAACGACTCTAGTGCTGTCGAACCGTAGAATAGAATTACCGAAAAAAGTATGGGCCATGGCAACAAAAATTGTAAACAAAAAATCTCTAACTTACAGAACTAACACACTGCTCCTATTCTAAAAATCTCATTCGATGCTCCATCGCAAGGCTCAAGTAACGTCCAAGTTTTTTCACAGTAACAAAACATTCATCCTTCATCATCCTTACCATCCATTCTTCATTAAACACTCTCTCACCGAATACCTCCTTTCTCCATTCATTCAATTCCACACAATCACACATCGAATGAACCACGCTTTCTTCCTCATGGCGCACATAGGACAGAAGTAAGGACCAATTCTCTCATTTGCTTTACCAATATATTTTCTCCTTGCCCCAAGTGGTACAGTTTCAGCCCTCATCAGAATGATATACTTAATTTCTCCTTACTTAACCCTGCTTTAAACAACCTTCGAGAGCGTTTATTCTTTAGATTGATACTTATTGACGAACCATGACAACTTTTGTCAGGGGCTCGTGCAGTATTCATGGAGATTGTGTAAAAAAGAGAGACGTTTACTCTCGAACGTCTGGTTCAAAACTGTAAAACTACGTGCCTATAAGCAGTGTAAACCAATATAGCTTTTTTCGAAAAGGTATGTAATGCATATCCTCCTATGACCCACGGTCAGTTATTTTACGATAATCTTCCCACAGAAAGCTAGCGGTAGATATGAGAGGATGATATAAGTCATTTCAGCCTCCAGAGAGGATGTTATAAGTCATATCAGCCTCCAGAGAGGATGTTATAAGTCATATCAGCCTCCGGAGAGAATAATATGACTCATATCAGCCTCCATAGAGGATGTTATAAGTCATATCAGCCTCCGGAGAGGATGATATAAGTCATATCAGCCCCCAGAGATGATGTCTGTTCGAAAACGTGATAACAGTTAACACACCTCCATCTCGGTTGATATCTGAATGACAACCTCGATGGCCATTTAAAAATATCAACCTCGCCTTCGGCTCGGTAGATATTTTTCATAACCTACCTCGCCTTCGGCTTGGATAGGTTATTTTCAATGACCGTCTCGGTGTCATTTTCCGATACCAACCTCGATGTCTGAAGTTAACCTTTCGTAAAACCTACAGTGAATGAATAGCATAAATAGCCTCGTCTGAACTGAGTTAACAATCAGCAGGATTGCCCGAGGCTCACACCAATTCAGGTGAGGCTCCCGCGTGATTAAATAATAAATGACAGGAAAATGAGGACCTTGGAACGAAAACGATAATCTTAAATATTCCTTGAGCCCAAGTTGACTTTGAAACATATATATTCAAATTATGCATAAAAGGGATGTGTCAGCTACGATGCTATAGCAGCCAAAGCATCGTAGCTGACACAGCCATTTTATGCATTATTTGATATACATTTGTTTTATCTAGAGAGAAAGAGAAGAGTGCGTCTGACCCCTAGGCTAGCTAGGACATCCCAACCCCTTGTTTGTTGATTGTTTCTGAGAGTGGAAATTAAGGTCAGGCCAGTCTTCAGAGGATTTCCACGCTATCCACAAGGTCCCAATGACCCTAAACACCTAGCCTTAACAGCCACCCTCGAAACCATATCACCGGCAAAGCATCGTAGCTGACACGACCGTTTTATGCAGTATTTGAATAAACGATAACCGCCACTGAATCATTGAATCACCTCTAAGCAGCTAAAGCATCGTAGCTCGTAGCCACTGAATCATTGTTAGCGCTTGTCGACTCTGGGGGGGGGGGGGGGCAAAAATGCTTGGGTTTTCTTTTGAAAAATTTGAAACAAATGGGCGCCGTGGTTAAGCGCTAAGAAACCAAGTGGCGTGGCCGGGGGGGGGGGGGGGTGGCGAAGGTTTAGGACGGCCTGTTTACTCACGTCTTAAGACTACAGTTACTGTCTGGCAACCCAGGACAATCTCGGCTACCGCGGAAAAATCAATTCAAATTCGAATAAAGTGATTCACAAGGATTGGAAGATTTCAGATGCCAGTAGACCACCCAAGTCGCCTCTACACTGTCTGAAGTTTCATAACTGATAACACGAGGATGCGCGGTTTCAACAGATAATGCGTAATAGATAACACGAGGATGTTATCTGTTGTGTTTCAAAATGTTATGCATAATAAGCTTTACTATCAGGACGAACCGAAAAACCGGCAAAAATTATCTGCTGAGTTTTCCGACATCAAGACGATAAGAAATAAAGTCAGTAGATGCTTTTGGGATCTTCCTAACAATGCTTGTTATGCAGAACATTTCATGCATAACGTTTTCAAACACAACAGATAACATCCGAAGTGTTATCCGTCGCACATTATCTGCTGAAATCGCGCATCATCGTGTTATCTATTATGAAACTTCTGACAGTGTAGAGGTTTGAAGATAGTGAAAGCGGTTCGCTTTATAGTTGCTAACATTTCATATCCTATGTTTTACAGCCCAGTCATCCGTCCATCCAGAGTGGAACTTCTACAAATACCTCGTCGACACGGACGGCCGCGTCATCAAAGCCTGGAGCACTAAAGTGACCGTTGACGAGATTTTCCGTGACGTCGAGAAAGCCGTTAGAAAAGCGGAGCAGGAAAACCCCTCTCCGTACGAAGTGCCGGAGGAGGTGTTCGACGAGGCTTTGTCAACCCCTCTACCAGAGGAAGTGTCTACCCCCGAAGTATCGGAACCCATGACAGCTAGTGCTAAAGATGAGTTGTAATTTGGGAGAGACGTAGTGCACAATTGTACATTGAGTGGAATTGAAGCTGAGCTTTGTTGGCGAAGTGCAATGTTAGTGTGCATATGTACAAGACGAAGATGTGATATGAAAGTGGTTTTGTATGCCCAGTGCGATCCATAATATTTGAGGAATCATTGGAAGGGAAGTTATGTCTCAGCTTTCTGTTCTGCAGTTTCTAGGGTACTTCTTTTAGGAGCTGTTTTTCGATTGCTTAGGTGTTGAATCAGTAAGGTTAATCCATGGCTTAACCTGAACAGATCTTGTTGGATTTGACGAGTTGATTTGGAAAATGAGATTGAGGTGTTAGTTGAGATAGAATCTGTGAAAGTGTTTGAAATTGGTGATCGTTATTTTTTAACTACTTAAGGGGCTGGCTTGCCTATTTGCTGTAGGGAGTTTTTCTACTGTTGATTTTCACGCGCTTTGCGCTCACTTTCGTCAGTAAATGACGTTTTTTTTACTGTTTGTTTCGAAAGGAGATAGTCTATTTCCTAACAGTAGAGGTGTGTTTATGTGAACAGTTACTTTAATGTGGACAGTGCAGTTTTGGACTAAATGGCAGAATGAAGATCCAAAATACCTATTCAGATCAGTTGCCCTTAATTACCTATTTTGGCTCAACTGGTAGTTAGCCGTAGAAACAGCAAGTGTATGAAAGTGGCAAAGTCCAGTGTCAACAAACGTTCACATAAGCATACCTCTACTGTATTCGGAATATGTTCAAACAATACATAAAACGGATACGTCTGACTGGATACCTTTGAATGCTCTTTTTCTTTCCCCTGACCCTTAGGGGGCTCGACTCCCCTCCCCCCCACGAAACATACAAAAATTAATCGTTTTCTTGTTGGTTTTAACCTCTGATCTGACTTTTTTCACTTTTTGGTCCGACTCGCGCCCCCCCCCCCCCCCCCCCCCCCTCCCGAAGATTCCTACACTGTCAGTAGTTTCATAACAGATAACACGAGGATGCGCGGTTTCAACAGATAATGCGTAACAGATAACACTTCGGATGCTATCTGTTGTGTTTGAAGACGTTATGCATAACAAGCTTTGTTAGGAAGAGCCAAAAAAGCATCTACTGACTTTATTCCTTATCGTCATGATGTCGGAAAACTCAGCAGATACTTTTGAGCGATTTTTCGGTTGTTCCTGATGGTAATGCTTATTATGCATAACATTTTGAAACAAAACAGATAACAAGTGTTATCTGTTACGCATTATCTGTTGAAACCGCGCATCCTCGTGCTATCTGTTATGAAACTTCTGTACAGTGTAGATATGGACCTGGTATGACATATCCGTTTTACGTATTGTTTGAATGTACGTTTCCCAGTCAGCTTGGGCTCAAGGAGTATTTATCTGTATACAATTTTCGAACGGGAAGCGAGCAAATCCCGGAGAGTATCGGTCGAGTTTCTGGTCCGGCCGGATTTCCCACCGGACACTGAAGCCTATTGCAGCACCGCGCCAGTATGTGAACGCTAGTATTGTAAGCCGTTTCAGCAGCTCCTTGACGCATTAGCCATGGAAAATGGTAAATGGGACATAAGGTTTAATGAAAAAAAAAATGAAAAATTGCCTCAGTAGCAAAAGCTAAATAACAGGAAACAAAAAGAAAACAAGTAAACACATAGTAACAACATTCAAATAACTTACCATCAACAACGATAACTTAATAATATAACAAAGTACAGAAAAGAAACAAGGAATCGCACGGGAACAAATGAACTGAATAAACGCAAACGTGAAATTTTATTGATTGTTGAAGTAATTGGTAACTTCGGGCGAGAACGAGCGAAGCCGCGTCTTGAGCCTAGTAATAGAACGCAAGAGGTAATAACCAAAACCTTAAACTATCAAGTTGTGGACATGCTGTGTGTGTCCCTAATACGTAGTCAAGAGGTACGCTGTTGAAAACTTTTTCAGGTTTTTAACTGCTTTGGTGAAATGGAATAATAAATTAAGGACTAAATATCTCCCAAGAGCCAAGTGCTTCAGCTTTCTTTTGACATAAAGAGTGGAATCTTAATTACGTCTGCTGTTCTTGTTCTAATGTTTTCTTTTTCTTTTGTTATGATATTTAAGACGGTCATGAAAGTAATAAAAATACAAAGCAAGAGAAAAGGCTTTCGCCTCAAATAACTCTTAAGAAATTTTTAGTAGTCGAACTGATCAGAGTTAAGAATCCCATCAACAATGCACTTGAAACTATTGATCGATTCAGCATCAACCGCATCTTCGGTAAGGCTGTTCCAAGGATCAACAATTGTTGCCAAAGCCCCACTTGAAAACGTCCTTGTGGAACCTTGATTTTGCAAGCTTGTACGCGAGCCCCCGATGATGACGGTTAATGCTGAATCTTACTAAATCAGTCACTTCAAAACTGTCATAAGTTCCATTGTTTAATTTGAATGTTTCAGTCAGGTCTCCTCTAAAAAATCTGTATGGAATAGAGAGAAGGCGCAACTTGGCTAATCTTACTTGGTAGGGAAGATCGCGCAGTTCTGGTACGAACTTCGTAGCTCTCCGTTGAATTTGTTCATAAGCCTCAATGTCACAATTGTAATATGGACTCACTGTGGTGTCGCCATATTCAACGATCGGGCGAACCATCGACTTGAAAAGAAAGTGAGAACAAATCATCCTGCTTAAATGTAAAGTTTCTTCGAATTACACCGAGGATTCTATTACACTTTTTCATTGTAAGGTTGTAATGCAAAACTGTTTTGACATAAAGGATGTAATCAGATTCTTTTAATTTCATCCCCTGCTCTGTTTTTTAATGCCCTTTTTCTTTTAATGGGATACTGAAAGTAGTCCAAAACTGTGGCTTCGGTCGCCGTAATTATCATATTAAATCATGCTAAATTGGTCAAAAGCAACTGAGCTAGGAAAGAGCGAAATATTAAAAATATTGCAGTGTATGATTTTAATTTCTCTTTACTTTACTTGAATCATTCCTTGCGCTCATTACGGGGCATAAATATTTGCTAGGCTTGAATTTCATCATATTAACTAAGTAAGTAAGTAATTTTATAACCCGCCATTTTGAAAAAGCGGAATAAATGAAAGAAAATAAATAAAACACATAAAGACACAAAAAAAGACACTTAATTTTCAATCTTCGGCCCGGAAGTTGATAATGTCGTGCGCTGGTTGGGCCCTGTTGTCCATGATTTCTTATAGCGACGAGAAAAGATCCAAAAGGGTAACACTTGCATCTTGAATTTTGAACTTCTCCGTCAATGTATGGTTATAACATAATTTCGACAAGTGGAGCAGGTGCTTTGCATATTTAAAATAACGAGATCTCATCTTTTTAATCTCCTTCTTTCGCAGAACATGAGTGACACCAAAACGAAATAGTATAGAAGGAGCGCAGAAGGTGCTGTACAAATTTCCCAAAGCTTTACGATTATAGCGCCCCCGGTTGGGGACGATGCGCCCATAGGCGGTACGGAATGATTTATAAACTTCTTGAACAACCGAAGAGAAAAATTTTGACAGTGAAGATTTATTGTTCGGTAAAAATCAGACACATAGATTTGTCTCTCGGGTGTGGTGAGATCCCCGACTAACCCGCGTTGGTCACTTCGTATTTCTATCTGTTTAGCATCGTGGACTTTCCCGGGGCTCTGGACAGTTGGGTGTTTGCAGGTTCGTTTGTTCTAGCTGCGACCTGACGAGGATCCTTGCCAAGAAGAGCCGAAATATCGCTAGAGAAAATTTTAGCTGACGTATCCGTTTAACGCCACTAAATATGATTAAGTACGGTATGCGGAATGGACAAAGAAAACGGTGCACGTACCGTACTTTCATAAATATAACAAAAGTACGTCAAACTGCAGTGAAACTACACCCGAAGAAAACGAACCCAAGGACCTCTTGGCGGATCGCAAGCAATGGTTTCTTCCCAGGGTTCTCCGCACTTCATCAGTACTCGGTATGACTAAGTCCAAAACACGCCACTGATCCTCAAGAAGAAGGAGAAAACGTCTCACTAACGACTCAAACACAAAAACTCAAATCCTCTGTCAGTCAATCACGGCGATCGTTGGAGACACCTGTGGTGCCGCTTCCGGCTCTTCCGCTAGGTACACGGCGGTTTTGCATCGGCAAGGAGAGTTAGTCATCAAGAGTATTTCGCCGTAACAGCTAAAGAATTTTCCTCTCGTATGGAATTGGATGAAAGGAAGACATTTTTCGTCATTTTCCTCGTATAGTTGAAAAATCTCGACTTGTATACCTTGGACAGACGATCAGTGTCTAGGGACTGAAATTCCTGTCAGGATTTTCCGCAACATCATCACTTCCGCACGGAAAAGTTGAGATTTTTGAACTTTATGAAGAAAGTGAAGAAAATCCAGCCGGGAAATCTTGATCGTGTGTTCGCACTCTTACGGAATTGGCGATGGTGCCGAAAATCCTGGCGATAATTTCAGTCCGTGAGCACCCAACCCTGATCATAAACATAAACCGGGAAACCAAGACGTGTGGCAAGACATTTTTGAACAACAACGACCCAGTCGAATTTCAGCTTCAATTTTGATTAAGGCGCTCAAGAACGACATCAGCTTTGCGGCTAAAAACGAGTCTCCCCATAATTAATGCAAGAATGCTGCCGATAGCTCCTATTTCGCTCCTCATCGAACACTGTTTTCCAACTTGTGCGATATGCGCTGTCAATTAGAATTCTCACAGTCGGGTTTTCGAATTTCCCCGCTGTGTAGCGCTGACTGTTTGGGGTAATTTACCACCTCTGCGGACGTTGAGGGTTGTCAGTGCCTCGTAATTCAGTCCAAAATGCGGGTTTGCGTGCAAGATTATGGGGACCTGTCAGCGGCCGAAAATTCAGAAAGCAAAAATTAATGATAGTCCTATTCTCTTTAAGGAATGAGAGTTACTTGTGAGGCTAAGCGAATATGCCTTTATTCACAAATATGGAGTTTTTAGACGGCCTTAATAAGCATTTACAGTTGGCTGATGGAAAGATTTCGATTTGATATCTTACTTGAGCGGAGAAGAGATGGCTGATTAGGTGTAGTTTCCAAATGGTTTCGGCGACGATTCAAATTTGGTTTGTTGATTATAACTAGACGAGTTATGTTGCCTTTTTTTCATTCCGACTGCGGACGTGGCAAGGGGTTATTTGATTCATTCTGACAAGAAAGCAGTGATGAGGCTCAGTGCTTGACAGATACCTCCAGTCTCTAAACCTCTAAAATGTGTCTAAGGAAGTACCCTCATTAAATTAAAGCTAAGTCAGAAACGCTTTTTGTTCCAATATTCTAAAGTAGGCTACGTCAGTTGGTGTTCTGCTGTGTTTTGGAAAAATGACAGACCCATCCCAGCCGATTTAGCTAGGCTCTGCACTCTTAACTTTACGGATGTAATTGCATAACCGGGCAAGGAGCTCTTTGGTAATCAAAACGCGGAATTCGATCTGATTCTAAAAGAGCCAGATGCAACCATTGGTGTAGTGCCGTTTGATTGAATAAATATAACATCGGAGTGCAAATCTGAGACACGAGAATGGATGGAACGAGGAGGGGCTTATAGTTTGAATATATTTGAATTTAGTGATGAGGTGAATAACTTTAATTAAGTGAATAACTATAAATAGTATATTTGGCTATCAACCAGAAGGATCAGTTATGAAGAAAGTCATTTATTTCAACTTTATGAACCAGCAGGGCCGTATCCAGGGGGGGAGGTTAGGGGGTTCACCCCCCCCCCGAAACATACAAAATAATTAATTTTTATGGCTTTTCCCTCTGATCCATGTCTTTTTTGCACTTTTTCGTCCGACCGGCAGGCACCCCCCCCCCCCAAATAAATTCCTGGATACGGGCCTGTGAACCAGTAATGTGGTTGCGCCAGGTCCTATAACCAACAGTTTCTGAGGGCAGTATTTCGGTCCCATGGAAGAGGACCAGTTAGACAGCCCTTTCCCCGTATTCGTCAAGAAATAGACATGCAAACATGAGGGCTTAGAAATGTTCTCCCTTCTGTTTCCTTCTTGAGTATTCGCTTGAGATCAAGTTCAGTTTTGTTTTAGTTCATTACATAAACAGTAAATACGTTACTAGCACTGTAGAAAATGGAAATTCAGACGTGCAGTACTTGTTAAGAATTTTACTTTCAATAAAACAACCAATTTATGCCCTATAAATCTTGAAATAGTCGACAAAATATAGTATAATCTGCAATCTGCCAAATACCCCCTCCCCCCTTTAAAAAGAAACAACAACTACATTGGATACCAACTGAATGAATGAATGAGTGAATTTATTACGCACTGCTGTTGGTATATCATAGCTGACATATACGAAACAGCCCAACCATCCACAGTTCATGATAAATTACCTTTTAAACTTAATAATTCTTATTTTTTGAAATTACTGATTAGTGATCCTTATTGATAATACGGTACCAGTAAATGCATCGGCTGGTCTTCCCGAGCTCACAGTTGCATTTATCAGTTTTCTTGCCTTTCTGTGTATTGCTATATTTTAGTAGGCATAGGTACTCCTTCAGCCCAAGTTGTATTTCATAGTGCTAAAGGGTCTTCGTACAATCACAGCCTGACAAGGACTCTTGCCAAGAAGGGCCGAAACATCGCTGGAGTAAATCTTAGCTGACTTATCTGTTTAGTGCCATGGAACATGTAGGAACAGCCTTGCAACCTTTCATTCAAGCATTTTAAAGACTGAGCAAAACCAGGAGAGTCAGCACAACATCCCTAGAAACAAGACCAAAGTTTCCGATGGGATCCCAAAAATTTAATATTTGATCCAGACAGCTGCGTCTTGTAGATAGGCCTATCCAGGAAATTTAATGCTTTTACTTTTACATATTAACATTTGTACTGTTGAAATTTAGAAACAATGCCAATGGCTAGTCACCTGAGAAACCAAGTTCAGGTATGGATTCAGCGTGTGGATTAACCCCTATACGTCATATCTACTGACGAAATTGATCGAAACTTCCTACCTTACTTCTGTCAAATATCCGGTTTCGGTCGGATTCCGGGTGTACTACTTGTCCGGCGAAAACGAAAACTCAAAACGAATTCAGCATGTTTACCACTATATCGAACCTCTAAATTGTAAAAAATTTTCATGTTTTGGCCGGATTCCGGGTGAACGTTTTGTACGGCGAGAAAATAATTTTCATATTCGGGTTCAGCGTGCCTCCTCACCACTACATCGAATCTCTAATTAACTTCAGATAAGACTTTTTCAGGTTTTCCGATTTCGGCCAGATTCTGAGCGGATTATATGTCCGGGTAGAAAATGATTGCCATGGATTCAGCATGTCTCCTTACCCCTAAATCAAACATTTAATCAACTTCAAATAAAACTTTTACTTTTAACAAATTGTCCGGTTTTGGCCGGATTCCGGGCGAACTACTTGTCTTGGTAGAAAACGATTGTCGTATTCGGATTCAGCATGTTTTCTTGTTCCTAAGTTGAACATTTAATCAACTTAAAATAAAACTTTTACTTTTAGCAAATTTTCCGGTTTTCGCCGGATTCCGGACGAACTAATTGCCCGGTGAGAAAATAAGTTTCAGATATGGACTTCTTACCCCTTGGTCGACTATTTCATGACTTTTTAAAATATTTGTGTCGTCCCTTAATTTGAAACCCCTCCCCCACCCCTAAATATGGGGCTATGGGACTCATCTACGAACTTGACTTGTGCTTTGACCCAAGGTAAGGTAAGGTAAGGTACAGTTTTAATGGCAAGTATAAATAAACCTGGTGTTTCTCAAAAGCACCAGGCATGCCAGTGGCATAAAAAAACGACGCTTCACTAGTTCTGATGGGTTTGTAAAAATTATTAATACAATTCTAGCCTAAGCATTGTAAAGAAAAAACAAACGAACAACTATCATTCATCAACACTAAAGTTTAAGGACAACACGAGAATTTACGACAGCAGACATATGACTAAAGAAAAAATGAAAAATAAAAGAGGTTTGCGATATGGGTCTGATCTTCCTCAGAGCACAAATAAAAATGAACCGATTAAATCAGAGAGTCTAAAGAGTCCTCATGCCAAGTTTAAATAAAATATCTTAGCGAGGGTTATCGTGCTAACAGACGGACGGACAGACCTACAACTTTTACGTAGTCATAGGTATCACTTCACTTACGTTTTGGGATCCCAAAAAGAATTTCGGGGGGAAGAGATTTCCTTTCAGGACTGAAATCCTGCTATTAACAAGGGTATCCTGCGTTGTTTTTAATCAGAGTAGCCACCCCTTGAATTCCTGATGCGAGAGAAAAGCTGCCCAATTTGCGCACTAAAGGGTGTAATCAAATGCGCAAACGTCTAATCGGTTCGAACAGTGGGGAGCATCCTACCATAGCGCTGTTTAGCAACGCTGCCTCTCTGTAGGAAGCCAGCAAATCTCGACGCTATGCCTGTGGCTGGACCACAAAAGAAACCCTAAATCAGGCGTGGTATTTTTTTTAGAACGCACACTTGATTCTTTAGATTGCTACCCGCCAAAAATACGTGAATTCGGAAGCATAGCAGGCGTGTTCCCGATGAAAAATGTGTAGCCTGCGTAGTTATATGATAGTTGTACGAAAAAGTTGCATGTAGTACTATGTAATGGCAAAGAATACTATCATTTAATGTGCCTCATACTGGTCCAGTCTTAAGCAGTAGTATCTAGTAGCATCCTGTCTTGCCACAGTAGCATGCAGTCTTGCTAATAGTAGCATGCAGTAGTATGCAGTAACACGGTAGCCTTGAAGTAGAAGCATGTAGTAGCATCAGTTAGCACCGCATGCTACTTTTTCGTAAAACTTGCATACTACTATTTTGAGATCAATTTTTCATCGGGTTCTCAACGTTAGGAATCATGAATATCATGATAGTTTTATTTCACAAGACGATTATTGTCACGTACATCGTTATTTTCTGATCGGATAACCCATCGCCCTTCCAGCGGCCATGGAGCTAAATTGCAAGTGCCTGGGGAAAAAATAAACTGGTGAACGATTGAGGGAAGAGATTAAATTCCGCGCGTTATATCGTCTGGAACAGCTTGGCTGTTTTCTACTTTGCAGAGATGAAAGGAAAGCTTTTCTGGTGACTAACTTTGGTTTACTGTATGCCTAGAAATGAAATTACTGCCAAGCAAAAACAACAAATAGACCTTCGCCCCTCGAGGTACGGGAGGGATCAGGCGAATTTCAAAATATCTGGCGCTGTTTTATTAATAAGTAATTGATTATCTCTCGAAGCTGGTCACAGCTGGTAAGGCAGTAGGGCAATTATGGTTATGCACCAGGTGCACATAAAACTAGATCAGTAGCTGAAATAAACATTAAGAATCAAATGAACATAAACGTTAAAGCAACAGCGATATTTCGTTATTACCGATAATTATAACGCTTCACGTAAGAGAGGCAGGCTATTCTCCTACTGTTCATTATGGTATGGCAAAAGCCTGTCATACTAAATGACCAGCTGAGTCTTGTGCTAGTAGTCTTACAGAGTGCGTCATAGGTTCAAAATCAAACGCCTTGTCCAGTATTTGGCCAGCCCCTAAAATTCAACGCCTTAAACAATTAAGTGAGCCCCTCCCTCCCAAGCTTCCTGGTGGAGTAGTCTCTGCAGGCATTTTTCTTCCTTCATTGTTATCCAGCGCCTTTCTAGTTCTTGTAAGCATTAAAACAGTAGGCTAATAATTCACACGTTGAGAGTTTTCACAGTTGGCCATTCTCCAGCAACATTAATTTCTTCTTTAAAGTTTAACTGAAAAGCCAACTTATTTTTGTATCATTTAACTGGCATTTTTTGGATTGTGTTAAGGGATTTTTTTTTTATTTTTCACTATCTGCGCTAGAATGACGTTCAGAATGTCTACGGTCGTCTTCACAGAAGGTAGCTCACTGCGTGAACACTTATCTTTCGTAAATAGTTTTCGTCTAGCAGACAACACAGATACAAGCGCATCGAGCATACAAATAAGACAAGGAAATTCCACTATTTGAAAATCCATTATTCATGAAAAGCGGAGCAACGGAGTAACGCATTTTCGACGGGTTTTCAAGCTTCTTTAAGTGAATAAGTGATGGGTAACTAGATTGTCCCATCTAAGACCTTTTCAGTTAAACTTTAACGGAACGCAAAAAACTAACAAATCACTTGTTATACGACAAATATTTCACCGTAAACGGTGAAAAATATGCACAGTGCGAAAAGGTGCACAATGCTGATGACGCACTACGTAAATCAGAGAAAATTTAAATCATAGATGACATGCCTGTTTTGGGTCATTTGTATATACACTGTAAAAAGAAAATCTTGCAGTACTTGCTACTGGGATTAATCTTGTCTCTAAAAAGATAATCTTATCTCGAATTCGGATTAATCTTATCTCAATATTCTCGATAGATATAAGATTAATCCCAGTAGCAAATACTGCAGTTAACTTTAATCCTTATTCGGAGAAAGTTTCCACAGTGTAGCCTGCGATTCGCAGCCAGCTTGGGCTGACTGAGTGATTATGACATTTTGTATTAACCAAAAACATGTTTGTCACTGAAATTTAACTCTGTTAGGATCAACCCTCCTCTTCCTCGAACATCCCTCAACGAACAGAGTAGCTTCCTCATTTGGTGGTGAAAACACATCCTTACAGGGTTTGCCTGGTGCCCAGAGCACTCGCGGGAATACCATGGAATCCGTTTTATCCGCACTCGTACGGTTCAGGTTATCTGGAACCTCATAATTTAAATTCGCCAGACACTTCTTTGTTGTTCTCCGAAGAACGGAGCGTCTGAAATTACGTCCTCCCAAGCCGTAAACAGGAGGACATTCATCAACACTTTTCCGTGGCTCCATTTTAATAGACGACATTTGATTGTCATGTTATGGTCAATCAAAGCTGTTGGGAATAAAAACGAGAATGTTTGCTTGTTTTATATAAACTGGCTTTGGAATAACGGTTTCCAACTCGTTTCTTCGGAGTTGAAGTATGATCGTCCCACTGACCCCCACGCTACCAGACCACCATTTCACTTCAAGAGCTAATCATGGGGTTTCACCGGAAAAAGCGTAGCTAAAATTTGCAGAGCTGCGTATTTTTGGTTTAAAGGCGTATTTACTCCTCGGGGAATCGAAGGGAACAGCGAGAATAGAGTCGCTCCACGCGGACTCCGCGCACAGAAGCAGCGAGAACACGGGGAATGCTTCCAAAATGGATTTTGTTCGAAAAACAAATATGCAGTTGGCGAAATCAGTCTGGATCCACTTTATTTTTGGTTTTGTCTATTCTGATTAATTTTAATTAATTTTACATTCCACCAACACCAGCAAAAATTGATTCCCCTCCGAATCTGAAAGGGAGTCCTTTTTGATGATGGTGATGATAATCGGAGCATTCTCCGTCCGTGGGGACTCGCGAGAATACGGGGAGTGAGTCCCCGGGACAAACAAAAACGCGGGAACTCCTCAAGTGGAGTCCTCGGGGAACGGCGAGAATACGCCTTCAGTCTCAGGATTTAATACAGGCAGGGTTGCCACTTGATTAAAAGAAAATGCACTACCCAAGTAGCAAAAAAGTACTACCAGAGGAGAAAAAGTACTACCAAAAATTTAAGCGCAACACGCCATTGTCTTCCACTGCCGCTACTGTAAATTCCTTTGGCACGATCCTATAAATATTTAATAATGTGTACAAATGCGCAATGTCGTATTTCATGACAGTTCTAAGACCCGAAAACGCGGTTTGGAGAAAAGCGCTAGCATTTTCAAGAACTTATGACACCAGAACAGACCAAGACCCTTGCCGAGAAGGGTCGAAATATAGCTATAATAAAATTCAGCTGACGTATCCATTTTGAACTGTTAAATACTGAATTAACTAGCTCACAAAGATTAGATTAGAGTAATCAGATCAAATGACCAAATATTTCAGATAAAATGAGTGAAATGCAACTAGCCTCACATCACCTTAGACAGAAAGTTTTTTTTTTAAGTAGTAACATAAAAATGTTCTGCAAAAGTACTACTTTTTTCAAATGTAGTACCAACTCACTACTTTGAAAAAAATGTACTAAAAAGAGTACAATTGTACTACCGGTCGCAACCCTGGATACAGGTAAGGGAAGCCATGCCAAATCTTTTCTTCCCCTCTCTAACAAAATCGCGGGTTATGGTGTCGGGGTTTCGGCATTTCTGGTCCACGCATAGCAGGCGTGAACGTTGCCAATTTCATGTTCTTTTTCCGGTAAAACCGATTCCCCGGTTATATAGGGATTCCATCGAAACCTCTGGTCTTAGTCTCCCTTGTCAAGCCACGCATAGTCACTGTCATTTCATAAACAGGCTGGGGCAGCGATCTGGCTGGCACCGAAAACAGTGAATTTTAAGTAACTTAAAGCAAAACTCCTACTAGAAACGGTATTGTCACGATAAAATGGTTAAAACCGTTGTTGAAAACACCAGGAGTCCGAACCAGATTCGGCCGCGGTAGGGGGACTTGGAAAGGGGTACCGGAAATCGTGTGGCACGTCTAGGGACCTAACGAGTGGATCTATGGGGTTGAAACTTGGAAAGTAGAAAAGTCATTTGCCCTGCATTATCGGGGCGATGTCGGAAGTGCTGAGACTTGGGTGAAACTAGATATCCTATTTTTAGGTCCGAACCGCATTTTTGGACGGCGGGGTATTTCGTGACGTTCTTATCTGCTTTCTTGTACCACCTACTCATAACAAGTACCATATGAGCTCGTAGCTCTTGTTTTAAAGAGTTGTCGGTGGACTTTGAAACTTTTGCCGTAGCTGAAGTTCAAAGGTGCACATCGAAAGAATGGATATAAGGTCGGCAATTTCTGAGTTCTTGTCTCCATAGGAGAGCTAGGTATCATGTAAAAGGTGAGGTGTCCTTTAAGCCTCGTGCACACGGTCCGGATCCGGTCATTACGATCAGAATTCCTAGCTAGATTCTGGGAAGAGTTGAAAGTTTTCCATACCTCAAATTGCGAAAATCGAATCAATCAAAGTTCCGGGACAGATTCCTGCTCCATGTTTCCAATGCTTTAGAGCCTAATTCGGCACCTATTTCGTTCAATCTCCTTCCCTTCGTCCCGCTGAAACTTTGCCAACTAAACCGCAGAATAGCTAATCAGCACATATAGGCTACTTCTTATTTTAGAATCCGTGTTTCTAACCACCTGGTTATATACATCCGATCTGTCATGCCGATTTTTCGGGTCTCGAACGAGAATGAGGACGCCCATGACATCGGAAAGTCTGTTACCTCGATACATCGCGAATGAACTGAGATATTTTTTTCATGAAAGTGAATGTATAGGCCAGGAGTTAAGTCAGATTCCTAAATCGATTTCTACTACAAGGTTGAGGGTTGGGAGGGGCTTAGAAGTCTAGGGACGGAATAAATTCTCGGGTTGTATTGATTGGAAGTTTGTATTGCCGAGTAAGGAAGTATTGCTTCTGACGGACTTTTGTGACGGAATCCATCTCAAAACTGGAACCGAACTGCCAAGGGTCAAATAAATTGTTTTAGGATCGAATGGAAAATTCGGGTCGGAACAGCAAAGACCCGAAAAAATAAGAACGAACATAAATGACCGAGGAAGCTCGCGGGGAGTTGGTAGAAGGGTCAAAACAAGTAGAACAAAGTTAGGATATTAGTTTTCGGCTCGGGTATAAACAATAAAGCTCAAACAATAGCAATCCGGACTAGACGGTCGGGTTCGAGGCCTTAATTAAGATCTTGTTGATCTACTCGACTGAAGTGTTGAAGCGTAAGGAGACAACTAGATTTGGTAGCGCTTACAATGATCTTGACCAAGTTGATGGGTTGGCAGATATAGGGGCGAAAAAAACATGGTAGATCTTTTCTTTCGACCCTTTTACGCCCGATCGACAATTTGTCTGTCCGGCAAAACCTAATATCTACATCTGAGTAACTTCCGAGAAAGACGCGAAAACGTTGCTACGTAAAGCTGCTTCTCTTGCCACATGATTTTTAATACTTTTAAACTATGGTTCTCAACAATGGTTCTCGGCTGCTGGTAAAGCGTACTTTGTTAGATACTAGGTTTTGGTATTTGTAGTATGTATATACTAGGTAAAACACGATAACAGCAAGCTGAGGCCCTGTGTAGATACTAGGTAAGATCTCCGAAACTAAGCATAGGAGACAAATTCTGTTTGCATCATTGGATTCCTCGTGGTCTCATTAGGTGGAATCGACTCCTAACTAAAATTTGACTTTTTTGGTAGATACTAGGTTTTGCCGGAGGACAGCCGAATTCAACCGGGATTCGATAGACTGCCGAAAGCTACAGTCTATGCACGCCGATCGTGCGTGCGATCGATTCCTTACCATTCATTACCTGATAAAACTTACTGACGGATGAAGATAAGTCAAAAGAAACCGCGATTTGGGATCCTGCCACTACATTTGTCTTCTTCAAAGAGACGTCAACTTTTGGCAAAAATTAAGGGTAACAGATACTCTTTTTCTAGAGGATTGATTTTCCGTGACTTGGAACTAATGTCTCCGACATCTGTCCATGAAGAGTATTTCCATTCGCATCAGAAAGAAGGAAACAAAAGGCTTTTTGTCAGACAAGAAAATACCGAGATGGGGGATGTCACATTGATAAGAATATTCTACCATCTTTCCTATCGCATCGTATTTCCTCGAAAACGCAACTAAGATCACCACAATCGCTGATGGTATCGGGATGACGTTAGGGCAGAAGCACAAAAATCGTGCTTATAGACAAAAGAGGACGTTGGCTCGTGTTTAGACAAGAGCCTCTATAGTAGGCAGTAATTTATTCTAATAATGTGTACAATGGACGGATACGTCAGCTACGATGCCTCATCAGCGATATTTCGGCCCTTCTTGGCAAGGGTCCTCGTCAGGATGTCAATCTTCAGGTCCAACGTCGGGGAAGGAAACAGACTGAAACTTCTACCGACTATAAAGATTTTATTCGGGCAAATTACTTCCAAATACGCCTGTTCGGTTTTTGGGATCCAAAACGTAAGTGGAGGGATACCTATGACATCGCAAAAATGTCCGTCGTTCTGTGAGCACGATAACTCTCGAAGGGAATGAGATATCTTGATGAAACTTGGTGTGAGGATTCATTGGGTCAAGGGTAAGGTCAAGTTCGTAGATGGGCTATGTAGCTCTACATTTAGGGGTGGGGGAGGGGGTTCAAATTGAGGGACAAACAAAATATTTTTAAACAACTATTGTGATAGTCGATTATGGGGTAAGAAGGCATGCTGAGCACGATAGTAAAACCATTTTCTCGCCGAACGAGTAGTTCGTCCGGAATCCGGCAAAAACCGGAAAGTTGGTGAAAAGTAAAAGTTTTATTTGAAGTTGATTAAATGGTAGATTGAGGGGTAAGAAGACATGCTGAACATGATGGTGAAAATCATTTTCTCGCCGAACAAGTAGTTCGTCCGGAATCCGGTGAAACCCGGAAAGTTGGTTAAAAGTAAAAGTTTCATTTGAAGTTGATTAAATGTTCGATTTAGGGTTAAAAGACATGCTGAACACGATGGTGAAAACAATTTTCTCGCCGGGCAACTAGTTCCCCCGGAATCCGGCCAAAACCGGAAAATTTGTTAAAAGCAAAAGTTCGATTAGATGACAGGTTAAGGGGTAAGAAGAGAGGCTGAGTCTGTATATGACAATCATTTTTTTACCCGGACATAAATTAGTCCGTAATCCGGTTGTAACCGGATTTTTTTTTTAGTCAGACTTTTATTCAAAGTTGATTAGATGTTCTTTAAAGGGATAAGAAGATACGCTGGATTTGTTTCTGAATTTTCTTTTTTTGCTGGACTAGTAGTTCGTCGGAATTCGGGCGAAACCGGAAACTTGGCAGAAGTAAAGCAGGAAGTCTCGATCAGTATCTTCAAAATAGATATGGCTTATAGGTATATCTGAACTTGGTTTTCTCTGATGATTAGCCTGGCGAAGACTGGATCTGGCGAAGACAAGACCCGATTGCCTGAATCAAATATTAGATTTTTGGGATCCCATCGACACCTTTGGTCTTGTTCTTTATCTCAACGGCTTCTCGAATAGTTTGATGGAGTCCGGTGCACCGACAGGCGAGTACTCACTACGGGAAACGCGGAACGGGGGTATTCATGGAATAAAATTTAAGCCGCAGTCCCTTATTAACAACAAAACCGAAGTTGATCAAAATACAGAAATAAACCTTTCCTGTTATCGCCCCAATCGTGCAGCAAAAACAGCGGCCGTGTCAAAAAATTAAATCTCAGGAGTAGTTTTTTCCCTACGGTGGAATTTGAAAGTAATTTGCCCGAATAAGGTATTTATAGTCGGTAGAAGTTTCAGTTATTTATTACAGGTTTGTTTCCTTCCCCGACGTTGGACCCGAAGATTGACAGCCTGACGAGGACCCTTGCCAAGAAGGGCCGAAACATCGCTGATGAGGCATCGTAGCTGACGTATCCGTTGTATACATTATTTGAATAAATGTTTCAAAGTCAGCTTGGGCTCATGGTATATTTAGGCAGTAATGGATGACCAAATAGCCCATGGGCACCGTTAGGATCCCGCGACAACGGATCAATATCCTAAGTAGGTATGTAAGTATTTTCTTTGCGACCGCCATTTTATAAAACTAAAAATATAAAACTCATGAAAATTTCTCCGTCAAATAAAGTCATCAGACCAACCGGTAAGCGCTGTACGTGGTTTACTAGGACAAACTTGTAGGCTACTGTTAATCAGTGACTTCCATTTGAAGACAGCTAAAGGACAAGTATAAATCAGCTGAAACAAAATTATGTCCCGAGTGCTTTAAGACACTCTCTTGGGGCCGATAGAAAGCCACGTGGAAAAGCAGAATAGGATAGCTCTTCTGTTGCCTCCTTTTTTCTTATCGGATTTTGAAGAATGGTTTGGTCGTATCCCAAAAATGAGAAAGCGGATATGGACTAGTTCCAAGGAATTTCTTCCCTAGAAAGGGACCATAGAAATCATTTCTTAGAACTTCCAGAAGTCCGACTATCTTTCCATGGCAACAAAGGAGTGAAATGATGTAAAGATGAATACTCAGTTCGGCTCTAGCAGTGTGAAATAAATCTGGTTGTGGACGGATTTCGAGGGTTCATAGACAGTTAAATATTCTTTGAGCCCAAGCTGACTTTGAAACATTTATTCAAACAGTGTTTGAATTTCATTGTTTGAATAAATATTCATAGACAGTCTTTCCGTTCGGTCTGCATCCACTGTTCGTCCATTCCGGTGTGGTTTGTGGAGCATGTGTTGTTATTTTTCTCTCTTCTTATTACCCAAAATGGAAAAAAAACTTCCTACCTTTTCAAAGATTATAACTACAAAACACCGCAGGAGAGGCGCAGAAAGGATCGCTACACTGTAAAAGAGACACCTCCACTTTCAGGTAACTTGGTCTACAGTATTTTGTGTTCTAGCGTTTGAATCCTCTAACGGGTTTTAACACTCCGAATTCGGAATAAAAATCCTTCTGTGATGCACAGTTAGTAGAAGAGACGTTTTCCAGTATGTGCATCGACTTCGCTTCAACCATGGTTAACTCACCTCTCCACTCCCAAATCCTCCCTTTCCCTGGTCAAAACGTCAGAAACCGACCAGAACGACCGGCAAGTTCTAGGGTACTGAAAGTACGTCCTATGCCTACAAAACACGCCCGATAAGTTCCATTCCAGAGTTCGTAAGTTTTTTAACGAGACGTTGTTGGTTATTGAGTGTATTGACACAGATACTGTAAACATTTTTGTTAACTGAAAATTGCAGATTCGGTTCTGTAACCACCAAAGCCGATTTATAAAACATACTTTCTATCTATCATCATCTTTCTATCTATCGAACCAGCCAATAGTGACCGAATTTATGAAGTAAAGAAGATGGACATATTTGGACGATGTTCAGCACATGCCCGAAGACAGACTACCCCCATGAGTGTATCAGTGGCAGACCTGAAGGAATAAGAAGACGAGGCCTACCAAGGCACACACTGCGGAGGCAGTATGATCGGGACTTGAAGGAGGCCAACATTTCCCTCACTCCACAACGGGAAGACATCCTTCCTATAGTCCTTCCTATGCGTCACTGTTGGCCCAGGAGTATCCAAGGTCTAAAGTAACGTCTATCTGTCATATTTCGCGCTCTCAGCAGAAAAAAGGACGAGATAAATTGCCTGTGCTACCAGTTAAGGTTCTTGTCGGGATTACAAGTGCAAAAAAGCTCAAACGTGATGTGAAAAAGAGTCCATCAAGTTCAGATACCATAAACTCAATCAGCGCAGAGGCGTTATTTCGCTGAAAACTAAGGCGGGGCAGTGGCGTCGTCTCGAGCCCCCTTCGGGGCCCCGCGACGCAAGGGTGGTCTGAAGTGATTCGGCGAGGGCAATGGCCTAGCTGACGCTTCCTTTATTTTTCCTCTTATTTCAAGAAGATGGACAATTTAAGAGTAAACCGATACAAGTGTCAACCCTTGCCATAAATCCAAACACCGTTGTTATACAGAAGAACGCATGGCGTGGTAACTGAGATGACCTTTTTAAATGTTTCACGGCGACCTTTGAAATTTACACGCACACTGCTCAATGTCGTGGCGGGGAGATGGCGTAGGGAAAGTACTAAAATTGTGCCCTTCATTCGAATCTGCCAAGTTACCCATGAACCAAGTGGAGGCGAATACTTGGGAGAATGTCGATCCGTAACCAGTGTTTCGCCGTGTTAACCGAAACCGCTGTCAAAATTCGGGTGACTGGCAATATGGGGCCAGTGTGGCTAAAAACGATATTTTTTTTTCCTTCTTCTGGTCCTGCAACCCCGGTGACGCAATTTTTTAGGATCAGAGTGAAAAGTCAAGCGACGCGAACATCTGGTTGGCGGAACACAGCCTCATCGTAAAGTTATGTGCCCACAGAACGCGAATTCAGCATTGCAAGAGGAAAAATCCGCGTCTTCTGGCAACAAAATTTGTGCCGCTCTATTGTAATTCCAAGTCGCATTTTATTCGCGTCGCGTCTCAATTCGTTGGTGGAAAAGATTCGCGTTCTGTGAGCACCAAGCTTAAGGCAGAGGCGGCGCGAAATTCGTCTCCTGTCATAACTAAGCTTTGCACAGAAATAATTTTTCGGTTTAGTAGGAAAAGTCGAGTTCATCGATCCAAACATTCAAACAAGAACCATGATATCCATCGTATAGCTAACAGTATCTACCGCAACTAACATCATCGGATGTACGATTAGATTAACACTATAACAAATTCTGTGCTATTCGCTGTCTCTACCGTCGCTCTTACAACTCACATAAATATAACATTTTTACCAACAACTGGTATAAGTACGACTGGCACAAAACTCCGCGAAATTGCGAAGCTTAAAGAGGAAAGAGACGGGATCAACTCAAAAGAGGCACGGCAAGGCATGGCGCAGGAGGCACGAGTAATAAAATAGATTAGCAAGTAGCCGAAGTAGAAAAGTAAGTGAGAGTTCGTAACTCCAGAGCCTAAAAGAAGGCACGTTAGAACATTGTCCCTGCCACTCTGTCTGAAAGGGCCCTTTTAGTTTTCGTGCCTGTTTTTAGTACTCATGCCTCCTACACTATCCCGATGGAAAATTTGCATCCTGCGTAGTTGTATGGTAGATGTACGAAAAAGTTGCATGTAATACTATGTAATAGCAAAGAATACTATCATTTAATGTGCCTCAGACTGGTCCAATCTTATGTAGTAGTATCCAGTAGCATCCTGTCTTGCCATAGTAGCATCCAGTCTTGCTAATAGTAGCATGCAGTAGTATGCAGTAACACGGTAGCCTTGAAGTAGAAGCATGTAGTAGCATCAGTTATAACTGCATGCTACTTTTTCGTACAACTTCGTACTACTATTTTGAGATGAATTTTTCATCGGGATGTCGTGCCGTGCCGTGCCTCTTTTCAGTCGATCCCGGAAGAGACCGACTAGAGACACCGCCTATAGAGAAAAAAGTCTTATAAGACATTTATTACTCGCAATACTTTTAAGATGTCTGTAGCAACGTCCCTATCCTTGAGTTCGGCTCTTCAAGCTTGCACAACGTCACGCGCCTCCATTTCCTCCAACTCGCGGCCACGTGTTTCAGGCACGAAGAAAAGAATAAACAATAAACCGAAAAAGGAGATCACCGCGTATAGCCAGAATGTCCCATGCATACCCACTAAGTACTGCAGATCAACAAATGTCTTGACACTGACAAAGGCGCAGGCATAGCTAAAACTTGTCGAAATAGCGCCCCCCACATTTCTATACTCTAAGGGGAAGAGCTCCGCGACTAGCAGCCAGGAGATTGGACCCACTCCGATTGAGTAGGCTAATACGAAGACAACGACACACATTAGTGGGATCCAATCTACACCTGGCGATTGTACTGGTATCTTTGAGTATAGCTCATGCTTGAGCAACGGTTTCGCTAGTTCAGTTCCTGCATACTTGTTACTCAGCACTTGGATAGTTGCACTGTCAATGTAGGCATAAGTTCCAAAGGCGGCTAAGGCAAAGCACATGAACAAGCTGGAAGTCACTAAAAGAGGGAGGCGACCTAGAGAGTCTACCAGCATACTGCTAGCGACTGCACCGACTAGCTGCACGACAGCGACTACAATAGCTGCACTATGAGGGTTAATATCATTAAATGTTGTGCTGAACACTGGAGCAGCATAAAAACTAAACGCATGAGCACCACAAAAGCGCTGAAACGCCATTACACCACACGTGATTGCTAACGGTCGTAACAGACGCCTTTTCATAAAGGCGCGGTTGCTGATTGTCGTCTTTTGGCACTGTCTCCGGACGTTGGCTTGGAGAGTTGCCAGTTCCTCCGATATGTCCGTATTCATTCCGCGGAGCCACTGTAATGATCTCTCCGCTGAGCCTTCTCGCCCGCATAACAGAAGGCAGCTAGGGGTCTCTGGTACATGAAACGCGGCGATGAAGAGCATGATTGGTGCCGCGGTGATCACCATAGCCAATCGGCGCCAGTCTAAGTACGCCCCGAGGCAGTAACTCGCCAGTAAACCAAGATGGGCGGACAGCTTCGCTGCCGAGCACAAGCGACCCCTGATTCGTGGCGTCGCGATTTCACTAATATACACATGGGTTAACAAAAGCACTATGGCGGAGAAAAATCCACACAAAAACGCGGTGAGGTATAGCATTTCCACTTGCTTGGCAAACACTGTAAGCAGCCATGAACAAGAGAAGGGTAAACAAACACTGAGCAGTACGCGTTTTCGTCCATATCGCATAAAGAACCCACCGAAGGGTCCGCCAAGTAAGGCACCGAGGAGAGATAAACTCGCGATCCATGATCCCTCTTGTGCCGAGACGGTGAACCCATTGTTGCGCGTAACTTGGAGGGATGCCAGAGCGGGGGACGTGTATCCCTTTCCTAGTCCACACGCAAACGGGCCAAGAGAAACTGCTAGTGTTGCCAAGACCTGAAAAAATAATTATGAGAGAAGCATGTAAAGTCCTGGGGAGACTATCAACCAACGAGTCAGATATGAGGAATAAAGAACGGAAAGCCGGCTTGGAGACAAAAAGCTGACTTGGTTATTTGTGGTCGGAGGAAATATATGGCGACAGAACAGAAATCAGATTGCACGACAGTTTGCAACGTCATAGAAACTGCAATGTTGCAGATCAGCAGTAGCCAGCTGCAGAAGACAGAGGGCTTGATTTACGAAAGTGTACCCGTAATTTTGGGGCTTTAAAAATTGCATTCCGTGTCCCAATCTTTGAGGAATTTTGACTTTGAAGAATCCTCGGCAGGCTAAGCTGACTTAATAAATCAAGAAACGAAATTGCAGTAGAGCAAACATTAATGTGTGGCAGGCATAGACTTGGGAATTCTTTACGATCTATCGCCGGCTTTTTCTGGGATCCCAAAACGTTAGTGACGGGATACTTATGATTTCGTTAAGTTTGTCCGTCCATCTGTCCGTCTGTTAAGCACGATAACTCTCAAAGGGGTTGAGATATTTTGTTCAAACGAACAAATTTATCTTAGGGATAAGTAGTCCAGGCATTCTAATGATTTTACCGTCATTACTGTGAAGAACCAAACCTGGAACTTAGAAAGCAGTTGCGAAGATTTTTTGAATCCCCATATCTTACAAAGCCCTGGTCCTTTTGGCTGCCTTCAAGTTCTACCCGTGGGTATTAGCCAGAGCGATAATAATCTTTGGCGACCAACTGGTTGATCCTCCGCCCGATGAAAAATTTGTAGCCTGCGTGGTGGTATGGTAGTAGTACGAAAACGTTGCATGTAATACTATGTAATAGCAAAGAATACTATAATTTAATGATTTTAATGTGCCTCAGACTGGTCCAATCTTATGTAGTAGTATCCAGTAGTATCCTGTCTTGCCATAGTAACATCCAGTCTTGCTAATAGTACCATAAAGTAGTATGCAGTAACACGGTAGCCTTGAAGTAGAAGCATGTAGTAACATCGTTAGTACTGCATGCAACTTTTTCGTACTGCTTCATAGTACTATTTTGAGATAAATTTTTCATCGGGCGTATCTGACAATGGTGAGAGCCCTGGGGAGCCGAAGTAGATCCGACAGATCCAAGCTTAGGCTCATTGCCACTGAGCGACATGGAAACAAGGCAGAAACTATTTTGGGTTTCAAGACTGGATTTGAACAAGACTAGTGTACAGTAGAGGTATGCTTATGTGAACAGTTACTTTAATGTGAACAGTGCAGTTTTGGGCAAAATGGTAGAATGAAGATCCAAAATGCCTATGCAGGTGTTTTCAGATGCCCTTAATTACCTACTTTGGCTAACTGGTAGTTAGCTTTAGACACAGCAAGATTAGATAGATTAGATTTTATTTTACACATGTATACAAAACATTTTACAGCAGCTGCTAAGAAAGCCCCAAAGGGCTTGTTGGCCGCAGGTGGCAGTCTTCTCTATTCTACATAATGTGGTAACACTACTTTTATATTATTATACATGCCATTCATACACGGTTCACACATATACAACAAGTATATGCCAACAAGTATAGTAAGTGCATGAAAATGGTGAAGTCCACTGTCAACAAACGTTCACATAAGCATACCTCTAGTGTAGTGTTATGTGGAAAACTTAGAAGGATAACACTGAGCCAACCAGGCCCAGACATAGAGATACAAGGTCCCTGGACAGTTAAAAGAGTTGGAGGGGGTACCTCTTTTTGGTAATTCACCAAAAAACAAACTTTACATTTATTTTTTTACTTATTTAACGTGCTTTGCAATTAAGAAAAGACAAGCAGGCCTGGAAATGAAAAAGACAAGTATCAACTATACCTTTTTTTGCATTTTTTCACCTATGGAGCCTGATTTAACAAGACCAAAGGTTTTGATGGGATCCCAAAAATTTAATATTTAATCCAGACAATTTGGTCTGATCCGTACTTTGCAATTAAAAATAGACAAGCAGGCCTGGAAATGAAAAGACAAGTATCAACTATACCTTTTTTATGCATTTTTTCGCCTATGGAGCCTGATTTTACAAGACCAAAGGTTTTGATGGGATCCCAAAAATTTAATATTTAATCCAGACAATTTGATCTGATCCGAACTTTGCAATTAAAAATAGACAAGCAGGCCTGGAAATGAAAAAGACAAGTATCAACTATACCTTTTTTTGCATTTTTTCACCTATGGAGCCTGATTTAACAAGACCAAAGGTTTTGATGGGATCCCAAAAATTTAATATTTAATCCAGACAATTTGATCGGATCCGTACTTTGCAATTAAAAATAGACAAGCAGGCCTGGAAATGAAAAAGACAAGTATCAACTATACCTTTTTTATGCATTTTTTCGCCTATGGAGCCTGATTTAACAAGACCAAAGGTTTTGATGGGATCCCAAAAATTTAATATTTAATCCAGACAATTTGGTCTTGTTAAGACTCCTTGAACATTATCGTGCTTACAGACGGGCAGACAGACGGACAGACAGACGGACAACTTTTACAAAGTCATAGGTATCCCTCCACTTACGTTTTGGGATCCCAAAACTAGGTTGTGTCATTCGAGACATTTAGGCTACATGTCAAGTATTACGCTGAAAACGGCAAAACTTCGACGGTGGTTACCACGACAAACAATCAAGAGAAAGAATTGCGAAACAAAATTAAAATAGTGGGTTAGACTGATACGCCAAGTCTTTTTTTGGTCTCGCAACAGATGGAAACTTCAGAAGCCGACCGACGGTGAAACCCACGCACTTCGTTACCGCAACAGGTTAAGAGCAAGGACTCACGTTGCATCGATTCGCCATATTCCAGTCTAGCGCTTCCCAGGTGACTAGTTTCTTCAAATCCTCCCCGCTCCCCCCCCCCCTCCCCGTGTCTCATTATCAGAAGAATAGTGCATAATAAATATATAACAATATATAAATATATATCAATATATCTACATTATATTCAAGTAACTTATACAACGGATACATCAGCTAGAATGCTTCATCAGCGTTTCCTTCCCCGACGTTGACCCTGAAGATTGACAGCCTGACGAGGACCCTTGCCAAGAAGGGCCGAAATATCACTGGTGAAGCATCGTAGCTGACGTATCCCTTGTATACATTATTTGAATATATATTTCAAAGTCAGCTTGGGTTCAGCTGTATACATTATATAAATACAAACAATAGATTCCATTACACAATAATGAAAAGTGAGGAAATTACACCAATATGCAATCTGATAACCGAGCAACGGAAGCTTGGCACTGTATTTAGAGTGGAAAGTAAAAGCTATTCTTTTCTGCTCATTAATTTATGGACCATATTTTACTAGCTCTTTGTGCTGATAATCAGGCAAAGTAGGACTTTCACGAACTAGTTAACTCGGGGCGTTGAACTGGAACAAGCCGAATAAGAAGGTCTGCTACACGGGACGGTCCTTACCCAAGCTTCCAACTAAGGAATTGTCCTTTCTGAACACTACTAAAAAATGTCCATATTTAAGTCCAAAATAAAGCCAATTAGGCCATACCGGAAAAAAGTCTTCGACACCACAACAAACCAACAACCAATACATTTAAAATCAACTAAATCAAAAAAAAATATCTCGATTTTCCATAGCGATCTTCAGAAACCTCACTTATCCCATTATTTCCCCAAAAATGTGTCCCATTACATAAACCTCCCAATCCTTTTCATACTCCACCCTATTAAGATATCCCTACTTAAATTACACAATTTCTGACGCTCACACAATATGGCGTATTCTCGCCGTTCGCTGAGGACTCCTCGGGGAATCGAAGGGAACGGCGAGAATAAAGGGAGTCACTCCACGCGTACTCCGCCTACGGAAAACAACGAGAACACGGGGAATGCTTCTAAAATGGATTTTGTTCGAAAAAAATTATACAGTTGATGAAATTAGTCTGGATCCACTTTATTTTTGGTTTTGTTTATTCTGATGCTTTTACCTGCAAATTACCTGCAAATTTGCAATTGCAGGCGAATAGGATTTCTCCTAATATACGCCCTTAAATTAATTTCACACTTTACGAACACCAGCAAAAACTGATTCCTCTCCGAATCTGAAAGGGAGTCCTTTTTGAGGATGGTGATGATAATCGGAGCATTCCCCGTCCGTGGGGACTCGCGAGAATACTGGGAGTGAGTCCCTGGGACAAACAAAAACGCGGGGACTCCTCAAGTGGAGTGTTGGGGGAACGGCGAGAATACGCCTCAAGTGGAAACTACTTTCTTACACACTTGCTTCGGCTTCTCTTGAGCAGTTTGTGGATATACTGCAATGACTTCCTAACTTGAACGCGCTCGTTCTCAGCTCTTTTTTTGAGTCGCGGTTTTTGTTCGTCGCAGATTTTTGTCGGGTTTTCAGTTGCAAGTTTTGCCCGTCACGGATTGCCCTGTCGTGAAAATGACTTTCGCGATTTTTACGGTCGCGATTTTGACGGCTGCGACTTTTAGACTGTCACGGTTTTTGCCCGTCACAATTTTTGCTTTCGCGCGGTTCGCCGGATACGACACAAGACTCACAAAACACTTAAACAAAATGCGCATCCTTGCGAACGAATGAAGAATTTCTGATGCACTGCTCAAGGGCATAAATGAAGACAAAGAAACATAAAAACAATCACATTTATTCAAACAATGTTTACAACGGATACGTCAGCAACGATTCTTCATCAGCGATATTTCGGCCCTTCTTGGCAAGGGTCCTCGTCAGGCTGTCAATCTCTTGGGTCAACGTCGGGGAGGGATTAGTTTTTTCATTACAGTTGTATTTGAAGTTAAGTAGTAGAAGGTAGAAGCTTCAGTTATTTATTACAGGTTTGTTTCCTTCCCCGATGTTGACCCAAAGGATTGACAGCCTGACGAGGACCCTTGCCAAGAAGGGCCGGAATATAGGTGATGTATTTGACGGTGCAAAACGGATAAGTCAGCTACATTTTATTAGAGCTATATTTCATATGAAGTTCATATTCCAGTTTGAGCGGCTTGAGGCTGAAGAGGACCCTTGCCAAGAAGGGCCGAAATATAGCTCTAATAAAATGTAGCTGACTTATCCGTTTTGCACCGTCAAATATGATTCGCAGTCAGCTTGGGCTGAAGAAACATATATAGGTGATGAAGAATCGTAGCTGACGTATCCATTGTAAACATTGTTTGAATGAATATTTCCATAACGGTTATTCACTAACTTAGAATCACAGTGATAGAGTGTTTGGCATTGCCTGTTGTCAAACTTCTGCTGTCTTTCCGAAAGAAATAGAACATATTATATTTATTATTTATTTGATTCCTTCAAAACTGAAGTGAATGAATGAATGAATGAATTTTTTTTTGAACTTTGTTACCCGTAAAGTGTATTATGAAAGAAACAAACCAATAAATAACGAAAAAAACAACAACAACAAACAAACTAACAAAAAAACATGAACAACCTAACCAGCATCAATAAGAAAGAATGTCTGCAGAGGGTCGGAAGCGTGAATCAAGTTAGCGTGAATGAACTGTATAAAACTTTAAACAACAACATATCAGTCAAACTCACACAAACTTACATAAGTACAAACAGCGGGCAAAGCCTAAAACAAGTTAATCAAATACAAAGGAAAAAAGATCAAAATAAAAATCCCTCATCAGTGCACTTTTTTGTGAAAAAAGGTTGTGACGAACAAGAATATTGTCAGCCTTTTTATGAAATTTTTGCATTTACTATTCAAAAATTCCGAAGGATTCTTATATACGGTATGTCTACCAAAATGTAAAAAACCCTGAACAGTTGCGTTTTCGCAGTTACCGACGTATCTGATACCACGGTCAAAGGCGTTTTTGCAGTTACGGTGGCAGTGGCAACGTACCTTGGCATCTAATATTCAGATACCACGGTAACTGCGAAAACCACTTTAGACCGTGGTATCAGTTACCACGGTAACCGCAAAACCGACTAATTGTAAATCCAGTTAACGTGGTAACAGATACCACGGTATCTGCAAAACGCAACTAATATTTACCAAGGAAGAGCAACCTAATTTAAAACTTCTGACAGTATGGATGTATATGTGACATTTTTGTGCATTTGACAAACCATTTCCAAACCCATACGATTAATTCCAGGAGGGTTAAGTCCATATCCAAAACACGGACTTCCTTTTCAATCCATTTTAATATAACTTCAACATTCTTTAAACGAAACAACAAACATAACGCTCCCAAGAAGGGCACAACCGTGTTCTGTAGTTCTGTACGGGAGTGCACAACTCAAGGCACAACTTTTACTCACCTATTACAAACGATGACACACATTTCTCGTCTTAACCTTCTCATTTCTTTTTCTTTACCCCCCCCCCCCCCCTCCCCCAGCTAACCCAACCCTCATTCACTAATAATAATAATGAAATATTCCCCTTAAATGAATGCAAACGCAGTCCGATTTTCGCAGTCGGATGCGAGTTTCCTTCTTTTTCCCGGAACTGTGACCCATCGCATGCAGGTTTCCCCGTAGTGACGCGAATTTCGTACGCGCATTTTCGTATGCCCTAATCTAATTGTCGGCTTTTCCTTCGTACAAGATCACCTTTTGTTGTGATCCATCGCCAAGACCAGAGTTAAGGCATTTCGTATTTTGAATAGTAACTACACTGTCAGAAGTCAGAAGAAACACTTTCAAGAATAACACCTTTTCACTTAGAAATAAAGTGTTATGACCAATTAAGTTTACACTATTTCGTGCCTAGACTCCAACAACACCTTCAATTGGTAAAAATACTAACGGGAACGAAAGAAACATAACATATAACATCCCAAAGTGTTATCTGTTGAAACCGCGCATTCTGCTGTTGTCGTTATGTAACTTCTGCAGTGTAGTATTTTTACCTATTGAAGGTGTTGTTGGAGATCTGGGCACGAAATAGTATAAACTTAATTGGTCATATAACTTTATTTCTAAGTGAAAAGGTGTTATTCTTGAAAGTGTTATGCGCAATCTGTTATGAAACTTCTGACAGTGTACTTTCGAGGAACAATTATACTAAATATCAAAGAAGACATTTGAAATATTTTTACGGAAGAAGATTTTCACAAGATGCTATCTAAAACACGAATGCGCCATCACTAATTATTCATTCTGTATGCATGTAATTGTTACCCATCTATAACAGCTACAAAACCATAAGACGGAGTACAAGAAAAAAAAGAGAAAAAACAACAGAAGAAAAGAACCAAATAATATCAGAACCAATTAAACAAACAAACAAAAAACAACACGGTCCAGTAAAGGGATCGACTAAAACCAGGAAGGGAAGGGAGCGCGAGAAAAGCAGGAAGGCATACTAAAACCAAGAAGGGCATACTAAAACGAGGAAGGAAGGCTGCGAAAAAATTGGAAAGCTGCACCGTTCCCTTCCTCTGTTTAGTATTATTCGAGATGTCGGCAACTTTTCAAATTCAAAGTTCACCATTCCTTTCTCGTTTTAGTATCCTGACATGGGTAGGCATTAAGTTCAGTGAGGGGTCGGCAATTATCAACATTACAATTCACCTTTTCATTTCTAGTTCTTACGGTAGGCGACTAAAATCCTCCGAGTCCACCGAGGGGTCGGCAACTCAGATATTTCAAGTCCACCATTTCCTTCCTCGTTTTAGTACCTTGAAAGTACTAAAACGAGGAAGGAAATAGGAAATTATCCTTCTTTGCAACTTCGGTTGCCGACCCCTCAAAGAAGAGTGATTTAAAGTTTCCTTCCTCGTTTTAGTACTTTCAAACTACTAAAACGAGGAAGGAAATGGTGGACTTGAAATATCTTAGTTGCCGACTCCTAGCTGGACTCGGAGGATTTTAGTCGCCTACCGTCAGAACGAGAAATGAAAAGGTGAATTACAATTTGTATAGTTCCCGACCCCTGACTGAACTTAATGCCTACCCATGTCAGGATAATAAAACGAGGAAGGGATGCTGAGCTTTGAATTTGAAAAGTTGCCGACCCCTCAAAGAATACTAACCAGAGGAAGGGAACGGTGCGGCTTTCCAGTTTTGAATTCTGGCAACAGCCTTCCTCGTTTTAGTATGCCCTTCCTCGTTTTAGGATGCCCTTCCTGGTTTTAGTATGCTTTCCTGCTTTTCTCGTGTTCCCTTCCCTTCCTGGTTTTAGTCGATCCCGTCCAGTAAACACTAAAAAAGACTCTCTCTAAGGATGGCGAGACGGCGTATTTACGCTAATGGTAGGAGTCCGGCGTTGCGGAACAACGGAACAGTGACGAGAAGTGACTGCAATCAACAACCTGAAGGAAAATAAATTTACACAAACCGAGAGCAGATTTGGTTTAAAGCAGAAAGAGCATATTTTGGGCCCGCTGTAAAGGTTTGACAACTAACCTGTTCCATATACTGAGGCGCAGTTGCCCTTCGAAGAAGACCTATCGTTGAGCTTGACATCATGTTCTCCTTGACTACAGCCAATGCTTATCCCCGGCCTAAAAGGATAGAAGTCAATTAAAAAATGAAGAGCACAATACCAACGTAGGCCTCGCAAAATTTACGGCCCAATCTCATTGCAGGCATCCAAAATGTGGCTTGAAGGATGCGACAGTTGAGATGAGACCACCAAGAAATAACATCCAACCGTCATACTTAAGGCGTATTCTCGTCGTTCCCCGAGGACTCCACTTGAGGAGTCCCCCCGTTTTTGTTTGTCCCGGGGACTCACTCCCCGTATTCTTGCGAGTCCCCACGGACGGCGAATGCTCCGATTATCATCACCATCATCAAAAAGGACTCCCTTTCAAATTCGGAGGGGAATCAGTTTTTGCTGTTGTAGGTGCTATGTAAAATTAATTAAAAAGAATCAGAATAAACAAAACCAAAAATAAAGTGGATCTAGACTAATTTTTTTCAGTTGCATATTCATTTTTCGAACAAAATCCATTTTAGAAGTATTCCCCGTATTCTCGCTGTTTCTGTACGCGGAGTCCGCGTGGAGTGACTCCCTCTATTCTCGCCGTTCCCTTCGATTCCCCGAGGAGTCCTCGGGGAACGGCGAGAATACGCCTTTAATTTGGAAGTTGATTCTAATGAGCTATTGATGTCTTGTTAAGAATGTTATGAGATGGACTGACGTTGGCTTCCGTGGTAATTTTCTAACGGAAAGCTAAAGGATTTAAAGTTTAACTGTAAGGCTAGCTTATTTTTAAATCTTGGATTTAAAGACACTTAATTATTTTGACTCTGCTGAGGGATTTTGTGGGTTTTTTTTTACCTTGGGCTCTAGCAGTGAAGTTTAGAATATGTACTGCTGGCTCGACAAGAAAGACTTCATCCCGACGCTGAGAATTTGAATTCCAAGAAAATATTTCAACGAGGGCGACAACAAACTGTATCTCAGAATCAAAAGTCTCGCTCTGACACTTCGAAAGGAAGAATACCTGTACAAACAGAAGCCGGATCGAAGTGGCCGATTCTGCGCCTTTCATCCCGAAACTCTTTAACACATCATCTACAACTGCAAGAGCCCAGCCCCTCAAACAGCAAGGATTAAGGAAATAACCAGCCAGCTAAACCCAGGGGCGTCCCGAGGGGGGGGGGGGGGGGGCGGGGGGGGGGGGGTGCAGCACCCCCCCTACGTTTCGGGCATTCTGTCAAATTTTCGCCGAAGCGGCAAAGCCGTGATGCCCTTTTCATAAATCGTTTGTCCCTGCATTTCGAAATTGGGTGATTTAACGTGTTTATTGGTTCCCCTTTCTTTATCGAATTTGCTAATTCATCCGACTTTTGTTCACTCTGCATCGATTTTCACCGCATTCGGTCTGTCCCTTCGTAAATCCGGTGATTTAACCTGTTTAGTTGGTCTCATTAGTTAGCGAATTCGGTAATTCACCAGACTTTTCTCAAGCCCGTACCTGTTCCATCGCATTTGGTCACTCCTAATTCGGTCATTAATCAGATTCATTTGGTTCCGATTCGTGACCGATTTCGATAATTCATCAACTCTTGTTCAGTCCGCATCGGTTTCGGCGCATTCGGTCAGTCCTTGCGTAAATTCGGTGATTGAACCTGTCTATTTGGTCTCATTCTTTACCGAATTCGGTCACATTCGGTCAATCTTTCATAATTCGGTCATTAATCAGATTCATCTGGTTCTGACTCGTGACCGAATACGATAATTCATCCAAATTTTCTTGAGTCCGCATCGATTTCACCGCATTCGGTCCGTCCCTGCGTAAATTCGGTGATTTAACCTGTTTATTTAGTCTCGTTCTCTACCGAATTCGGTAATTCGGTCGCATTCGGTCAGTCCATTTCATAATTAAATTCGGTGAGATTCATTTGGTTCTGATTCGTTACCGAATATGGTGATTCACCGGATTTTTCTTTAGTCCGTTTCTATTGCTAGACTTGCCGAATTCGATTGTTTTAGGTGGTTGTAACGAGAGTTTTATTCCATTACGAAATTCGGTTGTAATACCGCTCTTTTTCGCAGTTTGTACACTTCGAATTCATTATTTGCTTCAACCCAGTTACTGAGTTCGGTAATTTAAGTGGCATTTATTTAGCTCTCGTTCTTTATCATTTACGGTAGCTTCAGCTGGTTGCTGTTCATTTTTTTACTTCTTAGGATTGAAGTACTTCAGGAATAAGCACGTCTCTTGACGTGAAAACAAACCTACTTTTATTTGCTGTAAATTCCGAACAAATGTACTTTGTATCCACTTTACCCTGGATCGCCCCTTTCGTTGCCATACAACTCTGGGTTGAATATATAATCTTGGGATCGCAGAAAGGCACTTTTATCATCAGTGTTTCCACAAGATTTCGCCTGCGGCGCATTTCGCAGTCTTACTAGTTAGACGAAGGTTGCCTCATCTAATTGACATTTGAAGCTTGGAATTTTGGGGGGCTTGAACCATATTAAAAGCTAGAACTTGCATGGGAAATAGTTAAATATTGCCAGAAAAAAAGGCGGATTAAAAAAAATTTCGCCGGCGGTGCCTTAATTAATCATGGGCACAGCCGTTAGCGACGTTGTCGCTATGCAGCAACACCATTTGGTTGCGATTATTTCAAGTCCTGTTGGCAAAACTGTAAAGGACTTACAAAGGTAAAACGCTAGTGACGGCGTATCCGTGAAAAAAAAACAGAAGCGGAAAAGCGTGAAAATGCTCCAATTTTTCTCTTTAGACTTGTTTGTATGTACTCTGCAACGTCTTACGTTGTAGCTTCATGAAGGCAACTCGCAGTGTTTTTACAATTTTTGTTGATAAATTCAGTAAAAATCAGGTACCGATTCGGTCAGTTTTACCAGGTGCGCCCCCCCAATGAAGAAAGGCTCGGGACGCCCCTGGCTAAACCTACCAAAAGACATCGCAACCATCGTGGACCGCGAAATTCCTCTCAGACAAGAGTGGGAAATCTACCATCAGACCATCACTATTCTCCAAGAAAACAACATTTCATAACCGCAGCAACGAAAAAGTAGAAGCAACCGAGGCCGAAAGGGATCCAGAGTGGAACCCAAGGGCCAGTCATTTGAAGAAACGAAGGATGGTTAATGAAGCGGAAGAAAGAAGAAAGAAAGAAAACCAACTATACTGCACGTAACCCCAAAAATGTGGATTTTTCGGCAATCGTTTACCACTGTAGTTGCTAAATATTTCAAGCATAGAGGTACAAGCATGAAGAGGTGCCATAAATCCGAATGAAAAAGTTCGTTCCCGGAAAACCGATCATGTGAATAGCGGGGAAACGAAGTAGCGCATTTCATCGGGTTTCAGGCCTAATGAAGTGATGGGTAACGAGACTGTCGTATCTCCTAAGCTTCCGTCACCATGTGAGACTGGAACACCTTGCGAAATGTCAAGAAACTCTGCTCTGTAATGAGAAAGATTCAACTTTGTAAAACCACCACACGATACTTCCCTCAAAGTTCCCCCCTCCAAGAAAATGAGGTACACGGGCCGAAGTTTTAAGGGTCGCCAAGTGCTATTACCGATCAATGAAAGCTAAGGTTTTTTTTCCCAAAGTGGAGTTATTTTTGCCCTAAAAAGCCGAGCGATTAGTTATACGTCCCTTTTGACTGCAGGAGCCGGCTTATTGAATAAATTATATCCGAAGATTCTAAAAGTCGGAGCCATGTTTGTTGACGAAGTCAAACTGCGAATGTCCAAACGAACAAGAACAAGTCCCCGACAACACATTCGGCTCCCGATGAAAAATTTATCTCAAAATAGTAGTATGAAGTTGTACGAAAAAGTAGCATGCAGTACGAACTGATGCTACTACATGCTTCTATGTCGAGGCTACAATGTTACTGCGTTTTACTGCATGCTACTATTCGCAAGACTGGACGCCACCACAGCAAGACAGGATGCTACTGGATACTTCTGCTTAAGATTGGCCCAGTCTGAGGTACATTAAATGATAGTATGCTTTACTATTACATATCAAATACATGCAACTTTTTCGTACAACTATCATACAAGTACGCAGGCTACACATTTTTCATCGGGCTACTGTCTCAGATCGGATTGCATACTGCGGAAGGTCCATTATCGGACTCAGAAGCTTGTCTTAACTTTTACAGAACACCACAACTATTCCACACAGGGTTTCTCTTTGGCAATAAGCACAGAATAGTTGAGCGGTTTGACACAGGATACGGGGTATAAGCTTACTAGCTAACGGGGTTGGAGTAGCAGTTAATAGGGTTCTCGTGCGCAAAGACATGTTTCCGGAAATCTTATGAAATGAATACCAGGAAATCATTTAGTGAAACGACACCAAGCCATTATTTGGACTTCCGCCACTCATTGCGCGCCACCTAGTGGGGGGTCTAACCAAGTTTACCAATAACCAATGACGTCACGAACAAGCGAAGATATCGAACTTATACCATGTTCAGCGCTCCAAGCGGATTAGTCCCTGTTAATTTGCTCCCCTCCCCACCTCATTATCCGCACCCATGGCAGAGATAGTAGAATAGATCCATAGATCCATTCTAGTATGGCCCAAGCTGGCCGTTTTAATAGATTAAATAAATAAATAAAGAAATTTATTTGTCACTGTGAAATTAATGAAGAACAAAGGAAAGCTTTACAGGAACTGTCTTACCTATAATACTAACGCAGCCTCTTTCCACAATCTTTCCACATATTTCTAAACCCGGAGGCCCCAATTTCGTACGGCACATTCTAAACCCTCTAACAAAACCACGCTGATTTTCTCACTTGCTGTGTTTTGCTACCTTCGATGTGTATCAAGCTGTCCACGGTTGTCTGCGAGGAGTTTTTCCATCAGAAAAAACGGTTATGTAAATTGTTTCCCTGTTTTCGCTACGAGTCAACGAGTCTCGGAAAAGGCTTAAAACAGCCAAAACCGTGGGTTATTTGTTGAAAGCACAGCCTAGTTTTAAAGCATTCAAATATTTTAATATACTGTAAGCAGAAGAGTAAACAGTGCGAGGGGTCCTTTGACTTTTTAGATTGAAGGGAAGTGCAAAACTTTCGTCGTCAGGGTGGTTCGCAATTCTTTTTCCGCTGAAGTCATACGATGTAACACATATCCTAACAGAGATTTAGTTAAATGTTGACGAAGGCTAAGATTGCTTGGAGACTGATGGGAACTAATGGTCCATTTACACACTGCGTAAAATACGCTCGGATTTCAAAATACGCTCGGATTTTCCGATCGGAAATCCGAGCGTATTTTGAAATCCGAGCGTATTTTACGCAGTGTGTAAATGGACCATAATGGCATGGAGCGTAAAATACGCTCGGATTTCAAAATACGCTCGGATTTTCCGATCGGAAATCCGAGCGTATTTTGAAATCCGAGCGTATTTACGCACGTTTTGAGCTTGAAAAGATTTCTAGCAATATTGACGTATTTAGATACAAAACGGACCGATTTCTCAAATACGTCCGTATTGCTAGAAATGTTTTCAAGCTCAAAACGTGCGTAAAATACGCTCGGATTTCAAAATACTCTCGGATTTTACGCAGTGTGTAAACCCACCATAAACCGCACGAGGCCTCTGAACTAGAATCTGGAGAACTGATGTATGCCTTAGTCAGACGATGAAGGTCGCGTGCCCGCGAACTGGAGTCCCCGTCTGGATTTTCGGTATCATCATCAATAATCCATAAGGAAAAGTTGAGATTTTCTTAACTTGATCATTTCCTTATATTGAGATTTTTTTAACTTGATCATGAAAATGTAGAAATCCAACCGTCATCTAGAATCCATAAGAAAAGGTCGAGACTTTTTCGACTTGATCATCCATAAGGAAAAGTCCGGATTTTTTTAACCTGGTCATGAAAATGCTGAAAATCCAACCGGGAAATCCTGATCATCTGTTCGCAGCATTCGGTCGTACAGATATGCCAAAGCATCCTAGTCCGTACTTGCTAAATGGTTAGCACGCAAAACTCGTAAGTAACGGGTCGTTGGTTCGAGTCTCAGTGGTGCCTACCGTTTGGTTTGTGGCGGGGGTTTGTGGCGTACCCCTGCAAGACAATCCAAGAGTCCATCCAGCTTCAAATGGGTACTATAGGGGTTACAGCTGGAGAATCAGGGTTTCCGGATTCCGGATGGGGGCCTTGGGTCGTCGTTTTACACATCCCGTTATCTCTCTGAGAATAAAGGACTGTGTGATCATAAGCCTCATACGCTACCTAATAGATAAAGAATAACGGCTTATAACACCAGAAGAAAGTACTTGGTACAATTATGTTGGGAAAACCTCTCTGGTACGCCAATTCCTCCGGTCCAACGTTAAATAACGTTTATTGTAACAACGAGTATTTACAAATGTACAAGCCAGGTATACGTGAAGTCAGGAAAGATCAGGAAAGTTTTTTCGCCAAAACAGTTGATTTTTTTCATTAAAATAGTCGATTTTTCTGAAAATCCGTCGATTTATCGTCAAAGTAGTAGTTTTTTTCTGAAAATCAGCCGATTTTTTCGAAACTGTCATTTTTTTCTTGAAAAACAGTCGATTTTATGCAAAAACAGTCGGTAAAAATTACCAGCCAGTCGGTAGCACTTGGAGAAACCTGGGGGTGACAGGAAGGTTGTGCGAAAGCACGCGGATTGATAGCGCCCAACCGCCCATTGCACTTCCTCGATGAGGGAAAAGTATCGGTGATCAGCACCGCCGGTTAGGCCTGTATAGGCTGATGCTAATGATGAAAATATCGCTATCTCCGCTAAGATGTGAGGTAGCTAGGTCCTTAACGACGGAAGGCGACGTTAAAGCACACGCGCACTATTTACTGTTTATGTTCCAATGTTCAAGGTTATGTGAAAACTGTAAAGCTAGGCTCTGCTTTTAAAAAATTATCCACGGCCTTACCTGTTTTAACCCTTTTTCCAGGCCCACCGACTTCAGTATTCACGTATCATCAGTAGCATGATACGCGAACACTCGTTCAGAGCCTATTGCGCATGGAAACTAGTGTATCGCGGCAAGAGCAAAGGGTTAGCCCTACCTTGTTAGCGGGTTCAGAATGTTACATAGGAAATTTGGATCTCCAGGTTTAAGAACTAATGAATGATGCTGCGAAAGTAGGTCGGATTGGCAATGTACGTACGATAGGTCCTTTAAGCTCGTGTTAAGGCTCGAACATATTTTATTATTTTGGGCGAAATATCCTGCTGCGGTTTGATCGGACCAATCACATCACAGAGATCGTGGTTACCACGTTATCTACGCTACCGAGCGTGGTAAGCAAATAGTTACTATTAATTACGAAAATAGTAACTAATAGTTACTATTGTTAGAAGGATGGAACACGCTCTAAATCACAACAACAACAACAAATTGAATCATGGCTAGCGGAAATCCATAAGGCGTATTCTCGCCGTTTCCCGAGGACTCCTCGGGAATCAAGGGGAACGGCGAGAATGGAGGGAGTCACTCCAGGCGGACTCCGTGGACGGAAATCAACGAGAACACGGGGAATGCTACCAAAATAGATTTTGTTCGAAAAAATATGCAGTTGATGAAATTAGTCTGGATCCACTGTATTTTTGGTTTTGTTTATTTTGATTGTTTCTAATTAATTTTACACTGCACCAACACGAGCAAAAATTGACTCCCCTCCGAATCTGAAAGGGAGCCCTTTTTGATGATGGTGATGATAACCGGAGCATTCCCCGTCCGTGAGGACTCGCGAGAATACGGTGAGTGAGTCCCTGGGTCTAACAAAGATACGGGGACTCGTCAAGAGGAGTGCTCAGGGAACGGCGAGAACACGCCTATAAAGTCGAATTATTAGATTTCAAGATCTGTTTGTTCTCTTACGGAAAGTCGTGGAACGACCCAAAGTAGAATAACTGGTATACATGAGAGACAGTAGCGACAGTTTCTCCTTTTTAAGACAGAAGATAACAATGGTGAATCAAATATCACTAATGTATCTGTCATGCCTTATAGACTTGCAAAGCGACACAAGTCTGTTTTCATTTCAAATCTTGGGGTATGAAGAAACTGAGATACACACAGGACACCAGATTCAGATGAAAATTCGAACAAATTTTGAAGATAGGTGATAGGACCAGAAAGCATATTCTAACCGTCAGGTAACTACACTGTCAAAACTTTCTCCGAATAAGGATGCAGTATTTGCTACTGGGATTAATCTTATCTCTGTTGGGATAAAATTAATCAGAATTAGGGGTAATCTTATCCAATAAAGACAAGAGTAATCCCAGTAGCAAATACTGCAAGATTTTTTTGTACAGTGTAACTAGAATCCCAAAACAGGGGCGCATTTCATGAAAACCTAGGGGGGGGGGGGGGTCGTTACGGGTCATTAGCTTGGCCTGAAAGGTCAATGTCAGGTTAGAGACCCGGTTAAGATCCACTTTTCGCAACTGCCTGTAATAGTTTTTATCAAATCACATTGTTTCTTGCAGATGTTTATATTTGTTCCTTAGAAAGCCAGAGGCAGCTGCTCCCCCTTGCCCCTACCACATGACGCCTCTGACCAAAACCCTAAATGTTTCTCTTTTCAAAAATCTCCCTGCGCTGGACAGCTATTGTGGGTTGTACCCGTATTAACTGGGACATGGTGCTGATAACTGTAGATTTCGTGACTATTTCCTCTTTTCTTGCTTGTGGCCCTTATGTGGTTTGAATTAAAAGATGAATTTAAAGTGTATTTATGTTTTGGTTTCCCTCTTCTGCCATTCCTCCGCAATACTGACGGTGGTTTTCCAAAAATTGATAAGCGACATTTTCTCGAAACTGATTTGTTGTAGTAGCCCAGTGCCCAATCCGCGCTTGTATCCACTTGTCTGTCAGGAAGAAACCGCTCCAGAAATACGGAATTTTTTCATAAGTTTCTTCCTTGCCTGTCAATCAAAACAGGGCTCCTCTCTTAATCAAAACAGGACTCCTTCCTCAGAACAGGGCTCCTGTCTTAATCAAAACAGGATTCCTCCCACAGAACAGGGCTGAAGAAGACAAAGAAAACCAGCAGGACAGGGGTCCCGCTCTTCCTCGTTCCGTGGCCAAAAGGTAAAAGGTTTTTCATTTTTCCTAAAGAAAACCATCAGAACAGGGGTCCCGCTCTTCCTCGTTCCGCGGCCACAAAGGTTTTTCATTTTTCCTGAAAAATTTAAAAATGTCACTTATCACTTTGAGAGCCGGTGGGCAGCCAAAACGCAAAACCGAAGAAAACGAATGTCACGCAACAGCATTGTAAATAATCAATTTGTTATTCGCAGCAGGCCAAACGGCTCTCGGGTCAGGTTTAAAGTTGCGATAAGATCTGAATTTTTTCTAGTCAACATGAGTCCAGTGAATCAGTTTGACAGGGAAGTGTTGTACTCGTACATCATGACAGGAATTCCAATCGTGAAAAATATATCAGTAACAGAAAATAGTTACCATTTATCTGCACAGTTAAATACAAGCCCGTTTTGGAGCATTGAAATCGAATTTGGGGTCTGATGAAAGTTTGAAACATGACACCATAGGCTCAGCCACTCGGGCAGAATTTCAGTCAGTTATAACGGTGAGCTGACGGGCCCAGAAAGCGTATTGGTAACTAACTAGGATCAGAACACAGCAGAAAACCCGTCTCTTCACTTTTCACACATTTATTCACGTTGGCCAACTATATGTCTTCTCTCATGGCTCTCACATGGCGTAAAACCATTGCTCACCTGACGCAACTACAATGACCAGTGAACTTTAAACAACCCAGCAGACTTTAAGGCGGGAATGACAGTTGGAGTAGGATAGAAGATGTGCGAGCTGCTAATGACTGTTGTTATGGAATAAGGAATCGGGACATTCCTTCAGATTTATTTTAAAGGAAGCTCTCACCACAATTTCAACAAACAAGAATTCATCACCAAGCCAATCATTTCTTGTCTAAGGCCTGTCGGCTTCATCACCCGTATACACATGAATCCATTCCATTCAAGGTGGTTGAAGATGTGCGAGCTGTTAATGGCTGTAGTTTCTGAGAAATAGAATACGGGAACGGAACACCCCTTCAGATCTACTTTAAAGAAGGGACAAACAAAACAAAAATTCATCCCCAAGCCCATCATTTCTTGTCTAAGGCCTGTCGGCTTCATCACCCCTATAAACATGAAATCCAAACCATTCACCCTTTAGGTGGCGAGACACATCGAAAGACATGCAGCGAGCCGAGAAGAGTTCACGAACCGCAGCTCAACGGGGTGGTGAGATAAGATGAGTGACATTTAATTTGCCACCGTGGAAAGAGATTCCGGAGATGTTAGACCGTCTGACTGAGACTAATGCCTTGTTTGCGTGCAGGGAAGTTACGGTTTGACTTTGCGAAAGCAAAAATCAGGCAAGGATTGCAGAGCAAAACGTTTGTTTCTTTAAGTACGTACCGAAGCCTGACAGGTTGCATATGTTATCACTTGAACCTTCAAACCTTCAAAAAATTCAAACAAAACCGACAAAGAGTGCAGCCGCGCTTATTTGTTTTGACACATATAACGCTTCGATTGATCATGCTATGATACTTTTTCGAATTTCGCCGCCTGGTGAATGACTTTGTCGCATCAAGGTTGGTGCCCACAGACGCTTGCCGAAAAAGTTCGCGCGTCGCCATTTCAGCTCCAGTTCGAATGTTGGTCGCGTCGAGGCAAAGGTTCGCGTTATGTGGGCAAAAGCTTCACACAAATCGCGGTCGCGCTCGATTCTACGCAGTGAAGATTTATAACTACTATGCCAAAGCTAAGTTTCTTAAATTTGTCTTTGTCATGTTATTTTAATTTCCAGACTCAAGTGATTAGATATGCGACCTGTCAGGTGCTGACAGGCTACGTACTTCAACGAAGCCAGGTACTGACCAGACAGGAAGAACAAGACCAAAGGTTTCGATGGGATCCCAAAAATCTAATATTTGATCCAGACAATTGCGAACGGTCGACCATACTTGTCCAGAAAAAAAAGGAAGTTCAGAAACGAATTCAGCGTATCTCCTTATCCGTGGAACATCTAATCAACTTCAAGTAAAACTTTAACTTATAAAAAAAAATCCGGTTTCAACCGGATTCGAACGAACTATATGTCCCGGTAAAAAAAAAGATTGTCATATACAGATTCAGCGTCTCTTCTTACCTCGAATTCTGTCGTCTAATCAACTTCAAATAAAACTTTTGCATTTAACAAATTTTCCGGTTTTGGCCTGATTCCGGGCGAACAAGTTATCCGGGTAGAAAATACTTTTCACATAAGTGTTCGGCATGTTTTCTTACCGCTAAATCGAATCTAATCAACTTCAAGTAAAACTTTTACTTTTAACAAACTTTCCGGTTTTGGCCAAATTCTCGGCGAGAAAATGGTTTTCACCATCGTGTTCAGCATGTCTTCCTACCCCTACATCGAACGTCTAATCAACTTCAAATAAAAACTTTTACTTTTAACAGACTTTCCGGTTTTGGCCGGATTCCGGGCTAACTTCTTGTCCGGCGAAAAAATGGTTTTACCATCGTGTTCAGCATGTCTTCTTACCCCCAAATCCGAATATTCGTCATTCAAACGACAAAAATTTCATGCAATCGTCTAGCACTGACACGGGCCAACCATGACACCAAGCCAAGCCAAATCCATGAATCTGAATTTTTTGTTTTAGTTTTTTCTTTATGGCCAAAAAACGACTTAAAATGTTCATGGTTTTCCCTTCGTACTATGTTAACACCAAAACCCTCTATGAAAACTTCCGGACAGCCGCCGTTGGGATCCTCTGTCTGTCAAAAAACCGCGAAACAATAAAAAACAAACATCGAATCAACTTCAGATAAAACTTGTGTTTTTAACAAACTTTCCGATTTTGGGTAGTTCACCTGGATTCCGGGCGAACTATTTGTCCGATGACAAAATGGTTTTCACCACCGTGTTCAGCTTGTCTTCTTACCCCACAGTCGACTATCACATTATCTGTTTAAAAATATTTCATTTGCCCCTTAAATTAAACCCCCTCCCCCACCCCTAAATGAAGGGATGCAGAGCCCATCTACGAACTCGACCTTACTCTTCACCCAAAGACTCCTCACACCAAGTTTCATCAAAATACCTCATTCCCTTCGAGAGTTATAGTGCGCACAGACGGACAGACGGACGGACAGACGGACAACTTTTGCGATGTCATAGGTATCCCACCACTTACGTTTTGGGATCCCAAAAGCTGCTTGACTTAGGGAAACGAATTCATTGTATGCCATTTTGGGATCGCCGGGCGCCGGCTCTTTCCTGCAATGAGCAGTCAAGGCATCTGATGATTTTCTGTCATAACTGTCAAGATCTCGGAACTCAACCACCATCTCGGAACTCAAGAAAGCAGTGGCGAAGATTTCTGTTGAGTATCTCACAAACCCCTATTCCCTTTGGCTACCCTCCATCCCCCAAGTTTACTGTCCTGCTAATCTGATGACGGGGAGTCTTTTGAAAGCTGGAGCAGAGCCGACAGACCCTTTCTTAGGCCCAATGCAAGTTAGTGAAGTAGTTGATCGGGACCATGTCGGTCTTAGGTTGCATCCATGCCTTGCATGCTCCTGATTCACTGCACGGACTGGCCGATAAGATAAATGTGACTTCAAGGAAACACAATACTTGTTTTACTGGTTTATTCTTCTACCCTGGTTTTTCTCGTCCCGGAAACTTGCAACTGATTTTTGCCTTTACTACAATTTTTAAATCTTCTCCGAAAACCTCTTTTCCTATTCTGAAAGGGATCGACTAAAAGGAGGCACGGCACGGCACGACAAAGTGTGGGAGGCACTATTACTAAAATAGGCACGAAAAGTGAAAGAGCCCTTTCAGGATTCAGAGTGAGGGGCAGAAACAATGTTTTAACGTGTCTTCTTTTAGGCTCTGGAGTTGCGAATTCTTACTTACTTGTCTACTTCTACCACTTGCTAATCTCTTTTTATTACTCGTGCCTCCTGCGCCATGGCGTGCCTCTTTTCAGTCGATCTCATTCTGGAAACCCAATTTAGGATATTCTCAGATACAAAGCAGAATTTTCTTTCCAATCAGACAGCGTTTCGACTTCACAAACCCTTGTCAATCATCGGCTTTAAAAGCGAAACTTTGCTTTATGTTTATTTTACAGCTCGATCGTTGCAGGAGTTCAGTCGATCGCTCTCCAATATTGGCTAGGGAACTTTGCTTTTCATTATTTTGAGCTCGAAAATCAGAGCAAGAGCTCCAAAATTGCTTTTTAGGATAATCTCGAGATGCTCTCAAGAGCGAAAACCGGGAAGTTGGCCAAGTTCTAACTTGAAAGGCGAAGAGAGTTGATGAGATCTTGCCGACTCCGAATATGAATTCAGAAAGAATTTTCTTTTAGTTTCAATCTAAAAAAGATAGTTCGTAATTGTGCATAAATTTTAAAGAAAGTGGTACTGATGAGAACTATTTCTTTTTTTTTCTGTCTGATTCTTGAGACCCTTAGAACTCCCGATCTTTGTTTCTAAGAAGCATAACTTGAGGAATGGGGAGCAAGACAGATTACGCAATCTTCTACTTATCGCATTACAGGAGAATAAGACTAGAATCCATTTCTTATTTTTGGAAGTCGAACGCAGACAGAAGCTTACATTAACCTTGACTGGGAGCCCGTGATCGGCCTCCTAAATACTACGTGAACATCTAATAACTAGTACTAAAAATAAACAAATATAATTATTTGACTCCAGCTTCATCCAGCCCATAGACCGGATACCTCGCCAAGTCTTTAAAAATATCATCTTTGATATTTTTTCAGGCGAAACACGCCTGGTCCATCGGCCAGGAAATTTCAGCTAGCACCAAGGTCTATACGACAAAGTTCATCAGCTTTGTCTACGATTGACTATAGGCGTATTCTCGCCGTTCTCCGAGGACTCCACTTGAGGAGTCCCTGCGTTTTTGCTTGTCCCGGGGACTCACTCCCCGTATTCTCGCGAGTCCCCACGGACGGGGAATGCTCCGATTATCATCACCATCATCAAAAAGAACTCCCTTTCAAATTCGGAGGGGAATCAATTTTTGCTGTTGTAGGTGCTATGTAAAATTAATTAAAAACAATCAGAATTAACAACACCAAAAATAAAGTGGATCTAGACTAATTTTTTCAGCTGCATATTCATTTTTCGAACAAAATCCATTTTAGAAGCATTCCCCGTATTCTCGCTGTTTCTGTACGCGGAGTCCACGTGGAGTGACTCCCTCTATTCTTGCCGTTCCCTTCGATTCACCGAGGAGTCCTCGGGGAACGGCGAGAATACGCCTTATGAAAACAAAGACAGTAAAAGTGGGAAAGACCGGAAACTCCCGTAAGCCCCATGAGTCACAACAATCAGCGCCGTTTAGCGGATGTTCTTTCGTTAAAAAATCGCACTGTTGACATTTTCTTCCATCGCTTTCCACAGAATCATCATCAAAGTATGTTTGTTTTTTTTTCTTTCGTTCTCTTTAATTGGAATAAAAAACAAGCAGGAAAATAATAAATCGCTATTTTATGGAAAAAATGTTGAATTCACGATTTCGAATCAGTTAATGCTGACAGACATAGCCTACTCACGCCCTCTTGCTTTGATTATATTAATCATCTACCACTCGAGACTGGACAAAGTCCAAACGCTAGGTGGCGTTCTGATAGATTTTCAGAGACACGATTTTAGCGAAGTCACCGGTCTTTGTATGAAAACACCCCCAAATTCTATCATCTGAACTCGAGAGATGCCACAAAGGAGCAACACCATATGCAGGTTGGAGCAGACGAAGGCGTGGGCCCTTGTACACCAGGGGCACTACTTCGCATTTCTTCTAAGGACCCAGGGCCGCTGCTCAACTTGAGCCAAACAAGACAACCAAATTTCTGGAGACGAAATCGTCCCTGCTGAAATCCTGTCGCAGTTGGAAGAAAAATAACGTCGGTGTGTTTCTTGGACATTCAAAATAGAAACTTTTCAGTTTAAAGCTCTCCCCATTCATGTCATTGGTTTAAGCTGTCAAAACAAGACCTTAGAGGAATTCCGTCACCAAGAGGAATACTGAGGTTTTCCAGCAATTAGGAAAGAATTGGACAGTCCTTCGAAACATTTACAAAGATGTCGAGGTGTTGATATCCTGACACTGATGAAGTGAACTAGAAGAAAAAGACACTTCGTGTCAGGGGTGTCGTTCTGGAGGACCAGGCAGGGCCAACATACTAAAAAAGATCCCAAGGGTAAAAAAAGGCAGTAGGAAGAAGCACTGACGGCGTGCAAGTGAGTGCCAACTCGATGGTTGACAGTGGGCCTAGATCAGGGTATGTCGGCTCTACCTCAGCTCTCAAAAGGCTCTCTCCTTCACTAAACTACACTGCAAAAAAAATCTTGCAGTATTTGCTACGGGGATTAATCTTTTCACTAAAAAGATAATCTTATCTCTAATTCGGATTAAGCTTATCTCAGTAGAGATAAGATTAATCCCAGTAGCAAATACTGCAGTTAACTTTAATCCCAATTCGGAGAAACTGTTTACAGTGTAGGAAGATCACAAAGTTAATTCCGGAGGATTCTTATCGCTGTGGCTGATGACCAGGGATTCGGGGATTTCGGATATTCAAGACAATTGAGGTACACAGCTGTACAGACAACTGACCACTGCTCTCGTGAGTTCCCGTTTGGGGTTCTTGGCAGTCATGACAACAAAGATCATCGGAGCGTCTGAACGGGTCAGTCTTAAAAGAGCTGCTGATACGTAAGGGGTTGCAAAACCTTCTCAAAGTTTGCACAGGAGTGTGTACACACAGAGTGTGAACGACGTTAGTGTAGACAATTACAATTCACTGATAGAAAATTACGGGTTTCTCAAACATGTACTTTTTGTCATGGAAGTTCAACCAAACAAAACATGACAAAAAGAAATGTAAAAACACTTTTCTCAATTTTATGCGATTTCTTTTCCCCTAATAAATAAATAAATAATAAATTTCGGTCATCGCATCTATCAGGTGTCAATATCTTTGTTTTATCCGCCTAAAGGTTCTTCTTCTACCCTTAAAGTCACAAACAGCCTTCTGCCTGGGGCGGTACGAAGGGCTTGGGCATGGGGGAGGGGGGGAGTGAGGACTTCAAAATATACGACTGACCAAAAACACAGCACCAGCAGGCTCAATAAATATTAAAGTTATAAGTTCTAAAAGTTACGTAAAATGCCATTGTAGTAATAAAATAATAAAGAAATAAGTAACAGGAATTGACACGATGCCGTTCATATCAAATTTCGCTGCAGAGGATACAAGCCTCGGTACCAGCTTCTGACATATCTACTCAAGAAAAACTAAAGTGAGCGACGCAGGCGAAATTTTTTCAATCGCAGCAAAATTCAACTACTCCTTTACAACTTCTACATTTTAATGTAGCTCAGACCCCAAATCTCGAGCTTAAAACTGCATATTAATGACGCACACTTCAACTAAACAGAAATAGGGTAGGACTACAAAAGATCTGCAGCCAAAATTTGTTAAAGCGGCCTTTATTCGGCAATATTCGACTACTTCCTACACAAACTCTTGCTTTGAACGTGGCTCAGGCCCCATGCAGCAGCTTTTACCGTATGTACCTAAAACAGATTTAAACTCAGCGCCGCAGGCTATTTTTTTTGTCATCCGACCTTTTCCTGGCATTTCTAGCTTTTAGGTGGCAGAAACCTTAGACCTAAATTACGGGCCATTCAACCAGATAGCGAGTAGGCGACTGTGAAAGACGGCGCAGGTAAAGTTTTGCGAAACATTTTAAAGGCTGCCTACTATATCCCATATTTGTCCGTGCATAACTCGCAAACGGAGATGTATATTTTCCCGGAGTTGGTAATTGGTAGTGCTTCCACTTTGAATTTAGACTACAAAAAAATAGTGAAATCATCAGGCGGTTGTGCCTCTTTCTTTTTAAGATAAGGAGACTTTTGCACAAAACGAGGTAGGATAATGTTGAAACGTCGCACCGCAGGCGAGATTTTCGAAAATCAGCCTGTTTTTTAGCACCCCAGAGTGAAAATCATGATTTGGTAATGGAATTAATACGACTGTCAATCTAGCAAGCTCAAAACACACGATATTTCATAACGCAATGACTCACTAAACTACCTCTTATGGCAAGCTGAAAACTTACGACTGTCTCTAATAGACGGCTAGAAAGTCTCTTCGTAAAATACGACAAGAATGGGTAATTTTCAGGGAAAATTCGCGATTGATGTCATTCCGGCAAGTTCCATACGACTGATTCTGACAAACTGAGAACAAAAAACTGTTGACCTGACAAGTTTAAAGCATAGCCTACTACTAAAATCTCTTTGGAAAAACACGACCAACACAGGTCATTTGAAGGCGAAGTTCACGATTAGCTAACTGCTCTGTCTGCCTTTATCTGGCAAAGTCAAAACTTACGACTGTCTCTAATTTACAACTAGGAAATCCCTAAAGTACGACAAGAAACGGGTCTTTTCAGGCGAAATTCGCGGTTGATGTCATTCTGGCAAGCTCAAACATACGACTTTCATTCTGGAAAACTCAGAACACAAAACTGTGAATCTAATTTCTTCGTAGCCATACCACTAAAAAAAAATGTGATTTGTGGGTGAAATTCACGTTTGGCCTGTATGTCATTCTGAAAAGCTCAAAACATACGACTGTCATACAGAAAAGCTCGAAACATACAACTATGAGTAGAATCTCTGGAGCATGGGGGGGGGGAGTCACCCCCATGCCCCCCCTTCGAACCGCCCCTGCCTTCTGCATCCACAAACCTCAATCAAGTGGTTGGGAATTTCAGTTTCAACAACCCTCAAAAAAATGTGCGAAGCAGCTGTTCTATCCACAGCAAATGCGACAAGGATGGGCTATGGGAAAATTGTTCCAAACAGAGCCAGATAAAACCAACGAGGTCTAGCAAAAATCTACACAAGTTTTTGCTCCTCCTCTCTGCTTTTCCTCGCTGGTCTGTACCCTATTCTCAGGAAAAAAGACACCAGTCGAATGCGTTCATATTTGTTCAAATATCTCCGTTTTCTTCTATACCTTCCTCGTCGCATGTGCAATCATCGCATCATGGAGAAGTTTTTTGTCTTGGACCCAACTGTCAAGCTAAAAGAAATCAGTGAACATCTTCTGCCATCATTCAACCGCCTTCCTGCCCATTGCCCAATGCGCCAGCTAATGCAGTAAATTTGTTGTTCTTTTCGGGTTTCGTTGTGTATTTCTTGTTTTGCGTTTAGTTATTTTTTGCTGTCGCTGGAGATTTTGTGTACCCTCTGTATTTATTGTTAAGCGTTCATTTACCTTTTTTTCTGTATGCACTGTACAAATGCCTTATTACTAGGCTGCACGTAATAAATTCATTCATTCGTTCAGGCACACTACCTAGAACGGACACTTGCATTACAGATACCGGGACAAGGTGCTGATCCTATTCCAATGGTTTTCATGTTTCTTCCCAAAAAGGAATAGGCTATGTTACAAAGTCTTAATGCAAAATTCGGGGTGTCCGATCTAGGCATTGTGCCTAAAATAGAAGAAGGAGGAATCCTATGCTCTGCAAATGATTCAGTTAGACTGGCGCCATTTTCTGATTGTACCGAGTTAGAAAATTTATTGCTGAAAACAAATTTTATGCATAGCTTCCATGGAACGCAGCCACCAACAAGACTAGTAAGGAGTTCACAATTAAATTCACACTACCTACTCGAAGTTTAACCTTTATAATTTGCGCCACCCACCAGTTTTAAAACACTTTTTTCATTCCTTTTACTATGATAACATTTATGCGTAATTAAATTTATTCTTTATGATTCATCTCTGGAAAACACGAAGAATTTATACATGAGGAAACTAGGTTAAAATAATGAATGGCTAAAGGGGCTGTCCCAGGGTTCCCACATCAAAAATATTTAGAGAGTGACTTTTGGCCCAAAACAGAGAGTGAATTGGGAGTGAAGTTTTTTTATCATGAAATGTCCACTTTTGGTCGGAATCGTCTCTATAAAAATGACACATCTTAGTTTTACTTTCATGAAAAAAACTTGAAATAGTCACTTCTGGTTGGAAACCCTGCTGCAAAAATGACACGTTTGGTCATTTTCTGAAATAGAGTGATTTTTATGTCCACGTAGGACAAGCGTCACAAAAACAGAATAGGGTAACAATTCCCACTATCGTGCGACATGTGGCAACGCTGGCTGTCACGGCTGTCAAGCACGAACTAGCTTTGAGGAGAGAAAGCAATTGCACAACTGACCAATCAAATCTTCGCGGTGGACATATTTGGTGTGAGGCTGATTGAGTGGCAGAATGCAAATTCGCACATTCGCAATTCATGCAGTGCTCTTTGCAAATCGGTTTTGCGATATCATCACAGCATGAGGCCAATAACAAATTAGAGGGTAGAAAGGGCAGCGAAATTTATACGAATTAATTAGGTGCTAATTGGGCAGACGGTCCAGGAAATCTAAAGCGAGAATATCCCCGACGGCAAGCGGAGATGTAGCCACAAGACCGAAGGCTCTGCTGGGATCCAAGGGGAACATTTGCTAAACTGAATAATACAGACAATCGGGTCTAGCAGAGGTTCGGTCTTTGCCGAATCCCATAAGTATTTAATATAATTTCCGTTTTTTTTTCATTTTTGGCGAAATACTTGTCCAGCGAGAATAAAGCTCATCTATGGATTCAGTATGTATTCTTACATTTAATCGACGCTCTGACAGAATCCAGAATGTTTTTTTTTTCACTTCTATCAAATTTATGGCTTCGGCCGGAATCCGGTCAAACTACCTGTCCGGCTAGAAATACACTTCAGCTATGGATTTAGCATGTATTCTTGCCCCTGTGCCGATGCTTCGACAGACTTCCGAAACAGATCTTACCTTTAGTTCATTTTCCACAAGTTCGTTTTTCCAACTTAAGCGGCTTGGAGTCTGAAGAGGACAGAGGACCCTTGCCAAGAACGGCCGAAATATAGCTCTAATAAAGTTCAGCTGACGTATCCGTTTGACGTATGACGTCCGTGACGTATTCCGGCCAAACTACTTGTCCGGACAGAAAATAAAGTTCAGGTATACATTTAGCATGTATTCACACTTCTATACCGACGCCGTCACCGACCAAATTTTTTTTTTACTTTTTACCAAACTTCCGGTTTCTGGATTCCAGGTGAACTACTTTTCCGATGAGAAAAGCAAGTCCCGATCAGGATTCAGCATGTTTTTTTACCACTAATGAACTTTCACATTAGCTTGAATTTTTTTTTCCATCCCCCGGCTAATCTGAAACCCCTCCCCCACCCCGAATACAGGGCCAAGGGGCCTATCTACGAACTTGAGCTGTAATTTGACCCAAAGGATCCCGACACCAAAGGCGTATTCTCGCCGTTCCCCGAGGACTCCTCGGGGAATCGAAGGGAACGGCGTCTGGTTTAGTCTGTTTTTATTTACATTAGTCTGGATCCACTTTATTTTGGTTCTGTTTATTCTGATTCTTTTTAATTAATTTTACATTGCACGAACACCAGCAAGAATTGATTTCCCTCTGAATCTGAAAGGGAGTCCTCTTTGATGATGGTCATGATAATCGGAGCATTCCCCGTCCGCGGGGACTCGCGGCAATACGGGGAGTGAGTCGCAGGGACAAACAAAAACGCGGGGACTCCTCAAGTGGAGTCCTCGGGGAACGGCGAGAATACGCCTCAAGTTTCAACAAAATATCTCATCCCCTTTGAGAGTTATCGTGCCTACAGACGCAGAGACAGACAGACAGACTTACTTCACGCGCTCAAATGTATAAAGTCGGTGGGAAGGAAAGAGGTCAAATGATATGGCAAGAAATGGGGAAGAAGGCCCTACCAGTCGGCACGAATGATTGTTGCGAACACAACTGTACTGTCCACAAAATCCCAACACCAGACAACTTTGTTGCAATCTCAGAAATCGAAACAACCCTTTAGTGGACCTGTTCTCGCAGGCTCATAAATTATTTAGTGGTTTAACAGAATACAGTGACTTTAGCGGCACAAATTTTCTTCTTACAAATAGGTGGATTTTTTAAGGAGAAATACCAGCTTTGTATTGTATCCTTAAAGGACCCATCGTACCTACAATGCCAATGCAACCTACTGTCGTAATTGCACCTATTAATTCTTAAGCCCGGAGACCCAAATTATATCTATATATAGAATTCTATATAATATCTCCCATTCTAACCCACTAACGACGCCTCGTTGATCTTCACACTTGTCGCGTTTCACTATTTTCCATAAGTATCATGCTCTCGAAGAGTGTTCGGGTATCATACTATTGATCCGTAAAACCGGTTATCTGAATTTTGCCGTGTCCTTGCTAGAAGTCAATGGTCAAAAGGCTTAGCAGCAAAGCCGTGTATAATTTGTTAAAAGCAGAGCCTATAGTTTTACAGTAGTTAATTAGTTTAGGATATTGGAACATACACAGCAAATAGTGCGAGGTGTGCTTTAAAGTTTAACAGAAAAGCCAACTTATTCTTGTGTCATTTAATTGAATACATTGACTTATTTGGATCCTGCAAGGGTTTTTTAATTTTCCACTATCTGCTCTGGTTATGACGTTCAGAATATCTGCGGCCGTCCCCACAGCGTAAATTCTACTATGACGCGGGAAATTTTAATCTCAACACAAACGCGGCTTCTCAGTAGGCAGTGGTGAGATTGGTGGAGGAATCTTCTTGTAAGGCATACAAAAAAATACAAGCGCATAGAGGTACCACAAATCACACGGAAACCACTATTTGAAAATCGATTATTCGTGAATTGCGAAACACCGGAGTAACGCATTTTCAGTGGGTCTTCAAGCCAATTTAAGTGAATAAATGATCGGTAACTAGATTGTCCTATCCCAGCCCTTTTCGGCTAAACTTTAAGGATAGGGTAATTTACGGGAACCAGTACCGATTATTAGTCCCCAAGACATCAGGAAAGGGTGGAAGAAGAGCCACACGGACACTACGGTCTAGCATTCTCCTTCAAAGGTCCAGCGACAGGGGAGTCGTGCCTGGAATGCGGCTACCATAGTGATTTTCCGAATAATTAGAAACTGGAGTTAGTATAGGATAATGACATTCCTCAGTTTCCGTCTCCCTCGCCTCTCCACTCCTAATTCGTACTGAAGAAAGGGTTAAATTAGAGGGTGAGATCAGGTCATAAGGAGGAAAAAGCTGTAGCCCTCTCCGAGGAATGCGGAACAAAGAACTTCCCAAGAATATAATCATGCACAAGGTTCTAAGAGCATGACAATAGACAGCGAAAGTTGGGAGTGGCTTCGTTCCCACAAGGCGTTTTTCTGCGATCCCGCAAAGAGTTTCTGGCTCGAAAAGAGCGTTTCCGTGGTCGCTTGGTGGCTCAAATTTCAGAAATAGCTGTCGAGGTGATTTTTGACTTTGTGGCTCGTACATGGCGGGAAATTCAAATTTAGTGGCAAATCAAAGTCCAAATAATAAAATTAGCTATTTTACCAAGCAGATAGACATAAAACTGAAGATAATTCTTCTACATAATGGTAAGGACGTTCATTTCATGAGATTTTATTTTTATTTTCAGAAATCTGAAATTACCGCCAAAAAAGACAAATGGCATCCGTGATTTTCAGCTTGTGGGTCGAGTTTGTGGCGCACAATCCTGTTTCCGCAACAAACACTTAGTAGTGTGTGTCACACAAATGTGCCGAGGAAAAACGCTTATAATAGTATCATACGTTTATAATAGGTTAAATGCAAATACATTTAGCAGCTCATGCTTTTTGACGAGTCAGAAACTAATTATTGATTTCAATATTTTATTATATAACAATAAATACCGATTTCCAGTCGTTCCAACACCTGGATTTTGTTTTTTTTTTTGCTCCCAAACATCAATGTAAAAACATCAAACATCAAATTGATATGATAAATTAAGAATACCAGTTTTTCAGCTTCTTTTGAAATAAAGAACGAGATTAATTTCTCTTCTTACGATTCTAAATCTGTTTTCGAATGTTCTTGTTCTTCTCGTCGAATACTTTGGACGGTCATAAAAATAATGAGAAACGTTCCAATTCTTTGGATGACGGAACATGGTGCACAAGAAACAGAGCAACAATGATTCAACAGAATAACAAATGATGGACTTAATTTGATCTTATTTCCTTTGGTCAACTGTTTGCGCTAAATAATCTGCATCAATCTTATCTTATCTTATACGACTTACTTGCACAAATAGGGCCTGATTATAGTGTTTTCTATTCGCCATAACTATCTTACTATACATACTTGAACAGTCCTTTACTGACTCAAGACACGTCATTGGGTTTCCAACGAGCAATTAAGGGCTAAGGTGCGTTTGTTCCAATTTTTACCAGAGCTACATTTAAGTTTTTAGAAGATTATGTAAATTAATAGTATATCCTTGCACGTCAGTGTATTTTTATTGATGTTTCCTAGGCTATTTTTCGTAATGGAGAATTTTCGGAAAACATAAAGGGAGCTGAATTAAATTAAATTTTGATCTATGGCAACCGTCACGCCCCGCAAAATCACGGATAACAATCATGCATTTGACCACCTAACTGCTGCATGGGTTCCACGTCTTCTATCTCACATAATGGACAATAGGGGTTGACCCCCCCCCCCCTATTGGCGACCACTTCTTGAGCGCTCAATCCTGTCAACCCATGCCACCCCAGTAGGTTACATTCTGACAGTTCCAACCGACCAGGCAGTAAGCGGACTAGCAGATGATCGCTCGACAGTAATGAATCTCTTGTTAAATCATTTGCATGATTTCAGTAATTCCTTTCAGGTCCTGATTTCAAACCAAAGCCTTCCGCGTCTCCAAAGCAAGACTTGCAGAAATCGAAAGGTCGCTCGATAGTACGGAATTTATTTTTGCTCCATCTGCAGGAAGTCAGTTATTAGTTTGCAAGACCTGGAAACAAAGCCCCCCCCCCATCCAAACAGAAGCTAAAAGCTAGAATACGGTTATGTTGATATGAGGTACTGTCCAAAAACCTATCGTGCGCATTTTATTCCTCTTGCTCAATCAGACGTGCAGAATACAACAGACATAAGTAAAACCCTTTATTCAAAATACTGCACTTTTTTGTTTACACCTTAATCCTCGACGTTATACTCCAATTAACTGCCGCGTCATTTTAAACTTTTTACCGGTTGACCATTCGGGAAGTTACCACCTATTGCCCAGGACCTTCATGTCTCTGCTCTTGATCGTTTTTCTACTCGTCATTTAGGAGATCGTTTAGGTCCGATTTTCTCCTTATACTTGCTTTTTTTTTTCGAAACCGTTTTCGAAAGCTGCATGTGCTTGTTTTCTTTCCTTACTGAACTTTTGCCCGTCCTTGTTCAGTGCGTAATAAAACTCATCCTTATAATTAAAACTGAATTGTCACGTTTTACGCTGACCTGCGATATCGACGTGATTGTGTTATTATCAGAGAAATTGGTTACAAATCAGAACTAGCCTATATTAGGCATCTTTCACTACAACTAATCGCCGTTTCTACTATATCAAGTTTTCCCAAGATCTCATTTAGCGCAAAAAATCTACCACCACCCAAGCGAGGCGATACTCACTCCTCAAATCCGTGCACACCGGGCGCCGTTACCGGAAGCGTACCGAGAGGTGCAGAGAATGAGTGTACAATGGTTGCCGGGAAGTGAGTACCCCCTCATCAATAAGTAACTTAAATTGTGTTAAATACGAGAGAAGTAAAATAGAATAAACAGTTAATAAATCGTGACAAGTAAGCGGATCCGTCTTGGCTGTAGACTACAGATTGTGCACATTGTCATACTTTTATGTCGGACTGACTCAGAATGTCAGGACTGGTGTAGATGTAGCCTATTTCGTCAAAAACAGCCCTAATTTTTTTTTTCACTACGACAGGATCATAACTGATACATGTATTTTTCGTTGTGTCAACTGTACGGCGTGCAAATGCACGGCTCGTAAGCGGGTGGTGGGAAAAGAAATGACGCGCAAATGATGGCGCGCAAATGAGTTGCGCTAAACTCGGTGTTACCCAGGAATTTGTTTCTCCCTTTTCTTATTCATTTCTACGTAGTATCCTAGTTATCTATGATGTATTTACTCCTATTATTCCATATTCCTATTCCCATACCTGAGATGGGTTATAAATAAATTGAACTGAATTGAATTGAATTATATGTAACAATCGGCCTCCGCGTTTGATCGCATGTTCGTTTATCTTATTAGAGCCCTGAAGAGGACCCTTGCCAAGGAGGGCCGAAATACTATTCAATTAACGCCACCAAATAATTAACAATTTTTAATTATCCCTCGCTGAATCCAAACTGGAACAAGACAAACATTCTACAGTATGATACAACAATTTTGCGAATTCAAGCTAACAGATACTCTATCTCTCAGATACTCCAAAACACGCCAGTGATCGTCAGGAAGAACGAGAAAACGTCTCACAAACGACTCAAACACAACAACTGAAATCCTGTATCAGTCAATCACGGCGATCGCTAGGGACAGCGGAGGTGCCGCTTCCGGCTCTTCCACTAGGTACACGGCGATTTTGCGTCGGAAAGGAGAGTTATTCATCAAGAGTATTTTCCGATATTAATATATTGTTGCTGGCTACCAGGGGGCCACAAGTGAAACAAACTAGAGGGCTGAAGTCTTCAGAACACTGCCGTTACAAATGGATTTCCGACCAAGGAGAACCAGTCCTTAGCTCGGGGCGGACTTGCTTGGGATAAATAAAATATTTTCTGAAATCCATAACAGTTAAAACTGCTGTGAAAGCAATTCTCTTGCTGAGTTGTTAGTAAAATTACAAGTCGTCCTTAATATGCACCATTCGCGCATCAAAATGTCTTTACTGTTAATCACCCACAACACAGCTTGCCTATTAACAGTAAAGACTTTTTAGTGTGCGAATGGTGCATGTTAAGGACGGCTTGTATTTTTACTAACAACTCAACAAGAGAATTGCTTTCACAGCAGTTTTAACCCTTATGGATTTCAGAAAATATCTGACTTTGTTCCAAGCAAGTCCGCCCCGAGCTGAGAACTGATTGTTGAATTTATGAAATGGCACGCCTCGAGGGCTGAAGTGGACCACCATAAAAAAACATGCTTATTGTTGAATTTCAAGCATACTTGACGATGTTTGTCGGTTAGCTCTTTTATCAATGAAATTGTCTCTTCCAGTCTTCCCATTTTCTTTCTTTTTTCTTAATGTTTTGTTTTGTATGTTATTAATTCGTTTCCTATATTTTTGTTCCGGTTTTGTACACACTGTGGCTTCCAAAAGCTCTTTATAAATAAACATCATATCTATAAATGATTAGCCTAAGCTAATTAATATAAATTTGACATGTAGAAGATGCCCGGTTACGCAGGACACAGGTCGCATCGACAGTAAAGGAACAAATATATTGTTCAAATAAGGCTGTTACGCCTCTTCCTTCACTAGAAACAAAGTTCACATCCCATTTGGAGACAATATATCTACAAACTCAGAATCTTAACCACAAAAACACTACCATCAATTTACCTTATTGCTAATTACTGATTTTTTGGGGGGTTCAAGCAAGGTCATGTTTTTTGTTGATTGCTTTTTAGTTGGTTTTGATAAATGGTCTCATTCTCCAGATTCTCTCTTTTTTTTCTTCCCGTATCCAGGATTTTTTTTTTTTGGAGGGGGGGGGGGGTTGCCTGCGGGTCGGACAAAAAAGTACAAAAAAACATAGATCAGAGGGAAAAGCCTGTAAAAATGATGATTTTTGTATGTTTCGGGGGGGGGGGGGGTCAACCCCCTAACCCCCCTCCCCTGGATACGGCCTTGCCTTGCAAGCTCGCTTTTGTTGTGCTGTTGATTAAAAAACGTTCGTTTTCAATAAAAAATAATCCTACTAATACTACTACACATTCAGAGGCCAAGACGTCGAACACAAAAGCAACGAGGAAGAGAATCGTGCACCACTGAAGACTCGAAAACTCTCTTGCAAAAAACACTCTTGGAAAATCCAAGCTCAATATCAATATTGCTCGAACAAAGAAGATAATATGCAGACTTTATTTAGATCCCACACGTCAATAAAGATATTAGCACTTAAGCTACGACCACACACAGTCTGATCAGGTTTCGGATCCAGGAAGACGTACGCGAAATTGTCGGCACTACGGGGAAACCTGCATGCGATGCAACAAAATTCCGAAGCGAAAGCCGGACTGCGTGTGCATGTACCTTTAATCCGGTAAGGTATCACACAGTAAATCCTTGTAATCGTAATCGTATTTGTAATCGGTAACTTTCATTCATGTAGTTAAGTAAGTTCAATTTCTCAAATAATAAGCAGAAACCAAGTCAATATGAAAAACTGCTTAAGTCACGTAGAAAGATGAGCTTGTATCAATGCACCTTCTGGGTTCCGGCTACCCCCACCCCGGCTAAAAGCTCCCCGGACATAACCCCCGCCAAAAATCCCCGGTGAACAAAAAAAACGGGTATCCCCCCCCCCTCCCCGCCCCCCACACACAGTGTTAATAAAATGCAATATATTTTTCTGAAAATTATATAGAGACGCTAGCGGCCAGCGAGCCGCCGTCACGCGTTTATATTTAACCAGAGTATCTAGGGAAAATCCTTAAGTCCTCGCGGTCCAAACTGCAATTTTTAATAAGATTTTCTAATTTCCTATATATTTGCATTCGAAGGGGGGGGGGCAGGGATTTTCTGGTACCGGTGGGGGGGAGGGGGTCGCCGAGTCGGTTTGGTACTGGGGTGGTGGGTGGGGTATGTCCGGGGGGGGGGGTCGTCAGAGTCAGACCCCCATCCAGACGTACAATATTTGTACTTTGCAGTAAAAGTAGTGGCTTTTACTCAACCTTTGACACTGGTCATCGGAAGTTTTGATTAGTGTGGTGGCTTATTCTCTTTCTTGTTTGCCGCCTGCAGGTCATATCACGTAAAAACGCGACGAAACTTGCAAGTCAGTGATCAACTTTAGTGAAAAACACGAATAAGACCAAGATCAGATAATAACCTTCCGAATAATATTTAGGCGCTGGAAGCGGTTGCGTGACTGTATCTTATCCCCCATGCAAAGCATCCCGTATGGAAATAATTCAAGTCATCGTATTATGGTACATTTTTCCAACCGTCAACAATTGGACACGATCGTAAACAAGTGTTTTTTTTACGATTAGAAACAGTTGTTTACGATTGGAAACAGTCGTTAATGACTGGAAACAGTCGTTTACGATTGTAAACAGTAATTTACGATTGTAAACAGTTGTTTGCAATTGTTTCCAATCGTTTGCGATTGTAAACAGTTGTTAACGATTGTACTTTTACCATTGAAACTTTCAATCGCAAACGACTGGAAACAACTGTTTACAATCGTAAACAACTGTTTCCAATCGTAAACAACTGTTTCCAATCGTAAAAGAACAATTGTTTACGATCGTTTCCAATTGTTTTCAATTGTTTACGATTAGAAAAATCTCCAATAATACGATGACTTGAATTATTTCCATACTGGATAGGCTTAGAGGGAGATTAGTCTCTGGTAAAATCATGATCCCCTGGCTTCTGACAGATTTACACATTCTTCGATTTTTTTTTACATTCTTGACAGGACAGACTTGGCACACTGGGAAAAAGACCATTGCCAACTGTACAGCAAAGGTAAATGGATATAAAAGGACAAAGGCGGCATTTAAAAAAATAAGCCAGTAGCAAAACAGCTTACCGATAACCCCATCATTTTAATCCAATCACAACATCCTTTCCAAGCTTTACAGATTCTTGGATTTTTTTTTATCCATTCTTGACAGGACAAACCAACGGCTTGGCACACTGGGAAAAAGACCATTGCCAACTGTACAGCGAAGGTAAATGGATACAAAAGGACAAAGGCGACATGCAAAAAAAATAATCCAGTAGCAAAACGTGAACTTTGGCTGCACCCGTGCCGCAACTTCGTGCAGTCATGCAACGTTTGCACTCCCTAATAATAAAGGTGCCAATAACAGCTTACCAATAACCCCATCGTATTAATCCAATCCACAGATACTCGATCCAATATCCTTTCCAAGCTCCTTACTCCACCAGACATCGGAGGCCAGTGGAGAGCTTTCGCCACAAACTCTTCCTGATCAAGAAACTGCAGAAACATATCTCAGATCTTAGGAGCGACGATGGAGCAGCTGAGGGGCGGGGCTTTGGTGCGGCAGTGGACAATTCCAAGCTGGCGTTCTTGGACGGCACCTGCAACAAGACCAAAGTTTTCGATGGGATCCCAAAAATCTAATATTTGATCCAGACAATCGCGAACGAACTACCGTACTTGTCTAGAGGCAAAGAAAGCTCAGAAAAGAATTCAGCGTATCTCCTCATTCGTATAAAGAACATCTAATCAACTTCAAGTAAAACTTTAACTTATAGAAAAATCCGGTTTCAACCGGATTTAGAACGAACTATATGTCCCGGTAAATAAAAGATTGTCATATACAGATTCAGCGTCTCTTCTTACCCCTAAATCTGTCGTCTCATCGACTTCAAATAAAACTTTTGATTTTAACAAATATTCCGGTTTTGGCCTGATTCCGGTGGAACAAGTTGTCCGGGCAGCAAATACTTTTCTCATAATTGTTCAACATGTCTTCTTACCCCTAAATCGAGCATCTAATCATCATCAAATAAAACTTTTACTTTAAACAAACTTTCCGGTTTTGACCGGATTCCGGGCGAACTACTTGCCCGGCGAGAAAATGGTTTTCACCATCGTGTTCAGTATGTTTTCCTACCCCTAAATCAACATCTAATCAACTTCAAATAAAAATTTTTATTTTAACAATCTTTCCGGTTGTGGCCGGATTCCGGGCTAACTACTTGTCCGGCGAAAAAATGGTTTTCACCATCGTGTTCAGCATGTCTCCTTACCCCTTCATCGAACATCTAATCAACTTCAAATACAACTTTTACTTTAAACAAACTTTCCGGTTTTGGCCGGATTCCGGGCGAAATTCTTGGCCGGTGAGAAAATGATTTTCACCATCGTGTTCAGTATGTTTCCTCCCCCTAAATCCAACATCTAATCAACTTCAAATAAAACTTTTAATCTTAACAGACTTTCCGGTTGTGGCCGGATTCCGGGCTAACTACTTGTCCGGCGAAAAAATGGTTTTCACCATCGTGTTTCACAATCGAACATCTAATCAACTTCAAATACAACTTTTACTTTTAACAAACTTTCCGGTTTCGGCCGGATTCAGGGCGAACTACTTGTCCGATGACAAAATGGTTTTCACCATCGCGTCACGAAAACTGACCATCACGAAACTGACGTGAATTCTGTTAAAAAACGGCTCTCAAAAGCCCGTGTAGTTATCTTGATTCATGGTTAGCACTAATGCAAAATCACCCAGGCATCGCATTAATCAATCAATATCTCTTTATTCTCCATGTCTGCTTTTAAATGCTTTAGAATTGGTTGGACACTGTCAACATAAGTCTTAATTTAATTCGACGAAATTTTTATTTACAAAATTATGAATCTATACTGTGTAGTAAGACGATGACGTTTGAGACTTGTTATTTATTTTTCTTTCTTTTTTTTCACGCCCACGAAAGGATAGGATGCGTTTGGAAAAAAAAGAAAAAAAAAGCTACGAGCTTCCACGGCGCTTGTTACCAGAAGGATGTACACGAAAGTAAATGGGGACGTTCGCGCCCACGCCTGTACTACCCATAACATTTTGCTTGAGTCGGATCACCGATTTGTACGGAAATTCCATCCCAGGGGACTGCCCAGTATACTCTGCTGCTCCCTGCTCGGATCCGGATCCGTCCCAAACCCAAGAGCGGTATATCTTGGCAGGGCCGTATCCAGAGGGGGGGGGGTTAGGGGGTCCAAACCCCCTCCGAAACATGCAAAAATAGTGATTTTTTATAGACTTGAACCTCTGATCTATATCTTTTTAGTACTTTTTTGCTATGGACTAGGTCCGATCCACAGCAAAAGCCCCCTCCAAAATAAATTGTTGAATACGGACCTGTATCTTGGGCACATCACCTTTGTATCATCCAAGTTCATGTGAATCGTTCCACTCGTTTTGTCCCTAGGCTACGCGTGAAACGAAACTTTATTAGCTCCCTGCGGCTATCCACACCGTTGATTGATGTGGTTCGGACTCACGAAGTATGGGTATCCCCAATGGTATGATGTAAAAAGCGAATTTTGCAACTGAAAAATTCAGTCGAATATTCGCAAAACTGAAATACTCGGAGGCCTCGGAGGCCATTTTTTCGCAAAGGCCTCTCGAAGGCCTTTGCGAAAAAATGAAGTATTTCGCAAAACTGAAAAATAGAGAAAAATTGAAAACTAAGGCGAATTTTCAAAATTTTCGCGAGAAAAATTTAATATTCGCTGCAATTTTCAAGGGATGTGTGTCTCCCACACTACTCAGTCACAATGAGAGAGAACAAAGTCATAGCCAAGGTTTACGTTTAGAGCCAAGGCTCTCGTGACTTCGAGACGAGGGATACACACGATGCAAAAAAGAAAGGTGTTATTTGTGGTTGGAGATTATATTTCATGATTAGTAGGTTAGAGCAAGACCAAAGGTTTCGATGGGATCCCAATATTTGATCAATTCAATATTTAATCCAGACAATGGGGTCTTGTCTATGCGAGATCCAGTCTTCGCCAGACTCCTTGAACATTTTTACTATTAAAATGCAGAAACAGATTAAGGCGAAAAAGCTAATCATCTGAGAAAACCAAGTTCAGGTATGGATTCAGCATGTTTGTGTTTACAGATATAAGTCATATCTGTTTTGACGAATACTTCCTGCCTTACTTCTGCGAATTTCCCGGTTTCGGCCGAATTCCGGAACTACCTGTCCGGCAAAAAAAAAGAAGCTAAACTCGAACTCAGCGTATCTTCTTTCCCTATATCGAACATCTAATCAACTTCAAATCAAATTTAACTTAAAACACATTTTCCAGATCCAGCCGGATTCCGGGCGAACTATATGTGCGGGTACAAAATGACCGTCATACACGGATTCAGCATCTCTTCTTACCCCTAAATCAGATATCTAATCAACTACAAATACTTTTAACAATTTTCCGGTTTTGGCCGGATTCCGGGCGAACTACTTGCCCGGCGAGAAAATGATTTTCACCATCGTGTTCAGCATGTCTTCCTACCCCTTAACCGAACATATAATTAACTTCAAATAAAACTTTACTTTTAACAGATTTTCCGGTTTTGGCCGGATTCCGGGCTAACTACTTGTCCAGCGAAAAAATGGTTTTACTATTAAAATGCATTACTATTAAAATTTTTACTATTAAAATGCAGAAACAGATTAAGGCGAAAAAGCTAATCATCTGAGAAAACCAAGTTCAGGTATGGATTCAGCATGTTTGTGTTTACAGATATAAGTCATATCTGTTTTGACGAATACTTCCTGCCTTACTTCTGCGAATTTCCCGGTTTCGGCCGAATTCCGGAACTACCTGTCCGGCAAAAAAAAAGAAGCTAAACTCGAACTCAGCGTATCTTCTTTCCCTATATCGAACATCTAATCAACTTCAAATCAAATTTAACTTAAAACACATTTTCCAGATCCAGCCGGATTCCGGGCGAACTATATGTGCGGGTACAAAATGACCGTCATACACGGATTCAGCATCTCTTCTTACCCCTAAATCAGATATCTAATCAACTACAAATACTTTTAACAATTTTCCGGTTTTGGCCGGATTCCGGGCGAACTACTTGCCCGGCGAGAAAATGATTTTCACCATCGTGTTCAGCATGTCTTCCTACCCCTTAACCGAACATATAATTAACTTCAAATAAAACTTTACTTTTAACAGATTTTCCGGTTTTGGCCGGATTCCGGGCTAACTACTTGTCCAGCGAAAAAATGGTTTTCAACATCGTGTTCAGCATGTCTTCCTACCCCTTAACCGAACATATAATTAACTTCAAATAAAATTTTACTTTTAACAGATTTTCCGGTTTTGGCCGGATTCCGGGCTAACTACTTGTCCGGCGAAAAAATGGTTTTCAACATCGTGTTCAACATGTCTTCTTACCCCTAAATCGAACATCCAATCAACTTCAAATAAGACTTTTACTTCTTACAAACTTTCCGGTTTTGGCCGGATTCCGCGCGAACTACTTGTCCAGCGAGAAAATGGTTTCCACCATCGTGGTCAGCATGTCTACTTGCCCCATAATAGACTGTCCCATTAGCTGTTTAAAAATATTTTGCATGCCCCTTAATTTAAACCCCCTCCCTCACTCCTAAATATAGGGCTACAAAGACCATCTACGAACTCGACCTTACTCTTGACCCAAACAATCCTCACGCCAAGTTTCATCAAAATATCTCATTCCCGTCGAGAGTTATCGTGCTTACAGACGGACAGACGGACGGACGGACAACTTTTGCGATGTCATAGGTATCCGGGCTAACTACTTGTCCGGCGAAAAAATGGTTTTCAACATCGTGTTCAACATGTCTTCTTACCCCTAAATCGAACATCCAATCAACTTCAAATAAGACTTTTACTTCTTACAAACTTTCCGGTTTTGGCCGGATTCCGCGCGAACTACTTGTCCAGCGAGAAAATGGTTTCCACCATCGTGGTCAGCATGTCTACTTGCCCCATAATAGACTGTCCCATTAGCTGTTTAAAAATATTTTGCATGCCCCTTAATTTAAACCCCCTCCCTCACCCCTAAATATAGGGCTACAAAGACCATCTACGAACTCGACCTTACTCTTGACCCAAACAATCCTCACACCAAGTTTCATCAAAATATCTCATTCCCGTCGAGAGTTATCGTGCTTACAGACGGACAGACGGACGGACGGACAACTTTTGCGATGTCATAGGTATCCCTCCACTTACGTTTTGGGATCCCAAAAACGGGATCGGCATGGACTGCGGCTTCATATCTGAAACCATAAATTCTTGTTAGTCTTGCAAATTCGATTTTTTTGTCGGTTAGACTTGATGAACATTGGCGTTAAATCAGAAATAACCTACCCCTACCCTAAACAGTAAGGTTAGCAGAAATGACAATGCTTGGCACAGTCAGAGGAATTTCTTACTTATTATATGAGGATACGCATGCACGCATTTCTTTTTTTGTTATTATTCCACTATAAAAATCAATAAGTTAAAGAAGTGGAAAGACAATGAACAAGAGCTGGAAGCTCATGTGGCACTTGCAAGGCCGGGTCAGATGGATGTGATGGCTTAAAGTATTTTAGTCACTTTTCGGTTAAAATGCGCCAAACTTGCAAGGCTGGGTCAGAGGATGGAAGTGATGGTAAAAAGTTTGTTTTTCACTTTTCGGTTAAGATGCGCACTTTAACGGTGCTTAAGAATAATTTCTAAGCAAAACCCTTGAGGCAAAAAGGATCATTTGCTCATGGCGATCGTGAAAAACCAAATTTTGCTTAAAAGTATTTTTTGTGTTTTGCGGTTAAGATCAGTTCTTTAAGGGATGGTCGTATCGGAGAAGTGACGATGTCTAACCCAAAGATGTCAAGTTTCTAATGCTCCTGCAAAGTTTGATCGTCCTAGCACATCTGGAAGTACCTTAACTCACGATCACCGGAATTCCGGACACCCCCCTACAGCTACCCCCCCCCCCTCGGTACCCGAATCCAGTCCGATTCTGTCACTGATGCACCTAGGATTTGTGCCTGTACTTCCCACCAAGTTTCGTCCTGATCGCTCCACACTATATGCGCGTCACAAGATTTCCGGTTCTCTCCTCCGACCCCCCCCCCCTGCACACAGTTTATCAGTTCCGGCACGGACTTGAAACTGGACTTCTGAGACAAGAGGTCTTTCAAGGTATCAAGTTTCATTAAGATCCGATAACCCGTTCGAAAGTTATGCATGTCACTAATCCCGGATTCCGCCGTCTCCCCCTCCCCCCATGATGGTCGGATCAGACGAGTGACTCTTTCCAAGTTTTATCGTCCTAACTGCGGAATGCTCCTGACGCTGGTCTCCCACGATGGTCGGATCAGACGAGTGACTCTTTCCAAGTTTTATCGTCCTAACTGCGGAATGCTCCTGCAAAGTCTGATCGTCCTAGCACATCTGGAAGTACCTTAACTCACGACCACCGGAGTTCCAGACACCCCCCTGCAGCTCCCCCCACCCTCGGTACCCGAATCCAGTCCGATTCTGTCACTGATGCACCTAGGACTTCCAACCAAGTTTCGTCCTGATCGCTTCACTCTATGCGCGTCACAAGATTTCCGGTTCTCCCCTCCGACACCTCCCCCCCCCCCCCGAGTTCATCGGTTGCGGCCCAGACTTTAAACTGGACATCTGAGACATGAGGTCTTTCAAGGTATCAAAAGTTTCATTAAGATCCGATAACCCGTTCGAAAGTTATGCATGTCACTAATCTCGGATTCCGCCGTCTTCCCCTCCCCCCACGATGGTCAGATCAGGCGAGTGACTCTTTCCAAGTTAATCTGGTCGGGTCCCTGATATGCCTGCCAAGTTTTATCATCCTAACTGCGGATCGCCGGAGTTCCGGAACCCCCCTCGAACTCCCCCACAGTGTTCGAATCCGATCCGTTCCATCAGTTACGAATCTAGACCTTGTGCTTGGTCTTCTCACCAAGTTTCATCCCGATCGCTCCACTATGAGAGTTTCACACGATTTCCGGTTTCCCCCTCCGACTCTCCCCCAGATTCATCGGATCCGGTCCGGACTTGAAATGAGACAGCTGAGACACGAGGTCTTTCCAGATAGCAAGTTTCATTAAGATCCGATCACCCATTCGAAAGTTATGCAGGCCCCTATTTTCCAGATTCCGCCGACTCCCCCTCCCCCACGATCGTCGGATCGGACAAGTGACTATTTCCAAGTTAGTTTGGTCGGGTCCCTAATATGCCTGCCAAGTTTCATCGTCCTAGCCCTTCTGGAAGCACCCTCACTCGAGAACAGTGGACCGACCGACCGAAAAGTGATCGGTATATGGCACTTGAGAGGAGCTGCAAGTGCCATAAAAAGGAAAACATTTATACGGGAAACCGAGCGCGAAACATTAGACCAGTCTCGATTTCAGTAAAATGGACTTCTTACTAGATCTATTCGATATTCTTAATGGGTGACTCCGGGACTAGAAACTCACTCGTGTGTGCATTTGGCAATGTCTTCAACATAGAAAATTCCATGTCAAAAAAATCCCTCGGCATTGTCAAACGCTTGAAACTCACTTGAAAGCCGCTAGCACTGCAGAGTCCGAATACAAAACGGATACGTCAGCTACATTTTATTAGAGATATATTTAGGCCCTTCTTGTCAGTGTCCTCTTCAGGCTGGAAAATAAACTTCGTTTCCTTAGGAAACGTGGAACGGGGTTTTAACGGAAGAAAATTTAAGCCTCAGTCCCTTATTAACAACAAAGCCGAAGTCGGTCGAAATGCGGAAAAAAAAACCTTTCCTGTGATCGCCCCAATCGTGCAGCAAAATCAGCAGCCGTGTCAAAGATTGAATCTCACAGCTAGTTTTTCAGTACAGTGGTATTTAAAAGAAATAAATAGAGGCGAGTACTCCCTACCAGAAACGTGGAACGGTGTTATTAATAGAATAAAATTCAAGCGTTCAGTCCCTTCTTAAAAACAAAACCCAAGTTGATCAAAAAACAGAAAAAAAACCTTTCCTGTCATCGCCCCAATCGTGCAGCAAAAACAGCGGCCGTGCCAAAAATATAATCTCAGGACTGTCTTTTTCCCTACAGTGGTATTTAAAAGTAATTTCCCCGAATAAGATATTTACAGTCGGTAGAAGCTTCGGTTAATTATTGCAGGTTTGTTCCTTCCCCAGCGTTGGTCAGGAAGAAGATTGACAGGCTGACGAGGACGGGCCAAGAAGGGCCGAAATATCGCTGCCAAAGCATCGTAGCTGAAGTATCCGTTTTAAGCATTACTTTTCCTTTCTAGTTCAGATGGATACTAAAACGACGGATACTACAGGATATTAAAACGAGGAAGGGATGGTGAACTTTGAATTTGGAAAGTTGCCGACCCCTCAAAGAATACTAAACAGAGGAAGGGATTTCAGAGGCTTTCCAGTTTTGACTTCTGGCGGCAGCCTTCCTCGTTTTAGTATGCCCTTCCTGGTTTTAGTATGCCTTCCTGCTTTTCTCGCGTTCCCTTCCCTTCCTGGTTTTAGTCGATCCCCTTGAAATGCAATATGGGTTTATTTTCAAAAGTTAAATGACGTAAGTTGTTAAAAGTGGGTAAAAATTACTCAAATTATTCAAAGATGATAAGGGTTAAATAAAAAAGAAAAAAGTATCCCTGTCTCAGTACCCTCGCGTTCCCTTCCCTTCCTGGTTTTAGTCGATCCCCTTGAAATGCAATATGGGTTTATTTTCAAAAGTTAAATGACGTAAGTTGTTAAAAGTGGGTAAAAATTACTCAAATTACTCAAAGATGATAAGGGTTAAATAAAAAAGAAAAAAGTATCCCTGTCTCAGTACCCCAGTGATCGATTTACCTTGTTATCAATTGTTTTGAAGAACCTGTCTCCTTTTTATGTGCACCAAGTTTTGTCGTCCTAGTATATACAGAAATGCCCGAAACAGGGCCAACAGACGGACGTAAATTACGATCGCTATATGGCACTTGTGTAATTTTGCTAGAGGAGCCCTAAACTCTCCAAGAACGGTGCAGTTCACCGAATTTCAGAATGAGGAGGCAATAGTCAGAGGGGTATGGGCATTGACCAATGAGCAAAAACTCGAAAACTGAGTAATACAGTGACTGGTATCTAGTCCTAAACTTATAACGCAGAATGTAGCAGTATATAAAGATACCGAGTAAATTAGATTAGTATTAATATAAGAGCGGGTATTGCGCTTCTGAAAGACCGGGTCTCGGTTTTAATAAGGAATAGCGTTATTGGAGTTTGGAACCATTATAAAGACTTTTTTGAACAAGACTTATCAGCGCTTACTCTGAAAGACAAAATTGGTTTTCGTGGAAAGTTAGTTGACGTGCAGCTTAGACATTATGTTTTACTATTTTTTAGTGTTATTTTTCTTCTTTATCGTGTTGGGAGTTTGGTATGACATGTTTAAGTATGTGGAACGAGTCTTCTTTTTTCTTTTTTTTGTGTAATGCAAAGGAGCCATTCTTTTATCGTATCTAATCTATTTATGACGTGTAATATGGAGCCGAGCTGACGAGCTTGTCTCCCTTCCGGCCCCCCATTGATTGATTTATGTTATCAAGTGTTTTTTTTTTAATTTAAAGAACCTGAACCTGAATAACCCTGGGGCCTGCCTCAGATTATCAATGACGCATCGTGATATTTTTGTTTATGGTAGGCTTGATATTTTTTGTGGAGTTTTGTTCCATGCACAGCAGTACTATCCAAGAAGAGGGTTAAACATCGTTGTCGTTACTGTTAAGCGTCACCAACTCACATTTCCTATCTCTTCCAAGGTTGCAGTATACTCAATCCATTCATCTCGGAGGATTTTCTCACAGCTCAGCCTCTATATTAATGATACCGTTAGGATACTGTCAATCCTAATTCCGTGAGTCTTCAGAGACCGACCCGCCTGTCGAAAGGAATAATTAGCCTCTTGCCGCAATTAGTTATAAGAGGAAGTGAAGCTATAAAATTGACAACCCCCTGCTAAGTCGGATACCTTTGGCAACTGAAGACCACTTTATGATTCCGAGACCTTTATATCGTTGACAAGGGCGCGTAATACGGTTCGGTGATTTTCCTAGTTACCTCCCAGCACGAGGGTTAAATTTGACTTTAGGGGTGATTAGATGTGTTTTATGGTTTGGCCTTTACATCTGTCGTCGGTTGATTTGCAATAAAGTATCAATCTCTCTCCAAACCAATAAGTGAGGACCATACTTTCCACAAGAATGTGCACAAATGGAGCTTTGCAAACAACTTGTTAGGCTAGTATTCGTAAAAAGTATCCGCTTTTTCTCCGATAAGATAAGATAAGATAAGATAAGATTTATTCCACTAAAAGCACAGAGGCCATGGGGAAAAAAATAAACATAAAAAAAAAACACAAACCACATAAATGCTAACTATTTTACACATTCCTTTACAGGAATCTTTCTCTGTAGTTCATGGAAACCGAAAGGAATCTTCCCAACTTTTCAATATCAACAAATATTTTACTTCCCATTACTTTTACCAACCAATCCTCCCCCCAATTACTAACACCAAAAATTTCCCCACGAAGATCTGAAAGCTCAGGACATACGCACATTACGTGAAAAATATTTTCGTCCAAATGTCCACACATTGGGCAAAAGTAAAGGACCAGACAACACTCTTGCCTTACCCAAATATCTTCTACGCATTCCTAAAGGTAAACAATCACCTCGTAAACTGGTAACGTAAACTCGTAAACTAAATATCATGATTGCAAACCAAAAAGTCAGCAGATATCTATTCGGCGGTGTTTCGGTCATGACAAACACGTAAAGTGACGGGTTGTCGACAAAACGTCCCCATTCGAAACGTCCCCTGGCGAAACGTCCCCGACGAAACGTCCCCGTGACGAAACGTCCCCATGACAAAATGTCCCCGTGGCTAAACGTCCCCTGGCGAAACGTCCCCTGGCGAACGTCCCCATGGCGAAACGTCCCCGGCTATAGATTTTTTTTTTCGCGGAGGGATAGCTCGGCCTATAAGGTTACTGATTGCGTCATCAGTTCAGACAAAAAATGTTCTTGGAATATAAACTTTTGAAAACCACGATGGGTTGACTACTTCATCATTTAACCGATAGTCAAGAAACAAACCAAAGTGTTGCTCCCGCTACAGCCATTTCTTAAAGAAAGCGCAAAGATGTAGTATTTTGTAAGTTTTCGTTTTTTCTTTGATTTGATTGGTTTTTTTGCGTGTTAGTTCACGCTGCGATATAACTCACTGATCTCGCTTTTGTTCGATATTTAATTTGGTGATATTCATTATCAAAGGAACAAGTCCGTCTAACCTAGATTTACTATGTCTATCTTACTAATCGTTGCAACCGCTTTCGTTTGCTCGCTTCCCATGTCATTTTTATCTAGCATGACGACACTACGCTTATTTTTATATTTTCCTTGCTTGGCTGTCTTTGAGCCACAGAGGGCTTCCCCTTTCTCTGAGGAGCTTATTGGTACTCCTCAGATTGTGCATGTTGCTTCAAACGACCTAGAACTACATATTTTACTACGACACTACATATTTTAACTGAAAACAATATATTTATGAAGCAACCGGTCCTATGTCCGATCTTTCCTGCGTATAAGGATCATCTGTAATGTACACTCTGAAGTTGTTTTACCTCGATCATGCACTTTAAGATCGAGGCGAACTTCAAAATTTATGCTTGGGGACGTTTTGACACGGGGACGTTTTGTCACGGGGACGTTTTTTCTTGGGGACGTTTCTGTCACGGGGACATGGGGACGTTTTGTCACGGGGACGTTTTGCCGGGGACGTTTCGCCAGGGGACGTTTTGTCATGGGGACGTTTCGTCGGTAAGCCAAAGTGACAGGCTGGTCTCCTAAAAACTTGTCAAATGATGGCTAGCCGTTTGAGGATGTTAGTGAAAACTTTGGTTTAGCTATCGGGAAGTCGGTCAGAGACGCCAGACCACTGTTGATCAAACATATTAAAAAGATTTCTGCGGCTTTCCATTTCCATTGTGGCGTCTCAACTGCCTTGTTCTCGCCATGATTTTTAACTCGGTGGCCCTGCCCCCATCTTATATATCGCACCTTTCTGGCGAATATCAACTGGGATCGACTAAAACCAGGAAGGGAAGGGAACTCGAGAAAAGCAGGAAGGCATACTAAAACCAGGAAGGACATACTAAAAAGAGGAAGGGTATACTAAATCGAGGAAGGAATTCAAGGCTGCGAAAAAATGGAAAGCTGCACCGTTCCCTTCCTCTGTTTAGTATTCTTCGAGGGGTCGACAACTTTAAAAACTCAAAGTTCACCATCCCTTCCTCGTTTTAGTATCCTGACATGGGTAGGCATTAAGTTCAGTGAGGGGTCAGCAACTATCAAAATTGTACTTCACCTTTTCGTTCCTAGTTCAGACGGATACTAAAACGACGGATACTCCAGGATACTAAAACGAGGAAGGGATGGTGAACTTTGAATTTGGAAAGTTGCCGACCCCTCAAAGAATACTAAACAGAGGAAGGGAACGGTGCGGCTTTCCAGTTTTGAATTCTGGCGACAGCCTTCCTCAATTTAGTATGTCCTTCCTCGTTTCAGTATGCCCTTCCTGGTTTTAGTATGCCTTCCTGCTTTTCTCGCGTTCCCTTCCCTTCCTGGTTTTAGTCGATCCCATGTCAACTAACACCGACCAAAAAATTCGTTTTATTTATTTTCATTTCTATAAATACCTGCTCCGTCTCCCCCCTTGGACGCGAAATAGTCAAATGGTCGCAACTTACAACATCACTGACCCGCTTACAGCAGTTCGACAACTTACACAGAGATTCAACAAGAATGTTAAGCATGAATGGAACAGCATCCTTCTACAATAAGTTAGTTTATCGTAGTCTCTTTTTTTCCTCTTATTATAGTGTTTTCTTCTTCTTTTCTTTCTTTTTTCCTACTCTGTCTATGCTTGTGCTTTCTGATGTTGAAAAATAAAATTATTACTATTATTATAGGCTTTTACTGCACGGAGTCGTTGGAATAATTTTTTCATCACACAATGAGATGTGGAATACCAAGATTTTTGTAAGTACCCCCGACAGGAAGACTGACCGTGATCATTCACCATGAGTGGTGTTTTCATCAATCGGGTAAGAGAGCGATGGCTAACGGACAGATCAGAAATATGGTTTTGTGATTGTATTCCTTCAAGTTGAATGTGTAATTATTACTTAGTTTCGGAAAGATAAATAACTTAAATAAAGCGTAATTGAGTATTTGAGTTCCAGTCGTGTATTGTGTTTCTGAATTCTGAAGCTGGTAAAATTAAAATAGAGATCACGATCTGTCAATGGAACGGTCAATCCCACCGCTTCCAAGCCACTAGTTTCTGTTAAGTCTAATCAACACTGATGTAGACGTAGCAAAAAGTCGGATTCATGAGGTAGTGCGTAAAATTCCTCCTCATCAACCTATAGATCTGTTTTACCCAGGGTTGGTCACCAAAGTAACTTCGTACACCCTGGAAAGTAACCCAAAAGTACCTCAAAGTAACCCAATGTAACCTAATGTAACCCAATGTAACCCAATGCAATGTAACCCAAAGTAGCCAGGTTCAGGTTCAGGTTCAGGTTCATTTAATTTCAAACAATAATAACTAATAAATTTGACAAAACTTCATGGCAGAGAGCAGGCTCGATGGCCAGAAGACTAAATTGAAACTAATCATGGTCATACATAACTTATAAAATATAATAACCACCATCCGGTCCCAAGAAAGGGGACATCCAGCCCCCCAAAAGTAACCCAAAGTAACCCTGAGTAACCCACAGTATCCTGAAGTAACTCGTACACCCTGGTTCTTGGTGACCAACCCTGGTGTTTTACTATGTATGTCTATAAGTGCCTCACACTCAGCAACTATTAACATACACAGTAAAACAGATCCACAGGTAGATGAGAAGAAAATCTTACCCACGACCTCATGAATCCGACTTTTTGCTATGTCTACATCAGTGTTGACTAGACACTGCGGGACTACACTGTCAGAAGTTTCATAACAGATAATACGAGGATGCGCGGTTTCAACACATAATGCGTAACATATACCAGTTTGGATGTTATCTGTTGTGTTTGCAAACGTTATACATGAAATGTTATGCATAACAAGCTTTGGTAGGAAGAGCCAAAAAAGCACCTACTGATTTTATTCTTTATCGTCATGATGTCGGAAAACTCAGCAGATACTTTTTGGTGGTTTTTCGGTTCTTCCTGATGGTAACGCTTATTATGCATAATATTTTGAAACACAACGGATAACATCCTAAGTGTTGTCTGTTGAAACCGCGAATCCTCGTTTTGTCTGTTACGAAACTTCTGGCAGTGTAACAGAGACTAGTCCACTAGGAGATATGAACTGGACTAAGGCGAATTGTAATTTGGGGGAATAAGACCATGAGCCTTTTGTGGCCTGAGTTTCGGCCGTTCCTGGTTGACCAAAAGCAATAATAATGGTCATTCATGCCGACAGTCTTTGAATTCGTGCAGCTGGTGATCTATTTTCTGAAAAGAATTGTAATTTGTGGGAATAAGACCATGGGCCATTTGTGGCCTGAATTTCGGCCGTTCCTGGCTGACCAACAGCAATAACGGTCGTTCATGCCGACAGTCGTTGAATTCATGCAGCTGGTGACCTATTCTCTGAAGCGAACTGTAATTTGGGGGAATAAGACCACGGGACAGTCGTGGCCTGAGTTTCGGCCGTTCCTGGCTCACCCACAGCAATAATGATGGTCATTCATGCCGACAGTCTGAATTCATGCAGCTGGTGATCTATTTCCTGAAGGCCAACGTCCAATGTGTTTCCATCTTGAACTGAGACACTAGAATTTTCGTTTTTCCGTGGACGGAAGGAAGTCACACAAGTACCCCCGCGACAGCTGACAATGGCTGACTGGTGGATATATACCCTTAATATCTGCTATGTTCCACTGAAGAACCCTTTCCACTTTTCAAGTGCTGACAGTTGACGGATATGCACTTATGTCCACTTGAGCTATTCAGGGACTGTCAATCTGAGTGGTCTGTCACGTTTGTATAAAAGACAGGAAGGCTGTTTGTCAGATTAGCAGTAGAACAAAAAAATGGTGTTTGATCATCTTATAGATATAAAAATGGCTTTGTAAAAGTTCAAGTTGAATGTGTATAACTACTTATTGGTTTCCAAAAGATAAATTAGTAAAGCGTTAATGTGTATTCGTGTCCCACTATGCATTATATTTCTAAACTGGCCTAGTATCCAGACCTCTCTGAGTTGGTAAAATGAAGTAGAGACCTAGATCTATCAATAGCAGAGGCGTTACCAGTCAAAATGTTTGGGGGGGGGGGGGGGGGGCACTGGCTGGTAATTTTTACCGACTGTTTTTGCAGAAAAGACGACTGTCCTCAAGAAAAAAAACGACAGTTTTGAGTCGACTGATTGTAAAAAAAAAACGGCTGTTCTGACAAAAAATCAACTGGTTTTCAGAAAAAACGACTGTTTTCATGAAAATAATCAACTGTTTTGACGAAAAATCGCGGCGCTTCGCGCCAACTCGGTTTTTTTTTTACCGACTGGCCGACCCCCCCACCCCCCACCCAGTCGTGACACCCCTGATCAATAGAAGCTGCTCTATACGGAGCTCTACTTTACATCATTATTACCAATGCTGCTACTTATGTCTTTCCAACTATACTGTCTGTATATTGTAAAAGGGGCCGCAAAAACAAGCGGTTGTCTTTCATCTCGTTAATTCCACAACAGTTATTTATTGTTAGGTCACTATAGTAACCAAGTGTGTAAGCGGAAATCCATTAATAGAAAACCCTAGAATAGACTATACTTTTTTTCTCACTTTACGTTTTCTTAATACTGACAGAAAAACAGTATTTCACGACAAAGCTAAGTGTATTTCTAAGGCTTCTCCGGATTCTTTGAATACAAATCACATTTTCCAAAAAAACTTAATCGTCTTACTTGTCGGAAGCCTTAACATCGCACTAATTTAGAGCCAAGAGAGAAACATATTGTTTTCACTATAAACAGAAATGACTTGATTCAGTAGCCTCGCTAGAGAGCAATTTCGTAAAATGACATCTTACACAACTTTGGACAGGACCGCATACAGGAATCCATTTCTGGAGGGGGGGGGGGGGGCTCCCCGAGGGTCGGACCTAATGCATATCTTACAGAACTCTGGACAGGGTCGCATACAGGAAGCTAGAGTCATTAGTTTGATAGATGTTCTTAGCTGGAAAGAAGAAGAAGAGACAGGTGACTCTAAAACCAAAATGCAGAAGAATCTCTACCCTTTCGAAGACCCAATCGAACAACAAAAACAGTCGCCGAGTCCAGAATAAAATCACAGCACCAGCTTTAACCCCAACCAACTTTCAGAGAAGAAGTTCTCAAAAGCAGATATTTAAGGAAGAATCTTAAATTGTTTTTCCACAAGTTTATTTTCCAGCTTGAGCGGCTTGAGCCTGAAGAGGACCCTTGCCAAGAAGGGCCGAAATATTGCTCGAATAAAATGTAGCTGACTTATCCGTTTTGCACCGTCAAATGTCATTAGTTTGTTTTTCCAAAAGTCCGTTCTTCCAACTAGAGTGGCTTTGAGCCTGAAGAGGACCCTTGCCAAGAAGGGCCGAAATATAGCTCTAATAAAATTGAGCTGACGTATCCGTTTTCTACTATCAAAATACATGAATCCATTTTCGAGGGGGGGGGGGGGGGGGGGCGGGGAATGTCTCCCCGAGGGTCGGACAACGAGGTCGGAAACAAGAACATAGATCAGAGGTTAAAAACGACTTTTTATGAATATTTGGGGGGGGGGGGCACTCTACTCCCTTGGGGTGGCTTGGCTAGGGGGGCTCGCTTCGCACCAACAAAGGCCTATTTTTGGCTAAACTGTGCCGACGGGTTTCCTGCTCACATCATGTTAGGGGGAGTCTCCCCTACCTCCTATCAGTTACGCCCCTGCCCATGGTTTCAACTTTTCCTTGAAATACTCGTTCAGCTCAGGCTGCTATATTCAAATAAAATATACAACGGATACGTCAGTTACGATTCTTCATATCTGTATGAAGAATCGTAGCTGATGTATTCGTTTAATGTATGTATGAAGAACAGCAGCTGACGTATCCGTTGTATACATGATTTGAATAAATGTTTCAAAGTCAGCTTGGGCTCAAAGAATATTTAGCTCAGGCTGACTGTGAGAATCATGTTTGGAGGCGCTAGACGGATGAACTAATTGCAGGTTCGTTATTCTTCTATTTCGGTATTAGCCGAAATATGACTATAACAAATCTCAGCTGAATTATCAGTTCAGTGCCAGCAAACGTAGCTTAATAAAAGACTGCGGATTTCTACTTTTCTTTGATTTTATTATTAGCCTCCTAGTTTAACTTTATTATTATTAGTTCCGCTCACCCTGCTATAACGAAAACCGTACTTTGAAAATGTAACAGAGAAACAACATCTACCCTAGCTAATACGAGCCACCGGTCACTGCTACCAGATACAGCCGCTCTTAATAATCGAACTCGATTGCAAAATAAACTTCTACCCCCTAAAGTCCGCACTAATCGTTAGAGGAACTCATTTGTGCCTTTTTTTTTACTTAGGTGTTCAGTGCTGAATCGTACTGTATGTCTGTTATTCATATGTTTGTTATTTATAATTTGTAAGAAACTGAATTTAGTTAATGCTATGATAGTTTCTAAATATACCGATCTCTCTCTCTCTCTGAATATTATTAAAACCCATTTCTACAACAAAACATCTTCAAGAATACTGACAGTACAATAATTTTCACCCGTCGAAATCAGCATAGGCTATATTTACCAAGTAGTTACATTTGACCTACTTGACTTGCGGTTCCTGCCGGGAGAAACTTCCAGGGGACAGGGTACAGAGGGTACTAGGGTGAGTCTTCGTCAGCTGTCTGAGCTTGAACATCATGTGGACGACGGCGTGTTGTGTGGTGCTAGCTCTCCAGAGTCTTCTTCTTCTTTTTCAGATCTCTGGCCGCGTGCGTCTGGTTTGAAATCGTAGGCGACCCTTACCCTTGGTTCACACTGCTGCTTCGTATGCGACACGATTTTTTCTTTCGATGTTCCGACGTGCGACAGAATCGCATGGACCTTCCCACTTCCACGCAGACGTAAATGGAAAACAAAATTTCTCGAAGAGATCATTCTGCAAAAGGACAAAGAAACCCTTGGGGAAACAACCTCTGAAGATGCTGGGAGATTACCCATCTGAATACCACCCAACATTAAGAAATTTTCAGTCAAACCCCATATGTCATCTTGTTCAAAACAGTTTAGTACAAGTTTATTCAGAAGGTATTCTGCATTCGGCCATCCTAGGATTACAGTCAGAACAAGATAGAGCAACTTTTAGTCTTGAAAATTCACTAGTCTTTGTTTTTTCTTTTCTTTCCCTCAAGAATCGCATGCGTTATGTCGGATCAGTTGAAATATTTCAACGCATCCGACACTGCGACAAAACGCAAAGTTCTGCGTGGCTTGTCGCACGATTTGTGTCGTATGTCGCATGACGCAAAATTTTGCGCGAAACCGCAGCAGTGTGAACCACGGGTTACTGGCGTTCTCGAGATATCAAAGAACACGAAGCAGATAAAGAATCTATGGTAGCGTTCCACTGAAGTTATTACAAGTTACGATGATACGAGGAGGGGCGAGCGCCGTATTGTGGCAGTAATCACGCTCTCTAGAACGAGAATAATAAGAACGGGAACATACGTCATCACTCTTACGGGACTTCCTGCAGAACCGATAGTTATTATCACTTATGATGATCTCGACCATCATAAGTAAATTGTAACGATCGTAACAGTCGTGGAACGAAAATAATAAGTGGGAGGGGACAATTTACTTATTACGACGCGCTCTAGAACGGCTATAATAACAAGAATAGTAACGCTGGAACGCTACCTATAAAACACAGAAACAAAATTCTGCTCTAAAACTCTGTTCGGTTAAAAGCACTATTCAACCGTGATTTACATTTTTCAATTTATTTCTTCACTGCTCTTAGTGGTACCAAAAAATAGGGTCTGTCCACATCATAAATCGTGAACTTAGCTGTCTGAGGCCCTCAAACCGTATCATTATCAGACCACTACCGGCGCGTGCCGTAAAACCCTCAAATTTGCTTAGCGTGTACCTCTCGCACTACCGGACCGAGTCATGTAATAACCATAGACGTGCCATCATCTTTTCCTTATCTTTTGGAGTACACGAGCACTTTTTTGTTGCAAGCAACTTCGGTCAGAAATGGTCCACGATGTTGGCTAAGATCTGGATTGACTACACTGTAAAAAGTTTTTCCGTATAAAGATTAAAGGACACCTGAATGAAGAGTACCAAGTATCATCCCTATCTGTATGACTTCCGTTAACATTGCCTGCAGAAAACACAATCCAAATACGAAATAGTGTTTCCGAGCTGTGATTTTTGCTCCATTTTGCATCTGTTCTTATTTCAGTACCGAACGATTTTAGAAATGAACAAATGTCTCCAATCAATCTTTCTTCTGGAATATTTTTTAACCAGTTAAGCCCAAACGTATATCTAGAAGAAATTCCAATACGATCCGGCCAGCGCTGTACAAGATTTGAATGAATTGCGCTTTTTGTCTTGGAGTCTGCATGTGCAAACCTCCAGAAACGACCATCCCTATTTTGAAAACTTCAAGCTCAGGAGAAGAATGCTCTCCGTGGCCAAGTCTGTAAATGCATTCTCCATGGTGTGTTCAAGTATGGTTTCATTTTTCAGGTGTCCTTTAAAGTTAACTGCAGTGTTTGCTACTCGGACTATTCTTATCTCTACGCAGATAAGATTATTACCAAATCGAGATAAAATGAATCCGAGTAGCAAATACTGCAGTTAACTTTAATCTTTATACGGAGAAACTTTTTACAGTGTACACTATAAAAAAAAATCTCGCAGTATTTGCTACTGGGATTCACCCAGTCTCTTCTGAGATAAGATTAACTCTAATTTGGATTAGTCTTATCCCAGTAGAGATAAGATTAATCCCAGTAGCAAATACTGCAGTTAACTTTAATCCTTACTCGGATAAACTTTTTACGGTGCATTCAATCGGTAGCAGGCTTGTGCAAATTACAGGAGCATTTTACGACCCCTTGTAATATCGCCCGGCCTTTCCAGAAATGACCCTTCCAGGAACTTCCGATGATTTTCTTGTCATTATTTGTCAAGAAGTAATGCCCCCCCCCCCCCCCCAAGACCCAAGATGAAGCCACGTCATCTAGACTCTAGAGGGACCGTTCGCAAGCACCCAACATGGGAGGCTGGGATCATAGTTCGACCTTGGGTTTGACGATCGATCTAACAAAATATTTTTTTTTTTGCAGGTATATGGAAAATGTACAGAGAAACCAAACTAATTACTAGCTTTATCTATTTCTTTTGGTATTTTGATTTCAAATTTTTCTTGTTAATTGCCGAAAGCCCAAAGAAGAAAGGATGTAAACTGGACCAAATAAACAAACACCGTAAATTGTACTAAATTCGTTATAGTGATTTCTTGAAGATTATGAAACTTAGCAAAATAATATTCAGCTTCCGAGACCAAAAAAATGATAGACCGGTCGATGATTTCCTCTTCGACATATTTAAAAGTTCACGGGATATGTCTCTTAAAGTTTAACTGATAAGCCAACTTATTTTGTTTTTCATTTAACTGACTCCACTGCATTATTTTGATTGTGTCAAGGAATTTTTTTTTCACTATGTGCTCTAGTTCAGAATATCTACGGCCATCCGCAAAATTCTACTATGACGCGGAAAATTTGAATCTGTATACAAACGCGGGTTTTCAGTGGTCAGTGTTCATCAGCCAAGGACGGTGGCTCACTGCGTGAGCACTTGTTTTTCGAAAATCGTTTTCGTCAAGCTACAACACAGACACAACGCATAGATGTACCAGAAATCAAGCAGGGAAATTCAACTATTGAAAATCGATTATTCGTGGATAGCTGAGCAACAAAGTAGCGCATTTTCATCGGGTCTTCAAGCCTCTTCAAGTGAACAAGTCATGTGTAACTGGATTGCCGTATTACATCCCTTTTCGGTTAAACTTTAATATACTTAGTTGAACTAATCCTCTGACTCGCCACTCAATCTTCTCGAAGGTTTAGTACCCCTTTCAGTCTCCGACAGCAGATCACTGAATAATTAATGATCAATGGCCACCTTGCTTTGAAGAGTGAATTGTGCTGAAGTAATTTGTGGATAACGTTGGCTACCGTGAGGATTTTGAAGAAAACAAAGGTATCGGTGTGTTCGTAAAAATCTGACCCATCGAAAGATAATGCTGTCTGCCACCTTCTCCGCCCACATGAATCAAATTCTTTAAAAAAAACGTCGTACCTGTGATGAGAATGCAGCTTACTTCTGCAATCGCTCCATCCACATTCAAAACTCGGGGTCTCCGGGTCTTCATTATCGTCACTTTTGCTCTCCTTTCATTGTTTTTTCTGCTACACTTCTGACACGAAATATGACCACCCAGGGTGGTCACACGCGAAAAAAAAAATAGGTGGTACTTTTTTTCCTCTGGTATTACTTTTTGGCTACTTGGGTAGTGCATTTAATTTTAGTTGAGTGGCAACCCTGGTCCATAGTTAATAAACCAGGACGGTTTCGGCCCTATGTGGGCCGCTACACTTGCTACGCTTCTGACACCAGATGTGACCACCCAGGGTCACCAAGGACGGTAACACCACTGGACGTCACTGCGAGGTCTCTAGCCTAGCTGGCGTACTAGACGCCGTCCCGTTAGAGACTTCAAAAACGCATCATAGGCAAAGCCTATAAACCTTACAAGTACGTTATAAAGCAAGAATACCTTTTCTTGGCTCTGGTAAATCACACTAACCACAACACGATCTTTGACTAAACATAACACTCCTCAGATACTCTGTACTCGATTAACAATACCTATTCCAAAAGACTGAACTAACAGTCTCCTTCACTTAAACATTCTGTTATTCATAATAACTATTATATGGTTAACTTTTCTAACACAATTCACTTTCCTTATTTTTATGAATAATTTAACTATCATTTAAAGTTAACCGTTTAATAATTATTATTTACTTTGCTACATTTTCCACTCTTACGATTCCAGTCACGGCTTGTGATACTTGTCAATAAATCCGTGACAATATGGTAGTGCTAAACCGATATTTAGCTGACGAGTTCGGGGATATCTTGGCCCGTTTGGCCAGGGTCCCTTGTTTCTACCGCAAAGCATTTAGATCGAACGCTCGGATTCTTAGCTACGGATACTTTCGAAGAACTCCCAAATTTTCAAAGACTTAAGACTTCAGTTCGTTAATCCACGTACAATGCCAAACACGAGTTGCAGTCAGCTTTGGTTGGAATAATACTTTTATTTTTAGCCTTTACATTTTCAAGCCGCTCCCCAAAACCACTTTTAGCTCTCAGGCTGCCTCACATACTTTATTATCCTTTGAATGAGTTCTAAAAGTGTTTAAAAGAGTTATTAAACTTCATGACATCATAAAACGAATATAATCCATCAGAAAAATTGGTTTCGAATGACAGTCCTAATGTATTTAGAAAATACTGTCACTGATCGTCTAGAAAGATACCACCCACAGATGAAACGAGCTAAAGGAGCAAAGACATGCAATAGGCTCGTTTAGAGGTTTGAATTTAATTCAAATTAATTCAGATTCCGCTGATTTATTTTCGAGGAACGATTCACTGATCCCTTCCGCTTAGTCATCGTGAGAAGCGCAACGAAAAGATCATGTAATACACCAGATTTGTCTATGGTCCCTGGATTACGGTGGGGCTATTAAGACGCATGCAAACACAGTCCGATCTTCGAAGGCGGATGCGAATTTCCTCCTTCGTTCGGGAATTTTGACGCATCGCGTTGAGGTTTTTCGATAGTGATGCCAATTTCGCATACCTATTTTCGCATGCTAATCTTATCGGACTGTAGCCTAACCTATATGCACGTATCTTCAGTGTATTTTACCGGCAGATATTAGGGGTATGTACTAACTTAACACACCCCTGGCTGCTAGACCTGAGTAGTTTTTATTTATTTATTTTTATCTGTTAAAATTTAGTGATTGTTTGAGGTCAGTGTGCACCTGGAGTGAATTTTGGGAATGAAGCGGTAAGTAAAAATTAAAAACAAAATTCTTCAATTGGTCCTTTTTTGTTTTGTTATAGAAGAGACTCGTTTATTTTTTGATTATTTTTGGTATTCATCCCACACCCCTATGCAACGGGCCACGGAGCTTTGTAGGGGTCAACATTTATTTTGTGTTTTAATAAATATGAACTGAACCGAACTGGCATCACAGGTATGCACTAACTCCTAGACCCTGTTCGGACTTACCTTACAGGGGTAGTGGCAAATCTACCCCTAAAGTCCGTATACGAACGTCCGTATACGAAAAAATTATAATGGGCTCATGGGGATCATGAAAATGTATATTCTGTTTAAAAGTATTTTTCTTATTTTGCGGTCAAGATTGATCCTTTAAGGAATAGTCGGATTTAGGGAAGTGGCGATTACTAAGCCAATCTTGTCGAATGTCTAATACTCCAGCCAAGTTTCATCGTCCTAGCACATCTGGAAGCACCTTGGCTCGCGGTCACCGGAATTTCGCACCCCCCCCCCCCCCTCCAACTCCCTCCACAGTGCCCGGAGCCAATCCAATTCTGTAAATGATTTATCTAGGGCAGCTGTTTGTTATTCCCACTAAGTTCCATCCCGATCTCTCCAGTTAAGCGGGTCACGTATTTTCCAGACCCCCCCCCCCCCCCAAATAATTTTCGGATCCGGTCCGGACATGAAAAAGATCACCAGAGACATGTCCTCTGTCGATTATCAAAATTTCACTAGAATCCGATCACGCGTTCCAAAGTTACGCGTGACTCAATATTCCGGGTTCCACCTCCCTCCACTCCCCCAAAGCTGATTGGATCGAGGAAATTTTTATTTCCAAGTCAGTTTGATCGGGTCCCTGATATGCCTGCCAAGTATCTTCGTGATGATCCCCAAAACCGTCATCGTTGGAATTCCGGGACTCCGCCTCCCCCAGTGTCCGGATCCAGTCCAACTGTGTAAACGATTTATCTAGAGCAGACGCTTATTTTTCCCAGCAAGTTTCACTCCGATCCCTCCGTTCTGACCGTTTCTTGAGATATCTGGTCTTCTCCCCCCCCCCCAAACTCCCCCATGGCTGTCGAATCCGGCCCGGACCTCACATGGGACATCAATGATATGTTATCTATTCAGTTATTAAGTTTCATTCCAATCCGATCACCCGCTCGTAAGTTACGCACTACTCAACTTTCCGGATTGCCCCGCCCTCCACCGATGGTCGGATCGGGAAACTGAATGTTTCCAAGTTAGTTTTGGTCGTTTCCCTGATACGCCCGCCAAGTTTCATCGTCCTAGCACACCTGGAAGTACCCTAACTCGCAAAAGCGTGCCAGACCGCCCGACAGACCGACCGGCCGACTGACAGACGGAATTGCGATCGGTATATGGCACTTGAGCCAGTGGCTGCAAGTGCCATGAAAACTAATAAAAAATAACTATACTAATTTACTATTAAGTAACTAATAAGATAACTAATGAAATAACTATTAATTAAACTACTTTATGCTGGGGCGGCCAAACGAAGGTAATTTAATCATAGGCAAATAACCCAAATTGCCGGGTCAACATGTGGCGGAAAGTCAGCTAGAAATAGAAAAATATAAAAAAAAGGTCCCTGAACTATCCCAAATGTCAAAATCATTAGTGGATCGCATCCTGGCGTTAGCTGTTATTGCTCTGAAAGCTGGAACATGGAATGTTTAATAAGTAAAAACGCCCGGCAAGCACAGGTCCGGACATAAAGATCCAGGACCCCTAGGACAGAGTCGGTCCCCTAGAGTCGGGGGCCCTCTTTTGGTAATGTAGCAAAAATAAGCTTTACTTGTATTTATTCCGAGCTAGGACAATGAAACTTGGCAGGCATATCAGGGACCCGACCAAACTAACCTGGAAATAATCAGTTTCCCGATCCGACCATATGCGGGGGAGTGCGGGGCGCTGGAAACTTGAAAATGTAGGGCATTTTGTCACTTTTTTCCGAGTTAGGGTACTTCTAGATGAGCTAGGACAATGAAACTTGGCAGGAATATCAGGGACCCGACCAAACGAACCTGGAAATAATCAGTTTCCCGATCCGACCATGTGCGGGGGAGTGGGGGCGCTCGAAACTTGAAAATTTAGGGCATTTTGTCACACTTTTTCGAGTTAGGGTACTTCCAGATGAGCTAGGACAATGAAACTTGGCAGGAATATCAGGGACCTGACCAAAGTAACCTGGAAATAATAAGTTTCTCGATCCGACCATATGCGGGGGAGTTGGGGCGCTGGAAACTTGAAAATTTAGGGCATTTTCTCACACTTTTTCGAGTGAGGGTACTTCCAGATGAGCTAGGACAATGAAACTTGGCAGGAATATCAGAGACCCGACCAAACAAACTTAGAAATAATCAGTTCTCTGATCCGACCATTTGGGGGGGGGGGGGGGGGGTGGAGGGCAGGGGAATCCGGGAAATTGAGAAGTGTCTAACTTTTGAACGGATGATCGGATTGTAATGAAACTTCATAACTGAATAGAATATATTTCTGTAATGTCCCGTTTAAAGTCTTGACCGGATTCGGTAGCCAGGGGGGAGTTGGGGGGGGGGGGGGAGACCGGAAATTTCAAGAAACGGTTAGAATGGAGGGATCGGAGTGAAACTTGTTGGGAAGAACAAGCATCTGCTCTAGATAAGTCCTTTAGACCATTGTACTGGATCCGGACACTTATGGGGGGGGGGGGTCCCGGAATTCCGGTGATGGTGGTTTTGGGGATTTTCACGATGAAACTTGGCAGGCATATCAGGGACCCAATCAAACTGACTTCAAAATAAAAATTTTGTCGATCAGATAATGGTGGGGGGAGTGGAGGGAGGGGAATCCGCAGGGGAATCCGGGAAATTGAGAAGTTTGTAACTTTCGAACGGATGATCGGATTGTAATGAGACTTCATAACTGAATAGAATATATATTTGTAATGTCCCGTTTAAAGTCTTGACCGGATTCGGTAGCCAGGGGGGAGTTGGGGGGGGGGAGACCGGAAATTTCAAGAAACGGTTAGAATGGAGGGATCGGAGTGAAACTTGCTGGGAAGAACAAGCATCTGCTCTAGATAAGTTCTTTAGACCATTGTACTGGATCCGGACGCTTATGGGGGGGGGGGGGGGGGGGTCCCGGAATTCCGGTGATGGTGGTTTTTGGGGATTTTCACGATGAAACTTGGCAGGCATATCAGGGACCCAATCAAACTGACTTCAAAATAAAAAATTTGTCGATCAGATAATAGTGGGGGGAGTGGAGGGAGGGGAATCCGGGAAATTGAGAAGTGTGTAACTTTCGAACGGATGATCGGATTGTAATGAAACTTCATAACTGAATAGAATATATATCTGAAATGTCCCGTTTAAAGTCTTGACCGGATTCGGCAGCCAGGGGGGAGTTGGGGGGGAGACCGGAAATTTCAAGAAACGGTTAGAATGGAGGGATCGGAGTGAAACTTGCTGGGAAGAACAAGCATCTGCTCTAGATAAGTCCTTTAGACCATTGTACTGGATCCGGACACTTATGGGGGGGGGGGGTCCCGGAATTCCGGTGATGGTGGTTTTGGGGATTTTCACGATGAAACTTGGCAGGCATATCAGGGACCCAATCAAACTGACTTCAAAATAAAAATTTTGTCGATCAGATAATGGTGGGGGGAGTGGAGGGAGGGGAATCCGCAGGGGAATCCGGGAAATTGAGAAGTTTGTAACTTTCGAACGGATGATCGGATTGTAATGAAACTTCATAACTGAATAGAATATATATTTGTAATGTACCGTTTAAAGTCTTGACCGGATTCGGTAGCCAGGGGGGAGTTGGGGGGGGGGAGACCGGAAATTTCAAGAAACGGTTAGAATGGAGGGATCGGAGTGAAACTTGCTGGGAAGAACAGGCATCTGCTCTAGATAAGTTCTTTAGACCATTGTACTGGATCCGGACACTTATGGGGGGGGGGGGTCCCGGAATTCCGGTGATGGTGTTTTTTGGGGATTTTCACGATGAAATTTGGCAGGCATATCAGGGACCCAATCAAACTGACTTCAAATAAAAATTTTGTCGATCAGATAAAGGTGGGGGGAGTGGAGGGAGGGGAATCCGCAGGGGAATCCGGGAAATTGAGAAGTGTGTAACTTTCGAACGGATGATCGGATTGTAATGTAACTTCATAACTGAATAGAATATATATTTGAAATGTCCCGTTTAAAGTCTTGACCGGATTCGGCAGCCAGGGGGGAGTTGGGGGGAGACCGGAACTTTCAAGAAACGGTTAGAATGGAGGGATCGGAGTGAAACTTGCTGGGAAGAACAAGCATCTGCTCTAGATAAGTCCTTTAGACCATTGTACTGGATCCGGACACTTATGGGGGGGGGGGTCCCGGAATTCCGGTGATGGTGGTTTTGGGGATTTTCACGATAAAACTTGGCAGGCATATCAGGGACCCAATCAAACTGACTTCAAAATAAAAATTTTGTCGATCAGATAATGGTGGGGGGAGTGGAGGGAGGGGAATCCGAAATTTTCAGTCATGCGTAATTTTGGAATGGGTGATCGGATTCGAGTGAAATTGAAGAACTGAACAGAGGACATTTCTCCGATGATTTTTTGACCGGATCCGGCAACTATTGGGGGGGGGGGGAATACGTGACCCGTTTAGAATGGAGGGACCGGGATGGAACTTTGTGGGAAGAATAAACAGATGCTCTAGGTAAGTCATTTGCTGAATCGGATTGGCTACGTGCACCGCGGGGGAGCTGGGGGGGGGGGGGGGTGGACCGGAAATCTCGGGAAACGGTTAGAATGATGGTATCGGAGTGAAACTTGCTAGGAAGAACAAACATCTGGTCCATGTAAATCTTTTACATAATTTGACTGGATCCGGAAACTTGAAGGGGGGGGGAGGAGGGGGTTTCCCGGAATTCCGTTTTTTGGGGGATTTTCCCGACGAAACTTGGAAGGCATATCAGGGACCCGGTCAAACTGACTTGGAATAAAAAAAATCCTCGATATGATAATCTTGGGGGGGGGGGGAGTTGAGGGAGGGGAATCCGGAATATTGAGTCATGCGTAACTTTGGAACGGGTGATCGGATTCGAGTGAAATTTAATAATTAAACATAGGGCATTTTTCTCTTATGACCTTTTTCATTTCCGGACCGAATCCGGCAATAATTGGGGGGAGGGCGGAAAATACTTGACCCGCTTAGACTGGTGTGATCTGGATCGAACTTCGTGGGAATGACAAACAGATGCTCTGGATTAAACATTTACAGAACCGGATTGGCTCCGGTTATTGTGGGTGGAGCTGGAGGAGGGGGGGGGGGTCTGGGATTCCGGTGATCGCGCGTTAAGGTACTTCCAGATGTGCTAGGACGATGAAACTTCGCTGGAATATTGGAGACTCAACAACATTTGCTTAGAAATTGCTACGTCCCAAATCCGATTATTCCTTAAAGTACCAATCTTGACCGCAAAGTAATTTTTTTTTTTTATTTTTATTTTTTTTTAACCGGATTGGCTCCGGTTATTGTGGGTGGGAGTTGGAGGAGGGGGGGGGGGTCTGGGATTCCGGTGATCGCGCGTTAAGGTACTTCCAGATGTGCTAGGACGATGAAACTTCGCTGGAATATTGGAGACTCAACAACATTTGCTTAGAAATTGCTACGTCCCAAATCCGATTATTCCTTAAAGTACCAATCTTGACCGCAAAGTAAATTTTTTTTTTTTTTTTTTCTTTTTTTTTGAGCCTCGTAGTATCTTTTCTGTTCTTCCAGTCCAATATGAACTGGCCAGGTGACTACGCTTCCACTTACCCTCGGTGACGCCAACGGTCTTATCTTAAGTTAAACACATGACCGGCCTATCTATTTAGCGTCACCTACACTCTACGTTTATTTTTTTAATTTCTTAATTATTTTTTTCCTTCAATTCTTTATTTATAAAATTAAATTAACAAAACTAAATTCGATAACAATATTTACTCTAAAAAAAAACTTTTAAGCAATATATGCATTTTCGTGATGCCCATCAGCCCATTAGCAGTTTTGCCTCAAGGGTTTTGCTTACAAATGAAGTTCCAGCTCCCTTAGAGCGCGCATCTCAACCGCAAAGTCGAAACTTACTTTTGATCAATCAAATCATCTTGACCCATGCAAGTGCCATATGAGCTTACAGCTCTTGTTTAAAGTTTAACTGAAAAGGCACCTTATTTTTACATCTGATTTTTAAATACATTGACAAATTTTGGCTCATATAAGGAATTTTGTTTTTCTTCACCCAGGGCTCTAGTTGCTTGCACGACAACCCAAAATTCCTTCAAGCGCGGGGAAAAGTAGGAAAATGGGTTTAGGATATGTCTTGCAAGGGATCTGACATTTTAATTTTATTTTTCGGCAATTGCTTAGATTTGTAGATGGTAAATGTTTCAAGCGTAGAGGTACAAGCACATAGAGGTACCACAAATCCGAAAAAAAAATTCCTTCAGCCCAAGCTGACTGCGAATCATGTTTGACAGTGCAAAACGGATACTTTAGCTGAATTTTATTAGAGCCATACTTCGGCCCTTCTTGGCAAGGGTCTTCTTCATGCTCAAAGCCGCTCAATTTGGAAAAATGAACTTGTGGAAAACCAAAATGTAGCTCTAATAAAACTCAGCTGACGCATCCGTTTTGCATTGTCAAATAAGAATCCGAAAGAATAAGTTCATTCGATGCAATCAACTATCTGTGGATAAAGGACAAATGAAGTAACTAATTTTTATCCGCTTTTCAGACATATTTAAGTGAATAAGTGATGTCTTACTAGACTGTTGAATCTCAGCCCTGCTTGGTTATACTTTGAACGTCATAATTTTAACTTTACTACTTCATGGGTAGGAGGGGGGGGGGGGGGGCCTTCCGGTTAGTGTCCAGGGTAGCTACCTAATTTTCCTAGGCACAAGTTGGCGCCACAGGCGTCAAGCCTGTTGAAGAAAAATCTATGAGGATTTCAAAATCACAAGGATAGAACTATCTTTCTTTTTTCTTATTATGCCAAAATTGCGCATAAATTTTCTGAAATCCGGAAAATGGGATGGCCATGAAAAAAGATTCCCAGCCTATCAATCTTCATAGGCAAATATCAAAGCTCATCACGAGAAAATAAGACAAATACCTGGCTGTGTCCCACCATTTCCATCAAATTCACTGATAACATTTCACAGGGAACACCCTTTTGTTGTTCTGAGGTCGAGGTTATCAAAACGGTTATTTTAGGCAAAGGGACAAGATTTCTCGAGAGGCTTTAGTGCTAGAACTTGATTCTAAGGCCAATTCAATCCTTACCTATTGCCAGGATTTCTTATTTACTTTCAATATTTACTTCTTTCAATATTTACTTCATATAGTTTATTTTAACTTAACTGACAAACAGTCGATTACAAATCCATCACACGAAAACTTCACCGCACTGAAATTCCATCACTAAAAATCACGGGACATAACTTTCCTAAACTCCCCCCTAACTTTCCTTTTCTAGAGGAAATAAACGCTACCTCTCTCCAAAACAGTAGCAAAATTTGGTAGGCGTATTTAATTAGGGAATCTATAACCCGCAAATAACGAAATTAGTACATTTTGTAGGTGTGACGTATATTTGACTCAGAAAAGAGCCAAACTAATGTTTCGCGTAATGCAACGCCTACCAATTCACACCAAATTCCAATGTGCCCATTTCCCTGCTAGAGACGTGGCGTCAGTTCGCATATTTTTTTTTTATTTTCAGCGCTGGTATCCGTCAACCAATAATGCCTCATTTCAGATAGGCTACGCTGAACGCTGTTGTATGTCCAGTTACTCAGCACATGTTATGGCCACTCCTAACCACCAAATTAAATACATCTAAAAGAGAAAGATCCAGCCCTCACATATCTGAATTCAAAGACCGCGAATCCGAAGCGGAAACAATTTGATTTGCGTCGTTTCAAATCCAGGTTGAACTTTTACCGCGTTATCTGGCAAATTATCTTCGCCTGCAGTGGACACTTGACCCAACGCTGGTCAGTCATACCTTAGTCATACACAGATCCTCATTTTTGGGCATAATGTTGGAATGCCCTGGAACAACGAGACAGTATTCCCATGAAAAGCAGATTTTTATTTCAACAGATTTCCATGGGGGGTACTGTCCAGGTACGACCTCTTTGCTCCAGGGTACTGTACTCGACGGCTGGAGCGCTGTGCTTTCGCCTTGGAGTTTACTCTAACATTTAAAGGACTCCTCTTGCTTATTCTGCCTTTTATAATATACTTAGCTCCCATATGGAATCATAAGCTTCTAAAATCCCCACCTTTCTGCATTGTTTCGTTTCGTAACTACGAATTTTTTGCGCTTTTTCGGACTTGCCGAGTTTTTCCTGCACCCAACGAAAAGTTTGCCGGAATCTTCAGTGTTCGCTGACAACTCTTTCACACATAAGGATGTGATAATCTTCTGTTTATTACTTCTTTTATTTGCTTAATTTTCCCACTTTTTAACGAAGGCACGTCCAATTTTCAAATCTTTTGCGCCGAGCCGCCGCGTCGGAGAGCAGGAAGGCTTATATAATCGTCAAGCGCGAACAAGAGAATCGCTAGTTTCAGGGGGAAAGTAATGGTATTTTCGGAAACCTTTTTTCTGATCTATTTTTATATCTATTTTATTATCAGTTTGGTTTTAAACAGAAGCATGGCACCGATTTTTGTATTTTTTCATTTAAGCAAACTGTGTGCTATTATCTGGGTCTTGGAAGTCCTGTTTTCACTTGTTTTTTAGATATACGAAAAGCTTTTGACCGTGTTAACCACGAATTGTTGTTTGAAAAGTTACGAACAAGGGGTATGCCAAAGCTGCTGGTTGATTTTCTTTCAAAATGGTATGTTCAACAGGAGTTTCGTGTGAAGTGGGGGTCAAAACTGTCCGCTCCTTTTCATGCTGCTAACGGAATTAAACAAGGGGGAATAATTTCTCCTCTTTTATTTAATGTTTTAATAGATGACCTTTGTAAACAATTAATGGAGAGCCGTGTAGGCTGTAACATCTCTGGTGTGTTTTTGAACTCGATCGCTTACGCTGACGACATGGTTCTAATGGCGCCGTCGGCGAACGCATTAAATCTCCTGTTGAAGATTTGCGCAAATTATGCAGCGACGCATGACATTATTTTCAATTCTGCGAAGTGCAATTACATGATTTTTATCCCGAAACATTTTAAATCCCTGATATTTCCGGCTATTCGACTTGGTGATTTTGTTTTAAAGAGAGTGCACAAAGTGAAGTACTTAGGTTATTTTTTAGATGATGACCTGTATGACGATTCAGCAGTTTCGAGTCAGTATCGGGGTCTTTGCGCGCGTGCGAACCACTTAATTCGTAATTTTAAATTTTGTACTGTGTCGGTTAGAATTCTTTTATTTAAGACGTATTGCACACAACTATACTGTCTCCCACTTTTTGATAACTATCTTGAGACGACGATGCGTAAACTAAAAGTTTGTTTTAACAATGCATTCCGTCATCTCCTTTCATATAATCGACGTTACTCTGCTAGTCAAATGTTTTTAGAAAATGAAACTGAATCTTTTGATGTTATGAGGCGGAAAGCGATAGTTAGTTTTGTTGCAAGGTTAGAAGTTTCCGATAATCCACTTTTAAAGGCAATTCGTGAGAATGCAGAATGCCGTTCTGGACATTTTTACCGACTTTTCCGTCGACTGTGCTATTGCCCCGAGCCACCGAATGGTTAAAATGATTGTATATATTTAGTAAGAAAATTCATGTGTTAGTGTAATCTTATTATGTGATGTGTAATATCACGAATTAAATAAATTGATTGATTGATTGATTGATATAGGGAAAAGATCATTTCTAGTAAGAGTTGTGCTTTAAGCACTTTGCCACAAAACTGAAGATTTGTGTATGACTGATGCTGGTAAGGGTAAAGGACAGACTATTCCAAACCTTGGGCCACCCTACACCACAAAAAGTTCAGGATGCAGTTTTAGCTCTGAAGCTTGAACCTTTTTTAGTACCAGCGTTCGTATAGCCAACACGAAAACAAGACAATTGGGTCAACTGCTGAACTCATCCAACCCCCTTCGTTCTTCCATGAAGTAATACATATTAGAAAGAACTTTTCCCGATACTGATGGACGGACACATGGATGAGTTACCTACTGAGAACCATTGATTAGGTTCCTTGCCAGAGCTTGTTCGAGAAGTTCGTCATCGTCAACTTGGTTCGGTAGGGTAACGTGAAGGTTTGGGTGTCTTTGCATTGTCCTCTGGATCGTTGCTTTGGCATTGGCGTTGCCAGACCAACTCCTAAGAGCGAGAGAAAAGGTATATCCAGGCAGAAGATTAGAAACCGTAAGTATGTATTGATGTATTTATTATATTTATTTACGTACCATTCACAAAGTAGTGTGAATGTGATCGTGAAAAATAACCATTCACAAAGTCACAAAGTATAGTAAAACCAACAAAGAATCAGAAATTGTGGTTTACTCCCAGCTTGTTTTAAGCAACGATCGCATGATTTTTGTTTACTGGTATATCCAGATCAGAAGCCGTGAGTATGTATTGATGTATGTATCATATTTATTTACGTACCATTCACAAAGTAGTATGAATTGGTAATGTGAAAAATAACCATACACAAAGTCACAAAGCTAGCAAAGAATCAGAAAATGTGGTGTACTCCCAGCTTGTTTTAAGCAACGATCACAGGATTTTTGTTTACTGTTCTCGCTGAATTTCTCAGACAGCGAATTTGGCGCGAAGTTTCATTTCCGTTGTAGTTTTGTAGCAGCTACAAAAATCGCAGCAAGGTTCACAGACGACGATTGGGTTTTAGCAGAGAATTCAAGTCAAAAGCTTGCAATGGTACTAGATTGCAATGGTACTAGATTGCAATGGTACTAGATCTCCTGAGGAAGAAGATGGAAACAAGTAGATGATGTTTCTTACGTCACTTTCAATCCATCTGACAGCTAGTATCAGTTTTTATGGCACTTGCAGCCTCTGGCTCAAGTGCCATATGCCGATCACAATTCCGTCTGTCGGTCTGTCGGTCGGTCCGAGTTTTTTGTCCCACATATCCGAGTTAGGGTACTTCCAGATGTGCTAGGACAATGAAACTTGGCAGGCATATCAGGGACCCGACCAAACTAACCTGGAAATAATCAGTTTCCCGATCCGACCATATGGGGGGGAGTGCGGGGCGCTGGAAACTTGCAAATTTAGGGCATTTTGTCACTTTTTTCTGAGTTAGGGTACTTCTAGATGAGCTAGGACAATGAAACTTGGCAGGAATATCAGGGACCCGACCAAACGAACCTGGAAATAATCAGTTTCCCGATCCGACCATATGCGGGGGAGTGGGGGCGCTCGAAACTTGAAAATTTAGGGCATTTTGTCACACTTTTTCGAGTGAGGGTACTTCCAGATGAGCTAGGACAATGAAACTTGGCAGGAATATCAGGGACCCGACCAAACTAACCTGGAAATAATCAGTTTTCCGATCCGACCATGTGCGGGGAAGTGGGGGCGCTGGAAACTTGAAAATTTAGGGCATTTTGTCACACTTTTTCGAGTTAGGGTACTTCCAGTTGTGCTAGGACCATGAAACTTGGCAGGCATATCAGAGACCCGACCAAACAAAATTAGGAATAATCATTTTTCTGATCCGACCATTTTGGGGGGGGGGGTGGAGGGCAGGGGAATCCGGGAAACTGAGAAGTGTGTAACTTTCGAACGGATGATCGGATTGTAATGAAACTTCATAACTGAAGAGAATATATATCTGTAATGTCCCGTTTAAAGTCTTGGCCGGATTCGGTAGCCAGGGGGGAGTTGGGGGGGGGGAGACCGGAAATTTCAAGAAACGGTTAGAATGGAGGGATCGGAGTGAAACTTGCTGGGAAGAACAAGCATCTGCTCTAGATAAGTTCTTTAGACCATTGTACTGGATCCGGACACTTATGGGGGGGGGGGGGGTCCCGGAATTCCGGTGATGGTGGTTTTTTGGATTTTCACGATGAAACTTGGCAGGCATATCAGGGACCCAATCAAACTGACTTCAAAATAAAAATATTGTCGATCAGATAATGGTGGGGGAGTGGAGGGAGGGGAATCCGCAGGGGAATCCGGGAAATTGAGAAGTGTGTAACTTTCGAACGGATGATCGGATTGTAATGAAACTTCATAACTGAACAGAATATATATCTGTAATGTCCCGTTTAAAGTCTTGACCGGATTCGGTAGCCAGGGGGGAGTTGGGGGGGGAGACCGGAAATTTCAAGAAACGGTTAGAATGGAGGGATCGGAGTGAAACTTGCTGGGAAGAACAAGCATCTGCTCTAGATAAGTCCTTTAGACCATTGTACTTGATCCGGACAGTTATGGGGGGGGGGGGTCCCGGAATTCCGGTGATGGTGGTTTTGGGGATTTTCACTATGAAACTTGGCAGGTATATCAGGGACCCAATCAAACTGACTTCAAAATAAAAATTTTGTCGATCAGATAATGGTGGGGGAGTGGAGGGAGGGGAATCCGAAATTTTCAGTCATGCGTAATTTTGGAATGGGTGATCGGATTCGAGTGAAATTCAAGAATTCAACAGAGGACATTTCTCCGATGATTTTTTTCATATCCGGACCGGATCCGGCAACTATTGGGGGGGGGGGCGGAAAATACGTGCCCCGTTTAGAATGGAGGGATCGGGATGGAACTTTGTGGGAAGAACAAACAGATGCTCTAGGTAAGTCATTTGCTGAATCGGATTGGCTACGTGCACCGCGGGGGAGCTGGGTGGGGTGGGGGGGGGGGGAGTGGACCGGAAATCTCGAGAAACGGTTAGAATGATGGTATCGGAGTGAAACTTGCTGGGAAGAAGAAACATCTGGTCCATGTAAATCTTTTACATAATTTGACTGGATCCGGACACTTGAGGGGGGGGGGAGGAGGGGTATCCCGGAATTCCGTTTTTTGGGGGATTTTCACGGCGAAACTTGGAAGGCATATCAGGGACCCGGTCAAACTGACTTGGAATAAAAAACAAATCCTCGATATGATAATCTTGGGGGGGGGAGTTGAGGGAGGGGAATCCGGAATATTGAGTCATGCGTAACTTTGGAACGGGTGATCGGATTCGAGTGAAATTTAATAATTAAACAGAGGACATTTTTCTCTTGTGACCTTTTTCATTTCCGGACCGAATCCGGCAATTATCGGGGGGAGGGCGGAAAATACTTGACCCGCTTAGACTGGTGTGATCTGGATCGAACTTCGTGGGAATGACAAACAGATGCTCTGGATTAATCATTTACAGAACCGGATTGGCTCCGGTTATTGTGGGTGGAGTTGGAGGAGGGGGAGGGGGGTGTGGGATTCCGGTGATCGCGCGTTAAGGTACTTCCAGATGTGCTAGGACGATGAAACTTCGCTGGAATATTGGAGACTCAACAACATTTGCTTAGAAATTGCTGCTTCCCAAATCCGATTATTCCTTAAAGTACCAATCTTGACCGCAAAGTAAAAAAAATACTTTTAAGCAATATATGCGTTTTCGTGATGCCCATCAGCCCATTAGCAGTTTTGCTTCAAGGGTTTTGCTTACAAATGAAGTTCCAGCTCCCTTATAGCGCGCATCTCAACCGCAAAGACGAAACTTACTTTTGATCAATCAAATCATCTTGACACATGCAAGTGCCATATGAGCTTACAGCTCTTGTTTCAGTAATTGTATCCATTTTTGAACATTTTCTGGCACGGATATAGTGGCAATGGCTGAAATTTTTTCAACTACAGCGATTCATCAAAATTTTTTAGCGAATCTTCAACTGTCTGGCGCTACTTTTGTGGAGAAGGAACAAGAACAAAGGTTTCGATGGGATCCCAAAAATCGAATATTTTGATACAGACAACTGGGTCTTGTCTTCGCCAGATCCAGTCTTCGCCAGGCCAATCATTAGAGAAAACCAAGTTCAGATTTACCTCTATAAGCGAAATGAGAAAATTCAGAAACGAATTCAGCGTATATCATTATTTCTATAAAGAACGTCTAATCAACTTCCAATAAAACTTTAATATCTAATCTCTTATCTTTTCTCTAATCTTTAATCTCTATAAAGAACGTCTAATCAACTTCAAATGAAAACTTTAATGCAAACTGAATTGCCGGTCGTCGGATTCGCTTCCCGTCGAATCCGGATTTCCGGCCTAAATGAGTGTTATGCCTTATTTATGTTATGAAAACCCAATTTCTCGGCGCTTAAATGATTCAGGATAAGAATTGAGGTTCTACACAATACTTACTAAAGCTGAAAAGCCATACCACAAACATGTGAAGAAAATAAAAACGGTGCCAACTACAGAACGAAACAATCCAGATTGAGCTTTATTTATTCCTAAGCTTTAATGATTCTAACATTATAAAAAAAATCCACAACAGGATTTGTGTTCGTGAATTTCCTCCGCAGCATGTTCAGGCATTTTCTCGTACATTTGCGGATAAACCAAGAAAAAAAAATCCTATTTGCTTGTTCGTGCATCAGAATAAACTCGACTTTAATTCTATAATACTGGAATATTGACGAAACCTTTGTCTCGTTATTAATTATAATTTCATATCAAAATCTGGATTCTTTAATCACAGTTCCCATCTAAACCTTGTGACACATGCCAAAATCATGAAGATTATGTTCAAATTTGATTTTGAGGAGTGAATTGAAGGATATTAGGAATATAATATTACTTATATGTAATATTATATAATACTGGGAATATTTAGGTCTAAAGTAGAGGGGGTAATGCATTACGGGTCTGAAGTATGGGGTTATGAGAAAATAGATAAGATAGAAGTTTTGCAATTAGGGAATTTAAAAGGTGGTTCGGGGTTAGTAAATTTACAAATAGTGGGATGTTTAGGGGTGAGTTAGGTCCAACATCGTTAAGGAATGTAAGATTTAGTGCTTATGGTTAGATTTTAGGAAAAAATTGTTAGGTTGCGACTTGTCAGGATATTAAAATCAGCATATTTAGAAGCGTTGAAAGATGATTCGCCTAATTCACGGCCATACTTAGTAAAAAATATATTGGAAGATTGTGGAGCTGTTGAAATGTGGAACAATGAAGTAAGAAAGGAGGAAGGGGTTACAAAGCTAGTTGAAGAAATACTTAAGAGGCAGGAAATACACGTTTCCAACGTTCAAAAGGATCAATCTGAACTTCTGACGTTTTATGCTGCGGTAAAGGAGACATGGGGTGAGCGTGTAATGTTTAAAGCGGGTCTTAAACGGGACGAGTTAAAGTTAATCATTGAAATGTTGGCGGATGCTCTACCAATTGGGGCTAGAAGGCGATATATTGGTTATTTTGGGCAGAAATCCGGTTCTTACTTCTGTCCGATGTGCGGTTGTTAGAATGAGAGTTTGGTTCACGTTTGGGAGTGTATGGAGCTGAGCGAATGGAGGAAAGAACAGTAGGGTATGGGTGAATTGGAGGAAGAGTGGTTAATCAGAGTTGTAACGAATGAGGGCTTTGATACCATTAAGAGATTGGGACGATTCCCGAGGATAGCGATGCAACATAGGAGTAGATTTTTGGAGTAGGGAAATACCGTGAATGTGTCACTAGAGTAGGGACAGGGATTACCGAGGATTTTTTGTTATTGTTGTTGTTTTTTGTGTGTTTGGTATTTTTTTGGGATTATTTGTTTGGCCCTCGGGCTGCTCAGCACCAATAAATCTATCTATCTATCGCTTTGCTCGTGATTTACTGATGATTCACTACGCTAGTGGAAGGATTTTGATAATCCTTGTTTTCCGGGGCTACCTAATAGAGTGCCCGGCGATGCGCAGAGGGGCTAGAGACTTTGCACTTAATAAGACGAAAGAAGCGAACGTTTGTGCCAGTTTTGGCATTGTTTATGATTCTGTGGGGGAGAGAAAAGTTTGCACAGAACAAATTGACGACCATGTATTGAGGCCGTCTCTTTTATAATTATAGGGGGGGGGGGGGGGGGGTGAAACCAACGACACCTCCTGATTGCTTCCCCACAAGTTCTAAGATATTTTCATGTCTTATGTGCCAACAAGACCAATCCACTTTTAGCACGTTTCTTGCTTTCGAAGAGCGTGTTTCCGATATGGAAACATTCTCCATCCGGCCCTTCCGCATTCCAACCTTAAGAAAACTTTCAAAAGGGATCCAGCATACGTATTCGATTTGGGACCTGAGCTAAAAGCACTATCCTTTCCACCATCCGGTGTTCCTTATCCTGAGTTTTTAAGAGGACTGCGACAGTTATAAATGGTTCCTGTCACGAAACCTAAAGGGAAAGATACACCGTTCCTGAATTTCCTGAGCCGGTCGTTCGAAAGAAGTACCCTCGGCTCTTCAAATTTGAATTTCTAATCCGCTTAACTGTCAGCCATAAAGACGGCAGTGCAGATATTAGCTCGAGTCCTGCGAGTCTTATTTTGCAGAGGCTCATGTCGGCAGTTCCTGGTTCTAACAAAGACGGCAAGGCTCTTTCGGAAAACTTTATTTCGAATACAAGGTTTGAAGCCAAGCTGACCATTCATTACGAAAGAAATAGAAAACCGCGATTTTCGTTTTTTTCTTTCTTGATCCGCTAGATATCCGTCTAAGATGATGCGCGAGGGATAAATGTACCTTCGGATATTTCAATTGCACTTCCGGCAAACCATCCTCAGCGAAAAAAAAAACAAAACTAAATCATAAGATCCAACACAATACCAACAGAAAAACGATGCGGTTATATTTATCCCTAGCAGATCAATAAAAAAAAAACAAGAAAATCACGGATTTCTATTTCTTACTTTATTTCGAGAGTAGGATAATTCCCAAAGTATTCGCATACAGGCGACAATACCAGCGAAAGATCGGACCTGGCAAGTCTGTCTGCTCCTCGATTGGCAAGAGGCGTGGCGGGGCTTAAACATGGCTTAAAGGTTCAATGAAGAGCTTATCGTTCCAATTTCCTACCACGGACAGACAGTTGCTGCATTCCAGTTGAAATTCCAAGGAAGAAAAATAGATCGGCTTCTATCTACTAACTCTCCCAATATCTCTCCACTGTGAAAATACTGCCTATTTAGCACAACCCTTACTACCATTGCAAAGAAACATTGTCCCTGATTCGTGTGTACAGACAGTAAGTGCCTCCGACTGAACCAATCACAAACGAAGCGAGAGCCTGGGCTTAATTGTGAAAATACTTTCCGTGGAAAGATTAGAGTTGGCTAAATAAAAACAAAACATTTGTAAAAGGGAAATCGAAAATAGGCGGACTGGTGATGGCGCTTGATATCGAGAAGGAAAATAACGGATAGGTATCAGGTTTCAATTCTGCTTTAAAAAACGTGATCCCACAAGCCGCATTAAGTACAGAAATGGATCTGAAATGATGGAACGGGGAGTCTTATAGGACTCCTCTTGCTTATTCTGCCTTTTATAATATACCTAGCTCCTTGTCGAATTATAAGCTTCTAAAATCCCCACGTTTCTCCATTGTTTCGTTTTGTGCCTACAAATTTTTAACGCTTTATCCTCCTTGCCGAGTTTTGCCCATCACACAAAGCAAAGTTTGCCGGAGTCTTCAGTGTCCGCTGATATGTCTTTAAAACATAAGGATATGAGAATCTTCTGTTTTTTTACTTAGTTTGCTTGCTTAGTTTTTTAGTTTTCCAACTTTTTAACCACGGCGCGTTCAGTTTTCAAAAGTTTTGCTCCCAGCCGCCGCGTCGGAGAGCAGGAAGGCTGGATTTTGTCGACAAGCGCTAACAAGAAAATCGCTAATTTCAGGTGGAAAGTAGTGGTATTTATGGAGAACTTTTATTCTGATGCCTTTCATAGGCAAACGATCATTTCTAGTAAGAGTTGTGCTTTAACACACATGCGTGACGATACCTCCGGACCTTAAATCTGGCGTCGGATTTTAAATGCATCTCGAATTAATCTACAGAGAACTGAGAAAAATTACAAGAAGGATGATGAGGATTCAAATAGTTATTCCAAAGCTCGTTATGTTTCAAAGTTCAGGATAGAGAATATCAGACTTTCAAAGTTCAGGATAGAAAATATCAGACTTTCGAAGTCCCGGTCCAGACCTTGTCTTTTTCATTTTAAAAGGAATGCTTTCCTTTCACGAATGACCACAAAAGTTAGCGGTAGCTCTCGACAGGACTTTCGCTCTTCGCGAAGATATCTCGAGCACTCTCGCCGGCTCGTGGGGCCTCTTTTTCGGTGGTAACAGAGTTTGAAGTTTGGGTCTTGAGCCTGAGGAGGTTTTCGCTAAATTCCGAATTACTTCCACCGAAGCGCAGAAACCCCAGGAAACTTGTTCAAGTAATCATTTTCCATCTCCACCGCGAACTGCCCAGAAAACTCTCCTCCAGTAAGCTCGACTTGAAGAACTCACAAGATCCGTGGAAAGAATAAAGTGATATTTTACTCGAAATATAGGACTTGGTATACGAGTCGTTACTGGGTGGGGGAGAAGGTATTTACCGACTGGCAGGTCATTTTACCGCCTGTTTTTCGGAAAAATCGACTGTTTTTACAAAAAACGACAGTTTTCAGAAAAAATTGTCATTACGAAAGAACCGATTGTTTTTAATACAAATCGACTGTTTTTACCTATGCTCGTTTTTTACCGACTGGCGGAAAACAAGGGGGGGGGGGGCATACGTGACGGCGCTGCCGGAGATCAAAACTGAAGGCACAAAATAATGACAGAGGATTTGTGTCGTCTCTAACAGGTTGTTCAGTAATTATGGCAAAGAGAATAAAGCCAGACAGGGAAGTATCGGATCCGGGAAGCAATTGCGGAAACGACATTCGTAACACCTAATGAGGAGACTGTTTACGCGGAAGCCATCCAAAAGCCACTTGATCGCTTTTGCAAAACCACTTGAAACTCTGACGAAGAACATCACGAACAGGCACACGCCACTTCTAACCGCCAGATGTTCGGTATTATTAACATCTCTGCAAAACTGATAAAAGATCAACATTCAGGGGTCAGCAATTCTCCAGTATAGATAGGATCTCATTTACGTAAGTGACACTATAATGAAAGGGGAGATGAATAGGGATTGAACCTCAAAATTTCAGATTTTCGGCATGTGGGATTGCTGCCTACCAAGTCCCATGTCAGTCCACCCACGATTTCGGTGGTACATCAATTATTACACAGCGGCCTCTTCCCCGCTCCCTAAGGATGGTGATCGATACAACTGATTTAGTGTTTGTAGGCTTAGTCAGTTGCTTTATATTCATGTTATTGTTTGTTAATTTGACCGATGTGTTGTTGTTTAAAATTTTTTTATCCACAATTCAGTTTTGAAAAAATCAAACAAATAATAACAATAAGAATATTCTGAGTCGCCCAGGCAGCAGCTCACAATATTTCATCGTATAAGTATTTTACTCGGAGGTACGACATTTCAAAATTATTAAGCATTCATGCCCCCCCCCCCCTCAACAAAGCGTCGGCTTTTCTAGCAATAAGCTGACATGACAGTCATTCACTGTCAAGCCTTCCAGACGCCAATGACACAAAAGAACAAGACCAAAGGTTTCACTGAGATCCCAAAAATTTAGTATTCGATACAGACAATTGGGTTTTGTCTTGCCAGATACAGTCTTCTCCGGACTCCTTGAATATTTTTACTATTAAAATTTAGAAACAGATTAAGGCCAAATAGCTACAGATTCAGCGTCTCTTCTTACCCCTAAATCTGTCATCTAATCAACTTCAAATAAAACTTTTGCTTTTAACAAATTTTCCGGTTTTGGCCTGATTCCGGGCGAACAAGTTGTCCGGGTAGAAAATACTTTTCACATAAGCGTTCAGCATGTCTTCTTACCCCTAAATCGAACATCTAATAAACTTCAAATAAAACTTTTACTTTGAACAAACTTTCCGGTTTTGGCCGGATTCCGGGCGAACTACTTGTCCGATGACAAAATGGTTTTCATCATCGTGTTCAGCATGTCATTACCCCATAATCGACCATCACATTATCTGTTTAAAAATATTTCATTTGCCCCTTAATTTAAAACACCTCCCCCACCCCTAAATGTAGGGGTACAGAGCCCATCTACGAACTCGAGCTTACTCTTGACCCAAAGAATCTTCACACCAATTTTTATCGAAATATCTCATTCACCTCGAGAGTTATAGTGCGCACAGACGGACAACTTCTGTGATGTCATAGGTATCCCGAGACTTAAGTTTTGGGATCCCAAAAAGTGTAGTACAGAATTTCTTTATTCACTGTCTAAATCAACAACGTAGACGTTACTCCTAAGTTCTTGAGATATCTTCTACTCCCGACTACTATATAGCCAGAAGAAAAAAAAAATCTGAGACGAACCTTCATGATCCCTCTTCACTGATAAAGCGAGAGCATTCTGGAGGAGGGGGGGGGGGAGGGGGGGGGGGTATACGGTTTCTTTTTTCTATTTTTTTTTTTTTGCTATTCCATCTTTAGGGCGTGTCGCCGTCCCTCTGTTTAGACGTGTTACATATAAACTGAATTGAATTGGAGAGGTAAATCTGACAGACCCTAGTTAAACTACTCTCGGCATAACCCGAAAACAGAGACAGAACAACAACCAGACATAGCGACACATCGTACTTCACATGGTAAACTAAACTCTAAAGTGCAATCCAGGATAACCTCAACTTTGCCGAGGCCTTGGGAAGTGCGAGCCAGGGAAAAAACTAAGTGGCGGGGGAAGCCTAACGCCTCTTGATCAAAGCTGGTTCAGGCCGTGTTCCACCCTACGTACCGTAGTTACAACGCATGACGTCACGAATTCTGGGCTTTTTGCCGTCAAGGCTGGAATGATTTTCTATTTTCCGGCGGAATATCATGCCACGGGAGAACCCGACCAATCACGTTACAGAGATGCGTAGTTACCACGCTTACTACGCCCCCGAGCATGGTAAGCAAATGATTAGTTACTATTTCGAGGAGGTTGGCGTAGTAACTTTTGACGAGGTTGGAGCGAAAGTAACTAATAGTTACTATTGTTAGAAGGGTAGTACACGCTCTCAGTCTTACCTTCGAGCTACTCCGTTGGCGACGTCCCAGTTCAGCATCGATCTCGCCTTCCCTTCTGCTTCTTCACTTCCATCAAGGACGAGTCCAAAGCCACCGTTGATGACTTCGCCCCTAAAATAAAGACGTCTTCAGTAATCGTTTCTCAAGTCTCTAATCAGACAGGCGTATCAAGTAACTTTAAAATCCTATTCCTTCGATTCAGTCAAACCCCATATTACGTCATCTAGTTCATTATAAAATATAATATTTTCTATAAAAAAAAAGGTAGAGCAACTTATAGCCCTCAAACACTTACGTTTTTTGTCGTTGTTTTCTTCCCTACCGTGCGTTTTGACCAGTTGAAATATTTCAACCCATCCGACAAGACAAAACGCACAGTTTGCAGAGCGTTGCGCTAATACTCTTGATGCAAAATCGCCCTATACCAAGCGGAAGAGCCGGAAGCGGTATCACAGCTGCTCCCAAATATCGCAGTGATTGGTTAACACAGGATTGAGTTGCTGAGTTTGAGTCGTTAGTGCTATGTTTTCTCGTTCTTCCCGAGGATCACTGGCGTGTTTTGGACTTTGTCAAATAGAGTATTCCCAGAAGTGTGAACCAGGGGTTAAACACAACTTTAGAAGTTATCACCGTCTTGAAGCAATTTTGCAAAATGTAGCCAGAAAAAATAAATCGTCAGAGCGCCATCAACCGAACAATATAATATCTGACACAGAGTATTTTTATTCAATTTCTTTTTGTATCATGGTTTCATGGACCACTGGGTTTTTCATGTACATACTTTACACACCTGAAGTTTTTTACTTGACAAACTTAAAGTTTAACTGAAAAGGGCTGGGATAGGACAATCTAGTTACCCATCATTTATTCACTAAAACTGGCTTGAAGACCCGCTGAAAATTTGTTAATTCGTTCTTCCGCTATTCACGAATAATCGATTTTCAAATAGTGCAATTTCCGTATGATTCGTGCTACCTGTATGCGCTTGTATCTGTGTTGTATGCCTTACTAGAAAGATTTATGATATTTGTTTTGGTCAGGCACTAAGCAGTCTTCACCAAGCTCACCATTGCCCACTGAAAAGCAGCGTTTGTGGTAAGATTAAAATTTCCCGCGTCGTAGTAGAATTTACGTTGTGGGGACGGCCGCAGATATTCTGAACGTCAAAACTAGAGCAAATAGTGGAAAACAAAAAATCCCGTAGCAGGATCCAAATTATCCAGTGTATTCAAATAATGACACAAAAATAAGTTGGCTTTTCAGTTAAACTTTAACAAACGTATGCCTAGTGAGAGCGTAGCTTTAGTAATTACTCCACCTGGCGGGCGATCAATTGACGCAGTTGCACGTTTATGGCCTAATCAGACATACATTGCACCTTGTTTTGACTGAAAATCATCCTGATATGATCTTCAAAAGGGCTATAACGCGAATATCAAGCCGTAGACAAGAACAGTGGTTATGGGACAAACAGGAAATGACCAAAACCAAGAGATATAAGCCTCGGTAGCATTTATTATTAGTTGCGTTTTTGCAGCTACCATTGTATCTGTTACCACAGTAACTGGATATGCAATTAGTCGCTTTTGCAGCTACCGTGGTATCTAATGCCACGGTTGCTCTGCAAAAACGACAACTGCTGGATTTTACTTTTGTAGAAGTCATCCAAAAAGAAATACTGATATCCAATGACATATAGAGTGACATAACTTCTTTCCCACCAATTTGACAAAAAAAAAACTAGACTGATGAATATACCACGGTACCTGGCCAGATACCACGTCCGGTAACTGAACGAACGCCTTTTGACCGTGGTATCAGATACCACGGTAACTGCTAAAATGTCTTTAGACCGTGTTATCGGCAGTGTTGGGAAGTACTTCAAGTACTACTTAAGTAGAAAATCAAGGTACTTGGATTTTACTTAAGTACATTTTTCCTGGAGTACTTAACACTTAATACTTAAGTAAAATAAATAGGTATCTGAAGCTGTAAAGTACCAATAAATTCTTAAGTATTTTCAAGTACTTTCCCAAGTACACTCCGCTCGATCGAATGATTTTTTTTTAACAGAAAAGAATTTTTCAGAAAAGGGAATTTCAAAACTCAAAAGTAGTTCAATTTCAGGATTGGCAAAAAATGCTAAAAGCAGATTCTCACTACCAGCATCCCCACCAGAAGACAAATCATTAGTCTTTCATGACCTAGTGCAGTTCGGACTAATGGAAAAAGAAGAAAACACCCGTTGAGGAATTCCCATAAGCCCGTAATTAGTTACTTTGGTAGACTGGTAGATGACTTTCGTCAAGTGCATGCAAGTGGCCTGTTCAAAACTAACTAACGTTCAAAGAAGCTTAGCTCTAATTTCTTTCGTGGTATGTAATTCTTTGTCTAAACTGCCAAATGCCTTTATTTATATGACTTTCTTTTATTTTCCATTATACGGCTGAATATGACTGAGCTAGAAATAGTGCTAGTAGAGTTGTACTTCAGTACTACTTAAGTACAAGTTCTGTACTTAAAACTCAAGTACTACTTAAGTACAATTGTGGTCTGGTACTTAATCCTTGATACTTAAGTACAAAATTTGGAAGTACTTAATACTTAAGTGCAAATTTGAATAACTTGTTCCAACATTGTATCAGATACCATGGTATCTGCAAAAACGCACCTAGTGTAGTTTTACCGCTGAACAAACGCGCGAGTCTATTCATTACACACGTGAGACCTGATATTGTTAGTTCTCGTAGTTTCGTATAGATCTTACGGGAACCTAATTTAACGCGGACCCAACGAAGATTCATGAGTTTCTTATGTCAACTCAAACGGTTAATCCAGGCAAACATTTTGTATGTCTTCTTTCATTTTAGTTTTCTTTCTTGCTTGTAATGCATTGCTATGTAGCATGAGTGTCTGAATGTAGCATGTAGTGTCTGAAATCTTGTCTCATCATAGGATGGCTTTGTATTGAGTAAACGTTGAACATTGGATTAGAATAAGCCTGCCCGGATTTGGATTTTTGGAATTTATCTTAAAAACCAACTTTTTTGTATCACTTAACTGAATACACAGCATTATTTGGATTGTGTTAAAGTATTATTTTCTATTTTTCACTATTTGCAATCAGGGGCGTCACGACCGGGGGGGGGGGGGGGACGCCCCCCCCCCAATGTTGTCGGCCAGTCGGAAAAAAAATAACCGAGTTGATTTTTTTCATTAAACATTCGATTTTTCTGAAAATTAGTCGATTTTTCGTCAAAACAGTATTTTTTTTTCTGAAAATCAGTCGATTTTTTCGAAACTGTCGTTTTTCTTCTTGATAACAGTCACTTTTCTGCAAAACAGTCGGTAAAAATTACCAGCCAGTCGGTAAATTCCTTGCCCCCCCCCCGAAAAAAAAATTTGGCTAGCAACGCCTCTGTTTGCAATAGTATGACGTTCAGGATATCTAGCTCACAACGCAAAATTCTATTATGACGCAGAAAATCTGAATCTCAATACAAACGCAGCTTTTCAGTGGTCAGTGATCAGCTTGCGGTAGGTAGCTCACTACATGAACATTTATTTTTCGAAAATCGTTTTCGTCAACCATAAGCGCATAGAGGTACCACGATCCGATAGGGGAAGTCCACTATATGAAATTGATTATTCGTGAATAGCGAAGCAAAGGAATAACGCATTTTCACTGGGTCTTCAAGCCTCTTTAAGTGAATAAGTGATATGTAACTAGATTGTCCTATATCAGCCATTTTCGGTTAAAGCCATTTTCGGTTCAAGCGGACCACAAAAAAGGTCTTTCTACCACACACACAATGATAACCACCCCTACTGCCACTACGAATGTTCGAAACCACAAAAAAACACCGTCAAACAATGAGCAAATTAAAAAAGAACACCTAATTTCCAAGGTTTGAAATAATTCGGTCTCGACTAAATCTCAGCCGATTATCCGGGACGGCCGCTATGGCACGATTGGCACGTAGAGAGCCAAGAATCAAAAGAATAATTTGCATCTAACGCTTCAACTGTTTATTACAATACAAATAACTTAAAAAACCAAGACCAGTGTGGTACTCCTGAAGACATGAAAAAAAATAACCAATTAAGTCTTATTATTATTTGCTAATCAAACGTGGAAAATTTCGTCATCTGCAAAAGAAGACGTTCTGCTTGGGTTTTTTCTCGAGCCAAAAAAGCAACCCGGCAATCAAGTTCAAATCTAAATAAACTGATGGCTTCCGATCAGTAAGACAAGGTAAACAGAATGTTTGGATTAGGTCTTTAAACTTTGATCTTGCCTTAGAGTTTATTTAACCAAAAAGTCGGTACGATTTATTCACTGACACGAGTTGCTTTCTTCAATCAGTTCTTTTTAACCCCAAAATATTCAGAATATTTCCCAGTTAAATAAATCACGGCGGGAATCCATCCACTGAGACAAGAAATGACTCAATGAATTTGTCGTCAGGAACACGCATCTCATTCACGAGAAAAGCATAGCTCACTCGCAACTGATATTTCATTGACGTTAATCGAAGCACGAAGGGTAGGCAAATAGTTATCGGATGATCGACAGCAGACAGAAGCAGTGGATAATTTCAGTATGCATCTGATATATCAGAACGTGACGAGAAAACGACTTGGGGTGACAGGCTCGTCCATCGCGAGACGGGTCCATCACGCATACTGCATAGGCGCCCAGAAGTAAGATTGTTAAAGCACCCATGACATCACTTCTTGTCCTGTAGGCAATGTGCGCATGGAAGCCGCTAGTTATTACAGAAAATGAATTACTCAGTAAGCCTCAGTAAAAACTTATTTCGCACCCCATCTACAATGACTTTCTCCCTCCCCCATACAAATATGTAAGGGAAAGGCAAGAGCGAGCAGTCTCTACGAACGTCCCAATATTCCAACCAGTAGCGGCCCAACACAGCCGTGACCAAAAAAGTTTATACCAAAGATTGTTGAAATTTTAAATAGCCTTTGACCATTTGTACGTACTTTTAAATGTATATGTTATACTGATAAATTTGTGCATGACAGTTCTCACCAATTTTGGTTTTGTAACCGTGAAAGTGTGGGCGAATAATTACTATTCTATTCTATTCTTTAAACCAAGCAGAGGGCTCATAGTCGCTCTGAAAAGAGAACTGTTCTTTAGCGGCCAATTTTTCAACAAGACCAAAGGTTTCGATGGGATCCAAAAAACTGAGTATTTATTGGACTTCTGCGGATCCAGACAATCAGGTCTCGTAGATTTCCGGTCTTCGCCAACCCGTTTAACATGTTACTATTTATCCATAATCAACCGCTCGAAATTGTAAAAAAAAATATGATGCCGTTTTTTTTTTGACAAATTACGGCCAAACAATTAATCGGATGAGAAAACCAAGTTCAGATACAGATGCAGCATGCATGTTTGTCCCTATGTCTCATCTCTAATCTACTTTAGAAAAGTATTTTACTTCGACCGAATTCCTCATTTTAGCTGTATTCCGGGTGAACTGCATGCAGAGCAAAAGAGCAGATGACATTGAGAGGCGAACCAAGAACCTTTCGATCCAAATTTCCGGGTTTTGGGATTTCAGCAGAATTACTTGTCTGAAAATACATTTCAGAGACGTTTAACAAATTTTCCGGTTTTGGCGGGATTCCGGGTGAACTACTTGTCCGGCGAGAAATCCAATTTCATACTCGGTTTCAGCACGTCTCCTTACCCTTGAACAGAGCAAACTAACTCTAGGGAGTGATACAGAGTCAAATCGCAGCGAAACTAGCTCCGCTAGCGGACACGAACATCCCTACTGAAACTCAGTCTGACTCACAGGACCTTCCACTCCACCTCCTATCTTTAATATAGGATTCTTCTTACGCTTTTGTTTAGGTTCATTTTAGTCCACTGCACGGTATGGCACTGCAGGGACCCTTTGGCTTGACTGAATAAGATAATTCCTTCACCGAATATTTAATTTTGTTTTCGGTAAGACCAAGTTAATTTCCTATCTGCTGAAAGCAGAGCAGCATTTACTTTTTGTCCTACATGTCACTGGGCGGAAGTCTAGGAAACTTATACTGGAGAAGAAGCGCAGAGAATCATGCTAATGGAAAGCAATCTTTAATACGAAAAATAAATAAATCATGGGCCCATGATTTTCAAGTAATACTAGCTATTTTAGGCTATGTTTCTAATTTTTTATTCAAACAATGTTTACAACGGGTACGTCAGCTACGATTCTTCATCAGCGATATTTCGGCCCTTTTTGGCAAGGGTCCTCGTCAGGCTGTCAATCTTCTGGCAAACCCATGGCAAATCTTTGCCCAGTTACCCATGAACGGGCGGGGGCGGGGGGGGGGGGGGGGCGGGACCCACCAAATTGCATATGTAGACCTAAATATCCTCTACTATACCAGCTTTGAGTTTTGACCCGTGAAACTTAACTCATGGGCGAACTGGGCCCACTTGCCCATGAACGGGGAGGGTGGTTAAACTCCACATATAATCCCCAACCCCTATGATCCGAAAGTACAAAGAAATTTCATCGCCTTGTCTCCAGTTATTGTCAAGTTAAAAACATAAAAAATGGGCAATCTGGGCCCAATTCCCCCTGAACCAAGGGGGGTGGGGTTTGGGACCCTCAAAAAAGAAAACAGAGACCCTACCCTAATGCTCACAAACCTAACAAGTTTCAACTTGATACCTGTTGATTTCTGTCACGGGTAACGAACTTTACTCCTGGGCAATCTGTTCCAAGTTGCCCACGAACGGGGTGGTGGGGGAGGTGCAACTTTCAAAGCAATTTCCCAGCCCTGAGATCTACAAGTACAAGGAGTTTCATCGTCCTATGTCCAGGTCTGGTCAAGTTATGGACATTATTCTCTGGGCAATCTGGGCCCCTTTGCCCCTGAACCGGGTGGGGTGGGGGTGAGACCCCCAAAAGGCACAACTAGACTCCAATACTCACAAGTGTACCAAGTCTGAACTTGACACTTGAACTGGTTCACGAGTTATGAGCTCCACAAAATACGGTGAAAAGCGAAAGCAGAAAGCTGCTACAACGCTCGCAATAGTGGACTGTTCCAAAGAACACTCCACTAAAAACTGAGAGTCACCTACGATGCTTTGGTAGCGACATTTCCTTGGTGGGAGTTCCTAGCTAACAAGAAATAAGCGTCATCTACTACAAACAAAGGTGAAGAATATTATGCACAGAAATAGCGTGATATGCCAAAACGGCCAGGGAATAATGAGACCTTTGTTTTAGCAATGTTGAGAAAAACTACTTTCAGCAGTCTCTCCTTTCCCATACCGTTCATTAAAATCACGCGTGTTGCTACCAGCGTGTTTTCTGGGCGCACCTTACTTCTAAATAATTGACCCTTGCTCAACCATTACAAGAACAAAAACTGGCGCACGTAATGAAGTTTCATGGCATCAAAAACGCGCTTCCTCGTCTGCTCTCCACTCTTAGACCCCCAACTCCATTCAAGCTGAAGACCACGCTCCCTCCCTAGTAACGCCAGTCATTCCCAAATCCTCAATGTAAGGGAACAGTGCTCCAACGTCAAAACACCATGCCCTGTAGCAAGGCCAACGCACCGCCATAAAAGTCTGCTCGAAAAACAAATTTTCATTCCGGATTTTCAACTCAAAAACTGTGTATGATGGTACTGCGGCCTTACTCCAGGGCATGTGCCCCAACGTATAAGATTCAAATCAATGTTCATTTTTTTAGATTAATCATTAAAAATCTTGAAACGGGGGTAAGCCGACTAGTTGATTTTATTCGGTGCTCACACGCAGAAGCATGCCCTAACGCTAGAGCGAGCACTGTGCCCAGAGATAGAGGATTTGTGTATGGCAAGAAAGAAGTACACTGTCAGAAGTTTCATAACAGATAACATAAGGATGCGCGGTTTCAACAGATAACACTTCGGATGTTATCTGTTGTGTTTCAAAATGTTATGCATGATAAGCGTGTAAGGATACTTCCACTCCTTAAGGATGACCTCTCCCAAAAACATAAGGTAAGATCCATCTGGTCTATTAAATTATTTTACAACAGGCCTCCCTCTCTAAGATTTATTTTCCCTGTCTTTTCTGACGGACGTTGGTTGACAGCTCGAACTCAACCAAATAAATCACGACAAAGTCCAGGTCCCTCTAACACGGCCAAAAGGCAAAAACGGCAAAAGACCGTTAGACGAAAGCCACCACCATGTTCAGCCAGCCAATCAGGAGTTGGCCTTTCTGAAGGGCAAACTCGACGACGTGACCCACACCCAAAGGAAGTTCTCCCTCGAAAGATTTTCGGGCTGGATTCGGGGAGTTTTAATCTAGCCGTTCACCAGCACACTTGTTGGTACAGGAATTCAATATGTATAACTAGAGTAAGTTTTTTCCTTTAGATCCATCTTCCTCCGACGCCCTCGCCGAACTCTGCCCAGCTGAACTCATCTCTTCTTATCTAACATACAGTTTGCCAATCAATGCCTTCTTCAACTACTTCAACACAACTATTATACTATATACTGATCGTCCTCTTCCTTCTGACTCGCCACCTATCAGTTATCTACGATTAGATTTTGTATCCTCGTATAATTATAACAACCATGTACTTGCGACTCGAGAGTTTACGGCTTAAGACTTAGAAAGCGGGTAGATTGTTCACCACAGCAGATAGGAAAGCAAGAACCAAATATACGCCTTGCCGAACGCTATCGTCTACGCCACCTAAACAACCCCTCTATCCGACGGCTTCTCGCCGAGCCGCCAAGTAAGGTCGCCTTCGCGTCTACCATCTCGTGCGATACAGTCGATCGTAACCCGTACATGCGTACCTAACTCAAAAGGGGTTGCCAAAGAAGTAAAGTACCGAAGGGAGCCTTACAAGCGTTACCGTCAGGAAGAACCGAAAAACAACCAAAAAGTATCTGCTGAGTTTTCCGACATCATGACGATAAAAATTAAGTCAGTAGATGCTTTTTTGGCTCTTCCTAACAAAGCTTGTTGTACATCACATTTCATGCATAACGTTTTCAAACATAACAGATAACATCTCAAGTGCTATCTATTACGCATTGTCTGTTGAAACCGCGCATCCTTGTGTATGAAACTTCCGACAGTGTAGTTATCACGGCGGCTGCTGCCAGTTTCCCATCGTAGCGGAAATGGACTTGTGCGCGACCCTCATTACACGGAAAGCGAAGGTCAGAACTTACCATCCGACTCCTCCTCCATTATGAAGAGCGACCCAGGTGGCCCCTCGCATGGCGTCTCCCACGAAGTTCTGAACTGCCATATCAGCTGTGAAGGCGGAGCCATCGTAAACATTTGAAGTCTCACGGAAGGGACTGTCCGTACCACTGACGTCGTGGTGATCTCGACTGATGATAACGTAATCCTACAGAGTAAAAAAAGGGCTAGTAAAGTTCAAATGAGAGGCTTAATCTTGTGTCTGTGCACTGAAAAAAGTTTCTCCGAGTAAGGATTAAAGTTAACTGCAGTATTTTACTATAAGAATTTATTAGGTCAAATAACATAATATAAGACCCTATGAATAATATATAAATCATAGCCTACTGTCACTTACTCATTAAAATGCTTTACAAAATATTGACGAAAAGAAGGTCTATACCGGTTAGAAGCTGATGGTTTGCAGGGCTCTAATCTATTTTGATGCCTCCTGTTATATCCGGTTCGTGCCGGTTCCGGTAGCAAATCACGATGCTTACTTGGTTCTAACATTTTATTCCAGCATGTCATAGTATGCTGGTGACGCCGGGCAACAAGGCTTTCTATACCAGCTTTATACCTTCTTCATAATTCGTGTATTCCTGGCACAATGTCACACGAACATCTCGCTTCCGCACATTGGGGATTCTGCACTGGGATTAATTTTATCTCTACTGGGATAAGAATAATCCGAATTATAGGTAATATTCTCTCAACAGAGATAAGATTACTCCCAGTAGCAAATCCTGCAAAAATTTTACAGTGTGTGATCAATAATAACATCCGTGATCAAGACAGCTGAACCCGAAACTGGCTAGAACTCACACAGGAATGGACCAAAGACCGCCAAGGATTGAACTCAACACTGGCATAAATCTTGGATGACATGAACGGATCGCAGACGGTGTCCTGATTCAAGCACAAGTATGTAGCAAGAAACCAAGCTGATATAATTCTTTTCGTTTTTCTCGTAATCTCGCCGTAATAGTTCCTCACAAAGGCCTGCTCCAGTTAGGAATTCAAAATGAAAATAAAGTAGAACATTTGCGCCGGTCCAGTGCGCCGTATCAAGTTCGAGAAAGATGACAGTGACAATGAAAGATGACAGTTACAGCTATTCCCAGTCTACGGAGCCAGTCTCAGAGTTTTCGCCTTGCCCGATACACTGTCAGAAGTTTCATAACAGATAACACAAGCATGCGCGTTTTCAACAGACAACACTTGGGATGTATTCTGTTGTGATTCTGAAAACGTTATGCATTAAATGTTATGCATAGCAAACATTGCCAGGAGGAGTCGAAAAACCGCCGAAAAAGCATCTGCTGACTTATCCGATATCACAACGACAAACAAAAAAGTCATCAGATACTTTTTCGGCGTTTTCGTCTCTTCCTAGCAACGACTATGACGCATAACATTCAATGCATAAGGATTTCAAAATCACAACAGACAACTTCCCAAGTGTTCCCTGTTCAAACTACGCATTCTTGTGTTGTCTGTTATGAATCTTCTTACAATGTAGCTTAACAACCTTGATCAAAGTTTTCAAAGCTAGAGAACAGGATACGGTGTCTCCGGATGGACATGACGTATCTCAAATCTCACACAGATCTATTTCTTATCTTATCACTTACTGCCAGTTACACCGCAGCGGCCAGATTTCTGTCTGTCCTGGTCGTGCGGAGAAGAGTGCCAAATGTTTATCTGGGACTGGCTCACACGACGCAACGTCGCACTCAGTGTCAATGCAATAAAGCGAACTGACAGTGCTATGCCTAACAATTGTGTGCTGAGCAGTCATAGACTCCCCAGTCACGCCACTGTGGATTCCAGTCAACTTGCATTTGCTACTTATACATACCGAAATCTCGTTTTTCGCTACAGCCTTGTTGAATGCCAGCGCAATTGCAGCCCGAGCCTCTTGATCAGCGTAGAGTATTCTGGCTTGGGATCCAACGACTAAGTTGTTCTTTCCAGCCTCTTTTATCCAGTGCAGATTGTCTTCATACTGCTGGGCAACAGCTGGGTCAAGGCCACCTCGAAAAAAAGATGAAATCAATCCCAAGAGAACAAGCGATCCGGCGGCTGATCCCACTAACCCCCTCTCATGCACATATCATGTTCGTGTTGCTTATACACCCTCGTACACAGAAGAGCTGGGCAAGACCGTCATATCCGTTCCTCCCATTTCGGCTTAGGAGACCTAGCGGAATTCTACATCTTTCCCAAGATAGTATCAGATTACTGCCTACCCTCTGCGAAAATCCAAGTAATTCATACATTTTCTGCTCACCAGGTAATACCAAATCTGGGACAGAAATATCTTGTTCAAAAAATCCTGCGCGTTTCTCACCCTTCCGACTTATATATCCCATATCCGTCTTGCGGCCTTGCGGCAGGTACAAATGTTATCCGTTGTAATTTTGCAAACGTTATGAATCCAACATTATGCATAATGAGCATTGCCAAGAAGAGCCGAAAACCCACCGAAATAGCATCTGCTGACCTGTCAAATACCATGACGACAAAAAGAAGTCAACAGATGTTTTCCCGGCGGTGTTTCATCTCTTATCGTATGCATAGCCTAACGTTTCAATGCGGAACATCTGAACTGAGCAAATAACACTAGGGAGTAGCGTCAAGACCTATACTTTCCTTGCTTCGCAAACGGGCCATTCTCATAGCGCCGACCACTACGTTTGTGGTATTTAAAGCGAGACAAATTTGCGGATATAGAAATTTCAAGTAAAGCTGAGATGCGGTCTGCCCACATCTTTTTTGCAGTGTTCGGAATATGAAGTTATTCGAACCAGCGCTGGTGCACGACAGATTGAATTTCAGTAAGGACGTTCGCTATCGCTAATGGTGCTAGTGTCACTGCTATTCTAGTGTGTCTCACTTTTTTAACACCCTAGTGTTATTTTGCTCTGCGTTTAAAAAACATAACATCCGAAGTGTTATCTGTTGAAAGAAGTGTTATCTGTTACGAAACTTCTGACAGTGTAGTTACAGAAATGGAGTCTTCAAACGGTTCGATCACAAAGAGATCCAAGTAACAACTTCAACATCTTCAGAAGTGGGTGCATTCGCACCAAAAGTCTGAAGCAAACTACGGGCACAGACAACCAAACAAAAACTCAACCGTTGACTAATTTGGCGGCTTATGACAAAGGTGGCAGATTCAATGACATAAATAAAGGGAGACGTAACGATGTTGGTCTGAATTCCTACCACCAGTGTTGGGAAGAGCGTTTTGGGTGAAACTATTCAATCGTTAACTCGATTTTTTCACACTCCGTGTCTTTTTAATGGTCCTCCATATTACATACAGCATTTTATGTTTAAATTCTTAGTTTCTAAAAAGTTCAGCAAGACAAATTGTAATCATAAAGCGGATGAAACAAAATCAACAATAATATTATAAAGTAAATAATAGATGTTCCTTCAGCCCAAGCTGACTGCGAATCATATTTGACGGTGCAAAACGGACAAGTCAGCTACGTTCTATTAGAGCTATATTTCGGCTCTTCTTGGCAAGGGTCCTCTTCAGGCTGAAGCCGCTCAAGCTGAAAATGAACTTGTGAAAAACAATTAAAGATTCTTCCTTAAATATCCGATTTTGTGAACTTCTTCTTTGAAAATTGGTTTGAGTTAAAGCTGGTCTTGTGATTTCAGTCTGGATATGACTGATGCTTTTGCTGTTTGATTGGGTCGTCGAAAGGGTAGATATTCTTCTGCATTTTGATTTAGGAGTCACCTGTCTCTTCTTCTTCTTCCAGCTAAGATGGGTACTTGTCGGCGGCATTTATGGGCGATTTTTAGTTCCGTACTTCGGTGATAGATGTTCCTTCAGCCCAAGCTGACTACGAATCATATTTGACGGTGCAAAACGTCAGCTACATTTTATTAGAGCTTTTTTAGAGTTCATTTTCCAGCTTGAGCGGCTTCAGCCTGAAGAGGACCCTTGCCAAGAAGGGCCGAAATATAGCTCTCATAAAATGTAGCTGACTTATCCGTTTTGCACCGTCAAATATAAAATAAATAATAATTTCATAAAGCTGAATAAAATCAAATAAAATAAAATAGCAAATATGTGAGTCAAATATTCGCCATTATGTTGGCGTAACAGTCTCGTAACAGACAACACAAGGATGCGCAGTTTCAACAGACAACACTTCGGATGTAATCTGTTGTGATTTTGAAAAAGTTATGCATGAAATGTTATGCATAACAAGTATTGCCTTAGAGCCGAAAAATGCTGAAAAGCATCTGTTGACTTTTTTGTTTGTCTTCATGATATCGGAAAATTCAGCAGATGCGTTTTCGGCACTTTTTGGCTCTTCGACAATGCTTGTTATGCAGAACGTTTCGTGCATAACGTTTTCAAAATCACAACAGATTACATCCCACGTGTTGTCTATTGAGTTGTTGTCTGTTGAAACTAGGCATCCTTGTGTTGTCTGTTATGAAACTTCTGACAGAGTATTCGCCGAGTTCTCAGTACAACCTAAATAACCGAAAAAGCAATGTTTCCAGTATAAATACAGTCTCGGAAGGACAATGAAATGAGCATAAAGAATAATAAGTAATTTTCTTGTAAAGAACGTGGGATCCACGAAATATGCAGATCCCATTCCAGAAAACTCATCTCAAGCCAAGCTCTGGTGGCTCGTGATAAGGAAACTTGCTCTCCATTTCCTATTTTCCTTTTGGTTTGCTAACATGAAGCTACTAAAGATGTTCCTGAACAGATTTAGTTCCCAAAATGGTATTTCCGGAGAGGTTTATACTTTATAAAGCCTAGTTCCCACGGAGACTTGAATTCGGAACTGAATTCAGAATTGCAGCAGCATCTGGAAAACCTTATCAATCCACCAATCACTTCTTTTTAATGGGGTAGATCGTAGGAAACATGACCAAAGTTTCGATGGGACCCCAAAAACTTAATATTCGATACAGACAATTGAGTTTTGTCTTTGCCAGATCCAATCTTCGCCAGACTTCTTGAATATTTTTACTATTAAAAGTTAGAAACAGATTAAGGCCAAATAGCTACAGATTCAGCGTCCCTTCTTACCCCTAAATATGTCATCTAATCAACTTCAAACAAAACTTTTGCTTTTAACAAATTTTCCGGTTTTGGCCTGATTCCGGGCGAACAAGTTGTCCGGGTATAAAATACTTTTCATATAAGTGTTCAGCATGTCCTCGAACATCTAATCAACTTCCAATAAAACTTTTACTTTTAACAAACTTTTCAGTTTTGGCCGGATTCCACGCGAACTAATTGTCCAATGACAAAATGGTTTTCACTGTCGTGTTCAGCATGTCTTCTTACCCCATATAAACCCCCTCCCCCACCCCTAAATGTAGGGCTACAGAGCCCATCTACGAACTCGACCCTACTCTTAACCCAAAGAATGCTCACACCAAGTTTCATCAAAATATCTCATTCCCTTCGAGAGTTACAGTGCGCACAGACGGACAACTTTGTGATGTCATAGGTATCCCGCCACTTACGTTTTGGGATCTCAAAAAGGGGACGTGTGTCCTTAGCGCGCTTTAAGTTTTTGTTTACTGTTTTTTGTCTTTTTCTATTTTTGTTTTGACTGATTAATTTCTAAGCTTCCATATTTCCGAACAGTTCAAATCCAGTATAAATCGTTCCATCACTTCCCTTAAAACTGAACTGTCAAGCATGAAAATACAAATCAATGATAGTAAGCCTTTGGTTATGAGGTTCAGCAGACTGAGAAGAGAAACTGCTGAATATCCGTCGTCATCCACGCAGTGTAAATCCGTTAAATCGCTTGGGGTAATGATCGGTGACGATCTAAAATGGAACTCTCATGCTGAAAATATTATCGGTAAAAAAATTTCTAATTAAATCCCTCTCTACCCTCAAATTTTTTGGTTTGGATACTAAATGCCTCCTCTGTTACTTTAAAACTTATATATGTCCTCATTTAGAATATGCTTAACCGGCTTGGCATTCTTCTTTTTCTGCAGAGCTCTGTGATCGCGAGGAAAATGTCCAAAAGAGAACAGGGAGACTCATTCTGGGTGATTTCTAATTAAATCCCTCTCTACCCTCAAATTTTTTGGTTTGGATACTAAATGCCTCCTCTGTTACTTTAAAACTTATATATGTCCTCATTTAGAATATGCTTAACCGGCTTGGCATTCTTCTTTTTCTGCAGAGCTCTGTGATCGCGAGGAAAATTTCCAAAAGAGAACAGGGAGACTCATTCTGGGTGATTATAACATTTCCTATGAAGAGGCTCTCATTAAACTGGGCGTTCCTAAATTAACTGACGGCAGAAACACCTTTTCAAAAAATTTCGGAGCAAAGGTGGTGTGTTGTCCCCAGATGAGCCGTCTATTCCCCTCCCCCTCCTGTCGTCCGTGCGTCTGTCCGAAAGGAACACTAGCAATCAGTTTTTGCCATATCCTGCTAATTCGTCAACCGAATTTTTACACAGTTTCATTCCAACATTTATTTCAGGTTATATCTCGTAAAGTGTATTAGTTAATTTTTTGTCGTCTTTGTATTTTTCGTAAATATTTTATTCACCTCTTCTAGCTTTAAGCTATTTGGAATTAAATTTTATTGACCTTTGGCTGAAATAAATAATTTTTTATTATTATTATTCATTTATTACCCAGAAAATGTATTTAAACAAAAATAGTGAAGTAGGAAGATAGGAGAGAAAAAGAGATGAGACGAACAAATAAGATATAGAAGTTACGGAAACTAATTAACAATGCAGTAGAGTCACTCCTTTTTTTTATTTCACCCGCATTCAGTGAAGTTACTGCTTGCTTTCTTCTATTATAATTATTTAAGTGGTTAAAGCAAAACAAGGAAAACAACACACTTATTCAGAAGATAATTTTGTCAAAGAAGGCATGTGAGCCGAAAAAAGATGTCGCCGGGGGAAGCTATGGTGAATGTGCCAATGCGAGTCGAGTAACCTAGTTGCAACCGGCGAAGTAACTTTCGGTTTAAGCTCTTTATATGTTCAGCATCTGCTCCGGACCAGGGATTGTGAACTGTTTGCGAAGTGGCAAGACTTCAGCAAACGACGCACAATATTACTATAACAAACATTAAGCTCATAATCAGCCTGTACATAGTGCTGATAAACCGACGTGATATCAAACAGCTGGTAACAGTAAGGTCGAAATTCACATAATTAAACAGAGTACAAGTACAACATCACCACGTTTGCATAAGCTGGCCGTAATCTGGCGGGGATAACAAACATTAAGCTCATAATCTGCCTGCACATAGTGCTGATAAACCAACGTGATATCAAACAGCTGGTAACAGCAAGGTCGAAATTCACATAATTTAATATAGTACAAGTACGACATCACCACGCTTGCATAAGCTGGCCGTAATCTGGCGTAGATAATTATCATTGTTAGAAGCAAAATTCGTACTAGAAGTGACGTTTTCACCATAAAACAGTTCAAAAAATACCATTTTCCAAAAATAAAAAAAAACTTGCCTTATGAGATTAGCGATGTTGGCGCTTGTCGACTTCTCGCTCTGCAAAGCGGAGGTTGGACCCAAATATTTGAAAACTTTGCGCGACGTGGTCGAAAAGTGGGCAAAATGGAAAGGAGTTCAAAGTATAAGATAGATCTGTCGGTGTAAAATTAAGCCAAATGAACAAGACCAAAGGTTCGATGGGATCCCAAAAATCTAACATTTGATTCAAATAATTTGGTCATGTCATTCAGTCTCCTTGAATATTTTTTGAATCTCTAATCGATTTCAGAAAGAACTTTGAGCTTCAATCAAATTTCCAGTTTCAGCCGAATTCGTGATGAACCCTTAGTCCAGCAAGAAAACTAAGTTCAGATATGGATTCAGCCAAGAATAAATTATTTATTCTTGATTCAGCGGACCTCCTAATATCTTATTAGCTCATAAGACATACATGTTTTTACCGTAAATTCAAAACCCTCCTCTTCCTCTAAATATAGGACTAACGGACCCACCTACGAACTTGACCTGTACTTCGCCAATGAATCCTCATACTAAGCTTGAACAATATATATCAACCCCTACTAAGCTTGAACAAAATATACCAACCCCTTCGACCTTCGATTACACCAGTTCTCTCCAACATTCATAGATTACGTCATCATCCACGCGCAGAGCTATACTAGTGTGAAGAAAGGGGAGGGACTGCTATAGCCGAAAATTGGTCGACAAATTTTGTGTCCGGTTTTTGCCGGATTCCAGGTGAACTACTTGTCCGGTGAGAAAATAACTTTCATATTCGGATTCAGCATGTCTCCTTACCCCTAAATCAAATATCTCAATAGCTTTCAAAAAAAAATTCGCCCCTCAATTTGAAACCCCTCCCCACTCTCAAATATAGGACTACAGAGCCCATCTTCGAACTTGACCTGTACTTTGACCCAAAGGATCCTCCCCAAGTTTCATCAAAATATCTCAACCCCCTCGAGAGCTATCGTGCGGACAGACGGACGGACAGACGGACAACTTTTGCGATGTCATAGGTTTGGGATCCCAAAAACACATTTGTAGCTTCTCAAGCATATATTTTGGAAAGAGTTGTCGGCGGACCTTGACGCTTCTGGCGAAGCTTGCGCTCCGTGATTGACAAACTCGGCTCAGCTGCAAAAGCCCTAAAAAGCCGTAGGGGCTAAATGAAACAATGGGGAAGGTCGGGGGTTTTTGAACCTCATAAAATCCACAAGGGAGCTAGGGACAACAGACACTGTAGACTAAGTAAGAGGAGTCTTTTAATGCCGGACGGGTCTGTTCGGCGTCGAAATCTTACACTTGTCAGATTTTGCCCAGCCGAATTTCGCACCACAATTAAAGGACTAGTGCTGGCACTTGTACCTTGTCACAGACTTCATAGTCTCTGCATCTACTCTCAACCAACAGAATCGTAGAATGCCGTTCCCAACTTCTTTCGTTTAGTGCTAAACAGCGCTCCAGCAAATGAAATCACAGCAAAAAGGCGCTTGGGATAGAGTCCGTGACACCAAGAACGTGACACGCGGGGATTTCAGACGAAACGAACGGGCGACATCTAGCATCGGGAGCTTAAACTACGACAGCAAACTGCTAAACAATTACCTGGATAACCATGTCAATTAGAAGTAGTAGTAGAATAATGGAGCTTCAAAAACCGGAAAGTGGAGCACTGGAATAATCTCCCTGAAGATGTCGTAAATGCCGAAAATATTAATCAGTTTAAAGCAGATGTGGATTATCACCTGGCTGAAATTCAATTTAGTGTACACAGTGTCTCGACAAATTAATAGAGGCGAAAGCCTTTTTACCGCAGTTATATTATTATTACTATTAGAACAGTTTTATTAACAAAACAATCGAGGGTCTCATAAACAGCACAGCAAAAGCACTGCTTGAGAGGATGTGTTATTGAACAACACAAGAAAAGAAGAACATTACATTACCCTGGCAATAATAAAATGACTGCATATGAAGAAAGTAAGCACAAGTATTTTCCAAGCATACGAGGAAGAAGCTGCAGGGCTTTTCATTCAGTTTCCAATTGCAACTCCTGTATTCCAAAAGGGAATAAGTTAACCAGATATCTATAACGAGCGGATTTCTAAAGCAAAACTTTTACTAGAGATCTTTTCACGATGAAATGGTTCAGAAATATCGCTTTTTGAAAATACGTCACGTGAAATTAGCGAATTTCTTGTTAGCGCTTGTCGACTCCAGCCTTCCCGCTCTCGAACGCAACGGCTGGACGCAAGATATTTGATAATGAACTTGCCGTGGATAAGAATTGGGGGAAAAAAGCAAAAGAAAACCGGTCCAAAACAGACCATATACCAGATGGCCTACCATGTCTGCCAACACGAAAGCGCTAAAAAGTCATAGGTTCAAAACGAAACAACGGCGAAAGGCCGGTATTTGTGATTCCATAAGGGAGCTATGGTTAATATAAAAGGCAGAATTAGCGAGAAGGCTCTTTTGGGATTCACTTCTATACATGAGTAGTTCATTATTTTACGTGCTCATTGACGTACGAGGCCCCTATCTCAGTCAGCCTCAAACCCTTTATTTTGGATACCCTATGCCAAACGCTGGGTATATCTAGCGTTTGGCATAGCCTGGATACCCTGGATACCTATGGATACGCTGATACCTATGGATACGCTAGATACCCTATGCCAAACGCTGGATAGCTGTTGGTACTCTAACCGTGACCTACTCCACTATAGATGAATTCTGATTGGTTGATTTCTGAGCTTGGCTCAAATCATCAATATTTTTTTGGGTTCAAGTATCCAGCATTTGGCACAGTGTATCCAGCGTTAGGCATAGGGTATACCAAACGCTAGGTATACCCAGCATTTGGCATAGGCTTTGCCAAAATCAAGGGTTTGTGGTAGACTGCCCTATCCGACAATGAATGGCTCGAGCCGTGACGTCCAAGCTTTTCCACTCAAATAAAGTCCGAAATAATGATAGCATCTGCCCGGATCGTTCTGTCATTTTCTTCTATCATAAACCTTTTCCCCCGTCTGGATTTGCGTCTTACATAAAAAGCTCCTAAAAGCAATCTTTTGTAGCAATATCTCGGCGCCGCATTCATTTGTAGAATTCCGCGATACTGCCTTTTCCACGGGAGAAAATCAAATCATTTCCGCTAACTTTCTAAAACTGGCCGAGTGCCAGATTTTCTCGGGCAAATGGAGAACAGCGGGGAAGCGGAAGCGATGGATAGAGAGTGGGACTAAAACCTAATCCGAAGACAAATAGAGAGGAATCTTTAGTAAGTTTATTCAGATAATGTATACAGCGGATACGTCAGCTACGATGCTTCATCAGCGATATTTCGTCCCTTCTCAAGTTATTTATTACAGGTTTGTTTCCTTCCCCGACGTTGGACCTGGAGATTGACAGCACTGCCAGAAGTTTCATAACAGGTAACACAAGGATGCGCCCCAAAAAAAATCAACGAAGAAACCAGCGAAAATGGGGTTTTTATAGGCCAACGAATATACTGGTATTGGTATTGGTGAGGTATTGGTGATAATACCCGCAGGTATTGGTGAATGGCTCGCTGTCTTTATTTTAGGCTTTCAATTCTTTCAATTTTATTTTATCTTTGGTTTCTTGCTGGTTTTTTGGTTGGTTTTAGTTTTCTTGGCTGTTGATCTTCATCCTCGTTTTGGCATTTTTTCTTTCTCGAAATTTTCTGTCTGCGCTGAAGAAGGGAGGCAGTTGTGCTCCCGAAATATTCGCCGTTTATTTCAGTATATTCGTTGGCCTATAAAAACCCAATTTTCATTGGTTTCTTCGTTGATTTTTATGGCACTTGCAGCCTCTGGCTCAAGTGCCATATACCGATCACAATTCCGTCTGTCGGTCTGTCGGTCGGTCCGAGTTCTTTGTCACACTTTTTCGAGTTAGAGTACTTCCAGATGTGCTAGGACAATGAAACTTGGCAGGAATATCAGGGACCCGACCAAACGAACCTGGAAATAATCAGTTTCCCGATCCGACCATATGCGGGGGAGTGGGGGCGCTGGAAACTTGAAAATTTAGGGCATTTTGTCGCACTTTTTCGAGTTAGGGTACTTCCAGATGAGATAGGACGATGAAACTTGGCAGGAATATCAGGTACCTGCCCAAATTAACCTGGAAATAATAAGTTTCCCGATTCGACCATATGCGGGGGAGTGGGGGCGCTGGAAACTTGAAAATTTAGGGCATTTTGTCACACTTTTTCGAGTTAGGGTACTTCCAGATGAGCTAGGACAATGAAACTTGGCAGGAATATCAGGGACCCGACCAAACTAACCTGGAAATAATCAGTTTCCCGATCCGACCATATGCGGGGGAGTGGGGGCGCTGGAAACTTGAAAATTTAGGGCATTTTGTCACACTTTTTCGAGTTAGGGTACCATGAAACTTGGCAGGCATATAAGAAACCCGGCCAAACAAACTTAGAAATAATCAGTTTTCTGATCCGACCATTTTGGGGGGGGGGGTAGTGGAGGGCAGGGGAATCCGGGAACATGAGAAGTGTGTAACTTTCGAACGGGCGATCGGATTGTAATGAAACTTCATAACTGAATAGAATATGTATCTGTAATGTCCCGTTAGGATTCGGTAGCGAGGGGGGAGTTTGGGGGGGGAAGACCGGAAATTTCAAGAAACGGTTAGAATGGAGGGATCGGAGTGAAACTTGCTGGGAAGACCAAGCATCTGCTCTAGATAAGTTCTTTAGACCATTGTACTGGATCCGGACACTTATGGGGGGGGGGGGGTCCTGGAATTCCGGTGATGGTGGTTTTGGGGATTTTCACGATGAAACTTGGCAGGCATATCAGGGACCCGATAAAACTGACTTCAAAATACAAATTTTGTCGATCTGATGATGGTGGGGGGAGTGGAGGGAGGGGAATCCGAAATTTTTAGTCATGCGTAATTTTGGAATGGGTGATCGGATTCGAGTGAAATTTAAGAATTCAACAGAGGACATTTCTCCGATGATCTTTTTCATATCCGGACCGGATGCGGCAACTATTGGGGGGGGGGGAATACGTGACCCGTTTAGAATGGAGGGATCGGGATGGAACTTTGTGGGAAGAACAAACAGATGCTCTAGGTAAGTCATTTACTGAATCGGATTGGCTACGGGCACCGTGGGGGAGCTGGGGGGGGGGGGGGGTGGACCGGAAATCTCGAGAAACGGTTAGAATGATGGTATCGGAGTGAAACTTGCTGGGAAGAACAAACATCTGGTCCATGTAAATCTTTTACATAATTTGACTGGATCCGGACACTTGAGGGGGGGGGGAGGGGGTTTCCCGGAATTCCGTTTTTTGGGGGATTTTCACGACGAAACTTGGAAGGCATACCAGGGACCCGGTCAACCTGACTTGGAATAAAAAAAAATCCTCGATATGATAATCTTGGGGGGGGGGGGAGTTGAGGGAGGGGAATCCGGAATATTGAGTCATGCGTAACTTTGGAACGGGTGATCGGATTCGAGTGAAATTTAATAATTAAACAGAGGACATTTTTCTCTGGTGATCTTTTTCATTTCCGGACCGAATCCGGCAATTATTGGGGGGAGGGCGGAAAATACTTGACCCGCTTAGACTGGTGTGATCTTGATCGAACTTCGTGGGAATGACAAGCAGATGCTCTGGATTAATCATTTTCAGAACCGGATTTTTCGGGTATTGTGGGTGGAGTTGGAGGAGGGGGGGGGGGGGGGTCTGGGATTCCGGTGATCGCGCGTTAAGGTACTTCCATATGTGCTAGGACGATGAAACTTCGCTGGAATATTGGAGACTCAACAACATTTGCTTAGAAATTGCTACTTCCAAATCCGATTATTCCTTAAAGTACCGATCTTGACCGCAAAGTAAAAAAAAATACTTTTAAGCAATATATGCATTTTCATGATGCCCATCAGCCCATTAGCAGTTTTGCTCCCTTAGAGTGCGCATCTCAACCGCAAAGTCGAAACTTACTTTTGATCAATCAAATCATCTTAACCCATGCAAGTGCCATATGAGCTTACAGCTCTTGTTTGTGATATGTCAGGCCAATATGGTTTTCGAAATTATCTACAAGGATGCGCGGTTTCAACAGATAATGCGTAACAGATAACAGTTCGGATGTTGTCTGTTGTGTTTCAAAATGTTCCGACATCATGACGATAAAAAATAAAGTCAGTAGATACTTTTTTGGCTGTTTTTTGGCTCTTTCTAGCAAAGCTTGTTATGCTTAATATTTCATGCATAACGTTCTCAAACACAACAAATAACATCCCAAGTGTTATCTGTTACACATTGCCCGTTGAAACCGCGCATCCTTGTGTTATCTGTTACATACTTCTGACAGTGAGCCTGACAAGGACCCTTGCCAAGAAGGGCCAAAATATCGCTGATGAAGCATCGTAGCTGACGTATCCGTTGTATACTTTATTTGAATAAATGCTTCAAAGTCAGCTTGGGCTCAAGAGGATATTTATCTTTAGTAAGTTCTGCGGATTCGCGTTGCTTTAGCAGTTCTGGGACCTTTCAATGCAGTTTGCAACTATCATTCTCGCCTCGACTGAATAGTCGTAATGCGTCAGTCGATTACGCGTGTCCTTCATGCCACAGCTCCTCAACCACCGAACAAAGTAACCCCCTTGAATCCCTGCAGTCAGCCTGCAAGATCATTCTTGGCCATGCATAGCCTACTCTTCTTACGAGGAGAGCCTGCATACCCTCAAAATGAATCTCTCTATGAAAGGCGCTATCGTCGTGCAATACTCTATGATCGTGTCCGAAAGCTTTTTAGTGCTGTAAATGCTGCATTTAATGCTGCATATTTATTTATTTTTGTCCGAAAGCTGTTACCTTTATTTCTTCTCTGACACTTCTAGAATACTGAAATTTAAGTTGGGAAGAAGAAGAAAAAAGAATTAAATATTCTTTGAGCCCAAGCTGACTTTGAAACGTTTATTCAAACAATGTTTACAACGGGTACGTCAGCTACGATTCTTCATCAGCGATATTTCGGCCCTTTTTGGCAAGGGTTCTCGTCAGGCTGTCAATCCTCTGGTTCAACTTCGGGGAAGGAAACAAACCTGTAATCCTGTAAATAAACCTGTAAAACCTGTAATAAATTACAGGTTTGTTTCCTTCCCCGAAGTTGAACCAGAGGATTGGCAGCCTGACGAGGACCCTTGCCAAAAAGGGACGAAATATCGCTGATGAAGAATCGTAGCTGACGTACCCGTTGTAAGCATTGTTTGAATAAAAAGAATTAGCTATATAAAGGACGACTCAGACTTCGTAAAGTTTTTCGCTAAGTATGCTCCGTAAAGTTTGTCGCCGCTCAGACGGGAATTCGACCTAAATAACATTACGAAAATTCTGTGTGGCAATTTGTTCTAGAAAGAAAAAGCTTCTAGGAAGATACTAGGAGAATCGCCGTGCTCCCCAGTTTCTTCTTGAAAATTCAGCATAAAATTTAACATCTTTGCTGAATTTTTCGATGAATTTTATGCTGAATTAATGCTGCATTAACTGAGCGAAATTTAAGTCCGAAAGCAAAATGCTGCATAAAATCCTGAATTAATTCAGCATTTTCGTTCGTTTCGGAGCTTTCGGACACGTCCTATATGACTAAGTCGAAAACACGCCAGTGATCCTCAGGAAGAACACGTCTCACTAACGACTCAGACTTAACAACTCAAATCCTGTGTCGAACAATCACGGCGATCTTCGGGAGCAGCTGTGATACCCGAGGTGATACCGCTGCTCTTCCGCAAGGTACCCGGCGATTTTGCATCGGCAAGGATAGTTAGTCATCAAGAGTATTCAGTTCGGGCAGGACTGCCTCTGTCCCATGACCATCGGGACGTGATACCGGAGCTATCACCTAATAGAGGACAATTGACAGCAACAGAGACGAAATGCGACGAGATGCTTTTCTCCGCCAACCATCCGGTCGATGACATCCCAGCGCTATCTTAAGTCGTTTAGCCTCAACTTAATCAAGAAGTACAAAGAAAATTGCTGAAGTTCTAATTTTCTCACATAATGTGTGTGTCTTAAAGGACACCTCGCACAACATAGTGTTTCTGCTAAGAAGTTCTCAGGCAATTGCCTACTTTAAAACTTAGCTATGCTTCGGTTGTTTTTAGCCTCTTTCCATGTCTCTTGCCTTGCATGAAAACCTTGGCAAAATTTGCATAACCGGTCTTCAGACCAATAAGCTTCTCTGAAACAATGATCGGGAGCCTGATACGTCAAGTAAAGAAAACAAACTTAGCAAGCGGGAGTACCAGTGTAATGCTGGTAGAGGATATAGGATACACTTATGAAGTGTAGAATGTCGGGAACGAGAAACGGATGGAAATACTACTGAAGTAAAATGAATTAACATCGTAAGTAGTAAGAGTCCTTTAAAGTTCCAGTGTTATTCTCTCGTAATATTCCTATTATCAAGTCAAAACCGAACGCATAAAGCCGCTTTCACATTGACGCGTAGAGCCTTTCACACTAAGCTACGCAACCTCTGCTTCACGGTTGCGGCGACGCAACGCAGAGCTTACGCAGACAAATAACGCTCAACGCTCTACGCATCAGGTTTTTCAGTGAAAAACGGACGTTTTTGAAGAGAAACTGGAGAATAACCTGTTAATGATGAAGGAAACCTATTAATGATGATTAAAAACTAACTAACTGATGAAAAAATGAAAATTTGGAAGAAGAAACCGAAAAAGGAAAACGTAAATCGCGCAGGTATGAAAGACACGCTACGCAACGCAAGATGAGCGCATACTCGACGCATCGCAACGACGCGTCAACGTGAAAGCGGCTTAAACCTATGACAATACATGTTTTTTGACGACGGTGGACTAAAATGCTTATAACATATAAGCTGATCTGGCAAGAACAATCCGAATTCGTATGCTCACTCTCCGGAGCAGAGCAAAATAACACTAGAGAGTAGCGCTAAAACTTTAAAAAAGTGACACAAAGTCGAACAGCAGCGATACTAGTAAAACTAGCGTTAGAGAACGTCCCTAGTTAAACTCATCCAGCCGTTCACCAGCGCTGTCTCCGATAACGTCATATTCTAAACATAGCAAAAAAATGATACAGCTCCATTGTTTCCTTGGTGTGTGCATACCGCACCTTTACTTTACTAGAAATTTCTAAACCCGCAAGTTTGTCTCGCTTTAAATGCCGCAAGCGTAGTGGGCGGCGCAACGAATATTGCCCGTTTGCAAAGCATGGAAAGCATAGGTCTTGTCACTTTTCCTTAGTGTTATTTTGCTCTGCTCCGGAGCGTTGGCGCAGATAGGAGGGGCACTCTAAGTAGCTGTTTAAGCCATCAGTCAGAACTCGACAACGACAACAACTCTTCTCCTGTCGAGTTGTCAACTCATGGAACAGTTTCACCAACAAAACTGTATCAGCACCCAACGAGGAAGCCTTCACAAGTTGTTTGATAAGGAGTGGAATGGTGTGCCCTAAAAGTACTACTGGGATGCATCCGATGCCTAGCAAATCATCACATCATCAACGACGGAGCGATAATTCGCTCCGAAGTGTGAATTGTACCGTGTTCTTCAAAACTGTGCTAACTGAATTTTTTTTTAAAACTGAGTTAACTATGCCATTGGCAAGAAAATAGCTGATTTGGTATTCTTGTAAATTATGCTAAGTGTTAGTTGACGACATGAGCACCATCTAACAGGTAGATTAGTTTTAACTTTCTGAGTTCCTACTTTCTTCATGCAGATCGCATACACAAAACTGGGCCCAAAAATTATGAAAATGTAGTTAGCACAGTTTTGAAGAACACGGTACAATTAAGAGTCCAGTTTTTACAGATACCATGGTATTTGTTACCACGGTAACTGGATCTGCAATTAGTCATCTTTGCAGTTACCGTGGTATCTGATACTACGGTTGCTCTGCAAAAACGACAATTGCTGAAATTGCGCTTTTCGAAGTCATCCCAAAAGAAAAACTGATATCTAGTCACATCACTAAATTTCAACCTTCTTTCCGAACAATTTGACAAAATCCTAGGCTCTATTGTTTGTAATGATGAAAGTGAGATGACTTTCTCAGATACCACGACCAGTTACCAAGGTCTGACCGTGGTATCTGAATATCAGATACCACGATAACTGGCCAGATACCACGATAACTGCGAACGCCTTCTGACCGTGGTATCAGAATGGTATCTGCAAAAACGCAACTAAGGTAGTTAAGATACCTGTCTGATATCCTCTATATGAATAAGTCCAAAACACGCCATTGATCCTCCGGAAGAACGAGAAAACGTAGCACTAACGACTAAAACTCAACAACTCAATCCTGTGTTAACCAATCACGGCGATGTCTGGGAGCAGTTGTGATACCGCTTCCGGCTCTTCCGCTAGGTACAAGGCGATTTTGCATCGGCAAGAAGAGTTAGTCATCAAGAGTACTATTTTCGGTGAAAAGTAAGTTCATCCGTAGCGCAGTTTTGACCAGTGCGGTAAGCCAATGGCTTTAGCAGGATGCTCCGCCAAAGTGCAGTAGCGGTATGCATATTTGAAAGTCGCCTAACGGTGAACCGTCCTCGATCGAAGAAAAGACTAAAAGCATACCAGGCTACTTTTGCGGCGAAATACTTGCCACAAACGTTTATTTCATGAAAAATCAGCGATTTTTCAACACAACTTTGAATAGGTTGGGGACTCTTTTCTTCTGTTTCTTCTTTCAAGGCTCCAGGCGTTCACACACCGACACTTAATGGTCCGAAATAAAAATACAAACAAAAAAACATTTTGGTCAATAAGTAACGCGCCCGCCTAATCTTCTCATGCGTTTTGGCCACCAAACTTTGAATTCTCGACAGCACAGGACCATCCTTCCGGACTCTTTACACCCTCTCATGGACCTAACACGCGAAGCAAGAACGACCCGAAACCCAAGCTGAAAGATGCCTAAATTCATTCGTTGCGTATTTCACTAAACATTTTAACTGTACTTGATTTATGTTCGTTTCATACTTATTGTTTGTTAATCTGTGTTTTATTTGTATTGTTAATGAGTGCTTGTTTTTCCAAGTCCCGCCCGTGTTAGCCTCGTGCTATTAGGGTTGAAATAAAATTGATTGATAAACTTCATCGCAATTTTTCTTTCACCGACCACGTAGCGCGTTCAAACCGGCAGACGACTCTTTCCGAATTTCTTTACCTCTCTGCTAGTTCGTTCAAGCCAAAGTCTTAAAATTCGAAGAATTTATGTAAACACATCTTTTCAATTTACTTTTGGACAGAAAGATTGCTAAAACAGTGACCTATTCGCTCATACACTGTCAGAAGTTTCATAACAGATAACACGAGGATGCGCGGTTTCAACAGATAATGCGTAACAGATGACACTTCGGATGTTATCTGTTGTGTTTCAGAATGTTACGCATAATACGCGTTACCATCAGGAAGAACCGAAAACCCGCCAAAAAGATAGCTGAATTTTCCGGCATCATGACGATTAGGAATAAAGTCAGTAGATGCTTTTTTGGCTCTTCCTAACAAAGCTTTTATGCATAAGATTTCATGCATAACTTTTCAAACTCAACAGATAACATCCGAAGTGTTATCTGTTACGCATTATCTGTTGAAACCGCGCATCCTCTTGTTATCTGTTATGAAACTTCTGATAGTGTACCAGGTTTGTTATTTCCCTTTCTATTTGACTGTTTTGTAGACAAGAAACAAAGCCAAGGTATGGAAAAATTGAGAGAGGTGTTCAAATAAGCATACCTCTACTGTGTCTAGGAATTGATACTTGCGCGATAACAGAATGTTCGATTTTTGGGATCCCAAAACGTAAGTGGAGGGATACCTATGACATGGCAAAAGTTGTCCGTCTGTGCGCACTGTAACTCTCGAAGGGAATGGGATATTTTGATGAAACTTGGTGTGAGGATTGTTTGGGTCAAGGGTAAGGTCAAGTTCATAGATGGGCTCTGTAGCCCTACATTTAGGGGTGGGGGAGGGGGGTCAAATTAAGGAACAAACAAAATACTTTTAAACAGCTAATGTGATAGTCGATTATGGTGTAAGAAGGTATGCTGAGCACGATGGTGAAAACCATTTTCTCGCCGGACAAGTAGTTCGTCCGGAATCCGGCAAAAACCGGAAAGTTGGTTAAAAGCAAAAGTTTTATATGAAGTTGATTAAATGGTCGATTTAGGGGTAAGAAGACATGCTGAACACGATGGTGAAAACCATTTTTTCGCCGGACAACTAGTTCGTCCGGAATCCGGCAAAAACTGGAAAGTTTGTTAAAAGCAAAAGTTTTATATGAAGTTGATTAAATGGTCGATTTAGGGGTAAGAAGACATGCTGAACACGATGGTGAAAACCATTTTTTCGCCGGACAACTAGTTCGGCCGGAATCCGGCCAAACCGGAAAATTTGTTAAAAGCAAAAGTTTGATTAGATGACAGAATAAGGGGTAAGAAGAGAGGCTGAGTCTGTATATGACAATCATTTTTTACCCGGACATATAACTAGTGCGGAATCCGGTTGTAACCGGATTTTTTTTTAAGTCAAATTTTTATTCTAAGTTGATTAGATGTTTTTATAGGGATTCAACGCTGGATTTGTTTCTGAATTTTCTTTTTTTGCTGGACTAGTAGTTTGCTCGAAATTCTGGCGAAACCGGAAACTTGGCAGAAGTAAAGCAGGAAGTCTCGGTCAATATCGCCAAAATAGATATGCCTTATAGAGGTATATCTGAATTTGGTTTTCTCTGATGATTAGCCTGGCGAAGACTGGATCTGGCGAAGACAAGACCCTACTGTCTGAATCAAATATTAGATTTTTGGGATCCCATCCACACCTTTGGTCTTGTTCTGTTAGCAGTGAACCGCGTTTTTTACTGCATATGAATGAAAAGGGAATCAAAAGTAGAGGAACCAACCTCGGAAGTAATTTTCAAGTTGGAAACAGCGGTGAACCATGTTTTTCGCTGTATCCAACTGTGTACTTCTTCACACGGCCGAACAAACTTTTCCAGATTCATGTGCCAAGAAGTTAGGGTTGGCGGAGAAGAATTATAATGAAATCAAAAGTAGAGGGGCCGGTGCCGGAAGCAATTTCAAGTTGTATTTGACGGTGCAAAACGGATAAGTCAGCTACATTTTATTCGAGCAATATTTCGGCCCTTCTTGGCAAGGGTCCTCTTCAGGCTCAAGCCGCTCAAGCTGGAAACTAAACTGATAAGATGACAAGTTTAGTTTCCAGCTTGAGCGGCTTGAGCCTGAAGAGGACCCTTGCCAAGAAGGGCCGAAATATTGCTCGAATAAAATGTAGCTGACTTATCCGTTTTGCACCGTCAAATATGATTCGCAGTCAGCTTGGGCCGTAGGAACATCTAATTTCAAGTTGAAAACAGGAGGGGGCCAGGAGAAGCCTAGGACATGACAGAGGAAGTTCACACCTCTGTTAAACAGACCTTGGTTGGTCCGCATACTTGATGATGATGATGAAATTTCATCCGCTCTTAATAAGAGGAAAATAGCGAAGTACCCACAAATAAAAGGAAAAAATACGCTGAGCTCTCAATAATGTAGTAAATGCACAAGGCAAAAAAATAAACATAATGAGTTTGATGGGCGCAATACGGGAATACCCTGAACTTACCTGATAAGATGTCTTCCAGGACGAGGGCAGCAATTTGGTCAGTTTTTGCGAGGTCGTCGGGGGAACCCGACGTGCAGACCCAGCGGAACGGTCCGAAGCCAAGCGAGAAAATGTCTCTAGAAAGAAAGAAAATGAATGAATAAAATCAGACCCCATAACGACAGCGTGTTCCACCCAACTTACCGTAGTTACTACGCATGACGTCACGAGTTCTGGCTTTTTGCAGTCAAGGCTGGAACGATTTTTCTATTTTCCAGCAGAATATCACGCCACGGGCCAGTCCGACCAATCACGTTACAGATATGCGTAGTTACCACTCTTACGACGCTCCCGAACACGGTAAGCAAATAGTTACTATTATTTACTATTTCGAGAAGGTTCGAACCGTCAGCGTAGTAACTTTTTACGAGGTTGGAACGAAAATAGTAACTAATAGTTACTATTATTTGTTTTCCCAGAATCAGGATTTCCACGAGTATTCTACTCGGAATGCCCGGCAGTTGGCGAGTGCCCCCCGTAAAACAACTAGAGCTTCTTTCATAATAAAACACTTTGCTCCGGGTGTGTGGAATTCAATACCTGAGGAGGTAAGGGTTGCCTCTACCCTTTCAGCTTTCAAGTCACAGGCCAAGACCTTTTTCCTATCGAAAATATAATTTCCTTTCTTCTTTTTTCCTTCCTTTTTTTGTGTGTGGGGGGGGGGGGGGCAAGGGCGCTTTGTTGATGGAAGATCGTTCGTTAGTGGATTTTCTTGTCAGTTTGTTATGCCTTCATTCTTATTTTCTTTTTGTTCTTTTTTTCTCTCCTTCTTTTTCTTTTTTTGATTTGTTTGGTTTGTTTACCTTAAGACTATATGAATAAAGAATAAGCCCCGCCCATTGCCAGGCCTTATGTTAGGCCTTGTGGTGGGGCCAGAAAGAGTTAATGGTGTTTTTATTGTTTATGAATAAACTAAACTAAACTAACAAGAGCTGTAAGCTCATATGGCACTTGCATGTGTCAAGATGATTTGATTGATCAAAAGTAAGTTTCGACTTTGCGGTTGAGATGCGCACTCTAAGGGAGCTGGAACTTCATTTGTAAACAAAACCCTTGAGGCAAAACTGCTAATGGGCTGATGGGCATCACGAAAATGCATATATTGCTTAAAAGTATTTTTTTTACTTTGCGGTCAAGATTGGTACTTTAAGGAATAATCGGATTTGGGACGTAGCAAATTCTAAGCAAATATTGTTGAGTCTCCAATATTCCAGCGAATTTTCATCGTCCTAGCAGATCTGGGAGTACCTTAACGCGCGATCACCGGAATCCCAGACCCCCCCCCCCCCCCCCCCCCCTCCTCCAACTCCACCCACAATAACCGGAGCCAATCCGGTTCTGTAAATGATTAATCCAGAGCATCTGTTTGTCATTCCCACGAAGTTCGATCCAGATCACACCAGTCTAAGCGGATCAAGTATTTTACGCCCTCCCCCCAATAATTGCCGGATTCGGTCCGGAAATGAAAAAGGTCACAAGAGAAAAATGTCCTCTGTTTAATTATTAAATTTCACTCGAATCCGATCACCCGTTCCAAAGTTACGCATGACTCAATATTCCGGATTCCCCTCCCTCAACTCCCCCCCCCCCCCCCCAAGATTATCATATCGAGGATTTTTTTTTATTCCAAGTCAGTTTGACCGGGTCCCTGATATGCCTTCCAAGTTTCGTCGTGAAAATCCCCCAAAAAACGGAATTCCGGGAAACCCCCTCCTACCCCCCCCCCCCCCGAAGTTTCCGGATCCAGTCAAATATGTAAAAGATTTACATGGACCAGATGTTTGTTCTTCCCAGCAAGTTTCACTCCGATACCATCATTCTAACCGTTTCTCGAGATTTCCGGTCCATCCCCCCCCCCCCCCCCCCCAGCTCCCCCGCGGTGCACGTAGCCAATCCGATTCAGCAAATGACTTACCTAGAGCATCTGTTTGTTCTTCCCACAAAGTTCCATCCCGATCCCTTCATTCTAAACGGGTCCCGTATTTTCCGCCCCCCCCCCCCCCAATAGTTGCCGGATCCGGTCCGGATATGAAAAAATCATCGGAGAAATGTCCTCTGTTCAATTCTTAAATTTCACTCGAATCCGATCACCCATTCCAAAATTACGCATGACTGAAAATTTCGGATTCCCCTCCCTCCACTCCCCCCACCATTATCTGATCGACAAAATTTGTATTTTGAAGTCAGTTTGATTGGGTCCCTGATATGCCTGCCAAGTTTCATCGTGAAAATCCCCAAAACCACCATCACCGGAATTCCGGGACCCCCCCCCCCCCCCCCCCGCCCCCATAAGTGTCCGGATCCAGTACAATGGTCTAAAGGACTTATCTAGAGTAGATTCTTGTTCTTCCCAGCAAGTTTCACTCCGATCCCTCCATTCTAACCGTTTCTTGAAATTTCCGGTCTCCCCCCCCCCCCAAACTCCCCCCTGGCTACCGAATCCGGTCAAGACTTTAAACGGGACATTATAGATATATATTCTATTCAGTTATGAAGTTTCATTACAATCCGATCATCCGTTCGAAAGTTACACACTTCTCAATTTCCCGGATTCCCCTCCCTCCACTCCCCCCACCATTATCTGATCGACAAAATTATTATTTTGAAGTCAGTTTGATTGGGTCCCTGATATGCATGCCAAGTTTCATCGTGAAAATCCCCAAAACTACCATCACCGGAATTCCGGGACCCCCCCCCCCCCATAAGTGTCCGGGTCCAGTACAATGGTCTAAAGGACTTATCTAGAGCAGATGCTTGTTCTTCCCAGCAAGTTTCACTCCGATCCCTCCATTCTAACCGTTTCTTGAAATTTCCGGTCTCCCCCCCCCAACTCCCCCCTGGCTACCGAATCCGGTCAAGACTTTAAATGGGACATTACAGATATATATTCTATTCAGTTATGAAGTTTCATTACAATCCGATCATCCGTTCGAAAGTTACACACTTCTCCATTTCCCGGATTCCCCTGCCCTCCACCCCCCCCCCCCCCCCCAAAATGGTCGGATCAGAAAACTGATTATTAATAAGTTTGTTTGGTCGGGTCTCTGATATGCCTGTCAAGTTTCATGGTCCTAGCACAACTGGAAGTACCCTAACTCGAAAAAGTGTGACAAAATGCCCTAAATTTTCAAGTTTCGAGCGCACCCACTCCCCCGCATATGGTCGGATCGGGAAACTGATTATTTCCAGGTTCGTTTGGTCGGGTCCCTGATATTCCTGCCAAGTTTCATTGTCCTAGCTCATCTAGAAGTACCCTAACTCAGAAAAAAGTGACAAAATGCCCTAAATTTTCAAGTTTCCAGCGCCCCGCACTCCCCCCCCCATATGGTCGGATCGGGAAACTGATTATTTCCAGGTTAGTTTAATCGGGTCTGTGATATGCCTGCCAAGTTTCATTGTCCTAGCCCATCTGGAAGTACCCTAACTCGGATATGTGGGACAAAAAACTCGGACCGACCGACAGACCGACAGACGGAATTGTGATCGGTATATGGCACTTGAGCCAGAGGCTGCAAGTGCCATAAAAATGAGGAGGAAAGTAAGTTTAAAAAAATTAAGGGAAAATAAGGGTACGAGAAAGAGTTAAAATTGTAGAGACAGAGTAGGTGACGCTAATTAGTTAGGTCGGTCAAAATAAGCTAAAAACTTAGTTTCAAGACCGTTTGCACAACCGAGGGTAAGTGGAAGCGTAGCTACCGGCCAATTCATGCTGGACGGAATGAGGGACAGATAATACGCAGAAAAAAAAACGTACAAAAAAAAGTTTATGTTCAGGCAGTTTATAGTGAGCAAACCTAGCTGACTTATGAGTTTTGGGTAATTTTTTATATAAACTGAGAAACTCGGTGTAGCAAACTGAAGAACGTTAATGTTTGCGCTCTTTTATCATTATTTATGACACAGTGATGAAAAAAAGGTGCGTATCACGAAAGAGAAGGTAGACAGAGAGCGTGTTCCATCCTACTTACCGTAGTTACTACGCATGACGTCACAAATTCTGCCTTTCTGTCGTCACGGCTGGAACGATTTTTCTATTTTCCAGCAGAATATCATGCCGCGGGCGAATCCGACCAATCACGTGACAGTGATCCGTAGTTACTGCGCTTACTACGCTCCCGAGCGTTAGTTACTATTTCGAGAAGGCTGGAACGGTCAGCGTAGTAGCTTTTCGTGAGGTTGGAACGGAAATAGTAACTAATAGTTACTATTGGTACGAGGGTGGAACACACTAAGAGAGATTCAACAGAGACCGTACAATTTAACACTTTCTCTAACGTGCGAGAATACAGTCAATGACGGTGCACTTCCCGATGAAAATTTGTCAAGAATTGGTTATGTGTAGTTGTAAGTTTTAATAGCATAAATTACTAACTGTTACCACTCCATAGTAGCGTTTTTGCAGGTATCATGGTATCTGATACCACGGTCTAAAGTCGTTTTCGCAGTTATCGTGGTATCTGATACCACGGCCAAAAGGCGTTTTTGCCGTTATCGTGGTATCTGGCCAGTTAGCGTGGTAACTGATCGTGGTATCTGAAAAGTCATCTCACTTTCATCAAATTTTATCAAATTGGTGAGAAAGAATTTAGAACTTAGTGATGTAACTGGATATCAGTTTTTCTTTTGGGATGACTCCGTAAAGTGCAATTTCGGCAATACTTGTTTTTGCAGAGCAACCATATCAGATACCACAGTAACTGCAAAAACGACTAATTGCAGATTCAGTTACCGTGGTAACAGATACCATGGTATCTGCAAAAACGCAACTCATGCTGCTATTAGCAAGACTGGATGCTACTATTGCAAGAAAGGATGCTATTAGATTCAACAGCCTAAGATAGGCACAGTCTGAGGTAGATTAAATGACGGTGTTCATTACTATTACATATAAATACATGCAACTTCTTCGTACAGCTATCATACATCTTGACCCCAATTCATTTTTCAAGTTCATTCACTACCATACAACCCGCCAACACCCTTATAAACTGTACCCTCCGAAACCACATACAAAAATTGGTCAGTGTTCATTCGTCAATAGGGTAACTGAACCGCGGAACAGTTTGCCAGCAGAAGTTGCTGATACAGGCAGTATCCAAACGTTTAAGCGTGGAATAGTCGACCCCCATTTTACTCAGTTGCTGTAGTTCGAAATTTGTTTACTTTTGAAATGTGACAGTTTCTGTGTGTAAAGTGTACCTAATCAGTTTGTACTTGTGTAGTAATGGCGACAAGCTAAAAGCTTAAAGCTGTCTTACCTATGATACTAATGCAACCTACTTCCATAATCACTCCATAGACTTCTAAACGCGGAGGCCCCAATTTCGTACGGTAAATTCTAACCCCTCTAACAAAACCACGCTGATTTTCTCACTTGCCGTGTTTTGCTACCTTCGATGTGTATCACGCTGTCGACGGTTGTCTACGAAAAGTTTTTCCATCAGAAAAAAAGGTTATGGAAAGTGTTTCCCTGTTTTTGCTACAAGTCAACGGGTCTCGGAAAAGGCTTAAAACAGCCAAAACCGTGGGTTATTTGTTGAAAGAACAGCACAGCACAGTTTTCATATTTTAATTTTCATATGTATTCATATTTTAAAATACTGTAAGTTAAAGAGTAAATAGTGCGAGGGGTCCTTTAACGCCAAATGTAATAATACAAATACAACTACACAGGCTAAAGATTTTTCATCGGGTAGTCAACCTCGGAAGATCATCGCGTTCTTACCCCATAATATCCTGAACGTAGGAAGGATAGCGGAACAGCAGCCCAGATGAATCTTCGGCCTTGGAAACGTCAGCTCCAGCTCTCTTTGCTTCCAGAAGAAAAGCGTTTCCATAATCCCAGAAGAACAGTCCTTTTCCTGACAAGAAGTTAATAGCTTCAACCTGGCGGCGAAGAGATTGTCGCACCAACTCGCGGAACTTTTCTGGGTTCACTGCAAGCAGCTAAAAAGGGGAAAGATGTCAGTTTTATTTATTTATCTTATTGAAGTAACGGCAAAGAAAACAAGAGCTACGAGCTCATATGGCACTTGTTACGAGTAGGCAATACAAGAAAGTAGATGAGAACGTCACAAAAAACACCCGCCATCCAAAAATGCGGTTCGGAAATGGAAATAGTATATTTAATTTCACTCTAAGCAGTTACGGCATCGTCTCGGATTATCTGTAGCAAATGCGCATGCCTGTTCAAACTTCCAAGTTTCAGCCCAATAAATCCACTCATTTGATTATGTCAGTCACGTATCTAGGACTTGTGCTTGTTCTTTCCACCAAGTTTCATCCGGATCTCTCCACTCTAAGCGTTTTCTAAGATTTCCGATTTCCCCCTCCAACTCCCCCCAGTGTCACCGGATCCGGTCTGGATTTAAAATGGACGTCTGAGACACAAGGTCCTTCCACATATCAAGTTTCATTAAGATCCGTTCGTAAGCTAAAAATATCTCATTTTTCCTAATTTTTCCGGATTCCCCTTCCCTCCACTCCCTTCCAGATGGTCGGATCGGGAAACGACTATTTCTTATTTAATCTGGTCCGGTCCGTCATACGCCTGCCAAGACCGACCGTCCGACAGACCGACTGACGGACAGACGGACAGAAATTGCGATGGCTATATGGCACTTGGCCGAAGGGCAAGTGCCATAAAAACAACCAAAAGATGTTAATGAAAAACAAATGAAAATCACCAAGAAATACAAGAAAATGAAAAAGAAAGAAAATTGGTGCTCAACTTCAAAGCACAACTCTTACCAGAAATGATCTTTTCGCGATGAAATGGCTCAGGAATATCGTTTTTGACAATACCATTATTTTCCACTCGAAATTACAGATTTTCTTGTTAGCGCTTCTCTCGACTCTATACAGCCTTCAAGCTCTCCGACGCGGCGGCTGGACGCAAAATATTTGAAAAGTGAACGCACCGTGGTTTAAGTGAGAAAACCAAGCAAAACAAAAGAAATCCAAAGCAGAAGATAGACTGATGGTCTACCATGTCTATTCAAATAATGCATAAAACGTTTTATGCATTATTTTAATATATGTTTCAAAATCAGCTTGGGCTCAAGGAATATTTATCTACCATATCTTCCAGATGAAAAATAGCGCTTTCAGCTTTTGATGTCCCTACGTAAGAAAGAGTTGTCGGGGGACCTTGAAGCTTTCAGCAAAGTTTGCATTGCGTGACGGGTAAAACTCGGCTAGGCTGAAAAGCACTAAAAAGCCGTGAGTATATAATAGGAAAGAACGGCGAAAAGCGGAGATTTCAGAAGCTTCTAATTCCATAAGAGAGCATGAGATAATGAAATTGGTAGATCTGAGCGGGCCACAAAAAATGGTCTTTCTACCACACACACAATGCTAACCATCCCTACTGTCACTATGAATGTTCCAAACCACTAAAACACCGTACAACAATGAGCAAATTAAAAAAAAAAACACCAAATTTCCTAGGTTTGAAATAACTCTTTCTGGACTAAATCTCAGCCGATTATCCCGGACAGCTGTTATGGCACGTAGGGAGCCAAGGGTCAAAATAATAATTTCCATCTAATGCTCCAACTGTTTATTATATATACAAATAAATTATAAAACCAAGACCAGTGTCGTACCTCTGAAGACATACAAAAATTATCAGTTAGGTCTTATAATTCTTTGCTAATCAATCCTGGAAAATTCCGCCATCTAGAAAAGAAGGCGTTGTGCGTGGGTTTTTCACCAGCCTCCATCTCCCCCCAGTGCCAGAATCTGGTCCGTCTGTCACTGATGTATCTAGGCTTGTGCTAGTTCTTCCCACCAAATTTCATCCCGATTGCTCAACTCTGAGCATGTCACACGATTCCCAGGTTCTCCCCCCCCCCATTCATCGGATCCGGTCCTAGCTTGGAACGGGACATCTGAGACATGAGGTCTTTCCAAATATAAAGATTCATTAAGATCCGATCACCGGTTCGAAAGTTATGTATACTTCAAGATTCAGTATTCCCCCTCCGTCCACTCCCCCCACGATGGTCGGATCGCGGAAATGACTATTTCGAAGTCAATCTGGTTGGGTTCCTGATACGCCTGCCAAGTTTCGTCGTCCCAGCCCATCTGGAAATACCTTAACTTCGTATCACCATGGCAGAATTCCAGACCAACCCTCCAACTCCCCCCACAGTGTCCAAATCCGGTGAAGTTCTGTTAACGACGTACCTAGGTCTTGCCTTAGTTGTGTTGGTTCTTCCCACCAATTTTCATCCCGATCGCTCCACTCTAAGCGTGTCACATGACTTCCGGTTCCACCCATACTGACCGGATCCGGTCCGGACTTGAAATGGGACATCCGAGACATGAGGTCTTTCCAAATATCAAGTATCATGAAGATCCGATCACCCATTCGAAAGTTATGCATCCCACTAAATTCCAGATTCTGGCTCCCCTCCCTCCCCCCACGATGGTCGGATCGGGCAAGTAAATACTTCCAAGTTAGTTTCGTCGGGTCCCTAATATGCCTGCTAAGTTTCATGGTCCTAGCACGTCTGGAAGTACCCTAATTCGCGATCACCGGACTGGCCGACCGACCGACGGAAAACTGATAGGTAAATGGCACTTGGCGGGAAGGCAAGTGCCAGAAAAATCGACGTAGCCACATTTTATCCTTCCCTCAACTACGTTAAAACAGAGACGAGAAGTTTAGGTGCGACTTCGGACTGAGCATATTTGGTACGCTCTTGAACCAGGCCATGTTACAGATTTCCGGGTTTCACCGTATTTTAATTTATCCTTAAATTAACGGCTTTCGCCTATTCCTGCCAAACGCTACGAGAAAACAGCAAATAAAAAACAAACTAATCAAGAACTTTTGACAGTAAAATAATTTTCGGTTTTCATACGATATGGCCGAAGGATTAATGATAAATGGCTTCAACATGCTTTTGCTTCATTCCCTCTCAACATCAGCTATGAACAAATCGGGTGGATTATTATATTACGAGGGGAAAGAATGGTTGATACGGAGGTTGTGACAAAAATCTTTTCTAAAATTAAAAATCCTGAAAGGTCCGTCTGTATGGGAATGGTCGCACAGGGAGCCCTTTCTATAGTTTTGTCCGATTTCCGTTTTTTTTTCGGTTGCTTCACTGTACTATATGTAAATTTTGTTTTGTCTTTGGGTGTTATGTAATTTACCATGGTCGCAAGGCTTTAGTGCAATAAACTACTTCTACTACTACTATTAGTTGATGAAACAGGTTTTAGTAGGAGGCAGTAAACTTTTTTTTAGATTTAACAGTGCAGAAGTACTCCTTCAACCCATGCTGACTGCAAATCACGAATAATGTTACTAAAGGTCGGCCTAAATTTTCATTCTGCGACACTTAGGTGCTTTTTGGGAATAGGGAGCTCTTCAGTTTCGCAAGTTTAGTTTAATAATTAACATAAATTATCAAGTTTAATTCCTAAAAATAAACATCCGTCGTCATTCAGGCAGTGTAAATCCGTTAAATCGCTTGGGGTAATGACCGATGACGATAAAAAAATGGAACTCTCATGCTGAAAATATTATCCGTAAAAAAAACTTTTCTAATTAAATCCCTCTCTACCCCCAAATTTTTTGGTTTGGATACTAAATGCCTCCTCTGTTACTTTAAAACTTATGTACGTCCTCATTTAGAATATGCTTCACCGGTTTGGCATTCTTCTTTTTCTGCCGAGCTCTCTGATCGCCAGGAAAATGTCCAGAGAACAGGGAGAATCATTCTGGGTGATCATAACATTTCATATGAAGAGGCTCTCATTAAACTGGGCGTTCCTAAATTAAAGGACGGCTGAAGCACCTTTTCAAAAAATTTCAGAGCAAAGCTAGTCTGTTGTCCCCAGATGGCCCATCTATTCCCCTCTCCTCCCGTCTTCCGTGCGTCGGTCCGAGAGGAATACTGGCAATCAGTTTTCTCCATATCATGCGAATTCTTCTGCCCAATTTTTACGTAGTTTCATCCCATCATTTATTTCTGGTTATGTCTTGTTAGTGTATTAGTTAATTTGTTTCGTGTCTGTGTATTTCGTAAACATTTTATTCCTCTTAGTTTAAGCTATTTGGATATTAAGCTTGATCGACTGATTGATTGATAAGAAAAAAAAAAAAAAAGTTTGGATTGGCTACGGCATTGAAAGCGAAAGTTCAAAAGTATACAATTCAATTCAATTCAATTTAATTTCAAAATACTTTCCACAGACATGCCGAACAGCAGTGTTGTCTCCGCTGTCTCCGCCTCCTGTTCATCCAAATTGAAATCGAGACCAGCTTGTGGTTTGCCAACCATGCGTTTTATGTTGCTGTACCACTGACCATAGGCTTAGAGTTGAACAGGTGATTGACTTCCTTTTGATAAAAGTTTTCGGCTGCTTGACGAGTCATTTTCCTTATTTTGTTTTTCAAAATGTTAGCCTGCTCCCGTTTGCCTTCTTTGAAAAGCCTTCTTTTTTCGCAAACTAGTTCCTTGACCTGTTTTGTTATGTAGGGTCGGTCGGAAGAGAAACATTTAGAAGTCTTTTCTGGAAAGCATGACTGATATTTAAGGAGCAATGTTTCCTGGAATACCAGAGCCTTCTCGCTAGAAGCATTTGCTGCATACAGTTGTTCCCATTTTTCCCTAGCCATACCAATTCTCACCTGGTTTGCTTCATCGTACCCGAGCTGGACTGGATAATATCCACCGGAAAACGGACAGTGGCAAGAGGTCTGATCCGAGCCAAGATCGACAAGAAGGTCACCAGTCTCTTCAAACTCCTTTACAAGCCTCTCCCAGATAGCAACAATATTTCCGTGGAATCCAATACTTGTGCTCTACGAAAGAAAGAAATCAGCATTTTTAAATGTTCACTGAACAATGCTTAAATGTGAAAATCTAGTGGTACCTTTCATGCAACTTGAGTACAATTACAATTTTCCATGTGCACCCCTACTTTTCCAATTGTTTTAAGACTCAACATGCTACATTCAAACTTTATAAACTGCATAGAAAGCTTTCATTAGTTGCGCTTTTGCAGATACCATGGTATCTGACACCACGGTCTAAAGTCGTTTGCAGTTATCGTGGTATCTGATACCACGGTCAAAAGGCGTTTTTGCCGTTATCGTGGTATCTGAAAAAGTCAAGTCACTTTCTTGTCAAATTGGTGGGAAAGAAGTTTGGCACTCAGTGATGTGACTGAATTATCAGTTTTTCTTTTGGGATGAATTCGAAAAGCACAACTTCGGCAATTGTCGTTTTTTGCAGAGCAACCGTCTGCTATACCAGACACCACGGTAACTGCAAAACGACTAAGTGTAAATCCAGTTACCGTTGTAACAGATACCATGGTATCTGCAAAGACGCAACTATTGGTTTCATTTGTTTCACAATTCCTGGACGTAACCTCGCATACCTCACCCACGCGAGCCCACTTTTAGAATACTGCTGTCCGGTATGGCTGTCCCAAGTGCAGAATACGGTCTACCTAACGGAAGAGCTAGAAGCCGTACTGAAACTCGCGTCGACTTGAAGAAATCTTCTGCTGCGTCCGTCCATTCTCCAAACATGACGATCACATGTTTCGCTTCTTCTGTGCCGATAAGCTATCTCCCTCAGAACGCCTCCCTTACAAACAACAGCCTCCTTTTTCGGAAAATATGCGCAGAAGCCCATGCTTCAGTCGCCGAACACGGTGCTGGTTTCCTGCACTGTCAGAAGTTTCATAACAGATAACACGAGGATGCGCGGTTTCAACAGATAATGCGTAACAGATAAAATTTCGGATGTTATCTGTTGTGTTTCAAAATGTTATGCAGAATAAGCGTTACCATCAGGAGGAACCGAAAAACAGCCTAAATATCTGCTGAGTTTTCCGACATCATGACGATAAGGAATAAAGTCAGTAGATGCTTTTTTGGCTCTTCCTAACAAAGCTTGTTATGCACAATATTTCATGCATAACGTTTTCAAACAGGCCGCGAATGATGGAAACACTCTTTATTTGTGTCATATTTTACTTCGAAAACACAACGCAAATCGTAGCTCGAGGACAAATAGAGTGCTGTTTTCCCGATGAAAAATTTGTAGCCTGCGTAGTAGTATGGTAGTAGTACGAAAACGTTGCATGTAATACTATGTAATAGCAAAGAATACTATCATTTAATGTGCCTCAGACTGGTCCAATCTTCTGTAGTAGTATCCAGTAGCATCCTGTCTTGCCATAGTAACATCCAGTCTTGCTAATAGTACCATATAGTAGTGTGCAGTAACACGGTAGCCTTGAAGTAGAAGCATGTAGTAGCATCGTTAGTACTGCATGCAACTTTTTCATACTACTTCATGGTAGTATTTTGAGATAAATTTTTCATCGGGTTACTTCAACTTCCCCCCGGACTTTAGTTTAATTGTTTTTGTAAGTAGTAAAAATAAGTTGCAATAGTAAAAATAAACAAGAGCACGAGCTCATATGGCACCTGTTACAAGTAGGTGGTGCAAGAAAGTAGACGAAAATGTTACAAATGCTCCCTTCAACAACCCCCCTAGGATCGGACCTAGAGCATCTTCTAAAGCATCTTCTCTTACCGTCTGTCAAGTTTCACTCGAACCTGAGCATTTTTTCGAGAAACTCCCGTACCCCCCCCCCCCCCCCACAGTGCTCGGATCCAGTCCGGACTCTAAAATATGTCATCTATGGCATGTGATCTCTCTACTTTCCAAGTTTCATTCAAATCACTCCACTGGTTAGACCCCTATGCGAGCCTCAAACTTTCCGGGACTCCCCCTCAAACTCCCCCACTGTGGCGGAATACAACTCTGCTCGGACACATATCCTTCGCATCTCTGACATCTCCTGTTACCCCCTGCACCCTCCTCCTACAGTGGCCGTATTCGTTCCGGACTGGCGTCCGGTATAACAAATCTAGTAATAACAAATCTAGGCCGAATGAACTCGATCCAATCCAAGCTGCATCTTATTCGGCCCAATCATTTGTTTTTTGTGCATGTTAAAAAGTTGCCCCCCGCCCTCCGACTCCCCCAAAGCCGCATGTGGTTCGGACACATGTTTTGCACATCTCGAAGTAATCGAACTCGCGATCACCGGAATTGCGGAAAGACCCTCCAACTCCCCCAAAGAGCTCTGATATGATCTGGCTCTGTCAAGAACGTCTCTAATATTTATGTTTGTTCTTCCCACGAAATTCCATCTCGATCCCCCGAGGCTAAGCATTTCACGGAAATGTCGTGCCCCCCCCCCCTCCAACTCCCCTAACCCCACCCACAAGTATCGGGTCCAGTCCGGACTTGACATGGAACACCTGAGACGATAGCTCTTTCCACTTGTAAGTTCCACTGAAATCCGATCGCCCACTCAAAATTTACAAATGCCACTATATTCCAGATTCCCCATCCCTCCACTCCCCTCGCGATGGTCGGATCGTGTAAACGACTAATTCTCAAGTCGGTCTATTCGGGTCCCTCATGTGCTTGCCGAGAGAGAGAGAGAGAGAGAGAGAGATTCATCTAACTTTCCGCATAACGGGCAAAAATAAGGACTAGAAACGCACTTAATTCTACCAATATATTTTCTTCTCGCACCCACCGGTAAAGCATCTGCACGAAAACTCACCATCCACTTTAGTTCATCGGGTCCTAAACCAACCTTAAGATAAAGCTCCTCCCCCCATAAATTTTTTGACCGAGCATAAATCCTCAGAGAAGGGGTCGAGCTCACCTCCCATAGCCACTGCTGAATCTCCTGGTCCATTAACCTTGCCTTCACTACCATAGTAACCTACCTCAAACGATGGGCCAATCCCATTATTCCATAGTTCACTTACCCCACGATCATCCAAAATCTTTTTAATCAACACCGGCCAAGATTCACGGGAAACATCTTTTAGGGCCTCTAGATAAGCCGCCTTTAAAATTCTAACTCTAGGTAGACTCAATATTTTCTCCCAAAAATGGACCATACTAGTTAACCTCCTACTACGGAGCGACAATAATCCTAATTCACCTTTAATTACTAAATTAGGGCCCGAACTAGCAAAACCCGGGCCGACCGACCGACCGACTTACAAACAGACGGACGGACAGAAATTGCTATCGCAATATGACACTTGGCCGAAGGGCAAGTGCCATAAAAAAAAACTGCACAGGCCAGGCATTTTCAGAAAACATTACGGACCGGCAGAAATTGCTATCGCTATATGGCACTTGGCAGAAGGGCAAGTGCCATAAAAAACAAGACCAAAGGTTTCGATGGGATCCCAAAAATTTAATATCTCATCCAGACAATTTGGTCCTGTCTTCTCCAGATTCCTTAAGCATTTTTACTACAAAAATTCAGAAACAGGTTAAGACCAAATAGCTAATCATTTGAGAAAACCAAGTCCAGATATGGATTCAGCATGTGGGTTTACCCCAATAAGTCATATTTGTTTTGAAGAAATTGATCGAAACTTTCGGGAACTACTTATCCGACAAAATAACAAACCTCAAAAACGAAGTCAGCGTATCTCTTTACCCCTATATCAAACATCTAATCAACTTAAAAAAAGCTTTAACTCATGACATATTTTCCGGTTTCAGCCGGATTCCGAGCGATGGGTCCGGGTAAAAAACGATTGTCATATACGGATTCAGCATCTCTTCTTACCCCTAAATCGGAATCTAATCAACTACAAATAAGACTTTTGCTTTTAACAAACTTTCTGGATTTGGCCAGATTCCGGGCGAACTACTTGTCCGGTGAGAAATCCGGTTAATGTCCGGTTAATAATCGTGCTCAGCATGTCTTTCTACCCCTAAATCGAACATCTAATCAACTCAAATAAAACTTTTGCTTTTAACAAATTTTCCAGTTTTGGCCGGATTAGGGGCGAACTACTTGTCCGGCGAGAAAATGGTTTTCATAACCGTGTTCAGCATGTCTTCTTACCCCAAAATCAAACCTCTAATCAACTTCAAATAAAACTTCTACTTTTAACAAACTTTCCGGTTTTGGCCGGATTCCGGGCGAACTACTTGTCCGGCGAAAAAATAGTTTTCACCATCGTGTTCAGCTTGTCTTCTTACCTCATAGTCGACTATCACATTAGATGTTTAAAATATTATACTTGCCCCTTAATTTAAACCCCCAACCCTAAATGTACGACTACAAAGCCCATCTACGAACTCGACCTTACTCTTGACCCAAAGAATCCTCACACCAAGTTTAATCAAAATATCTCATTCCCTTCGAGAGTTATCGTGCTTACAGACGGACGGACGGACAGACGGACGGACGGACAACTTTTGCGATGTCATAGGTATCCCTCCACTTACGTTTTAAGGCCCCAAAAACTGAACAGGCCAGGCATTTTCAGAAAACGCTAGTTTTGTTTACCATACCTCCGTCTTTGATCTGGCTTCCCGGATTCGGTCAACTAGCTCATCCAAGTTGTCAATGATTTCCAGCAACCATCCCTGATCATAACGCTTCTTTAATGCTTCATAACTGACCTGAAAAGTAAGCTATCTGTACAAGAAACATTGAATCTCGCTATTTTCTAGTTCGTACCTACGTTTCTCACTAAAATGAAAAATAAAATAGTTAAAAATGTTGAATTATTTTGTTTATGCGCTTTCGATGATCGTGTGGTAATTAATATCTAATTCGTCGCAAAGTGAAATCAACTTGGCCCCCGCACGTTGCGAGTTGCGAGGGACGTTGTCCTTTCGTCTGGATTTTCGAAACAAAATGGAGCCGAAGCACTGCACCCGTTCGTCCAAAACAAGGCTCGCAAAAAACTGAGAAAACTGACGCGAAAACGATGAAAACGCAACTACGGGTAAAAAACTTGTTCAGACAATTATTGTCATTTAAGGGATTTAATACAGTATCAATATCAAGCCAGGTGAGAAATTGCGCCTATAAGAGTGCGAATGCGGCCTATAATGAAAATGTTGACACATCCAACGGAAAACATGAGCTACGGGCTCATATGGCACTTGTTACGAGTAGGCGGTACACGACAGTAGATGAGAACGTCACAAAATACACCCGCCATCCAAAAATGCGGTTCAGGCCTAGTTACAGGATATGTAGTTTTATTCAAGTCTGAGCATTTCCGGCATCGCCTGGGATAATCTGGGGCAAATGACTGTTCTAACTTCCAAGTTTCAGCCCAATAAATCCACTCGAGGTTCCTACCTCGAACTCCCCGTACTGCGACCGAATCTGGATATTCTCAACCATCTTCTCCTATAACTATCAAGTTTCACTCGATTCTGATAATTTTTGGAAGTTCCCCCCCCCCCCCCACACCGTGGTCGGATCCGGTTCGGGCCCTAAAATATGTCATCTGGGCATATGCTCTCTCTACGTTCCAAGTTTCATTTAAATCGCTCCACTCGTTTGACCCCTATGCGAGCCACAACATTTCCGGGACTCCCCACCAACTCCCCCTACTGTGGCCGAATATGACTTTAAAACATAGAAGTCGCATCTCTGACATCTCGTCTTCCCGTCCATCAAGTCTGAGCGAAATCGGAGCATAGCAAATTTCTGCAAAACTCCAGTTCCCATCCCCCCCCCCACCAAGTCCCTAAGCGTTTCCCAAGATTTCCAGTTCCCCCCTCCAACTCCCCCCCCCCCCCAAAGTCACCGGATCCGGTCCGGATTTGAAGTGGGACGTCTAAGACACGAAGTATTTCTAAATATGAAGTATCAATAAGATCCAATTACCCGTTCGTAAGTTAAAAATACCTCCGCATTCACCCTCCATCGACCCTTGCCAAAAAAAGAGTTGAATCTGTGTTTCTTTAGCTATGTGCCGTGGCAACAGGCGTTCAATCGGAATTTAAATGCGTTTGAGCAGCAGCCACCTAAGGTATAACTTAGGACTGTTCCTGGGCGCCTTGAAGGTCAACAAAGGTCAATGAACGTCAACATCGCTGGAACGCACTGTCTACTCAGAAAAAAGTACCTACGACGGCTTCACTCCACACACTTTTCAAGTCCGCCTTTCCCCAGTTCAGAGCTCCAAGTGGACTAGTTTCTGTTAGTCCCCCAGTGTCTCGTATTTAGCACTGGTGTAGACATAGAGCGTATTCCACCCTACTTACCGTAGCTACTACGCATGACGTCATAGATTCTGGCTTTTTGCCGTCAAGGCTGGAACGACTTTTTCTATTTTCCAGCAGTACATCATGCCACGGGCGAATCCGACCAATCACGTTACAGAGATGCGTAGTTACCACGCTTACTACGCTCCCGAGTATGGTAAGCAAATAGTTACTATTAGTTACTATTTCGAGAAGGTTGGAACGGTCAGCGTCGTAATTTTTCACGAGGTTGGAACGAAAGTTACTATTGTTACAAGGGTGGAACACGCTCATAAGGCGTATTCTCGCCGTTCCCCGAGGACTCCACTTGAGGAGTCCCCGCGTTTTTGTGTCCCGGGGACTCACTCCCCGTATTCTCGCGAGTCCCCACGGACGGAGAATGCTCCGACTATCATCACCATCATCAAAAATGACTCCCTTTCAGATTCGAAGGGGAATCAATTTTTGCTGGTGTTGGTGCAATGTGAAATTAATTAAAAACAATCAGAATAAACAAAACCAAAAATAAAGTGGATCCAAACTAATTTCGCCTATTTCTTTTTCGAACAAAATCCATTTTGGAAGCATTCCCCCTGTTCTCGCTGTTTCTGTACGCGGTGTCCGCGTGGAATGACTCCCTCTATTCTCGCCGTTCCCTTCGATTCCCCGAGGAGTCCTCGGGGAACGGCGAGAATACGCCTACAGTAAAATGTCGGACTGATAAGGTAGTGGGTAACTTCCGCTTTCTACATGCAAAAACCTCCATTACCTGGGAAGCAGATTGCAGATTTTCTACCAATCAACATCTGGATCTATTCTGCTATGTCTGTGAAGGCGAATTAACAGAAACTAGTCCACTTGGAAGCGCTGGACTGGAATATGGCGAATACTCTTGATGACTAACTCTCCTTGCCGATGCAAATCGCCGGGTACCTAGCGGAGGAGCCGGAAGCGGCATCACAGCTCCTCCCAAAGATCGCCGTGATTGGTTGTTAAGTTTGAGTCGTTACGGAGACGTTTACTCCTTCTTCCTGATGATCATTGGCGTGTTTTGGACTTGGTCATATAGAGTATTCCTGCCATACCTACGGCGTCGCAATCAAAACCACTACCTGGTCAGCCGTTTGTCAATTCGCCATATTCAAGTTCATCGCTTCCAAGCGGACTAGTTTCTGATAACCCCCATCACCATCAGCAGTTGTCACAGACATAGTAAAACAGATCCACAGGTTTATAAGTAGAAAATCTGCAATTTGCTTCCGAGGTAATGGAGGTTTTGCAGATTGACACCCGACCTCGAATTCATCTTCTCCGACTGACCGCTCACCTGTCCCGGCCACATATCTTCAATCATTATTCCTGGATAACCTTTCTGTATTTTTCGTTTTATACATCTTTGTTCTTTTTACTGCACTTTTGCCACATATGCAATGCGTTTTAAGCTGTTTCATTTATTCAAAGGCCTGAAGCCAAATGTAAAGGACCCCTCTTGCTTATTCTGCCTTTTTTAATATATTTAGCTCCCATACGGAATTATAAGCTTCTAAAATCCCCACATTTCTCCATTGTTTCGTTTCGTAACTAAGAATTTTTAGCGCTTTTTATGCCTTGCCGAGTTTTCCCGTCAGCCAACGAAATTGCTTAGTTTTCCCACTTTTTAACCAAGGCACGTTCAGTTTCAAATCTTTTGCGCCCAGCCGCCGCGTCGGAGAGCAGGAAGGCTGGGTATAATCGACAAGCGCTAACGAGAGAATCGCTAGTTTGGGGTGGAAAGTAATGGTATTTTCGGAAACGTTTTTCTGACCCATTTTATAGGGAAAAGATCATTTCTAGTAAGAGTTGTGCTGTAAAGATTAACAAACTTACCTCCGCAACAACTCCAATACAGCCACATATAGTTGCAGCTTTAGCCTGAGCACCGCTCATGCCTCCCAGGCCGGACGTCAAGAACACCCTTCCATGAAGATTGTCTAGCTTCAAATATTTTCGACCAGCATTCAAGACAGTAAGCTGGAAAATACCAAAACTGCAATTGGTGGTAAACTAGACACAAGATTCTCGAAGACAAGAGAACTTGGTAGTGGCGTTCAAAATTCGGATATTACAAGTTAACGGACTGGCATAAAGGCCCCAGACGGCAGAAATGCAAGAGGACAAAAAGCAACGGATCGAAATCGATAAATATTCCATCCAGGCTTACATCTAACTTTTCTCCCTCAAAATCCTACTACTGATTTAAAAAAAAATACAACACCTCTTCTACTCATATTCAATAAATCTACTTCAATAAAAACAATAGGGCTATTTCCCTATCAGGCTGTTCAGCCGCTTTCACATTGACGGGTTGAGCCTTTCACAATGAGCTACGCAACCTCTGCATCGCCCTTGCGGTGATGCAGCACATAGTTTACGCAGACACATGAAATGCAACGCAAGATCAGAAACAAGTCCTATTCTTATTATGACCTTACGTTGCGTTGAGGCATGCGCAGGGGCGTCGCTATGGGGGGTGTATAACCCCCCCCCCTCCTCGAAAGGAAGAAAAAAGTTAAACTGGGCACTCAGAGCGCCCGACCACACACACTGAGCTAAACTGGGTGCTCGCAGAGCGCCCGACCACCAAAACTGAGCTTAACTGGACGCTCGCACAGCACCCGACCACAAAAATTCAGCTAAATTGGGAACTCACCCAGGAAAGCGAAATGGAGACCCAAAAAAGTCAGTAGGGCTAGTTCAGGGTTATCAAGAAACTGAGTTTACATCCAGCTTGGACATCGGCGGTTCTGGGTTCTCGAGCGTTTAAGACTTAAGGAATTGAATTCTCAGTCGGATGTTTCGAGCTTGCCAGATTGACACAAAAGAGTCGGACTATTTCTAGTCTTTCGGCGACGAAGAGATTTTTTTATCAAATTTTGTCAGGAGAAGTATGATTGTCAGATTTGAGCTTACAAGATCAGCAAAGGACAATTGTCAAATTATGAATTTCACCCTGCAGCGCACAGTTTCAACCCAAGTTTTAACACAATCTGTTGAGCACCAACTAGAGATAGACGAATCCGAATCCGGATCCGGATTCGAATCCAGGATTCTTGACCAGATTCGAATCCGGATTCGATTCTTCTGCTTGTCAGGCTGGGTTCGGATTCCAAACCCTCAGAATCCGCTCAAAATTTCTAGTCTACCGTACATCCTCCCAGGTTCCGTTTTCCCAATTTTTACACAGTGGGCTTTGGCAACACACCTTTTTTGTCCACCACCAACCATCCCCAGCGATCTATCACATTAGCCTATCTGATTACCTTTTTTGTCACCTCTGATTTTTCAAGAATTTGTTACTTTCAGTCAAAGATTCTTCAGAACAAGTCTCCTCTGTTTCAAGTTTTTTATTGGATGATCGTATTTCCTTTTCGGAAAGAGTAGAATTGTATTTGATAGTGCAAAACGGATACGTCAGCTGAATTTTTTTCGTAGTCATTTTTTTGCAGTCAGCTTGGGCTGAAGGAATATTTATCCTCCAAGGTCGAAGCTAGATGTCTCACGTTTTTCTGGAACAAAGACAGAGGGAGAGATTCGAGCTAAGTGGCCCTTGCCCTTCGTAGTACGCTATATTTACTGGAAAGGTTGTGACATTTCATTCGCTTTTTAAGCTTGGAATCTTGGGGCTTGAGTCATATTAAAAGCTAGATTTTGTTGGGGGGAGTAGTGTTTTGCCCGAAAAAACTCCTAGCCAAATTGAAATTTTGATGGCTGTGCATTTACACTAGGCTATGTCTGATATAGGCTACTGACATCAGAAACTGTCTGGAAACTGCTGCAGTTCGGGCTATTGTGGAAACAAATTCCTGTTATTGTGAATGGCGTCCACCCTAAGGTTCCTTAACTTTGTACAGTTTCCTGCATGTGGTGCTGAGTTTCTTGGCTATGTTTCTAACTGGTACGAATCTTGAGCCTTGCCAGACATCTGCCAGTTGTATTGTATATTCTGAGCAATTCTGAGATAGTCACCTGCCATGCACAAGCCCTTCTAACAGAGCCTGGGCTCGAAGACACAACTTCAATTCTTCAGGTATCACAAGCTACAAAGCTGAAATGGGTGGCACCCCCTCAAGTTTGGCTAGCAGCGCCCCTGCACATGCACATCAGATTTTTCAGGTGAAAAATGGAGGTTGCTGAAGGAAAACCTACTAATAATGAAGAAAGACTTGCTAATGATGAAAGAAACAAAAATTCAGCAGAAGAAACCAAGGAAGAGAAAGGAAAATAAAATAGCCTACTCATCCTGTACTCATCCTGTACTCATTCAGCATAAAAGCTTCTTGCGCAGGCAGGTGTGAAAGATACGCTATGCAACCCAGATGCAACCTGTATGCAATGCAAGATAAATGCATATGCAATGCATCACAACAACTTGTCTATGTGAAAGCTGCTTTATAAGTTAACTAATGCTTGTTGTTGTCTGGTTGTTGTTGCAAAGAATATAAAAAGAGAAGCCAGTTGTTCCATACCGTTGTTCCATGGACAATTCCTTGAGGTCCAATATAGCAGTAGCTGCCAGCAGTCATCTGTCCATACCTGAGAATCAAACATATTTTAAGTGACACAACACTTCTTGGACTCAGAAGCTCTGCTCAGAAGGCTCCAGCCCAGCTGACTTTGATAATTCAAATACTACGCTGTTTCATGGTACTTGGTCACGGCGGCGATACGACATCCAGTGACTCTTGTCAAACGGCTTCTAGTGCAGCGAGGCTTTTAGATTTCCGCCAGGAAGCGCGCACTTCTGATGATGACAACAAAAAACAAAAAGCGGCGCTGCGTAAAGCCATTAGTTGCGTTTTTGCTGATACCATGGTATCTGTTACCACGGTCTAAAGTCGTTTTTGCAGTTATCGTGGTATCTGATACCACGGTCAAAAGGCGTTTTTGCAGTTATCGTGGTATCTGGCCAGTTATCGTGGTATCAGATATTCAGATACTACGGTCCGACCGTGGTAACTGGCCATGGTATCTGAAAAGTCATCTCACTTTCATCAGATTTTGTCAGATTGGTGAGAAAGAAGTTTAGCACTTAGTGATGTAACTGGATATCTGTTTTTCTTTTGGGATGACTTCGAAAAGTGCAATTTCAGCAATAGTCGTTTCTGCAGAGCACCGTGTATCAGATACCACGATAACTGCCAAAAACGACTAATTGCAGATCCAGTTACCGTGGTAACAGATGCCATGGTATCAGCGAAAACGCAACTATTATTTGTTCTTGGTAAAACTGAAGCAAAGTAAAGTATGAAGAAGCCACTGCAAACTCGAGTGTAAAAGCCAGCTGTGTCGAAACTACAAGGAGGAAGGAAAAAAATTGCACCAGAACAGGGCTCCTGTCTCTCAATTAATGTCGGTCTTCCACTGGCAATCGGCCGCATATGACGCGTTACGATCGCTTCCGACAGCTTACGATTGCCAGTGGAGGACCCACTTGAAAAAAAGAAGAAAATTAAGACACGAGTCGTGCAACTCCGTTCTACCGGTGTTACAACAGGTCAGTGTCAGACTGGTGTCAGATAGTCTACCACAAATCCCTGAATTTGTTCATACGTTATGCCAAACGTTGAGTATACCTACAGTTTGGAATGTACTATGGCAAACGCTGGTTACCTGACAAACCCCGTAAAGTAGTGGACGATTTGAGTGAAGTATAGAAAACAACCATTGCAGTGAGACTTCCTATATAGTCGGCAGGATTGGAGTATTTAGCATTTGACATAAGGCTACCAGCGTTTGGCATAGTCTTTTCCAACTGCGGGTCAGTATGGGTACACCCAGAGTTTGGCATAGGTCTATCCTAAACCATGGATTTCTGGTATACTGGTGCAGTACTGGTTCCAGAGAGTCACGGTAGACGTCGCAAAGCCGGACAGTTTTCAGAATCTTTTGCTGAGTTTGCCTCGAAGGCACGAAGCAAGTTGTTCCACCTTACCTGCCTGTCCCTAATCATGGGTCAAATAGAGTCAAACGGTAAACCTACTACGCGAGTTGGCATCCGGATATCTTCGTCCCACTGAAACTAGCGCCTTCAGACTCTGCATTTCAGCGAGCCGGTTAATGGGGCAAAAGAAAGCTAGGTCGTCTCGGCCCGATTTGCTGTACTTTTACCATGAAGTGGAAAACTATCAACTTATCCGTACAGAATTGATGACGTTGCCGAAGATCATGGGATGAATTCCACTTCCCGACCGCCCCCTGGTCTTCTTTCCCGGCTATAACCGACCATGTAATCGTGTGATTTTGTACCTTTCATGCTAATTCAGTAGCTAAACAATTACAATTTTCTTTGTGCAAGAAATGGACTTGACGCAACTACTTTTTGAATCGTTACAAGATCCCAGATGCTGCATTAAAACTCGATAAAGTGCATAGAAAGCTTTCTTAACTTGCTAGTCATCGATGAGGACCATATGGCCATACCCAAATTGTTTAGCCTTTGTTCCTGTTGTTTTCTTCATTAGTCATTTTCTTTTGTTTTGCAGCATAAGCTTATGCTTTTTGTACTGTCTCGGTAAGTCAAGTAAGCTGGTAAGTCATGCCTTAACATTTGGTCCTTGCTACACTGTAAAAAGTTTCTCCGAGTAAGGATTAAAGTTAACTGCAGTATTTGCTACTGGAATTAATCTTATCTCTACTGGGCTAGATTAATCCGAATGAGAGATAATCTTATCTCAGTGGAGACAAGATTAATCCTAGTAGAAAAGACTGCAAGATTTTTTTTTACAGTGTATTAGGCTACCGTAGTTCGATGCCCGAACTACAGGTCAAATGGTACAAATTACAGTTGGGACAAAACTGCTAATAGGGGGTTTACTTACATGGTTACTCCTAGCCCAAACATGCGATCATAATTTTCACGAGATGAGTAGTTAGGGATAACCATTCCGTTGGTGATCACCACTCGCGGGGATCCTCTGCCTGACGGGAACAATCCGAGAGGGTGTCCGGAGTACATAACGAGTGTCTGCTCTTCATCCAGCGTCGATAGGTACTTCATCATCAAACGAAACTTAAATAAAAAATCTTATCGTAAAAAAAAATATTCAGAAGAACAGAGGGGTTGATTCTTCTATATTTGTATGTTCAGTCTTTGCTCGCTGGATTTTCGGTCGGTGTAATTGGTTTAGGAATAATTTTCGGCTGGTGTCCGATCCGACTGTACAGTTGTGTCCGGGAGTTGTCAAGACCTCGAAAACTCTTTTCCATAAAGATTTGGTGGTCCAGATGGAAACAGAACCATCCGTAACTACCGGTACGAACTTACTCTAACGGTTATGAGATGTGCCACATAACGGCTAAGCTTTTGCGCAATATTTGTAACGCAAAACCTTCACCTAGGGGTGTTTTTATGGACAGGATAATGCGCCTGAAACTGAGATGAGCTAGAAATTCAGTGCTTGGTTAAATTTTCTGTTGACGTCTTGTCATGGGGACATTTTGCCATAGGATTTTTTGAAACGAGGAATTTTACCAATAGGGCGTTCTATCAAGGGGACGTTTTTGCAAAGGGGACATTTTTGGGGGGAAGTTTTGCTGGGAACGTTTTTTCTTCGGGATGGTTCATGACTATGCCGAGTACAGATGTTGCGCGAACATATATTCAAATAATGCATAAAACGGACACTTAACGAGGAAACGGACTACGACTCACTACGAGGACCCTTGCCAAGAAGGGCCAGAATATCGCTCCTAAAGCATCGTAGCTGACGTACCCGTTTTATGCATTATTTGAATATATGTTTCAAAGTCAACTTGGGCTCAAATAAGATTTATCTACTAAGTTGCGCGAACATTGCACTGCGCATGATTCACAGAAGTCGAGTCGATTCAGTTGCCTTCCCTGTCACAGCGCTGGAGACGTCACGTGTCGAGACTCAGGCCTATGCGTCACGTCGACACACTGTTAAAGGACCTGTCTTACCTATAATACTAACGCAACCTACTTCCATAATCACTCCGTATATTTCTTAAGCCCGGAGACCCCAATATCGGTATGGTACATTCTAACCCCTCTAAAAAAACACGCTGATTTTCTCACTTGCCGTGATTTCCTACCTACGATGTGTATCACGCTGTCGATGGTTGCCTGCGTGAAGTTTTTTCATCAGAAAAAAACGGTTATGTAAATTGCTTCCCTGTTTTCGCTATATGTCAACGGGTCTCCGAAAAGGCTTAAAACAGCCAAAACCGTGAATCATTTGTTGAAAGCACAGCCTAGTTTTAAAGTATTCAAATATTTTAAAATACTGTAAGTTGAAGAGTAAATAGTGCGTCATTTGGACATTGTAAAGCCACGCTTGTGTTCAGATTCAAAATTTTCCGCTTAGTTAGTAGAAATTTCGTTGTGGTGACCGCCGTAGATATTCTGGACGTCCCTACTAAAGCAGATAGTGGAAAATCCAAAAATCCCTTAGCAGAATCCAAATAATTCAGTGTATTCAGCTAAATGATCCAAAAATAGTTTTGCTTTTCAGTTAAACTTTAAGAGACAGAACAAGTGCAAAATGCAATAGCGTCATTACACCGAAACGTGGTCTGTTCGGTCTTTTCGCGACTCCGGGAACGTTCACTAAGACTGCGGAACTAAATTTGCAGGTTTGGGGTTAGAACAAAGACACTTTACCTGGGCCCAGTTAGAGAACACCTGTCCATTTCCTCCGTACGTGATGAGTTCTTGGGGAAACTGTGCCACCTTCTTGTCTAGGTTGTTCATAATCATAAGCATGATCGCAGCAGCTTGCTTGCTTTTGGCTGGATAGTCGCCGATCGGGTATGCTCTAGAATGAAACCAATTAGCGGAGTCAAGGGCCCATGATGAGGTATCCAGAACTTCGCTATTCAGAAAGACCTTCCGCAGATTATGCTTCACACATCCCCTTTATTTGTGGTCGCTTTTGTCCACTACCTGGTATGTATGTATATCGTTGGAAGGCGCCTTTTTCTGGTCGGATAGTGGAAAGCACCTCATCAAGTCCATTTTAGCAACACTTAAATCTCAGCGTCTGCTAGGGAAAGTCATCGCGTACATTCGCCCCTGCTGTCACTAGTGTTGGGCGATACTGATACGATAATTGAAATATCGATAATATTGAAAAGTATCGATATTTCGATATTGACTTTTCAAATATCGATATTTTCGATAGTTGCATTACGATGTGCAACAGTTCTATCATTCTGGATTTTCAGAATAAAAGAACGAATAGGGATTTCAAACTTGATTTCGATTGGGGAGGAGAAACAGACTGGAAAGGAAAAGCGTGGAAATGCTACTATTTCTTAATGGTAATGTTTGACTTTGTTCATTTAGTTCAGTTTTTTTTTTTGGCCATGAAAAATGTAGCAGTATAAACAGTTTCAAATATCGGTTTACGATAATCAAATATCGATAATCGTGCTTGAAAACACTGAAATATCGATATTTCGATATTCCTAAATATCGCCCAACACTAGCTGTCACACTGGTTTGCAAGATGTTGCCAGCAGGTGACGTCGCTGCAGTAGCGGCGGATGGTGACTCATGGAAATTTTCTCTTAAAGCGTGTGTCAAGACGTGGCAGACTTGTTATGGTACCTGAGAACTATAAATCTACAAAAATCTCCAAATTCCGAGTTGGTCAATTCTGCAGGGCCGCACAAAATATGAAAAGTATTAGTTTATCACTGCGTAGCTCCAGCAGTTTTGGTCGCGCTTAACGGATAAGTCAGCTGATAATTGTTATAGCGGTGAGTCGGCTCTTTTTGGCAAGAGTCCTCGTCAAGCAACCTGCAATTTGCGATCTACACTAGCAAACTCCTCATACCGACTCCCCGCCGAACGTGGAAAGGAGTACTTCTTGATTCGTCCTTTATAATCGCAGGTTGGTTGAATATCGAGATCGAATATAGAGATCGAACATCGAGATCGAATACCGACATCGAATATAGAGATCGAATATCACTAGAATAAATCTCAGCTGACATTCTGCTTAGCACCATCAACCGTGATTCGCAGTCGGATTGGGCTGAAGGAATCCTGGTAGCTAGCATTCAAATCTACGAAGTTGTGATCGTATTTACAGAAGCAGGTGGTCTGGTCGCAAATACAAACATGTTTTTTGGGATCCCAAAACGTACGTGGAGGGATACCTATGACTTCGTAAAAGTTGTCCGTCGGTCAAGTTCGTAGATGAGCCCTGTCGCCCCATATTTAGGGGTGGGGGAAGGGATCCAAATCATGGTCGATCTAGAGGTAATGAGACATGCTGAATCCATATCTGAAACTTATTTTCTCGCCGGACAATTAGTTCGTCCGGATCCGGGCTAAAACCGGAAAATGTATTAAAAACTAATGTTTTATTTGAAGTTGATAAAATGTTCGATTTAGGGGTAAGAAGACATGTGAACCCGTATGTGACAATCGTTTTCTACCCGGACAAGTATTTAGCCCGCAATCCGGCCAAAATCGGAAATTTGTTAAAAGTAAAAATTTTATCCATATATGACAATCATTTTCTACATCGATATATAGTTTTCCCGGGATTTTAAAAAGGTTTTATCTGAAGTTAATTAGAGGGTCGATGTAATGGTAAGGAGGCATGCTGAATCCGTAGGCTATGTGAAAACTATTTTCTCGCCAGACAAATAGTTCGTTAAGAATCCGACCAAAAGCTGGAAATTTGTTAAAAGTTAAAGTTTATCTGAAGTTGATTAGAGGTTCGATATGGGGGTAAGGAGAACTGCTGAATTCATGTTGATCTTAAGTTTTTTGCCGGACAAATAGTTCACCCGGAATCCGGCCAAAACCGGATATTCGTCAAACTAGATATGACGTGTAGGGGTAAAAACTATACATACCTGAACTTGGTTTTCTCCGATGACTAGCTATTGTCATTAATCTGTTTTTGAATTTCAATAGTAAAAATGTTCAAGGAGTCAGGCGAAGATCAGATTTCTAGAAGACACAATTGTCTGGATTAAATCTTAAATTTTTGGGACCCCATCGAAACCTTTGGTCTTGTTTTTTAAGGGAATTCACTTACCTAAGATCCATTGTTGGCATAAACCTGTACATATAAATATGTCCATAATAATGGAGCTCTTGCGCGAATTCCGTCACCAACTCGGCGTGAACTTCAGACGGGAAATAGCGAAGGGCGTTCCGCAGGGCAAGCTGAAATAATATCAACCAACCGTTATGACCTCATTTCCATCCGTTATTCCACTAATCCCCTTTCTCGTGCCATAGGTCAATGTTTACCCTCCCCCTCCCGGGTCCAGGGTCCCTAATAAAAATTGAGAAAAGCCTGGTTCACACTGATCAACGCTCCAACCCTTTTCCTGCTTTTTTTACGGCACTTGCAAGTACAAGTTCCTCAAGTACCTTATAGCGATTGTACTTTATAGATCAGACTGTCCCTCTTTCAAATTTGTGCTAGTTTGAGCGATTCCATGACAACTCGCCACAAGACAACTCGCCACATCAAGAACTGGGAACCGACAAGTCGGCACACAGACGACTCGCCACACAGACAGCTCGCCACACCGATAACTTGCCACAGCGTCATTTCGCCACAGGGACGACTCGCCAAAGAGACAACTTGCCACACGATCAACTCGCCACATGGACAACTCGCCACGAAAATAATGTGTTTTTTTCTATTTTTGTTTATATATATTGAAGTGTTGACGTTGGAATCGGTTATTCGGCATACGCCGTGTGCAAGATTCTTAAAGTTTAACTGAAAAGGTCTTAGATAGGACGATCTAGTTACCCATCACTTATTCACTTAAGGTAGCTTGAAAACCGGGCGAAAATGCGATACTTCGTTGCTCCGCTATTCACGAATAATCAATTTTCAAATAGTGGAATTTCCTTGTCTGATTTGTATGCTCTATGCGCTTGTACCTGTGTTGTATGCTCGACGAAAACGATTTACGAAAAATAAGTTTTCACGCAGTGAGCTACCTTCCGCAAGTTGATCACTGGCCAATGAAACGCCGCGTATGTATTGAGATTTTATTTTTCTGCGTCATAGTAGAAACTTGCGTCGTGTGGACGACCGTAGATCTTCTGAACGTCATGCTAGAGCAAATAGTGAAAAAAAAAAAAAAATCCTTAAAGGACACCTCTTGCTTATTCTGCCTTTCATAATATACCTAGCTTCCTTATGGAATTACAAGCCTTTGAAATCCACATCTTTTTCCAGTGTTTCGTTTTATGCCTCCAAATTTTTAGTGCCTTTTCGGCCGTGCCGAGTTTTGGCGGTGTTCGCCACAGTGCCACTTGTGTTTTGCCACAACGCAAAGTTTGCCAGAATCGTCAACTTCTGCTTACAACTTTTTCACACACAGGATATGAGAATCTTCTGTTTTTGACCAATTTTATTTGCTTAGTTTTCGTACTTTTTATCCACGGCGTGCTCAGTTTTCAAATGTTTTGCGCCCATCCGCCGCGTCGGAGAGCAGGAAGGCTGTGCAGAGTCGTCAAGCACTAACACGAAAATCGCTAAATTCAGATGGAAAGTAATGGTATTTTCGAGAAAGTTTTTTTCTGATCCATTTCATAGTGAAAAGATCATTTCTGGTAGGAGTTTGCTTTAACACAATTCAAAAAATGCAGTGTATTCAGTTAAATGATCCAAAAATAAGTTGGCTTTTCAGTTAAACTTTAATGGATAAACGATTTGATTTGATTTGAAGGTAAAAAAAAGATTCCAAAAATATGATACACATTTAGCTTCACGTGACCCAAGGAAATTTGGGTCCTCTAAATATTTAATTCTTTCAGTTTTTAATCCGCAATAATAATCCCATGTCGCGGTTAAATACAAACACATAGTGGTCAGGAATTCAGTGTGATATTAAGATGTTCCGACATGCACCGATCGAGTAGCTGGGCATCTTCCACGAACCACAACAACAAGATTGGCGTCTCACCTTTAACCAGCTCCTAGGACCAAGCCACCGAAGTCTTTGGCATTGTCTGAAGTGGTTCAAGATCGAAGAAAATTTGCGAAACGCCGACGTGGACCGGATCAAGGCAAGTAGTTTTCCTCCTCGGCCAAAGAAACAATACTTGAAGACTAACCAGAGAATCGAAAGAATTGTCAGTAGGTACAACCGTAGCAGTTCTCTTGATTTGTTGAGAGGCATTGCTCATAACTATCTGCTCCATTAAAAATTTTGTTGGAATAAATAGGAATTGAATAATGTACTTTATGCTATAAATGTGGCGAGACGTCACACTGTGGCAAGATGTCTGTGTGTCGGCTTGTCGCTGTGGCAAGATGTCACTGTGGCGAGATGTTGGTGGGGCGACTAGTCGGTTCCCAACTGTCGCTGTGGCGAGTTGTCTTGTGGCGAGATGCCCGACACGAGTTTGAGCCCTTCCACATAAGTTAGGACGATAAAACTTGGCACACATAGCCTATAGGACCTGCCCATTGTTCATTGAAACCTTCTTTTCCCGGATCCGAGGGAAGGGGAATTCCAGATTCTGCTACCGTGTAAGTTGGGGGGGGGGATGAAAAATTCGCGAGAATTAGTCGTATGGAGTTGAAAGAAAAAGTAGCATGCAATGGTAACTGCTGGTACTGCATGCTACTACTAGCAAACTGGATGCTACTACAGCAAGATTGGAGGCTCTTGGATACTACTACTTAATCTTGGGACCTGATCTTGTCCCAATGAAATGGATGAGAAAAAACGTTTTCGAACATAATATAACTTTCCACCTGTAATTAGCGATTTTCTTGTTGGCGCTCGTCGATTACCTCCAGCCTTCCTGCTCTCTGACGCGGCGGCTTGGCGCAAAACATTTGGAAACTGAACGCGCCATGGTTAAAAAGCAGGAAAACTAAGCAAATAAAAGAAGTAATAAACAGATGCTTCAGGGATCCTTATGTGTGAAAGAGTTGTCAGCGGACGTTGAAGATTTCGGCATAAGTTTAGCTGTGTGACGGGCAAAACTCGCCAAGGACAAAAAAGCGCTAAAAATTCATAGGTGCAAAACGAGACAATGGAGAAAGGTGGGGATTTTAGAAGCTTACAATTCTGCATGGGAGCTAGGTATATTGTAAAATGCAGAATAAGCAAGAGGGGTCCTTTAAGATTAACCCAGCCGGAGGCATGATAAATCAAAGTATTCCGTACTACTACATATCAATACATGCAACTTTTTCGTACAACTACCATACAACTACACAGTCAACGAATTTTTCATCGGGGGGGGGGGGGGGCATCCCAAGTTTCCACAAAAACACTGTCGGTGCCAGGTTGGACAAGCACAAAGCCACGGTCAAATTTATAAAAGACTGTCGGGAACAAATAGAGAGTTGGGTGGTTCCCAAAATCACCACTATCGTTTTGCCCACTCTTACAAAGCCCACGCTCAGAATGTCCACCATCAAAATGCCCACGGCTCAAAATGCCGACAAGTGGGATCCAAGAACCCCAAATCATCCAAAATACCGACGGCTCAAAAAGCCGACAATTCGAAGTGCCCAGGGGGAAACTAAACTCGTCCTTTTTAAAATGCCGACGACTCAAACTGTCCACAGGGGAGGCCAAGATAATCCTGGGACAACCGACAACGAGATAATAAGGGACAGGATAACCAGATCAGTTCAGAACTGTTTGCGTGAAAAGTGAAACGCAGAAAGCGAAACTAAGCTAAGAACTGTTCCTTAAATTAAAAACAACAGTTACCGCTGTTTGGGATTCAGTTTTTTTGTTCAGAATTATAGTACTGTATTGTAAATGAGATTTTATGAGTTATATGATTATCTCCATTCTGATACTCGGTTTACTCCTTCCGTTGCTCACTCACCCCTAACCCCAGTTTACTACCGACTGAACACCTCAAATAATTCAACTGTGGGCATTCTGAACCGTGGGCATTTTGAGTCGGGGGCATTTCGAGCCGTGGGCATTGTGACTGTGGGCATTATGAGCGTTAGCCAGAGAGTTTGCTGCTCCCACTGTAAGAAGTTTTTCCGTATGAAGATTAAAGTTAACTGCAGTATTTGCTACTCGGATTACTCTTATCTCTACGCAGATAAGATTAATATCAAATATAGATAAGATGAATCTGAGTAGCAAATACTGCAGTTGACTTTAATCTTTAAACAGAGGGACTTTTTACAGTGTAGGATTATAAGGCAAGGAACATTTCAGTTTCTGGCAAAGTTAAATATAGCACCTGGGCAGTGAGGACAAGGGCCAAGGCTACATCCCACATCCTCAACCAGGCCCGTATCCAGGAATTTATTTCGGGGCGGGGTTCGCCTTTCGGGGGGGGGGGTGCCTGCGGGTCGGACAAAAAAGACATAGATCAGAGGGAAAAGCCTGCAAAAATGATTACTTTTGTAAGTTTCGGGGGGGGGGGGGTCAACGCCCTAACCCCCCCCCCTGGATACGGCCTTGTCGTCAACTCTTCCGCATTAAAATGACTCCCCAAATGAGCCCAAACGAAAAAATATAAATAGGACACATACCTTTTGGTCGGCATGAAGAAGCCCATGAGTCCTGAAGGGGGCGTGTGCCACCGATTCATCCCTCTTCCGATGAGAGGGGAGCGGGTTGGTGGGAAAACTTGCAATTTCGACGAGAGTGGACATCACAGCTGCTTTGGTTTACAGGTTCTCTTAGCTGAAAGATCCTATCTCTATCGAGTATGTGTACGTATAGGGGGGGGGGGGTATACATTGGATCTGAATCCACTGAATTATTTTGACTATTCTAAGGCATTTCTCTTTTTCTTTCTTTTTCTAACTTGGGGCCTAGTAGTGAGGCCCAGAATATGCCATGCTGGCCCAACAAGACAAAGAGCGTGTTCCACCCTACTTACCATAGTTACTACGCATGACATCACGCTGGCTTTTTGCCGTTCAGGCTGGAACGATTTTTCTACTCCAGCCGAATCCGACCAACCATGTTGCAGAGATGCGTAGTTACCATGCTTACTACGCTCCCGGGCATGGCAAGGAAGTAGTTACTGTTAGTTACTATTTCGAGAAGGTTGGAACGGTCAGCATAATAACTTTTTACGAGGTCACGCTCATAGTTCATCCCGACGCGGAGATTTTGAATTTGAACAAAAGCGTGCATTTCAATGGCTAATGGCTCAGGAAATGTTCAGTTCCAGGTTGTAAGGTCACTTCTGAAGAAAAGTCACGTATTGCGTGAGACACAAAAAAAAAATTTATTTTTCGGCAATCGTTTACTTTTATAGTTGCTAAATACTGCAATTATAGAGGTAAAAGCACATAGAGGTACCACAAATCCGAAACTAAAAGTTCATTAGGCATTAATAAGTGATGGGTGTCTGGTCTGTCGTATCCCAGCCCTTTTCAGTTAAACTTTAAGACAGACAATCAGAGTTGCATCCCAGCCCTTTTCAGTTAAACTTTAAGACAGACAATCAGGTTGTTGCGCTGGCGGCCTGAATTTCTAGTGGAAACTGTAGCCCCGTTAGTACGGAAAAGCTGAGATTTCTTAAAGCACAACTCTTACTAGAAATGATCTTTTCCCTATGAAATGGGTCAGACAATTTTTTTTCGACAATACCATTACTTTCCACCTGGAATTAGCGATTTTCTTGTTAACGCTTGTCGACTATGTCCAGCCTTCCTGCTCTCCGACGCGGCGGCTGGGCGCAAAGCATTTGAAAATTGAACGCACCGTGGTTAAAAAGTGAGAAAACGATGCAAATAAAATAATTAATAAACAGAAGCTTCTCAGATCCTTATGTGTGAAAGAGTTGCCAGCGAAGCTGAAGATTCCGACAACGTTTTGTTGTATGACGGGCAAAACTCGGCAAGGGCAAAAATGCGCTAAAAATTCGTAGGCACAAAACGAAACAATGGAGAAAGGTGAGGATTTTAGAAGCTTATAATTCTGTATGGGAGCTAGGTATATTATAAAAAGGCAGAATAAGCAAGAGGGGTCCTTGAAGCTTTCCCAGCGTGAGTTTGTAAAAAAATTAACATAATCCCACTGGAAAACCTGGTCTTCTATATGAGCGTAAGAATAAACAAACTCAGTCTCAGCAGGGACCCAGAAATTTCCGCCATTCAGGGGGCTTGTCATTTCCTATGCTTCTATGTTGCTATGTTGCCCGAGCCTCATCTAGTTTCAAAAAATTCCGCTTGGGTCGAATCGGCGTTCTTGCTCAGATAGACAAAATTTGTTGGGACTATTCAGCATGCCACCAGGTACCTAAGCTAGAACAAAATACCCAGGATACTCTTCCATTACAGAGAAATATTCCTAGTTCAGCACAACAGCTGCGAAAAATTTTGTCTATCTGGATGGTCGGGTATTTTATCCCCGTGGGTATTTCTCAAACTATCTGGCGCTCGGTCAAGAGCGCATCAGAAATTTCTTATTGACAAGCCCCCTGAATGGCGAGTCATTACAGGAAATTTATGGGTCCCTGGTCTCAGGAACCTCACGGGACAAGGATGGTATTTTATGTGATACTTGAAAAATCAGATCCATAGGAAGCCATCGTACTCTTTCATGAAGCTGTTTGATATTACCTACTTCTAGCCTTTACTATAAGTTACCACTGAACATCGCGGTATAGCCATACTTACGAAATATCTTCAAAGTTCACTCAGTCTTCGAATGGTTGTAACTGATCCAAGTAGTGAACTGCGAAGATTCAGACACCTTATTGAATATGCGCATGTAATTTATTCCGAATGAATAAACTAGGGCCCTGCTGAGAGGACGCAAAAATATTCTGTTGTAACCGATCAGGTTTAGCAGCCCCGAGACCGTCGTGTTCTTACGTAATCGAAATACCGACATGAGCGATACAAGAATAGTCTTGTCCCCTCCTTTGTTTCCCTACGTAACAGAAATTAGTAGTTTATTGTTTTACCCCCCGTAGTCTGTTACTCCAATCGTTATGTTTTTATATTCAAGTATTTATTTACGTACTAAAATTGTATAACACTGGACAACTTGGTCTATTGGCCTAGAAGGAAAATAATCTTGTGTAGGCCTAGTTTATGTTCAGTGTTTTGTATGTAATTTGACGACGTTCTACTCTATGGTGATTATTTTGGTTAGTCTTTCATTTATGTCTGACTTTACCAACTGCTATTCGGACAGTCCGTAATTGGTGTTGCAAAATTGAATTGAAGCGAATGAGGACAGCTGACGAAGCTGAGAAAAGCTTTTAAATGGACCGAGTTCTGGACATCAGAGTTTGCGAACGACCGTGTCCGTAATTGTCATTTCCGCTTAATTTTCCTTTTCCTTTACATCTGTTTTCAAACTCACTGAATTCTCACAAATTATGCGTCGGTGGCTTCCCGAGGAGTCCTCGGGAATTGCGAAAGTGTGCCTATTGTAGAATAACATCAGAGGGTGAAGTATCTGAATGAGAAAATACAAAGTTTTGAAATTGCAGATCTACCACACCGCCAAAGTTTCATCACAGATTACACAAGGATGCGCTGTTTCAACAGATACAACTTGGGATGATTTTGCAAATGTTATGCATTAAACGTTATGCATAACAAGCCTTACCAGGAAGGGACTAATAGTTACTACTGTTAGAAGGGTGGCATACGCTCGAAATAAGCCATATGTTTGTTGCTTGCTGCTTTTACTTCTTCCCTTGCAACTCTTACATAGGCTCACATAGTCGCGCAAAGGTTTATCAGGAAGGGCTGAAACACCGCCGAAAAAGCATCTGCTGACTTTTCCAATAACATGACGACAGACAAAAGTCAGCAGATGTTTTTACGGCGGTATTCGGCTCTTCTTGTTTGGACGTTTTATGCCTAACGTCTGAAAAACATGACAGCTAACATCCTAAGTGTTATCTGTTGATACCGCGCATCCTTGTGTTACCTGTTATGAAACTTCTGACAGTACAGCATGTATGATGTTTGGGAGAAGGGGGATTGTTAAGAAATAAACAAAAAGGAAATGAAAAGAGTGTTCCACCTTACTTACCTTAGTTGCTAAGCATGACGTCACCGATTCTAGCTTCTTGGCTGGAACACATTTTTCTATTTTCAGCAAAATATCGGGGCAAGGGCTTGCCGGACCAATCACATCCCAGAGATTTCTAGTTACCACGCTCCCGAGCGTGGCAAGCAAATAGTTACTATTTCGATAAGGTTGACACGGTTAGCGTCGTAACTTTTCACGAGGCTCGAACGAAAATAGTAACTAATAGTTACTATTGTTGGAAGGGTGGAACAGGTCGAAATAACCCATATGTTTGTTACTTGCTACTTTTATTTCTTCCCTTGCAACTCTTACACAGGGTCACATAGTCGCGCAAAGGTCAGAAGAACGGAAAAAGTTATACAATACCAAAGTCCGCCGCGACCTGTGAATATTTCTTTCTTTTCAGAATTGATGACGTCTGAGTCCCGCTGTGAACGTTATGTAAACCATCATAAGCTTGGTTTATTCCTACCGCTAAGACACTGCGAAAGATTTTTTTTTCTGTGCCTGAGAACGGCCCAACTGACGTCCATTTTGTTGTAAAATGCTCCGATCCTAAAAATTAGTTATAATGAGGTGCGTTTTCACCTTGTAGATGGCAGTTGTATCGTACCACGCGATTTCTTGGTTACTTTTGCTTTTTGTTTATAAATTTGACCTAAGGTCCCGCATGCAAGGTGTATTCTTCACAGTCCGGTAGCCGGGCAAACACAGACTTGTATGACTTCAGCAGTGGAGCCCAAAACCACAGCTCCCCCACCGTCCACACAACCATCCGGAAGTTCTTGAGGGTAGACTTTTTGCGAAAAAAACTAGAATTCTCGGTCAAACGTATTATTCGACAAAAATAAATAACACAGCGTTGAAGACGAAGTAGGTAACATAATATCAAAACAACCAATCCCTTTCCCAAACAGTATCACGCAAACCAGGAAGAGTTTCACAGCTTCGCCATTAGCATTCATTCGCACTGCCATAATTTGTTCGATGTCTCCTACAAGTCTAAATAAGCCTCGTAAGGTCTTTCAAAGCTCTTTTCACTTTTTCCTTCTTCGTCTGTGACGAGGAGGGTGGTTTAGGGCTTGATGGTTTCAGGTTGGCTGCAGCAGACTCTTCATCGTCCTCCTCCTCTTCGCTGGACTCGCTAACGGAAGCGAGCCACCATTTGACGTATTCGATGTTCTCTACGAAGATCTTGATTGTATCGAGATTGTCCAAAAATCCTTGGATGACATCTTTGTCGGACAACAGCTGCTTGGTGAGTTCGTTGGACAGCTCGCCCGGTTGGGTGGAAGAAACCGGGCCGGCAAAGGCGGAGCCAACGAGGCATAGGGCAAGTACGCCGACGAGGAATACCTGAAAGAAAAAAACTGAATGAAGGTCATGACCTAGACTGATTCCGCGAAACGTCTTTGATTATGTGAGCTTTTAGGAGTGTGTCGTTCTTTCAAGGTAGCGAAGATTATTTGAGTGTGCAGTACAATGAATGGCTGAAGGATCTACGACGCACTGCCCAAGGGCGTAAGTGCAGTAGAAAAGGACAAAGAAATATAAAATAATCAGAAAAACACTCAACGAATATTTTTCCATAAAGTAGAATCACATTGATGGGGTCGTGAACAGGTAAGTTTCCAATCGGATAACACAAATCAAAGGAGAGGGATTCAAGCGTCAACAATGGGTCAGAAATTAACAAAGGCGGATCAGGTAGCGGTTTCGCGTGCGTCGTGGTAGGTAGAGAAGGAAATCTCAGATATCTGAAGTATGTCGAGCGTATGCGTCGCAGGTCCTTTTTCTGAGTATAGAATGTAATCCAGCAAAGAAATTAACAGACGGTGCGCAAAAGGCAGTATATAACTTCCAAAGCCCAGGTCTGCTATACCTCGAACGGTTCGGCGCAATTTTGCCGTAATCAAATCTAATTTCTTTAGCGCGGCTGATTTGACTGCGTCCGCGCGAATCTTTCGCATAATTTGCGCAATTGTTATCCCAAGCCATCGAATTTTGTCCTCGGTTACGAGAACATTGCCCCCAACCGAGGATTAGCAGGAGCGTTGAAACAAACATACTGACATTATCTAGGGTAGAAAACTTTAGGAGTAGGAACTTCGCATTAGGAACTTGAAAAAATACTGTTGGGTTATCAAGGGTTGGAACTACTCGGCACTACCACTACTCTAAGGTGGACACTGTTCCTCCTTGGCTGTCTCTTTGAGTTCGTTCCCTTTGGCAGTATGGACTCCTCGTTCGGGGCTCTGAATGTGTTAGCGTTTGTGTCAAGGTGTAAACAAGAACAAATAATCCAACAGAACCACCGACTTTGAGTAAAGAAATTTTTGTTGGAGGGGTGAGGGGTAAAAGAGTGAAGAAATTTTTGTTGGAGGGGTGAGGAGTCACGTTTCAGAGAATGAAGGTATAAGTTGTTGTTTCTTTTTTATTACCTTTATATATTTATTTTTTCTTTCTTCTTCTTTTTTCTTTTGCGTGTTAAGTGGAAAAAAAATTGATTAATTAGTACTGAAATGAAATTAAGTTATTGTTTAAGTTAAGTTGAAGTATTTTGTGGTAACCACCCAGTGCCAGTGCATTTATGTCTTCTCGTGAGCGGCTACCTATCATGATGGGTTATTATACAATTTAGCAATAAAAAAATGTAATCTAAAAAACTAATCTAATCTTTGGTCCCATACAGCGACTAGGGATACCCCGACAAAAGTGAGCGGAGCTAGAGGTACTAGCTGTGAGGTCTGAGTTGATACCCTTCGACTTCCCTCTTTGCCGCTGCGCATAGCAGATGAAAAAATGTAGGATCCCTGAAGGGGTGGAGGGATCAGATCATCACTGTTCCCCAAGAAAACAACATTTCATAACCGCAGCTACGAAGAAGTAGAAGCAACCGAAGCCGAAAGGGATCCAGAGTGGAACCCAAGTGCCAGTCATTTGAAAGAAGAAAGAACCCGGTCTGCAGCGAGTTAGACGTGACGTCACAATGGCAGAGAACCAATAAGCTGTAAAGGACGACTCAGACGGCGTTCGTATTCATCTGCGGGTTTTTACTGCGATATAGCTGTCTGTAGAGCTAACAAATTATGATGTTCTGCGCACCTCTTCCTCCGCTGCATCGGGTAAGGTATCAGAATCAATTCGACTGCGCATGGTCGTATTACAGAGATAGGGAGACGGAGGTTCTTGTGATTATTTGTTCTTGGTGTAAATGAACAAAGACAGGGTATCTCCCGGTCTTCGCGGTTGTCACAAGAGAAAGGGCATCTGTGCGGGAAACAATAATATCATAATTCAATAATATAATAAATAAATGATATAATAATTAATGTCAAATTAGTCAACGGAGGTTACGATTGAAGTGAGCGAAATCGTTGGAATTTAGCACGCGTTCAATCTTGTAAAGTCATGTTTTCGCAACCAGGTGGAGTTTTGCAACCCGAACGGTTGGGCCCTGGAACACCTTTACGGAAGATAAGCACGTTTCCGCAAGGACGTGTTTTTGGAAACAGAAAGGATTGTGCAACAGAATTGTTGAAGAGCCTTTCTGAAGATGCAGTTACTGCTGAATTAATGATTAGCTTCAAGTGTATTATTTTCAACCTGCTCTGTGTGATCATTGCCTTTTATCATACAGTATGTATTGTTTTTACAATTATCGAAAAGAATGTCCGTGTGCATACGACATGTCGTACTCGCACACTTCTGACAGGTGTCTTTTTCTCGTTCCAGGCTAATGACTCAGAGATCAAGGTTTCAGTACCTGTGTAACATTGAAATTGATTCTTACATTAACGAGGTCCCAGGCCCGTATCCAGGAATTTATTCCGGGGGGGGGGGGGGGGGGGATGTTGTTTTTTGTACTTTTCGTGGGGGGTCAACCCCCTACCCCCCCCCCCCCCCCCCTGGATACGGCCTTGCGAGGGCCCATCATTAATTGTTCATAACTGATTGTTATGATTATGAATAAAGCATCAGGTTTCTTTAGTTTTAGTATCCAAGCTTCAAGTTGGCCCGAGCCTCTGATTTGTCGTCAAGTGACCAAAAGTTTCGCTTAGTGTTTGCCAAGTTGGAGCATCCTCACTGCGCATTGGAGGCCATTAACACAATATGATGTAACCTCTGGATGATACATACTTGCACGGTCAGTTACATTGTGAAGTTGCGGTCAAGTGAAAAGCTTGCACTTTCCGTCACGAATGGACACAAGGGCGTCAGAAGTGAAAATGTTGGCACAAACTTCCGTATTTTTGCTTGAAAATGGGAAAGTAGGAATCATCCGCAGGAACCCCCAGCCCACTCATACACTGTAAAAAAAAATCTTGCAGGATTTACTATTGGGATTAATCTTGCCTCTAGAAAGATAATCTTATCTCTAATTCGGATTAATCTTATCTCAGTAGAGATAAGATTAATCCCAGTAACAAATACTGCAGTTAACTAACTTAACTTTATCCTTACTCGGAGAAACTTTTTGCAGTCCCCTCCGGCATTGCCGATTTTAATGTAAGAATTGATACCAGGTCATCTTGTTTTATAGTGAAGTAGAAGGTGGAAAGCTCTTCACTTTAGTTTTACAGTGTAAGAGTTCGTATCGCAGCCATCACATTTTTCTTGAATCTAAATTGACACGCCGTCAAGTAGCTTCTAGCGACATAATATATAATCCTCACTGTAAAAAGTTTCTCCTAGTAAGGATTAAAATTAACTGCAGTATTTGCTACTGGGATTAATCTTATCTTTACTGGGATAAGATCAGTCCGATTTTAGAGGTAATCTTATCTCATTAGAGACAAGATTAATCCCAGTAGCAAATACTGCAAGATTTTTTTTTACAGTGTTTAATTTCCTTAATAGCTCGTACAATTCACTCGCTAGCATTGGATTGTCGTACAGTTTACAAACAATACACATAATAACACTATATAAGCGATGTCAATCCATCAAGAGCAAGCTTGTTTTCTACTGATGTAGATGGTCAAAACCCCTTCGCCTCGGTCAAGATCTGACGAATACTCGATAATCCAATTTTTTTTTGGCCCTAATCCTGTCCTTCTGTTTTTCAGCATGAATTTCTGTTTGTTGGGTGCTTTGGGTTCTCGATACTTTTGCATCGTACGGGAAATTTCGCGAAGTCTAGCGTCCAACCCCCGATCCCGACCGTCAGAGACACAAATTGGGAGGAGCCAATTTACTCATTACGGCGGGCTCTGGAACGGCAATAATAACAAGAATAGTAACGATCGTAACTAATAATAAGTCGCTGGAACGCTACCACAGAGGAGGCGAACGAAACCTGGATACGTCCTAGTCCGAAACACAGAAATTTGACCTGAATGACCCTCCCGAGTCACACTTGTATGGAAGGCGATTCGTTATTTTTCAGTTCTGTCAGGATGTATTCAGACCCCCCCCCCCCCATCAATAGTTACGAAACCTATCCCCGGTGTAAAACCTCGAGGTATAACCTACAAGCTCCAATGGTCGCTCGAATACGTGAAAAGGGATAAACGACGGTGGTAGCCTTTAGTAACGGTTCGGAGAGGCTGAAGCTCCCCCTAGAGGCGTATTCTCGCCGCTCCCCCGAGGACTCCTCGGGGAATCGAAGGGAACGGCGACAATAGAGGGAGTCACTTCACGCGGACTCCGCGTACGGAAATCAACAAGAACACGGGGAATGCTTCTAAAATGAATTTTGTCATAAAAATAAATATGCAGTTGACAAAATTAGTCTGGATCCACTTTATTTTTTGTTTTGTTTATTCTGATTGCTTTTAATTAATTTTACGTTGCACCAACACCAGCAAAAATTGATTCTTCTCTGAGTTTGAAAGGGAGTCCTTTCTGGTGATGGTGGTGATAATCGGAGCATTCCCCGTCCGTGGGGACTCACGAGAATACGGGGAGTGAGTCCCCGGGACAAACAAAAACGCGGGGACACCTCCAGTGGAGTCCTCAGGGAACGGCGAGAATACGCCTTAGGTCTCAACAGGAGAACGAGAAGAAAGAGAACTAGCAAGTTGCCGCTATTACATATGATAAGTTCGGCAAATTCAGCGCATTTACCGTTGCATTGCAGGATAACAAATCAATTCATGTGCTTATACCGCTTACAACACAAAGATTAACCAGATGTCTGGCACCGGTGACGTTGGGATAGCGGGGACCGGTAAAACTAGTCGTCGCGATGATATCGGGCAATCAGTTCTGGTCCCACAAGGCCGCAATGGTAACCGTAGCTGGTTCTCTAGATTTAAAGGAGCTCTCGCACTATTTACTCCTCAACTTACAGTATTTTAAAATATTTGAATACTTTAGGACTAGGCTGTGCTTTCAACAAATAACCCACGGTTTCGGCTGTTTTAAGCCTTTTCCGAGACCCGTTAACTTACAGCGACAACAGGGAAACAATTTACATAGCCGGTTTTTCTAATGGAAAAACTTCTCGCAGACAACCGTCGACAGCGTGATATGCATCGAAGGTAGCAAAACTCGGCAAGTGAGAAAATCAGCGCGGTTTTGTTGGAGGGGTTTGAATGTACGAGATTTTTTTCCTACCGGACGAGATTGGGGTCTTCGGGTTTAGAAATATATGGAGTGATTATGGAAGTAGGTTGCGTTAGTATTATAGGTAAGAGAGGTCCTTTAAGTTTTGTGTTGCGGACAGGCGATCATAGTTGGGTGCTCGGCGACTGAAATTCCTGCCAGGATTTTCATCACCAGTTCCAAACGGCAAAACTTGGACTTTTTCAACCTCGTGATGAAAGCGTAGAAAATCCAGCCGTGAAAACCAAATCGTCAGTTATTGACTATTGCCTTATTATGTATAATCACCTTATTATGATGTTATGCAGTTACGATGTGCCTGGCAAAAGCGGCAATTTCGGCAATCCAATGCTGTGAAAGCTCGTTGTACAAAAAAGTATCGTTAGTTCGCAGCACGTTATTCTGAAATCAGTGGCTGGACTGGGGGGGGGGGGGGGGCAGCACACCAACACTCGTTCTAAGCCGGAAAGGGACAACGTAGCTCTCTCCCTGACTGAATCCAGTTCAAACTGGAACGAATTTGAGATTCGACGATGCGCAGTCATTCCGTCTCAAAGAGCAACTAGGGAATTGTTCTAATTTTCCATTTCTTCGTTTCTTGACTAGCTAGAGCAACCCAAGGCTGGCGGCGATTTGATTAGAGCTGCATAAGAGAAAATAGGACCAATACTAGATTCATATATATTTTCTTTTGTCCTGCTCGTAGTATCCGCAGACATGTGCCATAAAGCCATAAAGCTTCTTGCACCAGTTTGAATAATCCTTCTTTGTTCGACGACTATATTAGACGATTTAACTCACCATTTTTGTTCGATTTCGGTAAAGAATCTAGCACAAGTTTGTATGTCGCCACCAAGTAATAAGTAGGAACTGCCAGAAAGCAGCAAACCCGCTTGGGAAGAAGCCATCAGCCAAGACTCATGCTCGCCTGATCTTTGCCCCTGTCCCACAAAAGCATGTTAATAACGGATCTAGAAGCATCACTTGACATCAAATAGAAGGTACGATTTGCGTAAAAGTAAACTATCCAAGAGTTAAATAAGCAAGAAGGAAGCTGTCCGACATATTGATGATCCGAGTACTTCTAAAGAGCTTCAGGGCTTCAACGCAATGCTTTTAGAGCCACAATGTTCGACAGAGGCTAGACTTTTTCTTGGGGGGGCGCTCGATTATTTTCCCAGGACATACATTAGCGCTGCTGGACAGTTTTCACAACTGATAGGAATGATGATGGGCGCTCTGGACCCGTTGAGGTTGAGCTTTATTTGTGGAAGTTGCAATGTGGGTTACGTGGCTCACCAACCCGGTGACGACTGACGTCTGCAGTTTCGGATTAATTGTACAAAATTTTTGCATAACTATCTTAGCCTACGACGAACAGAAAGCACGCCTTGCACTTCATCCTGTTTAGGCTATGTTCCAATATGTAAGACTATCTGAATACTGTAAAACTAAGCTCTAATTTTAACAAATTATCCACAAATTTAGCTGTTTTAAGCCTTTTCCCAGGCCCATTGACTTCTAGCAAAAACTCGGCAAGATTGAGATAACCGGTTTTATGCATCTGTAGCATGATACGCAAACACTCGTTGGGAGCATATGCACATGGAAAAATGTGAATCGTGGCAAGTGCAAAGATCAGTGGGGAGTCGTTAGCGGGTTTAGAATGTAACATATGAAATTTTGATCTTCACGTTTAAGAATTAACTGCTGTAATTCGGAAGTAGGTTGCATGGGCACTGTAGGTACGACAGGTCCTTTAAGTATGAAGCGTGGATTGTCAGAGCTTTGGAATAACGGTGACACGCATGGATTTGGTGGGCACTGGAAATTCGTTTGTCGGACCAACAAATCCAATCTTGGCAGTTGGCGAAGCACGGTTCGCCTTCTCGAAGGTTTTATGGACAAATCCAAGAGAGTTGTGTGAAAAAAGTTATATTTTTAAAGCGGGTTTCAATTCAAAGGGGAAAGTAAGATGCCTGATAGTTGTAGGGCAGACAGTCTGCGACTGGGGAGATAAGGAGGTAATTTCGGAGGACCAAAGGTGGGTTTGGTCCTTACTCGTGTCCGATGTGTATGAGAGAACCTAAAGCATTTGATGTGTGAATGTTAAAGTTTGGGTGGACTTAGGCTAGGAATATTGAGGGTGCACGGAAGGAGACAGAATGAAGAATGGATGTGTGGTATCATGGGGAAGAGTTGTTTAAAAATATAAACCAGTTGGCGAGGTTTCTCAGGGTAGCCATTGCCGTAAGGCAGTGATTCCCAAACGGTGGTACGCGTACCCAAAGGGGTACGCGAGACCCTTGCAAGGGGTACGCGAAGGAACAAAAAATCTGGCCTCACTAATTCTTTGTAGCCGAAAGCCTAATATTACTAGCAGAGGCATCACTGGCCAAATTGTTTTGAGGGGCAAGGTATTTTTACTGACTGGCAGGTCATTTTTACCGATTGTTGAAAAAAAAATAACTGCTTTCGTGAAAAATCGCGGTGGTTCGCGCCAACTGGTTTCTTTTTAAACGTCTGGCCGACTGCTGTGTGAAAGGGGTGTTGCCAACCCGTGCGTGGCGCCTCTGACTACAAGCCCTAGGAAAGCCAACGGAATAATGTTGATTCCAAAACAGCCAGCCTCCCGCCATAAACTCTGTTCCTGTGTCTAACATTGTTGTTTCAAGGACAACCGAAGGCGTAACAAGTGACATTGTAATTCAGGTTGCGAATTAAGCTAACAAAAACGTCTGCGATGTAGCTTGATGAAAGCACGGAGAAAATCAATTCCAAACACAGAAACAGGCTGCCTGTAAAAGATATTGCCGTTAATAACGTCGCGCCGAGATCTGACACAATTTTAGCTACAAAGCAGCCTCAAGTGTCTCATTGACTTTGTATATATTTCTACATATGTATGCCTTTTCATTTATTATAATAAATATCGTCTTTTGCACGTTCTGAAAAGGGGGTACACAACCTTTTCAAACCTTGATTCGGGGTACGCGGTACAGAAAAGGTTGGGAACTACTGCCGTAAGGTATAGGTTTGAATCTATTTGCAATGACAGTTGGCTCTTAGTGCAAATAAATCTTATCTTATCCTGTATTATCAGACTCATGTATTGGCTAGCTTAATTCACATAGCCAAATTTAGCGGAGTAGCTTGCTGTTTTTGGTCGGGGAGTCCACCCCCGCTTCCTACCCATCTCCTTCTCCCCAGACCGAATAACACATCACTTATTCAAACAAGGAGTATCATCAAAATACAAAATAATAAACCCCACCAAAAAAATACATAAAATTGAACAAGGGCTAGAGCAAGAGCTTTAAATGCTTGCGCAAACCATATACTAACTCGATTTGTCGAATAGATTTTAGTATTATGTTTACTGTGTGTATACATTTTCTCCAGTTTCTTTTCTTTTTCTTTGTTTGCTCCGTTTTTTGGGATCCCAAAACGTAAGTGGAGGGATACCTATGACATCGCAAAAGTTGTCCGTCTGTCTGTCCGTCTGTCCGCCCGATAACTCTCGAAGGGAATGAGATATTTTGATGAAACTTGGTGGGAGGATCCTTTGGGTCAAAGTACAGATCAAGTTCGAAGATGGGCTTTGTAGCCCTATATTTGAGGGTGGGGGAGGGGTTTCAAATTAAGGGACAAACAAAATATTTATAAATAGCTAATGTGATAGTCGATTATGGGGTAAGAAGACATGCTGAGTACGATGGTGAAAACCATTTTCTTGTCGGACAAGTAGTTCGTCCGGAATCCGGCTAAGACCGGAAAGTTGGGTAGAAGTAAAAGTTCCATTTGAAGTTGATTAAATGTTCGATTCAGGGGTAAAGAGACATGCTGGACACGATGGTGAAAATCATTTTCTTGCCGGAAAAATAGTTCACACGGAATCCGGCCAAAACCGGAAAGTTTGTTAAAAGTGAAAGCTTTATCTGAAGTTGATCAGATGACAGATTTAGGGGTAAGAAGAGACGCCGAGTCTGTCTGTCTATGAAAATCATTTTTACCGGAACATATAATTAGTCCGGAATCCGGTTTTATCCGGATTTTTTTCAAAGTTTTATTTAAAGTTGAGCAGATGTTCTTTATAGGGATAAAGAGATCTGCTGGATTCGTTTTTGATTTTTTTTTTTTTTTCCTGGACTAGTAGTTGGCTTGGAATTCGGGCGATACCGGAAAGCTGGCAGAAGTAAAGCAGGAAGTTTCGGTTAGTATCGTCAAAATAGATATGGCTGAAAGAGGTATATCTGAACTTGGTTTTCTCTGATGATTAGCCTGGCGAAGACTGGATCTGGCGAAGACAAGACCCAATTGTCTGGATCAAATATTAGATTTTTGGGATCCCATCGAAACCTTTGGTCTTGTTTCCTTTTGTAAGCGGACGAAAATAAATACATATACATATATAATTTCTTTTCATGTATGCAAAATAAAAGAAAAACTACAATATAGTAAAGGTACTTCAACGACACAGGGTCCGGTGCGAAATTCGATGAGCTGAGAGCCTGGTCACACTGGGCTCAAAAAGCGGTCTATTCGACAAACAACTGAAAATCCCTAGGGGACGTGAGATTTGATGGGCTTTGTAGCAGCAATTAGGGGTCAATTAGGGTTCCTGTAACATAATCATACATGCTGTTTTGCTCTATTTGATCTCCTGAATTTAAAATGACAACATTCAAAATTAGTTGTATCTTGTTCTTTTTCTTTTTTCTACTTTTGCAACCCAAAAGGCCAGGAAATGAGCACAGTGTGACTAAGCTCTGAGTGGTTTGGTTTGAGCTCGCTTTTCCAGATGCTACTGCGAGTTTTTGAATCAGTTTACGAAATTAGGCCTACGTGGCGTCGAAAAAAATGCCTTGTCCGGTAAAAGTTTGAAAATGGCCTTATACTTTCGCCGTTCTCCGGGGGGCTCCTTGAGGGAATCAAGAGAATGGAGGGAGTCAATCTCTGAAAACTCGAAGGTACGGAGAACAACGAGAACTAAAACATAACATAACGAATTTATTTCAAACAACAACTATCATGGCAATGCCAAATTTGGGTATTACGTCAAGCATAATGCACATTTTAAAATCTATTCAGTTAATCATCAATTCGTCATCACAGACCTGTTATAATATATAAATGAAAACCAGAAACAGAACACGGACGTTGGAATAATATCACAGACAGCTACCGGCATCATTATAAATTTTTGTGAAACTCGGAACGAAGCTTTTCTGGTACCGCGTATGTGTTGCAGGTACGGGGGAGAACTTTGGAACCTTTGAACTTGCGACCCTTTCCTGTCGGTTTCTTGTGTTTTCATAAGGTGGAGGAAGGATATCGGATAGAACAGGATGGTGGAGGAGCTTATGACCAACCGCTAAGCTCAGCCGCAGTCTCCGACTCTCAAGGGTTTCCATCTTAAACTTTTTTAGGAGAGCAGAATAGGGAACTTTGGGCTCACGACTTATTATTAGGAGTGCACGTTTCTGTATTCTTTCTATTTATTGTGTCTGTTAAAGGCAAAGGCAGTAAAGGCAAAGTGCCAAACAGCAGCCGCATATTCCAAAGTGGACCGAATGAAAGAAACGTAAATTCGGACAAGATGGGAATTAGGTACTTGGAACTTAGCCAGAAGTTTTAACAGCTGTAGACCAGCGTTTGCACGCTTTAGCATTACGTTGGTGTTGTCCTCCCATTTAAGATCAGACATGATTGTTACACCAAGGAGCTTTAGCTTCTGTACCTGTAAACCAGAAGGCAGTGTTTCTTCAAAGGAAATGCTAGTTTTGAGGAAGGAAAAGGTTAAAATTGTACTTCTATCTTCGTTTACCTGCATGTCCAACAACCTGGCTTCATCTTTAATGTCTTCTATTATCCCTGCAGCTTTGCTTTTAATATGTCTGTAGCATACTTCGGTTAAGCTTAAATCATCCACAAATTTCCAGCGATCTGGGTGTTCTTGCGCTATATCATTCATCATTCCAAGGAACAGGATAGGTCCAAGTAAAGTTCCCTGTGGAACACCAAAGAAAATATCCGATAGTTCAGAGAACACGTTTTTGTACTTCGTTGTTTGTTTTCTATTCTTCAAAAATCCAACTAAAATATTTACAATAAAAGGACTGACCTTGAACTTTTCGATAAGTCTCTTTATCAAAATTGTATGATTAATGAGATCAAAACCTTTTCTAAAATCTATGGTATGGTATGTATGGTAGAACTCGGGGAATGCCACGACATGAAAGTAAAAAAAAAATATTTAGGTGGGGCAATCAGGCTGTAAAGGTCATGGTCCACCTTATTTTCACTTTTGTTTGTTCTGATTTGTTTTATTTATTTTTACATTTGTGATTTTTGCAAACAAAAAGTCATGGTATTAATAAAATAGGTGTCCTTTTAATAATGTCTCTAATAATATCCCCTAATAATATCTGTTTTCTAAGAACCGACGCGACAATTCCCCGAACCGAATCCCGAGTCCCCACCGAATCTAAAAGCCCAAAGTGGGTCCCTTTTTTATGATGGTGATGACAATTTCAAAGCCAATCTTTTCGAGTCTCTAATGTTCCAGACAAGTTTCATCGTCCTAGCACATCTGGAAATACCTTAATTCGCGATCACCAGAATTCCAGCCCCCCTCAACTCCACCTACAGTGCCCCAATCCGTCCGGTTCTGTGACTTATGTACCTAGTTCTTGTGCTTGTTCCGATCACGCGTTCCAAAGCTATACATACATCAAGATTCCGCATTCCCCCTCCCTCCACTCCCCCCCCCCCCACTGTGGGGTTTCCAAGTTAGTTTGGTCGGGTCCCTAATAAGCCTGCCAAGTTTCATCGTCCTAGCACTGCAGCACTGCTGGAGCCTGGAAGCAAAGACCCGGAAGTATCCTAACTCGAGCACAGTGGACCGATAGAAAAGGGATCAGTATACGGCACTGAGCCAAGCTGCAGGCGCTATAAGAATAGGGGGACTCCTCAAAGGAGTCCTTGGGGAATGGCAAGAAGACGTCTTTAATAGTTGTGTTTTTGCAGATACCATGGTATCGTTTTTGCAGTTATCGTGGTATCTGGCCAGTTATCGTGGTATCAGATATTCAGATTCCACGGTCGACGACCAGTTACCACAACTGGTCGTAGTATCTGAAAAATTCATCTCACTTTCATCAGTTTCAGTCAAATTTTTGGGAAAGAAGTTTTGCAATTGGTGATGTGACTGAATATAGTTTTTCTTTCGGGATGACTCCTAAAAGCGCAATTTTGGCAGTTGTCGTTCTTGCAGAGCAACCGTGTATCAGATACCACGGTAACTGCAACATCGACTAATAGCAGATTAAGTTATCGTGGTCACAGATACCATGGTATCTGCAAAAACGCAACTATTGCCATCTGTTATTTCTTCAAATTCGAGGAACTTTTCATTTCTGCTAGATGGCGCTATGTTCAAATTTCTACATTCTTCCTCAGCATCAGCTTTGGAAAGTAAACAAAACATGATTCAGTCTAAATGAATGACTCATTTTGAGGGTTTTACACTTCTTAAACCCGTTATTTAGGCTACTACCCTGGTGCAGTATAGCCATATTTGATTTCTGCTGTGCCACCCCAAAGAGGAAAAGTTTGAGCTTGGATTGTCATCATGGAGGAACATAGTCATAGAGGCCCAGACTCACGAGAAGTAGGTAACTCACACAAAAGTCCAAACTAGTTTTTTTTTTTATCTTGGGACATGCCAGTCATAAACAGAGCCTCGTTTTTGGGATGGTGCCAACACCAGTTGCAATGTCGGCTTACTGTCACTGACGAAATGTCCCCATGAATGATAAAACATAAACAACAAAACATCCCCATAGCAAAGATATTATGTGATTAAACGTCCCCATTTCAAAATGTCCCCATGGAGAAATGTCACCAAACATGGATTTTTAAGTTTGCCTTGATCAGTGCATGATCAAGGTACAGTAAAACAGCTTCAGACTGTGCACTACAGATGTGGGAACAGTCTACCCCTATTTGGATACCCTATGCCAAACGCTGGGTATATTTAGTATTTGGCATAGGCTATGCCTAATGCTGGATACCCTATGCCAAACGCTGGATACCTGTTGGTAACCTAACCCTGACCTACCCAGGACCTACCTCAATATAAAGGAGTTCTGATTGGTTTATTTTTTAGCTTCAGTCAAATCGTCAATATTTTACTGGGTTACAGTATCCAACACCTGGCATAGTGTATCCAGCGTTAGGCATAGGGTATGCCAAATGCTAGACATATCCAGCATTTGGCATAGGGTATCCAAAAATCAGGGGTTTGTGGTTGACTGTGTGGGAACATTCCTTATCAGCAGGAAATATCGGACATGGGACTGGTTGCTTCATAAATGTATTGTTTCCAATTGAAATTATACAGTGTAATATGCCTTGCAATCTGAGGAGCACCAATCCAATATGCTCCTCAGAGGCTCAGAGAAAGGGGAAGCCCGCCCTGTCTCAAAGAGAATCAAACAAGGAGAGTGCAAAAATGTGTGTAGTGCCTTTATGGTGGATAAAAATGACATGGGAGGCGAGGAAATGAAAGCAGATGGAAGAATAAGGCCTTTTTCTGCAACACAATTGTGGGCCACACACTTCTTGAGTGTTTGTCGCGGAAACATGATTGTGTGCCACACAGTGGAGCCACAAGTTGAAACTCGCTGAAATCTTGATAAATAGAACTCCAGGCTTATTTACTCACCATTCTGAACAAAAAGCATCCTCAGTTTTGAGTGTATATGCTTGAAAAAGTAGTTAGCTTTATTGTTTGGACACTATTTTGCTGCTTAATTTGAATTTTCCGCCAGAATCGAGCCACAAAATCCATAGTCACCTCGTCAGTTGTTTGCATGAAAACGAAATCAAATGGGGTCGCTGTTCATGCAGTGGCCGCTGCATGACAGCGAAATCAAATGGGGTCTCTAATCATTCAGTGGCCGCTGCATGAAAACAAAATCAAATGGGGTCGCTGTTCATGCAGTGGCCGCTGCATGAAAACGAAATCAAATGGGGTCGCTAATCATGCAGTGGTTGCTGCATTTGTCGAATTTGAGCCACAAAGTGAGCCACAAAAATCTTGTTGGTCGCAGAAACAAACCTGTGCGCCGCACAAAAGACTGCGGAAACACTCTTTTCCAACTACTTTGCATAGCATATCGACTTAAAACTTAGGATAATTTTTGTACAGAATGGTATGGAAATAAGCCTGGAGTTTATTTATTGAGACATTACATGAATTTTGTTTTTATTTTCAGATATTTGAAATTACTGCCCAAAAAATAGACAAAACGGCGTTTCCGCGAGTTTATCTAGCGGCTCGACTGTGTGGCACACAATTGTGTTTCCGCTACAAACACTCAGAAGTGTGTGGCCCAGAATTGTGTCGCGGAAAAAGGCCTTATGTATGACGGGTTTGATCCTTTAACAAAATCCTTTAGTAATAAAAATCACCAAATTTAATATCAAACAAAAGCGAAATCAATGAGTTATATTGCAGAGTTAACCAACACAAATAAACCGATTAAATAAAGGATAAAACGAAAATTGACGAACTACTAAATCTTTCCACTTTCTTTAAGAAATGGCTGTAGGTGGATGCAACACTTTGGTTTGTTTCTTCACTATCGGTTAAATGTTAAAGTAGCCAACCCATTGTGGTTTTCAAAATGTGATATTCCAAGAACATTTTTTGTCTGAACTGATGATGCAATCAGTAATCTCATAGGCCTAGCCAGGGGCGTCGCTATGGGTGTGTGTGGGGTAGTCTACCACAAATCCCTGATATTTGGATACCCTATGCCAAATGCTGGGTATATCTAGCATTTGGCTTAGCCTATGCCTAATGCTGGATACCCTATGCCAAATGCTGGATACCTGTTGGTAACCTAACCCTGACCTACCTCAATATAAAGGAGTTCTGATTAGTTGATTTCTTAGCTTCACTCAAATCATCAAAATTTTACTGGGGTACAGTATTCAGCACCTGACAAAGTGTATCCAGCGTTAGGCATAGGGTATGGCAAACGCTAGACATATGCAGCGTTTGGCATAGGGTATCCAAAAATCAGGGGTTTGTGGTTGACTGGTGTGGGGTGGTGGTACCCCCCCCCCCCCCTCGAAGAAAGAAAAAAAAAGCTAAGCCCCCCAAAAAATAGCTGAACTGGACGCTGGCAGAGCGCCCAAACACAAAAGTGCAGCTGAATGTGCGCTCACCCAGGAAAGCTCAGTGGGGGGCTGGCAGTGAGCGCCGAAAAAGTCAGTAAGGTTCAGGGTTACCAAGAAACTGAGTTGACATCCACCTCAGACCTAGGCCGTTCTGGTTCTCGAGCGTTTGAGACTTCAGGAATAGAATTCTCAGCCTCATGTTTCAAGCTTGTCAGATTGACAATTTTAACACGATCTGTTATGTACCAATATTTCTTCATGAATGTAAAAATCAGGCCGATTTTGCTTGTGGAGTAGGCTACAATTTTAAGAATTTGTTAGTTTCTAGTTAGTTAGTTTGAAAATAAATCGGCTTCGTGAGCAGTGAGCGACGGTGTAATGACGGGCCTGATTGTTGCAACATGTCATTCGATTTTTATTTTGTTTTTTTTAAATGGAAACTTAGAACAAGTGTGCTCTGTTTCACGTTTTTTTCTGGAGGATCAGTACTTCTTTTTCGGAAAGGGTCAAACTGAAGCACACTACCAACTTACATATAAAAGTCTCACATTTTCTGGATTCGTCATGAACAAATACAGACGGGCAGATCCGTGCTAAGTGGCCCTTAATTTCATTTTCAATCCGAAAAGACGTATTCTGATCATACTGGATTTCACAAAAAAATTTTTTACCCGCAGCGCTTTTTGTAGTAGGTTCTATTTACTGGAAGCTTGCGTCATTTCATTCGTGTTTTAGACTTGGAATTCAGGGGCTTGGGTAACCTTAAAATCTAGATTTTATTGGCGAAAGTAATGTTTTGCCCGAAAGAAGTCATAGCCTACCTAAAAAAAATTTGCCTGCTGGGCTCATTTTCATCCTGTCTGATATACAGTCATTAGGAACTGCTGTGGGGTGGGCTATTGCGTTAATGATTTATTACAAATGACGTTCACCTTAAGTTTCTGTAATTTCGCACAGTTTCGAGCATGCGATGCTGTGTTGATCTTGAGCCTTGCTGGAAATCTGTTGTATATTTTGAGGTAGTCACTTCCCACGCCTAAGCCCTTCAAACAACCCTGAGCTAGTAGATACGACTACTAGGCTTCTTCAGACTTCAACGCTTGCAAGGTATCGCACGTTTTATTTCTACATCTGCGACGAAAAGCTAAAGCCCCCCTCGAGTTTTGGCTAGCGACGCCCCTGGGCCTAGCTATCCCTCAGCGATGAACAAAAAAAATCTATAGCTGGGGATGTTTTGCCATGGGGACGTTTTGTTGTGGGAAATTTTCGCCATGGGGACATTTTGTCAGGGGGTGTTTCGTTGGGGACGTTTTGCCGACAACCCGCAATGTGAGTATGTTACAGGATACATCATTATGTAAATAAATCCGCGGAAGGCGCAAAAGAAAACTGAAACGGAAGGTGGCGCACAAACAATAGTTACGTTTTTTGCCGGGATCCAGTTAACCGACCTGCGAGATTTCTCTCTATAAGCCGTTCTCTTTCTTCGGTTAACCGACCTAAATCCTTATAAGCTGTTTTTTCGTCGGTCGGTTAACCGACCTGCGGACTGAGGTCTGAGCCTCGTTTTTGTTGCATGCTGCAGCTCCACTTCTCGGCCGATTCGGGACTGATTCTTTCTACATCCGTTTTTGCACTGCAGCGCTTCCGAGGAAGACGGCAGCGCTTCTCGAGAATCACGGACTTGCTCACCGACCAAGTCCGTGCTTCCCTGCAAGATGCTGCAGCGCTGCCGCTTCAACCAAGAAGAAAGTGAATCCAAAAACGCATATTGTGCAAAAGTAAAGAAGTGCTGCAGCAGATGCGGCAGCGCTATTTCAACAAAAACGAGGCTCTGAGCTCCATCCAACCGACCTACGCTCTTGGCACGGCGCGAAATTCAAAATTCTCATTGGAGAGATAGGCGCCTGCGACTGGAAAACGCCATTTTTTCTTATAAGCCGTTTTTAGAGCTCAGTCGAACCGACCGGCGAGACGAAAAAACGGTCAATACTGGCAAGTAGGCAGGTTAACCGACCCAAGGAGGAAAGGAAAAAAACGCAAATAATTTGGTCAGGGTCAGCAGGTGCTCATCAGAAGACAGGCATTTGGCAACGGTGCAACTTCGTTCATCGGAAATGGAGAAATTTTTAGTTTGTAGGGAATAGTTAGACCTTTCGAACAAGGCCCAATTTCACACATTTGGTAAGTGTAGAGGATGGAAAGAAACAGTAAGAATTGCATGCATATATTTCATTCACACAGGTGGCGCAAATAAAAAGGTATCCTGTAGAATAGTTGATAGATGAACTCAATCAATCAATCAATCTATTTATTACCCGTCAAAAACAATGGAGGGCGTGTAGCCCTAGTGACGGAGTAAAAAAAAAAAAAAAAAAAAAAACGACAAGAAGAAAGACAATGCACGTAGGAAAACTTTACACTAAACACATCACAAACATAATTACAGATTACACGAAAATGGAAGACCACTGGTGGTTCAGTTTACTAGCGGAAGATTTTAAATCTTCCACTCTCTTATCAATAATGTTAGCAGGCAGAACCAGATGGAATTTCTGCGCCAAGAAAGAATTACTGGTCCAAGGGGGCAAATGCAGCAGATACTTGGCAAACTTAAAATAGATCCGGTGAACATTTTTCTTATTAGAAGCAGAAAAAGATTGCCAAATGGGGGACATTGCAAGAAGATGGGGTGCAGTTAGACTGTTGTAAAGTTTAGAAAGATGAAACCGACTAAGATGTGTGATATTAGAAGCAAGTGAAGCATAAGCGATCCCTATCTTTTTAGCTACGTTTTGAATAGCAAGCTTGATTGTTTCTTTAATGGTTTTTCCGATGAAAACGGGCGAACTGTGAAGTATTGTCAATGATGGATGCTGATGAGTCATCTGATTAATGGCTGGCACCTGGCTGGCACCAGTTGTGGTGGATTGGCTAATTTAAGGCTGGTACTGCTGGTTTCAGCTTGTGCTTCTTCTACTGGGTTGGTACGGTACCACATTGGCCTAGGACAACTATGCTGGTGCTTGCCTGGTGCTGGCTTACCCTGTCCCTGGGACAAACCTCAGATTTAGGAGATCACTTGACAGCCATATCAGAAGAAACCTCACAGTTAGTAGGCTACTAGAGTGCTCTAGACTGGGCATAGCCTATCCAGCGTTAGATACACGGTATGGCAAACGCTAGATGTACAAAGCGTTTGGCATAGGTTATCAAAATTCAGGGGTTTGTGGTTGACTGGAGCAGGGGGAGCATCTTCTACCTGAACAATAGGTTCTTGTGCTCAATAGAGTTCGTAAAGAAGTCTGACATACAGTTATTGTATGTGCTGCGTAAACAGTAAATGCCAAGCCAAGTAGGATTAGATACACGGTATGGCAAACGCTAGATGTACAAAGCGTTTGGCATAGGTTATCAAAATTCTGGGGTTTGTGGTTGACTGGAGCAAGGGGGAGCATTTTCTACCTGAACAATAGGTTCTTGTGCTCAATAGAGTTCGTAAAAAAGTCTGACATACAGTTATTGTATGTGCTGCGTAAACAGTAAATGTCAAGCCAAGTACTAGCCTAGATTATACTAGGTTAGTCAACAGCTGACAGGGTGATGTTTGCCTTTAGACCCTCAACCAGAAAAATAAGTTGGTTTACTATGTGGGGAGTCCATTTATAGAATATTGATTTTGTATCTTTTTGCAGACAGTCTGGGAGCACGAGGGAATACTCCTTGAACATGGTCTAGGAGAAGAGTTTCATGTTGGATCCATACAGGTTCTTAAAAAGGTAGGTTGAATTTTTTAATTTGTTTTATTTGATGGTGCAAAACGGATAAGTCAGCTACATTTTATTAGAGCAATATTTCATACATGATTATATTATATATAAATATGATTCGCAGTCAGCTTGGGCTGAAGGACTATGAAAAATATGTTTTGTTCTCTGTTTCTTATTTGTGAACAGAAGGTCAGTCCTAAGAATAATAATGGCACAAACTTGTCAACTAGGATCTGTAAGGTACATTTGTTGCATTGCTACTAGTTTCTGTTTTCTTTATGGCAAACTTGGCAGACATCAGGGACCCCAAAAGGGGGTCGGGAATCTTGGGGTATTTATAACTTCTGAACGGGTGATTGGATCTTAATGAAACTTGATGTTTGGAAAGACCCCGAGTCTCCGACGACGCAGTTCAAATCCTGACCAGATCTGGTGACTTTTGGGGAGCTGGAGAGGGGGAACCGGAAATCTTGGGAAACGCTTAGAGCGGAGGGATCGGGATGAAACTTGGTGGGAAGAACAAGCACAAGTCCTAGATACGTCTTTGACATAATAGAACCAGATTCGGACATTGTGGGGGAGTTAGGGTGGGTGGGTGGGGGGGTGGGGTCCGGAATTCCGGTGATCCCGCGAGTTCGGTACTTCCTGATGTGCTTGGACGATGAAACTTGGAAGGCGCCGAAAAGACTGACTTGAGAATAGCCGTTTCCCCAATCCGACCATCGTGGGGGGGGGGGGAGAGGAGGAATGGGGAATCCGGAATCTAGTGGCATGCACTACTTTTGAACGGGTGACGGAATTGAATGAAACTTGACAACTGGAAAGAGCTATCGGCTCAGATGTTCCATGCCAAGTCCTGGTCGGATCCGATACTGGTGAGTGGGGGGGGGGGGTAGAAGGGGGCACCGAAAATCTCGTGAAACGCTTCTCGTGAGTCGAGGGATTGGGGTGGAACTTGGTGGGAAGAACAAGGAATAGCCCTAGGTACTTTTATACTTTCGAATTACCTTTAATTCGAAACCCCTCCTTTGCCTCTAAATATAGGGCTACAGGACCCATCTACGAACTTGGCCTGTACTTCCCTTCAACCCCCCGACACGACAGACTGCCATGACTGAACACAGAGATACGTACGCTGAGGTAAATAATATTTGATTAAACTCAAGAAATATTGCGCATGTGTACACACGACCGGAGTCACTATCCCCCCGGCGTCCAAGGATTAAACATTCTTGTCCCATTTACAACCACCCCGTCGGACGCTCATCAATAAATGCAGTATACTAGCTGGATTCACAGCAAATGCGCTGACACTTGTTTTGGTGACTACCATGCTGACTGGATCTGCCCCAGGTGTTTTGAGCAAAATCTTTTTTTTTTTTTTTTTTTTTTTATAGCTAAAAAATAAACTCCAAAATCCATAATTGCAAACCGCTGTATTTACTTTAATCTTTAGCCTACTGTAATTTTCAAAACAAAACACACAATCTTCCAATCTGCCCCTAAACCATCTTTATTTTATTTTCTACATTTTCTAAACAATTAACTTTAATTTTCACAATTCATTACTAAAACATTTCACAATAAAATTATTCTCTAAAACCTCTTTATTTTCCCTTATACTTTAAAACAAATGTTAGCTCTAGGTCACGGACCTACCCAAGTTGCCCCATCACAGGTTACTCTGGAGCTAAAAACTAAAGAAGCGAGCTTTCCTGAGAGGTGTCCTAAACCGTCACCGATAAAATCGACTCCCAAAGAAAGTGATCTTAGAGCGTTTGACATGCATTACCCCGTGTCCAGGTGTCTCGCAAGAAGAGGACCAATTGATCGATCTGGGTCAGAATCGGTAAATATCGAAGGTGACCTGAACTGCAGTGCCTTTAGCTCCTACTCAATTTGAAACCCGGTAGTCTCTCTAAGAAATGCCTAACCCCTTACCTTTCTACACCGCAAGTGTCTACAACGAATCATTACTCCGCCCCAGTAGCCGACGGACTGCGTTTTTGAAGGTTGAAAACCAACAAACAACGATCGAAGCGCATACCCTTTTGATTGAAGAGCTACGTAAGACTGTCGATTCCCTAGATAGGAAAGTTTTTAAAAGAGCTCTAAAAAGATTTATGTTATCTAGCAATTATATTTCTTCTGTCTTATTTAATTGATTCATTTTCGTTTGTGCTCGGAGAAAGATCAGACCCATGTCGCAAACCTTTTTATTTTTCATTTTTTCTTTAGTCAAATGTCTGTTGTCGTAAAGTCTCATGTTGTCCTTAAATTTTAGTGTTGATGTGTGATAGTTGTTTGTTTGTTTTTTCTCTACAATGCCTTAGGCTAGAATTGTATTAATAATTTTTACAAACCCATCAGAATTAGTGAAGCGTCGTTTTTTATGCCACTGGCATGTCTGCTGCTTTTGAGAAACTCCAAGTTTATTTATATTGCCATTAAAATTGTACCTTACCTTACCTTACCCTTCGAGAGTTATCGTGCTCACAGACGGACAACTTTTTACGAAGTCATAGGTATCCCTCCACTTTCGTTTTGGGATCCCAAAAATTAGAGACTACAGGTGACTAGCTTTCCCATCACCTTTCGTCTCGACTTTCACAAACTTTTTCGTCTACGTGCCTTAGACTTGACCTGCCAGCTACTATGGTGTTTCTTGACCGACATAAATAGCACGGACACTTCCATCAAAAGTTTTTAGGCTACAAGCCCTATTTTTCTTTTCCAGAGGATTGGTACATATGTTTACTGGCTTCCAGAACCTTCTTTGAATCGTCAGCAGCAGGTAGCCTCTCCAACTTCAGAAAATGAATGGACAGTTATTAGCCCGACAGGTTCGTCCCTGGCTCTTAAGATTTTTCCAGGTTTGTAAACTGACTGCCGTAGTTGGGCATGGTGTGTGGAAGAAGAATAGGTGTTGGTTCCGATGGTGCAAGAATTTGAGCATTTTCTCTCATCTTTTCGGCCTGAAAAAGCTTGTTTTAATCCCATGTTGTAATGTTCATGGTAGGCTCCACTTTGGTTGTTGCTGAACAACCGGAATGGGGGTAAGTTAGCCACTATCTTTATTAGCATTTTACAAGAATAGGTGCTGGTTCCAATGGTGCAAGAATTTGAGCATTTTCTCTATCTTTTGGGCCTGAAAATGCTTGTTTTAATCCCATGTTGTAATGTTTATGGTGCTCCACTCTGGTTGTTGCTGAACAAACGGAATGGGGATAGTTAGCTACTATCTTTATAAGCATTTTAGAAGAATAGGTGCTGGTTCCGATGGTGCAAGAATTTGAGCATTTTCTCTCATCTTTTCGGCCTGAAAAAGCTTGTTTTAATCCCATGTTGTAATGTTCATGGTAGGCTCCACTTTGGTTGTTGCTGAACAACCGGAATGGGGGTAAGTTAGCCACTATCTTTATTAGCATTTTAGAAGAATAGGTGCTGGTTCCAATGGTGCAAGAATTTGAGCATTTTCTTTATCTTTTGGGCCTGAAAATGCTTGTTTTAATCCCATGTTGTAATGTTCATGGTAGGCTCCACTCTGGTTGTTGCTGAACAAACGGAATGGGGATAGTTAGCTACTATCTTTATAAGCATTTTAGAAGAATAGGTGCTGGTTCCGATGGTGCAAGAATTTGAGCATTTTCTCTCATCTTTTCGGCCTGAAAAAGCTTGCTTTAATCCCATGTTGTAATGTTCATGGTAGGCTCCACTTTGGTTGTTGCTGAACAACCGGAATGGGGGTAAGTTAGCCACTATCTTTATTAGCATTTTAGAAGAATAGGTGCTGGTTCCAATGGTGCAAGAATTTGAGCATTTTCTCTATCTTTTGGGCCTGAAAATGCTTGTTTTAATCCCATGTTGTAATGTTCATGGTAGGCTCCACTCTGGTTGTTGCTGAACAAACGGAATGGGGATAGTTAGCTACTATCTTTATAAGCATTTTAGAAGAATAGGTGCTGGTTCCAGTGGTGCAAGAATTTGAGCATTTTCTCTATCTTTTGGGCCTGAAAATGCTTGTTTTAATCCCATGTTGTAATGTTCATGGTAGGCTCCACTCTGGTTGTTGCTGAACAAACGGAATGGGGATAGTTAGCTACTATCTTTATAAGCATTTTAGAAGAATAGGTGCTGGTTCCGATGGTGCAAGAATTTGAGCATTTTCTCTCATCTTTTCGGCCTGAAAAAGCTTGTTTTAATCCCATGTTGTAATGTTCATGGTAGGCTCCACTTTGGTTGTTGCTGAACAACCGGAATGGGGGTAAGTTAGCCACTATCTTTATTAGCATTTTAGAAGAATAGGTGCTGGTTCCAATGGTGCAAGAATTTGAGCATTTTCTCTATCTTTTGGGCCTGAAAATGCTTGTTTTAATCCCATGTTGTAATGTTCATGGTAGGCTCCACTCTGGTTGTTGCTGAACAAACGGAATGGGGATAGTTAGCTACTATCTTTATAAGCATTTTAGAAGAATAGGTGCTGGTTCCAGTGGTGCAAGAATTTGAGCATTTTCTCTATCTTTTGGGCCTGAAAATGCTTGTTTTAATCCCATGTTGTAATGTTCATGGTAGGCTCCACTCTGGTTGTTGCTGAACAAACGGAATGGGGATAGTTAGCTACTATCTTTATAAGCATTTTAGAAGAATAGGTGCTGGTTCCAATGGTGCAAGAATTTGAGCATTTTCCCTATCTTTTGGGCCTGAAAATGCTTGTTTTAATCCCATGTTGTAATGTTCATGGTAGGCTCCACTCTGGTTGTTGCTGAACAAACGGAATGGGGATAGTTAGCTACTATCTTTATAAGCATTTTAGAAGAGTAGGTGCTGGTTCCGATGGTGCAAGAATTTGAGCATTTTCTCTCATCTTTTCGGCCTGAAAAAGCTTGTTTTAATCCCATGTTGTAATGTTCATGGTAGGCTCCACTCTGGTTGTTGCTGAACAAACGGAATGGGGATAGTTAGCTACTATCTTTGTAAGAATTTTAGAAGAATAGGTGCTGGTTCCAATGGTGCAAGAATTTGAGCATTTTCTCTATCTTTTGGGCCTGAAAATGCTTGCTTTAATCCCATGTTGTAATGTTCATGGTAGGCTCCACTCTGGTTGTTGCTGAACAAACGGAATGGGGATAGTTAGCTACTATCTTTATAAGCATTTTAGAAGAGTAGGTGCTGGTTCCGATGGTGCAAGAATTTGAGCATTTTCTCTCATCTTTTCGGCCTGAAAATGCTTGTTTTAATCCCATGTTGTAATGTTTATGGTAGGCTCCACTTTGGTTGTTGCTGAACAACCGGAATGGGGTAAGTTAGCCACTATCTTCATTAGCATTTTAGAAGAATAGGTGCTGGTTCCAATGGTACAAGAATTTGAGCATTTTCTCTATCTTTTGGGCCTGAAAATGCTTGTTTTAATCCCATGTTGTAAGGTTTATGGTAGGCTCCACTCTTGTTGTTGCTGAACAAACGGAATGGGGATAGTTAGCTACTATCTTTATAAGCATTTTAGAAGAATAGGTGCTGGTTCCAATGGTGCAAGAATTTGAGCATTTTCTCTATCTTTTGGGCCTGAAAATGCTTGTTTTAATCCCATGTTGTAATGTTCATGGTAGGCTCCACTCTGGTTGTTGCTGAACAACCGGAATGGGGGTAAGTTAGCCACTATCTTTATTAGCATTTTAGAAGAATAGGTGCTGGTTCCAATGGTGCAAGAATTTGAGCATTTTCTCTATCTTTTGGGCCTGAAAATGCTTGTTTTAATCCCATGTTGTAATGTTCATGGTAGGCTCCACTCTGGTTGTTGCTGAACAAACGGAATGGGGATAGTTAGCTACTATCTTTATAAGCATTTTAGAAGAATAGGTGCTGGTTCCAGTGGTGCAAGAATTTGAGCATTTTCTCTATCTTTTGGGCCTGAAAATGCTTGTTTTAATCCCATGTTGTAATGTTCATGGTAGGCTCCACTCTGGTTGTTGCTGAACAAACGGAATGGGGATAGTTAGCTACTATCTTTATAAGCATTTTAGAAGAATAGGTGCTGGTTCCAATGGTGCAAGAATTTGAGCATTTTCTCTATCTTTTGGGCCTGAAAATGCTTGTTTTAATCCCATGTTGTAATGTTCATGGTAGGCTCCACTCTGGTTGTTGCTGAACAAACGGAATGGGGATAGTTAGCTACTATCTTTATAAGCATTTTAGAAGAGTAGGTGCTGGTTCCGATGGTGCAAGAATTTGAGCATTTTCTCTCATCTTTTCGGCCTGAAAAAGCTTGTTTTAATCCCAAGTTGTAATGTTCATGGTAGGCTCCACTCTGGTTGTTGCTGAACAAACGGAATGGGGATAGTTAGCTACTATCTTTGTAAGAATTTTAGAAGAATAGGTGCTGGTTCCAATGGTGCAAGAATTTGAGCATTTTCTCTATCTTTTGGGCCTGAAAATGCTTGCTTTAATCCCATGTTGTAATGTTCATGGTAGGCTCCACTCTGGTTGTTGCTGAACAAACGGAATGGGGATAGTTAGCTACTATCTTTATAAGCATTTTAGAAGAGTAGGTGCTGGTTCCGATGGTGCAAGAATTTGAGCATTTTCTCTCATCTTTTCGGCCTGAAAATGCTTGTTTTAATCCCATGTTGTAATGTTTATGGTAGGCTCCACTTTGGTTGTTGCTGAACAACCGGAATGGGGTAAGTTAGCCACTATCTTCATTAGCATTTTAGAAGAATAGGTGCTGGTTCCAATGGTGCAAGAATTTGAGCATTTTCTCTATCTTTTGGGCCTGAAAATGCTTGTTTTAATCCCATGTTGTAAGGTTTATGGTAGGCTCCACTCTTGTTGTTGCTGAACAAACGGAATGGGGATAGTTAGCTACTATCTTTATAAGCATTTTAGAAGAATAGGTGCTGGTTCCAATGGTGCAAGAATTTGAGCATTTTCTCTATCTTTTGGGCCTGAAAATGCTTGTTTTAATCCCATGTTGTAATGTTCATGGTAGGCTCCACTCTGGTTGTTGCTGAACAACCGGAATGGGGGTAAGTTAGCCACTATCTTTATTAGCATTTTAGAAGAATAGGTGCTGGTTCCAATGGTGCAAGAATTTGAGCATTTTCTCTATCTTTTGGGCCTGAAAATGCTTGTTTTAATCCCATGTTGTAATATTCATGGTAGGCTCCACTCTGGTTGTTGCTGAACAAACGGAATGGGGATAGTTGGCTACTATCTTTATAAGCATTTTAGAAGAGTAGGTGCTGGTTCCGATGGTGCAAGAATTTGAGCATTTTCTCTCATCTTTTCGGCCTGAAAAAGCTTGTTTTAATCCCATGTTGTAATGTTCATGGTAGGCTTCACTCTGGTTGTTGCTGAACAAACGGAATGGGGGTAAGTTAGCTACTATCTTTATTAGCATTTTCCCTTTCTCAATCTCACACAGTCAACGACACATTCCTGATGTTTGGATCGGTCAAACGTCAGGTATAGCCACAGTTCAGTAGCCGGCTACCATATGCCAAATGCTGGGTACCCTTACCCAAAAAATATTGACGATGTGAGTGAAGAATAGAAACAACAAGTCAGACTTCCTTTAAAGTGCTAGGTCAGGGTTAAGGGTGTCCAGCATTTGGCTTAGGGTAACCATTTCACATGGACATGTTTATTTCTCTTTGGGATCCCAAAACCAGTGACTTCGCAAAGCTTGTCTGTCTGTCTGTCTGTCTGCCCGTCTGTTAGCACGATGACTCTCGAAGAGGTTGAGATATTTTTTTCAAGCTTGATATGAAGATTATTCGTGTCAAAGTAAAAGTCAGGCTCGTAGATGGACTCTGTACCTCAATATTTAGGGGCGGGGGTCTAAAATTAAGGGGCGAAAAAAACGTTTTTTAAAGCTATAATGAGATACTCAATTTGGGGGTAAGGAGACATCCTGAATCCGAGTACGATCTTTATTTTCTCGCCGGGCAAGTAGTTCACCCGGAATCCGGCCGAAACCGGAAAATTTGTTAGAAGTAAAAGTTTTATCTGAAGTTGATTAGAGGTTCGATAAAGAGACATGCTGAATTCGTTTTTGGACTTTATTTTCTTGCCGGACAAGCTGTTCGACCGGAATCCGGCCGAAACCGAAAATCTGCTTGGAAGTTTTAAAACCCAATGAGATAGTCCATTTAAGGTGAGAAAACATGCTGAAGCGAGATCTGAGACTAATTTTCTCGCCGGACAAGAAGTTTACCCGGAATCCGACCAAACTGTAAATTTGGTAAAAACAAAAGTCATCTTTAATTTGATTAGAGGTTTATATTGGGGGTAAGAATACTCGATGAAACCATCTCTGAAATTTATTAAGTCGAGCAGAGATAGCGGTAAACATGCATGCTGAATATTTAGAAGATAGTTGTTTGGCCGTAATTTGTCATGGAACACCAATACGGTATATTTTTTTTTTTTTTTTTACATTTTCAAGTGGTTGATTATGGATAAATAGTAACATGTTAAAGCGGTCTGGCGAAGACCGAAAATCAACAAGACCCGATTGTCTGGATCAGATATTTAATTTTTGGGATCCCGTCGGAACCTTTGGTCTTGTTTTATAATTGCAAAATGCTTATTTCAGCTGGTTCTGGTATCTTAAACCGCACTTGCTAAGGATACAGTGATGTTGCGATTGGCGTCACCAGTGATGCTTTTACTTTCCTCTTATCTGTTTAATTACACTTCTCAGTTTTGCTGCAAGTGATATTAATAATAAACACTGCATACACTGTAAAAAAAAAATCTTGCAGTATTTGCTACTGGGATTAATCTTGTCTCTAAAAAGATAGTCTTATCTCTGATTTGGATTCATATTATCTCAGTAGAGATAAGATTAATCCCAGTAGCAAAATACTGCAGTTACCTTTAATTCTTACTCGGAGGAACTTGTTACAATGTACAGATGGATAAATAGCCTCTAGAAAACATAACGAAAGTAATTTACCAAGAATTTATCTTAGCGTCAAAATTATCTAGAGACTATTTTGACTAGTTGATTCAGTCTCTGTAGAAAATTTTCGAAAGACGGTTATTCCAACAGACCGAGATTCTGTTCTTTGACGACCACCTTCCAGTTCCTTCTAGTAAGTAAGTAAGTAATTTATTTACAACCCGCCATTTTGAAAAAGCGGAGTAAATGAAAGAAAATAACTAAAGCACATAAACGCACAGAAAAGGACATATATATTTTCAATCTTCGGCCAGGAAGCAGTGGATAACGCCGTGCGCTGGTTCGGCCCTGTTGTCCATGATTTTTTTATAGCGACGAGGAAACATCCGAAAGGGTAACACTTGTATCTTTAATTTTAAACTTCTCCGTCAGTGTATGGTTCTGACATAATTTCGACAAATGGAGCAAGTGCTTTGCATATTTAAAATAACAAGATCTCATCTTTTAATCTCCTTCTTCCGCAGAACATGAGTGACACCAGAACGAAATTTTTCTGGAAATGTGTTCTTGAAGTTTGATGTCATGGCCACAAAGGCCATTCAAGTTAAATTCCAGAATAGAACTTAGCAATCTGTACAGGATTTAATCGTGGTTATTTGTCTTTGAATTTTGGTCTTGTTTCGCATAGGCCTATTTGAGTTCTTCACTCGCTCTCGGCCACAGCTTAATCATCTAGGCAGTTCTGCAAGCTCCTATCTTCCCCATGAGAAGCTTTTGGTACACAGCTCTGAACCTGGCGCCTCCTTCGTGCCCGTGTTCCTACGCGTAGATCCAACTCAGAAATCACTGGCGGTAACGCAATTTTGTCTGGCTTTGTGCTCTCGACCTTTCAAACAGTGGTCTTATTTCAGACTCGGCAGCTCCAGTCACCGACTTCCCAGTCGTCAGGCCACTGCGAATAGATGTCTCTGACCTCCAGTGTATCCAGCTTGCGCATCCAATAAGCAGTGGCGAAGATGGACCCCCTAGTAGAAACAGGCCCGCGCCGAACCTTAGTCAGACCTGTCGCCTCACTCTTACACAGAAAGATGGGACAACCCTTCCGGCCCTGGTCTTCCCGAGTGGAAGCGCCGAGAAGTTTGTGGAGGTTCTGAATCCATTTATTAACTTGAGGAGGTAGGCACAAGGGTGTCACGACTGGGGGGGGGGGGACGCCCCCCCTAATGCTGTCGGCCAGTCGGTAAAAAATAACAGAGCCGGCGCGAAGCGCCGTGATTTTTTTCATGAAAACAGTCGGTTTTTCTGAAAATTGGTCGATTTTTCGTCAAAGTAGTCGGTTTTTCTGCAAATCAGTGGATTTTTGTGAAAATCAGTCGATTTTTTTCAAAACTGTCTTTTTTTGTTGTTGAAAACAGTCGTTTTTTCTGCAGAAACAGTCGGTAAAAATTACCAGCCAGTCGGTAAATGCCTCGTCCCCCCAAAAAAACATTTTGGCTAGTAACGCCTCTGAGTAGGCAGAATACCTCTTTCCTGCCTGTGCCCTTCCTGCCCTTTCCTGCCCTAACCTACCAACAAAATATAAGGCAATGAATGAATGAATTTATTACGTGCAGCCTAGTAATAAGGCATTTGCACAGTACATACAGAAACAGAAAGGTAAATGAACGAGGGTACACAAAATCTGCAGCGACAGCAAAAGATAAATAAACGCAAAACAAGAAATACGAAATGGAACACGAAAAGAACAACTAATTCACTGCATTAGCTGGCGCATTGGGCAATGGGCAGGAAGGCGGTTGAATGATGGCAGAAGATGTCTGCCATCATTCAGGATCATTAAGGACTCCTTAGTCTACTGTCGGATCGATGACTTCACTTTGGAGAGATTAAGGGTGAGGTTATGTTGAAAGAGATTTTTAAAGATGACAGGTCATAGAAAGTTACGCACCACGTACTACACTACGAGCGTGTTCCATCCTACTTACCGCAGTTACTACGCATGACGTCACGAATTCTGGCTTTTTCCGTCAAGGCTGGAACAATTTTGCTATTTTTCAGCAGGATATCATGCCACGGGCGAATCCGGCCAATCACGTTGCAGAGATGCGTAGTTACTACGCTTACCACGCTCCCTAGCATGGTAAGCAAATAGTAACTATTAGTTACTATTTCGAGAAGGTTGGAACGGTCAGCGTAGTAACTTTTCGTGGGGATGGAACGGAAATAGTAACTAACAGTAACTATTGTTAGAAGGGTGGAACACGCTCTACAAGTCGCTAAATATTCCTCAGTGTCCCTCTCTGAAGTTCAAACACGGGGTTGTCGACTAAATTTAACCCTACCAATGAATCCTACCGAAAACATGCATAACATTGAAAGAAGTTCTCCACCAAGCGATCCGAACGTTTGCGCAAGGCACATGCTAACTCAGTTCGTCTATAAGCTTTAGTATTTATATTTAATGTATGTTTATTTCTTTAGTTTCTTTTGTTGTTGTTTTTTCCTCCTTTTCTTTATATACTCCGCATTTTCCCATCCATAAGCGGGGAAAGAGGGGAGGGGGTAAGTACTTGTGGCACGTGGTACATAGTAGGTACGGCATATTAGTGTATTTTATCATAAAAAGGCGTCTCGCCTCTATCTATTACGAAGGGATCGGGAATAGTAGTACTGAGCATAGTGGAATTTCTTATCTAGTGTGCGCTTGAAGTTACGACAATTTTGAAGTGACTGATTTAGTAAGATTCAGCATTAACCGTCATCATCGGGGGCACGTGTACAAGCTTGCGAAATCAAGATTCTACAAGGACGTTTTTAAGTGGGGTTTTGGCAAAAGAATTGTTGATCCTCTGAACAGCCTTACCGAAGATACGGTTAAAGGACACCTCTTGCTTATTCTGCCTTTTAAAATATACTTCGCTACCATATGGGGTTATAAGCTTCTAAAATCCCCACCTTTCTCCATTGTTTCGTTTCATAACTATGAATTTTAGCGCTTTTTCGGCCTTGCCGAGTTTTCCCGTCACCCACGAAAAGTTTGCCGGAATCTTCATTGTCCGCACAACTCTTTCACACATAAGGATATGATAATCTTCTGCTTATTACTTCTTTTATTCGCTTAGTTTTCCCACTTTTTTAACCAAGGCACGTTCAGTTTTCAAATCTTTTTGCGCCCAGCCGCCGCGTCGGAGAGCAGGAAGGCTGGCTATAATCGACAAGCGCGCTAACAAGAGAATCGCTAGTTTCAGGCGGAAAGTAATGGTATTTTCGAATACGTTTTTTCTGATCCATTTTATAGGGAAAGGGTTATTTCTAGTAAGAGTTGTGCTTTAATGCTGAATCGATCAATAGTTTCAAGTGCATTGTTGATGGGATTCTTTAATTTAATTTAATTTAATTTAATTTCAAAATAAATGCGGCACAACATTTCATGCGCGAGCAAATTAATTGGCACTTGTCATTAACCTACAACTAAAACATATATACAATTGTCATAAAATAAATACAGTAATTCAAGTAAGGTTGTTATGATACAAGGTAAACTGAGGCACAAAACTATTCCGGTACCTTTCAGTTTTACAAGCGACAGGTGTGAGTTTTGGTACTTTCATAGCTGCTTCTCTTGGAGGTCTGTTTCTTTCCGGTTTAAAGGGTGGAGGAAGCATATTTCGGTAGAAAGGGTGGGATAACAGATTTGTTCCGAAACGTTGGCACAGCTGTTCTCTACGAACAGAAAGGGGTTCCAGCTTACACTCCTTTAGGAGATACGAGTACGGCATTTTATGGCCACCAATTATAATTTGAACAGCGCGTTTTTGGATTCTTTCCAACTTATCTGAGTCACTCTTTGTAAGTCCATAATGCCATGCTGGACAGGCATATTCAAGTAGTGAACGGACAAACATACAATACAAATCTTTCATTCTTTCTTTAGGGACTTTGAATTTCTTTAGGATTTTTAACATACTCATGGAAGAGTTAGCTTTCTTTAAAATATACTTGGTATTTTCCTCCCAAGACATATCAGAAGATATAATAACGCCAAGGAGTGTAATTTGGTCAGAAGTAAGGTTATCAGGAATGGGAGGGTGGAACTGTGGGAGAGTTTTAAGAAATGAAATTGTTAGTATTGTAGATTTGTCACTGTTCACTACCATATTCGACCGAGAAGCTTCTGTAGCAATATCCTGGATTATACCCAAAGATTGACTTTTTGAATTCTTTCCCACAACTTCTGCCAGTGATAAATCGTCTACGAATTTCCATCGCTCATCGATGTCCTGAGCAACATCATTTATCATAATAAGAAAACACAGAGGACCAAGCACAGTTCCCTGGGGCACCCCACAAAAAACAGGAAGCGCGTCTGACATGCAGTGTTTATACTTTACAATTTGTAATCTATCCGTTAAAAATCCCCGTACTATATTTACAATAAACTCAGGTACATTATTCTCAATTAACTTATTTAACAGTATTTGGTGGTCTACAAGATCAAAAGCCTTCTTAAAATCAATAGCTATAAGGTTAATCCATTTATCTGGGGTGTCCAGATTCTTCAGGATAAAATCTATAAGACTTACTAAATAATGTGTTGTAGAAGCCTTCGGGACGTTTCCATATTGATGCTGGTCAATGACTGATGCTAAATATTTTTTCAACCATGCAGCTACAAAACCTTCATACACGCGGCTAAAAACTGAAGTCACAGAAATGGGCCTTACCCCAGTAAAATCATTGGCACCACCCTTCTTTGGTATTGGTGTAATAAACCCCACTTTCCACTTCTTAGGGTACTGGCCACTTCGTGATATTTTATTATAAATGTTGGTCAGCGGAAGGGCCAATTCAGCTGCAAAGGCCTTAATTAACGTCACTGGGATATCAAAAGGCGTAACTGCAGTTCTTTTTAGCTTGGACAGCTTAAGTTTCACCTCGGATATCATTATTTCAGGGAGGTCTTGAGGAGGAATACTGTGTACTTGGGATATAACGGGCCCATTAGCAGAAGGGGTCTTTGGAGAAAGTGGTGGGTAAGACTGAACAATTGCGGCAAAATGGGCATTTAAATCATTGGCTGTTTTGACAGGCAGTTCGTCTTTCTTAAAATCAACAGGTGAAGGATTTTTACCTGCCAGCTTTTTTATTTCTTGAAAGAACTTCGCCGGTTTAGAAGCTAAAAGGTGATCAACTTCGTTCGAATAAAAATCAGCTTGGGCTTTCTTAATTTTTTTCTTTATTTCATTTCTCAGCTTGTTGGCTTCTTCACGCTTTCCTTCTTTAAAAAGTTTTAATTTCTTCTTTATAAGTTTTTTTGTTTCTGAATTTAGGTAGGAATTTAGGTTTTCCGTTCAGGAAAAGAAGATTCAAACTGTGTTATCAGTTTTTTGTGCATGCACTCAGTTTTGGCATCAACGTCTTCAATATGTAACACATCAGTCCAAACCTCGGAAGTAATCCAGTCACCAAAAGAGAGGAGACCAGCACCCGTGATTGGCCTGCTGGTAACTTCCGTGACCGAGTAGGCTATTTTTATTTTATCTAACGGATTCCATTGGACCATATAGTGGTAACTCCCCCCCAGTGGGGACAATTCACTAGGGGTTTGGTAATATTTATTGAGATCAGTAAGGATAACATCAAGCTGTGTACCCCCTTTCGTAGTTGGGAAATTTATTACATTTTTCAAACTGAGTGACGACGCTAGGGATCGAGTGTTTAAATCGTTTGCATCGCCTAACATTGCCAATGCGTATAGTGGGTTTTTCCTTTGGATAAAATCAGCAGACTCTTGGAGTTTTTCCCAAAAAGCATTTCGTGCAGAAACAGGCTGCCCCGGTGAAAAGTAAAAAACGCATACTGCAATTCCCGATAAAGGTCTAGGAAGCCGCTTAGGATGGAGTGTAATCCAAGTAATTTCATCATCCAATTCCAAACCCGGTACTTCAACGACTCTGGGCTTCAGACTCTCATGCACAAAAGCCATAACGCCACCACCTTTTTTCCCTAAAGGGTGGCTATCATGGCGCAGTTTTACGAATGATTCAAAATTATTCATCCGGAGAGTATTAACGTCTTGCCTGTGTACCTCAGTAACACAAATTACCCCAGAACCAAGCATCCCAGCCGTGACCTCTAGTTCAGTGAGCTTCTCAAGGTTCAGGCTTTCAGCATTACAGTATAGAAACGATGGGAAAACGTAACGTTTATCACTGTACTCCCTAGAAAACAACTTTTCTTTAATAACATTTGGACGAAGGAGTAAGGGGGGCGTTGACGCATGGTAAAAATTTTCACTTGCTTGACTAGAAAGTACATTTAGATTAGACTTACTAGAGGAAACTATTGCCGGATCCAAAACCCACGCAGTCGATGTGTTCTCTACGGATCCAAGATCCAAATTTCCGTAGGTTGCGTCCTTGGGTAAGTCATCGGTCACAACCTCGATCAAGCAATCAGGATTTGAATTTTTATCAACAGTAAGGGACATAGGGCCAACTGAATCACTAAGTTCTACGTAATCATCTAAACCAGGGTTGTCGTCATCGCACTCGAGACAAGAGAACGAGTTGCGTAAGGAGGGTATGGGGGACGCAGAATATGCGGAAAAAACTGTGAAGTACGACGTGCAGGAGGCAAAACAGGATACATATCCGCGGTTAGGGGTGGGGGAGGAATAGGCTCTAAAATACTTCGTAACAGGGGACGACTAGTAGAATACTTTGGTACAACTGGCATACGTATAGCCTTGCTCTTTTCTTCGGCTGATCTAGGCTTAACGGTGGATACAACATGGACATTTTTACAAGTGTTAGAGAAACAACGCCCACTGGAGAACTTTTCGCAAATCTTTGAGTGGGTGAGCCCACACGAATTATCGCACTTGTCAAACATAAATTTTGTGCAAACGTGGGAAAATCTACATGCGAGGCCGCGATTACACTTGCCTTTCAAAAGGAATTTGCACGCAATATTTGATCGCGGTTTTTCAACACCAGCAGTGTCTGTGTCTGTCTCATGCAACTGTGAATGCGAAAACCTGTCATCATGCATTTCAGTTCGTGGGGAATTAAGGCGGTTTGGCAAGGTATTTTCACTTGGATGACTTCCGAGATCAGAAGAAATATTCCTTGTAGCAGTTGCCAACAGTTCGGTAATTTGATGGTTTAAGGACGTGATCGTATCAGAATCAGTTTTTTTCCCTTCGACGAGTTGATCTATATCAGACTGCAGGGTAGACTGGACACATCGCAACGAATCGTTTTCGGTTCGTGCAGTAGAATAGTTATTTTCTATCATTCCTATTTCTTTTTCCATCGTAGTAATCACCAAGTCTTTCTCCGCAATTTCGGTCATAAGGCTCTGGCATTTTAGTTCCAATTCTGCCAGCATTTGAGCGGTTATGTCACAATTTTTGCAGCGGTCAGAAACAGGGCTCGTAACAATTGTCGGACGATGATAGCTCGAATTATTGTCTTTTGATTCATGTTCAGGAGCTTGGATCATCACAGCCTCACTATTATGACGGGGAATCTTCTCCGAAACTGCAGCTGGGATTGGAGTCTTAGTTCCGCAGTCAAGGCATTTCCACGTATCAGTCCATTCGGCAGTTTCGATTTTTGCGCATCGGTTTTTACCGGCATGGAGCCACAGAGAACATGATGTACATCTGACTGAGTTTGACGAAACGCCAGCATGGCATTCAGGACATACATGCTTGGCAGGCTTCATTTTGCAGCCTTGATTATGAGAATTCGCAAGGAAAAATTTGTTTCCTTGTCGCTGTGCGCTTAGGAAATGGTAAGGGGGCTACCCCAAAACCATCACCCCGTATCCCGATTGGGCCATAAACAGGCCAGAAAGAAATTCTACCGGCTTTAAATAATATAAATAGTCTTTATGTAGCGATCAATTCTCACCAGCCGAATGATTATCCAATTCAAGGCACTACACACGAATCATTCCGCACAGCGCGCCAGTTCGACTACTCTAAATTTCTTAGAGTTATTTAGAGGCGAAAGCCTTTTGTCTTGCTTCGTATTATTATTATTATTATGGAAGCAAGTAGCCTATAGTGTAATGATATATTTGATCATAGGAAAGCTTTAGCCTCTCCATATCACGAAAAACCGGGAATCGTTGAGATGGGCAGAGTTAAAGAAATCTCATAAACTATGCGCTTGAAACTGCTGATCGAAGCAGCATTAAAGGAGCCATGCCAGTATCGTGCCTGTTCATTCTTTTGTCAGTACCGCTGTGTCTTCTGAAATCCATATAAATGGACTGTTTAATTTCATGCTGTTTTGTGCATGAAAACGAAAAGGAAGCAAGTTCAAAATAATTCAAACTGTCAGGTCGCAAATTTTATAACAGTACAGTTCATTTAGTTCAGTTAATTAACACAACACAATATGGTACAAAAAACGTTATATAACAGTATGCAACAACATAAAAGCAAAAAACAAAAATAAAATATTTTAAAGCGGGTCGCAACAGGGAGATAAGCTCGTATTGTTAAGACCCACTCACGCCGTCACTGACAGAAATTTTAGCCAGGTAAAAATAAGCGGACATGTTCTGGTGCTGTTTCTTGTCCAACATGAGTATTGTGAAAATTCGATGCATTGTTCACGCCTTTTTGAAAATCCCGCCAAAAACACATTACAGTCATCAGTCAAATCATAAGTCCCCTAAGCGGTTACTGTGAAATGATTTTGTGTGTGTTAACCAGCGGCTTTCATATGGAGGTAACCCGAAGGCCAACTACAAGTCAGCTAACAGATACAAGCTGCTTATCGATTGAGCATAAACCGCATCTTTGGTAAGGATGTTCCAGGGTAGAACCGATTTCAGTTACAGAACCCCACTTTCTTATCTTAGATCACCGATTCGTTGTACAGTTCTGTTTCCGAAACTCCATTTTGCACACTTTAAGGAATTGTGATAACCATACTGAGCTTTCTAAATCTTGTCAACTTTGCAGTTGTAGCCGTTATCCAGCACTGCCCACTTACAAAAATCACTTTCTTATCGCAGATAACCGAATCCTCGTACAGTTCTGTTTCTGGAACTCCATTTTGCCCGGTCTACGAACTGCCAAAACCATACGGAGCAGAGTTTTAAATCTTATCTACTTTGCTCTTGTAGCTGTTGGTGGATTGAGCATAAATTGTGTCTTTGGTGATGTTTTGGGTTTTTAGGTTACAAACTCGACTTTCTTATCATAGGTCACGCAGGGACGATTCTCTGATCATCTGCCTGAGCCCAGATGAAGAGCACTTAGACAGCTCAAGAGCCAGGCACAGCCGGCGAGCCAATGGCGACACAGACAGCCTACACATTCCGCTTGTGGGTAATATCCCCAGTGAGAAAATCCAGCAGGGGGCGGATGTAGTTTGGAAGTTCATGTCCTCCATGAAGAAAGACCCATATTCTACGACGATGACAACCTTCTCGAAGCTCTATGACTTCCTGCGTGAGTATATTCTTAGAGCTTGGTCACACTGGGCTCATTTCCTGGCTTTTTGGGTTGCAAAAGTAGAAAAAAGAACAATATACAACTAATTCTGAATGTTGTCGTTTTAAATTCAGGTGATCAGTTAGAGCGAAACAGCATGTATAATTATGTTACAGGAACCCTAATTGATCCCTGATTGCAGTCTCCTCATTATCCCTGAGCTGCCACGAAGCAAATCAAATCTCACGGCCCCTAGGGATTTTCAGTTGTTCGTCGAATAGGCGGCTTTTTGAGCCCAGTGTGACCAAGCTCTTATGCCCGGGCCCCACTGTAGTCACACCTAGTACTAACGCCGGTAATAAGGCCGTCTTACGGTCAAAATTGGGAAGAAAAGACGCTGAAAACGTAAGATTGTCGAGATTGAAAAATCCATCTCCGCCATTTTGAAACGTATCTTGGAGTGTTTGGACCAATCACAGACAAGTGTCTCTGATTTTAGCCAGTTTTGTTTACGTTTGAGTGATGATGGTGGTAATATATCTTGAATTTCTTCGTTCCCGGTGTGACCAGAGCCTCGTTTTTGTTGCATGCTGCAGGTCCACTTCTCGGCCGATTCCGGAGTGATTCTTTCTACATCCGTTTTTGCACTGCAGCGCTTCCGAGGAAGACGGCAGCGCTTCTCGAGAATCGCGGACTTGCTCACCGACCAAGTCCGTGCTTCCCTGCAAGATGCTGCAGCGCTGCCGCTTCAACCAAGAAGAAAGTGAATCCAAAAACGGATATTGTGCAAAAGCAAAGAAGTGCTGCAGCAGCGATGCGGCAGCGCTATTGCAACAAAAACGAGGCTCAGGATGAAACGTGAGAGTGGGTAATAACCAAATTAACGAACCAAATTACGTACAGATGTGACTGAATGCGGCCCGGGCATTAGTATTTCTAAAAGCGACTGTTCGGTGAGATATATTACAGTCAGAGGGTTTTGAATAGAAAGAACGAAGCTGCCTTCTCAATGGTTTGGCGCGCCAGTATTGATCAAGCCCTTTTTGGGATTCCAAGACGAAGTGTCGGTAACCCTCGGAAGGGATTCAGATATTTTGTTCAAACTTGGCGTGAGGATCCTTTGGGTCAAAGCACAGGTCAGGTTCATAGATGGGCTCTGTAGCCCCAGAATCAGGGGTTAGGAAGGGGGTGTCAAATTAAGGGGTGCATAAAATTCTATTCTTCTATTTTTCTTCTTATACTCCATCATTTTCTCTTTCTTGTACGATGGGTCATAAATAAACATTACATTACATTACATTACAAAATATTTATCGATTTTGAGGTAAGGAGAGATGCTGAATCCATGACTGAAACTAATTTCGTCGCAGGACAAACAGGTCGCAGGGAATCCGGCCGAAACTGGAAGTTTGTTAAAATTAAAAGTTTATTCTTAGGACAATTAATTCTGACGAAATTTGCCAAACCCTGAAATTTGGTAGACTCGAAAAGTTGAGTTTTTGAGTCGACTGTACTGAAGCTCTTTTTGCAAAGTCGACAATTTGCAACGAAACACAGAGTTCTTGGTTCGCCTCTCGGATTCACCGGCTATTTTGGTCCGCATACATTTTGCGAAGTTTAAGTGCTGCTAGGCTTCGACTAAAAATTTGACTTACTGGTAAAAATACATGCTGAATCCATATCTGAACTTCATTTTTGTGCCGGAAAATAGTTTCGTCGGAACCCGGAGAAGACCGGAAATTTTTTGTAAGTGACGTTCTTTCTGATGTTGGTTAGAGGGTCAAGTATAGACCTACAATACAGACATGCTGAATCCGTTTTTTGAACTTTGTTTTCCTACCAGTCGCGTAGTTCGCCCGGATTACAGCCAAAATAAGAAATTTGGTCAAAGTAAAAGATTTTTCTAAAGTTGATTAGAAATGAGATATAGGGGTAAACATACATGCATAATCCATACCTGAACTTGGTTGTACTAGCTGATTAGCTATTTGGCCGTAAATTTTGAAGAGTACCACTACGGTATAATTCGTTTGTATAGGTTCAAGCGGTTGATTAGGGATAAATAGTAACATGCTTCAGGGGTCTGAGGAAGGCCGGAAATCTACAAGACCCGATTGCCTGGATCAAGAAGTTAAATAAATATTCCATTTTCGGGATCCCATCGAAACCTTCGTTATTGTTTTAATGCCTGTATCGTCATAATTCATTATTTCTTTTTACCATAAAGTGCACGATGAGAACGACATCCAGTATGATCAGAGGACAGATGACGAGCTGGCGGAACTTCTTCAGGAGAACTTCAACTGTCGGTTGAGGCCGGAGGGAAGAGAAGACGGCAAGGAAGAGGTTATAGCCAACAATGAAGACGGGTGAGTCCTCGGGAGTATCATTTAGACACAACCTACAATTACATCTAAGCAAGACTGTGAGATCAGATTTCAGTCCTCGTATTGTATGCAGAAAAGTATGGAACAGTCTCCCCGATAATGTCCGTAGCATTCAGTCGTTTGGCACCTTTAAGACCCAGCTAAAACATTTTTGGTTGATAAATATAATGGGGAATGAACACATTCGGGAATATATATTTTGTGTTTTAAATATGTTAATTTAAGTATGATATGTAAAGGTAAAATCAATAATGCGGGTTGGGCGACGTCCCTGGATGCTAGGCTTGAGTTTTTTTTTTAGTTTTTTATTTAGTTATTTATTTTATTTGTTAAAATTAGCGATCAAAGTTCACCTGAAGGTGAACTTTGATAATAAATAATAAATAAATAAAGCAAATTCTTCAATTGTTCTTTCATTATTTTATTGTAATAGTGAGGAGACTCGTTTATTTGTTGATTATTTTTGTATTAACCCCTATGTAACGGGCCATGGAGTTTTGTAGGGGTGGGAACTTATTTTGTTCATTTATTTTGAATTTAATAAAACTGAACTGAACTGGACTGAGACATGGTGGTCCGCGTAGCGGTTGCAGGATTATCCTTGTGTGTTCTCACAATCACAGGACCTTTGGGAGGGAAAGACATACAACACCATGGCTACACGATCTGCTAATACTATCCTGAGTAAGTAAGTAATAAGTAATTAATTTGTTTATAACCCGCCATTTCGAAAAAGCGGAGTAAATGAAAGAAAATAAATAAAACACGTAAAGACACAGAAAAAGACACTAATTTTCAATCTACACGATGCTAAACTGTGTTAGCGTTCTTGGTTCTAAGCATGGGTTCTTGGCGTTGTTCAAGAAGGGGAAAGAAATTCTGCTCGTTACGACTATAAGCTTAGCCTACCTATCTACTAGGCCAGTGGTTCCCAACCTTTTCCTTACCGCGTACCGTAATCAAGGTTCGAAAAGGTTGCGTGCCCCCTTTTTCAGAACGTGAAAAAGACGATATTTATTATCATAAAGGATAGTTTACGATTTTTCGTAAAAGCAGTTTTTTTTAAACAGTCAGTAAAATGACCAGCCATGGTCAAATACCTTGCCCCCCCAAAAAATTTTGGCTAGTGATGCCGCTGCGGGTAGTTTTAGGCTTTCGGCAATCAAATGAGCGAGGCAAGATTTTGAAGCTACAGACTAAATCGATTTTGTTACCTTCTCGTACCCCTTGCAAGGGTCTCGCGTACCCCTTTGGGTACGCGCACCACCGGTTGGGAACCACTGTACTAGGCTACTACCAATCGAGGAAATTGACCGTAACTCCAATAAACGCAGTTTATATTCAAATTCAAATTCATTATATTCTCCAAATATTCTTTTACAACGAATAGCATAGGACGTCAACAAAAATAATAACCCTTTTTGATTTATCATATAGCTTATGGCGGTTACATTTAAACGATACATATATATATAAATAAACTTCTATAAATAACTATAAATAAAAAGTCATCAGTTCATGAAATAGTAAACTAATCGGTAACTATATATCTACAATTGTAAAATGACAATATATACAATTAGCCTAGGTCAACAGTACCTCAAAATATTTACAGTTAAAAGTCATTTTGTTGTATCGAATTAAAATGTTTCACGAAATACCGCACGAAAGACTTGAGAAAACGATCCGACGAAGCAGCTGGAGGCATTTCTAATAATTGGTGTTCGAGATTTTTTGATCCCCGGGTTTTTTTCTCTTGTCTACTGCTTTGAAAACTTGGAAGTATTTCACGATAATGATCGGAATTCAACAGAGTCATCCCAAAATTCATCAAGAGCTGATGTCTTCGCTGGCTCAGTGTCATCAGATTCAGTTTTGAAAGACTTGTATTGTAGCCAGTGTACGAGGGTCCAAGAATAATTTTGCACGCTCGTTTTTGTATTGCCTCAATCAGATGCATGCCATAGACTACAAGCGTACTCGGTTACAGGCCAGACGTAAGTCTTGTAACATCTTAGGAGTGACTCAATTGAGAGTACAAATCGTCGTAAGTAGCTAAAAGCGTTCAAGAGAGCGGAGCCTTTGCCTGTTATGTAATCCACATGGCTATGCCAGCGTAAATCGTCAGTAAACATGACACCTAGGATTCTGACGAATTTACTCGATGACAGATGGTCTTCCTCGATGGGTGGTACTTCTCGTTTCAGAAAACTGATGCGGAGGGTGGTGCTCTTTTCATGGCTGATACCAAGTTTGAACTGATCAGATTGTGACCTTAGCTCGTCAAGGACCCGCTTGACAGGATTCGATGTCGGAGAGTCTGATAGAAGTTTTGGTAGCATATTTTTTTAGTTTCGACGAGAGCGCGCGACTATTACCCACTTCCTCATGAAGAAAAATAATTGTCCCCCCCCCCCCCCCCCCTTACACACACACACTCAGAAGCTCTAACAAAACTGTGTTTCATTTAGCTATGAAGTGATAACGACAATAAAATCAGAGCTTGTGACCAGACCTGAAGTCTCGCGCGGTGAACTAGTGACGGAAGATGTTTGGAATTCATTTTTCGATGAAGCGGGGATCGTCAAAAATGTCTCGGAAGTTAAGCGGCTCATATTCAGAGGGGTAAGTTCTTCCGGTTACCGTGGCGGGGTGGGATGGCGTCACGATACACTGTAAAAAGTTTCTCCGAGTAAGGATTAAAGTTAACTGCACTATTTGCTACTGGGATTAATCTTATCTCTACTGGGGTAAGATTAATCCGAATTAGAGATAATCTTATCTCAGTAGAGACAAGAGATTAATCCCAGTAGCAAATACTGCAAGATTTTTTTTTTACAGTGTACTACCCACTCTAGATGTTGGCCACTTTTGTAAGGTACCATTTTCTCCACTAAGCTTTTAGCTTTAAGATATTACACAGCCTGACGAGGAGCCTTGCCAAGAAGAGCCGAAAAATCGCTGATGAAGCATCGTAGCTGACGTGTCGGTTGTATACCTTATTTGAATATATGTTTCAAAGTCAGCTTGGGCTCAAGGAATATTTATTTGATATTACACAACCTGCCAATGTGGCTTCGATTCCCACCCAAGCTCTTTTCCAAGGTCTCTGCAGACGGGTATGTAACCGTTGACCATTTTCGATATGAGACCATTTGACCATTTGGGAGATGAAACCATTTGGCCATTTGGGATATGAAACCATTTTGCCATTTGGGATATGAAACCATTTGGCCATTTGGCTGTACCTTTCAAATAAGCAGAAATCGGTCAGAGACTACAGTACTTTGGTCGTACTCTAGTCTTCTATCAGGAACAGTTACAATGTCAGAAGTCAGAAGTAGGAGCAGATGCCATGGATGATCCGTCTGTGGGTACGAACCGGATTCGGCCATGACAGGGAGAATAGGAAAGGGGGGGGGGGGTGGAACGCCTAGGAATTTGATCAGAGAAGCGATTCGGTTGGAAGGTGCACATTTCGTATGCCCTCGAAAATCCGTTTTGGGGTTCCGGCCTCGGTGATGGGAGTTGGAGGGAGGTACTTGACATTTTCCGGAAGTGCTCAGATACCGGCAAGAGAGGATGCCCTAGATGATTCATTAATTTGTCTGAACTGGATTCAGCCACGTTGGAAGAGTTCGATGGGGCGCCGGAAATTATGTGGCATGCCTAGGGATCAAACGGATTGAGTGGTTGGGATGAACTTAGAAGATACGAAGGTCATATACCCTATATGATCTTTTTCGTCGTCCCGACAGGATTTGGCCTCGGTGGGGGAGTTGGAGTACCGGAAATTTCCCGGGAATGCTCAGATTCGAGTGAAACTTGATGGTGGCAAGACCAGACGCCCTAGATATCCTATTTCTGTCCGAACCGTGTCCGGTGACGGTACAGGAGTTGAGTGGGAAATTTTGTGACGTCCTCATTTACAGTGGAGGTACGTTTATTTTAATTGAACAGTTGCTCAGATTTGAACGGTGCTGTTTTGGACTAAATGATGAAGCGAAAATTCAAAATACCTGTTCAGGTGTCTTCAGTAACCCATACTGTTGTCTGTCAATGTTGTGTTTCATGAAAATGGCAGGGTTCAAAGTCAACAAACGTTCAAATAAGAATACCTCCGCTCTACTTTCTTGTGTCAACTGTGCCATATGAGCTCGTAAGCCTTGTTTTATTGACATATCTATTGTCTATCTCCTGGTAGAAAGAGATGGTGTGAACTAATTAAAAGGGTGATGGCGCTACCAATAAGCCAGGTGATATTTATTCTAGTGATATTTCGGCCCTTCTTGGCAAGCCTCCTATCTTGGCTGTAGCTAGAAGTACGAAACTACAAACAGTTTACAGGTCGTATACTTCTCGCTACGTCTAGTCCGGCACTGACAGTTCTTCACATTTCGTGACTGTGGGCGCTGGACGGAAGTCAGTTGAGATTCAGAGCTGACTTATTCTTTTAGCGTCAGCCATACACGACGAACACAAAATATTTAGTCGCGACTAAAACATATTTACAAACGACCCCGGGGGCCAGCAATGAGCATGTGGCCCAGAGCAAAATAACACTAGAGAGTAGCGCCAAGACCTATGCTTTCCATGCTTTGCAAACGGGCCATACTGGTAGTGCCGCCCACTACACTTGCGTCATTTAAAGTGAGACAAATTTGCGAGTTTAGAAATTTCTAGTAAAGCAAAGGTGTGTCTGCAAACACCTAGGAAACAATGGAGGCTGTACCATTTTGTTGCTATGTTTAGAATATGAAGTTATCGGAGCCAGCGCTGGTGAACGACTGAATGAGTTTCAGTAGGGACGTTCTCTATCGCTAGTGGTGCTAGTATCGCTGCTAATAGAGTGTGTGTCAATTTTGTCAAGTCTTGGCGCTACTCTCTAGTGTTATTTTGCTCTGATGTGGCCAGATCGCTTGCCAATCGGCGACTAAAACAAACCGGAATGGATCACTTTGACGGACTTGTCAATCCGACCTCGGCATAACTATAATGAGCCACGGCAGAGAGCGCGAGGGTTTAAAGCCTTCTGTAAATCGCAAGCAAGACAAAAGCTGTGCTGGACACAACAGTTATGAAAAATAAGAGCTATAAGCTCATATGGCACTTGCAAGCTTGTTACCATGTATTTAAGCTTGAGGAGCGTGGTTGGGTCGTTCATGTACTGGTATATTAATGAAGAGTCGCCTTCTTGACTGTATAGTTTGGTCAGAAACACGTCCTCTTGTCAATAATCAAGTTCCAATCAGATCTCATCACCCATTCTAAAGTTATGCATGACAGCATTTGGATCCCCCTTCCCTCCCCCCCCCCCTCCCTAAGATGGAAGAGACTACTTCCATGCTAATGTGACCGGGTCCCTAAAATGCCGGCCAAAATTTCGCCGTCCTGATGCATCTGGAAGTACCTTTACTCGCGATCACTGGAATTCCGGAAAACCACCTCCAACTCCCCGCACAATGCGCCGATCCGGTCCATGTCTCTCAAAATTTTTTAGAACTGCTCAAAAGTACTTTTTTTTACTTTGCAGTTGAGATTAAGCGGGTTGGAAATGAATTTGTAGGGAAAATATTTGAGGCACAAACTATCATGGGCCCTATAGGGGATCTTAAAAAATGTATCGTTTCTTAAAACTGTTTTTTTTTTGCACTTATCGGATCCTGTCCACACTTGAAATGGGACATCTGAGATATGACTTCTTTCTGAATATCAAGTTTCACTGAGATCCGATCACCCGTTCAACAGTTGGACACACCTTAAGATTCCGGATTCGCCCTCCCTCCACTCCCCCCATGATGGTGAAATCGGAGAAACGACTGTTCTCAAGTTAAAATTGTGTCGGGATCACCGGAATTCCGAAACCCTCCCTTGTGCTTGTTCTTCCCACCAAGTTTCATCCCGATCTGTCCACTCTGAACATGTCACACGATTTCTGCCCCCCCTCCAACTCCCCCCCAAAGTCCCCGTTCCATTCTGGACTTGAAGTGTGACATCCGAAGCACAAGGTCTTTCCGAATTTCAAGTTTCATTAAGATCCGATCACATGTTCAAAAGTTGGACATATCTCAAGATTCCGGATCCCCGCTCCCTCCACTTCTCCCAAGATGGTCAAAGCGGAAAAATGACTGTTCTTAAGTTAAAATTATCGTGTCCCCGATATGCCTGCCAAGTTTTATCGTCCTAGCACATGTGTAAGCATCTTAACTCAGGGTCACCGGAATTCCGGAACCCTCCCTCCAACTCCCCCCACAGTGCTCGGATCTGGTCCGGTCTTGTCAGCTATGTATCTAGGGCTTGTGCCTGCTCTTCCCACCAAGTTTCATCCCGATCGCTTCACTCTGAGCGTGTCACACGATTTCCGCCCCCCTCCAACTCCCCCCCCCCCCCCCAAAGTCACCGTATCCATTTCGGACTTAAAGTGTAACATCTGAGACACGAGGTCTTTCCAAATACAAGTTTCATTAAGATCCGATTCCCCGTTCAAAAGTTGAAAATACGTCAATATTCCGGACCCCCCTCCCTCCACTCCCCTCACGGTGGACGGATCGGGGGAATGCCTATTTCCAATTTAGTTTGGTCGGGTCCCGAATATGCCTGCGAAATTTCATCGTCGTAGCACGTCTGAAAGTACCCTAACTCGCGATCACCGGACTGACCGACCGACCGAGCGACAGACCGACCGACGGAAAAGTAATCGGGATATGGCACTTTGCCGGAAGGCCACTTGGCAAGTACCATAAAAAAACAAGAGCTAGAAGCTAATATGGCACTTGTAAGTTTGGTAAGAGGATGAAAGTAGGAATTTGCCAATGGGTTTGTTGGGATAATTGTACCGTGTTCTTCAAAACTGTGCTAACTACATCTTCATAATTTTTGGGCCCAGTTTTGTGTATGCCATCTGCATGAAGAAAGTAGGAACTCAGAAAGTTAAAACTAATCTACCTGTTGGATGGTGCTCATGTCGTCATCTAACACTTAGCACAATTTTAACAGAATACCAAACCAGCTATGTTCTTTCCAATGGTATAGTTAACTCAGTTTTCAACAAATTTCCAGTTAGCACAGTTTTGAAGAACACGGTACAATTTGTAAGCAAAACCCTCGAGATAAGAATCATCATGGGCCCTTTGAAATCAAGAGAATGTATTGTTTGGTAAAAAAGCATTTTATTTTGCACTTAGCTGTGATGATGCGCACTTCAAGGGCGCTAGAAATTCATCTGTAAGGCAAAACCAGTGAGGCAAAATTATGGTGGGCTCATCGGAATCATTAAAATGCATATTTTGCTAAAAAGTATTTTTTGTACTTAAAGGAATTCACTTGTAAGGAAAACCGTTGAAACAAAAATGATTATGGGCCCTTGGGGATCATGAGTATCTTTTGATCAAAAGTATTTTTTTTCCCTATCGGTTAAGATGCACACTTTAAAGGTGCTAGAAATTAATTTCTAAGCAAAACCCTTGAGGCAAAAATGAGCATGGGCTCATGGGATCATTTAGCTTAAAAGTGTTTTTTGTACGTTGCGGCTAAGATGAGTACTATAAGGGATGGTTGAATCTGGGAAGTGACAATTTCTAAGCCAATGTTGTCGAGTCTCTAATGCTCCTGCCAAGTTTCATTGTCCTAGCAAATCTAAAAGTACCGTAACTCTCTTTCACCGGAATTCCGGACCCACCCCTCTAACCCCCCCCCCCCCCCCCCCCCCAATGTCTTAATTTGGCATTGCCATGATAGTGGTTGTTTGAAATAAATTCGTTATGTTTGTTTTATGTTAAATGACCCGAATCCGGTCCGTTTCGCTCACTGATGTACCTAGGAATGTGTATGTTCTTCCCAGCAAGTTTCATCCCGATCGCTCTACTCTAAGCGTGTCACAAGATTTCCGGTTCTCCCCTCTGATCCCTCCCACATTCATCTGATCCGGTCCGGACTTGAAATGGGACGTCTGAGACACGAGATCTTTCCAAATATCTTGTTTTATTAAAGACCTAATCCAAACATTCTGTTTACCTTCTCTTATTTATCGCATGCCACGGGTTTGTTTAGATTTGAACTCGATTGCCGAGTTGCTGTTTTGGCTCGAGAAAAAACCCACGCACAACGTCTTCTTTTCTAGATGGCGGAATTTTCCAGGATGGATTAGCAAAGAATTATAAGACCTAACTGATAATTTTTGTATGTCTTCAGAGGTACCACACTGGTCTTGGTTTTATAATTTATTTGTATCTGTAATAAACAGTTGGAGCATTAGATGGAAATTATTATTTTGACCCTTGGCTCCCTACAGCTGTCCGGGATAATCGGCTGAGATTTAGTCCAGAAAGAGTTATTTCAAACCTAGGAAATTTGGTGTTTTTTTTTAATTGGCTCGTTGTTTTACGGTGTTTTTAGTGGTTTGAACATTCATAGCGACAGTAGGGATGGTTAGCATTGTGTGTGTGGTAGAAAGACCATTTTTTGTGGCCGGCTTTAAGATCCGATCACCCATTTGAAAGTTGTACATACCTCAAGATTCAGGATCCCCCCTCCCTCCACTCCCCCCACGATGGTCGGATCGGGAAATCGACAATTTTCAGGTTAATCTGGTCGGGTTCCTGATATGCCTGCCAAGTTTCGTTGTCCTAGCCCACCTAGAAGTAACTTAACAGCGTGCGAATCCTGTCCAGTTCTGTCAATGAACAACCTAGGGCTTGTGCTTGTTGTTCCACCAAGTCTCATCCCGATCGCTCCACTCTCCACTCCGTCCCCCCCCCCCCATTCATCGGGTTCTGTCCGGACTTGAAATGGGAATCTGAGACACAAGGTCTTTCCAGATATCAAGTTTTATTAAGATCCGATCACCCGTTCGAAAGTTTTGCATTCCACTAAATTCCAGATTCCGCCTCCTCCTCCTCCGCCCACGATGGTCGGATTGGGGAAGTGACTATTTCCAAGTTAGTTTGGTGGGGTCCCTCATACGCCTGCCTAGTTTCATCGTCCTAGCACATCTGGAAGTACCCTAACTCGAAAACAGCGGACTAGGAACCGAAGCGAAAACCGAAATGTCACACGATTTCTGGTTTTCCCCTCCCAACTCCACCCAAAGTCATCGGACCCGGTCCGGACTTGAAGTGTGACATCTGAGACACGATGTCTTTCCAAATATCAAGTTTCATCAAGATCGGAATCCCCGTTCAAAAGTTATACATACCTCAAGATTCCGGATTCCCCCTCCCTCCACTCCCCCCCCCCACGGTGATCCGATCGAGGAAGTGGCTATTTCCAAGTTAATTTGGTCGGGTCCCTAATACGCCTGCCAATTTTCATCGTCCTAGCACATCTGGAAGTACCCTAACTCGCGATAACCGGACTGACCGACCGAAGGAAAAGTGATCGGTATATGGCACTTGGTTGGAAGGCAAGCGCCATAAAAGGATACCCACCCGAGCACTTGCAATTGTCAGCGAGTCACGTGTTGACGAGCTTCCTTTGGAAACCAGCAGGTGGAGCAAGTGGCCTAAAACGCCTGACACATTTCATGCAGTAGCGTATACTAGGGGGGGGGGGGGCGACAGGGACAATTATTGACAGTATGGTTCAGTAACAGATCTTAGAAACAGTTTTTGAGTCGTAGTGTGCATGATTACAAGATTTAAAGGTGTTTTTTGCACCTAGAGGTATTTTTAGTGTTAAAAACGATCAAAATATGCAAAAAAAAAACGAAAAATTTTCGGGCTTCCGGCCGATAAGGGGGTGGCCTTCGGCCGCATATTTTCACTGAGCTGTCGCCCCTCCCGAAACGAATCGGAATATACGCTACTGCTTTCATGACTTGTATCTCTCTTCTAAAAGGGACTTGAAGAAAGCGTTCGAAAAGAAGCCTGGAAGTTTCTGCTAGACTACTATCCCTGGAAAATGACGCACGTTGACAGACAAGACTTGAGGAAGAGGCTATCTGATGACTACTACCGAATGAAATTGCAGTGGAAGTCCATGTCTCTTGATCAAGAAATGCGATTTGCCGGATTCAGGTGCAGGAAGGATTTGATAGGTAAGTATTACACTGTCAGAAGTTTCATAACAGAAAATACAAGAGGCTCAGTTTCCACAGATAACACTGTTATCATTATTATTCTCCAGTCGTTGTGTATTAAATGTGCTGCATAAAAAGTATTGCCAGGAAGTTTTTTTGGCGGTGTTTCGGCTCTTTTTGTATGAATAACGTTTGAATGCGTAACGTTTAAAAAAACGTAACCTCTGACAGTGTAGGTATGCGCAAGGAAATTCCTGGCGGAATTTCCTGCACTTTCGTCAATTCTGGCTTCTAAACTTTTCCGATCGAAATTGAAGATGGTGCTGACAGTCAAGGCAGGAACTCGAATCAGCGACGGTTAGATCCGGTCGCCTATTCGCACCATAAATTCCTTCCGGAATGTTGCATGGTCACCGGTGGATACCGTGCTTCAGAGGTGGATCTAAGCCACGAAGGTAGAAGAGGGAAAGGATTCTTTGACTCAGTATGTTTCTTCACTGCAAAAAAGGCATTTGCGGGGTTTCAGGGCATTCTTAAAGCTTAACTGAAAAGCCAACTTATTTTGGTGTCATTTAATTGAATACACTGAATTATTTGGATTCTGTAAAGGGATTTTTTTTGTTTTCCACTATCTACTCTAGCTAGCTATGGCGTTCAGAATATCTGCAGCCGTCCCCACACCGAAAATTCTACTATGATGCGGGAAATTTTATTCTCGACGCAAACGCGGCGTTTCAGTGGGCAGTGGTGAGATTGGTGAAGATTTAAAAAGTTCTTAAATTCTTATCGTAAGGCATACAACAAAAATACAAGCGCATAGAGGTACCACAAATCACACGGAAATTCCACTATTTGAAAATCGATCATTCGTGAATAGCAGAACATCGAAGTAACGATTTTTCAGCGGGTCTTCAAGCCAATTTTAGTGAAACATTGATGGGTAACTAGATCGTCCTATCCCAGCCCTTTTCGGTTAAACTTTAATAATAATAATAAGTATAATTTCGCCTCTATAAATTTCTCACGACAATAAATTGAACTTTAGTCAGGGAACGCCCCGCTCCTTTTTATACTGCATTCACGACACTTTCAGCGAGATGATCCCAGTATTCCAGTATTTCTTGTACGTTGTCTTCGATAGCCGTGCTTTTTGGCTGTTTTCAGCTGATTTATTCATCTTGAGCTTTATTAATTGCCTGTCGCTTTTAGAACCTGTTTATAATTTCAAGGAAACCAACATTTTGCGTTCATTTCTAGAGAAAGATGTCAACCGCACAGACCGAAATGTGTCATATTTCGGTGGTGACCGGAATCCGAACCTGGACTTTCTTTCCGACATTTTGATGACCTACATCATGTATGACTTCGATCTCGGCTATGTTCAGGGGATGAGCGACATTCTCGCCCCGATTCTTTTTGTAATGGACGACGAAGTCGATGCTTTCTGGTGCTTCGCGAAGCTTCTAGAACAATTGGTAATACGCGATATTTTTTTTTCTTTACCCCTTGAGATTTCCAAGCTCTTTGACTTTAAATGCTAAATAAGCAGACATTCAAATCTCAACACTGTTTAGGTGTACTGAGGTACTTATAATGGTTGACAACGGTTTTATTTCCAACACCTCACTCTACATACAGTAGAGGTATGCTTATGTGAACGTTTGTTGACAGTGGACTTAGCCATTTTCATGCACTTGCTGTGTCTAAAGCTAACTACCAGTTAGCCAAAGTAGGTAATTAGGAGCATCTGAAAACACCTGCATTCAGGTGTAGGTATTTTGGATCTTCATTTTACCATTTAGCCCAAAACTGCACTGTTCACGTTAAAGTAACTGTTCACATAAGCATACCTCTACTGTGAGAGGTTTCATAACAGATAACACAGGGATGCGCAGTTTCGACAGACAACACTTGGGATGCTATCTGTTGTGGTTTTGAAAACGTTATGTATTAAACGCTATGCAGAACAAACATTGCCAGGAAGCGCAGAAAAAGTATTTGTTGACTTTTTTGTTTGTCGTCATGATATCGGAGATCCAGATGCTTTTTCGGCTCTTTCTGGCAATGCTTGTTATGCATATGATTTAATGTATAGGCTAACGTTTTGAAATTCACAGCAGAAAACATCCCAAGTGTTACCTGTTGAAACTGCGCATCCTTGTGTTGTCTGTTATGAAACTTCTGACAGTGTAATGAGAGCTACTCCGGACTCCAGAAGCTTTACCTACTGTAGAAGTATGTGAATTTGAACACTTCTCGTGATGAGCATCGTGATTCCGTTCGAACATTCAGTTTTATTGGAATCCCAAAACGTGAGTAGAGGGATACCAATGACTTCGTAAAAGTGGTCGGTCTGTCCGTCCGTCTGTCAGCACGATAACTCTCGAAGGGAATGAGATGTTTTGATGAAACTTGATGTGAGGATTCTTTGGGTCAGGGGACAGGTCGAGTTCGTAGATGGGCTCTGTAGCCCTATATTTAGGGGTGGGGATGGGGATGGGGTTGAGATTAAGGGGCGAACAAAATAATCGTAACAGCTAATGAGATAGTCGATGTAGGGGTAAGAAGGCATGCTGAACACGTATATGACAATCATTTTCTCGCCGGACTAGCAGTTCGCCCGAAATCCTGCCAAAACCGGAAAATTTGTTTAAAAGTAAAAGTTATACTTGTAGTTGATTATATGTTCGATTTAGGGGTAAGAAGATATGCTGAATCTCTATATGACAATCATTTTCTATTGGGACATAGAGTTCACCTGGAATCCGCTGAAACGGGAAAATTTGTTATAAGTAAAATTTTTATCTGATGTTGATTAGAGGCTCGATGTAATGGTAAGGAGGCATGCTGATTCCGTATACGAAAATTATTTTCTCACCGGACAAATAGGTCGTCCGGAACCCGCCCAAAACCTGAAAATTTGTTAAAAGTTAAAGTTTCATCCGAAGTTGATTAGAGGTTCGATGTATGGGTAAGGAGATCTGCTGAATTCTTCTTTGAGCTTTATTTTTTTGACGAACAAGTATAATTCGCGCGGAATCCGGCTGAAACCGGAAACTTGGCAGAAGTAAGGCAGGAAGTTTTGATCAGTTTCGTCAAAGTAGATCTGGTAAACACACCTGCTGAATCCATATCTGAACTTGGTATTCTCAGATGATTAGTCATTGGCCTTAATCTGTTTCTAAATTTTAATAATAAAAATGTTCAAAAAGACCGGATATCTACAAGACCTGATTGTCTGGATCAAATATTAAATTTGTGGGATCCCATGAGACCTTAGGTCTTGTCTATAGTTCTACTTCTTCGCCTACTTTTTCAGACACTTTCAAGGTCGGAGACTTTTGAAACTGTACCCAGTCCGAAGTTTCATAAAGGATAAGACAAGGAAAAAACGTTCCGTGTAACAAGCATTGGCAGAAAGAGCCTAAGAACTGCCGAAAAACCATCTACACTGTAAAAAGTTTTTTCCGTATAACGATTAAAGTTAACTGCAGTTTTTGCTACTCAGATTACTCTTATCTCTACGCAGATTAGATTAGTACCAATTAGAGATAAGATGAATCTGAGTAGCAAATACTACAGTTAACTTTAATCTTTATACGGAGGGACTTTTTACAGTGTATGACTTTTCAGATATCACGAGGACCAACAAAAAAGTCAGCAGATGTTGTTCCGGTGGTGTTTTGGTGTTTCGTGTATGCATGTCGTTTAAATGCGTAACATTTGAGGAACAACAGCCAACGTCCAAAGTGTCAATCTGTTGGAACCGCGCATCCTTGGGTTATCTGTCATGAAAATTCTGTTTGGACGTCGCTCTCCAAAACCGTGTTGTCCTTCGATTGTAATGCGTTCGGAAAACTCAACTGCCCTATAATTTGAAGCGACATTTTGCCGCGGAATGGTGGGTTTACACACTGCGTGAAATCCGAGCGTATTTTGAAGTTCGAGCGTATTTTACTCACGTATTTGAGCTTGAAAGATTTCTAGCAATACGGACGTATTTAGATACAAAACGGACCGATTTCTCAGATACGTCCGTACTGCTAGAGATCTTTTCAAGCCCAAATACGTGCGTAAAATACGCTTGGATTTTACGCAGTGTGTAAACGCACCATAACTAGTTTTGCCTTTTTTGGTTTTACTGTTTGTATAACTTGCCGTTGTAAACCTGCACCTCTTTTTAGAAAGAAAACTTCAGCCTTGACCAGGCTGGCATGAAGAAGCAACTAAAACAGCTCAACCAACTGCTACAAGTCGTCGACCCGCATCTCTGGTCGTATCTGGAATCACGAGAGTCGGGAAATCTTTTCTTCTGTTTCCGCTGGCTCCTTGTGCTCTTCAAGCGAGAGTTCACATATCCCCAAGTCCTGAAGCTGTGGGAGGTTTTATGGTCGTGTTATAACTCAGAGGATGCGGGGCTTCCCAAGAATTTCCATTTGCTGTTTGCTCTCGCCATATTGGATTCGCAGAGGACGATGATACTGGAAAACAGATTTGGATTTACGGAGATACTAAAAGTAATTATTGTTTTTTATTTTTTTGGGGGGGTGGGGGGCAACTCGACTTAGTATCCTCGAAATTGTCCGAACCCGACAATCTGTTGCATCCTTGCCAATACGTGTTAGTAGCCTACACCTCCCGTGTGTGCAATCAAGCACTAATGAAAAATATCAGACAGGAAATTAAAAGTAGAGACAGAGCTCAGCTTTGACAAACAGTAGATAATTCGTGTCAAGATGCTTATGTTGCCTATGAAAATTCAGGCCATTTTTTCAAATAATAAGATCAATCGAGTGTTAACTTTGGGTAATTCCACCCAGTTAATGGACCAACACGATACGTGCAGAAACTAACGCTTGTCTCCTACAATCATTGTGAGGATGATCTTCAGTGAAGACCAGAGATGGGCTAATCCGAATCCCGAATCCAGGATTCGTCCTTTTGGCCAGATTCGAATCCGGATTTGAATCTTCTTCTTGTCAGGCTGGATTCGGACTCGGACTTCGATTCTAGACCTTGAATCGTACGAATCAGCTCCAATTTCTAATCTTTTCCGAAGTTTTACACACTATGATTCAGGCATTGCGCTGCCCGTACTATAACAGGCAGACATGAGATCTAGAAATATTGTGTACGTACCGTCTAATTTGCTTTAGGCCTCGGTGCTTTTTTGTCATTTGATTTTTAAAATGAAACCTATGTACATGATTTGATTTTTGTTGAAGTCGGATTCGAATCCTTCGCATGAAATGGTGGATTCGGAATCGGAATCGTACCTAGCCCTGGATTTGGATTCGGGTTCGAATCCTTTCATGATCGGATCCGCCCATCTCTGCTGAAGACGCGTCATTTTTTTCTTATTTTTAAGCGGGCTGAACGGCATAGAGAAGACATTAAAGATCCTTGCCAAAGAATAGTAATGATGCGTGAGTTTTTTTTTTTAAGTAGAATGCATATGTATGAACCGTGTATGAATGGCACGTAGAATAATGTGAAAATAGTGTTACCAGAATATGTAGAATCGAGAAGACTGCCACCTGCGGCCAACAAGCCCTGCAGGGCTTTCTTAGCAGGTGGTGCAAAATGTTTTGTATACATGTGTAAAATAAAATTTAATCTAATCTAATCTATATTATAAAATCAAACAGATCGGTCTATACTGAATTTAAATTAACTTCGCTTTTCAGCACGTCAACGATTTGGCGCTACGCTTGGACCTTGACGAGCTTCTCATACGCGCCGAGGCCATTTTTGAGCAACTGCGTATATCCCCAGCAGTTCCTAACGAAGTTAGAGAGATAGTTGGTCTGGAGCCTTGGGATGTTGCTCCCCCATTACGGTGAATATCGTAAGTTTGAAGCTTTTAGGAGTCCTGACTGGCTGATGATAGCAGATACTTTTTCGACGGTTTTTCAACTCTTCTTGGCAATGCTTGTTTAAGGAACGCAACATTTAATGCGTAACGTTTTCAAAATCGCAACACATTACATGCCAAGTGTTGTCTGTTGAAAACGCGCATTGTTGTGAAACTCCTGACTCAACATCCGACAGCAGATATCTTACCCGATACACTCCAAAACTATTATATCTTCTGCCACTTTTTTCGCTGCGACGATCTAGTGAGAGCAACCAAAAACTTTTAGGTCTTTAGAGGAACTTCTTAATAATGCCATATCATCAACGCTATTCTTTCGGGAGCTCTGTAGGAAACTGATTCTCTTGGCGCGTGTGTTGTGCCTTGGCCGTCCATGGCTTAGACTCGTACAAGACTTAAGGCGCATTCTCGCCCTTCCGCGAGGACTCTACTTGAGGAGTCCGCACATTTTTGTTTGTCCTGGGGACTCACAGTCCCCACGGACGGGGAATGCTCCGATTATCATCACCATCATCAAAAAGGACTCCCTTCTGATTCGGAAGGGAATCAATCTTTGCTGGTGTTGGTGCAATGTAAAACTCATTTAAAGTAATTAGAACAAACAGAACGAAAAATAAAGTGGATCCAGACTAATTTCGTCAACTGCATATTTTTTTTTCTACGAAATCCATTTGGAAGCATTCCCCGTGTTCTCGTTGTTTTCCGGACGTGGAGTCCGCGTGGAGTGGCTCCCTGTATTCTCGCCGCTCCCCTTGATTCCCCCAGGAGTCCTAGGCCGGACGGCGAGAATACGTCTTTAGGGGCATGGTGCCCCAACTATGAGCACCATGCCCAAAATTTAAGGATTTGTGTATGACTGATGTCACAGGGAGAAAGAGTGCAAAAAGTTGTGTCAGGAACTGCTCTTTTCCCAATTTGTCGTAAAATCGTGAGTTATCATCTTGGTAACTCAGCTGTTCGAATCGCTGACGTGCTTACTATATCGGGATGCACTACATTATAATAATAATAATATAACTGCAGCAAAAAGGCATTCGCCTCTAGAAATTTCTCTAGACACTAAATTGAATTTCCACACTTGCTTTGAACTGATAATATTTTCGGCATTTACAACACTTTCCGGGAGACTTTTCCAGTATTCAGCTATCCGGTTTCTGAAGCTCCGCTTTGCCATTTTTGCCATTGCCATTTTGCGTCTTTGTCCTTCTTTTCATATGCTAAAACAACAAGAGATACGAGCTCATATGGCACTTGTTACGAGTAGGCGGTACAAGAAGGTAGAGGAGAACGTCACAAAATACACCCGCCATCCAAAAATGCGGTTCAGAAATAGAAATAGGATATCACCAAATTCTGAGCAGTCACTCGAATCTCAGCTTTTTTGGAAAATTCCGGTATCCCCCCCCCCCCCCCCGTTGTCAGATCCGGTTCGGACCCTAAAATATTTCATCTAGGGTATATGTTCCCTCTACATTTCAAGTTTCATTTAAATTAATGCACTCGTTTGACCCCTATGCGAGCCTCAAAGTTTCCGGCAATCTCCCTCCAACTCCCCGCCGAACAGGACTTGGAAACATAAACGTCATATCTGTTAATCCGCTCTTCCCGTCCATCAAGTTTTACTGAAGTCGGAGCATAGCCTATCTGCAAATTTCCTGTTGTGCCCCTCCCCCCCCCCCCCTACCTTGGCCGAATCCGGCCCGGAGGCCAAATAAAAAATCTAGGTCGCATAAACTTGGCACTGTTGAACTTGCATCTCATTCGGTCCATCCGTTTGGTTTTTGTGCATGTCAAAAGTCCCCCCCCCCCCATTCCCCCAACCGTTGTCGCATATAGTGCGAACGCATGTTTTACATGTCTAGGTCATCGATTCTTATCACCCATTAAGTTTCACTCGAATCCGACCACTCGTGCAATTTGCAGAAGTCAATTTCCATATTTCCCTTCCCTCGCTCCCCCAAAAATCCTTGGATCTAGCAACGGAAGTTTCCGGGGATATGTTGTGTTAGGTTCTTAAGTCAATTAAGTCGGGTCATTAATATGCCTGCAAATTTTTGTTGTCTTAGTACATGGGGAACTGTTCTAACTCGCGACTACCGGAATTCCTGGAAAACCCTCCAACTCCCCCCACAGAGCCCCGAAACCACCTGACTCTGTCAATTTCGCATCTAGGCCTAATGCTTGTTCTCTCCATTAAGTTCCATCCCAATCCCTTTGCTTTAAGGGTTTCTTGTGTTTTCCGGCCCATCCCCCCCGCCCATCCCCCACAGGTATCGGACCCGACCCGGACTTGACACTGAACATCTGAGGCGATAGTTCTTTCCACCTGACAAGTTTCAGTCAAATCCGATCACCTGTTCAAAAGTTATGCATGCCACTAGATTCCGGACTCCCATCCATCCACTCCCCCCACGATGGTCGGATCAGGGAAACGACTATTCTCAAGTCAATCTGTTCGGATCCCTGACATACCTGCCAATTTTCATCGTCCTAGCACATCAGGAAGTATGCTGAACTCGCGGGATCGCTAGAAATCCGGAGCCCCCCCCCCCAACTCCCCCAAAGTGAGCGGATCCGTTCCGGTTATGTCGATGACGTATCTAGGACTTTCGCTTGTTCTTCCCACCAAGTTTCATCCCGATCCCTAAACTCTAAGCGTTTCTCAAGATTTCCGGTTCCCTCCTCCAACTCCCCCCAGTGTCATCGGATCCGGTCCGGATTCAAATTGGGACGTCTGAGACTCTACGTCATCCTAAATATCAACTTTCATCAAGATCCGACTACCCGTTCGCAAGTTAAAAATACCTCAGTTTTTGGTTTCCCCCTCCCTCCACTCCCCCCCCCCCCCCCAGATGGTCGGATCGGGGAAGTTATTAATCTGGTCTATTTAATCTGGTCGGGTCCTTGACACGCCTGCCAATTTTCATCGTCTTGGCACATCAGGAAGCACCGAACTCGTGGGATCACTAGAAATTCGGACCCCCCCCCCCCCCCCCCCAGCTCCCCAAAGTGAGTGGATCCGTTCCGGTTATGTCAGTCACGTATCTAGGACTTGTGCTTGTTCTTTCCACCAAGTTTCAGCCGGATCTCTCCACTCTAAGCGTTTTCCAAGATTTCCGGTTTCCCCCTCCGACTCCCCCCAATGTCACCGGATCCGGTCTGGATTTAAAATGGAACGTCTGAAACACGAGGCCCTTCCATATATCAAGTTCCATTAAGATCCGATCACCCGTTCGTAAGCTAAAAATATCTCATTTTTCCTAATTTTTTCGGATTCCCCCTCCCTCCACTCCCCTCCAGATGGTCTGATCGGGGAATCGACTATTTCTAATTTAGTCTGGTCCGGTCCCTGATATCCCTGCCAAGTTTCATCGTCGTAGCTTATCTGGAAGTGCCCGAACTAGCAAAGCCGGGACCGACAGACCGACTGACGGACAGAAATCACAATCGCTATATAATATAATAATGAAATCTCACGAAACAGAACACCAGACCATTGTCTATTAGAGTTTTATTCTCGCCGTTCCACGAGGACCCCTTGGACTCCTTTTGAGGAGTCCATGTTTTTGGGATCCCAAAACGTAAGTGGCGGGATACCTATGACATCGCAAAAGTTGTCCGTCCGTCCGTCTGTGCGCACTGTAACTCTCGAAGGGAATGAGATATTTTGATGACACTTGGTGTGAGGATTCTATGGGTCAAGAGTATGCTCGAGTTCTTAGATGGGCTCCGTAGCCCTACATTCAGGGGTGGGGGAGGAGGTTTAGATTAAGGGGCAAATGAAATATTTTTAAACAGAGAATGTGATAGTCGATTATGGGGTAAGAAGACACGCGAAACACGATGGTGAAAACCATTTTGCGATCGGACAAGTAGTTCGTGCGGAATCCGGCAAAAACCGGAAAGTTTGTTAAAAATAAAAGTTGAAGTTGATTAGATGTTCGATTTAGGGGTAAGAAAACATGCTGAACACTTATATGAAAAGTATTTTATGCCGGGACAACTTGTTCGCCGGGAATCAGGCCAAAACCGAAAAATTTGTTAAAAGCAAAAGTTTTATTTGAAGTTGATTAGATGACAGATTTAGGGTTAAGAAGAGACGCTTAATCTGTAGCTATTTGGCCTTAATCTGTTTCTAAATTTTAATAGTAAAAATATTCAAGGAATCTGGCGAAGACTGGATCTGGCAAAGACAAAACCCAATTGTCTATATCGAATATTAAATTTTTGGGATCCCATCGAAACCTTCGGTCTTGTTTTTGTTTGCTTCCCGTATTCTCGTTAGTCCTCACGGATTGGAATGCTCCGAGTATCACCACCACCATCAAAAACGGACTTCCTTTCAGATTCGGCGGGGAGTCGACTTTGAGAGTTGCTCGTGTTGTTTGTTTTTGAAAAACAGATGTTAGGGATGGTTAACAAGACTTTCTGAGAGCAGTATTGAGTTTAGTTATGGGATAAGACTGTTTTTGAAAAGACTATGAGTTTTTGTTTGCAAATAATAATTATGTAAGATCAACTAAAAATCAGTCAAACAACAAATATTGAAAATAAAGTGGTTCGTGGCTTTTACAGACTAATTCCTTCACCTAGATAAATGTTTTTAACAAAATCTTTTTGTGCTTTCCCCGTGTCCTCGCTCTTTTCCGTCCGTGGAGTACGCGCGGAGTGACTCCATCTATTGTCGCCGCTCCCCTTGTTTTCCATTAGTCACGGGGAACGGCGAGAACACGCCTTCGAAAGATCCTTCGTGTCTTGTGTATCTGCTAAATGAAATAGTTAATTTTGATTTTTGGCCAAAAGAATAAGCATTGAAAATTACTGAGCCACAGAAAGTTTGAGCCGCAGTGCGTGCCATAAAAATCTTGTTGGTCGCTGAAACGGACTTGTGGGCAACACAAACTATCGCGGGACCACTCTTTTCGCGTAAAAATGCCTTAGAGCTTAGAAAATTTGTTTTTTTTACCTTCATTTTTTTGTTTCAGTGTCGGCAGCCGGCCAGCAGTTCGTTACAATGGAGAAGACGTTACTAGTCTGGACAAAATGCTTGAAGACAACATCGAAATTTCAATGCAGTTGAATTTCTTGTAGTCTTGTACGCTGTACCGTGTGTTGTCTTGTATGCTTCACTTTCTGGCTGCCAGGGCTGTGCTTGCATTGTTACATCATTTTTTTCGGGGGGGGGGGGGAGGGGGGGGGTGTAAGGGGCTCGAGGGGAAGATGTTTACTGATTCATTCTTGTGTTTCATCAAGTGTGACTTTGGCTTGTAAATTTTGTTTGCCGCCAGAGCGGACAGGATTAGCGGCTTAGGGACAGGGAAATGCTTTAGGGGTAGAATTTTTGGCCCTATCCGAACGAAATTCATCTGCAGATTTTTTCTAAATGTTTGATTTCAAAGAAATTGCCGCTCAGTCGGCACCTAAGGTTTTTTCTTTTTTTTTTTATTTAATCCGTAATGGGAAGGGTTATGCGTGGAGCAACTTTTCTCAGCGTGAATTTGAGTACCTTAGTTTTTCGATTCATGTTTCGTAGAAAAAAATAGTTTTGTATAATGTATCTTACTATTAAACGCGTAATCGGAGTACCCTTGAGATTGCAACAGTTACGATTGTAGGCGTACTCTCGCCGTTCCCGGGAAAGCTCCTTGGGGATTCGAGGAGAGCAACGAGACTACTCTTGATGACTAAGAGCGTGTTCCATCCTTCTAACAATATTAATTATTAGTTACTATTTTCGTTCCAACCTCGTGAAAAGTTACTACGCTGACCGTTCCAACCTCCTCGAAATAGTAACTATTTGCTTACCACGCTCGGGAGCGTAGTAAGCGTAGTAAATACGGATCTCTGTAACGTGATTGGCCGGATTAGCCCCTGGCACGACATTTTGCTGAAAATTGAAAAAAGCGTTCCAGCCTTGACGCCAAGAAGCCAGAATTTGTGACGTCATGCGCAGTAACTACGGTAAGTAGGGTGGAACACGCTCTAACTTTCGTGCCGACGAAGAATTGCCGTGTGTCCAGCGAAGAGCCAGGGTGGCGTTTTTGTTCTTCCCAAAGTTCACTGTCGTGTTTCGGACTTAATCATATAGAGTATAGAGTGAGTCACTTCATGGGGAGTTCCCGGACGGATAACTTTGAGAACACAGGGAATGGCTAGTCTGTAAAGGTCATGTCCCACTTATGTTCACTTTCTTTTCATTTTTTAAAATAAATTTTCATTTGTATTACTGACAAAAAATAAATGCCTTTTTCTCAAACCGGTCTTATCCCACAACCAAACTCAACAACGATCTCAGAAATTCCTTTTCCGTAACATCTTTTTTTTCAAAAAAGAAACAACAGAACTCGTCATTGAATCTGAAAGGGTGTCCCTTTATCATGATGGTGATGATAGGGGTGTTACCCGTCCGTGGGAACTCGCCAGAAGGCTGTGAGTGAGTCCCTAGCACAAACAAAAACACGGAGACTCCGCTGTGGGGGTTCCCGGGCAATGGCGAGAATACGCCTTATTAATGAAGAACAATACCAAATGTCCAATTGGGATCCCACAGAGGTATATTAACTTGATTTCTACATCCATAGAATCGGATCTCGTATATTTCTTTTCTTCGCCAAGCCCCATAAACATGTGATTTATCCCTAGTCAACCGCTGAACCGGATCCATTACATTGCTCCTTTCAGACTGATAGCGCTAAATGGGTGAGCCACTAGAGTTTTGTCCTTGCGCTATCTGGCTCTTCTTGGCAAGGGTCCTCGTCAGGCTATAGCCAGAAGAGCGATTGCACTGCTCTGAACCCCATCTACAACGAGCTGTTCTGACTCATAGATGGCTGTCAGGAAGTTTTGCTTTTATACAGAAGAAATAACTTACTTTTTTCCACAACTTCAGGCTCCTTTTTGAGGGTTTAGCTGGGATTGAATAAGGTCCCTGACATCACTGAAGAAACTCCTCTGGACCAACTTTACTGAAGGCTAGGCTAGGATACATTTCTGATGACTTCATTCCTTCTTTTGGGGGCTGTTTGACAGTTTTGGTTTGACCTTTTCTCCAGTCTTCAGCCAGTCTAGGCTACAGCTGCAAGCAACAGAAATACAGCTGAAGCTGAACTGGTAAGAGCCTAACCCTAGGGTTTTTATTGCCTTTATAAGAAGCATATATGGGAGAGTTGGGCAGGGCTGGGGCAGGGCAGTTCAAAGGGCTTAGATATGAGGAGGGTTTTCGTGAGATCTAGGAATCACTTTCTGATTTTCGCTCATCAGCAAAAACTGTGGGAAAGCGCAGTCTAGTACACTAGCCCCTTTTCAGGCACGGTGCTCAAACGTCTAGCACCATGCCTGGGTGCTAGACGTTCAAGCACTGTACCTTGGATTTCATGTATGGTGCATGGATTTCAGTATACAGTGCATACATCAAAAACACAATTTCTGTCATAACAACTGAGCACCAGTTAGGACAGGGCTGAAATTACTACCATGAATTAGAGAAATCAAAGACAATCCTTGATATATTTTTCACAACAAAAACAAAAGGGCTTGGCTTATGACAGATGTGAAAAACCTCATTTCCTTTTCTACATAGTCAAGGGTTTTGCATGCAAAGTGTCCTGTGCCTCAGCTTTTTCTACCTAGCAGCCAACCAGAATATTGGGTCTTGGGGCTGATAGGGAAAATACATTGAAAATAGATAGGGTGCTGTTAGGTTTTTCATCTCCATCATCAGTAGAGCCCTTTTGTTTTTGTTGTGAAAAATATAGAAAGGATTGTCTTGATTTCTCTAATTCATAGTAGTAATTTCAGCCCTGTCTAAGCTGGTGCTCAGTTGTGATGACAGAAACTGTGTTTTTCCTGTATGCACTGTATACTGAAATCCATGCACCATACATGAAATCCAAGGTAGGCTACAGGGGTTGAAAGTCTAGCACCCAGGCATGGTGCTAGATGTTTAAGCACCGTGCCTGAAATGGGGCTAGTGTACTAGACCGGGAAAGCGATTCCTGGAATAACTTTCCACTTTTCCACCGGACATATCGCTAAAACACATGGAAAGCTGATATTGCAGAGAAAATGTTGAATTACAAACTTTTTTGAATGAATATGGTTCACTTAAGGACTGCTTAGGGGTCCTTTGATTCTCTTATATTCCATCGAAGTCACATTAATTATGATTGCCATTTTTTTGTATTTATTAGCAGCACTTGCACTGTTTTTTCTCCACACTTTCAAAATTCCCGCCAAAACATTCAACTTTCTGCGGAGCTTTCCACTAACCTTGTGGAATCACTTTCTGGGAAAATTGCTTTGGTTTTCAAACCAAGAAAACCGGGTTGGGAAGTATGGCAGCTTTCCAAAGTAGGGCGGAAACCATTGGAAAGTGATTCCGACTTTGCTTTCCAGCTCGCGAAAACCCTCCTATGGTCTGGCGGTGACGAGTTCAAAAATAAAATATATGACTGGCTAAAAACACAGCAACAGAGTCTCAAGAGATATCAACATTATGAATAAGTTTTAAAATGTTATGGAAAATGCCATTGTAGTCTTAAAATAATAAACAAATATGTAACAGGAATTAGCCGCTCATATCATATTTCGCTGAAGAGAAGACAAGCTTCGTTATCAGCTTCTGACAATCTACTCAAGACAAACTAAACATAGGGCCGCAGGCAACAATTTGTCAAGCAAAATTAAGGTACTCCTATATGCCTTTTTCCACGACACAGTTGTGGGCCACACCTTTCTGTCAGTGTTTGTCGGGGAAACACGATTGTGTGCCACACGGTCGAGCCCCTAGTTGAAACTCGCCGAAACGCTGTTTTGTCTATTTTGTTGCCAGTAATTTCAAATATCTAAAAATAAAAAGAAAACTCAAGTAAAATCTCAATAAATAGAACTCCAGGCTCATTTTCTCACCATTCTGCGCAAAAAGCATCCTCAGTTTTCCATCTATGTGCTTGCGCTATGTAATTTTGACTTGTCTTTCGTTTATTGATGTATTTTATTTATGAAATTTTAATGTTATCAGATAAGTAATATTGACCTGTCGAGTTGATTGATAGTGCTTGAAGTGTCTTTATTTGTATTGACATATCCAAAGCTATTTTTATGTATTTAAAGATATTACGGATTAAGTCATCATTTCATTTCAAGTAGTTAGCTTTATTGTCTAGACACTATTTTGCTGCTTAATTTGAATTTCCTGCGAGAATCGAGCCACAAAATCGACAATCTCCTCGTCAGTTGTTTGTCGAATTTGAGCCACAAAGCGAGCCACGAAAACCTGGTTGGTCGCGGAAACACACTTGTGGGCCGCACGCAAGACCGTGGAAACACTCTTTTTGAGCCACAGTCGACCCACAAACTGTTTGTGGGAGCACAGAAAAACGCCTTATGCGTGTATACAACTTCTACCTTTAATGTAGCTTAGACCCCAAATCTCAAGCTTAAAACCGTACATAAATGATGCAAACTTCAGTTAAATAGAAATAGGGTAGGAATATGAAAGAGCCGTAGGCAAAATTTGTTAAATCTGCCTTTCTTTGGCAAAATTCGACTATCAGACTTCCTACACAAAGTCTTGCTTTTAACGTGGCTCAGATCCCAAGAAGCAGCTTTTACCGTACGTACGAAAGACAGATTTAAATTGAGCGCTGAAGGCGCTTTTTTTGTAATCCAAACTTTTACTGGCATTTCTAGCTTTTAAGGTGGCTGAAATCTTAGGCCGAAGACCTCATCTACATTACGGGCCTTTCAACCAGATAGTGAATAGGCTACTATGAAAGACGGCGCAGATAAAGTTTAGGGAAACATTTTAAGGGCTGCCTACAATATCCTATATCTATCCGTGCCCCTGTAACTCCGAGACGGAGTTGGATATTTTCCCAGAATTTGGTATGTGGTAGTTCTCGATACCTTTCTTCATATATCTTTATATTCATATGCATGAAGAAAAGATGATGAAGCAAACAGTTTATCTACCATCTCAAACATTTCCTTCATCAAACATCCTTCAGTTGATTTATTTCGCTTGGCTCATTCCCATACGATCAGGGGCGTCACGACTGGGGGGGGGGGGGGGGGGGGCAATGCTGTCGGCCAGTCGGTAAAAAATAACCAAGTCGGCGCGAAGCGCCACGATTTTTCGTCAAAACAGTCGCTTTTTTCATGAAAACAGTCGATTTTTCTGAAAATTGGTCGATTTTTCGTCACAATAGTCGTTTTTTCTGAAAATCAGTGGACTTTTCTGAAAATCAGTCGATTTTTTTCAAAACTGTCATTTTTTGTTGTTGAAAACAGTCGTTTTTTTCTGCAGAAACAGTCGGTAAAAATTACCAGCCAGTCGGTAAATGCCTCGTCCCCCAAAACATTTTGGCTAGTGACGCCTCTGCATACGATATCTCTGTACATGAAGAAGTATATTTTATTATTTGAAGAAAAAAATTACAGTTAGGACTCGGGCGTGACTCGGTCTCAAGACACTTTTCACGGACTCGGTCTCGTCTCGTCTCGAACGATTTTAGTCCAGGACCCGGACTCGTCTTGACTCGTGTGCGTGACTATGGTCTCGGACTCGGATCTGCTGGACTCGCAACAGCTCTGGCTTTATCTGGCAAGTTCAAAACTTACGATTGTGTCTAATTTACGACTAGAAAATCACTTCATGAAGTACGACAAGAAATAGGTCTTGTCAGGCGAAGTTCGCGGTTGATGTCATTCTGGCAAGCCCAAGCATAAGACTGTCATTCTGGAAAACTCAGAACACACAACTGCAACTGTGAATCTAAAAACATACAACTAGATTTTTTTTGTAGCCATACAACTAAGAAATGTGATTTGTGGGTGAGATTTACGTTTGGTAACTGCCTGTATGTCATTCTGAAAAGCTGAAAAGATACGACTGTCATACATACCCCTCCCCTATCCCCCCTTCCAACTGCCCCTGGAGTTGGGTAGTATGACACAGTTTATTCTTTGTTTTTTATTTCAGTGAAATGTGTATTATCTTGCCAAATTTTTGGCAGCATATACAGGCAGTTTACTGGAGGGGTACCCAACTTCAAATTTATATGACCTCTGACAATACTACAAGCAAACTTCTGTACAGTCCTAAATTTACCCTATGTCATTCAAGGTGTATTTTTTTTACAGTTAGGACCTTGTCCTTGTTAGGACTGCATTGATATTTCCTCTTAAGCTTTTTTAGGCAAAGTTCTAGGTTGTAACAGTTCGAGGTTGGATACCCCTCCTGTACTGGGTTCCCTATAGCAGTGGTCCCAACCTTTTCCGTACCGCGTACCCGTAATCAAGGTTAAAAAAAGTGCATTATGAATTGCTGTTTTACTAATTTTCTACCACGATCAGATAAAACACCATGATAAAACATGTAAATCTGAAATTGTATACTATGGGGTATCTGATTTGAGGACAATATTGAAACTGAGTTAGGGGACTCAAACACAACTGAAGCGACGCGTTAAAGCTATAGACTAATTTGATTTTTGGACCTTCGCGTACCCCTTGCGAGGGTCTCTCGTACCCCTTTGGGTACGCGTACCACCGGTTGGGAGCCACTGCCCTATATAACCTATCTGATTTTTTTTCAAATTTTTCTCTTTCATAGTTTTTCAGTGGTAGGCTTAATTCTGGACATGGTCGTGTCTCATATTATCCGCTGGTGGAGGCTAGTATGGATGATCAGGGGCGTCGCAAGGGTTTTTTTTTGGGGGGGGGGGGGCTTACTAAAAATCTTAGTAAGCTACTTTGATGGGGCTAAAAGAATGTCAGGTATGTTCTTATAGCTTGAGCCTAAAAAGAATCTTTGCCAATAGGGGCCGAAATATTGCTAGAACAAATCTAGATGACATATCCGTTTTGCTTCATTAGACGATTTGCAGTCAGCTTGGGCTGAAGGAATATTTTTGGTAAGCCTACATTGCTATTCTGTAGGTTCTGTTTAAGCTATTCTCACATGAGTTGTTCTTGTAGGTCTAGGCTGGACAGAATCTACTTGGCAACATGACGAGCTCCACGTCTCCTACCTCAGCTGATGCTTGCCTCAGTATCGTTCACAGCTTGTTATGTCACCGTCAAGGAGGCGAATCAGAGCCATTCTCAAAGAGAGCCATTGAAAGCCTTGTCAAGAAGTTAAAAGTAAGGAAACTTATCCTTAACCTTAGCATTGCATTTAGGGATGTTCGCTTTTCTGGGAAACGCCTGGGTAAGACGGGTTGAAGAAGTTTAGCATTACTTTTAGCAAAATAGCCTAAACATTCCACTGAATTGGTCCTGACTTTGAAATAAGTCCCTTTCCTTTTTTTGGATCCTAGAACGTTAATTCTAGTTCCATGAGTCATGATTTCGAATTTTTCGAATTTTGTTTAAACGGTGTGAGGATTTTTTGTGTCGAAGTGCAGGTCAGGTTCATAGATGGGCTCAATAGCCCAATAATTTGGGGGTGGGTAAATGCAAACAGTGGATAAAACGGACACGCCAGCTACGCAATTATCTAGGTTCGTTGCAATTCCCCAACGTTGTCCGTGACGTTCGACAGCCTGATGAGGACCCTTGCCAAGAAGGGCCGAAATATCGCTGCCAAAGCATCGTAGCTGACATATCCGTTTTATCCATTGCTTGAACATATGTTTCCCAGTCAGCTTGGACTGCATGGACTCAAGGCATATTTATTGGAGGTGGGGGGATCCCATCGAAACCTTTGGTTTTCTTTTTTTAAGAATAGTGAGATAGTTGATTTAGAGCGTGTTCCACCCTTCTAAGAATAGGAACTATTAGTTACTATTTTCGTTCCAACCTCGTAAAAAGTTACTACGCTCTCCGTTCCAACCTTCTCGAAATAGTAACTAATAGTAACTATTTGCTTACCATGCTCGACACCACCCTAACACCTTGCACCCACAGTGATGCGGGGGGGGGGGGGGGTAGAGGGGGCAGGAGGTGTTCCGTAGTTGGAATACCTTATTCGGGTACTATTCCGCGTTCTGCAGTGTTATCTGTTTGATTCAGTTTGTATACACATCCCCATGCTAACGGAGCGTTTCAAATTTAAAGCTGCAAGCGTCACACTTTTGGAAATTTCGTCGGCTCTGCCAAAAATTTTAGAACAGGGCCCAGCTAGCACATGACACTCTACATTCTTTTCTGGACGGCGAATGAAAAGTTGTATATTGTATTTGTTGTGTTTTATTTAATTCTTTTATCTTATTTTACACACCCCGCATTTCAAATGGCGGGTCAGAAACAAATTACTTACTTACTTACTTATATCTTCCAGGAAAAAAGAGATGAGCTTGACAGTCTTATAACTGCCATTACAACAAATGGAGCGCATCCGAGCAAGTGTGTCACCATCCAGCGGACACTTGATGGAAGATTACAGGTAGGCAGGCGCTTGGATTTGCTCCATTTTTGTATCGCTGACAGGAATGTGTTTACAAATGAGTTTAAATGAAATTCAGTCTAATTTTGAAATTCTTCATTTTCTTCAGGTGGGTGCAGTCTTGACAGGGCATCAGCTACCGGGATGTCTTTGCCTCTAATGTAGTGAATCTCCAAATCACAGGGCTGTATCTGAAGCATCATCCTTTGCAACCTATCAGTTTCAACTAATGAATGTCTTTTCTAGTATATCAGTTGAACAACAGAGAACCAAAGAAGATGAAACTGTTCTAGCATGTCTCTCAAATATGATTCTTGTTGATAAACGAATTGCTTCTGCTGAAATTTTAGATCTGCGACGCCTCCACCTTCTTGGCAAGGGTCTCTTCCAGACCAAGGGTGAGAGTGTATAATAATAATAATAGTTGCGTTTTTGCAGATACCATGGTATCTGATACCACGATTTAAAGTCGTTTTTGCAGTTGTCGTGGTATCTGATACTACGGTCAAAAGGCGTTTGCAGTTATCGTGGTACCTGGCCAGTTATCGTGGTAACAGATATCCAGATACCACGGTCCGACCGTGGTAACTGATCGTGGTATCCGAAAAAGTCATCTCACTTTCATCAATTTTTGTCAAATTGGTGGGAAAGCTGTTTGGCACTTAGTGATGTGACTGAATATCTGTTTTTCTTTCGGGATGACTTCGAAAAGCGCAATTTCGACAATTGTCGTTTTTGCAGAGCAACCGTATATCAGATACCACGGTAACTGCGAAAACGACTAATTGCAGATCAAGTTACCGTGGTAACAGATACCATGGCATCTGCAAAAACGCAACCTATGTTTTTAAAGCCTTAGCGCTGTATACCAAAACAAAATATGTATTGTGGTGCCTGAGGTAGAGGTTTCGGCAGAATGGTTTCCAAGGGCTTGTGATCCGTGAACAGTTTAATTCTTCGGCCATAAATGGATTGGTGAAATTTCTGAAAGCCAAACATAATTGCATACAGCTCCTTCTCGCCTTCCCCTTCTACCATAATCTTGGACGTCTGTGACTTGCAAACATTCTTCCAGTCCCGACTTCTCTGAGCTCCAGTACGTTCGCGGAGCCTCTACGCCCACAGAACGCGGATTCGCATCGATGCATTCAGCGTCGCGAGTGAAAATAATTCACTTCGCAAGGCCAAAGTTTCGAGTGCGAACTCCGTCGAATTTTCGTCTCGCCTTGTCTCAATTCGCCTGATGGAAATCGAAATAGCCGAAGATAGAAAAGGATATTACTGAAAGGGATTTTATCTGTCGACAGAGGTATGCGCAGGATATTATTTGACAAGGATATCCATATATGAAAGGGATACGGCAATTTTGTTTTTCCTGGTTTGCATTTTCCTGGCGAATTCCTTCGCTTGTTCGCTTCGGCGGGGCTACGAAATTGAAATCGCCGTGTGGCGCGAAAGGAAAACAATCGTAAAGTGGAGTTCACACAGAGGGCGTCTAATCATTGGCAGGTAAAATAAGCTTCGCGACATCTAAGTGAAATCGCAGGGTATGATACTCGCCCGAATTCTATTTCCTTCCACGTGTTTTCTCTTATTCCATTGTCTGTAGACTCCTTTATCGTAAATGACTGGGTAACTGTGAACTCAACTGATTAGCTGTTCTACGTCCGACGTTTTCTGTATTCCAAGTTATTTGCCTGGCGTTGCGATTTTTTTTGGCTCTTAGCTGAAGCCTGACTAAGCGTCTTTGTGACCTGACGATACGTTTTACAAAGCCTGGCTTGACGGATATCGCCCAGGCATGGCGAAGTTCGCGCTCTGTGTGAATTGGGCTTAAGCAGATTCGTGTTCTATGGGCACCAAGCTTTGTATTGGTGCAACGTTAGTAGATTGCCGCCACGCTGCTGCGCTTGCTTGGGAGAAGACCCGCTCAGGAATTAGCTAGTTTTCCGAAAGGATTATCAGTTCTTCAGAGAGTAAACCTTGAAATGAATAAATAAACCTGTAAATGATGTGACCGGTAGCTGTCTTTGACTGCGTGAATGGATTTAACTACGAACGCTTTAAAATGTGCCGAAAGCCCATAGTATCGCTTTTCGTTATTTATCAGCGTCCTACTTTGTCCCCAGCCCATCTAGTATTTTTCTTTCCTGCCGAGTCATTCTCACGTAGAAACAGTGACGACTTATTCCCGAGCTTCGAACAAAGAGGAACAAGTCGGCCTGCTAAGGGGTCAGTTATTATTGGACGCAAACGGTCCATGTAAGTCTGCGTCAGGGGATCCGATCCAAGAGACATGGTGTGGACACTATTTTCTGTGCCACGGCTAAAGGAGACTGATAGTTGCTCGTTGCGTTAACTCATAAGGGAAAAGATAAGAAATGGTTAGTGTTTAGTTCGTGGGTATTGAAGGTAGTGTGTGGCAATGGAAGTTATCGGGCTTGAAGGAACTTGTTCCTTTCGTCTGGTCTGTCAAGTTTAACTGAAAAGGGCTGAGATAGGACAATCTAGTTACCCACCACTTATTCACTTAAAGATGCTTGATGACCCGATGAAAATGCGTTACTTCTTTGTGCCGCCATTCACGGTTAATCGATTTTCATATATTATAATAATCCGGTCGGATTTGTGGTACCTCTATGCGCTTGTACCTGTGTTTTATGCTTTACGAAAACGATAGAAGAAAAATGAGTGTTCATGCAGTTAGCTAGCTTCCGCGAGCTAATCACTGGGCGTTCAGGAGCCACGTTTGTACTGAGATTCAAGTTTTCCGCGTCATAGTAGAATTTGCGTTGTGGAGACGGCCGTAGATATTCTGAACGTTACTGCTATAGCAGATAGTGGAAAAAAAAAATCCATTAGCAGAATCCAAATAATTCAGTGTACCGTTTTCAATTAGATGGACCGAAGACTGTAAAATCGGTGAAGATTCTAGGTGTCCACCTGGACGCCGACCTCAAATGGAATACCCACGTGTCGTCAATCGTCTCAAAAACCGCCTTCCTCCTAACATCCTTCGCCTACCTTCGCCGCTTTGGCATGAAAACTCAGATCATGGTTGTATGCTACAAATGCTACATTAGACCGCTCACTGAATATGCTTGCCCAGTCTGGCACAATGCACTGACCATTGATCAAAGCGACAAAATCGAAAGACTGCAAAAAAGGGCCTGCAAAATAATATTGGGAAGTGGTTATGTTGATTATGAGACGAGCCTCAAAGTTCTGAAGCTAGAGTCCCTCAAAGAGAGAAGGCACACACTGGTTCTGGATTTCGGTCGAAAAATCCTTGCCTCGGAAACACACCGCGATCTTCTTCCGGGTTTTGAGACACGCCAAACTCAACATTCCACCAGGCTCAGAAAGAGAACTAAAAACGCAGCAAAGCTGGAACAACCGCCGATACACACATCCGAATGGTACCTGAAATCATTTGGTTCGTACTTCGTAAAACATTATAATGATGACCTAGAAAAAAAAAATTCAATAAATTGCTGTGAATAATTGGTTTTTTAAGTGTTCTGTAAGTGTCTTAAATTGTTGCTGACTTCCGCTGTTATTTTTGTCACCGACAAGAATATTAAGGTAAAATAAAATGAATTTGAATTTGAATTTGAATACAAAAATAAGTTGGCTTTTCAGGTAAACTTTAATGATAGCTGCTGGTCGATGACGTGTGCCTTCTTTTTGTTCAGTTTGCTCCTAAAATTTAGGCTTAAAAGAATATAATAAAGTGTTGGGAAGCCAAAGGGTGAAGTACGGTGATGTCAGCCGCGGATTAAGGTGGCACTCATTGGAGTCCCCATTCCCTGAAAATTGCAGTTGCGTGCAGTAACATGGAAGAAGAAATAGCTTTTTTAATCTTGGAGAACAAGGGTGCTCAAAGGTTTGGGTCACCCTAGTCCAGGGACTCCAGCCTTGTGGTCGAGTGGTCCGGCTGCCAATAACCATGCAAACATATTGCACTGTCAGAAGTTTGATAACAGATAACATAAGGATGCGCAGTTTCAACAGACAACACTTGGGATGTAATCTGTTTATGGTCCTGTTGCAAACAACAAACAAACATCTGAACTGCAAGCTGACCTTGATGCTCTTTCCAACTGGTCATCTCTGTGGCTTTTGGAGTTCAGTGCTGCGAAGTGTAAAGTACTTCACCTTGGACCTAAGAACCCTCAACACACGTACACCATGTCGAATGGATCCAAAAAACACATTGACCTAGAAAGTGTGGAGGAAGAAAAAGACCTGGGCGTCACAATTGACAACCAGTTTAAATTTCATCCCCACACTCGCCACCAAGTTGCTAAAGGAGACAGAGCACCCGAGCTTGTCAAAAGGACCATCACCTCTAGGAAGCCCGTGATCATTAAGAAGCTCTATACTGCGCTTGTGAGACACCACCTTGAGTACGGCATGATTGTTGCATCACCCCACAACAAAATGGATGCCAAAGCCCTTGAGGGAGTGCAAAGAAGAGCCACTAAGATGTCCCCACAATTAAAAGCCCTAGAATACCATGAACGGTTGAGGGTACTGAAGCTTCCCAGCCTCTCCTATCGACGTAAACGCGGCGACGTCCTGATGGTAAAAAAGCTGTTAGACTCTAACATTATTCCTACGTTATTCGAGAGCTCCCGATCAAAGTCGACGAGAGGCCATTCCAAGAAGCTCCAACTGACCAGCTGTAAACGACGCGAGCGGCACAGTTTTTTCTCTGTACGGAGTGTTCCACTCTGGAACAGCCTTTCCGGAAAAACTATCAGCGCTGCTACCCTGGATGGCTTCAAAAAAGGCGTGGACGAGGACTGGCGTAATGCTGAATGTCGGCTGCACTGGGATTCCAGTGAGCCGATGTGACAACTACATCTACCAACCAATGAATGCCGGCTACACTGGAGTGCCAGTGAGCCGATATTACAACAACGATCTGACAATCAAGCCGCCAACCAGCGAGAGACTCTACAGGAGGATAACACCACCTTATCTCGCTGGAAGTGCGATTTAAGGTAAATTTAAGGTAAATGATTTTGAGACGTTATGCATGAACTGCTATGCATAACGAGCATTGTTAGGAAGAGACGAAAAACCGCCCAAAAAGCATCTGCTGATTTTTCCGATATCGTGACGACAAACAAAAAAGTCCGACATCATGACGACAAACAAAAAAGTCAGCAGATGCTTTTTTGGCGGTTTTTCGGCTTTTTTCGTGTCAGTGCAAACTATGGGTGGCAACTTTCTAGTCTCGATTGCAGTCGTGCGGTTATACACTATAAAAAGTATCTCCGAGTAAGGATTAAAGTTAACTGCAGTATTTGCTACTGGAATTCACCTTATCTCTATTTGGTATTATTGTTATCTCCGTAGAGATAAAAATAATCCCAGTAGCAAATACTGCAGTTAACTTAAATCCTTACTTGGAGATACTTTTTACAGTGTACAAACCTTGGAGCATAATGAAGTGGCATTTGTTTCAGGTGGCTGGGCGAAAAGGCTTTCCTCACGTTATCTACGCTCGAATATGGAGGTGGCCGGACCTGCACAAAAACGAGTTGAAGCATGTCAAATACTGCCAGTTTGCCTTCGACCTGAAATGCGACTCTGTCTGCGTAAATCCTTACCATTACGAGAGAGTGGTATCACCAGGTATTGGTAAGATTTTGTTAAAGCCATATTAGCTCGAGACTGCATCAGAACGTCTCCCTCTTTTCCTTGAAGTCCTAAAAATAAAAAATAAAACCAATCCGAAAGAGATTCTGATCAGAGCCTCGTTTTTATTGCACGCTGCAGGTTCACTTCTCGGCCTCTTCCGAGCTGATTCTCTCTACGTTACGTTTTGAACTTCAGTGCTTCCGAAGAAGACGGCAGCGCTTCTCGAGAACCGCGGACTTGCTCACCGACCAAGTCCGTACTTCCCTGCAAGGTGCAGCATCAACCAAGAAGAAATCGTTCCGGCAGTGAATCCAAAAACCCGCAAAAAAACTCGCTCCATTGTTTCTAGTTGCATAGTTTCCACATAGCTGTCCAAATGACCTTAAGTTACCTTAAAGGACCCCTCTTGCTTATTCTGCTTTTTATAATATACTCGGCTCCCATATGGAATTATAAGCTTCTAAAATCCCCACCTTTCTCCATTGTTTCGTTTCGTAACTCCGAATTTTTAGCGCTTTTTCAGCCTTGCCGAGTTTTCCCTTCACCCAACCAATAGTTTGCCGGAATCTTTAACGTTCTACGACAATTCTTTCACCCATAAGGATGTGATAATCTTCTGTTTATTACTTCTTTTATTTGCTTAGTTTTCTCACTTTTTAACCAAGGCACGTTCAGTTTTCAAATATTTCGCGCCCAGCCGCCGCGTCGGAGAGCAGGAAGGCTGGACATAGTCGAAAAGTGCTAACAAGAGAATTGCTAGTTTGAGGTGGAAAGTAATGATATTTCCAAAACTTTTTTTCTGAATCATTTCATGGGGAAAGGATCATTTCTAGTAAGAGTTGTTGTTTAAATTGCAGTTGCAAGCAATAAGGATGGTGTATACCAGTGGTTCCCAACCTTTTCCGTACCGCGTACCCGTAATCAAGGTTCGAAAAGATTGCGTACCCCCTTTTTCAGAACGTGAAAAATTCGGAAGGCATACATGTGTAAAAAATCAACGAGGCAATCACTACAGGCTGCTTTGTGGCTAAAATTTTGTCGAATCTCGGCGCGACGTCATTAACGGCAATATTTTTTACAGTCAGCCTGTTTCTGTGTTTGGTTTTGATGTTCTCCGTGCTTTAATCAAGCTGCATCGCAAACTTTTTCGTTGGCTCAATTCGCAACCTGAATGACAATATCACTTGCAATGTCTTCGATTCTTCTTGAAACAATATTGTTTGACACAGGAACAGATTTTACGGCAGTAGGCTAGTTGTTCTGGAATCAACATTATTTCACTGACTTTCACTAACTAGAGGCGTCGCGCACAGGTTGACAACACCCCTCCTCCCAAAAAGGTCGGCCAGACGATTAAAAAGAAAAGAGTCTGCGCGAAGCGCCGCGATTTTTCGCAAAAGCAATTATTAAAAAAAAAAAAGTCAGTAAAAATGACCTGTCGGTGAGTAAAAATACCTTGCCCCTTAAGATACATTTTGGATGGTGATACTCTGCTGGTAATATTAGGCTTTCGGCGATCAAAAATGAATGAGACGAGATTTTGAAGTTATAGACTAGATCAATTTTGGTCCCTTCGCGTACCCCTTGCAAGGGTCTCGCGTACCCCTTGGGGTACGCGTACCACCGTTTGGGAACCACTGGTGTATACCGATGATTAGCTTATATTCCACTTCTAGCTGTAAGCTATTTCGATAATAAACTTGATTGAATGATTGATAGGAAAAAATTGTGATATGTTGACATATACACTACACGGGTGCAGGATTCAAAAACTGGATAAAAATGTCGTGGACTGGCAGGGCAGGATGCTGGCTAGTTATTTTACTTTTCTCAATCTTGTAGATCTCAGCGGTCTGAGCCTTCACTACCCCCATTCCTCACAAGATGACTTCTCTGGTATTTCCTCGATGGACGTTGAAGGGGTAGGATCTCCAGCTTCAGTGGCAATGGGGTCTCAGATGATGTCTCCTACTCACACCCCACACCACACCTTTCCTATGATGAGCAACCAGACGACTGCACTCTCCCCGTCCCAGCCTGGCCACACCCAAGGTGAGATCTCATTTAGTTTGAATCAGTACAGTGCATTTCAGTGTTGTATAGTTGGCGATGCAAAACTGATACGTCAGCTACATTTTATTAGAGCTATATTTCGGCCTTCTTGTGGCAAGGGTCCTCTTCAGGCTTAAGCTCGAAAATGAATGAAATGAAACGAAAATTAATGAATGAAACGAAAAAGAGTTTTAACATTCTTCCTAATAAATATCTGATTTTGCCAATTTTGTGCTTGAAAATCACTACCCCAATCAAGTAGCAAAAACAGCAGCCGTGTCCAAAATGCAATCACAGCACCAGCTTTAAAGTTTAACTTAAAAGGGCTGAGAAAGGACAATCTAGTTATCCATTACTCATTCACTTAATTAAGCTTGAAGACCTGATGCAAATGCCCTACTTTGTTGCTCCGCTGTTCGCGAATAATCGGTTTTCATAAAGTAGAATTTCCCTGTCGCATTTGTGTTACCTCTATGCACTTGCACCTGTGTTGTATGCTTAACGCAAAAGATTTACGAGAAATAAGTGTTTGCGCATTGAGAAGTTATCACCTACTTCACCGATGGCCATTGAAAAGCCGCGTCTGTGATAAGATTCAAATTTTCCGCGTCATAGTAGACGACACCCGCTCCCGTCGCATGCTCATTAGTCCGTCTCCCAATAAAAAGAACCATTAAAGTATATACCGCCAACATTTTTTCTTCTTGTGGATTTGTGTTCTGTTCAGTAGTTTCGTGGTCATTATGGAGCGATGGTTTTACCGTGCTGAAATGAAAGGCTTGTCAAGCCGTTCTTTTGAAATTTACAGAATGAGGAGGATGTTGATATTGTTCCCTATTCCAGACGTTCTGCATTCTCCGCCGCCTATCCAGCCACAGCAGCAAAATGGGTTCCCTCTCCCCCCTCCTCTGACTATGAAACCGGATTTTGCCATGTCTCCTCCCCAGAACATGAAGAACGAAAATTTCTCGCTACCACAGCTGTCGTCGCAGTTTGGCTCTCCTTCACAGCAACAACAAGTTGCGCCAGGGACAGGTATAGGAAAAAAAATCCAAAAAATTCTTGTTTCTAGACTAACTCTGTCATGAACTGTCATAGCCAGTGCTTCTTCGAGTCCAGCAAATCCGAGTCCGAGTCCTTGAGGAAGGCGTCTCGAGACGAGTCCAGAGTCCGAGTCAACCAGCTCTGGTCATAGCTATGAAAGAGATATCATAAGTATCCCTTAGCCGAGATTCGCTGAGGCCCGAATATTGCATTTAAAAGAAGAAGAAGAAGATGTTTTATGTTGTTAAGGGCTTTGGCTCTTATGGCCCAGCCCGCATTGGCAAGGATTCTCTCCATGCCGTAGCTAAAAATATGTCTTTGTGATGAAAAAAAAAAATGAAGCCGATAGCAGATTCAGACCTACAGTTTGGCAGGATTAATCTTTGCATTTTGCTGGAGGTAAAAACCGCATTGAGGCATAATTAGGGACTTGGGAGCAGTTTTGGCAGCACAAGGTGATCGTTGACTGGAGGAGATTTTTCACATTTTGTACCTTCGGAAGCAAGAAGCAAGAAAGCAAGAAGCGGTATCGCAGCTGCTCCCAAAGATCGCCGTGATTGTATGACACAGGATTTGAGTCGTTGGGTTTGAGTCGTTACGGACACCTTTACTCCTTCTTCCTGAGGATCACTGGCGTGTTTTGGACTTAGTCATATAGAGTATTCTTGGTTTTATTGCTAATGGCTTCTTGCGGTCTAAATTCCTAACAGAACTGATTTAAATATTTCGAGACGGCTTAAAAAGGACATTGCCATGAGGGAAAAATATACCGCCGAAAGTAGGTATCGGATTTAAAAAAAATGCCAGGATCTCGGGTCGTGAATCCGGTCTCGCACGCCATCTGTTGGAACTCAGAAAACCAGAGCTGGTTGCGCAAATGCCCACTACACTGTAGAAAGTTTCTCCGAGTAAGGATTAAAGTTAACTGCAGTATTTGCTACTGGGATTAATCTTAGTCTCTAATGGGATAAGATTAATCGGAATTGAAGATAATGTTGTCTCAGTAGAGACAAGATTAATCTCAGTAGCAAATACTACAATGCAAGATTTGTATTCACAGTGTAGTCAGAATTAAACAGAGTTGTTAGTTGACAGAAAGAGGCGTTACTACATCATAATCTTCTACGTATTCCATTTGCAAGGTATATTTTCCATTTGCAAGGTATTTTTAACTGGATTTTTAGGTGTAACTGACCTTTGGCTCATATATTGTAATTTATTCTGTTTTTTTACAATAATCGCAAATTTGGTTTATAACCACGAAAGTCGATTTTTACAGTAAACTTTCTATCTATATATCCATCTTTGTGTTACCCCACTTAAGTGGAATTCTTAAGTCAGAATTCTGTAGGGGGTGGTCGATAGCGATGCGCGACCTGTCCGACGAACCGTCATGTACGTTTATTATGATCTCCAGGACGTTCTCGACCTTTTGTTCACAACATGTGTTTTAGGTCCCGGACCCGCCCCCATCATGCCGCCTCTTGGTCCCTTGCCTGTCGCCCCGCAAACGGCTACCCGACCCTTGCATCCACCAGTCACCCAAGTCCCCCCGGGGCCTCCTGTACCTGGAGCATCGCATACTCAGCAAGGAAGCACTCTAGCTTACACTCAAACAATGCAGCCACCTGATCTGAGAGCACACCACCCAGGATTCTGTGAGTGGACGAATTTTTGGCTCCTCACTTCTTAAAGCACAACTCTTACTAGAAATGATCTTTTCAAGATGAAATGTTTTCAAAAATAGGATTAATTTCCACGAGAAATTAGTGATTTTCTTGTTAGCGCTTGTAAATTTTATTCAGCATCCCTAAATTTTCCATTTCCATCCCAAATATTTGAAAACTGAAAGTGCCTTGATTAACAAGACCAAAGTTTTCGATGGGATCCCAAAAATTCAATATCTGATCCAGACAACTGGGTCTTGTCTTAGCCAGATCCAGTCATCGCCAGAATCCTTGAACATTCTTACAATTAAAATTCAGAAACAGATTAAGGCCAAATAGCTAATCATCTGAGAAAACCAAGTTCAGATATTGATTCAGCATGTGTCTTTACCCGTATAAGTCATATCTGTTTTGACGAAAAGTTCCTGCCACTTCTGCCAATTTCCCGGTTTCGGCCGAACTCTAGAACTACTTGTCCGGCGAAAAAAAGAAAGCTCAAAACGAACTCAGGGTATCTTCTTTCCCCAATAATGAACATCTAATCAACTTCAAATTAAAATTTAATTTATAACAAATTTTCCGACTCCAGCCGGATTCCGGTCGAACTATATGTCCGGGTAAAATATGATTGTCACACACGGATTCAGCGTCTCTTCTTATCCCTAAATCGCTTATCTAGTCAGCTAGAAATAAAACTTTAACTTCTAACAATATTCCGGTTTTGGCCGGGTTCCGGGCGAACTACATATCCGGGAAGAAAATTGTTTTCACATAAAAGTTCAGCATGTCTGCTTGCCCTAAATCGGACATCTGATCAACTCCAAATAAAACTTTTAATTTTAACAAACTTTCCGGTTTGGGCCGGATTCCGGGCGAACTACTTGTCCGTCGAGAAAATTGTTTTGACCATCGTCTTCAGCATATCTTCCTACCACTAAATCAAAACATCTAATCAACTTCAAATAAAACTTTTACTTTTAACAAACTTTCCGGTTTTGGCCGGATTCCGGGCGAACTACTTGTCCGATTACAAAATGGTTTTCACCATCGTGTTCAGCATGTCTTCTTACCCCATAATCGACTATCACATTAGCTGTTTCAAAATATTTTGTTTGCCCCTTAATTTGAACCCCCTCCCCCACCCCTAAATGTAGGGCTACAAAGCCCATTTACGAACTCGACTGGTCCGCCGACCCAACGAATCCTCACACCAAGTTTCATCAAATATCTCATTCCCTTCGAGAGTTATCGTGCTTACAGACGGACGGACGGACAGACGGACAACTTTTGCGAAGTCATAGGTATCCCTCAACTTACGTTTTGGGATCCCAAAAAGTGGGAAAACCAAGCAAAACAAAAGAATTCCAAAACAGAAGGTGGTCTGTCATGTCTTCCAAAATGAAATACAGTACTTCGAAGCTTCGCATGTCCTTATTTGTGAAAGAGTTGTTGACGGACCTTGAAGCTTTTGGCGCAAGTTTGCGTTGCTTGACTCTCAAAACTCGGCTAGGCCCAAAAAGTGCTAGAAAGTCGTCGGTACAAAACGAAACGCATCTTATAATCCCATAAGGGAGCTAGGGATAATATAAAATGCAGAATAAGTAAGAGGGATCCTTTAAGAGATGCTTTAAGGACGTAGATTAGACGTTCATACACTCTCAGAAGCTTGATAACAGATAACTGATCATTTCGCATCCTTGTAATTAATAAGTAAGTAATTTATTTGTAACCAGCCATTTCGAAAAAGCTGAGTAAATTAAAGAAAGTAAATAAACACTTAAAGACACAGAAAAAGAAACTAATTTCCAATCTTCGGCCAGGAAGCAGTGGAGAAGGTCGTGCGCTAGTTGGTCTCTGTTGTCAATGATTTTTTATAGCGACGAAGAAACATCCAAATGGTGTTGTGTTAAACATTATGAGCGTTTTATATGGTATGTTTTGAGACAAAACTTCTGTCAATTACCGCCGTCTTAAATGTTTTATTTTCGAAAAAAGTAAATAAGTAATTTATTTATGACCGGCCATTTTCAAAAAGTGGAGTAAATGAAGAAAATAAATAAAACACATAAGCACACAAAAAAGACACTTAATTTTCAATTGTCGACCAGGAAGCAGTGGATAACGTCGTGCGCTGGTTGGGCCCTGTTGTCCATGATTTTTTAAAGCGACGAGGAGTCAAAACGTCACACCAGATATATTCAGTTAACTTTTAACACAAGGATGCGCAAATATGTATTATCAAAGTTCTGACGCCCTAAGTATGGCATAAGGCACGCGTATCGAAAGATGCATAAGGTTTTCCGCCGTGTAAGTGATGATGGTGGAGCTTATGTGTTATAGTACGTGCCACATAATTCATTCATTCATTTATTGGTACGTAACACAAATATATGACAAAGAGACAAGATTCTCTGAAGCTAGAAGCCTTGAAGCTACATAAGTTATTACTAGTTCCATAGTAAAGAATGAAAGCTAGTCCGAAACCGCTTAAATTCTACTAAAATTAATTCTAGCCCTGAACATATTGTAACTTTCTATTTTTCTTCTGGGATGACAACTTACAAGAACACAAAGAGTGCATTCTTGTTCCTGCCGTCAGAACATTCTTTTGTTTGCGTCCATGCCTAACTGTCAGTGTAACCAGGGGCATATCGGCTGGTGGCGCATGTCGACCAAGCTATCACGGGGCTGAATGGCTGTTTTTCAGAGAACCGATGGGCACCTTAACTCCTAAAATTGACTTCCCATCGACTGTGAGACATAGTTCCTTTTGAGAATGGTGATGATAACCAAACTTTTCCCACCCCACTTAGAGCGTGTCCCACCCTTCTAGCAGTAATAACTATTAGCTACTATTTTCGTTCCAACCTCGTGAAAAGTTACTACGCTGACCGCTTCAACATTCTCAAAATAGTAACTAATAGTAACTATTTGCTTACCACGCTTGGGAGCGTAGTTAGTTTGGCGTGTTCCACCCATCTAACAATAGTAACTATTAGTAACTATTTTCGTTCCAACCTCGTGAAAAATTACTACGCTGACCGGTCCAACCTTCTCAAAGTAGTAACTAATAGCAACTATTTGCTTACCACGCTTGGAGCGTAGTTAGTTTTGCGTGTTCCACCCTTCTAACAGCAGTGACTATTAGTAACTATTTTCGTTCCAACCTCGTGAAAAATTACTACGCTGACCGGTCCAACCTTCTCAAAGTAGTAACTAATAGCAACTATTTGCTTACCACGCTTGGGAGCGTAGTTAGTTTTGCGTGTTCCACCCTTCTAACAGCAGTAACTATTAGTAACTATTTTCGTTCCAACCTCGTGAAAAATTACTACGCTGACCGGTCCAACCTTCTCAAAATAGTAACTAATAGTAACTATTTGCTTACCACGCTTGGGAGCGTAGTTAGTTTGGCGTGTTCCACCCTTCTAACAATAGTAACTATTTTCGTTCCAACCTCGTGAAAAATTACTACGCTGACCGGTCCAACCTTCTCAAAGTAGAAACTAATAGCAAGTATTTGCTTACCACGCTTGGGAGCGTAGTTAGTTTTGCGTGTTCCACCCTTCTAACAGCAGTAACTATTAGTAACTATTTTCGTTCCAACCTCGTGAAAAATTACTACGCTGACCGGTCCAACCTTCTCAAAGTAGTAACTAATAGCAAGTATTTGCTTACCACGCTTGGGAGCGTAGTTAGTTTTGCGTGTTCCACCCTTCTAACAGCAGTAACTATTAGTAACTATTTCGTTCCAACCTCGTGAAAAATTACTACGCTGACCGGTCCAACCTTCTCAAAGTAGTAACTAATAGCCACTATTTGCTTACCATGCTCGGAAGCGTAGTTAGCGTTGTAACTACGATCTCTGTGGCATGGTTGGCCCGATCAGCCCGCTGCATGATACTTTGATGAAAATAGGAAAATGCTTTCCAGCCTTGGCGCCAAGAAACCAGGATTCGGGACGTCATGCGTAGTTACTATGGTAAGTAGGTCAAACACGCTCTCAGACTCCCGGAGATTACTCCGCGGGGCAGACAAAAACGAGAGTACTCGTGCTGTGGGAGTCCCTGGGGAAGGGCGAAGACCTACAGTGAGTTCTGAGGTACATTTAGTAGTAGTGGTAGTAGTAGTAGTAGTAGTAGTAGTAGAACATTTTTATTGAAAATAAACATTCTGTTTTCAATAGCACAACAAAAGTGGGGCTTGCGAGGCTGTGGTAACTTATAAGAATATGGAGAACGAGACCATGTACCGATACAAAAATAAAACAAAAAATTAACAAAAAACATTACCTTGCGTGACCCCCGAACAACAAAACACAACAAACGAAAATTATATGAAAAAAAAAATTAAATGAATACCTAGTAAACTTATCATTTTCCCAGGGGCACCAGCACCTGCCATTCAGCACGACATGCACCTTCATGCACCTGTTTCCACACAACCAATGCCGGAATATTGGTGTTCAATAGCTTACTTCGAACTGGACACACAGGTATGTTCTAACGGCGAATTCGAAAATTCCTTTGTTTTGCCGCTACAGAGGAAAGTTCCTTTTTCCCCTTTATGTCTGTTTAATCCCGAAGTGTGTTACAGTAACCTTACTTGTCTATGCCTATCTATCTTAGCATTTTTTCTTCTGTTGCCTATTATTTGCATTTGTCTAGCCCAGTGGTCCCCAACCCTTTCTGTACCACGTACCCCTGATCAAGGTTCGGAAAGGCTACGTACCCTTTTTTGGCGAATTATCGTTGTTTTACTAAATTTTTTTTACCCTGATCAGACCGTCGAAAAGACGATATTTAGTGTCATCAGTCATTAGGCATAAATGTTTATCTGAAATAGCGTGCGATATGTATCTGACCTTGAAGACAATATTAATTGCCGTTGTGCAGATACCATGGTATCTGATACCACGGTATCTGGTACCACGGTCCAAAGCGTGTTTGCAGTTACCGTGGTATCTGATACCACGGTCAAAAGGTGTTTTTGCAGTTATCGTGGTATCTGGCCAGTTATCGTGGTATCTGATATTCAGATACCGCGGTCCGACCGTGATAACTGATCGTGGGCTCTGAAAAGTCATATCACTTTCATCAAATTTCGTCAAATAGGTGAGAAAGAAGTTAAGCACTTAGTGATGTAACTGGATATCAGTTTTCTTTTGGGATGACTTCGAAAAGTGCAGTTTCGGCAATAGTCGTTTTTGCAGAGCGATCGTGGTAAGAGTTACCATGGTATCTGCAAAAACGCAACTATTGAAAATGAGTCAGAAGTTTCAACAACGGTTGAAGCGAGATATTAAAGCTACAGACTAACTTGATTTTGGAATCTTCGCGTACCCCTTGCCAGGGTCTTCCGTACCCCTTCGGGTACGCTCGGCGGTTGGAAACCACTGGTCTAGCCTATTGTGGAAACGTTTTCAGTGAATTTTAAAAAAGGTAAACTAAAAACCACAGTTTGTTTTTTCAGGTTGGAGAAACGTTTAAAGTTCCTTCTTCTTGCCCCAACGTTACTGTGGATGGATATGTGGATCCTGTTGGCGGGGACCGGTTTTGCCTTGGCGCCCTTAGCAACGTTCACCGAACGGAACAGAGTGAAAGAGCGAGGTAAGTACATGGAGCATGTTCCACCCTTCTAACAATAGTGATTATTTGTTACTATTTTGGTTGCCTCAATTAATCAGTCTTTATTCTTGAAAAAACATTCCTTACGGTATTAACAAAAAACCGAATATTTGTTCTCTGGTCAAACATAATTATATATAGATACATAATTATAATATAGATCCGTTCCAACCTCACGAAAAGTTACTACGCTGACCGTTCCAGCCTTTTCGAAATAGTAACTAATAGTAACTATTTGCTTACCACGCTCGGGAGCGTAGTAAGCGTAGTAACTACGGATCTCTGTCACGTGATTGGTCGGATTCGCCCGTGGCATGATATTCTGCTGGAAAATAGAAAAATCGTTCCAGCCTTGACGACAGAAAGGAAGAATGTGTGACGTCATGCGTAGTAACTACGGTAAGTAGGATGGAACACGCTCTTTGTTGCTTCAGTTATTTCTTCGTTTTGTTTGAAAAATTGGTTCATTGAATTTGCCATACCAGCAAAGCACATGCCGCGGGGCCGGATAATGTTTTTCAGGGCATCCGGCAGCCTGCAAAACGCCGGAAACCGAAAAACGTGGATTTGAGTTAGCTTCCGGAACTCGTACACTGTCAGAAGTTTTGTGCGTACGTTTGTGCATCCTTGTGGTAAACATTATGAGAATATATCTCTAACAATCCTTTTTAGTGTTATGTTTTGGGAAATAATTCAAGTGTGACCCTTTAAAGGACACCTGAATGAAGAGTGCCAAGTATCATCCCTTTCTGTATGACTACCGTTAACATTGCCTGCAGAAAACCCAATCCAAATACGAAATAATGTTTCCAAGCTATGATTTTTGCTCCATTTTGCATCTGTCCTTATTTCAGTACCAAACAATTTTAGAAATGAACAAATGTCTCCAATCAACCCTTCTTCTGGAATATTTTTTAACCAGTTAAGCCCAAACGTATATCTAGAAGAAATTCCAATACGATCCGGCCAGCGCTGTACAAGATTTGAAGGAATTGCGCTTTTTGTCTTGGAGTCTGCATGTGCAAACCTCCAGAAACAAACATCCCTATTTTGAAAACGTCACGCTCAGGAGAAGAATGCTCTCCGTGGCCATGTCTGTAAATGCGTTCTCCATGGTGTGTTCAAGTATGGTTTCATTGTTCAGGTGTCCTTTAAAGTGTTATGTCAAAAGATAACGTTTGTAGGACCCCTCTTGCTTTTCACTGTTTTCATATCCCCAGTGGTGACGTACGTGGTCTACTGAATTCTGAAGTGCCCTGTCTGCAAAATCCATGTAAATCAGTTTATCCCTTTGAGAGAGATTATTTTATTACAAACAGTGTACATATGTGAACAGGGGCCCCCTCATAGAGCTTTCGCCTGTCCTAAGGGGGAGACCCCAGATCAAACATTCATACGTAAGCACTCGTCCAAAAAAAACATGAGACAAGATCACATATAGACAATATTTGAGCAGACAATTGCTTTGTTTTGTCTTGAGACGTGAGCAAACAGGCGGTGCCAAACCGGATTTCGTCACTGCTCCATCGACGGAATTATGGTAGCGGAGAAGCAGGAATTGGAGAGCGATTTTGAGGAGGTGATTTGAGACGAGACCAGATGTGAGATATTGAGATGCGATTGAGAATAGATTGAGACGTAGAATTTGACGAGAATTAGAGTGAAGCCAAACCAAACCAACTGGAATACTGACGCTATTTTGTAACCCAAAGGATTAACCTAGTAAGTTAAATCGAACCATCAAACGAAAGACTACGATCCTAAATACGCCTTCGAAAGGTTGAGACGCCATCGAAAGGTTGAGTAATTCCCCGTTCGCACGCTACCGATATGTCCGTCAGTCGGGCGTAACCCGCAGTCAGAGTATCGACATCAAAAGGTTTCATCTGAACCTCGGAAGTAAAGAGTAATAACAACATAATACATCATCGGTTCACCCGCACCTGGGTCGCTATGATTTCTAAGCGACACACATTTGTTTTAAATTTTTCGCGAGAAAAGAAAAGGATTTTGGCGCCAAGCTCGGAGCGTGTTCCATCCTACTTACCGTAGTTACTACGCATGACGTCGTAAATTCTTCCTTTCTGTCGTCAAGGCTCGAACGATTTTTCTATTTTCCAGTAGAATATCATGCCATGGGCGAATCCGACCAATCACGTGACAGAGATCCGTAGGTACTACGCTTACTACGCTCCCGAGCGTGGTAAGCAAATAGTTACTATTAGTTACTATTTCTAGAAGGCTGGAACGGTCAGTGTAGTAAATTTTCGTGAGGATGGAACGGATTTAGTAACTGATAGTTACTATTGGTACGATGGTGGAACACGCTCAAAGCATCCGTCCGTTCGGGATTTACTTTCCACACATGGAATCCACTACTTTCTTGATCAGAAAGAAAGACCCTCATAGCTTGTTCCACCCTTCTAACAATAGCAACTAAGTTACTATTTTCGCTCCATCCTCGTGAAAAGTTAAGCGGAATTCACACAGAGGGCGTCTAAAAATCGCCAGGCAAAAATACGCTTCGCGAGGTCGAGGCGAAATCGCAGGGTGTGTCACACAGGGAGCGAATACGCCCGAGTTTTATGAACAGAATATATAAATATGAACAGAAAACTACAACTTGCAATTGTGATTGCTCTGGCAGTGCGACGGCGGCGTAAGTTAAAGAAGAAGAGAATGTGGGTCAGACCAATATTTATGAAACGCTCAACCTTTGGCACATTTCACACTCTGGCCCAAGAATTAGAGAAGGAGGATGAGGCCTACTACTTTGACTATTTCAGAATGACCCCAGGGGAATTCAGAAACCTTGAAGATATGATCAAGGTGCAAATACAGAAAAAAAAGACTAACTGGAGGAACCCTATCTCTCCAGCCGAGCGACTGGCAGTGACTTTGAGGTACTTGGTGACGGGTGAAACGAAACGATCACTGTCTTTTCAGTTTCGCATTGGCAGGTCTACATTGACAGAAATCATTGCTGAAACCTGTCAAACAATTTACTGTCAGTTGCAACCAACTTACCTGCCATGTCCCACCGCTGAGTTTTTGAAAGAAGTGAGTGAAGGATTTTTTGAAAAATGGAATTTTCCGAACTGCATCGGATCAATCGATGGAAAACACGTAAAAGTCCAGTGTCCTCCAAATAGTGGGTCTGAATATTTCAACTACAAGAAGTACTTCAGCATTGATCTAATGGCTATGTGCGATGCAGATTACAAATTTACCGTAATTGACGTAGGAAATCCAGGGAGAAACAGTGATGCTGGTATTTTCTCCCAGTGTTCTTTTGGACAAGCTATTCAGTCTGGACAATTCCCTGTACCAGAGGACAAGATACTGCCTGGCACGGACATAAAAATGCCACATGTTATTGTAGGCGATGAGGCTTTCCCACTTTCCTGTCACCTTATGCGTCCATACCCTGGAAACCTTTCTGAAGACAAGAGAATCTATAACTATAGACTGAGCAGAGCTAGAAGAACAATTGAAAATGCTTTTGGCATTTTAGCTGCCAGGTTTCGCATCTTTCGTAGTGAGATCTTCTCTAAACTTGGCACTGTGAATGATATTGTGAAGGCCACAGTCTGTCTGCACAACTACATTATGTCAAATAGACGTGTCTTCTCAAATACTTCTGCTGGATATTGCCCTCCGGGATTTGTCGACAGTGAAAGCACTGATGGGAGATTTATTCCTGGTGACTGGAGGAGGATTGTTGGTGAAGACAGACTTTCCAGCATCAGTGGACAACATTGCAATCGGTCGTCTAGCTCTGCCATGAGAGTTCGCGAAATTTTCAAGAGTTATTTTAACAGTACCATAGGCAGTGTCCCTTGGCAGCTAGCACACGTGCGAGATGCTGGTCCTCGTTTATCATGAACCTAGTATTTTTAATTTAAAAACGTACAAAAAGATTGTCAAATTGGAAACTTCATAAGTGAAAATAAACACATCTGAAAATAAGCATATTTTCTTACAGCTTCCCTACTTCTGCCAGGTACAGTAATTCTTGAATTTTGTACTTGAGCAGTGCCTTAGTAGGGCCTTCAATCCTTTTCATAGCCTTGCATGCACTCTTCATGAAATTAGAATCTTCATCATCTTCCTCGGATATGTCAGATAGTTTCTCCAGTTTAGATAACAAATATGTATCCAACGCATCTCCACTTGCACTGTTATTCGTTGCAGATGTTTTGCGTTTTTCACCCTTGCCTGACTCTGATACAGAGGCAGAGGCACTTGCAATTGACTCACTTGGTGAAGGAACTGTGAATAAATAGTCATAGTTTGTCTCCTTGGAACCTGTTTTTTCAGGATCTATCTGAAACTCTACTTCTACAACTTCACTGATTTCAGCTGGTGACTCATAGGTAGTATCAGTAGGCTCCACTCTGTAGTTTGTTTCAGCAGTTCCTGCTGTGTAAAATGGGACCAGGAACATCAGAGCATCGAACCACTGCCATTTTTTTTTCTTTTTCCCACCATCCCCACTTTTCGACATCTTTGAAAGTTTCAGCTCTTTGTTAAATGTGTCACGTAGGCTCTTCCATTTTTGTTTGCAGTTTCCCACTAGAACTGATGACTATGAGTACAAATATTGCAGATATTCCACCCCTTCACTGTAGGAGAGGGTAACCTATAAAAAAAAATCTATAATTGGCCCTTTTTGGCTAGAAGCAGACATTTCTTTATGTGGTTAGTGTTACCCTTTTGATCATTTAAAGCACAAAAATTGAAAATTGTTAAATAGCCAGAAGAACTTTTTGTCTAAAACAAAGCTTAGTTCATGTTCCATTTTAGTGCTCCCCTCTCGGATCTGGCACCATGTGGCTACAGCTGGTTACATAAAATTCAAAAGTAGGCTACTGGGGCAGTGGCCCCAAAGAATCTTGGCATCTAAGCTCGAACTTGGCCTTAAATCTTACAAGGAAATTTTGTGCAGTCGAAAACAGGTCCTACGACATTCAGGGCTTTCTTCTTGCTTGAGAGGACTCTGTTGGAATTTTCCGTTCTTTCAACCATTTTAGGCCAGGTTCGAGGTTGGATAACCATCCTGTATTGCACTTCATATTGCTACATATTCAACACACACTATATGCATAAACACAACACAAACACAACAGTTTCAAGAAGCAGAAAAAAATAGAGATGGGTATGGCGCCTAGAGCAGTAGCTTGCTTTGCTACAGCATACCCTAAATCCATACAGCCTGTTCACAGCTAGCATCCGGGCACAACCTAAAATGGCTTAAAAATGAAGGGCTGCCTGCTGACTTTACTGCTGTGCTTTTCTACATGTCTCTACTGTACCTTCTTCTCCGATTCCTTGGCTAATTTCCTTCCAGGCATTTTCCCGTATTCCGTTGTCTTTGTATTCCTTGATACCAGTATCATAGATTACTGGATAACTCTGTACTAGGCTAATTAGCTGTTCCACATCCATTTCGAATTATTTGCCAGGCGTTGCGTTTTCTTTCGGCTCGGAGCCGAAGTCCGACGAAGCTTTTTTTTTACCTGGCGAAGCGTTTTTTTTACGCCTGGCGTGACGAAGATCGCCAGGCGTGGCGAAATTCGCTCTCTGTGTGTATTAGGCTTTACGACGCTGACCGTTCCAGCCTTCTCTCGTAACTAATAGTTACTATTGGGACGAGGGTGGAACACGCTCTCGGTCATAGTAGGAAAGCGCTAACAAGAGAATCCCGAACTTGAAAAGGCATGAAGTCTGAATATTTTTGAAAAACACTACTTCCGTTATATTTTATCCTGAAAAGGTTATTTGTGTAAGAGCTGTGCTTTAAAAGAGTCATAACAGACATATCCTTCATAATATTAACACAAGGATGCTCAACCGTGTGTTATCTGGTTCTAAACTTCTGACAGTGTATTCCGAGCCCGGTCAGATAAAAAACGAACGTTCGTCGCCACGCGGACTCGGTAGGCTCGTAACCTACATCGCAACTAAGAGCGTGTTCCACCCTCGTACCAATAGTAACTATTAGTTACTAAATCCGTTCCAACCTCACGAAAAGTTACTACGCTGACCGTTCCAGCCTTCTCGAAATAGTAACTAATAGTAACTGTTTGCTTACCACGCTCGGGGGTGTGGTAAGCGTAGTATCCACGAATCTTTGTCACGTGATTGGTCGGATTCACCCGTGGCATGATATTCCGCTGAAAAATAGAAAAATTGTTCCAGCCTTGACGACAAAAAGGCAGAATTTGTGACGTCATGCGTGGTAACTGCGATAAGTAGAATGGAACACGCTCTAAGCCTCCCTTGAGTAAGTCAATACGAGTCCGCCAGGTCTTCGGGGCTGTCTACAAGGACACCCAAGTGAATATTTTGTTTCTTCAGGTTACATATTGGCAAAGGCGTGCAATTAGACCTGCGAGGGGAGGGCGACGTCTGGATCCGTTGCTTGTCAGACCACAGTGTCTTCGTACAAAGTTACTACCTGGACCGGGAAGCCGGCCGTGCGCCTGGTGACGCAGTTCACAAAATCTACCCATCTGCCTACATTAAGGTGAGATGTGTTACGTGTTGGTCCACAGATTAGTCATACCATTGCAATGAAGACCCATTTTTGCGATCGGTCAATCAGTAATGCGTTCTGGTCTCTTCTCACCAGTGTCTGGTTCTTCTCCTGTAACGCGATTTTCGTCTCACCGATGATTTCACTAGAACCCGACCTCCCGAAAAGGTTCTGGTTAGTCTGCACCGGTGAGGAGTGACCAGTCACTGGTAGACGTCCGCATCGCCGGGATTGACCGACCATGACACCAGTGTCTGAAGTTGAAAAAAAATGTGTAATTTTTGAGCCAATGAGAAAGAACTGAGGGTTAGAGTAGAGTAGAGTAGAGTAGAATTTAATTTAAAAATGACTTTCACAGCAATGATGCCGAATTTGCATTTTTCGTCAACATATTATAAACGAAAACGTTGTCAATGGACATTTACAGCAAATTTGCACATGTCAATATATATATATATACAATTTATGCACAACCAAATTATATAAATCCAGATGGAACAAAACATATTCAGTTTTATTCGTGAGAATTAAAAAGTGTCACGAAAGATGGAACGAAGCTTTTCCTGTATCTTTCGTGAGTGCAAACTGCTGGTTTGCAAAGGGAAGGTTCAAAGGGAAGGGAAACGGGTGGGCAGTTGAACTCACAGCTACGCTGGCGCTCCTTCTTTGGAGTAGAATTACAATCAAACCTCAAAAGCTGCGTTTTTGCAGATACCATGGTGTCTGATACCACGGTCAAAAATCGTTTTCGCAGAGACTGGTAGAGGTCCGCGATCGCCTGGATTGACTGACCATCACACCAGTATTTGAATTTAAAAAACGATGTGTAATAGTTGCGTTTTTATGGCACTTTCAGCCTCTGGCTCAAGTGCCATATACCGATCACAATTCCGTCTGTCGGTCTGTCGGTCTGTCGGTCGGTCCGAGTTTTTTGTCCCACATATCCGAGTTAGGGTACTTCCAGATGTGCTAGGACAATGAAACTTGGCAGGAATATCAGGGACCCGACCAAACGAACCTTGAAATAATCAGTTTCCCGATCCGACCATATGCGGGGGAGTGGGGGCGGTCGAAACTTGAAAATTTAGGGCATTTTGTCACACTTTTTCGAGTTAGGGTACTTCCAGATGAGCTAGGACAATGAAACTTGGCAGGAATATCAGGGACCTGACCAAAGTAACCTGGAAATAATAAGTTTCCCGATCCGACCATATGCGGGGGAGTTGGGGCGCTGGAAACTTGAAAATTTAGGGCATTTTGTCACACTTTTTCGAGTTAGGGTACTTCCAGTTGTGCTAGGACCATGAAACTTGGCAGGCATATCAGAGACCCGACCAAACAAAATTAGGAATAATCAGTTTTCTGATCCGACCATTTTGGGGGGGGGGGGGTGGAGGGCAGGGGAATCCGGAAAACTGAGAAGTGTGTAACTTTCGAACGGATGATCGGATTGTAATGAAACTTCATAACTGAAGGAATATATATCTGTAATGTCCCGTTTAAAGTCTTGACCGGATTCGGTAGCCAGGGGGGAGTTGGGGGGGGGGGGAGACCGGAAATTTCAAGAAACGGTTAGAATGGAGGGATCGGAGTGAAACTTGCTGGGAAGAACAAGCATCTGCTCTAGATAAGTCCTTTAGACCATTGTACTGGATCCGGACACTTATGGGGGGGGGGGGGTCCCGGAATTCCGGTGATGGTGGTTTTGGGGATTTTTACGATGAAACTTGGCAGGCATATCAGGGACCGAATCAAACTGACTTCAAAATAAAAATTTTGTCGATCAGATAATGGCGGGGGGAGTGGAGGGAGGGGAATCCGAAATTTTCAGTCATGCGTAATTTTGGAATGGGTGATCGGATTCGAGTGAAATTTAAGAATTCAACAGAGGACATTTCTCCGATGATTTTTTTCATATCCGGACCGGATCCGGCAACTATTGGGGGGGGGGCGGAAAATACGTGACCCGTTTAGAATGGAGGGATCGGGATGGAACTTTGTGGGAAGAACAAACAGATGCTCTAAGTAAGTCATTTGCTGAATCGGATTGGCTACGTGCACCGCGGGGGAGCTGGAGGGGCTGGGGTGGGGGTGGGGGGGGGTGGACCGGAAATCTCGAGAAACGGTTAGAATGATGGTATCGGAGTGAAACTTGCTGGGATGAACAAACATCTGGTCCATGTAAATCTTTTACATAATTTGACTGGATCCGGACACTTGAGGGGGGAGAGGAGGGGGTATCCCGGAATTCCGTTTTTTTGGGGATTTTCACGACGAAACTTGGAAGGCATATCAGGGACCCGGTCAAACTGACTTGGAATAAAAAAAAATCCTCGATATGATAATCTTGGGGGGGGGGGGAGTTGAGGGAGCGGAATCCGGAATATTGAGTCATGCGTAACTTTGGAACGGGTGATCGGATTCGAGTGAAATTTAATAATTAAACAGAGGACATTTTTCTCTTGTGACCTTTTTCATTTCCGGACCGAATCCGGCAATTATTGCGGGGAGGGCGGAAATTACTTGACCCGCTTAGACTGGTGTGATCTGGATCGAACTTCGTGGGAATGACAAACAGATGCTCTGGATTAATCATTTACAGAAACGGATTGGCTCCGGTTATTGTGGGTGGAATTGGAGGAGGGGGAGGGGGGTCTGGGATTCCGGTGATCGCGCGTTAAGGTACTTCCAGATGTGCTAGGACGATGAAACTTCGCTGGAATATTGGAGACTCAACAACATTTGCTTAGAAATTGCTACTTCCCAAATCCGATTATTCCTTAAAGTACCAATCTTGACCGCAAAGTAAAAAAAATACTTTTAAGATATATATGCATTTTCGTGATGCCCATCAGCCCATTAGCAGTTTTGCCTCAAGGGTTTTGCTTACAAATGAAGTTCCTGCTCCCTTATAGCGCGCATCTCAACCGCAAAGTCGAAACTTACTTTTGATCAATCAAATCATCTTGACACATGCAAGTGCCATATGAGCTTACAGCTCTTGTTGCAGATACCCTGGTATCTGTTACCACGGTAACTGGATCTACAATTGCCGAAATTGTGCTTTTCGAAGTCATCCCAAAAGAAAAATAGATATTCAGTCACGTCACCAAGTGCCAAACTTCTTTCACATCAATTTGACTAAAATTGATGACAGTGAGATGACTTTTTCAGATACCACGGCCAGTTACCACGGTCGGACCGTGGTATCTGAACATCTGATACCACGATAACTGGTCAGATACCACGATAACTGCAAAAACGCCTTTTGACCGTGGTATCAGATACCACGATAACTGCAAAAACGACTTTAGACCGTGGTATCAGATACCATGGTATCTGCAAAAACACAACTAATGTTTGAGCCCATGATGAAGAACTGAGAGTTGAAAGGGAAGGGAACCGAGTGGGCAGTTGAACTCTCAGCTACGCTGGCGCTCCTTCTTTGGAGTAGAATTACAATCAGACTTGGTTATTTCTCGTTTAATTTACAAATTCCACTCCAAAGCGGTGCCCCCTAGCTCCATAGTCCGAAAGCGGGTTACAAGACCAGGGAGCAGTCATCAGATCAGTGAATACAAAAATGCCTCAGGTAAAACCGAAGACCACCGGTGAGTGCTACTGGGACAAAGAACGCAGCCGGTCATAGTCGATAAGCTGGTGACTGTCAGGCATTAAATTTATGCAGATATAAGTTTAATTTAATCTTTAAAGGACCTATCTTACCTATAATACTAACGCAACCTACTTCCATAATCACTCCATATATTTCTAAACCCGGAGACCCTAATTTCGTACGGTACATTCTAACCCCTCTAACAAAATCACGCTGATTTTTCATTTGCCGTGTTTTTCTACCTTCGACGTGCATTACGCTGTCGACGGTTGTCTGGGAGAAGTTTTTCCATCAGAAAAACCGGATATGTAAATTGTTTCCCTGTTTTCGCTACAAGTCAACGGGTCTCATAAAAGGCTTAAACAGCCAACACCGTGGGTTATTTGTTGAAATCACAGCTTAGTTTTAAAGTATGCAAATATTTTAAGATACTGTAAGTTAAAGAGTAAATAGTGCGAGGGGTCCTTTAATGATATACATATTTTTCTTCAGTACTTGTATCAGGCGTCGTAGGTCAGTAATTCTGTAGTAACGGTATTAGAACGTGTCGAGAAAGGAGAGACGAAACTTTTCTTATGCTGTTCTTGAATTTGGGTGGTTGACCTTTTGAACGGGAAAAAGCAGGATCCTAACCGGTATTTGTGTTTCAGAGGTCGCTGTGTTGGGGAGTCTCCAGTAGCTTTGTGCCAATATTTGAAAAAGTTTTCGAGACTCGTCAAAAATTTAACATATCTTTCAACAAATCTTTTCTAACAAAGATAAGTAGGGAACTTTCAGAAGTTTGAAAATAACGAGCAGTGTTCTAGTTGTACTGGATTTCCTCAAAGCCTTAGGGTTTTCTCATGCCTCATCGGGCGGTATTCGAAGTACAGACGGATAAATCTTAGATGACGATGGGAGGTCTCAGTTGTGCTAAGTTCGCTTTTCTTCGTAGTAGTATGTTGATTTTGGCTCGTCGATTGACATACATGTTTATTTTATGACAACAAAACTAATAATCGGCTCTGTCCGTCGCATGTTTTTTTGAATAAAGTGAATTGAATTGTAGTAGCGCCTTGAAGCGCCGAGCTCATGTCCCATGAGTCTGATCGCCTGCGAACCGACTGCCGAAGGGTCCACTACAGAGCTTTTATGCCTCAGCCGAACCCCCATGTGGAGATGGTCATTAACGCTACTTTCTTGATCAGAACCCTTCTAACAATAGCAACTAAGTTACTATTTTCGTTCCATCCTCGTGAAAAGTTACGACGCTGACCGTTCCAGCCTTCTCGAAATAGTAACTAAAGGCGTATTCTCGCTTTTCCCCGAGGACTTCACTTGAGGAGTCCCCGCGTTTTTGTTTGTCCCGGGGACTCACTCCCGTATTCTCGCTAATCCCCACGGACAGGGAATGCTCCGATTATCATCACCATCATCAAAAAGGACTCCCTTTCAGATTCAGAGGGGAATCAATTTTTGCTGGTGTTGGTGCAATGTAAAAATTAGCAAAGCCAAAAATAAGTGGATCCAGACTAATTTCGTCAACTGCATATTTTTCTTTTGAGTATAATCCATTTTGGAAGCATTCCCCTTATTCTCGCTGTTTATGTACGCGGATTCCGCGTGGAGTTATTCCCTCTATTCTCGCCGTTCCCTTCGATTCCCCGAGGAGTCCTCGGGGAACGGCGAGAATACGCCTTAATAGTAACTATTTGCTTACCACGCTTGGGAGCGTAGTAAGTGTGGTAACTACGAATTTCTGTGATGGGATTGGCCGGATTAGCCCGTGGCACGATATTTTGGTGGAAATAGAAAAATGCGGTCCAGCTTTGACGCCAAGAAGCCAGGATTCGTGACGTCATGCGTAGTAACTACGGTAAGTAGGGTGGAACACGCTCTCAGTGGTCTTAAAGTTGATAGCATGGTTGGCACTAGCCATATCGCGTAGGAAGTTTCAGGGATACAAGTAGATAGGGTGGCTGGAAAGAAGGTCAGATCACCATTGATGGACGGCTTTAAAAATTCACTTCTAAATTGTTAAACTTAGTCATTCCTTTGCAGGTTTTCGACCTGAGACAGTGCCATCGGCAAATGCAGCAGCAAGCTGCAACTGCCCAAGCAGCCGCAGCTGCACAGGCTGCAGCAGTAGCTGGACACCTTACTGGACCTGCCCCTGTCATTGGCATGAGTAAGTGATTTGTTCGGTTTAGCCTGGCTCTGACAGACCGCAATCGGACTCGGAAAAACAGTATCCAGAATTCGCTCCAGACTCCATATGAACCGGATTTTTTCTGTGGACTAGACCGCGCTTGTTTTGTAATAACAATGTTAGCACTACTGCCGGGAGGGCCAGGTGACGGTCAAGACCTGCTTACGAATTATTGCGAATTTCCTGTCAGATCGGACGCAACGTACTAAATATAAGTCAACCTATTTGGATAGCCTCCCCATTTTTTGCGGTGTACAACAAGGCACACTTCTTGGCCCTTTGCTTTTCCTTGTGATGATCAACGAGCTTGCCGTAACTTTCCAAGACAGATGGAAGTACGTAGACGGCTTGTCCATCTTAGAGATATGTCGTAGTGATATAACAAGCAGTGCCCAATTATTGTTAGATAATATTTGTGTTGAAGCCGCTGCTGAGCAAATGGTTGTTAATATGGAGAAATCAGTGGTTCTAACAATCTCCTATTTAAAAAGTAACCCTGTTTTTCCCCTCCAATTCCTCACTCTCAGCATGTTAGGGAACTTAAACTCTTTGGAGTTCACATAACGGCGGATCTGAAGTGGGATAGACAGGTTGAAGTCATGCTAAGGAGAGGTAACATGTCCCTCCGCTCCCTCAAATTATTATCCCGTTATGGAGTCCCACCAAAGCATCTCCTAAGAGTTTATCTTTCTTTCATACGCCCACTTCTGGAATACTGTTGCCCCGTGTGGCACTTTCGAATTACTCGTGAACAGTCTGATTCGCTTGACAGGATACAGTTTAGAGCCCTCCTTGTAGTTTGAAGTCCCCTAAAGTACCGTATGTAGACCTCCTTAATACTTATAATTTAGAAACCCTGTTGAAGCGCCGTGAAAAACTTTCGTTAATGTTTGGAACTAAAATCTTGAACACACCAGAACTACGTGATATCCTCCCCCCAGATTTTTCAGCGGCAAGAGTAAGGCCTAAGAGAGTGGTAGCCCAGCCAATACCCAAATTGCAGTCAGTTAAACATACAACGACTCGATACCTAAGAAGTTTTGTTCTCGCTTTCGTCAACCTTTTTAACTCGCATCATTAATTGTATATAAATTCGAATTTTTTGTGTTATGCTTGACAAGCCTTTGTTATATCCAAACTAGCGTAGAATGATCTTTTGTATATAAATAGTGTTAATATGGACGAGAACCACCAAATCGGCTTGACCGGATATGCTGCCACTACATTGAGAACGCTTTCAGGCGATTCCCCAAGACGATTCCAGCAGTCAAGTATTCGGTTTAAAACGCCACCTTCCAATGTCTTTTCCTCCTTGAGCTGACTGGGACACATATATTCAAACAATGTATAACGCGGATGCGTCATCTACGATTCTTTGTCAGCTTTGTCTGCTTTGTCTTTGTCAGCTTCTTAGCGAGGGTCCTCGTCAGGCTTCCTTCTCTAGTGTTTTCCCTGACGTTTGACAGCCTGACGAGGACCCTTGCCAAGAAGGGCCGAAATAGCGCTGACAAAGCATCGTAGCTGACATCCGTTTTATGCATTGTTTGAATAAATGCCTTTTCCAAATTTGTGTGTCAAGATTTTGGACCAGGGGACGAATTTGGCACCATAGTGCGAAAGCCCGACTGTTTGAGGAATCGCCTGAGGTCGAAATTACGACAGCTTTCAGTTGCCGATTGTCTCATCAGGAAGAAAACTAGATACATACGATTATGTACTCTGTCGGAGGAGCTAGCTATATATGCGATGCGTTGCGTTGATTGTATTTTGGTTAAAGTTTAGGTAGACTTCATTGAGGATAGCGTAGGCTAATTTTTTTTTTTTTTTAAATGAAGTAGAGTTTTTATGAAAGTATATGGTCTAGTTATTAGTCTGTAGACCGATTGTGTGAATTTTATTATATTTTCTTTACTCGCCAGCTTTGGCGGATACAAATAAATGAATTGAATTGAATTGAATACTTCTGAGGATAAATATTCCTTCAGCTCAAGCTGACTGCGAATCATATTTATAGTGCAAAACGGATACGTCAGCTGAATTTTATTACAGCTAAATTTCGCTTTGATAGTGAAAGACGGATACGTCAGCTGAATTTGAAATTCGAAACGAAAATTTATATTTCGGCTCTTCTTGGCAAGGGTCCTCTTCAGGCTCAAAGCCGCTCAAGTTGGAATAACGAACTTGTGGGAAAGAGTATAGCTCTAATAAATTTCAGCTGACGTATCCGTTTTGCACTATCAAATATATACTTCTGAAAATGAAAAGCAGAGAAAACTGATCTTGCACAACACAAATGTATGATTTCTATCGTACAGTTTTATAATAATCATTCCTCTCGACTTGTAATTGTTTACCCCCTTTTCCTGCCATATCACTTAACTCGTTGAAGTAGCAATTGTAAGCTTTTTTTTTTTGTAATTGATTTTTTCCGCCAGTAACTACCATTTTCCAGATATACCAGCTGCTGGTATTGGCGTGGACGACCTTCGGCGGCTTTGCATATTGCGACTCTCGTTCGTCAAAGGATGGGGACCTGATTATCCCCGACAGACGATCAAAAAAACTCCTTGCTGGACTGAGGTATGTATGTTTGCATGAGTATGTATCAGGATGAGGTATGTTTTGCATTTAATTACAATTCCCTATTTCATATTCTATTTAAGGCACTAGCTCGCCCACTAAGGTAAGGTAAGGTACAATTGTAATGGCAAATATAAATAAACCTGGTTGTTTCTCAAAAGCATCAGACATGCCAGTGGCATAAAAAACGACGCTTCACTAATTCTAATGGATTTGTAAAAAATATTAATACAATTCTAGCCTAAGGCATTGTAAAGAAAAAACAAACGAACAACTATCACACATCAACACTAAAATTTAAGGACAACATGAGAATGAAAAACAGACATATGACTAAAGAAAAAATGAAAAAGAAAAAAGGTTTGCGGCATGGGTCTGATCTTCCTCCGAGCACAAACAAAAATGAATAAATTAAATCAGACAGAAGAAATATAATTGCTAGATAACATAAATCTTATTAGAGCTCTTTTAAAAACTTTCCTATCTTCGGACACTCGTACAGTTTCAGGCAATGAATTCCATAGTTTTACACCTGTATGACGAATAGAAAAGCTAGACCTTGTAGAAGGATAACAATGGTAGATAGGTTGGACCGCCTTATTGTGTTATAGTCATGAAATTGACTGTTCAGGCAAAAAAGATTTTTAAAATCAGCAGGTAGTGAATCTTCTAGAAGATAACGGTAAACAAGTGTTGCAATATTCCAGTCTGACGGACATTTAAAATAAAAAGACGAGGCAGGATATGAGAAACTGATGAAGAAAATGGAAGACCATAAATTGCTCTAATTGATTTGTTTTGTAGGATTTGAATCCGATTAATCTGTTTCGAAAAAGTAGAAGCCCAAGCTGAAGTACAATATGAAAGATAAGAATGGACCAGGGAGAAAGAAATCAATCGAAGTATGAATTGCGGTAGACAATGTTTGAGGCAGGAGAGCATACCAACATTTCGGCTCAACTTAAGAGCCAAAGCATCGGTGTGCTGCTTGAAAGAAAGATTTTCATCCAGGATAAGGCCAAGATATTTAAAATTAGAAGATCTTAGAAGTTCAGTGCCAGAAAGAAAAAGTTTACCAGAAACTGAAACCGAACCAGACCGGGAGAAAAGCATGTAGCGACATTTTTCCGCGTTTACAGCTAGTAAATTAGATGTAAACCAGTCAGAAGCAATCGAAAGAGCTGAATTAAGAACACTAAACAGCTGAATCAAATCTGAATGCGAACCAAAAATCACAGTGTCGTCCGCAAACAGATAACTTTGACAAAAGGCATATATTCTGGAAGGTCATTAACTTAAAGTAGGAACAAAGTGGGTCCAAGGACAGACCCCTGTGGTACTCCAGATTCTATAGGAAATTCATCTGAAAGCTCGCCAACTTGCGTACAAGAGAGACTTCTCTTGGATAGGTAAGAAGCAAAAAAATCAAGTGTCTTTTCTTCAATGCCATACTGTTTCAGTTTATCAAGCAAAATCCCATGGTCAATTGAGTCAAATGCTTTACAAATACCAATAAAAACTGCACAATCGTGTTGACTAGTGTCAAGAGCATCATTGATCGACAAAAGAAGATTATGGATAGCAAGCTCAGTTGACCGATCTTTCTGAAATCCAAACTGATTTTCATTGATTATTGAATGGTTTACTGAGTACGACTTTCTCTAATAATTTACTAAAAACAGAAAGAATCGAAATCCCTCTGTAATTATTTAGAATATCTCTTGCACCACCTTTGTGAAGAGGAATTACGCGAGCTTTTTTGATTTGACTAATTGAGCATGGCGACGAAACAACAAGGCCCTTCTGTATCAAGGATGTTATCGCCATTGAGCAAGTTCAGAGAAGAGCAACAAAAATAGTGCCAGCCATTCGCCATCTGCCTTATGACAACCGGCTTCAAAAACTACGATTACCCAGTTTAGTTTACAGATTTCTTCGAGGTGATTTGATCGAAACTTATAAAATTTGCCATAGTTATTATGATAACATTAGGCCTGATTGTGTCTTCACTTTCAATCACAACGGTCTCAGAGGACACAACTTGAAACTGAGTGGTACCCAAAAAGACATCGGAAAATGGAGCTTTAGAAACCGAATAGTAGAATATTGGAATAGTCTCCCAGAAAGTGTTGTAAATGCCAAATATGTTAACCAATTCAAAGCAGGTGTCGACTACCAACTGGCTGAAATTCAATTTAATGTGTAAAGTGTCCCGAGAAATTTATAGAGGCGAAAGCCTTATTATTGCAATTATATTATTATTACACCGCCGCACTGTCATGAGTTTCACAACAGTTAACAGAAGGATGCGCAGTTTCAACAGATAACACTTAGGATGTTAGCTGTTATGTTTTTCAAACGTTACCCATTGAAACGTTATACATACAAGAAGAGCCGAAACGCCGCCGAAAAAATATCTGCCGAGTTTTTGCTTTGCCGTCACGATATCAGAAAAGTCAGCAGATGCTTTTTCGGCTCTTACTGGCAATGCTTGTTATGCATAACTTACAAAATCATAACAGATAACATCCCAAGTGTTGACAGTTGAAACTGCGCATCCTTGTGTTCTCTGTTATGAAACTTCTGACAGTGCGGTGGCGCCTCCTTCTCCCTTGCCGCATCTGGTGTTAGAATTATCACTGGTGTTCGTTGGTTATAAGTGATGAAGGCCTACATGAGGCAAGGCTTCTCTTTCCAAATTACCGAACATCTGGTGCTCAGTCAAGCAAACCGTTCCGGATTTTCATGAGAACGATGAAAGCTAGGGGACGTTTTCGCGTGGATGGCTCTGGTCCCGTCGACCTCCCGTCGAGCTCGACGGACATTTTCGCGTGGATGCCGTCGATCTTTTTGTTATTTTTGCGTGTATGGATGAACAGGTGAACGGGCCATCCAGCTCGATGGACGCCTCCCGTTCAACAAAGCTCCGAGGGCAGCGTTGAGCTGAACGGGGATATTGTGTAGACCTTCCCACTCATATGCTCCCATCCTGCTGAATGGGCATTTTCGCGTGGACGGAACCCATCTTCCTCAGCCGTTCAACGCCTGATCGATTATCTCATTTTCGCGTGGACGGGGTCACCCGTTCAGCTCTACAGCCATCAACGCGAAAACGCCCCCTAATCTGCTTTTGTTCCACATTTCCTAGATATTCCCTTCGCATTTCTTTGTCCTCCTGCAGTCACAGTCGTCGATCTCTAGCTGTTTTTTTACTTACAAACTTAAGTATACTTTAATAAATTCTGCTGCTGAAAGCTGAAGTCGAGCTCACACGAAAAAATAAACCGCTACGAGCGAACTGCATGCCAGTACGTAGTCGGAATAATTGGGATAATAAGGTCCCAAATATTAAGCGACAGTGCCCCCTGTGCTTTAATACAGAGCAAGAGGGCCATTTTCTGGTTGAATGCGAGCAACTCTCAGACCCCAGGAGACATTTTCTCAATGGGTATACTACCAAGTTCCCCGATGTTCTTGAAACAAAAAATAAAGCTAAGATACTTAAAATATGCCAATTTTTAAAAGAGTGTATTAGTTAAATAAAGATAAGTATTGAGTGATGTAAAGTGTATTGTAACCATCATGTATTTTGTATGGCCAATTGGCTATTAAATATATTCATAGTCATATTCATGCGGAATATAACTTTCTTCTTGTATGCGAGTCAGATCTCCCAGTATTTCCATCTTGTCTTACATATCTCACGAAGTCTGTTCCTTTTGGTTATGACAGTTTATTTACAGGTTCATCTGAATCGAGCATTGCAACTCCTGGATGAAGTACTAATCTCAATGCCTATTGAAGGACCGCGACCTCATGAATAAGTTCAAGTTTTTTGACAGTTTTAAAAAAATAGAACCGAGTGACATTTTACGTGTGATAATTTTTAATCGTGACCGCTTCCTCCATGCAGTAGTGACTGATGGCATTAGGATCCAGAATGATAAAATCCGTGATGTGAAAATATCCAACTCTGTAAGCGCCTTAGTTCTCTCCGAAATGACTGTGTCTTCTGTCGGATGCATCGTAACTATAACGTCAGATTACCAAGGCAGTCTATATGCGCTTCCTTTTTCTGTATTACTACACTGTCAGAAGTTTCATAACAGAGAACACCAGGATGCGCAGTTTGAACAAATAACACTCGGGATGTTATCTGTTATGATTTAGCGAACGTAATGCGCAACGAGCATTGCTGAGAAGAGCTGAACATCCGCCGTAAATGCATCTGCTGACTTTTATCGGGATGATAAACAGAAAAGTCCGGTAGTGTTCCTTCTCTTTTGTATGCATAGCGTTCAATACGTAACATTTGCAAAACCATACCAACTAATATTCTAAGATTTATCTGTTAAAACGGCGCATCCTTGTGTTATCTGTTACGAAGTCTCTCCTTCATCGGACTTAAGTAGTATAGAGTATATAGAGTATCCTGCAGTATTTTGCATTCTAGTGTTTTAATCCTGCATCGGGTTATAACTCTCCGAATTAGGAATGAAAATGTCCGAAATCGGTGACGCACAACTACTAAAGTCCGATAAAGGAGAGACTTTTTAAAGTGAAGTTGTGTTCAAGCCGCCGTGAAATAGGCTGGATATTCTCGAACAGGATCTTATCTATTTTTGTTAGCGCAGTGATTAGTCGTTGTGGTACAAAGTTGAATTTAGGTTTTGATCGGCATGCTTTTTTACAGTTTTATCGTGAAGTTTGTCGATTTGATATTTTGGCTATGAATGGCCGGACTTGGTTGAATCAAATGCGTTGTTATACTGGTTTTAAATTTGATTATACTGTATTGTGAACATTGTATCATAAGAATTTGTTAACAGTGTACATGTTCAAGGTGGGATTTCGATCTTTAAGCACACAGTCCGATTTTTATTTAGATTCGAAATTAGGATAGAAAGCCAGAATCGTATCTCTGTATTTGCGCCGAAAATTTTCATCGGGCACGTTATCATGGTACTTTGTGGCTGATTTTCACTCGGGTTGAAAGTGAATGTAGATTCGCTAAATGTGGAAATTCAAGTCCCACGTAAATATAGAGGTTACTGCCACCGATTTAACCTGTTTCCCCTTTTTGTAAATTTTCCGAATGTTTTCAGTCGCCAATCAACATGCAAAAACCTCTTTACAAACTATGAAACCCCGCGAATGGGGCCTTATGATTGGCTCACCTGTTACTCCTTGAGGAACCGTGTACTAACAAACGAGCGGAGTTACTATGCTACGACGGGGGAATGACTAGTTGCAAAGATCGACACCAACACTAATGCCGAAACACGGCTCTGATTTGTTCAAAAGTCTGGCCAGATTTCTGTGCCGATCATATATACCGATCACTTTTCGGTCGTTCTGTCGGTCCACTGTTCTCGAGTTAGGTTACTTCCAGAAGTCCTAGGATGATGAAACTTGGCAGGCGAGTCGGGGACCCGATCAAACCAATTTGGAGATTGTCATTTCCCCGATCCGACCACCTTGGGGCAGAGATGGGCGAATCCAAATCCATGATTCGTCCTTTAGGCCGGATTCGAATCTTCAGCTTATCAGGCTGGATTCGGATTCGGATTCCAAACCTTGAATCTTACTAATCCGATCGATAGTCCTTCAGCCGAAGCTGACTGCGAATCATGTTTGACGGTGCAAAACGGACAAGTCAGCTACATTTTATTAGAGCTATATTTCGGCCCTTCTTGCCTTCTTGACAAGGGTCCTCTTCAGGCTCAAGCCGCTCTAGCTGGAAAATGAACTTGTGGAAAAAAAATTAAAGATTCTTCCTTAAATATCTGATTTTATGAACTTCTTCTCTGAAAATTGGTTGGAGTTAAAGCTGGTGCTGTGATTTCATTCTGGACTCGGCTGCTGTTTTTGCTGTTCGATTGGGTCATCGAAAGGGTAGAGAATCTTCTGCATTTGGGTTTGGAGTCAGCTGTCTCTTCTTCTTCTTTCCAACTAAGATGGATACTTGTCGGCGGCATGTATGGGCGAATTGAAGTTCCGTACTGTGGTGATAGATATTCCTTCAGCCCAAGCTGACTGCGAATCATATTTGACGTAATCATAGTTGAATCATTGCCGACAAGTATCCATCTTAACTGGAAAGAAGAAGAAGAGACAGTTCAAGTGCACGTCTTAAGCGCAAAGTGAAAAAAATACTTTCGATCAAACGATACATTTCATGATGCCTAAGGGTCCATGATCATTTGTGCCACAAGGGTTTTGCTTAAAAATGGATTTCTAGCACCCTTAAAGTGCGCATCTTAACCGAAAAGTGAAACATATGCTGTTGATCGAACGATATATATTCTTGAGTACTATGGGCCCGCGATCCTTTTGCCTCAACGGTTTTGCTTGCAAATGATCAGACAAAAACGACGAAATGGCAATTCCTACTTTCATCCTCTGACCCAGCCTTGCAAGTGCCATATGAGCTTCTAGCTCTTCTTTAGTGGTAGAAATTTGTCTTATCTTGTGTTCCAAAGGAATAGGTATTGAGGGCATAGAAATATGATCAGTTGAGCTGTTGAATCCAGAAGACGCATTCTGCGAGCGTTGAAAGTTATATAGGGAGGCGGCGGATAAAACCAGGGTACGGGTTATTTTACCCCAACCCAGCAGCTGTCGTTGCGGGCACACTGCGTAGATTGGACACTCGAGATTTTACATTAGTTGCGTTTTCGCATATACTATGGGTATCTGATACGATAATTGCCGAATTTGCGGAATACCTAATCCACTTCCATCACAAAGTGTCAAACTTCTTCCCACTTTGTATAAGTAGTATACTACTTATACAATGTTTCCATCTCAAGGGCGTCTTCCCCATTATATTTATATATTTGGTTTTCACCATGAGACCCCGTCTTGTGGGTCCTGGTATGTCTACGTGGCTCCGACAATGGAGACAATTGTATTCGAAAAAAACGTTTATGGTTTATTGCACGGTACAAGTCCCTTGTGTAAAGTGCCATCTATTTTTCCCACCTATTTGACAAAAACCTAGGCTTGTGTATTGGTGATGATGAAAGTGAGATGACTTTCTTCCGATACCACGATAACTGGCTATAGACACTCACTAACTGCAAAAAGGATAACGGTAACAGCGTAAAGGACTTCAGACCGTGTTATCAGATACCATGGTATCTGCAACTTTCGCATTGCTGTGCAATCCTGTCTCTCGCGAGCTAAGCCCGTCTGTTGCGAACAATCGAAAAGGTAGAGAAGAATGTCCCGTCAATTCGCTGCAGTGATCATGCGGAAATCCACAGAACATGAAAAGAAGGAAGACGCGGACACAACGTGAATTCTTCGGCTAATGGTGGGTTTACACACTGCGTAAAATCCGAGCGTATTTTGAAATCAGAGCGTATTTTACGCACATATTTGACCTTGAAAAGATTTCTAGCAATACGGACGTATTTAGATACAAAACGGACCGATTTCTCAAAGACGTCCGTACTGCTATAGGGATCTTTTCAAGCCCAAATACGTGCGTAAAATACGCTCGGATTTTACGCAGTGTGTAAATGCACCATAAACGGTACCAGATTCAACAGCCCAAACAAGCAAGGAACACCGGAGCTCCGCTAAGCTCTGTCAACGCCAAGAGAAATGGAAAGATTTCTGATCCAGCATGGTTGAACTTGGAGGTAAGAAATCACGCAGTTCTCCTTCAAGTCATATATATTCTTAGCTCATTGAGGCTATACTACAACACCCCGTCCTTCGATTCAAGCGGGATTCCCCTTGTCTAGGTTTGTCAGGTTCCGGATCGAAAACCAGCGTTTAAAGTCTGCAGAACATATTATTACAACAAGAAGATAGAACATGGAAGAAACTCCCACTAAGTGGGAAACAACTCACAAGAAAATGCAAATAAGCACAGATCATGGAATAAGAAAGTTGGTCATCGAACGTGTGCACATCGTGCGGAGATTTGACGGCTTTTCATCTGTCAAGCGGTTACTTCGACGAGTCTTCCCACTTGGAGTCACGTTTTGGAGGGGCAGGGAGCCACCAAAGGTACGTTTGCGGGTCCTGCAAAAATTTTGTAAATTCCTTAATTTTTTGTGGTCAACAGGTGTTTCCGCTACCAACAAGATTCTTGTGGCTCGAATTCAACAAACAACTGTCGAGGTGAGTTCCTATAGGCGTATTCTCGCCGCTCCCCGATGACCCCTCAGAGAATCGAAGGGAACGGCGAGAATATAGGGAGTCACTCCACGCGGACTCGGCGCACGGAAAACAAAGAGAAGGCGGGGACTGCTTCCAAGATAGATTTCGCTCGAAAAAAAATATGCAGTTGACGAACTTAGTCTGGATGCACTTTATTTTTGTTTTGTTTCTTATGATTGTTTTTAATTAATTTTACATTGCACCAACACCAGCAAAAATTGATTCCCCTCCGAATCTGAAAGGGAGTCCTTTTTGATGATGGTGATGCTAATCGGAGCATTCCCAGTCCGTGGGGACTCGCGAGAATGCGGGAGTGAGTCCCCGGGACAAAAAAAAACGCGGGTCCTCAAGTAGAGTCCTCGGGGACCGGCGAGAATACACTTATTTTGTTGCTCAAATTTGGCGGGAAATCCAAATTTAGCAGCATAATAAAGCCTAAATAATGAAATTAACTACTTTATCAAGTATAAAGACATAAAAGTAGGATCCATTCTTGGAAATGTTCCAACGCAAGAAATGCCATAAGTTCTTTCCACTGTCCGTTGTAGGTTTTTCGGCGTACAGATTGTCCCAGGAATTCTTAAAAGCATAGACAGCTCATTACTACTTGAGATTCAGGCGTTTCAACCACTCAACCACCCTAGCCATTCAGACTGAAGTAATTCATTGTTAACAAGCTTATTAACACTAGTCCTTGGGGTTCTAAACGGCAGTCCACGACATCCAGATCTGTCCAGGTACGTCGTGTCGTCTCTTGAGTAGTTTTTCCGGACTTCTAGTTTTGAGACGGGGGATGTAGGCCTGGGTTTTCAACTTAAGTTGCGATGTGAGGGTATTTTGATCGAAATCTGCTTATTTTTCTCACGGACGGCAAAAACAGAAATTAGTTGCGTTTTTTTATCGAAGTTTTGTTCGCCGTTAGCGTAGCCGGTTGCTTAATTGTCGTTTTCAAACGCCTTCAGGCCCATTCACGACGGGTTTAGCTAATACTCGGTACCAGCCAGTTCCGGAAATCGCTCTGAGACCGAGAATTAGCAGGGTCTTTGCCGTTCGTAATTGATACTGGTACCAGTTTCGGATACCAGCTAGTCTCGCACCCAAGTTGAAATCAGTTCAACTTTTGAGGGTGCTAGCCAATCAGATTATTTTGGGGAATACTGAGGAATATTGTGATTGGCTAGTTTCGAACCAAGCCCAACAGATAAAATCACGTCCACTCCTTGCTGTCTTGAAAACCAAAACTGAATTTAGGTCATTGATATTCGGTCTGACGTCGTTCAGCATTAGCCAATCGGAACATCCTTAATATTCCTCTAAATAATGTGATTGGCTAGTACCCTGAAAAGTTGAACTGATTTCAACTTGGATGCGAGACCAGCTGGTACCCGAAACTGGCAACAATGTCAATTGCGAACGGCAGAAACCCAGCTAATTCTCGGTCTCAGAGTGACTTCCGGGACTGGCTGGTACCGAGTATTAGCTAAAAAACCCATTGTGAATGGGCCTTTCGAAGTTCACCGTTTGCTTAAATAGTGTTTTTGCGACTCCGGCGATCCTTGCCCGGTTGACGTTTCTTCGACGATTTAGCTCACGTTCGACGTTCGTTAAAGGACAAAGGAACTGTGACCGGCGACCAAAAACGGTAATTAAACAAAGACCTTTGAGGTTGAAGGTAACTTCACACTTCGATAAAAAAAAACGCAACTATTCTGTACCAAATTGCCAACACTCCTTGGTCAAGTTGCTTAGCGTTTACCTTTCGAACTTACTTCACATTTCTGATCAGTCCAGCGAGTTATTTTGTGGCCATTTCGAACCATCGTTAAGACCAATTCCTGGAGGGCAGGATTTCGTCGTTCGAAAAAAGTGAACAGCATCAAAAAGCCGTGTTGATGAGCAATTAACGAAAACGCATCCTAATTATCATTCATGGGAATAACAATACGAACAGGTTGCGTACGTTAATGTCTTGGAAAGGCAATCAATACGGAATAATTAGATTTTTTTTAATCTGATGATGAAAGTGAAGAAAATCCTGATCGTCTGTCCACAGCGTAAACAGAGAGTATTATAATAAAAGAGTAGTATAGTAAATTAATTGTATATATATATATATTGTATATATAGAGCTTTTTATGTATTTCATGACGCGTATAAATTGTGGACATCCTAGGTTATTTTTGTCCCTTGTGTAAAAATATTGTGCAAATAAAAACGATTCTGACTTGAGGCGACGAGGCAAGCGAGCCCTCAGCTGTTTACTGCGCGTGGAAATTCCCACTTACCTTGTTTCATTCTCTTTATCAGACGAGGTCCTCGTAAGATTCGGTGCACTGGCAGGCTGAGGTCTGAGTGACTTCTTATTCAACCTCTTAAGAGACAGCAGGGTTGCTTTCATTTTCGGCTCAGTGCTTTCTCTCTTCTTCTCAACAACTTCAAGGGGCGGTGGTAGATGGCTCTTGGCTTTCTCTGTGAGTCGGGAAAGGCACTGGACCCACTGTTTCCGGTTTGGCTCGTTGGTTGTAACGAGGGTGTGGCTTTGTGTCTGTGTTTCGACGCGGAATAAGTACTTCACTAGAAATTTAATAAAATAAAATGTTAAGAAAACTCTTCGAGGTCACATTAAGAAGATTCCAAAGCCATTTGCTCACACCAGGACCCGAAATCACTTCTTCTCAACCAGACTGGTGCAAAACTGGAACACCCTGTCGGAGGATACAGTCAGTGCACAGACAGTGGAATCATTCAAAGCCAAGCTTGACAAGGAGTGGGAAGCCAAACCCTGGAAATACGAGTGGGATGCCCCGGAATCCTCTACCAGACACTAACCACAAACCAGTCCCGACAACATGTACGATCAAAATCACTCAAACCAGCGACAACCACAGGAGGACCACCCACCTTTGTCGCTGGACAATGCGATTTAAGGTAATTTAAGGCACTGGTCTTTTAAAATACAGCTGAAAGCTTTAAAGGACCTGTCTTACCTATAATACTTACGCAACCTACTTTCATAATCACTCCATATACGTTTAAACCCCGACACACCATTTCGTACGGTACATTCTAACCCCTCTAGCAAAACCACTCTGATTTTCTCACTTGCCGATTTTTGCTACCTTCGAGATGTACTACGCTTCCGAAAGTTGTCTGCGAGAAGTTGTTCGATCACAAAGACCGGTTATGTAAATTTTTCCCTGTTTTCACTGTAAGTCAACGCGTCTCGGAAAAGGCTTAAAACAGTCAAAACCGTGGATTATTTGTTGAAAGCACAGCCTACACTGTCAGAAGTTTCATAACAGATTGCGCATAACACTTTCAAGAATAACACCTTTTCACTTAGAAATAAAGTGTCCAATTAAGTTTACACTATTTCGTGCCTAGATCTCCAACAACACCTTCAATTGGTAAAAATACTAACGGGAACGAAAGAAACGTAACATATAACATCCCAATGTGTTATCTGTTGAAACCGCACATCCTGCTGTTGTCGTATGTAACTTCTGACAGTGTAAAATTTTTACCTATTGAAGGTGTTGTTGGAGATCTGGGCACGAAATAGTATAAACTTAATTGGTCATAATACTTGTTTTCTAAGTGAAAAGGTGTTTTTCTTGAAAGTGTTATGCGCAATCTGTTATGAAACTTCTGACAGTGTAGTTTTAGATTATTTAAATATTTTTAAATACTGTAAGTTGAATAGTAAATAGTGCGAGGGGTCCTTTAAATTATAATTTTTTGTTATTCCTCACTGTTCTGCTTTATCTGGAGTCCAACTTGTGTTTCGTTAACTGCCCAGTCGGACCCCTGTATAGCATCGTAAACCCGTCGAGTTATCAGAGAACAATAACTGACAGCGACTCAGATACGTGTCGTGTGACATTTTCATCTCCAGGACATGGTAATAACAGAACTGCCCGCTGCGGTGTGTTCGCATGAGAACATTTTACAAACATATTTATGTTTTCTTAAAGGACCCGTCTTACCTATAATAATAACGCAACTTACTTCCATAACGACTCCATATATTTCTAAACCCGGAGACCCCAATTTCGTACGGTACATTCTAACCCCTCTATCAGAACCACCCTGATTTTCCCGCGTGCCGTGTTTTGCTACCTTCGATGTGTATCACGCTGTCGACAGTTGAGAAGTTTTTCCATCAGGAAAACGGTTATGTAAATTGTTTCCCTGTTTTCGCTGTAAGTCAACGGGTCTCGAAATGGCTTAAAACAGCCAAAACCGTGGGTTATTTGTTGAACGCACAGCCTAGTCTTAAAGTATTCACATATTCTAAAATACTGTAAGTTGAAGAGTAAACAGTGCGAGGGGTCCTTTAAGGGCTACCGAGATTTTGCACGAGTGATTTAGGAAATGCTTGACTATGAATGATCCATGACGTTAATATCTTCTCGTGGATCTTTCCTATTCTTCAACATCCTCGCCTGGCCATTACTAGAGAACAACTTCCCGCTCTAGCCCTCCTTTATGCCCATGCGACGCTTTGGGTATGATGATGATGATGAAATTTTATTTACGCACTTAAGAAGAGGAAAATAGCGCAGTATTGTCTGCCTTCGCCAAGAAACCAGTCTCTTGATTCACACGCTAGGTTTCCTATTGGCGGAAAGCAAAGCATGCGGATAGATGACCTTGCTCCGGCTGATAGGGACAAAACCTTGGCATTTTGACGAGAGGTATCTCCACACATTGCTCTGCCAAAATAACTTCATACCTTCACAAGTTATCAGCAAACAGACGGACGGATTTGGGATATTTTGTTACTGTGTTCTCCGGTCATTTTATGCCTTCAAACCAGAGGTGGGCGACCCTGAATCCAGATTCGATTCAAATCCAGGATTTGTCGTTTTGGCCGGATTCGAATCCGGATCCGAATCTTTTGCTTGTCAGGCTGGATTCAGATTCGGACTCGGATTCCAAACCCTCAATCTTACGAATCCGTGGAAGATTTTACACAGTGTGCTTAGGCACTCCAACTTTTTTGTCTTCACCACCAACCATCCTCAGTAATCTATCACATTATCTGATTACCTCAGATATCAGTGCTTTTTGTCACCTTTGATTTTACGCCATAACCTATGTACATAATTTGATTTTTGTTAAGGTCGGATTCAATTCCGGATTCGAATCCTCAGCATGGATTCGTACCTAGCCCTGGATTCAAATTCGAATCCTTTCATGATCAGATTCACCCATCTCTGCTTCAAATACTATCACGCTAACAGACTGACGGTCGGACGGATAGAGAGATTTATGATTTTGTTGGGAATTGGCTGCAATAAACTGACAAGTCAGCTGAGCAGGTTCGTTTTTTCAGCTTGAGCCTGAAGACGACCGTTGCCAAGAAGGGTCGAAATATCGCTGGAATAATCTCAGCCGACTTATACGTTTAGCACAATCAAATACAGTTCGCCGTCAGCTTGGACTTAAGGAACACTGACATAATCAGTGTAGTTGCCCCACGAACTACGTTCTGCAATCTTCCGAGATGGAGGTGTGTTAACTGTTATAACTTCTTCGAACAGAAATCATCTCTGGAGGCTGATATGACTTATAACGAAGTGCGACCCTCTTCAATCCGTAGGTCCAAATCTCTTGCGATAAAACAAAAGAAGTACAATTTTAGAGAGTTAATTTTCTTTTATTGCAAGTTTAAGCCGCGTTCGATTTAGCCTTGTCCCGGTCCTGTCAGCCAAATGCCGTTTTATTTAACTGCCTTGTCCGCTTAAAAGGACACCTGAATGAAGAGTACCAAGTATCATCCCTATCTGTATGACTTCCGTTAACATTGCCTGCAAAAAACCCAATCCAAATACGAAATAGTGTTTCCAAGCTATGATTTTTCTCCATTTTGCATCTGTCCTTATTTCAGTACCGAACAATTTTAGAAATGAACAAACGTCTCCAATCAACCCTTCTTCTGGAATATTTTTTAACCAATTAAGCCCAAACGTATGTCTAGAAGAAATTCCAATACGATCCGGCCAGCGTTGTACAAGATTTTAATGAATTGCGCTTTTTGTCTTGGACCTCCAGAAACGAACATCCCTATTCTGAAAACGTCACGCTCAGGAGAAGAATGCTCTCCGTGACCATGTGGTCACCGAGACATGAAGAGCGTGTTCCATCCTACTTACCGTAGTTACCACGCATGACGTCATAAATTATTCCTTTCTGTCGTCAAGGCTGGAACGATTTTTCTATTTTCCAGCAGAATATCATGCTATGGGTGAATCCGACCAATCACGTGGCAGAGATCCGTAGTTACTACGCTTACTACGCTCCCGAGCGTGGTAAGCAAATAGTTACTATTAGTTACTATTTCGAGAAGGCTGGAACGGTCAGCGTAGTAACTTTTCGTGAGGTTGGAACCAGTCTACCACAAATCCCTCATTTTTGGATACCCTATGCCAAACGCTGGGTATATCTAGCATTTTGCATAGCCTATGCCAAACACTGGATACCCTATGCCAAACGCTGGATACCTGTTGGTAACCTAACCCTGACCTACCTCAATAGAAAGGAGTTATGATTGGTTGATTTCTTAGCTTCACTCAAATCATCAATATTTTACTGGGTTGCAGTATCCAGCACCCCGCATAGTGTATCCAGCGTTAGGCATAGGGTATGCCAAACGCTAGACATACCCAGCGTTTGGCATAGGGTATCCAAAAATCAGGGGTTTGTGGTTGACTGGTTGGAACGGATTTAGTAACTAATAGTTACTATTGGTACGAGGGTGGAACACGCTCGACGCCGTGAATGATGACATGCTCTCGGAGCAAGTTTCAGTCCTGTCTCGGGTAGATTTCTCGACTGCGTTTCATTTGCGATGCTTGTCCGTTGGGTCATTAACCTGACAAGGCTAAATAAAACGGGTTTAAACTGTGACAAGGCAGTAACAAGAAGACAGGACCGAGACAAGGAGAACTCAAATCGAAGGCAGCTTTAGATTTGCAGCCACTTCCTGAAGAGAATACTTGCCAAGAGGGGCCGAAAGAACCTTCCGTTTTAGCATAATTCAACAGTACAGAATCCCAAGAATCACTGGAGAAATCCCTTTTCTGACCCAATCCGTTCACTCACCATTGGTAGTGCCGGAGAGGAAATGCCCGTTTCGGGTTTCCTTTTCACCCATGTTGGTAACTGTTACTTCTTCCAACGGTAGAGGAGGGCTCTGCACCAGGTAAAGGACACGACTAGATGGAACTTCTTTCGCTTGGCAAATCGGCCGAGCCACGACAAAACATGTATCAAAGAGGAAGCATTGGAGTTTCTGAAAAGAAATCCCGAATCAGCAAGACGTATCCGAAGAGAAGGGGTGTGGTGGCTTCGCTGGCTTGTCCAGGGTGGAATTCTTCGGAGGCTTAAACAATTCAATAACATGGTGGAATGAATAAGGTTTCCATAGTCTCGTCTGAAACTGGTAAACAATGAAAGTTGGATGCAAAGCTGGTAACGGTTTAGGGGAGGTTCACATGTGAACTGCACAAACCGGAAAGAATTATTAAACCATAAAGTGTCGTGCTAGATCCCCGGGCTTTCAAAGACACATCCGAATCGCCGTTGACTCGTCTAACTTATCTATTAGTCTATAAAGTTTATTTAGTGTTTCATTTTCTTTGTGTGTAATTCATTTTTCTTTCTCTCTACTACTCCGCTCTTTCCTTTGTTGTATAGCGGGGCTCAATAAATTATTATTATTATTATGGCATAGCAAGATCTTCGTAATGTACAGAACCATCACATAGGTGGTCCGAAATAGTGTCGTTCCAAAGATGAATGCTAACTGGCCTGATCGAAGTTGCCGTGTATCACTATCATATCATGGCCTACATTTCAAGTGTCTACTTTCGCAAGTTCCCCCACGGGTAAGAATTAAGAGATTGTCGGCGGGCGCTGGTGACACGAGCAGAACTCTCTGATCGCCTGGAATATCTCCAAAAGAGAGCAGTGAGAATCATTCTGGGTGATCATAATATTTCATATGAAGAGGCTCTCATTAAACTTGACGTTCTTAAATTAACTGACCGCAGAAATACTCTTTAAAAAAAATTTGGAGCAAAGATAATGTGTTTTCCCCAGGTGATCCATCTATTCCCCCTCCCATCCCATCTTCCGTGCGTCGGTCCGAGAGGAATACTGGCAATCAGTTTTCTCCATATCCTGCTAATTCTTCTGCCCAATTTTTACGTAGATTCATCCCATTATTTATTTCTGGTCATATCTTGCAAGTGTTAATTTGTTTCTTGTCTGTGTATTTCGTAAATATTTTCTTCCTCTTCTAGCTTTAAGCTATTTGGATATTAAAGCGGGCCACAAAAAATGGTCTTTCTACCACACACACAATGATAACTATCCCTACTGTCACTATGAATGTTCCAAACCACTAAAACACCGTAAAACAATGAGCAAAATAAAAAAAAAACACCAAATTTTCTAGGTTTGAAATAACTCTTTCTGGAATAAATCTCAGCCGATTATCTCGGACAGCTGTTATGGCACCTAGGGAGCCAAGGGTCAAAATAATAATTTCCATCTAATGCTCCAACTGTTTATTACAAATACAAATAAATTCTAAAACCAAGACCAGTGTAGTACCCCTGAAGACATACAATAATTTTCAGTTAGGTCTTATAATTCTTTGCTAATCAATCCTTGAAAATTCCGCCATCTAGAAAAGAAGACGTTGTGCGTGGGTTTTTTCTCGAGCTAAAACAGCAACTCGGCAATCGAGTTCAAATCTAAACAAACCCGTGGCATGCGATCCCAAAGAGAAGGTAAACTGAATGTTTGGATTAGGTCTTTAGACTTCATTGATTGATTGATAAACACACAAGCTATTTTCGCTATTTCAGAAGGTATTACGCCAAGAGACGACATACGCAATTTGCCCCCCCCCCCTCCACACACAAATAACAGATCCTCAATTATGCAGAACTCCACATGACTGCGCTGAACGGATACACCAACTGAGTTTTCATATCGAATATCACAGATTCGTTTTCCTGGCTTGATGCTGAAGCGGACCCTTGTCAAGACGGGCAGAAATATCACTAGAATAAAACTCAGCTGACGTCTCCATTTAGCGCAGTCAAATATGATTCTCAGTCAGATTGGCCTGAAGGATTATTTATGAAGAACCCTTCTACTGCCAACTGAACCAACATTATCCAACATGTCTGACATAAAAAGGAGAAAAACAGGTTAGTAAAGAAGTACTTACAGCCCCACTTGCATTCCTTAAAGCTCCATCACAAATAAGATTCGTCGCTCCAGCCAGCCGTTCCAGTACTTGAGGCTGAAGCTGTACATCCACGCTGAAACTTAAGCTCTGCTTCGCTGCGTCACACCGGGCTTGGCCTGTCACCACATTTGCACGCTCCAATATGCCACCGAGCCTCTTCAGACACGCATTTATCAGATCCAGGTCACATTCGTTAGAGTATTTGGCAATCTGCTTAACTAACATTGGATACTTCACGAGTCGGCCGCGGGGCACGTCCAGAAAGCTCCAGAGATCCAAACGTCGCGAGAACGGGGATTCGAGGCACCGCTGGAGAAAGTCGGCAAACCTTGGGTCTCCATTCTTCTTCTCTTCTAGAAGCTGTCTGGCCTTCATCTGGTTTGAGCAATAGGGAAAGTACACACTAAGCTGTGGCGCCCAGTTGGACAGGCAGTAGCCCACACTGTAGAAGACTTCGTTACTGTCCCGAGTATCCTTCAGGTCATTAATAATCTCCTGATGAACAACAATGAGCTGTGCAAGGTCACCGAAGATAGTATTTGCATCTTCTTGCGACAGTATACCCAAGTTGAGCAATGAGTCACGGTAGGTGTGCATGACCATTCTAAGGTCGTCAACGAGGTCAACCTCTCCTTGGTACAACTCGAAAATGGCTTCTTGCCTTTTGATTTCTCTCGAATCCATCTGGGATAGCACCTCGTTGCTGACAGTATGACTCCAAAGCCTCAACGCTCGCGAACGGGTAGGAGTCGGCGGGGCAAGCTTATAGGGCGTCGTGTTGGAAGCTGAGTTACTGAGCGAAACCAAGCTGACTCCCGACATGCGACGAAGAGAAACGAGACTTAGCCGTCGTTTTCCCGACGGAGTTGTGGGAGGGCTGATTTCTCCCTCCATAGACTCACTGACGGTGGTCGAGTCAAGAGTCGAGGCTTTGCGACCTCTCGATGGTGTTCGTGGCTGGGAAACCGTTTCAGGGTTTTGCATAGGAGCAGCCCAAACGCCACTGATTGACCGCTGAAACAGAAGAGTGACAATGAATTTCATTCTGCACTAAGCAAATTATTACACTGCGCTTTTGATAAAGAGGCGAATGTCCAAGAAAAATGCAAAGCAAAGATGAAACAAGAGCTACGAGAGAGAGAATTAGGATATCTAGTTCCACTCAAGTCTGTAAATTTCCGACATCACCTCTAAGTCATTGCCGACCTTCCAAGTTTCAACCCAAGAAATCCACTCACCATGTCCCTAGACGTGCCCAAGATTTCCGGTACCCCCTGTCAACTCCCCATATACCGCGGCCGAATCTGGTCCGGACTCCTAGCTGGATCATCTGACGCATTTTCTCTTGCCTATCTTTCACTCGAATCTGACAATTTTTGGGGAAATTCCGGTAAATCTCCCTCCCCCCAACCGTGGTTGGATCCGGTTTGAACCTTAAAATATGTCTTCTAGGGCATATGATCTCTGTACCTTCCAATTTTCATTCGAATCACTCCACTTGTTTGACCCTTATGCGAGCCACAAAATTTACGGGACTCTCCTCCAACTCCGCCCACCATGGCTGAATACGACTAGGAAACATATATGTCGCATCTCTGACTTATCCTCTTCCCGTTCATCAAGTTTGACTGGAATCGGAGCAGAGCCTACCTGCAAATATTCGAGTCCCCCTCCACCTTCCCCTCACTTTGGCCGTATACTGTCAGACGCCAAATAACAAATCAAGGTCGCATAAACTCGGCACTGTCCAACTTGCATCCTATTTTGTCCATCCGTTTGGTTTTTGTGCTTGTCAAAAACTTTTCGCAACCCCCATGAAGGTCGGATCGGGGAAACAACTGGTGTCAAGTCAGTCTGTTCGGGTCCCTGATGCGTCTTCCAAGTGTTATCGTCCTAGAAGATCAGGAAATTCCGAGCTTGCGGGATCGCCAGAATTTACCCCCCCCCCCCCCCCAAAAAAAAAAACTCCCCCACACTGTCCAAATCTGGTCCGATTATGTCAACGACGTATCTAAGATTTGCGCTTGTTCTTCCAACTCAGTTCCATCCCGATCCCTCCGCTCTAAGCGTTTCCCAAGATTTCCGGTTTCCCCTCCGGCTCCCGCCAAAGTCACCAGATCCGATGCAGATTTGAACTGGGTCGCCTGAGACTCGGCGTCTTTTCAAATATCAAGTTTCGTTAAGAGCCAATCACCCGTTGGAAAGTTATAAATACTTCAAGATTCCGAATTCCCCCTTCCTTCAATCCTCTCCGAGCCTGACATGGAAAATCTAAGACGATGGCTCTTTCCACTTACCCAATCAGCCGTTCAAAAACTGCCCGTGCCACTAGATTGCGGATTCCCAAACCCTCCACTCCTCTCACGATGGTCGGATCGAGGAAACGACTATACGGTTCCCTGACATGCCTACCAAGTTTCATCGGCCTAGCACATCAGGAAGTAACGAACTCGCCCGCTTACTAGATATCCGCACCAGCACCCCAACTCCCCCACAGTGCCCAAATCCCGTCCTATTATGTCAATGACGTATCTAGAACTTGCGGTTGTTCATCCCACAAAGTTTCGTCCCGATCCCTATACTCTAAGTGTTTCCAAAGATTTCCGGTTCCCCCCTCCAACTCCTTCCCAATGTCACCGGATCCGCTCCGAATTAAAAATGGGACGTCTGAGGCACGAGATCCTCCTAAATATGAAGTTTCATTTAAATCTGATCACCTGTACAATAGCTGCCCATTCTACTAGATTCCAGATTCCCCATCCCTCCACTCCTCCCACGATGGTCGGATTTAGGAAACGACTATTCTCAAGTCAATCTGTTCAGGTCCCTGACACGTCTACCAAGTTTCATCGTCCTAGCACATCAGGAAGTACCGAACTCGATTGATCGCTAGAAATCCGGACCCCCCCCCCCCAAACTCCCTACAGTGCCCGAACCCCGTCCTATTATGAAAATGACGTATCTAGAACTTGCCGTTGTTCATCCCACAAAGTTTCATCCCGATCCCTCCACTCTAAGCGTTTTCAAAGATTTCCGGTTCCCCAATCCAACTCCTCCAAATGTCACCGGATCCGGTCCAGATTTAAAGTGGAACATCTGAGACATGAGGTCTACCTAAATATCAAGTTTCATTTAAATCCGATAACCCGTTCAATTGCTGAGCTTGCCACTAGATTCCGGATTAACCATCCCTACACTCCCCCACGATGGTCGGATCAGAGAAACGACAGTCAATCTGTTCGGGTACTCGACATGCCTGTCAAGTTTTATCGTCCTAGCACATCAGGAAGTACCGAACTCGTGAAATCACTAGAAACTCGGACCCCCCCCCCCCCTCCAACTCCCCCACAGTGACCGGATCCGTACCAGTTATGTCATTCACGTATGCTGGACTTGTGCTTGTTCTTCCTACCAAGTTTCATCCCGAACCCTCTACTCTAAGCATTTCCCAAGATTTCCGGTTCCCCCCTACGACTCCCCCCAATATCACTAGATACGGTCCGGATTGAAAACTGGACGTCTGAGACACGAGTTCTTTCTATATATCAAGTTTCATTAAGATCATATCATCCGTTCGCAAGTTTAAAATGCCTCACTTTCCGGATTCCCATCCCTCCGCCCCCCCCCCCCAGATTGTCGGATCGCGGAAACGACTATTCCCAAGTCAACCTGTTCGGGTCCCTTACACGCCTGCCGAGTTTTATTGTCCTAGCGCATCAGGAAGTAAGGAACTCGCGGGATCACTAGAAATTCGGCCCATCTCCCCCACAGTTAACGGATCTGGTCCGGTTATGTCAATCACGTATCTAGGACTTGGGTTTATTCTTTCCACCAAGTTTCATCCCGATCTCCCCCCCCCCACTCCCCCCAATGTCACCGGATCCGGTCTGGATTTAAGATGGGTGATCTGAGACACGAGGTCCTTCCATACATCAAGTTTCATTAAGATCCGACCACCAGTTCGTAAGTTAAAATTACCTCATTTTTCCTATTTTTTCCCGAGTCCCCCTCCCTCCACTCCCCCCCCCCTCCCAGATGGTCGGATCGGGGAAGTGACTATTTCGAATTTAATCTGGTCCGGTCCCTGATATGCCTGCCAACTTTCATCGTCCTAGCTTATCTGGAAGTACCCGAACTAGCAAAATCGGGACAGACAGACCGACCGACGGACGGACAGAAATTGCGATCGCTATATGGCACTTGGTTGACGGGCAAGTGCCCTAAAAGCGGCCTAGGGTGCATGGTTAGCCAGTGGCACGGGTTAACGCTTGGACATTGTCCGACAAATTCTGGAACTGCAAACTGAATGTGTATTACATTACAATCTTGCAGTGGCTCTAGCCTCTTTGTGAAAAGAGTGGCACAATTTTTTTTATTTTTTAAAGTTTTTTCTTATAACTGTAGTAGGCTGATGTCGTTTTGAGAGGAAACGAGAAGGGCAATCATAAAAAGAGTTCCACCACAGGGAAGCCAACTAGTTTGCTGCATTTTAGGCTCGTGTCTTAGTTCTTAACATTCACAGGTTTTTTTTCAAGAAGCCAGGTTTTTGTTCAGATTTCCTGCAGAGCAGGTTGGTTACTTCTTTGGGGGGACAGGTCGCTCACTTTGAATGCACAATGTCCAACCTATCCCACAGGGTAAAATAATGCCACGCCTATCTCAAATGAACTCGAATGGAGCCAGTGCTCCAGGAGGTATAATCGTAGGATTAAACGAACCTACTTTAGGTGAAGTTTGATCCTGATTATGCCGACTAACAGGAGCACTGGCGTAATGAGGGTTCATTTGCCCTCCCTTCCATCCCTTTTGCTTCCCTTTTGCTTATGATGTTAGCTGTATGAATCCCTCCAAATCCTGACACGCTACCCGCCAATAGGCTGCCACGTCTATCTCAAAGGAACCCTCATTACCCCAGTGCTTCCATTAGTCGGCATAACGTGTTGGGTTGGGGGTCTGTGTTAGAAAGGATTAATTAGGTTGTGATGAAGGGTAGAGAGGGATTTGCGGGCGTCCCCAGTTTAAACCCCGACCGTGAACGGAGAGTCCGGCATAATTTACTAGGCCGGACCCGTAGTGAGTCGCTGGTCTCTCTTCTTCCGTCGTTGGTTGAATGGCTGAGAGTTGGGAGTCAAAGAGCCTTAAGTGAAATTCGAAGTAGAAAAAAAATCAACTCAAGTTTTCTTCCATATATGCAGCTCATGGTCATCTTTTTGTTTCATAATTTTTCTAGGCTGAGATTTAAAAAAAGAAGACAGAGCCTGAAACAGAAAACCTGAAAATCGTACTATTCCCCCGGAAGTTATGAGACAGGATGTGAGCAAAATGTTGGAAGGGGAAATCTTTGACATCAGTACATTACATGTGAGATGAAGATCCCCCGACTGACTCCCAACTACACTTAGAAGTTCTCAGGAAAAGGTGGCACAACTGAAGTTGCAGGTAAAGTCAAGGAAAACACCAGTAAAGGATACAATGTCACCTTCCTCCATCTCAATCTAGGAAATTTGTTTTCCCTGGAGAAGCTGAAGGTGCAATAGTCCCACACAGTGACACTTTCCTAAAGCTCGCACTTCCCAGGATCTCTGGAGGGCCTGAATGTGCTGCGAAAGCACTGGTGTCTGACAGTCTGACGTTTGTCTGAACGAGTCCCTATTCAGTCGGATAAGTCCTTTATTTTTCTTGAAGTTGTACAGCTACCTAATTTGTATCTGAAGTAAATATACTAGCTAGCTAATTTGTATTTGAAGTAAATCTGAAGTAATAGTTAGATAATTTGTATCTAAAGCAAAATATACTGTTAATTACTGAAACAGGCCTAGCTATATTTGTATCTGGTCATGGCAGAACTGGGATGACTGACAATATGACCAGCCTGCCCCATTTGCCTGGCCAATCCACCTACCCCTGGGGCACATTTGTTCCCTTTCGAAATTTTGCTCAAGGTAGAGTAATGACAAATTAAATCTTAGCAGTCCAGCCAAAAGAGAGAGAGAGAGAGAGAGAGAGAGAGAGAGAGAGAGAGAGAGAGAGAGAGAGAGGCACTGTTAAACATAAACGTAAAAAAAAGGCACAAATGAATTAGAATAACGGTTTGTCCGCGCACATATAGGGGTCAGTTTGATTTCTGTCTGGTTCTGCTGTTAAAGGTTCGACTTCAAACTGGATTTAAACCAATTTATGCACAAACCTGGAATGCATTGCTGGCTTTTCTGATGGGCCTGATGGGTGAAGACAAGATGCTTGCTAAAGATGTTACTTTGGCTAGTCCTCTTTTTCTTTTGATTTCAGGCACAGAAGTGGAGGTGTCAGCACACAAAAAGTCATCCTCAACAAACGAGTGAAGGCTGGCAGTGTCAGCATCCTTAGCTTTTCTCTTCCTCTGCAACAAAAACTGGAAAAATTAGTATATGCAGGTTGGTCCAATCTGGAGTGGACTCAGATATTTAAAATGAACAAAAAAAAACACCAACGGACTTTGACTGAATTCTTATGCTGATTCTATGTCGAAGAATACTGAAACACTTGGTTTTTAATCGATATTCATCTCTTAACATACAATTGACGGTGTTTTAGAGGTAAGTACAAAACCAAGTTGGTCTAAAATTTTGAGGTGTTCAAAGAGGCATACTTCTACTGTATCCCAACATAGGAAAAGAAACACTGAAAAAGAAACAGCGAAAGGAAGCTGATTTACTTTGCTCATTGCCCGCTCTTGAAAGATGTGAAGTTCTTAACTGATCATTCCCATTCGATAAGAGGAACCAGCAGTTCAAAGAAGCAAAGTTAGGCCCTAACTTAAACTTGAAGGAGTTTACACCGAATTCAGGGGCTAGTGTATAAATGAGGTGATAGTAGCCTATACTAGAAAAAATATGAGTTGAAAGTGCTACTTTTCACACTTACTTCTAAAAGTAGCCCTTTAAGTAGTTGAAGAAAAGTTTAAGAAGTTTAAGTTTAAGTTTAGTTTAAGAAAAATTTAAATAGCACTATATGATCATTTTCTAGTGGCTTAAAGTAAAACAAAAACTTATTGTTCTCTTCTGACTGCTTTTACTTTTTGGGATCCCAAAACGTAAGTTGAGGGATACCTATGACTTCGCAAAAGTTGTCCGTCTGTCCGTCCGTCCGTCCGTCCGTCTGTAAGCACGATAACTCTCGAAGGGAATGAGATATTTTCATGAAACTTGGTGTGAGGATTCGTTGGGTCAGCGGACCAGTCGAGTTCGTAAATGGGCTTTGTAGCCCTACATTTAGGGGTGGGGGAGGGGTTTCAAATTAAGGGGCAAACGAAATATTTTGAAACAGCTAATGTGATAGTCGATTGTGGGGTAAGAAGACATGCTGAACACGATGGTGAAAACCATTTTGTAATCGGACAAGTAGTTCGCCCGGAATCCGGCCAAAACCGGAAAGTTTGTTAAAAGTAAAAGTTTTATTTGAAGTTGATTAGATGTTTGATTTAGAGGTAGGAAGACATGCTGAAGACGATGGTCAAAACCATTTTCTCGACGGACAAGTAGTTAGCCCGGAATCCGGCCCAAACCGGAAAGTTTGTTAAAATTAAAAGTTTTATTTGGAGTTTAAAAGATGTCCGATTTAGGGCAAGAAGACATGCTGAACTTTTATGTGATAACAATTTTCTTCCCGGACATGTAGTTCGCCCGGAATCCGGCCAAAACCGGAAAATTGTTAGAAGTTAAAGTTTTTTTTCTAGCTGATTAGATAACCGATTTAGGGGTAAGAAGAGACGCTGAATCCGTGTGTGACAATCATATTTTACCCGGACATATAGTTCGACCGGAATCCGGCTGGAGTCGGAAAATTTGTTATAAGTTAAATTTTTATTTTAAGTTGATTAGATGTTCATTATTGGGGAAAGAAGATACCCTGAGTTCGTTTTTGAGCTTTCTTTTTTCGCTGGACAAGTAGTTCTAGAGTTCGGTCGAAACTGGGAAATTGGCAGAAGTGGCAGGAACTTTTCGTAAAAACAGATATGACTTATACGGGTAAACACACATGCTGAATCCATATCTGAACTTGGTTTTCTCAGATGATTAGCTATTTGGCCTTAATCTGTTTCTGAATTTTAATTGTAAGAATGTTCAAGGATTCTGGCGATGACTGGATCTGGCTAAGACAAGACCTAGTTGTCTGGATCAGATATTGAATTTCTGGGATCCCATCGAAAAGTTTGGTCTTGTTGTCATAGGAACAGTGATCTCTATACATAATTGTAGTAGTCTGCATATAGTAATACCTCAAGTTGCATTCTCTATTTCAATTCTCCTATTTAATGTTTTTTTTCTATTGAGATGAAGCCAACTGTCCTTTTTGGCATGCTTCGAAAATGAGGGAAAGTTTTGTGATTCTGCAGTATTGATAAGTTGCTTTAATTGTCACCTGCCGATTCTCATTCTCAATGGTCCTTCATTCGTCAACAAAGGTAAATACTCCTTGAGCCCAGCTGACTGGGAAACATACATTGTTTGAATGTATGGTCAACAAAGGGTGGATGGATGTGGACCATTACTATTAGTAACAGGAGGCTAAATTGGCATTTTTGTCAAAAGCAACATCTGAGAAACAAGAATCGATAACTGAGAGTTCAGATAAAATTTGCAACTATCTATTATTGTAACAAAGTTGTGTACAGGAGGGGTATCCAACCTCAGACGAGATTTCAAATTTCCAGAGAAGTCTTTCCTTCATTATAATCAATCTGGCTTAAAAAGGAACCAACAAATATGACAAACATACTAGATTGGAGCAAATAAATATTGCTTCAATATTTCTGAGAAACAAGAAGCGATGACTGAGAGTTTAGATAAAATTTTGCAACTATCTATTATTGTAACAAAGTTGTGTACAGGAGGGGTATCCAGCCTCAGACAAGATTTCAAATTTCCAGAGAAGTCTTTCCTTCATAATAATCAATCTTGTTTAAAAAGGAACCAACAAACATGACAAACATACTAGATTGGAGCTAACTGAATGGTTTACATACTGGATGAATAAATATTGCTTCAATATTTCTAGTTAAACATATTTTTCTTTTTCAAACAAGAACACTTCATTCCAACCTTACCTCGATTGACTTACAAAATGATGAAATAGGTAGAGTTACCAAAGTCAATAGCCAGAAAATCCCTATTCAAAGCAGCTTCAAAACAAAGAAAGGGCACAGAATTTGAATATTTTTGGACACGTGAAAGAAGTCATATTTTGCCTCTTGACTGTCAGGACAGCATGTACATTTAATTTTAACATTTTCGCGGCAGCAATCGAGGTAGTGTAAAAACGAGATCAGGTACCCCGCCTGTACAGTAGAGGTACGGTATGCTTATGTGAAAATCTGCTAACAGTGAATGATCACAGAAAAAAAAAATAAAACCCAAATCAGGCATTTTTTACTATCATACTTGTAATAACCACTCACGCTTCGGTCACTTTTTGAATATTTTGCTAATTCATGGCTGAGAGCTTGGTCACACTTGGCTCATTCCTGCGCAGAATTAGGGGTCGAAATGGTCACACTAGATCAAAGAAAAGGGAGCTTTTTGAGTTGCTAAATAAAAAAAATAAAAAAAAAGTACAAGATCCTACACCAAATTCTGAATGTTGTTGTTGTAAATTCAGGAGATCATGTAGCACGAAACAGCATTTCTGATCATGTTCCAGGAAATATACTGGTATTTTGTAGCGTTGTTGACTATAAGAATAATGTAAATAAGTATTTTTTCACTCGAGAAAAAGGAAAAAGACATCAAACAGATTCTTCTTTGTTATATTTTGGAGAAAAGATGTGACACGCAGCATTTTGACATCTAAAAAATCTTTATGTTTTTTAACAAATGGCTTAGGTTATTCATGAGATGTTAAAAACAAACTCATGATAGTTCACACTAGCCCAACATAATTAAAACTGGACTGTTGCAAAACTGGTCAAGCTTCAATTTTACAACCCTAATTCCAGTCTGCTCATTATCCCCAAGGTAGATGTTCCTTCAGCCCAAGCTGACTGCGAATCATATTTGACGGTGCAAAACGGATAAATCAGTCAATAAACTAGTTTATTTTCCAGCTTGAGCGGCTTGAGCCTGAAGAGGACCCTTGTTAAGAAGGGCCGAAATATAGCTCGAATAAAATGTAGCTGACTTATCCGTTTTGCACCGTCAAATATTATCCCCAAGGTGCCCCAAAGCCACCAACCGTCACATTCCCTGAGGATTTTCAGAACTTCACCGGCAACAGACCCATTCTGCACAGATTTGTAGACTCATTTTAAGCCACGAAATCTGCACAGATTTCTGCGCAGACTGTCATTTTGGCCCCATTTTGAGCCCAGTCTGATCAGGCTCTGAAAGTGACTCAACTGACATCTGGTTTGCTTTTTATAATTTGAAAAGCTTGCCATGAGGAATGCACCTTCAACGGAGAAGATGGTGGTCTGAACCTGCAGATGCCTTCAAAAGAGGAAGGACCTTTTTAAGTAAATTCAAAATCACAGAAAGTAACTGAATTTCTACTTCAAGTTTACAGAGACTTTACTATCAAAAATGTTTGGGGGGGGGGGGAGGCATTTACTGACTGGCTGGTAATTTTTACTGAATGTTTCTGCAGAAAAATGTCTGTTTTCAAGAAAAAAGACAATTTTGAACAAAATTCAACTGCTTTCAGAAAAACTGAGTGTTTTGACGAAAAATTGCGTTGCTTCGCGCCGGCTCCGTTATTTTTTACAGACTGGCTGACAACATTGGAGGGGAAAATCCCCCCTCTCCCCCCAGTCATGATGCCCCTGCTACAAGTTTGTGCCAGGATAACCCTGAAATAGTTGGCTGTTAGCTCATATCAAGGTGTTATTTTTCTTTTCCATTTTACTTTTTTATATGTAAGGTAAGTAAGAAAGCCAAGGTAGTGGAACAGTTCAAAAAGATGTCAAAATGCAATCAGTCACTTCTGTTTTGATTTTCTGCCAAAAAACAACAAAGAAGCATCTGTTTATCTGTCTTTTTTTCTTTATTTTTAAGTGAAAAAAAGTACTTATTTACATTATTTTTATTGTCAACAGCACAAAAAGTTACCAGTATATTTCCTGGAACACAACCAGAAACGCTGTTTCATTCTAGATGTTCTCCTGAATTTACAACAACAACATTCAGAATTAGGTATATCTTGTACTTTTTTTTCTTCTATCAAAAAGCTGCCTTTTCTTGGATGTACGGTGACCACTTTGGTGCCTAATTCTGTGCAAAAATGAGCCAAGTGTGACCAAGTTCTTGTGGCATGCTAGGATAAACGAGGAGGTAATAAAGAAGCACTTTCAAAACTGAACTGTTTCACTCTAAGCTAAGTCTAAGCATACCATAAAAAATAAGCTCTCATTACGAGGTAGCTCCTGCCTCTTGGCAGACATTTGATTGCTTCAATAGCATCAGAAACACAAATGAATTTTGTACGATAACAATCTTGGAGTTCCAGTGAAATATAAAATTCCTAGGACAACACTGGCTTTTGAATTTGAAAGCTGTTCTCCCGAGAAACAAGACAAGAAACAAAAAGGGGTCGACACTTTTCCTATGGAGCGCTTTTTTGTTCTACTACGTATTACGATAGTCACAGATGCGTTCCCAAACGGGTGGTGGTCGATTTAAAAACAATGTCCAACGTGCTCGTTCTCACGTAACTCCTTTTAAGTTTTTTGTTACTGGATAAGAAAAGGATCCAGATTGGAACCCAAGCATCAGTCAATTGAAGGAAAAAAAGACGTTGACGTTTGGCGTTTTCTGTAAGCGGTGATGCAATTGAAGCCTGCATTGCTTAATTTGTGCTCTGTGGAAATGTTTATTTATTTTGTGTTTCATATTTCCTGTAGCCCCTTTGCTCAGGATAAAGGACCACCTTTTAGAATAAGGCTGACCCAATCAGCCAACCCTTGATTTTTTGATACCCTATGCCAACTGCTGGATAGTTGTTGGTAGCCTAACCCTGACCAGCCTAACCCTGACCATACAGCAATAATAATACTTTTTTCTGATTGGTTGATGTCTGAGCTTCAGATCATCAGTATTTTATTGGGATCAAGTCTTCAGCATTTTGGAAAGTGTATCCAGCATGAGGCATAGGGTATACCAAATGCTAGGTACAGCTAGGTATACCCAGCATTTGACATAGGCTTTTCCAGAATCAGGGGTTTGAAGTGTGTTTGTAGTTGACTAGGCCAACCCCAAGGGACCAGGGCAGAGCTTGCATGATAATAGTGTTAGCAAGTAGTTCCCAACTGATTGTATGGCTAAAAGCTAATCGTTTGTCACTAAATGCCGCCAAAACGAAATTTATCATTTATAGTAGAATTGGACGCAAAGCAAAAGGAATTTCAACAATAACTGATCAGGCTACAGATATTCAAATTCAAAGGGTAACTTCACTCCGGTATCTTGGTATAATTATTGATGAAAATCTATCGTATAAAGAACATTGTAATAGATCACGGGTTAAAGTTGCACAGGGAGTTGGTATAATGCGGAGGTTTCAACATTTTTTCCCGTATGAAATTCTACGCCTAATTTATTTTGCTTTGATACATTCGCATCTTACGTATTGTCCTTTGATTTATTTGGCAACATTCAAATATCATGTGAAACCGATACAGACTCTTCAAAACCTGGCTCTTCGAATTTTACAAAAATATTTTGCCTGTTTCAGAATTATTCACTCTTCATTCTTTTTTATTTAAGGTAAAATATGACCGGTCGGAACTACCTTCGTACTTTCGTTCGAGTAATTTTTTCCCTGAGCAACCTGACCATGCTTATGAAACCCGTCATAAATGGAAAATGCAGCACCTTAAAGTAACCACTGAGAGATCGCGGTTCTCACCATATTTTTCGATCACGGGCTCATGGCATCTGTATCTGCCACATATTGATTATTCAAGAATAATTAGAAAAAAAAATAAAAAATAAAGTAAATTCTTATTTGTATTATGTTGATATGTTTTGGTTGGGGTCTATTTGAGTTGCCGGCCATCGGTAACCCTCGCTTGCGCATTGGTTTTTTTTTGTGGGATTTCGGGTTGATCCTACCGAGTGTCGGTGGGTTTGTGGGGCGGGTTCCCCTCTGGTGGTGAGTCATGGAATTATTAACATTTATTTATATAATTAGTTATATGTAAAATATGTGTGTTATATATTGTACCGGGTTTTTGTCAATCGACCTTGTGTCCCCGGCTTGACCCTCTATTTATTTTGATTTTATAAAGAAGTGTAAATTAAACCTTGAACCTTGAACCTTGCATCAGCCAGTGCAGTCAAAAATCTTGTCATTTCTCCTAGAAGAGGAGAGTTTATTCAAACAATGAGTTTGCCATCCTCACCTTACATAACTTCAAAACCGGCCTAAGTTTTTTGTTTAAAATAAACTCCCATGGCATAGGGATTTCATGGACAGTGCATTTTTGAATAGGAAACAATTTTAGTTAGGACTTCACAGAAGTTTCCTTTTAACATCATTGGGGCTAGTTTTGAGCTTATGTAATTCAAGAAGAGGGACCTTTCCTGCTATGTATGAATTTCATAGCCCATGGAATTTTGAATAGGAAAAATCTGGCTGAGGGAATATCTATCACAGAAGTACGGAACTTAATCAATCATACATGCCGCTGACAAGTATCCATCTTAGCTGGAAAGAAGAAGACTCCAAAAGCAAAGTACAGAAGAATCTCTACCTTTTCAGCGACCGAATTGAACAGCAAAAACAGCAGCCATGTCCAGAATGAAACACAGCACCAGCTTTAACTCCAACCAGTTTTCAGAGAAGAAGTTCACAAAATCTGATATTTAAGGAAGAATCTTTAATTGTTTTCCACAAGTTTATTTCCCAGCTTGAGCCTGAAGAGGACCCTTGCCAAGAAGGGCCAAAATATAGCTCTAATAAAATTTAGCTGTCTTGTCCATTTTGCACCGTCAAATATGATTTGCAGTCAGCTTGGGCTGAAGGAATATCTTATCACCGAAGTACGAAACTTAATCGCCCATACATGCCACCGACAAGTATCCATCTTAGCTGGAAAGAAGAAGGAGAGACAGGTGACTCCAAAACCAAAATGCAGAAGAATCTCTACCCTTACAAAGACAGAATCGAACAGCAAAAACAGCAGTGGTGTGCAGAATGAAATCACAGCACCAGCTTTAACTCCAACCAGTTTTCAGAGAAGAATTTTCCATGTGTTCCAGCTGCCTGATATTATTCATATTAACCAGTATTATCAGTATTTTGTTGTTACCATAACTGAATCCAAATTAGTGATTGAACATAATTGTACTAAAAAAGAATACAGCATGTCAGCATCTTGCCAAGCTGAAATTACCACAAGACATTGAACAACTACCTGCGTTCTTTTTTTAATCCTTCATGGAACATTTGGTTAAAGTACTAGGTAGAATTCATTTAGGATAGTGTAGGCTAATTATTTTTAAATGATGTAGATTTTTATCAAAGTATATGGTCTAGTTATTAGTCAGTTGTAGACTGATTGTGTGCATTTTATTATATTTTTTTTCACTTGCCAGCTTTGGCGGATACAAATAAATGAATTGAATTGAAGAACATGGTGAAATTGGTGAAGACAGGTTTTCTCATTGCTTAGTGGCAAGTGGTACTAGCTATGTTAGTACTCGTCAGGGGTGTCACGACCGGAGGGGGAGGGGGGGACCCCCCCCCCCAGTGTTGTCGGCCAGTCGGTAAAAAATAACCGAGTTGGCCGAGGCGCCGCGATTTTTCGCCAAAACAGTTGATTTTTCTGAAAATCAGTCAATTTTTCGTCAAAACAGTCGTTTTTTCCCGAAAATCAATCGATTTTTTCTAAACTGTCGTTTTTTTCTTGAAAACAGCCATTTTTTCTGCTAAAACAGTCGGTAAAAATTACCAGCCAGTCAGTAAATTCCTTGCCCCCCCCCCCCCCCCAAAAAAAAAACATTTTGGCTAGTAACGCCTCTGGTACTTGTTCAACAGATTTTCACGCTTTTACCAGGAAGAGCCTCAAAATGACAGCCTTCAAAAACTGAACTTAAAATTAAAACAAAAGGTCCTCTCTGCCCTTTGTAAGTTTGGGTCCCTAACAGCACCATGTTAGATCTGTGAAATCCACATCACTTCAATATTTTAGTTAGATTATTGGCTGAAAAATCTTTACAAACCCATTAAGTTTGATGGCAAATAAGGCTGGACACAAAGGGGGTTTTCTCCTGATGTAAATAACTACCAAAAGAAGTTGCAGTTTGGGTTGCTAGTCTCTGGTGGGGAATGCGAGACTTAGACCTTGTCTAGGCTATCATTCCGAATTATTTGTCATTGCTTGATATGACGTTTCAGTGGTTAGGCTAAAAAATTTCCTGTATGAAAATGTTCAAACTAAGTCTAAACCTTACCACTTGCATAGGAAACAAGAACAAAGGCTTCGATGGGATCATACAAATGTTATGTCTGATCCAGACAATTGCGTCTTGTAGATATCCGGTCTTAGCCAGACTTCTTGAACGTTTTTACTATTAATAATTTAGAAACAGAGTAATGCCAATGGCTAGTCATCTGAGAAAACCAAGTTCAGGTATGGATTCAGGCGATTCAGCATGTGTGCTTACCTTACCCCTATACGTTCTATCTTTTTTGACGAAATTGACCGAAACATCCTGCCTTACTTCTGCCAAATATCTGTTTTCCGCCGGATCCCGGGTGTCCGGGATCCTGTCCGGCAAAAAGCGAAAGGTCGAAACGAATTCAGCATATCCTCTTACCCCTATATCGAACCTCTAATCAACTTCAGATACACTGTAACTTCAAGCATTTTTCCGGTTTCTGCCGGATTCTGGGTGAACTATATATCCGGGTAGAAAATGATTGTCATTTATGGGTTCAGCATGTTTTCTTACATCTAAATCTAACATTTAATCAACTTCATCTAAAACTTTTACTTTCAACAAATTTTGAAAACAATTGTCATATACGGTTTCAGCATGTCTTCTTACCCCTTAATCGAACATTTAATCAACTTCAAATAAAACTTTTACTTTAACAAGTTTTCCGGTTTTGGCCGGATTCCGGCCGAACTAATTGTCCGGCGAGAAAACAAGTTTCATATATGGGTTCAGAATGTCTCCTTACCCCCGATCTCATTGGCTTTTTAAAACATTTTTGTTCGTCCCTTAATTTGAAACCCATCCCTAAATATGGGGCTACAGGGCTCGTCTACGAACTTGATCTGTACTTTGACCCAATGGATCCTCATACCTAGTTTTAAGAAAATATCTGTACCCCTTCGTGATTTATCGTGCTGACAGACGGACTGACAACTCTTACGAAGTCATAGGTATCCCTCCACATACGTTTGGGATCCCAAAAAACTTAGACTATGTGTGGTTGAAATGTCAGTGATGCATTAAGCTGCCCATGTGGCAAACTTCTGAACTACTGAGTGACCAAAAGAAACCAGAATTAGCTCATTTGAATGAACAGCAAAAAAAAATTACGAAGAGGTCTTCTTTGGGTGTTTAATACTTTATGAGTTAGTTAAGCTACTCCTCGAACCTTCTTTGCTCTGCCAGCTGAAATTCATTTCTACATTTTTATTTCCAGATTAGGAGCATTTCAAGATTTTGAAGACTATATGCAGACTGTGTAAATTAGTAGAATGCCGTCGACTGTTAGGACATTGGAGGCCTGTGATGACCCAAGATTCAGGGTTACACCAGCGCAGCAAATGCTGTCTTCCTGTTCTGGTGCTCTGGTAACTTCACTATTGGGTAAGGGAAGATATTTTGCTTAAGGACATAAAAAGAAGATGTGTGTTACTGGAACCCCTTCACTTTTGCTTAAATCGAGTTGTACTTAGTTTTGCGTCTCGATTTTTGAGTGGCTTTAAACTCTGAAAGCTTAGATATGCCCCCCCCCCCCCCACCACCACCACCACCACCACCTGTTGCTCTGGAAAAATGTTGTGCCTGGAAGTAGGTTTGGTGAGCTTTTAGACTGATTTAAAGATGTGATTTTATTATCAGTGATGCTTTAGCCTACAGATGTGATATGATTTTGAGTGGTTAAATATTTACTTAGTGTTTGGCAAAGGCCATACCAAAGGATGGTTGAAGTATTCCAAATAATTGGACCATAACCTTAAACTATTCAAGATTTACAATATAGCCTAATCATCATTAAGAATTGTTTTGCAGCGTGTCAGGGCAGGGTAAGGGTGCCCCAGCGTACCCTATAGCGTTCAGGGGCGTCACGATAAGGGGGGGGGGGGTGATGCCCCCCCCCCCCGAATGTTGTCTGCCAGTCGGTAAAAAAAAATAGCCTAGTCGGCACGAAGCGCCGCGATTTCTAGTAAAAACAGTCGATTTTTATCTTGGAAACAGTCGATTTAAAAAACAAGAGCTGTAAGCTCATATGGCACTTGCATGTGTCAAGATGATTTGATTGATCAAAAGTAAGTTTCGACTTTGCGGTTGAGATGCGCGCTATAAGGGAGCTGGGACTTCATTTGTAAGCAAAACCCTTGAGGCAAAACTGCTAATGGGCTGATGGGCATCACGAAAATGCATATATTGCTTAAAAGTATTTTTTTTACTTTGCGGTCCTGATTGGTACTTTAAGGAATAATCGGATTTGGGAAGTAGCAATTTCTAAGCAAATGTTGTAGAGTCTCCAATATTCCAGCGAAGTTTCATCGTCCTAGCACATCTGGAAGTACCTTAACGCGCGATCACCGGAATCCCAGACCCCCCTCCCCCTCCTTCAGCTCCACCCACAATAACCGGAGCCAATCCGGTTCTGTAAATGATTAATCCAGAGCATCTGTTTGTCATTCCCACGAAGTTCGATCCAGATCACACCAGTCTAAGCGGGTCAAGTATTTTCCGCCCTCCCCCCAATAATTGCCGGATTCGGTCCGGAAATGAAAAAGGTCACAAGAGAAAAATGTCATCTGTTTAATTATTAAATTTCACTCGAATCCGATCACCCGTTCCAAAGCTACGCATGACTCAATATTCCAGATTCCCCTCCCTCAACTCTCCCCCCCCCCAAGATTATCATATCGAGGATTTTTTTTTTTATTCCAAGTCAGTTTGACCGGGTCCCTAATATGCCTTCCAAGTTTCGTCGTGAAAATCCCCCAAAAAACGGAATTCCGGGATACCCCTCCTCCCCCCCCCCTCAAGTGTCCGGATCCAGTCAAATTATGTAAAAGATTTACATGGACCAGATGTGTGTTCTTCCCAGCAAGTTTCACTCCGATACCATCATTCTAACCGTTTCTTGAGATTTCCGGTCCACCCCCCCCCCCCCCCCCCCCCACCCCACCCAGCTCCCCCGCGGTGCACGTAGCCAATCCGATTCAGCAAATGACTTACCTAGAGCATATGTTTGTTCTTCCCACAAAGTTCCATCCCGATCCCTCCATTCTAAACGGGATATGAAAAAAATCATCGGAGAAATGTCCTCTGTTGAATTCTTAAATTTCACTCGAATCCGATCACCCATTCCAAAATTACGCATGACTGAAAATTTCGGATTCCCCTCCCTCCACTCCCCCCACCATTATCTGATCGACACAGTTTTTATTTTGAAGTCAGTTTGATTGGGTCCCTGATATGCCTGCCAAGTTTCATCGTGAAAATCCCCAAAACCACCATCACCGGAATTCCGGGACCCCCCCCCCCCCATAAGTGTCCGGATCAAGTACAATGGTCTAAAGGACTTATCTAGAGCAGATGCTTGTTCTTCCCAGCAAGTTTCAGTCCGATCCCTCCATTCTAACTGTTTCTTGAAATTTCCGGTCCCCCCCCCCAACTCCCCCCTGGCTACCGAATCCGGTCAAGACTTTAAACGGGACATTACAGATATATATTCTGTTCAGTTATGAAGTTTCATTACAATCCGATCATCCGTTCGAAAGTTACACACTTCTCAATTTCCCGGATTCCCCTGCGGATTCCCCTCCCTCCACTCCCCCACCATTATCTGATCGACAATATTTTTATTTTGAAGTCAGTTTGATTGGGTCCCTGATATGCCTGCCAAGTTTCATCGTGAAAATCCAAAAAACCACCATCACCGGAATTCCGGGACCCCCCCCCATAAGTGTCCGGATCCAGTACAATGGTCTAAAGGACTTATCTAGAGCAGATGCTTGTTCTTCCCAGCAAGTATCACTCCGATCCCTCTACTCTAACCGTTTCTTGAAATTTCCGGTCTCCCCCCCCCCAACTCCCCCCTGGCTACCGAATCCGGTCAAGACTTTAAACGGGACATTACAGATATATATTCTCTTCAGTTATGAAGTTTCATTACAATCCGATCATCCGTTCGAAAGTTACACACTTCTCAGTTTCCCGGATTCCCCTGCCCTCCACCCCCCCCCCCCCCCCCCAAAATGGTCGGATCAGAAAACTGATTATTCCTAATTTTGTTTGGTCGGGTCTCAGATATGCCTGCCAAGTTTCATGGTCCTAGCACAACTGGAAGTACCCTAACTCGAAAAAGTGTGACAAAATGCCCTAAATTTTCAAGTTTCCAGCGCCCCCACTTCCCCGCATATGGTCGGATCGGGAAACTGATTATTTCCAGGTTAGTTTGGTCGGGTCCCTGATATTCCTGCCAAGTTTCATTGTCCTAGCTCATCTGGAAATACCCTCACTCGAAAAAGTGTGACAAAATGCCCTAAATTTTCAAGTTTCCAGCGCCCCAACTCCCCCGCATATGGTCGGATCGGGAAACTTATTATTTCCAGGTTACTTTGGTCGGCTCCCTGATATTCCTGCCAAGTTTCATTGTCCTAGCTCATCTGGAAGTACCCTCACTCGAAAAAGTGTGACAAAATGCCCTAAATTTTCAAGTTTCCAGCGCCCCAACTCCCCCGCATATGGTCAGATCGGGAAACTGATTATTTCCAGGTTCGTTTGGTCGGGTCCCTGATATTCCTGCCAAAATTGTCCTAGCTCATCTAGAAGTACCCTAACTCAGAAAAAAGTGACAAAATGCCCTAAATTTGCAGGTTTCCGGCGCCCCGCACTGCCCCCCATATGGTCGGATCGGGAAACTGATTATTTCCAGGTTAGTTTGGTCGGGTCCCTGATATGCCTGCCAAGTTTCATTGTCCTAGCACATCTGGAAGTACCCTAACTCGGATATGTGGGACAAAAAACTCGGACCGACCGACAGACCGACAGACGGAATTGTGATCGGTATATGGCACTTGAGCCAGAGGCTACAAGTGCCATAAAAACAAAAACAGTCGGTTTCTCATAAAAATAGTCGATTTTTTCTTAAAAATCGTCGATTTTTTCTTAAAAATAGTAGTTTTTATGGCACTTGCAGCCTCTGGCTCAAGTGCCATATACCGATCACAATTCCGTCTGTCGGTCGGTCGGTCGGTCCGAGTTTTTTGTCCCACATATCCGAGTTAGGGTACTTCCAGATGTGCTAGGACAATGAAACTTGGCAGGCATATCAGGGACCCGACCAAACTAACCTGGAAATAATCAGTTTCCCGATCCGACCATATGGGGGGGGGGGAGTGCGGGGCGCTGGAAACTTGAAAATTTAGGGCATTTTGTCACTTTTTTCTGAGTTAGGGTACTTGTAGATGAGCTAGGACAATGAAACTTGGCAGGAATATCAGGGACCCGACCAAACGAACCTGGAAATAATCAGTTTCCCGATCCGACCATATGCGGGGGAGTGGGGGCGCTGGAAACTTGAAAATTAAGGGCATTTTGTCACACTTTTTCGAGTGAGGGTACTTCCAGATGAGCTAGGACAATGAAACTTGGCAGGAATATCAAGGACCCGACCAAACTAACCTGGAAATAATCAGTTTCCCGATCCGACCATATGGGGGGGAGTGCGGGGCGCTGGAAACTTGAAAATTTAGGGCATTTTGTCACACTTTTTCGAGTTAGGGTACTTCCACTTGTGCTAGGACCATGAAACTTGGCAGGCATATCAGAGACCCGACCAAACAAAATTAGGAATAATCAGTTTTCTGATCCGACCATTTTGGGGGGGGGGTGGAGGGCAGGGGAATCCGGGAAACTGAGAAGTGTGTAACTTTCGAACGGATGATCGGATTGTAATGAAACTTCATAACTGAAGAGGATATATATCTGTAATGTCCCGTTTAAAGTTTTGACCGGATTCGGTAGCCAGGGGGGAGTTGGGGGGGGGGAGACCGGAAATTTCAAGAAACGGTTAGAATGGAGGGATCGGAGTGAAACTTGCTGGGAAGAACAAGCATCTGCTCTAGATAAGTCCTTTAGACCATTGTACTGGATCCGGACACTTATGGGGGGGGGGTCCCGGAATTCCGGTGATGGTGGTTTTTTGGATTTTCACGATGAAACTTGGCAGGCATATCAGGGACCCAATCAAACTGACTTCAAAATAAAAATATTGTCGATCAGATAATGGTGGGGGAGTGGAGGGAGGGGAATCCGCAGGGGAATCCGGGAAATTGAGAAGTGTGTAACTTTCGAACGGATGATCGGATTGTAATGAAACTTCGTAACTGAACAGAATATATATCTGTAATGTCCCGTTTAAAGTCTTGACCGGATTCGGTAGCCAGGGGGGAGTTGGGGGGGGGAGACCGGAAATTTCAAGAAACGGTTAGAATGGAGGGATCGGAGTGAAACTTTCTGGGAAGAACAAGCATCTGCTCTAGATAAGTCCTTTAGACCATTGTACTTGATCTGGACACTTATGGGGGGGGGGGGGGGGTCCCGGAATTCCGGTGATGGTGGTTTTGGGGATTTTCACGATGAAACTTGGCAGGCATATCAGGGACCCAATCAAACTGACTTCAAAATAAAAATTGTGTCGATCAGATAATGGTGGGGGGAGTGGAGGGAGGGGAATCCGAAATTTTCAGTCATTCGTAATTTTGGAATGGGTGATCGGATTCGAGTGAAATTTAAGAATTCAACAGAGGACATTTCTCCGATGATTTTTTTCATATCCGGACCGGATCCGGCAACTATTGGGGGGGGGGGGCGGAAAATACGTGCCCCGTTTAGAATGGAGGGATTGGGATGGAACTCTGTGGGAAGAATAAACAGATGCTCTAGGTAAGTCATTTGCTGAATCGGATTGGCTACGTGCACCGCGGGGGAGCTGGGTGGGGTGGGGGGGGGGGGGGTGGACCGGAAATCTCGAGAAACGGTTAGAATGATGGTATCGGAGTGAAACTTGCTGGGAAGAACAAACATCTGGTCCATGTAAATCTTTTACATAATTTGACTGGATCCGGACACTTGAGGGGGGGAGGAGGGGTATCCCGGAATTCCGTTTTTGGGGGGATTTTCACGACGAAACTTGGAAGGCATATCAGGGACCCGGTCAAACTGACTTGGAATAAAAAAAAAATCCTCGATATGATAATCTTGGGGGGGGGGGAGTTGAGGGAGGGGAATCCGGAATATTGAGTCACGCGTAACTTTGGAACGGGTGATCGGATTCGAGTGAAATTTAATAATTAAATAGAGGACATTTTTCTCTTGTGACCTTTTTCATTTCCGGACCGAATCCGGCAATTATCGGGGGGAGGGCGGAAAATACTTGACCCGCTTAGACTGGTGTGATCTGGATCGAACTTCGTGGGAATGTCAAACAGATGCTCTGGATTAATCATTTACAGAACAAGATTGGCTCCGGTTATTGTGGTTGGAGTTGGAGGAGGGGGAGGGGGGTCTGGGATTCCGGTGATCGCGCGTTAAGGTACTTCCAGATGTGCTAGGACGATGAAACTTCGCTGGAATATTGGAGACTCTACAACATTTGCTTAGAAATTGCTACTTCCCAAATCCGATTATTCCTTAAAGTACCAACCTTGACCGCAAAGTAAAAAAAATACTTTTAAGCAATATATGCATTTTCGTGATGCCCATCAGCCCATTAGCAGTTTTGCCTCAAGGGTTTTGCTTACAAATGAAGTTCCAGCTCCCTTATAGCGCGCATCTCAACCGCAAAGTCGAAACTTACTTTTGATCAATCAAATCATCTTGACACATGCAAGTGCCATATGAGCTTACAGCTCTTGTTCTTAAAATCAGCCGATTTTTCGTCAACACAGTCGTTTTTTCTTAATAATAGTCGTTTTTATCTGCAAAGACAGTCGGTAAATACCTTGCTAGTAACGCCTCTGAGCGTCTGTATGGGCCATACGAGATGTTGGATATAGGCACTCCAAAAATCAGCTATTTGTGGAAGACTCCATGTTTTTTCCTAATTAATAGTCTGATCAATGTATGATACCGTGAGACTTGTATACACCAACAGTTACTTAAAGACCTAATCCAAACATTCTGTTTACCTTCTCTTAGTGATCGCATGCCACGGGTTTTTTTGGGATCCCAAAACGTAAGTTGAGGGATACCTATGACATCGCAAAAGTTGTCCGTCTGTCCGTCCGTCCGTCTGTAAGCACGGTAACTCTCGAAGAGAATGAGATATTTTGATGAAACTTGGTGTGAGGATTCGTTGGGTCGGCGGACCAGTCGAGTTCGTAAATGGGCTTTGTAGCCCTACATTTAGGGGTGGGGGAGGGGGTTCAAATTAAGAGGCAAACAAAATACTTTGAAACAGCTAATGTGATAGTCGATTATGGGGTAAGAAGACATGCTGAACACGATGGTGAAAACCATTTTGTAATCGGACAAGTAGTTCGCCCGGAATCCGGCCCGAACCGGAAAGTTTGTTAAAAGTAAAAGTTTTATTTGAAGTTGATTAGATGTTCGATTTAGAGGTAGGAAGACATGCTGAAGACGATGGTGAAAACCATTTTCTCGACGGACAAGTAGTTCGCCCGGAATCCGGCCCAAACCGGAAAGTCTGTTAAAATTAAAAGTTTTATTTGGAGTTGATCAGATGTCCGATTTAGGGCAAGAAGACATGTTGAATTTTTATGTGAAAACAATTTTCTACCCGGACATGTAGTTCGCCCGGAATCCGGCCAAAACCGGAAATTGTTAGAAGTTAAAGTTTTATTTCTAGCTGACTAGATAACCGATTTAGGGGTAAGAAGAGACGCTGAATCCGTGTGTGACAATCATATTTTACCCGGACATATAGTTCGACCGGAATCCGACTGGAGTCGTAAAATTTGTTATAAGTTAAATTTTTATTTGAAGTTGATTAGATGCTCATTATTGGGGAAAGAAGATACCCTGAGTTCGTTTTTGAGTTTTCTTTTTTCGCCGGACAAGTAGTTCTAGAGTTCGCCCGAAACCGGCAAATTGGCAGAAGTGGCAGGAACTTTTCGTCAAAACAGATATGACTTATACGGGTAAACACACATGCTGAATCCATATCTGAACTTGGTTTTCTCAGATGATTAGCTATTTGGCCTTAATCTGTTTCTGAATTTTAATTGTAAGAATGTTCAAGGATTCTGGCGATGACTGGATCTGGCTAAGACAAGACCCAGTTGTCTGGATCAGATATTGAATTTTTGGGGTCCCATCGAAAAGTTTGGTCTTGTTACATTTGAACTCGATTGTCGAGTTGCTGTTTTGGCTTGAGAAAAAACCCACACAACGTCTTCTTTTCTAGATGGTGGAATTTTCCAGGATTGATTAGCAAAGAATTATAAGACCTGACTGATAATTTTTGTGTGTCTTCAGAGGTACCACACTGGTCTTGGTTTTATAATTTATTTCTATTTGTAATAAACAGTTGGAGCATTAGAAGGAAATTATTATTTTGACCCTTGGCTCCCTACGTGCCATAACAGCTGTCCGGGATAATCGGCTGATATTTAGTCCAGATAGAGTTATTTCAAACCTAGGAAATTTGGTGTTTCTTTTTTATTTGCTCATTGTTTTACGGTGTTTTTAGTGGTTTTGAACATTCAAAGTGACAGTAGGGATGGTTAGCATTGTGTGTGTGGTAGAAAGACCATTTTTTGTGACCCGCTTTAACTACACACAGTTTCGGATAAGTTTCTTTATAAGACTATTATTTCATTTTATTCCTTTTCATGTTGGCAGTAACTCCTCTTGATGTTGTCAAGATTCGACTACAAGCCCAGCAGAAGCGGATGCTTTCGAATAGATGTTTTATATATTGCAATGGCCTGATGGACCATTTGTGCACCTGCCTGAATGGCAATGGAAGCGTTGCACAGCGACAGTGGTACAAGAGACCTAGCCAGTTCACAGGGACTATTGTAAGTAGCTTTAGCCTACTTTTTTACAGCTAGGTGGACTCGCAGTCAGTTTGTATTCTACCTTAGGGGACATTTTCACGTGAACTACGTTGTTCAGCGGTACAAGCTATCATCGTCATGCGCGTTTTGTCATAGAGGGTCGTTTTCGCGTGAATAGCTTATGGTGGGTTTACATAATGCGTAAAATCCGAGCGTATTTATACAAGTATTTGAGCTTGAAAAGATTTCTAGCAATACGGACGTATTTAGATACAAAACGGACCGATTTCTCAGATACGTCTGTACTGCTCGAGATCTTTTCAAGCCCAAATACGTGCGTACAATACGCTCGGATTTTACGTAGTGTGTAAATGCACTATTAATGGGTGACCTCAGAGTTGAGCTCAAGACACGGCGTTTGTTCAGCGGTTCTCGGGTAGCACCGTTGAACAAAACTGCGTTTGCCGTGGAGCTCTTTTTGAGATCAGCAGATTTTCGTGAAGATGGTATCGTCCAGTGACAGTTTCGCGTGGATGGCATCCCTGGTCGAGCACGACAGCCACTTATTTAAACCTCCACTACGTCCTACGGATTGACGAAGCTATTACGCCGGAACGGCTGAGCGGAAAACGAAAAAGAAAAAATTTAGCCATTCGGTTCTGCTTTAAGCATCGTCGGTGAAATGTGTAAGTTAGTGTTACAGTATTTCGAGACGGGTGACGGTTGGTTCCACTGTGGAAGAAATGTGCCGTGAGTTTTCGAGTGACGGAGAAACTGCGTGTTCTTGGAGTTTTTTCGAGGCTGAGTGTCCGATCACAGTTCCAGGAGTCAGAAAAGGTGGCTGTATAGCAGTTCAACTTAAAGCAAACATATTATGTAAAATTAATATTTTGTACTTAATCGATTCCTTGGGGATTTTTTTACAAACATTCCCAAACCCGCGACATTGCAACATAATCCTAACTAGAAAACCTTGTCTAGGGGCTCAGTCCTCTCCGTAAAATTTTGCCTTGGCTTTTTGCTTGTCCGATCTCGTATCGATGCGCCACAAAAGTTGTCTAAAGCTCAGAATGATTTTACTTTGCCAAACCAGTTTGGTGGTAGTAGCGCAAGATTGTTTAGATTCGTTTTGCCGTTTCATATTTTTGTGCCACACATTTCTGAGTGTTTGTAGCGGAAACAGCATTGTGTGCCTCACTTTCGACCCACAAGTTGAACCTCGCGGAAATACCGTTTTGTCTGTTTTTAGGATCCCAAAACGTAAGTGACGGGATACCTATGATTTCGTAAAAGTTGTTCGTCTGTCAGGTCTGCCCGTCTGTCCGTCATTCAGTCTGTCCGTCTGTTAGCACGATAACTCTCGAAGGGGTTGAAACATTTTGTTCAAGCTTGGCATGAGGACTCTTTGGGTCGAAGTATAGATCAGTTTCGAAGATGGGTTCGGTAGCTTTTTATTTAGGGGTGGATTTCAAATTAAGGGGCGATTTTTTTTTTTTTTAAGCTAATGAGATAGTCGATCTAGGGGTAAGGAGACATGCTGAATCCGAATATGAAGTTTATTTTCTCGCCGTACAAGTGGTTCACCAGGAATCCGGCAAAACCAGAAAATTTGTGAAAAGTAAAAGTTTAATCTGAAGTTGATTAGAGGTTGTATTTAGGGCCTAGGGGTAAAGAGACATGCTGAATCCGAATATGGAAATTAATTCTTGCCTGACAAGTAGTTCGCCCGGTATCCGGCCACCACTGGCAATTTAGCATGAAGTTTTAAAACCCAATGATAAAGTCGGCATAGGGTGAGGAGACATGGTGCTGCAGCTTTCGAACATACTAAAGATCGATTAGAGATTCGGTACCGTGGTAAGGAGGCATGCTGAATCCAGTTTTGAAATTTGTTTTCTTGACGGATAAGCTGGCAAATTATTCCAAATCCCGGAAATTTGGATCGAAAGGTTCGCCTCTCAGTGTCACCAGCTCTTTTGCTCTGCACGGAGTTCACCGAGAGTAGGCTACTGCTAGAAGTCCGTCAAATGGGCAAGTGGTCTGAAGTCAGTTAGAGATGAGATGTTGGAGTAAACATGCATGCTGAATTCGTATCTGAACTTGGTTGTAGATTATAGCAGAATGTCAAAAGTGGTTTATCGAAGACCGGAAATCTACAAGGTCGCTTGTTTGGATCAAGTAGTCCACTAAATGTTATATATTTGGGATCCCATCGAAACCTTTGGTCTTATTTTCTTGGCGGTGATTTCAAATGTCTGAAAATAAAAATAAAATCCAGACAAAATTTCACTAAACAGAACTACAGGCTTACGCCCTTACGTCCTCAGGATCCTCAGTTGTAAGTCTATCTACCTGATAAAGTACCCAATTCTCTTACTTGGACTTGAGTCTCTCTTTGTAGTATTTACAATAAAATCACAAAAACTGGGCAATATCCTTCTGTGTGGAAAAATGGGTTGTTACACCTATCCCCAAGAAGGACTCACCTAATGATTTCACCGGTGTTCGTCCCATTACAATGACCCCTATTTTTAGTAAAATTTATGAACAGTTCCTTTCATCGTGGTTGAAGGACAAAATTTTGAAGCAAGTGGATGCAAAGCAGTTTGGGAATCTGCCAAAGACTTCAACGGCTCATTACTTAGTTAGTTTACTTGATAGAATTTTAAAAAATTTAGATAAACCTGGCAATTGGATTAATCTAATTGTAATTGACTTAAAAAAGGCTTTCGATTTGATTAGCCATAGTAAGCTCGTCGAGAAACTATTAAATAAATTTAAAATTGATGTTTTCCTTGTACGAATTATTGCGAATTTCCTGTCAGATCGGACGCAACGTACTAAATATAAGTCAACCTATTCGGATAGCCTCCCCATTTTTGCGGTGTACCACAAGGCACTCTTCTTGGCCCTTTGCTTTTCCTTGTGATGATCAACGAGCTTGCCGTAACTTTTTAGATGGAAGTACGTAGACGACTTGTCCATCTTGGAGGTATGTCGTAGTGATATAACAAGCAGTGCCCAATTAGTGTTAGATAATATTTGTGTTGAAGCCGCTGCTGAGCAACTGGTTGTTAATATGGAGAAATCGGTGGTTCTAACAATGTCCTTTTTAGAAAGTAACCCTGTTTTTTCCCCTCCAATTCCTCACTCTCAGCATGTTAGGGAACTTAAACTCTTGGGAGTTCACATAACGGCGGATCTGAAGTGGGATAGACAGGTTGAAGTCATGCTAAGGAGAGGTAACATGTCCCTCCGTTCCCACAAAGTATTATCCCGTTATGGAGTCCCACCAAAGTATCTCCTAAGAGTTTATCTTTCTTTCATACGCCCACTTCTGGAATACTGTTGCCCCGTGTGGCACTTTGGAATTACTCGTGTACAGTCTGATTCGCTTGACAGGATACAGTTTAGAGCCCTCCTTATAGTTTCCAAGTCCCCTAAAGTACCGTATATAGACCTCCTTAATACTTATAATTTAGAAACCCTGTTGAAGCGCCGTGAAAAACTTTCGTTAGTGTTTGGAACTAAAATCTTGAATACACCAGAACTACGTGATATCCTCCCCCCAGATTTTTCAGCGGCAAGAGTAAGGCCTGAGAGAGTGGTAGCCCAGCCAATACCCAAATTGCAGCTAATTAAACATTCATCGACTCGTTACCTAAGAAGTTTTGTTCCCGCTTTCATCAGCCTTTTTAACTCGCATCATTAATTGTATATTGATTCGAATATTTTGTGTTATGCTTGACAAGTCTTTGTTATATCCAAACTAGTGTAGAATGATCTTTTGTATACAATTAGTGTTAATATGGACGAGAACCACCAAATCGGCTTGACCGTTGTATCGGTTTTGAAAACAAATTGAATTGAATTGATTTCCCGCTAAATTTGAATTTCCCGCCAAAATCGAGCCACAAAATCGACAACCACCTCGAGAGTTGTTTGTCAAATTCGAGCCACAAAGCGAGCCACAAAAAAAGAAAAGTAAACATACTTGTGTGCCACACAAGCGACCGCAGAAACACTCTTTCGAGCCACGAACACTTTGTGGAATCGCGGAAAATACCTTAGGTGTTCCTTGCGGATATTCGGTAAGCTTCGATAAAAGGGTGTTTCTGTGTTTGCTCTTTCGAACAAGTAGGAAAACGCAGATGGAGCTGTTGAAGCTTTTACTATAGTGTTTGTACTTGTTGCAGGATGCTTTCCTCAAAATATCAAGAAATGAAGGCATCGCCTCCTTGTGGAGTGGCCTGTCACCCACTCTCGTTCTGGCAGTCCCGGCAACTGTTGTTTACTTCACCACATATGAACAGCTTAGAGTGCATATGAACGACACTTACTCAAAGATGTATGGTTCAAGTGTGCAACCTCTGTGGATACCTTTGGTGGCTGGCGGTCTTGCCCGGTTTTGGGCCGTGACGCTTGTTAGCCCATTGGAGCTGATTAGGACGAAAATGCAGTCGCAGAAGCTCAGTTATTTCGGTAAGGGCAGTGTTAACTCTGGGTGTGTTCCAGCCTCCTACGAATCATTCCTAAAAAGCTACCATTGTTGTTCCGACCAAGCAGCCTGTCCCGAGCCACGGTAAATGAGGAGGGATTGTTGGTCTGGGGAACTCACGGTGAACGTCTGAACGTTCTGACGAAAAGTCCAGGAGAGATAATCCAAGAATTGATATTGTGGCAGCTGCTAGTTATCAGAGCAGAAAGCTCCGGGAAACGTGTACAGGGTTGGAACGGATTCTGTCGTAGATACCGGAGTCGAGGAATTGTTTTGTGTCTTCTGATCCTAGCACCAGTATGTAGTCTGAGTTTATGCCGTTGATTCTGGTCTTTGACAGACATGCGGCATTCCCGGCTTCAAGCGACTGGGCGCCACTCCTTGTGGTAGTAGTCGGGCCGACAAGTGGACAAGTCCCCTCCAAGCGAATGGATGAAGTTAAAGAGCCTTTCAGCATGTACTGCTGGAACCTGTCTGCTATTGAAGTTGAGCCAACAGAAAACTGACAGCATATGAACTCCACCTTTACAAAGAGTGTGGTCAACCCTACTTACCCTAGTTACTACGCATGACGTCACGAATCCTGGCTCCTTGGCGTCAAGGCTGGAACGCATTTTTCTATTTTCAGCAAATTGTCGTGCCAAGGGCTAATCCGGTCAATCACATCACAGAGATCCGTAGTTACCACGCTTATTACGCTCCCGAGCGTGGTAAGCAAATAGTTAATATTAGTTACTATTTCGAGAAGGCTGGAACGCTCAGCGTAGTAACTCTTCACGAGGTTGGAACGAGAATAGTAACTAATAGTTAAATATTGTAAGAAGGGTGGAACACGCTCAAAGCTGATGGGTATGTCTTGTCAGAAACCATAATCGATGGGATAAACTCTGAGAGAGAGAGAGAGAGAGAGAGAGAAAGAGAGAGAGAGAGAGAGAGAAAGAGAGAGACGGGTTTAATGCAAACAACCGGCAGTGAGACACTGAAAGGGTTGTACAAAAAAAAGGAACATGAATAAGCACTAGATAATTGTTCTAGCCATGAACGGCAGTGCCGAGCGGCGGTAGCGCTCCGTGTTACATTTCACCAGTTCAAAGCTTGCCCGCTGGCGAGTTTAGTACTGATGGATTTCTTCGGAGCGTTTTGGGAGCAGGGCGTGGAACCGGGCTGACTGTGATAGACTTTGACCAAATTTCAGACAGGCCAGAAGTCTTCTACCATCAAGTCTTTCCAGTTTTAGTTCAAGTAGTGCCTGCTCGTACCCACGATAACCACTTCCAGTGATCAGTTTGCAGGCTCTCTTTTGGATTTTCTCAATGGCCTGTGACTGCTGGTTGTCGAGGGATGATTGCCACACAACAGACATGTATTCCAAGACTGGGCGAACGTAGGATACATAAGCGTTGAGCTTAATTTCTCGCTCCAGCCCAGCCTTGCGAAGGGCGTGCAGCATGAACAACCGTCTAGACCCATTCTTGGTTATTTCTTCGGTGTTTCTGGCCCATTTGATAGAGTCTTCAAGGCTAACCCCGAGAATTGACAGGGTTTTTTCGCACTGGATGCCACAGTCTTCTATTTCTTGCCTAAGGCGGTCTGACGATTCTCGTCCGAAGCCAACGACAATTGCTTGCGTTTTATTTCTGTTGATTTTCATTTTATTTTCACATGCCCAGTTTTCGAGTACACTGAGAAGTTCTCTGATCGAGCCTTCTGGGTCATCAGAGGTTACTATTATTGATAGGTCGTCAACATACTGGAAACATGTGTGTTTCTGTATGATTTCTGGAATACTGTTGACGAACAGAGTAAATAAAAGTGGGCCGAGTTTGGTTCCCTGAGGCACACCACAATAGACTCTGTTCTCTTCCGATAAGATGTCTTTCCCATCTTCAGTTCCAAACCTGACATAATGTTCTCTTTCTGAGAGGAAGTTTCTTACCCAGGCAACGATGTGGCGTGGTAGTTCGAGTTCTCTAAGTTTTTGGAGTAGAAGGGTATGGTCGACCAGATCAAAAGCTTTAGCCAAGTCAATTGCGACAATCGCTGCAGCTCTCCCCTTTTTGTCCGTCAAACGCATAATGTTGTCGGCCAAGTCGATCACGTAATGAGATGTCGAAACGCGTTTCTGGTTACCAAATTGGCGGCTTGACAATTTAGTTTGGACATTTAGTAGGATTTCATCTACTATGTACTGTTCTAACATTTTTGAGAGGATCGGGGTAAGAGATATGGGTCGAAAATCGCCGGGCTCCTTTGGATTATCAACTTTCGGTATTGGGATCACCTCGGCAGTTTTCCACGACCGTGGAAACACTTTCTGTTTCAGCGAAGCATTGAAAATATCGCAAATGGGGGTTGCGAGATCATCTGCAAACTCCTTTAATAGCTGACTGGGTATATCTCCGGGTCCTCGAGCCTTTTTTACCTGTAGTCGTTTCAGAGTGTTGTATCTTGTATAGAATTCCACGAATGCCGATGAATGTTGCGAGTTGCGAGATAGTGTAAGAAATATTACGCCTGACTGACCACTTTAACGTAGGAATCAGGATATCCAGAATACTTCCCAAATTTATTTATTTATTTTTTTCGCGCATACCGTCGCTATTACAACCTCGTCCAGTTTACACGCACTGAATCATCTTAGAAGTTTGGAATACACGAAAACATCAACAGTATTGACTCCTAGAGCGTGTTCCACCCTTCTAACAATAGTAACTTTTATTTGCTATTTTCGTTCCAACCTCATGAAAAGTTACTACGCTGACCGTTCCGACCTACGCGAATTAGTAACTAAATAGCAACCATATGCTTACTATGTTCGGGAGCGTAGTAAGCGTGGTAGCTACAATCTGTGACGCGATTGGCCCGATTAACCTGGGGCATAATATTCTGCCGAAAATATAAAAATTCTATCCAGCCTTGACGCCAAGAAGTCAGAATCCGTGACGTCATGCGTAGTAACTACGGTAAGTAGGGTGGAACACGCTCCTATTTCACTGATATCTAAGTTAATCAGATAACGTGATAGATTACTGAGAATGGCTGGTGGTGAAGACCAAAAAGTTGGATTGCCTAAGCACACTGTGTATAAATTGGGAAAACGGAAACTGGAAGGATGAAGTCTAGGAACTTGAGCGGATTCGTAAGATTGAGGGTTTCTAATCAGAGTCCGAATCCAGCCTGACAAGCAGAATACTCGAGTCCGGACGCGCATCCTGCCAAAATGACGAATCCTGGATTCGAATCAGGATTCGCCCATCTCTGCATAATACTTATTTCCTAACAGCCCGTTGGAGCAAATAAATATCAGAATGGGGGGGGGGGGGGGGCTGTTACCCACCATCTTTCCAACGTGAGAACAGTAGTTGCGTTTTTTCCCGTCATCCAGTTAACCGACCTGCGAGATTTCTCTCTATAAGCCATTTTCTTTCTTCGGTTAACCGACCTAAATCCTTATAAGCTGTTTTTTCGTCGCCGTTCGTCGGTCGGTTAACCGACCTGTGGACTGTGGTCTGAGCTCCATCCAACCGACCTACGCTCTTGGCACGGCGCGAAATTCAAAATTCTCATTGGAGAGATAGGCGCCTGCGACTGGAAGACGCCATTTTTGCTTATAAGCCGTTTTAAGAGCTCAGTCGAACCGACCGGCGAGACGAAAAAACGGCCGATAGTGGCAAGTAGGTAGGTTAAGCGACCTATGGAGGAAAGGCAAAAAACGCAACGAGTGGTTTTAGGTGTGGCGGTTGCGGAGCAGATTTGTTCTTCCTGCTGAAATGGGGCCGGACCTGGAGGGGACCTCAGCTAGGGTTGGGAGGAGTCTGCAAATGAAAACCGTGAAGGCTGAAAACAACTTAACACCGAAATACTTCGCATCGTTTTGCCAGTTGATTCACTTAATACATTGCTAGTTTTGTGTCTAGTGTTGATTGTGTTTCTTTGTGTTTTTTTTCAGATGTTTCAGTTGCTGTTCGAGATTTAGTGCAAAATCAGGGAATTCGTGGACTATGGCTCGGCCTTGGTCCTTCTTTACTCCGCGATGTCCCTTTTTCGGGTAAGCTTAATTTTCAAGGGGACTCGTTGCTTTGGTCTTCGGGTTTTTTCCATCTTGTGTATGAAAAGTCTAAAACGTGAATAGTAGCCTACAGGACCTGCCGCTACTCCTCAAAAGCTCATAAACAGACTTCTGGTGGCGATTCCAAATTGATGTGTTATTCTCTCTGTGATAACTAGTTTTGGCCGTAGATGGGATAACACTTTCAGCGGCAAAAATACGAAATCTAATAAACATAACATACAAATAAATTTCAGCACGGTCCGTGATTATGTCAATCTCTGAGCGGCACAAGACGATTTGGCAGAGCTGATTCTGCGTAGGCTAGCCAGTAAGTAGATCAGAATGTCTTCTTCTGTAAGACACAATTAATGAGACATCAGGATATGCTACTAATTTCCGGCACGGGTGGATATATATGCCCGGGCCACATTCAGTCACATCTGTACGTAATTTGGTTCATTAATTTGGTTATTACCCAATCTTACGTTTCATCCTGATCACACTAGGACAAAGAAATTCAAGACATGTTAGCACCATCATCACTCAAAGTTAAACAAAACTGGCTAAAGTCAGTGACTCTGGTCTGTGATTTGTCCAAACACTCCAAAGATATGTTTCCAAATGGCGGAGATGGATTTTTCCATCTCGACTATCTTACGTTTTCAGCGTCCTTTCTTCCCAATTTCGACCGTAAGACGGTCTTATTACCGGCGTTATTACTGGGTGTGACTATAGTGGGGCCCGGGCACTAAGTGTTAACTATTGGTCCTGAGCACGAGCTGGATAGGCTTGCGTTTTGCCACTCCTTTTCTTTACCATATTCCGCATTTCTTTTAAATGCGTTACAGATAGAAACATAAACTAAGATAGACATAGTTTTATTGATACAACTCGCCGCGCCGAATTGGCAATAAATATTTCGACCGTTACATTCAACGGATGGACATCAATTTAGCGACACGGCTAGCAGCGTAGCCTGTTACCTTTGGTCCCGATTTGGGTAGCAAGTCCGCGTGGCTCATGGGTTTCTGGTAGTGAAAGTGATTTAATCTGACGTTTGCCGTTTTTGGGATCCCAAAACGTAAGTGGAGGGATACCTGTGACTTCGTAAAAGTAATCCGTCTGTCAGCACGATAACTCTCGAAGGGGTTGAGATATTTATTGGTGTGAGGATCCGTTGGGTAGAAGTACAGGTCAGGTTCCGATATTTAGTTGGGGGGGGGGCTAAATTAAGGGATGAAGAGAAGATTTTTTCAAGCGTATTTGAGATGCAGTTTAGGGGAAAGGAGACATGCTGAATCCAGAACTGAACTTGATTTTCTCACCGTACAATAGTTCGCTCGGAATCCGGAAAAACTGGAAATTTCGTAAAAGTAAAAGTTATATCTGAAGCTGAACAAAAGCTCTATACAGGCGTACAGAGACTTGCTGAATCTGTTTCTAAATTTCTTCTTTCGTCAGACAAGTAGTTTTCCGGAATTCGGTGAAAACAGGAAAATTGGTACGAGTGAAAGTATCTGAAGTTGATTAGAGGTTAAACGTTGGTCGATTAGAGCGTCGTATTACAGGTAAAAATACATCCTGATTCCATATTTGAACTTAATGTTCACGCCGGACAAGTAGACGACCGGAATCTGGCGAATACCGAAAATTTTGCAGGAGTAAAGTTTATTCTGAAGTCGATTGGAATACACTTATAGTGGCAAGAATACAAGCCGAATCCATACGTGAACCTGAATTTCCTCACTGGATAAGTAGTTCATCCAGAATCCGGCAGAAACCGGAGATTTGACCGAAGTAAAAAAATTGTTTTAGTCGATCGGAGCATCGCTAAGGGGCTAACAATATGTGTTGAATCCAAATATGAGCTTTATTTTCTTACCGGACAAATAGTTTGACCGGAGTCCGGACAAAGCCGGAAATTTTAAAGAAGTAAAATAAAATTCTGATGTCGATAAAATTTGGTTGGAGGAGGTAAGTGTGCCCGAAAAAGACGCCGTGAATCAGAAAATACTGTTTGCTCTCGCCTCGGATGGATAGTCCTGTCGGAATCTAGTAAAAACACGACTTTTTCGAATAGGCCTGATTGTTTGATATGTTTTTAGCTGGAAAGTGTGACTTAGTGGCTGTTAAGTCCCGTGGTCTGTTAGAATGATATCAAATCTGCACGGGTTCGGCAAAGACTGAACATCTGCAAGACCTGATTATTGTATCAAAAAGATCGGCAATCATTCCCCCTTGTGATCCCAACTAAATCTTTGGTCTTGTTCTCTTCTAGCGCTTTACTGGCTTGTATACGAATCTCTGAAGAAAGCTTTCATGCCAGATCCTCATAAATTAGGACTCAGCTTTATCTGCGGCGCTGTAGCTGGTTCATTTGCCGCAGTTGTCACGCTTCCTTTCGACTTGGTGAAAACCCACCGACAGATCGAGCTGGGAGAGCAGGTCGTCACATCAGGTAAATGTTCTTGTTGTTGTTGTTTGAAGGTTGACGTTTGGGCGAGTCAATCGCCCGTCTACGTGCGTATCCTCTATATCTTTGATCACTTCTTTTGCCAAAGTGCGGCTTTCTGGCCTCGTCACCATTAGAATCAGAACTGCGGCCTTCTGGCCTTGTCAAACTTTCTAAGTTTTTTGGGGGGTTCGACAAAGACGGCGTACGGAGTATACTGGCTCAGTCCAACTTCTGATCCCTTTCCTTTCTTTATTCTTTCTTTGGTGAAGTTCACTTTTCCATATATCTATCAAAATAAATTATTTAACACTTACATGGTACTATCCTATATACAGTTCACAACACATGTTGCAGGTTTGTACTCTTGATATACTTCGTCAATAGGCGTACTGCCTTTCTGCGGGCCAATTTTGGGGAATCCGCATGACCTAATATCGATCTCATTGTAAATGCCCTAAAATACTTAATCACTAGATTCTTAAATTCCACTCTTTGTACTTCATAATTTTTAACAAAATGTTCTTGCCGTTTCTTTTATTCGGGACGAAAGGACCAGCCCGTGGACTTGTAACTGATCTAAAAAGAACGGCATCCTTCCATTCGTATGAAGTCAAAAGATGCGACGAGCAAAAACATGTGTACTTCTAGTCCAACATCCCGGCTTCAGTGAGCGTGTTCCATCCTACTTACCGTAGTTACTACGCATGACGTCACAAATTCTTCCTTTCTGTCGCCAAGACTGGAACGATTTTTCTATTTTCCAAAAGAATATCATGCCAACGGGCGAATTCGACCAATCGCGTGACAGAGATCCGTAGTTACTACGCTCCCGAGCGTGGTAAGCAAATAGTTACTATTAGTTACTATTTCGAGAAAGCTGGAACGCTCAGCGTAGTAACTTTTCGTGAGGTTGGAACGGATTTAGTAACTAATGGTTACTATTGGTACGAGAGTGGAACACGCTCTATAGAGGTTCGCGATGTCATTTCCTGTGCTCCAAGACTGTGACTGAACAGTCAAGACAGAGTCGATAAATCGTTTCCACTCATTTATAGGCTGAGAATAGTTACCAAGCACCGAGAGAATAGTTACCAAATCCGGTGCTCAACGATATTAAGTTGTTTGTTTTTGCTTCATTCAATGGTGGTATAGAGACAAGGCCTTACATCATAAAATCAGTAGTTGCGTTTTTGCAGATACCGTGGTATCTGATACCACGGTCTAAAATCGTTTTCGCAGTTACCGTGGTATCTGATACCACGGTCAAAAGTCGTGTTTGCAGTTATCGTGTTATCTGGCCAGCCGTCGTAGTATCTGATATTCAGATCTGATCGTAGTATCTGAAAAGTCATCTCACTTTCACCAAATTTTGTCAAATTGGTGAGAAAGAAGTTTAGCACTTAGTGATGAAACTGGAAATCACCTTTTCTTTTGGATGACTTCGAAAAGTGCAATTTCGACAATAGTCGTTTCTGCAGAGCAACTGTGTATCAGATAGCACAGTAAATGCAAAAACGACTAATTGAAGATTCAGTTACGGTGGTAACAGATAGCTTGGTATCTGCAAAAACGCAACTAATATATTTTTGTAATCCCTTGTTCGGAATTTTATTTGTTTTCGATACATTCGAGGATAAGAAAATTCGTCGTCTATCACTGCTAAGTAGAATTAAGTGTTTGCGCAACGATTACAAATTCTAATGCAGTACAACGACATAGTTACGAAATTGCTCTGCGAAGTTTGCGAAATTCTTCTGAAAAATTACAGATAGCTTTACAGTAGTAACTAGGCCCTAAAAAATTATATTGCAAGTTTTAATCCGTCGCGTTGTCTTAGGATAAAAGGTGGCACCATCTAAATTAATGCGGAATCAAGCGGGACGTCACACCTATTTGATCTATTTTACCTCAAAACACGAAAAATTGTACTTTATTCCTATCGGTGAATATATGTTTGAATCTATATATATAGAGCTGAGCGGCCAGCGAGGCGCCGGTCGCGTTTACATTTATAATCCATCTTAGGGGCATTCTAATCCTATGTTCGGTCCTCGATTACATGACTTCACAATCTATGTTACGACTGTATGGTATTCCGCATTAATTTATTCGACATGAGTTCTGTCGATTGTCGAAATGGGAACCCGTCACTTCCGCGCCCAAGAAATCCGTCACCTCGGCCAGTTTTTCCGACAGTTTACCCACCGCAAGTCGAAACTGCAGACTCTGTTCAATGCGAAACTTCCACTTCGCATTGCAACTTGTGTCTACTAAACTGTGTATTCTGCTGATGATCCCGTCTGGCCCATAAATGAGTATGTCACGGCCTATGACTGAATGAATAAACTTCCCAATAAGAGTTAGAAGCTCATATGGCACTTGCAAGGCTGGGTAAGAGAATGAAAGCTGGAATTTGCCCCCCCCCCCTTCCCCCACGATGGTCGAATTGGATTTACGAACACACTGTTACCTTTGTTTTCTTCAAAATCCTCACGGTGGCCGACGTTATCCACAAATTACTTGAACACAATTCACTCCTGAAAGCAAGTCTACTATTGCTAATTAACTATTCATTGATCTCCCGGCGTTGGCCAAACAGTTTACTAAAATCTTCGAGAAGATCGAGTGGCGTGTAAGAGGGTTAAAACAACTAAGTATATCACTATGTGGACGTTAGATATGTCGGAAGAAGAAATCATCGGGCAGTTTGACATTTTTTGGTCTCGGAAGCTGAAGATTATTTAGCTCAATTTCAAAATCTTCACAGAAATCACTAATTTACGGCGTTTGTTTATTGTGATCTAGTTTACATTCTTAATTCTTTGGACTTATGGGAATTAACAAGAAAACCAGAAAACAAAATCGATAATGCAAATAATTATTTTGATTTTTCTACACATTTCCCATATGCCTGCTTTTTGTTAGATCCATAGTCAAACTATGATCCCAGCCTCCCCATGTCGGGCGCTTCTGACCCGCGCCGCTAGATGACCCAGCGGTCGGATCGAGTCGTGTCTTCATCTTGGGTGGGGGGAGGGGCCTCTATATGTTATAAGTGCTAGAATGCTTGTGATATAACTCCTTTAATCTGGTCGGGTCTCTGATATGCCTGCCAAGTTTCATCATCCTAGCCCACCTGGAAGTCCCTTAACTCTGCATCACCGGAATTCCGGAACCCCACTCCACCTTCCCCCACAGTGCCCAAATCCGGTCCGGTGATGTAGCAAGGGCGTGTGCTTGTTCTTCCCACCAAGTTTCATCCCAGTCGCTCCACTTTAAGCATCTCACAAGACTTCCGGTTTCCCCTTCCGGTTCAAAATGATTCGGATGATTTGGTCCCTGTGGGCAGGGGCGTCGCAAGGGGGGGGGGGACTTTTGACTAAATTGATTGAAATTGTTCGGTATTTTTTCGATAGCATAACTATTTGATATATTTACGGAAATTCGGTAGTTATACGGAATCCTAAATAGGCTATCGGTACAAATCTCTTCGGTATAATGGTCGGGATTCAGTATAATTGTCAGTATTCGGTAGTTATCACGAACTTGGTGAGAGAATTTATTGAAATCATTTGGTAATGTTTCGATGCCGGACTATTTGGTATATTTATGGAAATTCGGTAGTCACACAGAATCCCGAATAAGCTATCGGTTCAAAATGATTCGGTATCATGATTGGGATTCGGTAATTTATTCGGTATAATTCTCAGGGTTAGGAAGTTAACCACGAATCCCAACTTTTGTTCCAGTTTCGACGAAAGCGTACCGAATATGAATATTGTTCGGTAGTCTTTCGATACCAAAACAGTTCTGTATAATAACCGGGATACGGTAGTTATACAGAATCCCGAACATGCTATCGGACTAAACCTTATTCGGTATAATAACTAGGATTTATTCGCCATGGCAATCATGGCGAATAAATTACCGAAAGGATTCGGAAGTTATCACGAACCTCGAAACTCGGAAGAGGTCGAGTGAAGCACTGGTCGCAGACAAAAGGGATGGTCTATGTTTTCATCGATAGTCCTTACTTTTATTTTGGATCCCAAAAAGAATATCTAATCATAAATATTTCGAAAATTCAGTCTGCAGCACCTTTCGTCATAGTCTGTGTTTTGTGGAAGGGCGCATCATTTGACGGGGGTTTTAAGCCAGTTTTAGGATTGAGATTTCGAAACATTAAAAGCTAGGATTTGGATGGAATTTAAATTTGGCAGGAAAAAGAAAAAAAAATCGTGCCTGCGGCGCTCAGTTTATGTGATTATGGGTAGTATATTGACTAGACTACAGTTGCTGCTGCTGCCGGAACGTCGCTCCATCCGGTTCCTGGAACTTCTTAGAATGTAAGATTTGTAAGAGAAGCGGTTCAATTTTAGCCTACAGGAAAAAAGAACTGGATTTCGAAAATTTTCGCCTTCGGAGCTCGATTTCATTTTCTATTGGATATAAAAGATAGAAGCTGTTACTGCAATCATGCCCGGCAATATATTCTCCAAGTGGGCTTCGCCAAACGCCGCCTAAAGTTGGCTTATCGCCTTTCGTGCTGCCCTTTATTGTTATTCCTCATACGTAATCCTTTTTGTTCCATAATTTAAAGCTGGAATTCTCAGTTTCTAGGATTCGGTAAAATTTTTGACAGATCCGGTAAAATTTTGGCTCTGCAAACCCCCCCCCCCCCCCCCACCACCACCACCACCGAAAATGCACTTGCGACGCCCCTGCCTGTGGGCTATCTTTTCATTTCAGTTTGATTTATCCTATATGTCTTCTAGGAAAAATGGTACAAATCAGTACCCGAGAAATGATAAAGAAGATCTACATGCGGAATGGATTTGCCGGACTTTTCACTGGGGTTGTGCCCAGAGTAATTAAAGTGGCCCCTGCTTGTGCAGTAATGATTTCGTCATATGAGTATGGGAAGTTGTTCTTCTCCCGACACAACGCTAGGAAATATGAAGCCAGTCTGGGAGATGCAGGGATTTTATCTAGTCGGTGATTTAGAGGTATGTCGTTTAGCTTGTATTTTTATATGCGTGGTCGATCGAGTAAAGAGGAATTTTTACGCTTAATTGAGGATTCTGATGCAATTTCCAGAGGCGTTTGTTTGCAACTATTTAAATGTACGACATCGCCATGTCCGTCCCATTTTTGTTTTTACTAACGTTATTATATGATAATGATGATGATTTTATATTTACATATTGCATAAAATGGATGCGTCAGCTACGATGCGTTGGCAGCGATATTTCGGCCCTTCTTGGCAAGGGTCCTCGTCAGGCTGGCAATCTTCAGGGTCAACGTTGGGGAAGGAACAAACGTGCAATAAATAATTGAAGCTTCTACCGACTATGAATATTTTATTCGGGGAAATTACTTTTAAATACCGCTGTAGGGAAAACAAGAGCTACGAGCTCGTATGGCACTTGATACGTATAGGTTGTACAAGAAAATTAGGTGAGAAGGTCACAAAATGCTCCGCTGTCCAAAAATGCGGTTCGGACCTAGAAATACGATCTCTAGTTTCATTCAAGTCTGAGCATTTTCATCATCGCCTCGGATCATCTTAGGCAAATTACTTTTCTACCCTCCAAGTTTCAACCCAATAGATCCAGTCATTTGGTCCCTAGACGTGCCACACGGTTTACTGTACCCCCCCCCCCCCCTCCAACTCCCCTGCCGCGGCCGAATCTGGTTCGGACTACTAAATGGACCATATGAAGCATTTTCTCTTACCACCTATCAAGTTTCAGTCAAGTCTGAGCGTTTTCTGGGAACTTCCGGTAACTCTTCCCCCCCCCCCCCTCTCCAGCGTGGTCGGATCCAGTTTGAACCCTAAAATATGTCATCTAGGGCATGGGTCATTCCAGCGAAATAAAGCCAGGCAAAAAAATTGATTTCTCTGATTTTGACGAAAATTTCTCAAAATGATCTACCAGGGTCCAGAACCTTCCCCAAATTTTTTTTCGGCGAAATTTTTTTTTTCGAATTTTTGACAAATTTCAAACAGATATTCCATTGTTGATGGTCGAAAAAGTCAATATATTTCAAGAAATCGACAAAATCAGGGAAATTCGACACGACCTTGAATTTTTTTGAGCTTCTTACGTACCTTTAGGACTTACAAAGCTTGAGATGTTGAAGTATGTAGGTACTCTTCTTTCCTTTTTACGGTAATTTTGGCAAGGTAAGGTAAACAAGACCTAAGGTTTCGGTGGTATCCCAAAAATCTAATATTTGATCCAGGCAACTGGGTCTTCTCTTCGCCAGATCCAGTCTTCGCCAGGCTAATCATTAGAGAAAACCAATTTCAGATATACCTCTCTCTATGAGCCATATCTATCTTGACGATACTGACCGAAACTTCCTGCTTTACTTCTGCCAAATTTCCGGTTTCAGCCGAATTCCGAGCGAACTACTTGTCCAGCAAAAAAAGAAAATTCAGAATCGGTATCTCCTTATCCCTTTAAAGAACATCTAATCAGTTTCAAATAAACCTTTAGCTTCTAAAAAAAAATCGGTTACAACCGGATTCCGGACGAATTATATGTCTGGTTAAAAAACGATTGTCATATACAGACTCGGCGTCTCTTCTTACCCCTAAATCTGTCATCTAATCAACTTCAAATAAAACTTATTACTTTTAACAAATTTTCCGGTTTTGGTCTGATTCCGGGCGAACTAGGTGTCCGGGTAGAAAACGCTTTTCTAATAAGTGTTCAGCATGTCTACTTACCCCTAAATCGAACATTTAAGCAACTTCAAATCAAACTTTTACTTTTAACCAACTTTCCCGTTTTTGCCGGATTCCGGACAAACTACTCGTCCGGCGAGAAAATGGGTTTCACCACCGTGTTCAGCATGTCTTCTTACCCCCAAATTGAACATTTAATCAACTTTAAAAGAAACTTTCACTTTTAACCAATTTTCCGGTTCTGGCTGGATTTCGGCGAACTACTTGTCGGAAAAGAAAACGTTTTGCATATTCGTGTTCAGCATGTCCTCTTACCCCATAATCGACTATCACATTAGCTGTTTGAAAATATTTTGTTTGCTCCTTAATTTGAACCCCCTCCCCCCACCCCTAAATGTAGGGCTACAGAGCCCATCTACGAACTTGACCTTACCCTTGACCCAAAGAGCCCTCACACCAAGTTTCATCGAAATATCTCATTCCCTTCGAGAGTTATCGTGCTAACAGACGGACAGACGGACGGACGGACAACTTTTGCGATGTCATAGGTATCCCTCCACTTACGTTTTGGGATCCCAAAAAGTGGGTCTTGGTAGATCCACTCTAGAAGAACCGGCCAGTCGCGGAAATTCTGAAATTCCCCATGGTATTACAGTGAACAACGAGCTACATTTCTGCATTAGCACTTTTGTGGCTATCGAGCCAGAAATGGTCTTAAATAGCGATGTTAGAAAACTGAAATTCTTGGTGAAATGCATTGTTTTTATGACAAAATGAATTAGTCTCACAACCTAAAAATAAAAATTGAGAAATGAGTGCTGCTCTAACCCTGGTTTCAGTTTTCAGATCTTACTGTTAGACCACAACCTGCCTTGACCAATTCATAGCTGTCCAAGGGCCCGAAATCTTCTCTTTGGCCTACTTTCAGAAACTTACTACAATGCATGCTTTTGCTCTTTTCACGTGCAAGTTTGCGCGAGGGTGGTAAATTACATATACTTGGTTATACGCAATTCTGAAACGCTAACCGAGTTCCGTTGTCAGTACAGTTTTGGGATCCCAAAACGTAAGTGGAGGGATACCTATGACATCGTCAAAGTTGTCCGTCTGTCTGTCTGTCTGTGAGCACGATAACTCTCGAAGAATGAGATATTTCGATGAAACTTGGTGTAAGGATTCTTTGGGTCAAGGGTAAGGTCAAGCTCGTAGATGGGCATTGTAGACCTACATTTAGGGGTGGGGGAGGGGTTTAAATTAATTTTTTTTTCTAAGGTCCTAGACCCTGGTAGATCATTCTGAGAAATTTTGTCAAAATCTGAGAAATCGATTTTTTTTTGCCTAGCTTTATTTCGCTGGAATGACCCGCATGCGATCTCTCTACATTGCAAGTTTCATTAAAATCGCTCAACTTGTTTGACCCCTATGCGAGCCACAACATTTCCGGGACTCCCCTTCCAGCTACACCCACTGTGGCTGAATACGACTCGGAAACATAAATGTCGCATCTCTGACATCTTCTATTCCCGTCCATCAAGTTTGACTGGAATCGGAGCATAGCCTGTCTGCACATTCCCTGTTCCCACTTCGTCCCCCTCCCCTACCGTGGCCAGATCCGATCCAGACGCCAAATAACAAATCAATGCCGCATAAACTCGGTACTGTCCGAAATGCATCCCATTCTGTCCATCCATTTGGTTTGTGTGCATGTCAAAAAGTCCCCCCCCCCCATCCAACCCTCCCAACCGTGGCCGCATGTGGTTCGAACGCATATTTTGCTTGTCTAGGTAACAGCCATAAAGTTTCACTCGAATCGGACGCAACTTAAGGAAGGAAGGGATTTCCGGATCCCCCTTCCCTCAGCTCCCCAAATATGGTCGGATCCAGGAACACAATTTTTCCTAGGCATTATGTCGGGTCCTTAAGTCATTAATACGCCTGCAAAGTTTCATCGTCCTTAGAATATTTGGAACTATCCTAACTGGCGATCACCAGAATTCCAGGAAACACCCTCCAACTCCCCCACAGACAATTACGTATCTATGGCTAATGCTTGTTCTTCCCTCTAAGCTCCATCCCAATCCCTCGACGCTAAGCGTTTAACGAGATTTCCGGCGCCCCCCTTCAATCCCTCCCCCCGACAAGTATCGGATCCGATCAAGACTTGACATGGAACATCTGAGACGGTAGTCTTTCCACTTGCCAAGTTTCATTCAGTTCCGTTCAAAAGTTATGCATGCGACTAGATTCCGGGCTCCCCATCCCTCGAGTGGTCGGATCGGGGAAACGACTATTATCAGTCAATTTGTTTGGGTCCCTGATAGGCCTTCCCAGTTTCATCGTCCTAGCACATCAGGAAGTACCGAACTCGCGGGATCACCAGAATTCCGGACCCCCCCCCCCCCCTCTCAAATCCCCAACAGTGCCCGAATCCAGTCCAGTTATGCCCGCTTGTTCTTCCCACCAAATTTTGCCCCGATCCCTCCACTCTAATAACCCCGTTCCACGTTTCCAGTATGGAGTACTCGCCTGTATCTCGGTTTATGCCTGCTCGGTTATTCTTTATCTCAACAGCTTCTCGAATAGTTTGATCAAAGCAAAATAAGAATAGGGAGTAGCGCCAAGACTTGAAAGAAGTGACACACACTCGAATAACAGCGACACTAGCACCACTAGCGATAGTGAACGTCCCGCCTGAAATTCAATCGGTCGTGCACCAGCGCTGGCTCCAGTAACTTCATATTTTGAACACAGCAAATAAAAGATACAATCTCCCAGGCCAGTATCCAGGAATTTATTTCGGGGCGGGGGTTTCGCCTTTCGGGGGGGAGGGGTTTGCCTGTGGTTCGGACAAAAAAGCACCAAAAAGACATAAATCAGAGGAAAAGCCTATAAAAACGGTTATTTTTGTATGTTTCGGGGGGGGGTCAACGCCCTAACCCCCCCCCCCCCTGGATACGGCCTTGCAATCTCCCCTGTTTCCTCGATGTGTGCAGACCGCATCTTAGCTTTACTAAAAATTGGCCATATTCTCGTTCAGTGCTTCCAAGCGGATTAGTTTATGTTAATCCCCCTATGCCTCACCGTCAGCACTTGGATCAGACATGGTAATATAGATCCACAGATTAGTGAGTGGAAAACCTGCCATTTGTGTCCCAGGTAATGGAGGTTTTGCATACGTCTCAGCAGCAGAAAGTGGAAGTGACCCTCTACCCTATGGATCCGGCTTTTTACTATGTCTACGCAAGTGTTGGTTATGAGGCAATGGGGGACTAATAGAAACTAGTCCACTTTGAGCGCTTAACTGTAATATGGCCAATTTCTAAACCCGCAAGTTAGTTTTGCTTAGTGGGCGGCGCTATGACCAGTATGGCACGTTTGCGAAGCAAGGAAAGCATAGGTCTTGACGCTACTCCCTAGTGTTAGTTTGCTCTGAGTTGGTGCACGTTGCAAGAATTTGTTTTTTCAAATATACTGAATGAGATGGGTTTCCGAAAATATGTTCTGCAAGTGCACGTTTGAAAGTATATTTATGACGGTGTCGGTTGTTGAGGGCGTGGTCGGTTTCTTGCTCACTCTCTGCAAGTCGTTTTCCGAAAGTTCTCTCTGTCCTTCCTTCGTAACGCTTTCCGCAGTCACAGTGTATTGGTGTTAGGCGCCATCAGATATGATTTGCAGTCAGGTTGGGCTGAAGGAGTACTTGAGCACTTTTTATTCATTCAGCCCTCGAAATGACTCATGCATGTATGCAACTGGGAAATTGGAACTTCATTGGCTAATCCAGAGTGTCGCGTTCGGAACCCTAATCCGCTCATTATGTTGGCACAAGGTCTGGCCGCAAAATAAGAAATAATTTGTTAGTCGTTTGAAACTACGCGTTGTTTTTTTTGTATGTGGGCTAGCGAATATTTCCGCGGACATTGGGTAAACTTGCGGAAAATCGAGCATGAGACGCCGCAAGTGTTTCAAAGTTTGTGTCGGCAAAAATTTCCAGTCAGAGTGGTAGGAAACCAATCTTTTTTTAGACTTGCGGAGAGGGCTTATAGGGAATTTTCATTAATTCACATTTCCTTCAAGCTTTTCAACAAATTCCACAAGACCCTTTTTCTGCCCCAGAAACTCTGACCGAAAGAAAAGGGTGGAATTGATTGCTGTTCTTGCTCATCTCATTTCGGTGTTAGGAGTTACAGTAAAATCGGGCAGGTTCTTTTTTTGCTAGATGTGCCTTCTGTCCAGAAAAAATCTGACTTGTTTTTATGGTGTGTTAATAATATTTTCGTGTGGCTCTGCTGATTTATAGCCATTGAAGTGATGTTGTATGGAGGCAAAACGTTACAAAATGACTAGACTTTATTTGGTGGATTATACGAATTGCGGTTATACACTATACAATAAAAACAAAAACAGCAGTGAATATAAGAACTGTTAGTTGCCTTGTCACGGTTTCAATGACGAAGGCTTTTCGTCGACTAAATCAGCTTTCTTAAAAGTGCTGCTTTCAGCAAATTTGGGCACAACTTAACCGACGATGTCTCGGAAAGCCATTCAGTACGATCATAAATAACTTATTCGTTCTTGGCATGATCCGCGGTGAGGAGATCGTGGATAATTTTTACCATGGCCTCAGGCTTTTCGTCCAATAAATTACGTTAATGTTAATGTGAAGCTGATTTAATCGTTGTTGCATCCTTTTGCAGCAACAGTAAATATAGTTGTCTGAAATTATTGGTTTGTGGCATATTGTAGTACCACATCAACATTTCCGTTGGCGAACCAGCTTTGAATATGTAACCAAAAGCATCGTCCTTCACCGGTCACTTTACGGTTTCATATAGGATTCATTCTGAAGTAGGAATTCTGCATGGAGTACAGCTTGTCGATGGGATTTAAATGTTGCTGGAAGCAGGGGTTAGCGTTGAGTTCCACACAATTTCGTGGAGAGGTATTGGAAGACATCATCAGTTGTTCCGTGGAGGTTGAAGCTCCCTCGTAGTCTTCGAAACCCGAGCTACCGTCGAGAGACAAGTCAGAGCCGCAGAAGCTCTCAGCGGGACTTCCTGGATAGTCGTCGTCTGTAACCAAGATTGTTGTTAGTTGCCGGTCAATCTTAAAGGACACCTGAACAATGAAACCATACTTGAACACGCCATGGAGAATGCATTTACAGACATGGCCACGGAGAGCATTCTTCTCCCGAGCGTGACGTTTTCAAAATAGGGATGTTCGTTTCTGGAGGTTTGCACATGCAGACTCCAAGACAAAAAGCGCAATTCATTCAAATCTTGTACAGCGCTGGCCGGATCGTATTGGAATTTCTTTTAGATATACGTTTGGGCTTAACTGGTTAAAAAATATTCCAGAAGAAGGGTTGATTGGAGACATTTGTTCATTTCTAAAATTGTTCGGTACTGAAATAAGGACAGATGCAAAATGGAGCAAAAATCATAGCTTGGAAACCCTATTTCGTATTTGGATTGGGTTTTCTAGGGATGATACTTGGTACTCTTCATTCACGTGTCCTTTAATGGGGACACGGATTGTGTCGTAAGTCGGAACTTGGTTCGTTGTCCAACTTCACACTGGAAAAACTTTGAGGAATTCCAAAAAGTTGGAGTCTTGTTCATCATTCAAGCTAACGTGCAAAGTTTCGAAGGGAGAAAAAGTGCACTATACCAGGGGTGAAAAGAATCTACAAATTTCGGGGCCTGTTCGTTTGTGAAGTTGGAATTAACGTTGCAAAAACAAGCTAAGATCGTCAAAGAGGGCTTATACATTTCGATGTCGATAATAAATATTCCTTCAGCCCAAGCTGACTGCGAATCATATTTGATAGTGCAAAACGGATACGTCAGCTGAATTTTATTAGAGCTACATTTCGGCCCTTCTTGGCAAGGGTCCTGTTCAGGCTCAAAGCCGCTCAAGTTGAAAATACGAACTTGTGGGAAAACCAACAAGGGCCAAGAAGGGCCGAAATATAGCTCTAATAAAATTCAGCTGACGTATCCGTTTTGCACTACCAAAAAGATGTCGATAATGCCAGTGAACATGGATTTACAAGCCGGAATTCTGGTTTTCCCTCTTCCGAGTCTCTTACGAAATAAAAATGTAATACATGGCTGCGCTGCTGACATTGTTAGACATATAAAACTAAAATACTGCAGAAAACACACTTCATCATTATTCATCAAATCCCGTTCCACCCTAAAAGACATTCCGGTCTGTCGCATTCAGCTGCTGGTGAGATATTGAATTGAACTCCCTTTTTGGAAGAAAAAAATGTCATATCCTACCTCTTGGCGAAAAGGGACGTCCTGACGTATTACCGTTTTCTCCCGTCTCACTTGATGACATGTAGCCACCTGTAAATAAATGTGTTTGTCACTAAATGGCCAAAAAAATAATCCCCCTATCCCCGTATTCCACAGAGCTTAGTAGTAGGAGAGATAGAAATGATATCAGTCGGCTCATCTACTTCTTCGGGGTTGCTCGATCCTGTTTAATGAAGGGACATGGGTGAAACGTGGGTTGTATGTGTTAAATTGCTGAATGTGTACAAGTGGAATAATGAAACAGGATCTTTGGACCCTGGAACAGTTTTACCGAAGATGGGGTTAAGGGAATCGATTAATAGCTTTAAGTATATCGTGGACAAGATTTTTAACTCAGCTCAGTGCGTTCATTCCAGTATCTTCGTGATATATAGAGTCTTTTATTGTGCAATATATTTGTGTTGTTCTTAAAACAAATATAGAAGGAACTGAAAAATCTGAGTAAACTTACGAGGGATTGAGGACGGGCCCACAAGAATGTTCATTCCTAAAATCGTGGGCACATGACTTATTCTTCATACTATTCCTATGCGCATTCCGAAAGCAGATTGCCTCGGCGGTCTTCTTCCCCCTTTACAATTTTCTTCAGTTTCTGTAAGGTGCGTGCTATCTACGCAAGGTGCGTTCGGGGTGGGGGGAGGCAATTAGAAAAAGCACAAAATATTGCAACAGTCGGGCTAAACCCTGACCCAATTTTTTCGCACGCACTACCAGCAGAAAAAGTTTCACAATCGCTTTTCTGAACTTTTAGATTAACGATTTATTTAACGAGCAATCATTGATCCCGCTCGACCGTAGGCCGCGTTTCACTGTCCGGTAGACTGTTGGTTGTTCTGAGTGTTATTTGAGGATTCATTTCGCTTCGCTTCGTCATCAACTGACGGACGGTTTTCGTCTCTGTGCTCTCACTCTTTTTCTGAAATGTCCGTCTATCCGTCTAGAGGCTAATTATTCACCCCTAAGGGATGCATTACATGGTTGGAAAATGGCGGAAGGATCTTTAACACTGAAGGTCAGATGTGTCGGGGTGACAGGCCCGTCGGGGGCGATATTTGTCCGGAATGATTTATGGAAGGGAAATGTTTGGGGTTCGGGTAATTTGCTTTTCTAAGGTTTTAGAGTCGGCTAATTGTTTTGGAAAGAACTTGATTGGCGCGAGGAGAACCAGGATTGATGTCAGTTTATGCGTCGGTATTGTAGTGTTGTATAATAGGGTGTGAGAAGTAATGGATGAACTTTAAGGCTCTGACAAAAGAGACGTCGTATTATTCGCTTTACCTCAAGATTATGCCCAGTAGGGTGGTCGAAGCCTCGTCTACAGTAAAGTTGACGAAAGGAAACCTGATCAGCTCCACTTAGGTGAGTGATAAATTCCAGTTTGATAGTTACAGCTTTTTGTCCCCAAATTTGGGACCCTGTCCTTACTCATAAACGTTCAGACATGAAGCCCGTCATCGAAGTCCTGAATTCTCCGCACCAAGTTTCATGGAAGTATGTTAGTCCGTTTGGGACTGTCGTTGTATTGTCACCATGTCAGAAACCACTCACTTTTTTTTATATCCCCAAAAAGACTTGCCGGAGTTCACGTGTTTGGAAAAATATTTATTTTTTGTAGGTTTTTATACAGGACTACAAACCTAACCCAAGACTGACATAGCCAGGTTGCCTGCCATCGACATTCTTTAATCTTGCCTGATCGACTGTCAAGCCGCTACTGAAATCGAGCGGAATGGATTTGTTGGATGACCAACTGACCAACAGACACGGCAGTTAGTGAGAGGGGTTGAACACTCCGCAGCAAAGTGGTTCAAAAACGACAGAAGCTATCAAGATTCAGTTTAAAGTTTGACCGAAAAGGGTTGAGATAGGACAATCTGGTTACCCATCACTTATTCACTTAAAGAGGCTTGAAGACCCGATGAAAATGCGATACTTCGTTGCTCCGCTATTCATGAATAATTGATTTACGTCTAATTTCCTTGGCGGATTTGTGATACCTCTATGCTCTTGTACCTGTGTTGTATGCTTGACGAAAATGATTTACGAAAAGTAAGTGTTCATGCTGTGGACTACCTTCCACGAGCAGATCACTGGCCATTGAAGCCACGTTTCTAATCAAATTGAAATTTTCCGCGTCATAGTAGACTTTTGAGTTGTGAGGAAGGCCGCAGAGCAAATAGTGAAAAATGAAAAAAATCCCTTGACACAATCCAAATAATAGTTGCGTTTTGGCTGATACCATGGTATCTGTTACCACGATAACTGGATCTGCAGTTAGTCGTTTTTGCAGTTATCGTGGTATCTGATACACGGTGCTCTGCAAAAACGACTATTGTCGAAATTGCACTTTTTGAAGTCATCCAAAGAAAAAACAGATGTCCAGTTACATCACTAAGTGCTTGACTTCTTTCTCACCAATCTGACAAAATTTGATGAAAGTGAGATGACTTTTCAGATACCACGACCAGTTACCACGGTCGGACCGTAGTATCTGAATATCTGATACCACGATAACTGGCCAGATATCACGATAACTGCAAAAACGCCTTTTGACCGTGGCATCAGATACCACGATAACTGCAAAAACGACTTTAGACCGTGGTAACAGATACCATGGTATCAGCAAAAACGCGATTAAATTATACAAAAGTAAGTTGGCTTTTCAGTTAAACTTTAAAGAGTCGTTGATTGCCCTTAGCGCGTCGACTGCCTCAGTCCTCGGGTTTCATTCATGCTTGTCTACCGGCACTTTCTTCGAATTGATTGTCCCTTCCCTTTAGCGCAAGTGGCACGGGCCCCTGTTCGTATTTCAGTTGGCACCCGTCAGGTGCTGTGATTTCAAAGGGAGAGTTCAGCTTTTGTATCGCATGACAGAGTGATTGATGAGCTTTGTTGACAAATTGACTGCGGCGGAGTTGAGCTGAAGGTTTGGAAATGTTTGGATCCGTGGGGCGGAATTTGGATGTGGCCTAGGACCAGGGTTGCACAACCAAAAAAATTAGCGATTGGCTTTTGTCCCAGAACAGAGAAATTAATTTTCATGAAAAAAGGTGAAATGGTCACTTTTGGTCGGAATCCCCGCTGCAAAAATGACACATATTAAGTTTATTTTTGTGAAAAACGTGAAATAGTTACTTCTGGTCGGCATCCATGCCTAGGACCTTAGATTGAGCCTGGTCGTGCACCTTCTAGGAGTAAAACACTGGACAAATTTTGGAAAAGGAAACATTGTTGCCAAATGCTTTCGCGATTGTTTGTCTTGTGACGGCCCAAGTCTGGGAATATGCCAGCTTTCTTTGTGGTTGCAGGGTAATTTTCCTTAGTAGGTACGAATTGTTTCCGGGGGTCATACAGACTAAAGCAAAAGTAATAACAGTGATAAAAGAGCAAAACAGGGGAATTTCTGAAAGGGAATTGGTTAATCAAAACGCGAGCAGTATATGAATGACTGAAAACAGAAAAGTCAGCCAATATCGGTAAAGGATATCCTAGTTGGACCGTGGACGGGTAATACTTTGGAAATAAACACTATTCTATCCGATGTGACCGCTTAACTGTCAGAAGTTTCATAACAGATTGCGCATAACACTTTCAAGAATAACACCTTTTCACTTAGAAATAAAGTGTTATGACCAATTAAGTTTACACTATTTCGTGCCTAGATCTCCAACAACACCTTCTATTGGTAAAAATACTATCGGGAACGAAAGAGACATAACATATAACATCCCAAAGTGTTATCTGTTGAAACCGCGCATCCTGATGTTGTCGTTATGTAACTTATGACAGTGTAGTATTTTTACCTATTGAAGGTGTTGTTGGAGATCTGGGCATGAAATAGTATAAACTAATTGGTCATAACACTTTTTTTCTAAGTGAAAAAGTGTTATTCTTGAAAGTGTTATGCGCAATCTGTTATGAAACTTCTGACAGTGTGGGTGTATTTTTTCCTGTAGTGCCAGTGTCCCAAATTGCGAGCGTATTTTGTCGCGGCGACATGTGCGAATAGAAAGTTAACAGATAAATGTGTGTTCAGGATGGAAAAAAATAAAGGTTGCAAATTGACTCTTTGTCAGTACCAGTTGCTCGCCGTATACAGCTAAATGTAGCAAATTCTTTGTTGTCCAATCATCAGTTTGACGACTTAAAAATGGCCGAAGGATCAACTTGCTTCACAGAAGAGCCATATTCTTACTAATTTGTGCATAGTCGGGAAATGGTACTTGCGCGGAAGCAATTGTTACCATCTGATTCGCCGTGGAAATTCGAGTACGAAGAAGTCAACTTACTCTTGTCAGACTTGGAAGTATCCGCATCTCCTTTTGTACTATTCCGCTCTGCTTCTAACTTGGCTTTCCTTTGGATTTTCTTCATTTTGGCCCTCTGGTTTTGAAACCACACTTGGACCACTCGAACACTCAGACCCGTTTCTCTGGCTAATGCCTCTCTCACCTGTGAATGACAATTCGTTTAAAGTTCAATGGGCACATCAAACTACCCCAATCCCACTCTGTAACAACCTCAATGCTTACGCCCTAGATCAGCAGCTTTTTCAACAGTTTCCTCTCGTGTGATATTTCAAAGCGTAATTTTTTGGGCCAGTACATGCTCAATTTACTAGCTTGGACAAAGATAAAAGTGATGTTTCTTATAATACTTAGTAGATCTTTATTGTATGCATAAATCAGCTTGTATAATTCAGATTTGAATAGGTTGTTTGTTTTTGAATGATTTTTGTAGCTATGCTATTTCTTATGAGCTTATTGCATATTCTGGTACATTTTATAAAGCAAGTTAATCAAGCTTCACAACACTATTCCACAAAGAAAAACTTTGAATAGGCACTTTAAGCCATGGAACTTCTGATGAAACACTAGAACAATCAGGTAAACTGCATCTGCGGCTTGACTTTGGTGACATCTCAAATATATCCTTTTCTATCAAGCATTGCTGGGAGTTTTTGAATTTCCTGCCACGATATCACAGCTCCTAAGATTTGGATCGCCGAAATGCCAGAGAGGTAAAGACAAGGGATAACAAGAAAACGGCTGATTTTCGTAGTGCCTTCTAAAGGAAGTCGGAAACGTTTATTTGTGAATCATTTAATACAAAGTAAAACATTAGAAGTGTCCATTGTGCTTTAAGACCTAGAGAGGATCCTGAGGAAGGGATTCGAAATTTCGTCTTATATAAAGACGCGTTGACTTCAAAAGTTTTTCCGACGGCTAGTTTTATACATTGTTGCCAGATCCGCTTGTTTCCCACCCCGCGGGCTTGTTTCTGTGGGCTGGGGCGGGCCATTTTGGCGATGGGGTTGAGGCGGTAAACTGGGCTTGTTTTGCTAAAATGTGACGTGTTTTGGGCATTTTCTTGGGACCTATATATGTAAAGAGCGAACTTTGGGCTACTTCGAGTAAAGGAATACTAGGTGGGGAAATATACCTAATTCTCTGTAAATGTCGTCGTGTCGATGGTTTGTCGTTGGTCAGCGAACAATCGGTCAGCTCAGTCAAATGTCCGAGGCCAGCTCAAAATTCCTGTTTCGTGTGTGCCAACTTTTCTCAATCTGACAAGAGTTTCTCAATCTTCTTACCAATCTGTTATGTCATTCTTGGTCTGTTTTTAAGCACTTAAAAAGAAAGTGGGAACAAAGCTGTACCTTTCGGCAGGGTTTCGGGCTGATTTCGAACGAGGCTTTGAACTGCCGTCGTTGCGAGGAGGTTAGGATCGTTCGAGGTCGCTTTGGTCCCCGTCGTCCGTCGCGGGACCGAACTCCGTCGTCATCATCACCTGTCAAGAAAAAAGATTGCATTCCGTAGACTGGGATGGTTTAGCTTACTTGTTACTTGTGTAAGGACGCAAGTTGTGCAGCTTTCCCTGGCGGTAGCAGCTGATGGACATAAATCTTGCCATGAGTTTCGTCTCACGTGTCCAACCAGGATAGTCAGCGCTTCTTGACTGACGGGGCTACGTCGTGTTTTTGGTGGTTTATGCTTTAATCATCCCATTTTACTCGGAATACCAGCTATTTAAAATCAACTTGGTAAATCAAAATAAAAAAAGGTGCGGAACACTCACTGGGACGCCAGTGAGCTGATGTGACAGGAACATCTACCAACCAAGGAATGTCGGCTACACTGGAGTGCCAGTGAGCCGATGTAACAACAACAATCTAACAATCAAGCTGCCAACCAGCGAGAGCTCTAAAGGAGATCGCACAACCTTATCTCGCTGGAAGTGCGATTTAAGGTAATTTAAGGTAAGTTATAGCCGCGTTTTCGGTTTCTTGCAGCGTCGAACGACCTCTAGCTTCAGCCTGAAAAGTGGTACCATCCACGATATGAACTGGGATGGATTTTAGTATTGTTTTGGCGAAAGCCGCGGGATTTCAGTGGTGCGGACAGATCTTCAGGTCTTTCCGGACGGGTTTTCTTCACTTCTGTCATGAACTAGGAACAATGTACTTTTCCTTGCGGAATCGATGCTGATGCCGAAATCGTTGCAGCCGGCAACAGCCCGAGCCTGGTCGTCTGTCCGAATCTTAAAGGACCTGTCTTACCTATAATACTAACGCATCCTACTTCCGTAATCACTCCGTATATTTCTAAGCCCGGAGACCTCAATTTCATACGGTACATTCTAACCCCTTTAAAAAAAAATACGCTGGTTTTCTCACTTGCCGTGTTTTGCTACCTTCGATGTGTATCACCCTGTCAACGGTTGTCTGCGAGAAGTTTTTCCATAAGAAAAACCGGTTATGTAAATTGTTTCCCTGTTTTCGCTACAAGTCAACGGGTCTCGGAAAAGGCTTAAAACAGACAAACCCGTGGGTTATTTGTTGAAAGCACAGCCTAGTTTTAAAGTATTCCAAGATTCGAAAATACTGTAAGTTGAAGAGTAAGTAGTGCGAGTGGTTCTTTAATAGGGCCTTCACAGTGAGGCAAAAGCCTTTCACGCTCAGCTTCTCGAGGAATTACTTACTTTTACACGAGTAATTACTTTTTTTTCCACAAGTTCATTTTCCAGCTTGAGCCTGAAGAAGACCCTCTTCAAGAAGGCCCAAAATATAGCTCTAATAAAATGTAGCTGCCTTATCCATTTTGCACCTTCAGATACGAGTAATTACGTATTCTACGTAAGGCAAGAATGGGATTCAAGGTCATTTTTGCGCTTGATTTTTTCATTTTTGCTCGTGTGCAACCCGTTCCGCAGAAAACCTAACTAAATATTAAAATGGGAAAAAACAGTATACTTACATATTAGACATACGGTGCGTATATGTAAAATATTAATATATAAATACATATAAGCCCCACAAATAACATTATGTATATTATTCGATTTAAATTTCGTGCGGGCGGAACGCATGGGCCCTCGCTGTGTGAAAAGACCAACGAAGCTCAAAGGCAACGCGGATTTACGCGAGCGCAACACTAGGAATCGTGGGTTCTCTGTCCTCTTAAAGGACCTGTCTTACCGATAATACTAACGCAATCTACTTCCATAATCACTCCGTATATTCTAAACCCGGAGACCCCAATTTCGTATGGTACATTCTAACCCGTCTAACAAAACCACGCCATTTGCCGTGTTTTTCTACCTTCGATGTGTATCACGCTGTAGACGGTTGTCTGCGAGAAGTTGTTCCATCAGAAAAACTGGTTATGTAAATTATTTTCCTGTTTTCGCTAAAAGTCAACGGGCCTCGGAAAAGGCCTAAAACAGCCAAAACCGTGGTTTATTTGTTGAAACCATAGTCTAGTTTTAATGTATTCAAATATTTTAAAATACTGTAAGTTGAAGAGTAAATAGAGCGAGGGGTCCTTTAACTTTCTCGCTGAGTTATATCAAGAACTCATAAATACTTCTAACTATGGGTAATGTAATGCCTATATGTAATACTTGCAACAAGTATTTATAAGTTATACTATGAATCAAGCTCTTACCGTTCATGCCGTCGGGCGATGCTTGGTGAAGTAGCAGCAGTTCCCTTTCGAGGTCAGTTCTACATAACAGTTGACCACCTCTGAGGACGAACTGGTCACCTCGTCTTAGGGCCCGGCCGCAGACTGTGCACATGAAACAGTCAATGTGAAAGGGAAGGTTGCCAGCTCGCATGACGAGCTCCTGGGGCATGATATGGTCGCCGCATCGTCCACAGCGGGAGCCGAAGACCCTGAAAATGTTTATCGTCTTGTTTATCTCGCCTCATTTTTGTATTTGAATAGTTTCAGGTAAGAGCCGCTATATCCCTCCGCTTGTTAGCATATAAATATAGATAGTCCTTCAGCCCAAGCTGACTGCGAATCATATTTGACGGTGCAAAACGGTCAGTGAAGAGACAGGTGACTCAAAAATCAAAATGCAGAAGAATCTCTACCCTTTCGACGACCCAATCGAACAGCAAAAACAGCAGCCATGTCCCTTTAATTGTTTTTCCACAAGTTCATTTTCCAGCTTGAGCGGTTTGAGCCTGAAGAGAACCCTTGTCAAGAAGGGCCGAAATATAGCTTTAATAAAATGTAGCCGACTTATCCCTTTTGCACCATCAAATATATAAATATATTATATTATTTTTGTTTTATATATTTTATAATTATTATTATTTGGTATAGTATATTAGTATATAATAATAGTAGTCAAACCAAAATCAGGTCCATACTTTTGTTCCTCAGTAACCCACGAAGTTTTCTGTTTTTGTGAACACAGCTTTTAGATTGATTTAAACCATGTATAATATTGTATAAATACAGAGAAAATAAATATTATACAAATAACTGGAACTGGGGCAAAACAACCGGTCCCAGGAACTGAGATTTTCTCTGTAGCCTATATTACCTTATATTTCTACGATTCCTTCTCAGTTTCTTTTGCCTATACTGTATTATAACCGGCTGTTTAGTGTTCAAAATGGAATAAGTCGCACCTGTTCGGACAATCGATAATGTCCAATACTGGTTGAGTTTTCAGTCGCTTAGCCCATCCCGTGGGACTGCACCTTCGCAGCAATGTTAATGCCGAGGACTGCACCGCGTTGTGCAGGAGAGAATCGTTAAAGTCTAACTGAAAAGCCAACTTATTTTTGTGTCATTTACCTGAAAACACTGGATTCTCCTAAGGGACTTGCTTGATTTTCCACTATCTGCTCTAGTTGTGTCGATCAGAATATCTGCGGCCGTCCCTACAACGCAGATTCTATGACGCGGAAAATTTGAAACTCAATACAAACGCGGCTTTTCTATTGCTAGTTATCGGCCTCGTGAACACTGCTCCCTGCGTGAACACTTATTTTTCGTGAATCGTTTTCGTCAAGTATACAACATAGGTACAGGCACATAGAGATATCACAAATCCGACAGGGAAATTCCACGTGTGAAAATCGATTATTCGTGAATAACGAAGTAACGCATTTTCGTCGGATCTTCAAGCCTCTTTAGGGGTGTGAGTCAACCTACTATGGGGGGGGGGGGGGTATTAGAGTGCGGAATTAGTGTATCTTAGAACTGAAGCTTTAAGTAAATTAGTGATGGGCAACTAGATTGTCTTATCTCAGCCGACTTGGCGGTCAAACGACTTGCATAAGAAGCGCATTACATAATTTAAGACTCTGGATTTCCATCACAAAAATTGCACCTCAAAATCGTAATTGCAGTCAAATAAAAGGAGAGTCAGCAAAAGCGGCATTAAGATCCATTTAGATTGACATGTACAAATTTGGCTATACTTCTGTAATCCCTTACGCTGCATCGAATGTTTCACACATGCTCCAGACCCCCTCAGAAAGTTCTGAAAAAGTGAAAAAGAAAGTTTTCACTAAGTTCAAAACTGCGGGTTTGTTTTTTTCTCCTCATCATCATTCTCATCAAATACAGTTTATTGTGTTTTTCTGATAAATCCAAGGTCTCTTCTGTACAAACTGGCAAATCTTCTAATCAAGCAAATGCAATTTATTTAATTTCTTCTTCCGCTTCTTACGTTTCATTTCTAAGCTGAACGGATTTCAACTCTGGGCTTACAGAGAAAGTTTACGTCATGGAGAAAGCTCTGTACGTCGACGTAACGGCCGCAAGGGTCTCGGTCTTGACCTTTATGCAGTGAGAACTTTCTTCCACAGTTCTTCATTTATGACAATACATTTGCTATGCAGGACACCTGAGCGCGGGCTTGCAGTTTCTGGTCTTTTTTGAAAAATATGTTTTGCCAAGAATGATTAGATAGAACGATCGAGTCGGGCTGCAGTTCCGACGTACTTTTGTTTATGTATTTACTTCAGTAAAGAAAAAGTTCATCACTGTAGTTTTTCAGAGCTGAAGAGCAAGTTGGAAAATTAAAATAGGAAGTGTCTGAATCAGACTAAAATCAGGTATTCAGAAAGCGGCCTTAAAGCGACAACTGCTTTTCGTTTTAGTTCGAAAACGAAGGCATACGATTGTGCCTTCGAATGGGAAATAGCTGCGCGCAGATTGCTTATAGTCTAGGAACAAGTATAACAAGTTACTTCACTTAGCGTATGCGGGTTGTTCATTCTAGCGTTGCTTTATATATGTTCTTGATTTTGCTCACTGAAGCTTCGAAAGAACGGTTCTTCGGCCGACGGCATCTGGTCGTACATTTTGTTCCGCAAATCATGCGGCACGGATCTGATCAATCCTTGCACTAATCAAGTATCGATGAGCGTCATTAGGTTTTCTGTTATTTATGGATGCGCTGACAAATGTCACCGAAGAAAATTATGGGCGGCTAACTGCGCTTTGAACCTTTGTTTGTTTTTTTTCACGTTATTTCGCTTCTCGGCTTTCACCAGGGTTGATGGCGGAATGATCTGTGTTTGTTTCGGATCTTAAAGTCCTTGTGCTTGTTAGTCTAGTCGTTGGTATCTATATCAATTTCAGTTTATTTTATTCATTAAAAACCTTGAAACGGCGGTAAGCCGACTAGTTGATTTTACGTCAACAATGCATTCACTAACAGTATAATATTTATTATAATGTTAGTAGGGATAGTGTGTCCGTTCTAGCTCCTTCGAGTTGAGTGAAATGAGGTATCGCGATTATATAAGAGCTATCGCGTCGAACCGGTCACACATTGGCAACGATCACCCTTTGCAAAACTGGCAAAAGAAGAATAGACCGCGCAGAATGGATAAGTGGGAATGACAAAATTTTGATACACTACTCTACCTCTTCTGTTGGGTTGTGTCATCATAATGATCAGTTGTGCTTAATGTTACCTAGCGTGCATTTATGCGACTGGCTGTTTTTGTTTGTTTATTTATTCTTCTGTTGCGTTGCGTCGTCATAATGATCCATTGTGCTTAAGCGTTGTGCCCTAGCGTGCACTTATGCAACTGGCTGTTTTTGTTTGTTTATTTATAGTGTTTCCCCGTTAGGTGTCGTCGAGGTCAGATTCACGGTCCTACATGAACACTAGCATTTGTTTCTAATCAAAGCGTTTCGAAAAGAATTTCGTTTTTTTTCTAACTTTAAGTGGCCTGTTTTGAGGCCGCTCCGACACACCACTTTTGCAGTTTGAAAAATTCGCCTCGCGACAAAGTTTTCGTTTCAAAACCAATCACACATTCGAACTTATCTTTTATTAAAGGACTCTTCTCGCGCGGATACGCGGACCCTTCTAGACCAGAAGCACTTCCCTTCAGTCAAGCTCGTCATTAAGGGGGGAGGGGTAGTTGGCGTTCGCCCTTGACTCCCGCTGGAGGTTTCAGTAATTTCGGGTTTGAAGAACTTTGCTTGCCGTAGGATCGGCTGCGCATCGCCATGAAGGCGCTACGAAATGTAAATAAAGTCTGGTAGAGGCTTACCTGTCATAGTCAATCCGACAGTACAGCCGACCTTGTTTGAAGAAACAGGATTGCGTTAAGGGGCAGGCACACATACCGCAGCTCATACATTCCTCATGGAACGAGGCCTCTCCAACTCGCATGAGATACCGGTCGTTGATGTGTCTTCCGCAAGCTTGGCAAATGGCGAAACTGTAGTCGGGCATAATTTCTCCATCTGAAAATAATGGGCCTTGGTTACTGTTGAAATTCACTTTATTTTCCCAAATATTCTTCATTACGAAAAATAGCATAGGAAATGTCAATAGAAACACACTTGCATAATCTTCACTACAATTTGAATACAATTTTGGTTTTGGTCAATAAATAAAATAACACTAAACCAGTATTATATTCAGCGTATTCGCGTTAAAATGTTAATAGATTCAGGTACTCATGGAGAGCACCATCCGATCAGCCCAGATAATAGGCTACAGAGCCATTAAGAATGAATATTCCTTTTTCTCTCTTCCTCACTTTTTTCTTCTTTTTTTCTTTATTATAGTGTTATGTAGGATAATCTATCAAACAAGTGTAAACTTCTGGAGTTTTTTTACTTCCTAGTATTTTTCCAATAAACTCCGCATATAATCTAAAGATATAATCTAATCTTCAGCCAAAGCTGACTGTGAATCATACTGGGTGGCGCTAAACGGAAATATCATTTGAGATTTGTTCTAGCGGTATTTCGGCCCTTCTTGGTAAGGGTTCTCTTCAGGCTTAAACTAGAATAATCGACCTGCGATCCGTTTCTAAGCGCGATCAAATATGAATAAGAATGTCTTACTTCCCTCGAATTTATTAGGACTGCAAGATTGTTCCTGTATCCGGTACGGGTAGGAAACCCCGGATGAAGTTCACGGTAATTTCTTGATCCCGGAATGCAGAATGAACCGTTCTACCTAAAGACGTTCCCAGTCTGTCGGATGATTATTACTTCGTTAGATCTCAGAATGAGAACAGTGACAGTACTGTTTCTTCTTTCTGTCTCTCTGCCCGCCAGCAGCCGTTTTGTTCAAGGTTCAGCTCGTTTTTGTGATCTTTCTTCGTTTCTTGTAAACTTTACCCTGACGGAGCTCTCCTTTTTATCATATTTGTCAAAACAGGCTATGCAGCCTTAAGGCATTTATCCAGCCGCCTGAACCGTACCCAATTTCTTCGTTTATTTGTGGCCGCCTTTTTTTTTCCGTTTTCAAGCTGGCAAACGGAACACGGAAACGGAACGAACGGACTCAAAAGTCGGAAACGTTAAATAGTTAAAGAAGAGAGCAGACGAAAAACTCAACAATCATTTGAACACCTTCTGTATCGAACTCACGACTGATACTAGATGGTCCTGATGGAAAAGCATGAGTACGATAACGCAGTTGCTTTCCCAAAACCTATCATGTAAGTTTGAAGAGTGTCCACTTTAGCCAGTATGCCTCTTCATCGAGGAAATCTGCGGCAAAATTTAAAAAAAAAATAATATGCCTCTTCATTGGAACACTTCATGGTAGAGATCAATCCATTTACTCATCTGGTGATGAGTTATTTAAACTTTGCGTAACGTAAAACCGTACGGTAAACTTTCACAAAGCAACCTTCTATAAATTTACTTACAAACCAAGAATTGTTATTGACACGTACTTCATTATCATTTATTGTAAACTTTTTACCTGTTGGGAGAGACATGATCTTCGGCTGGATTAAATCATTCGGCGTCGACAGAATCCTGAAATCCTCCTGCACCATAATCATACTCACGTGATTCTGTAAACTGAGAAACCCTGGGGACCCTGGAACATCGAGCACCATCTGAGTAGGAGGGGCTTCCAGAAAGATATCTATCGATTCTGGAAAATCCTAACGATTTCATTGGTTGAGCAGCTGGGATCCCATGGAGTGGCTGGAGATGTTCCCGCTGGAATCGGATTGGTCGGAGTTTAATATCTCCTTGTGTATACATCAGTTCTTGCGTTGCTTCGGGAGTTTTATTGGAATTCCTTGACGAAAAATGTCCCGCTTTGTTTTCGTCAGAGGGGGAGATATTTTGTGAGCTCAAGAGATCAGGAAAGAAGATGGGGATCTCTTCTTTATAGCCCCTTGCCATGACCCCGGCATGACAGAACATGGGGAGCAAAAAGAGTAACAATCCTATGTTATCACTTTTAAGAGATATTTGGAAATATATGATTGATTGATTGAAGAATCGGAGGGGTGCTAGCCAGAAGTAGCAGAACTTGTCTCCTCGTGCACTGCTTCCTCGAATGTCGGTTAGATCAGCAATTTTTGGATTTTTTGTTTGTCTTGTAAAAAATAAAGTTGCGCATGGGTAGTGTGTTGACGTACGGTCTATGTTTGTAGGCATCCCTAAAGAAAGTGGAGCATATTTATGACAGCCGAAACTTGTCCGTCCGTCTGTTTATCGTTAACACGATAACTCTTTAAAGGACACATGAATGAAGAGTACCAAGTATCATTCCTATCTGTATGACTTCCGTTAACATTGCCTGCAGAAAACCCAACACGAAATAGTGTTTCCAAGCTATGATTTTTGCTCCATTTTGCATCTGTCCTTACTTCAGTACTGAATAATTTTAGAAATGAACAAATGTCTCAAATCAACCCTTCTTCTGGAATATTTTTTAACCAGTTAAGCCCAAACGTGTATCTAGAAGAAATTCCAATACGATCCGGTCAGCGCTGTACAAGATTTGAATGAATTGCGCTTTTTGTCTTGGAGTCTGCATGTGCAAACCTCCAGAAACGAACATCCCTGTTTTGAAAACGGCACGCTCAGGAGAAGAATGCTCTCCGTGGCCATGTCTGTAAATGCTTTCTCCATGGTGTGTTCAAGTATGGTTTCATTGTTCAGGTGTCCTTTAAAAAGATCATCAGATCGATTTGTCCCAATCTAACCTCCTGAGCAAAAGAAGAAACCAAAAAACATAGCGTGACCGGAGTAGAGGGAAGTGGTTCCTATTGACGTCCTGAGAAGAAACAAAAAAAACGTCACGCTCAGGAGAAGAATGCTCTCCGTGGCCATGTCTGTAAATGCTTTCTCCATGGTGTGTTCAAGTATGATTTCATTGTTCAGGTGCCCTTTAAGGATCTGAGATATTCTAATGTGGTACGGGAATGGCTGAATAAATAGGTAATTCAAGTTTGTAGGTGGACTTGTTGTCTATAGTAGCCTAGTCGTAGGGACTTATTGATTTAAGTAAGCAAACTTTTTCTTTATTATTTTCTCGGTTGGGATCACTACCCGCCTTTAGTCCAGGGAAAACAAGGATTTGAGAACGAAGTACGGGGAATGTGACTCGAGCATGCAGGCCGTATTTACCCTTAGGCCCATTAGGCCGATGCCGGGGGGCCAGGGTAAACGAGAGGCCAAACGGCCGGTGTAAATGGTCATGTTGTTTTGAATTCGATTGATTCGGATGGAGTTATTATTTTTTTTCTGCTTTGAAATGCCGACGAAAGTGCTCAACTGTCGATGACTGACCACTGCTTTTATTTTAATAGTTTTATAACTGTTAGTACTCCAAGAATTGTGTTTGCTATTGTGGTGGCATTCTTACGTTTTCGACTCATGAAGAGGGGCAAAAATCCGTGTATGGCCTAAGCTCAACCAAAACTAAAAGAAGGCACTGCGAGCATGTCATGAACCCGAAGTCGATATGGGATTTCGACTGAATTCAGCTGTATCTACTATATTCGACGCTAATTTGTAAATTAAACGAGACTTACCTGTAAGGTGAAGTTTGGATTATAATTAGCGTCGCAGATTATAGTAGATACGTATTAATGCAAGGTAATATTTTTGCTGTTAAAATTGTGAACTGGAAGTGATTGGATGTTGCCGACCATCCAGTATGGAGTAAAACAATTTTGGAAGTGCTACTTTGCTTGACCTGGCTGAATAATTCTGCCGGAATATTATGAAAGACAGAAGTTTGAGAACGAACGATTTGTTGTTGGGAGCATGGAAGGCTGTTGGCTTTTCGCCTAGACTCGAGAGATCTGCCGAAATCTATGGAAAATTGGGAAATTAGGGGACAAAAGGAGTTCAAAAGGACTTTCTGTAGGGGTAAAAGCAACATGCGAGACGATTAGACTATGCTGTTTTTTTTTACTGGAATGAGTAGAAAGAATCAGTTTTCAGGTTCGATGCTTAAAATTCGAAAAAAAGTAATACTATGATGCAATCAATAGGCCATGGACACAACGAAATTTAGGCCCACACATAGTTCTACTACAGTCTTATTGTAATATACATTATGCTGGAACAGAAGATGCTGCTACTGTCAGTCTCGTGTGAACTTTTGGCCCCAATCTAGTCCCGTCTAGTGGTGAGTCATGGAATTATTAATATTTATTTATCTAATTAGTGATATGTCCAATAGATTTTGTACCGATTTTGTACCATTTGTACCGGGTTTTTGTCAATCGACCTTGTGTCCCCGGCTTGACCCTCCATTTTTTATCATTTTATACGGAAGTGTAATTTTATGCAGAAATGTAATGCCTCGAAAAAGGAGCATTTACTGTTACCCAATACGTTCTACTTCATTGGATTATGGTATTCCCCTTGTATCCTTGTTTTCACAGAGTTCTGGCCGATCCGAGTCCTAGCTTTCCCATCCCACTTCTGTTTTCCTATCTCCTTGAAACATATGCCCGTAGGTCGTAAAGCCAGGGCGGCCCCATTGACTCCCTCCATATCACGTGCGATTGTTTACTATCGCTTTGATAAGAGCTTTGATTGACTCAACAGCAAACAATGATACAGTTTCCTAACGCAGTTTGGAAAACGATTGCCCTTTAAATGTAGAAGGATCGGTGGTGTGGGAAAGTTTGTTTTAGGATTTGAGCCTTTTTCGAGATGGGGGGCGCATGCACATCACATCGTTAGGTGGTTGATATTACGTTCACGTTGCCCAAGCTACGATGGTCAGCAGTCCATTTCTTACTTCAGCTGTTGCAGCAGAGGCATTGTTCCACAAGTGTCACTGAATATACATTCCTTCACTAATTTTAAATGGTTCCGTTATAAAATACGAGTAGTATACAAAAGATAAATGGAAAATACATTTTATGGCAAACCGTGAAAAGAAAATAATGATACAAAATATTGTTTCGCATTTTTGAATAAATTAAACTAATAGATTATTACTAAATCGGACCCAATAGCGTCAATGGCAAACGCCACTGGATCAGGTGTTACCGGTTTAACTCGTGTGTTTCTCTTTAATTTGTTATGCCGTAATATTTATTACAGTTTAACTGGATAGGGCTGAGATACGACAGTCTATTTACCCATCTTTCACTTATGTAACACAGTGAAATGTAACACGGAGTGTTACCGCCGCTCGGCACTGCCGTTCATGGCTAGAACAATTATTTAGAGCTTATTTATGTTCTTTTTTGTACAACCCTTTCAGTGTCTCACTGCCGGTTGTTTTCATTAAACCCGTCTCTCTCTCTCTCTCTCTTATTCACTGAGATAGGCTTGAAGACCCGATAAAATGCGTTACTTTCCTCCGCTATTCATACAAAATTCTTGATGACTAACTCTTCTTGCCGATGCAAAATTGCCCTGTACCTAGCGGAAGAGCCGGAAGCGGTATCACAGATGCTTCCGAACATCGCCATGATTGGTTAACACAGGATTGAATTGTTGACTGCTATGTTTTCTCATTCTTCCCGAGGATCACTTGCGTGTTTGGACTTAGTCATATAGAGTTTCGGTGTTCAATAAACTTTTTCTTACAGATCTGTCGTACCTCTCTTGTACCTCTATGCTTTAAATATTTTGCACTTATAACGGTGAACGTTGTCGGTAAAAAAAAAGATAGCGAACTCTCTTAAGAAGACACCTTAAAATCTGGAACTGAACATTTCCTCAGCTTCGCCACATTAGCCATTAAAAAGCATGCCTTTGTTAAATTCAAATTCTCTGCGTCGGTATGAGCTTTTCTCGGGCCAACAGTGCATACTTATTCTGGTAAGTCACTACTAGAGCCCAATGTAAAGACAAAAAAAAATCCCTTACCAGCGTCAAGATAGTTGCCTTTTTGCAGATACCACGGTATCTGTTACGACGGTAACTGGATCTGCAATTCGTCGTTTTTGCCTGATACTACGGTTGCTCTGCAAAAACGACAATTGCCGGATTTGCACTTTTAGAAATCATCCAAAAAGAAATAAATTACTTCTTTCCCACCAATTTGACAAAAAACTAGACTCTTGTGTTAGTGATGATGAAAGTGAGATGAAGTTTTCAGATACCACGACCACTTACCACGGTCCGACCGTGTTATCTGAATATCAGACACCACGGTACCTTGCCAGATACCACGGTAACTGCAAAAACGCCTTTTGACCGTGGTACCAGATACCACGGTAACTGCAAACACGCCTTTTAACCGTGGTAACAGATAACACGGTAACTGCGAAAACGACTTTGGACCGTGATATCTGTAAAAACGCAACTAATAATTATGTGTTTTAAATCCAAGATATAAAATAAGCTGTCTTTCGGTTAAACAGCCCTGCAAGCAAAAGGCTGACTTCAACCAAAAGGGCCGTTACTTTTATTCACCGTTTCCCGGATTATTTCTTCCATGTTAGTGTTACTAGAAGGATTAGTCATCAGACATTTTTTTTGGCAGCACGGATCATGCTTGGGCCTAAGGGATACTTACGTTTTTTGTTGCTTATAGACAGAGCGTTATCAAACAATCAATCAAGTTTATTATCCAAATAGCTTACAGCTAGAAGTGTACAATATTACGAAATACACAGACCCGAAACAAATTAACTAATACACTTACAAGATATGACCAGAAATAAATGATGGGATGAAACTACGTGAAAATTGGGCAGAAGAATTAGCGGGATGTGGAGAAAACGGATTGCCAGTATTCCTCTCGGACCGACGCACAGAAGACGGCAGGGGAGGGGGAAATAAATGGGCCATATATCTGGGGACAACACATTATCTTTGCTCCAAAATTTTTTGAGAGAGTATTTCTGCGGTCAGTTAATTTCGGAACTCCCAGTTTAATGAGAGCCTCTTCATGTGAAATATTATGGTCACCCAGAATGATCCTCACTGCTCTCTTTTGGACATTTTCCAGGCGATCAGAGAGGTGTTAGTCTGTTAGAGGACTTCTAATCTGGCCCCCACTGAGACATGACATTAGTAATGCTAGTCAATGACATTATCCTATGCGTTACCAATTATAGTATAAATGCAATAAATAGGCTGTTGTAAACTGCATGGAAACCCAAAACATTCTGTGAGATACTATCCAGCTGCCGAGTTCCTGGCTGTATTGAAGCGCCTGCAGTTGCAAAACAACAATCATGTTTTGCTACCTAATACTTGTATAATAACTCGTATTTTTCTCATGCCTTCTTTATCCTATTCTACATTGCCCATTTAGCAGTAATAAGCGCAGTATAAGCAAATCTCACTTATCCCAGCAACCAAACTAGTAACTACAAAAGGCTCTCAGTAATCCACCGTGTGACCGTTTGACAGGAGCTAAAAAAGCAATGATGCTCCTCTTTGCTGGAGAAGGTGCAGTGAGGCTGAATAAGTAGAAATGTCGGCGCGTGCCGGGACGGATTCCCAGCTTTTCGGGATATCTGTGATCTTGATCAGTTTACAGGATCGTTCAGTTGAGTATCAATTAAGGTAGGCTTCACCTTCCAGATTTTCGTACCGGATTCCAGATAACCCGTTTTCGTCAAGGCGGATCCCAAGGTAAAGCCAGCTAAAACAAAAACTCTGGAAGTCTGGAAGAATTAAGGTAGGCTTCACCTTCCAGATTTTCGTACCGGATTCCAGATAACCCGTTTTCGTCGAGGCGGATCCCAAGGTAAAGCCAGCTAAAACAAAAACTCTGGAAGTCTGGAAGAATTAAGGTAGGCTTCACCTTCCAGATTTTCGTACCGGATTCTAGATAACCCGTTTTCGTCGAGGCGGATCCCAAGGTAAAGCCAGCTAAAACAAAAACTCTGGAAGTCCGTGTTTTCGTCGTTACACGTCAGAGGTTACACGTTCAGGATACAAAATTAATACGCAAATGGATTAGGTAGGGGCAAAGGAGAGTGGTTGAGAGTTGTGGTAGGGAGGTAAGAGAAGAGCGAAAGTGTCATGAAAGTGTCGTATACGAAACTTAAATAATTGCGAAATAAGCTATCATCATTATCACGGTGTCTGGAAGATACGGAAGACCCAGATATCTTGCAGGGGGAAACCTCGCTTTTGCCCTTACAGAATAGTCGTAAGCGCGCTGATACGAAGCACGTTCCTAAGCTGTTCCTGTAGTTCTGTCTCCAAATTCTTTCAGCTGGCTTATACTTTGGCCTGTAGTTTATTTTCAAACTGTTCAGTGCAGTTCAGTTCATTTGTAACACAACACAATGGTACAAAAAACGTTATATTACGGTATACAACAACGTAAAAACAAGACAAAAATTAAACTTATATAAACGGGTCGCAACGGGGAGACAAGCTCGTATTGCTAAAAGACTCAAAATTAAATATGCAAGATAGCACAAACTCACTGCAGAGTGGATCTGTAGTGCACTACACCAGTTCTACTGCTTGCCGCGCAATTCAGAATGTAAAATTAAAAATAAAACAAAAATCAACCAAGAGAACGTGCATGGTAAATGATATCAAGAATAACCTGAGACTAGTACTAGAGACGAAACATCAGTAAATGAACAGCCAAGTATAACAGATATGAATACATTTCCGTGAAATACAAAACAAAAGAAACTATTGTTTTGTGAATAAGAAAAGTTTCACAAACTATTGTGAAACTATAGTTTCACTTTAGTTGTGAAACTATATATCTTATTTCTAGGTCCGAACTGCATTTTTGGAGGGCGGGGTATTTTGTGACGTTCTCATTTACTTTCTTGTAGCACCTACTCTCTATCAAGTACCATATGAGCTCGTAGCTCTGGTTCTTCCACAAGATTTCTCTTCCAGAATCTGCAAATTTGTTTTTCAAACAGATTGTCTTTCTTCCAAAGTGCAGTAGCCTACTGTATGAACTACTGCACATTTTGTCTTCACCAGCTTGATCCCTGTCATCGAATCCGCCTGCGGTCCAGCTTGTAACAGTTCTTCAGCTTGTTGCACTGCCTTATTAACAATAATAGTTAAAAATCCGCTTATAAAAGAATACAGAAGAGTATGGATACATTCACGAAAGAAACCTATAACGAAACAATTTACACTCTTTGAACAAAATTTTTAACAATGACAACAAATTTTAACATAGAATACTAACTCGATATCGAAGAACTGATTTAGTATTTCATAGTCTGGCACGGCCGGATTTTTGTGGGGTCGAAACGATTTGAAGAAGTCCGTATAAAGGTGTTGATGGTGTCTTGAACGTTTAAATGTGATGCCCGTTTATGATTTTGGATCCGGCGAACAAGGAAGTTGAAGTGTGTTGCTAGGACGATGTGACCCTCTGCTCGTACTACCTTTGAAAAATGCCAGCTACTGTTTGAAACGAATTGATTTAGTATTTCATAGTCTGGCACGGCCGGAAATCAAATCAACATGGATATAGCTGGTGCTTTTGACAATATAACGCAGTCTCAGGCCCTATTTTCTCTCATTACTTCTGGCGTGAATCTTTCTGTTGTCAGTCTATTAAAATTTTGGTATGGTCATTCTTCAGTAAGGTTCAAATGGCAAGGTAGCTTGTCAGAGATTATTCCTGTCCGAACTGGTATTCGCCAAGGGGGAGTCTTCTCCCTACATCTTCAGATCGGCCATATCTTCTTGCCTCGATTCTTTATACCCTGCTTACTTTTATAAAGACCATATACGTTTATAAAGATTATCTTCTTCACAGTAAGAGAAGTTCCGAGTCTACAATGATGCCTAGGTCTCATTCACCTGAATTCATTCTTTGGAATCTTCCCCCTCCCTGTCATCGTTTCTCTCCTGCAGCTCAGGTTGCACTCGCTTGACGGTCATTCTGCCTGTCTTCCTGACTTTCTCGTCACCTCGTTTCTTAGGCACCCCCTGCCTCGGTAATCCTTTTCGTATCAATCGTCCCTGGCATACAACTGCCGCACGTGGCACAGCCGCGGGGGTGCGAGCCTTATGAACTCCGTCGATGTTGACAGTCAAATCCGGGGGTGTGGGAATAGTCCTGTCAATGAATCGTATCATTGTGCCCCCTGGAGGTGGACTGTTTGTAGGGAATCGCAGCGTGATACTTAGGAGGGGGTAAAAGAGTTTTAAAGCCCTGTGAGTAAGTGGAGCTGAGAAAGTTACACTTACTGGCTGGCTTTCATTTTTAGGCCATGGGGTTCTGTCTTGGGTGAAGAATGTGGAGTTGAGAACGAAATTGAATCAGCTTATCAGCCATACAATTGGTTAAACATACAACAGAGAAGCTGCAAATTTTACAGTATCATCTTCTGTTGTAAATACCTCTACCCAGCAAACTTAAATGTCCTTCTCATCTGACCTAGCCTTAACTGCTGCCATATGGCACTGTTTTATTGGCATTTTTATACAATCCTTGTCACATAATGCACACACTTCAGAGAAGTCCCACACTCCTTGTAACAAGTTCGGCAGTTTTAGGGGGCGGACGTCGCAATTCTGTGCTGGTCCGCTTTCTCCATTTTGTTCCATGGCGATATGATTGAACGACGGTATCCCCCCCCCCCCCAAATTTGGGTAACTGTTTACTGTTGATGATTGAACCCGGTGTCGCCGTCAGTACTTTCTTGTGTTTCATTAGGCTAATCTTCAAGTTCGACTAGCAATTAATGATTTTTCGAAATGAAAATGCAGTCGGAAGTGATTGTTTTCATTATATATATTCAAATAATGTATACAACGGATACGTCAGCTAAAATTTAAGCTTTCAGTCCCTAATTAATACAAAATACAGAAAAAAAAACTTTCCTGGCATCGCCCCAATCGTGCAGCAAAAACAGCGGCCGTGTCAAAAATTGAATCTCAGGACTAGTTTTTTTTCCTTACATTGGTATTTGAAAGTAATTTGCCCGAATAAGATATTTTACAGTCGGTAGAAGCTTCAGTTATTTATTACAGGTTTGTTTCCTTCCCCGATGTTACCCTGAAGCGAGCCCTGAAGATTGACAGCCTGACGAGGACCCTTGCCAAGAAGGGCCAAAATATCGCTGATGAAGCATCGTAGCTGACGTATCCGTTGTATACATTGTTTGAATATATGTTTCGAAGTCAGCTGGGCTGAAGGACTATTTATTTGTTTTCATTAGGCCACTTTGAACAGAGATACGAACTGGTGCGTGGTCAAGTTTCAGTTTTTTCAAGTTTAATCATTTTTATTATATAAACAAGCTATTATAATTTAGATTACGTAGATAACAGTTTAAAATACTGTTGTTATTCCATAGAGATGTAATCAGTACCTTTGACTGCATGAACGCCCGACTCGGCCTGTGCTGTGGGGGCAGTCAGTCCTCACTATATTTGACGGTGCAAAACGGATTGATTGAGATATTCCTGAGATTCATTGAGATTTTTTAGAATATCAAATATTTGGAAAATCACAAAGGTTTCATTACGGGATAGAATCAGAGCAAAATAACACTAGCGAGTAACGCCAAGATTTGACAAAATTGGCACACACTCGAAAAACAGCGATACCCACACAACTAGAAACTAATTCAGTCGTTCACCAGCGCTGGCTCTGATAACTTCATATTCTGAACATTGCATACAAATGATAAAGCCTCCATTGTTTCCTTGGTGTGTGCAGACCGCACCTTTGCTTTACTAGAAATTTCTAACCCCGCAAGTTTATCTGGCTTTAAATGCCGCAAGCGTAGTGGGCGAGAATGGCCCATTTGCAAAGCATGGAGAGCCTTGGTCTTGGCGCTACTCTCTATTGTTATTTTGCTCTGGTTAGAATGTATTAAAATATAGCTGACGTGTCCGTTTCGCACCGTCAAATATAATCCGCAGTCAGCCTGGGCTGAAGAAATATAAATCCGCACTGAAAATTAATCCGTAAATACTGTTGCAAAAAAGGAAGAACACTGAAATATAAGAAAAAGAGGAACAAGAAAGAAAAGAAAGGCAAATTTTATGATTATAAAAGCAAGAACAGAAATAAAATAAAATCCTTCTCAACGGTGATCTGTCAAGAAATGTTTTTCTAAGTCGCGCCTTGAACTATAATGAAACGGAAATTTGAAATTGCTGTTTGGTCACTGGCCACGATTTCTTCTGGTTTTTCGGCAAATACATTTGTCTTTGCATGATCGGGATAAGCCGTAGGAGCAATAATCAGTAGTAAAGTTTGTATGACCACTCTTAGGGAAGTGCTTCATCTGCTATTAGTGTCTCCCGCATTGAGATCATTTTATTCACCCTCAAGTTCAATAGAGTTACGATTTGAGAGTGCATGGATATGAACCGAGTATGCAACAATAGTTGCGTTTTTGCAGATAGCATGGTATCTGTTACCACGGTAAGTGGACCTGTAATTAGTCGTTTTTTGCAGTTACCGTGGTATCTGATATACGGTTGCTCTGCAAAAACGACAATTGCCGAAATTGCTCTTTTTGAAGTCATCCCAAAAGAAAAACTGATATTCAGTCACATCAAGTGCTAACCTTCTTTCCCACAATTTGAAAAAAGCTGATGAAAGTGAAATGACTTTTTCAGATACTACGTTCAGTTACCACGGTCGACCGTGGTATCTGTATATCAGATACCACGATAACTGGCCAGATACCACAATAACTGCAAAAGCGCCTTTTGACCATGGTATCAGACACCACGGCAAACGGCTTTGGACCGTGGTATCAGATACCATGGTATCTGCAAAAACGCAACTAATGTTTGGTTGCTGGCCACGGTTTCTTCAGGTTCTTCAGCAAATCCGTGTCCTGCTGCATGATCAGTATAAAGCGTAGGAGCAATCATCAACAAAAAGTTTCTATGAACAGTCTTGGAAAGTGCTTCATCTGCTGCTAAATGTCGACAGCTCCCGCATTGAGATCCCTTTTGTTCATCGCTGCCCCATATCGTTTTCCGCCCGAGTAGTTCATTGAGTGACGATCTGTTTGTCCGGAGCGTATTGCCATTCCGAGCTCCATTCACCTGGCCCCTTTATTTGCGCAATTTTGAAGAACAGTTGTTTAAGTGCGGCTGTCGTTGAAAACCTCGAAATGAATCTTGAAATTATTTCATGTGGAACGGATTTTTTGGAGGGGCTTTTCGAAGGCGGTGGAGTTTGTGATTCGAGCCGAGTTCTTAAAGTATTTTTTAGGGCGGAATTTTGAAGTTATTTCATGTGGAATATATTGAAAAAGCCTAAGGAGGTGTCAAACATTGTTGACTGGAGGCTTTTCTCCCCTGAAAGGGTTAGGCTCTTTTTAGGTACAATAGAGAATGAATTATCTATTAGCCAAACGGCCGTAAAAAACGAAACAGAGTTATTTCACTTGACATCGCTTTTGTAACCCGATATTTTAATAACCAATTTCGGACGTCCCATAGCTTTGAATGGTGATGAAGGACATGGAGAAATTCTAACTTGTCAATGTGTATGGTCAGTAATTTTCAGAAATAACAATTTCAGTAAAACTAAAGCCACGCGTTGTAGATGTTTTGAATATTTTGCTATTTTTTGCTAAGTTGCTTGGCGAGGTTACGGCGTCCGACATCCGGCGTCACGGCTTAGATTTACTTTCATGGCCTAATTCCTACCAGAAGTAATTTCAACAATAAATATTCCTTGAGCCGAAGCTGACTTTGAAACATATATTCAAATAATGTAAACAACGGATACGTCAGCTACGATGCTTCGTCAGCGATATATCGGCCCTTCTTGGCAAGGGTCCTCGTCAGGCTGCCAATCTTCAGGTCCGACATTGGGAAGGAAACAAACCTGTAATCAGATTACAGGGTTTTTTTCAACAAATTTTCCAACAAAAGAGAAAGAACATTCAGATGAAATAAACAGTTACAGCAAGAGAGCTTGTTTCATCCCTTATGTAAAAAGAAAGCTGGATCACTTGGCTCTCAGCTGATTTTGAATTTAATCTATTATTTCCATTTCACTGTTTTGAGGTGAAACACGACATCAAGGTGCACTTTCGTTACGTGTTCGAAGAAGCAGAGACAGAAAAAACTGTCGATTTGCTAAGGACATTGTCGGACAGACGATATGCATTTCGTTGATAGGCTCCGATCTTGTGAGTATTTGCTTCTACTTGCCGCAGGACCAGCCAGGCCTCTCCAGCCTAGTCATACACGAAATTTAAATTGTTGGGCATGGTGCCCCAAGCCCCCAATGTCAGGGCATGCCCCCAACATATGGGCATGGTGCGCATACGTTGGGGCACCATGTTGACGTTGTGTTGACCATAATTCGGCTGATTTTAAGAAAAACTACTATTTCTAAGAAAATCGACTATTTTTTACGAGAAACCGACTGATTTGAAAAAAATTTACTGTTTCCTAGAAACAATCGACAGTCGACGTCCCTTTTTGATCCTTGATGTCGGCTCTTCCTATCATTGCGAAGCAGTGTTCGCCAAGCGTATGATTGTTCACCCAGTTGCACGATACTGCATAAGAATATGTTGAACTGAGAATTTGAAATGGAAATTTGCTTTTCAAACAGAATTTCATGGGGGTACCGTCCCCATGCTGCATGGCATGAGGCCCCAACGTATGATACTGGTGCTCCGACGCTAGTGCATGCCCGGACATTGGCGCACCATGCCAACATATTGAGGATGTGTGTATGAATGCTACAGCCTTCGGGGTAGTTCTTTTGGTATTGGACAAGAACGGGGACGAGTCCCTTCCTCCCCATGATATTTTCGTTTCTGGGGCTCGTGTAGAGGAACCAAATCAACTGTCGCTTCTTTACTATTTTTATTTTCTTTTGTCTTATCCCTGCTCCTCTCCTTGACGCAAGCTTGAAACGAGGCTTGAAATGATCCCTGGCCGATGGAAGACATGCCATGAAATTTGGTCACCAGTGCCTTGAGTCCGAGCAACACCGCAACATTCTGCAAAATATTACACCGAATTGTACATATGAAGTTAAGACCAGAAGTACATTATTCTGTGCAAAAGTTTGACAAGCCTCATGTCCATTCATCCGAGCGATTTTAAAAAAAAATTGTGAAATATTTTACTAAGTTTTATAACGACAAGCCCTGATCACAATAGTTGAGTTTGTGCAGATACCATGGTATCTGTTACACGGTAACTGGATCTGCAATTAGTCCTTTTTGCTGTTACGATGGTATCTGATAGTACGGTTGCTCTGCAAAAACGACAATTGCCCTTTTAGAAATCATATAAAAAGAAATACTGATATCCACTGAGATCTAGAGTGACATAACTTCTTTCTCACCAATTTGACAAAAAACTAGACTCTTGTGTTGGTGATGATAACAGTGCGATGACGATACCACGATCAGTTACCACGGTCCGACCACTGTATCTGAATATACAGCGGTACCTTGCCAGATACCACGGTACTTCAAACCGTGGTATCGGATACCATAGTGAGCGTGTTCCATCCTTCTAACAATAGTTACTATTAGCTACTATTTCCCTTCCATCCTCACGAAAAGTTACTACGCTGACCGTTCCAACCTTCTCGAAATAGTAACTAAGAGTTACTATTTGCTTACCATGCTCGGGAGCGTGGTAAGCGTAGTAACTACGCATATCTGCAACGTGATTGGCCGGATTCGCCCGTGGCATGATATCCTGCTGAAAAATAGAAAAATCGTTCCAGCCTTGGCGGAAAAAAGCCAGAATTCGCGACGTATTGCGTAGTAACTACGGTAAGTAGGATGGAACACGCTCATTATCTACAAAAACGCAACTAATTTCTTGTTCGTTTTGTATTGTAGTGTCGACATACCAGCGTTAATATTCGACATACTGAGCTGAAAAAAACCATGCTTCTAAAGTTTCCTTTGCCTTAACTATGCAAATGTTCTCTGGAATTATTTATAATTATAGTCAGAACTTAATTTGTCGAACGGCACTAGATTCCCGCGTTTGCCGTGTTTGGCTGTTTTCGAGGCGGATAACGACCAAGGCTCTCATTGGTCAAAATACCGACTGTGCAAGTTTTTCTGTGTCTCTCAACAAGACGAAGGGGGAACCGACCGAAATATAAACTCTAAGAAAATTCAGCTGACATATCCGTTTTGCGCTATCAAATATGATTCGCAGTCTGCAATTGGGCTGAAGGAATATTGAAACTCACAAGTTTCAAAGGAACTTGCCAAAATATTGGAATACAAACCGTATCTATACTTTTGCGTCAGAAGTGAGTTTGTCGTTGCGAGACATAATTTTCTTTTTTTTACCGTAGTTGTAAACCGGTAGTCTGTGTCGCTAATTTAGGAACCGTCCGGAAATACACTGCGGTTGTCACCGGATGTATGCAAAGCATCCGAGTAATCAACCCCTCGTGTCCTTTTGGAAACGTCAGAAACGGAAAAATACCGAAGTATAGAATTCCAAAGACACCTAGAACAGGTAGCGAACGTTTGAGCAACCGACATCGTTGGGGCTAAAGAATCGAAGAATATTGTCAGTAACGCAATCACCAGTGACGAAGTGGCCGCGTCTAAACCCAGTGCATCGTATGAACGCCCATCAAATCTGAACCCGATGTAGTATTATGAATGACCATAAAACACCTTATCATGTGCTTAATTGGTATCCTTAAATCATTTTGATCTCCGCCGTTCCGCTTTCAGCCATTTAATGAGTTTCTGAATATGCCGCGCACGTGCGTAAAAGCGTGCACGGCACACGTTCGCGTTTAATCGGAGCTGCGTTTAATGGAAATATGTTCCCCCGGCTGGCTTCAAAGGAGCCATTTCGTAAGACGAGTTAGCGGGGTGTAATCTGGGAGTAAGCCGGAAAACAATTGGTTACCATCGTTCAGGTCCCAAATGATAGAATACTCGATATATCCGAAACACGCCAGTGAACGCCGGAAAGAACAAGACATGTCACCCAAACCAACCCTCTAAATTTATTAAATCCTGTGTAAACCAATCAACGACGTTTGTTGTCATGACGTTTCTGGCTCTTCGGTGGGCACACGGCGATTCTTCATCTGCGCGAAGAGTTAGTCATAGAGAGTATTCTGACTTTGAGGGTCTCGGGCAGTGTTGTCGCTGCTAGTACGAAAGTGCTGCTTTTAACACGTGTTTCTTAACCCTAGGTTCACACAGAGCAAATCGCGGCGATGAACGAGATTTTTTAGTCGCAGTGACAGAAGATTCTTATCGCCTGGATGTTCACACTGAATTTTCGCGGGCAACAGAATTTAACGCGAAAAATTTGAAATTACAGCCACGTGACAGGAGACATGGATGATGATGATGTTTTGCTTTTGTCACTGCTTGCTAGACGGCGAAGGAATAGACGTTCAGTATGCTTTTTAGAGAACAGTCGCTTCGAAACTTGAACAGTACATGAGATCTACATAGGTTCAGAAGTTCGGACACATTTTCCCAGGCTTTCAATAATAGCACATAGTTCTTATGTCCCTTTTCATTCAAAATGGGGTAGAACTGAACAGCAATAATTAATTTTTCTAAAAGTGAATCATCAAAAGGGTCGTCCATGTTGCTGTTGCGTGCATAAAATCGTACTGTGGCCCGATTAAAGTTGAATTTTCCCAAAACTGAAAATCGCCTGACGAAGCAACAGAAATCGCCGATTTTGGCGACGAAAATCTCGGCGATGGCCGATATCGCCTCAGTGTGAACGTCTGTGTGAACCTAGGATAGAGTAGCACTTTCGAGGAAACGGAGCACTGTTGAGCGCTTTCTATTAGAAGTATCACTTTTCTATAGGCACAGAATTAGTTAGAAAAACCTTGCTGTTCGTACGTTAATTTGGGTAATTGTTCGACAATAATCATGGATTTCTTCTACATTTTACCGTTTTATCCACCAGATTATCATATTCTCGATGCTCGTTATTTCCTTTCAATGGTGAAGATGAAACTGTTGCTTTTTATATGCATAAATCTGAAGTAGCGCTTTTCCAAATCAGAGAGATTTTTTTCTTCGGACATTTGCACGAAAACACTGGGGGCGGTTTTGTTGCCTTAGCTTGAACGCTTGTCAACGCTTGTCATCCGATGGGTCACCACCCTGATAAGGAAATAATTTTGATGGGGATTGACTGTGTTTTGGTGGAATTCTGGGGCATTATTGATAAATTAATAGTTAAGATTTCTTAAGTAAATAGGTTGCATATATTTATGGCGCGTGTATAGCCTATGCCGAATGCAGTCCCGATTTATGGCTCCAAAAATTTACCATAGAGAGATTGCACCCTACTCAACGAAAACGGATAGGAGTAGAAAAAGAGTAATTTAACATTGTGAAGCATAGGGCTTTCGGCTTTGAGGCCAAATTTTCCATGTTTTATTACTATTATAAGCCTGTAAATAGCTGGAAACGATTCCTAGTTTTTTCTTAACTGTACAACCACAGCTTTAATAGAAAATTTTTATCAGAAATGAGAGTTTGAAGGCTTGAAACTTTCGCTACAAAACGAATACTGCTTCCTGTTGGTTGATTTTTGAATGATACGTCATAACCGACCAATAGGATTCGAGACTCCGTTTTTTGTTTTCAAATTTTGAAGCTTTCAAGCTCTTACTTCCTTGGGAACTCTTTTGCAAAAAATAGAATTGTACGATCAAGGAATAGCCCAACTAACCCTCCTGCAAGTCCCTGGCTCAGAATGATGGCCAAACGCCGATAATTAAATTTCAAAGTTGCAAGTCCTATACCTCCCAATGTTAAATTTTTTTGTTACGATCCCGTGATGATGGTGTAGCCATGTTCGTTCTCATCGGGTAGTGTGCAATCTCTCTATTAGTTATTTTCACCTGTTGTGAATTTGTAGCGATCTTTAGTGTGTTTCTTATTTGCAAAATCGTACAGAAAGAAATGTTCACAAGTCTCAACTCTGAACGAACCGACCAGGATGTTTAACCAGATGCAAAATTATTTCTTCAGCCAAATGTGTTTTTTGTTTGTTGACATAGCGATATATACTCAGACTGTAGCTAAGAATTTGGACTTGCAATAGAAAAAAAAAAGAAAAAGAAAAACCCAGGGTTGGTCACCAAGAACCAGGGTGTACGAGTTACTTCAGGATACTTTGGGTTACTTTTGGTTACATTGGGCTACTCTGGGTTACATTGCATTGGGTTACATTGGGTTACATTAGGTTACATTGGGTTACTTTGAGATACTTTTGGGTTACTTTCCAGGGTGTACGAAGTTACTTTTGGTGACCAACCCTGGAAAAAAACGATGTTCGTTAAAATGCAAACATACGATTAGTAAAAAAAGAAAAAGAAAAAAGATGTTCGTTAAAATGCGAACACACGACTAGGATTTCCCGGCCAGATTTCCTGCACTATCATCATCAAGTTGAAATTTTTTTAACTTTTCCATTTGGAAGTGATGATGGTGCCAAAAATCCGGCCAGGAATTCCAGTCCGGGAGCTACCGATCCTGATTGTGTTTTCGCACTGTTAAACAGCGTTTTGCCATGCAGGTGCCATCTAGATATGGAAACTATATTTAACTCTGAGATGTAGAAAAGTGTAATCACATGATTAAGTCAGGAGGTCTTGGGTTCACATCCCGAAAAAGGATCGAGTTTTAGATTTCGGTTGCTCCGCGGAATGTGAGACAAAAGATTGCGCAAAATCTGCAAGCAAACTCTTTCTACAAATGATCTTTCACGATCCACGGTCAATACTTGCCACGTGAAATGAGCGATTTTCTTGTTAGCGCTTGTCGACTCTATCCAACATTCCCGCTCTCCGATGCGGCGGCAGAATGCGAAATATTCGAAACTGAACGCGCTTTGGTTAAAAAGTAGGAAAACAAAGCAAAAGAAAAGAACTCCAAAACAGAAGATGGACCTGATGGCCTATCGTGTCATCTAAAAAGAAAAACAGCGCTTTGAAGCTTCTCATGTCTTTACGCGTGAAAGAGTTGTCGGCAAACCTTGAAGCATTCTGCGAGTTTTGCGTTGCGTGACTGGCAAAACTCGGCTCTGGCGAAAAAGTGCTAAAACGTCGTAGGTACAAAACGAATAAGTGGCGAAAGGCGGGGATTCCAGAAGCTTATAATTCCATAAGAGAGATAGGGATAATGTAAGAGGAGGAATAAGCACGAGAAGTCGTTTAAGAAAGTAATACTACTAATCTTCTATATTTTTAATGCTCGGAAAGACGATCAGGGTCGGACAGTCGCGGACTGGAATATGGGTCTGTGTTCCCGGCACCGTCATCAGTTCCATACACAAAAGTTGAGATTTAAACTTTATGACAAAAGCGCTGAAAATCCTGCCGAAAACTAGAACTGTCCAAACTATTAGCATCAATTTATCAGAAGACACGCCCATCAGTTTTCTGATCATAGATGGCAGACATGTGGCATCCGTCTAATTTCGGGTCGAAATTTCTGCTTGTTTACAGTTTAAGTCCGAATTCATCATGCCAAGTGCGGAATTGTAAATGCGACGTGCTCGTGCATATCTAGCGGCCTTACTGAATGTAATTTAGGATGTGACGAACCGGCAGATAAAGTCTGTTGTCTGACTCGCGGAATGTTGCTATGTAGCAAACATCCAAGGTAATATCGTCGGATTGGACTTGTTTGTGTAACCCTGTAACAGGACACATGGATCCAGATTTGCCCCAATCCAATAAACTCGCAGATAGTCAAGAGAGGTGTCAGATATCAGGCTGAATAAATCTAAGCAGTAAGACATCGAATCTGGCCGTGAAATTAATTTGACGCGCCGCATCTGCTTAGAACCGTGAAAGGACGATTTTCCGCCTGAATCGCCCTCGGTCGGAGGGGGGACCGCACCTGTTGCAGTAGATTATTCCGATAAACTATTTCATAAACGACCGTGACCGAGCAAGAAAGAGGGAATTGTTTATATCAGAAGATGGATTGTCGTCCGGAAAGCTAAGGGGAAATGTTGGTCCGTCGAAAGAATCTGAGCACAAGGATTGTTTGGCTTGATGGCGCTAAACGGGGCTCAGCTGAGATTTATTCTACACTGTAAAAAAAATCTTGCACTATTTGCTGCTGGGATTAATCTTGTCTCTGAAAAGATAATCTTATCTCTAATTCGGATTAATCTTACCTCAGTAAAGATAAGATTAATCCCAGTAGCAAATACTGCAGTTAACTTTAATCCTTAATCGGAGAAACTTTTTACAGTTTAGCGATGTTGGCACTTTCGAAATAACGTTGCAGGTTGTTTTACAAACTGAGCCGGAAGGGGACCCTTAAAGTTTAACCGAATGGGACTGAGACCCGACTGTTTAGTTACAAATCACTTATTCACTTAAAGAGGCCCGAAGAACCGATAAGAATGCGTTTTTCGTTTGTCCACTATCCACAGGTAATTGATTTTATAGAACGAACTTACTCTTTCGGATTTGTGGTACCTCCATGTGCTTATCCCTCAATGCTTGCAGTTTATAGCAACAACAAAATGTAAGCCATTGCTGAAAAATAAACTAAAAATTACCAACTCCTTGCAAGGTATATCTTAACATCATTTTCTTACTTTCTTCAGCCGTAACTTTCCTGAGCTTAGCGTCTTCAGCCATGGAAATGCAGGTTTTTATTGAGATTCAAATTCTCCGCGTCTCAATGAATTTTGAGTTGCCGTGCAGAAAGCGTACATCTTGAACGTTATTACTAGAGCCTCGGGTGAAAAAATACAAAATTCCTTTGATGAGTCAAAATAATTCGCTGCTTTCGAATATCAGATGTAAAAATAAGCTGCCTTTTCAGTTAAACTTTAAAAAATAGGGCTGGAATATCGCTATAGCAGATCTCGTCGTTTAGCGCAATGAGATATGGTTCGCAGTCAGCTTGGGTTGCAGGAATACTCTATATGAGCGTGTTCCGCCCTCGTACCAATAGTAACTATTAGTTACTAAATCCGTTCCAACCTCACGAAAAGTTACTACGCTGACCGTTCCAGCCTTCTCGAAACAGTAACTAATAGTAACTATTTGCTTACCACGCTCGGGAGCGTAGTAAGCGTAGTAACTACGGATCTCTGTCACGTGATTGGTCGGATTCGCCCTTGGCATGATATTCTGCTGGAAAATAGAAAAATCTTTCCAGCCTTGACGACAGAAAGGCAGAATTTGTGACGTCATGCGTAGTAACTACGGTAAGTAGGATGGAACACGCTCTGTGACTAAGTCCAAAACACGCCAGCGACCCCCAGGAAGAAGGAGTAAGCGTGTCCGGGCGACGCAAAATCAACGACTCAGTTCCTCTGTCAATCAATCACAGCGACCTTTGGGAGCAGCTGTGACACCACTTCTGCCTTTCTTCCGCTAGATACCCGGAGATTTTGCATCGGCAAGGAGAGATAAGGGCGATTCTGGCGATCTCTTGGATTCGCTTTCCGAAAAGCAAAGCGAGAATCCGCCGAGCGCAAGAACCAACGGAAAGTAGTTGCGCCTCAGTTGCACCTTTACAACTTCTTGCTGACTTGTCGAAATCACTTTCCACTCGTGAAGTGGATTCGCTTTCCAAGTGCTGGCGGAAACTAGCGGAGCGCGAGAACAGCTTTGGAAAGCGAAGCGAGTTTTAGCCGAAGTCGCAAAAACAGCCGGCGCATAAGCTCGCGGAGCTTTCCAGACAGCCAGAATCGCCATATAGTCATCAAGAGTATACTTGTGATTGTTTGGCTCTCTTGATGAAGGCTTCCTGGTAAACTGCGAGCGTGTTCCACCCTTCTGACAATAGTAACTATTAGTTACTGTTTTCGGAGATAATTTCGTAAACCAAATTGGCCTGACATTTCACAAAAGATCAACGAAGAAACCAACGAAAATGGGGTTTGTGTAGGCCAACGAATATACTGAAACAAAAGGCGAATATTTCGGGAGGACAACCGCCTCCCTTTTTCAGCGCAGACAGAAAATTTCGAGGAAAAATGCCAAAACGAGGATGAAGATCAACAACCAAGAAAACTAAAACAAAGCAGAAAATCAACAGTTGTCCCCCCCCCCCCCAAATATTCGCCTTTTATTTCAGTATATTCGTTGGCCTATACAAACCCCATTTTCGTTGGTTTCTTCGTTGATCTTTTGGGTTACACTGTAAAAAGTTTCTCCGAATAAGTATGCACTATTTTCTACTGGGATTAATCTTATCTCTATTGGGATAAAATTATTCCGAATAAGGGATAATCTTATCTCAGTGAAGATAAGATTAATCCCAGTACCAAATACTGCAAAAAAAAATTTACAGTGTACTATTTTCGATCCAGCCTCGTGAAAAGTTACTACGCTGACCGTTCCAGCCTTCTCGAAATAGTAACTAATAGTTACTTTTTGCCTTTGACGTGATTGGTCCGATTTGCCCGTGGCACGATGTTTTACGGAAAATAGAAAAATGTGTTCCAGGCAAGACGCCAAAAAGCCTGAATCCGTGACGTCATGCGTAATAACTAGGGCGGAACACGCTCTGCATTACCCATCAAGGCTCTTAGAACAAACGAGGAAGTACAAAAAAGAAAGGAATTAAAGAATCAACTAGAGACAGTGAATTTCTTGACCAAAATTAAAAATAACCGCTCAGCGAACTAAAGAATTTATTTCGCAGTGTAGCGAAAGAAATGAAAACCGTTCGTCTACGCCGTAAAAAAAAAAAATCTTGCAGTATTTGCTACTGGGATTAATATTGTCTCTACTGAGATAAGATTGTTTCTACATTGGGTTAATCTTATCCCAGTAGCAAATACTGCAGTAACTCTAATCCTTTCTCGGAGAAATTTTTTCAAGTGTATTCTTGTTTCATTCGCTCCACGAAGAGGAAATGTTCGTCGATAATGCCGTCATTATTCGTGAATAAAATGACTCCAGTTCCAGACAATGCAGATGGATGCTTCCAGGTGAATCAAACGCTGCTTTCGCCATACTTTTACTTTCTTTAGTTATATTTTCCAGGAGTGCTCCTACGCTACATATAGCTGTCAGATTCTGAGTGTTTACACATGTGTGAGCGATTTATCCCTTCAGATGGTGTTGACTAAACTTTAGCCGATTATCTACGGGTCGTGACGTCACACGAAAAGTCTATATTTTTCCATTTACGAACGGAACTGAGAACCGCCAGTCCCTAGAACCGCTTATGCGGTATACCGTTAGAACGCGTCCGGCGCCTCGCTGACCGCTTGGCTCTATATATATATAGATACAAATATATATTCTGCAACATAAACTTGATCGAATTTTCCTATTTATTTCATGACGTTATGAAATCGTCACGGGCCGTAGATAATTGGCTAAAGTTTAGTCAATAGCCTTCAGATAAGTACTCCATTTGTCACACAACTCCTGACATCTGATGCAAAGTCTACCACTATCTGTGGATGAGACATGTTAAATACGGGTTTTATCAGAACAAGATCGCTAAAGTACAAAAGGTTTTGAAAATCACAGCAAAAGTCACACATTCAGCTCGTCTTTGATTTCTCCACTCCGCCGAGTCGCTCGATCATCCATTCCAATTCTTTCTCGTGGCTTCCATCTCCTAGCTTTTTAGCTCGACTCCAAGCTAGCTCCAGTGGCATGGTTTTTAGGTCGTAGACGAGGCCAAGCCAGGCGCAGAGATCGATGAAACAGGCTGTCATGTTGAGTCGGAACCAGCCGATTTCGGCGGCGCGATAATCGTGGGGGAAGGCGTGATGATAATTGTGCCACCCCTCGCCAACGGTGCATAGGGAAACAAATGCGTTCTCAGCGGGCTGGATGAACCTGCAGGATAAAAGCTGATTTAATCGCTGAATTTAGAATACTTGTTTTTATTGTAGCCTACCCGATGACAGATTTGTAGCCAGCGTAGTTGTATGATAGTTGTACGAAAAAGTTGCATGTATTGATATGTAAGAGTAAAGAATACTATCATTAAATGTGCATCAGACTGGGCCAATCTTAAGTAGTAGTATCCAGTAGCATCCTGTCTTGCTATAGTAGCATCCATTCTTTCTAATAACAGCATGCAGTAGAATGCAGTAACACGGTAGCCTTGGCATAGAAGCATGTAGTAGCACCAGTTCTTGCTTCGTGCTACTTTTTCGTACTACTTCATACTGCTATTTCGAGATAAATTTTTCATCGGGTATGTGTCATTGGATGCCCCCCCCCCCCCTCACACACTGAAACGCTCCAGGGGCAACTGGGCCCGGATTTCGTGACTTTTAGTAACTGACCACGATTGGAGCAAGGACGCTGAAAATTGTGAATTAACAAGTCATTCGCTTTAAAGATTCGTCGGGGTGAAGACTTCAACATTCACGACACTTACAACAGCGTAGATGACGACATGATTTGATGAACGTGTTAAAACACACAAGAAGATGCAGTTCTTTTAATAATCGTTCAGGAAAAACCTAATCGATCGGCACAAAGGGCACGATAAATTATTTTTCTTCTAGTTTTGTTCCCGAAAATTCTCGTTTTGATCGGACCTGCGAACTATCATTGGCAAAATTTCAGATTCCAGGGTTTATATACACCAAAAGCCCAAGCTGACTGGAATAAAAATTATTTAAAACAGAAAATCAGCTAGGATATTCTTTAGCAACATTTCGGCCCTTCGTGCCGAGGTAATTTTTTCTATTACAGTCCGGGGTTGCACATAGTTTTAAAGACTAATAAATATAGCTTTATAAAGATATATTTGACAGTGCAAAACGGATATGTCAGCTGAATTTTATTAGAGCTATATTTCGGGAAATCTTTGCAAGGGTCCTCTTCAGGCTCAAGCCACTCAAACTGGAAAACGAACTTGTGGAAAAACCATATAGAATAAAGACTCGTAAGAAACTCTTTCTAAAGACTTATAAAGACTCGTATTATTGAATATAACCAAGGTTTGTACGTTCCAGTAATTTTAAAATGCAGCTGAAAGCAAAACCATAATCACTTGAGCTAAACTCAGGATATTGCAACTGCTAAAATCATGAAAGTTTTTGTCGCAAGTGCTTTAAGGATTGATGGAACACGTTTTGAATTGAAATATGGTGTTTATGCTCAAACAAACGAATTTTCCTATGGATGAGTAGCGCAAGCATGAGCGTTCTTAAATCCCGAGGACAAGGTTACAGGAAAATAACTACGTTTAATAGCGCAGGTAGCACGTTCTGCCTTTTTATAAACCAAGATTGCACTTTGTCCCTTTTGCGAATTATTGTTCATTTGGTTCGTTATGTTCTATTGTATGATGAAGCACACTTTGCAATGAAATTTTTTTTGCTGACCCAAATCAGAGAGAAAGTGAAGTTTTTCTTTCGAGCTTATCTGTCAGCTCTGTAAATGACAGCGAGATGATTCTGTCGAAATCTGATCATACTTGACAACAGTAAAATGTGGTACTTTATAAAGCGACATAAAGCGAAATATATGCGAAAAAAGGAGATTCAAAAGATAAGATCATGTTATTTTAAATATGCAAAGCACCTGCTCCAACTGTCGAAATTATGCCATAACCATACATTGACGGAGAAGTTAAAATTCAAGATGCAAGTGTTACCCTTTCGGATGTTTCCTCGTCGCTATCAAAAATCATTGAAAACAGAGCCCAACCAGCGCACGACCTTCTCCACTGCTTCCTGGCCGAAGATTGAAAATTAGTGTCTTTTTCTGTGTCTTTATGTGTTTTATTTATTTTCTTTCATTTGCTCCGCTTTTTCGAAATTGCGGGTTATAAATAAATTACTTATTACTTACTTACTTATATCCCGAGTCTAATTTGGAAAACCAATTCTACTGGCCACTGCTTATTTAGAAAGAAAAACAAATCCCAAAACACGATGTGTTTTTTTTTTTACCGTTTCTGACCTGCAAATATGGTTGTATTTTTGACCCAGTAATAGCCTTGTCAATCTTATCGCGCGATCTGTTCGTTTGGAGTAAAACGTACTTTTCGACGCTTTCCTTGTAACCTGTCCCACTCGATACTGTTCAGTAAGCCCGTTCGGAAACTTTATTTACTGCGTCGTCTGCGTCATGTTTTACCGGACTCCGGCCGGACTATCCATCGTAGCCGAAAGTGCATAGCTTAATTCGCCGTGTTTTAGTCAACCTTAATCGGTTGCCGAAGACAGTTCGGTCCATTGTTGAACTTCCATTGTTTTTACCGAAATCTGCACGAATTATACATCAGAAACGAAACTGTCATCTTGTTCCGATTCGAGTGTTGCCTTGTACATTTTCCGAGAAGAACAAGACCAAAGGTTTCGATGGGATCCCAAAAATCTAACATTTGATTCAAACATTTGGGTCATGTCTTCGCCATCCAGTCTTCGTCAGATTCCTTGAATATTTTTACTGTTAAAATAAAGTTCAAAAATGGATTCAGCAAGTCTACTTGCCCCGACGCCGAACCTCTAACCGATTTCAGAAACTTTGAGCTTCAACCAAATTTCCAGTTTCAGCCGAATTCGTGATGAACCATTTGTCCAGCAAGAAAACTAAGTTCAGATATGGATTCAGCGGACCTCCTTACCCCCTCAATGAATATCATTAGCTTATAAAACAGACAGTTTTTACCGTACATTCGAAACCCCTCCTCTGCCTCTAAAGATAGGACTAAAGGACCATCTACGAACTTGACCTGTACATTATCAGTGAATCCGCATTGAACAACATCCTTGCTTGAAGAACATATTTCCTCGTTTGAACATTATATATCAACCCCTTCGACCTTCGATTACACTAGATCTCTCCGACGTCCATAGAATAAGCAAATGAATGTCGTCATCCACGCGCGCAGAGCTATACTAGTTTGAGAAAAAAGGGGTAGGGACTGCTATAGCCAAAAATTGGGTTTGGGGTTTGGGTTTTTCGCCGGATTCCAGTTGAACTACTTGTCCGGCAAGAAAATAACTTTCCTATTCGGATTTAGTATGTCTCCTTACCCCTTCATCAACTATCTCAATAGCTTTTGAAACTCCCTCCCCCACCCCTAAATATAGGGCCACAGAGCCCATCTACGAACTTGACCTTACCCTTGACCCAAAGAATCCTCACACCAAGTTTCATCAAAATATCTCATTCCTTTCGAGAGTTATCGTGCTCACAGACAGACGGAAAACTTTTGCCATGTCATAGGTATCCCTCCACTTACGTTTTGGGATCCCAAAAACCAACCAACTTCCTTTCTAGATTTCCGGTTTGAAGCAGATTCAGTCCGACGTCTCCATCCAACGCGAAAACTAAAACTAAAACTTGAAATTGTGTTTGGCCTCTAGTCAAAGTTCGTCCAACATCTTCACTATCCAACAAAGATAAAACTGTCATTTGTTTCGATTCAGTATTGTCTTATTTCAATCAAAAATCAACATCCTTTCTAGATTTCCGATTTGAAGCGGATTCCGGTCGACGTTTTCACCCTTCGTGAAGTTCCAGAAGCCAAAGTTCGTTTTATTTCTGAATAATCCATCCAAGATAAAACTGTCATTTGTTCTGATTCAGTATTGTTTTATTCTCGATTGTCTTATTCCCGACACCAATCAACATCTTTTCTAGATTTCCGATCTGAAGCGGATTCCGGCCGACGTTTTCATCCAACGCGAAAACAATAAGACCAAAGGTGTCGATGGGATCTCAAAAATCTATCATTTGATTCAGTTAATTGGGTCATGTCTTCGCCATTCAGTCTTTGTCAGATTCCTTGAATATTTTTACTGTTAAAATAAAGTTCAAAAATGGATTCAGCATGTCTCCTTCCTCCGATACTGAATCCCTAGTCGATTTCAGAAACAACTTTGAGCATCAACCAAATTTCCAGTTTCAGCCGAATTCGTGATGAACCATTTGTCCAGCAAGAAAACTAAGTTCACATATGGATTCAGCGGACCTTCTTACCCCCTCAATGAATATTTTATTAGCTTATAAAACATAAATGTTTTTACCGTAAATTCGAAATTCCCTCCTTTGCCTCTAAAGATAGGACTAAATGACCCATCTACGAACTTGACCTGTACTTTACCAGTGAATCCTTATTGAACAACATGGACATTATATATCAACCCCTTTGACCTTCGGTTACACTAGATCTCTGCGACGTCACAGAGAATAAACAAATGAATGTCGGCATCCACGCGCATAGCTATACTAGCTTGAAAATAAAGGGGTAGGGACTGCTATAAAAACTGGTCGACACATTTTTGTGTCCGGTTTTCGCCGGATTCCGGGTGAACTACTTGTCCGGCAAGAAAATAACTTTCATATTCGAATTCAGCATGTCTCCTTACCCCTAAATCAATTATCTCAATAGCTTTTAAAAAATATTGTTTTGCCCTCAATCTGAAATCCCCTCCCTCACCCCTAAATGTAGGGCTACATAGCCCATCTACGAATTCGACCTTACTCTTGACTCAAAGAATCCTCACACCAAGTTTCATCAAAATATCTCATCCCCTTCGAGAGTTATAGTGCGCACAGACGGACAACTTTTGCAATGTCATAGATATCCCGCCACTTACGTTTTGGGATCCCAGAAACTTAATCCAGCTGATCCTTTTCCAAGATGCTCTACTGACTCTACTGTCCGAAGACTCTTCAAATATCTCTACCCTTGTTTAACTACCTTGATCACAGAAGACGGGCGGACAAATTTGCCAAATCATAGGTATCTCTCACTTCTGTTTGGAAGTCATAGTCGCAAATTCAGCCGATCTTTTTTCAAGGTACAATATCGTCGGATGTTGAGTCATCCACCGTGTGAATGGTTACGGCAATGGACTGGAACTATGACGGGTTTGAATCCTGGCCGAGGTGCTTTATTTTTTTCGACGGAATTAGTGGCGTTTACCCCATCCGTAAAAAACGGGTACCTGGACAAGGCCGAACGGAAAAGGAGATGAAGGGTAGCCCTCGCACCTATTTGGCAAATCTCCACCGCCACTAATATAAATGCTTATTTCGCAGGTCCTCCTCTTGATGTTATAGCTTTTTCTGGATCTCAAACCGGAGTGATTGATACCTGTGACATCGTCCGTCTCTCTGTGATCAAGATAGCTGTCGAGCGATTGACTTTTGTTTGTTTATGAAATCTGTGTGGTGATCCTCAGGTCAAGTTTTATTCATGCGTGGGCTCCGAATTAGGGGTGGGGCAATGTCTTGGTAGTTAAGACAGTAAAAGTATTTTCGATCGGAAGCTCAGGAATGGGATAAAAGGATATGTTGAACCAGGGAGGCTGTCAGCTCTTGCTCCTGCTCCGAATGAATAACTTGGCTATTTTTGCGCTAAAACAAAATATAAGCTTTTCCAACGAGCATCCAAAGAACTGTATAGGCATTTTTTGTGTTTTTTACGTTCAAAACAAGTCGTCGAATACAGCGGGTATTAGCTTCGTGAATGTTGACATCGGACCCGGATAGGTCCTAATATACCGCTGCCGATAAACGATTGTTTTTATGGCACTTGCCTTTCGGCCAAGTGCCATATACCGATCACTTTTCCGTCGGTCGGTCTGTCTGTCGGTCAGTCCGGTGATCGCGAGTTAGGGTATTTCCAGATGTGCTAGGACGATGAAACTTGGCCTTGGCAGGCATATTAGAGACCTGACCAAACTAACTTGGAAGTAGTCACTTCCCCGATCCGACCACCGTGGGGATTGGAGGGAGGGGGAATCCGGAATGTCGACGTATTTATAACTTTTGACCGGGGAATCGCATCTTAATGAAACTTGATATTTGGAAAGAACTCGTGTCTCAGATATCACACTTCAAGTCTGGAATGGATCCGGTGGCTTTGGTGGGAGTTGGGGGAGGGGGGGGGCAGAAATCGTGTGAAATGTTCAGAGTGGACGGATCGGGATGAAGCTTGATGGGAAGAACAAGCACAAGCCCTAGATATATAGTTGACAAGACCGGGCCGGATCCGAGCACTGTAGGGGGAGTTGGAGGGAGGGTTCCGGAATTCCGGTGATCCCGAGTTCAGATGCTTACAGATGTGGCGGGCGTATCAGGGACTCTACAATTTTAACTTAAGAACTGTCATTTCTCCAATTTGACCATCGAAGGGGAGTGGAGGGAGGGGGGATCCGGAATCTTGAGGTATGTCCAACTTTTGAACGGGTGATCGGATCTTAATGAAACTTGATATTCGGAAAGAACTCATGTCTCAGATGTCCCATTTCAAAGCCGGACCTGATCCGATGATTATTGGGGGGGGGGACCGGAAATCTTGTGACATGATAGAGTGGAGCGATCGGGATGAAAATTGGTTGGAAGAACAAACAAAAGCCCTAGATACATTAGTGACAGAACCAGACCGGGTTCGGGCACTGTGGGGGGAGAGGTACTTGTGAAGATACTTCTAGATGTGCGAAGACGATGAGACTTGGCTTGGAAATTACAGACTTGACAAGATTGACTTGGAAATTGTCACTTATCAGATCCGACCATTCCTTAAAGTACTAATCCTAACCGCAAAGTATAAATAAACTTTTAAGCAAAATATACATTTTCATGATCCCCATGAGCCCATGATCATTTTTGCCTCGAGGATTTGCTCAAAAATGAGTTTTTAGCCCCTTAAAGTGCGTATATTAACCGAAAGTCAAAAAAACACTTTTGACCAAACGATATCTATTCATGATTCTCAATGGCCCATGATCATTTTTGCCTCAGTGGTTTTGCTTACACGTGATTTCCTTAAAGTACAAACAATAACTTTGAGTAAATTATACATTTTCATGATCCCGATGAGCTTATTATCATTTGTGCTTCAAGAGTGTGCATTACAGATGAATCTTGCATCATCACATCCAAATGCAAAAATAAAATAGTTTGTACGAACAATACATTCTTGTGATTTCCAAGGACCCATGGTCATTCTTATCTCAAAGGTTTTACTTACAAATGATCACAATAAACCGACGAATTGACGAATTCCTGCTTTCATCCGCTGCGGACGCAGCCTTGCAAGTGCCATATGAGCTTCCAGCTCTTGTTATTATAGAGGAATTCTAGTATTAAAAATAATGAGAGAGTGCTTACTGCAGGGATTTAGAAGACGTGCGCTAAATGATTTCTCTTGAGTTCGGTCATGAATTTAAAGAATAAAATCAAGAAAAGTGAAAGAAGGATAATTGAGTCTACATATGCTTTTGAAAAAATAGCATTCAAAAAGTTTCGCGGACACTCCCCGTGTCTGAACGGTAAATATAGCATATGCTTGATATAATAAGCTATGTGGAACCTGCTTATGGAAACCCACCAAACACTGCTTGTTTGGTGGGTTTTCCGAGACGTCTTTAACCGGTTCTGTCTCCATCCGCATAATATATTTATTTGCCGATATGTTTATTGACACTCCACGAGACTGAACGGCAAAATATAGTATATGCTTGTTATAATAAACTATATATATAAATAAGCTATGCTTGTTTGGTAGGTTTTCTGAGACGGCTTTAACCGGTTCTGTCCTCATCCGCATAATATATTTATTTGTCGATATATTTATTGACACTCACCGAGTCTGAACGGTAAAATATAGCATATGCTTGTTATAATAAACCATATATATAAATAAGCTATGCTTGTTTGGTAGGTTTTCTGAGGCGGCTTTAACCGGTTCTGTCCTCATCCGCATAATATATTTATTTGTCGATATATTTATTGACACTCCCCGAGTCTGAACGGTAAAATATAGTATATGCTTGTTATAATAAACCATATATATAAATAAGCTACGCTTGTTTGGTAGGTTTTCTGAGACGGCTTTAACCGGTTCTGTCCTCATCCGCATAATATATTTATTTGTCGATATATTTATTGACACTCCCCGAGTCTGAACGGTAAAATATAGTATATGCTTGTTATAATAAACTATATATATAAATTAGCTATGCTTGTTTGGTAGGTTTTCTGAGACGGCTTTAACCGGTTCTGTCCTCATCCGCATAATATATTTATTTGTCGATATATTTATTGACACTCCCCGAGTCTGAACGGTAAAATATAGTATATGCTTGTTATAATAAACTATATATATAAATAAGCTATGCTTGTTTGGTAGGTTTTCTGAGACGGCTTTAACCGGTTCTGTCCTCATCCGCATAATATATTTATTTGTCGATATATTTATTGACACTCACCGAGTCTGAACGGTAAAATATAGCATATGCTTGTTATAATAAACCATATATATAAATAAGCTATGCTTGTTTGGTAGGTTTTCTGAGGCGGCTTTAACCGGTTCTGTCCTCATCCGCATAATATATTTATTTGTCGATATATTTATTGACACTCCCCGAGTCTGAACGGTAAAATATAGTATATGCTTGTTATAATAAACCATATATATAAATAAGTTATGCTTGTTTGGTCGGTTTTCTGAGACGGCTTTAACCGGTTCTGTCCTCATCTGCATAATAGAAGACTGCGTATAAGTCGTTATTACTTTTGAAGACGGAAAACCCCGTAGTCGCATTAGCCTCGGAACATGTTCGCTTCATTTCATATTGAATACATGTTGATAATCACGCTTGGTCTGTTGTCAGCCATCCAAGCAATGAGAATGTACGGCGGTTACTGCAAGACGCGTGTTCACTGAAAAACGTGATCACGAATATGGCATGCCTTTTATTTCAAGAATATTTTCTTTCGAAATTTGATTGTGGTTGGTTATATAACGATAGAAAAAATATTATTTCTATGTTCTTTGTTACGACAATTTTGATTACAGCATCATTAAGTCTACGACTCCTAGTTCTATAGTGTGTTTTGGCAACATGAGTTATGAGTTTAGTCGAAAAGCGATAGGTCGGTAGGATATTAAGTGAGGTTGTGAATGTTTGTTTATTAGTTTGAGACTGTTTTTTTTTCTGTATATGGCTTAATAGCTTCTAAATACAGATATGTATATATACTAAGATAGGAAAATTATTATCTTGGTCGAGAGATGCGGTTGACAGTAGGCTATGATTTTTAAGTGGTCCTATAATATATTTTAATGCAGCCTATAAGAGCAAGAGCTACGAGCTCATATGGTACTTGATACGAGTAGGTGGGACAAGAAAGTAGATGAGAACGTCACAAAATACCCCGCCATCCAAAAATGCGGTTCGGACCTAGAAATATCTAGTTTCACTCAAGTCTGAGCCTTTCCGGCATCGCCTCGGATCGTCTAGAACCAACTATCGTGCTGATTATTTGTACCGTGTTCTTCAAAACTGTGCTAACTACATTTTTATAATTTTTGGGCCCAGTTTTGTGTATGCTATCTGCATGAAGAAAGTAGGAACTCAGAAAGTTAAAACTAATCTATCTGTTAGATGGTGCTCATGTCGTCATCTAAGACTTAGCACGATTTAACAGAATACCAAATCAGCTATGTTCTTTGCAATGGTATAGTTAACTCAGTTTTCAAAAAAATTTCAGTTAGCACAGTTTTGAAGAGCACGGTACATTTGATCCGGACCAAATAATAGTTGCGTTTTTGCGGTAACCAGGTGTCCGTTACTCAGACGAATTCTTGTTTTCGCAGTTACCGGGTATCTGTTACTCTGAAGAATTGTCGTTTTCTCAGTCACCCAGCAACATGTTAGTAACCCTGGTATCTGGGAACGAGTAACCCTGCTGAGACCGGGTTACCGCAATTCAGTAACCGAGTAACCTACCAGTAACCGGGTGTCTGAAAAAACGACAAGAGTTCGCTCAGTTACCTCTAGGTTCCCGCAAAAACGCAACTAATGGAAAAGAGCTTACTTGTCATATGGTTTGTTTCCGAACATGTGGGCGGCCGAGTTTACCAGCCAGGTAGTATTCAGTGTCAAGACGTAACGGGCGATGGTCGGAAAGAAGTAGGCGACGAGGAGTGACTCGCCCCAAAACAGATACGGTATAATAGTTGGCAGGATGAAACAAAAGAGGAGAGCCAAAGGAAGATAAAACCTAGAAAAATATCGACCATTTTAATTAAAAGCGTAACCTAAAGGTCAACTGAAGGAAATAACAAGCACTATCCCAAGGCCCGGTAACCTCACTGCCTTACCAAGGGACCATTTTTTTTTTCTAGTTACTCATGATCGGGGTTGCCACTGGTAGTACAATTGTACTCTCTTTAGTACATTTTTTCGAAGTAGTGAGTTGGTCGTACATTTGAAAAAAGTAGTAGGCATACTTTTGCAGTATATTTTAAGAAAGGTAGTAGGCAATCGAAAAAAAAATATCCTTTTTGTCAAAGTTCATGTGGGCCTAGTTGCATTTTGCCCATTTGGTCTGAAATATTTGATCTGATTACTTTGATTTGAATCTGGTTCTGAATGAAACCCCTATTTTTGATGAAGGTTCGATTTAGGTCATATTGGTAGGGTCAAGCTAAAGTGATTTGCAGCAGCAACAGTGAAATTTTTTGTTTAGGTAGTGCATTTTTTTCCTCTGTTAGTACTTTCTTACTACTTGGGTAGTACATTTTATTTGAGTCAAGTGGAAACCTTGCTCATGATGACCTTTGCAGGGTGTATCGGCTATCTGCCCCCTCTTACGAATTTCCTCGGTTTCCGCTAGATTGCCGCCAGATGAATAGACGGTGCTCTTCTTTAGATGGATAAAAAACGTATTTAGTCTCAGCGCAAACAGAACAAGATGGACTTCCATGGGGGGTGTACGTAAATGTCTCGAGCAAAAAATGCCCTTCAGTCCCACGTCAAGTACACTGTAAAAAGTCTCTCCTTTATCGGACTTTAGTAGTTGTGCGTCACCGATTTCGAACATTTTTATTCCTAGTTCGGAGAATTCAGATCCGAATTCGGAGAGTTATAATCCGATGCAGGATTAAAACGCTAGAATGCAAAATACTGCAGTATTATCTGTAGTATTTTGCATTCTAGCGTCTCAGTAGTATCTGCAGTATTTTGCATTCTAGCGTTTCAATCCTGAATCGGATTATAACTCTGCGAATTCGGATTTTAATTCTCCGAATTAGGAATAAAAATGTCCGAAATCGGTGACGTACAACTAATACAGTCCGATCAAGGAGAGACTTCTTACAGTGTAATGGACAAAAATGACTTTAAACAAAGCGGGAAGAAAATCGTGCTACCAAAGCATAGGTGGAAGAAGGACCGTGTGAATCATTCAGTTATGGAAAAATTATTATGGGACCTTCGCAACACTCTCGGGTTCAACCTTATGCTCCATAAGTTCATTATGTGACCTATTTCGCACCATGCGATCGGCTACAGTTGATAAGGCAGGGGACTTTTGTTTTGGGTCGCCAGCAGAGAACCGCAAAGGGTAGGTTCTTGAAAAATAAGGATTTTCGAAGCAGAATGAAGTAGGCCTATGTGTAGAGACCTACACAGAAATTTGGTCCGTAGGGCTCGTTCCAACCCAATGAAAAGTTTGTAGCCTGCGTAGTTGTATGATAGCTGTACGAAAAAGTTGCATGTATTAATATGTAATAATAAAGAATACTATCATTTTAATGTGCCTCAGACTGGGCCAATCTTTCGCAGTAGTATCCAGTAGCATCCTGTCTTGCTATAGTAGCATCCAGTCTTGCTAACAGTAGCATGCAGTAGAATGCAGTAACACGGTAGCCTTGAAGTAGAAACATGTACTAGCATCAGTCAGTACTGCATGCTACTTTTTCGTACAACTTCATACTACTATTTTGAAATAAACTTTTCCTCGGGAATATATCCCTAGTAGAGCTCCTAGACATCTGTGGCAGGAGATCAGTGATTCTCATTGGGCGGAAGACCTTATCCGGTTACTGACCTGCTCAATTACGCCATCCTTCATACCAGCTTCCGCAGTAGGTGAGTCTAAATTTTGGTTGGTATTGAAACTGGTTGCAGCCGGTTGCCAAAATCTTCCCTCTTAGTCACGCCTTTGCGTGACCGAAAAACCACTTAACTATAATCTGTAACGTTTTATGAAGTATCGCAACTTGAATTAACAAGAACACGTAATCACCAGATGGGGGAATCCAGGATATTCGTGAATTATTTTCTGTATGCGCAGTGTCGGTAGTAAATGCACATAACAACGGAAATTATATAGAAAAATGAAAAGTAAGAATTGGACCTTCGTTTTGGCTAGCTACTGCAGTTGTCTTTAAAGCTTAACTGAAAAGGGCTAAGATAGGACACTCTAGCTACCCATCGCTGATTCACTAACAGAGGCTTGAAGACCCGATGAAAATGCGTTACTTGGTTGCTCCGCTATTCACGAATAATCGATTTTCATATATTGGAAGTCTCCTGTCTTATTTGTGGTACATCTATGCGCTTGTATCTGTGTTGTATGGCTGACGAAAACGATTTACGAAAATAATTGTTTACGCAATTAGCTACCTTCCGCGAGCTTATCACTTGCCACTGACAATGCTCCGTTAATATTGAAATTTCGATTTTCCGCGTCATGGTAGAATCTTGCGTTGTGAGGACGGCCGTAGATATTCTGAACATCATACTATAGCCAATAGTAAAAAAAAATAAAAAAAACACAAGGCAAATAATTTGTGTTCAGTTAATGATACAAAAATAATTTTTTTTTTTCTGTTAAACTTTAAGGCGGTACATGTGCTACCAGATCACCATCCTAAAACGGATCCACCTAAGCAATGCTAAAGTGGTCCGGGGTTCCTCGGGTTCAGGTTCATATATTTTGTTTGCTAATTCAGGACATAACTTTGTTGATTGTCGACGGTCTCCACGGATTGAAAACCGGAAGAATACTAAAATAGAACAGAATGCTAAAGTAGAACACAGATCGACGGTCTGTTTGATGATAAACAACTTACAATTGCCAGCAGTCAGGATTGGGGGTGCTAGTTATCAGTATTTCCTGGTTTTACAGTGCATACATTGGTAACTAGGGGACACTAGGGGTGCTAGTTATCAATATGTCCTGACACTGACATATCGGCCGGCTTTCAGCCTTTAAAGGACCCCTCGCACAATTTACTCTTCAACTTTCAGTATTTTAAAATATTTGAATACTTCAAAACTAGGCTGCGCATTCAACAAATAACCCACGGTTTTGGCTGTTTTAAGCCTTTTCCGAGACCCGTTGACTTACAGCGAAAACAGGGAAAAAATTTAAAAACCATTTTTTCTGATGGAAAAACTTCGTACAGACAACCGTCGTCAGCGTGATACGCATTGAAGGTAGCAAAACACGGCAAGGGAGAAAATCAGCGTGGTTTTGTTAGAGAGTTAGAATGTACCGTACGAAATTGGGGTCTCCGGGTTTAGAAATATACGGAGTGATTATGGAAGCTAGTAGGTTGCGTTAGTAGTATGGGTAAGACAGGTCCTTTAAAGTTTAACTGAAAAGCAACTTGTTTTTGTATCGTTTAACTGATTACACTGCATTATTTTGATTGCGTTAAAGGATTTTTTTTATATTTTTCACTATTTGCTCTGTTATGACGTTCATATATCTAGGGCCGTCCTCATAACGCAAAACTCTACTATGACGCGAAAGATTTGAATCTGAATATAAACGCGTTTTTTCAGTGGTCAGTCATCAGCACGAGGAAGGTGGCTCACTGTGGGAACACTTATTTTTCGTGAATCGTTTTCGTCAAGTGTACAATACAGATACAAGTGCATAGAGGTACGACAAATCAGACATGGAAATTCCACTATTTGAACATTGGTTATTCGTCAATACGTGAGCAACGAAGGAACACATTTTCATCGGGTCTTCAAACCTCTTTAAAGTTTAGCTTAAAAACCAACTTCTTTTTTTATCATTTAACTGAATACACAGCATATTTTGGATTGTGTTAAGGGATTTTTTTGTTCACTATTTCCTCTAGAATGACGTCCAGAATATCTACGGGCGTCCTCAAACGGCAAATTTCTACTATGACGCAGAAAAACTGAATCTCAATGCATACGCGGCGTTTCAGTGGCCAGTGATCACTTATTTTTGGTAAATAGTTATCGTCAAGCATACAATACGGATACAAGCGCATAGAGCATACAAATCAGACAAGGAAGTTCCACTATTTTAAAATCGATTATTCGTGAATAGCGAAGCAACGAAGTAACGCATTTTTGCCGGGTTTTCAAGCTTCTTTAAGTGAATAAGTGATGGGTAACTAGATTGTCCTGTCCGAACCCTTTTCAGTTATTTAAGTGAACAAGTCACGGGTAACTAGATTGTCCTGTTACATCCCTTTTCAGTTAAACTTTAAGCGAAGACCCAAAGCTTCAAATCACTTACCTTCTTTGGAAAGCCACGACCGGATCCGCCAGTAAATCCGAGCAGTCGAGTTTCTTGCCCTGTGATATAACTGCCGGATGTTTCTTCATCATCAACCATCCAACATGAGAGAAGAAGAATCCCCTTCGAGCATCGTGAGGATCAGCATCTGTCTCGCTGAATTTGTGGTGTACTCTGTGGTCCCGGCACCATTCATAGATGTCATTCTGGAAGAAAGAATTAATTACAATTCAATTCGGTTTAGTGATCCAGAATATCTTTTACAAGAAAATGGTGCTGGGTACGTCATCACAGTTAAATGGATCAATCAAGAGATACTTACAATTGTAATAATTAGTTGTATATGCAAAATTCGCGATTTTAAAATACAAGTCATCATTATCAAACACGAAATAAAATGATAGTTTAAAAGAATTACAAAAGTAGTTCGTCATAATTACGACTGCAGTTCTAATATAAAAAAAAAACTAATATAAAATAAACAGATTAATCACTGTCGGAAGTTTCATAACAGATGACACAAGGTTGCGCCGTTTCGACAGACATCAAGACGTAATCTGTTGTGATTTTGAAAATGTTATGCACTAAATGTTATACATAACAAGCATTGCCAAGAAGAGCCAAAAATACTTTTTTGTTTGTCGTCACGATATCAGAAAAGTCAGCAGGTGCTTTTTCGACGGTTTTTCGGCCCTGGCATAACATTTAGTGCATAACATTTTCAAAATCATAAACAGATTAGATTACATCCAAAGTGTTGTCTGGTGAAACTATCCATCCTTGTGTAAGCTGTTAATTATGAAACTTCTGACACCGATAACGATGTATAAAAGTAACAAGAGCTAGAAGCTCATATGGCACTTGCAAGGCTGGTTCAGAGTATGACATATAGAATCTGCCTTTTCGTGGGTTTGTTCTGATCATTTGTAAGCAAAACCCTAGATAAGAATAATCATAGACCCTTGGAAATCACGAAAATGTATCGTTTGGTAAAAAAAGTATTTTTATTTTTTGAACTTGGCTGTAATGATGCGCACTTTAAATACGCTAGAAATTCATGCATAAGCAAAATCTTTGAGACAAAAACGATAATAGTTCCTTCGGGATGCTTTATCTAGAGCAGTGGTTCCCAACCGGTGGTACGCGTACCCAAAGGGGTACGCGAGACCCTTTCAAGGGGTACGCGAAGGTAACAAAACCAGTTTAGTCTGTAGCTTCAAAACTTGCCTAACTCACTTTTGATTGCCGAAAGTCTAGTATTACCAGTAGAAGGCAGAGGCATCAGTAGCCATAATGTTTTTTGGGGGGCACGGTATTTTTACTGACTGCTGGTTGGTCATTTTTACCAAATTTTTCTTTTGCGAAAAATCGCGCCGCTTCGCGCCGACTCGTTTCTTCTAACCGTCCATGGCCGACCACTTTGGTGCTGTTCAGGGTTACGAATTAAGCTAACGAAAATGTTTGCGATGCAGCTTGATAAAAGCATGAAAGACATCAAAATCCAAACACAGAATCAGGTTGACTGGAAAAAATATTGCCGTTACCGAGGCAGTTACTGACATCGAGCCGAGATTTGACAAAATTTTAGCTACAAAGCAGCCTCACATGCCTCATTTTTTTGTATATATATATATATATATATCATTTATGATAATAAATATCTTCTTTTCACGTTCTGAAAAAGGGGGTACGCAACCTTTTCGACCCTTGATTAGGGGTACGCAGTACGGAAAAGGTTGGGAACCACTGATCTAGAGCATGTGTTTGTTATTCCCACCAAGTTCCATCCCGACCTCTCCAGTCTCAGCGGGTCACGTAACCCTCCCCCCCCCCGCAATAGTTATCGGATTCGGTCCGGACACGAAAAATGTCTTCTGTTCAATTATACATTTTCACTTGAATCCAAAGTTACGCAAGACTCAATATTCCGGATTCCCCCGTCCCTCCACTCCCCCACGATTTTTTTTATCTCCAAGTCAGTTTGATCGGGTCCCTGATGTGCCTGCCAAGTTTTGTCGTGAAAATCCCCAAAACCGCCATCGCCGGAATTCCGAAAACCCCCCTACAGCCCCCCCCCCCCTCCAAAGTGTCCTGATGCAGTGTAATTCTGTAAACGATTGATATAGAGCAGAAGCCTGTTCTTCCCAGAAAATTTCACTCCAATCCCTCCATTCTAACCGTTTCTCGAGATTTCCGGTCTCCCCCCCCCCCCAACTCCCCCACAGTTGTTGAATCCGGCCCTGAATTCAAATGGGACACCAGCGATATGTCATCTATTCAGTTCTTAAGTTTCATTCCAATCTGATCACCCGTTCGAAAGTTACGCTCTACTAAATTTTCCGGATTCCCCCTCCGTCCACTCCCTCCCCCTCCCCTCAGACGGTCGGATTGGGAAACTGATTATTTCCAAGTTAGTTTGGTCACGTCCCTGATATGCCTGTCAAGTTTCATCGTCCTAGCACATTGGAAGTACCCTAACTCGCGATCACCGGACTGACCGACCGACAGATAGACCTACCGACGGAAAAGTGATCGGTATATGGCACTTGGCCGGAAGGCAAGTGCCATAAAAACGGTTCATAAAATTAGTCTCATAATAGTCGAGAGATTGTGTCTCTTTGTCGAGGTCTGCGAGCTCTTGTAGCAAATGTGTGCTACTATTCTGCTATTCATCTTAATTCCTGGACCCATTCCTGCTCCGGAAGTTCGGTTTTATTATAAGGTCCGTCCTAACGACGTCTAACCGATCTAGGCTCTGACCATAATCGACTAGTTTCGGGAGCTTCTACCGACCTGAACCTCATCCATCTATCCGTGCGATAGCAAGTCAACTACCGAATCGGACTGGGATGAAGAGGATCCTAAAGCCAGGCTCCACCTTCCAGTTTAAGAGACATTTTTGTTTTTGCGTCCTCTCTTTTCCTTATTCTCTTCTATATTCCGCATTTTTGCAAGTGTAGTGAGCTAGAAAATAAATCAAGCCAACTCGTTTGGATACCAAAAAAATAAATTTCGCTTCCCCGAAGTTGAACCAGAGGATTGACAGCCTGACGAGGACCCTTGCCAAAAAGGGCCGAAATATCGCTGATGAAGAATCATAGCTGACGTACCCGTTGTAAACATTGTTTGAATAAATGTTTCAAAGTCAGCTTGGGCTCAAAGAAAATTTAAATTTCGCTATTGTTAAAAATTTGTAGATTTCCTTTTCGCTTATTTCTAGCCTCCCAGGCACAATTCTCAGCCCCTTCCTTCCCTCCTCCCTTTTCCGCTATCAATTGAATATTTATTTTGTCGCCTAAACGTGTCTCCTCCATGACCCGCATCCAGAATCTGTGTGTGTCCAACGCCCCGGACTTCCGACGTTTTTGGTCCGGGTTCCTCTTCCGGATCCACCTTGAGGAAAACGGACATCTGGAAGGTGAGGCCAGGTGCTAATGAAGAGTACCAAGTATCATCCCTATCTGTATGACTTCCGTTAGCATTGCCTGCAGAAAACCCATTCCAAATACGAAATAGTGTTTCCAAGCTATGATTTTTGCTCCATTTTGCATCTGTCCTTATTTCAGTAGCTTTTTGTCTTGGAGTCTGCATGTGCAAACCTCCAAAAACGAACATCCCTATTTTGAAAACGTCACGCTCAGGAGAAGAATGCTCTCCGTGGCCATATCTGTAAATGCATTCTCCATGGTGTGTTCAAGTATGGTTTCATTGTTCAGGTGTCCTTTAAGTATAGAGAGTAACCCTAGGTTCACAAAGACGTTCACACTGAGGCGATATCGGCCATCGCCGAGATTTTCGTCGCCAAAATCGGCGACGTCGCCAAAATCGGCAAAATCGCTTCGTCAGGCGATTTTCAATGTTGGGAAAATTCAGCTTTAATCGGGCGACAGTACGATTTTATGCACGCAACAGCAACATTTTGCTTTAAATTTTGTTGCCGACGAAAATTCAGCTTGAACATCCAGGCGATAAAAATCTTCTGTCGCTGCGACTGAAAAATCTCGTTCATCGCCGCGATTTGCTCTGTGTGAACCTAGGGTAATAGGTCCTTAGAATGAGAGCGGAAGTCGCAAATAGGTCTTACCTGCATCGCGGTAGTCTGGGCAATCATGAGGGCTATCCTCAGTGGAAGTCTTGCTTTGTATGAACGATGAGACCAAAGTCTGTGAGCTCCGGCTGTAACTCCCAACATACCGCTTAAATGGTGAAGGGTCCATGCTGAAAGAGGTACATTACTTCATACACTGTAAAAAGTTTCTCCGAATAAGGATGCAGTATTTGCTACTGGGATTAGTCTTATCTCTATTGGGATAAAATTAATCCGAATTAGGGTTAATTTTATCTCAATAAAGATAACATTAATCCGAGTAGCAGATACTGCAAGATTTTTTTTACAGTTTATTTATGGTTTCATCGTGGCCTTTGTATGAGATGCCTTAGAAATTCTGAAAGACGTGGGAGGCCTTGATAGGCGGAACGTGCCCTTTCCATGATACTTGTTTGGAACATGTGTTATAACAAATATTTTCAAATTTTTGTAACGTTGTATATACTTTTTATATTATATGTACATTTGCACTTTTTGTGTTATTATTTATTTTGAAAACACAGCATAGCCTCAATCGTGGACTGGGTATATTTTGTAGATTTAATAGCTCAAACGATATGCATTCACGCTTATCTTTCTAGTGATAGGATAAAAACATAGTTGGCCGGAAGATTTTCCCCTAAAAATGGTGGCTGGAAGATTTTCCCCTAAAAACGATAGTTAGTTAAAAAAAGGTCAAAGAATTTTCAATTTTTTGCTTTTTTAAGACGTTTCTAAAAAAAGGCAAATCAATTACGAAAATGGTAAAGTATAGTTCATTAGTCCATAAGTCCATAAGTGGAGGACTAAGAATACTATAGTTGGTCTTTTATAGACTAAAAGTCGGTTACCTACATCGGAGCGGGATTGTACGGTACGGCTTTCGTTCTTAGCACAAGAAGTTCTTCTAGAAAATTTGTTCAGACCTTTTGTAGCTCGTGAGCAACATATATATTTATTTTTGCCCGCTTACAAAAGGCAAAAGCTGAGTACATAAAGAAAAAAAAGAAAAGAAAAGAAATATAGACAAGAATTAAACATAATACTAAAATCTAGCAACGAATCGAATAAGTGTATGTTTGCGCAGCATTTAAAGCTCTTGCTCGACCACTTGTTTCAATTTTATGTATTAGTTTGGTGGGGTTTATTATTTTGTATTTTGCTGACAACTCCGTGTTTGAACTCGTGTAGCTCGTGAGCTAATAACGAGTTCCAGGGTACCAAAACAAGTACCTACAAAACAAGTCATAAATACATAAAGTTTCGTTTCAGAGTTCGTAAAACTTTTTAAAGAAACACGATCGATTTTTAAGTTTATTTACACAGATGTTGTAAACATCTGCGAAAATTTGTGTTGACAATAATCGCAAATTTGGTTGTATGACCACGAAAGTCGATTTGTAAAATAAACTTTCTATCGCTATCTCCCCATCTCATGTCCGATTCGTCGTCATCAGACTTTGAATTTAAACAATCCACTACTGTCAAACCCTGACGGGTCTTTCTGGTTTTATTTCTTGGCAGCGCGAGTCAAATTGTCGGGACTTCCCCGCTAATGAGCACCGCTTGATGCCTGAGAACGAGTTGCTTCGATTGAATCAGTGAAAACACTCGCCACAAGAAGCTGATCCCGAGCCCTTCTTTTGATAACCGATAAAAGACAGGTGCCCACAGAACGCGAATTCGCGTTCGCCTAGGCGAATTTGACGTCGCTAGCGGAAAAAAAAATCGATTCGCTAGGCAAAAATTTCGCGCCGTCTCAACTCCAAGTCGAATTATTTTCGCGTCGCCTCAGTTCGCGCTGAGGAAATTCAGGAAATCAACAATCAACCTGGCCAAAGTGGAGTGTATAACCAGAAATAGAGCAGAGCAAAATAACACTAGAGAGTAGCGCCAAGACCTATGCTCTCCATGCTTTGTGAAAGGACCATACTCGTAGCGCAGCCCACTAACCTTGCGGCATTTAAAGCGAGGCAAACTTGCGGGTTCAGAAATTTCTAGTAAAGCAAAGGTGCGATCTGCACACACCAAGGAAACAATGGAGGCTCAGGGGTGGCCCGAAGCACTCAGGCCAGGGGGGGTGAGACCCCTCATTTCAGCGACTCCTAGATCGTAATATACGACTCGCACGTACCAACAAAAATGAACTGTTGCGACTACGCGGCAATGGCGCACATTCCCCACCAACAAATAATAGAGCCGGTGTAAAACTAGCTGCAATGCATCAGCTGAAATTATTCTTGTAATAAATTTTTTTTTATACATACGTTCATAGCCTCAGCTTTACATTTCAACTTTCGCTAAAGAGGAAAGCTTTCAACGCCTGTACCCGGGACAAATTAAAGCAAGCGCCGCATGCGAAATTTTTTAATCTGCTTTTGTCTAGAAAGATTCTAGCCAGCCTTTAATGTGTTTCAAATCTAAAAATTTCCAAGCCTAATCACCAAGTAAATGACACACCGTTCCTCTAGATAGAGAATACTATGAAATGCGCCGCAGGCAAAATTTTGTGAAACGCCGAGGAGCAGACCGTCTTTTTGCGATCCCATTGAAAAGGAAAAAAAAGCTTTGAAATCACAAATCTGACCGTCGAAAAAAGTGACAAAATAGTCGCCATAGAAAACAAAATAGACACAAATTAGATTTCTTCCGAATTAAAGCAAAAAAAGTAATTTTCACGTTAAAGACACGCTTATTCAGAAAGAAAACGAGGAAGTTTGCCAGTGCATGAAAAGAAAAAAAATATCCGGATTTATGGACGTAAACGCCGAGGAGCAGAGCGTCTTTTTGCGATCCCAATGAAAAGTTACGAATACCTATGAAATCAAGACTCTGTCCATCGAAAAAAGTGACAAAATAGTGCCCATAGAAAAATCGAAAAAAGTGACAAAACAGTGCCCATAGAAAAATCGAAAAAAGTGACAAAACAGTGCCCATAGAAAAGGAAGTAGATTTGCTACGAACTAATAGCAAAAAAAGTAATTTTCACGTTAAAAACACACTTCCTCAGAAACGAAAAGTTTGCCAGTGCATTAAAAAAAAAAAAAATCGGATTTACGGACGTAACGAACTTTTGGTCTTGGCCTGACAGGAGTTTACAGATAGAAAAAGACGCTGGTTCGCCGACGAGACTTGAGTTGCGTTTTCTTCGGGGTGATTTGATGTACTTTTGTTTCATTATGAAAGTACCGTGTACCGTTTTATTTTTTATTCGACACACTGTACTTTCATGTCGAAAACTAAAGCAGGTAAAGCTACAGTGAGCTACTTCTCACTAAAGAATTGCAACTTAAAACTGGTTTGCAAAATTTGATTCTACGCGACTGAAGATGCTATACACAGCAAATGAAGACGAGAAGTTCGCTTTTAGAATAACTTAAACAGAAAAGAGATCATTTTCTAGTTGTACGAGTGTCCTGAATTTTACGAAGTCTTTTCAGATGTGCTTTAACACTAGCATACAGGGGCGCCACTTATGGGGGGGGGGGATGCCCCCCCCCTCCTCCGATGTTCTCGGCCAGCCGGTAAAAAAATAGCTGAATCGGCGCAAAGCGCCGCGATTTTTCGTAAAAACAGTCGATTTTTTTTTTGGAAACAGTCAATTTTTCTTCACAACCGTCAGTTTTTCGTAAGTCGATTTTTCTTGAAAACGGTCGGTTTTTCTTTAAATCAGTCGATATTTCGTCAAAACAGCCGTTTTTTCCGCAAAAATGCCGGCAAAAATTACCAGCCAGTCGGTAAATACCTTGCTCCTCCCATATTTGATAGTGCTATGATTCGCAGTCAGCAGTGATACATATGATTCGCAGTCAGCTTGGGCTGAAGGAATATCTTTGCTCCTCTCCCCCCTACCCCAATTTTTTTTTTTTTTGATAGTAACGCCTCTGCTAGCATAGAGGCCAAAAATTTACCTCCCGACTAGAATGAGCTATTCCAGCGTCTGCAGAACCCCTACTGTTCTGGGAAACGAATTTCGGGTGTATATTAAAATCTTCCTTGTCCTTTTCAACCGTTGTTCCCACCTCAACCTCTCTTTGTAATAGACATTTTTCCTTCTGTTCTGGGCATACTTGTTTCGCGGGTCTCCTGTCATTTGATTTCTGATGGCTTTTCCATTCTGTTTAGAAATTCTATTCCTTCTTTTCTCACTTATAACCAAAGATGACCAACAATCGATGCACATAACCTTGTCTCTCACTTTTGGTCTGTAAGGTACATCAATGTTACCCAGTCACTTCACTTTAACAACTAAAGGTGAGGCTTCACCTTCCAGATTTTTCTTCCGGATTCCAGACAGCCGTTTTCGTCGAGACGTCTGGAAGATGAAGCCAGGCCAAAAACGTCTGGAAGTCCGGGGTGTTGGACACCCCAGATTCCGGATGTCTGGAAGGTGTCATAGAGGCAACCCGTTCGAGAGACACTGCAAATATGCAAATGGGAGAAGAAAAGGGAAAGTGATTGACAGCTATGACTGGGATACAAGAGATATTTGAAATGTAAAGGGGACATCTAGAAAATGTTGAAGAACAGCAAATTTTATCCGTCATCATTATCATGAAAATCTGGAAGGGTTGGCTTGACTAAGCGGAAGGCTCGGACGTCTGGGAATCTGGAAGGTGAAGCCTGGCTTTAACCTATTGTAATTTTGATAGGCTAAAATCTGAAAGACCCAAGTGAGGCAGATCCAAACCCCATGGGAGTAGAACAGGAAGCCGCATTGCTGCCCCCATAAATCATGTCTCTGACCTGTCGGGGTTACAAAACCTGGTTTAAACGACTCGACAACTTGTCTTTCTGGACTGACTTACGACTGAAGCTGTGCAGAGGCAAAATTAACATTTTTTTTTTAAACGACTCGGAATGTTTTTGGTTAAAATGAAAGCGAGTCGTACTTTTGCTAAGTCGTATCAGTCGTTTATTTTGGCCTCGCCAAAATAAACGACTGATACGACTTAGTAAAAGGTCAAAAATAAACGACTGATACGACTTAAGAGAAAGCAGGGGGGGGGGAGTCACCCCCCCCCTTCGGGCCACCCCTGTGGAGGCTGTATCATTTTCTTGCAATGTTCAGAATATGAAGTTGTCGGAGCCAGCGCTGGTGAACGACTGAATGAGTTTCGGTAGGGATGTTCTCTATCGCTAGTGGTGATAGTATCGCTGCTGTTTAAGTGTGTGTCAATTTTGTCAAGTTTTGGCGCTACTCTCCAGTGTTATTTTGCTCTGATATAGAGTATATAACCATAAAGTTGGCCTTTAACCCTATTGTCGTTCTAGTCCTATGTATCATATTCAGGTACATGTATCTGTTCACGTATTCGCTGCCAGTGGGGTCTACGAAAAGAATTCGCTGAGCGGCGCGAAAGAACAAAATTCGTTGACGAAAAATTCGCTTCTGTGGGCACCTCTCTAAACTGTATCTCTGCCCCTGCACTTGGACGGGGCAAGCTGTAGAGAGCAAGAAGGAAGAGAGGATCCCAGAATGTTGTGATTTTCTCATGATTTCATAAAAGGTGACACAATCAGTGTTGCCACTGGTCGCAGAACTGTGCGATTTGTACAGATTTTCTCTTCTTCGACAGAGCGAGCCAGAATCCTTCGACCGGTTCCTTGCCAGTAAATACAAAAATAAGCAAAAAAGTTGGGGCATATAATTATGAAGATGATAAAACGAGATTTTCCGTTAAAAGTTGGTAAAAAAAAGACTCAGTTTCGTAGGCACCAGGTTTTTCCGACCAAAAGTCGTAGGTTCCGTCAGAGAAAAAGTGGCAACATCACACAATATACAGTTTAGACCATTTTAATAAATGTCAGGATTTTTCCTAGATTTCAGTTAAATTACCAAATCACCAAAATTTACTAGATGATTTTTGTGCTGATATATTTTTGTTACTAGATCTAGTAAAATCCAACCGTCTGTTGCAACACTGTTATCATGTGATGTGCGAAGCCTGGAGGCTAATCACGAGTTTTCACGTTGGTCGAGCAGCCGTTTGTTTTCCATTATTTGATCTGTCATAGATTCGTGACTATCGATAGCGGCTGAGTTTCGGGAAATTCTGTCGGTCGCTTGTCATCTTGTCAAATGGTAACAAAGGACCAGAATTATGTCGTCCCGGTTGGACTGACGCGCCGTAGTTTCTCCTTCGTTGTTTTCAACTGCTGGCTTCGCAGGTGGTAACTGGTGTTTTTAGTTACAGGGTAAAACCAGGGACCCATAAATTTCCTGTAATGAGTCACCATACAGGGGGCTTGCCAATAAGAGATTTCTGATGCGATCTTGCCCGAGCGTCAGATAGTTCGAGAAATACCCACGGGGATAAAATACCCGACTATCCAGATTGACAAGAATTTTCGCAGCTGTTGTGCTGAACTAGGAATATTTTTCTGTAATGGAAGAGTATCCTGGATCTTTTGTCCTAGCTCAGGTACCTGGTGGCATGCTGAATAGTCCCAACAAATTTTGTCTATCTGAGCAAGAACGCCGATTCGACCCAAGCGGAATTTTTGGAAACTAGGTGAGGATCGGGCAACATAGCAACATAGAAGCATAGGAAATGACAAGCCCCCTGAATGGCGAGTCATTACAGGAAATTTGTGGGTCCCTGGTTAAACTTCGTTCGATTTTCAGCTTCGACAAACGCCTTTGCAGCGGGAGAAATGGCTTTATTTTCTTTTGTTTACCTGAGTAAAGGAAAATAACATATTTTTATCGGACCTAATGCCCCTTGGAACCTCCTTAAAGGACCCCTAGTACTTCTTCTGCCTTTTATATTATCAATACCTCCCCTATGGAAGGTCCTCCCGCGCTTCGCCATTTTTTTTGCTTTGCACCTATGACTTATTAGCTCTTTTTGGGATCCCAAAACGTAAGTGGAGGGATACCTATGACATCGCAAAAATGTCCGTCTGTCTGTGAGCACGATAACTCTCGAAGGGAATGAGATATTTTGATGAAACTTGGTGTGACAGTTCATTGAGTCAAGGTAAGGTCAAGTTCGTAGATGGGCTATGTAGCTCTACATTTAGGGGTGGGGGAGGGGGTGCAAATTAAGGGACACACAAAGTATTTTTAAACAGCTAATGTGATAGTCGATTATGCGATAAGAAGGCATGCTGAGCACGATAGCGGAAACCATTTTCTCGCCGGACAAGTAGTTTGACCGGAATCCGGCAAAAACCGGAAAGTTGGTTAGAAGTAAAAGTTTAATTTGAAGCTGATTAAATGGTCGATTTAGGGGTAAGAAGACATGCTGAACACGATGGTGAAAACCATTTTTTCGCCCAACAAGTAGTTCGTCCGAAATCCGGCAAAAACCGGAAAGTTGGTTAGAAGTAGAAGTTTTATTTGAAGTTGATTAAATGGTCGATTTAGGGATAAGAAGGCATGCTGAGCATGACAGCGAAAACCATTTTCTCGCCGGATAAGTAGTTCGTCCGGAATCCGGATAGTTGGTTAAAAGTAAAAGTTTCATCTGAAGTTGATTAAATGTTCGATTTAGGGGTAAAAAGACATGCTGAATACGATTGTGAAAGCCATTTTCTCGTCGGACAACTAGTTCGCCCGGAATCCGGCCGAAACCGGAAAATTTGTTAAAAGCAAAAGTTTCATTAGATGACAGATTAAGGGGTAAGAAGAGAGGCTGAGTCTGTATATGGATGTCGGGCAACGAGATATTTTGGTATCTTGGATTCATTGGGTCAAGGGTAAGGTTAATTTCGTAGATGGGCTTTGTAGCTTTACATTTAGGGGTGGGGGAGGTGGTAAAATTAAGGGGCAAAAAAATTTTTTTTTAAAGGTAATGAGATAGTTGATTTAGGTGTAAGGTGTAAAGAAACATGCTGAATCCGAATATGAAAACTATTTCCTTCCAGGACAAGTAGTTCACCCGTGATCCGGCGAAAACCGGAAACAAAATTTGTTGACCAGTTTTTGGCTATACCTTTATTCTCAAATCATGATAGCTCTGCGGCATGGATGTCGCCATTTGTTGTTTATATTATCGTGCCCGACGCGCCATCTATTGCTAATTTAGTAGTGACAAGCCTAATCAGTACGGAGCTCTGCCATTATGAGCGTGTTCCATCCTACTTACCGTAGTTACTACGCATGAGATCACGAATTCCGGCTTTTTGCCGTCAAGGCTGGAACGATTTTTCTATTTTTCAGCAAAATTACATGCCATGGGCGAATCCTACCAATCACGTTACAGAGAACCGTGTTTACTACGCTCTTGCGTGTGGTAAGCAAATAGTTGCTGTTAGTTGCTATTTCGAGAAGGTTGGAACGGTCAGCGTAGTAACTTTTGGTGAGGTTGGAACAATAGTTACGATCTGGCGTAGACAAGACCCAATTGTCTGGATCAAATATTGAACTTTTGGGATCCCATCGAAACCTTTGGTCTTGTTTTTACCAAGCCGAGTTTTCAATTCTAGAAGCGCAGACTTGGCCAAAAGCTTCAACGAAAACTCTTCAAAAGCAAGGGCGTGAGAAGCTGTTGTATTCGTTCTGGAAGGCTTGATAGGACAAATGATCCACCTGTGTTTTGGACTCACTGGTCGGTTTGTGAGCATTGGGGTCTAGGTTTGTGAGCATTGGGGTCTCTTTTACTTTTTGCGGGTCCCAAACCCTACCCCCACTTGGTTCAGGGGCAATTGGGCCCAGATTGCCCATTTTTTTATATTTTTAACTTGACAATAACTGAAGATAAGGCGATGAAATTCCTTTGTGCTTTTGGATCATAGGGGTTGGGGATATATATGTGGAGTTGAACCACCCCCACCCTCCCCATTCATGGGCAAGTGGCCCGAATTGCCCATGATAAAAGTTTTTGACCCTGACTGGAATCAAACTCTAAGCTGGTATATTTGAGGAGAAAGAGGTGGGAGCATTTTGATGGGTCCCGACCCCTCCCCCCTCCCGTTCATGGGCAGCCGGGCTCAGATTTCCCATGAGTTAAGTTCGTCTATGACAGGTCTCAAGTCCAACTCTTGTATATTTGGGGAGACATGTCTATGGATGAGGATGTTGGTGTAACAGCAACAAATAAGTCGACGCGACGTAATTTAATCTTTAATGAACAGTTGGAAACTGGACTGTTATGTCATATGATCGATGATATGCCGTTCTTAGTGAATTGTGACAAAGGGGGTATTAGGCTGCTACGATTTGGTTTATTGCCTTTGTTATTACCTTGCTTATGGAAAAGAGGTTTAAAGGGTCGGACTGGCTGGCAGACCATTGTTAGAACTCGAGCTATTCGTGCAAGATCTTCAACATGGGTTTTTGTATTTATACTTGCGGTTTGTTTACATTTAAAGCTTTTAAAATGGGATGATTACAGATCAGGTTATACTTGTTTGGTTATTGAGGATGTGAAATGTCTTGGTTCTAAAGCTGTTTGTACACAAATGTGATAAACATTTTACTTTCACACGTTACGCCTGAGCGATTGCGCACTTGTTAATGCATTAGGCTAGGGTATGAATTTGTTTTTCAAATCAATTAGAATTAACAAATCGGCATTTTCTATGCCACTGGCATGTCTATCGCTTTTATGCCATTTGAGTTTTTTACGATTGCAAATAAAATTGTACCTTACTTTGAAATCGCAAGCACCGCTGAAAAATCATGGGGCATTCCAAACAGAACTAGCATAGTTTCCTAGCTACGAACTCCTAAAACCTTCTTTAACCAGCGCTAACTACAACCAAACGTAAAGTATTGCAGCGAAAGAGTATAATGATCCTTGGGCTGGATTTGAACCTTCGACCTCTCTCTAAAAGAGTGACCCGCTAACCAACTGTGAAAGAGTTCGCAAGCCACAACATCCGCCAGGTAGAAGCAGCCTATAGGATCATCGATCCCGCCTCGGGCATGTTATCTACGTAGTTCACTTCCCCGTGTCACGGGATTAAGCACTTCTTGTGTACAGATGGCAAGTAGGTATACATACAGTGTATAATTGCGGCAGATTCTTATTTTCATTGTCAAAGTCAATCCTTGTTTAATTTCCACCTGTAACGTGAATAAGATGTATTATACATTTGTTCTTGATTATACATACTCACCGAAAACAAATGTCTCCCATTTTGCTCTAGTGAATCCGATATAAAAGCCGTAAATGGCTGCGATATGGCCAACGATGTATACGGCAACATTTCTCCACACGATTTTTGCCTTAAAGGGTTTTACATCTTGGAGAATGTTCTGGACTTCCTGGATTTCTTTGATTGGTGTCGTCAAATTCGAATTCCCGGATATAGACGAGATTTCGCCAATTACGAATCTGTAGTGGTTCTCCTAGAATAGACAACTATTTAGGAACTACTAGTTGATATAGAATTCGACACTGATTCGTTTTTATTGCCCCTTTATTTTGTATTCATATCAAAAGTTTTTCTTTATGCCTGCTCGTTATACTAAAGGAAGCATGGCGAAGCATAATAACGCTTATTTATTGAGCCAAAAGGCCTTCCAAGATTTCAATACACGTTACGCTTCACAAATAAACTATTACACCTCTAAAAATACTATGCTACGTAAACTAAGCTCAACTTTCATTACTGAGACTAAATCCTTTAATCACATATTTACAAACATCTACGATACATTTGGGGTTCGTAGATTTCAGGATGCGGGGAATGTTTTCTATTTGTATAGCTAATTATTGCTAGTAGCTAATTACAAGCAGTAGGCTCCTCTGAAATACAACAATCTTTTACGGGACGGACGTTTTCATCATGGTTATTATTAAGTTCGGTTATTAATGAATTTATTACATACTGATACTGAAAGCAACAGATATGACGTTGCTGCTCATTCAATGACAATTCATCATGCTCATTTAAACAACATCCAGGTGGTACGCAAATGGGTCCGCCACTTTGGAGTAGCAACCTGAACGACGTGGACGATGTAGAATTTGTAAAAGTATTTTCTAACAATTGTTCAGGTGCTGACCTGTGATTTACTTATTATTATATAATGCACTGTGATTTTTTTTAATTATTCGGGACATCGCTTTACTGATTGACTATGATCACTGCTCAAAAAACAGAAAAATACTAACATACAGATATTACGCTTTTTTCAGTGTTTATGACACTTCCTTGAAAGACGACGTTTATTTTTTTGACGAGATACAGAAAACCTCGGCTTGTCTGTTCTGTTTTTTGTTTTTTTTAATTAGCTGAATCGAATTGAACTGAAGCCCCTCCTTGAACTACAGTGGTTGTGTCCAGGGCACCGGGATCTAATGCAATCCCGTTGTGGGAGCTCAGTAAGCACTCGTCTTTCCGATCTAGGCATCTTTCCTTTCCTCATCGTAGAAGTAAGCACATACGTAGCTAAAGCGTTTAGACTTAAGCTAAGTGCACACACAGTCCGGTAAGATTCCGCACGCGAAAACGCGCATTCGAAATTCGCGTAACGATGCCCGACAGGTTTTTCAGATAAAACGAAATTCGGACGCGAAACTTGGCCTCAGATTTGAAAAATCCACTGCTTAGCCTACAGTCAGATGATGTTGCGTGATTGCCGAATGTTTGCAAATTCTCTGTTCATCAAAAATGTCTATTTTATATTGTTTACATAAAATACAGGAGGTGTAGACTATGTAACTTTGAACGGTTCTGAGGACTATCAAAGAAAGATGCCATTAAGGAACTGCTTTGATTGACCAGTATTTTCCTTTTATTGCAGCAAGTGTATGAAATGTCGCTGTTCAACTGTAAAAATATTCAGACCTCCTGTAGATAGCCTAGTCAACATTTAAGTTTGCCTGCCTGGTAGTTTGCATTCAGCAGACACTTACAGCCAAGATCTTTCTCTAACAAACATAGTTTTGCAGCTGACATTCAATAGGTCTTATAACCATTTCATATTTCAAACACAGTTTGTAATTTTTCAGTTCTCAGAGCACAATTTCGCATGCGTTTAAAATTCGCTCCGGAAAAAGTAGAATATTTTCTACTCAAATCGGAACGAAATTACCGGACCGAATCCGCATGCGATGCGTCAAAATTCCGGAGCGGAGAAGGAAATTCGCACCGGACTGCGAAATTCGTACTGTGTGTGCACGCTACTTTAGCCTTGGACACACGATTAGCGTTGGGTGTTCCCGGGCTGGAATCCCTGCTAAGTTTTATAAGTAGTGAACTGAAAGACAAAAATGCTCCTCAGCCGGGATTTGAACCCAGGACCCTCTGCATTTTTGTCTTTCAGTTCACTACTTATAAAATGTTTCCATCTCATGGGCGTCTTCCCCACTAAAATTATATATTTGGTTTTACTTGGTTTTCACCATGAGACCCCGCCTTGTGGGTCCTGGTATGTCTACGTGGATCCGACAATGGAGTTCTAGACTTCTTAAATTATATATGGAAAAACTGTTTCTTGTTTATTGGTCACGGTACAAGTCCCTTGTGTAAAGTGCCATCTATGTATTATTAATCCATGCTACGGTAAAAGTGATGAAAATCCGGCCGGGAAATCCTGATCGTGTGTTAGCAGTTGAAAGAATAGCTTAGTTTATGTAACAGTTTATTTGTGTGGTACATGTATTCAACCTTGTATGGCCTTTTGGCTGAAGAAACAAACGTTATTATTATTATACTTTCCTTTGCGGCGACATCCTGATCACTTAGCGAACGCGTAATATTTTCCATGGAACAAACCGAGTTCCTAGAAAGTTTCTAATACACCAAAACGCCACTTTGATCAAGAAAAACAATTCCGGAGGCAACTATGCTTTTCTCTCCGTACATAATGCCGGGAATAGTTCTCTGACACATGTTCGCTAAGGAAACGGATTTTCACACTTCCGGAACCTCAAATTATCTCTACGATAACGACTAAACAACAACGCGTCATCTCAAACTGAAATCCAAAATAATAATAAAAGTCATCAATTTACTCCTGTCATGTTTTGAACCACTCTCGAACACTCGTCACCGACTACTAAAGCGCAGGGGTTTGCCTGCTAAAACAAGGGGAGATAATTCGACCATGAAGGCTTATTTGATCATTACATCCCGACCGCTGTTTTCCTAGTTATTTTTAGTACTATCTGTAGTTGAAAAAGGTAAGGTTTTTTGACCCTATTTACCAGATTAAGCCGGTACGGACTTGGCGACAAAGAGTTTTCAGAAGCCAACGCGTTAGCTCTAGGCGGAAGTGCAAATATTTCAGGGTTGCCAGCTGTAGCACAAATAATGATTAGCATCCAAAGGACTTTCATGTAGATGTTGGGTCATGACAGCAGAGTTACCTGTTACTTAAAGGCAGCTTTCCGCGAGGTTTCAGTCTTTCTTTTTATTTTTCTTTGTGTTATTTCATGTTACAGTTAAATTTTGAGTGCTCTTTAATATTTTAATAGTTGCTATACAAATCGACGTTTCAGAAAAATCGACGTTTCTACCTCGTTTTAATCGTCGCGACCGAAGGCCGGAAAAATTTTTGGGGTTCTGTGTTGATAGTCATTGAGTTTCTGGGAGGTGTAGATTTTTCAGGCGAATTTTTCAAAGGCCGCGGCTTATCTTTTTTACCACGATCTCGCAACACTGCTGAGCTGGATGACTAACTGGGAATTACTGAAAGAAAGAGGGAACCCAAGGAGAAATTTAGAAAATTTGAAATATGATCATTTATCATATTTCCGGAGTCGAGTCCGTATTTTCGGAGTCGGCCACCGTTGGGAGAGTTCGAGGGGTGTCCCGGAATCTTGGGGACGTTTGGGGTGGAAAGATCGAGAAGAAACTTAGCACACATGACTAACATATGCTTCGGGGGAGCTGGAGAGGCGTCTCGGAAGAGAATGAAAGCGCGAACCTTAGCTGATAAACTAACCCTTGCAAGTGCTTTATGAATTTTCAGATCTTATTGAGAACACTGTAAAAAGTTTCTCCGAATAAGGATGCAGTATTTGCTACTGGGAATAATCTTGTCTATACTGGGATAAAATTAATCCGAATTAGGGGTAATCTAATCCCCAGATTTTTTTTTCAGTGAAGATCGAACCATTCTCATTCAGAGCACCATCTTCTTTCTGTCGAAGTTGTGTGTCATCTAGCGGAAAGTGCGGAAACTTTCGTGCGGAAACCTCCGTGCGGAAATGCGGAATGGAGCGAATGGAAGGCCTTCGTAATTTACTCCGTAAACGTGTCATGGGCCATTGATTTTAACGTGCTCGTCGTTTTGTTGATAGTGTGGTGTAAATTATTATTTTACTTCTAATGTAGGTTTTCGTAACAGTAGGCTATGTTACTCACCGATGCAGCCGTCATCCTTGTTTATTTTGAACAATTAGTTTAACATTGAACGATTTCAGTCACTGCTACCCGTCCGCAATCGACGTGCCAAGCACTGAATCAGATATGAAATTTGTCGGAAGAAAAACTAAACGGGAACAGCCGTCACGGATTCGTGACTTTCAGTGAAACAGTAAACATAATTAGATTGAGATGAAAGTATTCGCAGCTTTGTGTGGGGTGTAGATTAGGAGACGTGGCAGAAACAGAAAAGGTGAATTTGTAAGTTGGTAGCTTTGTTTCAGTACTTCCTTCATCCCCTATTCCCCTGCCAAGTTCCACCTTCCTATTCATTGTTAAAGTTTAACTGAAAAGCAAACTTATTTTTGTATCATTTAGTTGAATACACTGGGTTATTTGGATTCTGCTAAGAGATTTTTTGATTTTCCACTATGTGCTCTCGTAGTGAGGTTCGGAATATCTACGGCTGTCCCCACAGTGCAAATTCTACTATGACGCGGAATATTTGAATCTGAACACGAACGCGGCTTTTCAGTGGGCGGTGATAAGCTTGGTGAACACTGCTTAGTGCCCGAACAAAGAAATTTCATAAATCTTTTTCGTCAAGCATGCGACACAAGTAGTACCACAAATCTGACAGGGAAATTCCACTAGTAGAAAATTGATTATTCTTCAATAGTGGAGCAACGAAGTAACGCATTTTCATCGGGTCTTCAAGCCTCTTTAAGTGAATAAGTGAGGGGTAACAAGACTGTCCCATCTCTGACCTTTTCAGTTAAACTTTAAAGGACCCCTCGCACTGTACGTCCTTCATAAAATCCGATGACGAATTGCCGCCAGACGCGCTAGAGGAACAATAACAATCACACGTGAGATCGGGGGATAAGTTATCTGACGGGTGAATAAGCGATTAGGCTTTCGCTTCTTACCGAGTCGCGCATTAGCCACGTGGAAAAGCCAGCCAGTACTCGACGCTGAAGTCGGAAGCCAGAAATGACAAACTTGATAACGCTTGTCAGAACAGAGTTGGGTAAAGCAAAAAGAGGGGAAGAGTCATTTTAAACATGGTTAGGCCTAAGAGGAATTGAAAATAGCAAAACAAACCTGGATAAACGTACACGAAGAAGTAACGTGCATTGTTTTCTTTACGATAGCGCACCTAGAGGCCAAAAAAGAACTAATCTGAGAGGAATTTTATGAGGTGCGTATTTACTCTTCAACTTAAAGTAATGTAAAACATTTGAATACTTTAAAACTATGATGTGCTTTTAAAAAATAACTCGGTTTTGGCTGTTTTAAGCCTTCTCCGAGACCCGTTGAATTGTAGCGAAAACAGGGAAACAATTTACATAACCGGTTTTTCTGATGGAAAAACAACCGTCTACAGCATTACACACATCGAAGATAGCAAAACACGGCAAGTGCAAAGATCAGCGTGGTTTTGTTACAGGGGTTAGAATGTACCGTACGAAATTGGGGTCTCCGGGCTTGGAAATATATGGAGTGATTATGGGAGTAGGTTGCATTAATATTGTAGGTAAGACAGGTCCTTTAAAGAACGTTTTTCTGATTTTTGGAGGGGTTTCCTGCATTTGTTCAGTCAACGGTCGGATTGGTCAGAATGATGGTTCCATGGCTTATGCGGTTTTGCCTACGTTTCGTCCTACTTCCTTCGGGACTCCACAGTCCAGCAATTATGCATGCTGAAAGATTTGCCGTGGCACTCTTAGTCCCAACCACGGCCGCAAGGTCGTCATATGCAACATGTATCTCCAAATAGCGCATCTACGGTTTCTCCTGATTTATCTATACTTTCGGAATTAAGCGCCAAATAATTTCACTCCCTCCACCGTAATCCCCACAATGGGCGGGATTAGTCCGGATAGATAAATAGCACATCTAGGGCTTATGGTCATTTTATCTACCCGATCCCTCGTCCCAGTTTCGCAACCCGTTCGGCACTTGTATTTTCGAAACCCCCCTTCAATTCTCTCCACTGTTGCTGGATTCATTCAGGAACTGTAAATGGACTTTATGTGGCTTATGGCCGTTTTGCCCACGAAGTTTCGCCCCGATTCCCCCGCCCGTTGGCCACCAGGTTCCGGAAAATGTTGTTTTCCAGCAGAGATTTGCTTTTGGTTCCGGAAAGTGCCAAGTCATTTCAAATAGTGTTGGGCGATATTTTGATTTTTCGATATATCGATATTGTGGGACCATGTTTTGCTATAGTGCACGGCTCTTTTGACCAAAATTTAAGAGCAAAATTGTCGTAAAAAAGCATCTTGCATCAACTCAAACTTCGAATAAATAAAAACTGAATTACAAAGAACATATTGCTCCAGTATCGGAGATATAAATGTGACTTATCTTGGATTATTTACAATAAATAATAAATGAACAAATATCTTTTTTGGACATCGATATTTACGTTTCGATACTCGATATCGATATTTGGTCCGATGCATCGATATGTCGCATATCGCCCAACACTAATTCAAAAGGTTTTCGCTACGAAGCGAAGCGTTCTATCCGTTTGAAAGAACATTATATAATATTTTGCGTCAGCGTTATTATGCAGCTGAGATCAGAAATATACTTTTCGTTGCCTGAACGCTCATACGTTTATTCTGTTGTTCAGCTCCGTATCTTCAACCATACACGGATAAGATCAATGGTATTTTTATTTCCGAGCTATCTCGACTCTCAGTCATTTCTCTCTCATTCAACAAATACTGACCGAGGGGTTGCTCTCTCTCCGCCACAGGTGTACACCTCGGCACGGCACCGCGGCACCGGCATCGTCACGGCACCGGCGCGCCTCCGGCACGGCACTGGCACGATACCACCGGCCACCGACAAATTTTCTGCAGATTACTGTTCGCTATCTGGCGCCCAGTAACGAAGGTACTTGAACGAAAGAATTATCGAAAACATGCTGCCGAAGAAGAAGCAGAACTGGATATGAGGAGGATGCTGTTGACCAAAAGCGCCAAGTAGTCAACCATGTTTCTGTGCTAGCGTTGGGCGATATTTGGATTTTTCGATACATCGATATTTTTGCTTTCGATATTCGATAATCGATATTTTGGATTCCGATATTCAATAATCGATATATCGATATTTTAATTTTCGATATTCGATAATCGATATTCGATATTCGATAATCGACCATGTTTCGCTGTAGGATTTTGTATAAATAGCATCTTGGATCATCTCGAACTCCGAATAAATAAGAAATGAATTAGGGAAAACATATTATATTTGACGGGGCAAAAGGAACAGGAAAACATATTGCTCCAATTTTGGACATAGAAGTGCAGGTTAGGTTGGATTATTTACAATCATTACGAACGAACAAATATCGTTTTCGACATCGATATTTACGTTTCAATATCGATAGTTGGTCCGATATATCGATATATCGTTATCGATATCGAATATCGCCCAACACTAGAGTCAGCTTCAGTATATTTGCTTCTGATGAAGGTAACTCAGTGGCGACCAAACTTGTTTTCATATGTGTAGGATGTGCTAAGAATGAAACTTGGCAGGCATATTTAACTTGGAAAAAGTCAGTTTCCCCATCAGACCCTCTGGGAGTGCAATAGAGTATACTTTCATTCACTTGCTGTGGCTAAATATATGTACCAGTTAGCCAAAGTTGGTAATTAAGGATTGACAAGATTGGTTTATAAATTCTCATTTTATAGACATTCCTTAAAGTACTCATCTGAACCACAAAGTACAGAAAATACTTTGGAGCAAAACATATATTTTCATGATCCCCATGAGCCCATGATCATTTGTGAAACAAGGGTTTTGCTTCAAAATGAATTTCCAGCTCCCTTAAAGGGCCCCTCGCACTATTCACTCCTCAACTTACAGTATTTTAAAGTATCTGAATACTTTAACTATGCTGTGCTTTCAATAAATAACCAACGGGTTTGGCTGTTTTAAGCCTTTTCCCAGACCAGTTGACTTGTAGCGAAACAGGGAAACAATTTATATAACCGGTTTGCCTGATGGAAAAACTTCTCGCAGACAACCGTCGACAGGGTGATACACCTGGAGGTAGCAAAACACGGCGAGTGAGAGAATCAGCGAGGTTTTGTTAGAGGGGTTAGAATATACTGCACGAAACGTGGGTCTCCGGGATTATAAATATATGTAGTGGTTACAGAAGTAGGTTGCATTTGTATTATAGGTAAGACAGGTCCTTTAAAGTGCACATCTTAACGAAAAAGTGAAAATAATACTTTTGACCAAACGATAAATATTCATGATGCCCAAGGGCCATGATAATTTTTGCTTCAAGGGTATTGCTTACACATGAATTCCAAAAAATAGTTTGAGCAAAATATACATTTTCATGATCCCCATGAGCCCATAATCATTTTTGCCTCAAAGGTTTTTTTGCTTTCAGATGAATTTCTAGTGCCCTTAAAGTACAAAAAGAAGATACTTTTTACCAGATCATTCTCTTGATTTCCAAGGGCCCATGATCATTCTTATTTCAAGGGTATTGCTTATAAATAAACACAGGAAACCCAAGAATTTGCAAAATCCTAAATTTTATCCTCCGACCCAGCCTTGCAAGTACCATATGAGCTTCTAGCTCTTGTATTCAACCCAAGCTCATGAACAATGTAGACTTGCTTTTGGCCAATATCTGATGAAATTTGTTTACATGTGGTTTACATTTGGTTTATCGCAATATTTTAATTTGAAAAAAAAACCGCGGCACCGCCTCGGCACCGCGGCACTGGCACGGCACCGGCACGGCACCACGGCACGCGCCACTTGGTGTACATCGTTTTTGGGAGTAAGCAACCCCTTGATACTGACTTCTTGAGTGCCAACACTTTAACCGGAAGTCCGACAGCCGAACAGAAAACGCCCATAAAGGTCCATCTTAGGTTTCGAACCGATGACGTTAAAATACCTACTTCGTTCAGTTTAGTTGGCGATATTTGGATTTTTCATTATATCGATATATCGATATTTTCACTTTCGATATTCAATAACTGATACATCGATATCGACATTTCTTTACCAAGTTTCACTATAGGATACATCTCGTTTCGCCAAAGTTTAAGAACATAATTGTCGTTAAATAGCAGCTTGCATCATCTAAAACTCCGAATAAATAAGAACTGAGTTACGGAAAATATATTGTTCCAGTTTCCGACGTATAAATGTAGGTTATGTTGGATTATTTACAATAATTATGAATGAACAAATATCGTTTTCGATATCGATATTTATGTTTCGATGTTCGATATCGATATTTGGTCCGATATATCGATATATCATTATCGATAGCGAATATCGCAAACACTAGTTCAGTTTATTGACAGTATTGGCCCTTTTCAGCTTGAGACAAATCATGCCAGTGAAATACCGAAAAGAGGCATAAATTTTAGTTCTCACTTAAAGCGCCGTCCCATTCGTTGCATCGCCCTAACTTAATGTTCAGCTCCCGAGAGTCATCTCTCCACTAATCTTTGCATTAGTCAGTACGCGAAGAATATTTTTCTCCATAAAAAATGAAGATGGCGTGTAGTCAAACCTTGCTGTTGCAGACAATACAACTCCGTCATTAGGAAACGGGCAATGATTTAGGTAGCGTCTCGACAACCTTACTATTTTGTTTTTACTAAGTCTATCTTTTAGTGAACTGTGTGTTTATTTATGATAGTTGCGTTTTTGCAGAAACCATAGTATCTAATACCACGGTCTAAAGTCGTTTTTGCAGTCATCGTGGTATCTGAGACCACGGTCAAAAGGCGTTTTTGCAGTTATCGTCGACCGTGGTAACAGATCGCGGTATCTGAAAAAGTCATCTCACTTTCATAGTTTTTGTTAAACTGGTGGGAAAGAAGTTTGGCACTTAATGATGTGATTGAATATCAGTTTTCTTTTGGAATGAATTTGAAAAACGCAATTTCTCAATTGTCGTTTTTGTAGAGCAACCGTATATCAGATACCATGTATCTGCAAACACGCAAGTAATGTTGTCTATCAGTTTTATTTACTCCATCTGTCTATTGATGCTGTTACGTAAAGCACAGTTCCAATCGGTGTAATCAGTTGTATGAGCATTTTCCGCGTCTTTGTTTCTAGACTAGCTAGAGCAACCCAAACCCAAACCGATTTGATCGCCCCCCCCCCAAACCGAATAGGACCGATTTCTGTTTATCTCAATCACGACCATCACCTCCTGTTCCCTATACAAACTGACGTCTTATACAGCTTGTTACTCCAATTTGAACATACTGAAGTGTTAGTGCTTACAACGTTTGCTACTTGGAACCTTGATGGCGAATAAGGATTGCTTACTTATTAACTGTAATAAGTTGCATTGCGACAACTCGCTATACTGCACCTCCTGCTTTCCGATTCGAAGCGCTTACCTCCGTTTCGCAGGAAGCCTCCTAAAAACTTATCCAGAACAGTTCGCGTTTCCGCTCCATCAAGCTAGTTACAGTTGAGATTAGAGGCGTATTCTCGCCGTTCCCCGAGGACTCCTCGGGGAATCGAAGGGAACGGCGAGAATAGAGGGAGTCACTCCACGCGGACTCCGCGTACATAAACAGCGAAAATACGGGGAATGCTTCTAAAATAGATTTTGTTCGAAAAATGAATATGCAGCTGAAAAAATTAGTCTAGATCCACTTTATTTTTGGTTTTGTTTATTCTGATTCTTATTAATTAATTTTACATAGCACCTACAACAGCAAAAATTGATTCCCCTCCGAGTTTGAAAGGGAGTCCTTTTTGATGATGATGATGATAATCGGAGCATTCCCCGTCCGTGGGGACTCGCGAGAATACGGGGAGTGAGTCCCCGGGACAAACAAAAACGCGGGGACTCCTCAAGTGGAGTCCTCGGGGAACGGCGAGAATACGCTTTAGGACTTCCGTCAACTTCCCTTACGACAGTATATGAATAAGCATCAGGGAGTGCAACCCTGGAAGCTGTAGTGTGATGCGAGGATACTGTTTGTTATAAGAAACAAAGCTTTCAAACAAGAACTTGCTAACATGCTAAATGGGTGTTTGCTACGAAGAAAAACAATATAATCTGATCCAATGGTGGAAGACAGGCTAAAGCAAGTTTGAGAACCGGATAAAAGAGCAGATCTCCCAATTTAGAGTTCGGTTAAAGTTGGAGACACAGTTGTGCTAAGTGACAAGTGTTTAGTAAAGCATTGTTCAAATATATGTAGTAAGGTGTATTACGGCGGATAAGGCTTATTACAGATTCCTCTTTCCTCGGGGCGCGCTGTAATGAGGCGAATGGAGCTCGAAAATAGAGCTCGGTTCTATTCTCTCTTATGCAGGGCCAATCAGATCGCTTGGTTGGTTCCGCCAGCGGGCCGAAGAGAGGAGCAGCGCCGTCAGGATTGCCAAACGAAGCACTAAAGTTTTACTTTGTTGGAAGCTAAAGAAACAAATTTTCTTCAAAAGAACACGTTTGTGTTCTGTTACGACTGCTTATTGTTAGTTCGAGGACCAATGCTGTCCATCCGTTAATTTAATAGCTTTTTTACAATATAATGGGCGTCAAATTGTACTCGTGTACTTCAAGTAGTACTAAGAACCTTTTTCTGATCTTTCTGGAGCTCGAAAAGTTGTATCAACGTGGCAGCACCGAACGCCGCATTGGTTAAAACTGCTTGAGTTCCTATTTGAACGAGCGTGTGTATTAAGACGAAAACGTCGCGTATAGCGCTATTCAGCTTATTACACCTATTTGGACAATGCTTAACCGAAATCCAATGTAAGCAGATACGAGTATATGTGCTTTAATTGTTGACCTACGAACTGAGTATCGCCTTCGAAAAGACTCGATGCATTAAGATCAACACCAGTCGGCACTATTACCATGCTTGCCCGCTACACGCCACCACTACCACACTATCTTTCTTTATCACAGTAGGTATTCTAATGACAAACCTACTCAACAGGACTCAGCCTAGACTTTGGTGACCATGTTATCAAAAACGAGACCGCACCGTCAACACGGATCCTCAGCGGATTTTAATCTGTCGTGAAAATGTGTGGGCGTTTTTCGAGTTATAGATCATACGGAAGATTATACTGTTTGCCGTGTGTCCAAGTGAGTGCTCCTGTGATTTTGACTTATTTATGGCATGGTACTTGTCTGTGACAGGAGATGCTTCCATGTGTTCCAGAATCACGCATAGGATGTTTTTTTTTTCGTTCCTTGTTTCCCTTATTTTTCTCTCTTTTTTATTTAGAATTAAAACCATTGGTTATTTTTTACGTCTCCTCCCTTTTGGGGGGGGGTGCGGGGGAAATTGTTCGGTATTTTTTCGATAGCAGAACTGTTCGATATATTTACGGGGATTCGGTAGTTATACAGAATCCTAAATAGGCTATCTGTACAAATCTCTTCTGTATAATAATCGGGATTCGGTATAATTGCCAGTATTCGGTAGTTATCACGAGTTTGGTGAAATGGGGACCCGTCTATTCGCCCACCCGTCGATTCGCCCAACCGTCATTAGACCCAAAAAATACGTCACATCCCCCACTTTTTCCGACAGTTCGCCTAACCGTCACAAGACCCAAAATATCCGTCGATTCGCCCACCCGCTGATTCACCCACCCGTCGATTCACCCACCCGTCGATTCACCCACCCGTCAATTCACCCACCCGTCGATTCACCCACCCGTCGATTCACCCACCCGTCGATTCGCATACCGTCGATTCGCCCAACCTCGGTTTCGTGAAGCGTCGATTCACCCACTTCTAATATCCGTCGATTCGCCCACCCGTCGATTCGCCCACCCGTCATAAGACCCAAAAAATCCGTCACAACCCCCACTTTTTCCGACAGTTAACCTACCCGTCACAAGACCCAAAAAATCCGTCGATTCGCCCAAAAAGTCCGTCACAAACCCCACTTTTTCCGAAAGTTCGCCTACCCGTCACAAGACCCAAAATATCCGTCGATTCGCCCAATTTTCAAAATCAACCTCTGACCTGGCGCGGCCTTTATCATTAAACGCGGTATCAGAAAGCGACTGAGTCGCAGGGGAGTAATTAAGAAGGTTACGATACCGTCCCATGTAAATAAGGGGGGAAACTAGTAAATATAGCTTGGGGCAGATTGATGAGAAGAATCAAAAAGAGGATGAATGCAAGAGTAAAACATCAGAAAAAAGAGCTACCGTTTTTATGGCACTTGCAGCTCCGCTCAAGTGCCATATACCGATCACTTTTCGGTCTGTCTGTCATGCCACTGTCCTCAAGTTAGGGTACTTCCAGACGTGCTAGGACGATGAAACTTGGCAGGTATATCAGGGACCCGACCAAACCAGCTTGAGAATAGTCATCTGCCCGATCCGACCATGGGGGGGGGGAGGGGAGACCGCGGAATCCGGAAATTAGCAGCATGCATAGCTTTCGAACAGGTGATCGGATCTTAATGAAACTTGATATTTGGAATGACCTCTTGTCTCAGATGTCTTCCTTCAAGTCCGGAATGGATCCGGTGACTTTGGGGGGGGGGGGGAGTTGGAGGGTGGAACCGGAAATCGTGTGACATGTTCATAGTGGACGGATCGGGATGAACTTGGTGGGAAGTACAAGCACAAGCCCTAGATACATAGTTGACAAGATCGAACCGGATCCGAGCACTGTGGGGGAAGTTGGAGGGCGGGTTCCGGAATTCCGGTGATCCCGACTTAAGGTGCTTACACATGTGCTAGGACGATGAAACTTGGCAGGCATATTAAAGACCCGACCAAACTAACCTGGAAATCCGACCCGGTGGTCGGAAGATCCGACCTCCGTGGGGGAGTGGAGGGAGGGGAAATCCGGAATATTGACGTATTTACAAATTTTGAACGGGGAATCGGATCTTAAGGAAGCTTTTATACTTGGAGGGACCTCGTGTCTCAGATGTCACAGTTCAAGTCTGTGATAGATCGGATGACTTTGGGGGGAGTTGGAGGGGGGACCGGAAATCGCGTGACATCTTCAGAGTGGACGGATCGGGATGAAACTTGGTGGGAAGAACAAGCACAAGCCGTAGATACATAGTTAAAAGACCGGACTGGATCCGAGCACTGTTGGGGGGAGTTGGAGGGAGGGTTCCAGAATTACCGTGATCCCGACTGAAGATGCTTACACATGTGCTGGGACGATGAAACTTGGCAAGTAGTTAGTGACTCCACAATTTTAACTTAAAGGACCCCTCGCACTATTTACTCTTCAACTTATAGTATTTTAAAATATTTTAATACTTTATAACTAGGCTGTGCTTCCAACAAATATGGCGAGGTGCAGCGCGAAGCGCTGCGCCGAGGGCGTTTAAATCCCCAGCCACACTAACTAACCACACCCAAACCGCCTGGTGCTGTAACCACATTTCTAAGTTTTCATGTTCATTTCCCAATATGGTTAGGGGTTCCTCTCAGTTACCAGGAATGAATTTTAGCATCGGTTAAGGCAGAGAATGGTTTTTCTTGCGAAAGCCAAATAATCTCAAAACAATAAATACTTGTTAAAATGGTTTCCCTGGGTCGGATGTCGGGCCGAAACCTTAAAGGGGCCAGGGTGAAAGGTTATTACCCTGTCAAAATTTACGTGTGTGTACTAAATAGCTAACCATGGGTTATGACTAAATATACACAGTTATTAAAGGGTAGAATTACCGGACACACGTCGTTGTTTGTAGAATGTGGTCCTTAATGGTCATCATATGTGCTTTAAGGAGTGAAAATCAATTCTAGGCTCAGTCTGGAGTCATCAGGTAAATACTACAGAACGTAGCGGCACCATCCCAAGATAATTATGTATGGGATCTCCAATAAATGTAGTGGTTAGCCTATGAAAACCTCTGAAAACCTGAAAATCTGAAAACCTCTTAATACTTTAAAACTAGGCTGTGCTTCTAACAAATAACCCACGGCGTTTGCTGTTTTAAGCCTTTTCCGAGACCCGTTGACTTGTAGCGAAGACAGGGAAAAAATTTACAGAACCGGTTTTCCTGATGGAAAAACTTGTCGCAGACAACCGTCGACAGCGTGATCCACATCGAAGACAGCAAGACACAGCAAGTGAGAAACTCAGCATGGTTTTATTAGAGGGGCTAGAATGTACCGTACAAAGTTGGGGTCTCCGGGCTTAGAAATATATGGAGTGATTATGGAAGTAGGTTGCGTTAGTATTATAAGTGACAGGTCCTCTAAGAACAGCCGTTTCTCCGATTTGACCACCGTGGGGTGAGTGGAGGGAGGGGGAATCCAGAATCTTCAGGTATGCCTAACTTTTGAACGGGTGATCGGATCTCAGTGAAGCTTGATATTCGGAAAGAACTCATGTCTCAGATGTCCCATTTCAAGTTCGGACAGGATCCGATCAATGTGGGGGAGCCGGGGGGGGGGGGGGGGACCGGAAATTTTGTGACACGCTTCGAATATAGCGATTGGGATAACACTTGGTGGGAAGAACAAGCGTAAGGCCTAGATACATCAGTGACAGAACCGGACCGGATTCGGTCACTCTGGGGGAGTTGGAGGGGGATCCAGAATTCCGGTGGCCGCAATTTAATGTAGGCTACTTCCAGATGTGCTAGGACGACAAAACATGGCTGGAACATTAGAGACTTGACAAGATTGGCTTAGAAATTGTCACTTCCCAGGTCCGACCATCCCTTAAAGTACTCATCTTAACCGCAAAGTACACAAAATACTTTTCAGCAAAACCTACATTTTCATGATCCCCATGAGCACGTGATCATTTTTGCCAAAATGGTTCTGCTTAGAAATGAATTTTCTGCACCCTTAAAGTGCGCATCTTAACCGAAAAGTAAAATAAAATACTTTTGACGAACCATATATATTCATGATCCTAAAGGGCCCATGATAATTTTTTTGTCAAGGGTTTTGATTACAGAAGAATTTCTAGCGCCCTTAAAGTGCACATAATCACAGCCAAGTGCAAAAAAAATTACCAAACAATACATTCTCGTGATTCCCAAGAGTTATAATATTCAGTATGTACCCAACAATTGCGAAATCATAACAGAAAATATCACAACTGTAGCGAAGTGTTCTTTGTTATTGAACTAAATTACGTCACAGATATGTAATTTTTGATGCTAGTAAGACCATCCGCCTTACATGAGGGGAAGCTGGAGGGGGGAGGAGGGGGTATGGCCACAACATGCCCTTTAACATCCTAACCACAGGCAGTTACGGTTCGGACCTAGAAACGGGTCAATTAGCTCATCAGCTCTTACGACAAGTCTCATTAGAGCCAAGCATTTTCCGGAAAACCTCCCGCAAATGAGTTTTTCATCAATTCCACACGCAATCTGGCGATCTACTAGTGATACTTTTCGCACTTCTGTTAAACTGGATACTGGATATTCCAGTTTTCCCTTACTTGATAAAAGCTTTGTTCTAAGGCCAAGTATCAGGCTGGAGAATTAACACACATATTTTCGTGCCGTTGAAAAACGGTAAGTAATGTCTTGTAAAAGTTTGACCAGAACCGATCAGAGTGCCGAGATAGGGGCATGAAAACCCTAAACAAACAAAAATGGGGATATCATAGACGTTTTTCGTGTGGTTCCCAAAATCAGCACGATCTTTTTGCCCACCTCACAATGCCCACGACTCAAAATGCCGTAGTTCAGGGTGAAATCAAAATTGTCAAAAATGTCATTCTGACAGTTGAAAATGCTCTCAGGGAAGGCTAAAATCGTCCTGGTTCAAAGTGCCGACGACTAACTGTCGGTAGGGGAGGTCAAAATGATCTGGGACAACGGACAGCGAGATTAAAAGGGACAGGATTACTACGGAAACTTATGAAAGGATTATTTTATAATTCATCAAACTAGAATGATTTGCGCGAAAGTACGAAGAAATGGCGATCTAAACCTTGCACCCTGAAGGTAAGAATCGTTAAAAATAACAGTTTTGAGCTCACTGTTGGTGTTTCATTTCTATTTTCAGAATTCGAAATTACATTGTAACTGAACAGTTTCAATGCACGATTATCGCCATCCTGATACTCGGTCCGCGCCTTTCGTTTCATTCATCACTAGGTCCAATTTACTACGGCCTGAACACCTCAAACTGTACGATCGTGGGCATTCTGAACCGTGGGCTGGGTCGTAGGGCATTTTGAATCGTGGACATTTTGAATAGTGGGCATTTTGAGTCGTGGGCATTTTGAGTCGTGGGCGTTGTGATCATGGTCATTATGAGCGTCAGCCCATTTTTCCTGCTGGACCGATTCAGCTAAAAATCAGGTTCAGCCCGGAACAACAAAAGAAATCCGGTAATAACTTAAGTGAAAAAGTTGACTTATAATTGTGGGGACCCGTCTATTCGCCCACCCGTCGATTCGCCCAACCGTCATTAGACCCAAAAAATACGTCACATCCCCCACTTTTTCCGACAGTTCGCCTAACCGTCACAAGACCCAAAATATCCGTCGATTCGCCCACCCGCTGATTCGCCCACCCGCTGATTCACCCACCCGTCGATTCACCCACTCGTCGATTCACCCACCCGTCGATTCACCCACCCGTCGATTCACCCACCCGTCGATTCGCATACCGTCGATTCGCCCAACCTCGGTTTCGTGAAGCGTCGATTCACCCACTTCTAAAATCCGTCGATTCGCCCACCCGTCGATTCGCCCACCCGTCATAAGACCCAAAAAATCCGTCACAACCCCCACTTTTTCCGACAGTTAACCTACCCGTCACAAGACCCAAAAAATCCGTCGATTCGCCCAAAAAATCCGTCACAAACCCCACTTTTTCCGAAAGTTCGCCTACCCGTCACAAGACCCAAAATATCCGTCGATTCGCCCAATTTTCAAAATCAACCTCTGACCTGGCGCGGCCTTTATCATTGAACGCGGTATCAGAAAGCGACTTAGTCGCAGGGGAGTAGTTAAGAAGGTTACGATACCGTCCCATGTAAATAAGGGTGAAAACTAGTAAATATAGCTTGGGGCAGATTGATCAGAAGCATCAAAAAGAGGATGAATGCAAGAGTAAAACATCGAAAAAAAGAGCTACCGTTTTTATGGCACTTGCAGCTCCGCTCAAGTGCCATATACCCATCACTTTTCGGTCTGTCTGTCATGCCACTGTCCTCAAGTTAGGGTACTTCCAGACGTGCTAGGACGATGAAACTTGCAGGTATATCAGGGACCTGACCAAACCAACTTGAGAATAGTCATCTGCCCGATCCGACCATGGGGGGGGGGGGGGGGGAGGGGAGACCGCGGAATCTGGAATTTAGCAGCATGCATAACTTTCGAACAGGGGATCGGATCTTAATGAAACTTGATATTTGGAAAGACCTCTTGTCTCAGATGTCTCCCTTCAAGTCCGGAATGGATCCGGTGACTTTGGGGGGGGGGGGGGAGTTGGAGGGTGGAACCGGAAATCGTGTGACATGTTCATAGTGGACGGATCGGGATGTACTTGGTGAGAAGTACAAGCACAAGCCCTAGATACATAGTTGACAAGATCGAACCGGATCCGAGCACTGTGGGGGGAGTTGGAGGGCGGGTTCCGGAATTCCGGTGATCCCGACTTAAGGTGCTTACACATGTGCTAGGACGATGAAACTTGGCAGGCATATTAAAGACCCGATCCGATGACCGGGCGGTCGGAAGATCCGACCTCCGTGGGGGGAGTGGAGGGAGGGGAAATCCGGAATATTGACGTATTTACAAATTTTGAACGGGGAATCGGATCTTAATGAAGCTTTTATACTTGGAGAGACCTCGTGTCTCAGATGTCACAGTTCAAGTCTGTGATAGATCGGATGACTTTGGGGGGAGTTGGAGGGGGGACCGGAAATCGCGTGACATCTTCAGAGTGGACGGATCGGGATGAAATTTGGTGGGAAGAACAAGCACAAGCCGTAGATACATAGTTAAAAGACCGGACTGGATCCGAGCACTGTGGGGGGAGTTGGAGGGAGGGTTCCAGAATTACCGTGATCCCGACTGAAGATGCTTACTCATGTGCTGGGACGATGAAACTTGGCAAGCAGTTAGCGACTCCACAATTTTAACTTAAAGGACCCCTCGCACTATTTACTCTTCAACTTAAAGTATTTTAAAATATTTGAATACTTTAAAACTAGGCTGTGCTTCCAACGAATAACCCACGGCTTTTGCTGTTTTAAGCCTTTTCCGAGACCCGTTGACTTGTAGCGAAGACAGGGAAAAAATTTACATAACCGGTTTTCCTGATGGAAAAACTTGTCGCAGACAACCGTCGACAGCGTGATCCACATCGAAGGCAGCAAGACACAGCAAGTGAGAAAATCAGCATGGTGTTATTAGAGGGGCTAGAATGTACCGTACAAAGTTGGGGTCTCCGGGCTTAGAAATATATGGAGGGATTATGGAAGTAGGTTGCGTTAGTATTATAGGTAAGACAGGTCCTCTAAGAACAGCCGTTTCTCCGATTTGACCACCGTGGGGTGAGTGGAGGGAGGGGGAATCCAGAACCTTCAGGTATGCCGAACTTTTGAACGGGTGATCGGATCTCAGTGAAGCTTGATATTCGGAAAGAACTCATGTCTCAGATGTCCCATTTCAAGTTCGGACAGGATCCGATCAATGTGGGGGAGCCGGGTGGGGGACCGGAAAGTTTGTGACACGCTTCGAATATAGCGATTGGGATAACACTTGGTGGGAAGAAAAAGCGTAAGGCCTAGATACATCAGTGACAGAACCGGACCGGATTCGGTCACTCTGGGGGAGTTGGAGGGGGATCCAGAATTCCAGTTGCCGCAATTTAATGTAGGCTACTTCCAGATGTGCTAGGACGACAAAACATGGCTGGAACATTAGAGACTTGACAATATTGGCTTAGAAATTGTCACTTCCCAGGTCCGACCATCCCTTAAAGTACTCATCTTAACCGCAAAGTACACAACATACTTTTCAGCAAAACCTACATTTTCATGATCCCCATGAGCACATGATCATTTTTACCAAAATGGTTCTGCTTAGAAATGAATTTCTGCACCCTTAAAGTGCGCATTTTAACCGAAAAGTAAAAAAAAATACTTTTGACCAACCATATATATTCATGATCCTAGAGGGCCCATGATAATTTTTTTGTCAAGGGTTTTGATTACAGAAGAATTTCTAACGCCCTTAAAGTGCACATAATCACAGCCAAGTGCAAAAAAAATTACCAAACAATACATTCTCGTGATTCCCAAGAGTTATAACATTCAGTATGTACCCAACAATTGCGAAATCATAACAGAAAATATCACAAGTGTAGCGAAGTGTTATTTGTTATTGAACTAAATTACGTCACAGATATGTAATTTTTGATGCTAGTAAGACCATCCGCCTTACATGAGGGGAAGCTGGAGGGGGGAGGAGGGGGTATGGCCACAACATGCCCTTTCAACATCCTAACCACAGGCAGTTACGGTTCGGACCTAGAAACGGGTCAATTAGCTCATCAGCTCTTACGACAAGTCTCATTCGAGCCAAGCATTTTCCGGAAATGTCTTCCCCACTTTAAAACCTCCCGCAAATGAGTTTTTCATCAATTCCACACGCAATCTGGCGATCTACTAGTGATACTTTTCGCACTTCCGTGAAACTGGATACTGGATATTCCAGTTTTCCCTTATTTGATAAAAGCTTTGTTCTAAGGCCAAGTATCAGGCTGGAGAATTAACACACATATTTTCGTGCCGTTGAAAAACGGTAAGTAATGTCTTGTAAAAGTTTGACCAGAACCGATCAGAGTGCCGAGATAGGGGCATAAAAAACCCTAAACAAACAAAAATGGGGATATCATAGACGTTTTTCGTGTGGTTTCCAAAATCAGCACGATCTTTTTGCCCACCTCACAATGCCCACGACTCAAAATGCCATAATTCAGGGTGAAATCAAAATTGTCAAAAATGTCATTCCGACAGTTGAAAATGCTTTCAGGGAAGGCTAAAATCGTCCTGGTTCAAAGTGCCGACGACTAACTGTCGGTAGGGGAGGTCAAAGTGATCTGGGACAACGGACAGCGAGATTAAAAGGGACACGATTACTACGGAAAATTATGAAAGGATTATTTTATAATTCATCAAACTAGAATGATTTGCGCGAAAGTACGAAGAAATGGCGATCTAAACCTTGCACCCTGAAGGTAAGAATCGTTAAAAATAACAGTTTTGAGCTCACTGTTGGTGTTTCATTTCTATTTTCAGAATTCGAAATTACATTGTAACTGAACAGTTTCAATGCACGATTATCGCCATCCTGATACTCGGTCCGCGCCTTTCGTTTCACATTCATCACTCGGTCCAATTTACTACGGCCTGAACACCTCAAACTGTACGATCGTGGGCATTCTGAACCGTGGGCTGGGTCGTAGGCATTTTGAATCGTGGACATTTTGAATAGTGGGCATTTTGAGTCGTGGGCATTTTGAGTCGTGGGCGTTGTGATCATGGTCATTATGAGCGTCAGACCATTTTTCCTGCTGGACCGATTCAGCTAAAATCAGGTTCAGCCTGGAACAACAAAAGAAATCCGGTAATAACTTAAGTGAAAAAGTTGACTTATAATTGTCGTCGGCCAGCTGTTCTGCAGAAGCTTGTAAAGCTACCGACTAATTAGTACAATTTCCGATTCATCCGACAAGGGTCACATATATAAGGAAGCATAAAATGGATCAGAATATCCCTTGGAGCTTCAGTATTCCAGCTATAATAGTTTCATAAATATTCTCCTCTGCGTTTCCGTCGGAACCTTTGGTATTCCTGCCGCCCAACTTCTAGCCGACTTTGGGTCGAGTCTGCCGACCAAAGGAGTACCAGTCAAATTTTAATCTATTGAGAATCGAATGATCGTGTTGCGTTATAATTTCCTTTAACCGACCAAATAATCGCAACATGTAGCCTACCGCTTTCGGTACATGTTGTACTTAAAACATGGTAGCTCATTGATATTTTACTCTTGCATTCATCCTCCATTTCCTCTTTCATTATCAGCACCGAGGTCTTATATCATGCTTCTCATCATTCTGGCTCAAGCTGTATTGACTAGTTTTCACCCTTATTTACATCGGACGGTATTGTATCCTTCTTAATTACTCCCATGTGACTCATTCGCTTTGGTTCATCGCGTTCAATGAAAAGAGCCGCGCTGGATCAAAGGTCGGTTTTGAAAATTGGGCGAATCGACGGATATTTTGGGTCTTGTGACGGGTAGACGAACTTTCGGAAAAAGTGGGGGTTGTGACGGATTTTTTGGGCGAATCGACGGATTTCTTGGGTCTTGTGACTGGTGGGCAAACCGTCGGAAAAAGTGGGGTTGTGACGGATATTTTGGGTCTTATGACGGGTGGGCGAATCGACGGATCATAGAATTGGGCGAATCGACGCTCAAGCAACAGGACGTTGGGTGAATCGACATTGGGCGAATCGACGGGTGGGCGAATCGACGGGTAGGTGAATCAGCGGGTGGGCGAATCAGCGGTTGGGCGAATCAGCGGTTGGGCGAATCGACGTTGGGCGAATCGACGTTTGGGTGAATCGACGGTTGGGTGAATCGACGGATTTTTAGATTGGGTGTATTGACGGGTGGGTGAATCGACGGGTGGGGGTAGTGACGGCGACCCGCTGAAATCATTTGGTAATTTTCGATGCCGGAACTGTTCGGTATATTTTCCGTAGTTACACAGAATCCCGAATAAGCTATTGGTTCAAAATTATTCGGTATCATGATTGGGATTCGGTAATTTATTCAGTATAATTTGCAGGATTAGGAAGTTAACCATGAATCCTGACTTTGTTCCAGTTTCGACGAAAGTATACTGAATATGAATATTGTTCGGTAGTCTTTCGATGCCAAAACAATTCGGTATAATAACCGGGATACGGTAGTTATACAGAATCCCGAACATGCTATTGGTCTAAACTTATGCGGTAGAATAACTGTGATTCGGTAATTTATTCGATACAATTGCCAGGATTCGGAAGTTACCACGAACCTCAAAACTCAGAAGAGGTCAAGTGAAGTATTGGTCGCAGACAAAAGGGATGATCTAGGATATCATCGATAGTCCTTACTTTTATTTTGGATCCCAAAAACAATATATAATCATAAATATTTCGAAAATTCCGCCTGCAGCACTTTTCGTAATATTCTCTATTTTGTGGAAGGGCGCGTCATTTGACGGGGGTTTTAAGCCAGTTTAAGGGCTGAGATTTTGAAACATTAAAAGCTAGAATCTGAATGGAAATTAAATTTGACAGGAAAAAGCAAAAAAAAAAATTTCGCCTGCGGCGCTCACTTTATGTGATTATGGGTAGTATATTGACTAGACTACAGTTTTGCTGCCGGAACGTCGCTCTATCCGGTTTCTGGAACTTCTTAGAGTCTCGGTATTTAATCAACGGTAAATGATAGAACTTGTAAGAGAAACAGTTAAGTTTTAGCCTACAGAAAAAAATGGATTTCGAAAATTTTCGTCTGCGGCGCTCAGTTTAATTTTCTATTGGCTTTAATAGATAGAAGGTGTTACTACAATCATGCCCGGCAATATAATATTCTCCATGTGGGCTTCGCCAAAACGCCGCCTAATAGTTGGCGTATCGTCTTTCATGCTGCCCCTTATTGTTACTCTTCCTACGTAATCGTTGCTGTTCCATAGTTTAAAGCTCGAACTAGGAACTAGGAGTTCTAGGATTCGGTAAATTTTTTTAAAGATTTGGTAAAATTTTGGCTCTGCACGCCCCCCCCCCCCCCCACCGAAAATGCACTTGCGACGCCCCTGTGCAGTTAGTTGATTCTGTTTGTTGTTTAATCAATATAGGTTATTTCCGTGCCCTAGCCAAGCACTCCTTTTGTGCTTTCCTGGCAGGAATGTTAATTGTGTATTTTTTTTGTTTTTAAATATAGTTCAATGAAACTGAAACTGAACTGTATGTATGAACAACGCTGAATCTCGTTCATGCAGCCTGTGATATTCACTGTTTATGCACTGACAAATGAAACCTCACTGACGTGCAGCCCTGCGCCATTCACTCAGGTGCAAACATTAACTGCATTTTTGCAGAAACATGCTATCTGATACCACGGTCTAAAGTCGTTTTCGCAGTTACCGTGGTAACTGATCGTGGTATCTAAAATATTTGGAAAGTTGGTGGAAAGTAGTTTGGCAATGGCGACGTCAGTGGATGTAAGTATTTCTTTTGGGATGACAGCGATGAAAGCGCAAATTTGGCAATTGTCATTTGTGGAAAGCAACCGTGGTATCAGATACCATGGTATCTGCAAAAACGCAGCTCTGGTCTACCCTCACCCCACTGCTTAAACTGCAATCACCTTGGGATAGGATTTGTCAATGGTTTTTGTATCTATTTATTTATGATTATTAAATATAATTTACGACAGACTCATTTACTCGTGGACATCCAGTACTGAAACTCTAAAACACAAAATATAGTTTTCACACAGCCCGTTTCGTCAAAAATTCTCAGATTGGTTTGTGCTTTCGCCAAACACTTTAGCTATCATTTTCTTTCGGAAAATGATTCACGTGGGTCCCATCTTATCTCAAACAAATGTCACTGGCAGCGCGCAATAATAAAAATAGCTTCACTGTGTTTCAACTAGACCGCTTCACTTAGATGAGGCACTGAGATGAGTTCCATCTCCCGTTCGCTTTGCGCGGCTGAATGCCATTTCGTCGGGGATGGCCTTCCTATCGTAGACCTGGCCGAGGTACGCCCAGAAATCAATAAATAAGGTGGTGAAATTTGTGCGAGATCCTCCAAGCTCAGCGGTTCGGTAGTCCTGTGGGAATGTGTGGTGATAGTTGTGCCATCCTTCGCCCATAGCCAAAATGGAAACCATTCGGTTTTCTGATGGTGATATTTTTCTAAAAAAATAAAAATAAGTTTAATTTACATAAGTTACAGATGTAACTGCAGTAGACTCACCTTAGACTTAAGTATACACCCATAGACCGGGACGTTCTATACCCAGCTCGGGCTAAATTCTAAAAACAAATGGCAAATCTGAATTAATTATTATAGCGAATTGAATGCAAAATAAAAGCAAGTTTGAATTAATTGACAGTAAAAATGGAAGCTCAACTGACGAACTGACGAACCATTGACTTCTCTGTGAACCATTGTCTTCTTTGTGACGCGTCCAAACTATCTTATGATGATATCCGCAAGAAATAAATTGATCGATTGATTGAAACGCAATTAAATCTACCAAAGATCATTCGCTGATTGAAGGTTCGCTTCTTCTAGCCAAAGCCTGACGAGGACGCTTGCCACGAAGGGCCGAAATATGGCGAGAATATCAGTTGGCAAGTTTTCGTTCAGCAAGCTGATTTTTGTTCCTACACACAAAACCAATCTCAGATTCCTACATTTCGAGGCCTGTCTGTTTCACTACATCGACCCATCTTCCAAAGCCCATTCTCTTAAACCCGTTTTGACGCCTTCCTCCCGCTGCCTATTCTCCAAGGGTCTAATACTTTATATGACTAAGTCCAAAGCACAACAGTGATCCTCAGGAAGAACGAGAAACGTCGCCCTAACGGCCCAAACTCAACAACTCAAAGGCTGTGTCGACCAATCACTGCGACCGTTGGCTGTGGTGCCGCTTCCGGCTCTTCCGCTAGATACACGGCGATTTTGCATCGGCAAAGAGATTCAGCGCCACCCATTTGCGCACGGTAATGTTCCACAGGGGCATAATTTGCAAAGGGCAGGGGGAAGGGGGGGAGGGAACTGCCCCCCCAGACCCCAGTTTGCCCCCCACTAGCTTAAATTTAGCGTCTTCGAAACTCTCGTCGAAACTAAGATAGGCCTACAGAATTCAAGCATCCACAGAAACAGATCGGTTTTCTTTAGTATACCTTTGCCTTTATGGTAAGATTGGAACACAGAAGCCTTGACACTTTTATAGCGATATGCATGCGCTTTGAGGGGTTAAACAAGTTAAACACGTCTATGTCAGACGCCGACTGATCTCTTGGTCATTGGTACCCAACCTGAAAAAGCGAAGAAGCTTGCGATCGCAGTGGACAGTTTCGCGAATTTGAAGAAGCGTCGTTTCGCCTTGGTCGATTAGTAAAATATCTCTTTGTTTCTTTGTTTTTATTATGTTTTTCTTCTTGAAATAAAACTGCTCATTTTCACTTGACTTGGGAAAATCGGCTACAACTTTGCCCCCCCCCCCCCCCCAGGATTTTGACGAAATTACGCCCCTGATGTTCGACCCTGCATTTTCTCGTCTATCGGTGAATTAGCGAATCAACTTTCGTTACTGAGAGTCTAGCGGGCCCACAGTACTACGCGGGAACGACTCGTCTGATTTTAAAACACTAGATTGCCGAGAGAGAAATACATAAACATACTTCTAAACTAAGGCTGTTACGCTTCTTACTTGACATGTAAGGCGTTTTTCCGCGACACAATTGTGCGCCACAGACTCCTTGGTGTTTGTCGCGGAAAGACGATTGTGTGCCACACAGCCGAGTCACAACACAAGTTGAACTCACGGAAATGCCGTTTTGACTATTTTGGGGCGGTTATTTCAAATCTCCGAAAATAAAATAGAATTCAGATAAAATCTTAACAAATAAAACTTAAGGCTTTCGTCCTTACCATTCCATGAAAAAGGGTCTTCAGTTTTATGTCTGCATGCTTCAGAAAGTAGTTAATTTTATTGTTTTGACATTATTTTGCTGCTAAATTAGAATTTCCCGCCAGAAACGAGCCACAGAATCGACAATCACCTCGCCAGTTGTTTGTCGAACTTGAGCCACAAAAATCTTGTTGGTCGCTGAAAACACTTGTGGGTCGCACAAAAACACGGAAACACTCTTTTTGAGCCACAATCGACCCACAAAGTGTTAGTGGGAGCACAGAAAAACGCCTGTAGGCTAGGGTTATCGTTTTGACCTTCAGTTCTACCTTAAAGGACCTCTCGCACTATTTACTATTCAACTTAAAGTTTATTAAAATATTTAAATACTTTAAAACTAGGCTGTGCTTTCAACAAATAACCCACGGTTTTGGCTGTTTTTGAAGCATTTTCTGAGACCCATTGACTTAGAGCGAAAACAGGGAAAAAATTTACATAACCGTTTTTTCTGATGGAAAAACTTCTCACAGACAAGCGTCGACAGCGTCAAACACATCGAAGGTAGCAAAACACGGCAAGTGAGAAAATCAGCGTGGTGTTGTTAGAGGGGTTAGAATGTACCGTACGAAATTGGGGTCTCCGGGTTTAGATATATATGGAGTGATTATGGAAGTAGGTTGCGTTAGTAGTATAGGTAAGACAGGTCCTTTAAGTGACAGAAATTGTGCACTTACTTGTCATAGGGCTTGAATCCATAAGCATGTGCAGCTGAGTTCACCAACCATGTGATGTTCAGGGTGAACACATATCGTAGTACACCCGGAACAAAGTATCCAACCCAGTGTGATTCCTCCCACAAAACCGCTGGAAGAATTGTGGGCATGACAAAGCAAAGGAATGTTGCCAGCGGCTTGAAATACCTGAAAAGAAACGATAAATTAAACATGACGGATTTTTCCAGAAAAAGTGATTACTTCAGGTTTTTGAAAGGAGGAATTCTTTTGTAGGGTGTTAGATGCGTGACAGGGAAATTGGTGGACCTTCCTTTTTCTCCTCCTGAGACCACTTGTCCAGAATCCTATGGGGTTTCGTTTTGAATCATTTTCTTTTATACATGATTCCCAGTCAGCTTAGGCTGAAAGAATATTTAATCCTAGAGTTAATGAGAATGTGTCTGGTGAAAAGCTTGGCTCGCGATTTCGACTCTCTCTACATATTCGATAAGCTTGATGTATCTATGCCTTGAAGCTAAGCGACAAGTCCACTGGCAATCGTAAGGACGTCGTAACCGTGCTCGTCTAGTCTCGGCGTGTTCTCATTGGCTAAAAACCGCTAAAACTGGTGGTTACGACATATTAAGATGGCTTCCGACAGCTTACGATTGCGAGTGGAGACCATACTTAAGCCGCGGACAAAAAGAATCGGGTGGGTCAGCGCAGTGAAGAAAGGTAGGGTGAGACTCGGGACTAGTAATGCGATTATGATAGTCATCGAAAAAAACCCACTAAAATCACAAATACTGAATAGTAGCCTACGTTACGGTTCTTTCCATATCGGTGTACAAATACGAATCATAGAGTCTATAAAATTATGCCGAGAAAAGACTAGTCGGATTTGAGAATAATTTTCTATGAAAGATACATACCATTCATTCTAGTTGACAGAGCAACTAACTAACTAAACTAACTAACTAACTAAAAAGGACAAAGACAGTGCAGCCATTAATAGCTGAGGAGACATGCAAGAGCAGACACTGATGGAAGTATTTAGGTCATATGACTCGCAAGAAAGACAGACTGCCGTTCGATGTATGGTGTTAGACCCTCTAGCCCCCCATCCCCCAGGTCTACGAGAAGACAACGCACAACACTTGGACGCCCAATCGAGAGGAGGCTGCAGCCGCAAATTTCCTGCTTGGGAAGCTATGGGGGAACGGAGCTGTGGATCGAAATGGAGGAATACCGTTGCTGACATGTGCTCCATCACGCATGGGAAGACTTTAAGTCCAAGTGAAGACGATGGATTAAGCCTCCTGCTTGTACTCAGGATACACTAACACATGAAAAGCACATTTCTTTGTTGTGTTAAAACTCTCTCGTTGTTGGGTCACGACCAAACTTTTTTTCTTTTGACTCAAAGGGAACCATCCATGTGCAACCCGAAAGAAAATGAGTTTCACCCGGAACTGCGTAAGTACTGTACGGTATACGGTTGTGTGACGATCCTCGAAATCGTGACAGAAGATATGGGTTGGCATATCCTATTCTTGTCTGAATGACCGGCAAAATTTAGTTCAAAATTACGAGCAACAAAGCAGTCATAAGATTTCAAATGATAAGATGCGTAATCCAACACTTTCCAGTGGCACTCCTTGAATAGCATACTCTCAAAATTTTAAGTAACTGATTTTGTGGCTAGCCCGTGGGTACCCGTGATTTGTTGCCCATATTTTTTTTCCACAGGGTCTATGTCACAAAAGTCTTTGGGTATAATATCCAATTTCGAGGTTATTTAGAGATCATGAACGAGATAATTATGAGGCTTTCAGAGCTGACATATAAACTATTTAATTTCTTCTAGTTAGTTTATTTGCTTGTGGTTTAACGCTGAAGTTATCAATCCCTCGAAAACTCTAAAATGGATTCTTTCAATTGTTCTTTCTTTATTTTATTGTAATAGTTAAGAGACTCGTACATTTGTTAATTATTGTGGTATTAACCCCTATGTAACGGGAGATGGTAGGGGTCGAAATTTATTTTGTTCGTTCATTTTGAATTTAATAAAACTGAAACTGAAAACTGAAAAAAAATGTCCCCAAAATCCATTTTTTTTCTTCAAGATCACTGATGACACTTTCCTTAAACACCTGATTGTAAGCGTTAACGCTTAGTGCCGACCCCCCCCCCCCCAGAAATATCGGAAGAAAGGATTACAAAACTTATATTGACTTTGCAGCCGGTTGAACTCCTTCCAAGCCCGATAAATGTTACAACATTTTTTCCGGACAATTTCCCTCTTTCCTCCCTTACGAACGACTTAAAATCGTATTCTTTTCTTGAACATGCTGAATACGAATTCTGAAAACACAGTCTTTTAATTTTATTATCGTGTGTCACGAGGTCCGAGCGAGGCCCCTGATTTCGCAGCCACAGCTTGGAAACAACATCTTTTTTGTCTTAATTGCTTCCATTACCTCCTCGACGAAAAGTTTTCCAACTGCGGAGATTGGGAAGAAATCTAGACAGGAAACCTAGAAGTAAGCAAGGTCGCCTTCCTTTGCAAAGGAGGTGAAAGGTGACCCGGCAAGGATTTCAACTACCTAAAGGCTTGGCTCAACGAGACAAGACATTAATGGAAATATTCGGGGTCGTGAACTGTGGGGAGATGGTGATTGCACTGTCAGAAGTTTCATAACCGATAACACAAGGATGCGTGGTTCCAACAGATAATGCGTAACAGATAACACTTCGGATGTTGTCTGTTGTGTTTTAAAATGTTACGCATAATAAGCGTTACCATCAGAAAGAGCTGCAAAACCGCCAAAAAGCATCTGCTGAGTTTTCCGACATCATGACGATAAAGAATAAAGTCAGTAGATGCTTTTTTGGCTGTTTTTGGCTCTTCCTAGCAAAGCTTGCTATGCATAACATTTCATGCATAACGTTTTCGAACACAACATATAACATCCCAAGTGTTACATGTTACAAATTGTCTGTTGAAACCGCGCATCCTTGTGTTATCTGTTATGATACTTTGACAGTGTGGAGCCTCCACTGAGCGGATTCAAGTGAATACAAATTCATTCCCCTGCACTAGCTAAGCAAACCACAGGTTCTTGGGATCCCAAAACGTAAGTGGAGGGATACCTACAACTTCGTAAAAGTTGTCCCTCCGTCCGTCTTTCAGCACGATAACTCTCTGAGGGAATGAGATATTTTGTTAAAACTTGGTGTGAGGATATTTTGGGTCAAGGGACAGGTCGATCTCGTAGATGGGCTCTGTACCTCGATATTTAAGGGTGGGAGAGGGGGGGTTCAAATTAAGGGGTGAACAAAATGTTCTTTAACAAAAATTTGTTAAAACTAAAAGATTTGCCGCTACTACCGCTACTAATTTTCCTATTTATCTTCCCACGATTGGACCCTCTTTGCCCCCAAAAACATAATTCCGTGAGTGAAAACTTTTGCCGTTTTTTGCGGTAAAGTTTTCAAAAGTTTTTTCTCAGCGGCTATCTGTTTTGGAAGTTAAAGGACCCCCTTAGCGGCGTGTTAGAAGCATGAAAATTGGTATATATCTGTTTTAGACCCTGAATTCGACCCGACTATCTAATGAGATAGTCGGTTTAGGGATAAGAAGACATGCTTAACACGAGTATGAAAATCATTTTCTCGCCGGACAAGTAGTTCGCCTGGAATCCGGCCAAAACAAAGCTTTATTTTATTTATTGATTCTGTGGGGTAGGACATACACTCCAGCCGAAACTCAGGCCACAAAATGACCCATTCTCATTCCCCCAATTCACAATTGATGTAAACAATACATCACTCTATAGTACAATTGATGCTGTTAAAAGCTTAGTAAAAGTTTTATTTGAAGTTGATTAGATGTTCGATTCAGTGGTAAGAAGACATGCTTAACACGAGTATGAAAATCATTTTCTCGCCGGACAAGTAGTTCGTCTGGAATCCGGTGAAGTTTTATCTGAAGTTGATGAGAGGCTCGATTTAGTTTTAACGAGAAGCTTTATCTGAAGTTGATTAGAGGATCGATTTAGTGGTAAGGAGACATGCTGAATCCGTATATGAAAATAAATAAATTTCTCGTCGAACAAATAGTTCGCCCGGAACCCTGCCAAAACCGGAAAATTTGTTAAAAGTAAAAGTTATATCTGAAGTTGATTAGACGTTGGATTTAGTCGTAAGAAGCGGAGGCGTCACGTATAGGGGGAGGGGGACGCCCCCCCAAAGTTCCCGGATCGTCGGTAAAAAAAATAACCGGGTCGGCGCGAAGCGCCTCAATTTTTCGTAAAAACAGCCGTTTCTTTTCTTGGAAGCAGCGATTTTTCTTCGAAAGGTCGATTTTTCTAGAAACAAGTGCGCAAGCGCTCAGACGTGGAATGTGAAAGTAAAATGTTTATCACATTTTATATACAAACAGCTTTAGAACCAAGACATTTCACATCCCCAATAACCAAACAAGTACTGAAATAACCTAATCTGTAGTCATCTCACTTTGAAAGCTTTAAATGTAAACGAACCACAAGTATAAATCCAAAGAAATGTTGAAGCTTGAACCAGTCCGACCCTTTAAACCTCTTTTCGATTAGCAAGGTAATAACAAGTGCAATAAACCAAATCGTAGCAGCCTAATACCCCCTTTGTGACAATTCATTAAGAACGGCATATCATCGATCATATGACAAAACAGTCCAGTTTCCAACTGTTCATGAAGATTAAAGTACGACGCGTCGTCTTATTTGTTGCACCAAAATCCTCATCCATAGATATATTTCCCCAAATATACAGGAGTTGGACTTGAGACCTGTCATAGAAGAACCTAACTCATAGTAAATCGGCGCCCAGTTGCCCATGCACGGGGAGGGGGGGGGGGGGGGTCGGGACCCATCAAAATGCGTATTTAGACCTCTATTTCCTAAAGTATACGAGCTTAGAGTTTGATTCCAGTCACGGGTCAAAAAAAAATTTCATGGGCAATTTGGGCCCACTCGCCCATGAGCTTTGAAGTACGCCGCATGGTCTTATGGGTTGCTGTTACACCTCTGCATCTATGCATACATATCCACAAGTATACAAGAATTGAACTCGAGACATGTCATAGACGAAAGTAACTCATGGAAAATCTGGGCCCAGTTACCCATGAACGGGAGGGTGGGGGTTGGGTGGGGCATCAACTTGCATATCTAGACATAAATATCCTCGACTATACCAGCTTAGTGTTTGATTCCAGTCACGGGTCAGAAACTTAACTCATGGGCAAATTGGGCCCCCTTGCCCATAGTGAGGGGTGGTTTAACTCCACATATAAATCCCCAACCCTAGGATCCAAAAGCACAAAAGAATTTCATCGCCCTGTCTCAAGCTACTGTCGAGTTAAAAACATTAAAAAATGGGCAATTTTGGCCCAGTCGCCCCTGAACCAAGTGGGAGTGGGGTTTGGGACCCGCAAAAAGGTATAAGAGACCCCAATGCTGACAAACCTACCAAGTTTCAACTTGATACATGTTGATCCCTGTCACGGGTAACGAACTTTACTCCTGGGCAATCTGGGCCCAGTTGCCCAGGAACGGGATGAGTGGGGGAGGTGCAACTCTAAAAGTAGTTTCCCAGTCCTAGGACCTACAAGCACAAGGAATTTCATCGTGTTATGTCCAACTCTGGTCAAGTTTCGGACATTATTTACTGGGCACTCTGGGTCCATTTGCCCCTGAAACGGGGTGGGGGGGTGGGGCCTCCAAAAGGCACAACTAGACCTCAATACCCACTAGTGTACCAAGTTTGAACTTGATACTTGCACTGGTTCACGAGTTATGAGCTCCACAAAATACGGTGAAAACCGGAAACCGAAAACCGAAAGCTGCTGCAGCGCTCGCAATAGTGGATTGTTCCAAGGAACACTCCACTAAAAACAGTGGGTTTTTCGTAAAAATAGTAGATTTTTTCTTATAAAACAGTCGGTTTTCTGAAAATCAGTCGATTTTTCGTCAAAACAGTCGTTTTTTCTGCAAAAACAGTCGGTAAAAACTGACCAGCCTGTCGGTAAATACCTTGTCCTCCCCCCAAACATTTTGGCTAGTAACGCCTCTGGTAAGAAGACATGCTGAATCCGTACGTGACCATCTTTTTCTACCCGGCCATATATTTCGCCAATCGCCAGGAATCCCACTGAAACCGGAAAATTTGTTAGTTATGAAATGTTTGTTAGTAGAATTTTATCTGAAGTTGATTAGAGGTTCGACATATGGGTAAGGAGATATGCTGAATGCGTTATAGAGCTTTAGTTTTTTGCCGGACAAATAGTTCGCTCGGAATCCGGCGAAACCGGAAATTTAGCAGAAGTAAGGCAGGAAGTTTTGATTTTTTTAAACCTGTTTCTAAATTTCTTTTTCTGTTTCTAAAAACTGTCTGGATCAAATATTAAATTTTTGGGAACCCATCAAAACCTTTGCTCTAGTTTTTCCAGGTTTCTCTGACTTCTTTTAAGAAATGCCCTAAAGTTTTTGGAGAGGAATAAAGATTTACAAATTTGGGAAACGAGAAGAAAATTCTCCGACTTGAATTCCCTTGCTTTTTGGAAAAGAAGAGCTTTTCTATAGAAAGAATCGGAAACGGGAAAAGAAATATACAAAAGAAATTCTCAACTTTCATCCCCTGGCTTTTTGTTCCCGTCGTCGATACTGCAACAGTTCCACGTTGTCGACAAAATCTAAGATAGGCTGTTCAAACGCGCTCTTGCATATTCCATCACAGTACGTTAGTTTTACTATGCCAGACATCGATTATACCTAGTGGACCTTTGGCTAAGCACATAACCCATGCCATACGTTGGGACAGCCTGTACGCAATATTTTTAAAAAACTCATAACCATTTAGAATTCCGTTTTACTGGCTCCGGGCTCCTCGGCACTCGTTACAGACTAATCTAATCATACAAAACTCCTCAACTCTTGGACACAACAGTGCTCAAACCAGAGCAAAATAACAATAGGGAGTAGCGCCAAGACTTGGCAAAATTGACACACACTCGAATAGCAGCGATACTAGCACCACTAGCGATAGAGAACGTCCCTACTGAAACTCATTCAGTCATTCACCAGCACTAGCTCCGATAGCTTCATATCCTGAACATAACAAAAACATTGCACGGCCTCCATTGTTCCTTGGTGTGTCCAGACCACACCTTTGCTTTACTAAGAAATTTCTAGACCCGCAAATTTTTCTCGCATTAGATGCCACAAGCGCATTGGGCGGCGCTAAAAGTGCGAACACACGATCAGGATTTCCCGGCCGGATTTCCTGCACTTTCATCATCAAGTTGAAAAAATTTCAACTTTTCCATATGGAAGTGATGATGGTGCCAAAAATCCGGGCAGGAATTCCAGTCCGGGAGCTCCCAATCCTGATCGTGTGTTCGCACTATAAGAGTATGGTCCGTTTGCAAAGCATGGAAGGCATAGGTTTTGGTGCTACTCCCTAGCGTTATTTTGCTCTAGCTCAAACGTTACGTCATCACGCTCTGGAATAAGGATATATCCCCTATAAAAATCTGCTTCAAAAACAAATTTTCATATTTTCAATTCAACAAATTATTATGGGGTACTGTGCTCTTGCTCCAGGGTATTTTTGGGTGTACAGGTATGTTATACAGGTAGGGTACGTTTGCTCCAGCGCATAGTACATCCCTAGCTTCCGAGAATCATACCTCATACGTTGGGGCACTGTGCCCAAAAATTGAGGATTTGTATTTGACTAGACCAATCGGCTGCCAGAATAAATTCCGAATTCAAGGTATGGCCAGTGTTTGCATAGCTTAAATTAGGGTAGCCAGCGTAGTTTCAGATCACGGTCAACCTAGGGCCCGTTGCCTATGATCAATTTCGAAGAGAAAATCGATGCATAACCAGCTTCAATCCACACCGCACATGACCAGTATCATCTTCTTAATAACCCAACGTTGTCATGCTACGAAAATTAAAGTCCGTGACCAATTCTAGCCGAGTCGGGCACTTCCACACCCTAGGATCTGAAAGTGTACCAAGCTTCATCATCCTAACTAACAATTCTCAAGTTACGAACTTAAGTCACTGTCAACCTGGTCCCAGCTGCCCATGAACCGGGAGAGTGCGGGGAGAAAAAACCTCAAACAATTCTTCTAGACTTGCCTTCTTTGGAATGTGATAACTGGGTCCGCTTCCAGGTCAGACAGGTCCAATTTTTTTCCCTTTTCAATGACGTCCGGATGTTTTCTGGTTAGCAACCAACCAACATGACTGAAGAAGAATCCCCGGTTGGAGTTGTGCGGATCAGCGTCTGTCTCGCTGAACTTGTGGTGTACTCGATGGTCGCGAGCCCACTCGTAAATACTATTCTGAAATATACATACATGTATATATATATATAAGACACACTGTGTGTGAAGCAAGGGACCCGATGTTTGATCCTTGACTGATGTCTGGTTCTTTGCATGATATTGGTGCTACCTCGACTTCTGCCATCACTCGAACATGAACATGTTAAAAGTTTAGCCGAAAAAGGCTGAGATAGGACAATCTAGTTAACCATCACTCATTCATTTAAATGGGCTTGAAGACCCGATGAAAATGCGTTGCTTCGTTGCTCCGTTTTCACGAATAATCGATTTTTGAATAGTGGACTTTCCCTGTCGGGTTTGTGGTACCTCTGGGCGCTTGTACCTGTGTCGTATGCTTGCCGAACAAGATTTACGAAAAATGTGTATTCAGACACTAAGCAGACTTCACCATGCCACTGGCCACTGAAAAGCCGCGTTTGTGTTGAGATTCAAATTTTCCGCGTCATAGTAGAATTTGCCTTGTTGAGTCGTCCGTAGATATTCTGAACGTCACTACTAGAGGAGATAGTGGAAAAATAAAAAAATCCCTCAGCAGAACCCAAAATAACTGAGTGTATTCAATTCAATGATACGAAAATAAGTTGGCTTTTCAGTTAAACTTTAAAGGGCTTCGAAGCATCGTTGCCTGAAAAGAGCGAGGGAACGGCATTGCACTGCACCCGCGACACGGAAAGGGCGGTTTGAATAAATTGTGTAATGTATATATTTAGTAGTTGAAGTTTAACTGAAAAGGCAGCTTATTTTTACATCTGGTGATACACTGAAATATTTTGACTCATCTAAGGAATTTTGTATTCTTTCATCCAGAGCTCTAGAGCGTGTTCCACCCTACTTACCGTAGTTACTACGCATGACGTCACGAATTCTGGCTTTTTGCCCTCAAGGCTGCAATGATTTTTCTATTTTACAGCAGGATATCATGCCACAGGCGAATCCGACCAATCACGTTACAGAGATGCGTAGTTACTACGCTTACTACGCTCCCGAGCATGGTAAGCAAATAGTAACTATTAGTTACTATTTCGAGAAGGTTGGAACGGTCAGCGTAGTAACTTTTCGTGAGGATGGAACGGAAATAGTAACTATTGTTAGTAGGGTGGAACACGCTCCTAGTAATAACATTCAAAATGATGATGATGAAATTTTGTTTACACACTTAAGAAGAGGAAACTAGCGCAGTACAGACAAATAAAAGGAAAAAATACACTGAGCTTTCAATAATGTAGTAAATACATAAGATAAAAAAAAAAACATTAAAAAAAGAAAAGGGACTAATCGGTTCTACAAAATCTTCTTCCAAGATGGAATGCGGAGAAATGGCCAAGGGCAGAAACGTGAAGGTCCTAGGCAATTGAAGATAACTTTGCACAAGGTTCAGAGGGCAAAAAAGTTGCAGTTATACGGGAATTCCTATAACGTCGCTGCTTGCACGACAACCCAAAAGTCACCCAGACGCGGAGAATTTGAATTTCAACAAAGACCCACATTTCCTGTGTGATGCGAAGCTCGGAAAAGTTATGCCTGTACACTGCAAAAAGTTTCTCCGAGTAAGGATTAAAGTTAACTGTAGTATTTTCTACTGGTATTCATTTTATCTCTACTGGGATAAGATTAATCCGAATTGGAGATAATCTTATTTTAGTAGAGACAAGATTAATCCCAGTAGCAAATACTGCAAGATTTATTTTTACAGTGTGCAAAGTAGGAATATGATGTTAAGATATGTCTTGCAAGGAATCGGACATTTTTTAGTTTTCGGCAATTGCTTACATTTGTAGCTGGTAAATATTTCAAGCGTAGAAGGACAGGCACAGAGAGGTACCAAATCCGAAAGAATAAGTTAATTTGATGAAATGCGATGAAATCAATCATCTGTGGATAACGGACAAACGAAGTAACGCATTTTTGTCGGGTTTCAGGCCTATTTTAGTGTATAAGTGATGTGTAACGGACTGTCGATACTATAGGTGACCTGGATGGCAAAAGGGGATCGAAGGTAGGTTAAGGCGGACGAGCTGGGAGTCTGGGAAGGAGCTCGGAAAAGAATGTCTGATTGTAACTGATTGGTACCGTCAGAATGGGGTTTGAGTGCTTCAACTTTCGGATTTGGAATCCCTCCTGAAAAGTTTGTACGGTCCAATGTTCGGAAACTGGTAAAACCAAAACAAAGCAACCCCACTCTGATATTTTTAGGAGCCGTTTAGGAACTACGTCCAACTTTTGATCGGATTTTTAAATGTATGTCGTACTGAGATATTTTTTGGCCTTCGAGACTGCTAACGTCCAAAATAGCGAAGTTATATAACGGATTGACATACAAGTCACCTCCTAGGCTGCTTATTCTGCCTTTTATATTATCCCTAGCTTCCCTAACTAGAAGCTTCAGAAATCCCCACCCCTCGCCTTTTCGTTTTGCACCTACGAGTTTTTAGCCTCTTTCGGCCGAGCCCACCTTGCCAGTCAAGTAGCGCAACCTTCAAGGGCCACCGACGTCTCTTTGAAAAATAAGGGGAGAAGCTTTAAAATGTTGTTTTTCACTTACCGCACACCTGTCAGCTATTTTTTGCCACAAACCATGGATAACAGGGCCCAGCCAGCACATGGCACTCTACATTCATTTCTGGCCGATGAATGAAAAATTATATTGTATTTGCTGTGTTTTATTCAATTCTTTTACTTTATTTTACATACTACAATTTTCAAATGGCGGGTCAGAAACAAATTACTTACTTACTTATTACTTACTTACTTTAGAAGACTTGGTAGGCCAATTAGGTCTATCTTGTGTTTAAGACTCTACTCTTGGCTTTCCCCATATTTTAACGACGGCGCGCACAGTATTCAAATATATATACATATCTGTATTATATATCCATATACAGGATAAACAAACAACTCATGTAGAAAACTAAGAACATCGCTTCAGCAGTTACCAACGGAAACAATCACTCTTGGTGACGTAGATAGTAAGATGCCAAGTAGCTGCCCATCCCACAAACAATCAACCCCTGAAATGCAAAAACTCCTGACACCTTAAAAGAAAGTGACCAAGACTATCCCCATTAACATGGCATAGGACAAATACGTACTCCACCCTGACTCTTCCTAGAATTCCACGAACTACCATTACATAGCGGTAAACAGTTAGCTCGCTCCTGAACCTAACACTTTAAAAAAATTAAATGGTATTCCTAACTTAAAATACTCTTTAACTTCGCCTGTAATGAACTAAACTCGGTGACCCGTCTTATTCAGACCACCATTTTTGAATTTCTTGGTCATCTAAACGTGTCTTAAAGCTTCGGTGAAAACCGGAAGGGCTTATACAGAAAAACGAGAAAAGCCAGGATCCCTATTCTGAGACAGGGTCCCTGTTTTGATTTCCCTGAACGAACCCGGCTTCTATTTTGGACTTCATAAAATTTCAGTCAACAACCTCGGCGTCGGACCTCCGCTTCGTAGAGCGGGAAGTCTGAACGGAGTCTGCAAGCGCCAACCAAAAAATAGCGAATTTCACTGGGCAGGTAGCCTATCACTATTTTCGAAAACAATATTTCTGAACCCTTTTATAGCGAACATGAAGCGGGTAGAAATGGCAACTCACAAAGTTCGCTAACGTCCGAAGATATCTCTACTGTACTCTTGTAAAATCAGTGGATGAATGGACAGTTTACATCTAAAAATTTGAGACAAAAATAGTAGCGAAGTGGCAATAAAAAATGCTAAAGCGAGATTCGAACTCGCAGCTTTTAGCTTCACTCTCCGATGCTCTAACCAGTTGAGCTATCAAGGGGCGTGTGAACATGTTTCGCAAGCTACTACAAATAGGCCAAACCAATCGCAAAATTTTTACCTGCCATGCAACACAGTTGGAGAGCATCAGCAGAACTCGCAGGGGAAGTTTTGCCTTGTATGACCTGTGTGCCCATAGCCTGTGTGCTCCTGCTGTGATTCCCAACATACCGCTGACATAATATAAAAATATTCCTAAAAAGAAAGGCCGGCTCATAAATATGGTTCAAGGGTCGGGGGGCTCACTGGGCTGACAAAATCTGAAGTTCTCTTTTTCCTTGAAAGAACAGATGTGTAATTTTTGCTGGGCCAATCTCAAGTACTATAAAAAATGAAGTAGCCTATATTCAAGCAATGGCCAGAAACCGATATCAGCTATGGTGCTTTGGGAGCGATATTTTGAGCCCTCGTCAGGCTGACTATCCGTTTGTAGCCATTGTTTGAATATATGTTTCCCAGTCAGCTTGGGCTCAAGGAGTATTTATCCTCGGTTTCCGCCGGATTCCGGCCAGACTTCTTGTCCGCTTAGAAAACCAAGCGCAGATCTAGGTCTGGGATTTCTTCATGTCTCTTTCTCTGTTCTTTTAAAGCGTTTAATAATGTAGTTAGTTTTCTTTGTTTTGTCTTCAGAAAGTGTGTTGAATGTGTAAGTTAGTATTTGATTTGCATAATATTTTTGTTTTGTACCATGGCCCGTTGAGCTTTCCATGTACAATACATACATATATACATACATACATATATACATATGCTAGCTAACTAAACTCCGTCCCCAAAAGGAGAGTATTTTTGTTTTCAATATTAATAGAGACACTGACAAAATAGGCCTGGGATTGTATTTGCCAATTAAAAACGGCGGTGATTCTGCCAGACCCTGACAATGTTTTCAAACGTCACAGAATTTTAGTTTTTTATAACACATGTTGAAAACAGATATAATTACTGACATATTTTGAACCGGGCGGGGACAATTCCATAAATTCCCGCGATCTCCCTATCGATTAGCTTCTAGGCAGCAGTTCTACGTTTGTAAAAACCGGTTCGTCGATATTAACAAGAGATAGGAAACATCACGGATTGAGTATTTCGAAGGTTGCTGGATAAAAAGAGGAGAGATAGCTAAGAAGAAAAAAAAAGCTCATGCTCATATGCCACGTTTGTTACGGCCGTAACTTATGTAATTCCTGGAAACGCTACCCTGCTATGCTCCGTACGCGTGAAACAGAATCCTCGAGACCTCCCTTCATGTCCACCCGGTGCGGCCAGATAACGGGTTGGACAGACAAATGGCGAATCGTTGCACTTCCGGAACATGTCAGGCACCCCCGCCAACTCCCCCCACCGAAGTCGGATCTGGTCCTGACCCCAACCACAAAATAGCCCACAATCTTTGTATACCGTCAAACTTTCGTACCAATCTCTTTATTCATTTGGTCTCCACGCGTGGCAAAAGATTTCTGGGACACTTCCCCTCCACCTTCCCCACGACTGTTCTGTGAAAGTATTTAACAGTGATGGACAACAAGGATTGTGTAAATGCTGGGTGAAAGCTTCTGCGCTTTCCCAGGGAATAATTGTAAAAATAGTTGGTAAATTGTAAATAGACACAGAACTCAGAACTGTAAAATAATCACAGATTTGTACATATACACTTTTAACACACACATTTTAATGTTCGTTATTTTATTTGCATTTGTATGTTGTTATATCCGCAGCGTTCTTATGGTTTTTAGTTACATGTCGTTTTGTGGTTTGTTGGTTCCGCGTCGTTTTTCTGTTGGTATTGTGTTGGATCTTATGATTCAGTTTTGTTTTTTTCGCTGAGGACGGTTTGCCGGAAGTGCAACCGAAATATCCGAAATTATATTTATCCCTCGCACAGCATCTTAGGGGGATAACTAAAAAAACGATAACCACGATTTTCTATTTCTATTCTATGTCATCGGATCCTGCCACCGATCACGTTGCCCTCGAACCGGATGGGCCACAGAATATCGGGTTCGCCCCTCCCTCCAACCACCTACGGATGATGCGGGGAAGGTTTCTTATACGTCCTTCATAAAATCCGATGACGAATTGCCGCCAGACGCGCTAAAGGAACAATAACAATCACACGTGAGACCTGGTGACAAGTTATCTGACGGGTGAATAAGCGATTAGGCTTTCGTTTCATATCAAGTCGCGCATTAGCCCCGTTGAAAAGTCATCGGAAGCCAGAAATAACAAACTTGATGATGCTTGACAGAACAGAGTTGGGTAAAGCAAAAAGGGGGGAAGAGGCATTTTAAACAGTTTTAAACATGGTTAGGCCTAAGAGGAATTGAAAATAGGAAAACAAACCTGGATAAACGTAACCCAAGAAGTAACGTGTCATTTTTTTCTTTACGATAGCGCACATAGCGGGCAAAAAAGAACTAATCTGAGAGGAATTTTATGAGGGGCGTATTGTATTGTCGTTTTGGGTCGTTTAAATGCATACTGAGTTTCATCATGCCTATTTACACACAGATTTTGAGAGACGGGTCTTTTGGGGAAAAGATGGGTAAACTTTTATAATCTAAAGTAAAGTTTTTAGAGTATCCTTTACCTTGTCGATAGTGTGATGGAGGAAGATCGAACAATCCATGAAACAACAGATAGAAAGTTACGAAAGCTGGTAGAGGTATTGGTAGAAAATTTCAACTTCGGGCGTTATCACCGTCGTAGAATGGAAATTACCCATTTCGGCTGGCAAGTAGCCAGAAAAATTAGCCGCATTAAGGGCGGTTTACCTCGTTTCCATGTATTCAGAAATAAGCCTGTATTACCATGTGAATGATAATCAAAACGGTGGCTTAAAGTATATTTTTCCTGTTTTTTACACACTCGGTGATAGATGAACAAATCGTCCACGTGCGTACTGCGTGATCATCGTCTTTTTCCGACAAGGTCCAAAAGGTCACAATTCCAGTTTCTAACTCCGAAGCGGAAGGAGAAAGGTTGAAAGACTCGGCAAAGGTTACGCAAGATATCAAAGGTCAGGCATTTGGCATACATTAGCTACTCTTGTCATTTCCACTAACCAGAAGTAAATCTGAGAATAAAGATTTGTTTTTTAACCTTCCTACTTTTCTTATAACCTGGTGAAAAAAGGAGGGATCGACTAAAACCAGGAAGAGAAGGGAACGCGAGAAAAGCAGGAAGGCATACTAAAACTAGGAAGGGCATACTAAAACGCGGAAGGCTGTCGCCAGAATTCAAAACTGGAAAGCCGCACCGTTCCCTTCCTCTGTTTAGTATTTTTTGAGGGGTCGACAACTTTCCGAATTCAAAGTTCACCATCCCTTCCTCGTTTTAGTATCCTGTAGTATCCGTCTGAACTAGAAAGGAAAATGTGAATTACAATTTTGATAGTTGCTGACCCCTCACTGAACCCATTAATGCCTACCCATGTCAGGATACTAAAACGCGCGAAGGGATGGTGAACTTTGAGTTTGAAAAGTTGCCGACCCCTCGAAGAATACTAAACAGAGGAAGGGAACGGTGCAGCTTTCCATTTTTTCGCAGCCTTGAATTCCTTCCTCGTTTTAGGATGCCCTTCCTCGTTTTAGTATGCCCTTCCTCGCTTTAGTATGCCTTCCTGCTTTTCTCGCGTTCCCTTCCCTTCCTGGTTTTAGTCGATCCCAAAAATGGATAATACTTTAAATCGTCATAACACATTTTCTATACCGAGGATAATTCTAATGCGACCCTTCTAAGGGTTATGTTTCGCTTAAAAGGGTCATACCAGAAATATCCTCGGCATCCAGATGAAAATATAAAACAAGGATGCTCAACTATGAGGTAAATGTTATCAAACTTTTGACATATAGGGAGCACTAGTGATCACTGCCAAAAATCACGCTGAAATTCTTGCGACTCCTACAATGCCACTGCTCTTCCCTACGTTCTGTGTCTTTCCCCTTTCTGGAGCATCTTCAGTAACGAAACTCTTCGTCAAATTCGTTCCATTTTCTTTTGGTTTTCCAAATATTTGCTACGCCTCCCTCCCTGGACAACAAACATCTCATTGAAAAGTTCCGTCTAGCTGATCCGTCTGCGGCGGTTTAGAGAATTTTAGTTATTTTGGTTGTTGTTGTTGTGTTGTTTCTTTCTTTTTTAATTTTCACCATTCTCCATCTCTACATAGACGGGTGATACATAAAATTTAATTTAATTTAAAGGCAGGTTTTCACACTCCAGATTAAACTTTCGCATTCTGTCTGGATGGATACGGAAAGTGAAACCAGCGCCATACCGTACGGAACAAGACCAAAGGTTTCGATGGGATCCCAAAAATTTAATATTTATTAGACTTCTTGATCCTGACAATCGAATCTTGTACATTTCCGAGTCTTCGCCAGACCCCTTTAACATTCGCTATTTATCCAGAATAAACCGCTTAAATGTGTACAAAAAATGTTACCGTTTTGGAGTTTTTTGCTTACGGCCAAACAATTAATCAAATGAGGAAACCAAATTCAGATATGTATTCAGCAAGCATGTTTACTCCAATAGCTCATCTCTAATCGACTTCGAAAAGATCTTTTAGATTTTTTTTTTCCAATTCCCCGTATTTTAGCAGCATTCCCGGCGAACTGCATGCAGAGCGAAAGATCTAGTGACACTGAGAGCCGAACCTTTCAATCCAAATTTCCAGGTTTTTGCAAATTTTGCCAGCTTATCCGTCAAGGAAATAAAGTTCAAAATTCGATTAAGCATGTCTCCTTATCCCGATAGCGAATCTCTATTCGACTTGAGAAACAACTTTGAGCTTCAACCTGGTGAAGCATTTGTCCGGCAAGGAAACTAAGTTCAGATATGAATTCATTGGGCCTCCTTACCCCTTAAACGAATATCTCATTAGCTTATAAACCATATTTGTTTTACCCTTAATTTGAAACCCCCTCTTCTGCCTCTAAATATAGGGCTAAAGGACCCATCTACGAACTTGGCCTGTACTTAGCCAGTGAATCGTCATACGAAGTTTGAACAACATCGACCCCTTCGACCTCCCGACAATCCAAAACCCAAAGAATACGTACGCCAGGTTTAAATAGTCTTCGATTAAACCCCATAAACTTTGTGCGTTATACACGCGACCGAATTCACCATCCCTCTTACGTCTATAGATTAAACAAAGTGGCGTTACCCACATGCAGAGCTTTCGCCTGTGTGAATAAAGGGGTTCAGGGATTCAGGGCGAACAACTTGTCCGGCGTGAAAATAATTTTCATATTCGGATTCAGCATGTCTTCCTGCCTCTGAATCGAACATCTAATCAACTTCAGATACAACTTTTACTAATTCCAAATTTTCCAGTTTTAGGAGGGGAGTTTAAAGGATGACGAATAATCCTTTTTGGCTGGCTTGGTTGTCTGGAGGCCTATGGTATCTAGTGCGTGCAGCCTGGTTTTAAGATTGATTGGCAAAATAATGAAGAACGAAATTTATTTTATTTATTTATTTACTTCAGCCATAACCATGTCCATAGGGGAAAAACTGCTTTGGGGGGGGGGGGGGTCTTAATGATAAGAGGCACTCTTCGTGTTGAAGACAAATTAGGAGACAAAGACTCCTGTCATACTTCTTCGAAAAAAGCATTTCGACTGTCATGGCCAGAAATCGGTGACTGTGCATGCCATATTGCATGCATGAGAACGACCTTAAAAAGAACCGATTTTCCGTTCTAACAGCGAATCGAACATATCTGACGAGACATGAAAACGCTGCCTTATCGATCACGCACTCATTCACTTCAAAATTTTCGTGGATTTTTGCCAGACCAATTTGTTCACGTCATATAACAAGACAAAATGTTTCGATGGGATCCAAAAGGGGAATATGTCAGACAGTCGGGTCTTGCCCGTATTCGATCGTTGAAAAACCCCATACACATCTGAGAACCATCGTAATGGCCCATTGACCAGATCCACTAGGTAATACTTTCTACCAAAAAAAAACAAACGAAAATCAGGTAATTCATAAACATCCAAGATTTCCACTTCAACTAAAAAGTAAAGGTACATTCAAACTTAGTCCGATTTTCGCAGTCGAATGCGAATTTCCTCCTTCGTTCCGAAAGTGTGAAGGATCGCATGTACGTTTCACAAAAGTGACACGAACTTCGCATGCACATTTTCGCATGCGAAATTTAATCGGCCTGTGTGTGCACGACGTGTTAGCAGAGGCAAATATAGAAGAGGAAGGATTTTTGAGAGGAGAATTTCAAATCAAATCAAATCAAATCGTTTATTGACAAACCAACTTCGTAGCTTTTTTCGTCAGAAGATGCTAAATTACGATGGTCATACACGAATGAAATAAAAATATATTACACTAATTGTTCACTTTGTTAAAAATCTCTATAAAAAGGCACAAACGAGTTCATGAACCTTGAAGTTCGTCCTCTGACAGGCACTAGTTTATTTTGCTGTCTTGTCCTGCTATTTTTCGGAGCATCAGGGGGGAGCAATGATCGGTTGTTCTCATTTGCCATAAGTTTTTTTTTTCCAAAGTTTACTATCAGTTCTGTTCTCGGGTGTAGAGGCTCGGGATTCTCAGCATAGACAGTGCTTGCTCGTAAGACTGATAGCCAGGACCCATAATAATTTTCAATTTCAACTTAAAATCGTTTAAATGTTTTTTTTTTTTTAATTGGTTGCAACTGTTTACACTGTCGTCATCGTCACTATGCGTGACGATCTGCTATGTGTGGGCTACGCCGCATGCGCTCTTCGTACAAATCGTTACTGAGAAAGGCGATAAAAGTCTTGGCAAGACCCGTGCTATTCGTTTTGTATGAGTCAAACTTCTCTGTCGTTTATTAGATATTTTCCCTATTTAGGATTGACAACAGTTGGGCAGACGACAACCTTAGCAGGCTTAAGTAATTTGTAGTGACATATATTTCTGTCCACATGATTTGAACAGTAGTCTATATTTGTTACGAGTTATTTTTTGTTAGTTTGGATTTATTTTCTATTGGTTAAGGCGGAATCAAAACATTTTAATGACGCTAAACGGATAAGTCAACTGAGATTTATTTTAGCGATATCGGCCCTTCTTGGCAAGGGTCCTCTTCAGGCAAACTAAAGTGCGATCATAGTTAGTGGATTTTTCTTGTCAGTTTGTTAAGCCTTTATTCTTCTTTTCTTCTTCTTCTTTTTTTCTCTCCTTCTTTTTTCTTTGATTTGTTTGGTCTGTTTCCCTTAGGACTATATGAATAAAGAATACTTCCCGCCCATTGCCAGGCCTTATGTTAGGCCTTATGATGGGGCCATAAAGAGTTAATGGTGTTCACTATTTTTTTTTATGAATAAACTAAACTAAACAATGATTCGCAAGAAACACAAGTGATCGTAGATCCATTTTTATAGCTAGAGAATGAAGAGGATCCTTACCAAGAAGGGCCGAAATAACTCCAGAATAAATATCAGCTGACTTATCCAATTAAAATTATCAACTACACTGTCAGAAGTTTCGTAACAGACAACACAAGGATGCGCGGTTTCGACAGACAACAATTGGGATGTTATCTGTTGTGTCTGAGAGCGTTATGCATGAAATGTTGTGCATAACAAGCATTGCCAGGAAGAGCCAAAAAATCATCTGCTGACTTTTTTGTTTGTCGTCAGGATATCGAAAATTCAGCAGATACTTTTTTGGCAATTTTCCGGCTCTTCCTGGGAAAGCTTGTTACGCATAACATTTCATGCATAACGTTTTTCGCGACAACAGATAACATCCCAAGTGTTGTCTGTTGAAACCTCGCATCCTTGTGTTGTCTGTTATGAGACTTCTGACAGTGTATGATTCGCAGTCAGCCTGGGCTGAATAAAGAATACAACACAAATATAATGAAATGGATCGAAACTCACCAAATAGATTTGTTTGCCATTTTGCCGTAGTGAGTGCTAGGTAAAGTCCATACATCGCCCCTAAATGAAGGCCTGACATCAGCATGACATTGCGCCATACCATTTGTATCCTTCTCTTGTTCTTCGAAGATTCTGTTGCTGGTTCAGGAACACTGTCTAAGAAGTCCGGCAAGCCGTCGGGTGATACCAACGTCACCCTCAGAGAAACTTGCTGGGAAGAACAATGAAATGATGTCTCTCTCTTATTTCACCCACAGTTAGCATAGTATACCTTGCAGTACAACATATGTTATGTTAGATTAGCGATTTTGAGGAGATTTCGCAATGAAATAGAAAACCGTGATTTTCGGGAGATTTCGCAATGAAATAGAAAACCGTGATTTTCGGTTTTTTTTTCCTTGGTCAGCTAGTTATCCCTCTAAGATGATGTGCGAGGGATAAATATAAAGTCGAATATTTCGGTTGCACTTCCGGCAAACCGTCCTCAGCAAAAACAAAACAAAACGCAATCCCTTTCCAGCGAGCAAAACGCATCGCAATACTCTGGAATCCTATTTCTGAAATCGCTTTCCACTTTCCAGCTGGATTGATCGCAGAAACACATGTAGAGCTGAAAATTTTTGAATTCCAAGCTTTTTAGAAAAAATAAATTGAAATATTGTACACCCAGTTTTCCGTTATATTTTCAAAGAAAAGTCATGAGTATCAATTATATCGACTTGCCCAAATGGGGAGACAAGCTCGACTACTGGGCAATGAAACAATTTCCGTATGTTCCAACGAAGCCATCCTTAATGACGCTTGCCTTGTTTCAAAATATCTGCCGAAGAATTCAACTTTCTTCGGAGCTTTCCACTAACTTTCTGGAATCACTTTCCGAGAAGGGTTCTTCGGTTTCCAAAGCGCGAAAAACGGTTCAGTTCGGTAACTTGCCGACGCATCGCAAAAATCCTTGGAAAGTGATTCCGACCTTGCTTTGCGGCCTGCGTTAACCCTCCTTAGGTCGTATAAAAATCGTGGTTCCAGTAGAGAGTGCATCCTACCCATCGAAAACGGATATTTCCAGACCTTCATCGAAAAAGAGCAAAAATAAATAAGTCAACGTTGTGAATTGCAGGATTTTCGACATTGAGTCTGGATTATCGACGTTTTTGTATCAAAGGAAATGTAAATGTTTTCTGGTACTTTCTTCATTGTTTAATCACGGTAGAAGAAGAATTTAGCCGAAATGAGATTCTCGAAGTTTCAATCTGTTGCAACACAATAAGTCTCCCGTCCTATTGGTCGGTCTTTGCACTTTCGAATCAAAGTCTGGCTTCCTAATTGGTCAGTACTGCGAAGTCGACTCACATACGTTTCCGTTGGGGTGGAGTGTAATCCCTATTCGAGCGCGATCGCTTCCTCTGCCTTCAGATGCAACCGCAGCCTCGCGTTTCTCTTTCACGTTCGGGTATTCCCCGTTTGACAGAGCGTCTCAACGCCAGACCTCACCTTCCAGATTTTTTTTTCCCGGATTCAAGCCCCGTTTTCGTCAACACGGATCCGGAAGGGGAAGCCAGGGCAACAGAGAGTAACACAATATACGCAAATGAATGTTTGCATAGCGAGGAAAGGGAGAGTGATTGACACTTGTGATTGGGAGTCCGAACGTATTTGAAGTAACGTCTAGAAAATGTTTAAGAAAAGCAAATTTGGCCATCATCATTGTCATGTAAATCCGAAAGGGTTGAATTGACTATAGGCCTTTTTCCGCGACACAATTGTTGGCCACACACTTCTGGGTTTTTGTCGCGGAAACACGATTGTGTGCCACACAGTCGAGCCACGAGTTCAAACTCGCGGAAACGCCGTTTTGTCTTTTTTTTGGCGGAAATTTCAAACATCTGAAAATAAAAATAAAATTCATGTAAAATCTCAATAAATAGAACTCCAGGCTTATTTCCTTACCATTATGCGCAAAAGGGATCCTCAGTTTTAAGTCTATATGCTTGGACAAGCAGTTAAATTTATTGTTTAGACACTATTTGCTGCTTAATTTGAATTTCCCGCCAGAATCGAGCCACAAAATCGACAATCACCTCCCCAGTTGTTTGTCGAATTTGAGCCACAAAGCGAGCCACGAAAATCTTCTTGTTCGCGGAAACACAGTTGTGGGCCGCACAAAACACCGCGGAAACACTCTTTTCGAGCCAAAATCGACCCACAAACTATTTGTGGGAGCACGGAAAAGCGCCTTAAGTGGTAGCCCCACATCTTGAACGTGAAGCCCGGCTTTCATCTATGCAAGTTCAAGTTCAAGTTCAAGTTTTTTTAATTATACACAAAAATACAAATACATGCAGGGACCCATAAATTTCCTGTAATGACTCGCCATTCAGGGGGCTTGTCATTTCCTATGCTTAAATGTTGCTATGTTGCCCGAGCCTCACCTAGTTTCCAAAAATTCCGCTTGGGTCGAATCGGCGTTCTTGCTCAGATAGACAAAATTTGTTGGGACTATTCAGCATGTCACCAGGTACCTAAGCTAGGACAAAAGATCCAGGATACTCTTCCATTACAGAGAAATATTCCTAGTTCAGCAGAACAGCTGCGAAAAATTTTGTCTATCTGGATAGTCCGGTATTTTATCCCCGTGGGCATTTCTCGAACTATCTGACGCTCGGTCAAGAGCGCCTCAGAAACCTCTTATTGACAAGCCCCCTGAATGGCGAGTTATTACAGGAAATTTATGGGTCCCTGATACATGACACAAGCACTGTGGAGAACACGAATTCGTACATGCAATGCTTGTTAACAATGTTAGAATAAATAACAACAACGTACCCTATAAATCCAACAATAATAATATAATATAACTTAATTTATCTCACCTGTATAATATCTTAATTTAAATGACCTGCCATCTACCAAATAAATAAATAAAAAATAGAAAACTACCCTCTTGCGAAAAATAAACAAAAATGACAAACTATTTGACATAAGTAAGCGAGAATGCGTACAGCATAAACCAACCACACACGAAACAATCATTCAATTAACCAACCACACTCTAATATATACATTCTTATACAATAAATTTCATACTAAATTATATTGTAAACATAACTATTATAATTTTTAAAAAACTAAGAATCAGTAGTACTTCGAGTCGGGACCTGATAAGCGATGGGCTTCCTTCCAACCATTCTGCAACATCATTTTTATATTTTTCCCACACAGATGGTATTGTATATCGTAGAGAAAATCTGGATCTTTCACACTTAATTTTTGGGAGCCGAAGGTTAGTGTTAGATCTCGTGTACATTTGACATGATGGCGCTAGAGTTATCAGGTCCATATAAGAACAAGACCAAAGTTTTCGATGGGATCCCAAAAATTCAATATCTGATCCAGACAACTGGGTCTTGTCTTAGCCAGATCCAGTCATCGCCAGAATCCTTGAACATTCTTACAATTAAAATTCAGAAACAGATTAAGGCCAAATAGCTAATCATCTGAGAAAACCAAGTTCAGATACGGATTCAGCATGTGTGTTTACCCGTATAAGTCATATCTGTTTTGATGAAAAGTTCCTGCCACTTCTGCCAATTTCCCGGTTTCGGCCGAACTCTAGAACTACTTGTCCGGCGAAAAAAGAAAGCTCAAAAACGAACTCAGGGTATCTTCTTTCCCCAATAATGAACATCTAATCAACTTCAAATAAAAATTTAACTTATAACAAATTTTCCGACTCCAGCCGGATTCCGGTCGAACTATATGTCCGGGTAAAATATGATTGTCACACACGGATTCAGCGTCTCTTCTTACCCCTAAATCGGTTATCTAATCAGCTAGAAATAAAACTTTAACTTCAAACAATTTTCCGGTTTTGGCCGGATTCCGGGCGAACTACTTGTCCGGGAAGAAAATTGTTTTCACATAAAAGTTCAGCATGTCTTCTTGCCCTAAATCGGACATCTGATCAACTCCAAATAAAACTATTAATTTTAACAAACTTTCCGGTTTGGGCCGGATTCCGGGCGAACTACTTGTCCGTCGAGAAAATGGTTTTGACCATCGTCTTCAGCATGTCTTCCTACCTCTAAATCAAACATCTAATCAACTTCAAATAAAACTTTTATTTTTAACAAACTTTCCGGTTTTGGCCAGATTCCGGGCGAACTACTTGTCCGATTAAAAAATGGTTTTCACCATCGTGTTCAGCATGTCTTTTTACCCCATAATCGACTATCACATTAGCTGTTTCAAAATATTTTGTTTGCCCCTTAATTTGAACCCCCTCCCCCACCCCTAAATGTAGGGCTACAAAGCGCATTTACGAACTCGACTGGTCCGCCGACCCAACGAATCCTCACACCAAGTTTCATCAAAAGATCTCATTCCCTTCGAGAGTTATCGTGCTTACAGACGGACGGACGGACAGACGGACAACTTTTGCGAAGTCATAGGTATCCCTCAACTTACGTTTTGGGATCCCAAAAATAGATGGAAGCAGATGGCGATCTAAATTTACTTTAAAAATGAACACTTGCAGAAATAGCAAAAGTTGCACTGGAAGAATATTAAGGAGAACATACAGTGTTTCTGTCTCCGACTTTCCCGGTAATTTACTTGGGGCAGGGATATATTTTTTTAGAATTCGTAAAGCCTTGTTTTGAAGAATCTGGAGCGAAGACACATGCGATCTGAAAGTATTTAAATAAACAATAGACGCATACTCTAGGTGTGACTGAATTAAAGAGTAAGACAAAGATCGCATTGCTGGATAAGGGAGTAAATTCTTTAGTCTGTTCATAGCACCAACACCACTAGAAACTTTTACCCGTATGTTATTCACATGTAATTTCCATGATAAATTCTGATCAAACACTACTCCCAAATACCGAATAGATTCTACCCTAGCGAACTCAAAAATAGTACCATCACCACAAGGGGATGCAATCGGGTCACAGCTAAAGTATGCCACCAGGCATGTGCACTGGTCCGTGATTTTTATCTATGTTTGTTGTAATTAAATAAAACTAAAAAGTAAAAAGAACACCAGGAGAAGAATGAGAAGCTCTCAACTAATTTTTTTCCAGACAATTGACAACTATATAGTCATGTTCCGGTCTATTCAGTCTGAAGCAGTGTGCACGCTGAGTATTACTGTGGGATCATCAGTGGCGAGCTTCTGCCTTAGGCAAACTAGGCGCCTAAGGCCCCAATTTCGGAAGGAGCATCGGCCAGGGTTCAAAGTGGTAAATGTGAAAATTATAGCCTGTAAAAATGTAAGGTTTGGCGCTTGTCCACCTTTTTCTTGTCTACTTGTCTATAAGAGTGCTATAAATAATATAAAATTAAAGAAAACATGTTTGGTGCTAAATTACCAAAAAGGGAACTCGAGTGACTGTGTTCGAGTGACTGTGTGACGCTTGTCCACTTTTTTTCTGTCTACTTGTCTATTAGATTAGAGTACTCTAAATAAAAAAAAAAAAAAAAAAAAAAAAAAAAAAAAAGCAGTGTGTTTCTCTGGATTTCAACGAGGGAAATTTTCCAGGTGTTTGGTAGATGGGGACAGATATGCCGCCGTTCTTCCGAAAGCTAATAATCCATAGTCCCATTTTAAGAAGAAAGGAAACATGTATCGTTACTACATATGACTAGCCCCTTTAGAAGACTAGAAAATCTTATTATTATTTTTAACAAAGTGGTATAACATTTTCTGTTGGGTTCTTGGTTACAAGTTCCAGGGCTAACGGTGTGAGCGAAAATGAGAGCGCCATTAACAGTATAGTGTGCAACACCTTCGTTTGTTTCTGTTGTTTTACCGATGGCGGTTTAGCTACCAGAACTCCTTCCTTTGTTTCTTGTATTACCCTGCTTTCTAAAGACCCCACGCATTCTTTCTCACGCAAGACAAAGTAACATACATTTTTTAGATACGCCAAAGATAAGACATTTTCCGAACGTTAGTTTTCAAAAGGTTCCGAAAAAATACAAATATTCTTTATCGGTCTTTTGTGGTTCAAATTTTCGGAGAAGCAATAGAAAAATCTGATAACCAACCGGTCGAGGGGTTGGCCAGATTGTAGTGTACTGCAAGTGCCCCGGCCGGGCCAGCACGGGGTGACACCAGTCGGTACCGGTTACCACGAGTTCGAAAACTAAAATCAACTTGTTGAGAAATAGAGGCGGATTCACATAATTTATGCCCGACACCACTGTTTGTGTACAATAGCTGCCGGGGAGTGGCTAAACCCTCAAAGCTGGCTTACCGACGTAGAACGATATGACACAGAAGGCAATGCAGTCCCGAAAAGAATGTAGCCTACGAACATAACTTATACTTTTTCTACGGTAATTATACTCAGAATTTTTTGATATTATGAAGTAATCGTTACAGATCGGCTGTGTGAAGGACTAAAATCTAGCCTAACTGAGAAGGTAAAACAGACAAGACAAAATTAACATCGCAAATTACTGGTCTCTCCACCAGAGCCAGGCCCATGCAAAGATGCAGGGCCCCAACGCAGTTAAAAAGAGTTGGGCCCCCTTTGTTGGTACTTTAGCAAACAAACTTTACTTTATTATATTTAAAGTACTTTGACCTCAGAATATAGACAAGCCAACTCAGAAATGAAAGAGATAAGTACCAACTATACTTTTTTTGCCCATTATAATTGTTATATTTGATGGTGCAAAACGGATACGTCAGCTGAATTTTATTGGAGCTATATTTCGGCCCTTCTTGGCAAGGGTCCTCTTCAGGCTCAAAACCGCTCAAGTTGGAAAACAAACTTGTGGGAAGCACAAGTGTTTCCATACACTTGTGTTTCCCACAAGTTCGTTTTCCAACTTGATCGGTTTTGAGCCTGAAGAGGACCCTTGCCAAGAAGGGCCGAAATATAGCTCCAATAAAATTTAGCTGACGTATCCGTTTTGCACCACCAAATATGATTCGCAGTCAGCTTGGGCTGAAGGAATATTTATAATTGTTATAATTGATGATTATGACGGTACAATTTTATTTACGCACTTAAGAAGAGGAAAATAGTGCAGTATAGACAAATAAAAGGAAAACAGACAGTGAGCTTTCAATAATGTAGTAAATGCACGAGATAATAAAAATTAAAAAAAAGGAAGAAAAGGAACTAATCGGGTCAAAAAATCTTCTTCCTAGATGGAATGCGGAGAAATGGCCAAGCGCAGAAACGTGAAGGTCCTAGGCAATTGAAGATAACTTTGTATTTTAGCAAACAAACTTTACTTTTGTATATTTAAAGTATTTTGACCTCAGAAGATAGACAAGCAAACTCAGAAATGAAGTAGATAAGTACAAACTATACTTTTTTGCCCATTATAATTGTTACATTTATCACTTCGGCTTGGCCTTCGGAGCCCTTGGCAGCTGCCTAGTTTACTAGGCAGGACTGAACCATTGATCAGAGTTCAGCTTCCGACCCTACTTCACAGGTAAAATCTATAATGCCGTTGCCACTGCAACTTACATGCTCTTTTATCACCCCAGGGTTGGTCACCAAGAAACAGGGTGTACGAGTTACTTCAGGATACTTTTGGTTCCATTGGGTTACTTTGAGATACTTTTGGGTTACTTTACAGGGTGTACGAAGTTACTTTTGGTGACCAACAATGGTTATCACCGTCATTCTCTATTTTCTACACTAATTCACATAAACTAAAGCTGCAAGTACATTGCCAACTTCGAGCTCTCGTTTCGCTAACACACCTTCTAAACCGGTTACTAACTGGCAGTTAACTTATAACTCGAAATCAGACGTACCTCCTTTTCTGCCATTTCAATCCGATTGGAAGGACTGCTAAAACACGAGTAAGTATCTTCTGCTGAACTCCAGCTCTCTTCTTTCATTGTGAATGTCGGGAGGCTCCGAGTTATCGAACCTCTTTCTCAACATCGGCTTTAAAGCCAGCTCACGTGGAATCAACAACACGTGATGCCTCTGACTCGGGCTCTTTCTAAGGAATATGTGTGATGAGATTTTGGAATGATAAGAGGGAACTGGATGGTTGTTCACAATTATTAACACGCAGACATTCTAGCTTCCAGAAACTGGCAACTAGGTTAGCTTATACTCAACCTTATTTACAAACAACACCGTATATTTCATAGTCCTCAAAACCGGTTACCCTTTACACTATCATCGATAAACCTTTTTATTTTGTTATAAATAAACTGAGAATGTCACAAGCATTTTCATATTATTCACAGATGCAACATAAAAAATTCCTTTGATGTAACTGAGACGTTAATTTGTGCACTGAGGAGCTTTACCAGGTAATATCCCTTTTCCTGCTAATAGGCTATTTATTCCCTGATTGTGTGCTAATTTAGCCTTTCGTAACAAGTGTGTCTACTTTGTTGAAACCGGTCCCTAGACACATGTCCATACAAGGCTGCTCTTTCTCTCCCAGCTTCTTGACAGAAGGTCAGGCACAGAATTTGCGCCAATCTTGTCGGAGAACACGACGGTTTGTCAGAGAACAAGAATAAGGGTTCCAGTGGAATACTAAAGGGTAATATTTATCGGACTTCTTCGTCCAACTTATCGGGTCTTTTGGATTTCCAGTCTCCAATGGATCCCGTAAGAATGTTGTTTATCCCTAATCAACTGCTTAACCAGATCCATGAGGTAATACCTCTCTGTCTTTAATTTCTGGTCTAACCCAGATTTCGACGGTAATATCTTTGCTCAGAGAATATCGTGACCCAAAATGTACTTCTGTCTATATATGCATTTGAGACTTATGTTCTTTCCGGTTTACATCAGAACGTGATCATAACATTTGCCTGGTAATATTAAAAGTAGACAAGATAAACTCAGTTCTCGTTTTTGCCGTATTCCAGGGAATTCCCCCAACCTAGAGCAACTCCCTCTGAAACAAGACCAAAGGTGTCAACGGGATCCCAAAAATCTAATATTTGATCCACACAATAGGGTCTTGCCTTCGCCAGATCCAGTCTTCGCCAGGCTAATCATCAGAGAAAAAAAAAATCAGATATACCTCTATATGCCATATCTATTTTGACGATACTGACCGAAACTTCCTGCTTTACTTCTGCCAAATTTCCGGTTTCGCCCGAATTCCGAGCGAACTACTAGTCCAGCAAGAAAAGAAAATTCATAAACAAATCCAGCGTATCTCCTTATCCCTATAAAGATCATCTAATCAACTTTAAAAAAAAAACCGGTTACAACTGGATTCAGGACTAATTAATGTCCGGGTAAAAATGATTGTCATATATAGACTCAGCGTCTCATCTTCTTACCCCCAAATCTGTCATCTAAACAACTTCAGATAAAACTTTTGCTTTTAACATATTTTCCGGTTTTGGCCGGATTCCAGGCGAACTAGTTGTCCGGCGAGAAAATGGTTTTCACCATCATGTTCACCATGTCTTCTTACCCTGAAATCGAAGATTTAGTCAACTTCAAATTAAACTTTTACTTTTAACCAGCTTTCCGGTTTTTGCCGGATTCCGGACGAACTACTTGTCCGGCGAGAAAATAGTGTTGACCATCGTGTTCAGCATGTCTTCTTACCTCTAAATTAAACATTTAATCAACTTCAAATGAAACTTTTACTTTTAACAAACTTTCCGGTTTCGGACGGATTCCGGGCGAACTAGTTGTCCGGCGAGAAAATGGTTTTCACCATTGTGCTTAGCATGTCTTCTTGCCCCATAATCGACTATCACATTAGCTGTTTAAAAATATTTTGCTTGTCCCTTAATTTGACCCCCCCCCCCCTAAATGTAGGACTACAGAGCCCATCTACGAACTTGACCATACCCTTGACCCAAACAATCCTCACACCAAGTTTCATCAAAATGTCTCATTCCCTTCGAGAGTTATCGTGCTTACAGACGGACGGACAACTTTTGCGATGTCATAGCCACTTACGTTTTGGGATCCCAAAAAACAAGACCAAAGGTTCCGATGGGATCCCAAAAATTTAATATTTGATCCAGACAATTTGGGTCTTGTCTTCACCAGATCCAGTCTTCGCCATGCTAATCATCAGATATACCTCTATAAGTCATTTCTATTTTGACGATACTGACCGAAACTTTCTGCTTTACTTCAGCCAAATTTCCGCTTTCGGCCGAATTCCGAGCGAACGAATTGTCCAGCAAAAAAAGAGAATTCAGAAGCAAATTCATCGTATATCCTTATCTCTATAAAGAACATCTAAGCAACTTCAAATAAAACTTTAACTTATAAAAAAAAATCCGGTTACAACCGGATTCCGGACGAATTATATGTCAGGGTGAAAAATGGATTGTCATATACAGACTCAGCGTCTCTTCTTACCCCTAAATCTGTCATCTAATGAACTTGAAATAAAACTTTTGTTTTTAACAAATATTCCGGTTTTGGCCGGATTCCGGGCGAACTAGATGTCCGAATAGAAAATGCTTCTCACATAATTGTTCAGCATGTCTTCTTACCCCTAAATCGAACATTTAATTAGCTTCAAATGAAACTTTTACTTTTATCCGGAAACTTTCCGGTTTTTGCCGGATTCCGGACGAACTACTTGTCTGGTGAGAAAATGATTTTCACCATCGTGTTCAGCATCTCTTCTTACCCCATAATCGAATATCATATTAGCTTTTTAAAAATATTTTGTTTGCCCCTTAATTTCAACCCCCACCCCTAAATGTAGGGCTACAAAGCCCATCTACGAACTTGACCTTACCCTTGACCCAAAGAATCCTCACATCAAGTTTCATCAAAATATCTCATTCCCTTCGAGAGTTATCGTGCTTACAGACGGACGGGCAGACGGACGACGGACAACTTTTGCGATGTCATAGGTATCCCTCCGCTTACGTGTTGGGATCCCCAAAAGTAGGAAGATTGATTTTCTGTACAAGTCTTATCACTAATATACCGAAACTCTAAATACATGACAAAGACATGAAACGATGTCTATTGAATTTCCGGGTTCCACCAAATTCTGTTGGTAGTACAGACCAAGCAGGAAAACGAAGCAGAGAGATCAATTCAAAATGTCAGCTTACCCCAGTACCGACAGCGACAACTAAACCACTAGTAAGTACTACCAAATTTCCGGGTTTGGCCCGATTCAGGCCAAGTATCGGCCCGGCAGGAAAAGCAAGTAAAGTTTACAGATCCAGCTTGTTTTCAACTTCGACTTCAGACAAAAGCCTTCGGTTTCCGTTTTATTCCGGATGAACGAAAACAAACTTCAGGTATCATGGCATGGATTCGGCATGGATTTTTCCCGATATTTCGAATCTCTAATCGACGTCATGTACAAAGTTTTTTTCTACCGAATCTCCGCTTTTGGCCGGATTCCACCTTTCCTACGATAAAATAAAGTTCAACAAGAGCGACGAGCTCGTGTGGCACTTGTTATGAGTAGGTGGTGTGAGAAACGAGACGTAAATCTGAGCATTTTTCCAAAAATTCCGATACCACACACCTTGCTCGAATCCGGTCCGGACCCTAAAATATGTCATCTAAGGCAGTGGTTCGCAACCGGTGGTACGCGTACCCAAAGGGGTACGCGAGACCTTGCAAGGGGTACGCGAAGGTACCAAAAGTTTTAGTCTGTAGCTTCAAAATCTCGCCTCGCTCATTTTTGATTGCCAAAAGTATCTCGCTCTCTCGAAGTGTTTAAAAATGTATGATTTTGTGTATGGCCTAACGGCTAAAATTAAAGTATCTATCGATCTATCTATTACCAGCAGAGGCACCAACAGCTAAAATGTTTTTTGGAGGGCAAGGTATTTTTACTCTGGTCGTTTTTACCAACTATTTAAAAAAAAACTGTTGGGGGGGGAGGGGTGTTGCCAACCCGTGCGTGACGTCTCTGATAACAAGCTCTAGTGAAGGTCAATGAAATAATGGTGATTCCAAAACAGCTAGCCTACTGCCCATAAAGTCTGTTCCTGTGTCAAACAATACTGTTTCAAGAAGAATCGAAGACATTGCAAGTGATGTTGTCATTCAAGTTGCGAATTAGCTAACGAAAATGTTTGCGATGAAGCTTTATGAAAGCACGGAGAACATCAAAACCAAACACAGGAAGAGGCTGACTGTAAAAAAAGATTGCCGTTAATGACGTCGAGCAGGTTTGACAAAATTTTAGCTACAAAGCAGTCTCAAGTATCTCATTGATTTGTATATATTTCAACACATGTATGCTTTATCATTTATAATAATAGTCTTAATATCGTCTTTTTCACGTTCTGAAAAAGGTGGTACGCAACCTTTTCGAACCTTTAATTAGGGGTACGCGGTACGGAAAAGGTTGGGAACCACTGATCTAAGGCATACGATCTCTCTACTTTTCCAAGTTTCATTCAAATCACTCCACTCGTTTAACCCCTATGCGAGCCACAACCTTTCCGGGACTCTCCCTCAAACTCCACCCAGTGTGGGGGGAAATTTGCATATCTGCAAATTTCCAGTTCCCACTCCATCCTCCTCCTTCATATGTGCTTGTTCTTCTCACCAAGTTTCATCCCGATCCCTCGACTCTAAGCGTTTCCGAAGATTTTCCGGTTCCCCCCCCCTCCAACTCCCCACAAAGTCACCGGATCCGCTTCGTATTTGAAGTGGGTCGTCTGAGACACGAGGTTTTTCCAAATATCAAGTTTCATTAAGGTCCGGTCACCCGTTCAAGAGTTATAAATCTCAAGATTCCGGGTTCCCCCTCCCTCCACTCCCCTACGATGGTCAGATCGGGGAAATGACTGTTTAATCTTTTCGAGTCCCTGACATGCCTGCCAAGTTTCGTCGTCCTAGCTTAGGTGGAAGTGTCCGAACTAGCAAAACCCGGACCGACAGAAATTGCGATCGCTATATGGCACTTGGCCGAAGGCCAAGTGCCATAAAACGGATTCAACATGTATCTTTACCCCTATAGGCTATCAAACATCGAATCGACCTCAGATCAACCTTTCACTTTTACTAATTTTCCGGTTTCATCGGTCGAAATCCTTGCGAACTAATTGTCCGGCAAGAATAATAAAATTCATAAATGCATATTTCCTTACCGCAATATCAAACATCTAAACCAACTTAACATGAAACTTTTACCATCCTTGACCGGATTCCAGGCGTAACTAATTGTCCGACGAGAAAATAAATTTCAGACATGGATTCCTTACCCCTGAACAAACTACTTCCTTAGCTTCTATTAGCTTTATGTCACCCCTTAACTTGAAACACCCTCTCCCACCCCTAAATATAATGCTACGAAGCCGATCTACAATCTCTTCTATACCATTCTTGCTATAACCCAAGGAATCCTCACGCTAAATTCGAACAACTCCTTGAGAGTTATCGTGCTAACAGACGGACGAACTTCCCGAAATCACAGTAGCTCGGCACTAACGTTTTGGGATCCCAAAACGGAGTGCAACCTGCCTTTCAAAGGATCCAGGGGGGGGGGGGGAGGGGCTTCTCTACGACGCCCGAAGGAGATATATCTTTCATACTTAGTATCTTGCATTTTATATTAGAAGCTTGTTAGCGCCCGTCATACTGTCCCTCTAAATGGCTCCAAAGCGCACTTCTGAATTCGTTAGTGGTCCTTGGAGTGGGGATAGCAGGTCAGACCTCGCACTTCCACGAAGACCAATCGTCAGGGTCTGAACACTAAAGATACGGCTGAATTTCAGTACGATATGACCAGTAAAAAGAGAAATCCGATAAGAAAATATAATCAACGGTAAGAAAATTAACACTGTAAAATACTGATGATCATCATGAGATTCGGGGATCCTCTATTCCTCAAGGCAATCAATAGATCAAGTACTCTGGGACAATGATATATTTTCCAGTAATTCTCAAATTACAAAAGAAATTCTTGCCAAGATGGCACCATCTACCAGGCATTCCACTCTAAATCTTAGTAAAACAGTTACACGATACACGGTGAATAAACAAAACGCAATACTAAACAAGACCTACGAGCTCATATGGCACTTGTTACGAGTAGGTGGTGTGAGAAGCGAGAAAGTAAATCTGAGCATTTTTTCCGGGAATTGCGATACCCCTCCCCACCGTGCTCGGATCCGGTGCAGACCCTAAAATATGTCATCTAAGGCATACAATCCCTCTACTTTCCAAGTTTCATTCAAATCACTTCATTCGTTTAACCCCTACGCGAGCCACAACATTTCCGGGACTCCCGGACTCCCTCCAGCTCCCTACTACTTTGGCTGAATACGACTCGGCCACATAAACTTCGTGTCTCTAACATCTCCTCTTCCCGGCTATCAATTTTTACTCGAATCGGAGCACATCTGAAAATTTCCGATTCCCACTTCATCCACCTCCAACCTTTGTCGGATCCGATTCGGACGCCAAATGGAAGATCTTGCCCGCATTAACTTGGTACTGTCCAAGTTGCACTCCATTCTGCCCATACGTTTGGTTTTTGTGCATGTCACAAAGTTTCCGGACCCCCCCCCCCCAACCATGGACGCATGGGTTCGTATACATGCTTTGACCATCTAGGTCATAAGTTCTAATCATCCATAAAGTTTCACTTCAATCGGACGATATTTCGCAACTTACGGAAGTCACTAATTTCCTGATTCCCCCGCCTTCAACTCCCCAAACAATTGTCGGATCCAGGAACGGAAGTCTTCCTAGGGCATTGTGTCGGGTCCGTAAGTCTTTGGTCAGGTCACCAAACGCCTGCCAAGTTTTGTCGTCCTTACCACAATCTCGCGATCACCAGAATTCCCGGAAACCCCTTCCAACTCCCCCCCAAGAGCCCCGACATGATCCGGTTCTGTCAAGAACGAATCAAATGCTTATGCTTGTTCTTCCCACCAAACTCCATCCCGATCCCTCGACACTAAGCGTTTCCGGACATCCCTCCACTCCCCCCACAATGTTCGGATCATGCAAACGACTGTTCTCAAGTAGGTCTATTCGGTTCCCTCATATTCCTGCCGAGTTTCATCATCTTATTACATCAAGAAGTACTAAACTCGCTGGATCACCAGAATCCTTCCCACCAAGTTTCATCCCGATCCCTCCGCTCTAAGCGTTTCCCCAGATTTCCGGCTCCCCCCTTCAACTCCCCCCAAAGTCGGCGGATCCGGTTCGGATTTGAAGTGGGTCGTCTGAGACACGAAGTCTTTCCAAATTTCAAGTTTCATTAAGATCCGATCACCCGTTCAAAAGTTATAAATCTCAAGATTCCGGATTCCCCCTCCCTCCACTCCCCCACGATAATCGGACCGGGAAGTGACTAGTTCCAACTTAATATTTTCGGGTCTCTGATACGCCTGCCAAGTTTCATCGTCCTAGCTTATGTGAAGTGCCCAAACTAGCAAAACCCGGACCGACAGACGGACAGAAACTGCGATCGCTATATGGCACTCGGCCGCAGGGCAAGTGCCATACAAAAAAATGACTCAAAATCTTGGACCTTGAGGGGATGGTCTCGGCATGCCGGCGGAAGAATACACAGCTCGCGGAGTTACCTAGAAAATAAGAACGATGGGCTGACAAAAGCACTGGAAGAACAAGAAGAATCAAGGGTTGGGTCTGGGTTGGGTTCTACAGAGCTATTACAAATTATGACGATAAAAGAAGGAACAAAAATTATAAAGAGGGAGGAACTAATTTTGTTGTCACGGCGGACGGCTGAACGAAAATAATAACAGAAATCGGAACGATCGTAACTGATAACAACTTACTGGAACGAAGCCAAGATCCAGCAATAGAAAATCTAGTGCTGAGATGATGGCACTATCCAACAGGTGTTACTGCTGCATCTTTGTGAACAAGAGGATCTAAAGTAAGAAAGAAACAAGACAACTCACGTTATGACTGGAAGGAGGGGGATACGATGTTCCTCCATGCGCAGTCCTTACTGGTTGTCCAGATGAGATTCCGCCAGATTTCACCTGTGAAAATATTCAAGCTAAAGTTTTAGTACTGGGAATGTCATAGACGATAGTGGGCCGAATAAACTCGCTGCAACCACTCGATTTTTATTCTGATTACTTATTCATTTGAAGCTTAATCATAGAATTTAAAAGCGGTTCTCTCTATTGAAACGATGCATACAAAGGATACGTCAGCTAAGATGCTCTGGCATGGATATTTCGGCCTTTCTTCCTCTCTAATAGAATGGAGCTGACGTATCCGTTTTGCATTATCAAATAGGAGGGGGTTTCAATTAAGGGGCGATTTTTTTTTTTTAGGAGCTAATCAGACAAGTAGTTCGCCCGCAATCTGGCCAAAGTCGAAAAATTTGTTAAACAAATGTTTTGTCTGAAGTTGATTAGAGGTTCGATGTAGGGGTAAGGAGACACGGTGAATTTTTTGAACTTTATTTTATTGCAGGAAAAGTAGTTCTCTCGGAATCTGGTCGAAACCGAAAATTTGGCAGACGTAAAAGTTTGTCTAAAGTTGATTAGAGATACAATATGGAGGTAAGAAGTTCGTTTCCCGGACCGGAAAATTTGTTCAAGTAAAAGTTTTGTATGAAATCGGTTGGAGTGTCGAAATAGGGGCAAGAAAACAGGCTGGATCAGGATACTTTACTTGATTTTCCTGCCGGACCGATATTCGGCCGGAATCCGACAAAATCCGGAATTTGTTAGTTCTGATGATTGTTTGAGCTAGCGGTTTAGAGCTTTCCTGCGAGGTTACTGGGTCTTTATCCAACATGTCTTATGAAAACATCTTTTATCAAGCTCGTTTCGGTACTGATAAGAAGGCTGCTTTGTAATATTACCCTTGAACGGCTTTAAGCTTGAACGGCTTGAGCCTGAAGAAGACCATTGCTAAGAAGGGCCAAAATATAGCTCTAATAAAATGTAGCTGACTTATCGTTTTGTACCGTTAACTAGCCTGAGAGCATATTGTTTACCGGTAGGATTAAGAAGAAAATATTTGGGCAAGGTTAGAATGCTGTGTGGTCCTTACTTCTGTCCAAAGTTCGGGAACATGGATGAATGTATATTTCATTTAATGGGTGAATTTCAGGAGTTAAGAGATTTGAGGAAGGAAATATTTGAGGAAATGGTGTGGGGGGAGGAAAGATTAAGACTAATTTTGAAAAGTAGACGTTTTAGAGATGTTAGAAATTTGGGAAGATTCACAGGGAAAGTTTTTTGTAGTTAGTTTTGTTTGAGGTTATGGTTCGTTTTGGTGTTGTTTTGTTGTTTCCATGGCCCTCTGTGCTATTACGGAACAAATCTTATCTTATCTTATCTACGATTCGCAGTCAGCTTGGGCTGAAGGAATATGTAATATTACCCTGTTGACGGTACGATCGAGTTCTCATGGAAACCAAAAACTTTTGAAAATTCCGCCAATCAAACTTATAAAGATGGTGTGGGTAGAGATAAAGTAAGTAAGTAAGTAACGAACTTGTTTAAAAAAAAAAACTATCATGGCAATGCCAAATTTGGGTATTACGTCAAGTACAATGCACATTTTATAATATATACAATTAATCATCAATTCGTCATCACAGACCTACTATAGTATACAAATAAAAACCAAAAACAAAACACGGACGTTGGAATAATATCAAAGACAACTACCGCCATCATTATAAATTTTTGTGAATTATAAATTTATTGGATCCGAATGTCCTGCAAGTTTTCGACTAGTACTGGTGTTTCCGTCGTCATCTTGACTAGGCCGGAAAGTAAAGAAAGAAAGAAAATTGGTTTGGTGGTTGATCGGGATGAATTACATTACTGGACCTATGGCGAAGACTTGAAATATCTAATACTCGTTAGTCTGGGTAAACCTCTAAATATCTCCCTTCGGGGTCCCATCGAAACATTTGGTCTTATTCGTCATGAGGGTATTTTTCACGGGGACGTTTCACAACTAAGGCTCGTAAATACCCACTTTGGAGTCCGTCACTTTCACGGCATCCATTTGCGCGCACGCCAAATTTGTCGAGCCGAGCCGAGGTATTTTTGTATCATTTAACTGAGCTGCTTTATTTGGGTTATGTAAAGGGAATTTTTTTATTTGTCACTATTTAACCTACAATGACGTTCAGAATATCTCCGGCCGCCCTCACAACGGAAAATTCTACTATGTTGCGGAAAATTTGAATCTCAGTCAAACTGTGGCTTTTCAGTGGCAAGTGATCATCTTGCGGAAGGTAGCTCACTGCGTGAACACTGATCTTTCGTAAATTGCGTCAAGCATACAACACAGGTACAAGCACATACATGTATCACAAATCCGACAGGGAAATTTCACTATCTGAAAATCGATTTTTCGTGAATAGCGGAGTACCGAAGTAACGCATTTTCATCTGGTCTTCAAGCCTCTTTAAGTGAATCAGTGATCGGTAACTAGATTGTAATGTCCCAGCCCTTTTCAGTTAAACTTTAACACTATTCACGGCTACTTGCTACTTACTTTACTGCTACTTATCATTTATCTATTGACGTCTCATTACTGTCCGAGCTCACCTGCTGCGAATGTACGGGAAGTCCGCTTGGCATCATGCTAGCATGGCTGACTCGGATTAAGTCATGACCAGGACCCGGAGGTGGGTATGGTGACATCTTTTCCCGACTGGCTGGGGAGGCACTGCTAAAAGCAGACTTGGGGGCTTCTTCTTTCGTCATAGGAGGATAACCACTTCCATATGTGTACAGCATTCCTGCAAGAAAAGCAAGGAAGTGTTTCAGATCCCTACCATTAAATGACCCGTCGTACCTGTTATGCCAATGCAACTTAATCTGTAATCGCTTAATACATTTTTAAACCCGTAGACCCGATGCCCCCCACACCCCCCAACGATACCTCAGTGATTTTATTTTCGATGCGTGAGACTTTCTGACGAGAATTTTCGTTTCGGATCTGACTCATCAGAGACAAGATCAAAGGTTTCGATAAGATCCCCAAAATCTAACATTTGATTCAAACAATTGGGTCATGTCTTCGCCATTCAGTCTTCGTCAGATACCTTGAATATTTTTACTGTTAAAATAAAGTTCAACAAGAGCTGTAAGCTCATATGGCACTTGCATGTGTCAAGATGATTTGATTGATCAAGAGTAAGTTTCGACTTTGCGGTTGAGATGCGCGCTATAAGGGAGCTGGAACTCCATTTGTAAGCAAAACCCTTGAGGCAAAACTGCTAATGGGCTGATGGGCATCACGAAAATGCATATATTGCTTAAAAGTATTTTTTTTACTTTGCGGTCAAGATTGGTACTTTAAGGAATAATCGGATTTGGGAAGTAGCAATTTCTAAGCAAATGTTGTTGAGTCTCCAATATTCCAGCGAAGTTTCATCGTCCTAGCATATCAGGAAGTACCTTAACGCGCGATCACCGGAATCCCAGACCCCCCTCCCCCTCCTCCAACTCCACCCACAATAACCGGAGCCAATCCTGTTCTGTAAATGATTAATCCAGAGCATCTGTTTGTCATTCCCACGAAGTTCGATCCAGATCACACCAGTCTAAGCGGGTCAAGTATTTTCCGCCCTCCCCCCGATAATTGCCGGATTCGGTCCGGAAATGAAAAAGGTCACAAGAGAAAAATGTCCTCTGTTTAATTATTAAATTTCACTCGAATCCGATCACCCGTTCCAAAGTTACGCATGACTCAATATTCCGGATTCTCCTCCCTCAACTCCCCCCCCCCCCAAGATTATCATATCGAGGATTTTTTTTTTATTCCAAGTCAGTTTGACCGGGTCCCTGATATGCCCTCCAAGTTTCGTCGTGAAAATCCCCCAAAAACGGAATTCCGGGAGACCCCTCCCCCCCCCCCCCAAGTGTCCGGATCCAGTCAAATTATGTAAAAGATTTATATGGACCAGATGTTTGTTCTTCCCAGCAAGTTTCACTCCGATACCATCATTCTAACCGTTTCTCGAGATTTCCGGTCCACCCCCCCCCCCCCCACCCCACCCAGCTCCCCCGCGGTGCACGTAGCCAATCCGATTCAGCAAATGACTTACCTAGAGCATCTGTTTGTTCTTCCCACAAAGTTCCATCCCGATCCCTCCATTCTAAACGGGGCACGTATTTCCCCCCCCCCCCCAATAGTTGCCGGATCCGGTCCGGATATGAAAAAAATCATCGGAGAAATGTCCTCTGTTGAATTCTTAAATTTCACTCGAATCCGATCAACCATTCCAAAATTACGCATGACTGAAAAATTCGGATTCCCCTCCCTCCACTCCCCCCACCTTTATCTGATCGACAAAATTTTTATTTTGAAGTCAGTTTGATTGGGTCCCTGATATGCCTGCCAAGTTTCATCGTGAAAATCCCCAAAACCACCATCACCGGAATTCCGGGACCCCCCCCCCCCATAAGTGTCCGGATCAAGTACAATGGCCTAAAGGACTTATCTAGAGCAGATGCTTGTTCTTCCCAGCAAGTTTCACTCCGATCCCTCCATTCTAACCGTTTCTTGAAATTTCCGGTCTCCCCCCCCCCCCAACTCCCCCCTGGCTACCGAATCCGGTCAAGACTTTAAACGGGACATTACAGATATATATTCTGTTCAGTTATGAAGTTTCATTACAATCCGATCATCCGTTCGAAAGTTACACACTTCTCAATTTCCCGGATTCCCCTGCGGATTCCCCTCCCTCCACTCCCCCACCATTATCTGATCGACAATATTTTTATTTTGAAGTCAGTTTGATTGGGTCCCTGATATACCTGCCAAGTTTCATCGTGAAAATCCAAAAAACCACCATCACCGGAATTCCTGGACCCCCCCCCCCATAAGTGTCCGGATCCAGTACAATGGTCTGAAGGACTTATCTAGAGCAGATGCTTGTTCTTCCCAGCAAGTTTCACTCCGATCCCTCCATTCTAACCGTTTCTTGAAATTTCCGGTCTCCCCCCCCCCCCCAACTCCCCCCTGGCTACCGAATCCGGTCAAGACTTTAAACGGGACATTACAGATATATATTCTCTTCAGTTATGAAGTTTCATTACAATCCGATCATCCGTTCGAAAGTTACACACTTCTCAGTTTCCCGGATTCCCCTGCCCTCCACCCCCCCCCCCCCCAAAATGGTCGGATCAGAAAACTGATTATTCCTAATTTTGTTTGGTCGGGTCTCTGACATGCCTGCCAAGTTTCATGGTCCTAGCACAACTGGAAGTACCCTAACTCGAAAAAGTGTGACAAAATGCCCTAAATTTTCAAGTTTCCAGCGCCCCGCACTCCCCCCCATATGGTCGGATCGGGAAACTGATTATTTCCAGGTTAGTTTGGTCGGGTCCGTGATATTCCTGCCAAGTTTCATTGTCCTAGCTCATCTGGAAGTACCCTCACTCGAAAAAGTGTGACAAAATGCCCTAAATTTTCAAGTTTCCAGCGCCCCAGCTCCCCCGCATATGGTCGGATCGGGAAACTTATTATTTCCAGGTTACTTTGGTCAGGTCCCTGATATTCCTGCCAAGTTTCATTGTCCTAGCTCATCTGGAAGTACCCTAACTCGAAAAAGTGTGACAAAATGCCCTAAATTTTCAAGTTTCGAGCGCCCCCACTCCCCCGCATATGGTCGGATCGGGAAACTGATTATTTCCAGGTTCGTTTGGTCGGGTCCCTGATATTCCTGCCAAGTTTCATTGTCCTAGCTCATCTAGAAGTACCCTAACTCAGAAAAAAAGTGACAAAATGCCCTAAATTTGCAAGTTTCCAGCGCCCCGCACTCCCCCCCATATGGTCGGATCGGGAAACTGATTATTTCCAGGTTAGTTTGGTCGGGTCCCTGATATGCCTGCCAAGTTTCATTGTCCTAGCACATCTGGAAGTACCCTAACTCGGATATGTGGGACAAAAAAACTCGGACCGACCGACAGACCGACAGACCGACAGACGGAATTGTGATCGGTATATGGCACTTGAGCCAGAGGCTGCAAGTGCCATAAAAATGGGTTCCGCATGTCTCCTTGCCCGATACCGAATCTCTAATCGATTTCAGAAACAACTTTGAGCTTCAACCAAATTTCCAGATTCAACCGAATTAGTGATGCACCATTTGTCCAGCAAGAAAAATAAGTTCAGAAATGGATTCAGCGGACCTCCTTATCCCCTCAATGAATAGATTTAGATTTATTAATTGCTAAGCAGCCCGAGGGCCATGGCAACAAGAAATCACAAAAAAATATCACATACTAGAAGAAAACGCACAAAACAAAATAAGAACACAAAAAGAGAAAAAGCTCCTCCTTAATCTTAATCTTTCTCTTCTCTAAAGACCATTTTCAGTATTTCTTTGTTGTTTCCCTAATCAAAAAATCTGCTTCTATGTTCCATCGCTGTCCTCAGGAATCGCCCCAATCTCTTAATCGTAGTAAAACATTCATTCCTAACAACTCTAATTAACCATTCTTCATCAAACTCACTCACACCGTACTGTTCTTTCCTCCATCTACTCAGCTCCATGCACTCGCAAACCATGTGAACCAAACTCTCATTCTCGCATCCACACATCGAACAGAAGTAAGGACCGGATTTCTGCCTGAAATTACCAATATAACGTCTTCTAGCACCAATTGGCAGAGTGTCCGCCAACATTTCAATAATTATTCTTAATTCCTCCCGCTTAAGACCCGCTTTAAACATTATACTCTCACCCCATGTCTCTCTTACCGTGGCATAAAGCCTCAGGGATTCGGATTGATCCTTTTGGACGTGCCAAACCTGTATTTCCTGGCTCTTAAGTATTTCCTGTACTAGCTTGCTAACTCCTTCCTCATTTCCTACTCCATTATTCCACATTTCACCAATTCCACAATCATCCAATATCTTTTTTACCAAATAAGGCCACGAATTAGACGAATCATCTTTCAACGCTTCTAAGTATGCTGATTTTATTATCCTAACACGTGGCAAACTAACAATCTTTTCCCAAAGTCTAACCATATTCACTAATCTTACATTTCTCAACGATGTTAGACCTAACTCACCCTTAATCACTACACTATTTGTAAATTTACTAACCCCTAACCACCTTTTAAAATACCCTAACTGCAAAACTTCTATTTTATCTATTTTCTCATAACCCCGTACTTCAAACCCGTAATGCATTACCCCAACTACCTTAGACCTAAATATTTCTTTATGGGCCCGGAGATTCCTAATTTCCTTCAGTTCACTCCTCAAAATCAAATTTGAACACAATCTTCCTTTCTCTACGCTCTTTTCAATATGTTTACTAAATGTCTTACCTTTAGCTCTAAACCTTATTCCTAAATACGTCCATTCTTCTTTCACTTCAATTTCTCTACCTGCGTATTTGAACTTATCCTCGGACCTCAAATTCCCTCCTTTCCTAAATACTAACACTACCGTCTTGCTTGTGTTATATTAATTATTTAATTATAAATATTTAATTAGCTTATTATAATTAGCTATTTTTACCGCAAATTCGAAACCCCTCATCTGCCTCTAAAGATAAGAACTTGACCTGTACTTTATCAGCGAATCCTCATTGAACAACATCCTCGCTAGAACAACATTATTTCCTCGTTTGAACATTATATAAGATAAGATATTTGTTACCTTAAAAGCCCAAGGGCCATGGCAATACAAACAAACGGAAACACAATGACAAACTTATTTCTAACTACCACTAAAACTACAAAAACTTCTATGAATCGTTGACAGCTTGAGGAATCTACCCACTTTCTTTATAGTACCATAACACTCGCTCTTCAACATTTGCTCCATCCATTCCTGATCACACTCATTTACTCCAAATATTTCACTTCTCAAATCATTCAATTCCCTACAATCACACATAAGATGTCGCACACACTTATTCCGGCCTACCCGTGTAACTCCTCCTATCTCCCAGCGGTAAAATATCAGCACGCATACTAATTAATAATTTCAATTCCTCCCTATCGAAACCCGCTTTAAAATAAACACATTCGCCCCATGTCCCTTTCGCCTCTGTATAAAACCTTAGAGAACCCCTTCGAACCTTCGATTACACAATTCTCTCCGACGTCCACACAATAACAAATGATTGTCGACAGCCACGTGCGCAGAGCTATAATCATTTGAGAATAACGGGGTAGGACCGCTATAGCAGAAAATTGGTCGACAAATTTTGTGTCCGGTTTTCACCGGATTCCGGGTGAACTACTTGTCCGGCAAGAAAATAACTTTCATATTCGGATTCAGCATGTCTCCTTACCCCTAAATAAACTATCTCAATAGCTTTTAAAAAATAGTTTTTTTGCCCCTTCATTTGACCCCCCCCCCCCTAAATGTAGAGCTAAAGAGCCCATCCACGAACTTAACCTTACCTTTGACCCAAAGAATCCTCACACCAAGTTTCATCAAAATATCTCATTCCCTTCGAGAGTCATCGTGCTCACAGACAGACGGACATATTGCGATGTCATAGGTATCCCTCACTTACGTTTTGGGATCCCAAAAACGATTGTGTAAAGTTGTCCTTCTTTTTGCTAGAAGTCCAGAAACGGGAAAAACTAAAAAGGACCAGAAAAGCCAAAGCCGCAGGCAAGTTGTTAAAAGCAGAGCCTCGTTTTGAAGTATTCACTTACTTCAGGACAATCTCTGAAATCATCAATGTTACGGTACCCTAAGAAAAATTCGGCTATCAAACGGTAACTCTTTCAGGAATCTCAAATCTCTATGGCTACAAAGATCAGATTTGCTACGCGTTGGCCAAAGCGTAGTGTCATGTAGAAGCTAACGGAATTAATGCTGAAATAAAAAAATTAGCTTACTCTGTTGTGACGGGTATCCTGGTGCAGAGCTAGCAGGATAAAACTGTCCCGGTGCAGTCACTTCCATCCCGAGGGGGCCTCCTGAAAATGAGCAATATAAGGATAATAAAAAGGTAAGTCAGCTTTCATGTTTATTACTCGAGCAACCTTTCTTAAAGGACCCCTCTTGCTTATTCTGCCTTTTATAATATACATAGCTCCCTTATGGAATTATAAGCTTCTAAAACCCCCACTTTTCTCCATTGTTTCGTTTTATGCCGACGAATTTTTAGCGCTTTTCGGCTGTGCCGAGTTTTGCCCGTGACACAACCTAAAGTTGCCGGAATCTTCAACGTCCGCTGACAACTCTTTCACATATAAGGATATGAGAATCTTCTGTTCTAGACTTCCCACTTTTTAACCACGGCGCATTCAGTTTTCAAGCGTTTTGCGCCCAGCCGCCGCGTCGGAGAGCAGGAAAGCTGGATAGAGTCGACAGGCGCTAACAAGAAAATCTCTAAATTCAGGTGGAAAGTAATGTTATTTTCAAGAAACGTTTTTTCTGGTCCATTTCGTAGTGAACACATCATTTCTAGTAGGAGTTATGCTTTAAGACAATATATCCTACTGAAAATGAAAACAAGAGCCACGAGCTCACATGGCACTTGGTACGAGTAGGTTGTGCAAGAAAGTAGATGAGAACGACACAAAAAAACCGCCATAAAAAAATGCGATTCCGACCCAGAGCTAGGATATCTAGTTTCACTCAAGTCTGAGGATTTCCGGCATCGCCTCGGATCATCTAGGGCAAATGACTTTGCTACCTTCCAAGTTTCAACCCAGTAGATCCATTCGTTTGGTCTCTAGAAGTGCCACACGATTTCCGGTACCTCCCTCCCCCCCCCCCACTCCCCCTACCGCGGCCCGAATCTGGTTCGGACTCCTAAATAGATCTTCTGAAGCATTTTCTCATACCACCTATCAAGTTTCAATCGGATCTGAGCATATTTTGGAAACTTCCGGTAACTCTCCCCACCCCACCGAGGCCAGATCCGGTTCGAACCCTAAAGTATGACATCTAGGGCATATGATCTCTCTATATTCCAAGTATCATTCAAATCGCTCCACTTGATTGACACATATGCGAGCCACAGCGTTTCCGGGACTCTCCTTCCAAGTCTCCCCACTGTGGCTGAATACGACTCCGAAACATAAAAGTTGCTTCTCCGACATCTCCTCCTCCCGTCCATCAAGTTTGAATGGAATCGGAGCATAGCCTGTCAGCAAATTTCCGGTTCCCGCTTCACTCCCCCTACCTTGGCCAGAGCCGGCCGGACGCCAAAAAAATAAATAAATACCGCATAAACTGGGTACTGTCCAACTTGCATCCCATTCTATCCATCCGTTCGATTCTTATGCATGTCAAAAGATTTCCGACCCCCCTCCAACTCCCCCAACCGTGGCCGCATGTGGCTCGGACGCATGTTTTGCTTGTCTAGGCCATCAGATCTTTATCACCCATAAAGTTTCACTCGAAAAGGACCACCCGTTCGCAACTTACGGAAGTCAGTGATTTCCAGATTTCCGTTCCCTCAACTCCCCCCAAGATGGTCGGATCCAGGAACACAAGTTTTCTTAGGGCATTGTGTCTGGTCCTTAAGTCAGCAATATGCCTGCAAAGTTTCATCGTCCTTACAACATCTGGAGCTATCTTAACTGGCAATCACCGAAATTCCGGTAAACACCCCTACAACGATCCGATATAGTCTGGTTCTATCTAGGGCTGATGCTTGTTTTCCCCACCAAGTTCCATCCCAACCCCTCAACTCTAAGCGTATCAGGACTTGATTAGGAACATCTGAGACGACAGCTCTTTCTACTTGCCCAGTTTCATTCAATTCCGATGCCCCGTTCAAAAGTTTTGCATGCCACTAGGTTCCAGACTCCCCATCCCTCCACTGCCCCCATGATGGTCGGATCGGGGAAGTAACTATTTCCAACTTAATCTTTTGGGGTCCCTGATATGCCTGCCAAGTTTCATCTTCCTAGCTTATGTGGAAGTGCCCGAACTGGCATAACTCGGACCGATCCGACCGACCGACGGACGGACAGAAATTGCGATAGCTATATGGCACTTGGCCGTAGGGTCAGTGCCATGAAATGACAGAAATTGCTTGCAAAACAGGTGAGTGAATTTCCTCGACGTCGCTCCCTCGACTCACATCAAGAAATTACTGGAGCGAGTGCAGATCGACCGTCCAGTCACTTGTTGAGAAAGGATAAAAGTCAAGGGATAAGAAGTCCATCGACTGCCAAAATGAACTGAGAATAGGAATGTAGCAATGCCTTGGAACACAACTAGACTAGCTCTTCAAGCTCGTATCTTAAAACACACAACATAGTTTGAATCACAAACTGTAGGCCTAAGTAAGATCAGCTGTCATAAACTTACTTGGTACACCAGCAACTTGATAGCTTAAGGGCTTATAGGAGAATGATGGATGAACTTGTGGTCCTGAAAGGTGTGGCGGGGATGGCGACGGACTTCTCGGTCTCTTCACTGGTGGAAGCTAAAAACGAAACAAAATTATCTTGATTTTCTTCCAGTCCTGCTTGAATAATGGTGGATGGCGAGAAGTATGCTAGTGCAGTCATCATACGGAAAACGAGGTCAATCTACCACTAGTATGAAAATTAACCTACCTGAGACGATGGTGCGGACTGAGAAACAACAGGAATCTGTGGTGATTTATATGCGATAGCTGGTCGCTGCGGCGCAGGTACTAGGAGGGTAGGCGGTGGTCCTCCATACACAGGTCCATGTACTGAATTTCCAGTCTGATGCAATGGTGTTCCACCATATGGAGTATTCTGGGGAGTTGTAATTTCCCTGTAAGAGAGCAATATCTCATGTCAGTCAACTCCTCGAATTCAACTGTCATACCTCTTCCATCTATGCCTGGACTAAATAGAAACGGATATACGACTACAGCCTGTGTCATTACCGCACAGCCCTCGCCAAGCCAGTTCTAACCAAAGAAACAGTTAACGCAATGTCCACTTGGTCGGTACAGTGCAACTGAAAAATTCGACCTTTTAGGTAATTGTATTTTTCTAGTCGGCTACACTAACAAACCTTGCGTTTGCGGTGTTTTCTTTCTGTCGTCTTCGGGTCTCATCTTCATATAGTACTTGTTTCAAACGGTTGAACAAAAGGTGTTTTTCTCCTCTTAATTCAGAAAGACGCTTTTCAAGTCTGATTATTTCTTCCTTTGTTTCTTCAAGTGTTAAGGCCGTTGCTTTTTCTTTGTCTTCTTTTTCTCTTCTCTGTCTTTCAACTTCTTCATCTTGTTCTTCCTCTGAAATAAAAAAAGCATTCGATTTCGTACTAACTTCCTGATCCGACTTGATCGGCTGCTATTTCAGCCTCTCAGTAATTCTCTACCATCTCATAATGTGTATTCTGTGTCTGCAAAGTTTCTTTGCAAGATTATGGACGAACTTAGCACAGAACCTTTCCCAGCATGGTAGTCAAAGGAAAAAAGACAGTTAAGATGTTAAGACAACCATCAAAGCAATACAGATCTACTGAAGTAGTCAGCAAACCCGAAAATTTTTCGATTCAGATTCAGCCACTGTTGAGGAGTGTAAGTCATGAATGGGTGGAAGATTTCGGAAAAAATTTGGTAGGCAGAAAGCAGTAGATGTGCCATTTATTGATCTGGGCCTCTTACGATCATTCCCTCTTTTTTTTTGGGGGGGGGGGGGGAGAGGGGCAGAAAGCCAATGTCACAGCCTATTGAAAAATCAGGAATTTGTGGTACACTGCCTCAAATACAAAATGGTAGGCTTTACCTACATTCATGGTTTAATTTCTTCAAATTAATCATTTGCTCAAAATAATCACTTGGTAGCCCCTCTCTGATTCATTTTTAAATCCTGAACCTTTGAACACTGGACTATGAATCTCCTATCTTTTAGGTTTGGTTTGAGGTTGAAATTCCGTCTCTGCCTTTTAATTATTTTTTTTTTGCAATATGTTAGAGTTTTACAGATGGTGGGATCCCAGCATTTATGATACCATTTTTAAGATAACAGGGTTTCAAGGAAAGTTAAGTTACTTTTCTTAAAGCTTGTTCGTGATTCCAATCAAAAGACAGCTTGGATAATTCTACTTTTGGCAGGTTTCAGAAAAACAACTTGGTTGTAAGTTCAAAGACATAGCTAAAAAAAAAACCATGAGATCACTCGTTTCTGCTGCAGACGGAAGAGTAGATACAGAAAACACAACTCCACCTTGGATATAGCCAGCACATATGGTATGCATACTCACACAGTAGAGGTTGCACCGTACCTGACGACTCCCGAGGAAAATAGATTTATCTACACTAGGCTATAGTCGGAATGTGCATAAACGATGTAATGGAAAAATTCAGGAACACACTGCTGATCATTTAGGCATTGCCTGTCACACAGAAACCAACCTGTGGCTTACTATGATTTTGACAACTATGGGTATGTTACTTTGATGAAATAGTCTGATCATTATTTAATACAGACGTAAACCTGAAAGCTTATTCACCCTCAAGCTATTGCAGTCAACCACAAACCCCTGATTTTTGGATACCCTATGCCAAAGGCTGATATGTCTAATGTTTGGCATACCCTATAGGCGTTTTTCCGTGCTCCCACAAACAGTTTGTGGGTCGATTGTGGCTCAAAAAGTGTGTTTCCGCGGCCTTTTGTGCGGCCCACAAGTGTGTTGCAGCGACCAACAAGATTTTGGTGGCTCGCTTTGTAGCTCAAATTCGACAAACAACTGGCGAGGTGATTGTCGATTTTGTGGCTCGTTTCTGGTGGGAAATTCAAATTAAGCAGCAAAATAGTGTCTAAACAATAAAGCTGACTACTTTTTCAAGCATGTCGACTTAAAACTGAGGATACTTTTTGTACAGATTGGTAAGGAAATAAGCATGGCTTTCTATTTGTTGAGATTTTACATGAGTTTTGTTTTTATTTTCAGATATTTGAAATTACCGCCAAAAAAATAGACAAAACGGTGTTTCCGTGAGTTTCAACTAGTGGCTGGACTGTGTGGCACTCAATCGTGTTTCCAAGACAAACACTCAGAATTGTGTGGCCCAAAATTGTGTTGCAGAAAAAGGCCTTATGTACACTATGCCAGGTGCTGGATACTGTAACCCAGTAAAATACTGATGATTTTAGTGAAGCTAAAAAATCAACCAATCAGAACACCTTTATATTGAGGTAGGTCAGGATTAGGTTACCAACAGGTATCCAGCATTTGGCGTAGTCTATCCAGCATTAGGCATAGGCTATGCCAAATGCTAGATAGCCTATAATCCGCGCTTGGCATAAGGTAACCAAAAATCAGGGATTTGTGGTAGACTGAGCTATTGGGGTTAATCTGGTAGTGCAAATAAATCCACGAAAGTCCCCCCCCCCAAAACTGGAGACAGAAGCTGGCACAAAAAAATCTGGCCATGGTTAGCAGGTGTTTAAAAGAAAGGCATTTGGCAATGTGGTCACTCTGCTAAACAAAAATGGAAAAACGTTAACTTGTGGGGAGTGATTAGACCACTTGTTCAAGGCCTAATTTTACTCATTTGGTAGTGTACATGCTCACAACATTTACTAAAGTGCAGATAATCCAGTATCACAGGTCCTATACTTACAATACATAATACAATGTCAAATTATTTAGTTATGCCATTCCATTTTCATTGAATCGTTTAGACTGCAATCTCTTTCATTAAGAAGAATGTCCGGTATGGTTGCACTCTTTTGTTAGCCTCTGATTTAGAAAATCCAACCTAAGGCCTTTTTCCGCGACAGGGTTGTGGGCCACACACTTCTGGGTGTTTGTCACGGAAACACTATTGTGTGCCCCACAGTCGAGCCACTAGCTGAAACTTGCGGAAATGCTGTTTGGTCTATCTTTTGGCGGTAATTTCAAATATCTAAAAATAAAAATAAATTTCATTTAAAATCTCAACAAATGAAATTCCAGGCTTATTTCCTTGCCATTCTGTACAAAAAGCATCTTCAGTCTGAAGTCTACATGCATGAAAAAGTAGTTGTTGTTGTTTTGTGTTGTTGATTGGAGCTTCCAGAATTTCTTCTCTACGCTCCAGAATCCTTATTCTTGACTTTGTCTCTTACCTTAAAATGACAAATTCTTGATTAATTTACCCTGACCCCCTCACCATCACACAACCATGCTTCGTCACAATAACTACTCTACTACATATAAACAGTCTGCTACACATAATCAGTCAATTAATCTAATACCCTGTTAAAATTTAAAATCAATTTCCTTATAAAACTAAGACACTACTATTAATAGTCAAAAAATTTCAAAAAGTGTATAATACCAATAACAATTAAATCAACAAAAGTAAACAGCGCCCATCCTACGAAATGAAGGACGTCCTACCGTCATTAGGAAATCCTTCATCGTAGTGGCAAACTTTACTTTCAAACATTTCACAACAAAACTACTATACACTTTTTTCTTAAATATATATACCAAAACTAAACAAACATTTTTATATAACTTCTTTCATGAACAAAACTATTACGACTTGTTTTCATTCACAAACATATATGAGAACATGTCGTAACATAACCCCAATTTACAAAAAATTTCATATCTAAAAACCTCCCTAAAAAATAAATGATTTTAAAAATATTGTATATACTTTTTGACTATTAACTATAAAAAAAAACACAAAAAAAAAAAAACAACCAAAAACACTATAATAACTTATCTAAACTCAAACTCAAAATAAAAATTCAAATATTCATTTCAATATACAATTATAAAAACTTTATTAATATTAAATAATTTACAAATATACTAAATCTAATTTAATTATTTACAATAATCCTATTTTTTATAAAATTTTGTACTTACAATTTACTTTTTACAAATTATTTTACAATAATTAAACAGGGGAGGAGAAAACGGACGTTATTCCCATACATTTCATGCATTATTCAACATTCCTACACCAACATTTACCTGTTATCCATTAATTTACAAAATATTAATCAAACCAGTATCTTTTACATATTGTCCTAAATACTTAACCATCTCTTTTTGGTTATTTTTTCCAACTTTTCCTAATAGTTCCTTTATACCGAACTGTATACCTCTCCTTTCTATTTGTTCTTTCAATCGTGATCTCTGTGTCTCGTACTTTTTGCACTCCATAAGTACATGGTGCAAATTTTCCTCCACTTTACAATCCTCACAGTCTGGTGAATCTGTTCTATTCCACCTTTTCAGCATCTTTTTCGTCTTTGCGTGTCCAGTTCTTACTCGGAAAAGTATGTCTGCTACCTTTTTTTCTTGATGCACCATTTCTCGGGTTATGTATTTATAATCAGTTATTTCTAGGTAGAGATTCAATGACCTGGATTTAAAATTCTCGAGTTCTATTGTCTTCAGTTTCTCGATTATTCTCATTGCAGCTTCAACTGGAGGTAACAGTAGGTCTACCTTAGTTTCCTTTTTTGTTGCTTCCTTAGCCAGTTGGTCAGCTTTTTCGTTCCCGGACACACCGACGTGGGCTGGGACCCACATTATTGTTATGGAACTCCCTGTTTCTTCAGTCATTCTTACATTTTGAACAATGTCTCTTACCATAGTCGGTGCTTGCTCATGGGCTTTTTTTAGGTATTCTAAGCAAGATAGGGAATCTGAACAAATTAGGTAATTCTCTTCTAATCCCTTGTTGCTTATTTCTTTTACTGCTGTCGCGAGAGCATACAACTCCGCCATGTAAATGCTGGTGTGGTCTGATAGTCTCTGCTGGATGCCTTTTTTATTATGTTCATCCCAAATACCACAGCCAGTGAGATTTCCCATCTTCGATCCATCAGTGTAGTATTTTTTGTGGTCCTTGAACTTCTCTAGTTCTTTCAGTGAATACTGCAGTAGGGATTGCTCGGACATTCCAGCTTTATGTCCTATTTCTTCATGAATCTTCAGCGAGATATTCTTTTCCAATCCTTCCGTTTTTTTCAACAGGTCTGCTGGTATAGTGAGCGGTGACATGGTGCTTGGAAACTCCTTCAGAAGTTTCACTAGTGATGGAGTCACATGCATTCCAAATCTGTAGTCCATCAGGTATGGATCCAGGAGGATCTCATTTTTGATAACGTCTTCTTGTTCATTTCCTCTTTTTTTTAATACATATTTTGTCATTAGTATTTGTCTCCTTGTTGATAGTGAAGTTGTAGCAGTTTCAATATGTAATGCTGGGACTGGTGTTGATTTTAAAGCATTAGTTATTCTCCTTAGTGATTCGTTCCATTTTGTGTTCAATTTCGCAAGAATTTGTTTTTTGGCTGATGCGTATACCAGGGAAGCATAGTCAATCTTTCCAAGAATTATTGCTACAGAGAACTGCAAAAGGACATTCCTTGGGACTTGATACTTTTTGTGACTTAATGCGTTAATAAGCATCTGTCGCTTGTCTATAGCTGTTGTGAGTTCTCCTATGTGTTTTTCCCAAGTCAGCTGCCTGTCAAGGATAACTCCAAGATATCGGACGGTCTCTGAGCACTTAATTTTCTTTCCTCCCAAGTATATGTTTGGATCTGGGGCTTGTCTTTTGTCGTTGGTGAACATCATCATTTTTGTTTTTTCTTCTGAGAGGGTAATTTCTTTTTCCGCCGCCCACTGTGCTATGAAATCTACAGCTTTCTGTCCGTAGGTCCGGATTTCTTCTATCCTTTTGCCTTCAATAGTGACAGCTAGGTCATCTGCATACAGGTAAATCTTTGTTTTTTGAATATTATCTGCACTGAGGTCACTTATATACAAAGCAAACAACAAGGCACTTAGGACACCTCCCTGGGGTACCCCACTTTCCAGATTCCTTACCGTTGACAACGTAATGTTAATCCTTACTGAAAAGGTTCTACCCGTTATCCACTCTTGTAGCCACTTACTGTACCTTTTATCTATTTTCAGATCTCGAATTTTCACTTTGAGCTTTTCAATATTAATCTTATCGAATGCTGCTTTAGCGTCAAAAAATATTCCACATGTATATCTATTCTTCAATAAACCTTTTTTAACATGATGTTCTAACCTTATCAGGGTGTCAGTGGTGCTCCGTCCTTCGTAAAATCCAAACTGTTCAATCTGTATTTTACTTTTTAGGGCCTTTATGATCTTTGCTTTTACTACCCTTTCAAGTAACTTCGCGAGGCATGATAGTAGGGAGATTGGTCTGTAGGATGCAGGGTCTTTCGGATCTTTTCCTGGTTTCAGGACCGGGTGTATTACTGCATGTTTCCATATTTGTGGAACTACTCCTTCATTTAGGGACTTATTGAACAGTTCTAAAATTACCTTCATGGTCTCATTAGGGAGAGCTTTTAACATACTGTTATGGACTCTGTCATTTCCTGTAGCTCCCGACTTTAGTTGGGTTATTGCTCTTTGGATGTCCTTTAGGTTTATCATAGGTTCTTTCTTGTTATTACTGCAATGTTCCTGATTGTCTGCAGGCTTACGCTTTGCGTTATCAGTTGTTTGTTGTCCACTTCTCCTAGATGTTCTTTCGAAGTGATCAGCCAAGATCTCTGCTTTCTCCCCATCTCCAAAGACGTGTTGACTATCCTTTTTGAGGACTTTTGGTTCACATACATACGTTTCTTTTTTTACAAATTTCTTGAAATTCCTCCACAAGCATCTTGCTGGGATGTTTCCTCTGAATTTTTCATTGATTAATTTTTTCCATGATTTGTTTCTTTCTTTTTTGACAGTTAGTCGCAGCAGGGCAGTCACTTTGTTGAGTTCAGCTATTGTTCTAGACCTGGACATGTTTATATTTCCAGGATTGCTGATTTTTCTTATTTTATTCCTTAGTTCTCGCCTCTGCTTTTTTAGTGCTTCACATTTGGCTGTCCATCCAGGGGTGGAGTTATATACCTTCTTTCTCATTCCTTTGTCAAATTTTATAGCCAGGTGTTTCTTCCCTGTTTCTATTAGCCTTTCTGTGAGCTCTTCTATCGCCTCTTCTATAGGGAGTGTTTCTAGGTGAGTAAGGTTTATTTTAGATACTTCCTCTTTCCATCGAGCAACTCTTTTGTCAGAGAATGACCATTTTTCTCTTGTGTTGTTTGTAGAGGGCTGAGTTTCAAGCTCTAGGTCATTAAAAATTACAAAATGGTCAGAGTCAAACTCGTCTTTGGAGTAGACTAGTAGGTCTGTTGCTAGCTCATTTGATACAATAGTCAGATCTAGTGTTGTTGTTTCTCCAGTTGTCTTGTTTAGCCTTGTTGCAAGGTTTTTTGGTGTAGCTAGAGCTATCTGTTCATCAGGATCCAGCAGTATCTCTATTAATTCTTTTGCTTTACTATCTTCTGTGTGGCTCTCGTTCCATAGAGTATGATGAAGATTGAAGTCCCCTATTATTATTTTTGGGTGTTCTGTTTCTTTTAGAACTTTTCTTAGCTGAGGTTTGCTGAAATTACCTGTTCTGTTATTATAATAATTTATTACACTAATTGACTTACCTTCCATACTTGTTACCTTTACCACTCCAATTTCGGGAGAACTATTTGCCACTAGTGTTTTCTCCTCAGCGATAAATTTGTCCCTAACTAGTGTTAAAAGACCACCTCCTTTCCCCACTTTTCTGTCCCATCTAAAAGACTGATAACCTTTGTAGTAAGATTTGTCAACTGCCGTGTGGAACGTTTCTTGAATACATACCACATCCGGTTTTTCTCTTACAAGTAGATTTCTCAGCTCAATTCTTTTAGACTGGGACAGACAGTTTGCATTAATCTGTACTATCCTCATGGTTTTTTGCTTTTCCTTCGTGCATGACCATTTTTGGGGGAGTCCGCTTCTGGTTTTCTTTTTAGTCTTGCTCCTTGGTCTTCAGACTCCATTTCACTGTCGCCATCATCTTCACTCTCATCCTCAGTTTCTCCTTCTAACTCGTTAGTTTTGCTGATTTCCATCATTTGCAATTTTATTGCCTGGATTTTACCTTTGTTGGCAGAATTCTGTGGGAGGATTGCAATCAAACCTGCAATTATTTTGCTTAAGTTTGCAATGGCTTTGTTCTGTTTCTCTATCATTCTAGTTAGGGTCTCTATTTCATTTTTGACGCCAGGTACACCACTAGTAGACTGAGAACGCTGGAGCTGCGGGTAGATGTTTGGGTCTTGATAATTGGGTGGGGTGGTATATTTTTTTCCAACCACTTCATTTCTCGCCTCTTTCACCGAAATATCCTCTGAGATGGCTTTCTTCATTATTTCCATCCTTTCCCGTCTTTTCTCACACTCTCTTGAGTTAGCTGTGTGATTTCCTTTGCAGTTCACACACATTTTCTGACTTTCGTCCTCCTTCCTGTCACAATCCCTGGATCTATGTTCACCAGCACAAACCATACATCTTTCTCGTCCCCTGCATTCCAGAGCTCTATGACCAAACCTTTGACACCTAAAACACTGGATAGGGTGAGGGATGTACTGTGACACTCTTTTGTTCATACCCCATAATCTCAAAGTTGTTGGGAACACCTGGTCACAGCTGAACGTGATTATCATTCCATAAGTCTCTTTTCCACTCTTGGGCTTTCCCATTAATCTTACTTCGGAGATATTAGTTTGTTCTAGTAGGTCTTCTTTCGTGTCTTCAAATGTAGCTACCTCATTCTCCATGAACATAATTCCCATCCTCTTTGAGATCCTGTTCTTGAAAAGTGTGTTTGGATCAGCTTTTTCAAGGACTATTTTGTCATCGTTGAACTTGATCTCTTTGATCGCTAGGATCTTTTTCAGATACTCTTGGTCTCTTGCTACAATCACTACTGATCCACCTGGTCCTGCTTTGTTCAAAACTTCTCCATATGTTTCTCTAGATCCCTTTGCTTTCAGGGCCATACTGAGCTTTCTTGCAATGTACAGTTTTGCTGACTCTTGGGTTGGTCCGAATTTTTCTGCATTGCTTGTCCCTGCTGAGCACTTAATGAGATATCCTAGCACACAAAGATCGGTGTCCACTTTACTTACTTGGCTACCAGCCGGGTCATCAGTAGAGATGGCATTAGCCATTCTCTACGTTTGTCATACACTAAACCTATCCTACACACTTTATCTACTTCTACTACAAAAAAATATACCAAACCTTCACCGAAATTACTATTTCTTCTCTTGACAAATCTTCTCTAAATAATCTCAAAATCCAGAACATGAATTCCAACACCCATCCGTTTTCTTCCTCTGAAAAAGTAGTTAGCTTTATTGTTTAGAAACTATTTTGCTGCTTAATTTGAATTTCCCGCCAGAATCGAGCCACAAAATCGACAATCACCTCGCCAGTTGTTTGTCGGATTTGAGCCACGAAAATCTTGTTGATCACAGAAACACTCTTTTCGAGCCACAGTCGACCCACAAACTGTTTGTGGGAGGACGGAATAACGCCTCTAAAATGATGAAACACAAAAGCTAAACACAATTTAGGTAGGCTAGCTAGGTAGAATTCATTGCGACATCATTGATCATGTCAGTCAAAATGTTAATGGATATCTTACCAAGCTTCCTTTGCTGTCTCTCTTTCAAAATCCTAGCCTTCATGGCCTCCCAAAGCACGGGATTCGGTTTCTGCCTTTCTCCTGGCATTTCATATGGAATGAAGACCAAAGCCAATCACTTTTGTAATTGTTGATTACTGGTTGATTCGGCTGGACTGTTTGCTGTTTTTACTCTATCTGCCGTAGATTCAATCGAGATGTTCTATCTCTCATACAGAACATTCAGAACCAATCACAAGCGAATATTTCGCTTTCAGAACGACCTCTATTGCACATTTTTCGAAGTTGTCTAAGGCAAAACAGATGCCGCTCACAGTACCTCAGTTATCTCACAGAAGCAATGACCCAGTAAGCTTTCTTTCGCATAATAAGTAATAAACACATATAGAGGATTAAAATTATCAAAAAAGCTGTAAATAGCTTAGCTAAAAACGTCATAACAACAAAAAATTCAAACAGAATTTGATTTTGGATAACTAGCGGAACATGGTAACTCGAATCTAGACCAGTTTCTTCTGATCCCTCACTCTCGTGCAATCAGGAGTATGTTCAAAATAGCACTAACAGTCTTGGGTAAGTTGTTGATACACATTGTCATATATCGTAAGATAATATAGAATAAACGGTATGGGGATTTTCGAAGCGCTTGTCCGAAGCAAAGCTCGCCTGAAGCAATGCACCTACTACTGAAACTTTTTCATCCAGCTTTGTAAAGATGAGTGAATCGTTTTGATCACAGACAACTCTCCTATCTTCTTTCTTCCGTCTTTCCATTTTCCTAATCAATCTTGGGTCTAGAAAGCACGTATGGCGTCAGTTTATCTAAAGCCCACACAACGGGAACTTTAATTTCGTTAACCACACGATCAACCCCACAATAGTTCAAAGCCAACCTCGAATTCGAGATCTGGAAGATAGAATATTTCATGGCAAAGGCAAAAAGCTTCTTGCTCACGAGCCACAGCAATCTTGTTCAAAAGAGAAAGAAGAAAAGAGGGGCGTTTCGGGCTTCTTCATGCGACACTCAGTTTTGACACTATTTTGTCCTCAAAGTTTAGCTGCTTATTTTTACATATGATATTTGAATACACTGAAATATTTTGAGGAAATATTTAGGACAAAAATATTTGAGAGGAAGAGAAATAGGGATGGTTTAATCAGGGATAATTACAGATGTCCGCTTATTGCCAGGAATTCCCTTTTCCGGACTAGTTTGGGCCCGGGTTACACTTCCCTGGTATACTGACCTATTCGGTTAAACTTTAAGCTTTCGTCTCTTCCTCAAAGACTGAAACGGCTATCCTGGTTGGAAATGAATGAACACAAGCTACACTAGACGCCTTGTGGCAGAGGTATGCTTATTTGACCGGTGCCAATGAACGATGGAAATCTAACCTAGTAAATATTCATACACAGTACCCGATGAAGAATTTGTAGCCTGCATAGTTGTACGAAAAAGTTGCAAGTATTGATATGTAATTATAAAGAATACTATCATTTAATGTGCCTCAGACTGGGCCAATCTAAAGCAGTAGAATCCTGTCTTGCTATAGTAAGTAGCATCCAGTCTTGCTAATAGTAGAATGTATTAGAATGCAGTAACACGGTAGCCCTGACATAGACGCATGTAGTAGCATCAGTTCGTACTGCATGCTACTTTTTCGTACAACTTGCTACTGTTTTGAGATACAGTTTTCATCGAGTACTTAGCGGAAACAGTAATTAAGTAAATACTCTTGATGACTGACTCTTCGTGCCGATGAAGAATCGCCGTGTGTCTAGCGAAGAACCAGAAACTTCACCACAGCTGTCCCAAACAAACGTTGTTGATTGGTTTACATAGGGTTTGATTCATCGTTGGGGTGACGTTTCTCGTTCTTCCCGAGGTTCACTGGCGTGTTATTTTTTCTACTTCGGATTCCTGTTACAGGCGTCGGGCATTTTGCAGTACTTTCATAGCCGTTTGAAATATCCCAGCAGAAAAAGGAATTGCAAATCATAGCAGGAGATTTTGGTTTCATTCTTACTGTCAAAAGAAATTTGACATATTTGGTTCTTAGCTTTATTTACCATTCTTATTTGACTATTTCAGGGGCGAGAAAAAAACAAAGGTGGCCTAAAATTTGAATAGGTGTTCGAAAAAAGCTTACCTCTGCTGTACTCTATTAATGGTGCATTTACACACTGCGTAAAATACGCTCGGATTTTACGCAGGGTGTAAACCCACCATAAGCTCAGGTATTTCAAGTAACCCAAATAGACTTCGAGTTATCTATTTAGTTTTCGCTACCCTGGTAGTATGTCAGGATCAAATCGTCACCGAAGCTAGTGACGAACTACCACCCTTAACCCTTGAAGCATTCAATTGCACCCTTCGAGATGGATACTTCGCCGACTACAGCACGAATTGCAGGGAGTACGTGAGATGTCTCCCAGACGGAAGCGGATGGAGGTACTTGGTCCTTGACCAACTTTTTTTTAAATTTAATATTTTTGACTTTTTTGTCAAAACAGTATTTCGTCTTCGGTTTGACTAGTCGATTTGCACGCACACTGGCAATGAAGCGAACAAGCAACTACTCAAGGACACTGAGGACACAAACTGTGTGGGGTTTCAGTACTTTGCAATTTTACGCATAGTATTTAAGAAGTTCTGCTTTAACAAATTACCTGGAAGGACGCCTACAGCACTCAGTTGGATGAAACTCCTTTCCTTTCTGGGATCCCAAAACGTAAGTGAAGGGTTGTCCGTCTGTCCGTCCGTCCGTCCGTCCGTCTGTAAGCACGATAACTCTCGAAGAGAATGAGATATTTTGATGAAACTTGGTGTGAGGATTCGTTGGGTCGGCGGACCAGTCGAGTTCGTAAATGGGCTTTGTAGCCCTACATTTAGGGGTGGGGGAGGGGGTTCAAATTAAGGGGCAAACAAAATATTTTAAAACAGCTAATGTGATAGTCGATTGTGAGGTAAGAAGACATGCTGAACACGATGGTGAAAACCATTTTGTAATCGGACAAGTAGTTCGCCCGGAATCCGGCCAAAACCGGAAAGTTTGTTAAAAGTAAAAGTTTTATTTGAAGATGATTAGATGTTCGATTTAGAGGTAGGAAGACATGCTGAAGACGATGGTGAAAACCATTTAGTCGGGACAAGTAGTTCGCCCGGAATCCGGCCCAAACCGGAAAGTTTGTTAAAATTAAAAGTTTTATTTGGAGTTGATCAGATGTTCGATTTAGGGCAAGAAGACATGCTGAACTTTTATGTGAAAACAATTTTCTACCCGGACATGTAGTTCGCCCGGAATCCGGCCAAAACCGGAAATTGTTAGAAGTTAAAGTTTTATTTCTAGCTGATTAGATAACCGATTTAGGGGTAAGACGAGACGCTGAATCCGTGTGTGAATATCATATTTTACCCGGACATATAGTTCGACCGGAATCCGGCTGGAGTCGGAAAATTTGTTATAAGTTACATTTTTATTTGAAGTTGATTAGATGTTCATTATTGGGGAAAGAAGATACCCTGAGTTCGTTTTTGAGCTTTCTTTTTTCGCCGGACAAGTAGTTCTAGAGTTCGGCCGAAACCGGGAAATTGGCAGAAGGGGCAGGAACTTTTCGTCAAAACAGATATGACTTATACGGGTAAACACACATGCTGAATCCTTATCTGAACTTGGTTTTCTCAGATGATTAGCTATTTGGCCTTAATCTGTTTCTGAATTTTAATTGTAAGAATGTTCAAGGATTCTGGCGATGACTGGATCTGGCTAACACAAGACCCAGTTGTATGGATCAGATGTTGAATTTTTGGGATCCCATCGAAAACTTTGGTCTTGTTTTCTTAGCTTTGCCATTACCTTTTCCTTCCTCTTTCAAATGTGTGTGTGTGTGTGAGTGTGTAGGGGGGGGGGGTAATAATATGCCCTAGCCCCGAGCATATAACACCATTCTGCTTAATTTTAGGTTCACATGCATTCCTGATCAAGGAGACGATTTCCGATTTGACGACTGGTACTCTATGACCTGCCTTCCAGCCCGGCAAGTTCCTTGCTGTAAACCACACTAATCCCACCCCACATCAGCAACGTCTCTGTCATGAAGTTTTGTTTTTGTCCGTTGCTCATTAAAGATTATACTAGAGCTGAAGGTTTAAACTATTTCACTATTTTATTTCTCAGCGCCATAGCCCACGGAGAACTGACCTTCTCATGGGATTCTTCCCGCGTGAAAGCCTTGTCAATCCCCTCGCCTGTTTATTTTTAAACTCTTAGTAGATTTTAGTTCTATATTTCTCTTTCCCATCTACCTGTTTTAGAGGCAAAAGAACAAAAACAATCTAGTCCGGAATTTAGAGTGAGTAGTGTTCAAATAGGCACTCAATCAAAAGAGCCTTACTACTTTGGGACACAGATACTCGCTTAAAACAAAGTCGCGGTAGAAGTGACACTTTTGAGACAGATGCGTATTTGGGGGGGGGGGGGGCGGCTGCTCCCCCTGGACTTCGAAGGGGCCCAGAGCTACCCAGCAAGAACAGAAAAATATTCAGAAAAAATCAGTTCCTCATCAGAATTGTGACATAGCTGGTTGCGCCATATCAACTAACCAAGCTCACTCATGAAAATTAAACCTTTTTTATTCCGAGCCTAGGTCAGTTGTGGGTCTGAACTCTGAACACGAGGAGGGACATTACTGTTACATTATATTACATTATGCGAAGCACCTGCTTTAATTTGCCAAAGCGATACCAGCCACATGCTAACGGAGCGTTTCTGGCACTTTCGTCGGCTCTGCCAAAAATCATGGACAACAGGACCCAGCCAGTAAATGACACTCGACATTCTTTTCTGGACGATGAATGACAAATTGTATATTGTATTGTATGTGTTTTATTTAATTATTTTATTTTCTTTTACATACTCCGCTTTTCAAATGGCGGGTCAGAAATAAATTATTTACTTACTTACTTATTATCTTTTTAACATGGCGTCGAGTATCACTTTTCCTGGATAGCTGAGGGCCGCTCTGGAAATTCAGGTGGGGGCACACCTCGAAGGAGCACAAAAAAAGTGAACGAAGGGGAGAGGGCTAGCAAACACTCGGTACCTTTTCCACTTAACCCCAGCTTGTATATTTTATAAAACGGTAAGAAATGTTTTAAATCTATGTTTAACGTGGGTTGTAGCAAAGGCTCCTCTGTTTCAGTTTTTCTTCGGATGGTCATTTTATTTGAAAAGGGTCACAAGAAATCAGAAGAAAAACATACGAAAATGGTGGTTTTATGGCACTTGCCCTTTGGCCAAGTGCCATATACCGACCCCAGTTCCGTCGTTATGTCGGCCTCACGATTGCGAGTTAGGGTACTTCCAGATGTGCTAGGACGATGAAACTTGGCAGGCATATTAGGGACCCGACCAGATTAATTTGGAAATAGCCACTTGCCCAATCCGACCCTCGTGGGGGGAGGGAGAGAAGCCGGAATCCTGAATTTAGTGGCATGCATAACTTTCGAACGGGTGATCGGATCCTAATGAAACTTGATATTCGGAACGGTCTAGTGACTAAGATGTCCCATTTCATGTCCGGACTGGATCGGATGAATCTGGGGGAGTCGGAGGGGGGAACCGGAAATCTTGTGACACGTTTAGAGTGGAGCAATCGGGATGAAACTTAGTGGAAAGAACAAGCATAAGCCCTAGGTTCACCACTGCGACAGAGCCGGACCGGATTTGGGCACTATGGGGGAGTTGAAGGTTTTTTTTTGGAATTCCGGTGATCCGAGGTCACGGTACTTCCAGGTGGGCTAGGACGATGAAACTTGGCAGGCATATTAGGAACCCAACCAGATTCACCTGGAAATAGTCAATTGCCCGATCTGACCATCATGGGGGGGGGGAGGGAGAGAAGCCGGAATCCGGAATTTAGTGGCATGCATAATTTTCGAACGGGTGATCGGATCGAAACTGGATATTGTGAAAGACCTAGTGTCTCAGATGTCCCATTCCAAGTCCGCACCGGATCAGATGAATCTGGGGGGGGGGGGTCGGAGGGGGGCGACCGTAAATCTTGTGACACGTTTAGAGTGGAGCAATCGGGATGAAACTTAGTGGAAAGAACAAGCATAAGCCCTAGGTAGATGATTCACAGAACCGGATCGGATTTGGGCACTATGGGGGAGTTGGAAGGGGGTTTTCGGAATTCCGGTGATCCGGGGTTAAGGTACTTCCAGGTGGGCTAGGACGATGAAACTTGGCACGCATATTAGGAACCAAACCAGAATGAATGAATGAATGAAGGGTTTATTAAAAAGAAAAAATAGAATCTTCAATGCCCAGAGGCGAACCTGTGAGGGACTAAATACCCTCAACACAAAACATCAACAACAACAAAATCTTCGACAACTATAAAGAAAAAAAAGGAAAGAAAGAAAGAAAGGAGCTTGACTTACCCGGTCTGGGACGCCCCCCCCCCCCCAAAAAAAGAAAAAACAAAAACAAAAAAAAAACATTTCCAACCAGAATCACTACTCCTACACTATCCACCTGGAATAGTCAGTTTCCCGCTCCAACCATCATGGCGGGAGTGGAAGGAGGGGGAATCCGGACTCTTCAGGTGTGTATAAGTTTCAAACGGGTGATCGGATCTTAATGAAACTTAATATTTGGAAAGATCGAAAAAGATGGAAAGATGAGACCCCTGTTTCAGACGTCCCGTTTCAAGTCCGGACCAGAGGGGAGTCGGAGGGGGGAGCGGTTGACACGCTTAGAGTAGAGCGATCGGGATGAAACTTGGTCGAAAGAACAAGCACAAGCCCTAGGTACATAAGTGACAGAATCGGACCGGATTCGGGCATTGTGAGGGGAGCTGGAGTGGGGTTTCCTGAACTGCGTTGACCCGGAGTTGAGGTACTTCCAGGTGGGCTAGGACGATGAAACTTGGCAGGCATATCAAGGAGCCGACCTGATTAACCTGGAAACAGTCAGTTCCCCGCTCTGACCATCGCGGGGGTAGTGGAGGGAGGGGGAATCCGGAATCTTGAGGTGTGTGGAACTTTCGAACGGGTGATCGGATCTTAATGAAACTTAATATTTGAAAAGACCTCCTGTCTCAGATGTCCCTTTTCAAGTTCGGACCAGATCCGACAAGTTTGTATGTGTGTGCGGGGGGGGGGGGGGGCCGAAAATCTTGTGACAGGATTAGAGTGGAGGAATTCAGACGAAACTTGGTGTGAATAACAAACCAAAGTCCTAGATATGTCATTTATAAATCCAGACTGGGTCCGGGCACTGTGTGTGGACGGGGGAGGGGGGGGGGGTCTGGAATTCCGGTGATCCGGAGTTGAGGTACTTCTGCATCAACGGTTTTGTTTACAAATAAATTCCTTAAAGGTCTTGACTGCGAAGCACAGAAAAAAAAGTTTTGTGCAAACGATACATTTTCATGGTCCCCATGGGACCATGATCATTTCTGCCTTAAGAGTTTTTCTTACGAATGAATTTCTAGCGCCTTTAAAGTGCGCATCCTAACCCGCAAAGTGAAAGAAATAATGTTGACCAAAAGACACATTTTCGGTGATATATTCCATCAGCCCAAGCTGACTGCGAATCATATTTGACAATGCAAAACGGACAAAAAAAAGGATTTAGCTGACGTATCCGTGAGATACATTTTCTGTATCTCAATTTAAGGGCCCATAATCAGTTGTGCCTCAAGGGTTTTGTTAAAAAATAAAGTGACCCTCTTAAAGTACGCATCATCACCGCAAAGCACCGATACATAACTATGATTACCAACGTTCGTGATTATTTGTACCTCAAGCGTTTTGCTTACAAAGGGTTACAATAAACCTACGAATTGACAAATTCTCACTTTCATTCATGTATCAGTTTTCAATTAAATGTCTCATGCTGTTTGACCGTGACCAAACACTATATGAGCTGACATATGATATGATAGCTGACCCTTACTTTCATTTGTGAATTACGCAGCATCATAAAGAATTACAAAATCTTCGCCTGCGGTGCCTTTTGTAGTATGCTCTGTTTACTGGAGGTGTGCGTCATTTGCTTGAGCTTCTGGACATTTTAAACCTAAAATTTGTTCGGGAAATAGTTTATTTTTAGTAAAATAGGCGGATAACAAAATTCGCATGCGGCGTTCATTTGCATTGTGTTGCTACACAGTCGTTACTGTTGTCAGAAGCTGCTGAGTTGGCTACACTCTCCAGTGAGTTCCTGTTATTAGAAACTTCACAAACTGGTTTCTTGAAATTTGTTTAGTTTACCGGATGTGGTGCAGTACGTTTGTTGTCTAGTTTTTTTCTAAACCGTTTAACTCTTTAGCCGAGCTAGATTTCCGGCTATATATTTTTCGACATCCCCCCTTCCCAATCACTTTAAACCACCCATGCGTCACCAGGCCGCGAAGGCCGCCTTTAGGGGGGGGGGGGGCGCCTTTTGACCGTGGTATCAGATAATAATACATATATGTATTATTGGCATCTGATTATTTACCAGAGGAAGTGGTCACTATGGAAAACTTGCCAGCTTTTAAGACCGCTATAGTTGGGACCAAGTTTTATGAAAACATGTATTAGTTCTAAATCTGGATGTTCTTTGTTTTGTGTTGTATTAGTATTTATCTATTTTTTGCCACTTGAAGTGTGTTTATGCGACAAGCCGAATGGCTTACTCCTTTATTGAATAAAATAAAATAAAAACGTATTATAGATGGCACTTTACACAAGGGACTTGTACCGTGACTAATAAACCAGATTTTTTTTCTCCGAATATAATTTAGAAGTCTAGGACTCTATTGTCGGAGCCACGTAGACATACCAGGACCCACAAGGCGGGGTCTCATGGTGAAAACCAAATAAAACCAAATATATAATTTAATGGGGAAAACGCCCTTGAGATGGAAACATTTTATAAGTAGTGAACTGAAAGGCAAAACTGCTCCTCAGCCGGGATTTGAACCCAGGACCCCCTGCTTACAAGCAGGCGTTCTTACCATTTGAGCTACCGAGGGGCTTGTGAACTACAACTTGTGGTACAAGTCCCTTGTTTAAAGTGTCATCTATGTATTATTATTAATTTCCGTGACATGGGGATGTGAACTGGTTAGATGAATTTGCCTACGGGCGGGATCACTGTTCCTATGGCCGGCTTCTACCAGATTATTGTAGTGGTTTGCGAACTCTGTTCTCAAGCCCCTCGGTAGCTCAAATGGTAAGAGCGCCTGCCTTGTAAGCAGAGGGTCCTGGGTTCAAATCCGGCTGAGGAGCATTTTTGTCTTTCAGTTCACTACTTATAAAATGGTATCAGATACTGCGGTAACTGCGAAAACTACCTCAGACCGTGGTATCAGATACCATAGTATCTGCAAAAACGCAACTAATATAAAAGGTAGAATAAGTACGGGGATCCTTGAACCTAAATAATATTCCAAAGGGACTTCTAACCCTGTCACACAAATAATTTTTCAAAACTCGCGGGATAACAATACGGGAATGAAAATGAGTCTTGGAGGCAGATAATGTCTCTTATTTTTTCCTGTAAGAAGTTTTAATATGCACTGGTGACTACTCCTTAGCGTTATAAAGAGTTTTCGGACTCACCGCTGCCTGGTTTTACCTCACCGGAACCTCGTCGTGAGGCAGGTCCGAGTGAAAAGTCGCCAGGAAATGAGGCGAAACACTCCTTATAGAAGAAACACTAAGTGGATACAAACCAGAAACTACTAGGAGTACAAAGAACTGCAGCCTAACGTAACGTAACGTTTAAGCTCCCTTCACATTGACTTAAGAAGCTTACGTGGGCATTTCACACAGGCCTACTTATAAGAGTCTTTAGTGCACTTAAGCTTCTTACGGGATACGTAACCTAAGGAATTTTTACTTAACGTAGCCACTTAGAAAGTTGAAAAAAGTTCAACTTAAGACCTTACGTTAAGTTGGAAAATGGATTTTGGTAGGAGGAAATCATCAAGTTTATTTAAGAGAGAGAGAGAGAGTTTCTTTACAGTACTAAGTTGAAAGAATATAAGAACAGACCCTTGAAAGTAAATGCATGGGAAAGCTTTGCAAAGAAACTCAGTGATTACCTGGGGAAAACATGTACAGATAGACATAATTTAGCTATTTTTTTTTTAATCAGTATCTTATTTTCAGAGGCCAATAATTTAGCAGCCATGCTTCACTGTTGAAATTAAACAAAGTGTTTTCAGTATATAGGTGGGCTACAGTCTACTATGACAAACCTCTGATTTTTGGAAATCTATGCCAACCGTCAGGTATACCCGGTATTTGGGATAAAATGGCATATGGCTATCCCCTGCTCACCAGTGCTGGCAAAAAGCATGCGTTTTTTTGCGGAAAAAAAAACAAAAAAAACAAAGATTAGGTCATTTTCAAGGCTAAGAACTCATCTAGCTTTTTTCCGAAACAAATCGTTGTAATCCTAGGAGGACTGATCGCAAAGTATCTTCTGAGTAAACTTGTAGTAACCTGTTTTGAACTAGATGACACATAGGGTTTGACTGAAAATTTCCTAATAGTGGGTGGTCTTCAGAATAATCTCCACGAAAGTGTTAATTTTCTTTGTTTGATTGATGCTACAGTCAAACGTAAGGTAGACTGGACTAGGCCCAGTCGGAAGGGGACTCCGTCAGTGTGAATAGGCTACTTAACGTAAGAAACTTAAGCCGTAACTTAAGTACTTAACGTAAGGTCTTACGTATTCAATGTGAAGGGGCTTTAAATCAACCTATCAGGTCAGCCTAACGTAACGTTTAAGTGTGAAGTAAATTAGCGCTCCTCAAAACTTCAGAGGCCGCCGACAGCTCAGTGGTAAAGCTGGCCTGATACAAACTGATGGTGGGGTTCAGATCATAGCCTGGAGCACTCTTTACTTCGAAGTTTACAACTTCCACCAACCAGGTTCTAAGGAAGAGCGAGAAAAAAAGCCGAAAAAATAAGGGAGCCAAAAAAAGCGCGAGCCAAAGACCTTCCTCTATAAAAGATTTAAACGGATTTTCCAGACTATGATCTCATTATTTGTCTTTTTTATTAATTCACTGTCTTATTTCTTCACAATATGTTAAACTAGTTAAGAAAAAAGGCGTCTACACTTTCCTAATAAACGAATTTACGCGAAAAGAGAACAAAAACGCACAGTCGTGTTCCTTAGGACACAAGAAACAAAATTTCCCAAATAACAAGACTTTGACGTACCTTCTCAAAGAACTAAACGCCGGTTCTGCCAAGCTTTCATTCTAGCAGCAATGCCCATTAACGAAACAGCTTTCTGGGTCTTGAAAAAAAAAACCGAATGAAGATCTATGTAAAAGCCGGGCTACACCTTCTAGATTCCCAGATAGCTGCGGCGTCCGCAAAGTCAAACCAACCCTTCCGGATTTCCGTTGCAGCCTAATGACGATTGCTGTTCTTCGACGAATATTCCTTGAGCCCAAGCTGACTTTGAAATATTTATTCAAATAACGTATACAACGGATACGTCAGCTACGATGCTTCATCAGCGATATTTCGGCCCTTCTTGGCAAGGGTCCTCGTCAGGCTGTCAGTCTTCAGGTCCAACGTCGGGGAAGGAAACAGGTTTGATTACAGGTTTGTTTCCTTCCCCGACGTTGGACCTGAATATTGACAGCCTGACGAGGGCCCTTGCCAAGAAGGGCCGAAATATCATTGATGACGCATCGTAGCTGACGTATCCGTTGTATACATTATTTCAATAAATGTTCTTCGGCGTTTCCTAGGTGTCTCCTTTCCGTATCTTCGCCTCCCAATTACAACTGTCAATCAGTCTTCTTTTCCTCCTACTCCGTCAGGCAAATCTATTATGTCTTTCAAATATATTCCCTCTACGACACACTTCCAGATTCCGGAATCTGGGGGTCGAACAAAACCCGGACATCCAGACGTTTCTAGCCTGGCTTCACCTTCCTGATCCACCTCAGCGAAAATGTTGGGGCGAGGAGTTTACGAACCAGGAATAACAAAGCAGGAACATGGATGCTTTGCGTGGATGGAAAAATGTTTTACCTCACAGTAATCTAGTATGATAAGTTCTTGGCTATGTCAAATAATTGCTTGCATGACTGACCCCTTTTAACAATCGACTCTCACTCTTCGAGATAATTCTCATGTTGATCTGAAACTTTTGCCCTAAAAGTCACATGCTTGTCTCAACCTCGTCCGGTTTTTGCGGTAAACAAAAGATGTGGTTACAGCTGGTAGAAGGCTGGAACACATCCTAGTAGATAAATATACCTTTTGCAGCGAAGAATCCGGGATTTTGACGAGAGGAACCAGCGAAGGTCGCCCGTGAGCGCATTGAAAGGGGAGTTTCTGGCGGTGTAGAAGCCTCAGAAGCTGGGTGCAGGACAGGCGCGACATCTTCTGTCCGAATCTGACGGAGCCTAAAAAAGTGCACAAGAAATTGTTTGAGTTGCTAAGAAACACCGTCCAATTCTTACTAACACTGAGACGATAGTTCTTTCCACTTCCACTATTCAAATCCGACGACCCGTTCAAAAGTTATGCATGCTACTAGATTCTGGATTCCCAATCCCTCTACTCCCCCTACGTGGTCGGATTGGGGAAACAACTATTGTCAAATCAGTCTGTTCGGGTCACTAATATGCCTGCCAAGTTTCATCATTCTAGTAGCCTACAACAGGAGGTACCAAACTGGCGGGATCACCAGACCCCCCCCCCCCAACTGACCCCACAGTGTCCGAATCCGGTCAGGTTCTGTCAATATTGTATCTAGGACTATATGTGCTTGTTCTTCACCAAGTTTTATCCCGATTCCTCCACTCTAAGCGTTCCCCAAGGTTTCCGGTTCCGCCTTCAGCCCCAACGCCTCCCCTCCAAAGTCGCAAGATCCGGTCCAGATCTGAAGCGGTTCGTCTGAGACACGAGGTCTTTCCAAATATCAAGTTTCATTAAGATCCGTTCGAAAGTTATACATAGACTACCTCAATTTTCCGGATTCTCCTTCCCTCCACTCCCCCAGATGGTCGGATCGGGGTTTCTAAGTCCTGATCGGGTCCCTGATACGCCTGCCAAGTTTCATCGTCCTAGCTTATGTGGAAGTGCCCGAACTAGCGAAACCCGGACCGACCGACAGACCGAGAGAATTTGCAAACGCATAAAATGCATGAATTCTACGCAGCAAACAGCCGTGCGAACCCAACAGTTTGGGCGATCTATGCTGAACAAAGCGAAGCACAGAATTTTTTACCCTAGTAGGTGCAAGTCATTGGCTTGCGTCGATTACGTCCCTGCCCTTTGTACACACCGTCCATCGCTACTACCGATTGAATGATTTAGTGAGAACTTCGGACGATCCGCCGGGCCGTCCTCTGGATGGCTTCGGTGTTGATTGAAAGATGTTCAAACTTGATCCTTTAGATGTCCTGGGCCGCACGCGCGCTACACTGAAAGAATCAGCGCGTCTTCCCTGTCCGAGAGGACCGGGTAACCGCTGAACCTCTTTCGTGGTTGGGATTGGGGACTGCAAGGATCCCCATGAACCAGGAATCCCTAGTAGGTGCAAGTCATTAGCTTGCGTCGATTACGTCCCTGCCCTTTGTACACACCGCCCGTCGCTACTACCGATTGAATGATTTAGTGAGAACTTCGAAAGCAACATCCAAAGGGGATCGACTAAAACCAGGAAGGGAAGGGAACGCAAGAAAAGCAGGAAGGCATACCAAAACCAGGAAGGGCATACTAAAACGAGGAAGGAATTCAAGGCTGCGAAAAAAAAGAAAGCTGCACCGTTCCCTTCCTCTGTTTAGTATTCTTCGAGGGGTCAGCAACTTTTCAAGCTCAAAGTTCCGCATCCCTTCCTCGTTTTAGTATCCTGACATGGGTAGGCATTGAGTTCAGTGAGGGGTCGGCAACTATCAACATTACAATTCACCTTTTCATTTCTAGCTCTGACGGTATATAGGCGACTAAAATCCTCCGAGTCCAGCGAGGGGTCGGTAACTAAGATATTCCTCGTCCCTTCCTTCCGCATATCCCTTCCTTCCTCGTTTTACTACCTTGAAAGTACTAAAACGAGGAAGCAAATTATTCTTCTTTGAGGGGTCGGCAGCTACCAAGCGCGACTAAAATCCTCAGAGTCCAGCGAGGGGTCGCTAGCTAAGATATTTCAAGTCCAACATTTCCTTCCTCGTTTTAGTACTTTCAAGGTACTAAAACGAAGAAGGAAATGGTGGGCTTGAAATATTTTAGTTGCCGACCCCTCGCTGGACTCTGAGGATTTTAGTCGCCTACAGTCAGAACGAGAAATGAAAAGATGAATTATAATTTGTATAGTTCCCGACCCCTCGCTGAACTTAATGCCTACCCATGTCACGATACTAGAACGAGGAAGGGATGGTGAACTTTGAATTTGAAAAGTTACCGACCCCTCAAAGAAGACTAAACAGAGGAAGGGAACGGTGCGGCTTTCCAGTTTTGAATTCTGGCGACAGCCTTCCTCGTTTCAGTATGCCCTTCCTCGTTTTAGTATGCCCTTCCTGGTTTTAGTATGCCTTCCTGCTTTTCTCGCGTTCCCTTCCCTTCCTGGTTTTAGTCTATCCCACATCCAAAGCAACATCCTTCCAACCTTCACCAACGAACGAACCCTTCGGAACCACGATGATTCCCAACAGAGAGAACATGAGAGCTCAACAGCCAATTGCACAAAGAAACAACTTTTGGAGACCCATGCATCGAACCGGGCAAGAAGCTCAACGAGCCCACTCCTTCTGGCCACCGGCAGTGTGCCGGCACCGGCCACCTTTCGCAGAAAACGATCGAGATCGCAACCAAGTAAGGTGGGAGACGGTCGTCTAAATCCAAACCAGACGCGATCATGGGTGAATGTCGAAGCACAAAGCAACTCCCAACCAAAAGAAATTCCATCAACAAAACCAGGAAGCTCTATTCCAGGAGGTAACAGAGGTATGAGAACAACCTTGGACTCCAAAGAACCTCCGAAAACGCTCAAATGCCTTTACTTTAATGCAGATTCGCTCCTCAACAAACTTGATAAAACAAAAATGCTAATCGCCATCACTGATCCCGATGTTGTTGCCATAGTCGAAGCCAAGCCAAAAAATTGTCGCTTCCTACCTGCGCTGTCAGTGCTGTCCACTGACGGCTACAAGACACACGAAACAAACATCGAGAACAACAAAGGTAGAGGAATTATTATCTACGTCAGAAGCAGCCTAACAGTCACCTCTGAATCTACCACTAGTCAAGAGTGTGTATGGCTATCATTGCATATTACCAATGGCAGGCCCCTGAACTTAGGTATATTTTACAGAAGCCTACACAGCACTATGGAAAATGACCAGTTTCTTTTCGACGAGATCAACAAGAAATGCAGGAAAAACAGAGCGACCACAATCATAGTAGGAGATTTCAATTACCGAGAAATTAACTGGAAAATGTCTCATCAACAGGAAGATAGTGGTTCGACGTCGCAAAAATTGTTCCTCAGAACAATACATGACAACTTCCTTGAACAGCTTGTCAATCAGCCTACTCGAATACGTGGATCAGATGAACCTTCCCTGCTGATCTGTTGCTTGCAACAGATACCGAAGTCATTAAGTCACTCGAGGTTGGATCTCCAGTTGGGAAATCCGATCACGCGACGATCATGTTTGAAGTTGACGTCATCGTGAAAAATGAAGAATATTATCGAAATCGGAAAAACTACCCCAAGGGGGATTACAGCGCGATGCGAAATGCTGCCGCAAATATTGATTGGTCAGAGAAGTTCGCGAATCCTGAATCAAGTGAACAGATGTATGAAAGTTTCTCGGTAGCTCTTCAGGATCTGGTGGAGAAGTATATCCCAGTTTCCCAAAATACAAACGTCCGACCTTACCTAGAACGACCGTAAACTTGATAAAAGTGAAACAAGAAGCGTGGAAGAATTCAAGGATATCTGGAAGCCAAGAAGACAGAAAGAAATTTGTCAGACTGAGAAACAAGGTCCGTAAAGAAACGAGAAACCAACATACTTTAAGGGAGCAACGTGTCGCGGAGCAGTCCAAAACAAATCCTAAAGCCTTCTGGAAATTTGTAAACTCCAAGCGTAAGCCTAACCACGGAGTGTCGGAACTTCGAGACCCAGACTCAGGCAAAACAACAAGTAATGCGGAGGAAAAAGCCAACCTTCTAAACAGACAGTTTGAATCGGCTTTCACAAGGGAACCTGAAACAACTGAGGAGTTTTCGTCTGACAATGAAAAAGCACCAATCCCAGACCTTGATTTTTCGGTAAATGACATTTAATCAAACTAAAAAAATTAGACCCTCATAAATCCCCAGGACCCGACAACATTCATCCCAGGGTCTTGTGCGAATTGGCATCTGAAATCCAACTACCGCTTTACGAAATTTTCAAAAAATCATACGCAAGAGGAAAGCTACCTTCACTTTGGAAAAAAGCCATAGTTTCTCCCATATTCAAAAACGGTTTCAGGCAAATCCCATCAAACTATAGACCAGTAAGTTTGACAAGCATCCCTTGCAAAATTTTTGAGTCCCTCCTTTCTGATCACCTCAGCCGACATCTGACTGACATTTCCAAAAGCCAGTTTGGATTCATGCGTAGGAGATCCGCAGAAGCTCAGCTTCTACTGGCCAGTGATCCTGGAGAGCAATGATCGACGCGGGGATACAGGTGGATGTTCTCTATATTGACTTACGAAAAGCCTTTGATAAAGTACCGCACAAAAGGCTACTTTTGAAACTGAAACGCTTGGGTGTGATCTGACAAAATTTAGCTTGGATAGAGGATTTCTTAACCTCCAGAACACAGCGAGTACGAGTGGATGGCCAGCTTAGCACCACGGAGGTGAATGTTCTTAGCGGCGTACCACAAGGAAGTGTTCTCGGTCCCCTTCTCTTCAACATTTATATAAATGACTTAACTGAAGATATCAGCTCTCCGGTTATGCTATACGCTAATGACACTAAGCTATACAGAGGCATACAGGGATTGAACGATGCCGAGTTTCTTCAAAAAGACCTTGACAAGATCTGCCAGTGGATGACTCAATGGGCCATGGAGGTCAATACCGATAAATGTCACCACCTTCGTCTTGGCCCTACTACCCTTGACCATCGTTACACCTTGGACGGAAGGACGATTTCGATAACCACCTCTGAGCGTGACCTCGGGGTAGTTATGGACGCAGATCTAAAATTTTCAACACATTACGAAACTATCATCAAGAAAACTACCAGAATTGTAAATCTTATGAGAAGAACATTTACATTCAAGGACAATTCCCTGTTTCCTATTTTATTTAAGGCCCTAGCTCGTCCACTAATTGAATATGGCCACGTAACAACGTGGCCCTTCTATAACAAGGACATTATCGCCATTGAGCAAGTTCAGAGACGAGCAACAAAAACAGTGCCAGCCATTCGCCATCTGCCTTATGAACATCGACTTGAAAAATTACGATTACCCAGTTTATCTTATAGATTTCTCCGAGGCGACTTGATTGAAACTTTTAAGATTTACTATGATAACATAAGGCCTGGTGATGTCCTCAGTTTCAATCACAACGGTCTCAGAGGACACAGCTTGAAAATTCGTGGTGAGAAATTCCGAAAAGACATTGGAAAATGGAGCTTCAAAAACCGGATAGTGGAATACTGGAATAATCTCCCCGAAAATGTCGTAAATGCCGAAAATATCAACCAGTTTAAAGCAGGCGTGGATCGTCACCTGGCTGAAATTCAATTTAGTGTACACAGTGTCTCGAGAAATTAACAGAGGCGAAAGCCTTTTTACTGCAGTTATATTATTATTATTACTATAAACCCAGAGAAACGGTATAGAAGAGAGGAAAACTCACCATGACAGGCCATCGAAGCCAGAGCATCGGAGACTACAGCTGGAATTAAGCTCTTTCTACTAGAGTGAAGAATTTCGGTAATGATCTGCTCCACCGCAAGGCTAAGTTGCTCCTTAGTCTGAAACAATAACAACCATCAGTATTCATTCAGCCCAACTTTTTTATGGCGCAAACGAAAAAGCAGCTGAGATTAAAGGACCCCTCGCACAATTTACTCTTCAACTTACAGTACTTTACAATATTTGAATACTTTAAACTCAGACTGTGCTTTCAACAAATAACCCGCGGTTTTGGCTGTGTTAAGCCTTTTCCGAGACCCATTGACCTGTGGCGAAAACAGAGGAACCATTTATATAACCGTTTTTTCTGCTGGAAAAACTTCTCGCAGACAACCGTCGACAGCATGATACACATCGAAGGTAGCAAAACACGGCAAGTGAGAAAATCAGCATGTTCTTGTTAGAAGGACTAGAATGTACCGTACGAAATTGGGTCTTCGGATTTATAAGTATATGGAGTGACTATGAAAGTAGGTTGCATTAGTATTATGGGTAAGGCAGGTCCTTTAAGCGATAGTTCGGCCCCTCTTGGCAAAATCTCGAACCCTTCAGACTGAAGTTAGAAACCTAAACCGGTATGGCGGCTTTTGGGGGCCAAAACGAGCGTATTTTTTCCCACAAAAGTAGACCATATATCAGGGTAAACATCAGCTGACTTCCCCGTTTAGCGCCACCAAATATGACCTCTATATGACGAAGTCCAAAACACGCCAGTGATCCTCACTAAGAACGAGAAAACGTCTCACTAACGACTCAAACACAACAAATCAAATCCTGTGTCGACCAATGACGGCGATCGCTGAGACCAGCCGTGGTGCCGCTTCCGCTAGGTACACGGCGATTTTGCATCGGCAAGGAGAGTTAGTCATCAAGGGTATTGACTGATTTCTGCGTGCGCTGAGCTCGGGAATTTCAGGAGAAATGACTCAATTTACTGCAGCGAAGGAAGTCTAATTGTTGTAAACGCGGTTAACGGGAGTGTGTAAAATTACATTAGAAAGGATCGAGCCATTTCGGAATATTCGGAGGAAAAGATAAGCCAGATCCCCCCATAAAAAAAATAAAAAAATACAGGAACAGAAGAAGTCAATAACCTGGAACTTATTCCTCATTAGCACACATTTCGGGACAGCTGTAACCGTGCAGATGCCATTTCTAGTTTCGACAAAAACTCCAACAGTGTTCAAAAGTCGAATGACACTTTCAAGCGAATCTGGATGAATTTCTGATGGCAGTGGCAAAGGTTCGGGCAAGTTCGATGAAATCACAGCTCCGTCAATGTCGATATGCTCTGGAAAATAAGAAAGGATTATCCAAGGTAGTATGGACAACGAGAGGACTCCGTGCCACCCTTGCTTTAAATGTTTCAATGTAATTTTTTTTGTGTCGACGCGGTTCCACCGTCCACTTTACTGGTGACTCATGTCCAGTCCGTTGAGCGAATAAATGATATGACAACCGTAGGGTTGCCAGTCATATTCCAAAATTGCTTGCTTTGGGTGGTTAACTGATGAATTAAAAATCTGCCAACTGCATACAAAAATAGTGAAGCATACTGGAATGTTTCTTCCTTTTTTTTTGGGGGGGGGGGCGCTTTGTTGATGGAAGACCGTGCGTTAGTGGATTTTTCTTATCTGTTTGTTATGTCTTCATTCTTCTTCTTCTTTTTTTCTCTCCCTTTTCTTTTCTCGATTTCTTTGGTTTGTTTCCCTTAAAGGACACCTGAACGAAGAGTACCAAGCATCATCTCTATTGTATGACTTCTGTTAGCATTGCCTGCAGAAAACTCAATCCAAATACGAAAGAAGTGTTTCCAAGCTATGATTTTGCTCCATTTTGCATCTGTCCTTATTTCAGTACCGAACAATTTTAGAAATGAACAAATGTCTCCAATCAACCCTTCTTCTGGTATATTTTTTAACCAGTTAAGCCCAAACCTCGGCCTAAACGTACATCTAGAAGAAATTCCAATACGATCCGGCCAGCGCTGTACAAGATTTGAATGAATTGCGCTTTTTGTCTTCGAGTGTGCATGTGAAAACCTCCAGAAACGAACATCCGTATTTTCAAAACGTCACGCTCAGGAGAAGAATGCTCTCCGTGGCCATGTCTGTAAATGCATTCTCCATGGTGTGTTCAAGTATGGTTTCATTGTTCAGGTGTCCTTTAAGACTACATGAATAAAGAATAAGCCCCGCCCATTGCCAGGCCTTAAGTTAGGCATTGTGGTGAGGCCATAAAGAGTTAATGGTATTTTATTTTTATGAATAAACTGAAACTGATCTGAACTAAGTTGACAATTATAGGTGTGAATGTCTTTTGACAATACGCACACCTTGGCAGAAATTGCTGGATGTTGGCTCTTACGTTTATTGTTCCTGATTACATGAGCAATCACACATGTCGAACCTGATTCCGAAGTTCTAGCGCAGCGAGTCATCTATCGGGCAGAAATAAGAGTGCGAACAGTTCAAAGCATGGGCAAGAGAGGCACGTAGTGACAGCGTGCTAGCCCGCCTGAAGGATGTGGTACGTTTTGCACTTGCATAAAGAGTCTGAGGATAAACTTATAAATAGTCCAAAACACTCCAGTGAACCTCGGGAAGAACGGGAAACACCGCCCGAACAATAATTCAAATTCTGTTTAACCAATGAACGGCGGTCGTTGGGGACAGCTCTGGTGACGCTTCCGATTCTTCCGCTAGGAATACGGTGATTCTTCATCGGCACTGTTAGGTTTGAGTCCGATAGTTGGCCAAGAGTGGTTGCAAAATCATTCCAATTTATTGACAAGACGATGAACACAAAATACTGAGTCGCGAATACAACATATTTACAGACGAGCCCGGAGCCAGCGGTCGGTTGGCATGTGGCCAGATCGCTTGTCGATCCGCGACTAAAATCAACCGGAATGAATCACTCTGACGTGTCAATCCAACATCGACATAACTATAATGAGTCACGACGGAGAGCGCGAGGGGTTAGTGCCTTCTGCAAATCGCAAGCAAGACAAAAGTTGTGCGGGCCACAACAGGCACGAAGAGCTAGCCATCAGGAGTATTACCTAATAAGTTCTTGGTCTGAGTGACGAGTCGGTAGCTTTGCTGTAAACTTGGATAAATATCACGTGCCTAGCCAAGAGTGTTGGAATACAAAATATTAACGAAAATTACGAGAAGCCTCGCATACGACTGGCGATGGCTTATGTAGCGGGGGGGGGGGGGCTTTTAAAGGCTTTTGAATAATCCGATTCTGTAACAAGCTGACCTGAAGGGCATGTCAATAAACTGGCCCGAAGGGGCATTTCAGCAAGAACGACGTGATTCTCGATAGAATCTGATTATCTAGCAACACTCATCCACTACTGGCAAATGTTGATAGCCAGCTTGACACGGAAGAACATTAAAATGTACAGAACTGTCGATGTTATGTTCCAAATTCTTCGTCGAGCAGAGCAAAGTAACACTAAGGAGTAGGGTCAAGACCTATGCTTTCCTTGCTTCGCAAACGGGCCATACTCATAGCGCCGCCCACTACGGTTGCGACACTTAAAGGACCCCTCTTGCTTATTCTGCCTTTTATAACATACTTAGCTCCCATATGAGATTATAAGCTTCTAAAATCCCCACCATTCTCCATTGTTTTGTTTCATAACTACGAATTTTTAGCGCTTTTTCGGCCTTGCCGAGTTTTCCCGTCACCCAACGAAAAGTTTGCCGGAATCTTCGACGTCCACTGACAACTCTTTCACACATAAGGATGTGATAATCTTCTATTTATTACTTCTTTTATTTGGTTAGTTTCCCCACTTTTTAAACAATGGAATCACTAGTTTCGGGTGGAAAGTAATGGTATTTTCGAAACCGTTTTTTCTAATCCCTTTCATAGGGAAAAGATCATTTCTATAAGAGTTGTGCTTTAAAGCGAAACAAACTTGCGGGTGTAAAAATTTCTAGTAAAGCTAAGGTGGGGTCTGCACGCATCGAGGAAACAGGGGAGGTTGTATCTTTTTTTTGCTGTGTTCAAAATATGGAGTTATTGGAGCCAGTGCTAGTGCACGACCGATTGAGTTTCAGTAGGGACGTTCACTATCGCTAGTGGTGCTAATGGAACTGCCATTCAAGTGTGTGTCAATTTTTTCAAGTCTTGGCGCTACTCTTTAGTGTTATTTTGCTCTGACGTCGAGAAACACACCTTGCGTGAGTTCCTCTAACTTGATGCGTTCGTGGGCGGCATGCTGATCAACGACAAACACAAGTCCCAACTTGGGGTCGTATGCGGCTACGAACTTATCGTCAATTTGACCAATTACCTAAAAGAAAGACTCGTTCACTCAAGGGGAGGAAATACCAAGGACGGGGAGAATACGGTGCAAAAAGGAACAGAACAGACTGGGGAGGAGAATCACTAGAAATGTCTCGCGCTTGGGATTCAATTAACACCGATAACAAGAGCACTAGGCAAGTGGTCAAGTTCAAACCTGCGGTGTCCCGAGACTCAGTACGTAAAAAGACATTAGTCAGATAACCATGACTATCGAATTTAGCCTATATACTCTTCCGCGGTGATCTTATTGAAACTATCAAGATCCATAACTATCATAATTATATCAACAATACCAGATCGGAAGATCTTCAACCCGCAAAAGTCAGTTTGCCGAGGCGAAACATAGAAAGATGGAAATTTAGCAACGAAATAGTGGAACGCTGAAATGTGAAAGTTTAACTGAAAAGTCAGCTTATTTTTAGGATCTTGATTTAAATACACTGAAATGTTGACTCAACTAAGGGATTTTAAATTTTTCCCCTTGGGCTCTAGTAAAGACGTCCAGAGCATCGTTTTTGTTGCAACAGTGCTGCCGCATCGCTGCTGAAGCACCTTTGCTTCTGCACAAGATACGTTTCCGAATTCACTGCCTGCGCGATTTCTTGGTTGAAGCAGCACCTTGCTGAGAAGCACGGACTTGGTCGGTAAGCAAGTCCGCGATTCTCGAGAAGCGCTGCCGCCTTCCTCGAACTGCAGTACAAAAACGAACGTAGAAAGAATCAGCCCGGAAGCGGCCGAGAAGTGGACCTGCAGCGGGCAACAAAAACGAGGCTCAGAAAGTCTTCCACCCTACTTACCGTAGTTACAACGCATGACGTCACGAATTCTGGCGTTTTACCGTCAGGGCTGGAACGATTTTTCTATTTTTCAGCAGGATATCATGCCACGGGTGAATCCGACCAATCACGTTACAGAAATGCGTAGTTACTACGCTTACTACGCTCCCGAGCATGGTAAGCAAATAGTTACTATTTTGAGAAGGTTGAAACGGTCAGCGTAGTAACTTTTCGTGAGGATGGAACGAAATAGTGACTATTGTTAGAAGAGTGGAACACGCTCTCAGAACATGCACTGCTGTCCCGACACCCCGACGCGGAGAATTCGAATTTCAACAAAAGCGTGCACTGATGAAGCGAAGCTCAGGAATCTTCTATTATAGACAAGATCACTTGTGAAGAAAACCCGCTACTGCGTGTGATCCCCCCCCCCCCAAAAAAAAATGGGCAATCGGTGAGCCTTATAGTTGGTAGATATTTCAACCGAAGAGGTAGAAGCACATAGAGCTCCCACAAATCCGAAAGAAAAAGTTCATTCAATGAGAAGCGGTTATGAACAGCGCAGCAAAGCAGTAACGTATTGTAATCGGGTCTTCTAGCATGTTTAGGTGAACGAGACTGCCGTCTCTCAGCCTTTTCCGGTTAAACTTAAAGTTTAACTGAAAAGCCAACTTATTTTTGTGTCATTTAGCTGAATGCACTGAATTATTTGGATTCTGCAAATGGATTTTTGTATTTTCCACTAGCTGCTCTAGTTATGACGTTCAAATATCTGCGGCCGTCCCCACAACGTAAATTCTACTATGACGCGAAAAATTTTATTCTCAACCCAAACGCGGCTTTTCAGTGGTCAGTGGTGAGATTGGTGAAGATTACTTAGTGTCTGAAAAACAAAAAAAAAATTCATAAATCCTTCTCGTAAAGGATCATTTACACGGCGGGTATTTTTCCCCGGAGACGAGAGAGGAAAGTGTTCACACGGTACCCGGGTATTTTTCAAGGGAGAGTACTGTCATGTGGCAATAAAATCCAAGGTTATAAAGCTCAGAATATCTCTTTACAATGGGCACCAACATATGTCCATTTGGATCACTTCTTATGTGGACATAATCAAAGTTATTGCTCGAAAATCCGATTTTGTTTTTGCTGACGTCATAAAATACCCTTCGACAAGCAAATCCCCGGGTAAAAAGTTCGCGAAATTGAAGTCCAAAATACCCGGGGATTTGTTGCTGTTGCGTGGAGAAATACCCGCGGAGTACGGGTAAATACCCACCGTGTAAACGTAGCTTAAGGCATACAACAAAAACACAAGCGCATAGAGGTACCACAAATCATACGGAAATTCCACTGCTTGAAAATCGATTGTTCGTGAACAGGACGTGAATAGATAGGACGTGAATAGGAAAACAACGAAGTAACGCATTTTCAGCGGGTCTTCAAGCTAATTTAAGCGAAAAGTGATGGGTAACTAGATTGTCATATCCCAGCCCTTTTTAATTAATCTTTAAATCAGGTGAAAGTAACCATGGAGTCTCACCTGCTAAAATTCAACTGATACCGATTTCTGATAAATTTTTAATGGTGAAAGTATGTTTGCTTTATATGCATTATTATAAACGATTTACGTTTGAAACTAATCACCACTTGCAATATTATTAGGACATGGGCATAAAACTACAATAGGCTACTCACGAAGCCATTATATCACGCACGAGGCCATTTGAACACTCTTATAATTCATCTCTAAGGTTTAATGCCAACAATCGATGCAATAGATGAAAAGCGCGAAGTTACCACCCTTGCCGACAACCATCTCATGCCATCCTGACGCAGATCTTATCGGACATTTTTCCTTGAAGCAAAGCAAGCAGAGCCAACATACCCCGCTTCGTTGTAGAGCTGCCTTTTCTAGCTGAATGCTCTCTCCAAGTTTAAGGATATCTGGACATGTCAAATTCAACGGCACCCGTAGAAATTCTGAAGACGAGCCGTGATCTGAAAAGAAATAGGCCAAGTAAACAAGGCCGAAGGATTCGCTGGGACCCCGAACAGAAATGCATCTTTAGACTCACGGTGTAGTTGTTCATTTATTTATTTATGACCAATCAGAAGCCGAGGCTAAGTGGCAGAGTACAAAAAAAAGAACAAAAAAAATACGTAATTCAGTCGTAACAGGGTATGTTACGAAACAAAACCGTGAGTCACTGCTAGTGTTGTCAACGGTAAAATTGGCAACGGTAAAAAGGGGTACTCTAGGTATTTTACCATAATTTTTAGAACCCCCGTTAAATTGGTATTTTACATACCAACTTTAATATTTTGCGTGATTTACGTACTTTACTGATTTTACCCGTATTTTACTTACATGACGCGCAAAACGACCTATCTTGGGACACGGGAGGCACCAAGAAAGGAGTCTGAACGTGACTTCTGATTTTTAAACGGACAACGCCATTAATAGGGGAAAATAAAGAAAGCGACAGTGTCACTGCACTAATTGTGCAGGTCTACCATACTACCATGATGACAGTTTTTACGGGCAAGTGCCATATTGTTAATTATTTTAGTTAAGTGTTATTAGCGTATTGGTCATGTGTTCTCGTGGTCAAACTCGTGGTGCTACTCGGCCTAAATAAGTATTGTCATAAAGCCGTCCAGAGACATGGACAGAACCCACGAAGACCTGGAAAAACATACCGACTACCTTTCGTCATACACAATCAACTTTTGGAAGGGGTCACCGACTCAATGGCACTTAATTTTTCAGCTGAGGGGGCGACGCATTTCTCCCTGTTACTTTTCAGGTCACTTTGAGCGACTTCTTCTTTTCAGAGTGGACCCGTGGGTTTGCATAAATGCAAAATTTAAAGATTTGATTCTGATTAAGCCTGGGTCTAGATGAAGGCTTGAGAGAAAATATCTAAATATTCTTTGAGCCCAAGCTGACAATATCTGCAGGATAATAATTTGCTTAGTCCCTCTTACCAGAATCTTTTGTAACATATTCGTCCACAACTTCAGTTAATTCGGCTTGGCTTTCTTGTCCTAGTGGGGGGAGGTAGGAATCGACTCCTCTCTTCCTGAAAGGTGATGCTCCTCTAGGGAGCAAACCATTTTCGGCATTGGGGTCTTTGAAACTGATTCTGGCGCAACCTATCTCCTCAGACAGAAGGAACGCATGGCCGGAAATACGGTTTATCACAAAACCGGATGAGAGCTCAGGAACCTCAAAGATTGTAACTGCGCTGCAGCCCGAGATTTCCTCAAAACTTTCAGAGCCCGCTTTAACTTCAATCTGATTCAGCTTAGTAGGCTCAATAGAGGGATCCCCCGCTGGGAAGACACTCTCACCAAAATTGACTTCATCGAGTTGATCTATGTGATATTCACTATTCAGTGGTTCGTCAGCAAATTCTGCTGGCGGAGGCAAAATCGTATCAATAAAAACATCCCGTGTTTGTTGTTGTTCATCTAAGAGCTGGACTGAATCACTCATGATGTGATCATGGCTCAAAGGTTCCTTGAAAAAATTTGTCAAATCAAGGAAAGTGGATGGACTCTTCACTGGAGGGATAATGAGAGGGGTTTCCTTCCATTGCGAAAACTGCTCAGCTGTGTCAGGGTATGATGGCGAGTCAATGGATCTTGCATCCGCTTCGTAAACTCTCGGACCTGCCTCCACAATCTTTGTCAAGCCATAGCTCACTTTCTTCTTTCGACTCGTAATTTCTTTTTGAAGATCAATGCAAACTGGCTCGAGCCCTGCATCTTCCCTGATTTTAGAATCAGAGCTCACTCTGTGTGCGTAGCTCACGCTGTTCTTTTTGTACAAAATCCTGCAAGACTGTTCCGGCATGTCACAATTGTAAGGTTTAAAACCTCTGAGTGGTCTCTCTATAGAAAGCAGGTGTCCAACTGATCCATGCCGTAAGCTCGAGTTTCTAGCTGCGACTAGACCAGGTTTTGAAATCTCTTTGTCAGGCTCTTTCTTTTTCCCACTGAGAGAGTTTAGAAAAATCTTCACAGATGACTTGTCCTTTTTCTTTCCCATTTTTCAACTCTTGATAAAGAAGCTGGAAGACAAGTCTTGGGACCCTAGCTTAGCCTGGAAACAGAAGATGTTACTACATCACCCTATAGGCCAGTTTCATCACACTATTTACAGAATCAACATCACAAATGTGTGGTGCACCAACTGCATGCAGAACATCTCAACCCGAAGCTTAATTGTTCATCTGCAAAAATTAATTGTTCGGTAGTTTGTTGTTTAAACCAGGTTTAAACCATATGGAACAAAATGAGAAAATTCATCCGGAAGATGTATTAAAACAATGGCTAAACTTGATAATCATTTAGAATGCTATGAGTTTGACAGCAATATTTCAGCCATCAGGCATTGTTCAAATAGGTGTAATAAGCTGAATGGCGCTATACGCGATGTTTACGTCTTAATACACACCACTGTTCAGAGTGAAAAGGTTCTTAAAGGACACCTATTGCTTATTCTGCATTTTATAATATACTTAGCTCCCGAATTAGAAGCTTCTAAAATCTCCACCTTTCTCCATTGTTTCATTTCGTAACTACAAATTTTAAGCGATTTTTCGGCCTTGCCGTGTTTTCCCGTCACCCAACAAAAAGTTTGTCGGAATCTTCACTGTCCGCTGACAACTCTTTCACACATGAGGATGTGATAATCTTCTGTTTATTACTTCTTTTATTTGCTTAGTTTTCCCACTTTGTGACCAAGGCACGTCCAGATTTCAAATCTTTTGCGCCCAGCCGCCGCGTCGGAGAGCAGGAAGGCTGGATATAATCGGCAAGCGCTAACAAGAAAATCGCTAGTTTCAGGTGGGAAGTGATGGTATTTTCGAAAACGTTTTTTCTGATCCATTTTATAGGGAAAAGATCATTTCTAGGAAGAGCTGTGCTTTAACAATGCAGCATTTGGTGTTGCCACGCTGATACATTTCTCGAGCTTCTAGAGATCAGAAAAAATGTTCCTAGTACTACTTGAAGTACACAAGTACAATTTGACACCTATTATATTATAAATAGCTACTAAATTAACGAGTGGACAGCATTGGTCCTTGAACTAACAATAAGCAGTTGTAGCAGAACAAAATGTGGCAACCCCCCCCCCGGCAATCCTGATGGCGCTGCTCCTTTCCTCGGCCTGCTGGCCGACCCAACCAAGCGGTCTGATTGGCCATGCATAAGCGATAATAGAATGCAGGTCTATACTCCTTATTCACCTTATTACAGTGCACCCAGGGAAAAGAGGAATCTGTAATAAACCTTATATGCCGTAATGCCGTAATACATAATAAGGCATAGATGGCACTTTACACAAGGGACTTGTACCATGACCAATAACCCCATGAAAAATTTATCTCAAAATAGTACTATGAAGTAGTACGAAAAAGTTGCATGCAGTACTAACGATGCTACTACATGCTTCTACTTCAAGGCTACAGTGTTACTGCATACTACTATATGCTACTATTAGCAAGACTGGATGCTACTATGGCAAGACAGGATGCTACTGGATACTACTACATAAGATTGGACCAGTCTGAGGCACATTAAATGATAGTATTCTTTGCTATTACATAGTATTACATGCAACGTTTTCGGACTACAACCATACCACTACGCAGGCTACAAATTTTTCATCTATTTGAACAATGCCTTAGTGGCAAGGTCCTCACCAACTATCTGCTTTAGCCTTTGTTTTGATATGTTTCCTGTCAGCTGGGGCTCAAGGATTAAGAATTCAGGCAATACAGCCTGGAAGTATCACAACCCAGTCAACCACAAACCCCTGATTTTTGGATACCCTATGCCAAACGCTGGATATGTCTAGCATTTGGCATAACCTATGCCTAACACAGGATACACTATGCCAAATGCTGGATACTATAACCCAGTCAAATACTGATGATTTGAGTGAAGCTAAAAAAAGTCAACCAATCAGAAATCCTTTATTTTATATTGAGGTAGGTCAGGGTTAGGTCATCAACAGGTATTCAGCGTTAGGCCTAGGCTATGCCAAATGCTAGACATACCCAGCGTTTGGCATAAGATATCCGCAAATCAGGGATTTGTGGTAGACTGTCACCCCCCCCCCCAGATTTGTTTTTTAAATTTGACAGGTTTGACCACTATCAAAACATATCCTAATGTCTCAAAGACAATGATTTAGACACAGTATAAATGTAGACCTGTCCAGGACCTGTCCCAGTAATAGAGCTCTATTCACCAGCAATGTTTAATGGTGAGGGTGGGTCCCTGAGTGCAGGGAATAGCCTACTTCAAGTCAATGACAAAGGGCACTAGGCACTAGCAGCAGGGATGGATGTGCTTTCAGGGAGGCAAATGGCAATGTTCAACTTGTACTTGGTGACGCAGGCTTCTGTCTTGCTTTCACTCATTCACTGGCCTATTCGCGTATATTTATCAGTGACAAAGGGAAATATTTAAATTCCTTCAGTTTGAAAATTAATAAGTTTTGATGATGATGGACAAACAAAACAAACCGGCTGACAGAAACTTTGTGGACGAGGTACTTACATTCGACCGAAAAATTCTCGTCTCGTTTACGCGGAATCCTTAAAAATTTTGTGACATGTGATTTGTCCATATTCAAGGTGAACAGTTAATAAACTTTCTTTTCTCAAATTTCGGGCTTAAGCTGTATTAAGCCTATGAATTCCAATGTATTCGTCGATTCACGGTTCAGCAGCATGTTAGGCCCAGTGTTGCCAGATGGTGCGCATTGCACCATTTGGGTGCTTTTTAAGGCATTTTTCTGTGCTGCCACAAACAGTTTGTGGGTCGATTGTGGCTCGAAAAGTGTGTTTCCGCGATCTTTTGTGTGCCCCACAAGTGTGTTTCCGCGACCAACAAGATTTTCGTGGCTCGCTTTGTTGCTCAAATTTGACAAGCAACTGGTGAGGTGATTGCCGATTTTGTAGTTCGATTCTGGCGGGAAATTCAAACTAAGCAGAAAAATAGTGTCTAAACAATAAATCTAACTACTTTTTCAAGCATATAGACTTAAAACTGGGGATACTTTATGTACAGAATGGTAAGGAAATAAGCCGGGAGTTCTATTTATTGAGATCTGACATGAATTTTATTTTTATATTCCGATATTTAAAATTACCGCCAAAGAAATAGACAAAACGGCGTTTCCACGAGTTTCAACTAATGCAGTGGCTCGACTGTGTGGCACACAATCGTGTTTCCACGACAAACACTCAGAAGTGTGTGGCCCACAATTGTGTCGCGGAAAAAGGCCTTTAGAGGCAGCTGCCCTTTGAATTTTCAAGTGTGCGCATTGCACCAAATTTGCACATCTACCTACATTTCGGTGCAAATTGGGCGCATTTTGCTCTCAGTATCCCTCAAAAATTGAAAACCAGATTAGGATTTGCAATGGCCACACATGACACAGTGTCACAGTGATTTTTCATCCAGATTCCGGATCTAGAGGATTGCAGGGGACTCAAAATCTTCACTGAAATGTCAAAATTGTCGTTCGGGTCCTTGGGAACACTGATAACTGATGCTTGCTGGTTCAGAATGTGTTGACCCTCTCTATGCTCTTTGTCTTGAAAGCCAGCGAGCACTATATTTGGATATGATAGTATACTCGCTGGTAAGCAGTTGGACTTGACTGGTTCATGCATATCTGGAATGTGTTTTTTTGAGAAAAAATCTTTTCTTTTAACCTTTTTGAGAAAAAATGTTTTTAAATCTTCTTGAGAAAAAAATCATTTTTTTCGATTCTCCTTACTGTTTTTCTCAAAACCTCTTTGACTTTTCTCTGGTCTTGCACATCACAGAACCAGAGGAATTATTATCCAAAAATATATGGGGAGAAGAGGGGGTGGTATTTATCGACTGCTTGGTCAGTTTTAGCCACCGTTTCTAAGACAAATGATTGTTTTGAAGATAAAAAATCGACTGCTTTTAAACTAAAAGTCGTAACTCGTAAGTAACTCATAACTTACACTAAATTAAAATTTCAGAAGCGTTGTAGGCCTATCGTTTAAATATTTTGACAAAATCTACTGTTTTATGAAAAATCTACTATTTTCAAGAAGAAGGGCTTTTTCGCCAGCTCAGTTTCTTTACAGACTGGTCAACAACATGGGGGCGAGGGATCCGATTTCATAAAAAAAAGGTGCAGAAGGCGATATTTTGCTTATCTTGCTGCGCGATATTGTGTTAAGCATCTGGCAACACTGTCAACAGGTTTGTTTCCTTCCCCGAAGTTGAACCAGAAGATTGACAGCCTGACGAGGACCCTTGCCAAAAAGGGCCGAAATATCGCCGATGAAGAATCGTAGCTGACGTACCCGTTGTAAACATTGTTTGAATAAAATGTTTTAGTATGCCGTAATGAGACAGTTTTCGTTCTTTCAGGAGGGTATATGTCAAAAATGCCATTTTTAAATGAATTTTACGTTTTTGAGGTTTTATAGTTATAATTGTAGTGCCTTGTGGTTTCTGAAGCCACGTATGTTGATTCTTCAAGCAAAATATTTAAAAATAATCTGTAAATGTGGTAAAATATTTGTTAGCTAGCGCATTTTTGGAAGCCGAAGGTTGTTTTTTTGGTCTAAGCTTTCAACTTCAACATTCAAAGCAATGTGGTTTAGAAGAACAGCAAAGTCCTGGTGGAAAGGAGCTGTTATGGCTGGCTTTGGCATTTTGCTGTGAACCACACCCAGGGGCGTCAGGACTGGACGGGGGGAGGGGGGACGCCGCCCCCCAATATTGTCGGCCAGTCGGTTAAATAAAACCGAGCCTGCCCGAAGCGCCTCAATTTTTCGTCAAAATAGTTGATTTTTTTCATGAAAACAGTCGTTTTTTCTGAAAATCAGTCTATTTTCTGTCGAAACAGTCGTTTTTTCCGAAAATCAGTCGTTTGTTTTCAAAACTGTTTTTTTTTCTTGAAAACAGTCGTTTTTCTGCCAAAACAATCGGTAAAAATTACCAGCCAGTCGGTTAATACCTTGTCCACCCCCCCCCCAAACATTTTGGCTAGTAACGCCTCTGACCACACCGTAAAATCTATCTTCATATTTAATTCTTGTAACATCAAATTCACCAACGCTGGAATTTCTTCTGGCCATTTTGGTACCGTATGCAGTATCATCAAAACCATGTGTGGTATTTCCCTCAGGATTGAAGTATTATACTGCAAAATGCAGTATAAGTGGCAAACTGATCAGGGGTATCGAGTCTCTATCCATATTACCAGGAAAACTTTTCAGTTTCAGAAAGATCTATCTGAATTGTTACTGAACAAAAAAATTTGACAGAAATACCAGATTTAAGCTAAAACAATGATCAACATGTTGAAACATCGATTTCACACTGCAGAATGGATAAATCAGCTACATTTTATTAGAGCTATATTTCAGCCCTCCTTTGCAAGGGTCCTCTTCATGCTTAAGCTCGAAAACAAACTTATGAAAATGATTAAGATTGTTGCTTAAGTAGGCCATCTGATTTTGTGAATTTCTTCATGAAAAATGCTTCAAGTTAAAGCTGATACTGCGATTCCATTTTAGACACGTCTGCTACTTTTGCTGCTCGATTGTGTTGTTGAGAGTGTAGAGATTTTCCTGCATTTTGGATTTGGTATCACCTGTCCCTTCTTTCCAGCTAAGATGGATACTTATTTGCATGTCTGGGCGATCTAAAGTTCGGTACTTTGTTGATGATTGATAAATCAGCCCAAGCTGACTGCAAATCATATTTGACACTGCAAAATGGATATGTCAGCTACACTTTATTAGAGCTATGTTTCAGCACTACTTGGCACCGGTCCTCTTCAGGCTCAAGCCACTCAAGCTGGAATTCATGAATATTTTAATTTTGATTAAAAGAATTTTGAAAATTATACAGAATCACATTTACGCATAAATTACATGATCTGAGCTTGAATTCCTGCCTTGATTTACTCCATGAAGAATGCAATAAGTTAATGAGTTAACATTGAGAAACATGATTTTCAAGCAGGTTCGACGAAAAGAAAAGGCAGATAATGCAGGAAGATTCAGAGTTTGCTCCTTTATTGCTGAAGGTGCACAGAAATTTTATTGTTAGATTATTCCTGAACACTTTAGTAACCCTTTTTGACAAATTGGTAGGCTGTGCCTTGAAATGAACAGATTTTTGCAGTCTGTGCATTCAAGGCAAGATTTAAGAACCGGACCCGGAACAGCATGTCCTCCTTATCCCTGTACATACCTTTTACAGTATGCTGTGTGTGGGATAATTTTTTTCACCATTTAACTAGTGCTTTTCTCCTCATGCGAAATGATTACCAAGCCCATTTCCTTGATCTAAAGAATGTGTCTGCCAGGTTTCACCAAAATATCTTGGTTATATTTTGTGCTGAAGAGACAGAAAAACGGATGTACATATTGGCTCACTGTCTGTGCTGCATTTGCCCCATACTTTCGTCTGTAGTACCACAGAAAAACAGATCCCTGGAAATTAAGTTTCGATCTATCCAATATGCCCCTCACTTTGTTTACAAACATAGCCATAGGCCTATACAACTCACACAAAAATGACTGTCCAGACAATGACTTCGATGCCAGTTTTCTTGAATGGTCAAGGTTTCTCAAGAGTTGCAAGAGTTTCACCTGTCACAGGAGCGAGTAAGATTCTGTTCTTCTAACTAAAGTTTCTTTGTTTGGGCAGAAAATGCCTAATCAAGTTCGAGAAATAGATAAATTAGCACACAGCCTCTTAACAGTTAAACATAATCTTAGGCTTCTGCATGTTTCCAGGACGTGGCTAATTATTAGATTCCTATTGGGAGTCCACGTATATACTGGATGTAGCTTTATAGAAACCACTGTTTGTTTTGTCTGGTTCACACTTAAGACGTTGTGTTAGTGGTATTTCGAGTGACTGGGCAGATCCGGGGCTCTCGTCACATGGGAGGCAGACCTATACCCTACAAGAATACTAACATTTCCATCCACTGACTGAAGAATGGGTAGGATTCAGTCAGGATCAGCGGAGGTGTAACTAAGTTTAACACTAGTAGACTACTTCCTAATGAATTATAATTTCAGAATGGAGAAGAAGAAAGCACTGTTTATTTGTTTGGGAAACATATGCAGATCTCCTATTGCTGAAGCAGTTTTTGTTCATATATTGAAGGAAAGAAAACTTGAAAACCAGTGGGAAGTTGACAGTGCAGCAATCGGCAGCTGGCATGTTGGTAAAGCCCCTGACAGAAGAGTCCTGACTACACTAGAGAAGCATGAACTATCAACAAATCATCGAGCTCGACAGCTAAAACAAAATGATTTTGAAAAATATGATTTTATCTTCGGCATGGATGATGAAAATATGGAAGACTTGAAGTCAATGGCAAAGGCTAGTTCAACAGCTCAGCTTCTTCTTCTTGGGGACAGTGACCCTCAAGGGGAAAGGATCATCAGAGATCCGTACTATGACAGAGATGATAAAGGCTTTGAGAAGTGCTATGTGCAATGTCTTCGGTGCTGCAATGCATTCTTGGACAAACATCAGTGATTACCAGTGAATCTTTCGCTGCCTATAAGACCGAGTGTTCAGCTTGCCATTATGTATTGGATGGTGCTGTCCTTGTGTTATTGAAATATATGCGCTCCCATTTTTTCACAGCATCTATCTAGGCATCAATATAACCATTTTTTCACAGCTCCCTCCATACACTGTAAAAAGTTTCTCTGACTAAGGATTACAGTTAACTGCAGTATTTGCTACTGGGATTAGTCTTATCTCTACTGGGATAAGATTAATCCGAATTTAGAGATGATCTTATCTTAGTAGAGACAATATTAATCCCGTAGAAAATACTGCAAGATTTTTTGTACAGTGCATATCCTTGCCAGGTGTCTTCTGCTTTACTATTGCTAGCGTATCAACATGGATCCATGCATCCAGTCTATTCTTTCTCTTTGGGCCTACTTCCAAGTGTGCATTACACCATGGGCGTGTTCCATCCTCATACCAGTAGTTACTAAAATCAAGAACAAATAAACCAATAGAAGTCTTTGGACCCATGCACTGACTATTGATAGCCCAATAAAACTGAGCAGAGCTAGAGCTACTTGCTGGGAGTTGACACCCATCTACTTTCTTCTTAGCCGCTGAACATTGAGAGGAAACGTCCGTAACAGGCGTATGACCCGCCTCTGTAGTGACGTCACTATGTTAAACAACAAATAGCCGCTTAGATCTTTGGTCACACTGGGCTCAAAAAGCCGCCTGTTCCACAAACAACTGAAAATCCCTAGGGGACGTGAGACTTGATAGGCTTTGTGGCTGCTTGAGGGGTAGCAGTGTTCTAACGCCACCGCGGTTTTCCGCCACCATATGTTTTCCGCCACCTTTTAATTCAGGTAGGGCAGGCAGCCTGTGCAGGTAGTTTCAGATTTAAATCTTTAAATGTGAAAAGGGTGTTTACCGCCACCCAGGAAATCTTACGTCCCCAAGAGTATTGGTTCCTCTAGAGGGTAGGGTCAAATCTTGTCAGGCCTAATATTCTGATGGGGTGTCGAGCGCCAACCGGATTAAGTATCACAGCGATTAAGGGGTCTCGGCCAAACCTGCTCCAAAACGTCGCAAAGTCTACAGAGAACTGGAGGAGAGGCTACTGAAAGTTAAAATTACGTATCAAGAAGGAAAGTCTTCAAGAGAAGCACTTCTCCGGGCGATTTCTCACCTTTTGAAATTTGAATAGTTTGGGGGCCTTGAGTAGTTGAAGTTGTACAGTTTCTTTAGTTGGACTTAAATAAATAATTATTTGAAACGTTAAGCTCTGTCTTCGTATTAGCTAGGATTAACGTAGAGTTGGCGTTGGTGGCGGTAAACCCCTCTTCGCATTTAACGATTTAGATATCGGATTACATGGACCAGCTACCTGCACTAATGAGTTGGCGGAAAACATACGGTGGCGGTGGACCTACCAAAATATTTGACCCTTTCGTCTGACCCAACTAATCCTATTGATGATGCAAGATTTCCTGGATGGCGGAAAACATACGGTGGTGCTAAAGCACGGTGGCGTTAGAACACCCACTTCGCTTGAGGATGAGCAGACTGCAATTAGGGGTCAATTAGGGTTCCCTAACATACTTATACACGAATGTTTTGCTCGAATTGATCTCCTGAATTTAAAACGACAACATTCAGATTTAGTTGTATCTTGTTCTTTTTTCTACTTTTGCAACCCAAAAAGCCAGGAAACGAGCCCAGTGTGACCAAGCTCTTAGTTTCGACGTTACTTCTCCCGGGCTCTAATGCGATGAGGTGTTTGTATGGTAGCGACTTGTGATGTTCGCATAACTCCTAACCTCCGCTCGTTTGCATCGAGATCTATTCGACTCCGCTTTGTCTTATTACAGAGATCGGGAGACGGAGGTTCTTATGCTTATTTGTTCTTGCTAAACTCTACAATCGCCGTTCCAACCAGTATGAAGTGATAATTCAGGGGCGGTTCCAGGGGGGGGGGGGTGACTAGCCCCCCCCCCCATGCTCCAGAGAATTTTTTTGGAGAATAACATCAACCGTGAATTTCGCCTGAAAAGACCCGTTTCTTGCCGTATTTTACGAAGGGATTTTCTAGTCGTAAATTAGAGTTAGTCGTAAGCTTTGCAAAGTAGTTCGCTAATCGTGAACTTCGCCTTCAAATGACCAGTTTCTGGTCGTATTGTTCCATAGAAGTTTTAGTAGTATGTTTTAAGCTTGCCAGACTCACAGCTTTGTCTTCTCAGTTGTATGGAACCATCACAGTCGTATGGAACTTGCCAGAATGACATCGATCGCGAATTTCCCTGGAAATGACCCGTTTCTTGGATTTAACGAAGGGATTTTCTAGTCGTATATTAGAGACAGTCGTAAGTTTCGAGCTTGCCATATGAGGCAGTTAGATGGGTTGTATAGAGATTTTTCTATAGGTCAATACGTTACGAAATATCGTGTGTTTTGAGCTTGTTAGAATGACAGTTGTATGTTGCAAACTTGTCAGTGAAATAAACGCCATTACCAAATCGTGGTTTTCACTATATGGCGCTGAAACAGGCTGATTTTCGAAAATTTCACCTGCGGCGCGACGTTTCAACACTATCCTGCCTGGTTTTGTGTAAAATCTCCTTAACTTAAAAAGAAACGGGTTTATTTTTTTTTAAATGGCTTGCGGAGTAAGGTTTGCACATAAACAGGCTTTGTAAGCACTGTACGACGGGCCTGATGATTCTACTATTTTTTGTAGTCTGAATTCAAAGTGGAAGCACTACCACGTACCAACTTCTGGGAAAATATCCCACTCCATTTGCGAGTTATCGGGGCACGGGCAGATATGTGATCCCGATGAAAAATTTATCTCAAAATAGTACTATGAAGTAGTACGAAAAAGTTGCATGCAGTATTAACGATGCTACTACATGCTTCTACCTCAAGGCTACCGTGTCACTGCATACTATTATATGGTACTATTAGCAAGACTGGATGTTACTATGGCAAGACAGGATGCTACTGGATACTACTACATAAGATTGGACCAGTCTGAGGCGCATTAAATGATAGTATTCTTTGCTATTACATAGTATTACATGCAACGTTTTCGTACTACTAACATACTACTACGCAGGCTACAAATTCTTCATCGGGATATAGTAGGCAGCCTTTGAAATGTTTCGCAAAACTTTACCTGCGCCGTCTTTACAGTAGCCTACTCGCTACCTGGTTGAATGGCCCGCAATTTAGGTGAGGGTTAGGTACTAGGGTTCAGCCACCTTAAAAGCTAGAAATGCCAGAAAAAGTCGGATTTAAAAAAAAAAAAAAAATCGCCTGCGGCGCTGAGTTTAAATTGGTCTTGGGTACATACGGTAAAAGCTGCTGCTTGGGATCTGAGCCACGTTAGAAGCAAGAGTTTGTGTGGGAAGTAGTCGAATATTGCCGAGTAAAGGCCGATTTAACAAATTTTGCCTGCGGCTCTTGCGTAGTCCTACCCTATTTCTATTTAGTTGAAGTGTGCATTATTTATGTGCGGTTTTAAGCTTGAGATTTGAGGTCTAAGTCTACATTCAAAGGTAGAAGTTGTAGAGTATTTTAATTTTGCTCAGATTGACAAAATTTCGACTGCGGCGCTCACTTTAGTTTGTCTTGGGTAGATATGTCAGAAGATTTTACCGAGGCTTGTCTTCTCTCAAGCGAACTTTGATATGAACGGCATCGTCTAATTCCTATCACTTATTTGTTTATTATTTTTTTACTACAATGGCATTTTCCGTAACGTGTTAGAACTACCAAGGTTAATATTTCTTGAGCCTACCGGTGCTGTTTTTTTTTTTTAGCCCGTCGTACATTTTGAAGTCCTCCCCCCCCCCCATGCCCAAGCCCTTCGAACCGCCCCTGATCTGCGACATATGTTGTAAAGATGGTGGTAGCTTTTGCAGTAACTACTGGTAGGTTCGAACACACCCCATAAAACAGTGACAGGTCTTTAAAGGACCCCTCTTGCTTATTCTGCCTTTTACAACATATTTAGCTCCCATATGGAATTATAAGCTTCTAAAATCTCCACCTTTCTCCATTGTTTCGTTACGGAACTACGGATTTTTAGCGCTTTTTCGGCCTTGCCGAGTTTTCCCGTCACCCAACGAATAGTTTGCCGGAATCTTCATTGCTTGCTGACAACTCTTTCACACATAAGGACGTGATAATCTTCTGTTTATTACGTCTTTTATTTGCTTAGTTTTCTTACTTTTTAACCAAGGCATGTCCAGTTTTCAAATCTTTTGCGCCCAGCCGCCGCGTCGGAGAGCAGGAAGGCTGGACATAATCGACAAGCGCTAACAAAAGAGTCACTAGTTTCAGGTGGAAAGCAATGGTATTTTCGAAAACGTTGTTACTGATCAATTTTATATAGAAAAGATCATTTCTAGTAAGAGTTGTGCTTTAAGTTTTCCCTTGCTTGAGGTCTTGAATACTGATTTAGGATACGAGCAACGTTAGATTTAGCCATTCCTGGTCTATCGGATCCTGGGCTTACGTTCAATGAGCCTGTTTTTTAAGTTTTCCTTCAGGTGAAGCTGACAGCAAATCATGTTTCATGGGTGACTTTTCACTCAAATCCGTTTGCAATTGTAAAGGGTGAGCATCTTTCACAAATTTTAAACTTCATGTCATTCTTTAACAACACAGCCTATAGCAGTGGTTCCCAACCCTTTCCGTACCGCGTACCCCTAATCGAGGTTCAAAAAGGTTGCGTACCCCTTTGTGAAGAATGATTGTTATACTATATTTTTTTTACAAAAATATGGCCTTGTGACCTTGCACCTCCAACCAAAACTACAGGGAAACAGTTAAATTTTGGAATTTCAGTCTCAAGGTATGATCATTTGATTGAGTGAGGCGAGATTTTAAATCTTCAACCTAAATTAGTTTTGGAACCTTCGCGTACCCCTTTGATAGGGTCTCGCGTACCCCTTCGGGTACGCTTACCACAGGTTGGGAACCACTGGCCTATAGCTTAGCTTTGTACAAAAGTGCCCAAAGAAATTAGCAGTATGTAAAATACGAGATATTTATCCCTTCCTTTGGTTGTTTAAGGCAAAGCTATTTACGTTTTCCATCGTTAAGGACAGAACAGAAGCTCATCACTGCTAGCCATTCTGACAGCGGGAGTCAACAGGTATGCACAAAAATTCACCCCTAACGAAATACTGTGGTAGTAGAGGTTGGTAGAGGGAAGGGCAAGTTAAAAAAAATCAGAATATTTGGAAATCATAATATTTTAGTGAGGCATTTTACACAAAGTATTTTTCGTTCTTTCCTACTGACAATGCCTAGTACCCAAGAGTTCTTCAGAAGTATTAGAGCCTTGTTTTTGTTGCAAAAGTGCTGCCGCTTCACTGCTGCAGCACTTTTTGCTTCCGCACAAGATGCCTTCTTGGATTCGCTGCCCGAACGATTTCTTCTTAGTTGATGCAGCACCTTGCAGGGAAGCACGGACTTGGTCGGTAAGCAAGTCCGCGAATCTCAAGAAGCGCTGCCGTCTTCCTCGGAAGCACTGCAGTGCAAAAACGAATGTAGAAAGAATCAGCCCGGAAGCGGCCGATAAGTGGAGCTGCAGCGTGCAACAAAAACGAGGCTCAGGACACAATAGGGTGGTTCTGGCGATCTGAAATATCGCCCAAGTTTATGCGCCGGCTATTCTTGCGACTTCGGCTAGAAATCACTTTGCTTTCCAGAGCTGTTCTTGCGCTTCGTTAGTTTTGGAAGTCAATCCACTACGTGAGTGAAACGTGACCTCGGCAAGTCAGCGAGAAGTTGTAAAGGGGCAACGACTTTTCCATTCCTTCTTGCGCTCGGTTTATTTTCGCTTTGCTATTTGGAAAGTGACTCCGTGAGATCACCCAAATACGGGAGAATCAAGCAGATTCTACACATAATCTGAAGTTCATTCTCTTGTTTTAAAAGTTGATAACAGACAATAACCAGACTGTGGCATCAGAAGAGTTATCTTAGCATTCTCAATATACAAAAACAACGAAGTTAACACTTTTCGGTAAACATGCACGATCTTAAAAAAAGGAGCTCAGAGGCGTGTTCTCGCCCTTCTCCGAGGACTCCACTTGAAGAGTCCTCGCCTTTTTGTTTGTCCCGGGACTCACTCCCCGTATTCTCGCGAGTCGTCACGGACGGGGAATGCTCCGATTATCATCACCATCGTCAAAAAGGACTCCCTTTCAGATTCGGAGGGGAATCAATTTTTGCTGGTGTTAAAAACAATCAGAACAAACAAAACCAAAAATAAAGTGGATCCAGACTTTCGTCAACTGCATATTTTTGTTTCGAACAAAATCCATTTTGAAAGCATTCCCCATGTTCTCGCTGGTTCTGTACGCGGAGTCCGCGTGGAGTGACTCCCTCTATTCTCGCCGTTCCCTTTGATTCCCCGAAGAGTCCTCGGAGAACGGCGAGAATACGCCTCAGGAGAATATTGGTGGAAACTTGACCTACAGATACCGCGGTTGGGCCCTGCACTCGTTTCCCTACTGGATTCGCAAACTATCAAATTTGACCCTGAACATTCGAAAAAGTTACAGGTTTTCAATTTTGGTCGCAACTGTTGATTCCAGAAAAGCCAGTCAGGAGTTCCTTGTAGTGCTGGGTGATATTCGATATCGATATACTGATTTGATACCGATCTCGAAAACAATATTTTTACATTTTCTAATTATTTTCAGTAATCTAATATATCCGAAGCTAGAGCAATATGTTAGTCGTAATTCCCTTCTTATATTTACGAAGGGGCAAAAGTGGACAATACACCTTCACAAAAGTTATATTGGGTTCCCGAAACTTGTATTGAATTCCCAAAAGTTATATTGGGTTCCCAAATTTATACTGAATTCCCAAAGGTTGTATTGAATTCCCAAGACTTATGTTCAACTGACAGAGCTTTCATTGAAGTTCCCAGAAATTATATTGAATTCGCAGACGTTTCATTGAATTTTCAAATTTCCCGTTGAAATGACACGAGAGATATTAAATTTTGCGAAACTTTCATTGAAAAATCACAGTTTTTACACGCCAAGCGAAAAATTTCCGAGTTCAATAGAACGTTTGGGAAGTTCAATATCTCGTTTGCGAAACACCGGGGTAAAACAGGACAATGCAACTATACGATACATCAGATGTGTCGAGTATCGCGGTATCGAAACTATCGCAACTAGTCTGATAGAAAAAAGTAAGAAACTTCATGTTGGTTTGAGTAGGCTAGCCTAGAATTTGACTACATAGCCTATAGCTGTGGTGCACAGCTGGTGCAGTCCAGGTCAGGTCAGGTACTGGCACTTCTAGGTCGGTCTTGTGGATTGTTTTGATAATTATTCAGTATAGTAGCTAGCTGCTCAAGTTAAGGCCTTTCTAGGTTCATTTTGACTTTTATTTTTGCAAATATTTTCTCTACTACTGGAGCGCTGCATGAAGCTGCCACCCTAAGCAACTATTCTTGGGAAATGACTTATGGAAACTAGGTAAAAGTTGATTTAAAATTCAGTACAGTATCGGGAATGGAAGCTCAAAGCCTTTGCTTTCTTCTGGTAGCTTAGTTTATTAGCCTATTCCCCTTAGAGCATTTTAAAACAACACCTAAAAACAAGCATAGGCTATGTCTGAAATCAGGCATACTCCTGAAAACAGACGTGTGTCCCTTGCTGAAGTAAATCGTAGCAATCTTAAACTCCAGTGGAACGAAAATGATAAGTAGGAGGAGTCAATTTATTTATCATTTGCGGCAGTGAATGAAAATAATAACAGATATATATAGATAGGCAATTAAAAATGCATTACCTTCAGCTAAAGGCCATTCGTTTTATTAAAGATTTTCTTGGCTATCCGGCTACACAGGAGGAAAAGAAAGGAAGTACAGATTAGACTGTCTGAGATTATATGCCCAAACAAAGACCAAGTGAGGACATCTGGTGCTGGTCTCACCGGTAAATGGATCCACCACTTGTTGAAAGAATTCCCCAGCGCCACTATACAACATGTAAATAAAATAGAGTTTAGAGAGTTTATAAAGTAGAGGGGGACTGTGCACAGCAGAGGAGTAGTAGAGAACATAGGCCTATCTGCAAAATGAATGGCAATCATTCAATATACCAGCTGCTCTCGTAAAGGCATTTCTAGGTAGATTTTGATGATTATTTTGGCAAATGTGTTTTCTAATTCTCCTGTAGGAAATTTACCCCTTTTCTGTCTGATTCTTGGAAAACTATTTTCCTCTGGGGATAAGGTGGTGCCATCCAGGGGCGTCCTGAGTGGGGGTGTTGGGGGGTGCTGCAACCCCCCCCCCCCCAGAAGGTCTGTGGAAAAAAAATCCGGTAAATTTTGACTGGTGCGGCGGAGCCCCGCCAGTCAAAATTTGTCAAATTCAACTGAACTTGATGATTTTTATGGAGTCTACCAGGTTCTTGCTCAGGGAACCTACCGGAATTTTGCTCAGGGCCTCTAATAAAAATCTTGCTGAAGGAATCTACAGGAAATTGTCTCAGGGAATTACTGGAGGCTGGCTTGGGTGATCTACAGGACTTTGCCCCATGGATTCTACTAGAATTTGGAATCTACCTGAATTTTGCTCAGGGAATCTACCCGAATTTTGCTCAGGGAATGTACCAGAATTTTGCTCAGCGAACCTACCGGAATTTTGTCAGGGAGTCTATTGAAATTTTGCTCAGAGAACCTACCTGAATTTTGCTTAGGGCATCTACCGGAATTTTGCTCAGGGAGTCTACCTGAATTTTGCTTAGGGAATCTATCGGAATTTTGCTCAGGGAACCTACCGAAATTTTGCTCAGGGCACCTACCAAAATTTTGCTCAAGGAATCTGTAGAACTGCCAAATATATGACCTCTAGCCTTCACCATGGTAGCGCTCCACAGACTTTCAATCGTTATTATATTGTTATTATCTGTTATTTTTTCATTACACTGCTGCAAATGATAAGTAAATTGGCTCCTTCCACTTATCATTTTCATTCCAAGGGAGTGTAAGATCGCTTTGATTTCTTTCAGCAAAGGGACACATGTCTGTTTTCAGGAGTAGCCTATGCCTGTTTTCAGCCGTCATATGCCTGTTTTCTGGTGTTGTTTTAAAATGCTCTAAGGGGAATAACCTAATAAGCTAAGTTACCAGCTGAAAGCAAAGGCTGTGAGCTTCCATTCCAGATACAGTACTGCACTGAATTTTAACTCAACTTTTACCTACTGTAGTTTCCATAAGTCATTTCCTAGAATAGTTGTTTAGGGTGGCAGCACTCCTGTAGTAGAGAACATATTTGCAAAAATGGAAGTCAAAATCAACCTAGAAAGGCCTTAACTTGAGGTTGAGCAGCTGGACTACTATAAACAAAAGAATCCACAAGACCGACCTAAAAATGCCAGTACCTGACCTGACCTGGACTGCACCAGCTGTGCACCACAGCTACAGGCTATGTAGTCAAATCCTAGGCTAGCCTACTCAAACCAACATGAAGTTTCTTACTTTTTTCTATCAGACTAGTTCCGATAGTTTCGATACCGCGATACTCGACACATCTGATGTATCGTATCGTTGCATTGTCCTGTTTTACCCCGTTGTTTCGCAAACGAGATATTGAACTTCCCAAACGTTCTATTGAACTCGGAAATTTTTCGCTTGGCGTGTAAAAACTATGATTTTTCAATGAAAGTTTCGCAAAATTTAATATCTCTCGTGTCATTTCAACGGGAAATTTGAAAATTCAATGAAACGTCTGCGAATTCAATATAATTTCTGGAAACTTCAATGAAAGCTCTGTCAGTTGAACATAAGTCTTGGGAATTCAATACAACTTTTGGGAATTCGATATAAATTTGGGAACCCAATATAACTTTTGGGAAGGTGTATTGTCCACTTTTGCCCCTTCGTATATATTATCCGAAGTTTTTAACAAAAGATGATGCAAAATACTATTTGACTGAGACTTTCGTTCTTAAATTTTGGCGAAACGAGACGTATATGAGAGCGAAATACAGTCCGGAAATATCGATATATCGAAAAATCCAAATATCGCCCAACACTATTTCCTTCTCCAAGCACCTTCACGTGAAGTCACACACAATGTTGCGTGTTTGATTAGCTCCGTTTCTCCAGACTGGAAAGTCGTCTAAATAATTGCATGCAGACTCCTTCTATGTACAATACTTTAAATTAAGTCAATATCTATCACTAGGGTCAAGACGAGACAACAATTTTATATGGGTCAAAGCAAAGGAGTTGATTTTTCTGAATACAGTCAAGAACCCAAACAGGGTCTACACAAACCGACGACTCATTACGATAATAGGATCCTAAGATTACTTTTGCCACACGGGCTTTATCTACTACGATACCACCCGTCAAATGAAGCAGCTCGTTCAAACTCTCTGCCGGGATTTTGGAGTTTTTGCTAACATAGATTGGCCCGACAGATTCGAACAGATCTACTCTATACTTCGGACCAACAGTCTGTCTCTCGGTCCTAAGAATAGTTACCAGGTTTGAAAATTCGGTCATCTCAAAGGGCTCTTCTTCAACCCATTTCCGATTCTCAACACTCTCTAAAACCCAGCTGAATGATACAATCCAACAGCCCCTGACCAATCCTTGTAGCAAATTTAAGGTGCGCCGGGGACTACCACAAATTATATGGGATGTTGTATAGTCAGGCTTCTTAACTATACGGAATCCTCCCAACTGAGAGACAACACTGTGCACTAATTCACTTTGGTCACTATGCAAACTGGTGCAGACGATAGATGGCAGTTCATCAGAAAGGCTTTTACATTTGGCTGGAAGTCTTGGAAGCTTGAAATCCTCTGTACTTTTTCGTGATTTGCACCTCCTAGCTTCACGTCTTAAGCCAGATGGACCAGTAGCCTTTTTGCTCATTGCATCTACCTTTTCTTGCAAAATTTCACTAGCTGCAATTTCTGAGCACTTTTCTTCACTTGTCTTAGTTTTGCTAACTTGAGGAAGTTGACTCAAGGCTTTGGATTTTCCCACTTTCTTCGGGAGTTTCAACTTTTCTTCCAAGGCACAAAACTGCTGCTTTGTTGGGTCTTTCAACAAACTCACTTCTGAATAAGCTTCGGGACACTGGCTCTGAGTATATCTTTTCTCATCTGGAGTTTTAGGGACTGTAATCACACTATTTCGAGCCTCAGCGAAGAGCCGTCTTCTCTTATTCACAGCTGCTGCAGTGGGTTTCTTCATTTCGTCACTCTTGCGTTTTTCTCCCAGTTTCTCTGTGGGCAGAACTGATTTTTCAATGTCATTGGATCGATTCGATTTAGAAGTCAGTTCTGTGAAGGAGTCATCCAGGGATGGTTCCTCCGTTTTGTCAAGTGGCTTGATGCCAGACAGAGCCTTTTCTTGTGGTTCATCTGCCTGTTTCTTTTGCTCACTCTCTTTCAGCAGGTTCTCGTAGAGTCGAACTACGAGAGGGGTACAATACTCACTTTCGCTGTCACTGCCAACAACTGTATTTTTTTTCTTTGAACTAAGCAATGGCGTTCCAGGAGAAAACGCTTGTAAGATCTGCAGTGTAGACAACGGCTGCCTCTTTTCATGCTCTGGTGTGGTCTCTTTTTGTGTAACGTTTCCATCACCACACAAATCTGGATTTTTCTTCTTCAGCCGCTGAAGTCGCTTTTTCTGTAGCATTGTTGCATACTCAAGGTCAACTTCTAGGGGTCTAGGTTGCATAGATCGTTGTTTTCTGAGTGAAGGAAAGAACGGGGACTCGTATCGCTCCAAATTAATTGGGGCATACTGTGAGTCAGGTACTTTCATACCCTGTTCAGAGCAAGCCTTAACCCACAGTGTTGACACAAGAGGAACTCCAAGTTTCTTTGCTTTCACAAAAGTTGTTTTGAGTCCTTCTTTAAAAATCACATGAGTCACCGTGGGACCAAGCTTGGTGACAACCTTTGCTCCTAAGTTTTTCATAAGCTCTTGAAAAGCTTCAGTCCTGTTGTCAGCTCCAGTTCTCACATCAACAAAAGCTACGACATCCTTCAATATACTTGACTGGTCAACCCTCGTCTGAGCAGCAGTTTCAGCACATGAATTTAAATCAGTACTTGAGCCTGTTTCTTCTGATATAGAACAGCTCACAGGAACAGAAACGCTCTTTTCAAGCACAAGATGTCTCAAACCCAAGGACACTGTCCCGGCTGTTGTCAATGCTGATTTCGGAGTTGACGGAACAGCAATACTCGTCTTGGCCAAACCAGTGCAGTCTGTTTCAAGTGGCTTTGGTGTTGCTAAAGTCTCATCACGAACGGTATCACAATCTTCAGCTGAACTACTTATTTTCTTTGCTGATTTTGGCGTTTTGCGAGCAGCTTTGTAGACTGATGCTGTGCCCCCATCACTTGGAATTCTTTTCTTCCCTTTGGATTTACTTAGTTGCGTCAAAAGCTCATCTCTTCTATCTAGAGCTTTCACAAATCGGTCAGGAGTAAAAGCGGCGCGTCTAGATGGCTTTGACAATGAGGCTGGACTTGCTGATGTGAAGTCTTCTTCCAGCCACTGCTCCAATTTCCTTGCGTTTCCAATCAACATTTCTGGAAAATATATATGAAATAAGGTTCAGATTTAAAGTATAGAGGAAGAAACATTGAAGGAAGGATTGAGGCGTTACCCACCCCCCGCACCTGCTGTACACACTTTCCCGGGAGCGGCATCAGTGGTGCCGGCCATAAATCCGGCGATTCCGCTTTTAAACATGCTGATTTTAATGTTGAATCACCCAGCACAGTCTTACAAGATCCCGACACCTGATGGCCAACCCCGGCCTCCCCCTCTGCCGATTCTAAAGATCCCTGAACGAGATCCTGGACCACATCCTATTCGAGTGCACCCATCGCCAAATTCTCATGAACAAACATAGAGCCCAAGTGGTATCAGTGTTCAAGAAGCACCATCTCAACCTCTCGACTGGATCCCTCGTGCAGCTTACTCTCCCCCCAGCTGCCGAATTCTCCATCATGAAAACTATCACGTGAGGACAACAGATCTGCTTGAGTCAGTCCAGAACCAAGGCCACGCTGCCCAGCCGCGAAGAGGCGAAATGGACAACTCTGATCCGAAGCCGTACCATAACTGAGAGAGAGATGTTCTAAGATGTGGTAACTGGTGATAGCACAAGCCGGACACTGCGGCACCTGGCACTTGCTGGACACTAAAATCGAGTGTGGGCAACCCCTTGGGAAGAATGTTGAGCTACACTGATTTTGTTGAAGATTGCTCACTGATGCATACAGGTGCAATATACAGGAAAGTGAAACTGAGCAGAGCATCCATTTAGATTACGGTCAACAACACTGTTTGTAAGCTCTCCTTCCTCCATCAGCTCTGTGTGTCTAATGAATTATTTTTCCCTTTTCCTGTTCAACCTGGATATCTTTTTATGGCACTTGCAGCCTCTGGCTCAAGTGCCATATACCGATCACAATTCCGAGTTTTTTGTCACACTTTTTCGAGTTAGGGTACTTCCAGATGTGCTAGGACAATGAAACTTGGCAGGCATATCAGGGACCCGACCAAACTAACCTGGAAATAATCAGTTTTCCGATGCGACCATATGCGGGGGAGTGGAGGGCGGTGGAAACTTGAAAATTGAGGGCAGTTTGTCCCACTTTTTCGAGTTAGGGTACTTCCAGATGTGCTAGGACCATGAAACTTGCCAGGCATATCAGAGACCCGACCAAACAAACTTAGAAATAATCAGTTTTCCGGTCCGACCATCTCGGGGGGGGGGGGGAGTGGAGGGCGGGAGAATCCGGGAAATTGAGTAGTTTGTAACTTTCGAACGGGTGATCGGATTGGAATGAAACTTAAAAACTGAATAGATCATATATCTTTGATAACCGTTTAAAGTCTTGACCGGATTCGGTAGCCAGGGGGTATTTGGGGGGGGGGGAGGCCGGAAATTTCAAGAAACGGTTAGAATGGAGGGATCGGACTGAAACTTGCTGGGAAGAACAATCATCTGCTCTAGATAAATCGTTTAGACAACTGTACTGGATCCGGACACTTAGGGGGGGGGGGGGGTGGAGGGGGTTTCACGGAATTCTGGTGATGGCGGTTTTGGGGATTTTCACGACGAAACTTGGCAGGCATATCAGGGACCCGATCAAACTGACTTGAAAATAAAAATTTTCAAGTCGATCTGATAATCGTGGGGGGAGAGGAATCCGGAATACTGAGTCATGCGTAACTTTGGAACGGATGATCGGATTCGAGTGAAATTTAAGAACTGAACAGGACATTTCTCTGGTGGTCTTTTTAGTATCCGGACAGGATCCGACAACTATTGGGGGGGGGGGGAATACGTGACGCACTTAGAATGGAGAGATCGGGATGGAACTTTATGGGAAGAACAAACAGATGCTCTGGGTAAATCATTTACTGAACCGGATTGGCTCCGGGCACTTTCCTTTTATTCCAAGCTATTTTGGTCGGGTTACACAGTACTTCATTTTCCAGATTCCCCCGCCCTCCACTCCCCCCCCCCCCAGATGGTCGGATTGAGAAACTGATTGTTTCTAAGTTAGTTTGGTCGGGTCCCTGATATGTCTCCCAAGTTTCGTCGCGAAAATCCCCAAAACTGACATCATCGGAACTCCGGGAATCTGGGGTCCGGATCCGGTCCAATTGTGTAAATGATTTATCTGGGACAGATGCTTGTTCTTCGCAGCAAGGTTCACTCCAATCCCTCCATTCTAACCGTTTCTTGATATTTCCGGGCCCCCCCCCCCCAACTCCCCCATAGCTACCAAATCCGGTCCGGGAGTTCAAATGGGACATCAGAGATATGTCCTTTATTCAGTTATCAAGTTTCATTCCAATGCGATCACCCGTTCAAAAGTTACACACTACTCAATTTTCCAGATTCCCCCGCCCTCCACCCCCCCCCCCCCTCCACCCAGATGGTCGGGTCAGGAAACTGATTATTTCCAAGTTCGTTTGGTCGGGTCCCTGATATGCCTGCCAAGTTTCATCGTCCTAGCACATCTGGAAGTACCCTAACTCGAAAAAGTGTGACAAACTGCCCTAAATTTCCGAGATTCCTCCGCCCTCCACTCCCCCGCGGATGGTCGGATCGGGAAACTGATTATTTCTAGGTTAGTTTGGTCGGTTCCCTGATACGCCTGCCAAGTTTCATCGTCCTAGCACGTCTGCAAGTACCCTAACTCTAAAAAGTGTGACAAAAAAAACGGACAGACCGACGGACGGAATGGCGATCGGTATATGGCACTTGAGCCAGAGGTTGCAAGTGCCATAAAAATAACAAGTGGGAACTACTGAACTTACAAAGGGTCACAAAGATAAATTTACTGTGTTCTAGAAATCCCTCATTTTTTATTACAACATTATTGAGCAGGATTCAGCCCCAATCATTTCATTTAAGCATCCCAAGACTCCAAGACGGTATTCTGGCCAGAGGCGTCATTTGGGGGGGGGGGGGGCAGCTGCCACCTGCTTCATTTCTAAGGACGCTCGGAGCTACGTAAGAAAAACAACGAAATAGCCAGAAAATAAAGTTTCCCATCAGTAGCTGCGCCATTCTGTTTAGCCTCTCATCTCATGACCTTGGGTTCCAGGTTCCTGGAACATTCCATTGTTCCAGGAATGCCTTCGAGGTGAGTGTGAGCCTAGGTCAGCTGTGTTTCTGAACAGAAAGAGAAAAATTACAGGTCTCGTGTCATGGCGTCGTTTGTCATGGCGTCATGGTCTATCACGTTTCCTGGTTATCTGAACGAGAGCCGTCTTGGAAATTCAGGGGCGCACTGCCTCCAGTTGTCTAGAGCGCAAACTGAAAGCATCCAGAAAAAGAGGTTGAGAAAAGGGCCAATTAAACCTCAGTGTCTTTTCTTCTTAACCATAGCTAGTTTATTTAAAATAACAGTAAGAAAAGTCTGATTTTGATTTTTCATGTGGGGGAATGCAGGCTCACATAGCACTTCCTCATGGCTATATCCGGTCCGTACTCCGTACCTATAAGTTGCCTTCTTGGACTTCGGCTCGACATCTAGGACGTTCTTTCTGATTCAGATCTTCAGTCCTGGAGGCTATATAAATGGGAAATCTGTGGGTTTGACCCTGATCCATCAACCCGTTTGGAGCATAGACATGCCACGAAATTGCCTGCCATGCCCTGAACTACCTTACAGTATCCATTCTAGCTCGATATACAGCACATCTAGGGCTTGTGACCGCTCTGTTCTTATCTGTTAGTAGAGGTATGCTTATGTGAACGTCTGCTAACAGTGGACTGTAGCCGAAGAAGACAATTAAACCAACTTTTGCAGCAAAATACCTGTAAAAAATGTATAATTCATTTCCAGATTGATCACCTTACAAAAATGTCCGATCTTTTGGGCTTTCTTTTCCTCGGATTCTTCTTACAAGGTCCCAGGAGTTCATAAAATGACACCTAACCATCCAAAATTAAGCGCATTTTTTTCAACAGGTGACCCTATGCATTTTTTAAAAGGTGACGCCAAGACATCTGGTTAAGACAGTAGGTTAAATCACACTGGGAGAATAGCGAGTTTGAACCAAAAGAAAGCTCCATCTGAAGTTATTACGACGCTGATGGTGGGTCCGAACCAGCAAAAGGAAGAAGCAGAAGTTTTAAACTGGAAGCTTTATTTAGAAAAAAAAAATCAGTCGTAGGCTACTTTAGTACCAAAGGATTGCCGAAACAGTTAGCTGTTCACTGATACAAAGTTGTTATTTCTTTTCTGTTTTACTGTTTTAGAAGCAAGAAACAACGCCAACATATGGACAAATTTAGAGAGGTGTTCACACAAGCATACATACCTCTACTGTGGTTTTCGTTTGTATGTTGTTAATTTGCGAAGGGGGCCCGGGGTAACTCCACTGTCACCACAAAAAGTTCTTAGTAACTTTTTAGACCCTACCTAGAAACACTTTCTTCTTTATCTTGAACTGAGCATTCCTTAACCTTTGGCTCTAACTTAACATTCATACCCCTTGGAACGATAAAGGCTGACAGAAAAGCAGTAATGGTAACATCTATAAAGACACAGCCTGCTCTAACTTATTCCACAGTGAGTTAATTTAGAAGCACTATTCAAATTTGCCACATAGAGATCCAGTCCAGATCTCCCACATTTATTAAGTAAGTTCAAACCAGGATTCATTAGGACTGTGAGATGACTGGTTTGGGGGAGGGGGCAAGGTGTTTTTACGGACTGGCTTGTCATTTTTAACCAACTTTTTCTGAAAAATCAACTTTAATTCAGAAAGTGTACTGTTTTTCAGCAAAAAAACAGACTACAGGAGGGGTATCCAACCTCAGACAAGATTTCAAATTTCTAGATAAGTCTTTCTTTTAGAAAAATCTATCTGGCTTGAAAAAAAAAAAAATATGACAAACATACTAGATTGAAGCTAATTGGATGGTTCACATATTGGATAAACAAATATTGCTTCAATATTTCTAATTAAACATACTGGAGCCTGTACTATTTCCGTCAGAATTTAACCTGCTTATTCCATTGCCCAGCATTGCTTGTCTTTACCTCACCGAAGAAACTTCCAAAAAGGGTGAACAGTATCTCAAAGAAAGCCAGCTTCTTCTTATTCATTGTAGGTATTCTTCCATGATAATAGAGAGCAAGCTGTATTGCCAGTTCATGAATTTCTGAGGTGACCCACACATTTTCTGGGGACTTTGTTACCATTACGGCTGGTCACCCAAATTTTGTTTCCATCACATAATCATTGTTTAACCGTAGGTACTTTGAAAAATATGAAAACAAATTGCAGAATTGTTAGAAACAAACATGAATTCAGTATAAGAAAACATTTAGTGTTTTAAACAGAGAAGATCTTTGTCGTTTTGGCTGTAACGACATGGGATGCCATGACTTCATTTCCGTCACAACAGTGCCTAAATATGTGAATTAAGAAAGATTTATCAGTGAATATGACTTTAAACACATATCTCTCAATAATGTTAGCTAGTTTAGACAGGTTGTGGTGCATCTGAAGGCCTTTTTCTGCGACAAATTGTGGGCCACACACTTCTGAGTGTTTGTCGCCGAAAAACGATTGTGTGCCACACAGTCGAGCCACTAGTTGAAACTCGCGGAAACACCGTTTTGTCTATTTTTTGGCCTTAATTTCAATATCTGAAAATAAAAATAAAATTCATGTAAAATCTCAGTAAATAGAACTACAGGCTTATTTCCTTACCATTCTGTACCAAATGTATCCTCAGTTGTAAGTCTATATGCTTGAAAAAGTAGTTAGCTTTATTGTTTAGACACTATTTTGCTGCATAATTTGAATTTCCCGCCAGAATCGAGCCACGAAATCGACAATCACCTCGCCAGTTGTTTGTCAAAGCTGAGCCACAAAGCGAGCTACGAAAATCTTGTTGGTCACGGAAACACTCCTATGGGCCACACAAAAGGCCGCAGAAACCCACTTTTTGAGCCAAAATCGGCCCACAAACTGTTTATGGGAGTACGGAAAAACGCCTTAAGGCACATCTAAGCTAGAAAACTAATCAATAGGGTGGGTACGGAAATAGAAACCAACGAAATAGTATAGGCTCCAGTATTTTTCTTTCGAAACAAGATTGTCAAGATCATCTCATTCTAACCTTAGCTCGAATTCATCGCTGTGACTTAAAAAAGGATGAAAAAGTTAGAGTTACCAAGGTCAACAGCCAGAAAATCCCTTTACAAAGCAGCTTCAAAACTAAGAAAAGGCACAGAATTTGAATATTTTGGACACATGACTGACGAAAAAAGTCATATTTTGCCTCTTGACTGTCAGGACAGCATGTACATTTCACTTTAAAAATTTTGCGGCAACATTTGAGGCATTGTAAAATCAAGGTCAGGTACCCCTCCTGTACAAGAATACAAAACTGACCACACAAATCCAACGGCTACACCACCAACTAGCCTACAACATAAATGCAAACTTTAAGGTGTTTTTCTGTGCTCCCACAAACAGTTTGTGGGTTGATTGTGGCTCGAAAAGTGTGTTTTCGCGACTTTTTGTGCGGCCCACAGTCTAGTACACTAGCCCCCTTTCAGGCATGGTGCTCAAATGTCTAGCACCATGCCTGGGTGCTAGACGTTCAAGCACTATACCTTGGGTTTCATGCATGGTGCATGGATTTCAGTATACAGTGCATGCATGAAAAACACAGTTTCTGTCATCACAACTGAGCACCAGCTCGGACAGGCTGGAAATTACTACCATGAATTAGAGAAATCAAAGACAATCCTTATCGAATTTTTCACAACAAAAACAAAAGGGCTGGACTGATGATGGAGATGCAAAACCTAACAGCACCCTATCTATTTTCCATGTAGAGTGCCCCAAGAGCCAATATTCTGGTTGGCTGCTAGGTAGAAAAAGCTGAGGCAAAGGACACTTTGCATGCAAAACCCTTGACTATGTAGAAAAGGAAATGAGGTTTTCACGTCTGTCATCAGCCGAACAATGTTGTTTTTGTTATGAAAAATTTGATAAGGATTGTCTTGGATTTTTCTAATTCATGGTAGTAATTTACAAGCAGCTTTTATGAACAGAATGGTAAGGAAATAAGCCTGGAGATCTTCTATTGAGATTTTACATGAATTTTCATTTTATTTTCCAATATAATTACCGCCAAAAAATAGACAATTCGGCATTTCAACTAGTGGCTCGACTGTGTGGCACAAAATCCTGTTTCCACAACAAACACTCAGAAGTGTGTGGCCCACAATTGTGTCGTGGAAAAAGGCCTTTAGTTTGTTCCAGACAGCGAGAAATTATGGCAGCCAAATACCTCAAATGCAGAGCTGTCACCAGGTTTTTCTGTTTGAATTAGGGCCAATTCAAAACTCCAACTCAAATTGTACGCACAAACGCCAGTGACAATATAAGAAAATCCCTATGAGTCAGAAAATCCCGAAACTGTATAAATAACTAGCTTGATATTAACGAAAAGAAAAACAATTAAGAGAAAGAAGTAACTTAATTTTTGTAAATCAAAATGTTGGATATTGACGAATTTTAAGGCTTGGTCTTATACTAAATATAAGGCTAGAGCTGCTGCCTTTTACACGCTATATGACCAAGTCCAAAACACGCCAGTGACCCTCAGGAACAACGAGAAAACGTCGCCCCAAAGCCTCAAACTGAACTCAAATCCTGTCTCAACCAATCACACGATCGTTGGGAACAGCTGTGGGGCAACTGGGGCAAGGCAAGGAAAATTAGTCGCAGGTTCGCAACCAAGAGGATTGTACTGGGTTCCAATTATTGTTGTTTCTGCCAAAAAGGAAGTTTGCTTGAAGTATTGATGGGCTCTACCCTTACATTGGACCTTACTTCCGTCCTCAGGGTCGTTGCGAGTGCATTTCATTGGGGTGGAGGGGGGGGGGGTGCAGAGTCAAAATTTTTACCGAATCTTTCAAAAATTCTACCGAATCCTAGAACTGAGAATTCGAGCCTATGCACTGTTTTGTTTGTCGCCATGAAATCGGAAAAGTATGCTTTTTGGGCCGTTTTTTGTCTCTAGCTGGCAATGCTTTTCATGCACAGCAGTTAATGCATAACGTTTTCAAAACACAACAGATTAGAGTGTTGTCCGTTGTAACTGCGCATCTTTGTATTATCTGTTACTGTCGGAAGTTTCATCTATGACACTTCTGACAGCATCGACAGCTATAATAACTATATAGGCGTCGTTTCTGCGAAGCGCATTTGGACAGTATGTTGCAGGGCATAATTCTAGTAGCAGCTTCCATTTACTATACCCAAGATAAAATTAAATGGAACGCCGAAGACGAAACTAGTGCAGTTTGTTTTTGGGATCCCAAAACGTAAGTGAAGGGATACCTATGACATCGTAAAAGTTGTCCGTCTGTCCGTCTGTTAGCACGATAACTCTCGAAGGGAATGAGATACTTTGATTGGTGTGAGGACTCTCGGTCAATGTAAGGTCAAGTTCGTAGATGGGCTCTGTAGCCCTACATTTAGGGGTGGGGGTTCAAATTAAGGGGCAAACAAAATATTTTTAAACAGCTAATGTGATGGTCGATTATGGGGCAAGAAGACATGTTGAACACGATGGTTACAACCTTTTTCTCGCCGAACGAGTAGTTTGTCCGTAATCCTGCAAAAACCAAAAAGTTGGTTAAAAGTAAAACTTTGATTTGAAGTTGATTAAATGTTCGATTTAGGGGTAAGCAGACACGATGAACACTTATATGAAAAGCAGTTTCTACCCGGACCACTAGTTCGCCCGGGATCCGGCCAAAACCGGAAAATTTGTTAAAACTAATAATTTTTGTTTGAAGTTCATTATATGACAGATTTAAGAAGAGACACTGAGTCTACATATCACAATCATTTTTTACCCGGACATTTAATTCGTCCGGAATCCGGTTGTAACCGTTTTTTTTCAGAAGCTAAAGTTTTCTTTGAAATTAATCAGATGTTCTTATAGGGATAATTAGATACCGTACGCTGAATTCGATTCTGAATTTTCTTTTTTTGCGGGACAAGTAGTTCGCTCGGAATTCGGCCGAAACCGGAAATTTGGCAGAAGTAAAGCAGGAAGTTTCGGCCAGTATCGTCAAAATAGGTATGACTTATAAAGGTATAATATCTGAACTCGGTTTTCTCTAATGATTAGCCTGGCGAAGACTCGATCTGGCGAAGACAAGACCCAGTTGTCTGGATCAAATATTAGATTTTTGGGATCCCATCGAAACCTTAGGTCTTGTTTCTTGTAAAGCTTCCCATGTAAATTCGTTCTTCTACCGTGGATTAAAAACACAGATCACGAGATTTCCAGAAACATTAAAACCAAATGGAGCGATGTCCCGGCAGCAGCTAGTAGCTATTGTAGGCTATTCAATACTACCCATGACCACATAAAGGGAACGCCGCAGGCGAGATTTTTTTTAAGTTCGCTTTTTCCTGCCAAATTTAAATATTTCCATCCAGATTCTAGCTCTTAATGTCTCTCAAATCCCAAGCCTGAAACTGGCTTAAAACACCAGTGACATGACTCGCCCTTCCCCAAAATAGAGAATATTTACGAAAGGCGCCGCAGGTGGAATTTTTGGAAGCTTTTGTGATTAGTGCGTCTTTTAAGGATCCCAAAATGTAAACGGAGGGATACCCATGATTTCGTAAAAGTTGTTCGTCTATCCGTACGTCTGTTAGCACGATAACTCTCGAAGGGGTTGGGATATTTGGTTCAAACTTGGTGTGAGGATGCTTTGGGTCAAAGTACAGGTCAAGTTCGTAGATGTGCACTGTAGCACTATATCTAGGAGTGGGGGAGGGGTTCCAGATTAAGGGGCGAAAAAAATGTCTTTAAAAAGCTAAGTAGGGGTAAAGGTGAATCTTCACCTTCCGGAATCTGGGTTCCCAGATTTTCCGAGATTTTTTTTTAACTTCTTGTGCGATACTTAAAAAATCCGAAAATCTGGAAGTTCAAAAGCCCCTTTTTTCCGTATTATTTTGATAAACTTTTGGACCCGTTCATACTCCAGATGCAATTCACAGAAGAAGTCAAAGAACAATCTGGAAGCCCAGATTCCGGAAGTTCCGGGAGGTGAAAACCGGACTTAAGGAAACATGCTGAATCCATATCTGAAACTCGTTCTTTCGACGGACAAACAGCTCGCTCGGAATCTGACAGAAAACGGAAAAGCCCAGATTCCGGAAGTTCCGGGAGGTGAAGACCGGACTTAAGGAAACATGCTGAATCCATATCTGAAACTCGTTCTTTCGACGGACAAACAGCTCGCTCGAAATCTGACAGAAAACGGAAAAATTGTAAAACATAAAAGTTTTACGCAAAGTTGATTAAGGTTTGATTTATGGATAAGGAGACATTCTGAATTCGTTTTCCACTTTTTTGTTTGTTTAGTAGTGTTGGGCGATATTCAGATTTTTCGATATATCGATATTTTCACTTTCGATATTCGATAATCGATATCGATATTTCGGCACCATGTTTCGCTATAGTATACGTCTCGTTTCACACAAACTTAAGAGCAAAACTGTCATAAAAAAGTATCTTGCATCAACTCGAAATTCGACTAAATAAAAACTTAATTACGAAGAACGCATTGCTCCAATTTCGGACATATAAATGTAACTTATGTTGAATTATTTACAGTAATTCCAAAGGAACAAATATCGTTTTCGATATCGATATTTACGTTTCGATATTCTATATCGATATTTGGTCCGATATTTCGATATATCGTTATCGATATCGAATATCGCCCAACACTATTGTTTAGTCGACACAGTCGATGTTTGTTTGTTTACTTTAAACTGCGTGACAATGTTATTTCTCATTCGTTTCGTTGAAAAACCGGCCATGACATCAAGGTATCGAACTTGGCTTCCAAGTGAAAGGTCCTTGGTTCGATCCCAGCTAGCTCCGCTCAGAGCGTGTGTCTCCATCAAAACTCAGAAGTTGGGTAGTTCTTAATTGATTGATCAAGTGGTTTAATTGGGCTACCTTTGCATCTTGAACACGATCTGTCGCCTTGGTCGATACGACTGAAGGAATCTGATGCACACTTGAAGATTCATCTGCATTCTGTGATGTTTTCATCGGGTTTCTGGAGTTTCGATTCAGTGATAAGAAGACATAGAAAACTGGTCTTTTTTCTCCGTTTTCCTACGAGTCGCTAGGTCATCCGGTTCACCGGAATCAGTCGAAAATAGAAAGTTTCTAATCTTTAAGAAATATCTTTGTCCAGCTGTTTATTTTGGTGTAGATATAAGAATAGTACTTTGTACGGTTATCCTTCAAGTGAATTTTAAGATTGCGTTTAAATGAAAACTGGAAATTTTTGAAAGAACAGAATCCTCCGGTAAAACCTGTAAAGGTGGTTTTGCCGAAGTAAATACAATTAAAGAACACGTCGGATCACGATATCCTCCGAATTTTCGACGAGCCATGGTATTCCCGTCGTAATGTAGGCTAGACTGGAGATTAAAGACACAAAAGAATTAGCTAGCAGTTCTAGTTAAGTGGATGGTTAGTGATAAATTATATGTTGACGGGATCTAGTAAAGACTGGAGATCTATAAGACCTGATAATGTGGACGAAGAAGTCCGATAAATATTCCCCTTTGGGATCCCATCGAAACCTTTGGTCTTGTTTACTACCGATGGAATCATGGATCCTTTTGTCTGTGGCCAGCGCTACTGAGAGTAGGATCCTCTGCGGCACGGGGGGGGGGGGGGTCACCGGATTTTAGGATCTACTTCGAAGCCGGAAGAAAGTTCAGAATTCGGGCTAAGTATACAGCGAATAATTGTGGAATGATATTCGGGACTCGATAAGATGGCTTCGAAATCGAACCGAAGTTCGGGGTTTGTGGTAACTACCGAATCCTGACAGTGCTCCCAAATAAATACCGAATCCCAGTTATTATAACGAATAATTTTGGACCGATAGCCTATTCGGGATTCTATATAACTACCGAGTCACAATTATACCGATCAGTTCTGGTATTGAAAACCTACTGAATAATATTCAGATTCTGTATAATTTCGTCGAAACTGGACAGAAAGTCGGGATTCGTGGTAACTAGCGACTCCCGACAATTATATCGAAAAAATGACCGAATCCCAATCATGACACCGAATAATTCTGGACCGATAGCCTATTCGGGATTCTGCGTAACTACTGAATCTCCATGAATCTACAGAATACTTCTGGCATCGAAAAATTACCGAATAATTTCATTGAATTCATTCACCGAATTAGTGATAAATGCTGAATCCTGGCAACTATACCGAATAAATTACCAAATCCCGACCATACCGAATAGATTTATACTAATAGCCTATTCGGGATTCTGTATAACTACCAAATCCCCGTACATATACCGAACAGTTCTGGAATCGAAAATAGCCGAATAGTTTTCCGGCTCGAAGTTTTTACCCAATCTCGAAAAGTTGGAGGGGGGGGGGGGGGCTGCACCTCCCTTGCGACTCTTCTGTACATCCTCCTATGCCTCCAGAGTCCAGAGCCACCGAAGAAGGGTCTCTGTAGCCTTCCTCTACGACGGGCGATTTCGGGTAGCCACAAAAATTCCGAAAGGTACAACCGGAAGTGCAGTGGCCACTTCTTTGGATGTTAGTTAACGTCGAACAGTGCCATTTTTCATCCACTTGCTGTGAGAAAAGTCAACTAATTAAATAATTAGGCTGACTGATAGTTAACTTTTGTCATAGCCAGAAGCGTTACTAGCCAAAATTTTTTTTTTTTTTGGGGGGGGGCGGGCGGGGGGAGGGTGCAAGGCATTTACCGACTGACTGGTAATTTTTACCGACTGTTTTCAAGAAAAAACGACTTTTTAAAGAAAAAAACCACAGTTTCGAAAAAAAGTCAACTGATTTTCAGAAAACCGACTGTTTCGACAAAAAATCAACTGATTTATAAAGAAAACCGACTGTTTTCGTGAAAAAAATCAACTGTTTTGACGAAAAATCGTCAGTAAAAACCCCAGTAAAATCAGTCAGTAAAAAACGCGAAGCGCCGACTCGGTTATCTTTTACCGACTGGCCGGCATCCCCGGTCGGGATGAACCGGGCACAGCAAGTGGATGAAAAATGGCACTCTTCGAAGCCCCTGAGGGCTTCTAGGACCACCTGAGAGGATGTTAAGGGTCTTCATTTTATCATCTAGCCTACATCTGCACTGTTCAAACAGCTAAAGTTTGAGAAAGCATCTCTGCTGTACGAGGACAAATGAAGCTTTAAGGCGATCACACATAGAGATGAAATCTATTCTTTATATCTTTATCTGAAATATGGGCGAAACTTTCATTCTAATAAGAAAACGTACTGTGACACACCTAGTGGGAAACGAGAAATACAAATAACCGACAAATAGAAAGGAAGGGTGCCAAATTCTAAAAAATTGCCACCCATCTACTTCTGCAAAACCGGGTATCACAATGTCATACAAATAAATCGCGGAGGCACTTTTGGCACTTGTCAAAATGGATCCGTACAATCAAGAATCTATAATACCCTTAGCGGGGCAGAACATTTGTCTCCTCCTTTCTTCATCTTAGCGAAATTATGCGATGTTAAAACAGACAAAACTGCCGCCTACAATGAGCTGGGGATGGTAGGATTGTGTCAGACCGTCGTCATCCCTCTGGAACTACACCATTTAACTCTCATGGTGCGGCATAATAATCTGGCTTTCCCGGTCCATTTTCATCAGTTCCAAATATATGGTGCCAAATATATGGGCGATTCTGGCGATCTCACAGATTCGCTTTCCAAAACGCAAAGCTAGAATCGGCTGAGCGCAAGAACGAACGGAAAGTCGTTGCGCCTTTACAACTTCTCGCTGACTTGCCGTGATCGCTTTACAGTCACAAGGTGGGTTCACTTTCCACGTCGCTGGCGGAAAGTCGAAGTCGCAAGAACAGCCGGTCTATAAACTAGCGGAGCTTTCCAGACCGCCAGAATCGCCCTCTGATTCCCAAACAGAGGGAAAACATACTGTTTTGACTTAAGAGGCGCATTCTCGCCGTTCCCCGAGAACTCCACTTGAGGAGTCCCCGCGTTTTTGTTTGTCCCGGGGACTCACTCCCCGTATTCTCGCGAGTCTCCACGGACGGAGAATGCTCCGATTATCATCACCATCATCAAAAAAGGACTCCCTTTCAGATTCGGAGGGGAATCAATTTTGCTGGTGTTGGTGCAATGTAAAATTATTTAAAAACAATCAAAATAAACAAAACCAAAATTAAAGAGGATCAATACTAATTTCGTCAAATTCATTTTGGAAGCATTCCCAGTTCTCTCGCTGTTTCTGGACGCAGAGTCCGCGTGGAGTGACTCCCTCTATTCTCGCCGTACCCTTCGATTCCCCGAGGAGTCCTCGGGGAACGGCGAGAATACGCCTTAGGAGAATTTAGGAGGAGGAGACAAAGAGCGACCTGCTCCTTTTTAGGGGTCTTATGGATTCTTGGTACAATCTAGGCACTGACAGCAACAGGTTCTTCCTGCTTAAAAATGTCACCAAATCCGCTACTTTGCGCGGTACGAGATTAGTAATTTCAATCTATATTACTAGATGGTAATAGTCACTATAGCCTCTTTGATCTGTGCGTCATGGGCGGAAGTGTTTCACTGTCACTATCCAATCGTTCCAGCTCCTGCTGTATGGTAATCGTTAGCGGTTGTTGCTGCTGTTGCGTTTGGATTAGAAGTCTGTGAGCTGCCATGTCGAATTCTTCTCGACTCATCTCCATAGCTTCCTGCATTTCTCTGGATGTTGTTTTTACAAACTCCTCGTCGACAAATTTCCCAAGGCCTTGTTCAGCAAGGACCTGCAAATAACTCGTAGATAGAGAATACTTCATATATTAACATTAAAAGCCCTTATGGACCATGGACAATAAAAAGATACAAAAATATAATTTACTTCCAATAAATCAAATATAAATCCGACGAATAAGCAACATCTTGGTGGTACTCAGTTTAGTTGCAGAGCCTTTGTAGATCCTTTTTAACGCTGTATCAGTGTGAAGTGCAGTGTTGTTAAACATTCATGTGTTTTGTAGGGAGAGAAGCTTCGACTTAACCTCTTTTTCTATTAGATGTTCCTTCAGCCCAAGCGGACTGCGAATCATGTTTGACGGTGCAAAACGGATAGCTACATTTTATTACAGCTATATTTCGGCCCTTCTTGGGCCCTCTTCAGGCTTCAGGCTTCTAAAAAATTAAAAGGTACTCAGACTTAGTAGTCATCGTAGGAATAAGTGAAGCAGCAAATCATCTTTCCATTCGGGATTTACTTTCCACTCAAGCTGGAAAATGAACTTGTCAACAAGTCCAAAATATAGCTCTGATAAAATATAGCTGACTTATCCGTTTTGCACCGTCAAATCTTTTCTATTAATAAGTAAATAAATAAGTTACATAAATAATACACAAGTACTTTGTAGCATGTGTCCACGATTTGTTATTCGTGTTTGCTCACAAGGGCCTAGGTGATCTTCCCCCGTTGAAAATTTCCTCGCTTTTCGCTAGATGACGCGCATCTACGAGAAAAGTAGATTTGGAGCGTGTTCCACCCTACTTACCGTAGTTACTACACATGACGTCCCGAATCCTGGCTTCTTGGCGTCAAGGCTGGAACACATTTTTCAATTTTCGTCAAAATCGTGTCGCGTGCTGATAAGGCCAATCATGTCATACAAATCACGCTAACTACGCTCCCCAGCGTGGCAAGCGAATAGTTACTATTTTGAGAAGGTTGGAACGGCCAACGTGGTAACGTTCCAAGAGGTTGGAACGAAAATAGTAACTAATAGGTACTACTGTTCGAAGGGGTGGAACACGCTCTTGGTCTTTGCGCTCATATGGATTGACGAAAAATTCTACTTTGAATGAATGAATGAATTAATTTATTACGTGCAGCCTAGTAAAAGGCATTTGCACAGTACAGACAGAAAAAAAAGATAAATTAACGCTTAACAATAAATAGAGAGGGTACAAAATCTACAGCGACAGCAAAAGATAAATACACGCAAAACAAGAAATACACAACGAAACACGAAAAGAACAACAAATTTACTGCATTAGCTGGCGCATTGGGCAATGGGCAGGAAGGCGGTTGAATTATTTGTTCTATCTAACCAAAAAGGGCACCTTCAAGCGCAGTACTTGGCACTAGGCAGAAATTCGCTCTGAAAGGATAAATTCTAAAACCTTTGACTAAGCTAATTATTGGCCCTTAGCAGGAAAATAATCCTTAAAAAACCTATTATACAGATTGTGGTAGTTTGTCGGGGGCCTACGACATAGTGAGCGTGTTCCACCCTTCTGACAATAGTAGCTATTAGTTACTATTTTCGTTCCAACGTCGTTAAAAGTTACTACGCTGACCGTCCCAGCCTTCTCGAAATAGTAAATTTGCTTACCATGCTCGGGAGCGTAGTAAGCGTGGTAACTACGCATCTCTGTAACGTGATTGGTCGGAATCACCCGTGGCATGGTATCCTGCTGGAAAATAGAAAAACCGTTCCAGCCTTGACGGCAAAAAGCCAGGATTCGTGACGTCATGCGTAGTAACTTACGGCAAGTAGGGTGGAACACGCCCAGTGTGCTCGTGTATCCGTTTTCTGTACGTCGTAAGCACGATAACGATTTCAGCAAATCTAAATGGTGGTTTAACCCTGTCGTGCACGTTGGCGCAGCTTTGTACATTTTTCGTGTCATCAAGTAGGGGACAAATCGAGCAAACACTCACCCTTCCAACGAGACTCTCAGCTGAGCCGATAACGGAGAAATTCCCACCAGTACCGTTTCTGGAGATTGGCGAACCTAAATAAAAAAGATGAAAAGCTACAGGTGGACAGGCCATCTACAGGTGGAAAAACGAGCCCCTGTGGCTGCATAAAACACTTGTTTATACGATGGTTCCGTTAATGGTCAAAAAGTGGTAATGAACAATATTGGGCTTAAACATTTCAAAACGGAAGTGGTGTTGCCGCTGCGTCACATGGTCTGCCTCTACTACTTCCTGTGTGTCTGCAGTTCCGAAAGTACTATGCGGTGAAGCTAAATTATCAGTTCAATCTTGCTAAAGGCTGTCTTATTCCTTTGCATTGTATGTTTTTCTTTTATTACTGCCATTTCTAGTGTCTTCAGGCTATTTTACTATTTTTTCCCTTCAGTCCAACATCGTCAGAACTTATACGTGCAGTGACAAAAAAACAAGTTGTGATTATCAACAACGACTCTTTCCAGAGCAGAAATATAGGCACGGCCGTCATTTCCATTTAAACAAAATAAGTAAGCAAGTAGTTTATTTGTAACCCTCATTTTTAAAAGCGGAGTAAACGAAAGGAAGCAAATATAACCCATAAAAAAGACAGACACAAATTTTGAAGTGGAGAGCACCATTTGCAGGTTTGCCCAGTTGTCCATGATATTCACTTCCCCTTTTTCTGTCGTTACAGCATCACTTCCACTCCCCCTCTTCGTCCCCCTCAACGACGCATCGAAACAGTCGGTCTGTTGACAACGAACGGCGAAAAAGAAACGGAACAAAACTGGAATTAGAGTAGTTGACATGGAGACCTACCGTTCATGACCCGATAGGACTTGGGACTGCTAGAGCACCACGAAATAGGCGACGCCCTCACGCTGCAATTCGACAAAGACCTTGCATCATCAGCCACGGTTTCCTCAAAATCCATTTTAACGCCAGCCAGCGCCATAGTCGTCTTCTGAAAGTTCCAGAGCCCGACCGCCAGGCGGCTGCCCGTTGGAGATGCTACCGTCAGCTGGTCATAATTTCTTACGGTAGATGCCGGGGAAGAGAAGTACGAGCGATTTGCGCTAGATGACACTGACGGGATTAGACTGTCTCTCGAAGCATAGGGAGTTGTGTCTTGGGAGGAATAAGGCTCGTGGATTATGCTATAAGGGAACAGTCAGGGTTAGTTGGTTAGTAGTAAGGTATACACAAAGTCGCTCGATGTAAGTAAATGTTAGGGTAAAGCTGTTAGTTGAAACACTCAGTAAGGCTTACCCATTCTTCTATCGAACAGCGAACGGCCATCCCTAGAAACATAAGATGTAACACAAGCAACCAGTAAAATCCTTTCCAACCCACTCACAACCCGAAGAGCCCTCGGCCACCTCGACAAGCAGCGGCACACGTGGAAACCGGGGGCGTTTTCGTGTGGATGGTTACTGAGCTGGACTACAGATGTCACCCACACAAACCTGTAGATGGATGATGCCATCTTAAGGAAAATTTGTTGAGCTCGACGGAAGATGCAGTTTTCTTGAACGGTGCTATCCGAGCATGGTTCAACAAACGTCAAGTGTTGAGTTCAACTCGACTTCGAGGTGGACCCTATCCCATCCGGTTAAATAACGTCATCCATGCGAAAATGTCCCCCACTATCGCGCAAACGTGAGGGATCTGTCTTTTATCCTTCTCCGACTACGAAATTCCCGAGCTCTACCACTGTACCCGAAGTTTGTACATTCTCGCACTCTGCAACGCTCATTACACTACACTGTAAAAAGTTTCTCCGAGTCAGGATTAAAGTTAACTGCAGTATTTGCTACTGGGACTAAGCTTATATCTACTGGGATAAGATTAATTCGAATTAGAGATGATCTTATTTCAGTAGAGACAAGATTAATCCAGTAGCAAATACTGCAAGATTTTTTTTTACTGTGTAACTCTATTGCGCTACGTATTATAGACGGTAGCATCCGCTCTGCAAAAATGCAACTCATATTTCATAGCCTGAGAGCAGCTAGTTGTTTCGTCGTGAGGAGCAAATATTGGCTGTTAACAGCGAAAGCTAACGGACTAATGCAGTTACGTTTAACTTTTAGTTACATTTTCCTGTTTTATTTAAGCGGAGAACGTCACCCCGAACGTTTGGATCAAAGCAGAGATTTCGATCGGAGACCCTTTGAAAAAACGCAGCAGTTAACTGGCACAAAAGTCCTATGTGCTGGGAGCTTAAACATGATGTTTACTTACATAAAACTGGTGTTATTGTTCGCACTCTTCATTCGAAGGGGTCTCATGGGCATTCCGGCTTCTTCATCCCTGCAAAAAATAACCTTAAGAACCTTTCAAATTTCAAACAGAAAGATGTATCTTTTATCGACAATAATCGCAATAACCATCCATTCAGACCGACAAATCGCTAAAACGCATTTCTGCAAATCTCTGCCGTCTGCGAGTTGTGCTGCGTCTATCTCGACGTGAGGCGATTACATATACATTCTCAAGACCATAGAAAACAAGGCAGGGATGATCTGAAACAGAAATTTCTGCCTCCACCAGAAAATTTTTGGCTGTATCTGAGGTCATTCGCCTAAAATTGTATGGGCATTTAGGTCTTCTTAATCTTTTATTTTCACATTTTTATTTGTTCATAAGTGGTTCCGCCATTTTTACCATGACTTTGGGGATAGACGACCAGGATTTCCGGCCGGATTTTCCGAACTTTCGTCACAAGTTTTAAAAAATCTCAACTCTTCCGTATGGACTGATGATGGTGTGGGCGATCCTGGCAGGAACTCCAGTCCGCAGCGTGAGTGATTGGCCGATTGAAGTTACTAATGTTCGATAGTGATCTAGCTGCCTGAGACTGCTATTCTGGCCGCGATTTTCAGCAGAATCACCAGTTTGCGTAAAAATCCGGCGGGGAACATTATCGTGCGGAAAATGATCGTCTGGCTATCACGGACTTGATTTCCTGCCTGGATTTTTGCCACCATCGTCAGTTTCTCCCCGAGAGGTTGAGATTTTAAAAACATAATCTGCCGGGTGCCGAAAACACAACCTAGAAATCCTGATCCTTTGTCCGGATCGAAAACCCTATCTATTCCCCGATTACGTAACATTCTCCCACCCCCATATTCTCCTATAGCCTACGTATTAGATCCCAGCGAGAGAAATCCCAGAAAATCCCCAAAAGTGTTACGTTATTCCTCATTTTGTCTGACAAAAAAGTCGAATTCGGCGGTAACGCTGTGACAGCTGCTTTTGAAAAATAAATTCTTTTCTATTCTAACTGTCTTAAGGCGTATTCTCGCCGTTCCCCGAGGACTCCTCGAGGAATCGAAGGGAACGGCGAGAATAGAGGGAGTCACTCCACGCGGACCCCGCGTACAGAAACAGCGAGAACAGGGGGAACGCTTCCAAAATGGAATTTGTTCGAAAAAAAAATATGCAGTTGACGAAATTAGTCTGGATCCACTTTATTTTTGGTTTTGTTTATTCTGACTGTTTTTAATTAATTTTACATTGCCCCAATACCAGTAATTTCATTCCCCTCCAAATCTGAAACGGAGTCCTTTTTGATGATGGTGATGATAATCGGAGCATTCTCCGTCCGTGGAGACTCGCGAGAATATGGGGAGTGAGTCCCCGGGACAAACAAAAATGCGGGGACTCCTCAAGTGGAGTCCTCGGGGAACGGCGAGGATACGCCAGCAAATAAAAAAAAACAAGTACAAGCAGCAGCACAAATGATACGACGAATGCAGAAAAAAGTACTTACAAAAGAGATGCCGACAGAGGCACTGGAGGACCATAAGTCCCAGGAGTGAGCTGAAAAATAGATACTGAAGGTTAATGAGAACTTGAAAAGGATAACCATGGAGTACTATCCTGCTGACAACCGCCAGTTACGAAACGAAAATAATCTGTTGGCGGGCGCCTACAGGCCTTTTTCCGCGACACAATTGTGGGCCACACACTTCTGAGTGTTTGTCGCGGAAACATGATTGTGTGCCACACAGTCGAGCCACTAGTTGAAGCTCGCGGAAACGCCATTTTGTCTATTTCTTTGGCGGTAATTTCAAATACCGGATAAAAATAAGATTCATGTAAAATCTCAACAAATAGAACTCCAAGCTTATTTCCTTACCATTCTGTACATAAACTATCCTCAGTTTTAAGTCTATATGCTTGAAAAAGTACTTAGATTTATTGTTTAGACACTATTTTGCTGCTTAATTTGAATCTCCCGCCAGAATCGAGCCACAAAATCGACAATCACCTCGCCAGTTGTTTGTCGAATTTGAGCCACAAAGCGAACCACGAAAATCTTGTTGGTCGGGGAAACACACTTTTCGAGCAACAATCGACCCACAAACTGTTTGTTGGAGCACGGAAAAACGCCTTACGTGAAGGGCATCATGGTTACTGCAGAACAAGTGGATAGAAGGTAGGCTACAGGCAAATACGCTGAAAAGTGACATACAAAATTTCATATGTCCTGTGAAATTAAATAACTGCAAATTTACGAGGTCACATATGCATGTGACAAGTGGAAGCTTTATCTAATTAATCTCTTGTCAGGGGGAAATGGCACTCTAGAATTCGAAGCCTAAAGCTCGAACCACCCATCTTAGCTCCTCTTTATTTAGACCCGCCTTACAATAAGTCTCCCCGCTCTCGCTCTCTAAGCATAATACTCTTGATGACTAACTCTCCTTGCCGATGCAAAATCGCCGGGTACCTAGTGGAAGAGCCAGAAGCGGACAAGCGGTATCACCTCGGGTATCACAGCTGCTCCCAAAGATCGCCGTGATTGTTTGAAACAGGATTTGAGTTGTTGAGTTTGAGTCGTTACGGAGACGTTTACTCCTTCTTCCTGAGAAGAACTGGCGTGTTTTGGACTTAGTCATATAGAGTATTATACGCCATGGAACAAGAAAGAAGCATGGGGGCGACGGGAAGCAACAGACAGCAAAGTGCGGATAGTGCCTTGCTCGCGCTCAGCTACTGAATGTGCTGCTAGACTGAGTAATGCAGTATCTAAAATCCAAAGACCGTAACAATGGGAAAGACACAACACTCGGCTGAGATCGCACCATAGAAAACTGAGCTTCCCGCTACCTCGCGTTTGGACTTCGTCCACCTTTAAACGATGAAAGCGAGAAACAAAACAAGAGGATTTTTAAACAACAACAAATGACACGTGAAGTTTGACGATGATTTGGCAGAAGCAATCAGTCAAAATGACAACAGAGTGACGTTTTAACAACAGTCCGACCGCTAGGAAACGCTGATACTCTTGATGACTAACTCTCCTTGCCGAAGCAAAATCGCCGGGTGCCTAGCGGAAGAGCCAGAAGCGGTATCACCTCGGGTATCACAGCTGCTCCCGAAGATCGCCGTGATCGTTTGACACAGGATTGAGTTGAGTTTGAGTCGTTACGGAGACATTTACTGCTTCTTCCTGAGGAGCACTGGCGTGTTTTGGATCGCGACTCATGGAGCTTATGGGAGTTTCCTGTCTTCCCACTGTTACGGTATAGGACAGTATCGTGAAAAGTTGATGGTCGAAAATTACGAGTAGCTGCGTTTTTACCGAAATTTTATTCGCCGTTGACTATGGCGGTTGCTTAATTTCAAACGCCGTTGAAGTTCACCGTTTGCTTCATTAGCGTTTTCCGACTCGAATCCTTACCCGGTCGGCGTTTCTTCAAATTGCAGGCGAACTTCGAACATGCTAGCTCACGAAGTTCGACGTTCAAAGCTTGAAAATATGAAAATAAAAACAACGGTGAACGATAAAGATAAAATTTTTGAAATTTATCCATTCGAAGAAAAAGACTAGTACTAAAAAAACAAGATAACTTAGTGCCAAAACGTGAAAGTTAGTTTTTGATGAAAGTTAAGGTTCGCCAGCTACAGCGACAACCAAACGGCGGCCAAAAACATTTTTTTTATAATACAAACAAATAATCTTACAACACAGACAGCAGACACGATGACCAGAAATAAAACTGGTTAACAAGACACCGTCAAATTTTAAGGTAAACTCCAACTTCGTTAAAAAACTTTTGGATCATTGCCTCGGCACGCTTTATTAACATTTACAATTAGTTATTTTTTATTTCCAGAAGCAGGTAGTTTTTTTTTCAACTACGCACTAACGAACGAAATAACAAGACTAATACACTTTGCCGCCTTCCTCGCCGTGTTTTTCGTACATCAAGCCGCCTTCCTCGAACAACCTACGAGTGGAAGCCAGACGGGAGAAGAAAGCGAGGCCGCCCCCAAAACACATTGAGGCGAACATATGACCGAGATCTGAGGACGGCTGGTACCTCACTAGTACCTGAATGGGAAGACGTCACCGCTGCGGCATCAATGCGGGACGAATGGAGAGGCTTTGTCGACGCCCTATGCGCCACCGATGGCTATGTAGGAACTAAGGTCTAAGGTAAGGTAATAAACTTTGCAGCAAAAGCAAATGAACGAATGAATTATAACAAAATCAATGACTGAAGTCACCAGAGGAAAGTACACTGTAGAAAAAATCCTGCAGTATTTGCTAATGGGATTAGTCTTGTCTCTACTGAGATAAGATTATCTATAATTCGGATTAATCTTATCCCATTAGAGATAAGCTTAATCCCAGTAGCAAATACTGCAGTTAACTTTAATCCTGACTCGGAGAAACGTTTTACAGTGTAGTGACCACTGGGCAAAGGGATCACACAACATAAAAGCAACAAACCTTCAAAGGCGAAATGGGTACTGAGGACCCAGGGATGGGGCGGGATCTTTGCGCATGACCCCGCCTAAAAGAGGACCAAACACTTCCAAATAAGGTATGATTACGCTGGAAAAAAATAAGCAAGTAAAGGCCAAGAAGCAGAATGTGTGGGGTGAAGCAACAATAGCATTTTCCGAATATACGCTAGGGGTACACAGGACCGTGGAGAGGTAAGTTCCACAATCCATACAAACTAAAATTCGAAGAACATGAAACTATAAACCCGATGAAAATTTTTCAAGAATTAGTTATATGGAGTTGTAAGTCGTAATATCATACAGTAGTAACTGTTACCTCTGCATGCTACCATTAGCAAGACTGGATGCTACTATAGCAAGACAGGATGCTACTGGATACTATACTATTGGCTCAGTCTGAGGCACATTAAATAATAGTATTCAATACTATTATAATAGGTTAACTTCCGACACCCGCGGGTGATACAGAAAATAATAATAACCTATTCGAGCCGAAGGCGAGGTTGATATTTTTAAATGGCCGTCGAGGTTGTTATTCTGATATGTACCGAGATGGAGGTGTGTTGAAATGACCACTAAAAAGCGATTTTTTAGCGACTTTTTCGCTGAGGACGGTTTGCCGGAAGTGCAACCGAAATATCCGAAATTTTATTTATCCTCACACATCATCTTGAAGGGGTAACTAGCTGATCAAGAAAAAACCCCCAAAAATCTCGTTTTTTTTTCTATTTTACTTGTACTGTTCAGCGAAGAGGTAAAAAAAAAACATAACGCGGCGAAATTTAGTGGAAAGCGTGAAGCAAGGGAGAAATAACAGTGACGCATCTACGAAACCAGTGAAGACCACTCCCACCATTCATACTATCAATCATGCGTCGTCTAGTCATTCATTAGTTGCGTTTTTGTAGATACCATGGTATCTGTTACCACGGTAACTGGATCTGCAATTAGTCGTTTTTGCAGTTATCGTGGTATCTGATTTACGGTTGCTATGCAAAAACGACTGTTGCCGAAACTGCACTTCTCGAAGTCATCCCAAAAGAAAAAATGATATCCAGTTTACATCACTAAGTGCTCAACTACTTTCTCAACAATTTTACAAAATTTAATGAAAGTGATATCACTTTTCAGATACCACGACAAGTTACCACGTTCGGACCGTGGTATCTGGATATCAGCTACCACGACGACTGGCCAGGTACCACGATAACTGCAAAAACGCCTTCTGATCGTGGTATTAGATACCACGATAACTGCGAAAACGACTTTAGACCATGGTATCAGATACCATGGTATCTGCAAAAACGCAACTATTGTCACATCTGTCCAGAAGGTATCTAGTTCAGTTGAAAAAAGGCTCCCAGGGCCCCTGACAGAGTTAATCGTCAAAGGTTGCCTGCCTACACTGTAAAAATGATCTCCGGTGCATTTACACACTGTGCAAAATCCGAGCGTATTTGAAATCCGAGCGTATTTGAAATCCGAGCGTATTTGAAATCCAAGCGTATTTTACGCACGTATTTGGGCTTGAAAAGATCTCTAGCAGTACGGAAGTATTTGAGAAATCGGTCCGTTTTGTATTTAAATACGTCCGTACTGCTAGAAATCTTTTCAAGCTCAAATTGCGTAAAATACGCTCGGACACGCTCGGATTCTACGCAGTGTGTAAACCCACCATAAGGAAGTTAACTGCAGTATTTGCTACTGGGATTATTCTAATCTCTACGGAGATAAGATTGATACGAAATAGAGATAAGATGTATCCCAGTAGCAAATACTGCAGCTAACTTTGATCCTTACTCGGAGATACTTTTTACAGTGTAAATTGAAGAGTAAGCCGTGAAAAATCTACATAACAAGTACGACACTTTCTTGCATATTTTTGTTTTTTCTGCGTATGTGTATTGATTCATTTAAAAAATAAAGAAATGGTACCCGAAGCCTACAAACTTGTCCCACATCCAGAAATTATTTTACATCGGTGGTAATCTTGGTCCCCCTGAACCGGCATGGTTAACAGAACAACCAGAACCAACCGTTAGAACCAACCATTAAAAACCGACGGTTCAAGTGGCGACTGGAAAATACGGAAGACATTGCTGGAGAGAGGGGAGGACTATTTTACTGGAAACTATAATGTCAAGTAAAATCAATCAAAGATAGTGCCAACTGCCAATGGAGTGCGCTTGTTAAGTTACTCGAATCTGAATCTCTCAATGACGCCAATTTTTGCATCTCGTTCGGCGGATGAAATAATTTTATTGAACGGGGGAAGGCCCGTATCTGTCCGGGTGCGAGAACCGGAATACAGAGACTACACTTAACTAAGTTGGCTTATTGCCGGAAATAGCACGAAGAAGGAGAAGATTTTTTTTTGTTTGCCTTCATTCATTCTCAAGTCCGGTTCGTTTTATTTATCCTGCCGTTTCTTCTTGGATGACTTTCATTTCGAAAGTGGATACTTTGTGGTTTGATATAAACAAAATCATCGCTGAAGGGACCAGTTCATTGCTTCTAGTTCCCGACATTTTACTTACTCTATGCATCGGCTCCGGGTCTGCGTCTAGAAGTTCCTCCAGATTACCAGAGATGGCACGCTTCAGCACAGGACCAGCTTCGTGCAGCATACGAAGCCCAGCCTAGAAGAAAAGACGGATGTAAGCCCACGCTGTAAAGCCTATGCAAGTGCAGCAGCCCGGAATTTGGTGCTTACAATTGCAAACCCATTCAAGGAACGTTTGTTGACTGTGAACTTTGCCATTTTGATGCACTTGCTGTGACTACAGCTAACTACCAGTTATAGTGCGAACAAACGATCAAGATCGGAAGTTCCCGGACCGGAATTCCTGTCCGGATTTTTGGCACCATCACCACTTCCATATGGAAAATTTGAAAAAACAAGTTCAACTTGATGATCAAAGTGCAGGAAATCCGGCCGGGAAATACTGATCGTGTGTTCTCACTATTAGCCAAGGTAGGTAATTAAGGGCCTCCGAAAACAGCTGAATATGTTTTCTGGATCTTCATTCTGCCATTTAGCATAAAACTGCACTGTTCACATTTAAGTAATCTTCAAATAAAGATACCTCTACTGTCTTCGATTAGAATTTTCGCAATAGGGTAAACCGTTCTGTGAACCGTCGTCTGCAAATATCTGAATCTCGTCTGTAAACATCCGTTAGAACGTCTCCGCGGCATTAAGCTTCAACACTCAACATCCATCGAAGAAAAGAGCCAATAAAAGCCGATAAGTTCGTTTGATCGTTGCACTATTGCATTTCGTTGCAAGGCACAGATTTACTCGTTCAACTAAGTTGCTGCGAATTGCGTAGATCGGACACTGTCGAAATCTTACATCGCAGACCCTGGGACATGGGTAGCGTTCTAGTGAAGTTATTTCAAGTTACGATGATAAGAGGAGGGGCGAGCGCCGTATTTTGGTAGTTATCACGCTCTCTGGAACGAGAATAATAACAATGCGAACATGCGTCATCACTCTTACGGGAGTTCCTGCAGAACCAGTAGTTATTATCACTTATGATGCTCGCGACCATCATAAGTAAATTGTAACGATCATAACAGTCGCGGAACGAAAATAATAAGTGGGAGGAGTCAATTTACTTATTACGGCGGGATCTGGAACGGCAATAATAACAAGAATAGTAACGATTGCGACTAACAATAAGTCGCTGGAGCGCTACCCTGGGGTTTATAAAAAAAAAGGGGAATACGGGCAGCTAGTTTGGTTTCCCACGCTGGACTGGACTCGGATTCGAACTGTCGTTTCAACTGTCTCTAGGAATGTACGTATCCGGCAAGCATATAAAGGCATGTGTCACAGCCAGGGGCGTCGCAAGGGGGGGGGGGGGGGGGGTGGGGGTGCAGCTCCCCCCCCCAACTTTTTTGAGATTCGGTAAAATTTCGGGCCGGAAGCCCAAAATTTCACTAAAATTGTTCGGTACTTTTTCGATAGCAGAACTATTCGGTATATTTACGTTATATATTACCCAAATAGGCTATCGGTACAAATTATTCAGTATAATGATCGGGATTCGGTATAATTGCCAGTATTCGGTAGTTATCACGAATTCGGTGAGAGAATTTACTGAAATTATTTGGTCATTTTTCGATATCAGAAGTACTCGGTATTTTTAAGGAGATTCGGTAGTTACGCAGAATCCCGAACAAGCTATCAGTCCAAAATTGTTCGGTATCATGATTGGGATTCGGTAATTTATTCGGTATAATTTTCAGGATTCGGTAGTTACCATGAATCCCAAATAGGCTATCGGTAAAAATCTATTCGGTATAATGATCGGAATTTGGTATAACTGCCAGTATTCGGTAACTATCACGAATTCGGTGGGAGAATTTACTGAGATTAGTTCGTAATTTTTCGATACCAGAACTATTCGGTATTTTTTATGGAGATTCGGTAGTTACGCAGAATCCCGAATAAGCTATCGGTCCAAAATTATTCGGTATCATGATTGGGATTTGGTTTAGCATTCGGTAGTTACCACGAATCCCGACTTTTGTTTCAGTTTCGACATAATTATACCGAATACGAATATTTTTCGGTAGTCTTTCGACACCAAAACAATCCGGTATAATAACCGGGTAGTTACACAGAATCCCGAACATGCTATCGGTCTAAAATTATTCGGTATAATAACTGGGATTCGGTAATTTATTAATTGTCAGGATTCGTAAGTTACCACGAACCTCGAAACTCGGAAGAGGTCGAATGAAGCACTGGTCGCAGACAAAAGGACTGATCTATGATTTCATCGATAATCCTTACTTTTCTTTTGGATCCCAAAAAGAAGATCTAATCGTGAATGTTTCGAAAATTCCACCTGCAGCGCTTTTTCGTAATATTCTCTATTTGTCGTCATTTGACTGGGTTTTAAGTCAGTTTTAGGATTAAAGCTATAGAATCTCGATGGAAATAGTTAAATTTGGCAGGAAAAAGTAACTTGAAAAAAAAAATCTCGCCTAGTATTGACTAGACCGCAGTAGCTGCTGCTGCAGGAACGTCGCTCCAGCCGGTTTCTGGAACTTCTTAGAGCCTTGGTATTTAATCCACGGTAAACGATAGAATTTGTAAGAGAAGCAGTTAAATTTTAGCATACAGAACAGGAACAAAAAAAAATGGATTTCGAATGAAATGGATTTCTCTTGGGTATAATCGATAGAAGCTGTTACTGTAATCGTTCCGGCAACATATCCTCCAAGTGGGCTTCACGAAAACGCCGCCTAATAGTTGGCCTATCGTCTTTCATGCTGCCCTTTAATGTTACTCTTCCTATGTAATCCTTTCTGTTCCATAACTTAAAGCTCGAATTCTCAGTTTCTAGGATTCGGTAAAATTTTTGAGAGGTTCGGTAAAATTTTGGTTCTGCCCCCCCCCCCCCCCCCCCCCAACGAAAATGCTATTGCGACTCCCATGGTCACAGCTGGAAATGCATCCAGCTCACCATGTACATGATGTTTTTCATGAATGTTTTAGGCCTAATTAGAAATTAAGTCTAGATTGTCGTCATATATGTTAATTTTTATTTGTGTTGTTTTTCCTTTTACTCCGCTGTTGCCTTGTGCATTTGGCGGGTCATAAATTACACATATTTTGACCTGTCTTACCTATAATACTACCGCAAACTACTTCCATAATCGCTCCATATATTTCTAAACCCGGAGACCCCAATTTCGTACGGTACATTCTAACTCCTCTAAACAAAACCACTCTAACTTTCTCACTTGCCGTGTTTTCCTACCTTCGATGTGTATCACGCTGTCGACGGCTGTCTGGGAGAAGTTATCCCATCAGAAAAACCGGTTATGTAAATTTTCCCACTGTTTTCGCTGCAAGTCAACGGGTCACAGGAAAGGCTTAAAACAGCCAAAACCGTGGGTTATTTGTTGAAAGCACAGCCTAGTTTTGAAGTATTCAAATATTTTAGAATAGTGTAAGTGGAACAGTAAATCGTGCGAGGGGTCCTTTAAAGGAGGATAACCAGACCGGAGTCTTGGAGTCGTCGTTCCACACTTTGTATTATTTAGTATATCGTCAAGCTTCTTCAGATCAAAATCTCTTCGAGTCAAAAAAACGTACTTACCTGTAAAGTAACTGTGTTCGAGTCTCCACTGCCAATGTCCTGATCTCGCACGATCTGTTCCTTCTTTTTCTTAAATCTTCGGAAATAATCCTGGATTAAGAAGGTTGCGTAGAACTTTCCGACAGTCACCTCGTCCTCATCTAGAACAAAACCGCGATACGTGAGTTTTTTTTTTAACACTGTCCCTGCCAGAAGCAGTGTTTGACAGAGCCCAAATTTGGTCACCCGACCCGAAAAATAGTCGGTCGGTAAAGTTTGGTCTAAAAACTCCTCCGTAAAATCCCCCCCCCCTGATTTTGAAACCGAACGGCCAAGACCTCTATGACTAGTTGCGAGCCTAATTCCAAAACTGCACCCTGTCCAATGAACCCACGTAAGATACAGGAACAGCTTTGTTCTGGCATTTGTTAAACTGTTTAACGCTTCATCCACCATTAAATGATTTTATGTTGTTTTTTAAGCACACATGTTTGACCGTTTAGTATAGTGTAATTATTTTATATTTTTTTCCTGTTGTTGCGATGCAAACCCAAACAGCACTTGACTCGGCAGTTACGCTTGCCTTTTTTGTTTATATATATTGATGTATTTATACGTTGACGTTGGAATCAGTAAGTCGGCACACGCCGTAAGTAAGATTCTTAATGAATAAACGATTTGAACTGAACTGAAAATTTGCAGAGGATAAGGGACATACAGTAGAAGTCTGCTTCTTTGAACGATAGGTAACTCAGAACAGTGCCATTCATTCACATACAAGTAGAAAAAATGCCAGAAAAAATATTCTTATTACGACCCTCTTAAAGGATCCCTCTTGCTTATTCTGCCTTTTATAATATACTTAGCTCCCATATGGAAATATAAGCTTCTAAAATTCCCACCTTTCTCCATTGTTTCGTTTCGTAACTACGAATTTTTAACGCTTTTTCGGCCTTGCCGTGTTTGCCCGTCAACCAAAGAAAAGGTTGCCGGAATCTTCATTGTTCGCTGACAACTCTTTCACACATAAGGATGTGATAATCTTCTGTTTATTACTTCTTTTATTTGATAAGTTTTCCCACTTTTTAACCAAAGCACGTTCTGTTTTCAAATCTTTTGCGCCCAGCCGCCGCGTCGGAGAGCAGGAAGGCTGGATATAGCCGACAAGCGCTAACAAGAGATTCGCTAGTTTCAGGTGGAAAGTAATGGTATTTTCGAAAACCTTTTTTCTGATCCATTTTTTAGGGAAAAGATCATTCCTAGTAAGAGTTGTGCTTTAAGTATTACATTTCGCAAAAAGATAGCACTTAAAAGGGTCGTAACTCAATTACTGTCGGAAACGCTACACTGTAAAAAGTTTCCCCGAGTAAGGATTAAAGTTAACTGCAGTATTTGCTACTGGGATTAATCTTATCTGTACTGAAATAAGATTAATCCGAATTAGAGATAAAATTATCTTTTTGGAGACAAGATTAATCCCAGTAGCAAACACTGCAAGATTTTTTTTACAGTGTAGTCAGGCCAGACGGTTTGGTAAAAAAGTTAAAGGAACAGAAAACTTTGACTCAAACTTGACTCGGGGAGCTAGCTGACATATCAAGAATGTACCCTTAGTCGATATTGAGAGTAAGAAAAATAAGAAAGAAACTTCGGCCCAGAGAGAAAGCTAGCTTTCTAATTTGGTTGATCCTCTTCGTTTAAAGTTTAACTGAAAAGGGCTGGGATAGGACAATCTAGTTACATATCACTTATTCACTTAAATTGGCTTGAAGACCCACTGAAAATGCGTTAAAAGTTAAAAAGTTAAAGGAACAGAAAACTTGACTCAAACTTGACACGGGGAGCTAGCTGACATATCAAGAATGTACCCTTAGTCGATCTTGAGAGTAAGAAAAATTCTCGTTACGACCATTGCAGTTTCCGGGCAGTTTCCGAGAATTCGACTTTTGAGTTAGTAGAAAAAAAAGCAAAAGGTTTGTGTGCCGGGAGTAGGAATCGAACGCACGCCCGCTTGACTACTATCCCGATCACGGCCAAAAGGCGAACTTTTACAGTGCATAAGTGCATAATTACAGTGTATGAGGGGCAAGGGCCTGCCAGCTAGCTTTGGGAACACTAAGGAGAGGGTTCGAGATAACAAAGAAGGGGGGTCCTGTCGACAATAAGTCCCTATATCTTTATCTAAGCCCCCCAGGTCGGTTTGATGGCCGAAAGTTGAGTAGTCAAGTTTTCTGTGCCTTTAAACAGAATAAAACTACGGCAATCTGATAGTAATTATCACTAATAGATACTAGTGAATATCGTGATTGGAAAAAGTGCTACCAGGACATTAAGAGACTTCTAAGGTTCCTGAAAGTAACTTCGCCCCAGAGAGAAAGCTAGCTTTCTAATTTCGTTGATCCTCTTCGCTGAAAGTTTAACTGAAAAGGGCTGGGATAGGACAATCTAGTTACATATCACTTATTCACTTAAATTGGCTTGAAGACCCGCTGAAAATGCGTTACTTCGTTGTTCCGCTATTCACGAATAATCGATTTTCAAATAGTGGAATGTCGTGTGATTTGTTGTACCTCTATGCGCTTTGTCTGTGCTGTAGCCTATGCCTTACGTGAAAGATATATGAATCATTTTTTGTTCAGGCACTAAGCAGTCTTCACAACTGCCCACTGAAAAGCCGCGTTTGTGTTGAGTTTAAAATTTACCGCGTCATAGTAGAATTTACGTTGTGGGGACGGCCGCAGATATAAGGAGGGTTTTCGCGAGATCTCGGAATCACTTTCCGGCGAGCGAAGCGCATCGCGAAAACTGTGAGAAAGCGATTCCTGGAATCACTTTCCCGCTGGACTGATCGCGAAAACCCATGGAAAGCTGATCTCGCCGAGAAAATGATGAATTACAAACTTTTTCGACTAGATATGGTTCACTTAACGGTTCTTTGATTTTCATATGTCCCATCGAAGTCACCTTAGTTACGGTTGGCATTTTTTTTTTTTATTAGTGACACTTGCACTGTTCTTCTCCACACTTTCGAAATTCCCGCCGAAACATTCAACTTTCCGCGGAGCTTTCCGATAACCTCGTGGAATCCCTTTCCGGGAAAGCTGCTTCTGTTTCCAAAGCGCGAAAACCGGGTTGGAAAGTTTGGCAACTTTCCGAAGTAGCGCGAAAACCATTGGAAAGTGATTCCGACTTTGCTTTACAGCTCGCGAAAACCCTCCTATACTGAAAGTCATAACAGTGAGCAGATAGTGGAAAATAAGAAAACCTCTTAGCAGAATCCAAATTATTCAGTGTATTCAGTTAAATGACACAAACATAAGTTGGCTTTTCAGTTCAATTTTAAGTGTTTTTCTTCTTATTTGTTTTTTACCATCATTATCATCGCCTGAGCTTTATTGTGCCAATAAATCATTACGGGATTATAATTGACACCGCAAAATTGGACACGACAGCTAAATTTTTTTGAAGCTATATTTAGGTCCTTCTTGGAGAGGGTCCTCTTCAGGCTCACAGAACCACCTTTAACTCTAAGCAATTTTCACGACGAAATTCACAAAATCATCTACTTAAGCAAGAACCTTTAGTTATAAATATTCCATAAGCCCAAGCTGACTGCGAATCGTATTTGATAGTGCAAAACGGATACGTCAGCTGAAATTTATTAGAGCTATATTTCGGCCTTTCTTGGCAAGGGTCTTCTTCAGGCTCACAACCGCTCAAGTTTGAAATATGAACTTGTGGGAAAACAAACTAAAGATTCTAGCTTAGCATTAAATATTTGGCTTAGTGAATGACTTTATGAGATTTGTTTTGAGTTGAAAAGGTTGCTGTAATTTCTCTGGACACGGCTGCTGTTTTTGCTGCTCGATCGGGTAGAGATTTTTCTGCATTTGGTAAGAAGGGCCGAAATATAGCTCTAATAAATTTCAGCTGACGTATCCGTTTTGCACTATCAAATATGATTCGCAGTCACCTTGGGCTGAAGGAATATTTATGTTTTTGCGCAGTCTGAGGATACAAAAAACGATAAGAATAATTAACGTTCGAATGTGCTAGTTAATCGCACTAACTTGTCGTGCTTCTATAGCGAACAAAAACTCTTACTTCCAGGAGGGGGTACAACTTGATCCAGAAGTTTCGGGCTAGTGCGCTTCCAGACTTTCTTGATGATTGAACGAAGTTCTTCATTACAATCATCAATATTACCATCCGTTTTGATCTTCAGCGACGTCCGGACGACAGCAAAAAGCGTGGCGTTGAAATTCACGGTTCCATCGCTGTTCAGTGGCATGTTCATAGACACGAGTCTCTGCAAAATTAAAAGTTTTCGTGTGAAGAGGCATCCAATTGACAAATGATACATACGAACAAAGGCTGAAGAAACTAAAGATACTTGCACTGGCTTACCGTCTGCAGAGGGATGACCTGACCGAAGTAGACAAGATTTGCAGTGGAGCCTACGATAGTCGGCTCGCAGGCGAACTTGTTACTCTCAGTCCCAACAACCTCAGGGGCCACGAGTTCAAACTTAGCTCTCAGCGATTCCAGAAAGATGTCGGCAGGCGGAAGTTTGAGAATCGCATCATGGAGGCTCGGAAGCAACTTCGGTCCGATGTCGTTGCCAGCCCATCAGTCAACGCTTTCAAAAATGCGCTGGATGAATATTTTGGAATTGAGAAGTATTGCTCCCTTTTTTTCCCTCAATCCGAACAACCTCAGGGGCCACGAGTTCAAACTTAGCTCTCAGCGATTCCAGAAAGATGTCGGCAGGCGGAAGTTTGAGAATCGCATCGTGGAGGCTTGGAAGCAACTTCGGTCCCAATGTCGTTGCCAGCCCATCAGTCAACGCTTTCAAAAATGCACTGGATGAACATTTTGGAAATGAAAAGTATTTCTCTTTTCTTTGTTATTATTATTATCAATAATAATAATTATAAAATATGTCTTTTTGCTTTAACCAGTATCGTTACCGAACGAGTATCAGTGGCGCCGGGATTCTTATTGATGCGATCCGATCCCCCATTCAAAAGTTATAATACCTCGAGATGCCGGATTCCCCTCCCTCCAATCCCCGCACGATGGCCGGATCAGGGAAGTGACTAGTTCCAACTTAGTTTGGTCGGGTCCCTAATACGTCTTCCAAGTTTCATCGTCCTAGCCCATCTGGAAGTACCCTAACTCGCGATCACCTCACAGACCGACCAACTGACGAAAAACTGATCGGTATATGGCACTTGCCGCCATAAAAACGCACGCTGATTGGTCCAACCCATTCCAGTACCAGTAGTTTAAGCGGTTACCATTCATTCCGTCAACAGGGCCAAGTGAACCGTCAGTAAGTTACAAGGGATTACACACTTCCACGCACCTCCTGTACAACCTTTCCCAGCACCAACTTAAACCATCGGTGCCGACCCTAAATTAGGCGATTCCCGCTTCTAACCATGCTGATTTAGATGTTGTAACACGCTGCAACCGGTGCCGGTATCGGGCACTTGATGTACACTGAAATCGAGAGTGGGGCAACCCCTCGGCAAATTAAGCCAGATACAGGCTACACTGTAAAAATCTCTCCTTTATCGGACTTTAGTAGTTGTGCGCCCCCGATTTCGGACATTTTTATAAGTAATTCGGAGAATTAAAATCCGAATTCGGAGATAATACTGCAGATAATACTGCGTATTTTGCATTCTAGCCTTTTAGTCCTGCACCGGATTATAGCTCTCCGAATTAGGATTCTGATTCTCCGAATTAGGAATAAAAATGTCCGAGATCGGCGACGCACAACTCCTAAAAGTCCGATAAAGGAGAGACTTTTACAGTGTAGGTACTAGAAACTTGAACGAGTAGCGAGAGTAAGCCATCGAGCAAGAAAGCGCAAACCTTAACGAGTGTTTAGTTAGCTGTTCGAATGAGTATTTGGTTGCCTTGAAAGAGCTCCGTAATACTCTATATGACTAAGTCCAAAACACGCCAGTGATCCTCGGGAAGAACGAGAAAACGTAGCACTAACGACTCAAACTCAGCAACTCAATCCTGTGTTAACCAATAACGTCGATGTTTGGGAGCAGCTGTGATACCGCTTCCGGCTCTTCCGCTAGGTATAGGGCGATTTTGCATCGGCAAGAAGAGTTAGTCATCAAGAGTATTTTCTATGTTGTTTACGTTTTGTAACAAATCACACATGACAAAGCTTATGCCGTTACAAAGAGCAAAAGCGCCTGAAGAATGCGATCGACTCCGACTGTCCCAGTAAGTTTTCGCGAGATTCCTGAATCATTTTCCAGCGAGCGCAGCGAATGGACAAAACCAAATCAACTCTATTCAGTGAGCCGAATTCACTTTGCATTTTCCTAAAGCGCGAAGAACCTGGAAAGGTAACATTCTAGGAATAACCAACTTTTGCTTAAGGTATAAAACCGTAAATTGAATCAAGAGGCACCATTCGGTGGAGGGGGCGGGGGGGTGCTATGGCCCTCTAGATTTCAGAGGGGCACAAAAACTTTCATCTTGGTACCTTCTTTCTTTCAAAACGCAAAATGACGTCACTTTGCTGTGTGCTAAAAAATACTTTAAATTTACCCCAGAAAGAGTAATTAAATTTGTATATAGTCTGAGTAAAAACCTGGGACAGGGGACCAAACTGAAACAGCCCCCTCCCGCTTAGGATTACTGAAATGACACCACTGCAATAAAGTCCAGCAGGTCAGGATATCAATCGGCCTATAGTGGCCGAAACTGTGAGATAAAGAAGATGGACATAAGGCGTATTCGCACCTTTCCCCGGGGACTCCACTTGAGGAGTCCCCGCATTTTTGTTTGTACCGGGGACTCACTCCCCATTTCTCGCGAGTCCCCACGGACGAGGAATGCTCCGATTATCGCATCATTAAAGAGGACTCAATTTCAGATTCAGAGAGGAATCAATTTTTGCTGGTGTTGGTGCAATGTAAAATTAATTAAAAACAATCAGAATAAACAAAACCAAAAATAAAGTGGATCCAGACTAATTTCGTCAACTGCATATTTATTTTTAGAACAAAATCCATTTTGGAAGCATTCCCCGTGTTCTCGTTGTTTTCCACACGCGGAGTCCGCGTGGAGTGACTCCAGCTATTCTCGCCGTTCCCTTCGAGGAGTCCTCGGGGAACGGCGAGAATACGCCTATATAATGCAGACAAGAATGCCGATGGGCTCGAGTCTTGTGGTGCGTTATAATTGATTTTGCCACCATAGTAGAGGTACCCTATGGCGGAAGGGCACCTCTCGGTGTAGGTGGAGGTTTCTTGTTATTTAGTTTCGTGTCGTCTTTTTTTTACTCGTATTTCATCTTACAATAATATTTTGAATGCTTTTTACTGATTTTTTTTTTTTATCAATTTCAGTTCATGTAGAAAGTAAAGCAAAGCGGAAGAGTGTCAGCTTGAAGGAAGACGAACGAGACGTCGAAGGATACGAAGGAGCCGAAGGAATGGAGACACCAAGATCGAGCCCTGCGATACTTTACTGTAAAACGAACTTCCACACCATTGGATTGCCAAACTTGCCGTTTTTGTCAGGTGGATCGTAATAAGGTAATTATACACAATAAGGCAATAATCAGGTAATAATCAGTAAAAATAAAGCATTAATCAGTTCTTGCACTAATAGGTTTGAGAAACGAAACTTTCTGTGCTTCAGCTCGAGGTAATCGAGGTTTTGGTGGGCAATAAGGCTAGAGATAGGTGCTGAGAATTCGGACTGAAAACACCCCGATGGGAAGATATCACCGCATCCACAAAGCTTCCTGATGAGATCATCGACTTCACACACGCCACTGGTGGTTCTGGGGGATCTTTGGTCTACGGTCAGATTACCATACTCCAACTAAGCTCTATATTTTTTGACAGCAGAAGCCTTCCACCAGTCTATTTGCAAAACTTTCTCTCACGACAGCTTTCCTATTTAGTTTAAACTTCTCCATAATCAAGATAAGCGCTGGAGGTATCATTTTACTAATCGTCTCTCTGTCAGCATTTCCCCCGCGTGAGAAACGTCATGTTGGCTTCACGACTTCGTTTCTTTTTTGTCGAAACTTTGCTCAAACCTAGTTCTATTTAAATTCTTTCAATGAAAGTCACTGACATACTGTTTCTCTCTCTTTAGGAAAAAGCTCTTACCTTGCAAGCAACTCTATGAGGACAGAGCTTGCCGAAACCCAAGGGCGGGGAGATTCGCCCGCGTGAGAAACGTCTTGTTGGCTTCACGACTTCGTTTCTTCTTTGCCGAAACTTAGCACAGACCTAGTTCTATTCGATAAGTATTTAAAATCTATCAGTGAAAGTCATTGCCATACTCACTCTCAGAAGTTTCATAACAGATAATAGTTGCGTTTTTGCTGATACCATGGTATCTGTTACCACGGTCTAAAGTCGTTTTTGCAGTTATCGTGGTATCTGATACCGCGGTCAAAAGACGTTTTTGCAGTTATCGTGGTATCTGGCCAGTTATCGTGGTATCAGATATTCAGATACTACGGTCCGACCGTGGTAACTGGTCGTTGTATCTGAAAAGTCGTCTCATTTTCATCAAATTTTGTCAGATTGGTGAGAAAGAAGTTAAGCACTTAGTGATGTAACTGGATATCTGTTTTTCTTTTTGGATGACTTCAAAAAGTGCAATTTCGGCAATTGTCGTATTTGCAGAGCACCGTGTATCAGATACCACGATAACTGCAAAAACGACTAATTGCAGATCCAGTTACCGTGGTAACAGATACCATGGTATCAGCAAAAACGCAACTAATGAGTAACAGATAACACTTCGGATGTTGTCTATTGTGTTTCAAAATGTACGCATAATAAGCGTTGCCATCAGGAAGAGCCGAAAAACCGCCAAAAAGCATCTGCTGAGTTTTCCGACATCATGACGATAAAGAATAAAGTCAGTAGATGCTTTTTCGGCTGGTTTTTGGCTCTTCCTAGCAAGCCTTGTTATGCATAACATTTCATGCATAACGTTTTCAATCACAACAGGTAACGTCCCAAGTGTTATCTGTTCCAGATTGTCTGTTGAAACCGCGCATCCTTGTGTCATCTCTTATGAAACTTCAGACAGTGCTGTTTCTCTCTCTTTAGGAGAAAGCTCTTACCTTACAAGCAACTCTATGAGGACAGAGCTTGCCGAAACCCAAGGGAGGGGAGATCTTCCTGAGCAAAGTAACCACATCCAGATGTTTGATTCGTCCCTTTGCGTCAGGGTCGTACTCGCTCCACAGTCGAACAAACTCGTCAAGGTGATGGGCTCCAAGAATTGACCAATCGCGGGTTAGGTAGTCAAAGTTGTCCATAATTACGGCAACGAACAAGTTGATGATCTGGAGAGGAAATGAAATAATAATACAAAACACTGAGTCACTCAGCCAATCAGGCGCCTCAAAGCTCACTCGGACCAATTCTGGCTCCCCCTACTCCGGCTGCTCTTGCGTTGCGACTTTGGCTGAAAGTAACTTGGTTTTCCGATGCAACTGGAAATCGAAGTGGATTTTCATGGGAAGGGAATCAACGGACGAAGTAGCCACGGATGAAGTTCCGTAGCCGGAATCACTTTACATGAATCCTTCCGCATGGCGGATTTCATCTTTGCCTTTCGCGAAACGAATCCTTGAGAACACCAAAGCCAGGCCCTGATTAAAAAAGGAAAGTGCGTCCGTCCAGCCCGAACGGGGCAGCGACGGGATCGACTAAAAAGAGGCACGGCACGGCACGGCACGGCACGGCGCAGGAGGCACGAGAAATAAAAAGAGATTAGCAAGTATTAGAAATAGAGACGTAAGTGAGAGTTCGTAACTCCAGAGCTTAACAGAAGGCACGTCGGAGCATTGTTCCTGACCCTCACTCTAAAGCCTGAAAGGGTCCTTTTAGTTTTCGTGCCTCTTTTTAGTACGTGTGCCTCCTACACTATGCCGTGCCGTTCCGTGCCTTGTTTTAATCGATTCAGGCAGCGGCGTATATGAGGGACAACTGGCGACTCTTCTTGATTCCCTATATAGTACGTAAACTATTGCAATTTAGTTGTCGAAAAGATGTGTATTTTTTATAGTATTTATATGTCACTGTCCACTGAATGGATCAGATGGTTTAGGCAAAGTTCTGTTTATACATTATATTTTGTACTCCTCAGTTCTGAGGAAATAAATAAATAAATAACAGCCTTAAAGATTCCAGACTCACCAAGAACGAGCAAAGAATGTAGAAGGAAATGAAGTAGGGAAGCGCAAAATCCGTTCCGCAACCGTCTGGATGTCCGGCATCGTCTGACCTATCGTCACATCTTGCGTCTTTCAGAGTTGAGCAGGCTAGCATGACTTCCTGCCAAGCTTCGCCTGTGGCCGACCGGAACAGAACTAAGATGGCCTGTGGAAACGTCTGGTAGTTGTTGTTCCGATGGATAGCAGTTTCATCGTCTAACGCGATCTTTCCGAATACCTGGAACAAAAATCCATACGGGAGGTGTTAGATTTTGGTCCTTTAGGGTTCACTGTCAGAAGTTTCATAACAGATAACACGAGGATGCACGGTTTCAACAGATAATGAATGAACGAATGAATTTATTGCACAAAAAACCCATGGGGTCATGGCAACAAAACAAAAAGAAAACACAACAAACTGCAAAAATCGCTCTCTATGGGACAAACCAACGCGGAGGAATCTAGCCACCTTACTGATATCCCCTATGTGCTTCCAATCTTTTCTAATATTCACTCCTCCCTAGTAATTCCCACCCCAAATACTTCAACCGTTAAATCACTCAATCCTTCACATTCACACATAAAGTGGAACACATCCTCTCCATCTTTCCACACATCGGGCAAAAGTAAGGGCCATTCTTTAACCTATTTTTTCCTATAAACCTTCTTTTCTCCCCAATAGTAACCCCAATGCGTAACAGATAAACACTTCGGATGTTATCTGTTGTGATCGAAAACGTTATACATGAAATGTTATGCGTAACAAGCTTTGTTAGGAAAAGCCAAAAAGCCTCTATTGACTTTATTCCTTATCGTCATGATGTCGGAAAACTCAGCAGATTTTTGTTGGCGGTTTTTCTATTCTTCCTGATGGTAACGAGTGTTATGCATTACATTTTGAAACGCAATAGATAACATCCGAAGTGTTATCTGTTACGCATTGTCTTTTGAAACCGCGCATCCTCGTGTTATCTGTTATGAAACTTCCTACAGTGTTGCAAGAGCATTCCAGTCTAATGAGAAGAAGACGATCACCAAATACTCACTTCGCGAATACACACATTTACAGCGGACCCCGGGGCCACCGAGCTTCATGTGGCCAGACCCCAGCTAAAGGATTAAAGGACCCCTCTCACTTATTCTGCCTTTCATATTATTCCTATCTTCTTTATAAGCTTCAACAATTCCCGCCTTTCACCATTGTTTCGTTTCGTCCAAACGACTTTCTAGCGCTTTTTCGGCTGAGCCGAGCTTTGCCAGTCAGGAAGGTTCAAGGTCCGCCGACAACTATTTCACATGCGAGGGCATTAGAAGCTTGATGTTTTCCATTTCGGATCTTGTGTTTTGGACTCCTTTAGATTTGCTTGGTTTTCACATTTTATGGCACTTGCATTTCGGCCAGGTGCCAGATACCGATCGCTTTTGCGTCGGCTTCTCTGTCGGTCGGTCGGTCCCACGATTACGAGTTAGTGCACTTCCAGATGTGCTGTACGATGAAGCTTAGCATATCAGGGGGAGTCCGTAATTCCGGTGATCGCGAGTTAAGGTTCTTCTATATGTGCTATTACAGGACGACGAAACTTGGCTGGCAATTTAGACACTCGACAAGATTGACTTAGAAAAAGTCACTTCCCCATTACGACCATCCTGGGGGCTGGTAGATAGAGGATTCGGCAACTATTGGAGGGGGGAGGGGCGCCAGAAATCCCATGGCATGATTATAACGGAGTGGTCGAGACCGGACTTGGTGGGAAGACAAAGCAGAAGATTCCTTAGGACGCTTCAGTTTATAGAGCTGCAACGAATCTGGGCACTATCGGAAGAGTTGGAGGGAAGAGGGATTCGTAAATCACGTGACATGCTCTTTAACAGGTTATCTGATTCTGACGGATCGTGAAAACCTCTTGAAGTGCGCATGTTGATCAACTTTCGGTCAAACGATACATTTTAAGGGTGAATGATCATTTTTGCCCCAAGGCTTTTGCCTACAAACAAATTACTCATAATAACAGGAAAGTACAAAAAATTCTTTTGAGCATACGGTACATATTCATGATTCCCAAGGGCCCATGATCATTTTTGCCTCAATTTTGTTTCCAAATAAATTTCTCGCGCCATTAAAGTGAGCATCTTAATCGCAAAGTAAAAAAAATTACTTTGACCAAAATATATATTTTCATGACCTCCACTGGCCCTTGATCATTTGTGAGTCAAGGGTTTTTATTTGAAAATCAATTGCTATCTCCTGGCGAGCTTCCTTAAAGTGCGCAACAAAACTGCAAAGTGCAAAAAAATAGCCTACTATTAACCAAACGATACATTTTATGATAACCATGGGCCCATGATCATTTCTGCCTCAATGGTTTTGCTTACAAAGGAATTCCTAGTATCCCTCCGCGTAACAGCACCGCTAAGATTAAACAAAACAAAGAAAATCTTGACTAACGATACATTTCAAGATCCCCACGGGCCCATGATCATTCCTTCCTCAGGGATACTGCTTTCAAAGGATAATATTAAACCAACGAATTAACAAATTTTCACTTTCATCCTCTAACACAACTTTGCAAGTGCCATATGAGCTTCTAGCTTGTATGAACAAGGCGCGCACCGTTTTCAAATAGTTTGCGTCCAGGACTGAGTTGACAGGCGCTAGAAAGAAAATCGCTAATTTCACTTGGCAAGTATTGGTAATTTCGAAAAGCGATACTGAGAACAGTTTGATCGTGAAAAGTTCATTCCTAGTAAGACTTGTGCTTAAAGACAAACCGGAATGAATTAGACTGACTTAAGGCGTATTCTCGCCGTTCCCCGAAGACTCCTCGGGGAATCTAAGGGAACGGCGAGAATAGAGGGAGTCACTCCACGCGGACTCCGCCTTCAGAAACAGCGAGAGCACGGGGAATGCTTCCAAAATCGATTTTGTTAAAAAAAAATATGCAGTGTGGATCCACTTTATTTTTGGTTTTGTTTATTCTGATTGTTTTTATTTAATTTTACATTGCACCAACACCAGCAAAAATTGATTCCTCTCCAAATCTGAAAGGGAGTCCTTTTTGATGATAGTGATGACAAGCGGAGCATTCCCTGTCCGCGGGGACTCGCGAGAATACGAGGAGTGAGTCCCCGGAACAAACAAAAACGCGGGGACTCCTCAAGTGGAGTCCTCGGGGAACGGCGAGAATACGCCTTTAGTGTAACCGAACTCAACGTAAAGATAGTGAGCCACACGGGTGAATGCGAGGGTTAATGCTTTTGCAAATCGCACAAGGCAGGTCATCAGGGTTTTCACAAGAGTCTAGAATCACTGCCCAGCGGGAAGAAGCTCAGCGAGAAAGCTACTGGAAACAGGTTCCGTGATACACATTCCAATCCAATCTACGGCGAGAAGGCATGGAAAGTTCAGATTCTAGGAACAAACAGTTTCTGCTTGAGCAACTGCGAAAGTTGGTTCATTCAGAGTTCTGCGAACTATTCCGTGCCAAAGTCATTCTTATCTAAATTGTCTTTAGCCCTTAATTAATTTCAGATTATCTAAGTTTCTGTGGAGCTTTCCACTAGCATTCTTGGAACATCTTCCGGGAAAGCTGCACGGTTTAAAGAGATCGTAAACCAAGAGAAAATGATTCCAGCTTCGATTTTAAGTTGATAGTCGTTGACTTACACGTTGTAGCGGGCTTCTAAATTTATTTACGATCTCTGTCTTTAGATTATTAAGTTCATGATTCCCTGTTACATATCGGAGGGTATCAAGAGCAGGACTACCCCCCTTCCAGCCCTCGTGCGTCGCAAAGCTCAGCTAGCTCATTCGGTCGGTACAAGATCAGTCAGAGCTGTTGCGAGTCCAGCAAATCCGAGTCCGAGACAAGTTCGAGTCCTTGAAAAAGGCGTCTCGAGACGAGTCCAGAGTCCGAGTCCACCGGCTCTGAGATCAGTCGATATACCGCTACCTCATCTGCGGTATCACAATTTGTTGTTACTCAACCGTATCTGCTGTTTGCACTGTGTGGAGCTATCTGGTTAGGATGGCGGCACGAAAAAGCTTCATCCCCTCTATCATGTAAGACGTTACAACACCGGTGCTCGTGATTTGTTACAGAAAGCAAGTTTTACACGACTATTTGGATATTTTTTTTATTATACACTCATTTTTCTTTTTGGAACGTGAGACGTTTGAACATCGATAGTAGTGTTAGTAGCTTTGTTATTAAAGAGATATATATTGCATTTGAAAGCTCAGCCATATACAGAACATTACTAATCCACAAATCATGCCAAACATCCCCTCTTTAGCTAACTTTCATAACTTAGAGCGTGTTCCATCCTACTTACCGTAGTTACTACGCATGACGTCACGAATTCTGGCTTTTTGCAGTCAAGGCTGGAACGATTTTTCTATTTTCCAGCGGAATATCATGCCACGGGTGAATCCGGCCAATCACGTGACAGAGATTCGTGGTTACTACGCTTACCACGCTCCCGAGCGTGGTAAGCAAATAGTTACTATTAGTTACTATTTCGAGAAGGCTGGAACGCTCAGCGTAGTAACTTTTCGTGAGGTTGGAACGGCTTTGGTAACTAATAGTTACTATTGGAACGAGGGTGGAACACGGTCTTAGTAACATCTGCAAATTTTCTTCTAAACTGGGCACTTTTTCAACCATATTTTTCGAAACAAACTATAGACCTAGGGGAAATAGATGAAGCAGCTCATCCTCCCATTTTGAACCCTTATAGTTGCAGGAGGAGAACACTCCTCCGACACACTTCTCTTAGAGTGCCAAGCGCTTTCGCACTTGAGGATAAAATTTGTTCCTTCACGGGATCCTGACATCTACGGCCCCTCTTCATCGTGGAAGTATGCAAATATGTAATTAAAGTCTTTTGACTTAGCCTAGTTTATGTAACAGTCCAGTTTTTGTGTGTGGTGATACAATGCACCCAATCTTGTATGGCCTTTTGGCTTAATGAACAAACGTTATCAAGTCCTTAGTTATTAATTACTGGATAAAATTAAACTGTGATTGTACAAATATGTTTTAGTTTCAGTTTTTTCAGTTTTCAGTTTACTTCAAATATCAACACATATCGTGGCTTCGGGCCAGATGGCGTGTTGAATACGTCAATTTACATGAAGGCAAATCAATAATGTATGTCATAATATCAAAATAAATAATTCAAACTGAATATGGCCTAAACATAGAAAAACATAGAAGTGAAACACACACAAGAATGACCAAACCTCTTTGTTGAAAATGTGTACAAATTTAGGGATAAAACTATTACGGTACCGCTCCGTACGGTAGTAACGGGGTACTAGCTTGGGTATTCGCTCTGCACACGCTCTTTGCGGACGCAAACGTTGATGTTGGAAGAGAGGCGGCAGAACGGAGCGGAAGGAAGGGTTCTGTAGGGACTTCATACCAAAATCTCTGCACAGCCTCTCCCGTCTATGATGGAGGGTCTCAAGTTTAAAATGATTTAAAAGAAAACAATAATTTTAAATCAATAAAAATGATTTAAAAGAAAACACTTATTCTTTGTTTTTGTAATGAAGAAAAGCCAATTATCGGCTGCATCCGGCTTCAATTCTTGGAATACTTTATTGACTAATCGATTGAAATCAATAGATTAACGCGGGCCACAAAAAATGGTTTCTACCACACACACAATGCTAACCATCCCTACTGTCGCTATCAATGTTCAACACCACTAAAAACACCGTAAAACAATGAGCAAATTAAGAAAAAAGACACCAAATTTCCTAGGTTTGAAATAACTCTGTCTGGACTAAATCTTAGCCGATTATCCCGGACAGCTGTTGTGGCACGTAGGGAGCCAAGGGTCACAATAATAATTTCCATCTAATGCTCCAATTGTTTATTACGAATACAAATAAACTATAAAACCAAGACCAGTGTGGTACCTCTGAAGACATACACAAATTATCAGTTAGGTTTTATAATTCTTTGCTAATCAATCCTGGAAAATTCCGCCATCTAGAAAAGAAGATGTTGTGCGTGGGTTTTTTCTCGAGCCAAAACAGCAGCTCGGCAATCGAGTTCAAATCTAAACAAACCCGTGGCATGTGATCACTAAAAGAAGGTAGATAGAATGTTTGGATTAGGTCTTTAACAATCTTTTTTTTTATAAGTACGCAGTTGGGATTTCCGGCTACACATCAAACTTGAAGGGCTAGATTTCGCTCCCAAGCGAAACCGTGCTCAACTAGAAGTCCGCCTCTCTTTCTTCTGAGTAATAAGTCATACAAGTACGAATAAGGGAAACCAATTACCTGCATGCCAATTACGGCATAGATGAAGAACAGCATGACAATCAGCAGTGCAACATACGGCAGAGCCTGGAACGACTTCATAAAAGTCCACAGAAGAGTTTTAATCCCCTCACCACGGGCCAGAAGTTTCACCAGTCGCATCACACGGAAGAGTCGGAAAAAGTTGATTGAAATGATGTTCGAATCCGGCTGAAATACGAAGAAAATGAAAACCAACATGGCGAATTCAAGTTCAAGTTTTGTTTATTTCGAACTAAATGCAACGTAAAGAGCCAATTTGGCAGAGAGATGGCTCGAGGCCAAATGGCGGACATTTTTCTTTCATTTCAATGCAAAATACATGTCGCTATCCGCACTCGATCAGACTCAGGCGATCCTCTCTCATTTTTCATGTCTGTCAAACAAAAAGTGCTTATTCTCCTGTTCCTGTTTTAGGTTTCCGATTCCTTGTTAATTACAAAAGCTAATCCCGATGAAAAATTTATCTCAATATAGTACTATGAAATAGTACGAAAAAGTTGCATGCAGTACTAACGATGCTACTACATGCTTCTACTTTAAGGCTACCGTGTTACCGCATACTACTATATGGTACTATTAGCAAGACTGGATGTTACTATGGCAAGACAGGATGCTACTACATAAGATTGGACCAGTCTGAGGCACATTGAATGATAGTATTCTTTGCTATTACATAGTATTACATGCAACGTTTTCGTACTACTACCATACTACTACGCAGGCTACAAATTTTGTCATCGGGATCTCGGTCTAAAAATACGCTATTTCTCCTTAAATCAACTTTAATCTCTATTTCCTGAAACCTGTAACTATTCCTTCCACCAAATTGTCACAAAATTATGACAAAACCGTGAGTACATTCACTTCCTTCAGTTGCTAAAGGAAGAAGTGGTGTCACATCTGCTCCCAAAGATCGCTGTGATTGGTTGACATAGGATTTGAGTCGTTGAGTTTACGTCGTTACGGAGACGCTTACTCCTTCTTCCTGAGGATCATTGGCGTGTTTTGGACTTGGCAATATAGAGTATTGCATAGCCTCGACCCCCCCCCCCCCCCCCTTACACATCGCTTGTCACTCAGTTCGAACGATGTCGGGATTCCTGAATTCCCACCATGAGCAGTAAAAATCATCTGTGAATAACCAGCTTGCATATGTAATTTTTAAGTATGAGCTTGTAAACACACTGTAAAAAGTCCCTCCGTATAAAGATTAAAGTTAACTGCAGTATCTGCTACTCAGATTCATCTTATCTCTATTTGGTAATAATCTTATCTGCGTGGTGATAAGAGTAATCCGAGTAGCAAATACTGCAGTTAACTTTAATCTTTATACGGAAAAACTTTTTGCAGTGCAGATAATGCTTACAAAAATGTCGGATGTCTTCTTTGTTTTTGTTTTCTGTCTTCATCAAAATGGGTGGCTATTGAGGATAGGAATGTTAGACAACTGAAACCTTATCTCCCACTATAGACGGTGGACTGAAGTGAAGCAGAAGCTGAAGATTAGACTGGGATTAAGAAGTCCATGTATGTATACGCACTTTAACATATCCGGTATCATGTTATTCGTTCGCGCTCCACTACGATTCTGTCCTTTCATTCCCAGCTGCGATGCCCGAGATAACGGCTCCAGGAAATCAGTTCCAGAATAGTCGCAACGGTTTCTAGAGCGCGACAATCATAGCGGATAGCTTGACAAGAAATATCAGTATAAGCGAGGTTTCCGAATCGCTTTCCGGTTCTCCAGCGCTCAAGACCAAGTTTCATAGGCGGTCGGATAACTTTGATTCCAAAGGCCCCACTTTACTTTGAAACTGGATAAGAAGGGGGAAGGGGGGAAATATATACTTACATTAACTGCAGAGTAGATGATATCAATTAAACTTCCAAGTACGATGACAAAGTCAAAGACGTTCCAAGGGTCACTGAAGTAATTCTAGAAATGAAACAACTAATTAGAACTTAAAGGACCCACGGTACTTACTCTGTTCTTTCTAGTATCTCTAGCTCCCTATAGAATTATGGCTTCAGAAATCCTCGCCCTTCGCCATTGTTTCGTTTCGCACCTACGACTTTTTATCGCTTTTTCTGCCGAGCCGAGTTTGCCACCAAGCAGCGCAAATTTTGCCGAAAGTTTCAAGGTCCAGCGGCAACTCTTTTAACAGTTCCGGCACGAGAAGGTTCAAAATTCTGTTTTATATTTTGGGAGACTTTCAGGCCAACATGTCTATCTTGTGTTTCGGACTCGTTTTATTTTGGTTGGCTTTTCTTACTTTTTAACCAAGACACACAGCTTTCCAACATTTTGCGTCGAGCCTCCGCGAGGGCGGGAAGCCTGTACACAGTCGACAAGTGCTGACAAGAAAGTAGTTAGTTTCATGGGGCAAGTAATGGTATTTTGAAAATACGATATTTCATTACCGTTTAACTGTGGAAAGGTGCTTTAAGTTCCTGGAAATATCTGGCTGCAACACTATACAATCTTGTGAGTCACAGGTAATCATGCCTACGATACCTAAGACACAACTAATAATAATAATTTATATTTCATGAATGTTTAAAAGTCAGCTTGGGCTCAAGGAATGTTTATAGCAGCTTAAAAGATTTTCCCTTCTACGTAACCCGAAGAAACTGGGATATTACTCGTCATACTAAGCAAAGTACTGCTGATACACTTCATTCTATTATTTATTTATTTCAAAATATATATATATGTAACTGGGGCTGCAACATAACAAATTATTTTACATACACTAAAATAAAAAAAAGATAAAAAATATGTTGAAGGCATGAGCCTCCAACAAACAAGGCACACAAACCTCAATCAAGATGGGTCGAACCCACAAATTTCTTCCCCCAAAGCTTGCCACACAGGCAGAGACAGGCGCATTTGCGGTCCACACAGGACAATCAGTGACGCCAGGATTCGAGACTGTAGAGAAAGAACTGAGAAACGACGGATTTCAGGGAGAGAGGAAACTCCTTCACCAATCAATCTAATTCGAATAATTATCCAGTTCTACGAATTCATTCAAATGTGCGATACCGTATATAACAAGAGCTGTAAGCTCATATGGCACTTGCATGTGTCAAGATGATTTGATTGATCAAGAGGAAGTTTCGACTTTGCGGTTGAGATGCGCGCTATAAGGGAGCTGGAACTTCATTTGTAAGCAAAACCCTTGAGGCAAAACTGCTAATGGGCTGATGGGCATCACGAAAATGCATATATTGCTTAAAAGTATTTTTTTTACTTTGCGGTCAAGATTGGTGCTTTAAGGAATAATCGGATTTGGGAAGTAGCAATTTCTAAGCAAATGTTGTTGAGTCTCCAATATTCCAGCGAAGTTTCATCGTCCTAGCACATCTGGAAGTACCTTAACGCGCGATCACCGGAATCCCAGACCCCCCTCCCCCACCTCCAACTCCACCCACAATAACCGGAGCCAATCCTGTTCTGTAAATGATTAATCCAGAGCATCTGTTTGTCATTCCCACGAAGTTCGATCCAGATCACACCAGTCTAAGCGGGTCAAGTATTTTCCGCCCTCCCCCCGATAATTGCCGGATTCGGTCCGGAAATGAAAAAGGTCACAAGAGAAAAATGTCCTCTGTTTAATTATTAAATTTCACTCGAATCCGATCACCCGTTCCAAAGTTACGCATGACTCAATATTCCGGATTCCCCTCCCTCAACTCCCCCCCCCCAAGATTATCATATCGAGGATTTTTTTTTTTATTCCAAGTCAGTTTGACCGGGTCCCTGATATGCCTTCCAAGTTTCGTCGTGAAAATCCCCCAAAAACGGAATTCCGGGATACCCCTCCTCCCCCCCCCCCCTCAAGTGTCCGGATCCAGTCAAATTATGTAAAAGATTTATATGGACCAGATGTTTGTTCTTCCCAGCAAGTTTCACTCCGATACCATCATTCTAACCGTTTCTCGAGATTTCCGGTCCACCCCCCCCCCACCCAGCTCCCCCGCGGTGCACGTAGCCAATCCGATTCAGCAAATGACTTACCTAGAGCATCTGTTTGTTCTTCCCACAAAGTTCCATCCCGATCCCTCCATTCTAAACGGGGCACGTATTTCCCCCCCCCCCCCAATAGTTGCCGGATCCGGTCCGGATATGAAAAAAATCATCGGAGAAATGTCCTCTGTTGAATTCTTAAATTTCACTCGAATCCGATCAACCATTCTAAAATTACGCATGACTGAAAATTTCGGATTCCCCTCCCTCCACTCCCCCCACCATTATCTGATCGACAAAATTTTTATTTTGAAGTCAGTTTGATTGGGTCCCTGATATGCCTGCCAAGTTTCATCGTGAAAGTCCCCAAAACCACCATCACCGGAATTCCGGGACCCCCCCCCCCCCCCCCATAAGTGTCCGGATCAAGTACAATGGCCTAAAGGACTTATCTAGAGCAGATGCTTGTTCTTCCCAGCAAGTTTCACTCCGATCCCTCCATTCTAACCGTTTCTTGAAATTTCCGGTCTCCCCCCCCCAACTCCCCCCTGGCTACCGAATCCGGTCAAGACTTTAAACGGGACATTACAGATATATATTCTGTTCAGTTATGAAGTTTCATTACAATCCGATCATCCGTTCGAAAGTTACACACTTCTCAATTTCCCGGATTCCCCTGCGGATTCCCCTCCCTCCACTCCCCCACCATTATCTGATCAACAATATTTTTATTTTGAAGTCAGTTTGATTGGGTCCCTGATATGCCTGCCAAGTTTCATCGTGAAAATCCAAAAAACCACCATCACCGGAATTCCGGCCCCCCCCCCCCCCATAAGTGTCCGGATCCAGTACAATGGTCTAAAGGACTTATCTAGAGCAGATGCTTGTTCTTCCCAGCAAGTTTCACTCCGATCCCTCCATTCTAACCGTTTCTTGAAATTTCTGGTCTCCCCCCCCCAACTCCCCCCTGGCTACCGAATCCGGTCAAGACTTTAAACGGGACATTACAGATATATATTCTCTTCAGTTATGAAGTTTCATTACAATCCGATCATCCGTTCGAAAGTTACACACTTCTCAGTTTCCCGGATTCCCCTGCCCTCCACCCCCCCCCCAAAATGGTCGGATCAGAAAACTGATTATTCCTAATTTTGTTTGGTCGGGTCTCTGATATGCCTGCCAAGTTTCATGGTCCTAGCACAACTGGAAGTACCCTAACTCGAAAAAGTGTGACAAAATGCCCTAAATTTTCAAGTTTCCAGCGCCCCGCACTCCCCCCCATATAGTCGGATCGGGAAACTGATTATTTCCAGGTTAGTTTGGTCGGGTCCGTGATATTCCTGCCAATTTTCATTGTCCTAGCTCATCTGGAAGTACCCTCACTCGAAAAAGTGTGACAAAATGCCCTAAATTTTCAAGTTTCCAGCGCCCCAACTCCCCCGCATATGGTCGGATCGGGAAACTTATTATTTCCAGGTTACTTTGGTCAGGTCCCTGATATTCCTGCCAAGTTTCATTGTCCTAGCTCATCTGGAAGTACCCTAACTCGAAAAAGTGTGACAAAATGCCCTAAATTTTCAAGTTTCGAGCGCCCCCACTCCCCCGCATATGGTCGGATCGGGAAACTGATTATTTCCAGGTTCGTTTGGTCGGGTCCCTGATATTCCTGCCAAGTTTCATTGTCCTAGCTCATCTAGAAGTACCCTAACTCAGAAAAAAGTGACAAAATGCCCTAAATTTGCAAGTTTCCAGCGCCCCGCTCTCCCCCCCATATGGTCGGATCGGGAAACTGATTATTTCCAGGTTAGTTTGGTCGGGTCCCTGATATGCCTGCCAAGTTTCATTGTCCTAGCACATCTGGAAGTACCCTAACTCGGATATGTGGGACAAAAAAACTCGGACCGACAGACAGACCGACAGACGGAATTGTGATCGGTATATGGCACTTGAGCCAGAGGCTGCAAGTGCCATAAAAATGATGCAGACGGATTTTCAGCGATATTTCGGCCCTTCTTGACAAGGGTCCTCTTTACAGCCTGAAGAAGACCTTTGCCAGCAGGCCCGTATCCAGGAATTTCTTTCGGGGGGGGGGGGGGGTTGCCTTTCGGGTTTTTTTTTGCCCACGGGTCGGACAAAAAAGACATAGATCAGAGGGAAAAGCCTATAAGAAATGATTATTTGTGTACGTTTCGGGGGTGGTGGTGAACCCCCTACCCCCCCCCCCCCCCCCCTCCTGGATACGGCCCTGCTTGTCAGGAAGGCCTGAACTACCGCTGAAGAGAAGCTGAGCTGCCTTACCCGTTTGCGTAATTTTTATACATAATTCGCTGTCAGCTTGGACTGAAGGAGCATTTGTGCGATTCCGTTTCATAAGGCGGGGCAAGCTGTCATTTGTCACTAGTTGGCTCCTCCTAAAACACATCCAACGCCCCAATCTGGGACTCAGACCTGCCTGAGTTTGAGAAAAATTACCCACCTTAAAACGGAAGCCGGCCAGCTTGAACACAAATTCCAGTGTGAAGACAGCTGTGAATATCATATTCAAGACATCCAAAGCTCTTGTGTAGGCCTCGGGCTGATCATAGAACTTCATAGCTAGGGATATGGTGTTGATGAGGATCATGACTAGAATGATGTACTCGAAGTAGCTTGAGGTCACAAGCCACCAAACTTTGTACTGAAAGCGATGTTTTGGGATGTAGCGCCGCATCGGTTTCGCCTTTAGTGCGAACTCTATGCAGTTTCGCTGGGAAGAAAAGAATATAACGTTAGAGAGGAAACATTCCAATTTCTTTAAAATACAACAGACAGATGGCTAACATTGCCAGTTTCATCCAGTAACTGTGTCAAAAGTCAACTGCTGAAAGGAAATTCCTAAGAAATTCTCAGTGGGTATTTTACGCCTTCATTTTGCCACTTAGCAGGAAAAATGCAGGATCCGATTAACTGGTCCTCTTCGTAAGCCCTGATGATTGCAAATACCAAAACTTGACACGTCAAACCTTATTTCCGTGTACAAACATGAAAAATACGAATACAATCAAGACAGGGATTTTGCCTCAAAACAGGGATTCTGCCTCAAAACAGGGATTCTGCCTCAGAACAGGATCCTGACTTACGGAAGAAGAAGATGAAAACTAAAAGAACAGGGATCCTGAAATTTTCGTTTTTCGATGAAACAAATATTTCCGAGTCCGCTCAGAGTTCTGGACGCATCGCATGAAGGTTTCACTATTGAGATACGAATTTCGCATGCAAAGTCCATCAGTTCTTTTTTGTTTAAGCAAAACCGACCAACTGTGCATTCGAGACCATATGGTAAGCTCTAACGCTATTTTCGCCTCTACCGAATTGGCGGTTGTGACAAGGTTAACCGTCAAAACCAACTGGCTTAAGCCACGCCAAAGTATATCGACCTCTGTCAGGAGTAACACAGGTTTACTAGTAAATGCGTCTACACTGTAAAACAAAAATCTTTCAGTATTTGCTACTGGGATTAATCTTGTCTCTACTGAGATAGATTATCTCTAATTCGGATTAATCTGATCCCAGTAGAGATAAGATTAATCCCAGTAGCAAATACTGCAGTGAACTTTAATCCCAACTCGGAGAAACTTTTACAGTGTAAGTGATTCTCCCATTTTGTTCTTCGGTTGGCTGGTTCGTTTTGTCATTCGGCCCGACGCTCTCACCTGTCAATCCTAGTTAAGCGAGCTGTAAGGCCTCTTAGAGTTCCATGCGCTTTCGCAATTGAGGGTAAAATTTGTTCGCAGTGGGTTGGTTTTGTTTCCCGGTACCCTGAAATCTACGAACCCCAAGTTCATCGTGGAAGTATGCAAATACGTAGCTGACGCGTTTAGACTCAGAACGCTTAGTTTACGTAACAGGTTATAAGTTTATTTGTGTTATCTACATGTATTTTAATCTTGTATGGCATTGTGGCTGAATAAACAAGCGTCCTATTTAATTATAATTTAATTATTAATTTTATTGATTTTTATTATTATTACTAATATTATTACTACGCGTCGCTTGCAGCAAAATATCCACGAATAAATAACCGTAATAATCTTTGTCAGATTTGCAAAGCGTATTGCGCCCAGTGCTAGTGCTTTTATCTGGCATCTGTATGGCAAAAAAAAGATAGCCAGACTCTGCGGGTGGCATATTTCAAACACTGCAAGTTCCTCCTACGGATCCCTAGATGGCACCAAAACAAACGAGCCGACTCAGGGATGCGCCTTCTTGCATTTGCACCAAAGCGATTAAATTTTTAAAACGACTGTAAATCTGATATGTCTTGACGACCCTCTGTGGCCTTTCTTCCACCATGATGCTGGTTAATTACTTTATGTTATTTTTTTAGTTTAATATTTTTTACATTTTCTTTTCTTTTACTTGTATTACTCCGCACTTTGTGTTTACCCACGTTTACCAGCAACAAAGTTCAATCAACTAATCAGTAAAAATACCAAGGAGGTGGCTTGTCTTCCGTCAATGTCCCACCATCCAGCCAGCTCGCGTTCTTTCTTCTGTAATTCTTTCGTCTCTTCTGTAATGGCTTGAACCATTCTTAAAACCAGAAACCAGAGCTTCATACGGTGCATGAAGGATGCCTCGCTGATTTTCATGCTTTCCTTGTTTCTCTATTTTGATGCGTGTTATGCTCCCGACGATTGTTTGAAAGAAGCTTACACTTCAGATAAACCAATTATCTGCATTTTTCCGACTTAACTTAAGCAGTAAAATGTGCGAGGAGTCCTCTAAAGCCTGGGCTGTAGTTACCTGATTCTTATCCAAGTCCACGTTCTTGTACTCCTGTTCTCCCTCATTTTGGAAGGTGACGATAACGAAACCAACGAAAATGTTGACCATAAAGAAGGCGATGATAATGATGTAGACGAAAAAGAAGATAGCAATGAAGGGTCGGTAGTTGTAGACGGGACCTTGGTCTTCAGTGTGAGAGTCAATAGCCTTGTACAGCAGACTGAAAAGAGCAAAATCGTTCATCTTTCTCCAACTAAAATCGGCAGGAGTGTTTCTGAAATACTTGTATTTTTATGGATAGATGAAAACTGTAGCCTATGGTACTGATGTATCAGCGATATTCGATTACTACCACGAAAAAAAACACCCAGTGAATTCACGGAAACTCAAAAACTGGACCCCGGAACCTGAGTATGTATAGTTCAAAAGAGCGTAGCAGTCCCTGCCTCCCCCCCCCCATTTCTCACTGGCACTAACCGAAAGTGGAACGCAGTTATCCGGGATGCGGAGTTGCGTACCCGCCCTCCCCCTCGGAGAAAAAACCGGTGACCCCCCCCCCTCCCCAGTACCAAAACCCCAACTACCGGCCACCCCCCGAACGCAAATATATAGGAAATTCGGAAATCTAACTAAAAACTGCCGTTTTGACCCCAAGCACTCAAGGATTTTCCCTAGACACGAGAATTACATGTAAACGCGTGACGGCGGCTCGCTGACCGCTCGCCTCTAAATTATACACTTTATAGAAATAAATTCTTATTTCTACGATTTCATCCGTCTAGGCATCTCCGTAAGGAACTACTTACTAGGCGGGGGGGGGGGGGTCTGGGGTCCGTTTTCCGAGATAGCTTGACAGCACAAGTCTCGACAGTCCATCCCGCGAAAGGAAAACCCACACAGTAATAATAATAATAATAATAATTTATTCCTCACGCCTCTCAATACAAAATTTCTACATAACTGACAACTTGTTAAAAGAAAAATGACATGGCAGGGCGAAGAGCGGATCGACTGCGGCACGATTGCCATTTAAAGTCGTCCTACGTTGAAAGTCTCGGGATATGGTATGTTTATGCTTAGGCTATTGGAGAAGGCTTCCAGTGATTTCATCTTTTCGACTGGAAACGGCAGTTTGTTCCAGATCCTGATGACCCGGGGTATAAACGAATGATGGTAAGAATTAGATCTTGCACAGGCTCCAACTGCAGACTATGCGATCTTGTGTTGCTTTGGGGAATTATTTGAACAAGCTTGTCTTTTACGTTCCCAAAATTCTCGTGAACTATCTTGAAGAGGGTTTTTAAGTCTAAGATCGTTCTTCTTGTCTCAAGTTTATGGAGAGTGAGCCTTCTTAGAGCTTCGTCATACGGAAGGTTTCTGAATCCTCGAAGTCCTTTTACAAAGCGTTTCTGGACTGGTTCTATTCTGTCAATATCCTTTTTGTGATATGGCGACCAGATGGCAGTGGCGTACTCAAGCTGTGGCCTGACGTAGGTTGTGTACGCTGAGATCTTTGAGTGAATCTCAAGGTATCGTAGGGAGTGAGTGAGTAGCCAAAGAGTATTTGATGCTTTACGCACAACCAGGCCGATATGCTTTTCTGGTTTGAGGTCCGAGCTCAGTATTACACCTAGGTCCTTTTCGCAGGTAGATTTTGTCAGGTCGATACCTTTCATTTTGTACGAGTTCTTCGGATTTTGGCGGCCAAGATGGACGACAGAGCATTTTGCTACATTTGGTGAAAGTTGCCATTCTTCGAGCTTCTCTGTCAGGGCGTCCAAGTCGCTTTGGATTTGTGATGATGCACTAGCTTCTCCCAGGAGCTTCGTATCGTCTGCAAACAGGCCGAAATCGGTTTGGCAAAAATCGATTTTGGCAATCGGTTTTGGCAAAAATCGAGACTGTAAAACCGGGACAGATAAAACAACAACCAAACAAACGAATTATCGGATGGCTGGAAATGTAGTGAGAATACAATTTCAATGTTGGTGCTTCTTGTAATTGAAAATATGTTTATTTAAGCTTTTCGAACAATTTTCAGAAAAGTACAGATCTGCAGATGTGAGCTCCACTAGACCCAATGTGTGTTGCAAGTTGCAATGTGTGTTATACGTCATTTGTGCATGCCACTGGCATATCTGTTGCTTTATAATAACAATAATAATAATAATAATAATGATTGCAATAATAAGGCTTTCGCCTCTATGAGTTTCTCGGGACACTTTACACACTAAATTGAATTTCAGCCAGGTGGTAGTCGACACTTGCTTTGAATTGGTTAATATTTTCGGCATTTACAACACTCTCTGGGAGATTATTCCAATATTCTACTATTCGGTTTCTAAAGCCCCATTTTCCAATGTCTTTTCGGAAATTTATGCCATTTGAGTTCTTTATTAACCGTTTTCAATAAAATTAATTCCCTTTAGTTAGGCATTTTTTCTTTCGCGGTTATGACTTATGGCGGTTTTGTCTTCAAGGTGTAGAGATGAAGGTTGCGTTCCAGAAACTTAACAGTTGCTAACAATCGTCAATTATTTCGGGACGGAGCTAACTGCAGCTTAACCGTTAACTTCTCCCAAATTTTACAACTGTTAACTTTTCCCAACGATGCTCACCAACCATCGTTACAAAATAGTCAACAATCGTTAAGCTCTGGAACAGAAATCGTAGGTGGGCCGAGCTTAACTTTCGAAATCAGAAGCCCTGGAACGCAAAAAGTTGGCAATCGTTAACAATTTGTTAACAATTATTAAGTTCTTCCTGTACATCATAGACAGGCAGATAACCCCCTTCCTTACCTAAGGGTCTAGGTTCCCACTTCCACCCACTAGCGAAGTCAGATGTCAGAAGTTTTATAACATTTACCACATGGACGCGCACCGCTCTATTATGACGGTTACCTTTCGTTACCTTTTCGCGAAAGATAACACTCAAGATGGCATGTCAGAGAAAGATCCGCATCCATGTTGGAAGCGTTTTCAGGCTACTGACAGCGTAACGTGTCTTTTCCTTTTATCTTTGTAATAATTTGCTCACATCCATGGAAAAAGTTAGTGTTTGGCTACTCTATATCGATAACGATATATCGAACCAAATACCGATTTAGAGTATCAAATTCAAATTCATTTTATTTTACCTTAATATTCTTGTCGGTGACAAAAATAACAGCGGAAGTCAACAACAATTTAAGACACTTACAGAACACTTACAAAAACAAATTATTCACAGCAATTTACTGAATTTTTTTGTCTAGGTCATCATTATAATGTTTTACGAAGTACGAACCAAATGATTTCAGGTACCGTTCGGATGTGTGGATCGGCGGTTGTTCCAGCTTTGCTGCGTTTTTATTTCTCTCTCTGAGCCTAGTGGAATGTTGAGTTTGGCGTGTCTCAAAACCCAGAAGAAGATCGCGGTGTGTTTCCGAGGCAAGGATTTTTCGACCGAAATCCAGAACCAGTTTGTGCCTTCTCTCTTTGAGGGACTCAGAACTTTGAGGCTCGTCTCATAATCAACATAACCACTTCCCAATATTATTTTGCAGGCCCTTTTTTGCAGTCTTTCGATTTTGTCGCTTTGATCAATGGTCAGTGCACTGTGCCAGACTGGGCAAGCATATTCAGTGAGCGGTCAAATGTAGCATTTGTAGCATACAACCATGATCTGGTTTTCATACCAAAGCGGCGAAGGTAGGCAAAGGATGTTAGGAGGAAGGCGGTTTTTGAGACGATTGACGACACGTGGGTATTCCATTTGAGGTCGGCGTCCAGGTGGACACCTAGAACCTTCACCGATTTTACAGACTTCGGTCCATCGCATGGAGGGTCTGGAACTGGCCGTCTAAGGAAGTTAACCCTAAACAGGACAGTTTTTTCCTGGCTGAGTGTGAGCTTTACTTGGTTTGCTTCTTCTTCGATCTTTCGCATTACTGTTAGGACTGGATCTGGCTGTATGTTCTGAGACAGTAGTCTTGGGAGGAGAGTGGACAGATCGTCTGCAAATTTGTAGCGTTCGGTGATTTCGCGCAAAAGCTTGTTGATTACTATGAGGAAGGCTAAAGGGCCTAACTTCGACCCTTGTGCTGCACCGCATGTCAGCTCCCTCAGATCAGATATTTCCCCATCTGGAAGTTGGACATTCAATCGAAACTGAAATATCCATATCGAAACTGAGATATTGATATCGAAAACAATATTTGTTCATTCCCTAATTATTGCAAAAAGTCACAAGAAAACCAATCTTATATCTTCGAACATTTTTTTCGTTAAAAGTGTTTAAATTTTCGATTTTTTTACGAAAAATGGCATAAATGCTATTTGACGATAGTTTTCTTTCGAACATTGTAGCGAAACGAGATGTGTATGAGAGCGAAACATGGTACCCAAATATCGATACCGGTATATCGGTTATCGAATATCGAAAGCTAAATATCGACAGATCGAAAAATTCAAATATCGCCCAGCACTAGAACAAGCTACCTGTAACCTTTCGTTGGTTCTAGCTAACCAAGAGATTCTTGAATGAGATAAATCAAAATCGCCTATAGTCTTCGCAACGATCATGATATCCTGCATTTCCCTAGCGGTGCGGATGTGCCGAAGAACAGAACGAAAATGATAGTGACGTAATAGGACCCCCCCCCCCCCCCCCCCAGCCGGAACAATACAAGTTTTGCAGAGGCCAGTGGCATATTTTATGAATTGTATTATGATTATTGCTGCAATGATGAATTGACTGTTTATACATATATTATATATATTATAGTTGGATGTATATCTCATTGAGCGATATCTGAAATCTTATGTTGGATGTATATCTCATTGAGCGATATCTGAAATCTTTTGCGCCTTATTTTATTCGGCATTTTAACTCTTTGACTATATTGTTGTTATTTTATCAGTTGTGACGTGACCAAGTTTATGTTTGTTTTATTAATAGTGATTTCAGTGTGATGTTTTTATACGTAGTCATAAGTATTTGACCCGATGATCGAATATATTGTAACACAAACAAATTGTATATAATATTAGTAATACTTTATTATGGACCAAATTGAGAATCCAAAATTGTATGTTGCATGAAGATTATGTAAATTAATAGTAGATTATGTATTTGTACATGTTATGTTAGTAAGTTTTTATTGACATTTTCATATGCTATTTTTTGCAATGAAGAATTTTTGGATGAATAAACTGAATTTGGATTTAAAGGTCAAATTCGGAGCACGCGCTGTGAAAGCTTCCTTTTATAAATAAAACTCTACTCTACTGTACATACCTACACACTGTAAAAAAGCAGTATTTGCTACTGGGATTAATCTTGTCTTTAAAAAGATAGCCTTATCTCTAATTCGGATTAATCTTATCTCAGTACATATAAGATTAATCCGAGTAGCAAATACTGCAGTTAACTTTAATCCTTACTCGGAAAAACTTTTTACAGTGTAGGAGTTAATACTTTTTGTGCGTATTGGTGTTTTTTTCTTGTTTCGTTTTCTTCTATATGTATTTGCCATGGCCATTGGTTCTTGGCGCAAATAAAATCTTATCTTATCTTATCTCATTTCATACCGACAGAAATTTTACTTACTCTGGCCATCCCTCAAAGGTTGCGACTGTGAAAAGCGTGAGCATGGCTTTACTGACGTCATCGAAGTGGAAATCGTTTCTACTCCACTCACGGGCGGTTGTGATTGGTCTACTCGGGTCACCGTCGGGATATGTGATGAAGTAGCCCCTGGAAATGGAAACATAATGCAAGCATGATACCCATAATACTGAATCCGAAAACTATGCAACCCCCGTGTCGGCAGGGAGATAGAAGTAACACACTCTCGACAAGCTACGGTTGCGTTCCAGAAACTTACCAATTGTTAACAGTCGTCAATTTTGTTTCGGGGCGGAGCTAACTGCAGCTTCAACGATCGTTAACTTTTCCCAACGATGCTCACCAACCATCGTTACAAAATAGTTAACAATCGTTAAGCTCTGGAACGGAAATCGTAGGTGAGCGGAGCTTAACTTTCGAAATCAGAAACCTGGAACGCAAAAAGTTAACAACCGTTAACCGTTAACCGTTAACCGTTAATCCCAGTAGTAAATACTGCAAGATTTTTTACCGTGCAATGCTTGTTTAATTTATATGATGAAGTAAGGACCTTGAACCTTGTCAATGCCTTCAAGAGCTTTATATTTATTATTTACATATATTACATTTATTATATATTTATATTCATATTCGCTGTCAAAGAAAAGGACATGACGACGAACGGAGAGACGAACGGGGTCAGACGGATGAAGAGCAAGAGGATCCACTGTAAAAAGTTTCTCCGAATAAGGATGCAGTATTTGCTACTGGTATTAATCTTATCTCTATTGGGATAAAATTAATCCGAATTAGGGATCATCTCATCTCAATAAAGACAAGAGTAGTCCCAGTAGCAAATACTGCAAGATTTTTTTTTTACAGTGACGAGCAGACAAATGACGAGGATGAGAGGGACTGAAGTGGAGGAACCAGGAGGACCGCAGTTCTCAAGCATCGATGAGCTATGCCTAGGCTACTCCACCGATGAAGAGCCGTGGTAAGAGGAGGAGCTTTCAGTGAATGAAGAAATGTGGATCATGTCATCAGAGGCGTTACTAGCCAAAATGTTTTTTTTTTTTTTGGGGGGGGGGGCAAGGTATTTACCGACAGGCTGGTCATTTTTACCGACTGTTTTTGCAGAAAAAAGACTCTTTTTATCGTCAGAAAAACCGGCTGTTTTTAAGAAAAAATCTATTAATATTACGAAAAACCAACTGTTTTTAAATAAAAATCGACTGTTTGCAAGAAAAACTCGACTATTTTTACGGAATATCGTTGCGCTTCGCGCCGACTCGTTATTTTTTACCCACTGGCCGACAACATTGGGGGGAGTAGTTGTCCAGCTCCCCCCCCCCATACGTGACGCCGCTGGTGTCATCGTCAGATGATGAGACGGAGCCTCCTCCAAGGTAGATTGCAGATTTTCTACTCATCAGATAACGAGTCAATGGAGGACTTTCAGAAAATATTCCGATTTGGAGCGCTAAACTGAAACATGGCTTATTCTGAGACAGAAGAGTTGAACAAAAACTTACTGGCATTCCTGTTCAGTTATCTTGGAGTCGTCGTTACACCTGAAAAACTTTCCTTTGAACAGCTGTACACCAATGACAGCAAACATGAACTGAAGCAGACATGTAACCAACATGATGTTACCGATGGTTTTGACAGCAACGATAACGCACTGGACGACGTGCTGAAAAAAAGATAGGAAGCTATTTCTTCCGATCGGACATTTCTTCTAAGGACTCGTCTTATCTACTACTGATTCCCTCGCGTCCTTAATTGTATCATCTATTCTCATTTCCGAGATACCGAACACCCTAGGTCATTTTTTCCCTCCCTATCGACACTACGCAGATTTTTGCATTTGCCGTGTTTGGCTCTTTTCATGGAGTATCAGACTCCTGCATATTGCTTCCGATGTACTCATTGGTCAGAAATCCTGGTTATGCAAGTTTTTTCCCCTAGTTTACTTGTGTTTCTCGCAAAAGCCAAGGAGGCCAAGTGAGTCTTTAAAGTTTTATACTTTTTAAGAAACCCGACAGAGTATCAAAGAAACCAAGTTTGTTAGAATACAGGAACTAAAACTGTATATTTTTAGACTTGTGATTTAACAATTGTTATAACCTGGAAAGGTGTTTTCATAGTGTTAGCAAAAATCGATAAAACCCCTGAAGAATATTAGCTGGAGTTAGAACCGGGGCTAGCCCCCCCCCCCCAGACATACCCCCACCACCTCAGCCCCCCTTTCCCGAATACAAATATATATGAATTATAAAATTTACTGTATTTACGGGGGAGGAGTAGCCGGAACCCGTTAGAAACAACCCTGCTTGAACCTGAAGAGGACCCTTGAAAAGAAGGGCCAAAGTATAGCTCTAATAAAATGTAGTTGATGTATCCGTTTTGTATCGTCAAATATGATTCGCAGTCAGCTTGGACTGGAGGAATATCTGTCACCGAAGTACGGAACTTCAAATCGCCCAGACATGCCGCCGACAAGTATCCATCTTAGCTGGAAAGAAGAAGAAGAGACAGGTGATTCCAAAACCAAAATGCAGAAAAATCTCTACCCTTTCAACGACCCAATCGAGCAGCAAAAACAGCAACCGTGTCCAAAATGAAATCACTGCTCCAGCTTTAACTCCAAGCAATTGTCAAGGAAGAAATTCACAAAATCAGATATTTAAGGAAAAATATTTAATTGTTTTTCCACTAGTTCATTTTCCAGCTTGAGCCTGAAGAGGACCCTTGCCAAGAAGGGCCGAAATATAGCTGTAATGCAGATGCCGTATCCGTTTTGCCTAATAGGATATGATGCGGTTCATTTCCTATTAGTCCCCCAATGATCATCACCATCATCAATGCCAGGATATGTGTTTATTTACATTCCTTGACCAGAAAAAGCGCGAATCTCCCTACAACGAGAGTTTTGCACTATCCATCAATTTCTGTTCACTAACTTATGGATCTACTGTGCTATCTCTGTGTGATTGATGCTGATAATGAGGCGAGGGTGGACAAAAAAGGACTAATCCGCTTGGAGTGCTGAAATAAACATGCCAATTAACTAAACATGCAAGAGCCTCACTTTTAGTCCTTTGGCGCGATTGATGGCTCTAAGGGGTCTCAGAACTCTCAAGACTCGAAGAATCTTAACGACGGAGATGGCACCAGAGCTAGAAACAAACAATTAGGATTAGCATTTAGGATTAAATACAAGTTTTTACTAGAACCTTTCAAGTACACTGGCATATGATTATGCAAAACGATGAGTATTTTCTTGACAGCATACACTTTCTGGTCCAGGGATGATTCTCTAGAGAGTTTAGCTATGGATTTTACGTCTGACGGAGGATGGAAAAGATAGAAAGATGAAAAACTACGTGCTTAGCATAAACTGCCAAAGAGCTTTGTCAGAAAGATCAGAAATGACAAAGTATGGAGGCAGAATTTGTCTTTAAAGACATGCTGGTGATGAAATGCCAACAATGTAATTTACGGTGGAGCTCCATGAGATCCAACCCAGGTGAAGCATATATTTGCGGTCTAACCGTAAGCAAGAAGCGAAAGTGGACCAGCTGAAATAGTTGCCGAATTACGCTCTACAATAAGAGCATCTAAGCCGTTCGGCTTTTGCTTGTTCCACTACATGAGGACTTTCTGACTACGGTACAACATTGAACAAAGAATGTAAGCTACGCTGTCAGAAGTTCGATAATCTTTGACACAAGCATGCCCAGTTACAACATACAACATTTTGGATTTTGCCGGCGTCGCCTCGATAAACTCCCGTGCTTCTGCATTCTGCAGCGTGAAATAAGCCATGAGCTTGTCTCCGGCCAGAGCAGAGCAAAAAATTTGCTCTGTCTCCGGCAGGCGTTACACTTACACATTTCACCCTTGGTTCACACTTCTGCGCTGTGTGCGGCACGAGTTTTTTTTTTATTTTCCGACCTGGGAATCGCATGAATACTGTATATGACTAATTCCAAAACACGCCAGTGATACTCAGGAAGAACGAGAAAACGTCTCACTAACGACTCAAACACAACAACTCAAATCCTGTGTCAGTCAATCACGGCGATCGCTGGGGACAGCTGTGGTGCCGCTTCCGGCTCTTCCGCTAGGTACACGGCGATTTTGTCACACCACTACGCAAATGCAGAGTGAAAACAGGATTTTTCGTCGAGATTATTCTGCAAAAGGACAAAGAAACGTTTGGAGAAATGACCCCTGAAGAAGCTGGGAGATTACCATTCTGAAGACCACTCACTATCAGGAAATTTTCAGTAAAACCCTATTTGTCATGTAGTTAATAGCTAATCCAAGTTTATTCAGAAGATATGCTGCGGCCAGCCATCCTAGGACTACAACATTTTGTTTCAGCAAAAAAGGTAGAGCAACCTTTAGCCTTAAAAACTAACTAATCTTCCTTAGTTTTTTCATTCTCTTTCCCACGAATAAACGCTCGTTTTGTTGGACCAGTTGGAATTTCTCAACGTATCCGCCACTGCGACGAATCGCAAAAGTTTTGTGTTACTTGTCGCATGACGCAGAAGTCGCAGAAGTGGGAACCAGGGGTAAGGAGTTGCAGAGCGGCAAAAACCTCTCAGCATGAGCATTTCCCTGCTCAGACAACATGTCAATAAGGAATGTAGCTGAGTCCCTCTTCAGCTGCCTTCCCAAACGTGTGTCCGTAGCTTGCTTCTTGTTTTTGGGATCCCAGAACGTGAGTAGAGGGATACCTATGACATCGCAAAAGTTGCCCATCTGTCTGTCCATCTGTAAGCACAATAACTCTCAAAGGGAACGAGGTATTTTGATGAAACTTGGCGTGAGGACTTTGGGTCAAGGGAGAGTCGAGTTCGTAGATGGGCTTTGTAGATCAACATTTAGGGGTGGGGGAGGGGTTTCAAATTCAGGGGCGAAACAAATTTTTATTAAACAGCTAATGAGATAGTTGGTTTCGGGGTAAGACGACATGCTGAACACGAATATGAAAACCAACGTTTCGCTGGACAAGTAGTTTGCCCGGATCCGGCCAAAACCGGACAGTTTGTTAAAAGTAAAAGTTTTATATAACATTGATTGAATGTTCGATTTAGGGGTAAGAAAACATGCTGAATCCGCTTTTGACAATTATTTTCTACCCGGACATATAGTTCGTCCGGGATCCAACTGAAACCGGAAAATTTGTGAAAAGTTCAAGTTTTATCTTAAGTTGATTAGATGGTCGATATAGGGGTAAAGTGGTACGCTGAATTCTTTTTTGAGCTTTAGTTTTTCCCGGACAAGTAGTTCGCGCGGAACCCGGTCGAAACCGGATATTCGGCAGAAGTGAGGCAGACGATTTGATCAGTTTCGTCAAATTAGATATGACGTATAGCCTATAGGGGTAAATACACACATGGTAAATCCATATCTGAACTTGGTTTTCTCAGATGATTAGCCATTGACCTTCTTCTGTTTCTAAATCTTAATAGTAAAAAGGTTCAAGGAGTCTGGCGAAGATTCTCTGGATCAAATATTAAATTCTCAGGATCCCATCAAAACTTTGGTCTTGTTCACTGTGCTATTTTTGGGATTCCAGAACGTAAGTGAACCTATGACTTCGTAAAAGTTGTCCGTCTGTCCGTCCGTCTGTAAGCACGTTAACTCTCGAAGGGAAATGAGATATTTTGATGAAACTCGGTGTAAGGATTCTTTGGGTCAAGGGAAACGTCGAGTTCGTAGATGGGCTCTATAGCTGTATATTAGGGGAGGGGGAAGGGTTTCAAGTTAAGGGGCGAAATAAAATATTTTTTGAAAGCTAATGAGCTAAAGAGACATGCTGAATCCGAATATGAAATTTATTTATTCGCCGGACAAGTAGTTCACCCGGAATCCGGCAAAACCGGAAAATTTGTAAAAAGTAAAAGTTGAATCTGAAGTTGATTAAAGGCTCGATTCAGGGGTAAGGAGACATGCCGAATCTAAATAAGAAAATTATTTTCTCGCCTGGCAAGTAGGTCACCCGGAATCCAGAAATTTAGCTTGAATTTTTTGAGCCCAAAGACATAGTAGTGAATATAGGGTGAGGAGACATGCTGCTGCAGCTTTCGAACATATTAAAGATAAACAAAAAGTTTATTCGATAAGATTAGTTCTCAGAGGTCTCAACCGTCATTTAGTGGGCCGAAAAGGCAGAATGCATCCGACAACTGTCTAGTTAACAATTTAATAAAAATTTGTCGACAACACGTGACCTATTCTACCCCTCTATCCATGGAAGCGGAAACTCTGCGTCAATGACGTTGTGACTCTTTGTTACGCCGAGCGTAAGAAGCTATTGAGATAGTCGTTTAATGGTGGATTTACACACTGCGTAAATCCGAGCGGAAATCCGCTCGGTCCTTTTCGAATGGTTTGCAAATTATAATCGATCAAACGCAGCGTTTACGCAGCCTGACCATGTGAGCCTTGCCTTCAACCGAGAGCTGTTTTGCAATAGAATCCCATATTAGGTCTTTCTTCTTTGTTTTTTTGAAGCCAGGATTAGCAGGGTCATATAAGCTGGGATGCCCTCTAAAACTTTCTGATCATCACTCATTTTCTTGAAAACGATGCTCAAAAACCGACCAGATCAAGCAAATCCGAGCGGAGAGCTAGAAAAACTTTCAAGCAAAAAAACGGTCGGAAAATCCGCTCGGTTTTCACGATCCGCTCGGATTTGCGCAGTGTGTAAATACACCATAAGGGGTAACGAGGCCCGATGAATCCATATTTGAACTTAGTTTTCTTGCCGGACAAATGATTTAGCCGAAACTAGAAATTGGTTGAAGCTCAAAGTTGTTTCTGAAGTCGATTAGAGATTCGGTATTGGGGTAGGAGGCATGTTGGTGTGAGGATTCTTTGGGTCAAGGGACATGTCGAGTTCGTAGATTGATTCTGGAGCCCGTCATTATATTTAGTGGCAAAGAAGGGGATTTCGAATTAAAGAGTAAAAAATATGTGTAACAAGCTAATAACAGAACAATGCAAATTGGATAAGTCAACTCAATTTTACGCAAGGATCCTCTTTTGACACAGACTATAGGCCAGGTCCGTATCCAGGAATTAATTTCGGAGGGGGTCTTCCCTGCGGATCGAAGCTAATAGCAAACAGTACTAAACAGATATAGATAACAAGTTAAAATCTATAAAAAAAAACCATTATATTTTTTAGTTTCGAGGGTGGTTTCAACCCCCACTATAAGCTTTGATCTGTTTCTAAATTTTAAAAGTAAAAATATTTAATTGTCTGGATCAAATATTAAATTTTTGGGATCCCATCGAAACCTTTGGTCTTGTTGTTGTCGTCACCGTGGCCCATACCATAGTATGTAGCATATAACCCTTGGCTGATATATAAGGTTCAGGTTCTTTAATTAAAACACTTCATAACAAAATAAATTGATCACTGGGCGTCGGCAGGGATACAAGCTCGTTAGCTCGGCCCCAAGGTACTATTATTATATAGGCTACTAATTAGATAGATAGATAAATATTCTTTGAGCCCAAGCTGACTTTGAAACATTCATTCAAACAATGTTTACAACGGGTACGTCAGCTACGATTCTTCATCAGCGATATTTCGGCCCTTTTTGGCAAGGGTCCTCGTCAGGCTGTCAATCCTCTGGTTCGACTTCGGGGAAGGGAACAAACCTTCTGATTACAGGTTTGTTTCCTTCCCCGAACTTGAACCAGAGGATTGACAGCCTGACGAGGACCCTCGCTAAAAAGGGCCGAAATATCGCTGATGAAGAATCGTAGCTGACGTACCCGTTGTAAACATTGTTTGAATAAAAAGATAGATAGATATTTTTATTGATCTAGAAGAATGCTCTCGTTATGACCTTTTAAGCATTTTTTTCGTCGAAAATAACATTGCAAAACCATGTTTACTGCTCTGACTGCTCATAACACAATTTTTGTAGCATTAACATATGTCTTTAAGGTATGTTGCCTGTTATCTGCTAAAATCGTGCATCCATTGTGTCAGATGTATGGAATGAGTTTGTGGCTAAATACGTCGAAAATGTATTCGAGAATAGATGTTCCTTCAGCCCAAGCTGACTGCGAATCATATTTGACGGTGCAAAACGGATGAGTCAGCTACATTTTTATATGTCGATCCTTCTTGGTAAGGGTCCTCTTCACGCGCAAGCCGCTTGAATGTAGCTGACTTATCCGTTTTGCACCGTCAAATAGTATTCGAGAATCCCTTAAATGTCTTCGAGCAATCGGTGTTTATATTCGAGAATCGATGAAAAGTCATCGAAATTATTTTTAAGTCTCCGGGAAACTACAAAAAGTATTCGAGAAAAGATAAACAGTATTCGAGAATGTTTTAAAAGTATCTGAAACTGAATAGAAACTAGGTATTCGAGAATGACATAAAAATATTCGAGAATGACAGAAATGTATTCAAAAATTTTCTTTTTTTAAATACTCGAATGTATTTTTGTCATTCTCGACTACATTTGTGTCTTTCTTGAATACCTTATTTCAGTTTAAATGTCAAATACACTTAAAAATTATCGAATACGGTACTTTTTATCTTTTCTCAAATACTTTTACTAGTTTCTCGAAGACCTAAGAAAATTTCGAAAATTTTTCGTAAATTCCCTAATACAAACACCGATTACTCCAAGACTTTCAAGGTATTCCCGATCACACTTTCGATTTATTTAGCCTCAAATCCATTCCATACAGATGTGATGAAACTTCTGATAGTGTAGCTAGATCGTTCATATACTTACAGGTTACAACCAACTGTGAAAGAGAAAACTGTTCATATTACCTTTCGTTCTCCGAAAAAAAGGAAAGGATGTCATGATTTTTACGGAAATTATCAAACTACTTGCGAACCCTTTGACACTGTTTCATTATTTACCAAGTGCGAAATCGGGTGCTAAATTTGTGTGCGTTAAACCATGCAAAAGTAAGATGTAAAGTGTGACCTATACCATCACCGATGTACTTCAAGCGTCGTACACAGTGCACAAAACCTAACACGCCTAGCTTCTGGGGCCGCAATATTTGTTGAAAGGTTTGTGTTCTCCTTGTTATTACACTGTTTATTTTCTTTATTTTCTTCATTTACTCCGCCTTTTCAAAATGGCGGGTCATAAATAAATTACTTACTTACTTACTTACTGTAAGAAGCTTCTCCGAACAAGGATGCACTATTTGCTACTGGGATTAATCTTATCTCTATTGGGATAAAATTAATCCGAATTAGGAATAATCTTATCTCAATAAAGACAAGAGTAATCCCAGTAGCAAATACTGCAAGATTTTTTTTACAGTGCGGTGTATTGTCTTAAATCACCAGAATACCGTGCTGGAATTTCTCACGTTCGATTTGCATAAGAGATGTTTCAACTTCTCCGTACGGATAATGAAAGTTAGCGAATAAGCAAGTTTTAATCGAGGGCTTTGGCTCTCAAGGGATCCCACTCGCACACCCGGAACCATACCTGGATTTTCTGTGTGGATTTTGACGAAATCGTAAGATTGTACTTTCTGTTTGATCTCAAGCAAAAACTATAGCACAAGTTTTCTGAAAACTTGTATGGTTGTTCTAAACTTTACGACCAATATTTCAAACCTTTTTTGTAATTTAAAAGATTCTGTTCAATTGCGCCGTAAAATTTGTTTCATTATTCTAAACTTTATACCCAAAGTTTGCTTCACGCTTATTTTATACCTTTCTTGTAATCTAAAAGATTCTGTACAGTTACGCCGCAAATAAATGAGACAAAACATCTAACGACTCTCCGGTATTGTCAAAAACTTTTCAAGTGTTTGCTTTACGTGTTCTTTTACTTCTCGCTTTGGCTTCCGGGAACAGAAGCTCACATGAAGTACATTGGTGATGGTCATACAATCAATAGTGACGCCTAAAGATCATGCTTGTGATTTTTATCTCCAGTGATGACGACGACACCATTGACATACTTACACGGGTGATACTTCATATTGCATTAGTTGAGTGGCGACTACGCTGAAACCAAGATGGTCATTTCATTCCAATCGGGAAGCAAGAAAAAAACGAAAGTTTGGGCAAACCATTCTGACTAAAATGTAGGCTCTAACAATTCAAACATCGGACTGCAATTTCGGTTACCATTGGTTTACTGGTGTACAGGCTGTGCTACTATCCCTTTTTCTATAGTTCACGTAATTTGTTTTTTAAATTACCAGCCCACCATCTAGCGGCAATAATCTGAAGCAAACGTATACCCCGCCGCTTTCTTCCCAGGCACACTGCTTAAGGACGGCTCAGACGGCGTTCGTAAAGTGCGTAAAGTCGCTCGCAAAGTTCGTAAAGCTGGTCCGCTAATCCGCGTAAAGTACTTTACGGAAGCAGGCAAGAAGTTCAACTTTATTTAACTTTTTTCGTAAACTTCGGAAGGTTGACCAATCGGAGAAGAGATCGAAAATATGGTTTGAAAGTAAATTCGAAAATAAAATTTCTAGGTTAGATTCCCGTCTGAGCGACGGCTTAGAGCTTGGTCACACTGGGCTAAAAAAAACAGCCGATTCCACAAACAACTGAAAATCCCTAGGGGACGTGAGATTTGATGGGCTTTGTGGCAGCTTGGGAATAATGAGCAAACTGCAATTAAGGGTCAATTAGTGTACCTGTAACATAATTATGCACACTGTTTTGCTCTAACTGATCTCCTGAATTCAAAATGACAACATTCAGAATTAGTTGTATCTTGTTCTTTTTCTTTTTTCTACTTTTGCAACCCAAAAAGCCAGGAAATGAGCCCAGCATGACTAGGCTCTTATTCTGCGGACAAAGATCGGGTTTTCGGCTCCCAATTTTCTGCAATTTCATTACTAAGGTGACCAATCTCATTTTATCCGTACGGAACTGCTGATGGCGCCAAAACTCCTGGCAAGAATTCTAGGCCGCGGACACATCGATCCTGATAACCCAATACAATAACTTTCCTCCTTGGAAAATCGGGAGAAAAATTTTATTATTGCTTTCTTGTCTATTATCATTAGTTATAGATCGGTGGTTGAAAGACGTGGGCGGTCTGCAAGATCGCTACGGATCGTTTTGTAAACAATTTCGTTTTTTATATGCGGGATCTTCGATTGCAATACATACATTTGCGTTCAGGTACAGAACCAACTAACTAATTAATTTAGAAACAGCAATTTCATTCAATTCAATTCAATACTTTTAATCCGGTATGAAACCTTTGTGCTGGAGCGTGTAAATTTGTACTGTCGATGACACTCGCAGTTGGTGAAATAAATCTAGATTCTAGGCGATCCAGATCTAGATTCGAACTTGAAATGACAACGAGACTATGGAACAGGGGTAGCGTCATTGTTGTCTTATTTTATTGCAAACTTAAAAATATGTTGCTTTGGAATAAATACGAAATGAACTTTTACCCGGATGACATGTAACAAGTTTTCAAGTGGCAGAACTTTAAAAGCTGCCAGATTTATTTTAAGAATACCAAACTTAGTATTATTAGTCTTAAACTTTTGACGTTTCCCACCAATAGCTAGCCGAAACTGCAGGCCGATTCTGGAGCCTACCCTTTAAATACAGAAGGGGGGGGGGGAGGGGGGGGGGGGGGGCTAAGAGGAAAAGCCAGAGTGGGCAAACGGAGAAAAGTGGTGCAGGATCAAAATGTAGCGTTATCTCTCCATTTCCTTGCTAGAATTTATGTCAAGGAGATTTCCTACGTCCTCCCCTTTCAACTTCTATATTTCAATGGGTGCTTTACCCCCCCCCCCCCCCCCCCACCGTTTCTCCATATCTAAATCCCCAATCTTTTCTCGATACAAGAAAATCCCCCCTTTCGCTCTAGAAGAACTAATTAGTCTGAGTCTAATCCCATTACTTTTATTTCCACGAGCGAGAAAATAGGTGAGAAGAAAACTATTGTAAGAACGCCGGATAACCATATTTTTTTGGCGTGCTGAGGGATGGGCCCTTAGGGAAGAAGAAGAGGATATGTGATGCAGCGACAAATGCAATTGCCAGAACAAAACAACGTAGACACGTCACTCAGTCTGCGTTCTTCCGTGCATAAAATGTGCTGGGTGCAATCCCCCACTTTTTCTGTCGAAGCACCGGCCTAAAAGCAACGCAAATATTTTGCTTCCTAGCGCTATCCAACAACACAGTTGAAGCAATGTGCTTATCTATAATATGCAAATATCGCCTATTAGCTGCTGTGTATTACCAAGAACAAATAATCAGATAGAACTTCTGTCTTTAGTCGCATGCAGCGACTAGTAAAATCCCGACAAAATTAAGCGGACCTAGAGGCATTTACTCTAGCTTTGAGCTTATATTGATACCGTTTACTCCTATTCCGTCTTCACCGTTGCTTATCGCACAAGAAATATTGAAGGAGGCTAGCAGGAGGCGCATTCCGCACGCTGACCCGCTCTGGAGCGCGTCCATAGAACCAATCAGCTTTGACTGCTAGATTTCCTCTTCAGCGACTTAACAGCGATATAGCAATTTGCAGAGGTAACGAAAAGTGATGTGGCGCAGAGCTAGTAACCTCCGCTCGTTTGCGTCGGGAGTCGGCCGTATTTTACTCAACTCGGCATGCTTGTAAGACCGAGATGGGGAGACAGCAGTTCTGTCTCGTTATCTGTTCTTGGTATTTCTAACCATTTCGATTTCAAAAGAACCGGTTTTCGGCCAGTCGGTGGCCTACCACCTTCTGGACTCTTTATCCCCTTGACGGCTGAAACCTGGATGATAATAAAAACAAACCGTTTACACTCGTACAGACGTTCCCCTTTTTCTTTTCTTCTATACCCAGCGAACTTTTCTACTATTTTCCATATATTTTTTTTTTTACGAACTGTGGAAATGCAGATATTATAACTGATATTACTGTATACTTAGAGGCGTTTGTACACTAAGTAATTACTATTTTGTAGTAGAAATTTAGTGCTGAGTTTTGTCATCGTACAACTAGACCTCAATAGCCACAGTGTACCAAGTTTGAACTTGATACATGCACTGGTTCACGAGTTATGAGCTCCACAAAAAACGGTGAAAACGTGAAACCGAAAACCGAAAGCTGCTACAACGCTCGCAATAGTGGATTGCTCCAAGGAACACTCCACTAAAAACGGGAATTCAGCTAAGTCCGGATAATTCGTATTTTCTTTAAAAAAAATTGTATAGATTTATTTTTGGGCAGTTTGATGGTTGCGTGAACTGAAAACTCAGTTCACAGAATTACCAAATTCCCGATCCCTCGCCACAGCGACATCTAGCCTCTTTTCTTACTCTACTTCACCCTGTACCTAGAAGCTACCAACTCTCTATCCCTTTTCAGTGCTAACATGGGGAAAGGCTTCTCAAAGGGGAAAAAGGGAGGGGACAAGGTGCATTGTTACGACTTACCTAAAGAAGAACGAAATAAGGGAAACACAAACAACGAGGATGTCCAGGAGGTTGAATGCGGAGCGACAGAAAGCGCCTTTGTGAAAGATCAAGCCGTATGATATGACTTTCAAAGCGATTTCCACGGAGAATACAGAAGTGAAGAAATAATCGAACAGGTTGAGAATCTGTAAAGTAAATAAATGCGTTGTAATTCCAACTGTCAGGCGTACTTTGCTGATCAAAGTTAAAGTCTGTATCAAAACCTGGATGTAATAGAAAACACCCTTTCCATAAACCATAAAGATGATTAGTGATTAGTGATTATTAGTTATCTATAAAGATTTTAGGTGTTGAACACTGAAACATATTTTGTAATTTATTCTATTTTTTTTAAGTAATCGCAAATTTGGTTTATAACCACAAAACTCGATTTGTACAATGAACTTTCTATCTATCTATCATTTCTCCCCTCCCTTACCACCTCGAATATACTAAATTGCTGATGTTTTAAATTTGCTGATGACCTATCTGTGCTTTCATTGAGAAACCTTTCAAATCATTCTGATCATACAACCACGCTCAGTGATATTTATGAAAATCTCAAGCCCAAACTAAGCCGAGTTAGATTAACGGTAAGCAGCGTGAAGAGTGTTGTTACGAGATTTTCATTCCTCAAGAAAGATGTTCCGGTTATTGAAGATTTTGGTTTGAGTACACAAAACTGTGTTAAACTACTTGGTGTGTATATCCAGAGTGACCTCAAATGGAATACTCACATCGACGCTCTTGTTAGAAATGGGTCGCATCTGCTGAAATCTTTCTCGGTCCTGAAGAGATTTAAGATTCCCGCGCACCAATTAGTCTTAATTTATTGTTGTTATGTCAGACCTTGTCTTGAATATTGCTGCCTGTATGGCATCCCGGTTTGACTAAGGAGCAATCCAGTAGACTGGAGCTAATCCAGGAAAGAGCAGTTAAGATTATCCTGGGCCCAGTGTACGTTAGTTATGAAGAGAGCCTTTCAAGTCTCGGTCTCCCTTCCCTTGAGCAACGTAGGCACCATTTAACAATAAGTTTTGGCCACAAATGTCTAAATTCTGAACTTCACAGATCAATTTTGCCTGAGTATGTAGAACAAAATAAAAACAGGCCCAACACGCGTACTCAAACCCACTCAAACAAAACTAAATTAACAAATTATCCAGCGGATGCAACTGAAAGATATGTTAACTCGTTTGTGCCGTACTTTGTTCGTTCGTTTAATAGTTCTTAGGCGTGTTTATCTTGTATTATTTGTCATTTGCCACTGGCCATTTTATATCCCGTTGAAAGTTCTATGTTGACTTACCTTTGCTAGCAATCTTTGCTATTTGGTGAACAAACGATATATATATATATATATAAATGTACTAGCCTTAATCCAATCTTTAAGCATTGTTCAAATCGGTGTAATAAGCTGCATAAGGATTTGCCGCTTCATCGTTTCTTGACGAGCTAGAGCAACTCAAGCAGGCGGTGATTTGATTGAGTTGCATAAGAGAAAATTGAATTGAAGAAGCTTTAGCTTCTGCTTGTACATACCATCAACATCTACCACCATGAACACCAGCCAAGATGTCAGGCATAAAACATTCTTATCCTGCATAGCAGCCAATTTCCAGCAATAAATGAAATAAAAATGAAAGGAGACATGAAAAATAGTAAAAGGATGAATTTATAACGGAATCGACTAAAAAGAGGCACGGCACGGCACGACATAGTGTAGGAGGCACGAGTACTAAAAAGAGGCACGAAAACTAAAACGACCCTTTTAGGCTTCATTGTGAAGGGCAGGAACAATGTTCTAACGTGCATTCTTTTAGGCCCTGGAGTTACGAACTCTCACTTACTTGTCTACTTCTAATACTAGCTAATCTCTTTTTATTACTCGTGCCTCCTGTACATGTCGTGCCTCTTTTTAGTCGATCCCCTTTGCTGATATTTAAACTAACAGATATTACATCGCTGACTGTTCAGTAATGAGTCATTATGCTCATGGAAGGATATTAAGAATCCTGGCGTGGTCAAACCGCATCCAGGGGGTGAGCAAGGTTTGTCAGTGTTTATGACACTTTAGTGGAAGTAAAAGGTTGCTGGTATTATGATTATGATAACGCATTCCTCTCATCGTCTTTCAAAGCAAAATAGTCTTGATAGGGAGCAGCAGCTCATGCCATTTTGAAAAGACAGCGCTAGAATTAAAAACGTGTGAGGAGGGGCCCTGCGTTTTTGGACGGAACGTAGGTTTTAAGAACAGTGGTGGGTGGACGAGGTACATTACAGTAGTTTAAAGGGCGACCAAACTACTTACGTTATTTCGTTCGGAGTTTGCGTTCAGAGGGTCTTCCGCCGCTAACATGGCAGATGAGATTAAAATGCAGGCTAGAATAATATTTCCGAAATAGTTATGGTTGCACAGCCAGTGACAGAATACTCGGAATCTAAAAAGAAAAACACTTCAATGCTTCGAAAAAAGCTGTAACAAAAATACAGATAGACAAATGAACGCTTGAATCAACCTCGCGTGTTCATTCGGTAGGTCGTGTCTGAAGCCGGCTCGGCGAAAAGTTAGTTTTGACAACGCCTTCTAGTGATACAATACGCGGCGACGGAAGAATTTTTCGGTGCTCTGGCGCTGACTCCGGTTACCCCAGTGGCAGACAATCGTGCGTGTGCGCCCTTAATTCTGTTTAGGACGGAACACAACTACCTATGCCTATAGCAAATATAGAACAAACAAATATATAGGGCTAAACGGTAGGCTTATGTTATCAACAGTTACTTCAGCGCTTGGAGACAATTCTATACGAACTAGTTTAATATTCTACGCTATGAGCTATGTTATGTACATTTGTAATCACTACCATTACTACTGTAATTTATGGTACTATAGTTAAAGCTAATTACATGTTAAAGTTAGTGCTCAGATCGTGCTAAGATTGGAAAAGGTTTAAACCTATTTTTATGGGTAAGTACGAAAAACGACGGGTAGGGTGGTATAGATGGCGTTCGGTTCGTTTTAACCGTCGACATCCGACGGGGTCGAACCCGGACCTGGGCTTCGGGTTCGTCAAGTTCGGCGTCGGTCTCCACCTCTTCGATAGTTTCTACCTCAGTTTCATCACCAGCGCCAGAAAGGTCGTCTGCTTGGAAGAAAATAGTTAAGCACAGCAAAGAACTCGGAAAACGGAGGGGGAGGGGGGGGGGGGGGCAAAAGAGATACTAGTCTTCCGAGCGAAGGTCACCAGCAGGTTAGATTAGACACCCATAGTCCTGATCACAGTCACTGAGATGTCATGACCTTTGCGGAAACGGACTGAATCTCGAGGGAACCTCCGTCAGACAAACTAAGCTCTTCGCTAATTGATTTTTAAGTACAAAGAACCAGCCTGAAGACTGGTCTCCTCGAAACTCGGCTATGCAGAAAAGTTACGCAGATTATGCAGACCATACTATCTGAAACGACCATAATTTTTTTTTTTTTTAATAAATAATATAGTACGTAAACAATTGTAATTTAGTTTTTGAAATCATGTGTATTTTTTATAGTATTCATATTTCATTGAATGTACCAGAGGGTTTACGCATACACTGTAAAAAAAATCTTGCAGTATTTGCTACTGGGATTAATCTTGTCTCTATAAAGATAATCTCATCTCTAATTCGGATTATTCTTATCTCCATAGAGATACGATTAATCCCAGTAGCAAATACTGCAGTTAACTTTAATCCTTACTCGGAGAAACTGTTTACAGTATACTTCTGTTTTATGTATTATGTTTTATACTCCTCAGTCCTGAGGAAAATAAATAAATAAATATAAATAAGCAAATCCAAAACTGTCAATTGTCATCCCTCATCAGTGAGCAGGACTACCAGTGCTTCTACCGAACACACGACAGATTTTGCTCTTTATCGATGACGGTGAAGAAATATCCTTTTTGGTTTGGTCATTTGGAATCTCCGAAAGACTAGCACCTCTTCTAGTGTCACGGGACTGGGGAGAGCATTTACCTATTTTTCTGTCCAAAACAGAAGAAACTACTGCCTTTAGGTATAGGTTTAATTTTGACAGGTGCTTCCGAGTCTGATATCCTACGGGGGACTGCTTTGACGTGCTTCGTCGGGCTCCCGTCCTGGGGAGCGTTGTCATCTTGCTCCTCGTTTCCTTCGTCATCTTCGTCTATCCATGCAACAAGAGTTAGCTATTAGTTTGAAGACCTAATCCAAACATTCTGTTTACCCTCTCTTAGTGATCGCATGCCACGGGTTTCTTCAGATTTGAACTAGATTGCCGAGTTGCTGTTTTGGCTCGAGAAAAAACCCACACACAACGTCTTCTTTTCTAGATGGCGGAATTTTCCAGGAATGATTAGCAAAGAATTATAAGACCACACTGGTCTTGGTTTTATAATTTATTTGTATCTGTAATAAACAGTTGGAGCCTTAGATGGAAATTATTATTTTGACCCATGGCTCCCTATTGCCATAACAGCAGTCCGAGATAATCGGCTGAGATTTAGTCCAGACGGAGTTATTTCAAACCTAGGAAATTTGGTGGGTTTTTTATAATTTGCTCAGTGTTTTACGGTGTTTTTAGTGGTTTTGAACATTCATAGTGACATTAGGGATGGTTAGCATTGTGTTTGTGGTAGAAATACCATTTTTTGTGGCCCGCTTTAAGAAACACTGGAAACCATGAATTTACGGGATCGGCTAATGCCCCGGCCACATTCAGTCACATCTGTACGTAATTTGGTTCGTTAATTTGGTTATTACCCACTCTTAAATTTCATCCTGGTCACACCGGGAACGAAGAAATTGAAGACGTCGTACCACCATCATCACTCAAAGCCCAAAGGTAAACAAAACTGACTAAAGTTAGTGACTCTGGTCTGTAATTGGTCAAAACACTCCAAAGATACGTTTCAAAATGGCGGAGATGGATTTTTCCATCAGCGTCTTTTCTTCCCAATCTCGACCGTAATACGATCTTATTACCGGCGTTATTACCAGGTGTGACTATAGTGGGGTACGGGCATAAAAAAAAGGCACGGCACGGCATGGCGCAGGAGGCACGAGTAATAAAAAGAGATTAGCAAGTTGTAGAAGTAGTGAGAGTTCGTCACTCCAGAGCTTAACAGAAGGCACGTTAAATAATTTTTTCAGTACTCGTGCCTCCTACACTATGTGCTGCCGTGCCGTACCTCTTTTTAGTCGATCCCATAAATTTACTCGATCTTGAAATTTATTTTAAAGCTTAACTGAAAAGCCCGCTTATTTTTGGATGTTGTATCTGGGAAGACTGGATTATTTTGACTCGGTTGAAAGATTTTTGTTTTTACAATAGGCTTCTCGCAGTGACACTAAGAACCGAAACGGCGAAACTAACAGAAGACCGCGCAAATTGAATTTCATCGAAGACTGGAGCCAAAATAGGCTCAGAAGAGTCCCGCGTCTAGGACCCTAACAGTTTTTATTTACTCTTAGCAGGCAATTTCATAATGTTGTTGCTGAAGTTACATAGAGCTATCCGAGTATGATAGATATTTTACACAAATACAAATCGTTGTTCGGGAATAGTGGAAACAATAAAGCAACGCATTTTCATCCGGTTTAAAAAAAAAAACGGCCAAATTTCGGTCATCTGCTTATGGCGCAAAGCGGGTACTGTTGAATATTTTTGAATAACCCGCCACAGGAGAGCCAAACAGTTTTCAGAGCGACCGCTAGCCCTCTGCGTGATTTACTGGAATTGGCATTTTTGTATAAGCTAGCAACTTCCGTGTGCAGATTGCCAAAAGGCAACCATATATCAACTAAAAGGCAAATAATGATGCCATGGGTGGTTTAAAGGATGTCTTCTTATCTTCGTTTGAATTGTGATGCCATATAGCCCGAGGGTTAAGTAGCGCAATAAATATCACAGCATATAAGGGAGATAAAGTTTGAAAATGTTGAAGGGTCCGAAAGTGAAGGTGGAAACTAAGCTGAAAACGAACCAGATCTCCGTCGTCCCGCAGAGGTAAACAGAATTGTCAAAACAATAGACGAAGTGAATAGTCAATCATAAGCTTTGAAGCATCTGTCGTAAGAAGGGACCGTCTTAAAGTAAAATTCAAAAGGGAGACCAGTTTAATAGGAGAACTGAGGGTAAATGAAATACTGCTGATTCGTCAGGGACATTAAAGTTTGCTCCCAAATCCTGCAGGGAAAACACACAATGCTTAACTATTCAACTTTGTTCACACCATCTAAATCTCCCTCCTTAGATTAGTAATAGTTCGTTGAAATTTTAACAGTGATCCCACAATTTCAGCTAAAACCTTAGGACTAAATTGAAAAAGTCGCTAGATCCTACTCATAGTTTCTTTACCATTCTCGTGTTCTGATGGTTGGATAAGCATATTTATATACCTTTATCTTCGTCGAGATCATCATTGTCGTCGTCCCTGGAAAAGATTTAAGAATCATTATGAAAGAAATGACAATCAGTGATAGAGAATAAAGGGTTTCATAAAATAAAAACGAGACTTGCCTGCAAGGGACTTACCCTTAATATATCAACAATACAAAAGATCTGAACAAATAATAAAGAAAGAAAAAAAAAAAAGAGCGGACCTTGACTCACCTGGTCTGGGACACCCAACCGAAAAACAACCACGAACAAATTTTAATAAAAAACACTGCTAACTGTAAAAGAAAAACAAAAAACTTAAAGGGCGAATGACAAACTCGTGTCTAATGGCGTAGGCCTCTCCCCCCCCCCCCCCCCCCCCACGAACCTTGCCAACCTTCGGGCCTTCGGGATGTCAGCAGACTGGACTGAATACATCTTTATGGCACTTGGAGCATTCGGCTCAAGTGACATTTAGCGACCGAAATGTCTAAGTAAACAGTATTCTATTCTATTCTTCGTTATTACATCGTTTTCCTTTAAAGTTTAACTGAAAAGCCAACTTATTTTGTACCATTTGACTGATTACACTGCATTCTTAGGGTTATGTTAACGGATTTTTTTTTTCACTATTTTCTCTAGTATGACGCTCAGAATATTTACGGCCGTCCTTACAACACTAAGTGCTACTATGACGCGGCAAATTTGTATCTCAATACAAACGCGGCTCTTCAGTGGCCAGTAATCAGCTTCGTGAAGGTGAGCTCACTGCGTGTACACTTATATTTCGTAAATCGTTTTCGTCAAGCATACAGCACAGGTACAGGCGCATAGAGTTACCAGAAATCCGACAGGGTGGTCCCCCATATGAAATCGTTTATTCGTGAACAGCGGAGCAACGAAGTAACGAGTTTTCATCGGGTCTTCAAGCCTCTTTAAAGGACCCCTCGCACTATTTACTGTTCAACTTCAGTATTTTAAAATATTTGAATACTTTAAAACTAGGCTGTGCTTCCAAGAAACAACCCGCGGTTTTCGCCGTTTTAAGCCTTTTCCGAGACCCATTGACTTGTACCGAAGACAGGGAAACAATTTACGTAACCGGTTTTCCTGATGGAAAACCTTCTCGCAGACAACCGTCGACGGCGTGATACGCATCGAAGGTAGTAAAACACGGCAAGTGAGAAAATCAGTGTGATTTTGTTAGAGGGGTTAGAATGTACCGTACGAAATTGGGGTTTCCGGGTTTAGAAATATATGGAGTGATTATGGAGGTAGGTTGCATTAGTATTACAGGTAAGAAAGGTCCTTTAAGTGAATAAGTGATGGGTAAATTAGACTGTCCAATCTCAGCCCTTTTCTGTTAAACTTTAAGCACAATTAACGCTGACATGACACTAAGATACACCGACCGTGATTTGGCCCACATTAAGCTACGCCAAAAGAGCCTAAATTTACCGAAATCAGTATAATTTAGAAGGAGGATTTTAACTGCATATAATTAGAAAACTTATTAGCTCGTTCCGCTTTTTGTAAATGATTTACAGAGTTTTAAATGTACTGTCCAAGTAAAAACACATGATCAACGGTTTTAAAGCGAGCTCATGTGGAGAGACTAGCTTTACAACAGTTTATAAACTTCATATTCAAACAATGCATAAAACGGATACGTCAGCTACAATGCTTTATAAATTTTTCTTAATTTTGCTTTTAAATTTTATGAATTTTAATTTTAGATTTTTATAAATTTTAATTCTAAATTTTGGAGGTATAACTGTTGTTGTAACTGAAGAAAAAACTCTATGTGGCTGGGAATTTCAATTGCCGAAACTCTGAGAAGGTTTTGTGAGGAAGATGTTAAGTCGGTTGCTAGTGGGGTCAGGAAAATTGTGCGAACGATTCGCCGTATAGCAGACAAGGACTCGGGAAGCTATATACTGCCTCTTGCGAACCATACGTGAATTTTCTATCTACGTCGCATACGTTCCACGTATTTCAAATGCTTCCTTTTCCTTCCCCCGAAATGGCAGTTTACTTTTTTACGCCATTAGCTTAATTCTCATTTGTGATTAAACTTCTTTGAAATTATTCGAGTGTATCTTGTATTTTTGCTCTTTAACTGCACTTATGCTATCGGGCAGTCGGTAATAAATTTTGCTCACAAAATATTTGCTATCTAAAAGCCCAGCCACTCGACCAAGCCATCACAGCTCACTTTTCTCCGTATTACCTATGTCAGGTTTTCTCGGCAAAAAATATCCTAAAAAATACGACAAAAAAGAAGACCTTCCAGGAAAAGAGGACTCACATGTTCAGTCTTTTATTTTCGCTGTCGTGGTCCGACATGTCATCCTCTCCTTCCTCAATACCTTCGTCATTCTCCATCTTATCGCTGACATTCGTCTGACTTCCGGCCTGCGACCCAGGAGAGCCTTCTTTCTCTTCCTAAAGAATAAATCTCTCTTTAAAAAAAAGACAGGGAGGAGCAGAGAAGTAGAGACACTTTGAGAACAAGACCAAGCACCGACACGGAAATGTCGCCAACTCCAGAGTCAGTGTTGCCAAGTGTGACACTTTTGGTACTTTTTGACACTTTTTGCCTCTGGGTGACACCGTGACACCTTTTCTCTGAAAGTGACACCTTTTTTTACGAAAGATACTTTTTAGGTCCAAAAAACACTTTTTCAATTACTTTACTAAAGTGACGGATTACCGCCCCGAAAACACTGCTAGAACATGTACTTCACTTTGATTTTGTACACAAAACAGTTTGAAGCCTTAATTAAAGCTGATTTCCGATTAATTTTTTTTTACAAAACTGTGATGTAACAGTCAAGAAATGTTTTGAAAATGTTGTTACAAATTAATTTATTACCAATTTACCAATTCTACGCATTTTGCGCGTTGTGCAGCGGAATCCACAGCAAAAATTCGAGGCGTTAAAAAGCACCTTTTTGTCAGCAACTGTGACACTTTTATGAATCGAGCTCTCGGCAACCCTGACAGAGCGCAAATTGTAGAGGCAAGGTACAGAATTCCAAAATATTTGATCCATTACTCACCTAAACCGGGCTTACCAAAAACTAAACCAGAAAAAAGTCAACTCTCACTCCTATACTCACCAAAACAGAAAGATATAAAAAAATTGCACGGGCGCGTGTTGAAGTCGTAAACAAACGATACTTCCGGTATGTTTGGTAGTGTTTTTATCGATATTTACTTTCAATTACAAGTTTCCTGTTTAATCTGTATATAATCTGTGCTTGACAAGATACATTAAGTTCGGCATTTATGCGGTGAAAGTTTGTTTTGAAATAAATCAGTTTGCAAGATGCAAGTGTTACCCTTTTGGATGTTTCCTCATCGCTTTCAAAAATCATAGACAACAGGGCCCAACCAGCGCACGACATCGTCCACTGCTTCTTGACCGAAGATTAAAAATTAAGTGTCTTTTCTGTGTGTTTATGTGTTTTGTTTATTTTCTTTATTTTCTTCATTTACTCCGCCTTTTAAAAATGGCGGGTCATAAATAAATTACTTACTTACTTACTTACTAGTATCATCGTCACGAGGTTCTATTGCCGCAACCAGGTACAAAATTCACTATGGGATCCACTCAGATTCCGAGTTCGTTGACATTAGTTAGCAATTTTCAAAGCATCTGCTTATTCTTATCGCTTATTCAAAGCTGTAGGCAAAATGGTCGCTAGCGCATATTTGGTTTCGACAGACCGAAGGAGGGTTTTCACGAGCTGGAAAGCAAAGTCGGAAGGGCTTTCCAATGGTTTTCGCGCTGCTTCGGAAAGTTGCCAAACTTTCCAACCCGGTTTTCGCGCTTCGGAAACCGAATCAGCTTTCCCGGAAAGATTCCACGAGGATAGTGGAAAGCTACGCGGAAAGTTGAATGTGTCTGCGGGAATGTCAAAGGTGTGGGGAAAATACAGTGCAAGTATCACTAACAAATAAAGAAAAATGGCAAGCGTTATTAGGGTGGCTTCGATGGAATATATGAGAATCAAAGAACCGTTATGTGAACCATATATATTAGAAATAATTTATAATTTAACTTTTTCCCGGCGATGTCAGCTTTCCATGTGTTTTCGCGATCAGTCCAGCGGGAAAGTGGAAAGTTATTCCAGGAATCGCTTTCCCGCAATTTTCGCGATGCGCTTCGCTCGCCGGAAAGTGATTCCGAGATCTCGCGAAAACCCTCCTCTCAGATTAGTTCAAGCAGTTTTGAAGAATGTGCTGCTTCCGACGGCCTTGCAATCGGATTCAGTTTATAAATGGCTGCCCCGCTTATGCAAAATGTTGCCCTCTTGGAAAGATTGCTGACGATTCGAAAACAGGCAAGGTCCGGCGAAAAAAAAATGATTACCACCTGGCAGCAACGATTATCACCCGTACCGATTATCAAGGACTATCACCTGGCGGCGCAGGGCCCACTCTCGTTTTGTGAGAACTTTGCTTTGAGCTTGGTGAGCACAACATGGATACTCTATATGACTAAGTCCAAAACACGCCAGTGATCCTCAGGAAGAAGGGGTAAGCGTCTCCGTAACGACTCAAACTCAACGACTCAGATCCCGTGTCAACCAAACACGTCGATCTTTCGGAGCAGATGTGGCACCACTCGGCCTTTCTTCCGCTAGGTACCCGGAGAGGCCGGAGATTTTGCATCGGTGAAGTGAAAGCTAGTGAAGGCTTGATTAGTTATACAATATGGTAGTAAATGTGTACTAGTTGCATTTTTCAAGCACGTATGTTTTGTTTGAAACCGGTCGCCAAGCCGGAATGAATTTTTTTTTTTTTAGTAAAGTTGTTCAATCCTGAAGGAGAGATAGTCATCAAGAGTATTCACATTCGCTTGGACGATTTCGGCGTCACTAGCGGACAAAATTCGCCGTGCTATTTAAACTTCAAGTCGAACTTGTTTCCGCGTTGCAGAAAACATTCGGGTTCTCTTGTGGCGCCAAGCTCTTTGGAGAATAAAAAATAACTTACCTCCGCCTTCTCGACTGCAGTTAATGATTCGGCATCTGCCAAGTTGTCCACAGCAATAGCCAAGAAGACGTTTAGCAGAATGTCTAGTATTCATTGAGTTAAGAAAACTTAAATAAAAAACAACATGAACTAACAGGCTATTCTCTTCAGTCTGCAACCTTCGCAAATCCTCTCCCCGCTAATTTGTTTACTATCGCGAACCAGCATTTTCATCATTGGTAATATTTTTCATTTTTTACTGGTATATGAAACAATGGCTAAAACGGAAAGTCAGCTTTGATATTCAAAAGCGACATGTGCGATAATGAATCTTCAACAATCGTTTCTTCCAGTCCAGCAGCAACCTGACGAGGACCCTCACCAAGAAGGGCCGAAATATTGCTCTCGAGGATCGTAGCAGACTTTCCGCGTCAGCCATTGGTTAACCCATGTTTCCCAGTCAGCTAGCTTGGGCTCAGGAATTATTTTTACTGGTTATCTTTTCTTTTCTTTTCATTTTTACAGATTATTTGTTAAGATCAGGAAACGTTAGGATCTGAATTGTAAGCGCATTAACTATACCTATTTGTTCCTTTATGTCTCGTCATTTTGGGGGTCAAATTAAAAAAATCAAAAAACGGGAATGGAACGGAATGACACGGTGCAGGAGGAACCCGTACCATTCCCATTTTTAGTCGATCCCTCATTTTGGTGGAAGAGCCTTTATAATTTTATAAGTAGAAAAAAACAAAAAAAATTATACATTTGGTTTTATCTGGTTTTCACCATGAGACCCCGTCTTGTGGGTCCTGGTATGTCTACGTGGCCCCGACAATGGAGTCCTAGACTTCTAAATTATACTCGAAAAAAAGTTTATGGTTTGTTGGTCGCGGTACAAGTCCCTTGTCTAAAGTGATATCTATTTATTATTAACTTCATAATTATTATTAAAGTACACCATCAAATTCCATCCCAAAACCTGTCTAGAGCCTACGATGAAGGGGGGGGGGAGGGGGACTACAATATCAGAAGCTGAAGATCCTACGCTTAATTATAGTAATCTTGCCGTATCCAGGGGGGGGGGGGGGTTAGGGGGTTCAACCCCCCCCCCCCCGAAACATACAAAAATAATCATTTTTATAGGCTTTTCCCTCTGATCTATGTCGTTTTCATCCGATCCTCAGGCAACCCCCCCCCCCCCCCCCCCCCCCCGAAATAAATTCCTGGATACGGGCCTGTTCCTCATCTCTGTCATCTTTCATTTCGCAAACTACCCTCATATAAGATTTAACAAGAAAGTTTAGATTAAAATCTTTAACTTTAATACGGGATCTCACTCATAGACTAGAAATGTCGGCTCTATTTTATATTACTTTCCTCGAGATACACAGTTCGGCCCGGGATCCACTAAAATGAGGCACGGCACGGCACGACATACACTGTTAAAAGTTTCTCCGAATAAGGATGCAGTATTTGCTACTGGGATTAATCTTATCTCTATTGGGATAAAATTAATCCAAATTAGGGATAATCTTATCTCTATAAAGACAAGAGTAATCCCAGTAGCAAATACTGCAAGATTTTTTTTTTACAGTGTAGTGTAGGAGGCACGAGTACTAAAAAGAGGCACGAAGACTAAAGGGGTTTCAGGTTTCAGAGTAACAGGCAGGAACAATGTTCTAACATGCCTTCTTTTAGGCTCAGGAGTTACGAACTCTCCCTTACTTGTCTACGTCTACTACTTGCTAATATCTTTTCATTACTCGTGCCTTCTGCACGATGCTGTGCCGTGCCATGCCTCTTTTTAGTCGAAATGAGTTTATTTGTGTTCATATGTTTGTGTTGCTTAAGACGCACTGAATCCTTGACAGTTTTATTTTATATTTGACCAAGTCAACACAAATTCGGTCATTTCTTTTAAAAGGAAATTCAGTTTGTAGGCTACTTTTTGTGTGGTTTATAGCTTAGAATGTTTAAGTTTAAGTGATCAACACTTAACATCTTTGTCTGACTATTGAACACACCATTTCGCCTCTAGCCACGATCTGTCTTGTTTATTAAACGAAAATGAACTTCAATTCGTCACATTCATTCATTCATTTATTCATTTCCCTCAAAGAATATATGAGGAGTACTAAAATAAATAAAAAAAACACTGTCACAAATAAGTTTCAAAACAATAAATAACAATTGACGTACTTTAAACAACACACTGTACTTACTTAACGTATCGAAAAACGGAAAAAGATTCTTCAGAGTCAGAATATTATTAGCTTTAGCTACAAATTTACCAAATTTCTGCTGAATTGCCAGGGCACGATCTTTAACTGAAATAGCTGAAAGGGATCTTTAACTTGTTTGCTGGTGTTAAACGGATTAGTCAGATGAAATTTTTACACGGCGTCGACGGTGATATTTCTGTCTTTCTTGACAAGGGTCATCTGCAGACCATAGTTAAAAATGTAAACTTGCGATCAATTTACTAAAAGCTTTTTTCATCGGCATACTTGTGTCACATTTTGGAAGGGTTGTCATAGAAACATAGGTGTGTGCGACAAACTCGAACAACAAGCTGATACTCGCGGAAACACCGTTCACTCTGCCTTATGGCGGCATTGTCAAACGCTCGATGAGCATTGTCAATTGTCAAATGACAATAAAATCTAAATAAAAGGGTTAATATTTTACTATTCCTTACACTGTCAGGAGTTTCATAACAGATAACAAGAGGATGCGCGGATTCAACAGATAATGCGTAACACATAACACTTCGGATGTTATCTGTTGTGTTTCAAAATGTCATGCATAATAAGCGTTACCATCAGGAAGAACCGAAAAAACGCCAAAAAGTATCTGTGAGTTCTCAGACATCATGACGATAAGGAATAAAGTCAATGCTTTTTTGGCTCTTCCTAATAAAGCTTGTTATACATAACATTTCATGCATAACGTTTTCAAACACAATAGATGACACCTGAAGTGTTATCTGTTGCGCATTATCTATTGAAACCGCGCATCCTCGTGTTATCTGTTATGAAACTTCTGACAGTGGACTAGGAGGATCCTCAGTTTTGTGTCTTCATGCTGAATATGATAAGTAATTTTGTGATTTGGATCGACATGGCATTGACTTTCAGTATGTGAATTTTCCGCTAGATTTCGAGCCACAATGAGCGTGCTCCACCCTACTTACCGTAGTTACTACGCATGACGTCACGAATTCTTGCTTTTTTGGTGTCAAGGCTGGGACGTATTTTTCTATTTTCGCCAAAATATCCCTCCACGAGGTAACCCAGCCAATCACTTTACAGAGTTCCGTACACTGTCAGAAGTTTCATAACAGATTGCGCATAACACTTTCAAGAATAACACCTTTTCACTTAGAAAAAAAAGTGTTATGACCAAGTAAGTTTACACTATTTCGTGCCTAGATCTCCAACAACACCTTCAATTGGTAAAAATACTAACGGGAACGAAAGAAACATAACATATAACATCCCAAAGTGTTATCTGTTGAAACCGCGCATCCTGCTGTTGTCGTTATGTAACTTCTGACAGTGTAGTATTTTTACCCATTGAAGGTGTTGTTGGAGATCTGGGCACGAAATAGTATAAACTTAATTGGTCATAACACTTTTTTTCTAAGTGAAAAGGTGTTATTCTTGAAAGTGTTATGCGCAATCTGTTATGAAACTTCTGACAGTGTACGCATGACGTCACGAATTCTTGCTTTTTTGGTGTCAAGGCTGGAACATATTTTTTCGTTTTCGCCAAAATATCACTCCACGAGGTAATTCAGCCAAGCAAGTTACAGAGTTCCGTAGTTACCACGCTGACAACGCTCTCGAGCGTGGTAACCAAATAGTTATTATTAGTTGCTATTAGGCTGGAACGGTTAGCGTAGTAAATTTTCGTGAGATTGGAACGGAAATAGTTACTATTGTTAAAAGGGTGGAACACGCTCAATATCGGAAATCCACCACGGTAATTGTCTGTCAAACCTTATTGCTGGCGAAAACAGGATTGTGGGCCACACAAACTAGCGGAAAACTATTTTCGAGCCAAAGACCCTCAGTGGTATCGCGGAGAGACTTCTTATCCGTAGATCCCAAGCTGTCTCCCTGTTCAAGAAGTTTCATCTCAATCCTTCAACCGAATCCATACGGAACACATCCCTCTCCCCTTCGCCGAAGCCTCAATCTTCAAGGCAATCATATCCTTTTTGAGGACAGCAGACCTATTTCAGTCTGTATAAGTAGGCTAGGCGACATCGCCCAGACGTGACAAGGCAAAGTGGACAACTCCGATCCGATGCCACACTGTAAAGAGGAAGAAGAAGAAACAAGATTCGCAACAAACTAGATCTTTTCTGGCCGTTTTACAACCTTGGCCAAGCGGACTATCAGGTTAAAAGGAGGCTCGAAGATAACTCATACTCAAGCTATTCGAATGGCGCTCGTGTACTCTATCTATATCAGTGGTTCCCAACCGGTGGTACGCGTACCCAAAGGGGTAGCTTTAATACGTCGCATCAATCGTTTTTGAGTCCCCTAACTCAGTTTCAGTAATGCCTCAAAATCAGATACCCTATCGTACGCATTTTCAGATTTACATGCCTGATCACTGATGACAATTAATATAGTCATTTTGACGTTTTGATCATGGGAAAATATATTAAAACAACAATTCGCTTTGAACCTTGATTAATGGTACGCGGCATGGAAAAGGTTGGGAGCCACTGCTCTAAAGGAGGGTTTTCGCGAGCTGGAAAGCAAAGTCGGAATCACTTTCCAATGGTTTTCACGCTACTTCGGAAAGTTGCCGAACTTTCCAACCCGGTTTTCGCGCTTTGGAAACCGAAGCAGCTTTCCCGGAAAGTGATTCCACGAGGTCAGTGGAAAGCTCCGCGGAAAGTTGAATGTCTCGGCGGGAATTTCAAAAGTATGGAGAAAAAACAGTGCAACTGTCACTAATAAATAAAAAAAACGGCAATCGTAATTAAGGTGACTTCGATGGGATATATGAAAATCAAATAACCGTTAAGTGAACGATATTTAGTCGAAAAAGTTTGTTTCCAGGAATCACTTTCCCACAGTTTTCGCGATGCGCTTCGCTCGCCGGAAAGTGGTTCCGAGATCTCGCTAAAACCAAAAACACTACTAACTATAAAAAAAAACATAAACGACGAACTCCTTCCTGTCTAAGGGCGTAGCCCCCCCCCCCCACGAAACCTTGCCCACCTACGGGATGTCGGCAGACTGGATTTAACACATCTTACGTTTTCTCGGCGATATCAGCTTTCCATGCGTTTTTGCGATCAGTCCAGCGGGAAAGTGATTCCAGGAATCACTTTCCCACAGGTTTCGCGATGCGCTTCGCTCGCTGGAAAGTGATTTCGAGATCTCGCTAAAACCCTCCTTATATGACCAAGTCCGAAACACGTGAACCTCTGGAAGAACAAGAAACGTCACCCAAACAAACCCTCTAAACTGATTCGAATTCTGTATACACCAATCAGCAACGTTTGCAGTCGTAACGTTTCTGGCTCTTTGCTGAGCACACGGCGATTCTTCATCGGATGGAGAGTTAGTCATCAAGAGTATTTTGGCTCGTAGCTAAGCCAAATGGGTAGTGAACATGGTATTTTGTGAAGTTAGAGGCGTAACAACCATATTTCAGCTATACAATTATTTATAACTAGACAATCGCCGATGGCTTTCTAAACCGAACTGAACGTCTTTTGATTTATGACGTAGGCTACGTCGCTATTTGGAAAAAAAACTTGATTGATTGATTACAAGAACTTTTCCAAAAAGTTTTCGACTTCGATGTACGAAGACGATTTCAGTATGGAATTTTGTCCTTATTTATACAATTCGTTCTTACTTATATACTCAGTATTTCAAACTACTATCATTATGTTCATAATTCTTATATTACGTATCGTGTTTGCTTACGTACATTGGAAATTTACTGTTCTTGCATCCACTGTAAAAAGTTTCTCCGAGTAAGGATTAAAGTTAACTGCAGTATTTGCTGCTGGGATTAATCTTATCTCTACTTGGAAAGATTAGTCTGAATTAGAGATAATCTTATTTCAGGGGAGACGATTAATCCCAGTAGTAAATACTGCAAGATTTGTTTTACAGTGTAGCCATTACCACAGTACTGTTAACGTTATCGACCATGTTCAACCGACCACCAAAGATAAGTCCCCACAGTAACTCCAAGCGCAACCTGAGGGCTTTACGAGTCAGTGTCGGCAAAAAGGATACAGTTGCCGCATATGAAGAGAATGATGAAGTAAACACAAGCCAAGATCCCAGGGGATGCCACACCACCATATGCTCTGATGCCGTCATACATGACCACATTCCAATCCTCACCGGTCAAGATCTAAGAGAAAGAGAAAAGATCTTTGTAAGTATGCCTATTATGTGATAGAACGATTACCTGAAAGCCACATTGGCACCCCACCCCGTCCCCTACCACAGTAAAGTTCCCACTCATTATTAGAAGTAATTGCTCCCTTTTATAACTGATGGATTTTTCTGACTCCGGACGTCTCTCTCCCAGCATGGCGATAGCTTATTTCCAATTGAAGAGGATTACCCAGCCTAGCACAAATCCCCAACTTCTGGAAAAGGCTCCCGTAATAATTTCTTATCCCGGGTTGTATACAGTGTATTCTCACGGTTTCACCTTCATTTAAATTAAAACCCGTTCTAGCTTACTATACACAAAAATAAAAAGTTCACTCAAATTTGAAGAAGGTAAGGTAAGGTAAGGCCACAAGCAAATTGACCGTTGGGGCAACCCAAACAGATCTCAGCTCCTGCACTGTCAGAAGTTTCATAACAGATAACCCAAGGATGCGCGGTTTCAACAGATAATGTGTAACAGATAACACTTCGAGTGTTATCTGTTGTGTTTCAAATGTTATGCAGAACAAGCGTTACCATCAGGAAGAACCGAAAAAAAACACCGAAAAGTATCTGCTGAGTTTTCCGAGATCATGACGATAAGGAACAAAGTCAGTAGATACTTTTTTGGGTCTTCCTAACAAACCTGCATAGCATTTCATGCATAACGTTTCAAACACAACAGATAATATCCCAAGTGTTATCTGTTACGCATTGTCTGTTGAAACCGCGCTTCCTAGTGTTATCTGTTATGAAACTTCTGACAGTGTGGGTCTTGTACTGCATTTGCTACAAAAATAACTTCCCCATGCAGCTTCAACTTCAGACAAACAAATTATTCGCCCCGGGGGCCCCGGGGCCGTATCTCTGTCTACCGTATGCTCCAAACAAACTTTCTTTCTACACTGCCAGAAGAGTTGCCCAAACTGAAATTTCGCTTCATGCGACCACTCGTTTCCCTTCGCCTAGGACATACTGTCAATCCTGTAGGCTCTCCACTACGACCAGCGGCGTTACTAGAAAAAAAAAAAAAATTTGGGGGGGGGAACGAGGCATTTACCGACTGCCTGGTAATTTTTACCGACTGTTTCTGCAGAGAAAACACTGTTTTCAACAACAAAAAATTACAGTTTTGAAAAAAATCGACTGATTTTCAGAAAAAAACGACTATTTTGACGAAAAACTGACTAATTTTCAGAAAAACCGACTGTTTTCATGAAAAAAATCAACTGTTTTTACGAAAAATCGTTGCGCTTCGCGCCGACACGGTTCTTTTTTGCCGACTGGCCGACAGTATTGGGGGGGGGGGGAGGGGCGTCACCCCCCCAGTCGTGACGCCCCTTACTACGACATGTTATTTCTCTTCCCAAAACTTTCAGCGGCGCTATTGTACTTCCGGCCTCCATGAGCCAAACTATCTCTCAAGGTGGTGTGAACTTTCTGTGTACCTAAGGATCTATGCAGAGCCCCTCCCCCCCCCCCCCAAATTTACCGAAAGCTGTATCGATTTCTGAGAGGGAAGGTTGAATTAATGGCACGCTAGAGACATAAAACAAAACAAAGGTTTCGATGCGATCCCAAAGGGAACTATTCATCGGACTTCTTCGTCCTGACCATCGGGTCTTACAGATTTTCAGATCCACTAGGCAGTTTCTTCTCATCTTTAATTTCGGTCTACCCTAGATTACGACGAGAATGCCAGCACTAGTCGCTAACTCTGAGAATATTTTGATAAAACATGTTCTGAAGGGTCGCTGGTTCGAGTCTCGGTGGTGCTTACCGTTTGGTTTAGTGCGAGGGTTAGTGGCATTTACCCGTCAGAAAAGCCAAAAGTCGACCCAGTTTCAAATGGGTACCTAGAGAAATCTAGGGAAAAGCACGGGATGCGTCGGATGATTTGCCCCCAACCACGCATCGCACTCCCGGTCAAGGGCGGACTATCAGGAGATCGGCACATGCACTAGGCAAACCTTAACCGGTTTGCATGCAAAAATTTCCTTTTTTACACTGTAAAAAGTTATTCCGAGTAAGGATTAAAGTTAACTGCAGTATTTGCTACTGGGATTAGCCTTATCTCTTCAGGGATAAGATTAATCCGAATTAGAAATAATCTTATCACATTAAAGACAAGGTTAATCCCAGTAGCAAATACTGCAAGATTTGTTTTTACAGTTTAATTTGCTTGCATGCTCTGTCTATATACATACCACCTTTATAGTTACATTGTCCCTGCATTGTCCTTTCCGCAATTTCCGGAGTACATCAGAAGGCGATCGTACCATATACCCGGTGATATTACATAGCAGACTTATCTATATACTGACACAAACAGCTGGACAAAGACGTGTACTGGAACTGACGATAGTCCCGCCTGCCGCATTGCCGGTGTTCACCGGAACTTGGGTGCGAGACCAGCTGGTACCCGAAACTGGCACCAATATCCATTGCGAATGGCAGAAACCCAGCTAATTCTCGGTCTCAGAGTGATTTCCGGAACTGGCTGGTACCGAGCATTAGCTAAAAACCCATTGTGAATGGGCCTTAATAAAGAAACAAGCGAGAAACAAACAAGAAATTTTCAGCATTTTGCATGGCCTTATCCTTGCTCCGAAAGTTAAACAACATTTGTACCAACAAATAAATAATCTACTACCAACACGAGAACGAAAAAAAAGAATAAACGAGAAAGAAACAGATGTTTGCCAAAGATGCAAGATAGAAACAGAAACAATCTTGCATGCTTTGATAGAATGTGAAGCACTTAAAGAACAAATAGAGCAACTAAAAAATGTGCTACAGGAAACTACAGGTAGCAAAGTTGCCCTCGATAAGCTCCTAAAACTAGAAGGCGACAATGAAGAAGAGAAATAAGACCGATCGGCCGTATCCATAGTGGCAATCTATAGCTACTACGCATGGAAAGCGAGGACACAAGAAAAAGAAGAAAGCTATGTTCTGGAAAAGACATTGGCAGCATGGGGGCTGTTGAAAGAGCTGACAAAAGAAGGTATGGTATGTAAATAGAGCAACAATTGTAAATAAATATATGTTTTAACAGTAGTGACTAATTTTATTCCGTTGTTTTTTTTACTGGAAATTTAAAAAAAAACATTTTTTTTTTAAGGATTATAAAAATGCCCAATAACGCAAGGCCCAGTGAAGGTATTGATTTGATTATAATTATTGTATAGTATCAGTGTATTTTAAAATATGTTAGTTAAATGATTTATATAGTGTTCAGTGTATTTTAAAATATGTTGGTTAAATGATTTTTTATTTATTAGTGATGTTTTTTAGTTGAATATGTTAAAGATGGGAGCAGCCCCTTGCAGTCGTGGGCGTTTTGTTTTTTATCCTTTTGTACCGTTTCCAGTAAAGTAGTTAAATTTGAAGAGTTTGAGTGTATTTTGAGTAGCCGGAACGGAAGATGGAAATTTGTTTATATAATGAAAATAATTTTATGTTTTGTCGTTTTGTCCTTTGCCCTTGTTTTTGTGCCAGTAAAACAGCTGGGGTTGATGACCTGATGTGTGAAGGTGTGTTTATTGAGGATCTTTTATTTTAATGTTTACAAATGTTTAATACCGTACTTTAGATTTAGTTGTTTAAAGAAAATTGTTGTTGTTTGTAGTTATACAAATTATTTAAAAAATTTAAAAGAGAGAATTAATTTCCAAATATTAGAGGGGAAGAATAGTAAATAAAATATGGGTTTATTTTCAAAAGTTAGGTGACGTGAATAGTTAAAAGTGGGTAAAAATAGATTAAAATTAACGTCACTGAGGGATGGAGGAGTAGCCACAAAAAGTACGACATCTGATTTCTTAGTTTTTCAAACGATATAAAAATAAGTAAATGAAAAAAGATGCTACGGGAGAAATTCAAAAAAAAAAAAAAAAAAAAAAAAAAAAAAAATAAAGAAACAAGCGGAAAATTGGCTATGTTTGAAATGACCCCAGGTTTACGCAAAATTTTAAATCTAGCATGAACCCAGGTGTTTTCGCGTCGAGACACACCGCATTCGTCTAACACCAAACCCAGAATCACGCGTCTGAATCTGAATCACAGTCTGTGTTCAAGTCTGTAGACACAGATCGTGTTCCATTCTACTTACCTTGGTTACCACGCATGACGTCACAAATTCTGCCTTATTGTCGTAAAGGCTGGAACGATTTTTCTATTTTCCAGCGGAATATCATGCCACGGGTGAATCTGACCAATTACGTGTCAGAGATTCGTGGTTACTACGCTTACCACGCTCCGGAGCGTGGTAAGCAAGTAGTTACTATTAGTTACTATTTCGAGAAGGCTGGAACGGTCAGCGTAGTAACTTTTCGTGAGGTTGGAACGGATTTAGTAACTAATAGTAACTAATAGATTCATGGTTACTACGCTTACCACGCTCCCGAGCGTGGTAAGCAAATAGTTACTATTAGTTACTATTTCAAGAAGGCTGGAACGGTCAGCGTAGTAACTTTTCGTGAGGTTGGAACGGATTTAGTAACTAATAGTTACTATTGGTACGAGGGTGGAACACGCTCATAATCTCTCTAGACATAACGTTTTTTACAGTATTTTTTATTTTATTTTCCCAACATTTTCCTCACCTGAAAGACGGTGAGCAAACTTTGCCAGAATGAGTCAAAGTTCGAGCGCGGGAGATCTTCATTCCCGAAATTGAATTTCCCGCCAAAGACCTGCATCCCAAGCAGGGCGAAGATAACGATAAAGAGGAAAAGAAGCAGCAAAAGTGAAGCGATCGACTGGATCGAGTTGAGCAACGACGCCACCAGGTTAGAAAGCGACCTCCAATACCTGAAAACGGTTAACACAATTAGTTACAACACAACATTCACAATTACCAGCATCACTGTAAAAAGTTTCTCCGAGTAAGGATTAAAGTTAACTGCAGTATTTGCTACTGGGATTAATCTTATCTCAGTAGAGATAAGATTAATCCGAATTAGAGATAAGATTATCTTTTTAGAGACAATATTTTTAGAGAGCAAATACTGCAAGATTTTTTTACAGTGATGTGTTTCAGGTCGTCTTTCGTAGAGTGAAACTGTGTTTTATAGTTGTGTCTGTTTATAATTGTGTTTCAATCGATTTTTGCTTCGTGTATTAATGAATTTGTTGTTCCTTGTTCAATCTTCACTTCAAATATTGCCTTCTTCGTAATAATTGCGTTCTCTACACTGTCAGAAGTTTCATAACAGATTGCGCATAACACTTTCAAGAATAACACCTTTTCACTTAGAAATAAAGTGTTATGACCAATTAAGTTTACACTATTTCGTGCCTAGATTTCCAACAACACCTTCAATTGGTAAAAATACTAACGGGAACGAAAGAAACATAACATGTAACATCCCAAAGTGTTATCTGTTGAAACCGCGCATCCTGCTGTTGTCGTTATGTAACTTCTGACAGTGTAGTATTTTTACCTATTGAAGGTGTTGTTCGAGATCTGGGCACGAAATAGTATAAACTTAATTGGTCATAACACTTTTTTTCTAAGTGAAAAGGTGTTATTCTTGAAAGTGTTATGCGCAATCTCTTATGAAACTTCTGACAGTGTACCTGTAAGCTATTTGGCACACTAAATTGATTGATTGAACTAATGTGCCAGCCCACCGATCAAATCTATTGTCCATTACGTTGTTCGCTCTTCAATGTCAGCGGCTAGAAATGCAGCAGAAGAAAGATGACAAGGGCAAGATTCTTTTCCTAATTATCTTCTTCTTCCATACGAGTTCGTAGACAAGATCCTTGTTCTGGTGCAATCTTTCTCCTTCTTCCTTGACATATGTCAAACAAAATTTAGTTAAATTCCTTGTCTTATCATTTACCTTCGTTTCTTCCAAAAGCGAGATGGTAAATAATAAGAGTATCGCCCCCCCCCCCCCCTGTTTATCTTTACTCAAAAAACAATTCAAAAGTTATCATTACCAGAAGAGTACGCGGATCGTCTCTTTTCTACCAATTCAGTATGCTACTCCACCTAGCACTCCACTAGGACCTAAATAAACAAACACACCTTAAGCAAAGTGCCTAGACACGCTCAATAAGCTTTTAATAGGCTAGCCTCAAAAGGTACGGTGAACTTCCCAGAAAGGAAATTACGGGGAGAAAATACGGGAATAGCGTGAGAAGACTGGCTGGCGGAGTATTTGAATTTGGGAAAAGATGTGCGGAGCCAAGAAAAGAAACAGAGCGTCCCACGTTCGCCGTATTTCGCAACTGCGTCTGAAAATTCCCTGTCGCATCTGAAAAATCGATTTCCGGTCTATACTAAACTTCAGATTTCGACTTCAGATTTCGGATTACACTCTGCAAGACTTTGCCGAACAGAACTAAAAGTACTATATCATAGACTTCAGACGAAAACTGGGGTCGTCTTAGCTCATATCATTAGGAGGCAGTCTAATGCTTGTTAGTTCATGGATGGCTAGTTGATGAAAATCCGCGAACTGCGGCTGGGTGTCCAACTAGAGCCATAAAATTCGATAAAATGTTACCCAATTATTTACGGGTTTTCGAAAAAATTTCCGGTTGGCTAGGCCAGTGGTTCCCAACCGTACCGCGTACCCCTAATTAAGGTTCAAAAAAGTTGCGTACCTCTTTTGGAAGAATCATTGTTCTACTATTCTACTAAGATCGGTCAAGATCAGAACGTCACGGGATTAATACGTACAAAAATATATACAGATTAACGGGATACTCGAAGCTGCAAGGTTGTCAATTTCATTATCGTCAGCAAACTGGTCAAGGGTCGGAAAGACACTTCTCTGAACCTTCGTAAGCCAAAACTAACTTCTTGACGAAATCAGACATTTTTATTCAGAGATTTGGGACCTTCGCGTACCCCTTACGAGGGTCTTGCGTACCCCTTTGGGTACGCGTACCCCCGGCTGGGAACCACTGGGCTAGGCGATGCAGTGTCAGCAATGGTTGACAAAAGAGTTGCTACCCTGAAGGAGCTGCGCCGCAAAGCTTATGTTGCAATGTTTACCCATTTTCTATGCGCTACCCGTATGGAACGCGGTTTGTTTAGTGTCTGTTTTAGTGTATGTTCGTTTTTTTGTTGTTGTTGGTATGGTCTTCTGGACTGAAATAAAGCAGTAATAATATTGGTTTATATTACGCTATACGGGCAAACGACCAGAGTTTCCCTTCCATATTTTCAGCCTTTTCATCATTAAGCTGAACTAGACTAATCTCAACTTTTCCGTATGGAACTAATGATGGTGACGAAAACCCTAACAGGAACTTTAGTCGGCAATCCTGGTCGTCTGTCCGATTAAGCTGCATACCATAATTTATAGAAAGCATCCAACTGTGAGGAATATAGAAAATAAACAAACTGCTGATAAGCTTCTCCCTCTACCACAAATGCCTGAATTCTGGACTAGTTGTGCTCCAGCGTTGGGTAGTTCGGTTTAACCAAATGCCGGGGCACTCCACTAAAATTAAAAACATAAGAACATTTCAAATCGGTTCTTATTGGGTTAAGATGTCCAAGCGTTTGACGAACCCTAATAGACATTTGACATAGGTTGTAAAACGCTGGGCATAGCAAACGTTTGGTCTAGCATATCCAAATATCGGGCGTGTATCTTTAATTCACTGCGATTCCGGAAAGCAATTCAAGGCTAGAGACAGAAAACTAAAATATCTTCAGCTTGTCGTATAGAATTCAGCTACACTGCCAGAAGTCTATAGACAGATAACACAAGGATGCGCAGTTTCAATGGATAAAAATTGGGATGTATTCTGTCGTGATTTTGCAAATAGATGTTCCTTCAGCTCAGCTGCGAATCATATTTGACGGTGCAAAACGGATAAGTCAGCTACATTTTATTAGAGCTATATTTCGGCCTTTCTTGGCAAGGGTCCTCTTCAGGCTTAAGCCGCTCAAGCTGGAAAATTAAAACTTTAATTTTAATGGAGTGGCTTGAGCCTGAAGAGCCCTTGTCAAGAAGGGCCGAAATATAGCTCTATTAAAATGTAGCTGACTTATCCGTTTTGCACCGTCAAATATGATTTTGCAAATGTTATGCATTTAAACGTTATAAATAAAAAGCATTGCCAGTAAAAAGCATCTGCTGTCTTTCCCGATACCATGATGACAAACAAAAACGTCAGCAAATGTTTTTTCGGCGGTATTTAGGTTCTTCTTGTATGCATAACGCCTTAATGCGTAAAGTTTGAAAAACATAAAAGCTAACGTCCGAAGTGTTATCTGTTGAAACCGCACATCCCTGTGTTATCTGTTACAAAACTCCTGACAGTTTACAAGCCAACCTCTTCCCAAAGCATAATTACCAACTCTATGACACCGCAAGTTTACCTGGAAAACCGTAACCATCGACTTCCAGAAGGAATCGAATTTGCTCCGATTTTCTAGTCTCCCCCCAAAAAGTTGCATGCCCAGCAGTGCAAAAATGAACCACATTAGGAACAAGACGCTCAGGAGCGAGACGATAGAATGAATCGAGTTTAGCAGAGAGCGAACGAGGTTTCCCAATCTTCGCCAGTACCTAGGGAAGAAAAGAGGAACATGCAACAACACAAGCACATGGACAACAAAAGGAAGTCTGCACTGTCAAAAGTTTCATAACAGTTAACACGAGGATGAGCGGTTTCAACTGATAATGCGTAACAGATAACACTTCCGATGTTATCTCTTGTGTCTCAAAATGTTATGCATAATAAGCTTTACCATCAGGAAGAACCGAAATGTTCTTTTCCGACATCATGACGATAAGGTATAAGGAATTTTTGGCTCTTCCTAACAAAGCTTGTTATGCATAACATTTCACGCATAAAGTTTTCAAACACAACATATGACATCCGAAGTGTTATCTGCTACGCATTATCTGTTGAAACCGCGCATCCTCGTGTTATCTTTTACGAAACTTCTGACAGTGTGGGATAGACAGGACATTGTGCACGTTTCGAGCGGGGGTGGGGTGGGGCGACAAATGATGCAACTATTCTACTTTCCTGACCTGCCATCCATTCTTATCCATGAAATTTTGGCTTTAGCTGAGGGTATTTTTATGATTTAAGGCTTCCCCAGCAGTCGGCTTTTTGGAGACTTTTATTGCGGCTTTTTTGGGGGTGGGCGACAGATCATGCGACTACTATGCTTTACCAACCTAATTCGGGGAATTCAAACGACTTCTCTCAGTCGTTTCTCTCAGTCGGCATTTGTCGGGATGCGGATGGAGTGAGGAACGACGCGAGTATCTTACTTTCTCAAATCTAGTTCAGAGCATTTCAAATATTTTAAGTTTTCCCCTGTCCGCATTTTTACTGACCCTGGTGGGGTCGGCGACAAATCATGCGACTATTTTACTTTAGCTCAGGGAATTCAAACGACTTCGAGTTTCCCTCAGTCAGCTTTTGTCGGAATCAGGATGGAATGGGGGACGGCTCGGCTATCCTAATTTCTCAATCTAGTTCAGAGCATTTCGAATATTTTAAGTTTTCCCCTGTTTTTAGGACCCTGGTCATGCGACTGTTCTACTTTACAAATCTAGTTTAATTTTCTTCGGGCATTACACTATTTTTTTTTATTTCGTCGTGATGAACATTTTCGGGGCCGCAGCACCGGTCTCTCATTCGCTGTTTCCAGCAAGAATAGTTTCACAGCGAAGGACGGAGAGACCAGTTCTACAGATTTTTCGACTTTTTGCACTGCACCGAAACAGACGTGAAAAAAAATGGAAGAAGGCGTGTATTATTTGCTAACGGAGCCGAGTATCCCGGAATACTGGAGAAACTAACGCAGAAGATGATGAAGAAAACGGGAACGACTAAAAAGAGGCACGGCACTACATAGTGTAGGAGGCAGAACAGGCACGAACACTAAAAGAGCCCTTTCAGGTATCAGAGTGAGGGGCAGGAACATGTTCTAATGTGCCTTCTCTTAGGCTCTGGACAGAGATAAAAACAAGAGCTCGAAGCTCATATGGCACTTTGCATTGCTGGGTCAGCGGATAAAAGTAGGAAATGGCCAGTTCGAGGGTTTGCTGTGATAATTTCTAAGGAAAACCCTTGAAATAAGGATGATCATGGGCCTTTGGAATCACGAGAATGTAGCCTATCGTTTGGACAAATTATTTTATTTTTGCACTAGGCTGTGATGATGCGCACCTTAAGGGCGCTAGAAATGCAGATGATGAACTCTCGGGGATCATGAAATGTATAGTTTGGTCAAAAGTAATTTTTCACTTTTAGGTTAAGGTGAGTACTTTAAGAGAGCTCGAAGTTCAGCAAAACCCCCGAGGCAAAAATGATCATGGGCTGATGGGAATCACGAAAATGTATATTTTGCTTAAAAGTATATTTTGTACTTTGTCATTAAGATGAGTGCTTTAAGGGATTAAGGTTAATTGAGTGAGAGTGTTCTTGCCCTTTTTCTTTATTTCTTTTTTTTTATGAAATCTGTTACAGGTTGAGAATCAGGGGACTGCAGCCGTCTGTAAGAAGGGTCCTTCCTCCCCCCCTGAACACACAAGGTGAGATCGTTCCACTTAATTTATTATTTTACAATTGGCCTCCCTCTTTCAGATTTATTCTCCCGTCCTTTCTAACGGTTACTACTCGACAGTTCTTTTACCCCAACTCAAGTTTCAAACAATAAATCACGTAAGCTTATTTCGCACGGTCAAAGAGGCAATAAGACCAGTATAATGAACAACGAGTGCTGCACAACGGTTCTAACAGCCAATCAGACGTTAGCAGTTCTAAGGGAAAACTTCAACCCGGACCCCGCCCCCAAAAGAATGTCTTCCCTCGAAAGAAAGTGAGATATGGAAAAATAACCATTCGGGGAGTTCTGATCCAACCGTTCTTCCGTGAACACCACCCCGACAAGGAATTAGAGGAGAATATTAACATAATTTTTCTTTTAGATATTTCTCATCAGAGCAACAAGGCCAAGTACACCGGCTCTTCAGACCCTTCACCACCATCTCTTTACACCGTTAAAGGAATCTCTAAATTAGTTATCACTCTTTCACCCACCTTTATAAGGATTTTAAAAGTAAATTAACTCTTGTGTCTGGAGAGATCTTGAGGTTTATTTAGGCCTTAGAAAGCGGGTAGACTGTTACCGTAGCAGATAGGAAAGAGAACCCATACGCACGCGGCTACACGCTACCATTTTCTACGTTACCCTCCACGCCAGCTCCGAGTTCAACGCTACTCAAGCCTACGGATCCTCTGAGGCCGTTAACTCACGTCACCGAAGCTCAGTAGACCTTACCGGGGTCATTAGCCTCGCTTCGACCGTCTGTCGCGTACTCGCCCCAAAAGGGAGCCTTACACGTCCATCATCAGGCTGTTTGAGCCTTCCCCGGGCGGTTGTGTGTTTATATAGTTTATTTTTTACAATTTCTGAGCCTATATTGTCGGATCTCGAATTTGCCAGCCAAATTTCCTCATCCTAGCACATCTGGAAGTACCTTAACTCGCGATTACCGGAATTCCGGACCCCCCTCTAACTCCCCCCACAGTGCCAGAATCCGGTCCGGTTCTGTCACTGGTGTAGAGTGTTCTTGCGCTGTTCTTCCCACCAAGTTTCTTTCCGGTCGCTCAACTCTAAGCGTGTCACAAAATTTCCGGTCCTCCCCTCCATTCCTCTTCCTCCCACGTTAATCGCATCCGGTCTGGACTTGAAATGGGACATCTGTGACGCGAGATCTCCAAATATCAAGTTTCATTAAGATCGGATCACCCGTTCGAAAGTTATACACACATCAAGATTCCAGATTCCCTCTCCCTCCACTCCCCCCCACGATGGTCGATCGGGGAATTGACTATTTCCATGTTAATCTGGTCGGTTCTCTGATACGCCTGCCAAGTTTCATCGTCCTAGCCCACCTGGAAGTACCTTAACTCCGGATCACCGGAATTCCGGGACCTCCCCCCCCCCCCGAAACTCCCCACAGTGCCCAAATCTGGTCCAATTCTGTCTATGATGTACCTACAACTTGTGCTTGTTCTTCCGACCAAGTTTGATCCTGATCGCTCCACTCTAAGCGTGTCACAAGTGTCGCCCAAAGTGTCATAAGATTTCCGGTTCCCCCCTCCGCTCCCGCCCCCACATTAATCAGATCCGGTGCGGACTTGAAATGGGATACCTGAGACACGAGGTCTTTCCAGATGTAAAGTTTCATCAAGATCCGATCACCCATTCGAAAGTTATGCATTCCTCAAGATTCCGGATTCCCCATCCCTCCACTCCCCCCACGGTGGTCGGATCGGGAAGTGACTATTTCCAAGTTAGTTTGGTCGGGTCCCTCGTCAACTTTCCAGTGTCAAGTTTCATCGTTCTAGCACTTCTGGAAGTCCCCTAACTCGAGAAGAGTGGACTGACAGACCGACCGACCGAAAAGTGTTCGGTACATGGCACTTGAGCGAAGCTGCAAGTGCGATAAAACTAATATTTGTCTTCCTGTCATACTCTAAACATACTATCTACAACTACGTGTCTACATAGTCCAGCAATTCAATGGTGTAAATCCGAAAAAGAAGGTAAAAGATGCATCGTTAAAGCTAAGAAAGAAAGGAAAGGCACTTCACTCGCACCGCGCATGTGCTATACGTACTCTGGAACTGGCTGCGCTGCGAGCTTCTGTGGCCTTGTACGGTCGATGGACAAGGATTGAGGCTGAACTCGACACTGATATTATTATAGAGCACCGTTTTCTTTGGTTTCTACGCATCTTATAGTTTTTCCGTTCCCCTGTTTAGAACTCTGCTGACCTCAAGCCTTCTGTGAAATAATGATTCAATGGTGACAATTTTTTTATATCACAAATTTTCTTACTTTGTGACTTTGAAGACTCGGAGCAGTCGAACACAGCGAAGCACAGAGACACCTAGTGGAGGCATCACACCGGTGTTTGTGAGCAAAACTTCGAAAATTGAGCTGATCACAACGAAGCAGTCGAACCGATTGAACAACGAAACAAAGTAGTTCTGAAAACACAGACAAAATTATGAACACTTCCAACAGGGTAATTCAAGGATCGACTAAAAAGAGACACGGCACGGCACGACATAATGTAGGAGGCACGGGTACTAAAAAGAGGCAAGAAAACAAAAATGGCCCTTTGAGGCTTCGGAGTAAGAGGTAGGAACAATAGTTGTGTTTTTTGCCTTCATCCAGTTAACCGACCTGCGAGATTTCTCTCTATAAGCCGTTTTCTTTCTTCGGTTAACCGACCTAAATCCTTATAAGCTGTTTTTTCGTCGGTCAGTTAACCGACCTGTGGACTGAGGTCTGAGCTCCATCCAACCGACCTACGCTCTTGGCACGGCGCGAAATTCAAAATTACCATTGGAGAGATAGGCGCCTGCGACTGGAAGACGCCATTTTTTCTTATAAGCCGTTTTTTAAAGCTCAGTCGAACCGACCGGCGAGACGAAAAAACGGTCAATAGTGGCAAGTAGGTAGGTTAACCGACCTACGGAGGAAAGGCAAGAAACGCAACTATTGTTCTAACTTGCCTTCTTCTAGGCTCTAGAGTTAGGAACTCTCACTTACTTGTCTACTTCTACTACTTGCTAATCTCTTTTTATTACTCGTGCCTCCTGCGCCATGCCGTGCCCCTTTTTGGTCGATCCCGGTAAGTTCGACATAAAAATTGAAAGCCGGAATCAGGCTCAGATGGGTTATTTTAATAAACATATATTAAATAAATGATTCTAAATATCAGACAAGAGTAGCGAGTCAACCCCACGGCTCAATAACGCTTGCCAAAAGTGAATACGGGATACAGGTCCGGGTTCTGGGGTCGGGGTCTGGTTTGTGAGAGAACCTAGATTGACACCCCTTTAAGACCCTTCCCGAAACATTTACTTCCTAGTTCCTACAATTATCTCTCCCCATTCGTGGCGCCTCAGCTTGCCAAGCTTCTGCATCTTTTTTTTTTGCGAAAATGTTTATTCAACAGTACTGCGATGTTTGTTCAATTTCATGCACTGAAATTTCTATTCATTCATGCAGAGAATGGCTAACACCTGCCACAATTTCGTAACATAGCAGCAATCAAAGCGCTAGCTTCTAAAGCGAAAAATAAAGGAAATATTCGCTTGAGCAATGAAGAGATCAGACGGTTTCTAAGCTATTAAGCCGAACTTGCGTGGCTTGGTGATCATTTAACCGTCAAAGTTTGGCTTGGTACCGCTACCGTACTGATACCCTTGGTACCCGCAGACAAAGACAACTTCAAGACCAACGTCGGGGAAAGAAACAAACCTGTAATCAAGGTTGTTTACAGTTCTGTTTCTTTCCCCAACGTTGGACGTGAAGATTGACAGCCTGACGAGGACCCTTGCGAAGAAGGGCCGAAATATCGCTGATCAAGCATTGTAGCTGACGTATCTTTGTATTTTATACTTAATAAGGTAAGGTAAGGTAAGGTAAGGTACAATTTTAATAGCAAATATGAATAAACCTGGAGTTTCTCAAAAGCATCTGACATGCCAGTGGCATAAAAAACGACGCTTCACTAATTCTGATGGGTTTGTAAAAATTACTAATACAATTCTAGCCTAAGGCATTGTAAAGAAAAAACAAACAAACAACTATCACACATCAACACTAAAATTTAAGGACAACACGAGAATTTACGACAGCAGACATATGACTAAAGAGAAAATGAAAAATAAAAAATAAATGTTTCAAAGTCAGCTTGGGCTCAAGGAATATAAATCTCAACAACAAATGTTTGTTCTTCCTGTGCTTTTATACGATTGCCTACACTCTACACTGTCAGAATTTTCGTGGCAGATAGCACAAGGATGCGCAGTCTGAACAGACAACACTTGGATGTAATCTGTCCACTGCTTCCTGACCGAAGATTATAAATTAAGTGTCTGTTCTGTGTGTTTATGTGTTTTGTTTATTTTCTTTATTTTCTTCATTTACTCCGCCTTTTCAAAATGGCGGGTCATAAATAAATTGCTTACTTACTTACTTACTTATTATGCATAACAAGCATTGCCAGAAAGAGCCGAAAAAGCATCTGCTGACTTTTTTGTTTGTAGTCATGATAACGGAAAAGTCGGCAGATGCTTTTTCGGCTGTTCCTCGCAATGCGTGTAATAGATCTAACAAAATATTTGTATAAGGATAAATTCACAAATCTGCGATCTTCCACGCTCGCTTTCCTTCCAGGGACCTTTTCATGTGCAAAAGCCAGCAGAAAATGCCCCCAGGTTTGTAAACCCAGTCGGATTTATCCAACATGTGAGTCTAGCATAAAGCGGGGTCACATCTAAGATGATCCTCACTCCTCACTAATCATGTAAGAAAGGGCTACTCACCTGGAAACCGACGCTGTACATCTTCAGTAACATTTCAATAGTGAAAAGGGCGATGAAAAACAAGTTCGTGAATTCTGAAATTAAAAAAGACGTTAGGACGAGGCTTTATTGTCACTGGAAGGCACAGCCAGATGACAACTTAAAGCAAGTACACCTAAAAGTTATTCATCTGAAAAAAAAAAGATAGGCATAAAGCAGGAAAATCAGAACTTCTAATTACAGATTACAGGTTTATTAGATTACAGTTAGATTTACAATTAGATTACAGGTTTGTTTCCTTCCCCGAAGTTGAACCAGAGGATTGACAGCCTGACGAGGACCCTTGCCAAAAAGGGCCGAAATATCGCTGATGAAGAATCGTAGCTGCCGTACCCGTTGTGAACATTGTTTGAATAGAATTTCTGTCCTGGTATAATAGTTACGATTTTTCAATGCGTCGTTTCCGCATGACATAGTAGTCCGGAGAGCGCGGCCGAGCTCATTTGACACAAAAAACGCTTTGGCTGACCACCTACAACGATCTTTTGCCTTTACTGGTAGACAATCTGCCAACAATTCAATAATTATCTTTAACTCATCCCGTCTAAGACCCGCTTTAATTATTTTATTTTATAATTATTGTTTATTTTGTTTCGACTAAGTTCCCGTAACCAGAACTGTCTTTAAACTTTATAGAAAATTGTGTAATTTAAGACTGTGTTTTTCTGTTAATAGTTCCTACACTATTTTCCTTGACGAAGAATTTTGGGAAAAATAAAGTAAGTAAGTAATTTATTTATCACCCGCCATTTCGAAAAAGCGGAGTAAATGAAAGAAAATAAACAGAACACATAAAGACACAGAAAAAGACACTAATTTTCAATCTTCGGCCAGGAAGCAGTGGAGAAGGTCGTGCGCTGGTTGTGCTCTGTTGTCAATGATTTTTTATAGCGACGAAGAAGCATCCAAAAGGGTAACACTTGCATCTTGAATTTTGAACTTCTCCGTCAATATACGGTTATGACATAATTTCGACAAGTGGAGCAGGTGCTTTGCATATTTAAAATTACATTATCTCATCTTTTTAATCTCCTTCTTTCGCAGAACATGAGTGACACCAGAACGAAATAGTGTCGAAGGATATAAAAATGAACTGATATTCATACAATAGACAAAAACGGAAACGTCAGCTACGATGCTTTGACGGCAAACATCTTATTTTAAAGCAGCTTTTTTTTAAATGAACTGAATGCCTTTATTAAAGTTTAACTGAAAAGGGCTGGGACAGGACAATTTAGTTACTCATCATTTATTCACTTAAATTGGCTTGAAGACCCGATGAAAATGCGCTACTTCGCTGCTTCGCTATCCACGAATGATCGATTTTCAAATAGCGGAATTTCAGTGTGATTTGTGGTACCTCTAAGCGCTTGTGTCTCTGTTGTATGCCTTAGCAGAAAGATTTATGAATTTATTTTTGGTCAGGCACTAAGCAGTCTTCGCCAAGCTCACCACTGCCCACTGAAAAGCCGGTTTTGTGTTGAGATTAAAATTTCCCGCGTCATAGTAGAATTTACGTTGTGGGGACGGCCGCAGACACTCTGAACGTCATGACTAGTACAGATGGTGGAAAATAAAAAAATCCCTTAGCAGAATCCAAATTATTCAGTGCATTTGATTAAATGACACAAAAATAAGTTGCCTTTTTGGTTAAACTTTAAGCGCCAGGCACACATCCAGAACTTATATCAACACACTGATTTACATTACATTGATCTTATTAAATATACACATTACCTTGAAAATAATCGAGCCACTCTGGTTGCTTGTAATGCTCGGTGGCGAGTACACCCGTATTCAGAAATACAAGGACGATGATGAGCCAATAGAAAGTTTGAGACTTAACGGCTTTTCGGCAAGCTCGTCTCATTCGTCGATTCTTCCTATAAATAAAATAATTTCATTAGTTTTGACGAGAGCAACTGGAAAACACGCGGGTGTATAGTCCTTACGTCTATCACGGCCCCATCCTGGCAGAATGGTTAGCGCGCCGAACTCACAAGCGAAGGGTCACTAAATAATCCTTGAGCTCAAGCTGACTTTGAATCATATATTCAAATAATGTATACAACGGATACGTCAGCTACAAAGCTTCATCAGCGATTTTCGGCCCTTCTCGTCAGGCTGTCAATCTTCAGGGTCAACGTCGGGGAAGGAAACAATCCTGTAATAAATAACTGAAGCTTCTACTATAAATATCTTATTCGGGCAAATTACTTTCAAATACCGCTGTAGGGAAAAAACTAGTCCTGAGATTTAATTTTCGACACGGTCGCTGTTTTTGCTGCACGACTGGGGCGAATACAGGAAATGTTTTTTTCTGTATTTTGATCAACTTCGGTTTTGTTATTAATAAGGGACTGAAAGCTTAAATTTTATTCCATTAATAACCTCGTTCCACGTTTCTGTTAGGGAGTACTCGCCTGTATCTATTACTTTTAATATTCATTGCACGCAAAAACTAGTGCTGAGATTTAATTTTTGACACGGCTGCTGTTTTTGCTGCAGGATTGGGGCGACGACAGGAAAGTTTTTTTTCTGCATTTTGACCGACTTCGGTTTTGTTATTAATAAGGGGCTGAGGCTTACATTTATTAAACGAGGGGTCACTGGTTCGAGTCTCGGTGTTGCCTACCGTTTGGTTTGAGTCGAGGGATAGTGATGTTCCGCTATAAGGCAAGCCAAAATTCCACCCAGGTTCAAATGGGTACCTAGAGAAATTTAGGTAAAAAAAGGGAAGAGTCGGATGATTTGCCCCCAATCCAGCATCCCTCTCCCGGCCATTGTCGCCTCACCACGATCTGATCCGTTTATTTTTTTAACGTTATTGTACACTCTATTTTATTGTTTCGTGTTTTTTTCCGTTTTTTTTCAAGTTTTTACTCCACTCATATTTGATGGTGCAAAACGGATACGTCAGCTGAATTTTATTGGAGCTATATTTCGGCCCTTCTTGGCAAGGGTCCGAAGAAGAGCCGAAATATAGCTCCAATAAAATTCAGCTGACGTATCCGTTTTGCACCATCAATATGATTCGCAGTCAGCTTGGGCTGAAGGAATATTTATTTTTACTCCACTATTTATATTTTAACGTAAGTGGGTAATAAATAAATATTATTGTATTATAGAGTATCAGGAGATGGGGAGATCAGGAGATAAATGGTTTGCATGCGAAATTTGTGTCTTGCTTGCTTGCTACTATGGGACCACAGAAGGAACAAATGCAAGAGGCACCTGGTATGTATGTAGACATTGTGTTATCTTTGTATCAGGTGTCGGAAATTTCGATCTAGGTGTAAGGTGACGAAGAACAGCGACCTTCTAGCTTCGTTTTCCTACGAAGTCGACAGCTTGGCCGGATTCACCGGAATCCGGAAAAAAGGAAACTTATTACTACGTCACTCTGTCAGGTTGTTCCTGTTGATATAAAGATAATAAGACTGAATCCATCTATCGACTTTGTTACTACAGGGTACAAGGTACAAAAGATAAGACATAAACCGGGCATTTTAGAAGGAACAAAAATCTCCAATAAAACTTAAAAGGTGATGTGTAAAGAACTTAGTGGATTAGACTATAGAGGTTTTCGAATAGTATTGGCATTGTGATCGTAATTTGACCACAATCAGGGCAATCTGGCCTGAGGACAAATAGCCTCACTGTCAGAAGTTTCATAACAGATAACACGAGGATGCGCGGTTTCAACAGATAATACGTAACAGATAACACTTCGGATGTTATCTGTTGTGTTTCAAAATGTTATGCAAAATAAGCGTTACCATCAGGAAGAACTGAAAAAACGCCAAAAAGTATCTGTATCTTGCGACATCATGACGATAAGGAATACAGTCAGTAGATGCTTTTTTGGCTCTTCGTAATAAAGCTTGATTTGCATAACATTTCATGCATAACGTTTTCAAACACAACAAATAACATCCGAAGTGTTATCTGTTACGCATTATCTGTTGAAACCGCGAGCTCTCGTGTTATCTGTTATGAAACTTCTGACAGTGCTGTTTAAGTGATCTGCGGATACCAAAAAGTTTAAGAGGTTTGGATATAGAAGGGTAATAACTACTACGCTTTTGGGATCCCATCAAGACCTTCCGACTTGTTCTTATCACAATTATCCGTATCCAAAGACAATAAAAAATGCCCCAAAATACGAAATATTTGGCGTTCCGACTTGATGCTTCGCACAGAAAATGAGGTCCAATTTCCGTTCTCCTTTCTAGGGAAACGGCAGTTAATCGATTTCCCAGGAAAGTGTAGAAACCGGCTGCGAATAAATTGTATTTCCTACGAGTTCTTGTACTATCTGGAATTTCTAATCATACGGAGACTCGATCGCCTCCGTGATTAGAGGCTTCTGTACCCCCTAATGTTTCTAGCGGGAACTTGTCGGCAGCTAATCGAAAGATACGAAAACGACTTCTTAGGGAATAGTTATATTAAAGCTTCAGTCCGCACTCTGGAATTCATCCCGGTGAATTTTCATAAGACAGACTTGTCCCATATCGGTAAGTGGTATTTTGTTTGAGACAATAAATTATGGTTAAAGTTTCATGGCCTTCATTTTTAAGAGAAGAAAAACAAGACCAAAGGTTTCGTTGGGATTCCAAAAATTTAATATTTGATCAAGACAATTCGGTCTTGTCTTCACCAGATCCAGTCTTCGCCAGACTCCTTGAACATTTTACTGTTAAAATTCAGAAACAGATTAAGGCAAAATAGCTAATCATCTGAGAAAACCAAGTTCAGATATGGGTTCAGCATGTGCGTTTACCCCTAGAAGTCATTTCTATTTTGACGAAAACTTCCTGCCTTACTTCTGCCAATTTTCCGGTTTCGGCCGAATTCCGGAACTACATGTCCGGTGAAAAAAGAAAGTTAAAAAACGAATTCAGCGTATCTTCTTCACCCCATATCGAATATGTAATCAACTTCAAATAACAATTTTACTTAGAACAAATTTTCCAGTTCTAGCCGGATTCCTGGCCAACTATATTTCCGGGTAAGAATGATGTCACATACGAATTAAGCATCTCTTCTTACCTCTTACCCCTAAATCGTATACCTAACTACTTGTCCGGATAGAAATGGTTTTCACATAAGTGTTCAGCATGTCTTCTTACCCCTAATCGAACATCTAATCGACATCAAATAAAACTTTTAGTTTTAACAAACTTCTTCTCCGAAATTCTTCTCCGGCGAGCAAATGGTTTTCATCATCACATAAGTGTTCAGCATGTCTTCTTACCCCTAAATCGAACATCTAATCGACATCAAATAAAACTTTTAGTTTTAACAAAATTCTTCTCCGGCGAGCAAATGGTTTTCATCATCGTGTTCAGCATGTCTTCTTACCCCATAATCGACTATCACAGCTGCTTAAAAACATTTTGTTTGCCCCTTAATTTGAACCCTCTCCCCACCCCTAAATGTAGGGATACAGAGCCAATCTACGAACTTGACCTTACCCTTGACCCAAAGAATCTTCACACCAATTTTCATCAAAATATCTCATTCCCTTCGAGAGTTATCGTGCGGACCAACGCACAGGTGGACAACTTTTGCGATGTCAGAGGTATCCCTCCGCTTACGTTTTGGGATCCCAAAAGCTCGTTCGACTTCAAGTGATGGGAGAAAAAACAGGTGGGATGGTGCGATAGACAGACCTCTTCTTTAACAGAACCCACGCCGTTGTCATCCCGACCTTTCTTTCTGTCACCGTACCGGAAGCAGTATTTAAAACCCTCCGATTAGCCGTAGTGGTCCCTAAAACCTAACAATTCCGAGGCAATCCATCTTAGCCCGACAGTACCATTCAGTCTAATTGTTTCCACGGTAGCCTATCCTTATACTGTAGCAGAAAGAATAAATAAGCCAAAAGAACCTCCGTCTTTGGTCCTATGCACTGACTATGAATGAATGAATGAATGAATTTATTGCAAGAAAAAAACCATGGGGTCATGGCAACAAAACAAAAAGAAAACACAATAAATTAAAAAAACGCTCTCTATGGGACAAGCCAACGCGGAGGAATCTAGCAACCTTACGGATATCCCCCATATTTGTACTTCCAATCTTTTCTAGTAGCCACTCCTCCCTAGTAATTCCCACCCCAAATAACCCTTAAATCACTCAATCCTTCCCATTCACACATAAAGTAGAACACATCCTCATCCATCTTTCCACACATCGGGCAAAAGTAAGGGCCATTCTTTAACCTATTTTTTCCTATAAACCTTCATTTCTCCCCAATAGCTAATCCTCCCCCCCCCCCCTTAAGCTCACCATCCACTTTAATTCTACTCCCGATAACCCTGCTTTAAAATAAATTTCCTCCCCCCAAACATCTTTCGCCTTTGCATAGAACCGTAGAGACACCGACTCAGCCTTCCGACACTGCCAATCCTGAATTTCCTGATCACGGAGGATTTGCTCCACCTTACGCGAATGGATAACCTACAAGCAGCGCAAGAGCTACTTACTGAGCTTTGAGTTGGCGCCCGTCTACTTCTCTCTTAGCCGCTGCGCATTGGGAGAAAACATCGTAGCAAGCGTGTATGACCCGCCTCTGCAGAGCGCCACCCGTGACGTCACAGTGTTAAACAACCAATTATCTGCTTACTCTCGACTTTTCTTCTCCGGGGATCTACTGCGATGAGCTATTTGTAGAGGTAGCGAATTGTGATGTTCCGCGTCGCTCCTACCCTCCGGTCATTTGCACCGGGCATGGTATCGGGAACCTATCCGAATCCGCATGGTCGTGTTACAGAGATAGAGAGAAGGAGGTTCTACTGCTTATTTGTTCTTGGTACACTGTCTTAAGTTTCATAACAGATAACACAAGGATGCGCGGTTTCAACAGATACAGATAACACTTCGGATGTTGTCTGTTGTGTTTCAAAATGTTATGCATAATAAGCGTTACCATCAGGAAGAGCCGAAAAACCGTCAAAAAGCATCTGCCGAGTTTTCCGACATCATGACGATAAAGAATAAAGACAGTAGATACTTTTTTGGTTGTTTTTTGGCTCTTCCTAGCAAAGCTTGTTATGCATAACATTTCATGTATAACGTTTCAAACGCAACAGATAACTTCGCAAGTGTTATCTGTTGCACATTGTATGTTGAAACCGCGCATCCTTGTGTTATCTGTTGACAGTGTGGCAGTACGGGTGTCAGCCCACTCAAAACATCATGCAACCGTATAAGAAAAGTAATTTACCTGTCCCACTTTCTTTTCTTCTTGCTCCACCAAGACTCTTGATTTCCTTCCTCTTTACTGTTATCTTCAGTCTTTTCCGAACAGTCTGTGTGATTACTATTCACCACTGAAAAAAGAGATAGGAATATTACCTCGCACAACTCACAACAGCAGAGTTATGTCGCTGTTATCCCTAATCCCAAACCTAAATTCAAGATGTAAGTTTTACCCTTTTGGATGTTTCCTCGTCGCTATAAAAAATCATGGACAACAGGGCCCAACCAGCGCACGACGTTATCCACTGCTTCCTGGCCGAAGATTGAAAATTAAAGGTATTTTTCTGTGTCTTTATGTGTTTCATTTATTTTCTTTAATTTACTCCGCTTTTTCAAAATGGCGGGTTATAAATAAATTACTTACTTACTTACTTAACCAAAATCTAGCCTTTCTTCTTGCCCTTCTTCTCTCTCGACAGACAATCGACACAGAATAAGTAAGTTTACAAATTGCGAGTTCCATTCCTTCCGGACACCCTAAGACCAGACATCCATCGCACTCGCTTTGAATCCGTATTGCCTTGTTACGTTATGTCTGATTTTAGTTCTGGCTGATTTCAGATGGTTTTCTTCTTCCTTAAGACAGGAGCCCTGTTCCGAGGCAGGAGCCCTGTTCTGATTGACAAAGACAGGGCAGTAGCCCTGTTGGCAGTAACACTGTTGGAAGCAAAGAAAGAGAAGCAAGAAGCAAAAATATTTTCCCTTCTGAAAAGCTGTCAAAAAGGCTCCCTCGCAAGGTAGCTACTACGGTTGAAAAGCTGCAGCCGATTAAATGTGCCCACCAGAGGTTTGCAAAGAGTTGTGTCCCTTCGTTTTTAAAGTTGTATAACGAAGCATAAGCTGAGCTGCTAGTTTAAATTTATCATGTTATTTATGACCGTTGCAGCCGTATATGCGAAGGCCTATTATGTGTGTTCATGTATATCCATGACTATACCAAACAAATTTGACGTGAGCCATGATCAGTTTTTGGCGAATAAAAAGATCTATCTATCTACCATCCATCTAAGTGCGACGAACACGCATTGAACTGATGCATGGATTTCCGCTCCATACATGGTGCAGTAGGGCGCATGTTTCATTCCAGGTGCTCTCATCACCGTCCGGAAGTATTTCCATACATTCGTTTGCATATACGTCTCGTGAATTACTTTCGAACGGAATGAATATGAATATCCTGGTGAAATCTGGCGTACATGGCGTATTCTGCAGGAAGGGTCATTGACATCGAATTACGAGCGTGTTCTACTACGCATGACGTCACGAATTCTCGCTTTTTGCCGTCAAGGCTGGAACGATTTTTCTATTTTCCAGCAGGATATCACGCCACAGGCGAATCCGACCAATCAGGTTACAGAGATGCGTAGCTACTACGCTTACTACGCTCCCGAGCATGGTAAGCAAATAGTAACTATTAGTTACTATTTCGAGAAGGCTGGAACGGTCAGCGTAGTAGCTTTTCGTGAGGATGGAACGGAAATAGTAACTATTGTTAGAAGGGTGGAACACGCTCTACGTAGCCTCGAAATTGGGCGCAAAAATGTGAAAATGAAATTTCTGTGAAGTCAAGAAGCAAAATCTTACTATTTTCAACAGTGCCAGTTGGTTCGAATTATTTGCCAGTTGTTTTGTTTGGAAATGCTTTCAAAAGGGTGATCCTGGTTGTTAACTTTGTCAACTTTATGTTTTTCATAATTTTGCGAATCACGGGTAGGAGTTCGAGCTCAGGTGAGAATGAGGTGATTCTGTTCGAGATTACGAACAAAGCCCACGCGCGGCAACCCTGTACAAAGTCAGTTTCACACTGTCAGAAGTTTCATAACAGATAACAAGAGGATGCGCGATTTCAACAGATAATGTGTAATCAAAATGTTATGCATAATAAGGTTTACCATCAGGAAGAACCGAAAAACCGCCAAAAAGTTGTGACATCATGACGATAAGGAATAAAGTCAGTAGATGCTTTTTTGGCTCTTCCTAACAAAGCTTGTTATTCATAACGTTTCATGCATAACGTTTTCAAACACAACAGATAACATCCGAAGTGTTATCTGTTACGCATTATCTGTTGAAACCGCGCATCCTCGTTTTATCTTTTATGAAAGTTCTGACAGTGTTAGGATAGACAGGACATTGTTCACACTTCGAGCGGTGGGGATGTTATCTGTTATAAAACTTCTACAGTGCATTTCCTCACTTTTTTCTTCCTTTAGGCTACTCTTTAGGGTTTTGACGATTTTTGGACAAACCTACATCTTCTTTCTTCTTCACAGTCATTTTCCTTTCATCTTCCAACAAAATCCAACATGGACTGGGTCAAGAGAAAAGATAAGATAAGATAAAGATAAGGATAAGATAGATAAGATAAGATAAGATTTATTCCACTAAAAGCACAAACGCCATGGGAAAAATAAACACAAACAAAAATCAAAAACAAAAACAAAATAAATGATAACTATTTTACATATTCCTTTACAGGAACCTTTCTCTGTGGTTAATCGAAACCGAAAGGAATATTCCCAACTTTTCAATACCACCAAATAATTTACTTCCCATTACTTTTACCAACCAATCCTCCCCCCAATCACTAACACCAAAAATTTCCCCATGAACATCTGAAAGCTCAGGGCATACGCACATTAAGTCTATAGTCGTTTCGGCAATTTGATAGAAAAAGTTATTAGTTTAGTAGAAAGTCGGTAGGATATTAAGTTAAGAATGTGAGGTTGTTTGTTATTTGCGAATTGTTGTTGTTTTGTTTTTCTGTATGTGGCTTAATAGCTTTCAAATACAGATATATATATACATATCTACATCCAATTGTCCACATATTGGGCACCCAGAGACATGACACCCAGTTTGGGATCCGCCTAAACCTTTGGTCCTGTTTCATTCTGATCGATCAGAACTACTCTAAACATAAGGCCTACAACGATGTCGTCTCTTCTAGGACGCGACCATCTAGAAAACTGAGACCTCGTCCGACGCCCTCTAGGGAATTCTGTCCGTGACAACTCGAATCCCCGAAGAATGGAGAGATCAAAGATGTGCACGTGTTAGAAAGTTCTAGTGGAAAGCTCTAAAGTTCTAATTGGAAGTTGTTTCTCTACGGTCTGCGACACCAGATGAATGACAAGCACTCTTCAAAATGTAACACGGTATGTTTATTTTTAGAAATGAACTCTTATTAATCCAGTTCTAATTAAACCTTTCTGAAGAGTTCAACTGACACGTTTTATTTAAGTTCAACTGAACGGCCTGGCCAAAATCCAACAAAACCGGTACCCTGACTGGACCAGACTACTTTATAAAGGAGAAGAAAATATAAATCCGGATCGTCTAAATCCGGTCCATTCTCTTGCGACTTTAACTGCAGCGAGCCAATATGAATTTACTCTTCGGAATCCACCAAAACAGGTTTCAACCAGCTCTATAGAATTAGCTCAGTGTACATATTTTAGTCACGATTCGTGATTCGTAATGTTCATATGGCACTTATGTAACCAGCGTCTCTTCTCCTTTCCCTTTAAACCTCGTTGAACCTTAGGCATTTTTCCAGCTATCGGTAATCTAGCTACACTTTAAAAACAAGAGCTGAAAGCTCATATGGCACTTGTAAGAACAGATAGCATGTTTGTCAGATACGGTATGCAGTTGTCAAGGCTGCATCTCTCTCCCGATATGGCTTGATCTACTAAATCTGAAATGGTTATTCCACTCATTGATAACTGTTTCTCCCACAACGATCCCCCTCAACTGTGACAAGATCCGGTCCTGTTTTGTCAGTGTTGTCTAGTATTGTCTCTACGGCTTATGCTTGTTCTTTCCTCCAAGTCCTATCCCGATCTCTCGACTCTAAGCGTTTCACGAGATTTCTTGCATCCCCCTCCAGCTCCCCCCCCCCCAATTATTGGATTCGTTCCGAACTTGAAATTGATCATACACTCGTTCTTGACACTTGTCAAGTTTCATTCACGTCCGATCACCCGTTCTACACTAGATGCTGGATTCCGAATTCCTCCACTCCCCCCAACATCACCGTACCGGGAAGGAAATATTTTCAAGTCGAGCTAGGAGAGTACCCAATATGTCTGCCAAACTTCATGGTCATAGTACATCTGGAAGTATCCTAACTCGTGATCACCGCGGAAATCCAAGAAACCCCCTCCGACACCCTCCACTGCGACACGATCCGGTCTTATTTTGTCAATAAAGTAGCTAGGGTTAATGCTCGTTCTTCTCTTCAAGTTCCATCCCGATCCCTCGACCCTAAGAGGTTTCAAAATATTTCCGGTCCCCCCTCTACCCCCACCCCCAGTTATCGGATTCGGGCCAGATTTGAAAATGAAAATCTGAAACACTTGTTCTTCACACTTGTCAAGTTTCATGCATGTCCGATTACCCGTTCCAAGGTTATGTATGATTCTAGTTTCCGGATTCCCCACCCCTTCACTCCCCCCGCGATGGCTGAATCGGGGAAGTGATTATTCCCAAGTTAACCTGGTCGGTTCCCTCACGTGCCTTCCAAGTTTTATTGCCTAGCTTATGTGGAAGCGTTTCAGGAAATTTCCAGCTCCCCCTCCAGCCCCCCCCCCCCAGGTATCGAATCTGGTCCGGATTTGAAACTGAATATCCGAAACACTTGTTCTTGACACAAGTCAAGTTTCACGCATGTCCGATTACCCTCTCCAAAGTTATGCATGTTAATAGTTTCTGGATTTACACTCCCTCCACTCCCCCCACTTTGATCGGATCTAGAAAGTGATTATTTCCAAGTTAATCTGGCCGGTTCCCTGATATGCCTGCCAATTTTCATTGTCCTAGCTTATGTGGAAGTGTTTCACGAGATTTGTTTAATTTAAGTTTAGTTTAGCATCAGAGCAAAATAGCTCTAGTTATTTTGCTCTGGTTAGCATTTAGCATTCGTTCTGACCACTTAGTCTTACTTTAATCTTTAAACCGTATCTCTTCCCGCATTCGCTTCTAAATACATAAAGTCGTAGCGCCGTGGTAGAGCGCTTGAACTACACCACAGAGGTTTGCGGATCGATACCGCATTTGGGCAGCGCTCTTTTTGCTTCCTTTAGCTCCCCTATTGCTACCCGTTGTTCCTAGTTTCCGGACTCCCGGATCCGGGGAAAGTCGGATTGGGGAAGTGATTATTTGTAAGTTAATCTGGTCGGGTCCCTGATATGCCTGCGAAGTTTCATCGTCCTAGCTTGTGTGGAAGTCCCTAATCTATATCAACCCCTACTAAGGTTCAACAACATATAATATCAACCCATTCGACCTTCGATTGCTCTAGCTCTCTCCGAACGAATTTAAGCAAAGAATGACTCATCCACGACGAGCAGAGCTATACTAGTGTGAAGAAAGAATGACCCATCCATGCGCAGAGCTATACTGTGTAAGAAAAGGGTAGGGGCTTGACAAACCTAGAAAAAGTGTTTCAAGAGATTTCGGGTGTCCCCCTCCAGCCCCCCCCCCCCCCCCAGTTATCGGATCCGATCCGATTTTGACAATGAACATCCAAGACACTTGTCCTTGAAATCTGTCAAGTTTCATGCACGCCCGATTATCCGTTCCAAAGTTATGAGTGTTACTAATTTCAAGATTCCCCATCTTGCCACTCCCCCACTGATGGTCGGATCGGGGAAGTGATTATTTCCAAGTTAATCCGGTTGGGTCCCTGATATGCGTGCCAAGTTTTATCGTCCTAGGTCATGTGGAAGTGCCCAAACTAGCAAAATGCGGACAGACCGACATACATTACGATCGCTATATGGCACAGCTCAAGTGCCATAACAAATCTTGCAGTATTTGCTTCTTGGACTCTTGTCTCTAAAAAAGATAACAAAGCAACAATCAAGTTCACCCATTTGAGTCATCTGTAGACACGAAATGTCAGTCACGTTCATTCAAACCGACTTCTCAACTTTGGCTGCACTGTAAAAAGTCTCACCTTTATCGAACTTTAGTAGTTGTGCGTCACCGATTTCGGACATTTTTATTCCTAATTCAGAGAATTCAAATCCGAATTCGGAGAGTTATAATCCGATTTAGGATTAAAACGCTAGAATGCAAAATACTGCAGATAATACTGTCCGATAAAGGAGAGACTTTTTACACTGTGGTCCATCGGCAAAGGAGTGGCTATTGAAACTTACAGTTTTTAGAGTCATCCCTCTTATTATCATCATTATCCGGCTCCAGGTCTTCGGCTTGAGTGATCCAGTCCAAGTAGCCCTTGATATCCTCCTCTATCCTCTGTTTCTCCCTCAACTTATGGAAGTCGCCTCGTGCCTGCTGCTTTTCTCTCTCTTTGGAGAACTCTCTAGAAGAAAATAACTTTTACACATAAGTATTTCTCAGCCCTCACAAAAAATAAAGATAGAAAATAGAAAAAAATAATGAGCTGTGGTAGCATTGCTGGAGTGAGAAAACCTGTTAGGTGTATTGGCCGGTATCTGACGCAAAGGGAGCGACATAAATTTTCCGGAAATGGAGGATAGAACCAGGAGATGGTGTCTTTCAAATATGACGAAATCGTGGCCGATTTCGACCCTACAGTATGGGACTAGGAAGGGATTCCCCCCACAACATTTTTGGACACACTGTCATTCCCAGCCTTGGCTATGTCAATAATTATGTTTTAAAGTTTAAGCGAATAGGGCTGATATCAGACAGTCTAGTTACACATCAGTTATTCACTTAAATAGGCCCGAAAAATCGGATAAAAATGCATTGACAAAAATGCGTTACTTCGTTTGTCCGCTATCCGCAGATACTCGATTTCATCAAATGAATTTATTCTTTCGGATTTGTGGTACCTCTATGTGCCTGTCTCTCTATGCTTGAAATGTTTACCAGCTACAAACGTAAGCCACTGCCAAAATATAAACAAAAATGGCAGATTCCTTGTGAGACATCTTCCCACTCATTTTCTTACTTTCTTCAGATGCGACTTTTCCGGGCTTAGCGTCTTTCGGAAATGCAGTTTTTGTTTAATTCAAATTCTCCGCGTCTGGGTGAGTTTTGGGTTATCGTTAAAGCAGCGCACATTCTGAACATTTTATTTTTAGACATATTTTTAATTAAACTTTTAATTAAAGAACCTCGTAGATGAACAAGGGCCAGAATAGCAGGGCCTCATCTCATTATATAGTATTTATATGTCACTGAATGGATCAATGGGGTTAGGCATAGTTCTTTTTTATACACTTTGTTCTTTGTTCTTTGTTCACTTAGTTCTGAGGGAAATAAATAAATAAATGGTTAAAACCAAAGAAACCAAAGATTTTAAATCAATGATGGGGAACCCGCCTTAAGATAAAGACATTTTAAGTAGCCTAGTGAACTGAAAGATAGGAATGCTATCCACTGTAGTTGTAGTGGTTTGCAAACTATGTTCATAAGCCTCTAGATAGCTCAGCAATGTAATAGAGCAGTAATAGAAAGCCAAAATTCATGGGTTCATATACCGCCAGGGGAACATTTTAGTCTTCGAGTCTACTGCTTAGCAAAGCACAAGTCTAACTAGAGATGATCTTTTGCACGATTAAGTGGCTCAGAAATATCGTTTTCAAAATACCATTAACGATGTTCTTGTTAGCGCTTGTCCACTCTATCCAGCTGTCCGGTTCTCCGACGCGGCGCCTGGACGCAAAATATATGAAAACTGAACGCGCCGTAGTTAAAAAGTGGGAAAACCCACAAAACATAAATAAAAGAAGTTCAAAAATGAAAAACAACAGCGCGAAGCTTCTCATGTCTTTATGTCTGAAAGATTATCGGCGAATCTTGAAGATTTCAGCCATATTTGCGTTGCATGACTACAAAACTCGGAACGGCCGAAAAAGCGCTAAAAGGAGGTAGGAACAAAACGAAAACAATGACGATAGGTGAGGGTTTCAGAAGCATACAATAACGAGCTGGGATAATACAAAAGGCAGAATAAGTAACAGGGGTCCTTTAAGGTTTAAAGTTCATTAGAAAATAGCCCCAATAGCAAGGACTAAATGACAGGGAACAAAAAACTGGGATAAAACAAACACACAAACAAGGATAGACAACCATTGGCAGATGATATTGCTTCACAATATCCTAAGAGGAAGTTCAACATAAACTGGATTTCCAGTGATGCCGAGATTGGGGACTAGCGGCCGGCACCATATTTTAAGAAAGAACAATTCATTTTCCCCCAGCCGCGTTTCACATAAATCAGGAACTCCATTGTTCTAGATCTTGCATCACAAACTACTTTCAAACAAACAAAAAGTTTATATTTCGAAACGAAGCCAAGTTGCGAACGAGCGTCAGAAGTTCGCTACAGTATCTGCTCACTGACAGCCTAGGGGAATGAGTTGGGGGGAAGAGGCTGGATGAATGTAAAACTTCCCGAAAAGCTCCTAGGAGTTCATGAAATGAGATGCGAAAATGGAACCTTGTAGGGAAATGGCTGGAGCTTGTACACTCTGGAAACAAAGCTGCCTGGCTGGAAAACAGAAGCGTCGACGTCATTTCGGCTAGGTACAACGTTACTTTTGTTTACAGACGTAACTATATCTTAAAAATATACGTAGCTCCTGTCACGGATTTATTGGGAAGTATCACAAGCCTGTGATACTTCACAATAAGTATCACAAGACATGGGAAAATGTAACAAAGTGAATAATAATTATTATTAGATGGTTAGCTTTAAATAATAGTTAAATTATGCATAAAAATAAGGAAAGTAAATTACGTTAGAAAAGTTAACCAGATAATAGTTATTCTAAATAATAGATTGTTTAAGTTAAGGAGACTGTAACTTCGGTCTCTTGAGAGAGATATTATTAAGTGAGTATAAAGTACCTGAGAAGTTTTATATTCAGGGTTGCCAATGGTAGTACAATTGTACTCTTTTCAGTACATTTTTTTCGAAGTAGGAGTTGGTAGTACATTTGAAAAAAGTAGTACTTTTGCAGTACATTCTAAGAAAGTTACTACTTAAAAAAAAAAAAAATTATGTCTAAGGTGATGTGGGGCTAGTTGTGTTTCACTCATTTTGTCTGATATCTGATACTTTAACCAAATCTTTGTGAGCTAATTAAGTCAACATTTGACAGTGCAAAATGGATATGTCAGCTGAATTTTACCATGGCTATATTTCTACCCTTCTCGGCAAGGGTCCTGGTGTTATAATTTTTTGGAAATGCTAGCGCTTTTCTCCAAACCGCGTCTTCGGGTCTTATAACTGTAATGAAATACGGCTTTACCATTTGTATACATTATTAAATTATTGCCATTGGCCAATCTGCAAGAACAGACAAAAAGAGGAGGATTTCGTTTTCTTTTGTAGAACACAATCTAATATTTCTATAGATTGTACCTAACCGGAGTTTGTTCAAGTAGGAAAAAACCTAGTTTTGACGAAGGTTCGATTCAGGTCATACTTATAGGGTTGTGCTAGAGGAATTTACAGTAGCGGCCGTAGAAGGCAATGCGCTTTGCGCAACACGCTAAAAAAAAAATTAGGTAGTACTTTTCTCCTCTGGTAGTACTTTCTTGCTACTTGGGTAGTGCATTTTATTTTAGTCAAGTCCTGATTATATTTTTGTGAATGACTAGAGCCAATAAAAGGTATTCTTAGCTTTACCCCTTCTCTAACGGGACGGCATCTAGTACGCCAGCTCGGCTAGAGACCTCGCAGTGACGTCCAGTGGTGTTACCGTTCTTGGTGACCCTGGGTCGTCACAGCTCCCTGCAGCTGATGGTGCAGATTCAGAAAACTATTTCAAGAGTATCTCCCCCCCCCCCTACAGGATGAGAATACTGAATGTGCTAAGTAACGACCATGAAAAGGCACTTACCCACTGAGCACACCAAGAATTAGGTTCATGACGAAGAAAGCGCCAATGATTACCATTGAAATGAAATAAATCCACTGCCAAGACGAGCCCATTGCATCCTGAATCTGAAAGAGGAGAAAGATATAACAGAAGATAAGAAAAGATGCGTGTGCGTTGTTGGGATCGACTAAAAAGAGGCACGAAACGGCACATCATGGCGCAGGAGGCACGAGTAATGTAAAGAGATTAGCAAGTAGTAGGAGTAGATAAGTGAGAATTCGTAACTCCAGGGCCTAAAAGAAGGCACGTTAGAACATTTTTCCTATCCCTCGCTCTAAAGCCTGAAAGGGCACTTTTAGTTTTCGTGCCTCTTTTTAGTATTTCATGCCTCCTACACTATATCGTGCCGTGCCGTGCCTCTTTTTAGTAGATCCCTGCGTTGATGACTCCTCCTGGAAGAGGGAATGTTCCAGCCATGTTGGGGGAACTCACTGACACATATTTTACTTGTAGAGCATTATACTAGTTTAGTTCTCAACGTAATGTCGCCTAGTCGCAAATTTCCTTCCACATTTATTCTCGTTCTCAGGGTTGCTACGTTTGGACAGAGCAGTTCTGTGAAATTATTTGTACAGTTATGGGAAAAATGAAGGATTTTATAAGTGCTGGGTTAAAGCTTCTGCGCTTTCCCAGGGAATTGGTAAATTGTAAATAGACACAGAATTCAGAATTGTAAAATAATCACAGATTTGTACATATACACTTTTAACACGCACATTTTAATATTCGTTATTTTACTTGAATTTTTCTGTCGTTCAATCCGCATCGTTCTTCTGGTTTTTAGTTACATATCGTTGTATGTTTTGTTGGTTCCGCATCGTTTTTCTGTTGGTATTGTGTTGGATTTTATGATTTAGTTTTTTGTTTGTTTCGCTGAGGACGGTTTGCCGGAAGTGCAACCGAAATATCCGAATTTATATTTATCCCTCGCACATCATCCTAGAGGGATAATTAGCTGATCAATAAAAAAACCCCGAAAATCACGGTTTTCTATTTCTTTCGCAATGAATGGTCAGCTTGGCTTCAAACCTTATATTTGTTGCTACGTTTGGACACGAATTTGTTTGTTCTGTTTTCATCACCAAATTACTAACTCTGGAGATTTTTACATACAAAATGGCAAAAAAATCACCAAATTTGTTGATAAGCAATCGATGAAAAGCTGTCCCACTTTGACCGTTGGAACTTCATTCTAGTTGTCTAGACATTTGCAAAAGTGTTACTACGCTATGCTAGTGACCGTGTTCCACCCTTCTTACCGTAGTTACTATGCAAGACGTCAAGAATTTTGGATTCTTGCGTCAGGGCTGGAACGAATTTTCTATTTTTGATATCGTCCCACGGGTTAATCGGGCAAATCACGTCACATAGATAAGCGTAATAGTAAGCAAATAGTTACTATTTCGAGAAGGTTGGAACAGTCAGCCTAGTAACTTTTCACGTGGTTGGAACGAAAACAGTAAATAATAGTTTACTATTGTTAGAAGGGTGGAACACGCTCAGTGTCTGCTACTGTGGTTTTATTCGACCCCCTCGCTCCTGCTTAACTGCAATTCTACGTATTCCAGAGAATTAACGTGGCCAATCGACATCACCTAGCAACATTATAAATAGGATCCACATTTCCAATAAATCTATCATCACGGCTCAGATGGTGGTGAAAATAGGGGCTCAGGTGCGAATCAACTTTGCTATGGTGATTAAAAGAAGTCATTGGGATATTAAAAGTAGAGAGGGTCCCCTAAAGCAAGTTGATGCGTGCCCTATCACAGGTATCTGAAGATGCGAAATTATCGACTAGGATTAGTGAGTGGTTCAAGAAGATTTCATTAAACAAAACTCTTGTATACTAAAATAATTAGTGATAAATATCCAGATTGTAAATAGGATATTCAAGTTAAATAAGGTTTGCAAGTTCAAGTTGAGTAAGGGTCAATGTAAATATCATTAGTTTGGGAAGTAGTTAAATATGTACAATGTAAATGAGAGTCCGTGCTTTAGTATGGATTGTAATTGAGTCCAGACTTTGCAGCGAATAGTGAACTAAAGCGAAGTATTTCTTAAATTTATATGACAAAAACAAAGATTTTCAAATGCGAGTTTAGCAACGTGAGGAGTGCAACTGGTAAAGTTAGGTGAAAGGACTTGGCTCAAACTGCATTTCAAAATCTTATTCAAGGAATTACTGAAAGATTTGTTGCATCCACCAGATGTTCTTTCGTTTGCTTTGTACCGTCAAGCTTTCGTAGCCCTTTAGACCGGGCAAAGCAACGACTCTTGTCCGATTTAGCCTATAATTTGGAAGAATACAACGGTACTTAATTTAATTCATTAACACTTTGTAGTTACAAAACCAAAATTGGTGATTATTGTCAGGTACAAAGGGGGCATGCAAATCTCCTATGATCATGAAAGAAGTATGCATCCTTGGGATGTGAATGACAATTCATCAATAATCGATGAGAATTAATACTCTTGATGACTGACTCTCTATCCCGACGCAAGGTCGCCGTGTACCTAACGGACGAGCCGGAAGCGGCACCACTGCTGCCCCAACGATCGCCGTGATTGGTTGACACAGTATTTGATCGAGTTAATGAGTTTGAGTCGATAGGGCGACGTTTCTCGTCCTTTCGTGAGGATCACTGGCGTGTTGTGGACTTAGCCATGTAAAATATTAGCATTGTGAAGTTGGTTATGCCCTCTGTTAGGGATTATGCGCAAAGTAAAACCCCACTACAGTATAGCCGCTTCTTTCACAGCGCACCTATTATCCGTTTACGCCGAGTCAACGCGAATCCCTGTAGAGCCGTGCTAAATCGTGGTGTAAGCTAGTTGTTCATTCCCATGTAGCTTTATGAGCTCTTGCTTAAAACACATCAGGGCACCGAAAAATGAAAAAGTCAGGATCCCTGCTCTTTTGGTTTTCTTCTACTTCCTCAAGTCAGGATCCCTGTTCTGAGGCCTCCACTTGACGCCATCAGGCTTGCAGTATCTCCAGTATCTTCAATTTTTTCCTACAACCAGTGAGGTTGATATTTCATGTCCTGAACATTGTGTTCGATCATTGTTGAAAAATAATTAACAATCTCCATATATTTTGAGAAATTGCTGCTACCACATGAAGCTGTCAGGACCAGCTTATTCTAGCATTTCGTCACACCAACCCCGTCGCACCCCCCTGCTCGTGTGTTTATCGTGTATTTATATAGTTATCTTAAGTAATTTTCTTTATTGCTTTTTCTTTGTTTACTCCACTTGCTTTCCTTTATGAAATTGTACTTACGTAACAATTATTTGTTATTACTGTTTTAATACGTTCTTGCATAGAATATTTGCATTTTTCTGTGTAGGCTATACTATTATACTACTACTTCATACATATACATTAATCAAGTCATCGGTAGATGGAATTTCCTGGTTTGCCTCTCACATTTAGATTATCCGTATAACGTCATCAGCGTAATATATGCAACTGAGTTGCGTTTGAATTCATGATAACTTTCCCCTTAGTAACCATGGCTGCAGGACCCTGCTACAAAAAGCCATCCCAATCTATGGTTTTTCTCGCCTATTTTGCCAAGCACAAAGGACATGATAAACTATATTTGTTTACAGATTCGTTTTTCTAGCTTGAGCCCGAAGAGGACTCTCGCCAAGGAGGGTAGAGAAATCGCTAGAACATGCTAAATTTCAGTTCACTTATCAGTTTATAGCACAGTCAAGAATTATTTTTTCCTTTTAAATTAGCAATGGACATTAAGAACAAGATCTACGAGCTCATATGGCGCTTGTTACGAGTAGATGGTGCAAAAAAGCTGATGAGAACGTCATAAAATACCCACTTCAACACCCCTAGGATCGGACCTAGAAATAGAATATCTAGTTTCACGTGAGTTTGAGCATTTCCGGCATCGTCTTAGGGCACATGATTCATCACACTAGTTTGATCCCTACGAGTGCCATACTATTTCCAATACCTGTCCCCCTCAAACTCCCCCTACCACCGCCGAATCTGATTCAGCCACATTAACAGATTATCTAAAGCATCTTCTCTTACTGGCTATCAAGTTTCACTCGAGTCTTCGGGAAACTCAGGTACTCCTCCCCCCCCCCACACCGTGCTCGGATCCGGTCCAGACCCTAAAATACGTCATCTAGGGCACATGGTCTCTCTACTTTCCAAGTTTTATTCAAACCACTCTACTCGTTTGACCCTTACGCGAGCCACAAAATTTCCCCTTTCAACTCCTCTCTTCTCGTATTTAAAGTTCGACTCGAATCGGAGCATATCTGGAAAATTTTCGGTTACCGCTTCATCCTCCTCCTACCGTGGCCGCATCCGGTCCGGACGCCAAATAACAAACTATGCCGCACAAACTCGGTACTGTCCAACTTGCATCCCATTAGGCCATTTCGTTCGGTTTTTGTGTGCATTTCACAAGTTTTCGGACCCCCCCCCCTCCAACCCCCAGCTGTTGCCGCTTGTGGTTTGGAGACATGTTCTGCATATCCAGGTCATTAGTTCTGATCACCCCTAAAGTTTCACTCGAATCGGACCACCCGTTCGCAACCTACGGAAGTCAGTATGTATTTCAGGATTCCCCTTCCCTTAACTCCCGCAAAAATGGTTGGATCCAGGAACGGAAGTTTTCCTTGAGCACTGTGTCCGGTCCTTAGTCCTATTTGGTCGGGCCACTAATGCATGTCAAGTTTCATCGTCCTTAGCACATATGGAAGTATCGTAGCTCGCAATCACCGGAATTCCAGGAGCCCCCTCCGACTCCCCCCAAAGAGCCCCGATATGATCTAGTTCAGTCGAGAACGTATCTAGGGCTCATGCTCGTTCTTCCCACCAAATTCCCAAAAAATGTACGAGTGAGGCGTGTAACAGAAGAGTTTCCCGGCAGAAGCTCAGACCCTCATTGCAATGCATTGGGCATAAAGGAGGACAAAGTAAAAAGTTGTTTTTGAGCGATTGGACAAAAAAAAATACCAGGAAAAACACAGATCTACCCAATCCTGTTTCGTCACACTACCTAAGAACTACCTTTCGAAAAAGCTTAACCACACATTCTGAGCCCTGGACCTCATGCCGAAAAAGATGCTACCCGTGAAAGGGATCAAGCGGGTTTTCCAATATCTGTAATGTCAGATGTTGAGTGCCGGGTTTATGTTAGCTTCTTTGTGACCGGATTAAATACTAGTGGTCCCTGGCTTTTCCTGTAAATATCTTTGGATTCACTGGTGACTGCTCATTAGTGTTGAAAATTATTTTTGACTCACCGATGTCTGGTATTATCTTACCAATGCGGACTCACCAGAGCCTGGTAGATTCCAGAGAAGTCACCAGGAAACGGTAAGATCACAAAAACTGCTTCATTCGTTCTCGGCTGACTTACCCGTTTTTCGCGGTCAGCTTGGGCGGAAGCAATACTTAAAGGTTAACAGAATAGGGCTAAGATACGACAGTCTGATTACCCTTCATATTTTTGCTTAATTAGGCTAGAAGAACCGACAAAAACACGTTACTTCGTACTTTGTTATCCACGATTCTTGAATTTTAGGTGACGTAATTTCTCTCCCGTAACTGTTGTACCTCTATACGGACGTAGCTGTATGTTTGAAACATTTAGCAACTACAGCGGCAGCCAATTGCCGTAATAACAAGTCATGGCGGATTTGCATTCCTCAAGCCAGGAAGATGAAAGTAACACGGGAAGTGAAAGTGACCAGGAAGAACTTGGCATTCGCCATGAAGGAAGAATATTACCAGTTGAAAGCTCGAACTTGCTAATCAACTTGGTGGAATGCTGGCCAAATTCTCTGTTGACTATGTCCTTCCACAAAGGAAACCCATTCGGGGTAGCACGGAACAGAGGGCTATCTTTGGATGTGATTCTGCGATCTGGAATCGAACATTTCAAAATCTTCGCTTTGTTAGCCATTTAAACACACGCTTTTGCAGACATTCAAATTTTCCGCGACTCGCCGTAAAGTTATTTGTCGTGCAACCAGCGGAGACTCCAAACGTCACTACTAGACTACGCGACGTAGAAAACAAAAATCCCTTATATGAGTCAAAATAATTCAGTGTATTCAAATCAAACGTATAAAAATAAGTTGACTTTTCAGTTAAACTTTAAAGGACCCATCGTACCTATAATACCAAAGCAAACTTCTTCCGTAATTTCTAAATCCATTCTTAAGCCAGGACACCCGAATTTAATATGGTATATTCTGAGACCTCCCCCCCCCCCCGACCTCCAACTTAGCGATTTTCAGACTTGACCTGTTCGCCACAAAACATGCTCCCGGGATCGACTGAAAAGAGGCATTGAATGCACAGGAGGCACGAGTAAAAAAAAGAGATTAGCAAGTATTAGAAGTAGACAAGTAAGTGAGAGTTCTTAACTCCAGAGCCTAAACGAAGGCACGTTAGAACATTGTTCCTGCCTCTCACTCTGAAGCCTGAAAGGGTCGTTTTAATTTTCGGGCCTCTTTTTAGTAGTCATGCCTCCTACATTATGTCGTGCCGTGCCGTGCCTCTCTTTAGTCGATCGCCATGCTTCCGACCACCGTGTAGGAGAATCTTGCTCGTGAGAAAAACCGATTATGTAAGTTTTTCCCTGTTTCTGCTTGAAGTCAATGGGTCAGGAGAAAGGCTTAAAATACCCAAAGTCGTGGAGAATTTGTTAAAAGCAGAAGTTGGCTTGAATGTATTAAACAATTTTAGAATAGTGGAACGGAAACAGTAAATAGTGCGAGGTGAGCTTTAAGCAACAGACACTGGGTTACGTCTGAATTACACGATATAATTGAGTCAATCCAGAAGCGGGTGTTAAGATCATACTTTCACACGATTACACCAATTATGAACAAGCGCTTAAGACTCTCCGGCTTGAACCGTTAAAGAACAGACAGAAAACGAACTTAAAAGACTGGTTTCGGTAAGAAAATTATGCAGTCAATCAGATTCCGCCAGCTCCTCCCGAACAACTGCCTGAGCCGACTTACTCAACCTTGCATTCAAATTTACTTAAGCCGTTTCAAGCATTAAGTACCGCCCGTTGGCTCCACTCCTCCCCCCCCCCCCTTGTTACAAATTACCGTAACAATCAATAAAATTTCACGTTTGCCGGTTTATTCAGTTCATTTGTGCCTGTTTGGTTCCTTGTTACATTTCGTATCTTGTTATGAAGTTACCGTTGTTGATGGTAAATTATTTAGATGTTGTTAGTTAATTATTTAGATTGTGTATTTATTTATTTTATTTTCGTTGCTTATTATTTAGCAAAACTATTCTGGCAATTTTTCATGAACGCGCCTGTTGTATGACTGAAACGAAGACGAACAAGTAAATCCATGCAATGCAAATCAAAGTCGCTACTTACATAGTACAGCATATCAGTCCATCCCTCCAGTGTGATGCACTGGAACACGGTTAGCATAGCAAGTCCAAAATTATCAAAATTTGTTATTCCGTAATTAGGACCTTCCCAGTATTTTCTGCACTCCCAGCCTTCGTCGCAGAGCAAACCAGTGGCACCACAGGGACGCGGATCCTCCATCATTTCACCTGGAAATGAAAAGGATTGTTTCTCAGAAATTGTTTTATTCAAGGTATTTCTCTCTTAGAATGCGTCTCGGGAGTGGAAACATTTCTTAGCTGTAGCAGTTAGAAAGTATTCCACCTGGTTCTTGCTTGCGTCAGAGAACCTAAATCTGGACAAGGGGGGGGGGGGGTTGAATGGGAGCTTTGGGACTCTGTTTGCGAACAAGCCATTTCATACAGCTTGGCCAGGAGAATCATTAAAGGGTGAAGTATTATATGTCCGTCAACATATAAAATATTAGCATCAAATATCAGACGGTCACATAACTCCAACCACTTCCAAAGAATAGCAAAAGTCAGCAACAAAAAAACATTTCCCATGGAATATAAATGCGAAAATATACTTAGGATCAAAACGGACCTCCATGAGAAGAGTCAAATAATAAATCTCTCCCTGGAGCTAAAATTTGTTAGCTGTTTTTTTTTTTCTTCAATATAACCAACAATTTTAAGTATTCTGCCCATATAATGCAAATTCTCGCGCGCAAATTCCGTATGCTATCCGTCGAACGGAAAATTCGCCTCGCATCGTTTCAGTTCGACGTCGACTTATTTTCCGCGAAACTTAGCAAATATTTTTTGCGCTTTGTGGGCACTTAGCCTTCTTTACGAATGTCTAGAGTTTAAAATGTCTGGTTCGATTCTACATTCTATCTTCTCCCGAAGAGGGAAGGGATCTACTACACTGTAAAAATTCTCTCCTACGTCGGACTTCAGTAACTGTGCATCACCGAATTCGGAGATTTTTACTCCGAGTACGGAGAACTAAAATCCGATGTAGGATTAAAACGCTAGAATGCAAAATACTGCAGAATAAGGTATTTGAAAGAGGAGAGTTTTTTTTTACAGCGTAAAAGAGGAACGGAGCAGAAGAGCATATATAATACAGATGGAACTACTAAAAAGAGGAATGCATACTAAAAGAAGTAACGTCATACTAAAAAGAGTTTTGTGGCGTGCCTCTTGGTGTAGCGTTCCTCTTTTTAGTATGCTGTTTCTAGATCTTAGTACGCGTCCTTCTTTTTAGTACTAGTTCTGCCGGCACCATGAGCTTCCCGTTCCGTTCCCTCTTTTAGTTCATGAAAGGTGGCGTGACAATATTACAAAATATCGTGTGAATGACATAGCCTGCAGCTGTTGTAAACTCTATTTGTAAATAAATTATTCCATGCAACAGTAAGCTTCTGCATATATATTATTTAGTTGTGGAGGAACAGAAAATAACAAGTGTGGTAGATAACTCTCGTATAAACTGACTGGCCTTTGCGATTTTCTGTCCTCATCCCTGTATGCCTAAACGGACAAAGCTATAGTAGACCTAAGTCATATCAACGGCGAATCCCGATCCTCCGAACTACCTGAGTTCTTCTTCTTCTTCCCTAGGACAGGATCCCTGTTTTGACTAAAGACAGGAGCCCTGTTTTGCTTCAGGCAAGGTGCCTTAGTTAGGAGCCCAATGTCACTACTAGTACAAACTATTACCGCCCATGCAGCCTACCAGAAACCCCTGATTTTGGGAAAGCCTATGGCAAACGCTGGGTATACCTAGCGTCTGGTATACCCTAAGCCTAACGCTGGATACACTATGCCAAATTCTGGATACTTGAACCCAATAAAATACTGATGATGTGAGTGAAGCTCAGAAATCAACCAATCAGAAATCATGTAAAGTGGGGTAGGCCAGGGTTAAAGTGCCAACAGCTATCCAACGTTTGGCATACGCTATCAAGCGTTAGGCATAGGCTATGTCAAACGCCAGATATACCCAGCGTCTGGCATAGAAAATAAAAAAATCAGGGGTTTGTGGCTGACGGCGTCCATGCTAATCTCCATATTCAGTTCAGAGCCACCATTCGGTTTAATTCCTAATAGTCCCCTGACGATCACCATCATCAACGTTTAACTAAAACTCAGTCAGGATACAACAATAATAATATATAATAACAACGCTTATTTCCTGAATAGCTCATATAATTACTCGCTAGCGTCGGATCGTCACACAATTATTAACACGGCTAAAACTTAATAATCACTTCTCAATAATTACCTTAAAATATTTATATGTATATACAATTAATAACGAATATATCACAGTTCAGAACTAAAATAATTTACCAAATATGGTATAAATGACGAAAGATACCAGCCAGTAGAGCGGATATCGGGGCGAACAAGTCTGGTACAATTACGGATTGCAGCGCGAAGCCTTGTTTCAGGTCGAATCCGGTTTGGGGCTTCGAAATCCGGTAGGAGAGATCTATGAAGACCAAAGAACAAGTATTTACGTATGATTAATTATTATCCGTCACCCTCCCTATTACGTAACACCCTTCAATTGAAAAAGTCAAGTCTCTTCTTTTCTGTTCATAAACTGCTATGGGTGATAGATGCTGATAATGAGGCGAGGATGGCCAAACAGAGACTACAGGCGTTTTTCCGTGCTCCCACAGACAGTTTGTGGGTCGATTGTGGCTCGAAAAGTGTGTTTCCGCGACCTTTTGTGCGGCCCGCAAGTGTGTTTCCGCGACCAACAAGATTTTCGTGGCTCGCTTTGGGGCTCAAATTCGACAAACAACTGGCGAGGTGATTGTCGATTTTGTGGCTCGATTCTGGCAGGAAATTCAAATTAAGCAGCAAAATAGTGACTAAACAACAAAGCTCACTACATTTTCAAGTATATAGACTTAAAACTGAGGGTACTTTATGGACAAAATGGTAAGGAAATAAGCCTGGAGTTCTATTTATTGAGGTTTTACATGAATTTTATTTTTATTTTCCGATATTTGAAATTACCGCCAAAAAATTAGACAAATCGGCGTTTCCGCGACAAACAGTCAGAAGTGTGTGGCCCACAATTGTGTCGCGGAAAAAGGCCTTAAGCTGAATAAGGCCAATTTGCCATCGCCTAAACAAATCCGTGGCCAACCAACTTGACAGGAGCCGCTCTTGACTCTGTATGTAAAGCACTTTAAACTTTCGACTTCCGCGCTAGTAATTGAAAGTTTTTCTGGAAGTTCCCGGCTTTCATAATTAACAAACTACAAACTTTGAACCCATGAGCTTCTTGAATTTCGGTAGCGAAAACAGAAAATGGGAATATTCGGGGTAGTAGAAAAATGTCACTGGTGTCACATCCGGCGACAACTGTTTTGGGCGCGTCTGCAAAAACCGAGCCTTAAGCGTAGTCATACGGTTGGATTGGATTGGCCGAGACCGACAAACCGTGTTTTTGCCAACTGGTTTCACACTGAAGCGTAAAGCCGCTTTCACACTGAAGCGTAACGCCGCTTTCACACTGAAGCGTAAAGCCGATTTCACACTGAAGCATAAAGCCGCTTTCACATTGACGCGTCGTTGCGATGCCTTTATCTTGCGTTGCGTAGCGTATCTTTCACCTGCGCGAGAAGCTTTCACGCTGGATGCTCATTTACGTTTTCTTTTATCGGTTCCTCTGCTGAATTTTCGTTTCTTTCTTCATTATAGTAAGTTTTCTTAATCAACATTTGTTTTAAGTTTTTCTTCAAAAACTTCAATTTTTCACTGGTAAATCTGATACGTACGCGTCGACGCAACGCAAGAACAGAACTTCGTTATTCCTGCGTTGCGTCTTCTTTGTGTGCTGTGTTGAGTCGCCGCAAGCGCAACGCAGAGGATGCGTAGCTTGGTGTAAAAGGCTCGGCGCGTCAATGTGAAAGCGGCTTAAGCCTCTCACACTGAGCTGCGTCCTGCGGTAAGACTGGGAAGACGCAATGCAAGCTGTCAATAAGTCTACGCTACCAATGGAATGGGATTAATTCTTCGTTTGCGTTCGCTGACCCACAGAGAATCTAAGACTTCATTATTATTAAAACAGATTAAACAGCATAGCATACACACATAACTGAATATATAGAGAGAATATTAATCCATACATGTACATATGCCCCGTCGATAATTTATGTCATAACCAAGAACTAATTACGACACAACTGCCAAAGGTCTAACGCCTGACTACGCATGCTAAAACTCCTCTCGAAGCACTACATCCCCAAAGAAGACTTTCTGAAAGTCTATATTTCCTTCGTCCGACCTCTCGTCAAATACGCATCACCTCTGTGAAATCACAACTTGACCGAAGGTCAAACCCGCCGCATCCAAAACATGCAGAGAGGGCACTCATGGTCATCCACCGAAGTCCCTTACTTCCTCCTACTCTCCGCTTATAAACTTAACTCTTTCGAGATCCGTAGATCACGAATAACAGCCTGATTTCTACGGCACCTGAGCCGAAGGGCTCAATAAGATCGTTTGTCGGTCGGTCGGTCCGGTGATGGCGAGTTAGGAGACTACGAGATGTGTTTGGAGGGTGAAAATTACCAGGCATATAAGGGACACTAATATACTAATATACTAATATACTAACACTAATATACTGGCTTGGATGTTTGGATCATGAGGGAGTGGAGAAGAGGGAGATCCGGAACAATGAGCGTGTTCCACCCTACTTACCGTAGTTACTACGAGTGACGTCACGAATTCTGACTTTTTGCCGTCAAGGCTGGAACGATTTTTCTATTTTCCAGCAGGATATCATGCTACGGGCGAATCCGACCAATCACGTTACAGAGATGCGTAGTTACTACGCTTACTACGCTCCCGAGCATGGTAAGCAAGTAGTTACTATTAGCAGGGACCCATAAATTTCCTGTAATAACTCGCCATTCAGGGGGCTTGTCAATAAGAGGTTTCTGATGCACTCTTGACCGAGCGTCAGATAGTTCGAGAAATACCCACGGGGATAAAATACCCAACTATCCAGATAGACAAAATTTTTCGCAGCTCTTCTGCTGAACTAGGAATATTTCTCTGCAATGTAAGAGTATCCTGGATCTTTTGTCCTAAACTGTAAAAAAAAAATCTTGCAGTATTTGCTACTGGGATTACTCTTGTCTTTATTGAGATAAGATTACCCATGATTCGGGCTAATTTTATCCCAATAGAGATAAGATCAATCCCAGTAGCAAATACTGCATCCTTATTCGGAGAAACTTTTTACAGTGTAGCTTAGGTACCTGAATAGTCCCAACAAATTTTGTCTATCTGAGCAAGAACGCCGATTCGACCCAAGCGGAATTTTTGGAAACTAGGTGAGGCTCGGGCAACATAGCAACACTGAAGCATAGGAAATGACAAGCCCCCTGAATGGCGAGTCATTACAGGAAATTTATGGGTCCCTGCTATTAGTTACTATTTAGAGAAGGCTGGAACGGTCAGCGTAGTAACTTTTCGTGAGGTTGGAACGGATTTAGTAACTAATAGTTGCTATTGGTACGAGGATGGGACACGCTCAATGTGTCATGCAGAACTTTCGAACGAGTTTTCGATCTGGATAGAACTAGACAGTTGGCAAAAGGACGTGTCCAAGAGAGCTCATTCCCAGGCAGGAATCGGATTCGAGCACTCCGGGCACTGTGGGGGTGATGTAGTGGGGTCTCAGAAGTATTGAAGCATGCAAAACTCCAGATCGAATAATACGATGCGGGTAGAATATGACAGTTGGTAAGTGTACATGTCAGAGCTGGTGGACTCGGACTCTGGACTCGTCTCGAGACGCCTTTTTCAAGGACTCGGACTCGTCTATCACGGAGCTGTCCGTCAGCCAGAGATGTGGGCTCGGACTCTGGACTCGACTCAAGACGGTCTCGAGACACCTTTTTCAAGGACTCGGACCTGTCTCGGACTCGGATTTGCTGGACTCGCAGCAGCTCTGGTACATGTCCTACATGTTCCATAAACAGGTTTAAACTGGATCCGAACATTGCGGGGGGAGCTGGAGGGGGGCACCGGAAATCTTGCCTCGTGCTTTAAAGCACCTTGCTTATTCTGCCTTTCAGACTATCCCTAGCTCCCTTATTGTATAATAAGATTCTGAAGTCCCCCCATTTCGCTATTGTTTCGTTTTGCAACCTCGACTTGTTCGCGCTTTTTCGGCCTAGCCGAGTTTTGACAGCCATCAACGCAAAATTCGACGAAAGCTTCAAAGTCCGTTCACGACTCTTTCGCAAATAAGATCATGAGAAGATTTCGAAGTATTATTTTTCGTTTGAAAGACGGTAGACCATCACACTGTCAGAAGTTTCATAACCGATAACCCGAGGATGCACGGTTTCAACAGATAATGGGTAACAGATAACACTTCCGATGTTATCTGTTGTGTTTTCAAATGTTATACATAATAAGCGTTACCATCAGAAAGAACCGAAAAACCGTCAAAAAGTATCTGCTGGCTTTTCCGACATCATGACGATAAGGAATAAAGCCAGTAGATGTTTTTTTGGCTCTTCCTAACAAAGCTTGTTACGCATAACATGCATAACGTTTTCAAACACAAAGATACATCCGAAGTGTTATCTGTTACGCATTATCTGTTGAAACCGTGCATCCTCGTGTTATCTGTTATGAAACTTCTGACAGTGCAAGTCTACCTTCTGTTCTGGACGTTCAATACTGTCAGAAGTTTCATAACAGATTGCGCATAACACTTTCAAGAATAACACCTTTTCACTTAGAGTGACCAATTAAGTTTATACTATTTCGTGCCCAGATCTCCAACAACACCTTCAATAGGTAAAAATACTACACTGTCAGAAGTTACATAACGACAACAGCAGGATGCGCGGTTTCAACAGATAACACTTTGGGATGTTATCTGTTATGTTTCTTTCGTTCCCGTTAGTATTTTTACCAATTGAAGGTGTTGTTGGAGATCTAGGCACGAAATATTGTAAACTTAATTGGTCATAACACTTTATTTCTAAGTGAAAAGGTGTTATTCTTGAAAGTGTTATGCGCAATCTGTTATGAAGCTTCTGACAGTGAAGCTATATAACGACAACAGAAGGATGCGCGGTTTCAACAGATAACACTTTGGGATGTTATAATGTTATGTTTCTTTCGTTCCCGTTAGTATTTTTACCAATTGAAGGTGTTGTTGGAGATCTAGGCACGAAATAGTGTAAACTTAATTGGTCGTAACACTTTATTTCTAAGTGAAAAAGGTGTTATTCTTGAAAGTGTTATACGCTATCTGTTATGAAACTGCTGACAGCGAATTCTCAAATATTATGTGTCCAGCCGTCGCGCCGGAGAGAAGAAGGCTGGATAGAGTGGCCAAGCGCTAACAAGAAAATAGCTAATTTCTCGTGGAATGTAATAGAATTTTATCGTGAAAAGATCTATTTGTGCTTTATAGGGTCACAACTTCGCGATCAGGGCTGTCATAAGCCCTAGACGGGGATCGACGAAAAAGAGGCACGGCACGACATAGAGTAGGAGGCAAGAGTACTAAAAAGATGCACGAAAACTAAAAGGGCCCTTCCAGGCTTCAGAGCGAGGGGCAGGAACAATGTTCTACCGTGCCTTCTTTTAGGCTCCGGAGTTACGAACTCTCACTTACGTATCTGCTTCTACTACTTGCTAATTTCTTGTTATTACTCGTGCCTCCTGTGCCATGCCGTGCCTTAACGTGCCTCTTTTTAGTCGATCCCGCCCTAGACGTACCGTTTACAGATCAGGGCTGGATCTGGGCGCTGTTAGGGGTTGAAGTTTGGGGGGGGGGGGGGGTACTATCATACGCCCTACATGTACCATGTACCTATAGATTCGGATCGGATGAATTAGAGACCTGAACTGATTCCAGCCACTGCGGGGGAGATTAGATGGGAGAGCCTTTCAAACTTGACAACCCGGAGCTTATCTGATAGGTACCCATGCTACCTAGTCTAATTTTGCAAGTGCCATCGCTTTCTGTCAGTGTGTCGGTCCATCGTTCCGCTGGTTGCAAGTCCGCTGATACTTCCAGATGGGCTAGTTCAATGAAACTTGTCAGGCGTAGTAGGGACCTGACCGGATTGACTTAGAAATTTTCATTTCCCGATCCGACCATCGAGGCGGAGTGGAGGGGGATCCGGAATCTCAAGGCATACAGAGCTCTCGAGCAAGTCGTCGTATATGGATGAAATTTGATAGTTGGCAAGACCACATGTTTCAGATGTCTTATATCAAGCCTTGAATGGATCCGGCAACTGTGGGGGGATACGGAAGGGGGCACCGGAAAGCTTCTGGCCCACTTCGAGTGGAGAAATTGGGACAGGACTTGGCGGGAAGGACAACATTAAGCAATAGTTTTACCATTTATAAAACCGGATCGGATTCGGGCACTGTAGGGGGGGGGGGATCTTGTGACATGCAGAACTCTCGTACTAGTTTCGGATACTTGATAAATGACAAGAACACACGTTCCAGATGTTCCACTTACAGGTCCAGGCTACTAACTCCAAAGAAGAATACCTGTGTCTTATATGAAAAAAAAAAAAAAAAAATGCAGTAGAAACGCTAAAAAGAATTGCTTAGGCCTTCACCTATGCAGAATAAACATGAATGAAGAAAAAACATTTTCTACTCTTTAAATTCACCAAATCGTCTTGTATAAAATATGCCATACCTGTCTCATTACTGAAGCAAGTTCGATGGAGTTCTCCAGAGAAGAGTTCAAGGCCAATGATAGCATAGATGATAATGACGAAGAGTACGAGAAGCGCGATGTGAAGGAGGGGAATCATGGCTTTGAGGATAGAGTTTAACACAATTTGTAAACCTGAAACAGAAACTGGTTGGCACACGGATTTCGAAATGCTAAGTTCATGTTCCACTCTACTTACCGTAGTAACTACGCATGAAGTCAAGGCTTGGCGTTGGGAAGATTTTTTCTACTTTTTTACAAAATATCGCGCCATGCCGCCATGCCCTAACTTCCACCAATCGCGTTGCAGAGATCGTAGTTACCAGGCTTATTACGCTCCGGAGCGTGGTAAGCAAATAGTTACGATTAGTTATTATTTGGAGAAGGTTGGAACGTGTCAGCGTAGTAACTTTTCACGAGGTTGCAACGAAATTATTAATACATATTTACTAGTGAAAGCAAGATAGAACACTCTCTAAACCTCTGCTACATCTCGCAGACGGACTAACGCCACACTGTCAGAAGTTTCATAACAGACAACACGAGGATGCGCGATTTCAACAAATAATGCGTAACAGATTACTTCCGATGTTGTCTGTTGTGTTTCAAAATGTTATGCATAACAAGCGTTACCATCAGGAAGAATCGAAAAACCGCCCAAAAGTATTTGCTGAGTTTTCCGACATCATGACGATAAGGAAAAAAGTCAATAGATGCTTTTTTGGCTCTTCCTAACAAACCTTGTTATGCATAATATTTCATGCATAACGCTGTCAAACACAATAGATAACATCCGAAGTGTAATCTGCATGTAACGCATTATCTGTTGAAACCACGCATCCTCGTATTATTTGTTATGAAACTTCTGACAGTGCAGGTAACAACTGGCTGTCACCATGAATCTCCTTTTCGAACTGACAGGACAAGACAATATGGTCACACAATTTGTGCCGGATATAAGAAGGACTAGAAACGGAAAAACTAGCTACTACATTCGTCAGTGATATTTCGGCTCTTCTTGGCACTCTAGCCTGCCATTTTTCCGTTTTGATTTCCAGTCAGCTTTGGCTGAAGATGTATTTCTGTGTTGGATACCCCCCAGACAGTCAGGGCGCGAAAATAAAGGTTCCACCTTTTCCCCTTTAATTTGGTATTTGCCGTAACTGGCTCGATAAACAAGACCTACGGTTTCGATGGGATACCAAAAATCTAACATTTGATCCAGACAACTGGGTCCTGTCTTGCCAGATCCAGTCTTCGCCAGGCTATTCATTAGTGAAAACTAATTTCAGATATACCTCTATAAGCAATATCTATTTTGACGATACTGACCGAAACTTCCTGCTTTACTTCTGCCAAATTTCCGGTTTCGGCCGAGATCCGAGCGAACTACTTGTCCAGCAAAAAAAGGAAATACAGAATCGAATTCAGCGTACGGTATCTTCTTATCCCTATAAAGAACATCTAATCAATTTCAAATAAAACTTTAGATTTTAAGAAAAAAACGGTTACAACCGGATTCCGGACGAATTATATGTCCGGTTAAAAAATGATTGTCATATACAGATTCAGCGTCTCTTCTTACCTCTAAATCTGTCATCTAATAAACTTAAAATAAAACTTATTACTTTTAACAAATTTTCCGGTTTTGGCCGGATTCCGGGCGAACTAGTTGTCCGGGTAGGAAATGCTTTTCACATAAATGTTCAGCGTATCTACTTACCCCTAAATCGAACATTTAATCAACTTCAAATCAAAATTTTACTTTTAACCAACTTACCGTTTTTTGCAGGATTCCGGACAAACTAGTCGTCCGGCGAGAAAATGATTTTCATCTTCGTGTTCAGCATGTCTTCTTACCCCCAAATCGAACATTTAATCAACTTCAAAAGAAACTTTTACTTTTAATCAACTTTCCGTCTTTTGTCGAATTCCGGGCGAACTACTTGTCGGACGAGAAAATGTTTTGCATATTCGTGTTCAGCATGTCTTCTTACCCCATAATCGACTATTACATTAGCTGTTTAAAAATATTTTGTTTGCCCCTTAAGTTCAACCCCCTCCCCCACCCCTAAATATAGGGCTACAGAGCCCATCTACGAACTTGACCTTACCCTTGACCCAAAGAGTCCTCACACCAAGTTATCAAAATATCTCATTCGCTTCGAGAGTTATCGTGCTAACAGACGGACAGACGGACAGACGGACGGACGGACAGACGGACAACTTTTATGATGTCATAGGTATCCCTCCACTGACGTTTTGGGATCCCAAAAACAGTCTACTACTCTCAAGGGAAAAGTTCAGATATAGATTCAGGGTGTTTGTGTTTACCCCTATAAGTCATATCTGTTTGGACGAAAACTTCCTGCCTTACTTCTGCGAATTTCCCAGTTTCGGCCAAATTCTGAAACTACCTGTCCGCAAAAAAAAGAAGCTAAAATCGAACTCAGCGTATCTTCTTTCCCCTATATCGAACATCTAACAAACTTCAAATTAAAAATTTAACTTAAAAACAAATTTTCCGGTTCCAGCCGGATTCCGGGCGAACTATATGTCCGGGTATAAAATGACTGTCATACACGGATTCAGCATCTCTTCTTATCCCTAAATCGGATATCTAATCAACTACGAAGACTGTTAACAATTTTCCGGTTTTGGCCGGATTCCGTGCGAACTACTTGCCCGGCGAGAAAATGATTTTCACCATCGTATTCAACATGTCTTACTACCCCGAAACAGAACATATAATTAACTTCAAATAAAACTTTTGCTTTTAACAGATTTTCCGGTTTTGGCCGGATTCCGGGCTAACTACATGTCCGGCGGGAAAATGGTTTGGACATCGTGTTCAGCATGTTTTCTTACCCCTAAATCGAACATCAAATCAACTTCATCGAACATCAAATCAACTTCAAATAAAACTTTAACTTTTAACAAACTTTCCGGTTTTGGCCGGATTCCGGGCGCACTACTTGTCCGGCGAGAAAATGGTTCCTACCATCGTGCTCAGCATGTCTTCTTACCCCATAATCGACTGTCACATTAGCTGTTTAAAAATATTTTGCTTACCCCTTAATTTAAACCCCCTCCCCCACCCCTAAATATAGGGCTACAAAACCCATCTACGAACTCGACCTTACTCTTGACCCAAAGAATCCTCACACCAAGTTTCATCAAATATCTCATTCCCTTCGAGAGTTATCGTGCTTACAGACGGACGGACGTACGGACGGACGGATAACTTTTGCGATGTCATAGGTATCCCTCCAATTACGTTTTGGGATGCCAAAAACGGGCTCCAGGGTCCAGAGGCGTTACTAGCCAAAATGTTTGGGGGGGATCAAGGTGTTTACCGACTGGCTGGTCATTTTTACCGACTGTTTTTGCAGATAAAACGACTATTATTGAGAAAAAACGACTATGTTGACGAAAAATTGGCTGATTCTTAAGAAAAAATCGACTATTTTTACGAGAAACCGACTGTTTTTAAAAAAAAATGACTGTTTCCAGGGAAAAAATCGACTGTATTTACGAAAATTCGCGGCGCTTCGCGCCGACTCGGCTATTTTTTACCGACTGGCCGACAACATTCGAGGGGGGGGGGGTATCCCCCCCTAGTCGTGATGACCCTGCCATGGTCTGCTCATCCTGGGTCATCACCTAACGGTTGGTTCCGTTTCCCTGAAACCGGTAGGCTAAACGGAGGAACAAAACTGAAAATAATATGCAAGTGAGTCTGAATCACTGCAAATTCCTCAAATTCCATAGTGTACCAGTGTACCATTTACCGGGCGACAGGATTGCAAACCTAGAAAGCTCGGGTTTTTTAAAAATCGTTAATCACAGACAAAGCAGCAGTTTACTCGATGGGCCATCATTCTTTGTCTCCACTCCGGTTGTGTAGTTCAGTCGCTAAATTCTCATTTTTCACATAATTTGTTTCCTACCCGGAATCGGAATCGCCCCAGTATTACCGTGCATATTTTTTTTTTTTAAATACGATTTGCGTTGATACTTTGATATAAACTCAAACTTTGTTTCTATGAGGAATCGAAAATTTGAGATATAAGAATCTTAAAGCACATGAACGTAAATTCTAATCTAAGCATTCACGAAGCTACTTGAGACACGAATATCTCAAACTCTCCTGTCATCTTCGACGTCATAAGCATGTCCCTTACCATCCCCCATCCCCACGGGTCGTAATTCTTTTCTTTCGCTTCTGCATTCATCCCGTCGATGATGAAACCCTGTTTGTGCAAGATTGTCTGCTTTTCTCATTGGTCTGTCCCCTAAATAACCGGTCAGCTTAAGTGGTTGTGTTCTCAAAGCTCTGGACTAGCTGTTCACTCCGTCCCGACTTACCCGACCAGAAGACTTATTTTTCGGACAATGGGGAATTCCACGAAGGGAAAATCTTTACAGTTTTGGATCCATGCTTTATTGTCTTTCGGGGGGGGGGGGAGAGAAACGTGGAAGAGAATTCGCTAAGGCAAACGTCTCCCGATGAAAAATTTATCTCAAAATAGTACCATGAAGTAGTACGAAAAAGTTGCATGCAGTACTAACGATGCTACTACATGCTTCTACTTCAAGGCTATCTTGTTACTGCATACTACTATATGGTACTATTAGCAAGACAGGATGCTACTGGATACTACTACATAAGATTGGACCAGTCTGAGGCACATTAAGTGATATTATTACATGCAACGTTTTCGTACTACTACCATACTACTACGCAGGCTACAAATTTTTCATCGGGCTGAAAGATGAATGGCCGGAAATAGACCATGTGATCGTACAAAGTAATTCAGTTACCAAGAAACTGAGCTCCGGAATTTTTATTTGGTGCTAAGATCGAATACGACCACCTACTATGTTGGCACACAAATATTACACCTTGATTGTAGCAAATGAATGTTACAGTTTGGTTTAACAGATTCTCTTGAAGTAGCAGATCCAACCCCAGATTCACACTGCTGCATTATATGCGACACGACTTTTTCCAACGTACGACAGAATCGCATGAATTCCCACCATAACAACTGGCGCACAGTAAATTGAGCTTGTCTGTCAAGATGATTTACAGCGAAAAAAAACAAGACCAAAGGTTTCGATGGGATCCCAAAAATCTAATATTTGATCCAGACAATTGGGTCCTATCTTCGCCAGGCTAATCATCAGAGAAAACCAAGTTCAGATATACCTCTATAAGCCATATCTATTTTGACGATATACTGACCGAAACTTCCTGCTTTGCTTCTGCCAAATTTCCGCTTTCGCACGAATTCCAATCGAACTACTAGTCCAGCAAAAAAAAAGAAGAAAATTCAGAAAGGAATCCAGCGGATCTCTTTATCCCTATAAGGAACATCTAATCAACTTTAAATAAAACTTTGACTTAAAAAAAAATCCGGTTAAAGCCAGATTCCGAACTAATTATATATCCGGGTAAACAATGTTTGTCATATACAGACTCGGCGTCTCTTCTTACCCCTAAATCTGTCATCTAATCAACTTCAGCTAAAACTTTCGCTTTTAACAAACTTTCCGGTTTTGGCCGGATTCCTGGCGAACTAGTTGTCCGGTGAGAAAATGGCCTTCACCATCGTGTTCAGCATGTCTTCTTACCCGTAAATCGAACATTTAATCAACTTCAAATGAAACTTTTACTTGTAACCAAATTTCCGGGTTTTGCCGGATTCCGGACGAACTACTTGTCCGACAAGAAAACAGTTTTCACCATCGTTCTCAGCATGTCTTCTTACCTCATAATCGACTATCACATTAGCTTTTCAAAAATATTTTGTTTGTCCCTTAATTTGAAACCCCTCCCCCACCCTCAAATATAGGACTACAGAGCCCATCTTTGAACTTGACCTGTACTTTGAACCAAAGGATCCTCCCACCTAGTTTCATCAAAATATCTCATTCCCTTCGAGAGTTATCGTGCGGGCAGACGGACAGACAGACGGACAACTTTTGCGATGTCATAGGTATCCCTCCACTTACGTTTTGGGATCCCCAAAAACGGGAGATGGCATCAGAAGTATTCTGAAGGCCGGTTAATCTTATTGTGGGAATTTTAGTCAAAGTTCATTTTTCATCTAGTCAAATTGGGTTGAATGAAGGCTTACTTTACTCAGAGCTCAGATTCTCAGATTTACCCAGATTCATAGAAAAGTAGAGCAACTTTTAGTCTTGAAAAATCCCCAAAAATTTGTTTTCTTCTTTCTTTTTCCTTCCAAAACTCACATAGTCTGACGAGCAAAAATGTTTCAACGTATCCGACACTGCGTCAAAACAAAACGTTTTAAGTTGCTTGTCGCACGAGTTGTGTGGTGTGTGAAATGTGTGACCGCAAGGGTAACTGGTCGAAACCAATGTTGCCACGCCAGACGAAACTAAATCGCACGTTGCTGAAAAAAAAATCTAGAAGAAGAAATCGTAGCGAATTAATTTTTGGAATAAAACAATTTCATTCAGAAGCCACGCGGAAATTTTGGGAAAATTTGGGAAAAACACTCATGGCAACCCTGGTCAAAACATGAGGACGCGCCATTAGAAAGCTGTTTTAGCACTTTTATATTTGTTGGGATCCCGAACGAGGGTGAGCTATGGCGTCAGACATCTGTTCGTCCGCCTGACTGTGATTTCGCTAACTCCATGACTTTGGAGATAGTTGGACTAAAGTCCGTGTAAACCCTTCAGGTATAAGGTCAAGTTCTTAGATCAGCTTTGTGCCCCAAGTTCGAGGTGGGGAGGAACCTTTAGTATTAAGGGGAAAATTCTTCAACCTTCGAGGTGGGGAGGGACCTTCAGTATTTAGGGGGAAATAAAATATATTCAAATGAAACTGAATGATCAAGAGTTACAGAAGGGTAAAAGGACTCGCTGGATCGGGAATTGCCATTAACCCGATGAAAAATAATCTGTCTGTGTAGTTGTATGGTAGTTGCATGAAAAAGTTGCATATGCAAGTAGTATGGAACACTTTGATTTAACATGGCTCCGACTGGGTTAATCTTAAGTAGTAGCATCCGATAGCATCCAATCGTGCTGTAGTAGCATCCAGTTTGATAGTAGTAGCATGTAGTGGCAACAGTTACTACTGCATGCTACTTGTTCGTACAGCTCCATACGACTAATTCTCGAAAAATTTTCATCGGGAATCATTGCCTGCGAGTGATATTTCGGCCGGAATCCGGTTCAAACATGAAACTGAAGAAGGAATCTAATTGAACGAAGAATCTAGTTATGGGAAGTTATAAGGCTAAACTAGCATGCTGCGTTTGAACATGTTTTTAGTTTTCCGAGCGAAGTATAATTCAGCTGGAATCCGGAGAACATGAGAAATTTGGGAACTGACCAAATCGACCTAGGAAACTGGTAATAGCTTGACATTAGTCGGTAGTCTGCAGTGTCTACTGGAGCTCAAGAAGACATGCTAGTTTACATCCGTATTACGCTTACCAGCTGTTCGACCAAATCAGGCAAAAAGTGGAACCATGTCGCTACACATTTTTTTTCCTCCTCCTCCTCTCAGCGACACAAATGTGGTAACTACTCTTTTACTTTTACATTAAAACCTTTACTTTTGTACTACTTAACAAATAAAAAATAATATATTTTCCTTTAATTTTTGCAATAACTAAACTTACTAAGAAAATCAAAGAAACGCATCCAAAACATTACTGTAAGAAGAAAAAAGAGTAAAAAAAAACAAAAACAGAAAAAACCCACACCAGGAGGTGCTCTTCCGAAATAGGGTACCTCTACCTGTGGTGGCAAAAATAATTGCAAACAAAAAAATCAAAATTTTCTACAATAAGCTACACATTTCATGACCAAGTTGTTGGATTGGGAGAGAAAACACGTTAGCTAACTCTTCCGTTCGCTTTCTTTTCGGCATTTTATACGTCGTGTGACCCTCTCCTAATTAGTGTTGCATGTGTTCCCCCAAGGCGAGAGCTATAGGGAATTTTCTCCTGGCACGAGAAGATACTCCCATCAAGGCCAATCAATGATCTCTTAAAAGTCGATCGGCAAACACTCGATGCTGTTTATCTCCCCTCTCGTGTCCGAGTGACCGTGACGCACCAATCCGAATTCATAAGCGTTATCGGCACAGGGATTTAAAAGAGGAACTATATTTTGCTTCTTGGATCCCAAGCGAAAGTGAGGGACAGATATGACACAGTAAATCCTTCTGTTCGTTCGTTAATCATCCGTGTATCTTGTGATCATGATAGCTGTCGAAGGTACTGATATATTATGATGAAATTCGGTGTATGGAATCTTCGTGGCCAGGGTGAGTCGAGCTCGTAGCTTACCAAATGTATGAAAATAGTTTTCGCCTCAAGCAGTTACTTCGGCCGGAAAGCTGAGAAAACCGGAAACCAAGTGTAGGACCAAAAACTTTTTGATCAAGAGATGCTGATTTCATCTTTATACTTTTTCTTCTCGTCGGACCACGAATTCTTGCCTCTATATCATTGCTCTAGTCGTTTTCAGAATAAATTTTCACTTCTACCATATTTCCGGTTTTACCGCATTCGGGGCGAAGTAACTGTCCTGTGAGAGACTCAGATCTGGATTCAGCATGCCTCCTCAACCCTAAATCGACTGCCGCATTGGCTTGAAAAAAATATTTTGTTCGCCCCTTAATCCAAAACCCCACTCCTACCCCTTAATATGGAGTGACGACTGAGACCTACAGATGGACGTATAGGATCCTCACACAGAACCAAATATCTCAACCCATGGAGAAGTATCGTGCTAACAGGCAGACGAACAAGTTTACGAAGTCGGTTATCTGTCCCTAACATTTTGGAATCCCATAAACCTTATTTTTTTGCGAATTTTTAGTAAAAATAATACCCGCCTACGTATGTGTTATGATTTGCATTAGCCATATCGTCGAGGAAGCTTGACTTCCGGGCTAAATGCCTACATTTTCCTGCTTTTTACCCGCTGACGAAATCTTTTCCGTCACAAAAAATCAAAAGGCAAACAACAACAACAAAAAATTAGTAGCCTTGCAATGGCCCATAATTTTTGGACCCTCACTCGCGATTCCGAGGGTAAGTCAGCGCAACGATTCCACTGGAAGCCCAGAGACGACATTCTTACATCTGTCACGAGATCAGCGTCTTGACAAATAGTGCGTGAAACTGGAAAACGAATCAAGGGATAAAAGATTGCAAATGGAGCATGGAGTGCAATATACCATCGGAAACGCAGCGACGAACACAAAATCATGGGCCCTTTATGTTAGTAAACTATATTACTCACTAGGCACTCCGGAAACTAAACGCAAGGGTCTCAACACCCTGAAGGCCCTAAGGGCTTTTACATCGAAGCCTTCTTTCATCAGCGTAGAAAGGGCGGTACTGATCATGCTGGAATAAATACAAGTCGGTTATGCTTAGAAAACGGATGCGCAAAATTCGGTCAAACTTGCCATGTGCATTAGCTATCCTAGTTGATTAGCAGAAAAGGGAGGACCAATTCCTCACGAAACAAGTCTTGCCTCGAAAACCAGACGTACAGCTGAGTTCAAACAAAGTAACAGCTGCTCTGCAAACCGCCTCGCCAGTACAGACTCCCAACGGTGTAAAAAGCTATATAAGTACACTTCAGGAGAGGCAATGCGACCCTTCGAGACTTCTCGAATAGTCAATCTGTTACTTCGGCTAGTATGGTTCGGAATCGGTACGGGCGAAATGTCGATCTGCCACCCCAAGATTTGCGGTGCCCACTCAAGTTGTTCTCAAGCCCGTGTACACTACTTGAACGACATCCATCTGAACTTAAAATTTGGATTTTCAAATATCCCCTAAGGAGATCATAACGCGTCTTCAAAGAGTGCTACAGCTGTTTCCACAATCCTGCGGCCGAAAATTCCTCACAAAGCTTTTTTTAAGACAACCTTTACGCCGTGAGCATAGATAGTTGCTGTGCTTATCGTCCTCACGATGATGCGACCTCGAAAGCGGCACCAACGCATATTAAATACAGGTTTCCGAAGATGGCTCTGGAATATCGAGATTATTTTTTCTTTTATTTTGTTGACTTAACATGTATTGGTTGTTGTGAAGTTCACATATTTTACATGGCTGACTCGAGTCGATATTTTTGTTAAATATTCCTTCAGCCCTAACTGACTGCGAACCATATTTGATAGTGCAAAACGGATACGTCAGCTGAATTTTGTTGGAGCTATATTTCGGCCCTTCTTGGCAACGGTCCTCTTCAGGCTCAAAACCGCACACGTTGGAAAAACGAACCTGTGGGAAACACCAAAAATATAGAAATATAGCTCCAATAAAATTCAGCTGCCGTATCCGTTTTGCACTATAAAAAAAATGTATGGCCCGACGGGCTTTCTTCTGAAATTAGATATGTTATCATCATCGCATAGCCTACTTATTGCCTCTTCGGGTCTTTGCATACTTATTCTTTCAGATAGCCTACATCTTGTTTTCAGCACTGGAGGGTCAAATGCGAAAATAAATAACTTGTGACCTACAGTTTGTTTTCGCGGATATAAATACATTAAACTCATAAATTGGATAAAGTAAACATCAATTAGATAAAGTAAAATAAAAAAAAATGGGTAGAACTAGAGTATCTTTTGACTGTAGTAGAAGAAAATATTCTTATAACAAGCTGTACAACCGCAGTTGTTGGCACAAACTTTGCCTAAGGCATTCCCTCTAAAAGTTTGACAGAGATAGTTTTAAAGCCTAATGATTTTAAAAGGTCAGAGGGGCGTCATTCAAGTGGTGAGGCGCGCTTTAGCAAAAAAGTAGTCAGCAATTTCCGAGGGGCTACTCACTCTTCGGCACCTGCAGTGCGCCCTACCCCGGCACCGGCCAGCACCGACCGAAATTGGCCGATTTTGCTTCTAAAAATGCAGAATTTAACGTTCTGACACGAGACAACCGGTGCCGTCTTATGTCAGTCGGTGCCAGCACCGGGCACTTGCTGTACACTAAAATCGAGAGTGGGCAACCCCTCGGCAATTTCTCAAGAAAGGTTACGTGGCAAACTTATCTTGGAAGACAGGCGTCCAGCCGAGTCAAAACGAGTTTCAAATGATTTCTACGATAACTAGGGAGTTAAAACTATTAATAGAGTTGTGGGGCTAAGGGTTCACTGCAATATGCACTGCATCACTCAGGTACTCACTGGGAACGCCTGAAACCAATCTGAGAGGTCTCAGGACGCGGAAAGCCCTAAGAGCTTTAACATCAAAGCCTTCAATAGCCATCGAAGAGAGTGCGGTGCTCACCGCTCTGAAATAAACATCCTTTAAGCAACGAGACTACAAAGAAACTGGGTCACTAGTTGCGTTTTCGCAGATACCATGGTATCTGGTACCACGGTCAAAGTCGTTTTTGCAGTTATCGTGGTGTCTGATACCACGGTCAAAAGGCGTTTTTGCAGTTATCGTGGTATCAGATATTCAGATACTACGGTCCGACCGTGGTAACTGGTCGTGGTATCTCAAGAGTCATCTCACTTTCATCAAATTATGTCAGATTGGTGAGAAAGAAGTTTAGCCCTTAGTGATGTAACTGGATATCTGTTTTTCTTTTGGGATGACTTCGAAAAATGCAATTTCGGCAATAGTCGTTTTTGCAGAGCACCGTGTATCAGATACCACGATAACTGCAAAAACGACTAATTGCAGATCCAGTTACCGTGGTAACAGATACCATGGTATCAGCAAAAACGCAACTACTATCTCTTGTTTCACACTGGCCCCCTTCTCTACACTGACTATGTTTTCTGCTTCAAAACGGAATTACTTTGATAAATAAAAACTACAGAATCGCGCTGCTTTTGATGGATAGATAGCTAATTACTCAAGCCCTTTGGCTGCAAACAAAATGGGTCCCCCCCCCCCCCCAGCCCAATGAAAAATGTGTAGCCTGCGTAGTTGCATGATAGTTATACGAAAAAGTTGCATGTATTCATATGTAATAGTAACGAATACTATCATCTGATGTGCGTCGGACTGGGCCAATCTTAAGCAGTAATATCCAGTAGCATCCTGTCTTGCTATAGTAGCATCCAGTCTTGCTAATAGTAGCATGCAGTAGAATGCAGTAACACAGTAGCCCTGACATAGAAGCATATAGTAGCATCAGTTCGTACTTTATGCTACTTTTTCGTACAACTTCATACTACTAATTTTGAGATAATTTTTCACCGGGAAGCACAAAAAAAAACTGGCGAACCCCCCTCCACCCGGTAAAACTCATACCCCCTATCTGCATTTCGGGTGGGGGGGGGGGTATAACGGGGGAGGTTTCGGAAGGGCTTGTTCCCGAGGGTGTTGTGTCCGTGGGGTTTCACCAGGGGTTTTTCGCCTAGACCCGAACAAAATAATAAATGGTCCGTCTGCACTGATTCTGTACGAGTTCGGACTGCTTAACAGACCTGCTATTGACATTTGTTTGAGCCAGCAACAGCTTCTGGCCGATTACCGTGGGTCCAAACCTGACATACCAGAAAACTACGATTTCCGAGGCATTACTAATTATATTCTTAGGCATTATCAGTGTGGTCCTAAACCCTCATTCTAAATCCACGGCATCCCTCCTTGACCCCTGATTACTTCAGGTCCAACAACCTTTTTTTACTCATTTTTAATGGCTCTCCGTATACAGCTCTACTTAATCCTTGCAACCATAATTTCTATCAGACTTATTTTTCGTACTAAAACTAAGGGAGAATAGGCCTACATCTCCTTGCATCACTAGACTATGGGATGTTGGATGTAGTCAGCATGTAACATAAGAGACCCTGAGCTTGCTATCTCTAACCTGATTAACAAGTACAACTCACAAGTACTCCCACCCGTGGAGCAAAATTCTCAGAGTTTAAGTGTATGTAATCATGTTCAGTAATCATGTGTATGTATTCATGTTCAGTTTTTAGCCAGTCAGAGAGTCTCAGTTTGTAATTGTCGATTTTTTATGTGTTTCCTATGAAAGTATTAAGCTTTGCTTTTGTTTTGTTTTTATGGCACTTGCAGCCTCTGGCTCAAGTGCCATATACCGATCACAATTCCGTCTGTCGGTCTGTCGGTCGGTCCGAGTTTTTTTGTCCCACATATCCGAGTTAGGGTACTTCCAGATGTGCTAGGACAATGAAACTTGGCAGGCATATCAGGGACCCGACCAAACTAACCTGGAAATAATCAGTTTCCCGATCCGACCATATGGGGGGGAGTGCGGGGCGCTGGAAACTTGCAAATTTAGGGCATTTTGTCACTTTTTTCTGAGTTAGGGTACTTCTAGATGAGCTAGGACAATGAAACTTGGCAGGAATATCAGGGACCCGACCAAACGAACCTGGAAATAATCAGTTTCCCGATCCGACCATATGCGGGGGAGTGGGGGCGCTCGAAACTTGAAAATTTAGGGCATTTTGTCACACTTTTTCGAGTTAGGGTACTTCCAGATGAGCTAGGACAATGAAACTTGGCAGGAATATCAGGGACCTGACCAAAGTAACCTGGAAATAATAAGTTTCCCGATCCGACCATATGCGGGGGAGTTGGGGCGCTGGAAACTTGAAAATTTAGGGCATTTTGTCACACTTTTTCGAGTGAGGGTACTTCCAGATGAGCTAGGACAATGAAACTTGGCAGGAATATCACGGACCCGACCAAACTAACCTGGAAATAATCAGTTTCCCGATCCGACCATATGGGGGGGGGGGGGGGGGGGTGCGGGGCGCTGGAAACTTGAAAATTTAGGGCATTTTGTCACACTTTTTCGAGTTAGGGTACTTCCAGTTGTGCTAGGACCATGAAACTTGGCAGGCATATCAGAGACCCGACCAAACAAAATTAGGAATAATCAGTTTTCTGATCCGACCATTTTGGGGGGGGGGGGGTGGAGGGCAGGGGAATCCGGGAAACTGAGAAGTGTGTAACTTTCGAACGGATGATCGGATTGTAATGAAACTTCATAACTGAAGAGAATATATATCTGTAATGTCCCGTTTAAAGTCTTGACCGGATTCGGTAGCCAGGGGGGAGTTGGGGGGGGGGAGACTGGAAATTTCAAGAAACGGTTAGAATGGAGGGATCGAAGTGAAACTTGCTGGGAAGAACAAGCATCTGCTCTAGATAAGTCCTTTAGACCATTGTACTGGATCCGGACACTTATGGGGGGGGGGGGGCGGAATTCCGGTGATGGTGGTTTTTTGGATTTTCACGATGAAACTTGGCAGGCATATCAGGGACCCAATCAAACTGACTTCAAAATAAAAGTATTGTTGATCAGATAATGGTGGGGGAGTGGAGGGAGGGGAATCCGCAGGGGAATCCGGGAAATTGAGAAGTGTGTAACTTTCGAACGGATGATCGGATTGTAATGAAACTTCATAACTGAACAGAATATATATCTGTAATGTCCCGTTTAAAGTCTTGACCGGATTCGGTAGCCAGGGGGGAGTTGGGGGGGGGGAGACCGGAAATTTCAAGAAACGGTTAGAATGGAGGGATCGGAGTGAAACTTGCTGGGAAGAACAAGCATCTGCTCTAGATAAGTCCTTTAGGCCATTGTACTTGATCCGGACACTTATGGGGGGGGGGGGGGGTCCCGGAATTCCGGTGATGGTGGATTTGGGGACTTTCACGATGAAACTTGGCAGGCATATCAGGGACCCAATCAAACTGACTTCAAAATAAAAAATTTGTCGATCAGATAATGGTGGGGGGAGTGGAGGGAGGGGAATCCGAAATTTTCAGTCATGCGTAATTTTAGAATGGTTGATCGGATTCGAGTGAAATTTAAGAATTCAACAGAGGACATTTCTCCGATGATTTTTTTCATATCCGGACCGGATCCGGCAACTATCGGGGGGGGGGGAAATACATATAATTTCTAAGCAAATGTTGTTGAGTCTCCAATATTCCAGCGAAGTTTCATCGTCCTAGCACATCTGGAAGTACCTTAACGCGCGATCACCGGAATCCCAGACCCCCCCATATAAACATATGGTCCATATAAATCTTTTACATAATTTGACTGGATCCGGACACTTGAGGGGGGGGGGAGGAGGGGTATCCCGGAATTCCGTTTTTGGGGGATTTTCACGACGAAACTTGGAAGGCATATCAGGGACCCGGTCAAACTGACTTGGAATAAAAAAAAATCCTCGATATGATAATCTTGGGGGGGGGGGAGTTGAGGGAGGGGAATCCGGAACATTGAGTCATGCGTAACTTCGGAACGGGTGATCGGATTCGAGTGAAATTTAATAATTAAACAGAGGACATTTTTCTCTTGTGACCTTTTTCATTTCCGGACCGAATCCGGCAATTATCGGGGGGAGGGTGGAAAATACTTGACCCGCTTAGACTGGTGTGATCTGGATCGAACTTCGTGGGAATGACAAACAGATGCTCTGGATTAATCATTTACAGAACAGGATTGGCTCCGGTTATTGTGGGTGGAGTTGGAGGAGGGGGAGGGGGGTCAGGGATTCCGGTGATCGCGCGTTAAGGTACTTCCAGATGTGCTAGGACGATGAAACTTCGCTGGAATATTGGAGACTCAACAACATTTGCTTAGAAATTGCTACTTCCCAAATCCGATTATTCCTTAAAGTACCAATCTTGACCGCAAAGTAAAAAAAATACTTTTAAGCAATATATGCATTTTCGTGATGCCCATCAGCCCATTAGCAGTTTTGCCTCAAGGGTTTTGCTTACAAATGAAGTTCCAGCTCCCTTATAGCGCGCATCTCAACCGCAAAGTCGAAACTTACTCTTGATCAATCAAATCATCTTGACACTTGCAAGTGCCATATGAGCTTACAGCTCTTGTTCTTTTCGTTTTTGAACTCCGTCCTTTTTTTGTTTCAAATGACGGGTGGTAAATAAATAAATAAATAAAAAAAGATCTCGACTTTTATATGCTTTGGTGGAGTTGTAAGAAAGCACCTGACCATGAAAGTGCCGTATGAGCTTACACCGCTTGTTCATGTTTCGTGTTACTGTCTTTGTATGTGTACGAAGTAACTTTTCCCCTGGCCCTAGTATTGCTTAGCAATAAATATATTCATCTGTTTCCTTTTTTATTTATTTGCTTTTCGTTGCCATTTACGTTATTGGAGCAATATTTCATTAAACCTTAAGCATACCTCGCACTATTTACAGTTTATTTTCCAATATTCAAAGCTTTGGGTGTTTTAAGCCATTTCCCAGACCCATTGACTTCCTGCAAAACTTGGCAAAATTCAGAAAACCGATTTACGCATCAATAGCATGATACTCGAACACTCGTCGGAAGCATAATGCGCATGGAAACTAGTGGATCGTGGAAAGTGCGAAGATCAGTGAGGTGTCGTTAGCGGGTCCAGAATGTAACATATAAACTCGGGTCTCCGGGTTTAAGAAACAATGAATGCGGTTACGGAAGTAGGTTGCCTTGGCATTATAGATACGATGGATCCTTTGAATCTTAATCGGGCTCGAAGTCCAGAGCCTAACGTTTGGGACGGCCTATCCACCTGGCTTTAAACAGCATTTGGCGGAATCGACATCACTAAATCATCTCACGCATAGTGCAGAACCATTCAGGGAGTTTTTAATCCCTGGAGACGAACTCGGCAATTTCGATTTTCCAAGGCTTGGTGCAACAATAGGCCAATTACTGGCAGTGCTGAAAGACTTATGTGGTTCTAAGGCAGCTTAGGAACTGCGAACAGCGGATTCAAAGACGGAACCACACAGACGGTCCCGCCATATCGGTTACCTAAAGACTTAAAGGATTAACTGCAGTATGGTAGATACTGTTTATTTTTCAGTAATTTATTATTACGATATCTACCATATACCTAACATACATACTATCGTATGTCAATACCAAGCTCACTGAAATTAAAATCTGTATCACATCTTGTAAACAAACAGCGTTAGAACCAAGACATTTCACATCCCCAATAACCAAAAAAATCCAGTCTTGCTAACCAAAAAAATCCAGTAAAATATAACCAAAAAAATCCAGTCTTGCTAACCAAAAAAATCCAGTAAAATATAACATATTTTGAAATCATCCCAGTTTAAGAGCTTTTAATGTAAACAAACCGCATTTAAAAATCCAAAGAACAATCTGACGATTTCGCATCCGAAAATAGCGGAAAAAAGGCATGCAAAATTCGCGTCACTATGGGGAAACCTGCATACGACGCTTCAAACTTCCAGTGCGAAGGAGGGAATTCGCATCTGACAACAAAAACTGGACCCAATGAGCCAATGACAAAGCAGCAAGTTAAATGACAACTCTGGTACCGAATCCCTGATAGTATCTCCCCCCTTCTCTTTTGAATTCGCTCCTCTACGACACGACCCAAGCGCAACGTATAACCTAGTTTGCAATCCGAGTGATTATTCCCTTGGCTGAAAACATGACTCTCATCCCTCACAATCTCTTAGCTATCCCACCGTTACATCCGGGGAATCTCCGGAGATCAATCGGCTTATGCTCAGTATTGTCAAAATCAATTCCCTTAATTCGCAGGAATCCCATTCCCACTAACAGCAAGAGCGTACCCCAGCGAGCTAAAGGTGGTCTAATGACGTCAAGAGATATCTGATTTCTATTTAATTTCAATCTATAAGTATTGCTTCAGCCTAAAGTGAATGCGAAACTTCAATTACACGAACATGTTTTAGGCCTACATTACATGAGCATGTAGGCCTAAATAGAGAATGACTAATCGCAATGAAATCGCCACTGAATACGACCGTGTAATAAAAATTGTATGTTTATTTATTTATATGTGAAGCTGTCCATGTACCTGTAAAGATACCATACGGCAAATAAACCTTATCTTTAAAGCACAACTCTTACTAGAAATGATCTTTTCCCTATGAAATGGATCAGAAAAAACGTTTTCAAAAATACCATTACTTTCCATCTGAAACTAGCGATTCCCTTGTTAGCGCTTGTCGACTATATCCAGCCTTCCCGCTCTCCGACGCGGCGGCTGGGCGCAAAAGATTTGAAAACTGAACGTGCCTTGGTTAAAAAGTGGGAAAACTAAGCAAATAAAAGAATGATAAACAGAAGATTATCACATCCTTATGTGTGAAAGTGTTGTCAGCGGACGTTGAAGATTTCGGCAAACTTTTCGTTGGGTGACGGGAAAACTCGGCAAGGCCGAAAAAGCGCTAACTTAAAGCACAACTCTTAATAGAAATGATCTTTTCCCCATGAAACGGATCAGAAAAAAATGTTTTCCGAAAATACCATTACTTTCCATCTGAAATTAGCGATTTTCTTGTTAGAGCTTGCCGACTCTATCCAGCGCTCCTGCTCTACGACGCGGCGGCTGGGCGCAAAACGTTTGAAGACTGAACGCGCCGTGGTTAAAAAGCTGGAAAACTAAGCAAATAAAGCAAGTCAAAAACAGAAGATTCTCATATCCTTATATGTGAAAGACTCGCCAGCGGACACTGAAGATTCTGTAAAACTTTGCGTTGTGTGACCGGCAAAACTCGGCACATCCGAAAAAGCGCTAAAAGTTCGTACGCACAAAACGAAACAATGGAGAAAGGTGGGGATTTTAGAAGCTTATTGTTGTACAAGGGAGCTAGGTATATTATAAGAGGCAGAATAAGCAAGAGGGGTCCTTTAACATTAAAGCGCTAACAGCGCTACGAAGCGAAACAATGGAGAAAGGTGGGGATTTTAGAAGCTTATGGTTCCATATGGGAGTATATTATAAAAGGCAGAATAAGCAAGAGAGGTCCTTTAAAGCATGTTGGAGGACGCTAACTGATAAGTCAATTGAGATTTGTTTCAGCATTACTCTGGCCCTTCTTGGCAAAGGTCCCCTTTAGGTTGTAGCTCGAAATCAGAAACTCCTAGCCCTTATTATTACTTCTTATATTTTATTGTTCTTATTCCTTGCTGAAGCCTTGCCAAAATATCTCTGGATTAAATGTAGACTGGATTTCATTCAACATGCTTTCGATCTAGGGTTTTGTCTATCAGAAAACTCGGGCGCTTTAAAACGTTGGCAATGGAGCACAGAGCCAGGTTTCTGGTAGAGGGGAAGCAGTTTGCAACAATTTTATTATTTTTGGGATCTCAAAACGTTAAGTGACGGGATACCTTAAAAGTTGTCCGTCTGTTAGCACGATAACTCTCGAAAGGGTCGAGATATATTACTCAAGCTTGGCATGAGGACTCTTTGGGTCAAAGTACAGGTCAAGTTCGAAAATAGGCTCTCTAGCCCTACATGTGGGTGGGGGAGGAGTTTCAAATTAGAGGCAAATATTCTTTAAAAGCTAACGAGATAGATGATTTAGGGGCAAGGAGACATGCTGAATTCGAATATGAAAATTGTTTTCTCGTCGGACAAGCAGTTATCCTGGAATTCGGCAAAAAACGGAAATTTGTGAAAAGTAAAAGTTTAATCTGAAGTTGATTAGAAGTTCGATTTAGGGTTAAGGAGACATGCTGAACCAGAATATGAAAACTATTTTCTTGCCATACAAGGGGTTCATCCAGAATTTGTCGAAACCGGAAAATTTGTGAAAAGTTAAATTTTAATCTGAAGTTGATCAGAGGTTTGACATAGGGGTAAGAAGGCATGCTGAATCCGAATAATAAATGGAATCGAATAAATGGCGTCAGTTTTCCCCGTTTACTGCTTCAAGTTGTCATCGTATTTGTCGTTCTACTTCTTCCTCAAATTTACCAAACAAAACAACATCATTAGTTGCCTTTTTGCAGATACCATGGTATCTGTTACCACGGTAACTGGACCTGTAATTAGTCGATTTTGCAGTTACAGTGGTATCTGACACTAAGCGCGGTTGCCCTGCAAAAACAACAATTGCCGAAATTATGCTTTTCGAAGTGATCCCTAAAGAAAAACTGATATCCAGTCACATCACTATGTGCCAAACTTCTTTCCCACCAATTTGACAAAATCCTAAGCTCTATTGTTGGTGATGATGAAAGTGAGATGACTTTTTCAGATACCACGATCAACCGTGGTATCTCAATATCAGGTACCACGGTAATTGGCCAGATACCACGATAACTGCAAAAAAAAACTTTTGACCGTGGTATCAGATACTACGTTAACCTTTAGACAGTGGTATCAGAAACCACGGTATCTGCAAAAACGCAAATATTCACATTTCAAATTCTAGATACGTATTCCTTCAGCCCAAGTCAATAGTGAATCAAATAAAGGTAAGTCAATATTTGACTGCACAGCCAGTAAACGCAAAGTCAACTGATTTACATTCTGGCGATATTTCGGCCCTCCTTGACCAGGGTCCTCTCCAGGCTCAAACCAACAACAACAAACCTGTGATCACAAGTCGCAGTAGATACAAGTTGCGTTTTTGCAGATACCATGGTAGCTGATACGTTTTCGCAGTTACCGTGGTATCCGATACCACAACCAAAAGGCATTTTTGTATTGTCGTGGTACCTGGCCAGTCACCGTGGTACCTGATCGTGGTATCTGAAAAAGTCATCTCACTTTCATCATCACCAACAATAGAGCCTAGGATTTTGTCAAATTGGTGGGAAAGAAGCGACGCAAAACTTAAGTATTCCTTAGGACCCAACATGATTCGTTCTGCTGAAAAAAAGTCCGATGATAATCCTTTTAGTGCCACTAACATGGAACCGGGACACGAAGAAAGTTTAAAGTTTAACCGAAAACCAGCTTATTTTATATCTACAAAGTCGTTACTTTTATTTTAAATTAATTCACAAGTGTTGACTGTAAATTGTATATATATTTTTATTGACGACCAAACGAATATTTGGCTTGTCCGCTTCATGATTCAGAAATAAATTGAATAGAACTGAACTGAACTGAAATCTTGGATTTAAAAACACACGCTTATTAGTTGCGTTTTCACAGATGCCATGGTATCTGATACCACGGTCAGAAGGCGTTTTTGCAGTCACCGTGGTATCTGATATTCAGATACCACGGTCAGAGCGTGGTAACTGATCGTGGTATCTCAAAACTTCATCTCACTTTCATCATCACTAACACAAGAGTCTGTTTTTTTGTGAGATTGGGGGGAAAGAAGTTATGTCACTCTAGATGTCAGTGTCTATCAGTATTTCTTTTTGGATGATTTATAAAAGCGCAAATCCGACAATTGTCGTTTTTGCAGAGCAACCGCAGTATCAGATACCGCGTTAACTGCAAAAACGCAACTACAGTTTCTGTTTTAATATTTTAACGTACCTGACTCCTTTGAAACTGTACTAGATTTTCAAAAGGTGACAAAAACGGAAAAAATTCCACAATCTTTTTTTCTGACCAATGTGACCAACTTGTCCCGAAGGTCCGAAATATCGCCAGAATAAATAGCACCTGACTTTCCGTTTAGCGTTGTATAATTCTAGATTTGCTACTGCTAAAAAATGTTCTGTTTGCTTTCCCAGACTTTCCCGTACAGAAACCATTTTCGGGGAAGGGGGGGGAGCATGACCTCCATTAGCGTAGAGGCACAAAACTGGAATATCAGAGCGCCAAACCATTCAGGTCATGGAATTTGGCGACGGAGAGAATGACTGACAGTGACTTACTTAAGGAGAGGACTGACTTGTTTATCTGGCAAGCGAAACGTCAAGAAAATTTGGAAGAATATCGGAATAAAATTTTCTTAACTTCGCCCAATAAGCCCTAGATCGCTTGAACTCTGAAACCCTCCTTGGTGCTATTTTTTGCCGCTAAATAGGTTTAAAAAAGCAAAACAAAGCAATGAATTCATCATAAGGATATCCGAAGACTACTTTAAACTTACCCCCAAAAAATAATAAACCTGGGCTTGGAGCCCAAAGCTGTTCTTCCCTCGCCTCCCCCAGGGTTTACTGAAATGGCGCCACTGTTTTAGAATCATTTCCGGTTCTGGAGTCGAACTTGATTCACAGCCTTGACTACTTTCGTCAGATCACCAGATCCAGTAACATTTGATGCCAAGCTCCACCAAACGAGATTAGTTTCTCCTGACTCCTGACGGGACCCTAATTTCTTTCCAATGTCTGACGTTTTCTGTTTGCAATTTCAGCCCTAAAAATAGCCTACCAACGTCAGAACATTACTACGAGGTTCTGAACTATTCCAACATAAAACAACAACAGCGAAACGTGAATTGCAAGCCGCTGAAGTGGGAAGTAAATCTAGCAGTTCTTAATTTATGTAGTAATTTTATTTCTCAACAGGATCACCAGTTCCATCACCAAAGGCTCGATATCTTTTGACCCGACGTTCCGTGCCGTGGCATCGTCGATCCAATCGAGGTTTTACTTAGAACGGACCCCAAAAATGGTCTTTCTACCACACACACAATGATAACCATCCCTACTGCCACTATGAATGTTCAAAACAACAAAAATCACCATTAAACAATGAGCAAATTAAAAAAACAAACCAAATTTCCTAGGTTTGATATAAATCGGTCTGGACTAAATCTCAGCCGATTATCCCTGACACATAGGGAGCCAAAGATCAAAATAATTATTTCCATCTAATGCTCCAACTGTTTCTTACAAATACAAACAAATTAAAAAACCAGGACCAGTGTGGTACTCCTGAAGACATAAAAAATAATCAATTAAGTCTTATAATTCTTTGCTAATCAAACATGGAAAATTTCGTCATCCGGAAAAGAAGACGTTCCGCGTGAGTTTTTGGGATCCCAAAACGTAAGTTGAGGGATACCTATGACATCGCAAAAGTTGTCCGTCCGTCCGTCCGTCCGTCTGTAAGCACGATAACTCTCGAAGGGAATGAGATATTTTGATGAAACTTGGTGTGAGGATTCGTTGGGTCGGCGGACCAGTCAAGTTCGTAAATGGGCTTTGTAGCCCTACATTTAGGGGTGGGGGAGGGGGATCAGATTAAGGGGCAAACAAAATATTTTGAAACAGCTAATGTGATAGTCGATTATGGGGTAAGACAACATGCTGAACACGATGGTGAAAACCATTTTGTAATCGGACAAGTAGTTCGCCCGGAATCCGACCAAAACCGGAAAGTTTGTTAAAAGTAAAAGTTTTATTTGAAGTTGATTAGATGTTCGATTTAGAGATAGGAAGACATGCTGAAGGCGATGGTGAAAACCATTTTCTCGACGGACAAGTAGTTCGCCCGGAATCCGGCCCAAACCGGAAAGTTTGTTAAAATTAAAAGTTTTGTTTGGAGTTGATCAGATGTCCGATTTTGGGCAAGAAGACATGCTGAACTTTTATGTGAAAACAATTTTCTACCCGGACATGTAGTTCACCCGGAATCCGGCCAAAACCGGAAAATTGTTAGAAGTTAAAGTTTTATTTCTAGTTGACTAGATAACCGATTTAGGGGTAAGAAGAGACGCTGAATCCGTGTGTGAAAATCATATTTTACCCGGTCATATAGTTTGACCGGAATCCGGCTGGAGTCGGAAAATTTGTTATAAGTTAAATTTTTATTTGAAGTTGATTAGATGCTCATTATTGGGGAAAGAAGATACCCTGAGTTCGTTTTTGAGTTTTCTTTTTTCGCCGGACAAGTAGTTCTAGAGTTCGGCCGAAACCGGCAAATTGGCAGAAGTGGCAGGAACTTTTCTTCCAAACAGATATGACTTATACGGGTAAGGGTAAACACACATGCTGAATCCATATCTGAACTTGGTTTTCTCAGATGATTAGCTATTTGGCCTTAATCTGTTTCTGAATTTTGATTGTAAGAATGTTCAAGGATTCTGTCGATGACTGGATCTGGCTAGGACAAGACCCAGTTGTCTGGATCAGATATTGAATTTTTGGGATCCCATCGAAAAGTTTGGTCTTGTTTCTAGAGCCAGAACAGCAACCTAGCAATCAAGTTCAAATCTAAATAAACTGATGTCTTCCGATCAGCAAGAGAGTGTACACAGAATGTCTGGATTAGGTCTTTAAAGGACCTCTCTTGCTTTTCGCCGTTTTCACACCCCCAGTGACGATGTCGGTGGTCCACCAACCACTGACATATTAAATCCTTGGGAATCACTTTATCTAAATTGTCCGTTTTTCCAGCGCAAAAAAGCTGTTTTGTCGTGAGCCAATCAGAAGGACCGCTACACGGTTTTCCGGACTGGGAGCAGCCTGGGCAGACAGATATTTAAAGGACCCGTCCTGTCTATGACGCCAATGCTTCCGTAATTGCATTCACTAGTTCTTCACTAGTTCCTAACTGGTCTTTGCACTTGCCACGATATTTTCCGTACGCATTGTGCTCCCGACGAGCGTTCGCGTATCATGCTATTGATGCGTAAAACCGGTTATCTGAATTTTGCTGGGTTTTTGCTATAAGTCAATGGGCCTCGGAAAAGGCTTCATACAGCCAAAACCGTCGATAATTTGTTAACAGCAGAGCCTAGTCTTACAATATTCAAATAGCTTTGAATACTGGAACATAAATAGTAAACAATGCGAGGTGTGCTTTAACTATCACGAACACGCTCGCAAGATATTGTGTTTAGTGCGTGAGTTTTATGGCAGAGTTTTATATTGCTGATAAGTCAGTTTGATAAGATTTCTTGTTCACTGTATGTTACTGTTGTAACAAGAATGTTCTATTTTATCCAAATTTCCTCGCCTTTTCCTCATGAAATTCTAGCATACTGAGGGAACACGTCATGGGAGACAGGACTATTCCAGAACGGAAAGACATGGGAAATTTCGGGAGATCCGGACTAACCTCTTTACCAAAAGGAATTGAACATTAAATTTACCAACGGAATTGATTGTCCCTAGGACGGTTTATAAAATGTAAACGCACCCGGCGCCTCGCTGGCCGCTCGGCTCTCTATATACAGACACAAATATACCGATACCCGGTTATCAAATGGTCGTATCTCCAGTTTTGGGTGAAACTGAGTTACCCCAGTGGTTAGATTCTCTACTCAAAACTACGCATCTCCTTGTCAACAATATTCGACATTCTAAGAGCCATATCTACAGCATCTGATCAAAAAGATTTATCGTGTGAGAGTTCGCATCTTCCGATCAAAATACTCTATATGACCAGGGACCCATAAATTTCCTGTGACGACTCGCCATTCAGGGGGCTTGTCATTTCCGTTCTAGCTCAGATAGACAAAATTTGTTGGGACTATTCAGCATGCCACCAGGTACCTAAGCTAGGACAAAAGGTCCAGGATGCTCTTCCATTACAGAGAAATATTCCAAATTCAGCACAACAGCTGCGAAAATTTTGTCTATCTGGATAGTCGGGTATTTTATCCCCGTGGGTATTTCTCGAACTATCTGACGCTCGGTCAAGAGCGCATCAAAAATCTCTTATTGACAAGCCCCCTGAATGGCGAGTCATTGCAGGAAATTTATGGGTCCCTGATATGACTAAGTCCAAAACACGCCAGTGATCCTCGGGAAAAGCGAGAAAACGTAGCACTAACGACTCAAACTCAACAACTCAATCCTGTGTTAACCAATCACAGCTATGTTTGGGAGCAGCTGTGATACCGCTTCCGGCTCTTCCGCTAGGTACAGGGCAATTTTGCATCGGCAAGAAGAGTTAGTCATCAAGAGTATTTGCGTCTCACGTAAAACTGAGAAATGGGAGATAACCGAGTATCGATACATTCTGTAACATTCATTTACTCCAATTTCCCTGTTTCTTTTATGACGTCACAACAAAGTCAATCGGATAATAGGCTGGTATTTAGTATAGACCATTCCTCCAGGATTTGAATTCTCACCTAGATGTTGCTGCTTCGCTCTACGCCCCTAATCATTCCATCCATTCTCATTTCCAGGATCCGGAGCTTCCTACGTCAGTTCTATCCACCCTAACGGAACTACGCTGATTTGCGCATGTGTCATGTTTGTTTCTTTTCTAGGTGGATCCAGCTACCGCTTATTACTTCCGAGGAGCTCACTGGTCAGAAATACCGGTTATGCAATATTTTCCACATTTCCTATCAAAACCAAGGGGGCCGAGCGAGGCTAAAAACAGCAGGAACGGGTTTGTGATCTTTGTGCTTCAAAAGAGTCCCGAATGTTAGAATATCGGGATAGAAACTGTATTGTCACGTATGTAGGAATGTAGGAATGCTGGGATATCTACTACTACTTGTTCTTTAACATACAGACCAGTCAGTTTGGCCTGATTTAATGCTTGGCCTACCGATTTCAAGTCGGAAGTCCCTCAGCCAAAGAGACACCTGGCTACTGTTGAGAGTTCAAAACCCGTGCCAAGAATGTTTGGAACAAGTTTCTGTGGATTCGTGAAAAGAATGGAAAAGTGGTTCTCCCTAACGAGTAGTTTCAGAACCACTGGCCCACTTTCAGAGGTCTTCAGCACGCGAATACTGTGCTGAGGCGATCTACCCAACGTCAAATGGGCGTAGTTTGCATTTGTTCAATTAAATAAAGCAACAAAGATAAAGAAATAAACCTTGTACTTTCAATAATTATCCATACAAATAAAATTAATAAAAGTTTTGCTTGTGCCTTGCAGCGGTAGATCTAAAAATAGTTTTGTATATGTACCATTTATAACATGTACCAACCGCTCGGGTACACGCTACACGTATATTAGATACTCGGTTTCGGAAAGGGTGACACGTACAGGTATCACGAGATACGTTAATAAAATACCCGTTCAAGGGCAACGGGGCCCAGATTGCCCAGGAGTAAAGTTTGTTACCCGTGAGAGGAATCAACAGATATCAAGTTGAAACTTGGTAGGTTTGTGAGCATTGGGTCTCTTTTTGCTTTTTGCGGCCCCCCCCCCCCCCCATCTGGTTCAGGGGTAATTGGGCCAAGACTGGTCATTTTTTATGTTTTTAGTTTGACAAAAACTGGAGATAGCGATGAAATTCCTTTGTGTTTTTGGATCTTCGGGTTGTGAATATCAATGTGGAGTTGACCCCCCCCCCCCCCCCCCCGTTGGTATCAAACTCTAAGTTCGTATAGTCGAGGATATTTAGGTCTAGATAAGCAACCTGATGGGTCCCGACCCAAACACAACTGAGCCCAGATTTCATGTGAGTCAAGTTCGTCCATGACATGTCTCAAGCTCAACTCTTGTATACTTGTGGATATATATGTATCGCTGCGGATTTTGGTGTAACAGCAACAAATAAGACCACGCGGCGTAACTGGACGGTCTCGATGGTATGCCGTTCTTAAAGGACACCTGAACAATGAAACCATACTTGAACACACCATGGAGAATGCATTTACAGACATGGTCACGGAGAGCATTCTTCTCCCGAGCGTGAAGTTTTCAAAATAGGGATGTTCGTTTCTGGAGATTTGCACATGCAGACTCCAATACAAAAAGCGCAATTCATTCAAATCTTGTACAGCGCTGGCCGTATCGTATTGGAATTTCTTCTAGATATACGCTCGGGCTTAACTGGTTAAAAAGATATTCCAGAAGACATTTGTTCATTTCTAAAATTGTTCGGTACTGAGATAAGGACAGATGCAAAATGGAGCAAAAATCATAGCTTGAAATACTATTTCGTATTTGGATTGGGTTTTCTGCAGACAATGTTAACGGAAGTCATACAGACAGGGATGATCCTTGGTACTCTTCATTCAGGTGTCCTTTAATGAAGATGTGACAAGGGGGGTATCAGGCAATAAAACGATTTGGTTTTATTATACTTTTTATTACCTTGCTAATGGAAAAGAGGTTTAAAGTGTCGGACTGGCTAGCGAGACATTCAGTATGAAACATAGACCGTTCTTGCAAGAGTTTGAAGATCTTCTTTAGATTTCTAAATGTTGTTTGTTTACATTAAGGGCTTTTAAACTGGGATGATTTCAAATTAGGTTATTTCAATATTTTTGGTTAGAATTGATGTGAAATGTCTTGGTTCTAACGCTGTTTGTTTATGAGATGTGATAAACATTTCACTTTCACACTCCACGTATGAGCGCTTGCGCACTTGTTTTTTATGTGTTAAAGTGTAATGTTTTCCTTTTACTTTTTGTTTTTTCCTCTGCAGGCTACTTCGTCCTTTTTCTTTGTGGAAATAACGGGTGACAAATAAATAAATGGTAACCTAGGCTCTAATAATACCGTTCTAATCAACCCATAAGAATTTGCTGGTAGGTGACCGTGAGGAAATTAAGGACTTACCCAATAATGACGATCGTAAAATCGAGAAGATTCCACGTGTTTCGGAGGTAAGCTCCAGAGTGAGCAACGAATCCATAGGCAATGATTTTCATAATACATTCTAACGTAAATATCACAAGGAACACATATTCGATCTTTTCCTGAAAGAAAAGAAGAAAAATTTAACTTTTCACTCGACCACTTAACACTTCACTACTCAAAATCATACTGAAAATCCACTCAACGGTTGAAAATATAAACGGCCGTTGAGTTCCGCGGTCGGATGGCGCTGCGCCTCAGAGTCAATCATCGTAGTTTTTGTAGAAAAACATATTACAGTAATACTAAAAGGAAAAGTAAAGCAAAGCAAAAATATTCTAAGACCACATTTCTTGTCGCCCGCACTCCCCACTTGTCCGGCAACCATGACATAATTACAGTGGGTAAGCGTAAACTGCAGCGTATGAAATTCATAGAGCCATCTAGGCCAGATCGCAAACTACAGTAGAGGTATGCTGTGTGCTTATTTGAACACCTTCCTAAATGTTTCATTGGTGTTGTCTATGAAATAACCAAAAGGGAAGGACAAATAACAAACTTGGTATCAGCTGACAACCAACTGGTTCAGCTTTCTTCCAGCTTTTTAGTCTGAACGCCACCTAAAATTTTGAAGAAGAAGCAGAAATAAATTGAGGGAAAATTTCTCAGGACAACTTGTGACATATTATAAACTGGACATGGAATAAAGGTGTTTGGCTAGTATTTGGCAGTAGCCTAATAGTTGCCTATTAGGCGACGTTCAAATAAGCATAACTAAACTAAACAAACAATAAGCAAATAAGCTACTGCAAATGTAGCCTAAATATAGCTAACAAATCTGGCTTTGACAGGCCTAAATTGTTTAAAATTCGTCTTACTCCGACTACTTTTCTGCATTATTTTCCTCCTTTCCTCAGCTTCCAAGATGAGAAACCCCTTTTAACAAAATTTTAAATTTCGCATGTTGCGGTGGCTCTAATGCAACTTCGTCAGCAACCCCGTTGCCCTAGCTTATGACTACGAAGATACGTCGAACTAATCGAAAACAGTCTCGAAAATAGTCGACCGTAGTACGAGGAAACGGCGGTCAAATGTCCTTAGGGCGGATCGGATAGATCAGAAGAAGTTCACAGTTTCGGGAACAAAAATAAATCCAGCATTACGAAGAAGCAATTAAGAATAAATTAGATGTATAGGGCCCCGGGACAATTGTCATTAGTGCCAACCGGGTGTGGCGATAACAATCAAAAGAGCTGATAGGACGGATGGGATAGATCGTATGACATACGAAGTTTCGGGAAAAATGGATCGAGCAATTGAGAAAACGAAGCCTACATTCTTAATTAGTGAACAACCGGGAGTGGTTGCAAATCTTGCCGGAAGATACGGTGTAGACTACACTTCAACTAAGCCCGTTGCAGAGGGGCATGCCTTTTCATGGCACTTGCCCTTCAAGTGCCATAAAAAGGCGATATAGCGATCGCTATTTTTGTCCGTCCGTCGGTCTGTCGGTCCGGGCTTTGCTAGTTCGGGCACTTTCACACAAGCTAGGACGATGAAACTCAGCAGGAATATCAGAGACCCGAGAAGGTTAAGTTGGAAATAGTCATTTCCCCGATCCGACCATCGTTGGGGGAGTGGAGGGAGGGGGAATCCGGAATCTTGAGGTATTTATAGTTTTTGAATGGTGATCGTATCTTAATGCAACTTGATATCTGGAAAGACCACGTGTCTCAGACAACCCACTTCAAATCCGGACCGGCTCCGGTGACTTTGGGTGAACCGGAAATCTTGGGAAACGCTTAGAATGGATGGATCGGGATGAAACTTGGTGGGAAGAACAAGCACAAGTCCTAGATACATTGATGACATAACCGGTCCGCATTTGGGCACTGTGGGGGAGTTGGGGGGGGGGCGGAATTTTAGTGATCCCGCGAGTTCGGTACTTCCTGATGTGCTAGGACGATGAAACTTTGAAGGCATATCAGGGACCCGAACAGGTTGACTTGAGAATAGCTGTTTAAACGATCCGACCGTCACTGGGGGAGTGGAGGGATGGGGAAACAGGAATCTTGTGGCACACATAACTTTTGAAAGGGTGATCAGAACTGATGAAACTTGGCAAGTGGAAAGAGGTATCGCCTCAGATGTTCCATGTCAACTCGTGATCGTATTCGATACTTGTGGGGAGGCGATTGGAGGGGGGGGGCACAGGAAACCTCGTGAAACACTTAGAATCGAGGGATTGAGGTGGAACTTGGTGGGAAGAACAAGCATTAGCCTTAGATACGTGACTAACGGAACCAGATTGTATCAGGGCTCTGTGGGTGGAGTTGGAGGGTGTTGGGCGGAATTCCGATGATCACCAGTTAGGATAGTTCCAGATGTTCTAACGATGATGAAACTTTGCAGGCATATTAGTGACTTGAGGACCCGACTCGCCGCCCTAGGAAAAATTGTGTTCCTGGATCCGACCATCTTTGGGGGAGTTGGGGGAAGGGGAATTCGGGAATAACTAACTTCCGGAACGGATGGTCCGATTCGAGTGAAACTTTATGGGTGATATGAACTAATGCTCTGGAGCAAAACTTGCGCTCGAACACATGCGGCCACGGTTGGGGGAGTTGGAGGGGGGGGGGTCCGGAAACTTTTTGACATGCACAAAAGACTAAACGGATGGACAGAATAGGATGCAAGTTGAACAGTATACTGAGTTTATGCGGTCTTGATTTTTTATTTGGCGTTCGGACCGGATCCAGCCAAGGTACGGGGGGGGGGGGGTTAAGCGAGAACATTAAATCTGCAAATAGGTCATGCTCCGATTCCAGTCAACTTGATTGATAGGAAGAGGAGATGTCAGAGATGCGACGTTTATTTTTCCCAGTAGTATTTGACTGAAAATTGGAATTTGGAGAAATCACATGCTCTAGATGACATATTGACCACGGTGGAGGGGGGGGGGGGGGGGGAGTTACCGGAAGTACCCAAAAATGCTCAGATTCGAGTGAGACTTTTAGATGCTAAGAGAAAATGCTTATGATGATCCATATAGGAGTCCAAACCAGATTCGGCCGCGGTAGGGGGAGTTAGAGGCTGGTACCGGAAATCGTGCGGCACGTCTAGCGACTAAACGAGTGGATCTATTGGGTTGAAACTTGGAAGGTAGAAAAGTCATTTGCCCTAGATGATCCGAGGCGATGCCGGAAATGCTCAGACTTGAGTGAAACTAGATATCCTATTTCTAGGTCCCAACCGCGTTTTGGATGGCGGGATATCTTATGACGTTCTCATCTACTTTCTTGTATCACCTACTTGTAACAAGTGCCATATCTCGTAACTCTTGTTTGTATACAAGCTGTAGGATGATTATAATAAAAGCAAGCCGTATCAAGTTCCAAACCATCATCAATGCAAGTTGAAAGGGGGGGGGGGGGAGCTGAAAAAGCGAAGCTTGTCATGCTGTTGCTTTGAAAAAATTGGTAACTAACGTACATAACTATCCTCATGTCTTCGCGCAAAGTTTGGTTTCGGTTTTTGTGTGTTTGCCCGATGGAAAATTTATCTCAAAATAGTGCTATGAAGTAGTACGAAAAAGTTGCATGCAGTACTAACGATGCTACTACATGCTTCTACTTCAAGGCTACCGTGTTACTGCCAGAGGCGTCACTAGCCAAAATGTTTGGGGGGGGGGGGGGGGGCGATGAATTTACCGACTGGCTGGTAATTTTTACCGACTGTTTCTGCAGAAAAAACGACTGTTTTTAACAACAAAAAATGACAGTTCTGAAGAAAATCGACTGATTTTCAGAAAAATCCGCTTATTTTTTAGAAAAACCGACTATTTTGACGAAAAATCGACCAATTTTCAGAAAAAACGACTGTTTTCATGAAAAAATCAACAGTTTTGACGAAAAATCGCGGCGCTTCGCGCCGACTCGGTTATTTTTTACCGACTGGTCGACAGCATTGGGGGGGGGGGGCGTCCCCCCCTCCCCCCCCCAATCGTGACGCCCCTGGTTACTGCATACTACTATATGCTACTATTAGCAAGACTGGATGCTATTATGGCAAGACAGGATGCTACTGGATACTACTACATAAGATTGGACCAGTCTGAGGCACATTAAATGATAGTATTCTTTGCTATTACATAGTATTACATGCAACGTTTTCGTACTACTACCATACTACTACACAGGCTACACATTTTTCATCGGGTGAATCGGTTCATGTTACAATAATCATTCTGAATGCTTTTCATTGATTTTGATTTTTAATAGTTTTTTTTTATTGTAAAAAGTAACGTTGAAAATGTTAAGGTAAATGTTAAGTTATGAATAGAATAGTAAAGCTAATAGAATTTTAATGTAAAAATGGAAAGAGTAAGTGCCACACCTGTGTCACTGAGTGGAGGAGGAGGAAAAAAAAAGTCCAATCCCTCCACGGTGTCCTGATCAGCCTTCCGATAATTCTCACTTTTTCCAAAAAGTTCCAGCTTCATAATCGTTATCATTGTTTAAAAAAATACCAGTTGTCTACGGTGATAATAACGGTAGGCTCCTATCAAGTTCCAAATCATCCTCAGTGCAAGTTGCAGGGGGAGGGAGATATTTTATAAGTAGTAAACTGATAGACAAAAATGCTCCTCAGCTGGGATTTGAACCCAGGAACCTCTGCTTAGAAGGCAGTCGCTCTAGGGGCTTGTGAACAGTGTTCGCAAACCACTACAATAGGCCATTGGAACAGTGATCCCGCCCGAACGCAAATTCATCTAACCAGTTCACATCTCCATATCACGGAAATTTATAATAATACATATTATAAGGGAGGGGGATACCTTACGAACGGACGGGCACCAGGATGTAATTCGGAGAAAAATATCAGTACTTACAAGATAAGCATTGGTAACATTTGAATCTCCATTCGGATATGGTGTGTAGACGGCAAGGGCAACACAATTTGCAGAAATCATAAACAGAATCAGGTACTCGAACGGCTTCCACTCCACAATATCCATACACAGCTTCCTCAGCGGATTTTTCAGCGTCAAACACATTAGCGCCCTCTCAGGTCTTTCCGGGGGCGGCTTCCCCCCTCTCCGAGGAGGGGGCTTCTTTTTCGCCGTCGCGGCAGTGCTAACTGCCGCAGTGCTGGCAGTGCTGGTGACGGCGGCAAGCGCCGACGCGATGCCTTGGGGTTGAGGCTGACTAGAGTCATTTGGAATAGTGGATGGGTCCATTCAGTGTCAAGATGACATGCCGTTGTGAAGACGCCTGAAAAACTATAGTTTAGTTTTTTTTAGCGATTGTAATTTCTATCCGTCAGTCGGTCTGTCGGTCCCGATTTTGCTAGTTCGGGCACTTCCGGATAAGCTAGGACGATGAAACTTGGCAGGCATATCAGGGACCGGACCAGATTAAATTAGAAATAGTCACTTCCCCAATCCGACCATCTGGAGGGGAGGGGAGGGAGGGGAAATCCGGTAAAATGAGGTATTTTTAGCTTACGGGCGGGTGATCGGATCTTAATGAAACTTGATATATGGAAGGACCTCGTGTCACAGACGTTCAATTTTAAATCCAGACCAGATTCGGCCGCGTGTGAGGAGATGGAGGGGGTACAGGAAATCGTGTGGCACGTAGATGATCCGAGGCGATGCCAGAAATGTTCAGACTTGTGTGAAACTAGAAATCCTATTTCTAGGTCCAAACCGTATTTTTGGATGGCGGGGTATTTTGTGACGTTCTCATCAGCTTTCTTTACCACCTACTCGTAACAAGTGCCATATGAGCTCGTAGCTCTTGTTCAGATACCAACACTACACAGACTTTATAAGAGTTAGGCAAGTCAACGGCGATTATTGAAAGCCAGGGATCTAGAACACTCTACGGTTTAGCACTTAGCGGATGCATCGACGATGCCGTACTTCTTCGACAGGGCTTAGTTTGACTCCCATGGGGGGAGTCGGAAAACTATAGCGAGTAACTATATGCGTACTATAGCGAGGAATATTTCTGATGAAGGAGCCAACGCTCTCGTAATTAAAGACATGTAGAGATCCGCTTGGAATTTCAATTAGCTCAATAACCTTTCCTTGTCCATGTCCATTACCCGATTACAGTCGCTGTCATACAAATTTCATTGCGTGTACAGAGTCTTCTTGACGCTGAGTTTTCCGAGGCCGCTGCTATTGCAGAAGCTAGCTGACCCCTGGATCCTCTTGACCCGACGACAAATTTATCTCGAAATAGTAGTATGAAGTTGTACGAAAAAGTAGCATGCAGTCCGAACTGATGCTACTACATACTTCTATGTATCATACAACTACGCAGGTTACAAATTTTTCATCGGGGATGGCTAACTCTTCTTGCCGACAAAGAATTGCTGTGTGCCTAATGAAGAGCCAGAAACTTCACGACAACAAAAGTTGTTGACTGGTTTACACGGGCTTTGAATAATATTTGACAATGCAAAACGGATACGTCAGCTACATTTTATCAGAGCTATATTTCGGCCTTTCTTGGCAAGGGTCCTCTTCAGGCTCAAGCCGCTCAAGCTGAAAAAGGAACTTCATTTTCCAAAAAAAGTTCAGTTCATTTTTGGAAAAGTTCTAAGGCAGACCCGGGACGACCGGGTCGGCCGGCTGTGGACCAAATTCCTGCCGGGATATTCAGCAAAATAATGAACTCCATGCGAAAAAATTATATTTGTTCAACTTTACGATGAAAGCGCACAAAACCCGGCAGGGGAAAATGGATTGTTTTCCGCCTTTTCCGCCAGAAAGTAAGATTTTCCGATATTTTAGAGTACAGTAGATATGTCGTACGCCGATTTCATCGCGATCTCATGTGTTTCCCCTTCCTAGAAGGAACACTTGTGTAAGGTTGTCCCGAATGTGTGCTTTTCATTTACATCGTGTTTTTCATTTGTTATTTTATTCTTCCTCTCGTTTTCCTAGTTCCGTCTTGTCTCCTGTGATCGTGTGACTGGTTACAAATAAAATTCATTCATACATTCACATCACCACGCGGTTTATTGGGACTCGTTTGTTTTTCTTTACAAAATTTGTCCCAACATCCCGCGCGGAACTTCGGAAATACGCGAGAATGCCATACTTGTCCATTCGACGGACAAGTATATTAAAATATTTGGATACTTCAACTTCTTTCAACAAATAATCCACGGTTTTGGCTGTTTTAAGCCTTTTCGGAGACCCGTTGACTTGTATGGAAAACAGTGAAACAATTTACATAACCGGTTTTTGGGATCCCAAAACGTAAGTGGAGGGATACCTATGACATCGTAAAAGTTGTCCGTCTGTCCGTCCGTTCGTCTGTTAGCACGATAACTCTCGAAGGGAATGAGATATTTTGATGAAACTTGGTGTGAGGACTCTTTGGGTCAAGGGTAAGGTTAAGTTCGTAGATGGGCTCAGTAGCTCTACATTTAGGGATGGGGGAGGGAGTTCAAATTAAGGGACAAACAAAATATTTTTAAACAGCTAATGTGATAGTCGATTATGGGGTAAGAAGACATGCTGAATACGAACATGCAAAACATTTTCTCGTCCGACAAGTAGTTCGTCCGGAATCCGGCAAAAACCGGAAAGTTGGTTAAAAGTAAAAGTTTCATTTGAAGTTGATTAAATGTTCGATTTAGGGGTAAGAAAACATGCTGAACACGATGGTGGAAACCCTTTTCTTGCCGGACGAGTAGTTTGTCCGGAATCCGGCCAAAACCGGAAAATTTGTAAAAAGTAATAAGTTTTATTTGAAGTTGATTAGACGACAGACTTAGGGGTAACAAGAGACGCTGAGTCTGTATATGACAATCATTCTTTACCCGGACGTATAATTCGTCCAGAATCCGGTTGTAACCGGATTTTTTTGTTATAAGTTAAAGTTATATTTTAAGTTGATTAAATTTTTTTTATAGAGATAAGGATATACGCTGAATTCGTTTCTGAATTTTTCTTTTTTTAATGTTGGACAATTAGTTCCCTCGGAATTTGGCCGAAACCAGGAATTTGGCAGAAGTAAAGCAGGAAGTTTCGGTCAGTATATCTGGACTTGGTTTCTCTGGTGATTAGCCTGGCGAAGACTAGATCGGAGAAGACAAGACCCAGTTGTCTGGATCAAATATTAGATTTTTGGGATCCCATCGAAACCTTTGGTCTTGTTCTGATGGAAAAACTTCTCGCAGACAACCGTCGACAGCGTGATACACATCGAAGGTAGCAAAACACGGCAAGTGAGAAAATCTGCGTGGTTTTGTTAGAGGGGTTAGAATGTACCGAACGAAATTGGGGTCTCCGGCTTTAGAAATTTGTGGAGTGATTATGGAAATAGGTTGCATTAGTATTACAGGTATGTTTAGGCAAATGAATGATCTGTAGCCACGTGGTGGACGAAGAGGGTCGTACCCTTTCTTGCGTCTGTAGTCTACGTTCTTTTTTTAAGACAGAATTATTTTGACTCTCTTGAGGTATTTCCATGGGCGTTGAGGATACTCATGATGACTAACTCTACTTGCCAATGAAGAATCGCCGTGCGCCCAGCGAACAGCCAAAAACATTATCCCGGCAAACGCTGTGATTGGTTTACATCGGATTTGAGTAAATTTTGAGGATTCGTTTGGGTGACGTTTCTCGTTCTTCGCTAGAATCACTGGCATGTTTCGGACTCCCTCAGGACAAAGCGGGGACTCCACTGGCAATCGTGAGCTGTCGGAAGCCATCGCTACGTGTCGTGACCGCAATTTTCGACAAATGAGCGCAGGCCGGGTCTGGACGAGCACGGTTACGACCTCTGGTTACGACGGACTTGCAATTACCAATGGAGGACCCACTAAAGACCGGTTTAATAACTGTCGAGCCGCTAAATTTAAGAGAACGAACGTGATTTTCGGCCTCTCTTCAGATCGACGTCGAATTTCACGGATAAGAAATCAAGCAGACGTTGTATAGATATCGGATGATATTAGACGTTGCAAATACCAGATTGACCGTCTGCCATTTCTAGTATTCTTCTCCTTCTATTTATAATATATTTCTTTCTGGGAGTCGATTGCTGTTGCACTTGCTAAATATTCAAGGATTCAAACTAAGCGACAATTCGTGAATAGCGGAATACTGAATATTAAATTCTTACTGGGTCATCAAGCCTATTTAAGTGAATAGGTGATGGTAACTAGGTTGTCGTATTTCAGCTCTTATCCGTCAAGATTATCCATTCTGTCCAATGCAGCGCACAAGCGAGCATCATCAGGCCTATATCCAGGACAATGCACATATCCTTGACATATTTCAGAATGAGAGCCCTCAAAAATCAATGAATCGCTCAGAGTTTCTCATCTTTCTAGTAAGCTTATCCCAGGCCTTAAGCCAAGAGAGATAGAATCTAGGAAACATCAGAATCCCAGAGAAGCTGAGGATTTGGACTGGAACTCCAGCTAATCGCGAGCTGGAGAAAAACAGATTGAAGGCAAAACAGGGAGAGATATTGTATCGAGAGATAGGTAAAGGAAAGAGGATCCCCCCAGAGATACTACGCTGACAGTTAGGCACAGACTTGGCAAGGGAAAAGCACGCCCATCCGATGAAAAATTTATCTCACAATTGTAGTACGAAGTTGTACGAAAAAGTAGCATGCAGTAGCCTACTAACTGATGCTACTACATGCTTCTACTTCAAGGCTACCGTGTTACTGCATACTACTGCATCGTACTATTAGAAAGACTGGATGCTACCATGGCAAGACAGGATGCAACTGGATACTACTACATAAGATTGGACTAGTCTGAGGCACATTAAATGATAGTATTCTTTGCTACTACATAGTATTACATGCAACTTTTTGTCAGTTCACAGCATCGACCGACTGGACTGTAAATGCGTGTTTCCATGAATGGGACGACGAAGGTTTCTTTTCGAAACACATATTGTAACAAAGCCCCGATATCTGCAAACAGCAACGATCTGCACTGTGCACCCAGCCGACCAAATACTGTCCCTTAAAGTTTAACTGAAAATCAAGCTTATTTTTGTATCTTGGTTTTTAATACAAGACAAAGTTCAGTACGACGTGGGGAATTTGGATTTCAACAAAAGCGTGTATTACAGTTGGTAATCAAGTCAAGCTAACAGGAAATGTTCAATTCCGGATTTTAAGGTCAAACATTCCTTCAGCCCAAGCTGACTGCGAATCATATTTGATAGTGCAAAACGGATACGTCAGTTGAACTTTATTGGAGCTATATACAAGTGTGTTTCCCACAAGTTCGTTTTTCCAACTTGAGTGGTTTTGAGCCTGAAGAGGACCCTTGCCAAGAAGGGCCAAGAATAGCTCTAATAAAATTCAGCTGACGTATCCGTTTTGCACTATCAAATATTTTAAGGTCACTTCTGAATAGCCTAAAGCTCGCTATTGCATGTGAACCAAAACAGATTTGTTTTTCGGCAAGCGTTTACGTTAAATATTTCAAGCCATAGAGGTACAAGCATACAGAGGTACCATAAATTCGAAAGAAAAAGTTCATTCGATGAAAATCGAATATATGAATAGCGGAGCAACGAAGTAACGCATTTGCATCAGGTCTTTCAAGCCTATTTAAGTGAATGAGTGATGGGTAACTACACTGTCGTCTCTCAGGCCTGTTCGGTTAAACTTAAAATACATTCAACAATCAGCATTGTGTCTCCAGGCCTGCAGAATTTGGCCGCCTTCGACTCACCAACAGTCGCGCTATGAATTTTGCGATGTAGGCTACCTATCACTGAGATGAACTATTCGCCACCATGCGTTACCGAGTTACTAGCCTTGGTTAACACTGCTGCAATTTCGCGCATGTTTGCAACAAATCATGTGACACGCAACACCAAAAATTGCGTTTAGACGCAGTGTCGGGTGCGTTGTAAAAGCCCAACTCGTCCGAAAAAACACATGCGATGGTTTTGAGAAAAAGAAAGAAAAACAAAGATTTGTTGATTTTTCAAAACGAAGTTGCTCTAGCTTTTTGTGAAAGAAATTACTGTAGTCAACTAGATGACATGAAGTTTGAAACTCCCACGTAGTGGATTGTCACCAGGGTCTTCAGGGCAGTTCTGAGGTCATCTTCCTTGTCCCCAGCATAATCACCTCGACATAAAAGCTTAGTTTATGTTCTGTCAGCGTTGGTGCGTGGACTTTCATACGATTCTGTCGAACACCGCAAAATCAAAGAAAAAACCGTGTCGCTTACCCAATGAAAAATTTGTAGCCTGCGTGTTTGTATGGTAGTTGTACGAAAAAGTTACATGTAATACTATGTAGTAGCAAGGAATACTATCATTTAATGAGCCTCAGGCTAGTCGAATCTTGTGTAATAGTATCCAGTAGCATCCTGTCTTGCCATAGTAGCATCCAGCATGCAGTAGTATGCAGTAACACGGTAGCCTAGAAGCAGAAGCATGTAGTAGCATCAGTTAGTACTGCATGCTACTTTTTCGTACAACTTCGTACTACTATTTTGAGATAAAGTTTTCATCGGGGTAAACTTCTTTCTCACCGATTTGACAAAATTTCATGAAAGTGAGATGACTTTTCAGATACCACGATCAGTTACCACGGTCGGACCGTGGTATCTGATACCAAATACCACGATAACTGGCCAGATACCATGGTATCTGCAAAACGCAACTATGGTCGGAGAGAAGAAAATAGTCTTTTCTCGTTTTAAGTCTGGCTCCCACAACCCAGGTTATTTACAATTCCGCAAGATTATTATTTCTCTCACTCAGTCCCTGCGATATGTTAACTGTTTTCAGGTGAAGGAAAGAGGAAACCAGTTCCAGAAGTACCAGCTCTAACACCTGGTTCATCCCCTTAGTAGTACGACCTAAATATTTTATCCTATCAACTCACTGCTACACACACCGGAGTCTCAGGCATAGGTTTTCATTGTGCCAGCTCCCGTACTTGGCACTTTAGCTTTAGCTCAATAGAACAAAACGAAATCACCCACCTTTTGTCTTCCTCTCGTATCCTCTTCAAGTCCTTCACTTCTTTTATAATCCTCAAATATTTTTCTGAAACTCTGACACACTCTTGAGATGTACTAGATGCCGGGAATAGGTTTTGCCCGCGTTTTCCCATCAGTATTCTGGAGGTTGCGCACAACTTTAAGATCCCAAGGAGATCAAATTTGAGTTAGACAGTCAGGTCTCCCGGCCCAAAGGCGCTGAAAAAAAGATAAGCAAGCGATTGGTGGCAAGTGAGAGAAAGGGAAAACTAGAGCAGAGCCAAATGCCATACCGGAAAGCAAAGTTGGGAAAACGGTGTTAGGTGCATGACGCATTCAAGCGTGTTGGGAATAACTACGGTGTTCTATCGCAGGCCAATGTTAACTCTGCCATAGCCATAGCCCGTACCAAGTCCGGTTGTGCAAGGAGGAGGGTTGGGCGATAGGCTACCTACCTGTCTCCATAAAATAATATGCAACTGCAGTGTCGAAGCTAGCCTCGGATGTAATTTCTACTTCTCGATCACCACAATGGGAAGACATCACTGTAGCCGCATACCTTCGTAATGGATGGAAAGGCTTTGCCGACGCCCTATGGACCAATGGTTGCCCAGGAAGACCTAAGGTCTACCCACGGGCGTCGCTCGCCAAAACTCGAGGGGGGGGGTGGCAGGGCGCGTCCGTTTCAGCTTATCTTCGCGTATGTAGTAGTAAAACTCGTAATAACAGCAAGCGTTGAAGTAGTCCTATCTCCGAGCTCAGGGCGGTTTGAAGGGCTTGGGAGATGACGGCATCAAAATATACGACCGGCAGATGTCCAAGGGTCACACCGTTAGAAACTACAGCCAAGAAACACAGCCCTACATGCGGGAAACTGTACGAGTTTAAAGAAACGTTAAAGCATGTATTTGTATGGTTAAGGTGAACGCATTCGTAGTATCAGAATTCCTTCCGCAATACCCCCACCTGCAGCTGTTTCTAACGCCTGTTTATCAGACAACGAAAATGAGCGCCACAGGCGAAATTTTTGGAATAAGCTACGGCTTTAATCGTGCAAAACACCACTTCCCCCCAACAAAATCTAGCTATTAATGATGCCCAAGCCCCGAAATTCCAAGCCTAAAACCCGAATGAAATGACGCGCCTTTCCTTCCAGTAAATATAAAATTCTGTGGAATCTTTAATGATCAGAACGTCTTTTTGGATCCCAAATGAAAGTAAGGGCCACTTATCATGGATCTGCCCGTCTATGAATGCCGAAAGATGTGAAACATTTTGCTGGAGTTGGTACATGCATGACAGTGTTTAAATTTGACCCTCTCCGAAAAAAAGGACTGATCATCCAGAAAAAAAGAACTTGAAACAGAACGGACTTGTTCTGAATTTACAGTTAAAAAAAAAACAATAATCATTACATCCTCTCTCATTGCTCACCAAGCTGATTTTTTTTAGCCGAGCCCTAGAGGAAAATTCTTTTCATCAAAAGTTTTTATGTTAAAATAGCCTGCCTCTTTATGTCAATCTGGCAAGCTCGAGACATGCGACTGAGAATACAATTCTTTAAGTCCCCCGAACCGCCGATGTCCAAACTCAGCCGGTGTCAACTCAGTTTCTTGGCGACCATGAACTAGCCTTACTGTAGTTATCCGGGCGTACTGCCAGCCCCTCATTTAGCTTTTGGGTGAAGGAAAGGTTTAACTAAACTTCTGTGGTCGGGCGCACTGCGAGCGCCAAGCTTTCATTTATTTTGACTGGGCGCTCTCAGAGCGCCCCACCTAAGCTTTTTTCTTTCTTCGAAGGGGCGGGGGGGGGGGGGGTACACCCCCCATAGCGACGCCCCTGGGTCTGCCTAATGTAAGGTTTACAGTCAACTTTACAACTTACAACGTTACAACTAACTTTACATGCCGATGAGCAATCGCCGTTTATGAGTAACCGTTCGGGCGACGTTTCTCGTTCTCACGAGGTTGCTGGCGTGTTTCGGACTTAATCATATAGAGTATTAAGAAGAGCCTTTCGCCATCCTGACCTTCTTCACCATCATGTTTCACCTTTTCTCGCTAGCTGACGCGCAGTGACAACATAAAATATGGAAGTTGCTTCCAGCAAACAATTCTGCATCTTGCAATAAACTAATGAGATTAAGCAAATATTCAAATCTAGAAATCCAAATAAAAGCTATGCTTCGCATTCCAGATTACCAGATATCTGGATGTTTCGTTACGTCAATCCCACTCTTCCTGATATCCTACGCTGTAAACGATGATAGCCAATGTTGCTATTTATCCAAAATTTCGTAGATGTCCCTTTCGCTCATCCCTTACCTCCAAATCACTCCCATTTCCCCTACCCACCAATTTGAATTTGTATTTAATCTCTCAGACGTATTGACTCTACGACGGCAGTGTCGATCGTGCCCCTATGAGAGTCGGTACTTCACACGCTATTGTTCCCCCTTTGTCGGGGATTCGATGTGTCAGTAGCTAATGTTCCCCGACAGATCGGGGAATCCACTTGCCAAGGTCCAATCTTCCCCGCGAAGTCGGGGAATCGATGTGACCTGGGCTAACATTCCCCGAGTACTCGGGGAATCGAACTGTCGAGAGCTAATGTTCCCTCATAATCAAATAATCGAGTTTTAGATCGGGGAAAAGGAGTGCCGGGGGCTAATGCTTATCGGTGAACATTAGCCCCTGGCACTTGGATTCCTCGACCTAAACTCAGCAAAATGAATATTTGCATGTCGGGGAACATTAGCCCGACACTTCGATTCACCGACCTTAAAAAACATTATTGCTTATCGGGGAACATTGGCCCCAGGCACTTGGATTTCCCGACCTCAAATCAACAAAATCAATATTTGAATGTCGGGGAATATTAACCAATGGCACTTCGATTCCCCGATCTAAAAATCGATTATTTGCTAATTAGGGAACATTAGCTCTGGACAGTTCGACTCCCCGAGTACTCGGGGAATGTTAGCCCAAGGCACACCGATTCCCCGATTTCGCGGGGAAGATTAGCCAAGATTAGTTCCTGACAGATTGAATCCCCGACAAATGAGGAACAATAGCGTGTGGAGTACCGCTTCCCAGATCGGGGAACGATAGACACTGCCCTCTACGACACAATTCCGAATTTGTGTTGTCTCCCAGACGGTCTGGCCAAGATTCGCCACACATCACCTTCCAGATGGACGCCGACGAAACCCAATATACGCTACCTGGAATCCGTAAAAGGAGGCGAAGCCTGGCTTTATGGGGCCGAGCTAACGAGCTCGTATCCCTGCCGGCCACCAGTGACCGACATATATTGTTATAAAGTGTTTTTGAAATTAAAGAACCTGAACCTTACAGCTACCTTGGCTCATACAAGTTAGCGGAGAAAAGTGACCTCAATGGTTCGGATAAAAGGTCAGGACGGGTACTTTCGGACAAAGATTCCTATTTTACCCTATAGAGCATAGCATTATCACCGGATTCGGATATGACTAAGTCAGAAACACGCCAGTGAACGTCGAGAAGAAAGAGAAACGTCATCCAAACAAATCCTCAAAATTTATTCGAATCCTTTGTAAACCTTTCAGAAACGTACGGTTCTAAGGAACGTAAGACTTTAGACTGCTGGCGCTACCAGAACCAGATGCTCTCGTAGAGAAACCATACCAGCTTCTATGATACATAGTCTACAAAAAATATCCACTTAACAAACCATGAAACATAAGATAAGGCACATGGTTGATCTCACAAGATGCAAAATTTCGACCCTACCACGCGAGACTTCAGGACAGAATCGTAACGAACAAGACCAAACGTGTCGATAGAGTCATAGGAGGGTATACATATCGGACTTCTTCAACCCGACAATCGGGTCTTGCAGATTTCCGGTCTTCGCCAGATCCCGTGACTCCTAGCACCCCGGACAGCTAGGAACTCCGAAAACAAGGCAAAGACACAACACGATGCCTACCGAATTTCCAGTTCTCACCGGTTGCAGTCCGCATAGTACCGCGTAGGCAGAAAAACATCAACTATCAACTTACCCCATTATCGACAATCGAAACCACTTAATCAAGAAATTATAAACAATACAATTTCGGCCGGATATAGGGCCGTGAGAAAAATAAAGCAAAGTGTAAAGCGTGTTTTCTTACCCCTAGTTCGACACTTCCATCTAAAAAGAAATCGGTTTTTGCCGGTTGCCTGGCGCGAATCATTGTCCAAAATATACCCCAAAATCGACAGTGTATTTATCTTGAACAAAAAAGGATTCTGTTCGCGCCTTAATTTAAAACCTAGCCTACTCGCGAGGTTACGGGGCCCATCTCCGAAATTGATCCTGCACTTAAATCCAAAGGACCCGCTCGCACCAAGTTTGAACAAAATACATCTACTCCTTCGAGAGTTATCGTGCTAACAGACAGACAGACGGATGGGCCAAAATTACCAACCGTCAGTATGTTTTGTGATCCCAAAAATACAATTTGTCGCAGATATAAAGTCTGTCTTTGTTTAAGGCCTACTTGAATTTCTAGTGCCCTTAGAAAAGGTTTCTTCCTTTAGAACATGTGTTTACTTTATTGGCCACACTTTGGGTCCAGGCTTGACGGACTAATGTGTCCTGGAGGAGCAGGGTCGAATTGCTAGTCCCGAGTGTGAGAATGTTTCTTTTGCCCGTTTTGTTAGTTAGTCCAGTGCCTACGTTCGCCACCTATACATGTATTAGTCCTTAGAACCAATATAGAACAATCGTCTACTAGTCTTGTGTACAACTACTAACATTAATGTGAACACTGTAAAGAGACAGAACACCAACACAGCAGTGTCCACACAGACCTCAAAAGCAATACTTCTGATTTCGAAACTGAAAATGGGATTGCTTTGGATTTTCGAATTAATTTGCCTCCCTTAATTACGACAGTGGAACAATCATTCCAACTTTCGTTTTGATTGTTATTCGTCCCCCTAAATTCGTTTACTTACCTAATTGGCAAAGTTCATAAATCAGCTCTTGCTATTAAGGAGCGCACCAACAAAATCGGGGATATGAATGAGTACTCTGACTTCAAAGACGTACTGTCTGATATAGAATCTGTAATGAAACAAAAAGAAGGAATTTCCGACAACTGGATGTAAAAAACCGGGTCCAATCACTTTGAACCAACCCGTTCGTCTAGTCACTGCGGTACTCAGTTGATATCTGGCGACATATGCTTTTCGTAACAAGGGTAGGATACATCCATAAAATGACAAACTGAGATGAGCCGTTGCTTTTTTATTTTCTTCAAACACGCCAAAACACCAGGATTTACGAACGATCAAAAAATAAAACTAAGACGCTACCGAACTAAATACCAAAAATCGAGGGACGGGGTTTTTCGACCACCGCTCAAGATTGAGGGGCACACCAATTCCTCCAGTAGACTATTGCGATTTCTAACCGAACCGGGTTCGCTTTCGCACACTACTCTTCTATGGGCGCTGACCGTACTCGCCTCACTCGCAGAGACGAACGCGAGAGTGCGTCAAGAACCAACGATTTTTCTAAGCCGCCCAACTTGACGTGTTATCTTTTCTATGATTGGTTAAAGGATCACTACACGGCGGGTATTTTTCCCTGGAGACTAGAGGGGAAAGTTTTCACACGGTACCCGGGTATTTTTCAAGGGAGAGTCCTGTAATTTGGCAATAGATTCCGAGGCTGTAAAGCTCAGGATATCTCTCTACAGTGGCCACCAACATGTGTCAATTTGGATCACTTCTCATATTGACATAATCAAAATTATTGCTCGAAAATCCGACTTCGTTGTTGCTGACGTCGAAGAATACCCTTCGACAAACAAATCCCCGGGTAAAAAGTTTGCGAAATTGAAGTCTACAATACCCGGGGATTTGTTGCTGTTGCGGGAAAAAATACCCGCGGAGTACAGGTAAATACCCTCCGTGTTAACGTAGCTTAAGAAACTAGCGATGGGGCGCCTGAAGGAGCTGCGAAGATTCCCTCGTTGAGCCAACAGAACGTGAGCACATACAAACACTCAGCATATACTAAGCATGGAGGGCACGCGGTAAGCGGGCTCTTTACGGGGACGATTACTGAAAAAAAATTGCGCCGATTTCCCGTTCTGCTTAAGGAGCCATCTACTAGGACTGACCGCAACCTACTGAAGTAGATAGGGTTCAAGGAGAAGCCATGAGGTGCCCTTGAGAGCTGAGAGCGGCGATCGAAAAAACACATGTCCGTTCTAAAATAAATAGCCCTACACTAAGGCTAACGATCTAACCAGTACCTAGGTTAAAAAAATAAGGCATCTCTTAGTGATGCATGCAGTCAATTCCTCTACCTCTCGTATTCCTGATAAATATTTCTGTCGACGAATTACATATCGTAAGGCAAGAACCTGTAATTATGTAGGTAGACCTTCCTCTTCAACTCTGTGGCCTACACAAACTCTACACAAACTTTAGACTACCTCCAGACGAATCAGCGAGCACTGACCTGAGATGGTCCTTCTACAGTAGAGGTATGCTTATGTGAACAGTTAATTTAATGTGAACAGTGCAGTTTTGAGCGAAGTGGTGGAATGAAGATGCAAAATACCTATACAGGTGTTTTCAGACGCCCTTAATTACCTACTTTGGCTAACTGGTAGTTAGCTTTAAACACAGCAAGTGCATGAAAATAGCAAAGTCCACTGTCAACAAACGTTGACATAAGCATACCTCTACTGTACTAAACTGCAAACCTTAAGGTAACAAATCCTCCTCTTCCTACCGTTTCCTCACCGCATAATCAACTCCTAGAATTCTTCATAGTACGTTTGTATGTTACTATGGGACTGCTTGGTTAACTTTCGGTTCAAATTTAAAAAATTTCCGTAAGTTCCTTACACACGGGGTGTAAAATTCTTGACAGTGCGGTAGCCGGCCGTCTAACGGAATTTCTTTGCGAGATTTAGTATAGGCATATATGGTGGTGCTAGAGAAGGATTCGTCAGCTGAGAATTTGTTCGGCGATACTGTAATTGCAAGTTTAGATGAAAAAGCCCTTTGCTAAGAAGGGCCTAAATATCGCAGGCGCGAAGTTTAAAGTGTCGCCTCCACTGCACTGTCACAAGTTTCATAACAGATAACTCAAGGATGCGCAGTTGCAACAACACTGACACTTGGGATGTAATCTGTTGAGGTTACGCGTGAAATATTACGCATAAGCAGCATATCCCGTAAGAGCCGGAAAACCGCCAAAAAAGCACCTGCTGAATTTTCCGATATCATGACGACAAACATAAAAGGCAGAGATGCTTTTTCGGCATTTTTCGGCAATGCTTGTTACGCATAAGATTTCATGCATAATGTTTTCAAAATCACAACAGATTACATACCAAGTGTTGTCAGTTGAAACTGCGCATCCTTATGTTTTCTGTTATGAAACTTCTGACAGAGTGGCAATCGCCAGCTGTCGGAAACCATCGTAATGTACATCATAGGATGTCACAGCGGCCATTTTGGGATTTTCGGCCAAGGAGATCACCCCGGTTCCGGACAAGCACGGTTACGACGGCCTTACGTTGCAAGTGGTGGACTCCAAATTGACTAATCGCTTTAGCTTCAACAAACTGGATTCACGGTCAGTTTAGGTAGAAGGGAGGTTTACCCTACCGCTTCCCTAAACGCCAGAAGGTTTACTACCCTCTAATAGAATGGCAAGGAATCAATTTGTTACTTTACGATTTATCTTACTGCATAACAACTCAAAGAAACCCCTAGCTCACACAGACTGCGAAAGCACTTGTTTTCGCATTTTCCCTAATACAGACACGTTCCACGACGTACTCGTTGGCGTTCGACGCCATAAACTTTTGGAACTTGCAACTTTGGAGGCAGCGTCAAAAGCACTGTCTCCACAGGTCCCGATGAAACATTCGGAGAGGCCAATACTTCTAGTATAGCAGAGACCAGCGACGGATTTTCCGATCGCGACCACGAATTTTACGGGTTCCGATCGGACACTGCGGAAACCTTAGTGACTGCGGAAACCTTAGTGACTGCGGAAAACCCACAGGTAGTTTAGATAGTCTGTGTGAACCCGGGGATAATGCATCGACATTGCACGGGTATCAAACGATAGGAGTTCCAGTCACAGAATTAGCGCTCAGAGATGTCGGAAATTAGATAGTCGTGGCATGGAAACGCGGAGATGTTCGATTACTCCTGCAAGACGAAACGAACACCTTTTTGCTTCTAAGTTCGAATGAAAGGATTGAACGCCTCTACTATCAGTTCGTGATGTAAAGGCCTACCAGAGTTATAGGATCAAACGTACATTATCTACTGGAAGCTTTTATCCTACCTTAAATACCAAAGTCCAATAAAGCTAGGGGCACTTGCTTTATCTCTTAAAGCGATTTTTCATAAACATCAGCGTCTTCTGCATCAGCGGCGCTTTCCTCTGTATTTGCGCAACAGGGTTCGGAGCGGCTGCACGTATACGAGGTCGTTCGCGGGCGCCAGGAATTACTTTCACCTCGGCCTGCTGGGAGTTAGCTACCGTTTGTTTTGCCTTGGCGGCACCAAAGCTTCCCACCTTTTTAGCGTGAGATGGCGGTCTCACAGAGCTACTTCCTGCTACGGGCTCAATAAAGGCTAACTTCGTTTGCCGAACAGGGTCGGATTGTCGGACTTTAGTGGATATTTTGCTAGTCAGATTCCGGAGTTTTGCCTCACGTTCATCAACGCACCGGAGGTAGACGTCCCTAAAGCTTTCAAACTCTCGTGGTTCCTGCTTTCTAAACTGCTGGTGGCATAATCTTTTCCAGAGCTCATCCGTTTCTTCGAGTAGATACGAGTTGAAATGTTCAATCTGAAGGAGCTGATCTGCATTAGCTTTCTCTAGTACAGGCCTCAGAAGGTCGTAAGGTATTCCACCAGTATACTCAATAAAATCCAGATTAAGTTCCAAGACGTTTTGGCATAGACGGAGTAGTGACGGAATTTGCTGATTGGCTAAGGTCTTTTTCCCGGAGAAGACTTTCCCTATCTTTGCTTTATTTGAAAGCATAAATTCTAGTCGCTCGCTGCTGTTCTTCTTTTGCTCTGGGACAGGTTTAGGTTTGATCATGAGAGCTAGGGGATCGAACGACTTATAAGAAGTTGAAGGCTGCTCAATCGCATAGTACGGCGCTGCTACTGCGTCAGCTAGTCGCTCCGTTGACTCCAAAACGGAACTGTTGATATCTTCAGCAGAGAGCACGGGAACAGAGGCAATGGGATTCTTTTCCACTTCTGGCTTTCCTCTCACTTTGTCTTGTCTCTTCTCCTGCTTGTCTGATTTCTTACTCCGCTTGCTCTCACCGGGACCACTATCAAACAAATCAACTTCCTTCACTGTGCTCTTCCGTTTCGAGCTGCTACTTGAGTGATGACCATTTGATTTGTGATGGTCTTTGTGGTGACGATCAGAGTTATCACGCGTTTTCTCTTCTTTCTCACTCTTCTTCTCCTTTTTCTCACTACTTGACCTACTATCTTTGCTGTCCGTACGGCTACTAGATTTATGACTGTTTGATGAAACTCGGTCCGATTTTTCGGGACATTTCCTGGTCTTCTCACTTGGAACACTTGGTTTGATATCCTCTACTTGTTCAGACAAAAAATGAGAGCTAGTCTCTATGACCAAATTCTCATCTTCCGAGCTAGGGTTACTAAAGAGAGCTCCCGTGTTAGAAACGTGAGAAGAAACATCATTAGTTGTCCAAGTACTGTCGTAAGTGCTGCTGTCTAACAATGAAGTTCGTCGTCGTCTCACTTCCTCTCTCTCTCCACCCCGACTAGATTCTTTCCTAAGATCCTTTTCGATCTCTTTATTATGCTGTTTTACAGGATGCCTATTTTCGTCTCGCTCTTTCTTTTTTTCACTGTGTGTGTCTTTGTGCTTCAGTCCATCATGAGCGGTCACAATAGCATTCCACCGCTTTAATAAGCGTTGAGCTTCTAAACCCGCTTCTGAATCAGGACTCTTTTTGATCACCCTCTTCACGCTCTGAAAGACACGTGTATTTTGCAACTCGCGAACTGTGATCGGAAGCTTAGATAGCTTAGCTAGGCAGTATAAATAATTGTCTTCATTGTCGATCTTCAGTATCTTTTTTTCGTAGTGATGAATTTTTTCATCCATGTTATACCTATAAGAAGGTTAATATCACATTTAAAAGCTAACAGCGCAATTCAAATGCTAAAAACACTAACAAAGTTTCGGGTTCCTAAGGACAAGCTAAAGCTAATGTTTTGCTCTTTCATTCGACCCTTAGTCGAATATGCTTGTCCAGTTTGGCACTTTGCTCTTACCCAAGCTGAAACTGATAAAATAGAGCGAGTTCAGAAGAGATCGCTGCAAATTATCTATGGCGGTTCCCCCCTACCATACTCTTTTTACCTCAAAGAATTTAAAATTGAATCCCTTTCTTCCCGCCGCGAAAAACTATGCCGCAACTTTGGCTCCTCCCTTCTCCAGCACCCCATATACCGTTCATTCCTTCCCCCACCCTTTGTTCCTGTAAGATCTCGTCCCCCCCGAGAAGTGGCTGAAAAGGTTCCCAAACTGACCCCAATCTACTGTAACACTATGCGCTACAGTAGAAGCTTTGAGCTGAGCTTCGTAAAGCAGTACAATGCTCTTTAGCACTTTTCTGCCATGTTACTTTTTTTTTTAAATTATCTGTTGACAACTTATTTTATCTTTACTTATGACTACAAAAACATCGAATTTGGGCTCTGCCCACGACAGATATGTTTTGCTTTATTATTAAATAAATTGAATGCAGAACGAGGACCCTTGCCAAAAAGGGCCGAAATATCGCTGATGAAGAATCGTAGCTGACGTACCCGTTGTAAACATTGTTTGAATAAATAAATTGAAACTGAAAACTGAAACTGAAACACCTCGCACTATCTACTGTTTATGTTTCAGTTTGACGGTGCAAAACGGATAAGTCAGCTACATTTTTGTATCCTATAAATATATATAACTTATCCGTTTTGCACCATCAAATATGATTCGCAGTCAGCTTGGGTTGGAGGAATTTCTATTACTGTAAAGCTAGGCTCTGCTTTAAAAATAAATATCCACGGCCTTGCCTGTTTTAAGCCTTTTCACAGGCCCACCGAGTTCTAGCAAGATCTCGGCACAATTCAGAAAACCGGTTTTACGCATCAGCAGCAATATACGATAACACTCGTCCGGAATGCACATAGATACTAGGTGACACATGTCAACTGAAAAGATTAGTGAGGTGGCGTTAGCGGGCTCAAAATGTAACATATACAATTTGGATCTCGGGGTTTAGGAACTAACGAATGATGTTGCGGAAGTTGGTTTCATTTGAATTTTAGGTGCGACAGGTCCTTTTCAGGCCCAGTTAGAAATTAGGTCTAAATTTTGTGTGTTTATACTGTTATTTATCTTGTGTTGTTTTTCGTTATTCTCTTACTCCGCTACCACCTTGTGTATTTGGCGGGTTACAAATAAAATATATATTTGAAAACCTGACGTTCTTATGGTGGAAAACATAACCATCTATCCAGCCGGGATGGGAAGATGTATGGCCAGCGGCTCGTATGAGACAACTCACGAGTCTTCTTGGATGCCCTACGCCTCTGGAGGTGCAATGGTAAGGTCTTTAACGTAAGGTCTTTTGGTGACAGCCAACTGATGTATTTGAGAGGGTGGAAGGGAGGTCATGTGGTCCTGAGCCTCGTTTTTGTTGCATGCTGCAGGTCCACTTCTCGGCTGATTCTTTCTACATCCGTTTTTGCACTGCAGCGCTTCCGAGGAAGACGGCAGCGCTTCTCGAGAATCGCGGACTTGCTCACCGACCAAGTCCGTGCTTCCCTGCAAGATGCTGCAGCGCTGCCGCTTCAACCAAGAAGAAAGTGAATCCAAAAACGCATACTGTGCAAAAGCAAAGAAGTGCTGCGGCAGCGATGCGGCAGCGCTATTGCAACAAAAACGAGGCTCTGGTTGAAGCGCAAAATTCTCAGAAAGCCCGGTGGGCCTAACCTTTACGTCCACACTCAGAAATAATCAGTCAAAATGAGGAATGGATTTTTTGTGTGGGCAAAATATCCAATCGGTGCTCTTAGCTTCCGTTGCAAGCACTGCCTTTGCAAGGTTTATTTCCACGCACGCAATGCTTGTCTAGTGTATGCAGTTGTAAAGGTACCCCCCCCCCCACACACAATGTTTTAACTGCTTAATGCTTTGTTTTTACTTATTTCCTGATTACTGCCTTATTATGTGTAGCCTAATTACTTTATTGTGATGTACCTGACAAAAAACGGCAAGTACGGCAATCCAATGCTGTGAAAGTTCGTTTTAAGGTAAGAAATGCTTGAGCACCATATCCATCAGTATATTCTTCTGCCACCATTCGATACTGCTTGCGAACGACCTGCAAGAGCGGCCTCAGTGGTGATCCCAAATTTCGAGCACGTAAAGTGTAACCATGTACGGTATGAAAAAACGTTTGTACAATCATTCGTTAAAAATTTTAATCTTATTTAGTGTTTACTTTTATATATGACGTTGACATATTTATATACGAGTGTTCACATGTAAATACGACGATTTCGACAAATTTGGATTTCACCATGATAGTTCGAAAAGAATAAAATCAAAATCTATCCATCTATAAGTAAAGTAAAAAAGTAAGTAAAGTAGTGCACTATATATGGCCATTATTGTATTGGCCATGTCCCTTGGGCTTTTTGTGCAAATATACATCATACTGACAGACAGACATACAAGTGAAAGATCTCACAGGAGGCTCTCCTTTATTTCTGTTAAGAATCCCGAACACAGCTGCGTAACAGCAATTGTAATAAAGCAAGGATTTTAATGAATGAATTCGAAACTTTTGAGTGAAGAGATTCTTCATAGCGTCAACGAAACCAAAGGTTTCGATGGGATCCCAAGCGGAATATTTACTGGACTCGCCCATACAATCGGGTCTTGTCGACTTCTGGTCTTCACCGATCGCGTAATTATGTTATTTATCCCAAATCAGATCCTTAGATTCCGTATTTGATTTCCCATGCAGCCAAGGTTCAACACGACTCAACACGCTCAAAAACGTGCTATCAGAGGATGTTGCTCTTCGCGAAATTACTGGTTTACATAAGATTCCGGTCAGCTTGTATCCCTAGTCCCTACCAGTATTTCAAAGCATTCTCAACCAATTTCTGGTACTGGCAAGATTCCGTCGGCGAAAAACAAGTTTCAGACAGGAATTCCGGTCAGGAATTACCTCCAGATCCAATTTCCGGTTTTGGCCACATTCCGTACGAACTAACTGTCTGGCGAAAAAATAAGTTTCAGACACGGATTCCGATCAGGAGGTAAGTAGGCAGTTAACTCCAGATCGACTGTTATAACAGCTTGAACAAAATATGCTTGCAACCCCTTGACCTGAAACCTCTTCCTCGCCCCAGATATAGAGCTACAGACTAAACTGACGTGTACTTTGGTCCAAAGAATCCTCACACCCAATTCCGGACAAAATATCTAAACCCCTTTGAGAGTTACCATGCTAACTGACAGAAAGGCAGATGGACAGACATACGGATGAACAAGCTTTACGGATTCCTGAATCCGTCACTAACATTTTGGGAGCCAAAACAGAGAGGTGTCGTTAGTCAGCACAGCCTTGCCAAGGCATACACTGGGCCTATCAAATGCAGCAGCTACTTCCCAAAGAAACGCCTGATCTTTATGTGAGTGATGCATAAGACCAGCTACACACTCCAACAGATAGCGGCCACGCCCTATGTAACTGGTAACAATAGACGAACAGACCTTCAAAATGGACCACAAGTTTGGATTAAGAAATGTTTGATGGTCTACTGTAGGCTTCTTCTTTTGCTGAACAAAATATAATCAAATGGCATTGGAAAGCTTTTCAAATTTTTTACAGACCCACTTCTTTCACAGCAGATTAATCTGAAGTTACATTTAGACGCAAGTAACTAAGTGCTAAATGACTAGAAAAGCAAATAAAAAATGTGATTTCGCTCAAGTGAAGCAGAGCTACTTCTTGCATTAATTTTCAGATCGGTAGCACATGTAGAAAGTGGTGTACACTGGTACTTATATGAGGAAAAAGGGGTACAAATGTTTACAGTAAAGCTTTTTTAAACAGTTCTCTAACTGTTTAACTCACACTTTGTTTTTATGGCACTTGCAGCTCCGCTCAAGTGCCATATACCGATCACTTCAGTCGGTCGGTCTGTCCACTCATCTCGAGTTAGCGCACTTCCAGATGTGCTAGGAGGATGAAACTTGGTAGGCCCATATTAGGGACCCCACCAAACTGACTTGGAAGTTATCGTTTCCCTGATCCGACCAGCGTGGGCGGAGTAGAGGGAGGGGAATCCCGAATATTGACGTATGTTTAACTTTTGAACGGGGAATCGGATCTTAAGGAAACTTGATATTTGAAAAGACCTCCTGTCTAAGATGTCACAGTTTAAGTCCGGAATGGATCCGGTTACTTTGGGGGGAGTTGGAGGGGAGAACCGGAAATCAGGTGACATGTTCAAAATGGACGGATCGGGATGAAACTTGGTGGGAAGAACAAACACAAGCCCTAGATGCCGAGTTGAAAAGACCGGACAGGAACCGAGCACTGTGGGGGGATTTGGGGGAGGGTTCCGGAATTCCGGTGATTCCGAGTTAAAATGCTTACACATGTGCTATGTGCTAGGACGATGAAACTTGGCAGGCATATCAGGGACCCGACCAAAATAACTTGGAAATAGTCACTTCCCCCATCCTAGCACCGTATGGCGAGTGGAGGGAGGGGGAATCCGGAATATTGACGTATTTATAACTTCTGAACGGGGAATCGGATGTTAATGAAACTTGATATTTGGAAAGACCTCGTGTCTCAGATATCACACTTCAAGTCCGGAATGGATCCGGTGACTTTAGGGGGGAGTTGGAGGGGGGCCGGAAATCGTGTGACTTGTTCAGAGTGGACGGATCGGGATGAAACTTGGTGGGAAGAACAAGCACAAGCCCAAAATCCATAGTTGACAAGACCGGACCGGATCCGAGCCCTGTGGGGGGAGTTAGAGGGGGGCGGAATTCCGGTGATCCCGAGCTAAGATGCTTACACATGTGCTAGGACGATGAAACTTGGCAGGCGTATCAGGGAATCGAAAATTTTAACTCAAGAACAGTCGATTTTCCGACTTGATCTTCGTGGGGGGTGGGGGGGGTGGAAAGAGGGGTAATCCGGAATCTTGAGAAACGTCCAACTTTTGAACGGGTGATCGGATCTTAATGAAACTTGATATTCGGAAAGAACTCGTGTCTCAGATGTCGCATTTCAAGTGCGGACATGATCCGATCAATGTGGGGGAGTCGGGGGGGGGGGGGGGGGGGGTCGGTAATCTTGTGACACGCTTAGAAAATTAGAGACTTGACAAGATTGGCTTATCAATCGTCACTTCCCAGATCCGACTATCCCTTAAAGTACAACAAATACTTTTAAGCAAAATCTGCATTTTCATGATCCCCATGAGCCCATGATCATATTTGCCTCAAGGCTTTTCTAGCACCCTCAAAGTGCGCATCTTAACCGAAAAGTAAAAAAAATACTTTTGACCTAACCATATATATTCATGATCCTAAAGGGCCCAGGACAGTTTTTGCATCAAGGTTTTTGAATACAGATGAATTTCTAGCGCCCTTAAAGTGCGCATCATCACAGCCAAGTACACAAAACTTTTTTTTTTACCAAACGCGACATTCTCGTGATTCCCAAGGGTCCATTGTCATTTTTGTCAGAAGGGGTTTGCTTACAAATGATCAAAACTAACGCACGAATTTGCAAATTCCTACTTTCATCATTTTAAGAAGCATTGCAAGTCCCATATGAGCTTACAGATCTTGTTTGGTTATAGAACAATAAAATAGAGAGGAAAAATAACAAAAGTGGGATCAGCCATCAACCAACTGTTTCAGCTTTCTTACAGCACAAACAGTAGCCTAAGCTGAAATTGATCTTTTGTTGACTTTTTAAATATTCTTCTTTTTCCACTGGGATAAGCTAATTAGTTTGAAAGTCGCTTTGCAACAAACATGAAACCTGAAAGAAGGAACAGGAGGAAATTAAGAGCACATATCCCAGAATCCAGCTGACATTATAAACTGGACATGAGATAATCATTTTCTATGACTATTTTCTATGTATTCTAGTGTTTTCTTCTAAAACAGTTCAAAGTTTGGGGAAATATAAATGAGCCCACCTCGAACGTATCGGTACCGAGTATGTTATCAGGAAAGGGTTTTCTATCCTGGCATCGTGAATATCAACTTGAATGCTTTAAAAAATTTCAAACAAACTTTGACAATTTGGATGGCCATGAAAATAATGCAGATCTTTCTTAATTCTTTGGATGCCAGAAGGCGCTGCCCAAGAGACCAAGACGTCAGGTATGGGGCGGGGACCCCCGCCCCAATGTTATTGGCCAGTTGGTAACAAATAGCCGAGTCGGCGAGATCGCCGCGATTTTTCGTCCAAGCAGTCGATTTTTCTTCAAAACAGTTGTTTTTTCTTAAAATTAGTTGATTTTACGCCAAAAATAGTTAAATAGTCCTTCTATTCTTAATAACAGTCACTTTTTTCTACAAAAACAGTCTGTAAAAATGACCAGTCAGTCGGTAAATACCTTGCCCCCCCCCCCCCCCAAAACATTTTGGCTAGTAACGCCTCTGCAAGAGACACTGAGAAAAGATTAAAAATAACAATCTGTGACTCTAATTTAACTTTATTTCACATCAATTGGCATACTGTCTGAGTGAGTACAAATATTTGCTATAATTAATTTCCATCATATTTCATTCCATTCAAATTTGGGTGTCCCTTCTGTTCTATAACTGAAAAAGTGCAGGATACCTTGCTATTTGCACCACCCCTAGTAAACTTGTGTAAATAAAGACTAAATCACACAGATGGCGTATCGAACATCAAAATACATCTATCCTGACCAAACTAATTAATATCAAATGTCATACACTTACTTCTATTTCTTCAATTACCTGGCACAAAACAAAGCCGAAAAGGCCCAAATACATGCAACAGAAAAACAGTGACGCAAATAGTCACACTCAAGCTGTTCGGGTTAACCTGGTAGCGTAAATAAATTTGCGAAAGGTGCAAAAGAAACTTGAAACATGGTCAGCAGATGTTTAGAAGAAAGGCATTTGACAACGCTGCAACTTCATTCCGTGAAAATGGAAAAAATATTAGGTTGCAGAGAATAAGTACACCCTTCGATCAAGGCTGGAAAAACTGCATGCATACAGGGGCGTCACGACCGGGGGGGGAGGGGTAACCGAGTCGGCGCGAAGCGCCGCGATTTTTCGCCTAAACAGTTGATTTTTGTCATTATAACAGTCGGGTTTTCTGAAAATCAGTCGATTTTCGTCAAAACAGTCGCTTTTTTCTGAAACTTAGTCAATTTTTTCGAAACTGTCGTTTTTTTCTTGAAAACAAGCCGTTTTTTCTGCAAAAACAGTCGGTAAAAATAACCAGCCAGTCGGTAAATTCCTTGCCCCCCCCCCCCCCCCCCCCCTGCAAACATTTTGGCTAGTAACACCTCTGCATGCATATCTTTCATTCACTGGGTGGCGCAAACAGCAAGGTATCCTGTAAAGATATTTTACTCCGAAGTCCCAGAAGCATATGCAAAAATTCTTTTGTGAGCCCAAACAATAGTTGCGTTATTTGCCACCTATCTACCAAGGCCTTGGTTTATTTTCCCATTTTTTGGACCAAGCGCTTACTCCTCACTGCTTTTTTTTACCGTTTTTGAATTGAGGCCATTGTCCTCCTTTCTACCCAGGCCTGCCGAGAAAGGAGATTGGCAACTCAAAGGTGAGTTGACATATTTGCTCACGACAACGTAACCTGGTAGCGTAAATAAATCCGTGAAAGGCACAAAAGAAACTTGGAAACTGAAGGTGGCGAAAAACCAATTTGGCGATGGTCACCAGCTGTTTAGAAGAAAGGCATTTGGCAATGCTGCAACTTCAGTCAGTGAAAACGGTAAAAGTATTAGGCTGTAGAAAATAATTAGACCTTTTAATCAAGGCCCAATTCATCACACATTTGGTAAGTGTAGCCTAGAGGCTGGAAAGAAATAGTGGGAACTGCATGCATGTATTTCATTCACGTGGGTGGCGCAATTAGCCAGGTATCCAAATAGCAAGGTATCCTGTAGGAATATATTACTCTAAAGCCCCAGAAGAACATGCAAAAATTCAAAAATAGCAAACAAAATGCACAATTTTGAGCCAAAACAATAGTCGTGGTTTTTGTCCTTTCTCCCCAGGCCTGCGGAGAAAGGAAATTGTCAACTCTGAGGTGAGTTGGCCAATCTGCTCAGGAGAAAGGCGCCTGAATCCTCTCTGCCAAAAATGGTCAAATTAGCAGAAAAGACATAGGACTTGGGAGAGAGGCCATTTGAGCTCTTTTTGCAAGAATCGCAACCACTAATTCAAACAAGATAAAGTTAGATTAAAGCCACAGCCCCGGCACAGCCCATACATTGGTTTTTTAAACTTTTGCTCAGTCACTTCCACCTGCACCCTTAACAGCAAAGTTTCAAAGACTGGAAGTACAACAGAGGTATGCTTATGTGAACGTTTGTTGACGGTGGAATTTGCCATTTTCATGCACTTGCTGTACCTAAAGCTAACTACCAGTTAGCCAAAGTAGGTAATTAGGGGCATATGAAAATACCTATATAGGTATTTAGGATCTTCATTTTACCATTTAGCCCAAAACTGCACTGTTCACATTAAAGTAACTGTTTACATAAGCATACCTCTACTGTATTGCAAGAGTTATTTACAACTTTTCTTTGTTTCTAACTGACCAAAGCATCCCAACAGAGGAAAGAGAACATTAGCTGCACGTTTCTGTCAATTCTCCATCATCCAGCTAACCAACCTATTCAAACCATTACAATCCATTTCTTGGCATCCCATTCCCTCTGCAACGCAAAAAAAACTTGTTTCACATTCTCCAGCACTGCATGAAAGATTTGGATTTCCTGCTTCAAAGCGTACATAGCTCTGCTGCCCTGGACAGAGTTCCAACCAGGGGCGTCCGGAGGGGGGGGGGGGTGCAGCGCCCCCCCCCCCCCCCCTACGTTTTAGTTTGCGGCGAAGGCGAAAAACTCGTTCAAAACGGGCATCGCGGCGAATCAGATTGACTTGGTTTTGAATCGTGAACGAATACAATAAATTGATTCAACTTTTGTTCAGTCCGCGGCGACTTCGTCACATTCGGTCCGTCCCTGCATAAATTCGGTGATTTAACCTGTTATTTGTACTTATTCGGTAATCCGGTCACATTCGGCCCTATTCGGTCAGTCCATTTCATAATTAAATTTGGTGAGATTCATTTTCTCATTTGTTACCGAATACGGCAATTCACCGAATTTTTCTCTAGTCTGTTTCTATTATTAGACTTGCCGAATTCGGTTGTTTTAGGTGGTTACTACCGCTCTCGATTTGTTCATTATCTTTTTAATAGTTTTTCGGTATACTACGAATTCATTATTTGCTTCAACCCAGTTATTGAGTTCGGTAATTTAGGTGGCATTTGTTTAGCTCTTATTCTTTACCATTTACGGTAGCTTCAACTGGTTGCTGTTCATTTTTCTACTTCTTAGGATTGCAGTACTTCGGGATTAAGCACTCCTCTTGATGTGAAAACTAGCCTACTTTTGTTTGCTGTAAATTCTGAACAAATGTACTTTGTATCCACTTTACCCTGGATCGCCCCATTTGTTGCCAGACAACTCTGGGTTGAATAGGTAATCTTGGGATCGCACAAAGGCACTTTTATCATCAGTGTTTTCACAAAATTTTGCCTGAAGCGCATCTCACAGTCTTCACTACAGTGAAGAACTGTAGTTAGACAAAGACTGACTCATTTAGTGGGCGTTTGAGGCTTGGAATTTTGGGCGACTTGAACTATGTTAAAAGCTAGAATTTGCATGGGAAGTAGTTAAATGTTGCCAGAAAAGAAAAGGCGGATTCAAAAAAATTCGCCTGCTGCGCCTTCATTAATCATGGGCACAGCCCTTAGTGACATTGTCGGTTGTCACTATGCAGCAACACCATTTTTTGGCGATTATTTCAAGTCCTGTTGGCAAAACTAGAAAGGTCTTCCAAAGGTAAAAGGCTAGTGACGGCGTATCCATGATAAAAAAAAACAGAAGCGGAAAAGTGTGGAAACGCGCCAATTTTTCTCTTTAGACTTGTTTGTATATACTATGCAACTTTTTACATTGTATGAAGGCAACTCGCTGAGTTTTTACATTTTTTTTTTAATAAATTCAGTATGGGACACCACCATTCAGCTATTTTAAGATCCATCAGTTTATGTATAAATGAAATGTATGTAGCTGGTCATACTATGCTACCAAAAGTTCATAGCCAGTTAGTTGGCTACTCTTGGTGTGCCCTATACAAACAAGCTTAGTAGCCAACTAGTTGGCTACACTTGTACCCCCAGAAACACTCTCAGTAGCCAGTTAGTTGGCTACGAATGTCCCCCCAGAAAACTCTCAGTACCCAACTAGTTGGCTACACATATCCCCCCAGAAACACTCTCAGTAGCCAACTAGTTGGCTACACATGTCCCCCCAGAAACACTCTCAGTAGCCAACTAGTTGGCTACACATGTCCCCCCCAGAAACACTCTCAGTAGCTAGTTAGTTGGCTACACATGTCCCCCCAGAAACACTCTCAGTAGCCAGTTATTTGGCTACATATGTCCCACCAGAAACACTCTCAGTAGCCAACTAGTTGGACACATGTCACCCCAGAAACACTCAGCAGCCAGTTAGTTGGCTACACATGTCCCCATACAAACTTTCTCAGAAGCAACATACTTGGCTTCTATAAAGTGTTTCTGGGAATATTCTTCTTCTTCTGTTAAGCATAGATATTGGCTTACTAAAATGTCCGCCAGATAACGTTGATGAGCAGTAGGAAAGTCAAGGATTTGTATAAGAAGACATGCTGAACGCTTATGTGAAAATCATTTTCTACCCGGACAACTAGTTCGTCCGGAATCCAGGCAAAATGGAAAATGTGTTAAAAGCAAAAGTTTTATTTTAAGTTGATTAGATGACATATTAAAGGGTAAGAAGAAACATTGAATATAACACTATTAATTAACACTATTAAAAATATGGCACTATTTTTTTTTATCCGGACATGTAGTTCGTCCAGAATAATTTTTTATTAGTTAAAGTTCTGTAATGCAAGCTGAAGAAGAAGAATATTCCCAGAAACTTCACAGAAGCGAAATATGTCGCTTTTAAGAAATTTTGTATGGGTACATGTGTAGCCAACTAACTGGCTACTGAGAGTGTTTCTGGGAGGACATGTGTAGCCAACTTACTGGCTACTGAGTGTTTATGGGGGGACATGTGTAGCCAACTAGTTGGCTACTGAGAATATTTCTGGGGGGACATATGTAGCCAACTAACTGGCTGCTGAGTGTTTCTGGGGGGACATGTGTAGCCAACTAGTTGGCTACTGAGAGTGTTTCTGGGGGGACAAGCGTAGCCAACTAGCTGGCTACTGAGTGTTTCTGGGGGGACAGGTGTAGCCAACTAACTGGCTACTAAGTGTTTCTGGGAATCTGGGGGCAGAGGCGTTACTAGCCAAAATGCTTGGGGGGGGGACGAGGCATTTACCGACTGGCTGGTAATTTTTACCGACTTTTCCTACAGAAAAAATGACTGTTTTCAGCAACAAAAATGACATTTTTTTAAGAAATTGACTGATTTTCGGAAAAACCGAATATTTTGACGAAAAATCGACCATTTTTCAGAAAAAAACGCTGAAAAAAATTGACTGTTTCGACGAAAAATCGTGGCACTTGGCGCCAATTCATATTTTGTTTACCGGCTCACCGGCAGCATTGGGGGGGGCATCCCCCCCCTCCCCCCCCAGTCGTGATGCCCCTGTCTGGGGGGACAAGTGTAGCCAACTAGTTGGCTACTAAGAGTGTTTCGGGGGGACATGTGTAGCCAACTAGATGGCTACTGAGAATGTTTGTATAGGGCACACCAGGAGTAGCCAACTATCTGGCTACGAACTTTTGGTAGTATAGCATGATCAGCTACATACATTTCTTATTTATATAAACAACTAAATTTTACTTTAACTGAATAGTGGATATCCATTCAGTATATACCAGGTACCGATTCGGCCAATTTTACCAGGTGCGCCCCCCCCCAATGAAAAAAGGCTCGGGACGCCCCTGGTTCCAACACTGACAAATTAATAAGCAATGCCAAATAAAAGCTTAAATGAATGATTGAATTTTTGTTATTACCTGTCACACAATCACCAGGACATAAGATGGAGTACTAAGAACCTGCTAAGAACTAAAGAAAAAGGGAAAACAACAAACAGAAATAAAGAACATAAGTGAAAAATGGAGAGTACACTTTAGAAAAATACACCTTACCAACAATGATCGCTAGGACATTGCAACAATCTGTTGAATTGCTTTTTGGCTGGAATATATTCTTGTAATTCTTAAACCTGCTTAAACCAAGAACAACGTAGCCTTATTCCAGCAATACATAGAGGCTGTTAAGAGGAGCATATGTCTACTGACTGCCATAGAGTTCAAAGTGCATCTGTCCGCAATTTAGCCCTTACCTGTCTCTATTCTAGACCAAAGAAAGGCAAACAATTTGCCAGAGAAATTGTCAACATAAGAAGCACGTGTGATGATGACGAAGAGACCGCCAGTGTTGCCAAATCGTGGTAAAAAAAATAAGCCGCGGCCTTTGAGAAATACGTAAACAATACGCCAGAAAAATCTACACCTCCCAAAATCTCAATGACTATCAACACTGAACCCCAACAATTTTTCCGGCATTCGGTCGCTACGATTAAGCATTGGTAGGCATAATAAGCTGAATCGCGCTCTATGCGATGTTTACGACTTGATGCACACGCCTGCTCAAATAGGAACTTAGCCATTCATGGACTAGGAGCCACTCCCGGAAGCTGTTCCGAAGGTCCAGCTCCTCTAGTGTTCGTCAGCACTTCTTCAGCAATCGTCCTGTTCCTCGGTGGAACGGCCTGTCTGATTCAGCTGCGACTAGTGGAACACCTGAGGGGTTCAAAAAGCGAATCGACGAGGATTGGTGTGCGCAACCGTGGAAAGTGTACTGGAGTGCTCTAAAAACAGTGACCTGGAAATAAATGAACACCATCATCAACCGAAAGCTACTCATCGGGATTCAACATCCTTATTGCTTGCAAGTGCAATTTAAGGTAATACGGTTGCGTTTTTGCAGATACCATGGTATTTGATACCGCGGTCTAAAGTCGTTTTTGCAGTTATAGTGGTACCTGATGCCGCGGTCAAAAGGCATTTTTGCAGTTACCGTGGTATCTGGCATGTTTTCGTGGTATCTGAAAAAGTCATCCACTTTCATCCATTTTTGTCTAATTGGTGGGAAAGAAGTTTGGCATTTAGTGATGTGACTGAATTTCAGTTTTTCTTTTGGGATGACTTCGAAAAACACAATTTCGGCAATTGTCGTTTTTGCAGAGCAACCGTATATCAGATACCACGATAACTGCAAAAACGACTAATTGCAGATCCAGTTACCGTGGTAACAGATACCGTGGTATCTACAACAAGAGCTACGAGCTCATATAGCACTTGTTACGAGTAGGTGGTACAGTAGGTAGGCCCCGCCATCCAAAAATGTGGTTCGGACTGTGGTTTCACTCAAGTCTGAGAATTTTCGACATTACATCCAAGCCATACAAGTTTCAACCCAAGAAATCCACTCGCTATGCTCCTAGACGTGCCCAAGATTTCCGGTACCCCCTTCCAACTCCCCATATACCGCGGCCGAATCTGGTCCGGACTCCGAACTGGATCCTAAGAAGCATTTTCTCTTACCTTTCTTTCACTCGAGTATGATCATTTTTTGGGAACATCCGTCAACCTAGCCTATAATTTATTGCGCCCGAAAGGTAGTGTTACACTAAAAGCACACCTAACACTATTTACTATTTATGTCACCAACTTTCTACTAAGTTTGGTGACCAGCTACTGGAAGACCCTACCCATCGTCACATACTTCCCCCTCCCAACATTCCTGACCGTATGAGGCCACAGAGAATGGCAGCACAACCAGTTCCGATGATCCTACCCATACGGGCAATTCATGCGCGGTATGAGAGAAGTTTTGTCCCCTCCTTTGTGAGTTTTTTTCAATGCGAAATTTTAAGTAAAATCCTTTTCCATTTTTTGTGCTGATGTTTGAAGTTTAGCGGTTGAATTTGTTGCTATTTTGTTGTTGTGTAATTTATGAAAATTCGACTATGTTTAAGCACAATTGTATATAATCATGTTTGACGAGAGAACAAATATTCGTTTTTTTGTTAATTCCGGAAGGAATGTTTTTGAAGAATAAAGATTGATTGATTGATGTCCCTAGATTCGAAACTATGTGAATACTGTGGAACTAGGCTCTGCATTTTACAAATTATCCACGGCTTTGGCTGTTTTAAGCTTTTCCCAGGCCCATTGACTTATAGTTCTCTGAGAAAGGGGGGAAGGGAATCACTGTAGCCGCCTCTGGAGAAATGACTTGCTTCGATTGGGTTATAACATATATTTTCTTTCGTTTACAGAACGGAATGGTGCTGTGTCAGCTCAAGGAGTGCCCAAAGGTCGATTGTCCAAACGCAATACGCGTAACTGACGACTGCTGTCCAGTATGCCCAGGTAAGCCCGACTCCTTTTCGCCCAGCGCAGGATCACTCTTATTTGCCGATAATTTGTTGTTCATCTTGTAACATAAGAGTGAAAGGTCCTTTACTGACATCTAAACCTATTGTAAGGCCTGCGTATCCACAAAAGTTACCCTATGTAATAAATCTCTCGTCGGCCTACGAAAATGTTTTTATGCCAACTTTTTCAACGAAAAATGACTCCTGAGGGACTGGTAAATTTATTAAGGCTCCAGGTCTGAGGGAAGGGGGGGAGCTTAGCCTTACAGTAGAATGGCCTTTCCAGGTGGGAACAACAAGACACCAGAGAGTGATTTACGCACTGGGGAAATCCCCGGATGTTTAGTTTACTTCCCTTTCGGTTAGAAATAGGATATGTTTCTCCCAGGATACCCGACTAATCAGATAAACTGTAAGCAAACTTTGTTGCGTAGTAAATTACAAATTTAAACATTTTCGTCATAGTTCTTAACGGGGTAAGGGACGAAAGATGCGAAGACAGGGGCGTCACGAGAAACACAGTCGGTTTCTCGTAAAAATAGTCGATTTTTTCTTAAAAACAGTAATTTTTCTTAAAATCAGCCGATTTTTCGTCAACACAGTCGTTCTTTCTCAATAATAGTCGTTTTATCTTGATTCGTTGTTGATTCAGGCAGTATCCAAACGTTTAAGCGTGGTATAGTCGACACCCCATTTTGCTCAGTTGCTTTTGGAGTTTGATTTTTTTTTTTTTACTTTAGTAGTGTGTCATTTTCTGTATGTAAAGTGTATCTAATCCGTTTGTACTTATGTGGTAATGGCGACAAGCTAAAAGCTTAACGCCAAATGTAATAATAAATAAATAAATAAAAAACAGTCGGTAAAAATGACCAGCTAGTAGGTAAATACATTGCCCCCCACCCAAACATTTTGGCTAGTACTCGATGAAAAATTTATCTCAAAATAGTAGTACAAAGTTGTACGAAAAAGTAGCATGCAGTACTAACTTATGCTACTACATGCTTCTAATTCAAGGCTACCGTGTTACTGCATACTACTGCATGCTACTATTAGCAAGACTGGATGCTACTATGGCAAGACAGGATGCTACTGGATACTACTACTTAAGATTGGACCAGTCTGAGGCACATTAAATTATAGTATTCTTTGCTATTACATAGTATTACATGCAACTTTTTCGTAAAAATACCATACAACTACGCAGGCTACAAATTTTTCATCGGGTAACGTCTCTGTGTGAAGGAGTGCTGGAAGTGTTGGGAAAAGATTGTTGTCGCTTTTAGTCCGAGCACATGCTACTCTTTAAAGCAGAACTGAAAGCTGGTATTATTCCATGATTTACCTTCTCGATAACAGGTGCCACCACCAGTCCGCCTATTTCCGGTTACGAGTTCTTGCTCGGCTCTCGAGCCAAACCTAATTCCCATGGAGAGTTGATTGAGAGTTGTGATTGGATGAGCCGGAGGTACCGACTGTGCAAACAAATCAGAGACAATGTTTGGTGGCAGTGCTAGTCAAGATTGCGTGTAACGTAATACTCTTGATGACTAACTCTCTTGCCGATTGAAAATAGCCGGGTACCTATCGGAGGAGCCCGAAGAGGTATCACAGTTGCTCTCAAAGATCGTCGTGATTGGTTGACACAGGGTTTGAATTGTTGAATTTGAGTCGCTAGGGAGACGTTTACTCCTTCTTCCCGAGGACACCCTGGCATGTTTTGGACTAAGTCATCTAGAGTACAGGTGCTTTCACAATGAATAGAAATTGCGGGGGTAGATGCGAAGGAGCTGATCAGTTTTATCTTCCGGGGAATTTGAACTGAAATGCAGCAACTATATGACCTTGGTAGAAAATTGGAACGATCAGCCCTGTGAACCTTTCACGAATGTCATATGTCCATCCCGCCAGTTGCTGGTTACCAAGTAATTAATTAATTAATGAATTTAAGAGGATCAGGAATAAAGAAGGGGAAAACGCGTTTGAATCTGAAGGGCATTAGGAAACTACTCAGTGAAACTTCCCTGGCGAAACGTCCCCATGGCAAAACGTCCCCAACAAAGACGTCCCCATATAAACAAATATCCTTTTCATCCTTTTGGATGTTTCCTCGTCGCTATAAAAAATCATGGACAACAGGGCCAACCAGCGCACGACGTTATCCACTGCTTCCTGGCCGAACATTGAAAATTAAGTGTCTTTTTCTGTGTGTTTATGTGTTTTATTTATTTTCTTTTATTTACTCCGCTTTTTCAGAATGGCGGGTTATAAATAAACTACTTACTTACTAAATAGTCCCCGTTTCGCCACGGGGACGTTTCGCCGGGAATGTTGTCGCAGGGACGTTCCGTATTTAATTCGTTAGGAGGGCTATGAGCTATTAAACAACGAACTTTCACAAAATTGACTCCCGAATTTGTCGTTTTTGTCAGGTATATTGTAACTGTAATCGTAACTATAATCGTTTGTTCTATTTTCTGTTAAATTAAAAGAATATTTAATAAAAGATCGTTGAGAAATGTATTTATTTGTTATGGGGTAGGGGTGGTAGGGAGGTCTGGCTGGTAGGGAGGAACGGTTGGTTGGGGGTGGTAGGGAGGAATTGGTGGATGGGTGGTCGGGGTGGTAGGGAGGGAGTAGGGTATTCGAAGGTATATGTTTATTTTGAAGGCTAATAATGTGAAGGAGTTTGGTCTGTTTTTTTGTGGTTTCTTCTTTTCTTTTTTTTATTACTTATTTATTATTATGTTGTTTGTTGGTGTGTTTAGAAAATGGTTAACCTTTACTACTGCACGCCAGCAAAAACGTAGGTTTCTCCATTAGTCCAGTATATGTATATAGTAAAGGGTTAAATTCTGTTTATTAATAAAATAAGTATCAAGTAAAAAAAATCTGTTTAATTGACATAGCAGGGGAATCCCTGTATTTGTTCTTTTATTCATTCCCCCTTCACAATCGATCAGAAGCCGTCTTGGGTAAACCCATGCGTGGTTTTGCCCGTGTCAATCGCGCATGCGTCACTCGTGTTGTCCCCCCCCCCCCCCCCCGTTGGTCGGGTCCGGTCTGAACCTTAAAATATGTAATCTAGGGCATATGATCGCTGTACCTTCCAAGTTCCATTCAAATCACTCCACTCGTTTGACCCTTATGCGAGCCACAAAATTTCCGGGACTCCCCTTCCAACTCCACCCACCGTGGCTGAATACGACTCGGGAACATAAATGTCGCATCTTTGAATCATTCTCGTCCCATCCATCAAGTTTGACTGGAATCGGTGCAGAGACTATCTGCAAATATCTGAGTTCCACTCCCCCTCCCCTTCACCTTGGCCGGATCCTGTCCGGACGCCAAATAACAAATCAAGGTCGCATAAACTCGGCGCTGTGCAACTTGCATCCTATTTTGTCCATCCGTTTAGTTTTTGTGATGTCAAAAACTTTTTGCAACCCCCATGATGGTTGGATCGGGGAAACGACTATTTTCAAGTCAGTCTATTCGGGTCCCTTGTATGTCTTCCAAGTTTTATCGTCCTAGAACATCAGGAAGCGGGATCTCCAGAATTAAGCCCCCCCCCCCCCCAACTCCCACACAGTGTCCGAATCTGGCCGGTTATGTCAGCGATGTATCTAGGATTTCCCCTTGTTCTTCCCACCAAGTTTTATCCCGACTCTTCCACTCTAAGTGTTTCCCAAGATATCCGGTTCCCCCTCCGGCTCCCGCCAAATTCATTAAGATCTGATCACCCGCTTGAAAGTTATTAAAAAAAGCTATTCAAGATTCACTCTATTCGGGTCCCTGACATGTCAACCAAGTTTCATCGTCCTAGCACATCAGGAAGTACCGAAATCGAGCGCTTACTAGAAATCCGGACCACACCCAAACTCCCCCACAGTGCCCGAATCCCGTCCTATTATGACGATGACGTATCTAGAACTTGTGCTTGTTCTTCCCACCAAGTTTAATCCACGATAGCTCCACTCTAAGCGTTTCCAAAGATTTCCGGTTCCGCCCTCCAGCTCCTCCCAATGTCACCGGATCCGGTCCGAATTTAAAATGGGACGTCTGAGGCACGAGGTCTTTCTAAATATCAAGTTTCATTTAAAGGCGATCACCCGTTCAAAAACTGGAAGTGCCACTAGATTGCGGATTCCCAATCCCTCCACTCCTCCCACGATGGTCGGATCGAGGAAACGACTATTCTCAAGTCAATCTATCCGGGTCCCTGACACACCTATCAAGTTTCATCGTCCTAGCACATCAGGAAGTATCGAATTCGAACGCTTATTAGAAATCCAGACCACACCCAAACTCCCCCGCAGTGCCCGAATCCCGTCCTATTATGTCAATGACGTATTTAGAACTTGTCCTTCCCATCAAGTTTAATCCCGATCCCCCCACTCTGAGCGTTTTTCAAAGATTCCTGGTTCCGCCCTCCAACTCCCCCCGATGTCACCGGATCCGGTCCGAATCTAAAATGGGACGTCTGAGGCACGAGTTCTTTCTAAATGTCAAGTTTCGTTTAAATCCGATCACCCATTCAAAAATTGCCCGTGCCACTAGACTTCCCAATCCTTCCACTCCTCCCACGATGGTCGGATCGAGGAACGACTATTCTCAAGTCAATCCATTAGGGTCCCTGACACGCCTACCAAGTTTCATCGTCCTAGCACATCAGGAAGTACCGAACTCGAGCGCTTAGTAGAAATCCGGACCACACCCAAACTCCCCCACAGTGCCCGAATCCCGTCCTATTATGTCAATGACGTATCTAGAACTTGTGCTTGTTCTCCCCACCAAGTTTAATCCCGATCCCTCCACTCTAAGCGTTTCCAAAGACTTCCGGTTCCGCCCTCTAACTCCTCCCAATGTCACGGGATCCGGTCCAAATTTAAAATGGGAAATCTGAGGCACGAGGTCTTTCTAAATATCAAGTTTCGTTTAAATTCGATCATCCGTACAATAGCTGCCCATGCCACTAGATTCTGGATTCTCCATCCCTCCACTCCTCCCACGATGGTCGGATCGAGGAAACGACTATTCTCAAGTCAATCTGTTCGGGTCCCTGACACGCCTACCAAGTTTCATCGTCCTAGCACATCAGGAAGTACCAAACGCGCGCGATCACTAGAAATCCGGACCCCCCCCCCCCCAACTCCCCCATAGTGCCCGAATTCCGTACTATTATGTCAATGACGTATCTAGAACTTGTGCCTGTTCGTCCGATCAAGTTTCATAGCGATCCTTCCACTCTAAGCATTTCCAAATATTTCCGGTTCCTCCCTCCAGCTCCTCCCAATGTCATCGCATCCGTTCCCGATTTAAAATGCGACATCTGAGGCACGAGGTCTTTCTAAATACCAAGTTTCATTTAAATCCTATAACCCGTTCAATATCTGAGCTTGCCACTAGATTCCGGATTCCCCACCCCTACACTCCCCCACGATGGTCGGATCGGGGAAACGACATTCTCAACAATCTGTTCGGGTACCTGACAAGCCTGCCAAGTTTCATCGTCCTAGCACACCCGGAAGTACCGAACTCGTGGGATCACTAGAAACTCGGATCCCCCCCCCCCAACTCCACCAAAGTCACCGGATCCGTCCCGGTTTTGTCATTCACGCTATGTAGGACTTGTGCTTGTTCTTCCCACCAAGTTTCATCCGAACCCTCCGCTCTAAGCGTTTCCCCCCTCCGACTCCCCCCAATATCACCGGATCCGGTCCGTATTTAAACTGGGACGTCTGAGACAGGAGGTCTTTCTATATATCAAGTTTCATTGAGATCCGATTCCCCCTTCTCTAGCCCCCCCCCCCCCCCCAGATGGTCGGATCGAAGAAAGTCAATCTGTTCGGGTCCCTGTCATGCCTGCCAATTTTCGTCGTCCTACCACGTCAGGAAGCATCGAACTCGCGGGCTCACTAGAAACTCGGACCCCCCCCCCCCCCTAACACCCCCAAAGTGAGCGGATCCGGTCCGGTTATGTCAATTACCTATCTAGGACTTGTGCTTGTTCTTTCCATCAAGTTTCATCCCGATCTCTCCGCTGTAAGCGTTTTACAAGATTTTCGGTTTCCCCTTCCAACTCCCCCCAATGTCACCGGATCCGGTCTGGATTTTAAATGAGACGTCTGAGACACGAGGTTTCATTAAGACCCGATCACCCGTTCGTCAGTTAAAAATACATGGTTTTCCCAATTTTTTTGGGTTCCCCCTCCCTCCATTCCCCCCTCCCCAGATGGTCGGATCGGGGAAGCGATTATTTCTAATTTAATCTGTTCCGGTCTTTAGTACGCCTGCCAAGTTTCATCGTCCTAGCTTATCTGGAAGTGCTCAAACTAGCAAAACTGGGACAGAGAGACCGACCGACGGACAGATATTGCGATCGCTATATGGCACTTGGCCGAAGGGCAAGTGCCATAAAAACGCAACTAAGTTCTTATCGATGCAGCGTTTGGTGTTGCCACTCTGATACAATTGTTCGAGCTTCTAAAGATCAAAAGTGTTCTTAAGTACACGAGTACAATCTGACGCCCTTATATTGTAAAAAGGTACTAAATTAACGGATGGACAGGCATTCTTTTGAAGAAAAGTTGTTTCTTCGGCTTCCAACAAAGTAGAACTTTAGTGCTTCCCGGGGCAACCCTGACGACGGAGCTCGCTCTCCTCGGCCTGCTGGCGGAACCAACCAAGCGATCTTATTGGCTCCGCATAAGGGAAAATAGAACCTGGCTCTAATTTCCTTATTCGCCTTATTACAGCGCGCCCCGAGGAAAAGAGGAAGCTGTAATAAGCCTTATACGCAGGGGCGTCCCGAACCTCTCTTCATTGGGGGGGGGGGGGGGCGCACCTGGTAAAATTGACCGAATCGGTACCTGATTTTTACTGAATTTATTAAAAAAAAAATGGTAAAAACACAGCGAGTTGCCTTCATGAAGCTACAACGTATGAAGTTGCAGAGTATATACAAACAAGTCTTAAGAGAAAAATTGGCGCGTTTCCACGCTTTTCCCTCTCCAGGGGAACCTTTCCAGTTTTGCCAACAGGACTTGAAATAATCGCAAAAAACGGTGTTGCTGCATAGCGACAACGTCGCTAGCGGCTGTGCCCATTATTAATTAAAGCGCCGCAGGCGAAATTTTTTTAATCCGCCTTTTTTTTAGAAGCATTTAACTACTTTCCATGCAAATTCTAGCTTTTAACATAGTTCATCCCCCCCAAAATTCCAAGCCTCAAACACCACCTAAATGAGGCAACGTTTGTCTAACTAGTGGAGACAGTGAGATTCGCCGCAGGCGAAATTTTGTGGAAACACTGATGATGAAAGTGCCTTTCTGCGATTCAAAGACTACCTATTCAACCCAGAGTTGTCTGGCAACGAAAGGGGCGATCCAGGGTAAAGTGGATACAAAGTACATTTTTTCGGAATTTACAGCACACAAAAGTAGGCTAGTTTTCACGTCAAGAGACGTGCTTATTCCTGAAGTACTGCAGTCCTAAGAATTATGAACAGCAACTAGCTGTAGCTACCGTAAATGGTAAAGAACGAGAGCTAAATAATGCCACTTAAATTTCCGAACTCAGTAACTGGGCTGAAGCAAATAATGAATTCGTAGTATACCGGAAAACTGACTAAAAAAATAAGGAACAGATCGAAAGCGGTATTACAACCGAATTTCATAATTGAATAAAACTCTCGTTAGAACCACCGAAAACAACCGAATTCGGCAAGTCTAGTAATAGAAACGGACTAAAGAAAAATCCGGTGAATTACTGAATTCGGTAAGGAATAAGGACCAAATGAATCTCACCGAATTTAATTATGAAATGGACTGACCGAATACGACCGAATTCGGTAGAGAATGAGACCAAACAAACAGGTTAAATCCCAGAGTTTACGCAGGGACGGACTGAATTCGGCGAAATCGATGCTGACTGAACAAAAGTTGGATGAATTATCATATTCGGTCACGAATCAGAACCAAATGAATCTCATTATTGACCGAATTTGAAATGGACTGACTGAATGCTACCGAATTGTGAAATGGACTGACCGAATGCGATAGAACAGATACGGACTTGAGAAGTCCGGAATGAGACCAAATAAACAGGTTAAATCTCCGAATTTACGAAGGGACAGACCGAATGGGGCGAAATCGTTGCAGAGTGAACAAAAGTTGGATGAGTTAGCAAAGTCGATAAAGATACAATACCAATAAAAACGTTAAATCACCCATTTTTTAAATGCGGGGACAAACGATTTTACGAAAAGGGCATCACGGCTTCGCCGCGATTCCCGTTATGACCGAATTTTTCGCCTTCGGCGAAAATTTGACCGAATGCCAAAAACGTAGGGGGGGGGGCGCTGCGCCCCCCCCTCGGGACGCCCCTGCTTATACGCCGTAATACACCTTACAACACATATTTGGACAACGCTTTAAAACGACGTAAAAGCAGTCGAATTTTTGCGAAAAGCAGTCAATTTCGTAAAGATAGTAGATTTTCCACATCACGCCAAAAAATACACCAGTTAAAAAGAAAAACAGCCACGTTTTACGCCACATCAGTTGTAAAAATATTTATGCCAGTCTCCGACAAAATCCGCCCGTTTGGCGAAAAATCCGCCAATCTGGCAAAGCTGAGTGCCGCACATGTGACAATGGAACATTTGCTGTCTGAGAATGTCCTAGGTTTACGAGTCAGAGAGCGATTTTGATGAGAAAAGTTTCTTCACTGTCTGTTCCGGTTATTACCAGGAATATTTTGGGTTTCGGACGGTTCAAAGAAGAAGGAGAACGGCAGATCCTCTCTACCCTTTGTGATTTTGTGTCCCGAACAGGACTGTTGTCTTACATGTGATTTCAGAATCACTCCTTTGATGATTTTTCGTTGTTATTTGCCAAAATATTTACAAATCCGTTTAGTTTGGTGGCACAGAGGGCTAACGCTGCGCGTCTTTACCTTACCAAGCCAATAGGCGTATTCTCGCCACTTTTTTTTTGGTTTTGTTTATTCTGACTGTTTTTATTTAATTTTATATTGCACCAACACCAGCAAAAATTGATTCCCCTCCGAATCTGAAAGAGAGTCCTTTTTCATGATGGTGATGATAATCAGAGCATTCCCGGTCCATGGGACTCGCGAGAATACGGAGAGCGAGTCCCCGGGACAAACAAAGACGCGGGGACTCCTCGGGGAACGGCGAGAATACGTCTAATGTCGCCATCTGTCACGCGAATTTAATCTTTACGACCATTTAGTAGGGTGTCCTCTTATACGCCCCTCATAAAATTCCTCTCAGATTAGTTATTTTTTGGCCGCTAGGTGCGCTATCGTAAAGAAAACTATTACACGCTACTTCTTGGTGTACGTTTATCTAGGTTTGTTTTGCTATTTTCAATTCATCTTAGGCCTAACCATGTTTAAAACTGTCTAAAATGCCTCTTCCCCTCTTTTTGCTTTACCCAACTCTGTTCTGTCAAGCATCAACAAGTTCGTCATTTCTGGCCTCCGACTTCAGTGCTGAGTGCTGGCAGACTTTTCAACGGGGCAAACGTGCGATTCGATATGAAGCGGAAGCCTAATCGCTTATTCACCTGTCAGATAACTTATCCCCTGGTCTCACGTGTGATTGTTATTGCGTCTAGCGCATCTGGTGGCAATTGGTCATCGGATTTTATGAAGGACGTATCCGAGGTGACGCTACCTTCTTAACAGTTGTTGTCTGTTCGGAACAAATGCGTTACTAGCCAAAATGTTAAGGGGGGCAAGGTATAAACCGACTAGCTGATCATTTGTATCGACTGTTTATGCAGAACAACCGCCTGTTTCTTCGAAAAAACTGTTTTGACAAAAAATCGACCGATGTTCAGAAAACACTACTGTTTTTACGAAAAAATCGACTATTTAAGTAAGTAAGTTATTCATTTCTGACCCACCATTTTCAAAAGCGGGTGTAAAATAAAATAAAGAATCTTTGCGAAACACCGACTGTTTTGAAGAACAAGACCAAAGGTTTCGATGTGATCCCAAAAGTTCAAATTTGATCCAGACAATTGGGTCTTGTCTTCGCCAGACTCCTTGAACACTTTTACTATTAAAATTTATAAAAAGATCAAAGCAAAATAGCTAATCATACGAGAAAACCAAGTTCAGATATGGATTCAGCATGTGTGTTTACCCCTTTAAGTCTTATCTATTTTGACGAAGTAGACCGAAACTTCCTACCTTACTTCTGCCAATTTTCCGGTTTCGGCGGAATTCCGGAACTACTTGTCCGGCGAAAAAATAAAGCCCAAAAACGAATTCAGCATGTCTCCTTACCCCTACATCCAACCTCTAATCAACTTCCAATTAAACTTCTACTTTTAACGAATTTTCCGGTTTCAGCCGGATTCCGAGCGATCTATACGTCCGGTGAGAAAATGGTTGTCATATGCGAATTCAGCATGTCTACTTACCCGCAAATCGAACATCTCATCAAATTTAAATAAAACTTTTACTTTAAACAAATTCTCCGGTTTTGGCCGGGTTCCGGCCGAACTTATTGTCCGGCGAGAAAATAATTTTCATATTCGGACTCAGCACGTTTCCTTGCCCCTAAATAGAACCTCCAATCAACTTCATATTACTTTTCACAAATATTCCGGTTTTCGCCGGATTCCGGGTGAACTATTTGTCCGGCGAGAAAATAAATTTCATATTCGGATTCAGCATGTCTCCTTACCCCTAATTCGACTATTTCATTAGTTTTTAAAAAATATCTTTTGTTCCCCTTAATTTTAAGCCCCTCCCCCACCCCTAAATATAGAGCTACATAGCCCATCTTCGAACTTGACCTGCACTTTGACCTAAAGAGTCCTCATGCCAAGTTTGATCAAAATATCTCAACCCCTTCGTGAGTTATCGTGCTAACAGACGGACGGACGGACAACTTTACGATGTCATAGGTATCCCTCTACTTACGTTTTGGGATCCCAAAAATCGACTGTTTTCAAGGAAAAATCCGACTGCTTTTACAAAAAGATCGCGGCGCTTAACCCCGACTCCGTTATTTTTACCGACTGGCCGACAACATTGGGGGGGGGGGGGGGCATACGTGACACCCCTGGTTGGGAAGGCAAATTAACGAAGTTCTGGTGACTTATTCTGAGAGGAAAGAAGGGCTATGATGAAGTCTCGCTCTTATCAGCCATGCGGGATCGACAGAATTTGGAACTAACATCGACTTTTAAATCTTGTTTCTCGTATTACACTATCGTACCTCCTCCGGAAAACAAGAGCTGAAAGCTCATATGGCCCTTGTTGGAACAGTTAGCATGTTTGTCCCCGTCCAGCTCCCCCCCCCCCGCGTAATCAGACCCACTCCGGACTTGAAACTGAACATTTGAGGCACTCGTTCTTGACACTTGTCAAGTTTCATGCACGTCCGATCACCCGTTCCTAAGTTATGAATGTTACCAGATTCCGTATTCCCCATCCCTTTACTCCCTCCACGGTGATCGGATTGGGGAAGGGGCTATTTTCAAGTCAATATAATTATAGTCCCTAATAGGCCTGCCAAGTTTCATGACCCTAGCACATCTGAAAGTACCCTAGCTCGAGATCACCGGAATTCCGGGAAACCCCGTCCAACTTCTCTCACCGTAACCGTGACAATCGATCGATCGTTTATGGATAATAAATGCTGACTAAACTATCTTACAAAAATAATAACGGCGCATCTTAAAAATAATTACAAAAATAATAACGGCGCAAAATAATGAGGTCTATTTATTGTACCTATATCAGACCTAGTGCAGAATACGCATGTCCAGTTTGGCATCCCGGACTATCAGCATCGCAATCTGATAAGTTGGAAGTGACCCAGAAAAGGGCTATTCGAATTATCCTTGGGAATTGCTATACGTCTTATGAAGAAGGCCTAAGGACTTCATCTCTGACGACCCTGAAGGAGCGAAGGCATAAGCTGACCATGGATTTTGGTTTGAAATGCCTCTGCTCAAAAAAAACATCGGGATATTTTACCGGAGTTCGAAAATGGGAAGTGTGTGCGACCCGGTACCAGAGGGCAGACAAAGTCCTTGGGCCTTCAAAAACTTAAGCCCCCGCCAACGAAATCATCCGAGAGGTACCTGAATTCATTTGTCCCTTATTTTATTAAGCATTTTAACTCGACAAATCTTTGAATGTATTGTATTATGATTGTAATCCGCTGTAATGTTGACAATCCGAGGCTAGCTGTATGCTATTGTGGAGAATTAAAACGATTCTTATTAAATTAATGATATTGAATCTTTTTTTCTGGTGCACAATACACCAAATCTGACCTATTTTTAAGTCTCAGTTTGCCATTCTGCATCAGCATCGTACTTCAGCCACCCCCCAAATATAGACGACCACGAAAATTGTAATTTTTGTTCTTAAAACGTAAAAATGACACTAAGAGCCGAAAAGGGCTTATTTTGCGTCGACTCAGGATCTACAACTTTGGATATGTTGTATTTTTGTAAATATTGAGTACTGATTCAGTTGACGCAGTTTGATTCATACTTTACTTTTCTTAATAATTTTCTTGTTTTTACTAAAAATTCGTAAAGATTACATATTTCTGGCTACAAAACTTCTTTCAAGCACAGTAGACACCCAATTTGATTCCATTTGCGGTCTCAGCTCGTGATTCTGTGTCAGGATCGCACTTTCATTCAAGAAAATCGAGCCACATAGAAAATTGCACTTTTTTGCGAAATAGGTTGAAAAAATGACATTAACTTTTTTCTGGTGCTTGGTACGCCAAATCTGACCTCATTTTCGGTTTCAACTTGTCATTTTGCATCAGAAACATACTTTAGTTCAAGAATAACGGACGACTACGGAAATTCCAATTTTTTTTCGCAAAACGGAAAGAAGGCACTAAAAGCGAAAAAACGCTTATTTTGCCTCTAGCCGATATGCAACTTTGGATATGTTGTTCAGCTTTTTTTCTCTCTACAAGATGGTGTAAGAATCGTTTCTGTTGCAATTTGTTTCGGGTCGACCCCTTTTTGGAGCTCATTTTCCTGAACCTGTACTGGGGGAAGTGCCCGAACTAGCAAAACCCGGACCGAAGGACGGACAGAAATTGCGATCGCTATATTGCACTTGGCCGAAGGGCAAGTGCCATAAAAACTCATGTCGCTCTTAACTCCTCCACTACACACAACAGTTTAGACGTTGGAGAAGGCTGTAATTCTAAGAGATACCCACCTTTCCAAGCAATGCCGCTGTCTATCTATCTATGGTATATTGTATCGGTCGACACACTTAACTATTTCGTATCTCGAGACCTGCACTAGCCTGATACAACCAACCCACTCATGCGTCCCTGACAGAATGCAGCAACTGTAAGACCGCGGTGGAAAACGGGAGCGATAAGCTCTTCAGTGAACCTTTAATTAGTCACCATAAAGCGTTTTTATTTGTATTTTTACACCATTTACAGTACGGCATACACAACTGTAATATACTCAAGTTACAAGGGCATGTACAGAACAAAAACCTTCACATAAAAGGTTGGTGGAATCTGGCGGTTAGACCCTGAACACCGAAAGTGCAGAATATCCGAAAATGTAAGCTAAAAAATTCTTTCAACACTAGAATGTGTTCGATCGTACCTCTAGTTTTACTGTCCCTATGTTGCATGCTCATCGGTATAAACACAATAGCTTACATTAAGCTAAACATTGGCTACACGCAGCTATCAATCTACAAAGCTCTACTGTGCATAAATATTATTCGTGCAGACATTCTAAGACTGCTTTCCTCGCGGTTAAATTTTCCTTTCCAAACCATGAGCTCCTTTCCACTGCTATTCATCCAAGATGAATGTTCTCTCCTCCTTTTAACTGAAACGACATACCGACTGGACAAAACACATGATCAATAACCATTTTTTACGAAGGAGTAAACGAGCGCGAGAATCTTTTCGTTAGAACTACAATCCGAACTGTCATTTTTCCTCCAGAGTGATTAAAATATTTGCAAAGGCTGCGTTGTCCCGTATTTGGGCTAGTTCTTTTTGTCACGCGGTGATGCCGTAGCGCCAGCGGGTCTTCTTTTATTCGACGACAGGCTCAAAAGATGAGAGCAATGTGTTCCCGAGATTTCGCCACAGCATCACTGCCTGACGAACACGCTTGTCGGAAACTGCGACACTCCAAATGTTTCAAATCCCGGATTCTCAAGTACAGGAGGAAGTTTGCTTCGGAGTGACCTGTTTTTTCTCTCGGGTAACAACTCTTGGTATTAGAAAGAGGCAGAACGGAGTCCCCTTAAATAGGGAGAGCTAGGGGGAGATGATAATAGTTATCCGTGAGGCATTAGAGAGTGGAAAGGCGGCTCTGGTCTGGAAAAAAACGGCAATGAGAATACAGCCAAAGACGACCCGAGAACGATTGCACGGGCGAATTTGAACCGATCGGAATTTAGCGGAAGTTAAGCCAGGACGTAAACAAAACACTAGGAAGAAGTTTCTTTTCTTATAAAACGTAAAAAAGCTATACATAAAGTACGGATCGGTACTTTCTTTTATCCTGTACATTAATAAACAGAGCCGAAAGAAAACGAAATCCTATCCACTAGACTAATTATTACACTCAACTAATCCTAGCTAAGGGCAAGGGCCCATGCTTTTTCGATCACTAACCGCCGTCCAAAAGACATATCACTTCTTCAATAATTTCTGGACAATTTTCTTCTTCTTGAAGAGGCTTTACTTAAAAATTACGGAAAACCAACTTCATGTCGTGCATGAATGAGGCGAGCACGGCAGCGCTACAGGACTTTAACTTGTAAAAGTGAAGTCACATTCGGGTTGCAAAGAATTACAATGTCAGAGCCTATGGAGTGATGTTATCAAACACGAGCAATGATCGAACAATTATGGGCCCTTTCTTTTAGGTGGTTAAATGCTAGTCCGAAAAGTCGGGGCTGGGTGTAGAGTTTTCTCAACCAAGGGAAGCAAATAATGTCTGTATCGTCTGTACACTTTACATTTGGACTGTATTTCAATCAATTTTACATTTCATTGTACAGCGTCATTTACAGGGGTCAAAGACGAAGTGGTCAAGATAATTCGCTCTTTCAAATTCACAAGCGATCGAAATAAATAGAAAGCTCTATCAGATTAGAAGAGGGACCAAGATCACTTCGTCGCGGTCGAATTCGACTGGTTTTGGTTACTAGCGGATTCTGCGTGTTAGGGCTTCTGCCTTGACAAAAAGGGACGAAGCAGCTTTCGGGATTGAAAATGTTCCTGACCAACTGTTCATACGGCGTTAGTTAACACCTCGCACTAGTCGCATTTCTGCTTTAAATGCTAAGTGCTGCGCTACGCTTTTCCGTTCGATCTGACACTACTATTTTGCGACGAAAACTGGCGAAAACTGGAACCAGGGAGGGATGGTGGAACTTTATTTGTTGGGGGGGGGGGGCGGGATGCAAGAGACGGGGTGGAGATTTCCAAAACCAGTAGTCACCCGACCGATATATAACAGGGCAAAACAAGGCCGAATGTCGAAAGTGCCACACTACGTTTTTCACTGCATTCCTGTTCCGTTCACATCGGCCAAAATCTCGCGTGGTCAGTGTGAACGGAATGAAGCACGTACCCACATGCTGGACTCTCAGCTTATAGCTTCAGCGCTGAGTATTGGTCAATCGACTACGCATAATTAAATATCGACCTTTCTTCGCTATCGGCCTCGTTTCTGCATCGCAAACGGCGAGATGTTCATTACAGATTAATTACATAATCTTTAAATTACAAACCAACAAAGTGAAACAAAAGAAGAAAATAACTTCTGGCCCCGTGAAAATCCGATCTGGTCGACAGACAGGAGAGTTTCAAACAACTAAGCTCCGCCCCCTGCAGTGTCAAAGACCGCTGTGGAGTCGAATGGGAGAAACTACACGCTACACAGTCCAACACACAAAAAGAGTAAAAAGTTGTCTCTTCGCTGGTCCCTCCGATGGGCCCCTGCTAGCCAGATTTATGGCAAGCATTTATGGCAACGAATTCGATGGTTGGCCACTCGGTTGCAATCGGCCAACTGGAACTTGGCCATGGCACCAGATTAACGTCAGATATGAATCGAAAAAGGCTCTACTTTACTCCCGAGGTCAATCGGAAATCTGACATAAAAAAGATCGGCAAATACCTAATCATGCCTCAAATTAACCGTTGCTGAAAACATGGCATCAGCAACTGATCAGGCTTCCTCTGTCACCTCGAATTAATAAATTTAAGAATATCTGAAGATATACTATCGTAGGATACAACTTGAATGTTTTCAAGCAGCGAATCTGGAGTTCGTCATCATCAGCCTGCCAAAGATTCGGGTATTTGCGTGGTGTTGACTAAACTTTAGCCGATTATCTACGATTCGGGACGTCGCACAAAAATTTACCATCGGAACTGATTGTCCCTAGAATGGTTTATAAGTGCAAACGCGTCCGGCGCCTCGCTAGTCGCTCGGGTCTATATATCGGTACAAATATATATTCTGCAACATTAATTTAATCGAATTTTCCTATTTCTTTCATGACGTCATGAGAGCGTCACGGGCCAGAGATAATCGGCTAAAGTTTAGTCTATACCATTTGCGACGGTAGTTTGCACTACACCACCGCTGCGAGACAAGCGAAACTGGCGAGAATATATCAAAGATAATTTCGTAAACCACATTGGCTTGACATATCACAAATGTCAACGAATATACTGAAATAAAAGGCGAATGTTTCAAAAATTCAGTATATTCTTTGCCTTTACAAACCCCATTTTCGTTGGTTTCTTCGTTGATTTTTGTTTTTTTTCGCGAGAATATATCCTCAGACAAATTTTTAAATCAAGTATTCAAAGGTGAACAGAGTGCGACGGATCAATCGTAGCGAGGTGCTACAAAGCTACTAAAATCAACCTTCACGATTTGAACTTATTTCTCTAAAATCGCCTGATCCGTAACTCTAGAAACGGTGACCGTGACCATGTTCCGAGTAGCGCGTGCACCACAACATAATTACAGGGTGCCATTAGCAGGGGGTCCTATGGGACCCAAATCGGTGTTATTCTTCAAGAAGTACTTCTCCAGCTTCGCAAGGATGTGTTTACCATAGGTGTATTTTCTGAGTGTCGACACATGAGGCCGGATCTTATGCATCAGAATTTTCCGCTGGGACTGCTCCGCGACGTCGATCATCTTCTGGACGACGTAGTTGGCGAACTGGTCTTTCATCATTGTGTGCAAGGCTCCATGGGGGGCGCTAGACAGAAAGTAATTACGTGTTAAAATAGCTGGCGGCAAGGTGAAGCACAACAAGCCCAGATCCCGCGTTTTCGAAAGGCTATCTAAACATTGTACTAGGGTACGCCAACGAATCGACGGAGGATGCCCCAACGTTGGATTGGGATCTAGGTGGTAGGCCAAGCTTGGGAAAATCGCACCACAACACTAATTTCTCTTCATCTAGGAAATACATACACACCATGACACCCGGATGTTCAGCAGGACAGTCAAACACAAATCCTAAAATTTAGCAAATGCCCCAACGTATGAGCACAGCGCTCACACGTTGAGGCAGTGTCCTAGAGGAAGCGTACCCCCAGAAAAGTATGTTTCTAGGGATTTAGATTACACTTTTTGCAGATTATCATGGGGGTGCTGTGCCTAAAACTGAGGTATGACTGCGGACGGCTTCCCAAATGTGGTGTGTTTTGGTTTGATGCCCCTTTCGTTGTGTTGCCAGCTCCAACATAAGCGGACATTACGGTTTGGAACGCTGACGCCATCTAGGTAGTCAGCGTTAGATAGATAGCGTGATGCGCCATTGTTTATTCGTCGGAATGACGCCATTTTGAAGTGCTTTGGCCCAATAGACTTTTAATCATGTTCTTGGTCTTGTACCGTACTGTGTAAATTACAAGGATTTATTTTACACTTGCTTGAGAAGCAGAGACAGAAAGAGGAACGTGAGTTGAGCCGTAGGCTCAGTAGGATAGGACATTCCTTCCCCTCATAGTGTCGATTGGTGAGAGAGTGGAGAATAAGGTCAGGCCCGCCGGTCTTAAGATACTTTTGTCACGCTCTTCACCAGGTCCCAAGGACCCTCCTCAAGACCTAGACTAACATCCACCCTCAAAACCCGATCCTGGGGATTCGTGTTAGACTTCGGAACTTCAGCTTCCGACAGGTTTAACTACGAAAGTCAGTAGTTAGTCTCTTCCAAACAATTGGTATCAATCAGGGAGAGGGAAGGTTACAAATATGTAGCTTTAAACGGTGGTAGGGAGGACGGTTTGTGAATTTTTCGCTCGCATATGATATGCCCAGTCAGCTGACGACAGGCGGGAACCTGCTCGGGTAAATTGGTCCCTGGTGCCCTTTAAACACTGGGTTTGGATCTCGAACGGCAGAGCTCCCAGCGACAGTGATCTATCGAAGAATATTTACATATGAAGTGTTAAGTAAGCTGATGCTGTTTTCACGGTATATTTAGGAGCCTAACGCCCCCCCCCCCCCCCCTCAGGTTATCTAGCATCCGAGCCAGCTAGACCCAAGAAACTAGTTAACAATCTTTCCATGTTGGAACTGTTCAAATACCTGTCATTAAATCCGATGACTTCCTCTATTAGCATCGCTCGCTCGGCTCTGGTTGCATGTGTGACGCACTTTTCGACAACATTCGATGCAAACTTGTGTTGTGCCAGTGTCAAAACTTTGCCACGGACGGCTGCAACGATCCGCGACTTATCTTCCTGTTTTCCATGCTCTGAAAAACAAGATCGTATCAGCTGTAAGCGAGTGGCCTCCAAGCCCCCAAAAGTTGTCCCTACAGAAAGCTCAGTTGGTATGGCAGAAGCAGAGCAAAATAACACTAGGCAGTAGCACCAAGACTTGACAAAATTGACAAACACTCTAATAGCAGCGATACTAGCACCACTAGCGATAGAGAACGTCCCTACTGAAACTCATTCAGTCTTTCAGCAGGGCTTGCGCCGATAGCTTCATATCCTGAACATTGCAAAAAAATGATACAGCCTCCATTGCTTTCATACTGTGTGCAGACCGCACCTTTGCTTTACTAGAAATTTCTAAGCCCACAAGTTTGTCTCGCTTTAAATGCCGCAAGCGTAGTGGGCGGCGCTATGAGTATCGCCTGTTTGCAAAGCATGGGTCTTGGCGCTACTTCCTAGTGTTATTTTGCTCTGGGTAGAAGAGCGATCTCGTAAACCAGGAGCTGCCACTAAGATGTCCTAGGGCTGCATGATCGAAAGAACCGATACAGTTCTGTCACTAACGGCCACTAGGTCGCTCAGGCCCACGATAAACCGGGTTTGGGGACACGATGAATAATAGTCTGTCTGGGTTTCGAACAAAGTAGGGCTTAACCAACTATGAACTTCCAACTATTATTCTGAAAGATAAAGTGTGGGCAGCCGCTCGTAAAATGGACGACGGCCAACTCTTCTTGGTTGCCCTAAGCCTGTCGGGAGGTGCAGGTGGAAGTAAGGTCTAAGGCCGGTGAAGTAACCAACTATACTGGACAACCACAAGTGAAACAAGAGCTGGAAGCTCATGTGGCACTTGCAAGACTTGGTAAATAAGAATGACGAGGGACCCTTGGAAATCACGAGAATGTATCGTTTGTTATTTTTTTTATTTTTTTTTGCACACTGTCAGAAGTTTCATAACAGATTGGCCATAACACTTTCAAGAATAACACCTTTTCACTTAGAAATAAAGTGTTATGACCAATTAAGTTTATACTATTTCGTGCCTAGATCTCCAACAACACCTTCAATAGATAAAAATACTACACTGTCAGAAGTTACATAACGAAAACAGAAGGATGCGCGGTTTCAAGAGACACCACTTGGGATGTTATCTGTTATGTTTCTTTTGTTCCCGTTAGTATTTTTACCAATTGAAGGTGTTGTTGTAGATCTAGGCACGAAATAGTGTAAACTTAATTGGTCAAAACACTTTATTTCTAAGTGAAAAGGTGTTATTCTTGAAAGTGTTATGCGCAATCTGTTATGAAACTTCTGACAGTGCAGCTGGTCATTTTTGCTCGAGGCAAAAATTATCATGGGCTCATGGGCACCATGAAAATGTAGGTTTTGCTTAAAAGTATTTTTTGTACTTTGCGGACAAGATGAGTACTTTAAGGGATGGTCGGATCTGAAGTGACAATTTCTAAGACAATCCTGTCAAGTCTCTAATGTTCAAGCCAAGTTTCATCGTCCTAGCACATCTGGAAGTAGCCTACCTTAAACTGCGATCACCGGAATCCTGGACCCCCCTCCAACTCCCCCAGATTAACCGAGTCCGGTTCGGTTCTATCACTGATGTATCTAGGGCTTACGCTTGTTCTTCCCAGCAAGTCTTATCCCAATCGCATATTTTAAGCGTGTCACAAAATTCCCCCCCCCCCCCCCCCGACTCCCCCACATTGATCGGATCCTGTCCGCACTTGAAGTGTGATATCTGAGAACCGAGGTCTTTCCAAATATCAAGTTTCATTAAGATCCGATTCCCCATTCAAAAGTTATAAATACGTAAATATTCCGGATTCCCCCTCCCTCCACTCCCCCCACGGTGGTCGGATCGGGGAAATAATTATTTCTAAGTTAGTTTGGTGGGGTCCCTAATATGCCTGCTAAGTTTCATCGTCCTAGCACATCGGGAAGAACCCTAACTCGCGATCACCGAAATAACCGACCGACCGACGGAAAAGTGATCGATATATGGCATTTGGCCGGAAGGCAAGTTCCAGAATAAAAAATGATCGACATAGAGAAAGAGGAAACAAAGAAAAGAAATAGAGAAAAAGAAAGAGATTAACAAGATATGCAATCAAGTCCCAGGGAAACGCACTAGGGTTGTTTGGTACATGGTGGGCGGGAGGCGAAACTCACCGAGAACATGTTGGATGACATAATTTCCATACTGGTCCTGGATAAGCTGTTCGATATTTTGATGCATCTCACCAAGAACCGGTAGAGTCTGCTCGGTGTTGCAGTGCTCTAGTATCCTCTGGATAACTCGACAACCATACGGATGAGTGGAAAGTGCGAATACCTGCAACGACACATCAAGTAAGGTTAGGGTCCAATATAATTTGTTAATAGTAAAGTTAGGGCCAATTATCGGTCCTTGCTAGGAGTTAATGGCAAAGAGAAGGGTGAGATAGACAAGTGACGTACTAATACTTCTTCTTGAGGTACTCTAAGCAGTTGACACAATGCGTACTATGTGACCTTTACCCCTTTTGCAGTTAATTATGCCTCTGGTTATGGGACCATCGCGACAAACAGGAAGCAAAGGAGGAGACAAACATTCCCGCACATCAGGTAAGTGGTATACCGACGGAAATCGGGCCTTCAAAATAAGAAAATAAGTGGCATATTTGGAGCGGAACACAATGAAAGTGGCACTTGTATGGGAGGCACTCAAGTTTTCAGAGAGTAAATGAAGGAACCAGTTTTACAAGGAGTGTTATCTACACATATTTAGAAAGTTCATCTAAACAGATCACACTTCAAAGGATTTGGCTCAACTTGTTGCATTTTGCGACAGATTTTTCCTACAGCTTCCTTGGAGCAAGGCATCGAAGATATATCAATGACAGTATTAAACGTTAACTTCAGACATCGAGGTTGTCATTCAGATATCAACCGAGATAGAGGTGTGTTAACTGTTATAACTTTTTTGAACAGAAATCATCTCTGGAGGCTGATACGACTTATATCATCCTCTCTGGAGGCTGATATGACTTATAACATCCTCTCTGGAGGCTGATATGACTTATAACATCCTCTCTGGAGGCTGATATGACTTATAACATCCTCTCTGGAGGCTGATATGACTTAAAACATCCTCTCTGGAGGCTGATATGACTTATATCATCCTCTCATATCTACCGCTAACTTTCTCTGTGAAGATTATCGTAAAATAACTGACCGTGGGTCATAGGAGGATATGCATTACATACCTGTCCGAAAAAAGGTATATATCAATAACAGATGTGAAACAGGCTTCCACGTGGACAGTCCTTGTGGCCGGGACATTAGAAGAGTCTCTAAGGAAAGAGAAAGACAAATCATACCTGTCCCTCAAACGCGTCAATGACAAACTGCAACGCAGGCGGTTCCACACATTCGATGCATTTCTGCACTACGTGGTTGCCATTCTGGTCTTTAACGCACTTCAGCACGTGGCCGTCCAGCTCTCTAACGATCTCTTTCTGCTGTTCCGTCCCAATCGATTCCAAGGCTTTCTGTATGACTCGACAGCCGTACATCTGAAGGGCCAACGCCAACACATGACCGCGCAGCTGCAGAAAAGAAAATCATTGTCAGCGAACTTGCAGAGCCGAAGTGCCAGAACATTAAAAGAAATTTATCTCGAGAACGAAAACCGAATTACAACATTACCACTAGAGGCGATGGACTCTGATGTATTCATTTCCAAACTATATGCATTTATTAGTAAGCGAATTGGGATCAGAGAAGGAACGGAGGCACCACCTGCCACACCACTAACATTTATCGTGCTGTGGAAGACTGGAAAAAGTACTCTTTTCCGGAAAAAATTGCTACTCGAAACAAATTTTTTAGTGTGTTGCGCTTCGCGCAACGCGCATAACCCAACCTGTGTCTGGCTCGGTCACACTACAACTAACATTTGGTTATCTTATTTTTTCCCTCCATTTAGCGATACAGTATATATATATACAGTATCTCTATGACTACTTTTTCCAGTAGCTTTTTGCTTCACCCCCAGATACTGCTGCACTGACTTACCAGGGTGCAGGAGCCTGATAGCCTAAGCAGTGTTTTTTCTATGAGAACTTCTATTAAAGTTTATCAGTAAGTTATCTGTATTATTTTGCACTTACAGTTATAAACAACTGAACGCTGAACGCAACCCAAGCTCGTCAAATTGATTCTGTTTCTTCTCACCAGTATAACAAATGGACGAAGCTACGCTATAAATATGCACCAGTAGAGGATATTTGTCGTGGAATGCGACCACAGTTCACTTTAATTCTACTTCAATTACTTCACGGGAGCACTATTTTTCCAACTAATTGTGTGCCTGTAAACGGAATAGTAGTTGAACAGAAGAAAATTGTTCTTTTTAAGGAAGAAAGTGCTATTTTTGCAAAAAAGTGCTACAATAGTGCCAGGTTTTCTTGATAGTGCTACTTTCAGACAAGTGTTAAAAGTAGCACTTTCATGCTCCCCTGGCAACCCTGGAGTTCAGTCGAAAGTCAACTTAGACGGGTTTCAGCCAGAAACAGTGCCGAAGTTCAGAAATGCAAACCAGGGATCCGTCTGATTGGATGGACAATTTAGGACATAATCTCTTTATGACGGCACATCCCAAATCACGTCTGCGGCGTAGATACCTTTAGACCGCCCTGCCCATGCTTAGCGACATGATCTTCAAAATCGAAAAACTTCTAACAAGAGCTAGCTAATTAATCATAAGCTGCGTTTTTGATCGAAGCTTGAAGTTACCTTCAAACTCAAAGGTCTCTACTTAAATACCGTTTTTGGTCGCCGGACACAGGTTCTTTGTCCTTTAAAATCTGACCATTGAACTTCTTTGAGCTAGCAAGTTCGAAGTTTCCTTGAATCGTCGAAGAAACGTCTACCGGGCAAGGATCGTACTACTTGACTCCTCCCCTGGGAGCACCCATCTCTTACCCTGCGCCAATCCGGGGGACCAAGGGGCGGAGCCACAAAGACTTCGGACTCTGTCAAATTTCGGCAGAGTCCATGCCACGGACAAAATTCAAGCCTTAGAGCTAGCTAGTCGTAAAAACACTAATTAAGCAAACGGTGAACTTCCACGGCGTCCGAAAACGGAAATTAAGCAGCCGGCTAAGCGAACGGCGAATAGAACTTCGATCAAAAACGCAACTATAGTAACGAGAATCTACAGCGTTCGTCTGAAACAATATTGCTAAACATCCTTTCGGCGCAGAGATTGTAGGATTTGACCCAAGCTAAAACGCCGGTAAGCCTACCTTCCCAGCTAGAGCGATTTTCTGTTCTGGAGCTCCAAACTCGAAGAACTTCTGTATCACATAGTTGCCAAAAACATCCGTCATAAGCGCGTAGGCAGCTGATAGAATTTCGTTGAATACCATTTGTTTCTCGGAAGGGGTTGCTCGCTCTAGTTTCTGCTGGATAAATCGAGAGCCATGTTGGTCTTGGCTGAACTCTACAACGTGATTGGCCAGATCTCGGAGTTGCAGGTTGGGATACCGGTTGTTTCTGTGAAAAAACAAAGATCAATGATAAAAAGATTTTCGCCTTAACAGTGACAAACAAAGAAAATCTCTGGAGATTGCGAAGGGTTAAGTAGGACGTCTGCTCAGTCAAAGCTCAAGGAATCTAACCCGTGGTTAAAGCACGCCTCGCACTATTTACTGCTTACGTTCCACTATTCTACAATAGTTTAATACTTTAAACCAGGTTCTGCTTTGAAGGACCCCTCGCACTTGTTACTCTTCAACTTACAGTGTTTTAAAATATTTGATTGCTTTAAAATATGCTGTGCTTTCAACAAATAACCCACGTTTTTGGCTGTTTTAAGCCTTTTCCTAGACCCATTGACTTGTAGCGAAAACAGAGAAACAATTTACATAACCGGTTTTACTGATTGAAAAACTTCTCGCAGGCATTCGTCGACAGCGTGATACACAACGAAGGTAGCAAAACACGGCAAGTGAGAAATCAGCGTGGTTTTGTTAGAGGGGTTAGAATGGACTTACGAAATTAGGGTCTCCGGGTTTAGAAATATATGGACTGATTGTGGAAGTAGGTTGCATTATTATTATAGGGAAGACAGGTCTTTGCTGCGGCTTGCCTCTAGCTAAACAGGGAAAAAATCACGTAATTTTTTTTCTGACGAGCGAGCTTCTTATAAACAATCGTTGGGAACACGATACGCAGCTAAAATAGCAAAACAAGACAGGTGTGAAAATCAATAAAGTTGACGTTAGCGGGGGGTTAGAATATATAGGGTCTCCGGGCTTAAGAATGGACTGAGCGCCTACAGAAGTAGGTTATATTGGCATTATAAGTACGACGGATCCTTTAACACAAGATTCGTTATGTTCTGCTGCTGCAGCAAAAATTAATTTACTTTTAATGCAAAAAAAATACTGTCAAGGCACACGATGTTGGCACAATACACGCAGCGCTTTGACAATCATAGGGTGCATAAGACACTTGTTAGCTTAGGGTCCAGGGACACCCAGCTTTAACGCTGGCACTCGCTGTTTCAGATATATTTCGGATGTCAACAGCCTCGTCGTTGATGGTCGGCCTAGTGTCACGTTAATTCTCGATCGTGGAAGCGGCTGTTTGAAATGGAATATGGGTGTCAATAGCTTCATCGTTAAGGACAAGCCGTATTCATGAATTAAGAATCCTTAAAGAACACCTGAACAATGAAACCATACTTGAACACACCATGGAGAATGCATTTACAGACATGGCCACGGAGAGCATTCTTCTCCTGAGCGTGACGTTTTCAAAATAGTGCAATCTTGTACAGCGCTGGCCGGATCTTATTTCTTCAGATATACGTTTGGGCTTAACTGGTTAAAAAATATTCCAGAAGAAGGGTTGATTGGTGACATTTGTTCATTTCTAAAATCGTTCGGTACTGAAATAAGGATAGATACAAAATGGAGCCAAAATCATAGCTTGGAAACACTATTTCGTATTTGGATTGGGTTTTCTGCAGTCAATGTTAACTGAAATCATACAGATAGGGATGATACTTGGTACTCTTCATTCAGGTGTCCTTTAACCGAATTCTTATTCCAGAACTTCCGCTATAGCGGAACTTATATTTGTCGCATTTATTTCTTTTCGAGTCATATTTCCGGATGGATGGCTTATAATGCAAGTTTCCTGGGTTGCGGGTCCAACTGTCACCAAATACTTCGCGAAAAAAAAAAGAGAATATCCATGCTTTACTTTCGAATCCGGCCATCCCTATCAAAACTCATATGTCACAAAGATTGACTAGTTGAAAAACCACATGCCCCTGCCACTTTTATTCCCACAAAATGAGGTTCGTAATTGTTGGTTCTGCGGACAGGGTACTTTATTACGACTCACTGAATATAGTTTTGACAAATCTCGGCTCGTTCTCCTAGCAAATCGAACGATGGCAAACAGGAAACCGTATCAAGCACAACTGGAATGGAATCCGCGAAAAGACACTAATAGGACAATTAACAAATATTTAAAAAAAACAAGTGCGCAAGAGCTCAGACGTCGAGTGTGGAAGAATGAATAAACTTATGTTAGTGTTAGGTTTATGTCCCTTAGTTGGCTAAGAGTGGTTGCAAAACCATTCCAGTTTATTCATAACACGACGATGAACACAAAACATTGAGTCGCGAATACAACATATTTACAAACGACCCCGGGGCCAGCGATCAGCATGTGGCCAGATCGCTTGCTGAAGTTGCTGATCCGCGACTAAAACAATCCGGAATGAATTGCACTGACTAGTCAATCGACAATAATGAGTCACGACGGCGAGCACGAGGGGTTAGTGCCTTATGCAAATCGCAAGAAAGACAACAGTCAGATTTCTCCCTTCCCACAACGTTTATAATAGTCTTGCATAGTATCCGCGAACAACTGAGCTCTGAAAGAGTCTCCAAACACGGCTCAGGCCATCTCTTATGCAATCAGTCATGCTCGCGATCAGTACTGTAGGTTTGTTCCAATACACTTCGTTTATTACCTTGCTCGAACACCCTAATGTCGAAATCATTTTTCCGAGTGCGTCTCATCTCACACCTTCCACGTTAACACATGTTAGTTCACTTAAAACTGCAATCCCTTCACGCAAATCGTAATTCGGTCTCCAATCGCAGTAGGCTATTGTCCGTCTTTGTCTGTTCAGTTTTGCTTGGTATAAACACCGTCGACTTGTTCCAATACGCTATTAGCTTTACTTTCATCAATCTTGTAATGTATTTCGTTTATTATACCTTGTTCATACACACTAATGTCAAAGTCATAAAGTTTCAGATCTTACTTCATCATCATTCCTTACGCGAAAACAAATGTTGTGACTAATTGACAGCTCAAACCTTTTGCGAACATGAAACACAACAAACGCAAAGCGCTTTTTGCGAAAAGCACTGTGTACAAGTATACGAGATTTTACTTTGGCGAGTGTCAGCGTTCACGAGCTTTACATATGGGCCATCTGGGCTTCGTCGAACGGGAAGGGTGGGGGAGCTGAAACTCCAAACATATGTTCAAGAGCCTAGAAACCGTAAGGACAAGGAGTTTCATTGTCGTATCTCTAATTGTGGTCTATGTTACGCAAAATCGTCGCTAGGCAATCTGCGCCTAGTATCGTCTGAAACGCCCGAATGTTCGAGGCAGGATCCCACTCCTCCAAATAAAAATGAAAAAAGAGCCAATGACAACAATCGTTCCAAGTTTCTACTTGATACCGGCAATGGTTACAAGCTATGAACTGGGCACAGTCGCCACTGAAAGGAATGGTGAAGGTTTGTGTGTGTGTATGGGGGGGGGGGGATAACTTTAAACTAGACCCAATATCATCAAGTATACCAGCTTTACATTTGATTACCTGTAATGGTTCACACATGTCAAATCATGGGCAATCCGGGCCCAGTTGCCCATGCACGGGGAGGTACAGTCTCAGGATTTCTTCGCAGACTAACGATCCAGGTACGTATTTAAGGTTTGTTTCCTTACCCGACGTTGACCCTAAGATTGACAGCCTGACGAGGACCCTTGCCAAGAAGGGCCGAAATATCGCTGCTAAAGCATCGTAGCTGACGTACACGTTTTATGCACTATTTGAATACATGTTTCAAAGTCAACTTGGGCTCAAAGAATATTTATATACTAACCTGAAGTCTTCCAGTAGTCTAGACCTCCCCGACGCTTTATCGATTCCCCCACTTGCTGTCCTCGTTTTGGTCCCACTGGGTCCAAACAAATTTCCAGAACTGAACATTCCATTTGGCGTCAAGGCACCACCTCGGTATTTCATTTCAGACCCAGGGGCGGCGGACATGACACGGGTACCGGGTATGATAGGCCCGAGGCCGAGCTGGAGTCCTGAGGTCACCGGGTTGCTTAAGCCGAGAGGCGGGGGTGTCAGGGAGCCAGATAGGCCGAGTGGCCCCGGGGAGGCAGTCACGGTACCTGATCACAAAGAGATGACTATTAGTGTAATGATACAAATCGTGCATTAATAGCGATACCTCTCGATTCCTTGAGCAGAAACCCAAACCCACTTTAGTGAATCATTGTAAGTTGGTTTCTGCTCAGGACGATGCTAAGCCTGTAAGAGTCACATAATTAATCTAGTATAACATATTTTATATTTTTCATGTTTGACATCCCATTTATTTTGTTACAAAGTTATGAAGTTGTACAAGTTTTAAACTGAATTGTATATATCAATTATATTTGGATTGAGTTGACAGTCCTATGTTATCATGTTGTGAAAGAGATATTCAGGAATAAATACGATGACTGATTAAAATTCAAAATAAAAATTCAAACGCTAAGACGGCAAATCTTATATAGAAGAAGTGGGGACAACGTATTGAGGATCAGATCGTATCAGAGCAGAACAGAGTTATCTAGCTGTCTGTCACTGTCAGTGCTTTAAAGTGACTACACAACACAGAAACAAACCCTCCCCTGTCTCCTCGATATACACACCGCATCTTAGCCGTGCTACAATTTTCTAAATCCGCCTTTGCATTAAAGGACTTATCACTGAAGTTTTGACGCCTCGAATGCCTTGAGCGAAGTGGGAGGAGCTGTGACTAAGGCCCATTTTCAATACATGGGAAGCATACAGCTTGTCGCTACTCCCTAGTGTTGTTTTGCTCTGGTACCGAGTAAACAAAAAGCATTTACAACCCCTTGTCTGACTGACATTCACCTAGGAGACAGACCCCTCAGACTCTTCCACGCTACTGAACACACGTCCTACTTCCAATACAGTATTACAGTGGTGACAGCATTAGAGGCAACAAAAGGTAGATAACGAGGGTGCTAGCTTTACTTGTGTGGATGTGACAGGACACCACCCTAGTTTTATAATCGCTCTCGATTATCAGTGGCAACCTAGGGTAGCGACTTCTCCGTGACCTTCTTATAGTTCGTTCGGTCAATTTTTTAGACCCGATAGCCGACTACTCCAAGAGTGCAACAAAGCGATAATGGTTCTGCCTATTAAAGTTTAACTGAAAAGGGCTGGGATAGGAGAATCTAGTTACCCATCACTTTTTCATTAAAGTTGGCTTGAAGACCCGCTGAAAATGTGTTAATTTGTTGTTCCGCTATTCACGAATAATCGATTTTCAAATAGTGGAATTTCCGTGAGATTTGTGGTACCTCTATGCGCTTGTATCTGTGTTGTATGCCTTACGAGACAGATTTATGATTTTTTTTTTTTTTGTTCAGGTACTAAACAGTAACCACCAAGCTCACTACTGCCATACTGAAAAGCCACGTTTGTGTTGAGATAAAAATTTCCGGCCTCATAGTAGAATTTACGTTGTGGGGACAGCCGCAGATATTCTGAACGTAATAACTAGAGCAGATAGTGGAAAAATCAGTGCATTCAATTAAATGACACAAAAATAAGTTGGCTTTTCAGCCAAACTTTAAGAAGGCCCGCGCGGTATGCACGGTGTGTTTGTAATTTGTCCCATGGATCAATCGTCCCACTACTTATTCATCCCACGAAAGATCCCCGTGAACAATCCGTCATGAAGCAGACGCTTCGCACAAGATTGTCAGACGACTAGCGACTGACATATTTAGTTTGCCTCCAATAATTATAACGGCCGGCCGATATTTCTAAGTGAGCAAAATTAAATTGTATAATTCCGGTTTTGGTAAAAGATAACGCTTTCTCGCAACAAGTAATCTGTGTCGCATTGCAGTCAAAACCAGATATGTGCAGGTGACACGATGTCAACTACGAATACGCTGAGAAATCGGGCCAGTCGTGATCTTCTGTCCGCGAAAAAAAAAACGTCAAGGAGGATATTATGTCAGAAAACCTTGTCGGCGTGACCAACGCTTAGGCCACGAGTGAGAAACTTCACGAACAAAATTCCTTATTCCCTGACTAAATAACGGCGATCATCGCCTGTTCATTCAGTTAGAGGCATTCCCCTTTTGGAATCAAAGTTTTAGTGTATAAAAAATGAGTTGTTATGTAGCAGCCCCAGTTAGCTATATTTTGAAAAAAAATAACAAAATAAAAAAAGTAATGGCTTTGGTTAATAATTTGGCAATAATTTTTTGTGACGGACTATCCGCGTGAAAACTTGTGCTCGGGACGGTTTGAGCGTGGGACAACATGTCTCTAGAACGAAGAGCGTGTTCCACCCTTCTAACAATAGTAACTATTTTCGTTCCAACCTCGTGAAAAGTTAATACGCTCACCGTTCCAACCTTCTCGAAATAGTGACTAAAAGTAACTATTTGCTTACCACGCTCGGGAGCGTAGTAAGCGTGGTAACTACGAATCTCTGGGACGTGATTGGCCGGATTAGCTCGTGGCTACGATATTTTGCTGAAAATAGAAAAATGCGTTCCAGCCTTGACGCAAGAAGCCAGTCATGCGCAGTAAACCCGGTAAGTAGGGTGGAACACGCTCAAACTGTCAGCGGGATGAACTGTCCTGAGTCTTTGCTAACTCGCCGACTCGTACAGGAAAGACGAGCCAAATTATAGTTAAAGTGGGTAACCAGCCTTATTCCAGTTCATCGCTCCAAGCGGATTAATCTATCTGTCCACCTTCGCCTCAACGACAGCCTACGCCACACAGATTTACAACAGAAACGATAAATAAAAAGATTTTACGTCTTAAACTAAACGGCAGTGGAAAGCTCTCATCATCATGGAAGTTCGCATCTTTTTTTCCTGCTACATGAATGTAATTAAACACATATCCTGGCGCGTTTAGTTAAAGGACCCCTCGCACTATTTACTCTTCAACTTAACAGTATTTTAAAATATTTGAATACTTTAAAACTAGGATGAGCTTTCAGCAAATAACCCACGGTTTTGGCTGTTTTATGTCTTTTCCGAGACCCATTGACTTATAGGGAAACAATTTACATAACCGTTTTTTCTGATCGAAAAACTTCTCGCAGACAACCATCGACAGACGTCATACACATCGAAGGTAGCAAAACACGAAAAGTGAGAAAATCAGCTTGGTACTGTTAGAGGGGTTAGAATATACCGTACGAAATTGGGGCCTCCGGGTTTAGAAATATATGGAGTTGCGTTAGTATTATAGGTAAGACAGATCTTTTAAACGTGATGACGGTGACGATCATTGGAAGGCTAATAGGAATTAAGCCCCATGGTGGCTCCGAACAGGAACACAGAAAATTTCACCCAGTCGTTTTTTTCATACTCAAGAGATAAATTACTTACCGAGGGCTCCGTAGTTCTGGGGCCATTTCCTCTGGTTTCCCGGATTATAATCTAGCGACGGTGAGAATGCAGACGAGGTTCGATCAAAGGAATCACGACGACCGCCAGCGGAACTCAAGCCTAGGAAAAGGGACGATTTTAAAAAAACAGATACCTCTTTTCTGAGCTTGCTAGAAAGAAGATGGCGCATCGATGAAAAGAATTGGCATTGCCTCAGCTGTTCAGGCTACAGTATAGGCACGTTACTTCGGACGCAGCTTAACTAAGAACGTTCAGGAAGGACACTATGAAATTCAAGCCTTGCAGACATGTATCCAAGGTACTGAGAATACTGAGCTGATACGCATAAAATATATGCAAACTTACTTTATTTTTAATCTTTCGCTCTTTAGTTACTTATAGCTACCGAGTAATAGGCCTAAATACAAAAAAAAAAATATCTCTAAAAAAGACCAAAACATGGTGCCAGTTTCAAGCCATTTTTGGATACGAGACAAAGAAGAATTGTATTCTTATATTACTATATAGTTATTACAAACAGTAAACGAGGAAAAGATACAGCTCTGCACGAGCGGAATCTTAATCCAGAAACCCCTAAAATCCAGTCACGGCAAACCATACAACGACCCTGACGGTTCAGTTATTTTGAGCCATCAGTTTAAGACAGAAATGATGATCTTGTTTCCCAACTAGCCTAACTCTATGCATTGCCGCTGACAAACCATGCTTTAATGATCAGCTGATCACCCTCTTACAAATCATACTCGTTTCAAGTCAGTAGAATTCATTTCGAATAATTTTCCGCCGCAGAGCGGCAAGCGATCGGGCCACAAATTACCCAGGGGCCCCGCTGGATACAAAGGAAAAAAAATACCCAAGGGGGGAAATATGGCTTCACTTCAGCCTAAGCTGACTGCAAATCATGTTTGGTGATGAAAAGCTCATCTTTTGACTATGGACTCATGGCAAGGATCGACGAAATGAATATCAGCTGATCTACTTGTTTAATACTACCAAACAGCTAACCATCGATCTGCCCATATTAAGGATACCGACTTATGTTCACTACGGTGCCTTAAACAATATTGACCTGAAGTCTAAAAAGGATCCCAAGAGACTGTAGCGTGCGCATATAAAAGATTTACGCGGCAGTTCTACTACTACATGTGCTCTTCTCGTGTCAGCTTGTCCATGCAAAATTTATCGCCAACCATGGCGAATAGCTTTGGAATTTATTCAACAACCAAATTCATTATAACGGACCCGAATACTGTTCATGTACGCCCACGGATGGAGGCACGACAGACGCTGCGCGTCTAATTCAAACAAAAGAAAATCGTGTCAGACTGGACCACTTGACCACATCATCACACTTAGTCGAAATGACTGGCACTTCCAAAACAGAAAATCATTCCGCATTGTTCAGTGACATTATGCTAAGAAGTGGGGGAAATTCTGAAATCATTGGAAGTCATCCAGCTATACCCCCCCCCCTCGCTTGAATGGATACAATTCAGAGCCCTCCTTTTATTTTCTAAGTCCCCTAAAGTACTGTATATGGACCTCCTCAATACCTTTATCTGGCGAAAAATTCGCATTCGTTGAACCAAAATCTTGGATAAACCAGCTACGTGATATCCTCCCCCCAGATTTTTCGGCGACAAGGGTAAAACCTGACGTAGTGTTAGCCCAGCCAATATCCAAATTGCAGCCAATAAAACACACACATCTCGTCACCTGAGAAGTTCTGTTCCTTCAAACATCGACCTTTCAACTCGCATCATTGATAATATATATATTTAAGATAATTTGTGTCTGTCTTTGACAACTTTCTGAGATAATTGAATTAGTGATGATTTTCAGTCTTAAATAGACGATCGGCTTGACCGTTGTATCGGCTTTCAGACTAAACTGAATTGACTCCCTCTACAGCGCAAATACAGAGTCCGTTTGAAAACTTAGGCATAACAGTCCTGGTCAAATCTTCAGCTTCTCCTTGATATTAACCTGCCTTCTCCTCGAAGCCGAGATCCAGTGCTGCCAACAGTGGTTTGCCAACATTTTTTTTCAAATACCAGTGGTATTTGAAACTAATTTGCCCGAATAAGATATTTATAGTCGGTAGAAGCTTTTATTTATTACAGGTTTGTTTCCTTCCCCGACGTTGGACCTGAAGATTGACAGCCTGACGAGGACCCTTGCCAAGAAGGGCCGAAATATCGCTGATGAAGCATCGTAGCTGACGTATCCTTTGTATACATTATTTGAATTAAAGACTCGGAACTGGTTTTCTCAGGTCGGTCGAAAATCATGTCTTTCAAGCGAATGGGAGTCAACGAAGGAGCAACCAAACAGATCGACATCAAAGATATTAGCAGTGTCGTAAGAGATCAAGTGTCAAGCCCATCAAACCAAAGATGGGAAAATCCAACAGATGTCGGCGGTCTGTCGAACAAAATCAAGCCATCGGAATGGGGCACCCTGTAACTGACTAAATACAAATGGGTGTTCATCTAAATGAGCAAGTGGAGTAAAAAAGAGCTTCACGTGCCTGACAATGATGTGAGGGAGGAGTTACCTCCCATAGGTCCACCCATGTTATTTCCTCCGAAGCCAAGACTGTTGTTTTGCAACATTCCCGCTGCGGCTGCAGCAGCACTGAAGCCACCACCCAGCTGAGGGTTTTGAAGACCTTGAAAAGAAAGATGAAATAAATCCCCACCATCTATGACCGAAAGGACGTTCGTAGCATCGGTCTATCCATTCTTATTCCAGAAGTTTCAGATTCTATAAGGTATTTGTAGCCAGTCCCAACGGCACTACACTGATTTTTACGCTTGCCATTTGGACACATCGCAAGCTCACGATTTTTCTTTGAAGGCGTGTCACTGATCAGTACGACCGGTGATTGAAATAGTTTCGTGTTTATAACAAAGCAAGGTTTTAGAGTATCTTGGAGTAATGGAAGAGTTTCTACTGCCACTTGTCCTTCAGAATGATTTACCATGATCTTTTCCTTTTTTTATTATTTATTTACTAGCTTCTTTTTCTTCTCCTTCACAACGGAGTGAACCAATGCGAGTGGCTACATCTCCATCCATCTCCACTCACTAAGGAGTATCGTCCCCCACTACTATAACAAGAGTTGTAAGCTCATATGGCACTTGCATGTGTCAAGATGATTTGATTGATCAAGAGTAAGTTTCGACTTTGCGGTTGAGATGCGCGCTATAAGGGAGCTGGAACTTCATTTGTAAGCAAAACCCTTGAGGCAAAACTGCTAATGGGCTGATGGGCATCACGAAAATGCATATATTGCTTAAAAGTATTTTTTTTACTTTGCGGTCAAGATTGGTACTTTAAGGAATAATCGGATTTGGGAAGTAGCAATTTCTAAGCAAATGTTGTTGAGTCTCCAATATTCCAGCGAAGTTTCATCGTCCTAGCACATCAGGAAGTACCTTAACGCGCGATCACCGGAATCCCAGACCCCCCTCCCCCTCCTCCAACTCCACCCACAATAACCGGAGCCAATCCTGTTCTGTAAATGATTAATCCAGAGCATCTGTTTGTCATTCCCACGAAGTTCGATCCAGATCACACCAGTCTAAGCGGGTCAAGTATTTTCCGCCCTCCCCCCGATAATTGCCGGATTCGGTCCGGAAATGAAAAATGTCACAAGAGAAAAATGTCCTCTGTTTAATTATTAAATTTCACTCGAATCCGATCACCCGTTCCAAAGTTACGCATGACTCAATATTCCGGATTCCCCTCCCTCAACTCCCCCCCCCCAAGATTATCATATCGAGGATTTTTTTTTTTATTCCAAGTCAGTTTGACCGGGTCCCTGATATGCCTTCCAAGTTTCGTCGTGAAAATCCCCCAAAAACGGAATTCCGGGAGACCCCTCCCCCCCCCCTCAAGTGTCCGGATCCAGTCAAATTATGTAAAAGATGTATATGGACCAGATGTTTGTTCTTCCCAGCAAGTTTCACTCCGATACCATCATTCTAACCGTTTCTCGAGATTTCCGGTCCACCCCCCCCCCCCCCCCCACCCCACCCAGCTCCCCCGCGGTGCACATAGCCAATCCGATTCAGCAAATGACTTACCTAGAGCATCTGTTTGTTCTTCCCACAAAGTTCCATCCCGATCCCTCCATTCTAAACGGGGCACGTATTTCCCCCCCCCCCCCAATAGTTGCCGGATCCGGTCCGGATATGAAAAAAATCATCGGAGAAATGTCCTCTGTTGAATTCTTAAATTTCACTCGAATCCGATCAACCATTCCAAAATTACGCATGACTGAAAATTTCGGATTCCCCTCCCTCCACTCCCCCCACCATTATCTGATCGACAAAATTTTTATTTTGAAGTCAGTTTGATTGGGTCCCTGATATGCCTGCCAAGTTTCATCGTGAAAATCCCCAAAACCACCATCACCGGATTTCCGGGACCCCCCCCCCCCCCATAAGTGTCCGGATCAAGTACAATGGCCTAAAGGACTTATCTAGAGCAGATGCTTGTTCTTCCCAGCAAGTTTCACTCCGATCCCTCCATTCTAACCGTTTCTTGAAATTTCCGGTCTCCCCCCCCAACTCCCCCCTGGCTACCGAATCCGGTCAAGACTTTAAACGGGACATTACAGATATATATTCTGTTCAGTTATGAAGTTTCATTACAATCCGATCATCCGTTCGAAAGTTACACACTTCTCAATTTCCCGGATTCCCCTGCGGATTCCCCTCCCTCCACTCCCCCACCATTATCTGATCGACAATATTTTTATTTTGAAGTCAGTTTGATTGGGTCCCTGATATGCCTGCCAAGTTTCATCGTGAAAATCCAAAAAACCACCATCACCGGAATTCCGGCCCCCCCCCCATAAGTGTCCGGATCCAGTACAATGGTCTAAAGGACTTATCTAGAGCAGATGCTTGTTCTTCCCAGCAAGTTTCACTCCGATCCCTCCATTCTAACCGTTTCTTGAAATTTCCGGTCTCCCCCCCCCCCCCCCCCCAACTCCCCCCTGGCTACCGAATCCGGTCAAGACTTTAAACGGGACATTAAAGATATATATTCTCTTCAGTTATGAAGTTTCATTACAATCCGATCATCCGTTCGAAAGTTACACACTTCTCAGTTTCCCGGATTCCCCTGCCCTCCACCCCCCCCCCCCCCAAAATGGTCGGATCAGAAAACTGATTATTCCTAATTTTGTTTGGTCGGGTCTCTGATATGCCTGCCAAGTTTCATGGTCCTAGTACAACTGGAAGTACCCTAACTCGAAAAAGTGTGACAAAATGCCCTAAATTTTCAAGTTTCCAGCGCCCCGCACTCCCCCCCATATGGTCGGATCGGGAAACTGATTATTTCCAGGTTAGTTTGGTCGGGTCCGTGATATTCCTGCCAAGTTTCATTGTCCTAGCTCATCTGGAAGTACCCTCACTCGAAAAAGTGTGACAAAATGCCCTAAATTTTCAAGTTTCCAGCGCCCCAGCTCCCCCGCATATGGTCGGATCGGGAAACTTATTATTTCCAGGTTACTTTGGTCAGGTCCCTGATATTCCTGCCAAGTTTCATTGTCCTAGCTCATCTGGAAGTACCCTAACTCGAAAAAGTGTGACAAAATGCCCTAAATTTTCAAGTTTCGAGCGCCCCCACTCCCCCGCATATGGTCGGATCGGGAAACTGATTATTTCCAGGTTCGTTTGGTCGGGTCCCTGATATTCCTGCCAAGTTTCATTGTCCTAGCTCATCTAGAAGTACCCTAACTCAGAAAAAAAGTGACAAAATGCCCTAAATTTGCAAGTTTCCAGCGCCCCGCATTCCCCCCCATATGGTCGGATCGGGAAACTGATTATTTCCAGGTTAGTTTGGTCGGATCCCTGATATGCCTGCCAAGTTTCATTGTCCTAGCACATCTGGAAGTACCCTAACTCGGATATGTGGGACAAAAAAACTCGGACCGACCGACAGACCGACAGACGGAATTGTGATCGGTATATGGCACTTGAGCCAGAGGCTGCAAGTGCCATAAAAACACTAAAATCCCCTACTTAACGTCACTTCAAGTAATTCATATTCAAATATAATTTAACTAAATTTAACAAATTTTTTGTTTTGTTTTTCTCTATTTCATTTTCCCCTTGTACTTTAAAACCATATTATTTTACATTTGTATTATTTTTCTCTTTACTCTTTCTCTTTACACTCGGTGGAAAATACACCCCACCGCGGGGGTTTCCATGACCGCAGATATGATGACGCAGAAGGGAGGAGGAACAGATTTATGGCGTCTAAGGTATCCCCTTCTGAACAGGACAAAAGTGGAAACCAGACAAGACTAGCTACTAGCGACATAATACTTTCGCAAGGAAATAAAGTTCCTCTGCTAGAAAACTCGAGTCTCCTACCCCAAGAGCAACTCTTTACAATGAGCGTGTTCCACCCCTCTAACAATAGTAACTATTAGCTACTATTTCCATTTCAACCTCACGAAAAGTTACTACGCGTTCCGTCCTTCTCGAAATAGTAACTATTTGCTTACCATGCTCGGGAGCGTAGTAATTACGGATTCCTATAAGGTGAATGGCTGGATTACCCCGTGTAGTGGAGAAAATAGATAAATACGTCCCAGCCTTGACGCCAAGACGCCAAAATTCGTGACGTCATGCGTAGTAACTACGGTAAGTAGGGTGGAACACGATCAATAACGCAAGACCCCACGTTTTAGCTGTCAAACAGCACTATGCTTTCCCTATACCGATTGTCCGAGCTAAAAATCGAAGGTCTTACAAAGAATTAAAAAAAAAAGTGCCAGTCATATTCCTTTAAAGACTTTGACCAGAGACCGTGGATACCTTCGTATTATGTATGAACGGAACGTGATCAACCAAGCAACAGTCCGGATAAGACATGCCTATTTAGGTTGCATTAACAACATCCGGGAAGGACTTCAATCGGCCTTTTAACATCATTACAGTAGCTGCGTTCGTTGCACTCCGGGCTATCTCTGGTGTTTAGTCACCAGTGTACGGTTCTTCCCTTAAAACGCCTTTTTGATGTTCACCTGTGAGTTGATGAAAACTGGCTAACTCCTCGCTGAAGCCGGGCTCAAGAGCAGGTTCTGGTTAGTCCGCACCGGTGAGATAAAACCGGACACTGGTTAGTTCAACAAGACCTAAGGTTTCGATGGGATCCCAAAAATCTAATACTTGATCCAGACAACTGGCTCTTGTCTTCGCCAGATCCAGTCTTCGCCAGGCTAATCATTAAAGAAAACCAATTTCAGATATATCTCTATAAGCCATATCTATCTTGACGATACTGACCGAAACTTCCTGCTTTACTTCTGCCAAATTTCCGGTTTCAGCCAAATTCCGAGCGAACTACTTGTCCAGCAAAAAAAAGAAAATTCAGAATCAGTATCTCCTTATCCCTATAAAGAACATCTAATCAATTTCAAATAAAAATTTAGCTTCTAAAAAAAACCCGGTTACAACCGGATTCCCGACGAATTATATGTCCGGTTAAAAAACGATTGTCATATAAAGACTCGGCGTCTCTTCTACCCCTAAATCTGTCATCTAATCAACTTCAAACAAAACTAATTACTTTTAACAAATTTTCCGGTTTTGGCCGGATTCCGGGCGAACTAGTTTGTCCGGGTAGAAAATGCTTTTCTAACAAGTGTTCAGTATTTCTACTTACCCCTAAATCGAACATTTAAGCAACTTCAAATCAAACTTTTACTTTTAACCAACTTTCCGGTTTTTGCCGGATTCCGGACAGACTATTCGTCCGGCGAGAAAATGGGTTTCACCATCGTGTTCAGCATGATTTCTTACCCCAAAACTGAACATTTAATCAACTTCAAAAGAAACTTTTACTTTTAACAAACTTTCCGGTTTTGGCCGGATTCCGGGCGAACTACTTGTCGGACGCGAAAATGTTTTGCATATTCGTGTTCAGCATGTCTTCTTACCCCATAATCGACTATCACATTAGCTGTTTAAACATATTTTGTTCGCCCCTTAATTTGAACCCCCTCCCCCACCCCTAAAATGTAGGGCTACAGAGCCAATCTACACTTGACCTTACCCTTGACCCAAAGAGTCCTTACACAAGTTTCATCGAAATATCTCATTCCCTTCGAGAGTTATCGTGCTAACAGACGGACAGACGGACAACTTTTACGATGTCATAGGTATCCCTCCACTTACATTTTGGGATCCCAAAAACGGGTTGTAAGACTGGTGAGAAGTCACCGGTGGATGCAAAAACGGCTTATAAGAAAAACCGGAGACCACCGGTGAGAACTCCCGTGACAAAGAACGAAGCTAGTAATCTCTGGTCCGAGATCTTATTGTGAAACGTGTGCAAAAGGAATTGGGCAAAGAAAAATGGTAAAACCAGAACAAGATGAAGAGGAAAAGAAGCGAGATGAGCTCAGATCCTTTACTATGAATAACTAATAAAACCAACTCATGCAGGCCAAGCTTGTCTCGCACGACACGTTTTATGTTGCAAATGGCACTTTAAGCCAGCTGATATTCTGCGTTCACGATTTTAGCCCCGTCTCGAGTTCATATGGATGGAGAAACTTGAATTGGGCTGCGTCACAGTGTACGAGTTCAACCGATGTTCCACATAAACTATAAGGTGCGTTTTTTTGGATGTAGTTTCAGTATAGTTTGACGTACTTCAATCAATCAATCAATCAATCTTTATTGTTTGAAAAACATTCCTTACGGTATTAACAAAAAAACGAATATTTGTTCTCTCGTCAAACATAACTATATACAATTCTGCTTTTACATAGTCAAATATTCAATAATTACACAAGAACAAGAATTGCAACAAATTAAAGAGCTAAACTACAATAATTAACATAAAAAAGAGGAACAGAATTTAAAATTTCGCGTTGAAAGAACTCACAAAGGAGGGGACAAAACTTCTTTCGTACCGCGCATGAATTGCCCGAATGGGTTGGATCTTAGGAACTGGATGTGATGCCATTCTCTGTGGCCTTATGCGGTCGGGAATGTGGACAGGGAGAAGGATGTGCCTATGGTTGGGGTCTTCCAGTAGTTGGTCACCAAACTTGGTACAAAGTTGGTGTCTACGGATTGACAAAGATGCGAGACCAAACTCGTTAAGAAGAGAAATGTACGGGATTTTGGGGGATTTTGATACTATTAGTAAAGACCGGTACTGGATCCTCTCGAGGCGTTCTGACTGCTCTCATGTTAAACCGAAATGCCATAGCGGACAGCAGTATTCAAGGGAAGGGCGAATGAACACAAGGTTCTGATTTAGTTATGAATGTACAATATGTGGAATAGAGAAATAAAACGGTACACATACTGTACTTTCATAACTGAAACAAAAGTACGCCAAACTACAGTGAAACTCACCGAGAATACATAAAAAGAACGCGAACCTATCTAACACATTAGTTGCGTTTTTGATAGCCGTTCCTGATCTCAGTTCTTCTTGTTTCTCGTTTTCTATCACCTTCCGAGTTCACAGTTTGCTTAATTGTCGTTCTTGCTGAAACGGAGACCGTGTCAGTTCTCGGTTCTACAACACCTGCGAGCGAAACGGCGAACTGTGATGCAGTTCCCGGTCCAAGTTCGCCTGTCATGAATAAATTAGCCCGACAAAACTGAAAGTCATGGAAAGTGTGTTTGGAAATGGATGATTACAAAATTACAACTTGTATATTTTGACTACAAGAATGGACTATTCACTGTCAAATGTAACTACCCTTTTCTGACTTATTTTGGCGATTTTATGAATGGTTTGCCGGGATATATATATTCCGTTTTTGTTCACCTGCGTCTTGAAACGGCGAAGGCGTCAGGCGAACTGAGTCTAAAAACGGAAATCAAGCTGCAACGGCGAACACAAGATCAAAAACGCACTATTTCAGGCCGGAAGATGAAGATCAGCAATAATGCACAAGGGCAATTTACACAGGAAGCTGATCGAATGACAGAAGTGAACATGTCAAAGGAAAAACATAACAAACGCAGACAAGTGAATTGTAAAGCAAAATCATGAACTGAGGTCACAACTGTCTTGATTTATACTGACAGCTGACAACAGCACCTCATTCACTGCTATATCGGTTCGTGCAAGGAAGTCTGAATGATGGTCTATTGTCTTCATACAAACAGACAACGGCAAACGAGCATCCCCCGATAAGTTTTTAGATATACGACGAAGTGTTTTGAGAGACAAGCTCTATTACAACAAGACCAAAGGTTTCGATGGGATCCCAAATATTTAATATTTTTTCGACTACTTGACCCAAACAAGGGAATCTTGTAGCTTGTAACATTTTACTATAACCCATAACACAAGTTCAGATATGGATTCAGCATGCATGTTTACTCCTACATCTCATCTATAATCGACGACAGACCAACTTGGCGAAATTCCTCCTTTCAGCAGTAGGCCTAGGCTACTCTCGGCGAAGTGCATGCAAAGCAAAAGAGCTGGTGACATTGATAGGCGAAACTTTCGATCCAAATTTTCGGGTTTTGGCCAATTTTGCCAGCTTATCCGTCAAGGAAGTAAAGTTCAAAATTGGATTCAAGCTTACCCGTCAAGAAGTAAAGTTCAAAACTGGATTCAACATGTCTCCGTACCCCAGATCAAACCTCTAATCAACTTCAGATTAAACTTCAGCTTTTCAAAAATTTCCGGTTTTGCCGGATTCCGGGTGAACCACTTGTACGGCAAGAAAATAAATTTCATATTTGGGTTCAGCATGTCTTCTTAACCCTAAATCAACTTCAGATTAAACTTTTACTTTTCACAAATTTTCCGGTTTAATTTGTCCGGATTCCGGGTCAACTATACTTGTCTGGAGAGAAAATAATTTTCAATCTGGGATTCAGCAGGTCTCCTTACCCCTAAATCGACTATCTCATTAGCTTAAAAAAAAAAAGTTCGCCCCTTCAAAACGTAGGGCTACAGAGCCAATCTTCGAACTTGACCTGTACTTTGACCAAATGAGTCCTCATCCCAAGTTTGAGTAAAACATCTTAACCCCTTCGAGAGTTATCGTGCTAACAGACGGACAACTTTTACGAAATCATAGGTTTCCCGTCACTGACGTTTTGTGATCCCAATTATATAAGCATTTTACTGAGGGTCAAACAACATACCAAGTCGGGAAATATTATTTATTTTCAGTCTCGGATTGATAGAGTTGTATCTAAAGACCCTAGCGGGGTATTTCTTTATCGTTCTTCAATCTTAAGGGGTTTTCGACACTTCGAAATTCCATATTTGCGAAAACTGCCCTAGTCGTGTTCAGTTCCCACGTGTGCTCAAACGTCTGTGCGAGCTTTCAAGCCGCTTCACACGTGGCCTATGACTTGTAAGAACTTACCCAACGTACTTGAGTTATTAGCAGAATTTGAGTACATCGATGGCTGCTGTCCTGGCTGCCCGTACATTCCCTGCTGTGGCGTTGGCGGTTGGTGTAAGGCTTGTTGCTGCCCTGCAGCCATCAGCCTTACCCCTCCAGGTCCAGTGGCATTGATAACCACGGGCGCAGGACTTACCAATCGCACAGGCGTGCCTGCCCCTACACCGCGCATGTTACCCATCACGAGAGAGCCGTTTTGGTCCACATAGGCTTGGATTACTTGGTATCCTTGAGGTACCTGTAACGTGAAATATATTAGTTGTCTGTGATAGCATGGGGAGGGGGAAAGATACTAAATCTAGCAGAAGCACACTACACTAGAAAGGAAAACTACGTTAAGTTGCGTTAAAATGGTGATTTACGTCAGTATAAACAAAATGAAAAGATTTAAAATGTATCAGGTCTTATTAATTCAAATATTGCAAATTTCTCTTGTACCTTCCTCGACGTTATAGGAATTCCCGTATAACTGCAACCTTTTTGCCCCCTGACCCTTATGCAAAGTTATCTTCAGTTGCCCAGAACCTTCACGTTTCTGCCCTTGGCCATTTCTCCGCATTCCATCTGGGAAGAAGATTTTTTAGACCCGATTAGTCCCCTATCTTTTTTTTAATGTTTATTTTGTCGTCTTGTGCATTTACTATATTATTGTAAGCTCCGCGTATTTTTTACTTTTCTTTGTCTGTACTGCGCTATTTTCTCTGTTCTTAAGTGCGTAAATAAAGTATCATCATCATCATCTTCATCAATGCTACTGCACAAGCGTTGGCCTACAGAGCACAAGAAGTGATACTGTTTCTAATTTTGGGCGCAAAATGAGGAAAACATACGGTACTCTGGTTTTGCTGAAGTGTAACTCAATCGTACTATCCTTGCAAAAATGTGCATATTATCCTTGTACATATTATATATATTACTTCATCGCTCTATACTCATTTACGCGAGTGTTTTCTAAAGTTAACGAAGTTCCTGCCCCTCCTTTGTCTAACAATATACTTGTGTTAGACAAAGGATTTATTTATATTGGATTACGTATAAATTATATTGGATTACAATCCAATATAACAGATCGGACTGCCACAATATGAAAATGAATGCATAAATTAGCAGGGAGTGTCTGTGATACACACTCAGTCTATTGATTTATGTTGTACTAGGACATGTGTTTCTTTTTTTTCTCATACTTGTTTATACTCTATCGCTGAAGTTGTTACGTTATTGGTGATGGGAAAATAAATGTTATTATTTAATACCATGAAAGAGTTCTGTTTTTGGGATCCCAAAACGTAAGTGGAGGGATACCTATGACATCGCAAAAGTTGTCCGTCTGTCCGTCCGTCCGTCTGTAAGCACGATAACTCTCGAAGGGAATGAGATATTTTGATGAAACTTGGTGTGAGGATTCGTTGGGTCGGCGGACCAGTCGAGTTCGTAAATGGGCTTTGTAGCCTTACATTTAGGGCTTCAAATTAAGGGGCAAACAAAATATTTTGAAACAGCTAATGTGATAGTCGATTATGGGGTAAGAAGACATGCTGAACACGATGGTGAAAACCATTTTGTAATCGGACAAGTAGTTCGCCCGGAATCCGGCCCAAACCGGAAAGTTTGTTAAAAGTAAAAGTTTTATTGGAAGTTGATTAGATGTTCGATTTAGAGGTAGGAAGACATGCTGAAAACGATGGTGAAAACCATTTTTTCGACGGACAAGTAGTTCGCCCGGAATCCGGCCCAAACCGGAAAGTTTGTTAAAATTAAAAGTTTTATTTGGAGTTGATCAGATGTCCGATTTAGTGCAAGAAGACATGCTGAACTTTTATGTGAAAACAATTTTCTACCCGGACATGTAGTTCGCCCGGAATCCGGCCAAACCCGGAAAATTGTTAGAAGTTAAAGTTTTATTTCTAGCTGATTAGATAACCGATTTAGGGGTAAAACGAGACGCTGAATCCGTGTGTAACAATCATATTTTACCCGGACATATAGTTCGACCGGAATCCGCCTGGAGTCGGAAAATTTGTTATAAGTTTTTATTTGAAGTTGATTAGATGTTCATTATTGGGGAAAGAAGATACCCTGAGTTCGTTTTTGAGCTTTCTTTTTTCGCCGGACAAGTAGTTCTAGAGTTCGGCCGAAACCGGGAAATCGGCAGAAGTGGCAGGAACTTTTCGTCAAAACAGATATGACATATGGGTAAACACACATGCTGAATCCAGATCTGAACTTGGTTTTCTCAGATGATTGACTATTTGGTCTTAGTCTTTTTCTGAATTTTAATTGTAAGAATGTTCAAGGATTCTGGCGATGACTGGATCTGGCTAAGACAAGACCCAGTTGTCTGGATCAGATATTGAATTTTTGGGATCCCATCGAAAACTTTGGTCTTGTTCTTCTTGTTAAAACTCGGGCTGCGGTGTACATTTTGAGACCAATGACTCGTTTACTGAAAATGTGACGACAAAAGATAATTATATAACACCGTCTGAACTAGTTTACTGTTGGACGGAAGGAGAGGTGGCAGCGATGTTGCTGGGCCCATTTGAAGTTTTCTGAATTAGATGGTCAAATGGAACAAAATCCAATGAAAAATTTATCTCAAAATAGTAGTACGAAGTTGTACGAAAAAGTGGCATGCAGTACTAACTGATGCTACTACATGCTTCTACTTCAAAGCTACCGTGTTACTGCATACTACTGCATGCTACTATTAGCAAGACAGGATGCTACTATGGTAAGACAGGATGCTACTGGATACTACTAGATAAGATTGGACTAGTCTGAGGCACATTAAATGATAGTATTCTTTGCTACTACATAGTATTACCAGGGACCCATAAATTTCCTGGAATGACTGGCCATTCAGGGGGCTTGTCAATAAGAGATTTCTGATGCGCTCTTGACCGAGTGTCAGATAGTTCCAGAAATACCCACGGGGATAAAAATACCCGACTATCCAGATAGACACAATTTTTCGCAGCTGTTGTGCTGAACTAGGAACATTTCTCTGTAAAGGAAGAGTATCCTGGATATTTTGTCCTAGCTTAGGTACCTGGTGGCATGCTGAATAGTCCCAACTAATTTTGTCTATCTGAGCAAGAACGCCGATTCGACCCAAGCGGAATTTTTGGAAACTAGATGAGGCTCGGGCAACATAGCAACATAGAAGCATAGGAAATGACAAGCCCCCTGAATGGCGAGTCATTACAAGAAATTTATGGATCCCTGGTATTACATGCAACTTTTTCGTACAACTACCATAGAACTACGCAGGCTACAAATTTTTCATCGGGAAAGGACCTGGTCACCCGTGTTTTATAATTACCCAATCATCCGAGGAGAAACCGGATCGAATTTGCAAAAACAGTGATTAATTATCGAACATAAGGCGGTTTAGCAGCAAATACACTTTCGCTTAGACAGCGAAAGTAAAAGATCGCAGGATGAAAACAAAGCTAAACAACGGCTAAAAAATACGTCATTCTGTTAAACATTGTATGTTAGAGATTTCGATTCCCTACTTTGCCTCCGACGGCGGTTTTAGCATTAGACCGAGGAAGTCGCATTGGCATTAAAACTGTCTTTGTAGAAGTTCCCTCATGTGTCAAAAACACTACTTTCCAGAAATGATACGAGCAAGCGGCTGCCGCGGACCCCTCTTCGAAAGTCTTGAGTCCATACCCGAACCTACTCGTTGGCCAAGACTGATTTTCATGAGTATTTGTTACATTCTGGTGCGGCGGTGGTAAGTCTGGATATTTGTCTGTTATGTGCATTGTTGTTTGCGAACGATATGGTGCTATTTGCTGATTCGCCAGAAAAGTCGCAGTTTCTGTTAGATAGGACCCAAGAATACCTCCGAATGAAAGAGCTGTGTCTGAATGTGAGTAAGTCTGTAATGATGGTGTTTAGAAAGGGTGGACGAGTGAGTGAAAGTGAGAGTGAGAAGTTTAATGGGGAGAAAATAGGAATAAAGGATGATTTTATTTATTTAGGTGTTCGTTTTCGTATAATGGTAAGTTTGGTAAACAATTAGAAGCTAGCGAGAGAAAAGGGAAGCATTGCGCGTATGCGCTGGCCGGGAGTCATTTAGGGGATATTAAGGATGTTAAAATGCATAAGCAGTTATTTTCAACTAAAGTAGTACCTGCTATGCATTATGGTTCCGAGATTTGGGGTTTCCATAAGGGGGATAAGCTAGAGATTGTACAGTTACAATATTTTAAGAGGGTATTAGGGGTTAGCGTGAGAACTAATAGTTTAGTTATAACAGGGGATTTAGGTTTAGGGTCGCTCCGGAATAGTAGGTTAGCACTATGATAAGATATTGGGAGAAAGTGACGAGTTTGCCAAGAGTGAGAGTTCTGAAAGCGGCGTATTTGGAAATACTTGGAGGTAAGAAAAGGGATTCTTGGCCTCAGCAAGTTAAAAAAATATCGGAGGATTGTGGTTTTGCGGGTCTGTGGTGTGATGGAATGGGACCAGGTTACCCCCTAGGTAAGGTAGCTAAGTTAGTGAAAGAAAGGCTAAGAGATCAAGAGATTCAGAGGCGGCATGGGGGTGTATCAGAGCACCAATTGTGAAGTTGTATGGTATGGCCAAAGAGACATGGGGAGAAGAAATATATTTTAAGTTGGGATTGTGGGGGGGGGGGGCAGAATTGAAGTGGATGGTGAGTCTTAGGGCGGATGCTCTTGTCTTAGGGCGGATGCTCTTCCGGTGGGGATGCGGAGAAATTATATTGGTAGAGATAGGAAAGGTACTGGTCCTTATTTTTGTCCAATGTGTGGTATTGAAGGAGAGGATGCGGTACATTTGATATGTTATTGTGAGGAGCTGAAAGAATTAAGAAAGGAAGTGTTTGGTCGGGAGGCTTGGGAGGAAAGGGATTTGGTTTCAAGTATGGGAAGTATGTGTTTTGGTGAGATCCGAAGGCTGGGTAGATTCCTGAAGCCAGCTATGGCCCACCGTGAACTATTTTTATAGAAGTTGATTTTTTGGTTTGTTGTTGGAGTGTATGATCTCTTGTTTTTGTTATTGTGTTATGTTTCCCGCCATGGCCCTTGGGCTTTATTGGGAATAAATTCATTCATTCATTCATAGCAACATAGAAGCATAGGAGGCCAAGATGGGACAAGCTCTCAGGCTTCGGAAACGGATAATCGGGATAAGTTCCGTTTTCTATTCATCCACTGATTCAATAATGTTCACACATTATTGACACACACATTATTCATTATCACACATTATGTTTACACATTATTTTTCTATTTCACTCATCCTCGGAAACCCTCTCTGAATGTTGGAGGCAATGTTCTCATAACTGAGGAAAAAATCCGATAGGGATTACAGCTGGGCAAACTATGCGAAAGGTTTCCGAGGAAGCAGTCAAATCAGCCGCTAAAGGAATCAGATTTGGTTACTGCAAAATTGTGCCGAACCGTTCCAGGTATAGCAGACCTGGGCTTGGGAAGTTATATACTGCCTTTTGCGCACCATATGTTAACTTCCTTGCTGGATTGCATTCTATACTGAGAAGAAAGGACCTTCGACGCATACGCTCGACATACTTCAGATATTGAGATTTCTTCTCTACCTACCACGGCGCACGCGGAACCACTACCTGATCCGCCGTTTGTTGATTTCCGACCCATTGTTGACGCTCGAAGCCCTCTCCTCTAATTTGTGTTCTTAGATTGGAAACTTACCTGTCCACGATCCCATCAATGTGATTCTAAATTAGTGAAAATATTTTTGAGTGTTTTGTGATTATTTTTTATTTCTTTGTCCTTTTTACTGCACTTACGCCCTTGGGCAGTGTGTCATAAATCCTTCATTCATTCATTCACACCGAATTTTCGGAATCAAACTTCTCGCATAGGTTTTGTCTGGGATCGAACATTTTTTGGTTAGAATAGTTGGTAACTTCCTAACTCAATAGAAAACTAAGTACCAGGGTGTTTTCGGGGAGCCTGCCGATCTTCTGGTGTCCGCAGGGTTCGCTTTTAGAGCCAATTTGTTTCTGGTCCTAGTTTTCGAGTTAGCAAAATGGCATCCAGATTGGCGGAAATGGATTGATGACCTGTCGGTTGATGGAGAGATGCTCCAAAGGTGGCACTAGCAAAGCTATGGGCATACTGCGCAGTATTTATGATGAAGCATGGTCGGTTCCGTGAAAATGGTCGGTCATTTTAAACTTCTTCTTCTTGAAACACCCCACGGAATTCAACCCACTTCTCCCAAACAAGCTTTTGCACTGCTTTCGAAAATTAAAGAATTTGGCATTTCGCTTTTGCACTGCTTTCGAAAATCAAAGAATTTTGCACCCTAGAGCCAGAGGTCCATGCAGAATACTGTCAGTCGAAAGCAGCATTTGCAGTAATTTTTTAGTTTACGAATGAGTAAATGTGTTTATTATCCATTTTTGCATGAAATGTCAATCGTGGAATATAAATTATGACACATCGGTACAAGAAAAAGTTTAAGGATATCACGAAACAGAGACTAATCACGGTTCTAAGCAGAACCGGAGTATTTTGGGGCAGCCTTTTGAAGCATCAGAGGTAGTGAAAGGAACAGTTTTCGTACTGGTTTTGCCATTCGCCCGAAAAGACTTTTCCCTTCCGAGTTCTGAGTCAAAGATTAGTTTACGCTGCCACGTCCCAATTTAGATTAACTGTACTTATGACAGTTATTCATTCTACTTCAGTGGTATTTCCATCCATTCTCGTTCCCGAAATTTTACACATCATATTAGGATTACACTGACTATCACGCTTGCATGTTTGTTTTCTTCACGTGACGTACCAGGCTCCCGTCACTGTTTCCATCAAGCTTATTGGTCCAAAGACAGGTTACGCAAAATCTGCCAAGATCGCCATCCAAGCCAAGGGACATAGGCTAAAAACAGCTGAATCCTTGAGTAACTTCCTGTAAGCATGGCTAAGTTTTGAAGTGGCCAGCTATTTCAGAAAATCTTAGAAGAAACACTATGTACTGTGAGGTTTTCTTTAAGATATTTCGTTAAACAAAGTTGATTGACTGATTTAATACATACTTTCGACAACAGAACGAGTGTCAACTTTGGAACGGGAGATCGAATCGTAACGAAACTTGATTTTTGGAAAAATCTCATGTCTCAGATAGCTCATCTAAGTCCGAGCCAGATTCAATGACTGTGGGGGGGGGGGGGGGTGGAGGGGGACCAGAAATTTATGACAAGCTTAGAGCGGAAGGATGAGGATGACATTTTGTGGGAAGAACAAGCACACGCTCCAGATAAAGTATTGACAGAACCGGACCGGATCCGGGCACTGTGGGGAGTTCCTGAATACTGGTGATCCCAAGCTCAAGTACTTCCAGACAGGGGCGTCACTAGCCTTTTACCTTTGGGAGGCGGGGGGACGTCCGGTTTGTGCCGACGGACTAAAAAATGTGCCGACAAAAAACGAGTGTCAAACTCGTTCGGTTGGGACGAAGCAAGCTCACCTGTGGTAGTCCCGGGCCACCATTTGCCGTCATTTCCTGCAAGGACGACGGGGTAAGTGGTCTCCTCGGTTGTCCCTGACCTTGCTGGGGTAGCATCGTCCCAGGTGGGAGTCCCATTCCATGACCTCCCTGAATCATACCGGCTGGATACATTCCCCATGGGACACTGTAATACTGGGGTAGGACTGGCCCTACAAAAAGAAACGTAATTAAATAAACTCCTGCGTCATTTCATTAGATACTCGTGAAGGGGCGACTTCCACAGATGTGAATGAATGAATGTGTTTTGTTTCCAACCTTCACACAACGTGTTAGTGGTCGGGATTGTGCAAAAAAAAAGAAAAAGATACAAGCAACTACATAAGCTTTACCAGCTAAATATTTATCTTTATCTTAAAGCGGACCACAAAAAATGGTCTTTCTGCCACACACACAATGATAACCATCCCTACTGCCACTATGAATGTTCAAAACCACAAAAAACACCGTCAAACAATGAGCGAATTAAAAAAAGAACGCCAAATTTTCTAGGTTTGAAACAATTCGGTCTGGACTAAATCTCAGCCGATTATCCGGGAAAGCCGTTATGGCACGTAGGGAGCCAAGGATCAAAATAAAAATTTCCATCTACTGCTCCAACTGTTTATTACAAATACAAATAAATTAAAAAACCAAACCAGTGTGGTACTCCTGAAGACATAACTAAAATAATCAGTCAAGTCTTATAATTCTTTGCTAATCAAACGTGGAAAATTTCGTCATCGGGAAAAGAAGACGTTTTGCGTGGGTTTTTTCTCGAGCCAAAACAGCAACCCGGCAATCACGTTCAAATCTAAATAAAATTTTGGCTTCCGATCAGTAAGAGAAGGTAAACATAATGTTTGGATTAGGTCTTTAAGCTATTTCGACAGCGCCAAAGGGCTTAAGTGCTTTAACAACTACAGCAAACAAAATCATGTTCAAACCTGTTTCTGACGCTTCTCTAGGTGGTTTTGCGCGGCGACTTCCATTAACATACCGGTAAATTACGTAAATAACCGGCAAGATACGTAAAATAGTAGGCTACACTCGCAAATGACGCTTCTCTGGGTGGTTTTGCGCGGCGACTCCCATTAAAGTACCGGTAAATTACGTAATATACCGGTAAGATACGTAAAATACTAAACTCGTAAAATATATATATTTAAATTTTATGGGGATCCGTACAGATTACGGTAAAACACCCATTTTAACCACGAATAATTTTACCATTCAAAACACTACCCCCTATCAAATTTCATTCGAATCGGAATACTTCCAGAAAATGCCCGGTACCCCTCGCCCCCCATCGAAGGCAGGATCCGGTTGGAGTCGAAAAAAGGTACCCATGACCTTTGTAACGTCCAAGTTTCATCCAACCCACACGTATAATTAATCATTTTTTTTTATATTAGAATCATAATGACACTTATGACAAATTATTTTTGTAATTGTTTTCAAGACTTGTCATTTTTATTCGCGTTCGTATTTTGATGAACTGTATTTTAAACCGTGAATTGCATATATAAATCATGGGTTACAATTGTAAATATATATCTTGTTTGATCTTTTTAACTGTATTGAAATGACCAGTATTATTTTTTTTTGTAAAAAGATATGTATGGATAAATAAACCGAATTGTTATTGTATTTGAAATTTTCCGGGACCCCCTTCCAGCCCCCCCCCCGCCGTGGTCGGATGCGGTTCGGACGCATAAAACGAATATCTCGGGCATCTGTCCCTAACAACCGTCAACTTTCACTCGAATCGGATCACCAGTTCGCAACCTCTAGGGGTCATAATCTCCGGATCCCCCCTAACTCCACCCCCACACGGAAGAACTTGTGAAAAACAATTAAAGGTTTTTCCTTAACTACCTGATTTTGTGAATTTCTTCTCTGAAAATTGGTTGGAGTTAAAGCTGGTGCTGTGATTTCATTCTGTACACGGCTGCTGATTTTGATGTTAGATTAAGTCGTCGAACCGGTAGAGATTCTTCTGCATTTTGGTTTTGGAGTCGCCTGTCTCTTCTTCTTCTTTCCAGCTAAGATGGATGCTTGTTTGCGGCATTCAGCTTGGGCTGAAGGATTATTTATCACCTAAGTACGGAGCTTCAAATCGCCCATACAACAAGTATCCATCTTAGCTGGAAAGTGTTTTTTTTTTGTCATTCTATGTTCTCTGGCTTGACCCTCAATTTATATTTATTTTTTAAAGAAATGCTGAAACTAAACCATGAACCATGGATATACATTTGGATGTAGGGAAATTTTTTCTTCATCTTATTAGGGAAACCAATTACAATAATAATAACAATTCTTACCTGCAAAAAGGTACGGCTGATCTTGCGGATTTATCACATACGGTGCCCCTGGGAATGTAGGTGCGCCACCTGGCATGCCAGAGGCAGCAGCTGCGGCAAGCTGTTGCTGCTGCTGTTGTTGCGCTGCAAGGAACTGCTGTTGCGCCAGCATTTGAAACTGGGCATTTGATTGCGGCGCATTCTGAGACTGAACAGAGGCGGCTGCCGCAGCGGCAGAATTTCGGAAAATCTAGAAAACGGAACTTCGTGAGAAGACGACTTAAGAAAAGAAGGAAAAAAAATCTCCAACTTGACAAAAACCGACAGTGTGAATGTGTCCCAATTTCAGATGCCCAAAAAGTTGAGGAGGAGAAGAACATGGTCTGTCAGAAAACAATATTCCTTACTGCACTGCGTATACTCAACATCTTTATACTTACTGTGTTAATTACATATTTATTCTTTCGTACCACCGTCAGTTCTGCATAGACAGCCTTACCACTCTACGTCTTGCCTTACCACTCACCCAACTTGACATCATCATTCAGTCTGTAAATGCTGCTCGAGCCTAAGCTGACTGGGAAACATATTAAACAATGGCAAAAACCGCAAAATAAGCTACGATGAAACACCTGCGTTTGTCCACTGAAGGTTTGCTTCTTCCAGTCCAGCAACAGCCTGTCGAGGACTCTTGCCAAGAAAGGCCGAAATATCGCCGACGAACATCGTAGCTGAGTTGCCTTTTTTAGCGATTCTTTAATACATCCAGTCTCTTTCTAAGCGGGCGGGGGGGGGGGAATATCGGTAGAATCTGAGCCGGATACGGGAAACACGGGCGTCCAGAGCAATTGCCACATGATAATGTAGCTCTTGCTTGCGGACTACCATTAAGACATATGCGAATAACCACGAGACACGAACAGTCGGGTACACGAACCATCGGTTGCTAACCCCTAACAACTTAGCAGACGGGAAGACAACCTAAGCGAGTTCAGTTCGACAACCAGGAACATAGTCAAATTCTGGAAAAGGAGAAGTACATATGGACGCCCTTTTCTAAACCACATATTTCAAATCCATTTTCTTCCCTATGGCCAAGCGGTCCTCGGGGATTCAGAATAAAAAATGACGTAACTCAATACATAAATGATTCAAAACAAGGGGCTTGTCGTGAAGTCGATACATTTCATTCATTCATTCAGCGTTCACGTTCATGGGTGAAAGCGAATGAAAACATTTGTTCGCAACTTCAAGTACGCCTACCAGATTCGACGAGAAAGTCTTGTCACAAAAAAATGTATTTTTATGAATATTATCACAGGTGGGTACGGGTTTGACTTGGACTCTCGTTTGATCGTGCCAATCAAACTCGGTCAACGGATTTTATTTTTATTATTAATTTTAACAACCATTATGTTATTTTCTGAAGTTCTATAGTAATCTATTATTTTATGTCAACGATAGCCCATCTGACCTCACCACAAATCATAGCCTGTCCAAATTTTTGGTCAATTTAAGTTACTGTAGTGTTTCTCTCCTTTTCTTCTCTGTAGGCTACTCCGCTGTTTTATTTTTCTTAGCCGGTTAAAAAAATAATCAATAGCCACGCAAATCAAGTTAGGTCAATGCTGTCGTACTTTTAGTATGTAATAAAGACATGAAACTTGAAGTTTCCGAGGGGCTGCCCACTCTCAATTTTAGTGTACAGCAAGTGCCCGTGCCGCGGTGCCCGGTCGGTGCCTGCACCGGCTGCCACGTGTTAGAACATCAAAATAAGCAGTTTAAAGAAGCATTTGAAAGAAAACTGCCTAATTTATTGTCGGCACAGCCAATTTCGGTCGGTGCCTGCCGGTGCCGGGGAAAGGGTGTACAGCAGGTGCCGGAGAGTGGGCAACCCCTCGGAAGTTGCCGGTCAAGTCACGTAATCTCTAACGGTTGGTGGCGTTGGTAAATAATTAACGATCCGCTCGAATAAGGAAAACCCTATGTTCGTACCAAATCGTTTTCCTCGTATCCTGATTTCAATCTTTTCCTCAACGACGCAAAAGCTAACGAACTTCCTGCACTTTCCAGTAACTCTGTCATGGAAAGACATCTTTTGGTGCTTTCAAACTTCACGCCAATACTTTCAAATCCATCCGCCAGCAGTAGGTTTTTGCTCAACGCCAAATCCAACATTATGTAAAAGGATTAAATTAAGTCAAAACAGGCGACTAGTTTTATTCACTGATACCATGTGCTCGTATGATGGTTTTCGTATTTCGTAATGAATGTACAGTTCAATCCTTTATGATTTTAGTCCCAATTCTGAGTAACATTTGGCCGAAGTTTCAACTGATAATGGGCGCTGATCCGACTTGCAGGCTCACCAAAAAAATGAGTCTCTCCGTCAACGCTCAGCCTTTCAATCTTTGAGCTCGAATCGAAATGATTCTACCACTAATTCACTCACACACAAATTTTTAATGACCAGCACTGGAAACTTCCAACTGAACTGTTTCTCAGTTGGAGCTTAGCCTTTCACTGAATACCAACACCGGCTTGAAACCACGCGACGTCGGCCTGTTCATAGATCATTTAGCACAAAATTCATCAACCCATGTAAAAATGTCACTTCCTAAATTTCTACAAAACCAGCAGTCATTACGGTAGCTCACAGACCGTGACGGACAAACAACTGAGCATACAAATAAATCTCTTTCCTAAGCTTCGTTTATGAGGAAAAAGCCACAGAGTTAAAGAAGATGGTGGAGACGCTGATCGTGGGTAGCTAGCCGAGGTTTACGCCTTTCTCGGACTAAAGAGGTGAAACTGTCCGTATGATGATGGAGAAACAGACCGTATGATAATGATGGTGAAACCAGCGTATCTGACAGCTGAAGCAATGCGAGCGCGAGGTATTCAAAATTTTTGAACGTAAAAGAATGTTTCTGATGTTTCTTATTGTATTAGCAGGGAACCTCACAATCGAGTTTTAAAGTCCTGCTCCAAACCCTGAGTTCGGAACCGCATTTGAAAATCTGCTTCATTTGCATCCGCGTTTTAGAAAAGTGTCGCCAACCCATGTGCCATGTTTAAATATTAGCGTGCAGTATAGGCTTAACGAACACATAAATAATCGTCTTTAGTGGAGTGTTCATTTATGAACATTCCACTCTTGCGAGCGCTGTGGCAGCTTTCGGTTTTCACCGTTTTTCGTGGAGCTCATAACTCGTGATCCAGTGCAGGTATTAAGTTCAACCTTGGTACACTTGTGGGTATTGGGGTTTAGTTGTTGTGTTTTGGGGGCCACACCGACCCGGTTCAGGGGCAAATGGGCCTAGATTGCCCAGCGAATAATGTTGATAGCTTTTACTTGAGGATTCCCCATCCGGAAAACACTGACTTCCGTAAGTTGCGAACGGGTGGTCGGATTTGAGAGAAACTTTATGGGTGATAAGAAGTTATGACCTAGACAAGGAAAACATACGCCCGAACCACAAGCCACCACGGTTGGGGGAGTTGGGGAGGGGGGACTTTTTGACATGCACAAAAACCAAAAACCAAACGGATGGACAGAATGGGATGCAAGTTGGACAGTACCGAGTTTATGCGACCTTGATGTGTTATTTGGCGTCCAGACCGGATCCGGTCAAGGTAGGAAGGGGGAGGGGGGGGGGGGAAGCGGGAACCGGAAATTTGCAGATAGGCTATGGTCTGATTCCAGTCAAACTTGATGGAAGAGATGCGACGTCTATGTTTCCGAGTCGTATTCAGCCACAGTGGGGGGAGCTGGAACGGGAGTCCAGGAAATGTTGTGGATCGCATAAGGGTCAAACAAGTGGAGTATATATGAATGAAACTTGGAATGTAGAGAGATCATACGCCCTAGATCAGTGCTTCCCAACCGGTGGTACGCGTACCCAAAGGGGTACGCGAGACCCTTGCAAGGCGTACGCGAAGGAACCAAGATCGATTTAGTTGTAGCTTCAAAATCTCGTCTCACTCACTTTTGATTGCCGAATGCCTAATACTACCAGCAGAGGCATCACCAGCCAAAATGTGTTTTAAGGGGCAAGGTATTTTTACTGACCGACAGGTCATTTTTACCGGCATTTTTTTTTTTTTAAATAACTACTTTTACGAAAAATCGCGGCGCTTCGCGCCGAATCTTTTGTTTCTGGGCGACCACTTTGGGGGGAGCGTTGTTGCCAACCCTTGCGTGACGCTTGTGATCACAAGCTCTAGTGAAAGTCAATGAAATAATGTTGATTCTAAAACAGCTAGCCTACTGCCGTAAAATCTGTTCCTGTGTCAAACAATATTGTCTCAAGAAGAATCGAAGACATTGCAAGTGATATTGTCAATCAGGTTGCGAAATAAGCCAACGAAAAAATTTGCGATGCAGCTTGATGAAAGCACGGAGAACATCAAAACCAAACACAGAAACACGCTAATTGTACAAAATATTGCCGTTAATGTCGCTGAGCCGAGATTCGACAAAATTTTTCCTATAGAAAGCAGCCTCAAGTGATTGCCTCATTGATTTTGTGTATATTTCTACACATGTATGTCTTTATCAATTAGATAATAACTATCGTCTATTTCACATTCTGAAAAAGGGGGTACGCAACCTTTTTGAACCTTGATTAGGGGTACGCGGCACGGAAAAGGTTGGGAAACACTGCCCTAGATGACATGTTTTAGGGTTCGAACCGGATCCGGTCACGGTGGGGGAGGGGGGGGGGTAACGGAACTTCCCAAAAATGCTCAGATTCGAGTGAAAGATAGGTGGTAAGAGATGCTTCAGATGATCCATTTAGGAGATTCGGCCAGATTCGGCCGCGGTAGGGGGAGTTCGAAGGGGTACCGGAAATCGTGGGACACTTCTAGGGACCTGACGAGTGGCATTGGGTTGAAACATGGAAGGTAGAAAAGTCATTCGCGGTAGATGATCCGAGGCGATTTCGATGTCAGATTGTCTCAACCACGAGTTACTATTTCCGGTTTGGCAACCAAAAACAGGCAAATCAGGTTGTTAAATCAGTCCACAAAAGCATGGGAGACACACTCCACTCAGTAAACAAAATGTCAACTAACACCTCGAGGATATCTTCAAAGAAGCTTCTTTAAAACCTGCCACTGACCACGGGGTCAAATCTGACGAAAGTATAACATTTTCGGCGATAATTATACTGGACATATGGAATGATGAAAATTTATTCCTTTTGTGTAGATGTGGTGAGCCGTAACTAAGGATTCCTTGGGACGGAAATTTTGGGAAAGCATAGGCTAATGAAATGAGGAAACATATTTCGGCGTAGTAAAAATCTGGCTAGGTTCATTCGGGTGACAGTGATGCATAAAGTAGTGCTTATATAAATAACATGTATATTTCTGGTTATGCGAGTTGTTCTTCTTTTTTCTTCTTAATATATTTTGTCGATGAATGACTAGTATTTTGCAACAAATATCATATTGTATACTTTTTCCCCACACCATTCTAAGCTACAGAACGTGTGTGTATGCCGATTCAGTCAGCAGGAAAAAATCGACTGCAGATTCATTTCTTCCAGCCACAGCCTGAAGAGGAACCTTTCCCAGAAAGGCCACAATATCGCTGAAGAAAATCCTAGTTGATTCTCATTTTTTTTACAGGAAAGAAAAACAGGACCGGAAACAAATATCCTTTAACGCGTCGACGAAACTTTCTAATCAGCTCCTTAAAACTGGCCCACGAGACTCCATTAACTAACTGACGAACCAACTGTCATGAGAGCAAAGTAACATCAGGGAGTAGCGCCAAGACTTAAAGTGACACACACTCGAATGGCAGCGACACTAGTAGCACTAGCGATAGTGAACGTCCCTACTGAACCTCAATTAGCCGTGCACCAGCGCCGGCTCAAATAACTTCATATTCTGGGAACAGCAAAAAAAAAAAAAAAAAGATACAACCTCCCCTGTTTCCTCAATGTATGCAGACCGCATCTTAGCTTTAGTAGAAATTTCCAAAACCCGCAAGTTTGTCTCTCTTTAAATGCGCCAAGCGTGATGTTCGGCGCTATGAGTATGGCCAGTTTGCGAAGCAAGGAAAGCATAGGGCTCCTCCCTAGTGTTATTTGGCTCTGACCGTCACGATCTGACAAAGTTTATTCTAGTTATTTAATGTTTTCACGATACCGGAAGAGGTCGTTAACCTTTTGTAGTATTCGACCTCTGAGCGCAATAAGCGGGCTAATGTTGATTGGCTTTAAACCCAATTCATTTACTAGGCGCTCGTCGCGGGAAAACATATTCCTGATTTTTATGCCAAGTGCCAAATAGCGATCGCAATTTCCGTCCGTCCGTCGGTCGGTCTGGGTTTCGCTAGTTTGGGCACTTTCACATAAGCTAGGACGATGAAACTTGGCAGGCATATCAGGAACCCCAAAAGATTAAGTTGGAAGTAGTCACATCCCCGGTCCAAGCATCGTGGGGGGAATATTGAGGTATTTATAACTTTTGAACGGGTGATCGGATCTTAATGAAACTTGATTTTTGAAAAGACCTCGTATCCCAGACTACCCACTTCATATCCGAACCGGATCCGGTGACTTTAGCGGGAGTTGGAGGGGGGGGAGGGGGGGCGGAAATCTCGGGAAACGCTAGAGTGGAGGGATCGGAATGAAACTTGGTAAACGGCAGGCATATTAGTGACCCAGCCAAATAGACTTGAGGACCCGACACAATGCTCTATTTATAGTTCCTGAATCTGACCGTTTTTTGGAGAGTTGAGGGAGGGGGAATACGGAATTACTGACTTCCGTAGGTTGCGGAAAAAATTTCGATTCAAGTGAAACATTACGGGTGATAAGAACTGATAACCTAGATATGCAAAACACGTGTATGAACTCCACGCGGCCATGGTTGGGGGAGGGAAAACTTCGTGTCCTCGAAAACTTCGAAACTCGCCGCTGATCATGGGTCTACGAACTGACGAAGTAAGGACAACTGACGGAAAACATTATTACAAATAGTCTGGACCAACCTATGTCCTTCAAGCTGCACGCAGCGATTGTACGCCATTTCGCCACTGAACTAAGTCGAGCTCCACTATTCCAACCCGCAGGCCATGCTTTTATACTAATCCAGACAGTAGTCAGCAAAGACGAACAAACTTCGTGTGAACCTTTTACCAGCTAGTACCTATTATAACCGATAATTTTTAAGGTTAAGTACGGCCTAACCTTCATTATTTATGAAATTAAGAAACTCATTATTCCGTTAGCTCCTTGGCCAACAACCGTTACCACAGTTTACTGGGTAAACACACAAAAAGGTTTTAAATTGTTGGCTTAAGCACCAGTGACATAAAGTCAGAATGACGGTTACCTTTTGGAGAGGATTGTCTCAAAAGGTTTTCATGTAGAAAGTGCAGAGTCAGTGCACGACTGACCAGCCCCTAATGGTGCTTCTTTTGTACTTTCCTGGACCAAGAAAAATGATGCGAGATGTCATGACGTAAGAGCGAAAGAAAGAAGTTGAAAGTCGAGCAATATTGCCAACACTTGGAAGAAAAAGCACACACAAAAAGGCCGAAAATGTACCACCGACAAAGAAATTACACCATGTCCCAAATTTGTGATCAACAAAAGCCGAGAAACCTAACCAGAGACGTTACAATTTTATACTAACAATAAGATAGTCGTGCCTCGATCATAAACGTATTGAAGCGAGGAGGGAACCTTGGCATCATGATCATCAGATTTCCCAGAAGCAACTGCCACTTGCCACCCGAGCCGTATTCGCAGAGGCGGTCACTCACTTACCGATTTATTTTATTTAGCCTACTGATGCGAAAAGTGCGGATCTTACAGGGCTTTTCACAAGAACCCAAAACTCCTCGCGAATAGTGTGCATACATTGCGTATCGCCTGCGTTGGTCCTTTCACAAGGCACGTGCTCGTGTGTGAAACGCGGAATTCGTCCACGAGAAAGTGAAATCGCTAGAGGACCCAATATGCAGTCATATTGGCATTGTAAAGTTTAGATATAGGCTACATATTTTGAGTACAGCCTATATTTTCTATTATATTTCCTATGCTTGTCATCGCCCCAATCGTGCAGCAAAAACAGCGGCCGTGTCAAAAATTAAATCTCAGGACTAGTTTTTTTTTCCAAATATGGTATTTGAAAGTAATTTGCCCGAATAAGATATTTATAGTCGATTCAAGTTTCAGTTATTTATTACAGGTCTGTTTCCTTCCCCGACGTTGGACCTGAAGATTGACAGCCTGACGAAGACCCTTGCCAAGAAGGGCCGAAATATCGCTAATGAAGCATCGTAGCTGACGTATCCGTTGTATACATTATTTGAATAAATGTCTCAAAGTCAGCTTGGGCTCAAGGAATATTTATTTTCTATTCTTTTACCTGTACGGTTGGGTTTGAATTATCTGCAGTTGGGTTGCGCATACGCAAGCGCATCAAGCCGCTTTCACAATTTCACACTGACGCGTTGAGCCTTCCACACTGAGCTACGCAACCACTGCGTCACGCTCGCGGCGACGTAACGCAGAGCTTAAGCAGACAAATAAAACGTAACGCAAGAACCTAATTCTATGCTTGCGTTGCGTCGACGTTTACGCATCAGATCTGTCAGTGAAAAGAAAGAAAAACTGGAGAAAAAATAACTAACGGTGAAGAAAAACTTACTGATCATGAAAGAAACGAAAATTCAGCAGAAGAAACCGAGAAAGGAAAACCTAAATAGCCTAAGCGTCCACCGTGAAAGCTTCTTGCGCAGGTGGGAAAGATAACCTACGCAACGAAAGATAAACGCTACGCGTCAATGTGGAAGCGGCTTCACAAGATTTGCGTAGCTCAGTATGAAAGGCTTAAGCTGCTTTCACATTGACGCGTTTGCCTTTCACACTGAGCTACGCAAGCCTTGCGTTGCACCTGCGACGACGCAACGCGGAGCTTGCGCTTAAAAAATTGACGCAATGCAATAATAGAACTGAGCTCTATTTTTACGTTGCGTCCGAAGCTTACTCATCAGACTTTTCAATTTGTTTTTCACTGAAATGGAAGTTTTTGAAGAAAAGCTAGAGAGATCTGGACTATATGATAAAAAGGTCCCTGACTATCACAGCAAGACTTTCATTAATAATACATGGTTATCAATTTGTGAAAGCATGAACAAGGACTTTAGCAAGAGCATGACTGGTAAGTTGACCCTACTTTGTATCACATTACATTTAATTGGACCTTGTCTCCCTCAAATAGCAAATAGTAATAATAAAAAATTACCTATAAACATTCTACGAACTGTCTGAATTTGCCCATGTTCAGTCCAGGCATCATTTTAAGTCTTCATCAGAACTAGCCATTTTCTGAAAACGCAACGCACAAGCCTTCACGGTGTGAAAGGTCCGACGCAAGACATACGCAACGCTGACTCTATGCAAGCGCAACGCAAGCGTCTTGCGTTCTCAGTGTGAAAGCCGCATTACGCTCCAACGTGAAAGCAGCACAAAAATGAAGGTGAATGAAGAGCTTTTGCTAAAAATGGCATTCTTGTTCCACAGGTTTCATACCACACTAGTTTCTTGGGAGTAACACACACCCTGTCCTAAAAAAGATCTGGTTCAGTGTCTCGGATTTTTACTTTATCATTTAACCAAAAGCTGAACCGTCTGAAGTTAATAACCGTCCCAAAATAGCTCAAGTCGCAGCGGATGCAGATTCTATTCCATTATTCTAAAAAGCATGACTCTCTGCTGGGTTTCCCAAAGACTAAAAATCCGTCTCGGCTGTTTACAGCCTCGCAGAGATCCCTTGGTTTTGACTTTTGATGTGAAACAGAAGAATTGCCTAACCGGTATTTCTGAACAACGACCTCCTCGAAAGAGGTAAGCAGGAGCCTGACCTGCCTTGAAAATACAGAAGATACAACAATCAGTCTAAAGCGTTATGGTAGATAGCTACACAGGAAGCTAGGAAGCTCGGGAATGTGAACATGAATGGAAGGAATGATAAAGCCCCGTTCACAAGCATGCCTAGCCAAGCACGGATTCCTAGCAACCTGCCTAGCACCACCGCTCACACCCGTGCCTGGGCACAGATTTCGGGCCACGCACAGTTCTAGGCTCAAGAACTCGGTGCCTAGGGACGGGGCTTAAAGGACGTAGCGTGAATCGTTAATATGGATACCACGGGTTCTTTAACTCTTCAACGGCCTCTTTCTGGAGACCTTCGGCTACACCTCTTTCCTCATTCCCACCCTTTCCCTAACAATGAAGACAACATCATACCAGATCTGTAAAACACAACAAATTGCAGATGGTCACCGAATAAAGCAAAGCGGTATTTCAAAACGACACCTGTTAGACCACGAGGGCAGCCACTTATAAATCTTAAATAATATGTCTGAACATCAGAACCAGTTACCACGCAAGACCAATACAAGCCTGTAGCGAAACTAGAGTTACACAAGAGCACTCTGTACCGTTATTTCTTCTTTAATCAAACAAATATAGTGATGAGGTGTTGTCCCTCAAGGATTTCAATTTACAAAATGAATTCAAAAGAATTACTGGGCAATACGTAGCCAATTTAGCTTCAAACAGGTGCAACATTTACTAAATCAGTAGCTGTGTTTTTGATCGAAGTTTGAAGTTATCTCAAACTCAAAGGTCCCTTTTTAAATACCGTTTCGGTCTCTGGTCAGTCACAGTTTCTTTGTCCTTCCGAACTTTTTTTTCGAAGTTTGCCTTCGTTGATGAGAGGGCGACCGGACAACGTGGATTAATAAAAACACTAATCAAGCAAACGATGAACTTCGACGGCGTTTGAAAACGGATATTAAGCAATTGGCTAAGCCAACGGCGAACAAAACTGCGATCAAAAACAGAACTAGTGAATTGCTGCTGACCGATTCTATACCCCTTTCGTTTCTTTACAATATTCGAAAAATACGAGACTAAACGATTTTCCCAAGATACGAGCGTCGCAAAAGTTGTAACGCCTCGAAAAAAACCGATTGTGGCAACAATAAAATATATGAGATGTCGTTAGAACGGCCAACCACAATTACAGCCTATCAACTCATTCACTAACAAAGAGCCTTTCTTTGGGACTGTCGGCTAGATCTCAACTCTCAAAAGTGCTCTCCTCTTCGTCAAAATAGCAGGTTCGTGGAGCTGATCTCCCCGGTTTCTCTCGATCAATCTCGCTATTGACCAGAGTTACAGTGTAGCCATAGGAATCAGCACGTTGCTTTGTGGTAGAGAAAAAGGAAACAAACACTTTGCTCCGCTACTGCGCATCCTGAGCTCTCCAGTGGAGTCCTCAACAATGATGAAGATAAAATCGTCAGTGACCGCTCATTCCTCAAAAGAGCGGACGAAAGATATAGTGGTCGTAAAATATTCTCAAAATGTGCACTCATCTGCCAAAAAATTAACTGCAGAATGCTTTCACTAGTAAGTAAGTAATTTATTTATGACCCGCCATTTTGAAAAGGCGGAGTAAATGAAGAAAACAAAGAAAATAAACAAAACACATAAACACACAGAAAAGACACTTAATTTTTAATCTTCGGTCAGGAAGCAGTGGACGACGTCGTGCGCTGGTTGGGCCCTGTTGTCCATGATTTTTGAAAGCGATGAGGAAACATCCAAAAGGGTGACACTTGCATCTTGAATTTTGAATTTCTCCGTCAATGTATGGTTATGACATAATTTCGGCAAGTAGAGAAGGTGCTTTGCATATTTAAAATAACATGATCTCATCTTTTTAATCTCCTTCTTTCGTAGAACATGAGTGACTCCAGAACGAAATAGTATGGAAGGAGCACAGAAGGCGCTGTACAAATTTCCCAAAGCTTTACGATTATAGCGCCCCCGGTTGGGGACGATGCGCCCATAGGCGCTACGGATTGACTTACAAAGCCGAGTCCAGCTAGATCCATACAACTCACGTCACTCCCTCTATATGTGCATGTAAAATAACACTGTCGTTTCTACCCTATATCCATTCCAACGCCTGAAAGGTGGCAGTCAGCAAGCAACATATAAGGTTAAGTCGGATAAGACTGAAGACAAGTAAACACTAAATAAGACTGGACTCCACAATCATGCTAGTATATACTCATTCAGGAAAAGCTAACTGGCAAACATATACTTGGAGAAAGAAGAAAACACCTAAGAAAAGCTAGGGTAACGGATGGTCTTTTCTCTTGCCCGATGTGTGGGCAAGTGCTAGAAAATACTCGACATTTTATGAATGACTGCGAATAACTGAAAGATTTAAGGATGGAGGTTTTAGGGGGTGGAGTACGGGAGGAAAGAATGGTTGGTACAGAGGTTGGGAGGAAAAACTTTCTTCGAATTAAAAATCTTGCAAGGTTCGTCTGTATGGGGATGTCGCACAGGGAGCACTTTCCATAGTTTAGTTCGGTATAAGGTTTGGTTTGTGTTTAAAATATGTAAAAAATTTTCTATTGTTTTGTGATTACCACGGCCGCAAGGCTTTAGCGTAATAAACAACTACTAGTACAATACTAAACAACGGGGAACCATTGTTTAATATGATAAACTTGTCTGAGCCTCGGGGGGGGGGGGGGGGGGCTTTACATACCTGGGCTTCCAGATTATGGGCCATCATACCCTGCTGGGGCTCCATCTGGTTCAGGAATGATAGGTTATTTTCGTAATTCTGCATCGACTGCTGCTGCTGCTGTTGCTGTTGCTGCTGCATTGTTTGGTGGTGAATATTATTTTGCATCATATTTTCCATCATCATCTGTTCAAACTGACCCTGGTTCTCGAGGTGGTTCATGGTCCCGTTAACCATAGATGGCGCCTGGAAGAAAGTCGTATCTTAAGGTCCGTGTCCAAACATGGACCATTTAGTCCAAATCTAATCTTCAACTCTTGTTTCACTCAAATCCACCCTCTGTTGTGGGTCAACGTCAATGCGAGACAAGGGTTGCGGTCCAGGAACTTAACAATTGTTAAAAATCGTTAACTTTGCTTCGGGGCGGAGCTAACTGCAGCTTTAAGGATCGTTAACTTTTCCCAATTCTACAATTGTTAACTATTTCGTAACGATGCTCACGGACCATCGTTACAAAATAATTAACAATCGTTAAGCTCTGGAACGGACACTGTAGGTGGGCGGAGCTTAAATTTCGAAAGCAGAAACCTGGAACGCAAAAAGTTAGCAACTGTTAACAATCGTTAAGTTCTGGAACGCAACCAAGATTTCCGGCATCAAACATGCATGTTCTCAATAGCAAAAGATTTCGATGCAGACAGAAAACAATAATGAAAGAGGACATCCAAAATATTCGCACGGAAAACTGTTTACATGATTATGTCTTAAAGTTTAACTGAAAATGCAGCTTATGTTTACATCTGATACTTGAATAGACTGAACTATTTTGACTCATCTAACGGATTTTTTATTTATATTTAACGGTGCAAAACGGATGTCAGCTACATTTTATTAGAGCTACATTTCGGCCCTTCTTGGCAAGGGCGATTTGAAGTTACGTAATGCCCAAGCCCAAGCCTGCCGCCTTAGCTGGAAAGAAGAAGAAGAGACAGGTGACTCCAACAACAAAATGCAGAAGAATCTCTACCCTTTCGACGACGACCCAATCGAATAGCAAAAACGGCAGCCGTGTCCAGAATGAAATCACAGCACCAGCTTTAACTCGGATAAATTTTCAGAGAAGAAGTTCATAAAATCCGATATTTCATAAATTTAAATTTCAAATTCACCTTATTCATCAAAAAATTCTTCATTGCAAAAAATAGCATAGGAAAATGTGAATGAAATCACAGCACCAGCTCTATTTGAAAAGGGAAGGAAGTGACTGCATGTGCAGTTTTGTCATACTAGAACGTTAAATACGCCAGGAAAAAAGGGGATCTTTTTTGCAAAAAAAGCGTATTTTACTACCGTCCTTAAGTGACAGCTCAGTTCTGACGAAGCGGGAGACTATTCTGAAAGGTTTATTTATAATATAAGAGCTGATTCCGACGGTTTGCGAGCAATAAAGGTATTTGAAACGTAGCTCTCCGTTTATTCGACCAAAGACTCTACTTAGCTTTGCATCGTGCCTTTCAACTACCACCACCTACACAGAGACATACTTCCCGATCTAGCACCGGCGACAGGACGGATGTGGCACTAGAACCTCTTGGTGCCAGTGAAGGATCTTACTAACCGGTATCTGAACACTTTTGTACAATATTTTACTGAGGAAACTAAAAAGAAACTTGTGGATTTCAAGCGACATATTTTTTGCTTTTAACGGTTGTATATATTCAAGTTATTTTAACCCGTTAGATGTAATTTTCGACATATATAGCTCCAACTCGGCGCTACGAGTTGTATCAATAAAAGTATCTATCCATCTATGTTACGTTGCTCTGCAAAGAGGTTTCAATTTATCCGGAAGAAGTTTTAACGCGGTTCCAGCAGGTTTTTAGACCACTGGAAAAAGGAAAATGGATTTCTTCTTCGCGCGATCTACTTTCGTGTACCAAAGTTGTTTCCTACCTCTCTTCCTTAAACCCCCTGATCCAGCGAAGATCAAAATACAAGTCTTTATTTTAAGTCTTTGTTCTACCAAGTTAGTTTGTAAAGTTATACATCACTCAGCACAGTAAGATGCGTTTGACCTAAGGTAATTTCGTACCCAAGTTGGTTTCTTCGTTGATTTTTTGTGGTTTGACCTATCAACCGTGACTGGGGTATCATATCCTGCAACCGAAGATCCGTTCGGTCCCGGCCTATACACGCTACCATATTAGGCCTGTGACGTCGGCCGACATCCGCATCGCAAAGGTACCTCCTAGTTAACAAAAAAAAAAATGCTTGAAAAGTCCGGTTATGCTGAGGACAGCAAGTTCATGAAAGTAACCGAAGGTGCCCCGGTCTTCCCTACCGCTGGCCGGAGCCGCAATCCTTTATACTGTATTATTTAATAATTATTATTACAAATATGGTCTCTTCCCTGCTCCGTGATCATATTCATCTTACCTGATGGCTTATATTCATTCCCATATTCTGAAGGAGAGTTGGACCCATTGCCATGTTGGCCATATTCATGGCACCGGGGCCCATTGCCATCTGGCTGGCCATCGGCATATCTTCTGGCTTCACCGGGTGTCCAACGTTTTGGTTTATTTGTACATTCTTCAAGTCTTCTGAGACGGGTGTGCCACCTTGCGACGGGCTTGTGGGCCTGGAAAAGCGACAGATTAACGCCTATGGCTACACGGATGAAATCCCGCGTCATCCTGCGACATAACTTAGCTTACAAATCAGAAGTCCAACTTTCTGCTGAGAGGGAAATGAAAATCACCATAGTTGCGTTTTCGCAGATACCATGGTATCTGACACCACGGTCTAAAGTCGTTTTCGCAAATACCGTGGTATCTAAGGCGTTTTTGCAGTTATCGTGATATATAAATATCTGTACTGAAAAACCCAAAGGCCATATACAGGATAAACAAACAACTCATAGGAAACTAAACAAAATAACAAACTATGAAACAGCACATCTCAACTCGAGTGCTTTTTGCACACAAATTACCAAATGAAACAATCACTCTTGGTGACGTAGAACGTGAGATATCAAGAAGCTGCCCACCATTCCGAGAAAATAATGAACCCCGCAAGTGCGAAAGCTCCTGGCACCTGAAACGAAAATGATCCAGACCATCCCCATCAAGATGGCAAATACCACGGTCCGACCGTTTCTGAAAAGTCTTCTCACTTTCATCAAATTTTGTCAAATTGGTTAGAAAGAAGTCTAGCACTTATTGATGTAAATGGATATCAGTTTTTCTTTTGGGATGACTTCGAAAAGTGCAATTTCGGCAATACTCGTTTTTGCAGAGCAACCGTGTATCAGATACCACGATAACTGCAAAGACGACTAATTGCAGGTCCAGTTACCGTGGTAATAGAGACCATCGTTTCTGCAAAAACGCAACTCATATCGAATTAAATAATCTGAACAGGCCACAGAGTACCCTTCTGATCTCAGTTCCAATGAGGAATCCCTAAAACTTTCACTTTACTAGCTTTCAACGCGAACTCGCGTGCACGCTGGCGGTTCGGTAGTATCTGCCATACTTCGATTTGTGTCGCTTCAACTAAACTCAAACTACTTTCGCGTCACCTATCGAAAAAAAATCGTATTCTACATGCAATTCTGGGACTCGAGATGAAAATACGGTAGGTGGCGACCGTGCTGCACTGCGCAGAATTTTGCGCTGTGGTTTGGTCCGTTAAGCGACATCAGTGCCATGTGTTCTCGCCACTGTGTAGCTTGCGAGACCCCCTGTTACCACTTTGAGGGTGCTCGGGTTGTTCCGTTCCAGCGACTTATTATTAGTTACGGTCGTTACTATTCTTGTTATTATTGCCGTTCCCGAGCCCGCCGTAATAAGTAAATTGGCTCCTCCCACTTATTATTTTCGTTCCACGACTGTTACGATCGTTACAATTTACTTATGATGGTCGCGAGCATCATAAGTGATAATAACTATCGGTTCTGCAGGAACTCCCGTAAGAGTGATGACGTATGTTCGCGTAGTTATTATTTTCGTTCCAGAGAGCGTGATAACTACGACAATACGGCAGTAATAACTTACTGGAACGCTACCTCAACGAGTCATATAGGAATAGTTGAAGAGATTAAGCAGTGCTGATGTGTTCAAGTTCTTATACTGTGGATGGAATATGTGCGGTTTTCTTTCTGATTGGTCTTGTTATAAATCAGGGCGCCAAAAAGAGTAACTTTCGCGAGTGCCTGTCATTTGCTAACGCAACTTTTTGATGTTCAGCATCTCTGTTAGAAGACGTGCTACGAGTATTAGAACAGTGGTTCCCAACCTTTTTCGTACCGCGTACCCCTAATCAAGGTTCGAAAAGGTTACGTACCCCTTTTTTAGAACGAGAAAAAGACGGCAGTTTTTATAATAAATGATAAGGCGTACATGTGCAGAAATGTATACAAAATCAATGAGACACTGAGGCGGCTTTGTAGCTAAAATTTTGCCAGATCTCGGCTCGACGTCATTGACGGCAATATTTTTTAAAGTCAGCCTGTTTCTTTGTTTGGTTTTGATATTCTCCATGCTTTCACCAAGCTGCATCGTAAACATTTCCGTTACCTTGTGTCACTTGCAATGTCTTCGATTTTTCTTGGAACAATACTGCTTGACACAGGAACAGATTTTACGGCAGTAGGCTAGCTGTTCTGGAATCAACATTATTTCATCGACTTTCACTAGGGCTTGTAATCAGAGGCATCCCACACGGTTTGGCAACACCCATCCCTCCAAAGTGGTCGGCAAGACGGTTACAAGGGATTTTTCTTAAAAACATTTTTTTTGTTTTGTTTTAAGAACAGTCGATAAAAATTACCTTGTAAATAAAAATAGCTAGGATATGCCTCTGCTGGTAATATTAGGCTTTCGGCAATCAAAAATGAACGGGGCGAGATTTTGAAGCTACAGACAAAACGGATTTTGGTACCTTCGCGTACCCCTTTGGGTACGCGTACCACCGGTTGGGAACTACTGTATTAGAAGATCAAGAAATACAGAAATGGGCATGTATTGTTAGAGAATTGGTGACACTATCAAATTATAAACTGGTTAAAGAGAGTTTTGGACCCGAAATCAACGAAGAAACCAACGGAAATGGGGTTTTTATAGGCCAACGAATCCACTGGAATAAACGGCGAATATTTCAAGAGGACAACCGCCTCCCTTCTTCAGCGCAGACAGAAAATTTCGAGAAAAAATGCCAAAACGAGGATGAAGATCAAGAGCCAAGAAAACTAAAACCAACAAGAAACCAAAAATTAAAATAAAATTGAAAGAATTGAAAGCCTAAAATAAAGACAGGGAGCCACTCACCAATACCTGCGACTAACAATTAAGATTGTTCTCGCTCGATACTAGCGAATGACTCGTTGATTTTCGACTTCGTTGATTTTTTGTGATATGTCAGGCCAATGTGGTTTACGAAATTATCTTTCCCGAATTTTACATGAAGCTGAACCTACCAAAAACTTACCCCACGCTCTGGATCCAGTTGCGAGCGAACTGTCTGTCAGTACACGGGAAAAGTAAGTTTGATAAGAAAAAAAGTGTTTCCCCCAGTACGAACAGCCCCTGCTCACTCTGCGGTGAAGGCGATGATTACCTAGCCCATTTGGTTGCACTGTGTCGCGAACTATCGTTTCTAAAGGACCCCTCTGGCTTATTCTGCTTTTTATAATATACCTAGCTCCCATACAGAATTATCAGCTTTTACAATCCCCACCTTTCTCCGCTGTCTCGTTTTGTGCCTATGAGTTTTTAGCCCTTTTTTGGCCTTGCCGAGTTTTGCCCGTCACACAACGAAACTTTTGTCGGAGTCTTCAACGTCCGCTGACATCTCATTCACACATAAGGATCTCAGAAGCATCTGTTTATTACTTCTTTTATTTGCTTAGTTTTCCCACGTTTTAACCGCGGCGCGTTCAGTTTTCAAATGTTTTGCAAAAGCCGCCGCGTCGGAGAGCAGGAAGGCTGGAGATAATCGACAATCGCTAACTTCAGGTGGAAAACAATGGTAGATTCAAAAATCTTTTTTCTGATCCATTTCATTAGGAAAAGATCGTTTCTAGTAAGAGTTGTGCTTTAAGGGAATCGTACTGGGGGGGGGGGGGGGGGGTTAGGGAGATACTGTTTCCTGATATACTGAAGAGCACATCACCAGGAGCAACTAGTGAATTGTGTAGATTTGTGTTGGAAAGTATTAAAGTAAAAGTTGACCAGGCGAGTGCTGTCCTCACCAGATCCACTCTTCAACAGACTCCTTGAACAATTTTACTATTAAAATTTAGAAAAAGATCAAAGCCAAAGAGCTAATCATCTGAGAAAACCAAGCTCAGATATGGATTCAGCATGTGTCTTTTCCTCTATAAGTCATATCTATATTGACAAAACTGATCGGAACTTCCTGCCTTATTTCTGCCAAATTTCCGGTTTCGGCCGAAATCCGGGCTAACTTATACTTGTCCGGCAAGACAATAAGGTTCAAAAACAAATTCAGCGTATCTCCATATCACCGTATCATATGGAACATCTAATCAACTTCAAATAAAACTTTAAGTTATAATAAATTTTCCGATTTCAGCCGGATCCCGGGCGAACTCTATGTTCGGGTAAAAAATGATTGTCATATACTGATTCAGCATCTCTTCTTACCCCAAATAGAACATTTAATCGAATTTAAATAAAACTTTTACTTTTACAACTTTTCCGGTTTTGTCCGGATACCGGGCGAAATTCTTGTCCGGGTAGAAAATAATTTTCATACTACAAGCGTTCAGCATGTCTTCTTACCCCTAAATCGAACATCTAATCAACTTCAAATAAACTTCCGGTCGAACTACTTGACATGCGAGAAAATGTTGTTCATCGTCGTGTTCAGCATATTCCTTACCCCTTAATCAACTATCTCATTAGCTGTTTAAAAATATTTTGTTTGCACCTTAATCTGACCCCCCTTCCCCATCCCTAAATGTAGGGCTCTGTAGAGACCACCTACGAACTCGACCTTTCCCTTGGCCCAAAGAATACTCACACCAAGTTTCATAAAAATATCTCATTCCCTTCGAGAGTTATCTTGCTGACAGACCGACAGACGGACGATGTCATAGGTATCCCTCTACTTATGTTTTGGAATCCCAAAAATCGACTATTTTCCCGAAAAATAGCGGCCTAAACTTGCTGGCTGATTCAAGATGGGGGTTCCCGAAAAGGCCGGAAACAGGACGAAGGGGGGGGGGGATCACCGAAACGGGACTCACCTGTAGTTCCTCTCTTCGTCGGCTAGGCCATTCTGTAACTGCACCAGCTGATGTCCGTGTGCAATGTTAACTGTTTCCAGTTCCTTCATGGGGGAGGAACCTTCTTTCTTTTCATGTTTGTTTTCTTTATCTTCACTGTTCGAGGCCTGCAAAAAAAACAACATATTTTTAAAGGTAAATTGCTCCACGGCCAACACAAGCGTCCGGGCTATGTGTCAACTCTCGTGTGTCTGACGGGGAGTAGGGGCTGGGGTAGTGTGGAAAGCAATTTGAACGAGCGGGTGCTAGTTCACCTTCTTTGTTGCATGTCTCAGGAATATAAGCGAAAAGTCAAAGCCCCCTCGGAACCAAAAGTTGTTAGCAGGTAGGTAGGCCATATACCTATCACTTTTCCGACGGTCTGTCTGTCAGTCGGTCTGGTGATCGCGAGTTAGGGTACTTCCAGATGTGCTAGGGCAATGAAACTTGGCAGGCATGTCAGGGCCCCGACCAAACTGACTCGGGAATAGTCACTTCCCCGATTCGACCATCATGGGGGGAGTGGAGGGAGGGGGAGTCCGGCATATTGAGGCATATTTATCTTTCGAATGATCGGATCTGAATGAAACTAGATATGTGGAAAGAACACACGCCTCACATGTCCCGTTATACATCCGGACCTGATCTGACGACTGTGGGGGAAATTGGGGGAGGGTACCGGAAATATCGTGACAGGCTTAGAGTGGAGGGATCGGAATGAAGCTTGATGGGAAGGACAAGCACAGACCCTTGAAACATCATTGACATAACTGGATCGGATCCGGTCACTGTGGGGGGAGGGGAACTATGGGGGGTGGTGGTGGAGGGGGACCAGAAATCTCGGGACAGGCTCAGAGTAGAGGGATCGGGATGAAGCTTGGTTAGAAGGACAAGGACAAGTTATAAATAAATTTCTGATAGAAATGGACCGGACTGGCGCACTATTGGGGGGGGGGGGGAGTTAGAGCGGGTTTGCCGGATTTCCGGTGATCGCTAGTTAAGGTACATGCACTTGGACAAAAAAATTTAGCAGGTGTTTTAAGGGCCCGATCAGATTGACTTGGAAGCAGTCATTTCCCCGATCCGGCCGTCTTCGGGGGAGTAGAGAGAATTGGAATCCGGATTACCGTAATTTTGTCATGCATGACTTTTGAACGATTGGTTGGATTCGAAGGAAACTTGATAATTAACAAGAGGACGTGTTACTGATCAACCGATAAACTTTCTTAACCCACAAGGGCTCATGATCAAGATAAGATTAATCCCAGTAGCAAATGCTGCAGTTAATTGTAATCCTTACTCGGAGAAACTTTTACAGTGTAGGTGTTATCATACCAATCAGCAAAAATACACAACACTGGCAAACTTATATAATGTTCAAAATAGCATAGCTGTCTTATACACCCTGTTATTGAACGAAAAAACATGAGGCAACTGTCACTGACTCCGTAATGAACACCAGCAGTCAAATATCGTGGCAACAATTTTGTTCCAACAGAAAAATTCCGAATAACAGGAATCACCTGTTTGGTCAACGAACGCATTAACCTCACAGGAGTCGGATACAAGTTACAATAAGATACGGGTCTTTTACAGGTGTAGGAATTTGGCAAAATCCTATTGCCGACCTTCATGCATATAGACGAAGATTTCTGTTCGGAACCCAAGAATTAAGAGTATAATATATATTACTAGAGTAAGAGTAATATATATATTATAAGAACGTATGATTGCGTGAGCAAAATGAAAAGCACTTTAACTTTATTTTTAAAACAATCCCATAACGCTCTTCCGGATCGAGAAAGATTTTTTTACGTCTTCATTTACTTTCTTGTACCACCTACTAGCAACAAGTAGACAGTAGAAGACACACGCCACCGGCTTTTAATATGAATAAAATTATCCATCTCCAACAGGGATACCCTGGAGGGGGGGGGGGGGGGGGTCGTCTACACCGAACAGCAATATCCCTTTTGCGGTTTCCGTCAGGGGGGGGGGGGTCGTCTACACCGAACAGCAATATCCCTTTTGCGGTTTCCGTCAGGGGGGGGGGGGGTCGCTGGAACACAATGCTGACAAACACATGACTTCAATACTAAACTGAACTTTTTTAACCACAACAAAAATTCATTAAAGAAATGAACAGGATCATCCAGACTTCGCCCACTGATATTTTCAACCTTTCATTAATCCCTGTAGCAAAAGTAAAAAAAGAACCAACTTTTCTGTATGGAAGTGAGTAAAGTGCTAAGAATACTGCCAGATTCCTGTTTAGGCAACCGTCAGACTGTTAGAATACTGCCAGGACATCTTTCCGAACTATTAGCAGGTCACTCTTCAACAAAAAAGTTGGGACCACCGCTGGGGCGACACAAACCTGACATCGCTGAATCGCGAAATTGGCTGAAATTTTATTTCAGCGATTTCTCGGCGCTTGTTTTGCAAGGGTCCTCTTCAGGCAACATAACGTGCTATTAACTTGTCCCAAGTCACTCTGTGGAAAATATTTTTGTTTTTCTATTTACGGCCTCAAGACGATCATATGTTCAAACAATGGATAACACGGATACGTCAGCTACGATGCCTTTGCAGCGATATTTCGGCCCTTCTTGGCAAGGTTCGCTTCTTCCCGAACGTTGTCCCCGACGTTCGACAGCCTGACGTATCCGTTTTATCCACTGTTTGAATATATATTTCCCAGTCAGCTTTGGCTCAAGGAGTATTTATTTAGATAGATTAGATATCACCTTTATTCTTTTCCAACTATTATGGAAAATCGTCATATATACATGTAAACACTCATATATATCTATGTCAACGTCATATATGAAAGTAAAAACAAAATAAGATTACAAATTTTCTTTACTGAAGATGGTCCCTGACAAGAATTTTTATTTCATCTGATGTCGGCGAATACGATGAAATAAAAATCCGCTGACTTCTCCGTAAAGCACCATCAACGATGATTCGCAGCTAGCTTGGTCTGCACGAAAGAACAACGTGGATGTAGTTCAGGACCGAGTCCAGGGGAGGGGGTCGACCCAAACCCCCGTGAAACATACAAAAATAATCATTTGTTACATATTTTAACCTCTGATCTATATCTTTTCTGTACTTATCGGTATGGACTAGGTCCGACCCGCGGATAACCCCCTCCCCCGAAATAATTTCCTGGGTATGGACCTGTTGTCGTTCTTCCAGACCCTGTCCGCGAATGTAAGGACATCAAACCCGACGCTTCGGGGACTAATAATGATAATAACACTTTTATTTCAGCGTAAAGCTAAGTTCCCACTGTCCAGTTTGCTGTTCCCACTGCCCAGTTAATGGCCAGTTTTTTTTTGTTGCCAGCTTTTTTCTCCCGATTTTTCGTTTTGCTGCCCAGTTTTTCTGATCAAACTGAGTTTGATATTTACTGGCCAGCAAAAAACGCTGGCCAGTTTTCTTCAAAACGCCGGACTTTTTAGTAGGAAAAGATTTGTCGGAGATAAATAATTGTAGAAATATTGAAGATAACTGAAAAGTTAAAGTGGAGCGATAGAAATGTTGAACTGCTAGTTATCGGTTGTATGAGCTACCCTTGGCTTTGGGATTCATCTAGGGCGGACTACAAAGATCAGCGAAAAAAAAAAAAAACTCATACCTAGCTCTTGCAGAGAGTGGACTTTTACATGCAGGGCTCGGTATTTCAAACGAAGAACTAGCAAGCGTTTTCAAAAGAAAATTTGACTCACTAAAAGACTGTTATATTCGTGAGAAACTACACGACCAGGGGACAATCTACAGCTCGTGTTGTCCACACCAGATTAAGCAGTGAGAACAAAAAAAACGGCAGCTTTTAAAACTGGCCAGATTCTAAATCTGGCCAGCAAAAATAACTGGGCAGTGGGAACTTAATAACAAGCGAGTACAAACTATCAACATCATGGTGGCTCGGGGTCGAGCAAATGAGCAAATGTATGCCGGGCGAGACCGAAAAAATTGACTCCCGCATCAAGCGCAAGTACACGTGAGCCTGTTCATTAAATTTGAAATACAGATTAAGTAGCGCCTGATTTTAAGCTGGACAGACGTGGCAAAAAGTACATCACGATTTCACTTATTGACGTCATCATGGCAAACAAAGAAAGACTTCGGCTATCATCCTGTTTCACTTTCGGTAGTGAAGAACAGAATGACTTGCAATTAATGGATGCCACACATAAACAACAGGACACTACCAGAGAAAGAACATAATTCATGATCCCCGAAAATACTATTCATTTCAGTTTTTTTGACATTTTTTAACTAGGCAGATTTCTGCAGTTGCCGTGTTGAGCTCGAGGCAGATACTGTTTCCGAGAAGTTGATTGGTGAGAAATACCGGTTATGCAAGTTTTTCCGTGTTTCTCGTAAAAACCAAGGGGGCCGCGAGAGGCAGAAAACAGACGGGACTGCTTTGTAATCTTTATGAAACCCACCAGAGTTTCATGGAGTCACGCAAACAGAAGTTGGCGTCACGGAACAGCCGTAGCAGTTTGTAAATTTAAATCGGCATGGAAAAGAGTCAGTTATAAAGATACTGGAAAATAAAACTACCAACTGCGGCTCTTACAGTTGGCAACTCTGTATTTTTTTTTACATTTCAACTAAATCTCGAATTCAAATAGAGTAGAGGGGGGTCGTTCGCGAGCGATGACGTTACGCGCTTTAAGGTAGATAAGAAAAGACAGCGCTTACCAGGTTCATTGCCCGCATCCGAGCTTCCATGTCCTTATTCGTCGGCGAGCTACTTAGGACATATTCAACCATCTTTACCCCTAAACCTCCGGTTTCCGACGAACGGGGGGAAAGAACCGAGTTGATTTCTGAGTTGACAGGAACTGGTCCATTTGGTCCATTCTGATAGCTGCCTGGTCGTCGTCCGCTAATCAACTGAGTACCGGGTACTGGCCCAGGATCTGAAAAAATACAGATTCATACGACACGAACTGTCAAGTGCAATTAGCGAGGGGCAATATTTTTTGCAAATAATAGTAATATCCATTACCAAGGTCTGAAGTCGTTTGTACAATTACTGAGTATCTGGTCAGTTACCATCGTATCTGATACTCAGATACCACACGGTATCCCCAAAAAACGACATCTCACTTTCATCATCACCAACAAAGATCCTAGGCTTTTCTCAAATTGGTGAGAAAGAAGTTTGGAACTTATGAGTGAGTGGATATTAAAGGTTAACTTCAGACTTCGAGGTTGATATCGGAAAATAACAACGAGACGGTGAAATGGAACATCCGCCACTCGTCCATCCTTACCACAACGGCCATTGAAAATAACCTGTCCGAGCCGAAGTCTGAAGTCCCTGTCCGTAGAGGTTGTTATACCGATATGAACCGAGATGGAGGTATGCTAACTATTATAGCTTTTTCGAACATAATATTTTTATAGGTAGGTCTTACTCTTCTTTGCTAATGGGGTACGGAATTTTATTTTAGTAAAGTAGCAACCCAAGCCTACTGTTGACCTACTAAAATGACTACTGCTGCGACCTAAGCACTTTAGTAGAGCCTTTTACTTATTTGGCGATTCAGATGCCATCTAGCGGTCGCGAAGACCTACTCTAGATCTACTAATGACTATTCTAGGGGTCGTGGAAGTAAAAAGTAAACAATGACAAACCCCACCCCATGTGTTGATAATTCCAGAACAAAGACAGTGATCCAAAGAAAGGGGTAGTAGGATGTTGTTTCAGTTGACAAGCTGTATTTTCAGTGGAAATCTGATTGTGTTAAGGTATGGCCTACGGAATAGGCTGGTTGTCTATGAGAGCAGTAAGATGGCCTGTAATTTTTTCAATGCTGAATAACTAGCTTTTGGAAAGCAAGGGATAGTAGGATGTTGCTTCGGCAGTTCAGTTGACAAGCTGTATTTTGAGTGGTAATCTGACTGTGACAAGCTATGACCTAGAGGCCCTAGGGCATATACTGGTTGTCTGATAGAGTAAAATGTTCTGTCAGTTTTCAAAATTTATCTTATTTCTTATTTTATTTTTATATAATTTTTGAAGTATTTTTTTGTGTTTTTTCTTTACTGAACGTATTTAAAACAAAAAAAAATTGGAGGTCAGCTTCTACTTCTCAGTATTTGAGGAAAAGTGGTCGACGAATTCAGTATTTGAGGAAAAGTGCTCGATGAACATCTGCGGAGGCTGTTATGGCTTCGAATCAGCCTCTCTGGAGGATGATACGAGGTCGTAACATCCTCCACAAAAATAATTGTCATAAATTAACTTCCTCTGGGGTATAGGAAGATATACACTGCATACCTGTTCGAGAAAAGTTATTAAAGGTTAACTTTAGACATCGAGGTTGATATCGGAAAGTAACACCGAGACGGTCATTGAAAATAACCTATCCGAGCCGAAGGCGAGGTTGATATTTTAAAATTGCCGTCGAGGTTGTTATTCCAATATGAACCGAAATGGAGGTATGTTAACTATTATAACTTTTTCGAACAGAATATTTTTATAGGTAGGACTTATTCTTCTTTCGTTGAACTTTTTTGCTAATGAGGTAGGGAACTCTATTTTTTATTAAAGTAGCAACCCAAGCCTACTAAAATGACTACTGTTGGGATCCAAGTACTTACCAATCCGGTCTTTTACTTTTTTGGCGATTCATGCCATCTAGCGGTCATGAAAACCTACTATGGATCTACTAAAATGACTATTCTAGGGGTCTTGAAAGTAAAAGGTAAACAATAACAAAACCACGCGTTGGCTCTTGAGAAAACCAGAGAAATTCGAGATCAAAGACAGTAACGAATGCTTCTACTTTTCAGTAATTCAGGAAAAGTGCTCGACGAATTCAGTTTTTCAGGAAAAGTGCTCGATGAACATACGCGGAGGCTGATACAGCTTCGTATCACCCTCTCTGGAGGATGACACGAGGTCGTAACAACCTCCACAAAAGTAATTGTCATAATATAACTTCCTGTGGGACATAGGAAGATACACATTGCATACCTGTTTGAGAAAAGTTTTAAGTATTTATTTTGGGTTGACTTCTACAAGCGCGAATTTATCAATTTCCGTTTATACACAGCAACCGTAGTATCAACTACCATGGTAACTGCATAATCGACAAAATAAAGTTCCAGTTACCGTGGTATCTGCAAAAACTCAAAAACTAACAATTACAAAAATCTGGGGCCCGTGATGCTTTGTTCACTGTTATTCACAAAGACTTTCACCGAGCACGATCTTATCCAATTCTAAAGATGGCTCCAAAATACGATTTTTCTGCTTGAAATAGAGAATTTTCTGCCTGAAAAGTCGACAGTTGTCCAAGCTACTTTTCGACCGAAACGCCTTCGCTTATCGCCTGTCACTGTAGAAGTGACATATTCGAGCTTTTCAGACATAAAATTGTAAATGCTTCTCCTTACGAAGATTCGGAACGTCTTCTTTTATCTTTTATTACTCGAAATTAATTGCCATTCAGCACGGGAATATTTGATCTTGTCTCGACTTCACCATGGAAAGCTAATTATTTGATTTAGATTAAGAAGTTGAGGTTTCGATATGGACCTTATGGTGCAAAAAAAAACAACAAAAAACAGTCAAAACCCTCCATAAATTCATCGAAAGGTAAGTCCGTCTTGACAGCGTCGGCTGATGGACTGGAGTGACGGAAGTTAGTTCTTACAGCCATACATGCCATTCCATAATTTCTACGGCCAACGTCTTTTCTGGGGAGGTCTGAACTCCGTTTAAACACGTACCCCTCATGTTACTTATCGTCTGCGAGCCAACTGTCTTAGGTTGCGATATACCGAGTTATTATTGGTCAGGATCATTACAGTAGAGGTATGCTTATGTGAACGTCTTCTAACAGTGAACGGTCGCCGAGAAAAAACTAAAACCCAAACCAGGCATTTTTTCCTTTTAGTTGAAATTTTTTTCTCTTTAAATACTACTAACAATCACTCACGCTTTTGTCACTTTCATCAATATTTTGTTAATTCATGGCTGAAAGTGACTCAGCTGACACCTCGTTTGCTTTTTATAATTCGAAAAGTTTGCCACGAGGAACGCACTTTCAATGGAGAAGATGGCGGTCCGAACCGGCAGATTCCTTCTAAAGAGGAAGGATCTTTTTAATTTATTCGAAATCAAAGAAAGTTACCGTAATTGAATATCTACTTCAAGTTTTTGCCAGGATAACCCTGAAATAGTTGGCTGTTAGCTGATATCAAGTTTGTTATTTTTCTTTTCCATTTTACTTTATTCCGTGCAAGTAAGAAAGCCAAGGTAGTGGAACAGTTAAAAAAGTGTTCAAATAAGCATACCTCTACTGTACGATTCTTTTATTATTTTAGTTCCCCCCGATCCACCGCCCGGCACGATGAGAAAATTAGTTCCCCCTTACCATTTTCGTTCCACAGTTCGTTTCAATTCACTTTTAAGTCGGGAACAGCACATAAGTGACAATAATTATAACTATCAGTTCAGCAGAAAGTCCCGGCAGAATGATGACGTCAGTCTCACTGTTATTATTTCGTTCCAGAGACGGCAGTAACTACCACAATTAAGAGCTGGCTCCTCGTAATGACTAATGTGGAACGAACTCTTAAGTTGCGTTTTTTTTTATGTAGTTTCGGCGTAGTTTCGCTTAAAAGCCGTTTTGTTTGTCCATGCCATTTGCTGTAGTTTCGAACCTGAAACTACGGAGCTCAAACTACAAACTACCTCGCAGAAGCAGTTTGGCGTAGTTTGACTTTTCGGAAACAAGAACTCAATAAAACGCAAGTAAGACAAAACAAGAGCCATACTACAAACTTTGACGAAACAGAAGTTAATCCTAAAAAACACTACTTTAGGCTCCCATGCCGGGATTGTATGCCTCAATCCGATTCTCCATGGAGAGGCGGTGACCAATCTCGGTCCTAGTCGCTTCCTGATCCTTTCTCCCACATATTCTAACAGTTGGGGAATCACTTACCCAGTCCCATACTGGACGTGCTCCACGCCGTGTCCCGCCATGTCTGGTCTCCCAGATTGAACAAGCTTTTGCTGGGGTCTTCTTTGTTATTCTCCTCGACCCCCCACAGTTTCTTCGCTGAGGGGGCTATCTGGAAATGGAACTTGAGTCACATAAACATAACTCATATCGTACACCATGCGAGATCACGTGACGCAACTGAAAGTTGACCGCCGAAAAAGATCAAAGGTGCTGGTGGGATCCCAACTGGAAATGTTAGTTGGACGTCTTCATAGACATAGCTGGAAATGGAACTCGAGTCACATAAACATAACTCATATCGTACACCATACGATATCACGTGACGCAACTGAAAGTTGACCGCCGAAACGACTAAGATCAAAGGTGTTGGTGGGATCCCAACTAGGAATGTTAGTTTAACGTCTTCATAGAGACATAGCTGGAAATGGAACTTGAGTTACGTAAACATATCTCGTATATTACACCATCCGAGGTCAGGTGGCGAAACTGACCGCCAAAACGATTAAGATCAAAGGTTTTGGTGGGATCCCAAAGGGAAATGTTTGTTGGACTTCTTCATAAAGTAATTTGGGTCTCTTATCCCGACCTCGTAGAAATGTCGTTTATCCCTAATTAACCCCTTAACCAGGGCTATTAGATATTTCTTCACTGTGTATAATTTCCGGTGTAGTCCAGATTACGACGGGAATATCAGTGCTAGTCGCAAACTCATGGAATATTTTGATCTAATCTATTCTTTATCTCTGTAATCACAACTCATCCGAGGATTCTGTTCTTTCCAAAATTTCTGGTACAGATCAGATTCCGGTCGCACCAGTCCCATAGAAAAACGAAGCAAATAGGTGGTTTCAGTCTTGCTATCCCTATGCCGACGCAAAGCGACTCCGTCCGTGCGACTCCGGTCGAACTATCGTCTCGGTAGGAAGCTGGAAGACCGATTTTCATATCGAAATTCCCGAACACCCGATTCAGGCATAACGCGAGGTTATCAAATTTCCTATTTCGCCGGATCATTTTCGGAGTGTCGACCACGCAGGAAAACAAAGCAAAAAGAGCGATTCACCATGCCAGCTTATTGCAATTCCGACAATACTAAACGCCTCTATTAAGGTATGTAAAAAACTAGCGACATTCAGGTTTTATCGGATTCCGGTCGCATATCTGTCCGTCAAGAAAATAAGCAAAGACATTGATCTAGCTACTTCGACTTAGACAGAAAGTTACCTTCCGACCATCGAGGAATTTCGTTGTAAAAAGACGGATGGGCGAATTCCGTCACTAATGTGCTGGGATCCCCGAAAGACAACATCCTAACAAAAACATTGACTAAAAGATGAACTGGTAAGAGGCAGTTTGACGGGTCGAAAGTCTCGACAAGATACCTAGGTCGTGTCTTTGGCGATTGAAGTTGTTCAATATCCGGGTTTCTCACGTGAAAACATTTTAGGACCGTTCAAATACGTGTGGTAACCGTGACATGTAAGGAATAGAATTATTCCCAAAAGCTGATAATATCCTTATTCACCACAACCTTTTCATTTTACAAAAAGTTAACTTAAAAGATTACCGTACTTGATTTCATTTTTCTTTCTTTATTTATGATTGTAGCCTTAACAGGCTAATGTCTGTAGTTCTGGCCAGATGCTTTATATTTATTGCATTTGCTGTGAAATGACTGATTTCTTGACGTTTTCAATTTTATATGTAGCCTACTGTACAGTTTTAAGGAATTACAAATAAATAATAATAATATAACTTATTATAGCGGAAGGTCCAATTTTCATGAATAACAATACTAATTCTGTGAAAACGATTAACATATTTAACAGGGTTTTTTTCAATATTTTTTTTGTTGTAATTGTGTGCACCAGTACTTGAGGGTGGTTGACAGCAATAGGCAAAGTGAGTTGCAAAAAGTCTTACGACATTTACTTCTCTCTTTTACTTCTTTTCTGTCTGTCGCAGGCGGGTCTAGTAGGGTTTAAACTCGGACGAAAGAGCGGATATGAGTGGCCACCAATCGAATAACAGCAGTCAGCGACGGAGCAACAAACCACATGGTATCACCAACATCAGTGGTGGGCTACTAGCGCAATCGAGTCAATACCCAGTTACAAGAGTCGCCATCCCTTCAGCTTTACGCAAGGGCAAGGAGGTGAATTGGAATGCGGGACTAGATAGAGAGGAAATAAAATAAATGAGGTCAGACAGAGTACTTCTTCGTCCGAAAAGAAAATGCATAGGCGAAAAGGTTGGAAGACCCGGCCCTTACTTCTGCCCCTTTCGAGGACAGTCGAACGACAATCCAGAACTGTCGTATGGAATTTAAGATCCTCCGGCTTGAAAAAAATAAAGATATCCGGCAAGAAGTTGGGTAGGAGTTAAAATTAAAGCGGGAGTGTTTTTATATTCAAAGAATTCGGCGAAGTTCCTGAAGTTGGGCTTCAGACTCGGGCAAAGTTTTATTGCTTTTATATCTGAAATTCAGGAATGTATAGTTTATATTATTATTTTGTATCACGGATAGACAGATAATTTCTTGCAGCAAAAAAGCTCGCCAGTTGGTATGTGCATACAGAGACAACCACAACAAACTCATACCTGTTGTGGTTGTTTGGGATTATACCGTTCATTTTGTTTCCTGTTCTTAATGTTGTATGGCATTTCGGCTAAATAATTAAAATCACTATACTATATCTCTTCAAAAAAAAAAATATTACAAACTTTCTCTTTACAAAAAGATTGTCTGCGCCTGTGCGCTTCAACTTCGCAAATTCTTTTCTCTAAAAAACGTCACTTTTCATGATTACTTTAACCCATTTCCTCCCCGAATAAACACATTCTAATATATTAAACTGCTAGTTAATACACAAAGCACACACTCTTATAAGAAGATCGCTTTTTCGTCCTCAACTGGGCATCTGTTACAGAGCACCTGTCCTTTTCAATACTAAGTAGAACTTCAGAGACCATCCAATGAAGACAGTAAAAAAAAAAAACAATACAAAAACCCGGGTAATTTGTCAGCAGGTCACGGCAATACTCTTCAAGCTTGTTTCAACTGAACTAAACACAAATAACTAGCACAGATGCACCAACAAAATGGACTGCAAGCTTCTAGGTTTTTTTTTCACCTAAGCTGTTGAAAGACTAGTTGTTTTAATAAAAGGTGGCTTAACTGTGGCGCCACTGGTTAGAAAGTTGGCGAGGTCCACTTTGCATCTAGAAGTTTAGAAACCGCAGCAACAGACTGCGGAAAGCTCAGCTCTTTTTCAATATATGGGTTTTGCAGAAAGTACGTAAAAGACCCGTGGTAGCCGTCCATCTTTAGTTTCCAAATTTATTGCAGACAGCTGTCCCGTCGAGGGTTGGGGTTGGGAAGTGGTAACATGATATGATGGCAAGTTAAAACATTGAGTTAGAAAGTGGGGAATAACAAACAGTACTGTTGCCTATCACTGTCATTAACACAATGTCAAAACAAGCTGACAGATTAGAAATATCTTTTTGGAATCCCAAAACGTAAGTAGAGGGATATCCATAACTTCGTTAAAGTTGTCCGTCTGTCCGTCTGTTAGCACGATAACTCTCGAAGGGGTTGGGATATTTTGATCGAACTTGGCACGAGGACTCTCAAGTTTAACCTGACGTTTATAAGAGATTCGATTTAAGGGTAAGCAGACGTGATGAACCCGAATATTAAAATTATTTTGTCGCCGGACAAGCAGTTCGCCCGAAATACGGCCAAAACTGGAAAATATGTTAAAAGTAAAAGTTTTATTAGTACTGGATAAGATGTTCGATTTGCGGTTAAGAAGACATGCTGAATACGTAAATGACGATCATCTTCTCGCCCGACGTATAGTTCGCTCGGAATCCGGCTGAAACCGGAAAATTTGTTAAAAGTAAAAGTTTTATCTGAAGTTGATAAGATGTTCGATGTAGGGGTAAGGAGACATGCTGAATTCGTATTTGCCAGACACGTAGTTTACCCGGAATCCGGCGAAACCGGAAATTTGGCAGAAGTAACGAAGAAAGTTTTGATCGATTTCGTCGAAGTAGATACGACGTAGGCTATAGGGTAAACGTACATGCTGAATCCACATCTGAATTTTGGTCTTCTCAGACGGTTTACATTGGCCTTAATCTGTTTCTAAATTTTAATAGTAAAAATGTTCAAGAAATCTGTCGAAGACCGAATATCTGTAAGACCCAATTGTCTGGATACATTTTTGGGATCCCATCGAAACCTTTGGTCTTGCTTCTGTATAAACCCTCTCTTTCTCTGTAAAACTAACCCTTACTGCTTGTTTTTTCGATACTCAATTCCTTCCGTCATAATCGGCCGACCACTTCAAAATACCCCTTTCTGTTTAAAACCGTCAAAATCTGACCAACAGCATACTGATAAGACCCGAGGGGTTGACACTCCCGGGCAAACGTTGTACACTGAGACCGGGAACCGATCAGGGAATGAAGGAACCACAGGCACCGGTCGCGGACCGATCGGACTCATCGTGACACGACAGGAGTAAGCTAACTGTAAGTGTGAACCTGGTACACTTTCTTGAACATCCATGTGATACAAAATAACATTATTGTGCTAACAATACTAGTCTGAAGTTCTTAACCCGCTAGAAGATGTGGGAACAGAGTAAAAATATGGACAAGAAGAACACAAAAAACAAAATTTAAATATTCTTCGGTCTCAGCGGGCTGGGAATCTTAGTTGACTAAGCTAAACGTAATACGTCTAATACGTATACGTCAGCCAAGTTTTATTCTATCGATATTTCAGCCTTCTTGGAAGAGTCCTCTTCAGGCTCAAGCTAGAGAAAAGAAACCTCTGATGAGAGCTGAAATATCGCTAGAATTAAAGCTGATGTATCCGTTTTGTGCAGTCGCAGGCTGCGCAGAGGTTGAGCAACATTAAAGCCTAAACAAACAGGTTAATGTAAAAGCTATATTCAAATAATGTAGACAACGGATACGTCAGCTATGATGCTTCATCAGCGGTATTTGTGTCATCGCCCAAATAGTGAAGCAAAAACAGCGGCCGTGTCAAAAATCAAATCTCAGGACCAGTTCTTTTTCCCTACAGTGGTATTTCCTTCCCCCTTCCCCGACGTTGACCGTGACGATTGACAGCCTGAAGAGGGCCCTTGCCAAGAAGGGCCGAACTATCGCTGAAGAAGCATCGTAGCTGACGTTTCTGTTGTATACATTATTTTAATATATATTTTAAAGTCGGCTTGGGCTCAAGGAATATTTATCTAAAAACTAGTCACAATGAAAAAAAGTATGAAAAGAATCTCCGAATCTGAGAGCTTTCAGCCTATCATATGCGTCTTGACTTTCACATAGGTTACAGCATATTAGTCCCAGATCACAAAATCAGGATTACGTAACCTAGATTAGAGAGCACAATAAGAATCGATTGCTCGCCATCTGACGAAGACGGTGTATGTTCACCCAATTTGGCAGTCGAAAGCCCTTTAACAAAGCAGCTATGCCAGGAAATGCCACTGCTCCCTTCGAATGGGTCACACAGGTTCATTTCATATTCGTCTCATTCGCGAGGGGGTCTGGATTACCCCTTTCGCTAAAAATAGCCACACAGACAAGTTAGGACGGGTTGTAACAAAGCCATACCGTGTACGAACAAAGGAGGAGAGGTCAATAACCTAGCATTGTCCGGGATTTTCCTGAACAGTGTGAAACATTTTTCGTCTGAAGAATTTATGGATTTTTGGTCCCCATAAACAATAAACGTAGGTTACTCTCGGCAAAAAGATTATTTACGATACTCGCATGATTCAGCCTCGGACAGGCGGACTGGGTGTCCCTGCTAGTCTCTAAACTCTGCTTCGACTGCACTTTCATCACAGAAATGATTTAAAGGTGAAACTAAGATCACAAAAACTCGAAACAGACTTTCTGCAAAATGACCCAGTTAAAAAAGAAGGCAGCAGCCGAGCAGCCATTGACACGATCAGAGAGAAGTAGACGATATCAGTTACTTACACGAGCCACTTGAGTCTTATTACTAAGATTTTCAATCCTAATGCTGTAATTAATTTATCATTTTCTTTTATACGACTATGATTGACTAATTGGTAATTTATACAGCGCTATCTTTCATTTGTAATCAAAGATCTTATGGTAAAATAAACTGAAGCTATATATATATTTTATTTATAACCCGCCAAATACAGAGTGTGGCAGCGGAGTAAAGGGAATAACGCGAAATCACAAGAATTTTGAATACGGTACACACTGTTGTCCACTTTTTAGGTGAAACATAACTCCTGATAGTCAAATATTCGTCATGGAACATTTAACATCACTGACACTATGTGCCTAAGGATCTCTTAGCTTCCAGGTGACACAGGCCTACAAACGACAGATTGAAGGGGGAGGGGAGATGTTTCGTCAATGAAAAGCTGAGACAAAAAACAGGCCAAACGAGTGCAACATAAACTCGCGTCTTTAACATTTCTGATGTTATATGCTCTAGAGTTTGCTAACTTCCACGAGTTCGGGTATATAGCCTAGGCCTACGAACGATACTGGGAGAAGAAGGGGGGGGGGGCTGAGGAGGCCAACAAAATGCGATCCCAGCGTACAGCTTAACCCCGGAAAGGGCTCCACCAAACAGAAAACTAAGAGACGATATAAGATTTGAAAAGTGACTAGCAACAACAAACCGAACAAACCATAATGCGAACCCGAGCTTCCTCAAAGAAAACCCAAAGCCCGGGAAACTGACAGAGAAAATCAAAAAATGAAGAAACGGGGAAAGTCATCTCCTAGCTTACCAGTTCGCCATTCAAATCGCGATTCACTTCTTTCATCGGTGAGGAAATCATGATTTCGTATCCGTCAACACTATTTACAACCACCTTTACCGCCCCTATATACACACAATATTACAAAATTCAAATTGAGTGAATATTTTTCACATCGTTCGGGGCTCCCGCACGTGGTTGTGTACCTCAAAGCTCACGTCCCTAGCCGTGCAGATGCTTCGAAAACCCGCGCGTTTGCCCGCGACCGTCCGCCCTCCCGTCGGCATGCAAAATCCTTAAGACATGCCTACTTCAATACAAGACAGACGCAACCTGATACTTCCACCATAATGAGAGTGCTGCAACCCGGTCGCAATCGACCGGACAATTACATTAAATACATTAAAGTATTACAAAGAAGTTAAAGTCTTTGATTCATGTGGGCCGAGAAGGTGGGAGACACCATCATTTCTCGATGTGTCGGATGTTTACGAACACACTGTTACCTTTGTGTTCCCCAAAATCCTCACGGTAGCCAACGCTATCCACAAACTACTTGAACACAATTCATTCTTGAAAGCCAATTCGCCATTGCTATCTAACTATTCATTGATCTCCTGTCGCTGGTCAAACGATTACTAGAACCTTCAAGAAGATCAAGTGACGTGTAAGAAGAATAAAACAACTAAGTATATCACCCTGTGGACGTTTAGATATGTCGGAAGAAGAAATCATCGGCCAGTTTGACATTTTTGGTCTCGGAAGCTGAATATTATTTAGCTCAATTGCAGAATCTTCAAGAAATCACTATAACGAATTTAGTATCATTTATGGCGTTTGTTTACTGTGACCTAGTTTACATCCTTAATTCTTTGGACCTACTGGAATTAACAAGAAAAATCAGAAAACACAATACTTAAAGAAATCAATAATGCAAATAATTACTTTAATTTTTCTACACATTTTCCATATGCCTGCAGCAGGCATATGTTTTTGGGATCCCAAAACGTAAGTTGAGGGATACCTATGACATCACAAAAGTTGTCAGTCTGTCCGTCCGTCCGTCCGTCTGTAAGCACGATAACTCTCGAAGGGAGTGAGATATTTTGATGAAACTTGGTGTGAGGATTCGTTGGGTCGGCGGACCAGTCGAGTTCGTAAATGGGCTTTATAGCCCTACATTTAGGGGTGGGGGAGGGGGTTCAAATTAAGGGGCAAACAAAATATTTTGAAACAGGTAATGTGATAGTCGATTATGGGGTAAGAGGACATGCTGAACACGATGGTGAAAATCATTTTGTAATCGGACAAGTAGTTCGCCAGGGATCCGGTTTTATTTGAAGTTGATTAGATGTTCGATTTAGAGGTAGGAAGACATGCTGAAGACGACGGTGAAAACCATTTTCTCGACGGACAAGTAGTTCGCCCGGAATCCGGCCCAAACCGGAAAGTTTGTTAAAATTAAAAGTTTTATTTGGAGTTGATCAGATGTCCGATTTAGGGCAAGAAGACATGCTGAACTTTTATGTGAAAACAATTTTCTACCCGGACATGTAGTTCGCCCGGAATCCGGCCAAAACCGGAAAATTGTTAGAAGTTAAAGTTTTATTTCTAGCTGATTAGATAACTGATTTAGGGGTAAGAAGAGACACTGAATCCGTGTGTGACAATCATATTTTACCCGGACATATAGTTCGACCGGAATCCGGCTGGAGTCGGAAAATTTGTTATAAGTTAAATTCTTATTTGAAGTTGATTAGATGTTCATTATTGGGGAAAGAAGATACCCTGGGTTCTTTTTTGAGCTTTCTTTTTTCGCCGGACAAGTAGTTCTAGAGTTCGGCCGAAACCGGGAAATTGGCAGAAGTGGCAGGAACTTTTCGTATAAACAGATATGACTTATACAGGTAAACACACATGCTGAATCCATATCTGAACTTGGTTTTCTCAGATGATTAGGTATTTGGCCTTAATCTGTTTCTGAATTTTAATTGTCAGAATGTTCAAGGATTCTGGCGATGACTGGATCTGGCTAAGACAAGACCCAGTTGTCTGGATCAGATATTGAATTTTTGGGATCCCATCGAAAACTTTGGTCTTGTTACTGTAGCAGCTACAGTAAAAACATTTTGTTCGACCCAAAGTTGAACTATGATTCCATCCTCCTCGAATCGGACCCTTCCGACCCGCACCGCTAGATGACCCAGCGGTCGGATCGAGTCGTGGCTTCCTCTTGGGTCTTGGGTGGTGGGGTTCTAGACGTTGCAAGTGCTAGAATTCTTATGATATAACCCCTTTAAGCAGATTTTCGGAATGGAATTTTACACTAAGTTATATCTACCGGCGGAGAGCCTGCGCCTGTGGTTTCAGCTACGAGCGAACTGCCTGCCAGTACGTGGTCGGAGTAATTGGGATAATAAGATCCCAAATAGTAAGCGACAATGCCCCCTGTGCTTTAATACAGAGGACGAGGGCCATTTTCTGGTTGAATGCCAGCAACTCTCGGACTCCAGGAGACATTTTCTTAATGGGTATACTATTAAGTTCCCAGATGCTCTTGAAACAAAAAACAAACCTAAGATACTTAAAATATGCCAATTTTTAAAGAGTGTATTAGTTAAATAAAGATATTGAGTGATGTAAAGTGTATTGTAACCATCATGTATTTTGTACGGCCAATTGGATATTTATTAAATATATTCATTCATTCAAGACAAAGATATTGTCACTGGCTCATTGCTCTTAAATCCTACGAAACGGTGATATGGGCGAATAATTTTAACACACGAATACCACAGAGTGAACGAAAGAAGAGGTTTGAAACTATTCGTAGTCTAGATTTGTACCGCTTATAAGAGGTCCTTGTCGCTTATAACGCCAAGGTCCGTATCGCTTATGACAGGTCCGTCATAAAAACAGCTATTCACAAGGGCCGTCTACTGCCTATCCTTTAAAGAATATTATTGGCATCTCAGGTTGCATATGTAATCCCTAGAATCTAGAAAATAATATAAGGAGGATAATTTTTTGGTTTTGGTATGTTCCACTGCGCGAGTCGAGCGCCCATGCCACAAGGCTTCGCTTCATCTGAGGCGGCAAAGTCATTTTCATGCGTAACCATGTCAAGAATGACTTTGCCTCAGATAAAGCGCAGCCTCATCGCACGGAACGCTCGACTCTACGCACTGAAAAGTCATCATTACTATACCAAAACCAAATTTTAGAAATTTCTCTTCGCTAGATTACCTACACATGCAACCTGTCAGGTGTCAATGCATACTTTAACATATGAACTTCCTCCCTGCGCGAGCAATTATTTTCGTCCGCTTTTTGGTAAGTTCGGTGAAACAGAACCTTAGTCATCGAAGTCCATCCTGATTTCTTGTATGTCAAACTTTATAGCTGCCCAAAGTAATCAAGAAGAAGCCAAAGTGGAGGGCTGACAGATAACATGCGAGTCAGCTTGCGGAAAGGCCTGGGAAACTGACCGCTAGAAACATTTATTTTCGAGACAGTACAAGACCAAATGTTTCGATGGGATCCCAAAGGTTTAATATTCGATCCAGAAAACTGGGTCTTGTCTTTGCCCGATCCAGTCTTCACCAGAATCCTTACATTTTTACTACTGAAATTTAGAAACAGATTAATTTAGCAAATAGCTAATCATCTGAGACAACCAAGTTCATATAGACCTCTATAAGCCATATCTATTTTGAGGATACTGATCGAAACTTCCTGCTTTTCTTCCTCCAAATTTCCTGTTTCGGCCGAATTTCGAGCGAAGTACTTGTCCAGCGAGAAAAGAAAGTTCAGAAACGAATTCAGTGTATCTCCTTATCAATATAAAGAACATCTAATAAACTTCAAATACAACTTTAACTTATTACACATTTTCCGGTTTCAGCCGGATTCCGGACGAACTATCTGTCCAGGTAAAAAATGATTGTCATATATGGAATAAGCGTCACTGCTTACCCCTAACGCTGTCATCTAATCAACTTGAAATAAAACTTTTGCTTTTAACAGATTTTCCGGTTTTGTCCGGATTCCGGGCGAACTAGTTGTCGGGATAGAAAATGATTTTCGATAAGTGTTCAGCATGTCTTCTTATCTAATGTCTTCAACATCTAATGCACTTCAAACAAACTCTCCGGTTTTCGCCGGATTCCGCACGAACTACTTGTCCGCCGAGAAAATGTTTTCATAATTGTGTTAAGCATGTCTTCTTACCCCATAGTCGACTATCACATTAGCTGTTTATAAACATTTTGTTTGCCCCTTAATTTGAACCCCCTCTCCCACCCCTAAATGTAGGGCTACAGAGCCCATCTACGAACTCGACCTTACCATTGACCCGAAGAATCCTCCACCAATTTTCATCAAAACATCTCACTCCCTGCGAGAGTTATCGTGCTGACAAACGGACAACTTTTGCCAGGTCATAGGTATCCCCTCCACTTACGTTTTGGCCGTTTTAGCCGATCGTTCACTTTTCAAGAGGTGAGCGATTTCCGAGCGATGAGCGAATCCCCCTACGACTAGTTACGGAATACAGCTCTGCGACAAAACGTCCGGACATTAAACTGCCTGAAGAAATCCAGATTCGGCACAAAAGAAAGAAGCACCTAATCAAGACGAATGGGTTGATAAGTGATGAAAACGATCGGGTACCGGAGCAACAAAGGAAGTACGGGGATTTCCAGAAACAGACGCAACAGTCGTAGCTACGACACGAGAAACGGTGTCAGCTTACGCAATAAAACGAGCTATACAAAACGCCTAAAACGCTGGACCCGCACAGAAATCAGGATGTCACCTCGAGTCAGTCGGAGTAGGAACAAGGATGGGCAATCCTGCTGACAGACGATCAGAGTACCGAGCTCGATATCTGGAATTCCAGCCAGGACTTTCGGCAACATCATCAATTCAGTGTCAGACTTTTTCAAACTTTACCACGAAAGTGAAGAAAAAAGGAATAGGGAAACCCGATCGTGTATATGCACCGTAAGCGGTTAATGAATTCTAGTCTAGACTTTAGTTCCTGGCCCCAGACTAGTAAGCAGAGGCGTTACTAGCCAAAATGTTTGGGGGGGGGGGGGGAACAAGGAATTTACCGACTGGCTGGTAATTTTTACCGACTGTTTCTTGCAGAAAAACGGCTGTTTTGACGAGAAATCGACTGATTTTCTGAAAAATCTACTGTTTCAATGAAAACAAGACCAAAGGTGTCGATGGGATCCCAAAAATCTAATATTTGATTCAGGTAATAGGGTCTTGTCTTCGCCAGATCCAGTCTTCGCCAGGCTAATCATCAGAGAAAACCAAGTTCAGATAACCTCTACAAGCCATATCTATTATGACGATACTGACCGAGACTTCCTGCTTTACTTCTGCCAAGTTTCCGGTTTCGCCCGAATTCCGAGCAAACTACTAGTCCAGCAAAAAAAAAGAAAATTCAGAAACAAATCCAGCGTCAGATCCCTATATAGAACATCTAATCAACTTTGAATAAAAGTTTGACTTAACAAAAAAAAAATCCGGTTACAGCCGGATTCCGGACTAATTATATGTCCGGGTAAAAAATGATTGTCATATACAGAGTCAGCCTCTTTTCTTACCCCTTATCTGTCATCTAATCAAATTTTGCTTTTAACAAATTTTCCGGTTTTGGCCAGATTCCGGGCGAACTAGTTATCCGGCGAGAAAAAAGTTTTCACCATCGTGTTCAGCATGTCTTTTTACCCTTAAATCGAACATTTAATCAACTTCATTTAAAACATTTACTTTTAACCAACTTTCCGAACTACTTGTCCGGCGAGAAAATGGTTTTCACTATCGTGCTCAGCATGCCTTCTTACACCATAATCGACTATCACATTAACTGTTTAAAAATATTTGGTTTGTCCCTTAATTTGAACCCCCTCCCACACCCCTAATGTAGGGCTACAGAGCCCATCTCCGAACTTGACCATACCCTTGACCCAATGAATCCTCACACCAAGTTTCATCAAAATATCTCGCTCCCTTCGAGAGTTATAGAGCGCACAGACGGACAACTATTGCGATGTCATAGGTATCCCTCCACTTACGTTCTGGGATCCCAAAAATCAACTGTTTTGGCGAAAAATCGCGGCGCTTCGCTCCAACTCGGTTATTTTTTACCGACTGGCCGACAACATTGGGGGGGGGGCGTCCCTCCCCTCCGGTCGTGACGCCCTTGCTAGTACGACATAGCCTGTGCTTGCTTTGACAAGGAGGAGTAAATCCCCCAAGTTACTCGGAGACCGGAGTAGTTCTCCAGTATTCGGTCTATCTCTCTATTTATCACTGAAAGACGATTTATTGGCTCAGGGGCCGGGGAACTGCCGCACATATTTAGCACTTAAAGATTTTAGTCCATCTTCAACCTGAAACTGGTGTCTGCCTGCTTGCTTACTTGAACGGAGCTTTCCACTCGAAAGCAGAAACATGGTTTGATGAAAAGAAAGCTTGGCTGCACAACTTCAGATAGTCCTCTCTGACATGCGCTATATAACAACACTTCACTTCTCACACCGTAGGCTCTGGCTCGAGGAGAAGCAAAAACCATCATTTTTGGCCCCAGGCAAGAGTTCTACGGAGCTTTCCAAAATGTAATGTCATATTCATCAATCCGGACTAAGGTCAACACTTTCCGTAAAAACCGCACAGGTTAGACCCTTACCAGTTACAAGGAATAAGTTGAAAAAAAAAACGAGGACAAAACCAAAGTGTTGCTCTCGCAATACAAAATAAGTCTGGCACAGGACGTACATCTGCGAATTTGCGAACAAAATGCATACCGAGACATCCCCGTGTTCTCATTTTTTCTCCGTCCGAGGAGTATAGAAAGCGAATTTTGCAACTGAAAAATTCAATCGAATATTCGCAAGACTGAAATATTCGGAGGCATCTCGAAAATTGCGAATATTGCGAAAAAACGAAATATTTCGCAAAACTGAAAAATATGGCGAATTTTCCCACGAAAAATGCAATTTTCGGGAGATTTGCGCCTCGAAGACTACTCAGTCAGATCGGGAGGCAGCAAAATCTTAAATCAAGTCTTGCATTTCGAGCCAAAAGGTGATTTCGAGACAAGAATACACACGATAAGAAAAGAAAGGGGTATTATTTGTGATTGGAGACTATTTCAATTGATTGGTAGGTAGGAAAAAGGGGATCGACATGGACCGCTGCTTCATATCTGAAGCCGGAAATTATTATTAGGCTTGAAAATTAGATTCTTCTATTGATAGACTTGATGAACATTGGCGTTAAATCAGAAATATACAAACCTTAACTACCTTAAACAATAAGCTTAGCAGAAATGATAGTGCTTGGACTCATCAGAGGGGATTCTTAGTTATGAAACCCTTGAACACCAGGTGTCAGTGAGGTATGCTTACGAACTTTGTAGAATCACTATATCGGTCTGCACCGTCACCGGGTGCTGGATCTCTGATGAGGATATGCGCGTGATCCATATGACTTAATTTAAATTTACGTCTTTTTTTTTTTTTAAACTGAAAGTCCACTGTATTAATCAATAAGGTAAGAAGTGGAAAGGCAATGAAAAAGGAAAACATTCATAGGCGAAACGTTGGACCAGTCTCGATTTCAATAAAAGGGACCTCTTACTAGATCTGTTCGGTATTCCTAATAGGGGACTCTGAAACTCGAAACTTACTCGTTTAAAGCATTTGGCACGTTATAAGAAATTCCATGTACAAAAATAGTGGTTTTAATTATAACAAGCCTGGATATGTTCCTACTCGTTGGACATGCTTCTGGTCAGTGACTTATAGAGGGCGAGAGAGGGGGAGAAGAAGCATAATCTTGAGGGAGTTCCTCAGTTGTCGTCTGACATATGAACATTTGTTGAAACAACACTCAGCTCTAGCTCAGCATCTTTTTTTTTCAACTTTATTTTAAATTTTTCGCGATTTTTCACAATTTTCCAGCGAATATCCGCAATTCTCACAAGATAAAATGGAGGTGTTCAAATTTTACATCTATACCGAGGAGTCTCAGGGCGCGACTCCCTCTATTCTGGTAGTTCACTCGACGGCGGGTGTACGCCTCTACAGAAGTTTTGGTAAATCCAGACGTGGTGCAGTGTAGGTTATGCGACGACTACAGTTGCATACTCCCGTTCTACACAGGGGGTTTATTTGGTTGTCGCACTCACAGTTGTCATTTCTTTAGTCACATAGGCAGAAATATACGATGATGAACCAATTAGACAGGCTGGCACTGGTTCGCAAGATCGCACACAAAGAAATCTTTGCAGCGTCAGTAGCCAAACGAGAAACCCAAATATTTGATGGAAACCGCGGAGTCGGAGTGTGATGGCCTCGAAAGTCCATCACGACAGAAAACAGACAGAACGCAACACGCAAAAGAAGAAAAAACATTTAATTGTGGAAGCCGACCCTCCGTGCTGCCACGCTGTCATTAGCATAACAGGTCCTCGGTTCTTCTAGAGGTGCTTTGCGGACGCAACCAAGTAGAAAGAAAGCCATCAAGCGGTTAAAAAAATGGGATTAGACGACGTTAATGAGAAACAATTAACATCCGCAAACAATCGCTGAGAGGTCCTACGACCAGAGGCGTCCCGAGCTTTTCTACATTGGGGGGGGGGGGGGCGAACCTGGTAATTTCACCGAATCAGAACCGGGTTTTTACCGAATCTCTTAAAATAAGGTTCTAAGAACACGGCGAGCTGCCTTCTATAATGTAAAAACTACATAGTTTGTAGAAAATCAAGTGTAAAGAGAAATTCGGCGCTAATTTCACGCCCTTCTACTTTTGTACTATCAGGGATACTCGAGTTGACGTCCAGTTCTGTCAACACGTCTCAAAAATTTACCAACAAAAACTGCGTTGCTAAAGGCTGTAACCAGGACAAATGAAACCGCCGTCGCCTTTTTCTCTGGCAACGTTTCTATGCAAATTCGAGCTTTAAATGTGGTTCAAATCCAAATTCCAAAGAGAATGGGAACCTATAAACCCCTTAAATCACCCAATTTGGAGATGTGGAGTCGTAGGTAATTTCATAAAACGTGTATCGCGGCACCCGTTTCTACCGGAATTTTCACCGTCAGCAAAAAGTTTATCGAATGCCCAAAACGCAGGGGGGGGGGGGGTTGTCCCCCCCCCCCCGGGACACCCCTTTCCACAACTATGCTACACATTTGTCTTCGCAGGACCCATCCTTCCTCACCCGATTAATTTATTAAAAAAGTTGTATCACAGAGACCGTTAACGCTACAATACACTGATACACCTTGCCCCCTACCCCCCCCCCCCCCCCCCGCCTCTATGGGCAACGTCTCCCAACGAGATAAGTCAGTAATACCAACAAGTGAGACCTGTCGGGGGCAGGACGATGAGCTACGGTTCAGGGATAGTTGCTTTTCCTGGTTTGGCCCAACACACATACCCAGACCGTAAATGCCTCCCCTCCTCCCCCCTTCCCACAAGATCGCTTCAGGGGATCTTGTCTCTGGTTATATATGCATGGTATGTAGTACAACAAAAAATGACATGAAATGCAGTTTTATTATCAGAAGGCGAAGCTAGTGGCACAGTCTTACATCCAGATACTGAGTTACAAGGGCCTACACTGTAAAAAGTTTTTCCGTATGAAGATTAAAGTTAACTGCAGTATTTGCTACTCGGATTACTCTTATCTCTACGCAGATGAGATTAATACCAACTAGAGATGAGATGAATCTGAGTAGCAAATACTGCAGTTACCTTTAATCTTTATACGGAGGGACTTCTTACAGTGTAGTGAAGTCCAAAGCATAACTAGGCCATGGATGAGTGAAAAATTCCGTATTCCTGGCTCTTATAGACGCCGAGCAGAGCCAGTCATCGCTGGGCAATCTGGCTGGGGGTCATTTGCCACAGAACCGGTGGGCTGGGGGACAACCACTCCCAGAGAGAGCCCAAAGCTAACAATTAATTGACAAGCCAAGACCCGTTATAGTTCACAGGTTATTAACTGAAGGAATGGAACATTTGTGAAAACCCAAAGTAGGCTACATCGCCTCCAATGGTGTATTGCCCATGCTGGACCCTTATCCAAGACCCGTCACCATGTGCTTTATTCGTTGCCTTCTGCAGATCTACGAATCAGCCCCCTACTCTTGTCGGCAGGGTGTCCGGTGTCGGTGGTGGGTAGGCAGGCATTTTGGCTTTTGGCCGAAATTTTGTTTTTATATCGTCATCCTTTGTTATCATTTTATCCAGTATCATCAGAACCACTTAAATCGAAATTGTGAATCTACTATGTCTGAAGGAACGGCGTCCCACTGCTTACCGCAACGGATGTGCCCCTACCCCCGAGGATCTACGGGCGTTCCAAGCAGATACACCTTCACGTTGCTAGGGGCAAACGTTCTACAGTACTCTCGCCAAAACATAAGCCAGCGACAAGTCTGCCTTCGCCCCTCAAGACTTCCTCCTAAACTGAAAATCAACAGAAGATAAAACAAAATGGTAACTGAAGACGCAATCCGCTCACCTGGACGTCCAATATGGTTCCGTCATTGGGTATATCCCACCGCTGGTTTGGAGGTTGTCCTTTTCTGTACTGCATATCTTGCTGAGGCTGCTGTTCCCCACCACTAGGGTTTCGTTGGTAGAAATATCCGACTCTCGCGTCATCTTGTGATCTCTGATTTACTGTCTGAAAAAGAAACGCTGGCACCAGCTCTTAGAAAGAAAAGTGATCGCACCTACACTAAGCATTTTGGCCAAATGTCACCCGGGGCGTGTTCCACCCTACTTACTGTAGTTACTACGCATGACGTCACGAATTCTGACTTTTTTGCCGTCAAGGCTGGAACGATTTTTCTATTTTCCAGCAGAATATCATGCCACGGGAAATCCGACCAATCACGTTACAGAGATGCACAGTTGCCACCATTACTCCGCTCCCGAGCATGGTAAGCAAATAGTTACTACTTCGAGAAGGTTGGAACGGTCAGCGTAGTAACTTTTAACAAGGTGGGAACGAAAATAATAACTATTAGTTGCTATTGTTAGAAGGGTGGAACACGCTCTAAATTTCACCCGAAAACTCCCGCAGCGGAATACCCGCGTTTTTTGTGTGTCCCAGGGACTTACAACCTGCATTCTCGCGAATCTCCATGGACGGAGAATGCTCCGATTATCAAAAATCCTTCCCCGATTTGATCGGAGTGTATCTGGGGAGTTGTTGATTTATTTGATTGTCCAAAAACGAATTTTAGAGCAATTAATTCTGATGTGAAAGCAACTAATGCTTGTGATCATTCGTGGGTTTAATTTTCTGATAGGACTAATTTTAACTGAAAGGCGTTTGTTTTAGTGTGATTTTTTTGTTGTTGTAAATACTACAACTGTACAATTAAATGAACAAAACAAAATAGACGAAAGTGAAAATATAGTGGGCTTTAGCCTTCACAGACTAACTGCATCACCTGAGCAAGTCTGGCAAGGGCCGTACTCGACCAATTTTCGAACAAGAGCCATATGAAGGCCTTCCCTTGTACTCGATTTTTCCACCCCAGAGTATCCAGGTGCATCCAGAAAACTTTTAAAAGTACCTGTGCATGGCCATTTGCGTGGCTTAGCATCCCAACCTCTGACTGCAATCCTTCCTGAATAGTCGAAGTCCACTTCATAGACCTAAGAACAGAAAAAAAAACAATTATTATTTATATGTCATGGCTTAAACATGGCCTGAGTGAGGAGCTTAAAGTACAATGGGCGGATCAAACAAACATGATGCCACATTTTCAACCCCAAGAAAATAATGTTACATCAGAAATCAGCAGATTCCTCGACAACTTATTTTTCATAATATATCGTTACGCCGTTGTCTGCTGACTGCCATACTCCGATTTACTAGCTTCGAGTAAATATAAGCAGAGTTTCTTCTTTCTTATCCATTCGTTGTTATTACATATTCCGAAATATTTGTTTTGTTGACAAATATTCATATTAACGGTGTTACCTGAGAATTCCTTATAAGTTCTGGAATCAGCTGCAAGTAGGTCGGTTATATTTGTACATTTTTGGCATTGTTGCAACTTTACATCCAGAAAACAAAACTTTTCTTTGGTACTTCAAACAACAGAAAATTTCATCAGATAACACTAGAGCTATCTGCCAGATACAGAGACATTTTATTTTACCAGCTATTGCACTCTCGTCACTCACCTCTACAAAACGAATGATTTTTGTACATGGCTGAGAGTTTTTGAATTTCCGCGCCATGCAATACCATCCTCTGAAATCGTCTCCGCTGATATGCCGAAGAGTCAATGACAAGCGATAACAAGAAAATGGCTTATTTTTGGAGCGCTATCTAGTGGAAGTCAGGAATGTACATGTGTGAAGCATGTTATAAAAATTAAAGCATAGTTAGTGCCCATTGTGCTTTAAGACATATTTTCGTACTTTACTAGTATATTCTCTGACACTATACCAAATGAAAAGTTTGGTTATCTCATGATTGTGTGACCCAGCACAAAACAGGGGGGGCAGGCCCAAGCTGTCATGTGAAGTATTCTATGAGGTTAAGAAAGAGCATAAACAAGCCCTTTCATCCCAAAATAATGTTTTCCGATATATAGGGTAACAATATCTAAAATAAGAAATACTCCAATCTAACAAAGCTCCGACCCCTTACAATTATTTTCTTCAATTAAAGAAAATCCCGGAGACACATGCTCAAAACAAGGTTCATCCAGAGGCGTTCCTAGCCAAAATGTTTGGGGGGGGAGGCATTTACTGACTGGCTGGTAATTTGTACTGACTGTTTGCAAGGAAAAAACGACTGTTTGCAAGGAAAAAACGACTGTTTTCAAGAAAAAAATCACAGTTTTGATAAAAGTCGACTGATTTTCAGAAAAACCGACTGTTTTCATGAAAATGATTATCTGTTTTGACGAAAAATCGCGGCGCTTCGCGCCAACGCGGTTATTATTTACCGACTGGCCGACAACATTGGGGGGGGGGGGAAGTCCCCCCCCCCCAGTCATGACGCCCCTGAGTCCATCACCCTCTTCTTTGGCAAACTATAAACTTGGACATCCTGTCTTGCATTATAAATGCAGGTGGAGGTTATTGTTGCAGTGTTAAATGGATTTGTCAGCTGAATCTTATTAGAGCGCTATTTTGGCCTTCCTTGGCACGGGTCCTCTTCTGGCTGAAACTGGAAAGTGAACTGAAGAGTTGAATGAATTTCAGTTTCCAGCTTGAGCCTGGAGAGGCTTGCCAGGAATGGCTGAAATACTGCTCTAATAAAATTTGGCTGACTTGTCCGTTAAATTGCAACTATGATTCGCAGTCGGCTTTGGCTGAAGTAATATTTAACCAGGTGGTGATTGCAGCCTAGCCTAGCCTAGAGCTATGATTTTCAACAAGGAATCCTGAAAGTTTAGAAAGAATTTGTGAATGTGAAATCTAGAGTTAAACCTCAAAAGTTTGTCAAGAAGTTGTGAACTTGGATAACAGCAGAATAATTGGCAATGAAGCATCAGCAATAAGATCCACTCAACCACAACACCACACAAACAAGAGCAATTTCTGAAAACTGCATGCAAAAAGCTAAAAAGCTAAGGAGTTTCGTATTTTCTACCCTACATTACCAGCAAAAAACCTCCAATTTTTCTGAAATGATGCAATGGATACACACAGGCCTACTCTTTTTGCCCAGAAGTCTGCGATTCCAGAGACACAAGACTGTATAGTAGAGATCTGTTACTTTGAGTGTCGCCTATTTATTTATTTATGTGAATGTTGCCTAGCTTTAAATGGTCATCCAACAAAATATTAAAAATCGTACCAAGCAACTTTTACTGCATCACCCTCAATACAAAACATTTATCTATGCTGAATTCATCAAACTTTGGCTGGCTTTTGAAATATTTTCTTTCTGTCAGGATATTTCTGTTCTTTTTTGGACAACTGTGAAGTTTCAGTGACATTTAAAGTAAGAGAATGTTATTAATAGATTGAAAACAAGATCGCAATATACACTGATCCTGTAGGCCTATTCATGACAAGAAATCATAACTGTGAGTAGAATATATGGTATGCCATGATGGAAATATGTCTGAGTTCAAGTTTGGGGGTACTCATTGTATTTTAGGCCTACTGATCTGGGAATACTGTCAAAAGATAGAAAATATTTGAAACAAGAGCTGTAAGCTCATATGGCACTTGCATGTGTCAAGATGATTTGATTGATCAAGAGTAAGTTTCGACTTTGCGGTTGAGATGCGCGCTATAAGGGAGCTGGAACTTCATTTGTAAGCAAAACCCTTGAGGCAAAACTGCTAATGGGCTGATGGGCATCACGAAAATGCATATATTGCTTAAAAGTATTTTTTTTACTTTGCGGTCAAGATTGGTACTTTAAGGAATAATCGGATTTGGGAAGTAGCAATTTCTAAGCAAATGTTGTTGAGTCTCCAATATTCCAGCGAAGTTTCATCGTCCTGGCACATCTGGAAGTACCTTAACGCGCGATCACCGGAATCCCAGACCCCCCTCCCCCTCCTCCAACTCCACCCACAATAACCGGAGCCAATCCTGTTCTGTAAATGATTAATCCAAAGCATTTGTTTATCATTCCCACGAAGTTCGATCCAGATCACACCAGTCTAAGCGGGTCAAGTATTTTCCGCCCTCCCCCCGATAATTGCCGGATTCGGTCCGGAAATGAAAAAGGTCACAAGAGAAAAATGTCCTCTGTTTAATTATTAAATTTCACTCGAATCCGATCACCCGTTCCAAAGTTACGCATGACTCAATATTCCGGATTCCCCTCCCTCAACTCCCCCCCCCCCAAGATTATCATATAGAGGATTTTTTTTTATTCCAAGTCAGTTTGACTGGGTCCCTGATATGCCTTCCAAGTTTCGTCGTGAAAATCCCCCAAAAACGGAATTCCGGGATACCCCCCCTCCCCCCCCCCCCCTCAAGTGTCCGGATCCAGTCAAATTATGTAAAAGATTTATATGGACCAGATGTTTGTTCTTCCCAGCAAGTTTCACTCCGATACCATCATTCTAACCGTTTCTCGAGATTTCCGGTCCACCCCCCCCCCCCCCCCCAGCTCCCCCGCGGTGCACGTAGCCAATCCGATTCAGCAAATGACTTACCTAGAGCATCTGTTTGTTCTTCCCACAAAGTTCCATCCCGATCCCTCCATTCTAAACGGGGCACGTATTTCCCCTCCTCCCCCCCCCAATAGTTGCCGGATCCGGTCCGGATATGAAAAAAATCATCGGAGAAATGTCCTCTGTTGAATTCTTAAATTTCACTCGAATCCGATCAACCATTCTAAAATTACGCATGACTGAAAATTTCGGATTCCCCTCCCTCCACTCCCCCCACCATTATCTGATCGACAAAATTTTTATTTTGAAGTCAGTTTGATTGGGTCCCTGATATGCCTGCCAAGTTTCATCGTGAAAGTCCCCAAAACCACTATCACCGGAATTCCGGGCCCCCCCCCCCCCCCCATAAGTGTCCGGATCAAGTACAATGGCCTAAAGGACTTATCTAGAGCAGATGCTTGTTCTTCCCAGCAAGTTTCACTCGATCCCTCCATTCTAACCGTTTCTTGAAATTTCCGGTATCCCCCCCCCAACTCCCCCCTGGCTACCGAATCCGGTCAAGACTTTAAACGGGACATTACAGATATATATTCTGTTCAGTTATGAAGTTTCATTACAATCCGATCATCCGTTCGAAAGTTACACACTTCTCAATTTCCCGGATTCCCCTGCGGATTCCCCTCCCTCCACTCCCCCACCATTATCTGATCAACAATATTTTTATTTTGAAGTCAGTTTGATTGGGTCCCTGATATGCCTGCCAAGTTTCATCGTGAAAATCCAAAAAACCACCATCACCGGAATTCCGGCCCCCCCCCCCCCCATAAGTGTCCGGATCCAGTACAATGGTCTAAAGGACTTATCTAGAGCAGATGCTTGTTCTTCCCAGCAAGTTTCACTCTGATCCCTCCATTCTAACCGTTTCTTGAAATTTCCGGTCTCCCCCCCCCCCCAACTCCCCCCTGGCTACCGAATCCGGTCAAGACTTTAAACGGGACATTACAGATATATATTCTCTTCAGTTATGAAGTTTCATTACAATCCGATCATCCGTTCGAAAGTTACACACTTCTCAGTTTCCCGGATTCCCATGCCCTCCACCCCCCCCCCAAAATGGTCGGATCAGAAAACTGATTATTCCTAATTTTGTTTGGTCGGGTCTCTGATATGCCTGCCAAGTTTCATGGTCCTAGCACAACTGGAAGTACCCTAACTCGAAAAAGTGTGACAAAATGCCCTAAATTTTCAAGTTTCCAGCGCCCCGCACTCCCCCCCATATGGTCGGATCGGGAAACTGATTATTTCCAGGTTAGTTTGGTCGGGTCCGTGATATTCCTGCCAAGTTTCATTGTCCTAGCTCATCTGGAAGTACCCTCACTCGAAAAAGTGTGACAAAATGCCCTAAATTTTCAAGTTTCCAGCGCCCCAACTCCCCCGCATATGGTCGGATCGGGAAACTTATTATTTCCAGGTTACTTTGGTCAGGTCCCTGATATTCCTGTCAAGTTTCATTGTCCTAGCTCATCTGGAAGTACCCTAACTCGAAAAAGTGTGACAAAATGCCCTAAATTTTCAAGTTTCGAGCGCCCCCACTCCCCCGCATATGGTCGGATCGGGAAACTGATTATTTCCAGGTTCGTTTGGTCGGGTCCCTGATATTCCTGCCAAGTTTCATTGTCCTAGCTCATCTAGAAGTACCCTAACTCAGAAAAAAGTGACAAAATGCCCTAAATTTGCAAGTTTCCAGCGCCCCGCACTCCCCCCATATGGTCGGATCGGGAAACTGATTATTTCCAGGTTAGTTTGGTCGGGTCCCTGATATGCCTGCCAAGTTTCATTGTCCTAGCACATCTGGAAGTACCCTAACTCGGATATGTGGGACAAAAAAACTCGGACCGACCGACAGACCGACAGACGGAATTGTGATCGGTATATGGCACTTGAGCCAGAGGCTGCAAGTGCCATAAAAAAGAAGAAGAGTATATCTTTCTTTCAAGACATTTCTTTCGTTTTTTGGACAACTGTGTAGTGTCACAGGGACATTCAAATCTAAGTTTGAGAATGTTGTTACTAGATTGAAAACATGATAGATATAATCAAGTGATCCTCTCTGTAAAATTAAGAGTGACAACAAGCTTTGTTTGTTGTGTGTAGTCAACCACTGATTCAGTGTCCACTCTGGGATGAAATGCATCCAATTACTTCTTAGTCTCATTAGTTGATTTTTTTTTTTCAAGCTATTCATGACATAGCACTCAACCAGAAACCCCTGATTTTTGGATACCCAATGCCAGATGCTGAGTGTATCTAAAATTAGGCATTGATGCCTTATAGCAAATGGTGGATACCTGTTTGTGCTCTAACCCTGATCTATCCAACTATACATGAATTCTGATTGGTTTACTTCTGAGCTTATACTCAAATCCTTAATATTTCAATAGTTAGCATACCCAGCATTTGGCATTCAGGAGGGGTACCTGACCTCGTTTTTACACAACCTTGAATGTTGCTGCAAAAAAGTTAAAATGAACTTTTCATGCTTTCCCGATAAGTGAGAGTCAAAATCTTTTTTTTTTCGACATCCATTTCAACGAACTTCTGGCTCCGACCCTTCTTAACCCTTTCGGCCTGGGGCAGTTTTCTCTTCCTGGGTTGGTCACAAGTCCAAAAATATAAAAATTATATGTCTTTTGTTTGTTTAAAAGCTGCTTTTATAAGGGATTTTCTGGTTATTTACTTTGGTAACTACCTTTTTCATCACTTAGTAAATCAAGGCAAGGGCTTCGAGCTCAAGTAACAATGAGGTGATAGTGTTTGAAAATAAAAATATATTTAACTACAAATACTGAAGTATTTATTTCTCCAGTATGTAAACCATTCTGCTAGCTTCAATCTAGTATTTTTGTCATATTTTTTGGTTCCTTTTCAAACCAGATAGATTTTTCTAGAAAGACTTCTCTGGAAACTTGAACTCTTGTTTGAGGGTGGGTACCTCTCCTGTAGTAGTGTATCCAGCGTTTGGCATAGGGTATGTCAAATTCTGCGTGTACCCAGCATATAGCATAAAGCATCCCAGATCAAGGGTCTGCGGTAGATTGCGACATGAGTTGCGTTTTTTGTCTCTGTTCTGTTTGCTGTTTTCTCTGTTTTATATTTTTCCTGTTTTTTTAAAAACACAGAACACGCTGTTTCCCATAATCCAGTTTTTGTACGCTGTTCCGTGTTCTGTATTCCGCTGTCGGTTTTGTAAAACACAGAACTTACTCTACTAGCATGTTTTATCACTGTTTAGATAGAAAATTGGGGAGAGATTCGCAGATAGAAAAGGAGAAGTTCAGAGGACAAAGATGGACCCTAAAGCATGGTGGTTTAGGAATATAATATGCAATTTAACAGATTTCCGGCCTAAGACATGCTCAGGAACCCAAATTTGCGTTTTCGTCAGAACAGCGACAAAACACGAAATACGGAACAGCATATGCAAAAAATACCGTTTTTTATCCAAACCAGACAACTGTGAACACAGAACACGGAAAAGGAACCAGAGACAAAAAATGCAACTATGGTTTACCCGTATCAGATGTACCAAAGTATGTGGTTTGTAAATATACATACAGGAGGGGTATCCGACTTCAGATCAGACAAGATTTCAAATTTCCAGAGAAGTCTTCCCTTCAGAATAGTCTATCTGGCTTAAAAAAGAACCAACAAATATGACAAACATAAAAGCACACTTTGACCGATGCGTTGCGTTGATTGTATTTTGATTAAAGTTTAGGTAGACTTCATTGAGGATAGCGTAGGCTAATTGTTTTTTTTTATTGTTTTTTTTTTTTTTTTATTTTAAATGAAGTAGAGTTTGTATGAGAGTATATGGTCTAGTTATTAGTCTGTAGACCAATTGTGTGAATTTTATTATATTTTTTTTTTTTACTCGCCAGCTTTGGCGGATACAAATAAATGAATTGAACTAGATTGAAGCTAATTGAATGGTAACATGTTGGATAAATAAATATTACTTCAATATTTCTAGTTAAATTAAACTTTCTTTTCAAACAAGATCACCTCATTCTAACCCAGTCATACACAAATCCTCAATCTTTGGACATGGTGCCCCAGCGTCTGGGCATGCCTGGGCGTAAGGGCATGGTGCCCTTACGTTGGGGCACCATGACCTGGAGCATGGGCATGGTACCCCTGTGAAATTTTGTTAAACTGAGACTGGCTACAAACCTAAATCGGGTCTGCTTCCTGTCCTAGATCAAAAGATACCTGATTTTACTTTCTATCCAACCTCACTTTCCAAGTTTCAAAATGTTAGAGCACTTCCAAGATACATAGAGTTTTTTGGAAGCCACTTCTGTTCTCGTGGGTTTACTCTATCCTTTTCCAGAAAATTGCTGCTAGGTATCATGGATGAGGCAAGCTTTTCAATCTGTTCACTGGAGCAAACATTTCCTTTAGATTGTTTGCCTTTTGTTGTATTTATTTTGAGTGATTTTTTTTTTACTATGTTGATAATTGTTATCGAAACTCACTACACTCAAAAGAAATACAATAAAAGGCAAACAATGTAAATGAATTTGGAAGGGAAGGAAATTTAATTCCTAAAGGAAGAATATTTAAAAGCTTACCACATCCATTCTACCTGATTCTACCTAGCGATGACTACCTGAGAAGGATAGAGAGCGTGTTCCATCCTACTTACCGTAGTTACCACGCATGACGTCACAAATTCTGCCTTTTTGTCGTCAAGGCTGGAATGATTTTTCTATTTTCCAGCGGAATATCAAGCCACAGGTGAATCCGACCAATCACATGACAGAGATTCGTGGTTACCACGCTTACCATGCTCCCGAGCGTGGTAAGCAAATAGTTACTATTAGTTACTATTTCGAGAAGGCTGGAACGGTCAGCGTAGTTACTTTTTGTGAGGTTGGAACGGATTTTGTAACTAATAGTTACTACTGGTACGAGGGTGGAACACGCTCAGAGTAACCTAGCGGTGACCCGGAAAAGGATAGAGTAAACATACTAAGAAAGAAGTGGCCTCCACAAAACTCCATGTATCTTGGAAGTGCTCTAACATTTTGAAAGTTGGAAAATGAGGTTGGATAGAAAGTAAACTCAGGTACCTTTTGATCTAGGACAGGAAGAAGACCCTATTTAGGTATGTAGCCAGTCTCAGTTCAACTAAATTTCACAGGGGTACCATGCCCATGCTCCATGGCATGGTGCCCCAACGTATGGGCACCATGCCCTTACGTGCAGGCATGCCCAGACGTTGTGGCACCATGCCCAAAAATTGAGGATTTGTGTATGACTGTACTAACCTTAGCTCGAATTCCATGCTGTGACTTACAAAATGAAGAAAAAGATAGAGTTACCGAAGTCAATAGCCAGAAAATCCCTTTCCAAAGCAGCTCCAAAACAAAAAAGAAAAGACACAGAATTTCAATATTTCTGGTTTGCCTCTTCACTGTCAGGACAGTATGTACATTTCATTTACATTTCATTTTAGCATTTTTGCGGCAACATTTGAGGTAGTGTAAGAACCAGGTCAGGTACCCCTCCTGTATAGTGGTCAACAAAGTCAATGTTAGATACTTTACTCTGTCTGGGAGTTCATAAACTTACAACTTGTGCAGGGCAGCAATATCCTTCAAGGGATCCTGAGATATCCATGACATCGATGGAATACAGAGCAGACTAAGAGCGTGTTCCACCCTCGTACCAATAGTAACTATTAGTTACTAAATCCATTCCAACCTCACGAAAAATTACTACGCTCACCGTTCCAGCCTTGTCGAAATAGAAACAAATAGTAGCAATTTGCTTACCACTCTCGGGAGCGTGGTAAGCCTAGTAACCACGGATCTCTGTCACGTGATTGGTCAGATACACCTGTGTCATGATATTCCGCTGGAAAATAGAAAAAGTCGTTCCAGCCTTGACAACAAAAGGGCAGAATTTGTGACGTTATGCGTGATAACTACGGTAAGGAGGATGGAACACGCTCTAAGAGTTTTGGCCTTAAAAACAATAAATGCTTCTGTCAGCTGATGATACAAACTTATTAAGTAATCTTCTGTCCTTGGTCCAGGGAGGCTATAATACAATAGAAGAAAACTCTGACAGCAGGAGGCATACTAGGCGTGACACAGGAATAGATATAAGCCCCATACCTTGTCGATTATCCACGATTCAATCCAAAAGAACAACAAGTTTATAACAATCCATTTCGAAAAAGTCACATGTTTTTGTTTACAAACGAAGAAATCGATCGGTTTGTTTTGTTTTTAAATTTTAAAGTACGATAGAGATACAAGCGCATCAGTCATTCCGTAGCTCTATGACAAAAAGACATCCCGGCTACTTTTGAATTATCTTAACCACCTGGGGATCAAGATCCATTCAAATTCCGTCAGGTAATACTCAGGGCCTAGACTGAGATTGAATATGGGGGCTTTCCTTAGTTTTACAGTTTAGTTCTTAGCAAAGAGTTCTTGAATTATTTCTGTCTGAGATACTTATATCTAGAGGCATTAGTTGCATTTTTGATTGAAGTTTTGTTCGCTTAGCTGGTTGCTTAATATCCGTTTTTGAATGCCATCAGAGTTCAGCCTTTGCTTAATTAGTGTTTTGAAGACTCCAACGATCCTTGCCTGTTCAACATTTCTTTGACGATTCAGGCTAACTTCGAACTTGCTAGCTCACGAAATGTGACAGTCAGAGTTTGAAGGACGAAGAAACTGTGACCTGACCAAATATGGTATTTAAATAGATACCTTTGAGTTGAAGGTAACTTCAAACTTCTATCAAAAATGCAACTATTACTAGCCAAAATGTTTTTTTTTTGGGGGGGGGGCAAGGTATTTACCAACTGGCTGGTCATTTTTGCCAACTGTTTTCGCAGAGAAGTGACTGTTTTTAAGAAAACTTACTGTTTCGACAAAAATCACCTTTTTTTAGGAAAAAACAACTTTTTTTAAACAAAAAATTGACTATTTTTACGAAAAACTTCCTGTTTTGAAGAAAAAACTGAGTGTTTCAATGAAAAATTTTTGGGCTTTGCACTGACTCAGCTATTTTCTACCAGTTGGCCAACAACATTAGGGGGGGGTATCCCCCTCTCCCCCCCATACTGCCCCCATATGTGATGTAGTCTATACCACTGTTGCAGTTTCCCACCTTGGAGGTTCCTCCTGATCTGACCACTGTTGTAGTTTCCTACCTGGGAGGTTTCTTCTATTCTGGCTGCCAAGTAATCTTCTGAATCTGAGGTTTGCCCCAGTGTCTACATAACCTGCTATCAGTGGGGTTTCTGCCAATCTGGCTGCTCTAGTATCTTCCTGATCAGGAGGTTTGCTTTATTCTTGCAGTGTCATGATCTCCTAGGTCTGCCAAACCTCCCAAAATAGTGGTTTAGTAGCCTTAGGATATCCTAAGACTGATCAGATGATTGCAAAATTGAGGCAAACCTCCTGCTCAGTAGAAGACTATAGCAGCAAGATTGGCAGAAACCCCACAAATAGCATATTATGTAGATACTTGGACAGACCTCAGCTTCAGAAGATTACTTGTCATCCTGAAAAGAGGAAACCTCCCAGGTTAGAGACTACAGCAGTGGCCAGATCAGGAGCAACCTCCAAGGTAGGAAACTATAACAGTGGTATAGATCATCCTGAATCACCTTTTGTTTCTGTTTGTTTTTCTTTCCTTCCTGCCCGCTTAGGCCTTAGCCTGTCCTTGATTTTAATATCAGTTTAATTTTGTTATGTAGTCTACTTCACTTGAGCTGAGGTTTTCCTCATGCATGGCAGCCTTGTGGAGGAGATTCTACCTTTCTCCAGGTATCTGTTCTAATTAACTTTGTAGTGACCTCATATAACCTCAGTAGGGCAAAAAAGATGTTATCCTTTCTGAAAAAGGACCCAACCTCCAATGTAATTAAACCTCAAAAGTTGCCCTGAACATGTTAAAAGGATTTTTTTTGCAATTCTTGGCTAGTTCTTGACTGTCAGAATGCAGAATCTTATGATGTGGTACCTAGTTAAGACTGCCAAAAGATTTCTTTTAACTGTTTTTTGAGGTTGGATACCTCTCCTGCACAGAGAATTATTGGAGAAATATACCAAGAACTGGTTTCTGGCTACTATTGGCTCTTCCTCGAAAAGTATTCTATATAGGAGGTTTGATGCTAAGCTGCTTGGAGTGGAGAACCATTAAATAAAACAAGAACCTTCTAACTAAAAATAGTATCAACTCAATCATTTTGTTTGGAGCAGGGTAGCTGAATCCGTAATTTGTCTGTTTTTGCAAGCAGGTTGCTTTGATATCGATCAATACAGGCTTCTTATCAGTCATAGGGCCCTTTAAATAGGAGATTTGCTTTTCCCTGTAAGTCTCCTAGGACCTGTTTAACATTTGTGGTACTATGTGTCAAATATCTGCAATATAGCTCATGTCATCAAGCTCATCCTGTGCCTGTCAGTTAGCCAGGTCCTAGGCTCTGCCTATGCTGACAGTGTGGAAAATGCTAGAAGTCTCTTAGGAGGCTGGAAAATCCTAGCAGTTAGCCAGACTGACCCTTTAATAATGTGAACCAGGAGTCACTCTCAAAAGCAACAGCAGAAGTTTTGCTCAGCTTGGGTATGAAGTTCTTCCATCAGTGTAATACCCTTATGTGATGCTTTTTCGTATGGTACTGTCCACCAGCAAAATATTCAAGTCCTTCGAGAAGCAACAGGACAGTGACTGGAACCATATTCACCTCTGCAAGCTATTTATTAAGAGTCTGCTTCCTTATGCTTGCAAGTGCAGTTTTGGGTTATTTTAGGTGAACAAACTATATAGTTGGGGATTGTGATAGAATAATAAGAATTTATCTTTTCCCAGGCTGAAATAACCAACTAAATATGAGTTTCAAGAGCTTCAAAAATGTCATTGAAGAGAATGATACTGTCATGCTCTACTTGAGCCCCCAGTCAGTGCATGCCATTAATGTGGTCCCGAAAATCATGAATAAGAAAGGAACAGAAATCGATTACATCTTCCAGACAGTCCATGGTGCGCTGAAGGTCATGGACTTGATTGGTGTAAAATATGGGGCAAAAGTTAATCTGTCGAAAGGTTACGGGTACGTCCTGCAGCCAACACCGGAGCTTTGGACGTTGACTCTTCCCCATAGGACACAGATCCTATATACAACAGATATCAGCATGATTATCATGCAGTTAGACATCAGACCTGGGTCAGTAGTGGTCGAGTCTGGGACTGGCAGTGGGTCGTTGTCCCATGCCTTAATCCGGGCTGTAATGCCGACTGGAAAGCTCCATACTTTTGAATTCCATGAACAAAGAGCTAGAATTGTATCAGAGGAATTCAAGTTTCATGGACTAAGTGATTTTGTTGAAGTGAACCACCAGGATGTCTGTGAAAATGGTTTTGGGATAGAAAACGCTGCTGATGCAGTTTTTCTTGACCTGCCATCACCTTGGCTAGCAGTGCCTCATGCTCTTAAAGCTTTGAAAGATAATGGAAGAATATGTTCGTTTTCTCCATGCATAGAGCAAGTGCAGAAAACATGTCTAGTGCTAGTGGAGCAAAATTTCCATGAGGTTATAACACTTGAGTGCCTAGAGAGGGAGTTTCAAGTGAGAAATATCAGCATCGCTCTAGCGGAGTTGTTCTCTCTTGAAGAAGATGGATCAATCCCTGACTCAGCCAGGTCGTTTAAAGCATTCACGACGCCTTTGACTATGGCTGGGCACACTGGCTATTTGACATTTGCAACTGCCCCTAAAAAGTTGAGTGCAAAGGTTGAGATGGATGGTACTAGTTTCACGGGCGCCAAGTCTGCTGACCAACCAGTACCGGAAACCGTGGTGTCCTCTGTGGATGAATAAACGCACTTTTCCTTTCAACCCACTTTGTTTACAAACGGGGGGGGGGGGGGAGCTTCTTTTCGTCAACTTATCGGATTTAACAAAATATCCCTTATTGCCCGTGGGCGTAGATGTGGTTGGAAGAACAAATAAACGTAATAAGACGTATTAAATCCAAAACATGTATAAACGTACGCACATATGAAAGACTATTATTTATCAGTTGTTCACATATGCATTGGGATATACCCCATACACGTTGGGCCATGAAAAGTTTCATCTTACGGGGTTCTGAACATTGTAATCAAACTAGCGCCGGTATGCCACTGACTCCCCTCCCCATTACCACGGTGTTGGAAGTTTAGATACACGTTTCTGGTGTCAAAAAGAGACGAAGAGTTGATAAATCGCGGATTAGGTAGCGCGCGATTTCCGTGTGGCGGAATAGGTGTAGCAGGGATTTAAGTTTTAGCAGTGTCTGGATTTTGCATCATACCGCAGTGAATGGAATTTTGTTCATATGGGCGACACCCATTTCCGGAATGGAAGGCAGTGACGGGCCGCAAGAAACTTGAGAACCAGCTATCAAAATAGCATCTCAGTCACTGTGTTTTCATCTCGTGCATAACTCATCATAGTTTTGCTGCAAAAGAAGACGCCCAGTTTTATTCATAAAAAGGGACCGTCGCACCGCTACACGTTACCAGGTTCACAAACCAGGACACGCAATCCTGAAAGTAGCGTTAGCCCTCGAAGACTAGTAGGCTAATTTCTCCTGGAAATACGAACTACAAATCGAGCAAACTCTCCGGGTCCTTTTCCCATGTGGCTATGTTTCCATGTTGTACTATTTAAGCTTTGTTTATTTGCAAAAATGACAACTGAAAAGATAGACAACTCGAAGTCATATAACATCATAGAAAAAGCTGAGTTTCGAAAAAGGCGTAAAATTTAAAAATAGATCAACTGAAAATTGGGCCAAGTTCCGTTGGCAGACTAGACTCAAATCTTTGTGCTTGTTTAGTAACAAGTGCTAGCCACTTGTCTCTACTTGTTCCAACAGACCCTAATCTTGAAGAGCTCTTAAAAGGACGACGGAATTTCGTCAAACATAATACGAAACTTCCATCTGATGGCGGATGTAGAAAATAGAAAACTGCGAGTCTACATCCAACTAACATCAGAGGAGTCAAAGGATCTCGCTGTCTTATAAAGACGCAACACTCCAACAAAAACAAATGTCCAGTGTAACTACATATGCAGTGAGGACGTTTTCCTGTAATTTTGTGGTCACGCGGGTTTGATTCTGCTGACCAGAACAGTCCGTTCAGTTTGCAAACCTATCGATTTATCAACGGTCAGCTTGACAGGATTATCCTGTTTCGCTGCGACTATAAGCTCAAGAATACCCAGGTCCATCCCGACTGCGATTCTCTGTCAAGTCTCGCTGTGCATAAAGTAACGGTTACTACGAGATTCGCAGATTGGATACGTTCCTGTCTTCTTCCTAGGCAGTTTTTCAAGCTCGCTAACTTTTAACTGAGCATTTGCCGATGAATTTGGGTTTTAATCCCAATTGGTTTCTGCATGCTTTGTTGATCATCAGCAAAGCGGTTCACACAGAATATAACAGCTAACACATACTCGGGAAGACACTCGCCGCCGTAGCAGAGTCGGCCTAAGTTATCACACCTAAAGCACCACATTTAAGCTCTTAGGAAACAGAGTCAATGTTAGGGTTCGAGCCAGTACTTTGTCTCGAGGAATTCACGCTGGCCGAATCGGAATCATTTGAGTGAGGGCTAGCATAATTAGCGGCTTCTTGGAGAGTGATGAGCATGTTCATCAGCGGGTCGTCATTATTGTCGCTCTGAGTGATGCTGGCCGTTCGGAGGTTGACACCACTGGGGTACTGGTCACATCCGACGTCTTCAGGTCGTATCCTAAAAATGAAGGACGGTGTGGAGATGGGCGAACCCGATCGTGGAAGGATTCGAATCCGAATCCAGGGCTAGGTACGAATCCGAATCCACCATTTCATGCTGAGGATTCGAATCCGGAATCGAATCCAACCTAACAAATGAGACGGTTGATGTGAACGATGTAAACCATATTTCTAGGTTTTCATGGGGCTTGTTATTGTCTGGGCTTCCTCTCAGCAATCAGGAATGATTTGGGGCTAGTAACGCACACAATGTCTTAAGCACAGTGTATTAAAATTGGATTAGAAATTATTCTAAAAATTAGATTAGAATCTGGAGCGGATTCGTAAGATTCAGGGTTTGGAATCCGAATCCGGATTCGGAACCGCCCATCTCTGGTGGAGCGCAGGTATGTAAGTGCAGTTAGGGGTTGGATATCATGGGAGGTGATAGGGCAAGGGCAGTATCCCACATATCCACAATGAAAATTTAAAAACTGTGCCAGCGAGGCTGCCGAGGAGTCCCCTCAAATGAAAAAATAAACGGAAAGGGGGCTTAGGATTTGAGCCCTGTACCCAGACCTCGACAATCTCTATTTGATCAACACATTTTCGGTAGAAGTAAAAAGCAATAATAGAGGATTAGTAATTTTCATGATTCATTATTATTCCAGCGCAAAACGGATACGTCAGCTGAATTTTATTAGGGCTATATTTCGGCCCTTCTTGGCAAGGGTCCTCTTCAGGCTCAAAGCCGCTCAAGTTGGAAGAACGACCTTGTGGAAAAGTCTTTGAAGTCCTGAAGAAGACCCTTGCCAAGAAAAACGAACTTGTGGAAAATACTTTTAAATTTCCCCACAAGTTCGTTTTTCCAACTTCAGCGGCTTTGAGTCTCTTGCCAAGAAGGGCCGAAATATAGTTCTTATAAGATTCAACTGGCGTATACGTTTTGCACTATCAAACATGATTCGCAGTCTGCCTGGGCTGAAGGAATATTTATTATAAACATAGTGTTTTCCACAAGTTCGTTTTCCAACTTAGCGGCTTTGAGCCTGAAGAGGAGCCCTTGCCAACAACGGCCGAAATTTAGCTCTATTAAAATTCAGCTGACTTATCTATTTTGCACTATCAAGTATAATTTTTACTATTCCAGCGTTGCCTAAACAGGGACCCCTCGGATCAACAATCGGCACCTTTCCTGATCGGTTGCACGATCGCTACTAAAACCAAAAAAAATGGATCCCGCTAGCACTAGTCCAAAAGTCAAAGGTTACAAACCCCTTTGCGACTAAAGCAAACCCATCATGTCACGGGCGAACAGATCGATTACTTCCTCCGTTCGTGAACTGCCTCCATTCCCGTTCGGAAAAGCTTAAGATTCCAGACACATTCTTCTGTCTACTGTGAGTTATTTACTGGATTTTACATTTAAGCTCACTGAAGTAATTTAAAATTAGTACATTGCCATCGCCGTACAGACGTCACTCGTAAAATTGTTACAGGCAGACGCCGAAGGAAGCGAATGCGTATGCCACTTTGCAGCAGCTTGTAAGTTCTTGGCAGTCGGTAACATTTATTTGCCAGCACGAAGATAAAGTAGTCTGAAGCAAAAACGGGGACTATTCAGGTTGTTTTTGAAAAATCAGTAATCACTCACCTCATTAGTCCGTCTGGTCCGCCGGCCAGGGTCCCATAGGCCCATGGGTACGAATCGTAAATGAACTGCGCTGGATCTACCCAGTTTGCTCTCTTGCCGTACAACTGGAGGCCCTCTTTCACGGCGTCGACTAAGTATGTTACTAAAGTGTAGTTCCACAAGTCTCTAAACCAGACCTGGGAGCCGGTCAGATGGGCTGGGCAAGCTAGGAAGAGCTGTGGACCTAAAAATGCAAACATTTCAGTCCTCCTTTTTCGGTATTGGAGTCTATCGGTAACAGAAGAGAAAATCGGCTGATCATTACTTTTGCCAAGAACAATTAATAGTCTTTGGTCCCATGCAGCGACTATGGATACCCCGACAGAACTGAGCGGAGCTAGAGGTATCTGCTCTGGCTTTGAGTTCATACCCGTCTTCGCGATGCTCATCGCAGAGCAATAAGTGCAGGAGACACGTCCGCCCTGGAGCGCGTCCAGAGAACCAATCAGCTTTGACTTTGAAAGTTTCTTTTACACGGCTCCACCGCGATATAGTTATTTGTAGAGGTAACCAGACGTGATGTGCCGCGTAGCTCTTAACCTCCGCTCGCTTACATCGGGCAGGGTACGGGGAAATATTCGACTCCACATCGCCATATTACAGAGGTAGGGACACGGATGTTTTATCTGATTATTTGTTCTTGCTTTTGCTCAAATCTCCCCTCTTTTTCTCATGAATATTTTCAAACTTAAAGGACTCCTCGCATTATATACTGTTCATGTTCTAGTATTTTAAAATGGTTGAATACTTCGAGATCAGTTTATGCTTTCAACAAATAACCCAAGGCTTTGGCTGTTTTAAGCCTTTGGCTAGGCCAGTTGACTTCTAGTAAAAACAGGGAAAATATACACAGGGCGGTTCGAAGGAGGGGGGGGGGGCGTGTAGTGTTAGGCCTAAGATTTCAGCCTCCTTAAAAGCTAGAAATGCCAGAAAAAGGTCGGATGACAAAATAATCGCCTGCGACGCTGAGTTTACATTTGTCTTAGGTATATACGGTAAAAGCTACTGCTTCTCTACTCTTGGGAGTTCATATAACGGTTCACGTACTCTTGGGAGTTCACATAACGGCGGATCTGAAGTGGGATAGACAGGTTGAAGTCATGCTAAGGAGAGGTAACATGTCCCTCCGTTCCCTCAAAGTATTATCCCGTTATGGAGTCCCACCAAAGCATCTCCTAAGAGTTTATCTTTCTTTCATACGCCCACTTCTGGAATACTGTTGCCCGTGTGGCACTTCGGAATTACTCGTGAACAGTCTGATTCGCTTGACAGGATACAGTTTAGAGCCCTCCTTGTAGTTTCCAAGTCCCCTAAAGTACCGTATATAGACCTCCTTAATACTTATAATTTAGAAACCCTGTTGAAGCGCCGTGAAAAACTTTCGTTAGTGTTTGGAATTAAAATCTTGAATACACCAGCACTACGTGATATCCTCCCCCCAGATTTTTCAGCGGCAAGAGTAAGGCCTGAGAGAGTGGTAGCCCAGCCGATACCCAAATTGCAGCCAATCAAACATGCAACGACTCGTTACCTAAGAAGTTTTGTTCCCGCTTTCGTCAACCTTTTTAACTCGCATCATTAATTGTATATAGATTCGAATATTTTGTGTTATGCTTGACAAGTCTTTGTTATATCCAAACTAGTGTAGAATGATCTTTTGTATGTTATTAGTGTTAATATTGACGAGAACCACCAAATCGGCTTGACCGTTGTATCGGTTTTGAAAATAAAACTGAATTGAATTGAATTGGGATCTGAGCCACGTTAAAAGTAAGAGTTTGTGTGGGAAGTAGTCGAATATTGCCGAATAAAGGCCGATTTAGCACATTTTGCCTGCGGCTCTTTCGTAATCCTATACTATTTCGATTTAGTTGAAGTGTGCATCATTTATGTGCGGTTTTAAGCTTGAGATTTGGGGTTTAAGCTACATTTAAAGGTAGAAGTTGAAAAAGGGGTAGTTGAATTTTGCGCGGATTGAAAAGATCGCGCCTGCGACGCTCACTTTCGTTTGTCTTGAGTAGACATGTAAGAAGCTGGTACCGAGGCTTGTCTTCTCTCCAGCGAAATTTGACATGAACGGTATCGTCTAATCCCTGTTACTTATTTGTTTTTATTATTTTATTACTACAATCGTAACGTCTTAGAACTTATAACGTTAATATTTCTTGAGCCTGCCGGTGCTGTGTTTTTAGCCAGTCGTATATTTTGAAGTCCTCACCCCTCCATACCCAAGCCCTTCGAGCCGCCCCTGAATATACATAACCGTTTTTTGGGATCCCAAACCGTAAGTGGCGGGATACCGATGACATCGCAGAAGTTTTCCGTGTGTCTGTCTGTCCGTCTGTGCGCGCTATAACTCTCGAAGGGAATGAGATATTTTGATGAAACTTGGTGTGAGGATTCTTTGGGTCAAGAGTAAGGTCAAGTTCGTAGATGGGCTCTGTAGCCCTACATTTAGGGGTGGCGGAGGGGGTTTAAATTAAGGGGCAAATGAAATATTTTCAAACAGATAATGTGATAGTCGATTATGGGGTAAGAAGACATGCTGAGCACGATGGTGAAGACAATTTTGTCACCGGAAAGTTTGTTAAAAATAAAAGTTTTATTTGAAGTTGATTAGATGTTCGGTTTAGGGGTAAGAAGATATGCTGAACACGATGGTGAAAACCATTTTGTCATCGGACAGGTAGTTCGCCAGGAATCTGGCCAAAACCGGAAAGTTTGTTAAAAGGAAAAGTATTTTGAAGGTGATTAGATGTTCGATTTAGGGGTAGGAAGACATGCTGAACAAGATGGTGAAAACCATTTTCTCGCCGGGCAAGTAGTTCACCCGGAATTCGGGCAAAACCGGGTAAGATTGTTAAAAGTAAAAGTTGCATTTGAAGTTGATTAGATGTTCGATTTAGAGGTAAGAAGACATGTTGAACACTTATATGAAAAGTATTTTCTATCCTGACAACTTGTTCTCCCGGAATCAGACCAAAACCGGAAAATTTGTTAAAATCGAAAGTTTTATTTGAAGTTGATTAGATGACAGATGTATGGGTAAAAAGAGACGCTGAATCTGTATATGACAATCTTTTTTTACCGGGTCATATAGTTCGTTCAGAACCCGGTAGAAACCGGATTTTTTGTATAAGTTAAAGTTTTACTTGAAGTTGATTAGATGTTCTTTATACGGATAAGGAGATACGCCGAATTCGTTTCTGAACTTTCCTTTTTTACTGGACAAGTATGGTTGTTCGTCCGGAATTCGGACGAAAACAGAAATATGGCAGAAGTAAAGCAGGAAGTTTCGATCAGTATCGTCAAAATAGATATGGCTCATAGAGGTATATCTGAACTTGAGTTTTCTACAAAACCGGTCGACACAGAGATCGTAACTGTCTGCATCATATTCAATTTTTGGGATCCCATCGGAACCTTTGGTCTTGTTTCTTCAGATAAATAACTTCTCGCAAGAAATCATCTACAGCATGATAGGGATCGAAGGTAGCAAAACAATGCAAATGAGAGAATATCAGCGGGGTGTCGTTAAGCGGGCGAGACACTCGGGTCTCCGGCAGAGAAGACCTTTCTTTCTTACCTATTGTGACGTCAGTTGAGCTGTGGCTTTCCACAAATCTGTTGAGATGTTGCCACACACGCGGTACCCAATCGAGCACCCTCCGCAGGTCTGGCAACCGTGCATTGGCTTTCAGCTCTGTTTCGATGAGCTTCCTTCGCATGTAGCGATTGAGGAACCCTTTCACTGGCTCCAAGTGATTGACGTACGGGATCCACCTATGATTATGAGTTATTATTAACATCGTCTTACACTGAAACACGAGCCGCATTAATTAATGTTTCTATTTCAATATCCTACGACATCTTACTCGTCCAAAAGTCTGCTCTGTCGTACCAAAGATTACACAGGACTTTGGCTATTCTTAGCGATAGTCCATGCCCCTCGGCCATTGCAGAAACCATTGCAGAAACTCAAAAAATTTTATATGGTGGTTTCCCGGCCTGAAATATAGAAAAAATCGGTCTAACAGTTACGGAAGACAAAATATTGTACGGAAACTCATCTCAGGGAATTCGGACTGACGGACACGGAAGTAGATTGCACTAGTACCAAGACTCTTAAAGTAGGCCCTCTCCCTGCGAAAACTGATTTTTTTTTATTTACTCGGATTTTTTTCTTCAAAAAAACTGAATCTTAACTAAACTTTTGTAGTTTCTTAGCTATTTTTGTCAATCATTAGTAATTGTTTCTTTTCCGTTGTTTTCGCGAAACCGCAGAGGCGTTTTCCCGGTAGTTTTAATGTTCCTCCGTATTCCAGCTTTCAACCTAGGAACAGCTTTTCCCTTTTATGTAAACGGAAAAGTTACCGTAAATACAGAACTGTTTTAACACATTCATCATCATGCAGTCTGTCGGGACAAGACGACCCGGACTGGACTCGCACTAAGCAGTGTCACATTTAGCGAAACTTGTATCCGTGCGAACATATGCGGTACTGTGATTCCATAGTCCTCCAAACGACTGTACACAGTTTAAAGCCTTATTGATGCAAGCTAAGAGACGTTTGTGATTCAAACACAATCCGGATCCAGTAAAATTGTCGGGCTCGATTTGACATTTCTGACTGAAGAACTATTGAAAACTGAAGTTTACCGGAAATTAAATTGGGATTGTAGGCTTGCAGCTCCTTTGGTCGCCTGGCTCAGTGTACCAATGGTGTAAGGCATTCTTTCTAGCTCGACACCAGCAAAGCCACTGAGCAGCTCATTCATGGACATGGCAGCATGTAGATTGTCTAAAATGATCACCGTCGGATGTCTCTCACAGCCTGAGCTGAGCTGAGTGAGGTAGGAACGGACTTCTTTGGCAGACTTCTGGTCGATGCTGAAAAATTAATATCGGAATTATTTTACTGTTTTTTCTTGCCAGCATATTATAGAGTAAAGGTGTACTCTCGCCGTTCCCCGAGGACTCCTCGCGGAATCAAGGGGAACGGCGAGAATAGAGGGAGTCACTCCACGCGGACTCCGCGTACGGAAAAACAACGAGAACACGGGGACTGCTTTCAAAATGGATTTTGTTCGAACAAAAAAAAATATGCAGTTGACGAAATTAGTCTGGATCCGCTTTATTTTTGGTCTTGTTTATTCTGACTGTTTTTAATTATTTTTGCACTGCATTAGCACCATCAAAAACTGATTCACCTCCGAATTTAAAAGGGAGTCCTTTTGATGATGGTGACGATAGTCGAAGCATTCCGCGTCCGTGGGGACCAGCGAGAATACGGGGAGTAAGTCCCTGGGACAAACAAAAACGCAGGGACTCCTCTAAAGGAGTCCTCGGGAAACGTCGAGAGTGCACCTTAAGTTAGCCGACTTTCGGTCGGTCGGTTTCCGGTGTTGACAAAAAAAAGTATTGACACCGATTTAGAGGAGGGAGGATCTAGGAGAAAACGGCACCAAATCTAAAGATCTGAGTAGAAGCGGGCTACCCAAGACACCAGGATACGAGCTAAAAGACAATCGTGTACAAATTTGTGTTCCCACCAGCGATTGTCACCATGACCAAGATCTATGTCACTTTGGCAGCATAGAATACTTAGAGGTCTTTAAAAGAAATTATTTCAGTTTTCTTGTCTGTTATTAGGAACTTTAGATTTACTGACGCTCCTGCGGACATTACAAGTAGTGAACTGAGAGACAAAAGGGATCCTCAGGCGGGATTTGAACCCATGACCTTTAGCTTATACGGCCACTGCTCTACCACTGAGATACAGAAGGGCTAGTGAGCATAGTTCGCAAACCACTACAACAGTCACGATTGACGCGGGCTATAGGAAAAGTGATCCCGCCGAATGCAAATTCCTCTAAGCAGCTCACATCCCCATGTCACGTAATTTTCTGCGGGGGCGTTTACAGGGGAAAGTCTCCTCACGACTCTACGAAGAACACTTCCAGACCGAAATCGAAGTTTTGACATGGTCGTTTAAACCATCTCAAACTCATCAAAACAAAAGTGGAGCGAAAAGACTCATCACAAACTCGTAGTCAACAGGGCTAGCTCGAACTTCTAATAGGGGTGGCGGATTGAGCAGGATAGAGAACGCTCAGAACTTGCTCCAAGAAACAAGGTTTGTCTCGTCGAATGGTAACCGTGAACAGTATACCACGACAAGCAGAAAGAAGGGTTTAGGCGAGTTAATTGATGGAACACATTCGGTTGGCAGAAACAAAATCCGACGACCGGACCAACATTTTGACAAGGTCTCCTTACGCGTAGCTTTCGACTGGCGAAATAGGTAGGGGCTGACTCAAAGGGAGACAGCCACACAGACCACACTGCCTTTAAAAATCAGGATCCATAACATGTGTAACAATGGGTGGGGGTACAAACAAAGCATACCTAGGATCAGTTCACGGGTGTGCTTCAATTTTTCAAATATCGGTGGGTAGTAAGGTCAACAGTGAGACGCCTTAAGCTTGGTGCTCCCAGAACGCGAATATTTCCCGCTTACGAACTGAGATCGCGTACTGTATGCATCTAGCTTTAGTGTAATAAACTGTTGCGAAATACTGAAATCTTTTCTTCGGCCGTGCGGTATAAGGGCGATTCTGGCGGTCTGGAAAGCTCCACGAGCTTTTGCGCCGGCTGTTTTTGCGACTTCGGCTAAAACTCTTCGCTTTTCAAAGCTGTTCTCACGCTCCGCTAGTTTCCTCTAGCACTTGGAAAGCGAACCCACTTCGCGAGGGGAAAGTGATTTCGGCACGTCAGCGAGAAGTTGTAAAGGTGCAACTACTTTCCGTCAGGGGCGTCACGAATAGGAGGGAACGCCCCCCCCCCCCCCTGAATCTTGTCGGCCAGTCGGTAAAAAGTAGCCGAGTCTGCGCGAAGCGCCGCGATTTTTCGTAAAAGCAGTCGATATTTTTCTTGGAAAAAGTCGATATATTTTTTAAAACATTCGGTTTCTCGTAAAAAATAGTCGATTTTTTCTTAAAAATAGTAGTTTTTCGTAAAATCCGCTGATTTAGTCAACACAGTCGTTTTTTCTCAATAATAGTCGTTGTTATCTGCAAAAACAGTCGGTAAAAAAGACAAGCCAGTCGGTAAATACCTTGCCCCCCCCCCCCCAAACATTTTGGCTAGTAACGCCTCTGCTTTCCGTTTATTCTTGTGCTCGGCGGATTCTCCCTTTGCTTTTCTGAAAGCGAATCCAAGAGATCGCCAGAATCGCCCTATAGTAAGATTCCAAACCCCTCATTTTCGCGCCGAATAGGTCCGTAGGTGGAAGCGACAAAATGAAAAGACTAACCTGAAGGTGACTATATTCTCCTCCGTCACCTCTTGGCCTTCACAGTAGACTAAATACTCCGCTAGTTTTCTCGCGACATAGCTTTTCCCCGTTCCGCTGGGTCCACAGAAGACTACTCTTCGCTGTTCTCGCACCAAAGTGAGATACCTAGGGAAGTAGGGAGTAATTTGACGATTTATTTGTAATGCCTTCTCTCTAAGAAACAGGGAGGGATGGAAGTGGGGGGTCAACGCTGCCTGACATGATCTATATTGTTCATAACAATAGCGTTACTGACAAAACAATCAAAAAATAGGCCACTGGCCTCTCCAGAGTTCGTCTACGACACTCAGCACTGCTCCGGATTCTCAACGCATTGCTTGTAGTTTTCCCCATAGTGACGCGAATTCCGCACGCGTCTTAGTAGGGAGTATTTTGACGATTAGTTGAAATAGTTGAAAGAAGAATTTTATGAGACTTTACTGCCAGAGTGAAGGGGACCGGCATTTTCGTGCCTTACTGTTAAGCTACGCGCACACTTAGTCCGAGAATATTTCGCATGCGAAAATATGCTATCGAAGCACGTCACTATCTCTTGCATTGTTTTATTAATACGATTATTATTATGACCAGTATCGGTCGCGTCAGACAGCATTGACCCCACCCCCTTCCATTCCTCCCTGTCTTATAAGGCATATTCTCGCCGTTCCCCGAGGACTCCCCGGGGACTCAAGGGGAACGGCGAGAATAGAGGGAGTCACTCCACGCGGACTCCGCGTACTGAAAACAACGAGAACGCAGCGAATGCTTCGTAAATGGATTTTGTTCAAAAAACAAGTTAAAGCAGTTTAAGAATTTAGTCTAGATCCATTTTATTTTTGATTTTGTTTATTCTGATTGTTTTTAATTAATTTAACATTGCACTAACACCAGCAAAAATTGATTCCCCTCCGAATCTGAAAATGAGTCCTTTTTTATGATGGTGATGATAATCGGAGCATTCCACATTCGTGGGGACTCGCGAGAATGCGGGGAGTGAGCCCACTGGACAAACAAAAACGCGGGGACTCATCAAGTGGAGTCCTCGGGGAATGGCGAGAATACGCTTTATAAGACAGGGAGAAATGGAAGGGGGTGGGGTCAACGCTGTCTGACGCGACCGATACTGGTCATAATAATAATAGTATTAATAAAACAATGCAAGAGATAGTGACGTGCTTCGATAGCATATTTTCGCATGCGAAATATTCTCGGACTAAGTGTGCGCGTAGCTTAACAGTAAGGCGCGAAAATGCCGGTCCCCTTCACTCTGGCAGTAAAGTCTCATAAAATTCTTCTCAGTACACTCTATACTATCTGACATATTGAAGGGTAAGTGTATAAACTTAATTTTACGTTTTGGCCGATCAATCCTTGCCAAAAACATGGAGATATTCTGCCCGATCTAGCACCGGCGACAGGACGGACGCGGCACCAAAATCGCCTGGTGCCAGTTAAATCCCGCACTAACGGGTATTCGAATTCCTTTGTACCATATTTTCATGAGAAAAAAAAAAAGTAATCCCAAGTGATTTATTTTCTTTTATGTAATAACTGAATATATTCAAATATTTTAACACATTAAATGCAATGGTCGACGTATTTAGTGCCATGTCGGCGCTAAGAGTTAGATCAATAAAAATATCTAATCTATAAAAGGGACCCAGAACGCACAGTGACTCGCTGTCTCGTTGCCCTGAAACAACCTGGTAAAACTCACCGTGCGACCCCGCTTTGGAAAGGAAAGCTGACCAGTAACAGAAAATGGTACCAACCTCTGCAGAACAGGCTTTGGAACTAGCGTTTCGAACGAGAGGGCATCCAAGCTAGCCTCTTGCTCCACACCCTTCAAAGACAGGAAGATCTTATCAACATCTCCAAAAAGGTATCCACAGGGTAGGAATTCTGGGTGGGCAGTAGAACCAGTGCAGGCGTCGATCACAGATTCTAATTGTTGGAGGGGGGAGTCGGTCTCTGCTGGCTGCTGCTTTGGTTTCTGGAACCTCTGACAGACCTCACCGAAGTGGTAGGAACTAATAGAGTCGACAGATAAACCCAGGGTGCACATCGGGTCGATTTCAGTCAGGTATTCCTGTTGAGAGGGTAAATAAACATTATTTTTATTCCTTCCAAACTGAAGGGTGAATATACAAATTTTAGATTAAACACATCAGCCAACTCACAAACAACCGCATGAATATAGAGGCTTCAGTCCCTGCATCAGACATCGGAACTGAACGCCCAAACTATCAATTTCTCTTTTTTTTAACTTACTTCTTACACATACGCGAAAAAGCTACAACATGTCAAGTACGTCATCAAAGATATCGTCAAATTTCCTCTGTTCGTTTGCTTGTGGATTTTTTTTTATAGCAAATCCCCGGCGGATTTTAACGTTTGACCTAATTTATTGTCGTTTATGTTCATGGTTGCCACACTTATATTTCGTGCTACTAAGATCGGAAAAAGTGTCCTTTTTCATGTTAAAATTACTATTTTCATAGCAAGAAAAAATACATGGCAACAATGCGTCATTAGTGCAAAACCACTAGAATTAACTTATCAAGTGACTGATGATTAATTTTGAGGTTTTGAAAGAAAACGCAGTCGAACAGAACAGAAAGTGTTCTTTCAAAGAAAAATTCTTGGTTCTGCTGAAAAGTGCTCTGATAGTGCTACGTTATCTTAAAATGTTAATTCTAGAAGAAAGTTTCAGAATTGCTACCAACGGCAACCCCTTTTGTGTGACATGACGTATTACTGGTGACGTTACCAAATAAGTTGACGTGTTACCAAGCTAACCAGTAACAGAAAATGGGACTAACCCTATTAAAAGGACAAATCGTGAATTTTCACTGAACTTTTATTTATTTATATTTATTTATTTCCCTCAGAACTGAGGAGTACAAATTATAATGTGTAAAACAGAACTATGCCTAAACCATCTGATCCATTTTAATGACATATAAATACGATGGAAAATACACATGGAGCGTGTCCGAAAGCTTTCAGGACTGTAAATGCTGCATTTAATGCTGCATTTTTATTTTTATTTTGTCCGAAAGCTCTTACCTTATATGCAGCATCAAATGCAGCATTTACAGCACTAAAAGCTTTCGGACACGTTCTTTATTTCTTCTCTGACACTTCTAATTCCGAAATTTAGCCTTAATCGCCAGCTCCCCAGTTTCTTCTTGAAAATTCAGCGTAAAATTTAGCATCTTCGCTGAATTTTTCGATGAATTTTATGCTGAATTATTGCTGCATTAACTGAGCGAAAATTTAAGTCCGAAAGCGAAATGCTGCATAAAATGCTGAATTAATTCAGCATTTTCGTTAGTTTCCGAGCTTTCGGACACGCTCATGATTTCGACAACTAAATTACTATTGTTTACGTACTATATTATTCACTCATATTATTAACTTTTGTTTTGTTGGAGATGGTGAGCGTGTTCCACCCTTCTACAAATAGTAACTGTTAGTTACTATTTCTGTTCCAGCTTCACCAAAAGTTACTACGCAGACCGTTCCAACCTTCTCAAAATAGTAACTAACAGTAACTATTTGCTTACCACGCTCGGGAGCGTAGTAAGCGTAGTAACTACGGATCTCTGTAACGTGATTGGTCGGATTCGCCCGTGGCATGATATTCTGCTGGAAAATAGAAAAATCGTTCCAGCCTTGACGGCAAAAAGCCAGAATTCGTGACGTCAGGTGTAGTAACTACGGTAAGTAGGATGTAACACGCTCGGTATAAACGACCTGGCCAGTGAACGAGCTGCTACAATTATAGGGTTCTTTCAAATAAAATGATTTGTCAGTTTCTAGCTAGCATTCTTTTATTTATCAGCCTACCTAGTCTTTACTTTCCTGTAGGCTATAGTCATTCCTTTGGAGTTTTTTTTTTCAGATTTTCCGCCTGATTAATTGTCAAAAGATGCAACAGACCGTGACGCACGAAACAACACGTGAGCTAATCTAGAGAGTGGTTTTGTCAGTCGCATCCGGAAACACGGCCAGAATACATATCTACTTTTTCCTTTAAAGGACCCCTCACACTATTTACTGTTTATGTTCAAATATTTTAAAGTAGTTGAATATTTTAAAGTAGGCTCCGCTTTTAACAAGTTACACACGGCCTTGGCTGTTTCAAGCCTTTCTCCAGGACCATCGAGTTCTAGTTAAAAACCCAAACAAATTCAGAGAACCTTTTTTCTGACGAATGAACCTATCGCAGACAGAAGTTGGGAGCATGATACGCATAAGAATAGCTAAACACGGTGAGTGTAGAAATCAGCGTAGTTTCGTTAGAGGGGTTAGAATATACCGTATTAAATTTGAGTCTCCGAGCTTAAGAATGGATGAAGGGATTACGCAAGTTGATTGCTTAGTATTGTAGGTACGACTGGTCCTTCAGTGCAAATAAAATAAAAACCTTCTGGGAAAAAAATTGGATACTTCATTATCTTTCGAGCTGGTTCGTGGCAATAATGCTCCGAGCTTAAAAAAGGATGAAGTGGTTACAGAAGTAGGCTGCAGCAGTAATATAGGTACGACGGGTCCTTCAATGCGAAAAAAAATAAATGAAAAAATACCTTTCTGCGATAAGAAAAAAAGGAAATTTAAGTTTCATTAGCTTTCGAGCTGGTTTGTGGCAATAATTTTACGAGGCTTTGAGAACCCGCTTGTGAAGTCCTTCATCTGAAGAAAAGAGGGTTTTCGTTCTTCTGGTTTTTATTTACATGTCGTTTTATGGGTTGTTGGTTCCGCATCGTTTTTCTGTTGGTATTGTGTTGGATCTTATGATTTAGTTTTTTTTTTTTTTCGCTGAGGACGCGGAAGTGCAACCGAAATATCCGAAATTATATTTATCCCTCGCACATCATATTAGAGAAATAACTAGCTGATCAAGAAAAAAAAACCCGGAAATCACGGTTTTCTATTTCTTTCGAGGGTTTTCGGCAGCGGCGATTCAACCTACCTGAAAAATCCTCTTCAGCTTTTCCTCAAGCCCCTCCCATCTGGTCTGTGACGTTATGCATACATATCCAATAGAACACGAAGAGGAGGGCAGTGACATATCGACCGTTGGGTTCCTTGAGGAAGGTCTATCGAGACTTCTTGTATCGAGGATTTGTAGGATAAGGTCTTGAGCTTCCTGCTGGTACCGGGAAACCGACCCGTGAGATCCGAAGTGAACGACGACGCTGATTGGTCGGCTGTCTTTTTCTACCGGCTCGCCGAATATGATATCTGAAAAAGCAAAAGAAATTTTCAACATTGCGGATTCTAATCGAAGAAGTGGCCGACATAACCGGTGCTGAAGTTCCATATCACGTATGTCAAGGCCCAAGATACACATACTTCGCACCTCGCTCTTTCTTGGGACATTTCGTTTGGGACCTTCCCGGTGAAAAATTTATCTCAAAATAGTACTATGAAGTAGTACGAAAAAGTTGCATGCAGTACTAACGATGCTACTACATGCTTCTACTTCAAGGCTACCGTGTTACTGCATACTACTGCATGCTACTATTAGCAAGACTGGATGCTACTATGGCAAGACAGGATGCTACTGGATACTACTACATAAGACTGGACCAGTCTGAGGCACATTAAATGATAGTATTCTTTGCTATTACGTAGTATCGCATGCAACGTTTTCGTACTACTACCACACTACTTCGCAGGCTGCAAATTTTTCATCGGGTTTAGTTTCTAAGTGGCAATCTTTGATTGGCAACCTAATTCGGAAAACGCGAAGTTGTGGAATTTGTCTTTACATATTCTAAAGTTTTGCTTTCCCAAACAAAGTTGGGTATTTTCTTCGGGTCAGTATAAGGCAGAGCTGGTGGACTCGGACTCTGGACTCGTCTTGAGACGGTCTCGAGACGACTTTTCAAGGACTCGGACTTGTCTCGGACTCGGATTTGCTGGACTCGCGGCAGCTCTGGATAAGGCACCATGTAAAAGCTAATTGAGCAGCAGATTTTTCTCCTCTCTTATATTTTTACCCGTATACTTGCGCAGGAAATAAAATTACTACTAATAAGTAGCCTAACTAATTTTGCTCACGCGACAATTCACATTGAATTACAAGTATATAGGCCAATACACAAGATAAAACAGTGCGGAATACCACCAAAGTATTTACTCTATTGCGACTAAGAATATGAGACTGCTGACACAGGACGGCTTCCCATTGGTCAGAGCGTCCTGCAGAATTCCACAGGAAGTTTTCTTTGGCACGGTTAATAGAAAATTCCAGGTCAGACGGGCAATTTCGCACGAAGTAGGAGCTCCTTGTCCACTGTGGAAATATCAGGCCGGGTCTCGAACAACATTCACACACTGATATCACTACCTTCTGGGTCCCTCTCAACCCGGGGAGCCCCCTCTCGAACTGTATAGTAAAAATATGTACAAAATGTCATAATAAAATCATATGAGTAGCTTACCTGCGGAATTCCCGCTAAAAATAATTTCAGGTACACTATATCGCCTATCTTGGTTGGCACCAACAGATGCGGTAGAACCTCCCAGGGACTTGCTGCTGACCAATCGCTGAAGCCGCTCGTTGTCCTGCTTCAGGGACATCATCTCAGACTAAAGAAAGAATGTGTGCATGAAAAAGGTGGAAGGTTGGTGGTTTAGTGGTTCGTATTTTTATTTTTTTTGCACGGTGATGTGGAGGTCGGTTGCATCCGCGAGAACATATGGTGAGTTATTTTATTTTATTATAAAGATAGCTGTTTCCCAACCAACGGGCCATAGAGCCCTTGAAATTTTGTTTAATATATAGATTATGTTTTTTGTATATGTTAGTATTATGTTAGTTGTGTATAAATTTGTCAATAAAAAGAATTTGAACTTGAACATATCCTAGGATTTGCCCAAACCGTCCCCGATACCACTCGCATCAATGCAGGGGAATACTGGACTATCACTTTTTGGCAATCAGTTCCATCCAGAATTAATGGTTCATCTACAAAGAGTAATCAACTACTTCACGCAGAAGCGCTTCTTAGCTCTGATGGCTATGCCCTGCGGAGAATTATGGTACCAGAAAAGACGTGTGCTTTAGGACGCTGGCAGGTTGGTGTGTGCTTAACGGAACCTCAGATTGCCCAAACCCATCCCTAATTCCGCCCACATTGATAAAGGTGAGTTTTGGATTAACAATTGATTTGACAAACGGTATGATACAGAATCAATGGCTTATACGAAGTGCAGGGGCTAATACGAAGTGTACGTTGGGCCAAGGATGATCTTGAGCACTCTCTTCTGGATACTTTCCATTGTGTATGTTTGTCTATCCGCGCAAAAGTACCCTAGACAGGGTCGGATATACAATCAGTATTCAGACCTCATGACTCTTGGTGTAAGATCGAGACTGCGAAGAATGGCGGAAGACTTGAAAGTTCGTCCTTACCTTCATCCGATTCACCATCTCTTTAAGGGCATCAAGTTGGTGTGCGGAAGTCAACGCCTCCAGCCGAATATCTGTCAGGACCATATCCTTCTCCCTCAGCAGCTTCTTGAGCTCACCCAGATCTTCGCCACTTTCCCCCAGATCCAAATTCAGGGACGAGTGGCTTCCCTTGACCTGACTTTTTTCTTTTTCTTCTTTCCGTATGCGGAGGTGAGCATGGGTTAACAGGGGAGAGGAAGGGGCAGAAACGTCAGACTGGATTCCACCGCGAAGGTCGTCTTCTGGGAGTCCGTTTTTGCCGGTTCGTTTTGAACGAGAGAATGCTTTGGTGAACGAGCTTCGGAGCTGTGGTAAACAAAAGGAAATCGGATTACAGGACAGGAATGAGTTAAGTGTCCTTAAGCCGGGGAAGCGGTTAGAAAAATCGAGTGGAAACTGATCTTACTCGGCTGGGTATGAATCTTTCGACGTTTTTTCTCTCCAGTTAGACCATAATCGATTGTTTTCATCCCCCGCACAGTTTTCCCGTAAACTGTTGACATCTTCTGCACAATCTTCCAGTAAATGTTTAGACAGTTTTATCCCCGCATTAATCTCGGTACGTTTTTCATGAACTACCGGGATGAATTTGTACTTGGTCTTTGTGTTGATGTTAATTGTCAAATACTTCATATGACTTCGACTGCGTGTTCTGGCTGCAAACTATTTGGCTTAAGAAATTGATCGATTCATTTTGGTTACATATGTTTGCGCTTACGTCCTCGTTCACACTGCTGAATCTTTTTTGAAAGCTCTGACGAATTAATTAAATTTACTATCCATTTTTAAGACAAAAGTCACAAGCGGAGTATGACAGGAACAGTACCAAAGGTTTCGATGGGATCCAAAAAATTTCATATTTGATCCAGACAATTGGGTCTTGTAGATTTTCGGTCTTAGCCAGACTCCTTGCACACTTTTATTATTAAGATTGAGAAACAGATTAAGGCCGATGGCTAATCATCTGAGAAAACCAAGGTCAGATCTGGATTCAGCATGTGCGTTTACGCATATTCGTCAAATCTGTGATCAAAACTTCCTGCCTTAGTTCTGCCAAATTTCCGGTTTCGGTCGGATGCCTGGTGAACTACTTGTCCGTCAAAAAACTAAAGCTCAAACACGAATTCAGCATAGCTCCTTACCCCTACATCGAACCTCTAATTGACTTCGGATAAAACTTTAAGTTTTAACAAATTCTCAGGTTTTGGCCGGATTCCGGGCGAAGTACTTGTCCGGCGAGAAAATGATTGTGATATACGTTTTCAGCATGTCTTCTTACCCCTAAATCGACCCCTAATCTGAACCCCCTTCCCCACCCCTAAATGCAGGGGTACAGAGCCCATCTACGAACTCTACCTTTCCCTTGACACAAAGAATCCTCACACCAAGTTTCATCAAAATAGCTCATTCCCTTCGAGAGTTTTCGTGCTGACAGACGGACAACTTTTACGAAGTCATAGGCTACGTTTTGGGATCTAAAAAAAACACATAGATTTTAATACTCTTATTTGCGCACGGGGCAACATAGCCCCATTTAGGTCGTGTTGTCTTATCTATGTAGTATAATAAATACAATACATTTTCAATGTATAAATAAGACCTGTCTTTTTAGATAAAAACACATTATGTAGCTGTATGCTCATGTTTACTTTACCGTTGTTTACGGTTTACCGTAGTATCTACGCATGAGTCACGGCTCTTGGCTTCTTGGCGTCAAGGCTGGAACGAATTTTTCTACTTTCGGCGAAAAATCGTGCTATGTGTTAATCCAGTCAATCGCGTCAAAGAGATCGTATTACCATGCTTACTACGCTCTCTAGCGTGGTAAGTAAATGGTTACTATTAGTTACTTTTTCTAGGAGGTCGGAACGAAAATAGTAACTAATATTTACTATTGTAGGAAGGGCGGAACACGCTCATAGTGAGTGGCTAGCATCAAGCGAACGAATGAAACGTGCAATCCGCTCAGGTACTGCAGTAAATGGATCGTTGACGTTATACTTGGCCAATACTTTAACGTTACGGGCCCACGACAAACCCTTAACATTGAGGATGTTCCATATCAGTTGCTTTGACGGAGAAGTTAATTGCAACATCCACCGCCTATAACTGAAGGTAACTGACATTTCTGGACATGAATATGCCTAATAAGTTCCTCAGATATTGGATTCAGTGAGAGCGAATTGCCTACCAGTACATATGAAAATTAAATTTTTAAAAAGGAGAACCGAGTTTAGTGACACTCTGCCCTTTATGTAATGATGGGAACGATGGCTTGAAGCACTTTCTGCTGAAGTGTCATGAGCTTTCTGATTTAAGGGTGTCTTTGCTTGGGTGGAATTTGCGGCTTCCAGACATCTTGGATTGTACATCGGCACAGATAATATGCAAAGTGGGTAGATTTATCGATGAAGGAGTGAACTTTCGTGAGAATAGAAGTTGAATTTTTGTTATATTTTGTTTAATTTAGTTGCCTAATTAGTGTATAACTTGTTCTTGTAGATGGCCTCTGGCTTTGAATACTATTAGTTACGAATTATTATTATGGTCGAGCTAGGTGAAATTTCTCTTTTGCCACTACCTTCAAAAGCCAACAAGAAGCTGCAGTCATCAGTTGGCCGAGTCAACGTTTTAGACTTAAAGGCGTTCATTAACTATGGGAATGTTCTATTTCAGCTTCCTTTTACCGTTCTTTATCTTCTCTTTCACAGCCCCCCCCCCCCTCTTTCTTCCTAGGCGGCTTGTGAATTAAATAAATTACGACTTAATTTCCAGAAGCAAACGAATTAGAGTTAAATAGTATGAATCACGAAAATTAAGACTCACCCAGCTCTTTTTCTTCCCATCTTTCCTCAGATCCATAATCTCCGCAGAAAGAAGGGGGTGGAGCGTCTGTCCGTTCACTTGCGCGGTTGCGGCGTTCGCTGAGCTGCTCGCTGATGAGTGGGAAGTCATGCTGGCCATGGAATCATTGGATGATTGTCTCGGCATATTTCCGACAGCTAAAAGTATTTCGAAAATGGCCTTATTAGAGGAGGGCCTTTGTGACAGCTCACAAAGCAGGACCGGAATCCCTTTTCCTTTTTGTTTGCAATTTTGCGGAAAGTTGCCAAGCTCAATGCAGCAATTTTGCGTGCTCTGGAAACAGTTGAAACTTTGGGGGAAAGCGTTTCCGGATGCTGGTGGAAAGTTGCACGGAAACTTGAACGTTGTGGAAAAAAGGCGATCCATAGCGTCCCTTTTGATTGAAGATATTTTCTTGATTTCCAAATTCCAATGTCCCTCGTCGGTTTTGTCAAAAACCAACGTTATCCAAGAAATATGATTTTAATTTTATAAGTAGTGAACTGAAAGACAAAAATGCTCCTCAGTCGGGATTTGAACCCAGGGCCCTCTGCTTACAAGGCAGGCGCTCTAACCATTTGAGCTACCGAGGGGCTTCGCAAACCACTACAATAGTCTGGTAGAAGCCGGCCATAGGAACAGTGATCCCGCCCGAAGGCAAATTCACCTAACTACTTCACATCCCCATAAATTAAATTCGAAAAAACTGTTCCTGGTTTATTGGTCACGGTACAAGTCCCTTCTGTAAAGTGCCATCTACGGATTATTACGATTTTAATTTGTTTCGGTTCCGTTCAGATTGACCCGGATGGTTTAGTGGTTTTTGTTAGTGTTCTCCCTACCGTTTTTTTGTATTATGATAGAATGAGTAATAGTTCACGACTTTTCTACTTTGGTATCATTCCCTTAAGACAGGTGAAAACTTTACGGGTCGGCTCTGGTCCACATTTGTTCACTTTGCCTTGTCAATAAAATTCTCTTTCTCTCTCTCAATGCTGAACCTGATCGGCTAGGATGAAAATATAAAGGGATATATAGCAACGGTCGAATGAAAAGCTCCACCCAGACTTTCCTAACAACAGAAAGTGGTTCAAGAAAATATGACCGGGTGACGGCTTTTAATAATCCTTTCAAAAGCGGGGTTGCAATCCCGATGAAAAATTTGTAGCCTGCGTAGTTGTATGATAGTTGTACGAAAAAGTTGCATGTATTGATATGTAATAGTAAAGAATACTATCGTTTAATGTGCCTCAGACTGGGCCAATCTTAAGCAGTAGTATCCAGTAGCATCTAGTCTTGCTAATAGTAGCATGCAGTAGAATGCAGTAACACGATAGCCTTGAAGTAGAAGCATGTAGTAGCATCTTTAGTACTGCATGCTTCTTTTTCGTACAACTTCATACTGCTATTTTGAGACAAATTTTTCAACGGAATAGCATGCTCTACAAAAGATATACTTACTGTGGTCAAGGGGCTTCAATACCATTCCTGCGTCGATTCCCTGCTTTCGAAGGCCTTCAATAAGACCACGGAGCTCACTTAGCTCATTGTCCTAAAGAAAAAAATGAGTAAAAAACAAACCAGGTTATCTCACATTGGCTGGTCCAGGTGTCAGGTATAATTAGCTGCGTTGCTTGCCGTCATCCAGTTAACCGACCTACAAGATTCCCCACTATAAGTTGTTTTCTTCCTTCGGTTAACCGACTAAGTTTTTATAAGCCGTTTTTTTTGCTCCGTTTGACACTCGGTTAACCGACCTGTGGACTGAGACGGGAGCTCCATCCAAACGACCTACGCTCTTGGCAAGGCGCGAAATTCAAAATTTTCATTGGAGAGATTAGAGCTCAGCCGAACCGACCGGCGAGACGAAAAAACGGTCAATAGTGGCAAATAGGTCGGTAAACCAACCTATGGAGAAAAGGCAAAAAACGCAACTATTGACGACTTCGCAAATCTGGAGGAGAAAGCACGGACCATTTCTTCAGCCGATACCAGGAGTTTTCGGAGTTGAGGGAATCTGTTTTAAAGAGTAAAACTTGCTTCTTCCCGATATCCTGAAAAAGGACCACATAATGTGTAATAATCAAAATATGTGATTATCTGGAAAGTGGTGAAGGTAAGAGCCATTAAGTTACGTAGTAAGGCTCCATGCCGTTTTTTCTGTGTGTGTTAGTTTTTGATTTGTAAATGGCCCTTGGACTTAGAAATATACTAGCCTATTATTGGCTCATATGTTAAATCACGTCGTGAGCTTCCTGTGTGTGAAAGCTTTTCAGAATGGCTTGTAGAAGTGAAAGAAATTATCGTCGTCTTACCTTCTGCTCTGCTGTCATGGTGATTTGTTGCAAACGATTTGTCATGTTCGACAACGACTGCTCAAAGGCTGATACAACATGAGCCTAGTAAAAAAACAACATATATGCCAGTCATTAAATCTGGGGAAATCCTAGCTTTTGTGTGCTTTCCCTTCCACAAAACAGAGAAAGGCACCACAGGCGAAAATCTGTTTTCACATTTATGATCAGACCATTTTGGGGGATCTCAAATGAACCGAGTTCACAAGCCCCTCTGTAGCTGAATGGTACAGCATTAGCCTAGAAAGCCGAAGGTCGTGGGTTCAAATCTCGCCTGTCGAACTGTTGTCTTTCAGTTAACTACTTAAGAAAGTGGCAAGGGTCGCCTCCACTCATCTCTTATTGTTATAACTTCAGAAGTGACTCTTGCCTCAAAAGCATGAATTCTCTGAAAGACACCGATTACATTCACCGACAGCCAGCTGATCGGTACACCACTCCGGGCGACACAAACCCTCCCCCAAGCCTTCTACTCTAATTGGTACAAATTCAGACAAACTCTCGACAATGATTTTCAGAAAACGCCCACCAACATTTGTCAAGAGCCGACAAAACCACGCACCATGGAAAGCTATACAGACCCCCCCCCCCCCACCCGATGAAAAATTTATCTCAAAATAGTACTATGAAGTAGTACGAAAAAGTTGCATGCAGTACTAACGATGCTACTACATGCTTCTACTTCAAGGCTACCGTGTTACTGCATAATACTATAAGGTACTATTAGCAAGACTGGATGTTACTATGGCAAGACAGGATGCTACTGGATACTACTACATAAGATTGGACCAGTCTGAGGCACATTAAATGATAGTATTCTTTGCTATTACATAGGATTACATGCAACGTTTTCGTACTACTTCCATGCTACTACGCAGGCTACAAATTTTTCGTCGGGAAACATTCAACCTCCCACGCTAATTATGAGCGTGTCCGAAAGCTCGGAAACGAACGAAAATGCTGAATTAATTCAGCATTTTATGCAGCATTTAGCTTTCGGACTTAGATTTTCGCTCAGTTAATGCAGCATTAATTCAGCATAAAATTCATCGAAAAATTCAGCGAAGATGCTAAATTTTACGCTGAATTTTCAAGAAGAAACTGGGGAGCTGGCGATTACGGCTAAATTTCGGAATTAGAAGTGTCAGAGAAGAAATAAAGAACGTGTCCGAAAGCTTTTAGTGCTGTAAATGCTGTATTTAATGCTGCATGTAAGGTAAGAGCTTTCGGACGAAAATAAAAATAAAAATGCAGCATTAAATGCAGCATTTACAGTCCTGAAAGCTTTCGGACACGCTCTATGACTTGAGACAAAACTATCACTTCAGTAACAATGCTTCGCTAAAGAGAGCCACTTACATTCGTGGAGAGCTGTCCACTGAGTGTGCTAACTTTCTCCTGGGCGTCGGAAAGCTCTTTTCGGAGCTTTCGTATTTCCGCAGCCTGCTTCTCCTCCTGTGTACTGTAAAGGGAGCTGGCAGTCGAAACCAGGCTGAGCGACGAGCCGTGACCTGGGAAGGAAGTGATATAATTAAATTCTCCAGGCAGGTTGAAGAATAAGAGCTGTCTTCGAAAAACTGGCAAAAGAAAATAAGGAGCCATTGGTTCGAGTGAACATTCAACGATGACAGATTTCTCGGTTTGCCGTAGCTACACAAACCGCCAAGGGCCCATAATAAGTTGTTCATACTTCGGAACAACACGTCATGGGTCCTTGATAGAGCTAAACCTTATTCCGCTGCAGTTTCTGTTGGCTGCAAACAAATACTTCAGATCAACGAACAGTCAGAATAGCAAACCTAAACGTAATAAGCTGTGAGCTTGTGCAGAAGGAACATGATGTCTAGTAATCGATAACATATCCGAAATTCGGCTTAGCATGAACCTGAACATTAATAAGGTAGAAGCTGTGCCGGAGACTTTCTGCTTTATCGCATGCCTCCACCTATTACCGATGCGAGAGTTGTATGCATATACTGTCAAATATGGCGATGCCCAATGGGAGGGACGGAACGAATGTATATGTACGGGATTAGATCAAATTCAAAGTGCCGGTAGATTACAGTGTTTTAGCGACGGTTTCCGATTGTAGATTAAGAAGTCAACTGGGTTATTCGAAAATTGTTGCTAACAGGGGGAAATACAATCGGAAAGCTCTTGGCAAGCTATACTCTTCCTTCTGTGACCATTCTGTTCTTTTTCTATCTGGTGTTTATCCTGTTTTAAAGAAAAAGGATATTAAAGCAATACGATCCTCTTACTTTCGTTTTTGTAAACTTCTTCTTTTTCTCCTTCCTTGGCAAAGAAGTTTTAAAATTATAACTAAGTACTCGCTACCGGATATTACGGAGAAATTGTTCTCCTGTCCTCCACAGAAAACTGTCCGAAACGGCGTGCGCGCGTATGTCGACCTCTCATGGGCTTATTCGTCTGTTTGACTCTTGATTAGATTTTGTTTGTATGTGTTGCGTGTTTTCCCTAATTATGTCTTCCTACTTTCTTTTATAATCCACTGTTTTCGTCTTGTACGATTTATGGGCTAAAAACAAATTATCAGTATAATAGGTGCTGCACAATAGTAACAAAAGCACGGTCCTAGAAAACTAGCCCAAAAAAAGATATTAGGACCTTAGACGCTTTAACAGTGCCCTCATTTGACCCTGCTATTTACTTACATTCATCTTCTCGCATCCCCATCTTTGACGACAAACCACCGTAATTCCCAAAGCTTGAGCGGCCATAGTGCTGAGAGGATGGACTAGATGTCATAGATGAAGGAGCAGGGTAGCACATCCTAAAATGTAAGCTTGTTAAAGGACCTGCCTTACCTACAATACTAACGAAACTTACTTCCATAATCACTCCATATACTTCTAAGCCCGGAGACCCCAATCTCGTACGGTACATTCTAAGCCTTCTAACAAACCACGCTGATTTTCTCACTTATCGTGTTTTGCTGTCTTCGATGTGTATCACGCTGTCGAAGGTTGTCTGTGAGAAGTTTTTCCGTTAGAAAAACCGGTTATGTAATTGTTTCCTTGTTTTCGCTCTAAGTCAACATGTCTCGGGAAAGGCTTAAAACAGCCAAAACCGTGGGTTATTAGTTGAAAGCATAGCCTAATTTTACAGTATTCAAATATTTTAAAATACTGTAAGTTGAACAGTAAATAGTGCGAGGGGTCCTTTAAGGTCTGTATCAAAACCTAGACAAACTAGTCGGAACCCAATCTTCAACTTTTGTTTGATACTCATCTACCCCCTCTTGTGGGTATCTATACGAGCAAATTTCATTCTTGTCCTAAATAGCAAGCAAATTTTGAGAGAAAACTTAAACGGGACATTCTTCGTGGAAGGAAAATATTGCTGGTGCCGGTATTCCGAAAGGAGCGCAATTAAGTAGAAAAGGCTACTTTGAGGCCCTCTTTAAATATTGATTTAGAATCACTAAATTACAGTGGAGTTATGTTATTTCAGACGTTATCGAAGTACGGCCTGTGCGGTATTGGCTGATTGGCATAAAACACCAGAAACCATCTATGACATTGTTTAAACACCTTCAGGAGCTACTGACTCATCAGTAGTTACAAGCGGTTGAAAATGATGATACAAAAGTTCCATAACGTTGAAGAAATGATGTCTTTGCCATACCGACGGTCGCAAAGGATACCTGGATTACGCAATCGTGACGAAAAGAGGAATAAGTTCTGACGAACTTTAGACCCCCCCCCCCCGAAATTCATCCTAATAGCATTTATATCTTGAACGCCTATGTGCGGTACATACTCTATTCCATATACATGGTCCATACACTGAACTGATCTCGGCAACGCATCTTTTCAGTCCAATGAAAAATTACGTGAAATCGATTTCCCAATGTCTTTACGAATCAATATCCCTAGATTTTCATCTTTCTATCCTGGCATACCCTTCCAAACTGCGGACAAAAGAGCTCAATCAGCTTGCCATTTCTTTGCCTAGCGTGCTTCCAGGTTGATTTTCAGAGCTCAGAAGCCCACTTAGCAAGCCGCCCTCTGGCTTTGACTGGGAAATCTCGAACAAGTTTGGATAATGCTGGAGTAAGTAAGTAAGTAAGTAAGTAATTTATTTATGACCCGCCATTTTGAAAAGGCGGAGTAAATGACAAAAGTAAAGAAAATAAACAAAACACATATATACACACAGAAAAAGACACTTAATTTTTAATCTTCGGTCAGGAAGCAGTGGACGACATCGTGTGCTGGTTGGGCCTTGTTGTCCATGAGTTTTGAAAGTGATGACGAAAAGTGTAAACAACGAAAAAGTGTAACAACAAAAAGTGTAACAAAAAGTGTAACAACGTTCTTGTCATCAGGACATCTTTTAAGCAAGAATAAATAATCAGACTCAGGTTATTAGTCGCATGCAGCGGCTATGAAAACCCCGACAAAACTGAGCGGACCTAGAGGTATTTAATGTAGCTCTGAGCTGATGTTGATACCCGTTTACTCCTCTTCCGTCTTCACCGTTGCTTATCGCACAAGAAATATTGAAGGAGGCTAGCAGGAGGCGTACACCGCGCGCCGACCCGCTCTGTGGCGCGTCCATAGAACCAATCAGCTTTGACTGCTAGATTTCCTCTTCAGGACTTAACAGCGACATAGCTATTTGCAGAGGTAACGAAACTTGATGTGGCGCAAAGCTCGTTTGCGCCGGGAGTCGGCCGTATTTTACTCGACTCAGCATGATTGTATGACCGAGATAGGGAGACAGCAGTTCTATCTCGTTATTTGTTCTTGGTTGAAGTAATTAACAAAATAAACACAGTACCTTGAGGAAAGAGAGGGGTCCATGATCTCCTGCCCCATGGCCTCAGTCATATCTTCCACTCTCTGCATCATCGAGGCATAGATCTTATCCGACTTGGTGCTCCTCATGCTATTACTCCTATTTAGCCTCGGGCTGGGCGACATCTCCCGTGGGTTCATGTAAACTTGGTGCTTCGGCCCTGCTTGCCCTTTAGAACTGTTCATCATGGAGCCAGAGCTGAGACTGTCTAGGCTATCTCCACCCAGCATGGATTCTAGAAAAGAGAAATACGGTAATACCAATGCAGATGTAAGTGAGGCGGACAGCACTAAGTGAGGGGTAGCTACTCCAATTTAAGGCTACTCCAGGGCTTAAAAGTACGAGGTGTGCTTTAAAGATTTTACCTTTCTTTTGTAGTCTACAAAAATTAAAATAAGATGACAAATGCAGATGTAAGTGAGGGAGACAGCACCAGGTGAGGGTTAGCTACTCTAATTTAAGGCTGATCACAAATGAAAGAGAATGGTTAAAATCAAAATTAAAAAGAAAACTGGATCGAAAACAGAGACGATACTGGTTCAAAACTGCAGATAAAGTTTAAAAAAAAACATGGGAATATAAAGTGTTAAGACTGAAATGCTTACTGAAGGATGGGTCAAATGATCGCATATACCGCTCAGAGTAGTTTTCTGACGGAATTGTAAGTTTTCAGTTTATAAGAATCCGTGTGGAAAGTGCAGGATTTTACAATGATGCGATAAAACCAACCTACGATACGCCCTGCTTCGGAGCCAACATATAAAAAAAGCAAAAAGTTAATATTTATCCATGCTTCTGCTGGCCATCATTCCTTTAGGGGATCCGCCTGTCTACAATGCCAATACAGCCTACTTCCATAACTGCATTCATTGTTTCTTAAGCCCGGAGACTCAATTTTCTATTGTTACATTTTAAGCCCGCTAACGATGGTTCACAAATCTTTGCACTAGCCACGATTCACTATTTTTCATGCGCATTATGCTCCCGACAAGCGTAATGTGCTCGCTTAATGCTATTGACGCGTGAAACCGGTTATCTGAATTTTGCCTAGCTTTTGCTAGAAGACAATGAACCCGGGAAAAGGCTTAAAACAGCCAAAGCTGTTGATAACTTGTTAAAAGTACTAGTTTTGAATACTGGAACATAAACAGTAAAAAGTACGAGGGGTGCTTTAATGATTTTACCTTTCTTTTATAGTCTACATAAATAAGAACAAGATGATTTTAACGCGTAGTTATCAAAAGCCGTTTTTTATGTTTTCTAATTTTTTTATGCACCTATTTTCTTTGCTTACAGAAGGGATGAATATAAGGCTGTAACAGGTCTTAGAGAAAAGATTCTTAAAGAAGAAAATAATAGTAAACTAACGCTCTTCGCGGGATTCTGAAACCGAAAACGTACCGTCCGGTTGCAAACCATTCATGGCATTTTTAAACCCACGTATTGTCACTGCAGCGACCACTCTGCCAGGAAGGTTAGGGAGATCCATCGGACTGAAACTTTTTTTCCAAACACGACTAATGAAAACCGCCGTGTTGAACCTCCCAGCTTACTTTAGTTGCGTTTTTGGTCGAAGTTTTGTTCGCCGTTCGCTTAGCCGGTTGCTTACTTTCCGTTTTCGAACGCCGTCGAAGTTCACCGTTTGCTTAATTAGTGCTTTTACGACTCCGGCGATCCTTGCTCGGTCGACATTTTCAGCTCCCGAAGTTCGACGGTCAGAATTTGAAGGACAAAGAAACTGTGACCAGCGACCAAAAACCTTTGAGTTTGAAGGTAACTTCAAACTTCGATCAAAAACGCAACTTTTGTGATGTACCAATGCGTGTACAGCTTGAAAATCTTCAGAAAATAATTAGAATCACAGAAAACCAAGAAGACACGGGTAGGGAGCAAGTACTCCCCTGAAAAGAAATGGAGTCAGACTGTAAACTTGTCGCTGCAGCGAGCGCTGCAGACTAAGCTGTGCCTTGCCTATGAAAATAATCTACGTTGGCTCAAAAGTTTTCCAGCCGGAAATTAGGTCATAAAATCGTAAGAGGCTGACGGTTTTTTCCAGAAATTAGACGGGTTGGAGGAAACAAGATCGAAAAGATGGAATCTCTTGCTTCTCTGCTCCCAAAATGTGGTAAACTAGACATAAAACGGTTTTTACGACTTACAATGCATACCAGCCGGAAATTCTGTCTTGTTAATTCTGTAAATTTATGACTAGCTTAGCTTTAACAGCTTTAAGATTAAAGGACCCGTCTTGATTATTCTCGTCTTATCCCTAGCTCCCTTATGGGATAATAGGATTCTGAAATCCCCGCGTTTCGCAGTTGTTTCGTTTTGCACCTACGACTATTTAGCGCATTTTCCATCTAGCCGTGTTATGAGTCACGCAACGCAAATCGCCGAAAGCTTCAAGGTCCGTCAACGACACCTTCACAAATTACGACATGAGAAGCTTCAAAGTATTATTTTAATTTTAGAAGACATGGTAGAATCTACCTTCAGTTTCGGCCTTTTTTGGTTTTGCATGGTTTCCCCACTTTTTAATCAAGGGGCTTTTAGTTTTCAAATATTTTGCGTCCAACCGTCGCGTTGGAGAGCGGGAAGCCTGGATACAGTGAACAAACGCCAACAAGAAAACCGCAAATTTTCTAGGGAAAGTAATGGTATTTTTAAACTATAATTCTGAGCCACTTTATCATGAAAATATCCTTTATAGTAAGAGTTTTGCTTGACACAGCTGATATAAACAATTTTTCAACGGTAATCCTTGGGAAACAAATGGAAGGTTAAAAACTCTAACCGGTTAAAACGTATCATGGAACGACGTAACTTTAGTTTTCCTGGCTTATGTTTTATGCCATTGTTCTCTGCTACCCATAATACTCTATATGACTCAGTCCAAAACACGCCAGTGATCCTCGGGAAGAGCGAGAAAACATAGCACTGACGACTCAAACTCAACAACTCAATCCTGTGTTAACCAATCACAGCGATGTTTGGAGCAGTTATGATACCACTTTCGGCTCTTCTGCTAGGTACAGGGCGATTTTGCATCGGCAAGAAGGGTTAGTCATCAAGAGTATTGCAAACGTTTGACCACGCAGGATTTTGTTTTCTACAAAGAGATTTTCCAGCCATTTCCACTCCCCTCCTAGACATCAGCCCCTTGCAGCAGAACAGTTTCTGAAGACTTTTGTTTCCTCTTAACTATTAAGTCAAGTACAAAAGAAGCGGAGGCGGATACTTGCTTGGCTCGCTCTTATGGTAATATCACTTATAGGGGGAATTTCATTTCTGAAATCGATACGCGGTGAAACTGTTGCAGGGGCCATCTGGGGACACTAAAGCGGGAAATGAAATAACGATATCACAAAGACTAGGCACGAAGGAGATAAAACATATGTGAAGGTTAATGGTCAAAAGTCCACGGCAAAACAGCTCATGCGTGTTACACAAAATGGCCCAACTAGCCAAGTAACCGACAGTAGTCTAAGGCAGTGGTTCCCAACCGGGGGTACGCGTACCCAGATGGGTACGCGAGACCCTCGTAAGGGGTACATGAAGGCATAATCTCTGAATTCGAAATGTCTGATTTCGTCAAGAAATTGGAGTTTTGGCTTACGAAGGTTCAGAGAAACAGGGCAAAAGTTATACCGACTCTTGACCAGTTTGCGGGCGATAATGAGATTGACAACCTTGCAGCCTCAAGTGTCCCATTTATTCGTATATATTTTTACGCATTAATCCCATGCCGTCTCTTTGGTGTTCTAATCCTGACAGATCTTAGTAGAATAGTAGAACAAATGATTCTTCAAAAAGGGGTACGCAACTTTTTTGAACCTTAATTAGGGGTACGCGGTACGGAAAAGATAGGGAACCACTGGTCTAAGGTCACAACACTATTAGTCCTCAGTTTTTTATGTTTTTAATTTATCTATTTCTGACCCGCTTTTTGCGTAACAGCGGAGTATGAATAAAATACAAAAAGTAAAATCTACATATTAAAACACTTAAACAAAACGATGTAAATAAACATGACAACATTCTTTTCATATAGATGAAAAACACACTAAATAGACTTAAAATTTGTACACAGTGACAAGCATATTAATCGGGTTCAGGAATGAAAAACTGGCTAATAATTTCATGGGCTGAGAGGGCAGGATGTTTGTGGAGGAGTTTGTTTGCGAGTACAATGGTTGCGGCTTTAGGGTTTTCTGGCACATGTAGCTTTCGGATCATCAAGTGCAATATAGCCCACCTATTGCCGTTCAACGGTCGGTTGGTCCGCAAATGACGAGTGTGGGTACTTCCGGATGGGCTAGGAGGATGAAACTTGCCAGGCATATTGGGACTGTCATTTCCCGGATCCAACCATCCTGGGGAGTTGGCGCAGGGGGAATCCGGAGTCATGTGGCATACAGAACTCTCGAACGAGTGATCTGATCTGGATGAAACCTGACGGTTCAGACCCTGTGCTCAGATGTTCAAGTTGAGTTCCTCGATCCGGCCATTGTGAGGAGAGTTGTAGGGGGCATCGGACCTTTACTGTATGTGCTTGTACGAGGCACCGTAGTTTAACAGTTTTATGAGTGGTAAATTTATTTTTCATTGCGGTACTTTATTTAAGGTTGGAATTGGAACGTAGTTTCATCCCATCATTTATTTCTGGTCATATAGTGTATTAGTTAATTTGTTTCGGGTCAGTGTATATAAATATTGTATTCAACTTCTAGCTGTAAGCTATTTGGATAATAAACTTGATTGACTGAATTGTTTTGTGTGATTGTGACAATCTGCGGAATAGAAAAAAACGTGCGAAGGTTCCCTTGCTATAATAGAACAATATAATAGAATATTTTCTGAGAAGAAACCGCGTAGTCTGAGAAATCGACAGAGCTTGTTCCAACAAAATAGGCAAAAGAGATCTTGTGTCAACATCTGTTCAAAAATTGATGTATTAAAGAAACTGCAGCGGAAAATTCATTGAAAATCTGTGAGAAGTCTGATTTATACTGTTATTTATCTTGTGTTGTTTTTCGTTGTTCTCTTTACTCCGCTACCACCTTGTGTCTTTGGCGAATCTACCGACTGGCTGGTAATTTTTACCGACTCTTTTGCAGAAAAAACGGCTGTTTTTAAGAAAAAACGACAGATTCGAATAGATCGACTGATTTTCAGGGAAAAAACGACTGTTTTGACGAAAAACCGACTGAATTTTAGAACAAGAGCTGTAAGCTCATATGGCACTTGCATGTGTCAAGATGATTTGATTGATCAAGAGTAAGTTTCGACTTTGCGGTTGAGATGCGCGCTATAAGGGAGCTGGAACTTCATTTGTAAGCAAAACCCTTGAGGCAAAACTGCTAATGGGCTGATGGGCATCACGAAAATGCATATATTGCTTAAAAGTATTTTTTTTACTTTGCGGTCAAGATTGGTACTTTAAGGAATAATCGGATTTTGGAAGTAGCAATTTCTAAGCAAATGTTGTTGAGTCTCCAATATTCCAGCGAAGTTTCATCGTCCTAGCACATCTGGAAGTACCTTAACGCGCGATCACCGGAATCCTAGACCCCCCTCCTCCAACTCCACCCACAATAACCGGAGCCAATCCTGTTCTGTAAGTGATTAATCCAGAGCATCTGTTTGTCATTCCCACGAAGTTCGATCCAGATCACACCAGTCTAAGCGGGTCAAGTATTTTCCGCCCTCCCCCCGATAATTGCCAAATTCGGTCCGGAAATGAAAAAGGTCACAAGAGAAAAATGTCCTCTGTTTAATTATTAAATTTCACTCGAATCCGATCACCCGTTCCAAAGTTACGCATGACTCAATATTCCGGATTCCCCTCCCTCAAGTCCCCCCCCCCCCAAGATTATCATATCGAGGATTTTTTTTTTATTCCAAGTCAGTTTGACCGGGTCCCTGATATGCCTTCCAAGTTTCGTCGTGAAAATCCCCCAAAAACGGAATTCCGGGATACCCCTCCTCCCCCCCCCCTCAAGTGTCCGGATCCAGTCAAATTATGTAAAAGATTTATATGGACCAGATGTTTGTTCTTCCCAGCAAGTTTCACTCCTATACCATCATTCTAACCGTTTCTCGAGATTTCCGGTCCACCCCCCCCCCACCCCACCCAGCTCCCCCGCGGTGCACGTAGCCAATCCGATTCAGCAAATGACTTACCTAGAGCATCTGTTTGTTCTTCCCACAAAGTTCCATCCCGATCCCTCCATTCTAAACGGGGCACGTATTTCCCCCCCCCCCCCAATAGTTGCCGGATCCGGTCCGGATATGAAAAAAATCATCGGAGAAACGTCCTCTGTTGAATTCTTAAATTTCACTCGAATCCGATCAACCATTCTAAAATTACGCATGACTGAAAATTTCGGATTCCCCTCCCTCCACTCCCCCCACCATTATCTGATCGACAAAATTTTTATTTTGAAGTCACTTTGATTGGGTCCCTGATATGCCTGCCAAGTTTCATCGTGAAAGTCCCCAAAACCACCATCACCGGAATTCCGGGACCCCCCCCCCCCCCCCCCATAAGTGTCCGGATCAAGTACAATGGCCTAAAGGACTTATCTAGAGCAGATGCTTGTTCTTCCCAGCAAGTTTCACTCCGATCCCTCCATTCTAACCGTTTCTTGAAATTTCCGGTCTCCCCCCCCCCCAACTCCCCCCTGGCTACCGAATCCGGTCAAGACTTTAAACGGGACATTACAGATATATATTCTGTTCAGTTATGAAGTTTCATTACAATCCGATCATCCGTTCGAAAGTTACACACTTCTCAATTTCCCGGATTCCCCTGCGGATTCCCCTCCCTCCACTCCCCCACCATTATCTGATCAACAATATTTTTATTTTGAAGTCAGTTTGATTGGGTCCCTGATATGCCTGCCAAGTTTCATCGTGAAAATCCAAAAAACCACCATCACCGGAATTCCGGGCCCCCCCCCATAAGTGTCCGGATCCAGTACAATGGTCTAAAGGACTTATCTAGAGCAGATGCTTGTTCTTCCCAGCAAGTTTCACTCCGATCCCTCCATTCTAACCGTTTCTTGAAATTTCCGGTCTCCCCCCCCCCCCCCAACTCCCCCCTGGCTACCGAATCCGGTCAAGACTTTAAACGGGACATTACAGATATATATTCTCTTCAGTTATGAAGTTTCATTACAATCCGATCATCCGTTCGAAAGTTACACACTTCTCAGTTTCCCGGATTCCCCTGCCCTCCACCCCCCCCCCCAAATGGTCGGATCAGAAAACTGATTATTCCTAATTTTGTTTGGTCGGGTCTCTGATATGCCTGCCAAGTTTCATGGTCCTAGCACAACTGGAAGTACCCTTACTCGAAAAAGTGTGACAAAATGCCCTAAATTTTCAAGTTTCCAGCGCCCCGCACTCCCCCCCCCCCCCATATGGTCGGATCGGGAAACTGATTATTTCCAGGTTAGTTTGGTCGGGTCCGTGACATTCCTGCCAAGTTTCATTGTCCTAGCTCATCTGGAAGTACCCTCACTCGAAAAAGTGTGACAAAATGCCCTAAATTTTCAAGTTTCCAGCGCCCCAACTCCCCCGCATATGGTCGGATCGGGAAACTTATTATTTCCAGGTTACTTTGGTCAGGTCCCTGATATTCCTGCCAAGTTTCATTGTCCTAGCTCATCTGGAAGTACCCTAACTCGAAAAAGTGTGACAAAATGCCCTAAATTTTCAAGTTTCGAGCGCCCCCACTCCCCCGCATATGGTCGGATCGGGAAACTGATTATTTCCAGGTTCGTTTGGTCGGGTCCCTGATATTCCTGCCAAGTTTCATTGTCCTAGCTCATCTAGAAGTACCCTAACTCAGAAAAAAGTGACAAAATGCCCTAAATTTGCAAGTTTCCAGCGCCCCGCACTCCCCCCCATATGGTCGGATCGGGAAACTGATTATTTCCAGGTTAGTTTGATCGGGTCCCTGATATGCCTGCCAAGTTTCATTGTCCTAGCACATCTGGAAGTACCCTAACTCGGATATGTGGGACAAAAAAACTCGGACCGACCGACAGACCGACAGACGGAATTGTGATCGGTATATGGCACTTGAGCCAGAGGCTGCAAGTGCCATAAAAATCGACAGTTTTAATGAAAAAATCAACTGTTTTGGCAAAAAATCGCGGCGCTTCGCGCCGGCTCTGTTATTTTTTTTTACCGACTGGTCGACCACATTGGGGGGGGGGGGCCTCTCCCCCCCCGGTCGTGACACCTCTGATCTCAACACCACATGGTGGGATGGGGGGGGGGCATACAAAAATTAAGAAAACTTACCGAAACCTTCTTTTTTTTAATATCCGATTAGATAACTCACCTGGTCCAGATGTCGCGTAGCTGTTGCTATGTCGCGCCCACGAATACTGCCCGTTGTTCCCTTCACCATAATACGGCGTATCACTCAACGATCCATCCGTCAAGCCTCTCGTTCTCACCCCTCTATCTCTGCCATTCACTCCATACGGCGTCGGCTGATAATTCACGCCCGCCATCATCATTGTCATCATCAGAGCATTCGTCTGGTTAGTTTTTGGTAAGCTCTGTGTCCCACTGGAAAACAGTCTTTCCCGGACGGTTTGGGAAAGCTGATTGGCGCAAGGGGTTGTAAGGGAGTAGGATTTGAGTTGTGCGATTCGCTGACCATACGGGCTTGCACTATATTCAGAGTCACTGAATGCACTATTGAGGTCAGAGGTAGTTTGAATGCCAGCGCTGCACTTCAGCTTGGTACGTGGGCGCTCCAGGCTGTGACTGAGCTCTTGTTCGAGTTTTGGTACGACGGAGACTTGCGCGGTTTTGAGCTCTTCTTTTTTGGATTCGTCTTTCGATCGCAAACCTGGAATGTAACGAGAATTGCATGAACAGTAACACATATCTGATATTTTTCGCTCCTGAATAGGATTTAGGGGTGCTAGAACCCTCTTCTGGCTGTCTCTGGGTCGCCATTCGGTTATCTCTTCCCATTCAGCTGAAATGGGGAGAGTTGATGTTCTGTGGGTTCCACTCAACTTGTGTAAAGTGTTATAGCTTATTTTGTTATGTATTACGGCCCGGCCCTAGCAAATCTATGACAGCCCCCTATGAACGACGGCTGGAACTGTGCATGAAGTTTGGTGTTAACTCTTAAATTGTGCAACTCGTCATCCAATTTTTGGGATCCCAGAACGTATGTGGAGGGATACCTATGACATCGCAAAAGTTGTCCGTCTGTCTGTATGTCCGTCCGTCTGTGAGCACGGTAACTCTCGAAGGGAATGAGATATCTTGATGAAACTTGGAGTGAGGATTCTTTGGATCAAGGATAAGGTCGAGTTCGTAGATAGGCTCTGTAGCCCAACATTTAGGAGTCGGGGAGGGGGTTCAAATTAAGGGGCAAACAAAATATTTTTAAACAATATTTTAAAACGATGATGAAAACCATTTTCTCGCCGGAAAAGTAGTTCGTCCGGAATCCAGCAAAAACCGGAAAGTTTATTAAAAGTAAAAGTCTTATTTGATGTTGATTAGATATTCGATTTAGGCGTAAGAAGACATGTTGAACATTTACGTGAAAATCAGTTTCTACCCGGACAAGTAGTTCGCCCGGAATCAGGCCAAAACCGGAAAATTTGTTAAAAGTAAAAGTTTTATTTGTAGTTGATTAGATGTACGATTCAGGGTTAAAAAGAGATGCTGAATCCGTATATGAAATCCTTTTTTAACCGGAAATATAGTTCGCCCGGAATCCAGCTGGAACCGGAAAATTTGTTTTTAAGTTAAATTTGTATTTGAAGTTGATTAGATGTTCGATACAGGGGAAAGAAGATACGCTGAATTCATTTTTTAACTTTCTTTTTTCGCCGGACAAGTATTTCCGGAATTCGGCCGAAACCGGAAAACTGGCAGAAGTAAGGCAGGAAGTTTTCATCAAAATAGATATGACTAACAGGGGTAAACAAACACACATGCTGAATCCATATCTGAACTTGGTTTTCTCAGATGATTAGCTATTTAGTCTTAATCTGTTTCTGAATTTTAATAATAAAATTTTCAAGGAGTCTGACGAAGACTGGGTCTGGCGAAGACAAGACCCAATTGTCTGGATCAAATATTGAATTTTTGGAACCCCATCGAAACCTTTGGTATTGTTTCCCTGGATCTCCCGAAAAGGATGCCTCGTAAGTAGTGAACTGAAGCTTACCTTTCTCATAGTAACACAACTCAAGCTGGATAAAGAAGTGCAGATAACTGATAACGAACCTGTTACGCTGTGGCAGTTCAGTCCGCAAAACCAATGGTCAAAACAAGTATAAGTTCTAGTATAAATTCTACTCTATACGTTCAAGTATAGCTCTACTATCTGCCTAGTAGCCTGCTCAACTTTTCCTTTCCCTTGCTAATGACAATTCGCACGACATTGGCAACAGACTTCCACGTTTATTTTAGCTGACCAAATTCCACGGCACAAACAGCTCGGTCGAAAACATGAACCGGATAACCAGAGATCCAATTTAATAATCTAATTCACTTGCCGCCTCACACCACCTAACCACAACTCTTCCATGCACTGCGAAGTATTCCTCAAATTAAACAACAAAAAAACAGAAACAAATCTGCAGGAATGCTTACCAGAATTTGACCTCTTCACATATCCAAAGCTCGGGGGCACCCCCTTTACTGCGTGTACCTTGCGGCTATCAGGTCCCATTCTTGAGCTGTTAGAGGAGCTTTCCCCATTTGGTGATCCCGGGTGAGATTCCCCAGACATAGATCCACCGGGATAGGCCATGTTCCCCTTATCTTCCTCTCGCGAGCCTGGAAAAGAAGTCGGACGATATAGAGCAAGCCAGCCACAGAGCCGGGAGGAAGGGAGAAAGGAAATTACGGATATTCCCCACAGAACACGGTGCGATTTACAAATGAGTCAAAACTGTGGGTATAGGTCACTACACTGTCAGAAGTTTCATAACGGATAACACGATGATGCATATTCCTTGATCCCAAGATGACTTTGAAAAATTTTTCAGATAACGTATTCAACGGATACGTCAGCTACGATGCTTCATCAGCGATATTTCGGCCCTTCTTGGCAAGGGTCCTCGTCAGGCTGTCAATCTTCAGGTCCAACGTCGCGGAAGGAAACAAACCTGTAATAAATAACTGAAGCTTCTACCAACTATAAATATCTTATTCGGGCAAATTACTTTCAAATACCACTGTAGGGAAAAAACTAGTCCTGAGATGTTACGCATTATCTGTTGAAACCGCGCATCCTCGTCTTATCTGTTATGAAACTTCGGACAGTGTATTCAATTTTGAAACAAATAACTAGATTTCGGGTCCCCCATTCCAAATTATCCACTAGTAGCCTTGTGTGCACGTCAACCACCAGATAAAGATGACAGTTACTATACTGTGTATTCAACGCACGTAGGTGTTGCACAGGAAGGGAAAAGGAAGGAAGGGAAAACAGACAAAAAGGAGCGGAACCCACATGCGGGTGCCTCAGTCCGCCTATTCGGTGATCCGACACTGAATGACAGGTGACAACTGCTGGTTCTAACTAGGGTAGCATAAAATTAACTGTTGTAAAGATTTTTCGTTTTTTTATCAGCCGAAAGTGGTAGCCAAAAGAGGGTTTGAACTGATGGACTGTGGAGGCGTCGACCCCCTTCAAACCAGCAAACGTTGTACAGTATTCACGTATTTTCGGATCCCTTCTCGGCCATGGTTTCATACCTCTATATCCAGAACTGGAAATACCGGTTGGGACTAACAAAGGGATTTAGTTTATCACAAGGGATTGACGTTTTTGTTCCCAGGGAAGAGAAAGTGGATTAGGAATTGTCAGATACAGGACCAGACGCTTCCAATATCAGTCAAATTAAGTCGGAAGTTTTAGGAAGAAAGGTTCCGAAGAAAAATCCGGACATGAGAGGGATCGCCAACTTTGTGAACATTTGCAAGTTTGTGGCTTGCAAAAAAGATCATTCGGTTTTCTCCGGTAGAAACCGCGAAACAATTTTTCATTTGTCATTTTATTGATGTTGGATTTTTTTTTATACTCAGGGTCCGTATGTTCACGGTCCTGAAATCTGACACCCGCGTTTGTTTTCTCGAAATCGCCGAACGCACGCGAGTCACACCCCTCCCCTTTCGAAGTCGAAAGGACAAGGCCTAATGCGTAACAGATAACACTTCGGATGTCATTTGTTGTGTTTGAAAACGTTATGCATGAAATGTTGTGCATAACAAGCTTTGTTAGGAAGAGCCAAAAAAGCATCTACTGACTTCATTCCTTATCGTCATGATGTCGGAAAACTCAGCAGATACATTTTGGCGGTTTTTCGGTTCTTCCTAATGGTAACGCTTATTATGCATAACATTTTGAAACACAACAGATAACATCGGAAGTGTTATCTGTTACAATTATCTGTTGAAACCGCGCATCCTCGTGTTATCTGTTATGAAACTTCTGACAGTGAAGCTTGTCAGTTTTAAATACGCGCTTATCGTTACTTACCGCCCTGTCATTTACCCTACAACGTGTTTGATAAAACCGACAAGTTCGGCAAGCACTGTTTTGCAATGATGTATCGATATATTCTACATGACCTATCCGTCCGTCACCCGACCATCCCGGCGACAAGACAAAGCCTCGGCGAACAGCCTTGTTGACGGAGATTCAGCCCTTCTGATAAACAGTGAATTACTTTTATCTTGATTGGTCTAATTTACTCGAGATCTACTCCCAGAATATCCAGACCATTACAAATATTTGCAGAGAGACAATATTTCCCAGATGACATTGGGCCTCAGCTTTCCAGAGGGGTCCGTAAGTCTCCACGATAAATCAATATGATTAGTCACTGGTTCAGTCCGATTAACGCAGTTTGCCCCTTCGTGAAATCGATGGGGACCGTCTCAGAGAAGTTTGAAAAGTCCTCGTTTATAGTTTGGAGTTCTGGAGTAGTAGCGCTGATTTTCTTTGACAAGAGTAAGACGCCTCTTTGATTACCCGACGGCGAAGTTTCCGGAGTGGAAATCGCTTTGGTGTTTGGTGCGAGAATAGAAGTTCTCGCAAAGATTCCTTGACGTTTTTGAAATTGCAGCTTCCGTTAGCTAGGAAATTCATGGAAAAGATTACGTATTCTGATGAAACTTGGTGTGAAGATCACGAGGCAAATGAAAAACTCGAGTTCATTCGTGGAATCCGCAAGGATATGAGAGGTTGTATACCATAGGCGCGATTTCACGGATACCGAAGTCCCGGGCTCCCGTCGAATTCTATAACGTATATCTTACATAGGTGAGAAGATAAACAACATGTTCATGAAGACTCATGTTACACATTCGGTTCTGTGGCTCGTCAACTAGGTTTTACAGTGTTTCTTTTTTCAGGGGTAACCCTTGACCCACTTAGAAAGCCGAGGAGGCAGCTGCACCCCCCTCCTAAATGATTCCCCTGGGGTATATATTAATTTGACAATCCCGTGCATTTTGAATCATCAGAATTTTAGGAATAAATGAACTGTAATTGTAACTGTAATACTCTTTTGTCTTATACAAGTCCTCTCGTCGTAGAAATTGTCTAATTAATACTCCGAAGCTGAATCACTGAATCACTCATTACAAAAGCACACGGAATGGTGTCTTGGGGCACCTTTGACATGGTAGGTATGGCTTGAATAGAAAAAAAGGGGGTGGAAAGTACAGCTTATACGGGAAAGAAGAATCAATCAAAGACTGAATACCGCTCCACATGGTACGCCGAAGACAAGCGTACAAAAAAATTCAGAATGCAAACACCAAAACAATCCCAACCTACTGGTTCACGCTCATCTCAGTTACAGTACCTACACTGTAAAAAGTTTCTCGAGTAAGGATTAAAGTTAAGTGCCGTATTTAGTACTTAATCTTATCCCTACTGGGATAAGATTAATATGAATTAGAGATAACCCTATCTCAGTAGAGACAAGATTAATCCCAGTAGCAAATACTGCAAGATTTTTTTTTTTTACAGTGTAGCTCGGGCTCTCTCGAGGTTTAGATGACAAATTTGGAAATTGGACCTACACTGTAAAAAGTTTCTCCGAGTAAGGATTAAAGTTAACTGCAGTATTTCCTACTGGGATTAATCTTATCTCCACTGAGATGAGATTAAACCGAATTAGAGACAAGATTAATCCCAGTAGCAAATACTGCATGATTTCTTTTTACAGCGTAGCCACAACCATGAGCCCGTCTTTTTTCCAAAAGGCCAGTTCGGGTTTACCAGTCATTCACAAATCCTCAAGTTCTGAGCATGGTGCTCAATGCTCAGAACTCTGCTCAGTCCTGATCAGAACTCTGCTCAGAGGGACTGAGCTTAGTCCCTCAGTCTGCCCTGACTGAGAACATGCTCAGGCAGGGCCGCGAATGGTACCCCCATACAAATCTTTTTGAGAAGCAATTCCCATTTCAGATTCTCAGTTCAACAGATTCTTAAGGTTTAACTGAAAAGGGCTGGGATAGGACAATCTAGTTACCCATCACTTATTCACTTAAATTGGCTTGAAAACCCGCTGAAAATGCGTTACTTCGTTGTTCCGCTATTCACGAATAATCGATTTTCAAATAGTGGAATTTCCGTGGGATATGTGGTACTCTATGCGCTTGTATTTTTGTGTATGCCTTACGAAAAAGATTTATGATTTTTTTTTCAGGCACTATCGATCTTCACCAATCTCACCATTGCCCACTGAAAAGCCGCGTTTATGTTGAGATCAAAATATCCCGCGTCATAGTAGAATTTACGCTTTGGGGACGGCCGCAGATATTCTGAACGTCATAATTAGAGCAGATAGTGAAAAATAAAAAGTATCCCTTTGCAGGACATAATTCAGTGTATTCAGCTAAATGACACAAAAATAAGTTGGCTTTTCAGTTAAACTTTAAAGGGATACCATGCACTTGCTGCAGCACCAGCACCGGTGCTCACGCGTTGGGGCACCCCTTGACGTTGGAGCACCATGCCCCATATTCGAGAATTTGTGTAATTACTGTGGTTTACACGCTTAAAGTGCAGTACTGAAAAGTGCAGATTAACTCAAGGCTGAAAGGACCCCTCGCTCTATTTACTCTTCAACTTACAGTATTTTAAAATATTTGAATACTTTAAAACTAGGCTGTGCTTTCAACAAATAACCCACTGTTTTGGCTGTTTTAAGCCATTTCCGAGACCCGCTGACTTAGTAGCGAAAACAAGGAAACAATTTACAAACCGGTTTTTCTGATGGAAAAACTTCTCGCAGACAACCGTCGACAGCGTGATACACATCGAAGGTAGCAAAACGCGGCAAGTGAGAAAATCAGCGTGGTTCTGTTAGAGGGGTTAGAATATACCGTACGAAATTGTGGTCTCCGGGCTTAGGAATATATGGAGTGATTATGGAAGTAGATTGCGTTATTATTATAGGTAAGACAGGTCCTTTAAAGAGGTGAAGAATCCGAAGATGACGTCTTCGCTTGTGCGTCTAGGATCGAATAAACTAGTGTTGAAAGTAGGCACGGAGTGGAGACCGGGGTCGTGGCATTAACGTCGATAGAGCATCATATCAAGGAATGGCATACAGTTCTGTCTCCAGATTTGCAGTGTGGCAACAACGAAGGTGAAAAAGTTAGAGAACAGTTTGAGCAGCCTCTCTTCAAGTACAAGCAGGAGAAGCCTACCCTTTCTAGCACCTTGCTTCCTTTCCATTTTCTTCGCCTCCTCATATTGGCTATCTCCCTCCGTCCGAAGTCTCCTCCGCTCTCTCGATTCTGACCTGTCTCGAACCTGCTCCGCTTTGACTCGTGTAAGGTCAGGCACTCGACGGCTCTCGGCCTGTAGACATCGGTCCACGGAAACGGCACGAGACGGATCGATCTGACGCTTCGACTGTCTGCAAAAATGGTAGTTAAAAGACAAGTTAACGCTTAGGACAAAAGCGTAAAACCTACTTGTTCTCGGGTGAAAGTATTCCCTAAAGAAAAGCTGACGACTGCTCAACTTGTACAACGAGGAGCAATCTTGCCAAGACTAGGAATTCAGTGCGTGCACTCAACTCTTTATAGTTTATACGAATAGGGGTGAGATAGGATAGTCGAGTTACCCATCACTTTTCACTAATTCGATAAAATGCCTTACTTCGTTTCGCCGCTGTTCACAAAATCGATTTTCATCGAATAATAAATTTTCTTTCGGATTTCTGGTGCCTACGTGCGTGTACGCGACTTTCTTCAGAAGTGACCTTACAGTCCGGAATTCTGAGCTTCGCTTTATTAGCCATTGAAATGCACGCTTTTGTTCAAATTCAAATATATATTCTGAATGTCACTACTAGAACCCAAGATGAGAAAAAAGAATTACTAGGCAGCAGAGCAAAATAACACTAGAGAGTAGCGCCAAGACCTATGCTTTCCATGCAAACGGGCCATATTGGTAGTGCCCCCCACTACACTTACGCCATTTAAAGCGAGATAAACTTGCGGGTTTAGAAATTTCTAGTAAAGCAAAGGTGCGGTCTACAAACACCAAGGAAACAATGGAGGCTGTATAATTTTTTTGCTATGTTTAGAATATGAAGTTATCGGAGCCAGCGCTGGTGAACGACCGATTGAGTTTCAGTAGGGATGTTCACTATCGCTAGTGGTGCTAGTGTCGCTGTTATTCGAGTGTGTGTCACTTTCAAGTCTTAGCGCTACTCTCTAGTGTTATTTTGCTCTGCTATGCAGTACCAAAATAATTCAGTGTGTTCAGTGTATTCAAATAAGCTGGCTTTAATGCGTACATGAAACCACGGTTGGCAATTAAGCCTGAATTTTATAGACAATTCCAATGAGAAGAAAAACCTCACATGGCTTGCCGTTTCCCACTGAATTATTTCGCACTTTTTTAATTCAATTTTTCTCACACGATGAAGGCAATTTAAAGCTACCGTGCTAGTCGGCTTTCGTAACATCCTTGGATTCAACTACTGTCCGTGAGTTTCAGTCCTAGACTATTGGCGTGTTGTGGGCTCGACCCCGGGTGCCTTTTCGTACCGAATTCATTTACTGGAGATAGAAAAAACCACCATGGGGAAAGCCAATGATTGTAATAGAAGCTTGGAAGGAAATTCCACGAAAACGATAATACCTACTATGAGTTGACGAAAGGACTAGAGAAAATATAACGAATAAGCATAATTTGTCGTTGAAGAACCGGAAAGAATTGCAAGTTATATGTGTGTTCTATGTGAAACTAATTAAACATCAATCGGCAAGTCAATGCAGGATGACAAGGCGACACGCAATGCTTAACCGTTAAACGTATCAACAAAAATGTATGAGTAAAAAAACAAATACCTTGACCCTTCTCCATTCATCTCTCTTCTTCCCATCACAGGCGTCACCAGACCTGCGTGAAGAGGTCCTTGCTCCATCCCTGTCGTCAGCATGGCTTGCTGATTTCGCTGAAAATCAAGGTATTTTTACAAAAGAGAATTAAGAGAAACGGATTTACCTATTCGCGATTGTGCAATAAACTCAACAATTCCCTTATAAACACAATTCTCCATGTCCTCATTGCTAAGACTATTCTGTCATTTTATAAGTTGTGAACTGATAGACAAAAATGCTCCTCAGCCGGGATTTGAACACAGGACCCTTAGCTTACAAGGTAGTCGCTCTACCATCTGAGCTACCGAGGGGCTTGTGAACAGTGTTCGCAAACCACTACAATAGTCTGGTAGAAGCCAGGAACAGTGATCCCGCCCGAAGGCAAATTCATCTAACCAGTTCACATCCCCATGTCACGGAAATTAATACTAATACATAGACTTCTAAATTATATTCGAAAATTGTTTATGGTCTATTGGTCACGGTACAAGTCCCTTGTGTAAAGTGCCATGTATGTATTATTACTATTCTGTCATTATTGACAGAAACAGACTATAGTCGAAACTGGACTTCCGCTAACAGGTGGCGAGCTTACGACTCAAACGGTTAAATCGACGTACGGAAAACGAGATTTCTACTGCCCATTTCTGTGGTATTTCAGTTGCAGACTCTCTGTTGACCGCAGAGCTTATCTCTTGGGCTGAGAAAGCCTAGAGTTTTGGGACTCTGTAGCTGCAGCACTGTCCTGTCCGGAAAAAGTTATTGAGCGAATGGAGCTCAGTCTCTCAGAGAATTTTGTTATGTTTATCGACGGCAGTTAGGGTTAGTTCTCGACGAAGACGGTATATGCCCTCACGGATTCCGCAACGCTTTGCCGGAAAACCCGCAACCGCCACGGGAGTTTCGGTAAAAAGCTAATCCTGGCGAACATTTTGAAGAGCAACACAAACATACGCTTGCAGCTCCGATCGAGCTTACGATGTACACAAAAACTGAAAGAACATGGAACAGTAAGACGAGGAAGATGTCTGGAGAGCGCTGGCGGGCAGAACTGATCGGACCTACATCGATCAAGCCATTGCGGATAATCGGACAGTGAGGCATAACCAGGGAAACCCCATAGCTTGACAAAGACTTTCTTTGTTGTAGTGTCGGTATATGGCTTCTTGAAGGATAAAAACTCTTGATCGATTGAAAAAAAGTACTGCAAGGCGGCTTACGCCAACCTCGTTGGGTACCAAGCTTCAAGCGACTACTTCGTGTCGCCTGAAGACGCAACAACGATGTGCGCCAAAGGGAAGCCTTGTCTGGACATTTAAATTTCAGTTCCTCCATTGCAAGGCATAGATGGGAATAAATGATAACAAGGAAGTCTAATGTCTTGGCTTTTGTAAGAAATGTAGAGAGGGAAGTACAGTAGAAACATTAAAGCGCAACTCTTACTAGAAATTATCTTTTCACGATGAAATGGCTCAGAAATAGCCTATCTGTTTTTCAAAATTACCATTACTCAACGCGTGAAGTTGGCGCTTTTCTTGTTAGCACTCGTCGACTCTACACAGCCTTCAGGATCTCCGACGCGGCGGCTGGACGCAAAATATTTGAAAACCGAACGCACCGTGGTTAAAAAGTGGGAAAACGAAGACAAAGAAAGGAGGTACAAAACAGAAGATAGACCTGATGGCCTACCATGTCTTCCAAAATGCAAAACAACAGCAAGAAGCTTCCCATGTCCTTATGTGTGAAAGAGTGGTCGGCGGATCTTAAACTTCCGTCTAAGTTTGCGCTGCATGACTGACAAAACTCGGCCGGGCCGAAAAAGCGCTAAAAAGTCGTAGCTACAAAATGAAACAATGGCGAAAGGCAGTGAATTTCAGAAGGAGATAAATCCATAAGGGAGCTAGGAATAATACAAACGGCATAACAAGCAAGAGGGGTCCTTTAATATCTTGTGTATCTGTGTGTAATAATCTTGTAGACTTTTAATGTTATCACCGCGAGTCATCTACCAAGAAAAAAGTAAGCCTGACCGACGGTCTACCTAACTTCACGCAAGTGGTATAATCGCAGGTTTATATTTTTGGCTATGGCCTCAAGAAGCCTCTTGCCAAGAAGGGCTGAAGTACAGGCGAATCAAAAGGTACAGGTGATCACAAATCACAATCGCTAGGCTATGGCACTTGAGCCGAAGGCTGCAGGTGCAAAAATTCGCAGTCTCCTTGGTCTGACGGAATCCTTATAGGACACCTCGTACTATCTTAGTGTTTCTGCTAAAAGGTGCTTTAGATAACTCACTACTTTAAAACTCAACTGTGCTAACAACAGAGAAGCCTTCATGATACATGGCCGTTTCAGAGATGTTAAATATTTTGTAGTTTTAAACATTAGCTTATGTAAAACGGAAAGTAGAGACAGACGATTGTATAGGTGACGCTAATTAGAGGGTCGGTCATTTTTATAGAAATTTCTAGAATTTAAGACCGTTGGCGCCACCGAGAGTCGTCTAACCAAATCCTATTGGAGGGAAGCGAAGGAAACTATATCATGCGTTATACAAATTAAGCGATCACTTAGTTCTCACCTTTGGCTCCACGTCTCTGTGTGATATGTCATTCAAATAATCTGATATGCTGCTTGCTATTGAGCTGGAGTCATCATAGCTAGAAAAGAAATAGTTGTCATTAGCCGAAAGCTATCTTGGTTGGGAAAGTGTGACCTGGCTAAGAACACGTGGAAGAGGTAAGAACGCGCGAGAGAGATTTCAAGACTGCTGGCACTGATTTGGTCCTACTGTATTTGCACGGAGAGCTAGTATAGTACACTGTCAGAAGTTTCATTACAGAAAACACAAGGATGCGCGGTTTCAACAGACGATGTGTAACAGATATATAACACTCGGGATGTTATTTGTTATGTTTGAGAACGTTATGCATGAAATGTTATGCATAACAAGTTTTGCTAGGAAGAGCCAAAAAAGCATCTACTGACGTTATCCTTTATCGTCATTCAAGTTCAAGTTCTGTTTATTTCAAATTAAATTCAACATAAAGAGCCAATTTGGCAGAGAGAAGGCTCGAGGCCAAACGGTGGACATTTTCTTCTACTACAAACTATAATAACGGAAAACTATGATGTCGGAAAACTCAGCAGATGCTTTTTGGCGGTTTTTCGGCTCCTTTTGATGGTAACGCTTATTATGCATAACATTTGGAAACACAACAGACAACATCCGAAGTGTTATCTGTTACGCATTATCTGTTGAAACCGGGCATCCTTTTGCTATCTGTTATAAAACTTCTGGCACTGTACGTCTGTAACTATGGCGACGATTAGAAGGTGATAAATTCAAGGTTTGTTGCTATCTTCAAGTTTATACCACTTGAAAAATTTAAATTATAACTCAGGCTGCGGCTAAAGCACGTTTAGCACCATTAAAAAAGATGTTCTCTCATAAACTCCAACCAACAAAAGTGGTTTCCTAGGTTACCTTCACTGAATCATTTCTCAAGTAGGTACACCTTGAATTAAGCGGAGAGCGTCATCAATTTAAACTTTGATAACCGAAGAAGAAAATCGGAAGAGACTGAAATAACTCTTGGAGTTTGAAAAAAGGGCAATTAGTTTAAGCTTTGGCTAAAGGAACTGCTAAAAAAGAGTTTTATTTTTTAATTACAGACCGCTGTCCTGATAATGACCAAGGGCTCAAAGAGTGGTGATCACTCCTTATAATAATTTGTTCAAAACCGACGGAAATGACTTAGTACCTCGCTTAATAGTTCATGCCAATAATTATTTCACAAAGTGAAATAATGGCAATTAGTTTAATCCTGGGCTAAAGGAATTTTCTAAATGAAACCACATAAGGCTGTCCTGATAATGACAAAGGACTCACAGAAGGCTCATCACTACTTACAGTAATTCTTTCGTAACCCAAGGTGAATTACGTCCCTTTAATACGACGTCACTCAATACTACACTGTTAGAAGCTTCATAACAGATAACTTCATCTGCTGACTTTTCAGATATCATCACGACAAACAAAAAAGGCAGCAGATGCTTTATAGGGGGTTTTTCGGCTCTTCTTGGCAATGCTTGTTGTGCACACATTTAAAGCATAACGTTTTCAAAATCACAACAGATAACATCCCAAGCGTTGCCTGTTGAAACTGCGCCCCTTGTGTTATCACTTATGAAACTTTTGACAGTTTAGTATGAATAGCAGTGCGAAAAAAAGAGAAATACGAGTAAACTCCCTGCAAGAGTTGCGTTTTTGCAGATACCATGGTATCTGCTAGTACGGTAACCGGACCCCGGACCGGACCGGTAACCTTTCCTACCAATTTGACAAAATCCTAGGCTCTATTTTTGGTAATGATGAAAGTGAGGTGATTTTTCCAGATACCACGATAACTGCAAAAACGCCTTTTGACCGTGGTATCAGATACCACGGTAACTGCGAAAAAGACATTAGATTGTGGTATCAGATACCATGGTATCTGCAAAAACGCAACTAAGGCTTCAGCAACGAGTGATTGTTTTGGTGACTGGCACAAAGGCAAGTAATGGAAAACTGGCTTGGTAACAAATTTCACAAACTCCAACCTCCAAACAATCTTGTACTTCTTTATTTGCAATAAATACTGTACGTTATTGTATTATTGTTACAATAATACGGGGAATCAGAACAAATGTATTTAAAAATTCATGTGAAAGACACCTTCGATTTCAAAGCACCCAAGTTTTCCAACATCTAATTAAACACAAGACGCAGAAATCAGTCAACAACGCTATCCGCCTCACCTCATCCACCGCATCCGACTATGAAAATCGCACTGTGTGTGCAACTAGTACGTCATGTAATGAGAGAATCAAACTAATTCCCTTTTCCCATCATAAACACATAAAAAAGACATACAATTCATACCCAAAATACGGCCAATCAAAATTAATATCCACAAGGAACACACCTTCGATTTCAACGCACCCAAGTTTTCCAACATCTAATCGAACACAGCACGCTGAAATCAGTCTACAACGCTATCCGCCTCACCGATCCACCGCATCCGACTGCGAAAATCGCACTGTGTGTACAACCAGTACGTCATGTCATGAGAGAATCAAACTAATTGCCTTTCCCCATCACAAACACAAAACAAAGACATACAATTCAAACCCAAAGCACGGCCAATCAAAATTAATATCCAAAAGGAACACACCTTCGATTTCAACGCACCCAAGTTTTCCAACATTCCAACATCTAATCGAACACAGCACGCTGAAATCAGTCAACAACGCTATCCACCTCACTGAACTTCTAGCCACTGCTGACTAGTTTACCGATTCCCGGGTGTATCCCCGGGAGCTCTGCTGCGCGTCAGCTGGGGCAAAAACATCACTACCGATCAATGACGCTGGAAATTTCGCTGGATAACATTTTTTGCCGGGACACATCCGCAGACAGAATCAGTCACATTCTTTTCGTCTGACAACTGAAGAAGGAAGTTATGGAACTAAGAAGTCAAACGGAATAAAAGGAAAAGGACTGGTAGCGCGCAGAAGAAGAAGAAGGAAGTATACTCAGGCGATGTCAGCAAATGTTGGTGGTACTAGAATCCATACTGATATATTATTCATACCGCAATAATTACAGCAGTAACATTAGTGGAAACTGATTCGCCGAACGTAAACTACCGATCGAGGTAGTGCCCCATTACGACTCTGTTACGAGAAAAGAATTCGTGTCTTTTAGTAAATGAACTGCCAAACGAAATGAGACCAACATGTTGTAAACAAAAAGAACGGAAACAATTTCATCTCTTATATCGGCCTAAACAAGATTTTAAGTCGAACATATCGTTGTAACAAATATGTGAAATATTATCATCTCCGGTCTTGGCTTAATTAAAAATTTCCAGTTTCTTTATATTACAGCAATTTCTTCCCGCAATGTTCTGGTAAATATTGGTACGTTCGTCTGAATCTAGTTAATTATCAGCAAGAATAACCAATCAATCCCGAAAAAGAAAATACCGGTTCGTTATAACTAATTACCGACAAAAATAAAAATCAAACAACAAACAAAAATATCTTCTGATATCTTCTTTAACCTTTCTTTGCTGCCAAGGTTCAGTAGACAACCAGCCCCAATTAGATTGTTTAATTATTTCGGAAGCATAACGAAAACCTGTCGAATGGAACAATTCATGCTCAACAATCACATGTGCTAATGATTGACAAAAACAGCAGTATAATGGTCAAAATTCATGTTCAAATCATGAAAAACTCACTGACAAAGGTATCATTAGATACACCCTGCTGTCTAATTGTCAAAATCTGGACACGTTACGGCAATGGGAACTTTATAGAGCACGTTTTTATTGACATGTTTATGTACTAAAGACACGCCCAAAGCCAAATTTGAAGCAGAACCACCTGTCAAAGCGTCGGTACTAACCCACTTCCGCGAAATAAATGATTCTCAAGTAATACGAGCGAACACCTTGACAAGTGTAGCCAGAATACGACTGACTACTCTATAACTTCGTAAGCACAATGGCACAGTGATCTGTGTTTCACTGGAGCACAGAAACGGGCCGTGATCGGTCCATTTTCGTCAAGCTGTTGTTCTACATCCTAGCGCATGGAAAGGCCATGGAGGCCTTTCAACAGGCTATCTCCTCATAAGAACAATTATATCTCCAAGCTTGATACTTGCACCCGGCTTCAAAATGGGCACCCAGAGAAATCTAGGGAAAAGTACGGGAAGAATCGAATGATTTGCTCTCAAGCCCGCATTGCACTTGCGTCCCAGGCCAGTAAACCAGGAGATCGACACCTGTGCTGCGCGAACCCTCAATGGTTGCATACGAAAGTTTGCTTTTTTTTGGCTTTTTCATACTTGGGACATTAGAGAAGTCCGCTCTTTTCTCCAACATAACAACACTCTCTCAGAAAGAACGCTTGTTTGTGAACCTGAGTTCCTACAACTTCCTCGAACTCTACCATAGCGTATCCTTACAACCCCTTCTGACTCGCCCCCGCCACAAACGTAAGAAAAGCAATTTTGACATGCAAGCAGGGACCCATAAATTTTTCCTGTTATGACTCGCCATTCAGGGGGCTTGTCAATAAGAGATTTCTGATGCGCTCTGGACCGAGCGTCAGATAGTTCGAGAAATACCCACGGGATAAAATACCCGACTATCCAGATAGACAAAATTTTTCGCAGCTGTTGTGCTGAACTAGGAATATATCTCTGTAATGGAAGAGTATCCTGGATCTTTTGTCCTAGCTTAGGTACCTGGTGGCATGCTGAATAGTCGCAACACAATTTTCTCTACCTGAGAAAGAACGCCGATTCGACCCAAGCGGAATTTTTGGAAACTAGGTGAGGCCCGGGCAACACAGCAACATAGAAGCATAGGAAATGACAAGCCCCCTGAATGGCGAGTCATTACAGGAAATTTATGGGTCCCTGATGCAAGGCAGTAGCCTAAAGGTACGTGCATAGACAGTCCAGTTTATTTAGCGTCAGTATTTCTTTTTTCTATTTATTTTGTTTGTTACTCTATCTTTAGGGCGCTTCGCCCTTCTTGTGTTGAGATGGGTTATAAATAAACTGATTGATTGACTGAGTCCGATTTTCGCAGTCAGGTTAGAACTGCCTCCTCCGTTCTGAAATGTTGACGCATCGCATCGTATGCAGGTTTCCATATAGAGCGTGTTCCACCCTTCTATCAATAACGACTATTGGTTATTACGTTCGTCCAAACCTGGTGAAAAGCTACTACGCCACCGTTCCAGCCTACTTATAATCGTAACTAACAGTAGCTATTTGCTTACCATGCCCGGGAGCGTAGTTAGCGTGGTAAATGCGATCTCTGTGATGTGATTGGCCCGATAAGCCCGCGGCCCGATATTTTGAAGAAAATAGAAAAATACGTTCCAGCCTTTACGTCAAGAAGCCAGAATCTGTGACGTCGTGCGTAGGAATTACATTTAAGTGGGGTGAAACACGCTCTTGAAGGCATATTTGTTAACCGCAAAGGACGGCTGGTGGCGTTTGTAAAGTCGTTCCCTTGTTCGTAAGTTTAGTGCGAGAGATGGTTGGACAGTAAGAAATCCGACACCACACGTGCTTTTTGCACGTCTCGAGCAACACATTTTTCTCTCTTTTTATGCCCACGCAGTTCGTTTTCCTCCTCCCTCACAATGGAATGATCCACCGCGATTAGCCACGTCTCTACCCCAACTCAGTAACGTTGAAACTTAACTAAATGCTTGACCTCACTTACATTAATTTATAGTAAACCTTAATTCATTACATAACGAAGCTCTATTAACTATATTTCCCTATTTTCATCTTCATTTCCTTTAAACTTAAATCTCATATTAGTTTATATTTTGACTATAGCAGCAAAAAAGTAGACTTTTCATTCAGGTATCCCTGAGATACCCTGAGCGCACCTTTGTGTCAGAGAAGATCATCTGAGCCCTACATATACCAAAGGGCAAAACATAGATGACAAAATTCACACGTGCGTACTATCTACATATTTACAGCACAATAGAAGAGCAGCCGATGCTTCGTACGTATATTGAAATTTTCTCCTAAAAACTGGCCCCGGAATCTAAATTGTTACGACTTCCTTTACGTTAAACAGATTCATATTCTTTCAACTCCTTCCCACTCCTCAGCGCAAAAGAAACAAAACTAACCTGTCTTCTGGCCTTTTTCTGCCATTCTGCATTGCCGCCATCCGCCGAGCATAGAGGGAAGCGCCACCCTCGCTCAGGTAGCCATCTAGTGAGTCTCCATTCGCGGAAATATCGGAAGCGTCGGATCTTCGGCAAGTAGATGGCAGCGAATGGGGCCCTCGCAGTATATCTCCATCGGAGACGTATCCTGCAAATGAACAAAAAAAAAATGTATTCTTCCGATACAGCTAATGCCGACTCCAGATAGACTAAACAGCCGTTTAAATATTTGGAAAGTTGTTTATCCTTTGGGTTCTCGTGAAAATGGTACGGGTCGCTAAACAAAGTTATCCTTTGTACCTTATCCTGCGCGGCTTCCACCCTGGCGAACAGGACTTTACTTGCCAAACCAAATCACTACCCGGCTGGAAGAACTTCGCGGAAGCCAACATAAAACATGGCTGACCTCCTTAAAGGACACCTTAATGAAAAGTACCAAGTATCATCCCTATCTGTATGACTTCCGTTAACATTGCCTGCCGTCTGCAGAAAACCCAATCCAAATACGAAATAGTGTTTCCAAGCTATGATTTTTGCTCCATTTTGCATCTGTCGTTATTTCAATACCGAACAATTTTAGAAATGAACAAATGTCTCAAATCAACCCTTCTTCTGGAATATATTTTAACCAGTTAAGCCAAAACGTATATCTAGAAGAAATTCCAATACGATCCGGCCAGCGCTGTACGAGATTTGAATGAACTGCGCTTTTTGTCTTGGAGTCTGCATGTGCAAACCTCTAGAAACGAACATCCCTATTTTGAAAACGTCACGCTCGGGAGAAGAATGCTCTCCGTGGCCATGTCTGTAAATCCATTCTCCATGGTGTGTTCAAGTGTGGTTTCATTGTTCAGGTTTCCTTTAAAGGAAACGTATTTATGATACATTCTAATTCAGAAGTATTTCCATCCATCCTCATTTCCGGAATTCTTCACTCATACGAGTATTCTATCTCTCCTATTAGCAATATACTGATTATCACGCTTGCATTTTTGTTCTCTTTAATTGACGTATTAGGCGCCCGATCATTGTTTCCGAGGAGCGTATTCGTCCGAAGACCGGTTACGCTGATTTTGCCTATATTGTCATCCAAGGGATGGGACATGGAAAGAGGCTAAAACAGCCGAAGCCCTTTTGTAATTTTCTATAAGCACAGCTTAGTCGTAAAGTGGTCAACTATCTCGGTGCATCTCAGTAGAAACACTGTGAGCGTTTTCCACCATACTTACCGTAGTTATACGCATGATGTCACGAATTTTGGCTTACTTGGCGTCAAGCTGGAGCGCATTTTTAAATGTTTGATAAAATATCACTCCGCGGGGTAATCCAGCCAATGATGTTACAGAGATCCGTAGTTACCAAGCTTACTCCTTTCCCGAGAATGGTAAGCAATAGTTACTATTTGGAGAAGGTTGGAACGTTCAGCGTAGTAACTTTTCGTGATGTTGGAACGGAAATAGCAACTAATAGTTACTATTGTTAGAAGGCTGGAACACGCTCTATGTAGTGCAAGGTGTCCGTTAAGAAGAACTCGAGCCCATTTGAGGTTTCCGCCGTCGTGAAGGTGGCTTCAGCTCTCATGCCCTTCACAGAAGACCGATAAGAGTGTCGTACATGAATGAAAAAAAAAGTTTGCAAAAAGAGTTTTAAACTTTGCTTAAACGCGATATTAGGGAATCAAAAAAGCTCAAAAAGAAGAAAAATATATCACCAAGAGTGTCAACCTACCACTTGGCATATCAGATCCTTCAAACTCGGCGTATTCCCCGTCATTCTCGATTCTTTGCCTTCGGAAGCCGTTGGGCATTCTGAGGGGTTCAAAACCACTAGGAAACGTGTGCACGTTTCTGGATCCTTCCGCTTGAAATGCTAGGAAATAAAATCGAGCTTTAAACTGCAGCATATAGAGGAACTCGGACATAGAAATTCAGGGCCACTAGGCAGTTAACCGAGTCGGCGCCCCCTTTTGGTCATCTTGTAAAAATAAACTTTACTTTTATTCTGTGGCTTATTCAAGGTATCTGGACTTTGGAAAACAGAGACAAGTAGACTGGAAATGCACAGACAAATAAAAACTATAATTTTTTACCTACTTTTATTTTGAAGTTCACCCCTACTCTGCTCCCACTATTGACTCAACGATGACTTGTACGCTAGCTCTGTTTGTCTCTTAAATAGACGTATTAGGCTTCGGAATATTATTTACGGGACCCTTGTTGGCCAGAAAAACCGGCTCAGCAAATTTGCCAAGTGGCCTGGACTGGTGAGTCTATCTCTAATTTGTTCTCTTCTGGTGCTACGTGTCCTTTAACCGAATTAGTCGCGGTGTGCGGTATCGTATTCACCCGTGGTGACCCTAATCACGTCACGTCACTGAGAGCTTAGCTCTCAGTGACGTGAATTTCCCTTGGCCCATAGGGTTTTCGCTCAGCTTTATAAAAAAAAGACGTCTCGGACCGAAAAGTTCGCAGCGCGTCGAATTTGGCGCGAATTTTTCAGAGCGTTCGCACTCAGTAGGTGCTCAGATTTGTATCATTAAGGCGGCTTTCGCGTTGCCCAGGCACTGTCGCTTTGGATAAAAAAAAGAGTTAAATCGCGATTATTCGCTTCGCTGGCAGGGTTGCCACATGTCGCACGATAGAGTGAATTGTCACTCTATTTTATTTTTGTCACTCTTGTCCTACGTAGGAAATAAAAATTCACTCTATTTCAAAAAACGCCCAGAGGTGCCGTTTTCCAGCAGTGATTCCGACCAAAAGTAACTATTTCACGTTTTTTCAAGGACACTAAATCAAGATTCGTAATTTTTGCAGCATTGATTCTGACCAAAAGTGACCGTTTTCCATTTTTTCATGAAAACAAATTTTCACTCCCAAATCACTCTCTGTTTTCGACGAAAAGTCACTCTCTAATTTTTTTTCGACGTGGCAACCCTGTTCGCGGGCGGTTTGGGGCAGTGGGTACAAACAGTAAGGCCATATCCTCGAGATATATCCTCGAGGCCATATCCTAACGAGAGAGGCCATATCCTCAGGTACCAAAAATACAGACCACGAAATTAGCTTATTGAAACCAACATATCAGGTAAATAAACAGGAAGTTTATTTTAAAGCGGGATTGAAAAGGGAGGAAATAAGGGATTTGATTAGTTGTAGGGCAGACGGTCTGCCTCTTGGGGAGAGAAGGCGGTATATTGGGAGGGCAAAGGGTCGGTCCGGTCCTTACTCATGTCCGATTTGTGGTAGTATGGATGAGAATTTAAAACACTTGTTGTGTGAATGTGAAAATTTGAATGAACTTAGGTTAGAAATTTTTGGAGTAAATGAAGGAGGGGTAGATGAAGAATGGATGTGTAGGATCATGGGAAATAGTTGTTTCATGAGTATTAAACAGTTGGCCAGGTTCCTCAGGGTAGCCCTAGCCCATAGGGATAGGTGCTTATAGAAGGTATTATTTTTGTTTGTTTGAGTTTATCTTTCATGTATTTGCCATGGCCTTTGGCTCTTAGTGTAAATAAATCTTATCAAATCTTATCTTATCTTATCAATCTTGTTTTCAATGCTTAGCGCGATGAAAAGCATGCCTTCTCTAAAGGAAGGTATGCAAATATTGTTGGAAAATACGCTCCCTTTTCCTTTCCTTACATATGCTAGTGGAACTCGCTCTTTGCATTGAAAACATCTCCATATTACGTCCGTTCTATTCTATAAGATAATTCAGTTTATCCAAGAGATGAGAATATCTCAGATTTGGCGTTCATCCTTTCTCGTTTGGAGTCATAGGATTTCATATTAGGCGTTTTTCTGCTCTTTCTCTGCAGAAGCGGATTCTAGAGTCTTCGACCCCGTTGCTGGATGCCCTGGCTGGGACGCGTATTATGAGGGTGATAACCCTAATTTGGGTGTCGTGGGAAAGCTACTGTTCTGTCATTTTTCTCTGGGGTTGAGTCCTCGTACACAGTAAAAGATATAATCTTCTTTCTATATTGTTTTTTCATTTATGGCCTTTGTTGGTCATTGGTCGAGTCACATACATAATAGACCTACACCCGTTAGGGAAAGATCATTCGTTCACGCGAGTGCCCCATTGGCCCGACACTTGTTTGACAGGGTAGGATTTTTGGTCAGCTGCTAGGTTTTGCGCAGCTGGAATTTAAGCAATGGACTAGAAAAACGTAGGTCGTGCCCCCTTAAAGTGCGAACATACAATGAGGATTTCCCGGCCGGATTTCCTGCACTTTCATCATCAAGTTGAAAAAATTTCAACTTTTCCAGATGGAAGTGATGATGATGCCGCAAATCCGGGCAGGAATTCCAGTCCGGGAGCTCCCAATCCTGATCGTGTGTTCGCACTGTTAGGTAGCTGTCCATGAACTTCACTCTAGCTTTTTCACTGCAAAACGCAAATAGGCCTACTAACTTACCCACACGTTGGGTATGCAAGCTGGGCGCCATGTGCCTAGTTGAGAGTGCCAGACTTCGCGCATAGCCATAAGGTGAGTTTCTATTGAGCGGCTGCATTGGCTTGATGTTCATTAATACGTCCTCGGCCTCCTCCCCCAAGTTTCCTTCTTGTGTGCCAGATGGCTCTCCTCTCTTCTGAAAGTGTGATCAAGTTACTCCATGTGGCTTTTAACCAAAGCGAAGAGCTACAGATTGCGGGTTATTGTTTGTGATGGTAAACTGAACAGACGAAAATCCTACGGATTCGATCGCAGATTCGCACCCTCAATTATACCAAGAATAAAAAATCTAATAGAACCTCCGTCTCTGGTCCCATGCAGCGACTATGGATACCCCGATAAAACGGAGGGGAGCTAGAGGAACTTGCTGTGAGGTTTGAGTTGATACCCGTCTACTTCCCTCATCTCCGCTGCGCATACCAGATGAAAAACGTAGGATGCCTGCAGGAGTGGAGAACCCGGTCTGCAACGAGTTAGACGTGACGTCACAATGATAGACAACCAATCAGCTGTAAAGGACGACTCAGACAGCGTTCGTATTCTCTAAGAAGTTCAACTGTCTTTATTATGATGTTCTGCGTAGCTCCTCCTCCGCTCGTTTGCACCGGGTAGGGTATCAGAATATATTCGACTCTGCATGGTCGTATTACAGAGATATGAAGACACCTTTCTAGATCGTTTGTTCTTGGTTATACGTATTCAACCTTTATATTTTCCAGTCAGTCACGTCCGATTTCATTTTGAAATTAATTGGTGCACCTGGCTCTTAACTTTTTGTCATTTATTTATTTACTACCCGCCAAAATCGGGGATTAGCCTACATTACAAAGAGACAAGCAAAGGAATATGAACATAATTACATTAATTTATTTAATCTATCGAAACGGCCAGCTTGGGCCATTTTAGAACAACTAACAATAAATATTATCAACTAACAATGGGGGTGGGCAAAATATATAAAACAATAATCTACCCAACCTCAAATGCTGAATACAGCTCACGGTTCCATGCCATCCACACAGGTAACGATAGCCGCATGTTTGGGCACGAGAGAATCACAAGGAGTGGGTTGCTAGACCGAAGGATCCGGGTTTGAAGAGAGAAGATAGACCGACGCCTGAGTTCCCCAAAAGAATGAAGACCCTCACCAACAAACGTCCCGGAAGCACTACAGTTCCAAGGTAGACCATGTAGCCACCGGAATGAATTGTTATAAAGAACCCGAAAGGTATTCTCGCATTTCACAGATGTAGAGTGGATTAGTGACAAACAATACGGTGGAGTACAGTAAACCCTGAAAAGGAAAATTTTAACTGAAGAATCAAAACTAGAGAACTTTCTAATAAGGATATTAGCTCGGACACACAGTGATCGGGACACCACTAAAACGTGGAGGTCGTCTCTAAGTGAACTGCAAAAAGTATATCCCAAATACTTAAACGACTGTACAAACACCAGCGGGACTCCAAATAGGATAGCAGTAGGTATGTGCTTGAGAGACATGCCAGGTGGGATGAACGCCATACAAAAGTCTTTTTTGTATTGTAGTTACCCTACGCTTATTTCTATCTACCAAACAACAAACGTCATTATGGTCGCAGTCGAACACAATTTGGGATTCTACTGACACTTGTGGGCTTGTTGATACAAGTTTTTTATCTTGTTGATAAAAAAATTGTGACGTGGTACAATTTCTTGGTCATTGGTACACCTTTCGGGTGTTTTTTGGTACCTTTTCTTTGGAAGCGTTGGCAACGCTGCAGAGACATACCAGAGTGCAACGAGCCCAGCCTCCGTTCAGTGAACCAGGCTGGGTATTGACAGCTTGCTTAAAGTCTTGAACACATAATTTTTTCGTTACTTTCTCATTTTAAGTGTTTTAACTAATCGTTTCTAGATATGAACTCGGCAAATACTGGTCTCTGAATGTTTTGCACGCCACACTTGGTATAGTAAAAACAAGACCAAAGGCTTCTACGGGATCCCAAAGAGGAAAAATATTAGTAAATCTTCTGCGTCCTCCCAATGTTCTACGATAGCTTCTTGGAGCTATAAACGTAGTACTTAGATCGGATAATCAGGCAACTTGTCCTTTCGCAAATAGTTTATCGTTTTTGCTGGGCACAGCCAAGAATAGTTTGTTAGGCTTCCGATCAGTCTGCGTGAGACTCATATTGTCTTCAGTCGTCCTTTCTATCAACTCCCTCTCTGTCATCGGATATCTCAATCCGTTTCGTCGATATTGTAATCACAGACAGGCGGACGGACAGACAGAGAAATTTACAATATCCTATGTACCGTTCAGTTGGTTTCAGAGCTCAAAAAGCGGTAAATGAGCCGAGTACAGTCCCATTTTAGTATTGCTTTATGCAGATATTCAGAACTACTGAGTTTAAAAGCCAGAAACCACTCTTGTCTAATGTTCAGAGATTCTCCTTGGAGGAAATCTTCTCGTGGATGGGGTAATCTTCTTGGAGCTTGCTTATTGGTTGAGTTCGCAAATTCCCACGTTTAATGTTCTTCCAAGAATCGAGAAATCGGGAAATTTTCCGCTTGGTGGCCGACTGGAAAACCCTGATCTTACGACTTTATTGGGAATAGATTTTCCCTGACAGCATTTCCCTGACATATGGATTCATTCTGAATTCAGTTCAATTTTGAAGGGGAAGGATTCTTTGCAAGTTAGGGGGTGACTCGTTTTTTTTTAACGGAACGCGGGTTTGTGTTCCCGTGGGTGAATACGACGCCGAGGGGAAAAAAATACTTTCCGCCGTTTCTTAGAGATATCTCACCAAACTAGCTTCACCAAATTTCTTAGTGACAGATTTCGTGTTTCCAGGTTTGATATGTCATCTTTTTGTATGTGAGCGTGCGATTACTGTTATTACACTCTCCGGGATTGAGGAAAGGTGGGTAAGAATAATAAAATTTTGGGAAAAAATAATAAATATGCCCCGGGTAAGACCACTGAAGGCAGCATATCTGGAGGCATTGAAAGATAGACGCCAAGATTCTTGGCCTTATCAAGTAAAGAAGATCCTAGAACAATGTGGCCTCCCCTGATGTTGGGGAGAGGGACTTGGACCACAGTCTCCAGAACAAGGTATCCATGAATTGGTTCGACGAATACTTCAAGACCAGGAAATTCAGTCATAGCAAAAGGAAAAGGACCAGGCAAAATCGTTGCGTTTTTACGCCAAGGCAAAATATTGCTGGGGTGAAGAAATTTAGCTTAAGTGTGGTCTGTCCCGTGAGGAACTTCTGTTATTTATGGGTTTGAGAGGGATGGTTTACCTCTTTGTAAAAGAAGAAAATATTTGGGTAAAGTCAGGGTTAAAACTGGTCCTTACTCTTGCCCTATGTGTGGATGCAATAATGAAAGTACGAGTCATTTTGTGGGAGAGTGTGAGGAATTGAATGGGTTGAGACAAGAGTTGTTTGGAGTGAGAGCGTGTGGGAGTGAGTGGATAACTGAGAGAATGAAAGAGAAAAGTTTCCAGGCTATTCAACTGTTTTGAAGGTTCCTCCGGATAGGGTTAGCACACAGGGAAAATTGTATATCCCTGTAGATTTAAATATAGTGTTCTTGTTGTTATATATTTTTTCTTTTGTTGTTGTGGTGCGATGGCCCTTGTTGGCTTTTATGCACTAAATATCGATCTATCTATCTATTGTTTTCAGTCGTCCTTTCTATCAACTCCCTCTCATCAAATATCTCAATCCGTTTCGTCGATATTGTAATCACAGACAGGCGGACGGACGGACAGAGAAATTTACAATATCCTATGTACCGTTCAGTTGGTTTCAGATCTCAAAAAGCGGTAAATGAGCCGAGTACAGTCCCATTTTAGTAATGCTTTATGCAGATATTCAGAACTACTGAGTGTAAAAGCCAGAAACCACTCTTGTCTAATGTTCAGAAATTTTCCTTGGAGAAAATCTCCTCGTGGATGGGGTAATCTTCTTGGAGCTTGCTTATTGGTTGAGTTCGCAAATTCCCACGTTTAATGTTCTTCCAAGAATCGGGAAATCGGGAAATTTTCCGCTTGGTGGCCGACTGGAAAACCCTGATCTTACGACTTCGTTGGAAATGAATTTTCCCTGACAGGATTTCCCTGACATATGGATTCATTCTGAATTCAGTTCAGTTCTGAAGGGGAATGATTCTTTGCAAGTTAGGGGGTGACTCGTTTTTTTAACGGAACGCGGGTTTGCGTTCCCGTGGGCGAATATGACGCCGAGCGGAAAAAAACACTTTCCACCGTTTTTTAGAGATATCTCACCAAACTAGCTTCACCAAATTTCTTAGTCACAAATTTCGTGTTTTAAGGTATGATATGTCATCTTTTTGTATGTGAGCGTGCGATTATTGTTATTACACTCTCCGGGATTGAGGAAAGAAATGCACGAACTGAAATGGAAAAACAGACAAATTATTTATTTTTAAAAACTTAGAAAACGATGACCAATCAACAAAGTGTGTTTCCCCAGCAATAGAAGCAAGTAGATCTATGAAGGATTCATTGAGCTTTTCAAGGTGCTGTATAATAAATAATGCACATGGATAAGATTCCAAATCTATTCTGGGATAGAAGTAGCGTAGAGGTGACTAGTTTTAAGACTCAGATCTAAATTTTCAGATCTAATTTTTTGGATCTGTCTGATTCTTTTTTATACTCTCTGGGCTTGGAGAAGAGAAAAGAATGAGCTGGAATATAAAAGATAAACAACATCTATAAAGAGGATTTCCAGAGCTGAAAGCGAGTAAACATTGGTAGGATCCACTGAGCTTTCAAAGTGCCATGGTAACCCAAAGTGATGTGATATGGTATTTACTTTTCCGGGGGGATGAGGGATAGAAGTGGTTTGCTTATAGGTAGTATATTAAAAACCTAAAGGATTTGGCAATACTTCAATAGTTGCGGTTTTGCAGATATCATGGTATCTGTTACCACGGTTACTGAATATGCAATTAGTCGTTTTTGCAGTTATCGTGGTATCTGATACACGGTTGCTCTGCAAAAACGACTATTGCCGAAATTGCTCTTTTCGAAGTCATTCCACAAGAAAAACTGATATCCAGTTATACCACTAAGTGCTAAACTTCTTTCTCACCAATTTGACAAAATTTGATGAAAGTGAGACGACTTTTCAGATACCACGACCAGTTATACCACGGTCGGACCGCGGTATCTGAATATCTGATACCACGATAAGTGGCCAGATACCACGATAACTGCAAAAATGCCTTTTGACCGTGGTATCAGATACCACGATAACTGCAAAAACGACTTTCGACCGTGGTATCAGATACCGTGGTATCTGCAAAAACGCAACTAATATTTATTGAACTATATCTTTTGTTTATGTGTTTGGTTCTTTTATTTGTACTCTCCTGGTCTGGCACAAAGAAATTAAAGAACTGAAAAATAAACGACGACAAAACGATAGTTATAAGGTAGGACTCCTTGGAAACCATTGAAGGGTACAGTGACCTTTTCAAGGTACCATGGTAACGTAACAGATGACTTCATTACGTTCTGGAAAGGGACAGAACCGTAGGCTACACTTGAATACTCTAGATTCCAAGAAATTGTCATTTTCGTTTATGTGTGTTATTCTTTTATTTATATTACTTGGGTTTCGAAGAAATAAATTAATTAGATGAAATAAAAAACGACGACAAAGCTAGCAGTTACAACGTAGGTCTCCTTGGAATTACAAGCAAAAAAAGCCGTGGAAGGGTCCAGTTTCAAGGTACCATGGTAACGTAAGAAACGATGTAGAATATATACTTTTTAGAAAAAGGGATAGAAGGACTAAACTCCTTTGTACAAAGGAGCGTACAACATAACGAAGACATTGAATCAGTGCAAATCAGAGCGTGCCGCATTATGCTAGGAGTGAAAGACAATGGTTACGAAGCTTCCCTCCTCCTATTAAGATTTAAGCACTCCATGTCCGCCGGGAAAACTTAATTTTACGTTTTGGCCGATCAATCCTTGCCAGTGAAAAACATAGAGATATTCTGCCCGATCTAGCACCGGCGACAGGACGGACGCGGCACCAAAATATCCTGGTGCCAGTTAAATGTCGCACTAACCGGTATTCGAATTCCTTCGTTCGTACCATATTTCACTGAGAAGATTCACAAAAAACAAGTGAATTCCAAGTGATTTATTTTCTTTTATGTAATAATTGTATTTTAATGGTCGACGTATTTAGTGCCATGTCGGCGCTACGAGTTAGATCAATAAAAATATCTATGTAAATATATCTCTCTATCTAAACGTGAATATTTTAAAATCGAAGAAGCCATCTTTTTCATGTATGGGTACTGGGTGGAATGATACGAGCGAGAAGCAATGCAAACTATGACCAATCAAAGTTTGCCAGTCTTTCCTCAGCACTGAAGCAAGTAAGTCCTGGAAGGGCCCCGTTTCAACGAACCATAGTAACGTAACAGACGATATTGAATATTTACTTTTTCGAAAAAGGAATAAAAGGAATGAGGACGCGAGTACTTTAAAATCGAAGAAGACATCTTTTTCATTTATGGGTTTTGAGAGAGAAGAACGAAATGAGGTGCAATACACTTTAAAAAAAAATCTTGCAGTATTTCCTACTGGGAATAATCTTGTCTCTAAAAAGATAATTTTATCTCTAATTCAGATTAATCTTGCCTCAGTAGAGATAAGATTAATGTATGTATGTATGTATGTATTTATTTATAACCCATCTACAACAGCTACAAAAGCATGAGACGGAGTACAGAAAAAGAAAAGAAAAAAAAAGAAGGAACTAATAAACTCATACCCAAATACAAACAACAACAAATTCGATAAATACTAAAATAGAATGCCGCTCCAGGGGTGGTGAGACGGCTTGTCAGCAGTCATCCGCTTGAAGTGTTCGGCCATTTCAGTTACCGGTTCCCGCAGACCGTATTTTCGAACTAGAGGTCTATTTCTTGACCAAGACGGGATTCCAAGGAGATATTTCCCATATTTAAAATAAATTTTTCGGAGTTCAGCTTTATCACTGTCACTTAATATGTCCCAGAAGGGAACGATATACAGAAAATGGCCCATGACTGAGCTGTTGAATATTCGAGTAAGTAGTTTCCTACCCAAATTTAGCTGGGATACAACTACTGAAACGTAAGAATTTCGCACTTTATTCTCAGTGTGCTGTACCAGAAGCTTCCGCGTAGCAGCAATAGTCCGACCGATTGGGATACCCAAGTACATGAAGTGATCGACTGGAGTAGCAACAGTATCTCCCAAATTAACCGGAGCTTCAATAGGATCTTTGCAATTAAACAAAAGCACTTGGGATTTATCTGGATTCAAAGACATACCAATCTTATCATAGTTAGTACTTAGATCCCGGAAATACCGTTCAAGACCAGCAACAGTTCGACTTATGTTAAAAAGATCATCCGCATAACAAAACTTCGAAACATCTAAACCGCGGAATATACAAGACGTATCAATGTTACTCTGGGCAGGCAGAAGCGCATTGTTAAACACAATAGGAGACGTTATCGACCCTTGTTTGATACCCTTTTCTACCGGGATATCAATAGTTAGCTTTTGTGAATGAGGCAATTTAACCTGCACTTTAAGTTGACGATACATGTCGTAAAGTGGGGCTACCACATCTATTTCAACTCCCGATTTTATAAGTTCTAGCATAGCTTGGGGATGTATAATCGAGTCAAAAGCACGTTGCACATCATAAGTACCAATAGCAAGCATTTCATCGCTTTCATGTGCATCTTTCAAAACATTACACAGCGAACGGAGTAATTGTGCGCAACCTAGGCCCTTTATGAAACCAAATTGAAAACCGGGCATTTTACATTTCGCTTTTATCCTTGAAATAATAAGTAACTCAAATAACTTACACAGAACACTTGAAACTGTGATGGGTCTATACGATGAACAAAAACCGCTCGGTTTTCCCTTTTTTAAAATAGGAGAAATAATTCCAACGCAAAAAGAGTCCGGAACAAAACCGACATTGAAAATTATTTGGAAAAGAACCGATAGGTGGGACACAAGTAAGCGGCCTCCATGTTCGAGATGTTTACCACAAATGCCATCAGCACCCATAGAAAACTTTTTCTTCATGTTTTTAATCGCGTAGAGTATATCACCTTCTTTCACAGATAACTCGCACCGGTTTCCTTTTGACATTAATAATTCCAGTTCTTCAGAAAATGCATCCTCAACCGACGGGTCTGGGGAAGAGAATTCACTAGAAAAGTACGATACCCATGAATCTTGCGGAATTTCAACGGTAGGTTGGCTATTTTTTAAAGGTTTTGGGCGACACTTCCAAAGCAGATTAGTATCTGCAGCAATTTTGTCCGCGAGATCTTCCTTAATTTTCACTCTATGCTCATCTAGGGACTTGCGGAATTTACGCTTCGTATATATGCGCACCGAGTTTACGACACCGCTACGGGGTTTACCGCACTGATGCCAAAGATTTAGCCAAAATTTTGAATCGTTACACACTGATTTTAAGTTCTCATTTTGAGACCAGCCAGATTTTTGGGTATCAGGGCGAACACGTCTAGAAGGCACAGCACACTTTTCGGCGCACTTTAGGGCATGTGTTATTTCAGCGGAATAAATATTGAGTGATGCCCGAAGTTCCTGCTCTGCATAAATCTTATTTGCACTGATCTGAAGAAGATGGAATGGTACTTTAATTTTACCCAGTAGATCATCACAAACATAAGAAAATAGATCAGTATTAATATTTTTCCAAGATTTACGGGTATGCCATTTTGGTTTACCTTGCGTATGCGGGGGAAGTTTTCCGGGGAGAAGAGACACCGAGATCGGTAGGTGATCATTATAAAACCCATCCTCTCCAACCGAAACAACAGAATCACAATCCATAGTAAACAATATATGGTCCAAGTTTGATGTCGTACTACTACACGATACAAATGAATACGGTTTATCCTTGGGCAATACCTTAAAATTTCTATTAAATGCCTTATTAATAACTGCTGCTCTTTCACACTTTTCATCCAACAGATTACAGTTAAAGTCACCAGCTATCACACAGTTTTTATATCGCTTTAAAATTCGCTTCACAGTTTTGAATAGTTTTCGGCAAGCCAGGTTAAACTTGTTTTCCGAATTTTGATCACCATAATTTGTAGGGAGGTAAACATTTATGACAGCTACATCGGCTATTGTTACAGCCATGAAATTCTCGGACTGTTCAATAGTTGTAGCAGGGTGATTAGTAATTATGGCCAAGCCTCCACTAGGTCGACCGCGTTTTTGCTGGCGCGTTGCAGGCTGAATCAAAATACAATGAGTTCCAGGTATACATAGAAGGGATTTCTTATCCCCAGTTAAGAAGTGTTCTTGTAGCAGCACAATATTATATTTCGCACAAATTTCAGTAAGAATGGGCAACTTACTCACCACTCCACCGTTTATATTCCAAGACATGATGTTTAACTTATCTGCCATTAGTCTGTGCATTGACTGGTCGCTTAACCTGGCTTGCTATGATTTTTTTCACTTCAGGGCAGCTAAATGAACGGCAAGTATGTCTGTTTGACTTGCAAAGAGCACATCCTATCGGCTTGGTGCATGGAGAATCAGAATGTGAACCATGACCCAATTCACCCCATCGAGAGCAGGTCTGGGCGTTAGGGCAGTTAGCCGCTAAGTGGCCAAAAAGTTGGCAAGAATAGCACCTTTTGGGAAGGAATACAAACTCTTCAATTTGAAAACGTTCAAGGTCAAACTTCGGGGGATTCCTTAGAGCGAAATCAAGTTTTTGGCGAGATTGGAAGAATACCTTATAAGTATGACTGCTACCGCAACGCTCTACTTTGTCACAGTCCGGTATTCGCAATTGAACTGCATCGGCATCATAGTTTGACGGGATATTCTTGACTATGCCAATAAATACGGGAGATTTGACCTTAACTTCAATTCCTTGTGAGCTTTCGTTGATCGCGGATGCAATTAGGCTTGCCTTTGCTTTTGTTTTCACAACAAGGCGCCACTCACTTTTTGAACGGCGGAGTTCTACGTCATCTCCTGCAATTTCGTCACCACAGATGCTAGCCAGATACTTTTTTCTTTCCTCGGGAGTATTGGCTGAGGGTGGGGGGTTTTTCAAGACAACAGAGTAGGGAAGGGGTGCGGGGAAGGACTGAGGTTCAGATGGGATGGCCTGGGCACCAGGCCATGGCAGCGGAGACTGATCGAAGCGACTAAGAAATCCGTCAAACTTACGACTCATGCCGTTAACTGTCGATATAATGCATGCGCCGACCTCATCTTCACAAGCTGGCACCTCCTGGGGATCAAAGATCACAAACTTTGGGATGTTGACATTCCCCGATGCACATCGTACGAATAGTTTGGCTATATCTATAACATTGTCCTCGTCCTTCACGCATTTCACAAAGCGATCAGAAAAGCCGGACTTACTCAGGAGAAGTTCTTTTGCCTTCAATATCTTGTCACGGTCGAAAAATTCCGACGCACGTTTGATGAATATTTCTTTCTTTATTCCAGCTAGCATAGCTCGCGAAATAAAGTTAAGCACTGCATTCGTAACTATCGTCTCTGACATGGTAAACCGGTTTCTCACAAGCGGAATGAAATGCTTGCTCACTCATCGAGTGTCAGCGGATGACTCAAAACTCTAATATCAGTAGCAAATACTGCAGTTAACTTTGATCCTTACTCGCAGAAACTCTTTACAGTGATACAGCCATGACCAACCAGCGTTTGTAAGAGGGTTGTCTTGTAAGGGGATCTTTTTCATTTATGGGTTTTGGGAGGGAAGAACGGAATGAGGTGCAATACACTGTAAAAAAAATCTTGTAGTATTTCCTACTGGGAATAATCTTGTCTCTAAAAAGATAATTTTATCTCTAATTCAGATTAATCTTGCCTCAGTAGAGATAAGATTAATCCCAGTAGCAAATACTGCAGTTAACTTTGATCCTTACTCGCAGAAACTTTTTACAGTGATACAGCCATGACCAACCAGCGTTTGTAAGAGGGTTGCTTGTAAGGGGATCTTTTTCATTTATGGGTTTTGAGAGAGAAGAACGAAATGAGGTGCAATACACTTTAAAAAAAAAATCTTGCAGTATTTCCTACTGGGAATAATCTTGTCTCTAAAAAGATAATTTTATCTCTAATTCAGATTAATCTTGCCTCAATAGAGATAAGATTAATACCAGTAGCAAATACTGCAGTTAACTTTGATCCTTACTCGCAGAAACTTTTTGCAGTGATACAGCCATGATCAACAAGCGTTTGTAAGAGGGTTGCCTCAGCATTGACGGATGTAAGCCTGGAGCGACCCACTAAGCTTTTCAAGGTACCATGGTAACGCAATGAGATAAGATACAATATTTTCTTTTCAGATAAAAAGGATAGAAGTACTGCACAGATCAAGCTCGCGAGGCGAACAGTCTTCGGCCCAGACGGATTACAGGAATAAGGTCAAGAAGTCGATATCCCGGGGACACGAGCTAATTGATTTCGTAACGAAGGAGTTCCCATTCTCGGGGTCTGATAAGGGAAGCAATTTCTTGATGCCTGTCTTCGAAGAAAAGAAGCGAAGAAGGGCAAGAGAAACTATGACTACCTCATACTTGGTTTACGTAATTCTCCATCCCTTCTGTTTTTATTAAAGTTTGTTCCTTCATTGACGTTAACCCTGAAGATTGACAGCCTGACGAGGACCCTTGCCAAGAAGGGCCGAAATATCGCTGCCAAAGCATCGTAACTGACGTATCTTTTATATGCATTATTTGAATACATATTTTATAAGTAGTAGTTCACTACTTATAAAATGTTTCCATCTCTAGGGCGTCTTCCCCACTAAAATTGTATTTAGTTTTATTTGGTTTTCACCATGAGACCCCGCCTTGTGGGTCCTGGTATGTCTGCGTGGCTCCGACAATGGAGTCCTAGACTTCTAAATTATATTCGAAAAAACTGGTTCTGGTTTATTGGTCACGGTACAAGTCCCTTGTATAAAGTGCCATCTATGTATTATTATGAATACATATTAAGGTTACTTTCCCACAAATAGACGCCCGGATTCGAAATTAATATTCTGCTCTCTTAAGGACCCATCGGGGCTATAATGCCAAAGTAACCTACTTCCGTATCTGCATTCATTAATTCTTCAGCCCGTAAACCCAAATTTCATATGTTACATTCTAAGCCCGCTAACGATACCTCGCTAATCTTTACACTTGCAACGATCAGAGGCGTTACTAGCCAAAATGTTTTGGGGGGGGGGGGGGGACAAGACATTTACCGACTGGCTTGTAAATTTTACCGACTGTTTTTGCAGAAAAAAACGACGGTTTTCAAGAAAAAAAGACAGTTTTGAAAAAAAAAATCGACTGATTTTCAGAAAAATCGACTGTTTTGACGGAAAACCGACTGATTTTCAGAAAAACCGACTGTTTTCGTGAAAAAAATCAACTGTTTTGACGAAAAATCGCGGCGCTTCGCGCCGAGTTGGTTATTTTTTACCGACTGGCCGACAGCATTGGGGGGGGGGGGGCGTCCCCCCTCCCCCCCAGTCGTGACGCCCCTGGCCACGATTAAATATTTTCCATGCGCATTATCCTCCCGACAAGTGTTCGGGTATCATGCTATTGATGCGTAAAACCGGTTATCTGACTTTTGCCGAGTTTTAGAACCAGTTATCTGAATTTTGCCGAGTTTTAGCTGGAAGTTAAAGGGCCTGGGAAAAGGCAAAGCAGTGGATAATTTGTTAACAGCAGAGCCTAGCCTTACAATATTTAAGTAGTTCTGAATATTCGAACATAACCAGTAAATAGCGCGAGGTGTGTTAAAATTCTGCTATGTCAATATTGTCTCGCCTACGTGCAGCGCTATTTGTAGGTAAGTAATTTATTTATAACCGCCATTTCGAAAAAGTGGAGTAAATGAAGAACAGAAATAATTGTTTACTCGTCTTTTTATGACATTTCTTTATTTAGTGTTAGTGTTTATTTTTTGAAATTATTTTCTGTTACTCCATCTTTAGGTCGTCTAGCCCTCTTTTTGTTGAGACGGATTGCAAATAAACTGAACTGGATTGAATTTATTCTTAAAAAATTTAGCTTGCATGGGTAGGGAAGAATGCTGGCGGAAAGTTCAGAGTCGCACTTTTCCGTCTCATTCTAGTGTTAAATCAAGTATCCATTTATGTGTAAGACCTATTTCATGATCCCTGCAGAGTATTAAATGATCTCAAATATTTCTTCCGACAGGCCGAACACGAAAGGAAAGCACCAAAGGCTATTTCCAAATCAGAACCGAATGGGAACTGAATCATTATACTGCAGTCATTCCCTAAATCTTGCCGAGGTTTTTCGAGGAATTTCCGTTTTGGTGTTGCATTTTTTCTTTCCTAAAGAGTTATTTGTCGACATCCGAGGAACTACTCGTGGAATTACTTGCATTTTTCGTAAACGATTGCAAACCTCTATCGATCTATAGTCTAGGTTGTAAAAGACTAACCTTTCCAGTCACTTCTCCAATACCGTCCTTACGACTCGCTCTCGGACTTTTCGGATTTCCCGAAATTTCTTCAAACTGAGAGGTCACCCCGTCTCCGTCCTTCTCCAGGCAGGAGGAGGGGGGAGGGGCCTGAGGACTTGTAGAAGTGGCACTACTGCCACTAGAAGAAGGCATTGGGGAGACGAGGGCGACGTTGGAGCCATCTTCCCGCCCGCGAGACTTCTGACGGGGTAATGTGTTGCAAGGACTGCTGAGCTGGGACTTGACTCCACCTGAAAGATGACGTCATGGATACGTGAATTCGAACTGCAATTTCTTTGGAGAAAAACTATTTGAATTAGTTGTATCGCCATATTAACTATATTTCAAATATGCAAAGCACCTGCTCCTCTTGTCGAAATTATGTCATAACCATACATTGACGGAGAAGTTCAAAATTCAAGATGCAAGTGATAACGTTTTGGATGTTTCCTCGTCGCTAACAAAAAACATGGACAACAAGGACCAACCAGCGCGTGACGTTATCCACTGCTTTCAGGCCGAAGATTGAAAATTAAGTGTCTTGTGTGTTTACGTGTTTTATTTATTTTCTTTCATTTACTCCGCTTTTTAAAAATGGCGGGTAATAAATAATTTACTTACTTACTTATCATCAACATACCAGCCTATTTTCATTTCTTGATTCCACATTCTGAAATATATTTGCTTTGGATCTCTTCACCTATTGGCCAGCCTTATGATTATGAAAAAAGTTAACGAAAGCCAAGCTTCTTGCCTACTGCTACATAGGACATCCACAGGTATCTGAGACAACTCTACCCACTTTACGAACTCCGTCTGGTTCGTCCTCGAACAATCTCGAGCTTATGGACGACAAAGTGCAACCCCAAAATCTGTCTACGAGAGCGGTGCGACAAACAGTTCCCATGTAGAAAGCTTCAATTACGACCCCCCCCCCACCCACCCCCCGCCCCTCGTAACCTGTCATATTTGATGGTGCAAAACGGATAAGTCAGCTACATTTTATTAGAGCTATATTTCGGCCCTTCTTGGCAAGGGTCCTCTTCAGCTCAAGCCGCTGAACTTCCCTGCACCATAAATATGATTCGCTGTCAGCTTGGGCTGAAGGACTATCTACCTCGTAACCTGGACAAGCGGGAGCGCGGTAGTGACACCCAGCCAGGATCTTCCGCCAGTGTGCAAACCACTGTATACATTTACAGATGCCAGACTAGAGATCAAAAACATACTTCTATCACTACAGTCTATCACAGGGGGCAATAGCGCTAGTTTCAAAAGGGATCAAAACCTCTTATTCCCCTCTTCCTCGTCGGTGAGTAGAACATACTTGAAAAGGCAAGGGCGCTTTGTTGATGGAAGATCGTTCGCTAGTGGATTTTCTTGTCAGTTTGTTATGCCTTCATTCTTATTTTCTTCTTCTTCTTTTTTCTCTCCTTCTTTTTCTTTTTTTGATTTGTTTGGTTTGTTTCCCTTAAGACTATATGAATAAAGAATAATCCTCGCCCATTGCCAGGCCTTATGTTAGGCCTAATGGTGGGGCCACAAAGAGTTAATGGTGTTTTAATTGTTTATGAATAAACTAAACTAAACTAAACTAAAAGGCTGATGTCCTTTAGTCAAGAAAAGCTTAGTGTACGAAAGGCACACGAAGTCACTCACCTTGTATCGATAAAGAGGAACCAGATCCCGAGTGTTGCATTCCCTTCTCCCCCTCCCCCGCTCTTAATGACGGTGTGCGATGCAATGGCGGCTTGGCGGTCACTGGATTGCACTGGTTCTTATCACTGACAACTTTCGTTGTCCCTTTCACTAAAGCCATTGGCTTAGGGATTCCACTTCCCGACGAAGTCATCGCATCGCCGGATGAAGTCATCGTTTCAACTTTCGCTACTGGTTGCGGAATACTGCGTCTGTTTGCCTGCTTTTCCGCACGCGCACCTAAGCTTGATATCTTTGACTGTTTCACTGGGGCAGGTACAGCTTCAGGTCCAGGTAGACTATCCAAGGGCCCATAGTCTTTTATGGCGATTATATCGCGTTCACGACTTCGACTTGTTCGACGATCGTCGTGGCGGGGCGAGGAACGCTCAGCGGATGGATCGGTCCGTTCACGGGAGCCGCTGCCAGATCGACTACCGTTTTTCGACACTGCAAAAAAGGACAACACTGTAAAAAGTTTCTCCGAGTAAGAATTAAAGTTAACTGCAGTATTTGCTACTGGGATTAATCCTATCTCTACTGGGATAAGATTAATCCGAATTAGAGATAATCTTATCTCATTAGAGACAAGATTAATCCGAGTAGCAATACTGCAAGATTTTTTTTTAAAGTGAAGAATGAGGTTCAGGTTCATTTGTTCTTTTCACTAATCGTACACCCATAAATTATCAAATACTCCCGACAGAGGGCAAAGCACGAGTGGCACGGGAGTGATAAATGAAAAACAATTACCTTCTTCAAAATACCAGTTCAGACTAATAAACAATAAAAGTCATGGATAATAATAATTAATTATTAAAGAACTTGAACCAACAAGAGGGGCGCATCCAACATGAACATCAACAAACAAATCCATCCCAACCCTAAAACTAAATAAATAATGATAGAGTTTGTCTATTCTAACTACACCTTTCATCCTCACACTGTAATACCTTTAAGGAGGACAATATAATACTTCGGTAACTGGTAAGCGGCGGTGGATCTGGGAAAAGGATTTTAGTTTTCTCACACTTTACTTCTCATCCAATTTACCGCCAAAGGCTTTTGTTCAAAATTTTGATTAAAAGTGAATCTGCTCTGATTATTGTTTAGCATGAGCACACAACTTTTCTCGGGGCGAATACCAAAACAAGCTTGTGGCCTACAGATCGAATGCACCATTCAAACCAAACTATCTGGGAGTGTACCACCTGACCGCGGGCTAGCCAACCAGCGCTCCCCGCGCTTTGGCTTGGATTTGTCTAGATACCCGATTTACGGCTGGGTCTGCGGTCAATCTGGGGTTTCGCAGAAAATCTACCCCAAGAACATCACCGACCAAAAATGGGGATCGACAAAAAAGAGGTACGGCACGGCACGACATAGTGTAGGAGGCACGAGTACTAAAAAGAGGCACGAAAACTAAAAGGGCCCTTCCAGGCTTCAGAGCGAGGGGCAGAAAAAATTATCTAACGTACCTTCTTTCAGACTATGGAGTTACGAAATCTCACTACTTCTACAACTTGCTAATCTCTTTTAATCATTCGTGCCTCCTGCGCCGTGCCGTGCCTCTTTTTACTCGATCCCCCAAAAATGTACCCGTTTAAAAACACCCCTCTCATAAATGTCTCAGGCGGAAACATATTTGACTAGCAAAAGCGGAACAATAGCCTTTTTTTCGATTTTGAGCTATTTATCTGACCCCGCAGTCTCCACCTTTCCCTGCAAAAAAGCGCAAATTCGTTCCTAAATCTGAAATGTAAAACTTGAACGGTGTTCTACCTAATGTCGCTGAAAACCAAGACGAATCGAGCGGTTACCTCCCCCCCCCCCCTCCCGGCACCTGCTTTACACCCTTTCCCGGCACCGGCCGGAACCGACCGAAATCAGTGGTGCCGGTCATAAATTAGACGATTCATCTTTCAATCACTTTTAAATATACTTATTTTAATATTCTAACAAGAGGCAACGCGGCACCGGGCACTTGCTCTACACTAAAATTATATTGGGCAACCGCTCTAGAAAAATAACTAAATCTATGCTTGGGGATTGGGGACATAGCTCTATGGACACACATTTTTTCTTGGGGACGCTTTTTTACTGGGACGTTTCTTCGACCTTTATTCTTGGAGACATTTTTTGTTGGGGACTACACTGTCAGAAGTTTCATAACAGATAACACGAGGATGCGCGGTTTCAACAGATAATGCGTAAGAGATAACACTTTGGATGTTGTCTGTTGTGTTTGAAAACTTTATGCATGATATGTTATGCGTAACAAGCTTTGTTAGGAAGAGCCAGAAAAGTATCTCCTGACTTTATTACTTATGGTCATGATGTCGGAAAACTCAGCAGATACTTTTTGGCGGTTTTTCGGTTCTTCTTGATGGTAATGCATATTATGCATAACATTTTGAAACACAACAGATAACATCCGAAGTGTTATCTGTTACGCATTATCTGCTGAAACTGCGCACCCTCGTGTTATCTGTTATGAGACTTCTGACAGTGTATTAGTAGTCACAACTAAGCCGCTCGCCACTTTAGGAACCGAAAACTCGCTAAGACAACATCAACCTACTTTAAAGCTTTTTGGGAAACGGACCCAGCTCCAAACAGTGGTAATTGTCTTTGGGATAAGGCTCACCTCTTAAAATGTGCAACAGAAACTAGGGTTGCGTTCCCCCAACTTAACAATTGTTAACAATCGTTAACTTTACTTCGGGGCGGAGCTAACTGCAGTTTTAACGATCGTTAACTTTTCCCAGTTCTACAATTGTTTATTTTGTAACGATGCTCACCGACCATCGTTACAAAATAGTTAACAATCGTTAAGCTCTGGAACGGAAATTGTAGGTGGGTGGAGCTTAAATTTCGAAATCAGAAACGTGGAAAAACGTCAAAAACGCAACTATTGACGCGCAAACCAAAATCTACCACCGACAACGCAAATCACTCAAGACACAGAAGTACGCGGATATGTACTAATGGCGATTGCACTGCGGTTCACAACGTCAACCATAAGTTGAGTGACACCAGAAAGGACCATTACATGCAGAAACTCGCTGAATGCAATCTCAGAGGAACTTTACCATTTCGCAAATTGGGGGCGACACAAAAGGTTAATCACACCACGATCCATCACAGAGAGAAGCGATATGTAAAATTAATGACTGAAGATAGATTAGCAAGTACTGTCTGGTAGAATGCAAATCATCCAAAGTCCGTCTCAATTATGGCTTTTCATTGATAATGGAATATTAACAGTTCGTTTTGAAAGGCTTAGCCCTAGGACCTCGAAGTTCCCCGACTCTGGATATGTGAACGAAAGATCTGACCACATCCGCTCCTCAAGGGTTCGAAATAATGCTCATTCGTTACACATCTCGCTAACAAACAAAACAAGAACTAGAAGCTCATATGGCACTCGCAAAGTTGGGTAGAGGACGACTGTGGGGTTTTGTCAACTCGTGGGTTTATTGTAATCCTTTTTAAGCAACACGTTTCAGGCACGAATGTTCATAGGCCCACGGGGATCATGAAAATGTTTGTTTTTTGCACTTTGCGGTGATGATGCGCACGTTAAGGGGGCTAGAAATTCAGTTCTGAGCAATCCATTGAGGCAGAAATGATCATGGGCCCTTTCGGATCATCAAAATTTATCGTTTGCTCTAAAGTATATTTTGAACTTCGCGGTTAGGGTGAGTACTTTAAGGAATTCATTCCTAATCAAACCGTTGAGGCAAAAATGGCCTTGGGGTTAAACTTAGCAGTTACGATGCGGACTTTAAGGAGGCTAGGAATTCATTGTAAGCAAAACCCATGGGGTAAAAATGATTATGAACCCTTGAAGATCACGAAACTGTATCGTTTGCTCAAAAGCATTTTTTGTACTTTGGGGTTAAGTAAAGTGAGGTTTGTAAAGTAAGTGAGCGAAACCCCCCAAAGAACAGAACCAAGTACCAGCTTAAATGTGCCGCCAGTGTACCTCAGAGGTAACCTCCTGATCCGTCGGTTCTGTGATTGCTCAGTTGAGGTTAATATCTTTCTTTTTCGCGCTTATTGCACTAATATTTTCGGGCTGTCTATTGTTTGTTGTCACACTATTCGTGGTTTATGTGAAATTAAAGTGGCGTACAATGATACCCTACGTCTCCTGCATAACCTGCCTCGTTATGTTAGTGCTACTGAGCTGTGTACTGATTTTCGGCTGCCAACGATTGATCAGCTCTACGTTTCTGCTCGTTGTTCTTTGCGTGAGCGTCTCCTCGCATCTGATAATGAGCTTATTGAAGTATTATGTACCCCTCTCTTACGCCTTTCATTGCCAATATGGCAAAAGTTGTATGAGCCTCCTGATGTCGGCTAGACTATAGCTGTACTTTGCTTAACCTGTTGTTGTTTCCTTCTGTTCTTTTTGTGTTATTTTTCTATAGTCGTTTGGCTGGATTAAAATTATTGTAATTGTAATTTATAATCTTGTCGAAAAAGCGCGGGGGTGACAAGAACCGATCCCAAGCAGTTGCATACGAAAATGTAGCTGCATAGCAAGACAGATGGAAGGAGACAGTAAATAAATCATCTGAGCGGATTTGAGACTAATCTATAATCGCCGTTGCAGCACTGTCACAAGTTTCATAACAGATTGCGCATAACACTTTCAAGAATAACACCTTTTGACTTAGAAATAAAGTGTCACGACCAATTAAGTTTACACTATTTCGTGCCTAGATCTCCAACAACACCTTCAATTGGTAAAAATACTAACGGGAATGAAAGAAACATAACATACAACATCCCAAAGTGTTATATGTTGAAACCGCGCCCTGCTGTTGTCGTTATGTAACTTCTGACAGTGTAGTATTTTTACCTATTGAAGGTGTTGTTGGAGATCTGGGCACGAAATAGTATGAACTTAATTGGTCATAACACATTTTTTCTAAGTGAAAAGGTGTTATTCTTGAAAGTGTTATGCGCAATCTGTTATGAAACTTCTGACAGTGAGGTGTAACTAGGAACAGAAGACTTAAGGATAATTTACCGTTCTTTGCAAAATAACAGAGGGTCGAAGACACAAAGGTAAATCAGAGCAAATTAACACTAGAGGGAAGCACCAAGACGTATGCTTTCCATGCTTCGCAAACGGCCTCGTAGCGCCGCCCACTAAGCTTGCGGCATTTGAAGCGAGAAAAAATGCTGGTTCGGAAATGTCTCGTAAAGCTAAGATGCAGTCTGCCCACATCGAGGATCGTCCGATGTATCTTTATTTGTTTGCTGTGTTCAGTGTATGAAGTAATCAGAGCCCGTGCTGCTGCACGACTGAACGAGTTTCAGTAGGGACAATCTCTACCGCTAGAGGTGCTAGTGTCGCTACTATTCGAGTGTGTTCCACTTTTTGCAGGTCTTGGCACTGCTCCCTAATGTTATTTTGCTCTGGTCTGAAATGACCAAAATCAGGTACAATCGTAAACAATCCTAGGTTGACTTCAACTTCATTCCTTGGTCAATATAAGCCATGACTCATTCAAAAACGGGCAACGGACCCAAAGGCCAACCGTCTTTTGGCAAAGACCTACCCCAAACTACCCGATGAAAAATTTATCTCAAAATAGTAGTACGAAGTTGTACGAAAAAGTAGCATGCAGTACTAACTGATGCTACTACATGCTTCTACTTCAAGGCTACCGTGCTACTGCATACTACTATTAGCAAGACTGGATGCTACTATGGCAAGACAGGATGCTACTGGATACTACTACATAAGATTGGACTAGTGTGAGGCACATTAAATGATAGTATTCCTTGCTACTACATAATATTACATGCAACTTTTTCGTACAACTACCATACAACTACGCAGGCTACAAATTTTTCATCGGGTAACCAAATAAAAACAACGAGTGATAAAGGGTAGCCGATGGTCGGCAACCTGTACGGTAGAAAGCTTCGGCTGGAGTGTCTGGGCGTGTTAGTCGGGTGGAGTGTCTGGCCTACCCCACAGAATAAGAATACGGTAGTAAACCTAAAAATCATTGTTACATTATAACCCAACATCATTAGAACACTATAACCCCCGAACAAAAAAAATTACTATGATTTTATTTTATCTGGATCCAGTTGCGAGCGAACTGTCTGCCAGTACACGGGAAAAGTAAGTTTGACAAGAAAAAAAGTGTTTCCCCCAGTACGAACAGCCCCTGCTCACTCTGCGGTGAAGGCGATAATGACCTAGCCCATTTGGTTGCACTGTGCCGCGAACTCTCGTTTTAAGGGAATCATGCTGGGGGGGGGGGGGGGGGAGGGAGATACTGTTTCCTGATATACTGAAGAGCACATCTCTAGGAGCAATTAGTGCATTATGTAGATTTGCGTTGCAAAGTATTAAAGTAAAAGTTGACCGGGCGAGTGCAGTTTAGTATATGTAGTGCGATATTAGAAGTAATTATGAAGTTTTTTGTTTTGTTGTATGTATATGGCCCTAAGGCTTTAAATACAATATTATATTATATTAATAAGTATAGACTAAAGGTGTATTCTCTGAAGAGGTCTTTGGAATCGATGTGGTAAGGAGGGAAGCCATGGACCCGTGATACAAAAATACGGGGAGAACCTTGATCTCTCACTACTCAATTTTTGTGCTGAATATTCCATTTTACTCAGGGAAAGAAAAGGATAGGGCCGTTTTTCTCTAAATCTGCAATGCAGTAGTGTGTCCGGAAAGAAGACGGAGGAATTTATTTATGGCTGTGGAGGTGCTGATTTCCGCATTCCTAGATATTTACTAGCTTGTGTATACGCCTCGAAAACACATGCTGATGAAACACGTAAGGAACAAGCCTGATTCTGATGTCTGGATATCAACATAAAATATGATCGGGTCATTTTCTGCTATCACTTGTAGTCTTGTAGATAAAAACTTAAAACTAAGAATTAGGTAAAACTTGCCAAGAATCAGCAAAAATTCACCAACACGTATTGTTAAAGACTGAAATTTTCCACTTGACCCAAAGGCACGCCCTTCTAAAAAAAATGCAAAGCACAGGCTTCAGACAGGAACTGAGCAATAGAGGTCACAAATCTCCGTTCCAAGAGGAAATACGCTCCGGATGTTTTCAGACAGTTACCCGTGAGTTAATTACATAGTCTGTCGCATAACTTCAATTGTTCTGAAGTGGATGCGTGGGAAGCGACTCGGCACTTACATTTAGACGGTTTCGATAGCATCCAGACCAGAGATCGGTAAGCTTCAATGCTAACGACGCTGAAGGCTGATCTTGGCGATAGCCAGGAACTTAAAGGACCCCTCGCACTATTTAGTCTTCAACTAAGAGTATTTTAAAATATTTGAATACTTAAAAACTAGGCTGTGCTTTCAACAAATAACCCACGGTGTTGGCTGTTTTAAGCCTTTTCCTAGACCCGTTGACTTTTAGCGGAAACAGGGAAACAATCTACATAACCGGTTTTTCTGATGGAACAACTTCTCGCAGAGAATTGTTGACAGCGTGGGTCTCCGGGTTTAGAAATATATGGAATGATTATGGAAGTAGGTTGCGTTAGCATTATAGGAAAGACAGGTCCTTTAAGAAAATTCTATCTCCAAAGTTGCTCTCAGCTGGAATCAAGCTTACTGCAAAAGCCGCAGAAGATATATTTTAAATCCCAACATTGTAACACATATTCAAACACTGCTGGGTTTCCCAAAGGTTATACACAACCATAACGGTTGTTTTCTGCCTTATTCCGCCGATTGATTTGAACGAGAAACACATTTAAACTTGCATAACCGGCATTCCTGACCAATAAGCTCCTCAGAAGCAGTGTATTCCAGTACTAGATATAAAAATAAGCTGGCTTTTCAGTTAAACTTTAAGAGAAAGCTTTTCACCGTCATTCACATTAAGGAAAAGCCTGAGTGGTTCTAGAAGATACAAAGTGGTTCTAGAAGATTCAGGCTTAGTTTCATATATCATAGTTTCATATAACTTAGTTTCAGCCAACGTTTCAGAAAGACTATTGCAAATTATGGCGAATATCACGAGGCGTTTAGCATATATTATCCCCAGCGGCTCCAGTTTAATGATTTTTGTGTGTAAAACTTTCATTCTGATCGATAAAACAAAGGAAACGACCAGTTTCTCTCACTACAAAGTAGTATGATTGAGCTACTAACGAGCTTTAATCTCGCCATCTGAAATTCGCAAAATAAAATCCAACGCAAGGCAAGGGAATAAACAAGAAGCTGATCTCCAGAATATTATAGAAGTTTGCTAGCAAACCTAAATTGGCTTGTAATACCAATGTAGTCCCTCAGTGACGTTAATTTTGACCTATTTCTGGTATCCCAAAACGTAAGTGGAGGGATACCTATGACATCGCAAAAGTTGTCCGTCTGTCCGTCCGTCCGTCTGTCCGTCTGTGCGCTCTATAACTTTCGAAGGGAGTGAGATATTTTGATGAAACTTGGTGTGAGGATTCATTGAGTCAAGGGTAAGGTCAAGTTCGTAGATGGGCTCTGTAGCCCTACATTTAGGGGTGGGGGTTTCAAATTAAGGGACAAACATAATACGTTTAAACAGCTAATGTGATAGTCGATTATGGTGTAAGAAGGCATGCTGAGCACGATACTGAAAACCATTTTCTCGCCGGACAAGTAGTTCGTCTGGAATCCGGCAAAAACCGGAAAGCTGGTTAAAAGTAAAAGTTTTTTTTGAAGTTGATTAAATGTTAGATTTGGGGGTAAAAAGACATGCTGAACACGACTGTGAAAACCTTTTTCTCGCCGGATAACTACTTCGCCCGGAATCCGGCCAAAGCCGGAAAATTTGTTAAAAGCAAAAGTTTGATTAGATGACAGATTAAGGGGTAAGAAGAGAGGCTGACTCTGTATATGACAATCATTTTTTACCCGCACATATAATTAGTCCGGAATCCGGTTGTAACCGGATTTTTTTTTTAGTCAAACTTTTATTCAAAGTTGATTAGATGTTCTATATAGGGATCTGACGCTGGATTTGTTTCTGAATTTTCTTTTTTTGCTGGACTAGTAGTTTGCTCGGAATTCGGGCGAAACCGGTAACTTGGCAGAATAAAAGCAGGAAGTCTTGGTCAGTATCGTCAAAATAGATATGGCTTATAGAGATTATCTGAACTTGGTTTTCTCTGATGATTAGCCTGGCGAAGACTGGATCTGACGAAGACAAGACCCTACTGTCGGAATCAAATATTAGATTTTTGGGATCCCATCGACACCTTTGGTCTTGTTACAGATGTTCCTTCAGCCCAAGCTGACTGCGAATCATATTTGACGGTGCAAAACGGATAAGTCAGCTACATTCTATCAGAGCTATATTTTGGCCCTTCTTGGCAAAGTTCCTCTTCAGGCTCAAGCCGCTCAAGCTGGAAAATGTATATCTGATTTTGTGAACTTCTTCTCTGAAAATTGGTTGGAGTTAAAGCAGGTGCTGCGATTTCATGTAGCTGACTTATCCGTTTTGCACCGCAGTCAGCTTGGGCTGAAGGCACATCTATCACCGAAGTACGGAACTACAAATCGCCCATACATGCCGCCGACAAGTATCCATCTTAGCTGGAAATAAGAAGAACAGACAGGTGACTCTAAAACCAAAATGCAGAAGAATCTCTACCCTTTCGACAACCAAATCGAACAACAAAATCAGTAGCCGTGTCCAGAATGAAATCACAGCACCAGCTTTAACTGCAACCAATTTTCAGAGAAGTTCGCAAAATCAGATATTTAAGGAAGAATATTTAATTGTTTTTCCACAAGTTCATTTTCCAGCTTGAGCGGCTTGAGCCTGAAGAGAACCCTTGCCAAGAATTGCCGAAATATAGCTCTAATAAAATGTAGGTGACTTATCCGTTTTGCACCGTTAAATATGACCAATTTTTACCCACTTTTAACTATTCACGTCACCTAACTTCTAAGATAAACCCATATTTGATTTACTATTCTTCCCCCCTAACAACTGGAAATTAATTATCTCATTTTAATTTTTTAGATCGTTTTTCTTAAACAAATTTTCTTTATACTACTACATCTCAACCCATACCATTAACAAATTCGTTTTCTAGGGCGTTTCAGGGTAGCTATCCCCCGGTCTATTTATAAAATTTGTAATTCGCAACTCTGATCGAAGCGAGCGCAGATATTTTTTTCAGTCAGCTGTGTCTCCCATATAACGGTTGCTGTTTTTTAATGTTTCCAAATACGCGCTTCTATGTTTATCAGCAACATCACACATGAATGAAAACAGTACTACCCTATGACTCACCAGGGAACCAAATGAAAAACTCAATAAAAGTCTAAGGTACTTTGCATGAACAACTGAATTAGCATTTGATTCTCGTACTTGGACCGGTGCTTAGCAGCATCTAATATCCTTCTTAGGATCGGAAATTCTGGTTTAGTATGACTCATTTGGCACTGAGGATTAACTTAGTAAAAAAGTGGTGTCGCAACTAACGTCCGTGCCAGCTTCCCATTTTACCTTTTCGCACAGTGAATAATTTTTTGGATGCACTGGATTTTGCCGTTTCCGCTCAATCCCAAACAAATAAATATTTTGATACCCAAAATCCAACTAAACCAAACACTAAACTCGGTGAAGTTTTTGAACGTTACCCACATGCAGGATATATAGTTTTTTTAGAACCTTCGCCATGTCTGCATCAACTAAAGCATGACAATAGCCTAAAACTCTTTTGCTGCATTTTTAAATGGCCGACGAGGTTGTTATTCTGATATGAACCGAGATGGAGGTAAGTTAACTATTATCACTTTTTCGAAAGAAATATTTTATAGGTAGGACTTATTCTTCTTTTGGTGTACTTATTTGCCACTTTTGAAGGGACTTTTTGTTTAGTGAAATGGCAACTCTAGCCTACTATAGAAATGTGAAAATGACTACTATTGTTAGCCGTGCATTTCAGTCTATAACAATACAACCCTTATCCAACACGATCTTTTTCATTTGCTGCTTGTTAACTTTTCACAGGTTTCGGAGCCATTATATGCTGAGGATACTCGAAAATTGTCGCTAACCGTGGGCGGTACAATCGACGAGCTCTTGGTCGGCTGTCTTCAACTTTTTGCGACCATTCTATCTTCTGTTTCTGGACTATATCCTCTTCTTTAAAAGAAAGGCCTTCTTTCTCTCCGAAAAAGTTATTTTCGTTATTGTAAATTCCTTTTTTACCTCCCCCCTTGGCATCGGAATAGAGTAATTATTCGTAAGTTCGGTGTTTCAGATATTTCGGAGAAATTACTACTGCTACACAGGAAGCTGTCGGGTTCAGCCTACTTTCGGTTTTCACTACACCACCCCCTTACCCCCCTGTTTATATGCTAGTATTTTTGTATGTATAGTTATTTTAGTATTTTCTTCCTTTCTTTTTCTTTATTATAATCCACTTGTTTTATCTCTGGAATTTGTGGGTAAGAAATAAATTGTTATTATTATTATATTCAAATTTCTTTGCGCTCACTATCTTTTACCATTGAGACAACCGAATATTCGCTGGACAGAAGTCACGTTGGAAGCATCTCTTCCCGAATCCATTATTAATAGAAGAAAGATAGGAAGAATTGACCGTACGTAGGATTTTTGTTTCAGCTTACACCTTAGCTTAGCTGGGTTTAATTTTTGTTTTAAAGGCCAGTCTCGAGGTGAGACTTAAACGGCGCAATTCGCCATATTCCGACTCACCGCTTCCAAGCGGACTAGCTTGTGCAAGTGCCTGGAATTGTTCACCATAAACACGTAAAGCACACCTCGCACTATTTAATGTTTATGTTCCAACATTCAAAACTTATCCACGGCTTTGGCTGTTTTAAGCCTTTTTCCATGTCCATCCACTTACAGACACGACGGGTCCTTTAAGGTTGAAGGTTTGATATGGGGCCGAGCTAACGAGCTCGTATCCCTGCCGGCCCGCAGTGATCGACATAATAATAATAATAATAATATATTTTTGACCCGCTACAAAAAATCAAAGCGGAGTAGCAATAAAAGAAACAAAAGAAACACTTCACAAAACAAAAAGAACCAGAAATTAAAGCAAACGAGAAAGGCCACTGTCGGCGGGCAGATACTTTTAAGTAGACTGGGTAATTTCCCAGCAAGCTCCGTAAGTTTCGACCGATATCCGGGAAACTGTAAACAGATATGAGGTTCCGATTTCTGTACCCTATATCTATTGTTATGAAGTGGTTTTGAGATTAAAGAAGCCGAACCTGATGAAAAACTTTCACAATAGCAAAGACTCAGTTTTTAGTTTATACCATCATTTGTTTCAGATCGTTTATAGTAAACTTTATTAGTTAATTTGTTGTTATTAACTGTTATTGACATTTCTGCTTTTATTAACTTACTGACCGTCTTCGACCTCTTCTAGCTATAAGCTATTAGGTCAAATTGATTGACTGTTTGTGGCGAATATAGCAAAATACATCCAAAAGTTTATGAGCAGAAAAAGCTGCAATCTGCTTCCCATGCTTTGCACTGTCTTTGGAGAAGAAAGTAAAAGCTATTAAAGGACCCCTCGCGCTGTTTACTTTTCAACTTACAGTATTTTAAAATATCTGAATACTTTACAACCAGGCTGTGCTTTCAATAAATAACCGACGGTTTTGGCTGTTTTAAGCCATTTCCCAGACACGTTGACTTATAGCGAAAACAGATAAACAATTTACATAATGGGTTTTTCTGGTGGAAAAACTTCTCACCGACAACCGTCGACAGCGTGATACACGTCGAGGGTAGCAAAACACGGCAAGTGAAAACATAAGCGTGGTTCTGTTAGAGGGGTTAGAATTTACCGTAAGAAATTGGGGTCTCCGGGTTTAGAAATATCCGGAATGATTACAGAAGTAGGTTGCGTTATTATTATAGGTAAGACAGGTCCTTTAAGTTCTTCTCGTTTACCTGATTGATCCATCCGTTACTATTACTCTGTCAAAATTGTTGATAATGAGACAATGCAGGACATTCAGAAATTAGTCCGCTTGGAGCACTGGACTGGAATAAGACAAACTATAAATAAACATCAATTCTCGCTTACCTCGGCCTGCTATGTCTTCTTTTCCTCTGGAGATTTTTGGGGAGGCTTGTTTAGGAACTTGAGTAGGTTTTCCAATCTTCGCCCTCGGCACTCGTGCCTTGTTCTTCGGACTTGACAGGGCTGGGGAGGCACTCAACAAGTTGTCAGGAGTCGGGGTGAGGGAGTCTTCCCGAATGTCACTGCAATGTTTAATATTAATTGAGTTAGGGGCTTGAGTGGATCACTTTCGGGGGAGGAAATTGACTAAATTACAGATTCAGCAATCTGTCAGACGTGTCGCTTTTCTTTTTAATTATTCAATGAAACTCTCTCCATTTGGAAAAAACTTTTCTTCGTCTTGCAGAACCCATTTTTTTATTGCAAGAAACAGATGAAGAAAAAAAGGAAAAAAGAAAAAATCTTTGAATGAAAAACTTGGCGAGGAAGGCTTTGTATCCTTGTTATCTCAGAAATATATGGCTATTTTGTCACTAATCTTATTTAAACAATGAACCATTTCAAAATTGCAGAAAAAGAAAATCCAAAAATGAAAAAATTTCCAGGAAAGTTTTGTATCCTTCTTATCGCACAATGCATTTACAGGTTTTGTGAGCCACTACCAACTATTTCAAAATTTCGAATGAAAAATTTGGTGAGGAAAGAAGTACATTTCAAATTATTGACATTAACGCGATACCGTCAAATAAACTTGGCTGTCACCAACAATAAAAAAAAAGACCAATCATCATCAACCTACCATCGCATCATTATTTACCTTCAACCATTTTTCACACTACCGAATCGCCACACCTAAGGAACCATAAATAATAGGAAAAAATAACGAATTACTATATTCCCTAGGGCAGGAAAAGCTGGCCGCGATCATTATATCTGACAGCCGAAGAAAACATTGGAAAGAGTGTGTTTCATAATTTGAACTGTTACTGTTCCAAAAATTGACCATCTCACCTCAAGGGAAGGAGATTTTAAAGAAAGGAGTCATGCAGGACATAAGTACAGGTGAATTCCTATATATCAGTCCGTATATCTTAGTTCAAGGCCACAAGGTGGTTTCGTTCTTATTACTCCCCCGATGATCATCACCATCATCGATGTTCGCCACACTGCTAGGATATGTGCTCTATATACCTTATGTAGAAACAAGACCAAAGGTTTCAATGGGATCCCAAAAGGGAATATTTCTTGGGCCTTATCGCGGCTCAATAAGAAAACGAAGCAGACAGATCTATTTTATTAGTTGCATTTTTAGAGATACCATGGTATCTGTTACCACGGTAACTATATCTGCAATTAGTCGTTTTTGCAGTAGCCGTGGTATCTTATACACGGTTGCTCTGCAAAGGCGACAATTGCCGAAATTGCACATTTCGAAGTCATCCCAAAAGAAAAACTGATATACAGTCACGTCACTAAGCGCCAAACTTCTTTCCCACCAATTTGACTAAAATTAATGAAAGTGAGATGACTTTTTCAGATACCACGACCAGTTACCACGGTCGGAACGTGGTATCTGAATATCTGATACCACGATAACTGGCCATATACCACGATAACTGCAAAAACGCCTTTTGACCATGGTATCAGATACCACGATAACTGCAAAAAACGACTTTAGACCGTGGTATCAGTATCTGCAAAAACGCAACTAATATTTATTGAACTATATCTTTTGTTTCTGTGTTTAGTTCTTTTATTTGTACTCTCCTGGTCTGGCACAAAGAAATTAAAGGACTGAAAAATAAACGACGAAAAAACGATAGTTATAAGGTAGGACTCCTTGGAAACCATTGAAGGTTACAGTGACCTTTTCAAGGTACCATGGTAACGTAACAGATGACTTTATTACGTTCTGGAAAGGGACAGAACCGTAGGCCAAGAAATTGTCATTTTCGTTTATGTGTGTTATTCTTTTATTTATATTACTTGGGTTTCGAAGAAATAAATTAATTAGTTGAAATAAAAACGACGACAAAGCTAGCAGTTACAACGTAGGTCTCCTTGGAATTACAAGCAAAAAAAGCCGCGGAAGGGTCCAGTTTCAAGGTACCATGGTAACGTAAGAAACGATGTAGAATATATACTTTTTAGAAAAAGGGATAGAAGGACTAAACTCCTTTGTAGAAAGGAGCGTACAACATAACGAAGACATTGAATCAGTGCAAATCAGAGCGTGCCGCATTATGCTAGGAGTGAAAGACAATGGTTACGAAGCTTCCCTCCTCCTATTAAGATTTAACCACTCCATGTCCGCCGGGAAAATACATAGTCCATCGCAACTCCCCCAAAAAAAGATAAAAGACAGAACACCACGCCTGTCGAATTCCCGTTCTTTACCGGATTCGGTCGGTAGTTTCAAGCAAGCAAGAAAACAGAGCGGATAGGTCAATTCAGTACGTCTGCTTACTCTACTATCAACAAGCTAAACCCAGGGTTGGTCACCAAGAACCAGGGTGTACGAGTTACTTCATGATACTTTGGTTTACTCAGGGTTACTTTGGGTTACTTTGGATTACATTGCATTGGGTTACATTAGGTTACATTGGGTTACTTTGAGATACTTTTGGGTTACTTTCCAGGGTGTATGAAGTTACTTTTGGTGACCAACCCTGGAGCTAAACCACCTGATCAGGCAATTCTAAGCTCTGCTAAAGTGCCCGGCTTTGCCACATTCCGGCCGGACACCGGTCCGCCACGACAAGCAAGTAAAATATACTTATCCAGCATGTTTTCTTACCTCTATTTCAACAACCTCGACTTTTGCTGTGATATTTGCTATTTATTGTTTCTTGCTTGTACTTCTTAATTATAGATTATACTATTACTAATGTACGGTAGTGATGGTCACCCCTAGGCCGTATCTAGCGGCGTCGACTTGAACAGCCTACTACTAGGAGGAATTTACTTGGGGGTAGGGTGGGGGGGGGGGGGGGGGGGTGGACCGTATAGGACCTCCACAGGGTTAATCTGGTACTACTACTACGGTTGACGCTTAAAGGTCAAATGGAAGGCTTTTCTCGTCATTTTCTTCTACTATCTCTAGTAGCCTATCAATGAACTAAATTAACTTGGAGGACAGTTATCTGACTGTTCTGGAACAGCCATAATTCAGTGTATTGTATTACACTGGAACAACCGGGCGAACATGGAAGCATGAGACCTGCTGAAGATACAGTAGATTCCTGATAAAATATCAAAAGTCATTTAAGGTTTCGGTACCTAAAAGATCATGTGAAAGGCTTAACGAGACATTTTCCTGGGTCACTGCCGCATTTTAATCCACCAGAAAGAGGTGCATCATAACCCTTGCCTTCACTTACGCACTAATACAGGGCAGGCCTTTACTTATCTTAACTGCGAAACTTTTAAGACTGGATGAAATCCCGACACCCTCTTTAGTTCCATCTTGAAGTTTTACAATTGACCCTAAAGAACCCAACTTTCGATTCATCAAACGAACAAGAGCTACTTGAACTAAGGTTATTTTATTACTTTGATCTTTTAGAAGTCACTCTAATTAATGCTATCATTTTCGGAGCCTGAACTTACTTACTTAAATTACTTAAACTAATGTTTACCTTTCATTCACCTTTGAGTCATTACACAAACTTGTTGACGAGTCGCTTCGCTCAGATCGAGCAGAACTGAAGCCACTGGAACTTGACGTTCGCTTCGAGCCAGAAGCTGGAAATATGATTTCAAGTTAATCTCATGTTCCCAGGCACAGAGTTTCTACTACTGGCAGAACAGAGTAAGCTTAGTTCCAACCCAACTGAGTGCAAATCTTGCTTCTCTTGAACGGTATATGCAGTAAAAGGACATAGATGTATCTTACAGCGAAGAAAATCTCTTTTACTGGAAACTAGGCTTGGGAAAACATTCCGTAGCGTCAGTGTGGGAAATGCTTGCTTTTGTCCATACTATATTGAAACGATCATAGACTTGACGATTTATGATTTGATTCAGCCTGGAGAGAGCTCGGTAAAGAGCTATCCGTGTCTCGTTTCAAGTCTGTTATTTTACGTGTTGCGTAAAATCCAAGCTACGACGGATTCCAAGATGCCATCCTCAGATTTCTGCGAGTTATACGTTAGCAAAACAGCAAGAAAGAAATAGTACGCTGACACGATATACACTTGCTTTTCTTCGTTACGAAGGGGTTAGATCGTTAGTAGTTATGTGTCGCGAAACACCTCAAAGGGTCATAACAGAAATATCACTGGCATCCAACATAGCCTTTAAAACAAGGATGCGTTACCATGTCTTAAATGTTATTCAACTTCAGACAGTGTACCTTAAATCAAACTGCAGCTTGGAGCAATTGAAGGATTTTCCGTTCTGTTTCCATACTGGACACAGTTTTACCTCGTCGAGTAAAACAAATACTTTTGCCACGTATCCACCCCTCGAATAAAAATAATTAAGAAAATACAAAGGTTGTCCGATCAGTGAACCACGAACAGCAGTAGAGAATTTCCTTAAAAACATGTTTTTTAAATTGTTGTTCTTCTTCGTGTTTTATTCTTTTTTTTTTATTTATATTTAGACTCTGTGCTTTCGGCACTTTTGGACGGATGGAAAAAAGAGTACTAGTTGCATGTGGTATCTGATACCACGGTGGCTGGATCTGCATTCTGTCGTTTTTGCAGTTCCGACAAGAAATACTTCCATCCACGCACATCATTAGTAGCCTACCAAACTTCTTTCCAACCCATCTGACAAAATCACAGGCTCCATGTTGGTGATGATAAAAGTGAGATGACATTTTTCAGATACCACGGTACGTTACAGCGGTCGGGAACGTGGTATCTGAATACCAGATACGGTGGTAATTGGCCAGGTACCACGATAACTGCAAAAACACAACTATTGTAACTGTTCATGACATAACATACTGCATGATTTTCCTCAAAGACCCCTTTGCGACTATGTCCAATTTCAACAATCACCGCCGATCCCACGACTGAAAAAATTCTCCTACCTGCCTAGCGAAATAGCTCACGTGAAGAAAAGATTACTGACAAAATTAATCTTACTAAATGCCATGACACCTCGAGAGGTACATGCCACAACGAAGACAAATCATCCGCCGACATAAGTACTAAAGAAATTACTTAGTGGTACAGCTTTTGCCGAAATGAAGCGAAGCCGAGAAACGCATGTCACTTTTATCAAAAGGGTTTTTGCTCATTATCAACTTCGTTTAATTTCCATCTGCTGGACATGTTAGTTTCCTTCTTAGATGTCCGTCGCATTCTCCCAATCAAAGAGTCGTTTGTTTCGTAAGACTTGGTCTGAAGTAGCCGACACAGCAGGATGGCTGATGATAGCCGAGCCACCGCCCAAGAAAATTTTTAGGTCTGGAAACCGTACCTCAGAGAGCGTGTTCCATCCTACTTACCGTAGTTACCACGCATGACGTCACAAATTCTGCCTTTTTGTCGTCAAGGCTGGAACGATTTTTCTATTTTCCAGCGGAATATCATGCCACGGGCGAATCCGACCAATCACGTGACAGAGATTCGTGGTTACTACGCTTACCACGCTCGGAGCGTGGTAAGCAAATAGTTACTATTAGTTACTATTTTGAGAAGGCTGGAACGGTCAGCGTAGTAACTTTTCGTGAGGTTGGAACGGATTTAGTAACTAATAGTTACTATTGGTACGAGGGTGGAACACGCTCAGAATGTTTAACCACAGCATGAAACGTAATTTCTGATTTCCTCACTTAAGGCGTACCCCGAGGACTCCACTTGAGGAGTCCCCGCGTTTTTGTTTGTTCCGGGGACTGATTCCCCGTATTCTCGCGAGTCCCCACGGACTTGGAATGCTCCAATTATCATCATCATCATCAAATGGACTCCCTTTCAGATCCGGAGGGGAATCAATTTTTGCTGGTGTTGGTGCAATTTAAAATTAGTTAAAAACAATCGGAATAAACCAAACCAACAATAAAGTGGATCCAGACTAGTTTCGTCAACTGCATATTTTTTTTTTCAAACAAAATCCGCTTTGGAAGCATTCCTCGTGTTCTCGCTGTTTCTGTACGCGGAGTCCGTGAGGAGTGACTCCCTCTTTTCTCGCCGTTCCCTTCGATTCCCTCGGGGACCGGCGAGAATACGCTTTTAAGCACAACTCGCACCATTTACTGTTTTCGTTCTACTAATTCTAAGATAGTTGAATACTTTAAAACCAAGCTCTGCTTTTAACAAATGATCTACGGCTTTTGCTGTTGTAAGCCTTTCTCCTGGCTCGATGACTTCAAGAAACACTAACTGGTTTTTCTCACGAGCAAGCTTCCCCTAGATAGTCGCTGGCAGCACGTTACGCTGCGAAACAAGGCAAGTTTGAAAATCACTGAGTTGTCGTTAGGTGGGTTAGAATATACAGTACTAAATTCGGGTCTCCGCGTTTAATGAGTTATGGTTAGGACGGTTAGAATATACAGTATAAACTCGAGTCTCCAGGTTTAAGAATGGATGGACAGGTTATGGAAGTAGGTTGCATTTGCATTACAGGTGCGACGGGTCCTTTAACGATTATTATAAGTTTCCTTTGGCACGAGCTGACTGCAAATCAGATTTAAGGGCGCTAAACAGCTAAGTCAGATGATATTTGTTCTAGCAATATTTCGGCCCTTCTTGAAAAGCGTCTTCTCCAGCCGGTAGCTAGAACAAAGAACCTCCAAAATATCGCTGGCAGGGCAAGCATGCGCCGGAAATGATACAAACTAGGATTGTAGTTATTATTATGCCAGATTTTTGTTATTTGACCTTGCGTCTCTGGCACTCTACTTACTTTACTTAAAGTAAAGGACCTCTTTTGTTTTTCACTTACACCTCCATATAGGTGATAACGTACGTGGTCTACTAAGAAATCTCCTTCACAAAAATCCTTGTAAATAACTTTATTGAACTGTTTCGTTTTTCAGCGCTAGCCAAGATTTTCCAGGGCAGCAGACACTAATTTTTATTTTTTCTTGACAAGTCACAGGAAAGGCGTTGCCAAACGGGATTTATCTGCTTTCGCTGTGCAGGCACCCAATGGTTTTAAATTTTTCGCGAGAAAAATCAGGTCTTTTGAGAGATTCCGGTCAAAGTCGACAAGCGTTGACAAGAGAACTCCTAATTTCGCGAGGCAAATATTTATTGTATTTGAAAAAACAATATTTCCGGACCATTTTATCGCGAAAAAGCTATTTCTAGTAAGAGTTGTGCTTTAAACTTTGAACTATGGGCCATTGGTACTAAACTATGACGCAACAGAAACTAACGCAATAAAGTAAAACCTACACGAACCTAAGCTCCAAAATCCAGCATCCATTTCAGTTCATCACTGCGAAACATACTAGTTGTTCCACATAGGCGTGCACTACGGGAAAAGGAATACAATGGCAGCTGGTCAAAAATAAAGGGGTCTTTCACTTCATACGGACATCGCACCAGTGCCAAAAATGAGAAACTGCAACACCGTGTCCAGGGGGGGGGGCGGGTTAGGCGGTCCAGCCTGCGGGCAAATCCCCCCCCCCCCGAAATAAATCCCTGGATTCGGACCTGTGCATCACAAATGCATAGTTTGGCTATCGACCTTTGCTATATAAGGTCGGTAACAGAAAAACAAATCAGAAAAACTTTTAAAAATTCTGAACCCGACTGGAACCTCTTTTTTCCCTCGTCATTTAGCAATTTACGAGGGGTTGTCCACTTTCGATTTGACTGTAGAGCAAGTGCCCGGTTCGTGTTTGACATTAAAATAAACATGTTTAGAAGCGTTTGAAAAATGAATCGCCTAATTTATGGACAGCGTAAGTGCCGGCACCGCTGATTTCGGTCGGTGCCGGGAAAGGGTATACAGCAGGTGCCGGTGACTGGGTAGCCCCTCGGCAATTTAATTACGTACGGTGCTTTACTGCTCAATGCCAAAGTTCAAAGACTTCCGGCCACTGGGATCCCGCATTTAATACTTCCCATGCTAATTCAGGCCTAATCAACCCATTACTTACTAAATTTTTTTTTAGTTCTGTTCTTTTAGATGGGTTGTAATTTTTCCGTCTGAAAGTAGAGAACTGACAATGCGATATGCAGTTTACTAAAGTTTAGCTTGTCGCACATAACATTTCTACTGCATCTTTCACAAACGATATGCCGCTCAACTTCGAACACATCGGCAGGTTGATTGGTTTAGTCGGAAACCCCTCAGTTCTAATGTTCCGGGAGTGAATCAACAATGTAATTATGTTAATTAAAGGGTAGGTATCGATCTCAACGATGATGGAGCAAATGTGGCACGCCTTCCTACTGATTACCGGCGAAATGTGGTTTATCTGGATCAAGGAAGAGCCATCGCAACTCCTCCATGACTAAGATGATTATCGCCTAAGCTAGCAATCCCTGTCCTGGTAGTTGTTGCGATCCATGAAGACCCAAACCCTTTTCCGAAAGTAAAGCGGAATCACTGACTCGTAACGCATGTCCTCTGCTTGGGACCACAGAGAATTTGGCCCAGATCTTAAAAAGTGATTCTCTCAATGGCTCAATAAACAAGCGTTATTATTATTATTATTACAACTGCTGCGGTTGCAACGGTCAGAGTTGGATAAATCGTCGCTGTCATGCATTGAGGGGTCAAGCGACATTTTTCAAAATGTTCAGGAGAAGAAAAAACGTTTTAAAAATCTAATTTTCAACCGATCTTGATGATGTTTATGTCGAATAAAACCTTTATTTACAACGGATAGAATAGAATAACGTTTAACGACGTAGTCTACTAATGTCTACTAATGATTTGTACGTCGCTTAGCACTTCTTGACCGTTGTCGCTTGGCTCTTTTGAACGTTCTCGTGGCGGCTAGATCTTTTGAGCAACTCGGAAACGGCACGACGATGCAGAAGCTAAGATTCATAGCCCTTTAATCAATTACTCGTTTTCACAAAAAGTGTCGCTTGACCCTTTAATGCGTGACAGCGACGATATCGCTGACTGGCTAGCCCTCGGGCTAGCCCGGGATTGTCATTGCAAGACCTTGGCAATCGTTTCCAATAGGAAAGCCCAAAGGGTATCGCGAAGATCGGTCTAATCGGATCAGTCTTTGGTTATTTGTATGCTGATCTTTCTGTTAGACTACCATAAAAGCCAAATTCTTCATTTTCACTTTTCACAACAGACACAGAAGGATGCGCGGTTTCAACAGACAGTGCGTAACAGACAACACTTGGGATGTTATCTGTTGTGTTGGAAAACGTTATGCGTGATATGTCATGCAGATCAAGCATTGCCAGTAAGAGACAAAAAAGCATCTACTGACTTTTTTGTTTGTCGTCGTGATATAGCAAAATTCAGCAGATGCTTTTGGCTTTTTTTCGGCTCTTTCTGATGGCAACGCCTGTTATGCATAACATGTTCAAACACAACAGACAACACTTCGGAAGATGCGCGCATCCTTCTGTTGTCTGTTATGAAAATTCTGACAGTGTAGTTTCAGTAGCTCAGCCAAGTTTTAATTAGTCCTCTGAAACAGCATTCTTCTATTCTGAATTCCACGAAGGGGCTTTTTGAAGACCCTCTTCAAAATTTACTACACAAGAAGAGAAAGCTTAGAAATGACCGTCCAAATCAGAACTCAATCCATCTGCAGTTCCCCTCCATGCCTGTCCCACACTGAGGCTATGCACACAACTGTAAACTGTTTCCGCTCTTTCCCATTTCCAGCCGTCATTTCAAAGCTCTCCTTTTCTACCCTTTCAAGTTAACTGTTTGGAATTAAATGCCTCCCTGTCTTGTCCTCATTAATGCTAGACGGTGCGCGAGACTGAGTTAGTTAACCGACACAACTTAGCAATTAAACACATCAGTGGGCTTATTGAGTTTTATTCTAAGGGACGGACGAGCAAAAAAGGATGTTACGTATCAGAGTAGCACTGGAAGTACTCAGACGCATGAAATTACTAGCGGTATTCCTTATGCTATAAAACGAATCCGATTCTGGGTTAGAAAAAATAGCTGGATACGAAATCTTGCACCAAATCCACCCCGCCCCAGGCAAATGGGGCTTATTCCTTATAGGCTGATCCGTGAAACCTCCTTCATTTTTCTTTGTTCACCTCATAAAGTTTAATCGAAAAGGGGTGAGACACGACAATCTAGTTACCCATCACTTGTTCACTTAAATAGGCTTGAAGACCATATAAAATGCGATACTTTTTTATTCCGCTATTCATAAGTAGTCGAGTTTCATAGTGCGAATTTTCCCTTTCGGATTTGTGGCACCTCTGTGTGCCTTATACCTCTATCCTTAAAGGACCCCTCTCGCTTATTCTGCCTTTTATAATATACCTAGCTCCCTTATGGAATTATAAGTTGCTAAAATCCCCACTTTTCTCAGTGGTTTCCCTCAGTGCCTACGAACTTTAAGCGCTTTTTCGGCCTTGCCAAGTTTTGCTCGCCACGCAACGCAAAGTTTGCCGGAATCTTTAGCGTCCACTTACAACTCTTTTGCATATAAAGATATGAGAATCCTCTGTTTTTTAATTATTTTATTTGCTTAGTTTTCCCAATTTTGTACCACGGTGCGTTCAGTTTCAAATGTTTTGCGCCCAGCCGCCGCGTCGGAGAGCAGGAAGACTGGATAGAGTCGACAAGCGCAAACAAGAAAAACGCTCAGGTAGAAAGTAATGGTATTTTTGGAAAACTTTTTTTCTGACCCATTTCACAAGGAAAAGATCATTTCTAGTAAGAGTTGTCCTTTAAATATTCAGCAACTGCAACGGCAACTGATTCCCAGAAAAGAACTATATAAATAAAAAGATAAATAGCAGATTTTCGGTCTGATGTTTACATCGTTTCATATCTACCGGTCTGATATCTCATTCCTTAGCCATGAAACTCGACCTCGATTCAGAAAAGTAGTTTGTTCTCTTGTTTAAATTAAGCGGTTGACATCTGGAGCCGGTCTTGTCGGTATGCTTTTCCGTATTGTGACAGAGTCAGTCACCCCTCGCACGCGGCGTAAGCGAACGCTCGGAGCTGTGAATGAAATAAGCGACGAGTTGAATGTAACTGGAATTTTCATACACGATATATCTAGATCTTGGCCCAACATGACGTTATTAGGTGAAGCTATCGAACATATTTTCAGCGTCTCTACTACATTCTATTATGAAAAGTTTGAAATCCCTCAAGAGAGACAAAATAATTCAGCGTGTTTTAAAAAATTTGTATAAATGAGCCGACTTTTCAATTAAACTTTAAAGGAAACCTTCCGAATACCATTTCTTCTCGGATAATTCAACATACTTTACTCGACTGATAAACAACTTGGTTTGAGAGAAAAATGTCTGAGGGTGGTTCGGTTTTGCTTCCCAATATTTTATGATCCGAACCTTATTGTCGAAGTATCGAAGTATGTCCCCAACCTAAACTTTCTTATTGGCAGGCTAGTTTGGATAGGCAAACATGAAACTATTTGTTTTGTTTTGCTTTACATGAACATTTCGAACCAGTCAAATATGAAATATTCGACCCTACAGAAAAAGTAAAAATAATAAATAATAAGTGCTCGAGCCATATTAATTAGCTCAATTGGTTGGACAGGTCTTAGTATTGAGTCTTTTGTGTGTAGGCTAAATATTTTCTATCGCTCCTTCTTTATTTTCTTTCCTGGAGTTTCCCTTCTGCAAGCGGGCATAAACAAAATATAAACACCTACATATAAGCTTGTGTCAAGTTTTAGGACTAAGTGCTATAGCTCTGAAAACTTCGTTCCAGCTCCGCTCCAATAGTCTGCCGCTATTCAGCAATAAGAAACTTTTTGATAGAAAGAAAGGTCGTCCGGGAGAGATTCACCTTCACGTTCTTTGCGAGGTTGGGGAGGAGAATTTAATCCCGCTTCCTCTTCCATTGTCAGGCGCTTTCCAATTTGAGATTGAGACGTAAATCTGTTGGGGGGTGGTTTGGTTTTGCTTCCCTGTCTTCAGATATCCACAAACGCAAACCTTATACTGAACCAGGGCCGGATCCAGGGAGGGGGGAGGGGTAGGGGGTTGACCCCCCCCCCCGAAACATACAAAAATAATCATTTTTTATAGGCTTTTCCCTCTGATCTATGTCTTTTTTGTCCGACCCGCAGGCAACCCCCCCCCCCCAAATAAATTCCTGGATACGGGCATATACTGAACGTTTCAAAATATGCACAGAAAGCACATGTATTTTGTAGGTACAACACAGTTGTAACGTTGTTTTGTTTCACATGTTCTTTTTGCTGCATGGCCTATAGCCTAGACGAGCATGCTGAATAAATGATTTTATCCCCCAAACGCTCGATGGGCCATGGCGGGAAAAAAATATAAGAAAAGACCCATATCTGACGGTGCAAAACGGATAAGTCAGCCACACATTGATTAGTGCTATATTTCGACCCTTCTTGGCAAGGGTCCTCTTCAGGCTCAAGCTGGAAAATGAACTTGTGGAAAAACAATTAAAGATTCTTCCTTAAATATCTGATTTTGTATAAACTTCTTCTCTGAAAATTGGGTTGGAATTAAAGCTGGTGCTAGGATCTCATTCTGGACACGGCTGCTGTTTTTGCTGTTCGATTGAGTCGTCGAAAGGGTAGGGATTCTTCTGCATTTTGGTTTTGGAGTCACCTGTCTCTTCTTCTTCTTTCCAGCTAAGATGGATACTTGTCGGCGGCATGCATGGGCGATTTGAAGTTCCGTACTTTGGTGCTAGATGTTCCTAGAACTCCAACCCAATTTTCAGAGAAGAAGTTCACAAAATCAGATATTTAAGGTTTTTAAGGTTTTCCAGAAGTTCATTTTCCAGCTTCAGCGGCTTGAGCCTGAAAAAGACCCTTGCCAAGAAGGGCCGAAATATAGCTCTAATAAAATGTAGCTGACTTATCCGTTCTGCACCGTCAAATTTGATTCGCAATCACCTTAATGGGCTCAAGCAACATCTACCCAATAAAAGACTCGTCAAGTTATGCCAAAAAACGCACTCGATGCTCTATAGCTTGCTTGAACAACCTCCGAACAGACGAAAGTCACCCACATTTTTCTTACCCATATTTCTTACCAAATCCTCCTCTTTCCAACATTTTTTTCCCAAAATCGTGTAACTCCACGCAACGTCCTATCAAACGAAAAATATAAGACCACTCAAGAATCAACTTACTTTTTGGTCTTTCTGGAGGGGGCTTGAACAGCTTCAATTTATCCAACATAGAGCCCTTTTGACTTGGAAGTTGGGATCCAGGCATCATTCTGGATACGTTGTTAACAGGTACAGTTGGAGGTGCTACTGGAGTTATTCGCTGAGAGTTGCGGTTCGCGCCATGACTGGATCCTCCAATTAATCTGTAAGGTAGAATATAATTTTCATAATAATAATTATATAATAAATTACAATATAATAATATTTCATAAGTGGTGAACTGAAAGACAAAAATGCTCCTCGGCCGGGATTTGGGCCCAGGACCCTCTGCTTACAAGGCAGGCGCTCTTACCAATTGAGCTACCAAGGGGCTTGTGAACAGAGTTCGCAAACCACTACAATAGTCTGGTAGAAACCGGCCATAGGAACAGTGATCCCGCCCGAAGGCAAATTCATCTGTTCTGGTTTATTGGTCATGGTACAAGTCCCTTGTGAAAGTGCCATCTACGTAGCATTAATATAATAATAAAATATTTGGCCTATATATTTGTTCAATTATTCCATCAAAACTGAGGAGTAACATAGTATAATATATGAACAAACTATACCTAAATCAACTGATCCATTCAATTAGAGTACATACACTACGGAAAAAAATATGTTAAAGAAAATAAACTAGATTATTAGTCATAAAAAATTGCCATAAAAACGTTTTGCGAATCTATTTCTTATTGAAACTGAGCTGAAAACCTGCATTGTTAACTGTGTTCTTCTCACTAACTAGCATATATTGTAAAACAAGTGTTCCAGCTTTGTAGTATCGCGAATCCGTGCATGGTGGGTTTACACACCGCGTAAAATCCGAGCGTATTTTACGGACGCATTTGAGCTTGAAAAGATTTCTAGCAATAAGGACGTATTTAGATACAAAACGGACCGATTTCTCAAATACGTCCGTACTGCTAGAGATCTTTTCAAGCCCAAATACGTGCGTAAAACACGCTCAGATTTCAAATACGCTCGGATTTTACGCAGTGTGTAAATGCATCATCAACTGTTCGATGGTGTTTGATGCACCATCAAATGCACCATCAACTGTCTCAGCCACTGGCAAGTGAGCTACTCGGAAAAAGCTGCACGTTCTTCGTACTCAGGGCCACATGAACAGACAATAGTTGCGTTTTTGCAAATACCATGGTATCTGATACCACGGTCAAAAGGTGTTTTTGCAGTTACCGTGGTATCTGGCCGGGTACCGTGGTATCTGACATTCATATCCACGGTCGGACCGTGGTAATGATCGTGGTATCTGTAAAATCCACCCAGTTTTATCCTCACTTGCACAAGAGTCTAGTTTTTGTCAAGTTGGTGGGAAAGAAATTATGTCACTCTAAATGTCAGTGGATATCAGTATATGTTTCTGGATGATTTCTAAGACCGCAAATCCGGCAACTGTCGTTTTTGCAGAGCAATCGTAGTATCAGATACCACGGTAACTGCAAAAACGACTAATAGCAGATCCAGTTCCCGTGGTAACTGATACCATGGTATCTGCAAAAACGCAACTAATGAACAATCGCATGAATAACCAGTGCAAAACAAACTCGCAAAATAAAAGAGTAGAGCTGCGTGGAAGTGGGGCCGAGGATTCACGACGTTGAACACGTAGTCATCCAAATTGACTGCGCGAAATTGATAACGTCAGCTGAGTCTCGCTGCCAATCCAGCCAATCTTGTCGAGTCTCAATGTTCCAGTCAATTTTCATCGCCCTAGCACATCTGGAATAATTCTAGCGATATTTCGGCCCGTCCAGAGAAGCTAGAAAACGTAACGGACTCGACAAATAGAACCAAAGTTGAGCAGGTTTTCTAATCACAGGACTATTTTTCTAGATTGAGCCTGAAGAGGACCCTTTCTAAGAAAGACCGATATCGCTAGAATGTCTATGCTTAAGCTATGGTTGTCAAGTTATACGCTGAAGTTACGCAGAGTACGGTAAGATTGTACTTTAATCGGGAGGGAGGGTGCTTGGACCCCCAAGGAACCATGGGAACTAATAATAAACAGACTTTCGTCTTCCTATCTCTGATGGTTCACGATTTTCACGTTCCTCAAATCAAGCACCTTTACTGAGCTGCTTCTGATTCATTTGGGAGTTTGGGTGAGGGTGGGGCCGGCTTACGAATTAGCCCAATAGATAAAAACGGTGCGTCCTGATTGTAATAATCCCTAAGCCACAGATTATTGCCACTGGATAATCTGATCACAGGTGACCTTTAACCGGGAAGGTGTTGACGTGAATCCTTCAAGGGCATGTCTAGACCCCTTGGACTACAAGTAAGTCTCGTTACGTCCTTCGACATCTCAAAGTTTTCGGCTACTGATCTCCACATATCGATTGTAAGCAAACAACCTAACAACCTGGCAGTGCAATCAACCAAACCGAAGGGATTGAAATAGGGCAGTTTTCCTTAGAGTATACTGCACTGGATACAAAATCATTACCCCACAATGACTCACCACAACCGCTTTCAGCATACCAGACCACCAGGCGAGTCACTACAATTATTCAGACGAACGAATTATTCCAGACACAACCACGTGGCGTGAAATACAAAATAATTCAAAACTGACACAACATTTCACAGCATGCCTTCTCCACCAACAAATAAATCCACACTATGTCGAGCTTGATTACGGACTCCTATACCAGCTTGTCTTGAACGATTACAGACTCCAAAGCACATCCCAGCGGAGCACCTGTTACAGGCCATGCAATCACTTTCAGCTACCATACCGCTAATTACATGTTCTTCAAACGCATGCTCACCGCACACATTATCGACTGACGTGACCAGACGTGTGATGTATGTCGGATGCGGCCGGGACCACTCGTTTCCTTTCGACGCAGTCACCAACGCAACCGAAACCCTCGATCAACGACAGAACCCCGAATCAAACTGTATCAAGCATAGGTTGACGACCAATCCATGACGATACCTGGTGCGTCAACGATGCGATTAATACTTGATGCTTCGTAGTATATATCTGGTTTTAATTTTCTTTCTTTCACCATACTTCTGGGTTTTTTTTTCGTCAACGAGCATTAAGTAAAACCAATTCATTTCACAGAAATGGTAGACTCAAGTATCATCTACTTGGGATAGATGAGAAACATTGACAGATTTCAACGACGATATCCAACATTTCTCTCACGCCTATTAGAACACTGCAAGTTCCTGTATGTGACTGCCACATTTTTTTTTAATAATTGTAAAGTTTCCTGTGAAACTAGTCAGAACAGCTTTTGTTTCTAACTCAACAAACCCTTGATTGGGACCTAAGCCATACATAGATCAAAAGTGGTAGATTTTACGTACTTTGATCATCTACCCTCTTTAGAACATTACCCTTCTTTCAGCCCCCCCCCCCCACCAACCCATTCAAGATTTCAGGCTCGACAACTTGTAGGCTTGACAGTGCAAAACGGATACGTCAGCTGAATTTTAATAGAGCTATATCTAATATGACTGATAGAAATATGATTCGACGTCAGCTTGGGCTGAAGGAAAACTTGTAGACTTTAAGCTACATCAGTGGATGAAATCTAGATTAAAAGTAATTCGGAAAAACAGGATAATTTCAGATATGTTGTCTGTAGCGATTAGTTATAACACTTCTACCTCAGACACAACGATATGAAGTCTAGTGTTGGGCAATATTCAGATTTTTCGATATATATCGATATATCGAAATTTTCACTTTCGATATTCGATAGTCGATATATCGATATCGATATTTCGGTACCACGTTTAGCTATAGTATACGTCTCGTTTCAGAAAAATTCAAGAGCAAAACTGTCATAAAAAAGCATCTTGTGTCAGCTCAAACTTCGACTAAATAAAAACTTAATTACGAAGAACATATTGCTCCAATTTCGGACATTTAAATGTAACTTATGTTGAATTATTTAAAAAATTGTAAATGAACAAATATCGTTTTCGATATCGATATTTACGTTTCGATATTCGATATCGATATTGGGTCCGATATATCGATATATCGTTATCGATATCGAATATCGCCCAACACTAATGAAGTCGCAACCGGTGCAACCAAGTATCGTCCCTATCTGTATGACTTCTGTTAACATTGCCTGCAGAAAACCCAATCCAAATAACGAAATAGTGTTTCCAAGCTATGATTTTTGTTCCATTTTGCATCTGTCCTTATTTCAGTACCGAACAATTTTAGAAATGAACGAATGTCCCCAATCAACCCTTCTTCTGGAATGTTTTGTCCTCCCATCAACGAAAGCTAGAGTAGCGGAAACACGGAATATCGCGCTTATAAGCGCAAGGACAGGAATAAACAATACCAAAGGTTTCGATGGGATCCAACAAATTAAATATTTATTTGACTTCTTGATCCAGAGAACGAGTCTTGTAGATTTCCGGTCATCGCCGGACCCCTTCAAAGTTTTGCTATTTATCTATAATCAACCGCTTGAAAATGTAGGCTACAAAAATGCTCCCGTTTTAGCGTTTTTGAGAACTTACGGCCAAAAAACTAATCAGATGAGAATTCAAGTTCAGATATGGATTCAGCATGCATGTTCCTCCTCTTTCTCACCTTTAATCGACTTTAGAAAAGTCTTCTACTTTGACCAAATTCCTGGTTTTAGCTGTACTAACGGCAAACCGCATGCAGAAATAGAGATCTGATGACAGTGAGAGGCGAACCAAAACCCTTTCGATCCAAATTTCGGGGTTTTGGCAAATTTTGGCAAAATTTCTTATCTCACTAGAATTAAAATTCAGTAATGGATTCATCCAGTGTTCTTACCCCCGATACAAACCTCTAATCCAATTAAAAATGAAATTTTGTTTTAACCAAATTTCCGGTTTGGTCGGATTCCGGGTAAACTTATTGTCCTGCGAGAAAATTAGTTTTAGATAGGGATTCAACATTTCTCATCAACCTATATCGACCTGTCTCATTGGATTTAAATTTTCCTTGCAGATTTCCGGTTTCGGACGGATTCCGGGCGAACTACTTGTCTGGAAAGAAAATTAAGTTCAAAAAAGGATTCAGCATGTCTCATTACACCTACATCGAACCTCTAATCAACTTCAGATAAAACCTTTACTTTTAACAAATTTTCTGGTTTTGGCCGGATTCCGGGTGAACTACTTATCCTGCGAGAAAATAAATTTCATATTTGGATTCAGCATGTCTCCTTGCCCCAAAATCGACTATCTCATTGGGTTTTTAAAAATATTTTAGTTTCGCCCCTTAATTTGAAACCCCTCCACTACCTCTATATATATAAAGGCACAGAGCCCATCTCGACTTTGAACTGTACCTTGACCCAAAGAATCTTCATACCAAGTTTGAACAAAATATCTCAACCCCTTCGAGAATTATCGTGCTAACAGACGGACATACAGACAGAGAGACGGACGGACAAACTTTACGAAGTCACAGGTATTAACGTTTTGCAATCCCGAAAACAAATATGCCAATATGGGATAGTATGATAGATAAATTGTTTCAGACAGCGAAGGTATTATGATATTCTATTTATCATACTAAAGCTGAGATCAAGACAAACCCTGTCAATGCATTTACTCAACCTCGGAGGTTTCAAACCTGCTCCTCACTTTTATAATCAGAGGCTTTTCTCCACCATACCATTTCATACTCAGACTGTAGTGAATCGTACAAGTTGCGCTTAAAGCTGGGATCTCCACTAAACGACACTACAAACTCGACGAAAACTCTTACCGACGTTGCCTTTTCGATCCCATGGGTTGTCAAGGCCTGATATTCCCACTTCGACAATCAGAGCCTTTCCTGCGCCTTACCTTTTCTTGAGCTTCCCAAAGTAATCCTTCATTCTTCCTGCACCAAGAAGAAGAGACTGGAGAGCTTATAAGTTCTCCAGAAACGAGACAATAACAAATCTGCGCCGGTATATCTGCTTGTCTGTCAAACTGAGGAAGAAGCTGATGTGGAACTCGATCTTCCGATCGCCTGAGAAGTATCCCACGCATGGATATGTGAGTATGTGTAAGCACCCGATGTACATTCAGAAGGAAATACCCACTCATCCTTGACTAATAATTATCAAATACTTGAGGCGAATATATGAACGCATCTGAGCGTGCTATGCAAAAAAATCCTAGAGCGTGGAAGCTCGATTTCACAGCCACAACAAAGACAATACTTGACAATAAAATATGGGAATTTTAACCAAATGAAGTCTGTGGACGATTACCGAGTAAGAAACTGAGAAGAAATCAGACAAGAAACTCGGTGCTCTGACTTGTCACCTTGTTGGATAGGGGAGATGTGCTGCAGGGGAAATCACCAACAGTCGCAGGTAAATAGCGAATGAACCGGGGTATTCCCCAATGAAGGAGTATGTGTAAGCACCCGATGTACATTCAGAAGCAACAAGACCAAAGATTTCGATGGGATTACTTTGACGAAACGTCAACTGATCAAAACTTCCAGCTGCCTTACTTCTGACAAATTTTCCGGTTTCTACCGGATTCTTGGCGAGCTATTTGTCCGTTAAAAAACGCTCAAAAACGAATTCAGTACATCTCCTTACACTTATATCAAACCTCTAACCAACTTCACATAAAACTTTAACTTTTAACGAATTTTCAGGTTTTAGCCGGATTCCGGGCGAACTATTTGTCCGGCGTGAAAATAACTAACATATACGCATTCACAATGCCTCCTTACAACTACATCGATCCTCTAACCAACTTCAGATAAATCTTTTACTTATAATAATTTTCCGGTTTCAGTCGGATTCCGGGCGAACTATATGTCCGGGTAGAAAATGATTGTCATATACGGATTCAGCATGTCTTCTTACCCCTGAATCGAGCATCTAATCAAGTTCAAATAAAACTTTTACTTTAAACAAATTTTCCGGTCTGGATCGGATTCCGGGCGAACTGCTTATCCGGCGAAACAAATAATTTTTCATGTACGTGCTCAGCCTGCCTCCTCGTCCCTAAACTGGACCTCTAATCTACTTCAGATTGAGCTTTTATTTGTCACAAATTTTCCGGCTTTTGCCGGATTCCGGGTGAACTACTTGTCCGGCGACAAAACAATTTTCATATTCGGATTCAGCATGTTCTTTGTCTCTAAATCGACTACAGTAGAGGTATACTTATGTGAACAGTTACTTTAATGTGAACAGTGCAGTTTTGGGTTAAATGGTAAAATGAAGATCCAAAATAGCTATACATGTGTTGGTCAGATGCAGTTAATTACCTACTCTGGCTAACTGGTAGTTAGCTTTGGACACAACAAGTGCATGAAAATGGCTAAGTCCTCTGTCAAAAAACGTTCACATAAGCATATACCTCTACAGTATCTCATTGGATTCTAAAAATATTTTTTTTCTTCCCTTAATCTGAAACCCCTCCCCCACCCCTAAATATAGAGCCACAGAGCCCATCTTCGAACTTGACCTGTACATTGACCCAAACAGTCCTTATGCCAAATTTGAGCAAAATATCTCAACCCCTTCGAGAGTTAACGTGCTAACAGACGGACAGACGGACAACTTTCCGAAGTCATAAGTATCCATCCACTGACTTATTCGGATCCCAAGAATTCACTCAGCCTTGACGGATAATTGTAAATTTACGAACGATTCTGAGCGCGCTGTGCAAAAAACCCTAGAGCGTGGAAGCTCGATTTTACAGCCACAACAAAGACCGTACTTGACAATAAATATGGAAATTATAGCCAAATGAACTCTATGGACGTGTATGTAGAGAATTGAGGACAACCGTATGAAACTGGAAGAAACTAGGAGAGAAACTCGGTGCTGCGACTTGTCGCCTTATTGGACACGTGAGATATACTGCAGGGGAAATCAACAACGATCCCAGGTCAATAGCGGAATGAACCGGAGTGTTCCACTGAAAGTAAACTTTCTAGAGATTGCTTTCCTACCACGTTCTGATGAGCAACGGCAGGGAACTAAATCCAAATGACGAGCCTTGAGCCTTGACTGAGCCTTGTGTTTTGGTAGAGTTGTTTAGCCATCACAATACCCTAGGCTAAGGCATAAAACCACAGTAGAAGGGACCCTCTCGGTATGGGTTGAGCTTTTCTGTTTAGTTTTTGTTGTTTTGTTGCGTATTTTTTCGAATCGTTTTTCATATATGTATTGAATGCTTTTCGTTGATATTAATTTTCATAATTTTAACTGCTGCAGAAAAAATAAAATATATACTTTTACAGAAAAAGTTAAATTAAGATCAGAAGTAATAAAGAAGTAAAGTAATAAAGAAGTAAAGTTTTTAAAGTAAAAAGGAAAGTGAGAGAGAGAAAGAGAGAGAGAGAGAGAGAGAGAGAGAGAGAGAGAGAGAGAGGAGAGAGAGAGAGAGAGAGAGAGAGAGAGAGAGAGATCGGTATATTTAGAAACTATCGTAGCATAACTAAATTCAGTTTCTTACAAATTAAAAATAACAAACGTATAAATAACAAAAACACACTACGATTCAGCATTGAACACCGAAGTAAAAAAAAAAAAGGCACAAACGAGTTCCCGTAACGGTTAGTGCGGACTTCAGGGGTAGGAGTTTTGCAATCGAGTTCGATTATTGGGAGGGGCTGTGTCCGGTAAGTGTAGTTATCACACTTGTGTCACTGAGAGGAGGAGGCTAAAAGACGCCATTGACATTTAGTGAGAAAAGATGAAACTCCACAGGTTACTTTCGTGTTGGGTTCAGATCGCCAAGAGTGTCAGAAAGATAACTATACATGTCGCTAAGTGAGTAAGTGAGCGCGGTATCCGTACCAGAACTGAAAAGAAAAGAAAATAGCACAGGAAGAGGGCCCTGAGCCTTATGGGAACTGCGACACGCTGCATGCTCAATAAGACATTAAGAGGACCTGTCTTACCTATAATACTAATACAACCTACTTCCATAGTCACTTCATATATTTCTAAACCTGGAGATCCCAATTTCTTACGGTACATTCTAACCCCTCTAACAAAACCACGCTGATTTCTTCACTTGCCGTGTTTGCTACCTTCGATGTGTATCACGCTGTCGACGGTTGTCTGCGAGAAGATTTCCATCAGGAAAACCGGTTATGTAAATTGTTTCCCTGTTTTAGCTACAAGTCAATGGGTCTCGGAAAAGGCTTAAAACAGCCAAAACCGTGGGTTATTTGTTGAAAGGAAAGCATAGTTTTAAAGTTTTCAAATAATTCAAAATACTGTAAGTTGAAGAGTAAATAGTGCGAGGGGTCCTTTAAGATAAATTTGCTGATTTCTAATGCAATGACGGTACCTAGGAGGAACCTCACTTCAACATATTCTGCATGTCGTTCAGTAAAATCGAGTACTTACTGAGGCTTCAACAGAAAGGAAAACGAGGAGAAAGCCCACTTAACCGTGAAGGTAGAACTACGACATTTTAGCTGAACGGGACAACTATAAAATTAGGACGGATCCCAGAAGATTCGCAGAAAAGTGGAGACGATATCGGCCACGACTCCAACGAATACTAAGGATTTCTAACCCTATCGACTACAGTGTCTACAGTACCCAAGGCACTTCTCCCCCTCCAGAGATTCATATAGCTTAGGATGTCTATAACTCGTTTATTTCTTCTCTGAAACTGAGCAGCTAAATACTTTGATTAATCCACCTTTCCGTACATTGTTTGAAGGAACTATAATCTCTAAAAGAGATAATGATAAAAGTAATGACATGAAACCAGAACTGACGACCCAAATGTCAGAGGATTGCAACTCTATTCTTCCAAATCTTCCAAACGAACAACCACAAACTGTCTTCAGCAACTGAACACCATTCCATAACCAAACCAACTAAAACAGGAGCATTACACATCCATCATGGACTGGACCTTATTCGCTCCGAACTGCTAATTAATTGGCTCGTCCCATTGTACCAGATACCCTAAAACCATTAACAAGCTTGTTAACAAACACATTGGAAAGCACTTCGTTTACCAAATCCCAACTTACGGCATTATCCCAAGCGTATCCTTGTCCGGCAACTATAAACTCCGTCCAAAACATCAAAACGCAACTACCAAAAGACTTGTTGAAGTAAGAATCCTAGATGACTACCCGACTGCTCTAAGAGTTGCTGCTTAAACCCGTTCTATTTTTTAATTCATCCTGCTTATATATCGGGCGGTCACACGCCCTTCCAACTTCCTTAACGCGTAATTGTGCTATAAAGGTGGTATAGGTGCTAATGAACCAATTAGCCTGGCACTGGAGAAACAGGATGTTCCCGTGTTACCTGAGAGTGCAAATTTGTGTAAATAAAGGCATAATTATTGACAGCACAATAAAGACGGCCCACTGAAAAGGTAGGAAAATAACAGGGAGGAATCAAATGGCATTTGCTAGCATCACTCTCTCTTATATGTATGTATGTGAGGTGAGGAGGGAAGGGCTTTCAGAAAAAATAGGGTTGTAACCTGGAAATTTCAGAGGAAGACAGCGGACCAATGGGAGGGAAGAGAAGGGAAACTGCGCGGTTTGTAGATCTTAGTTTTACCATGAAATATTTATGTATTTATAGCTAATCGCTGGCTCCAAAGGAAATGTCACAGGGCCTTGATTGAGCTTAAAAGTGCAAACATACAATGAGGATTTTCCGGCCGGATCTCCTGCACTTTCATCATCAAGTTAAAAAAAATTCAACTTTTCCAGATGGAAGTGATGATGATGCCGCAAATCCGGGCAGGAATTCCAGTCCGGGAGCTCCCAATCCCCCTTCGCACTGTAAGAAGCTCTTAAGGTGAGTCTTCACCTTCCGGAATCTGGGTTCCCAGATTTTCCGAGAATTTTTTGAACTTCTTCTGCGACACTTAAGAAATCCGGAAATCTGGAAGTTCAAAAGCCCCTTTTTTCCGGATTATTTTGATATACTTTTATACCCGTTCATATTCCAGATGCAATTTACAGAAGACGTAAAAGAATAATCTGGAAGCCCAGATTCCGGAAGTTCCGGGAGGTGAAGACCGGACTTTAGGAACTCCGTTCGCAATACCCTTGCGGCCTTTTCGACAACAACAAAAAGTTACGTAGTTCTCGGTAACGTAAGGAAGCGTAAAAAGAAGAAGCAGAATTACATAAATTAAATAAATGGATTTGCTTGATAGGAGGATATAAAGTTCGTCTGGAAGAAACCTAGGATTTATGAGAAAGAACAGAATAAGTTGGCCTTCGATAATAGCAATAGAAAATTGAGAAGAAAAAAGAAAATTCCGCGTCAGCCTACGTCTGAAGGGGCCGATTTAGCAGGTATGAAATGGAGTTATGAAAGACTCGACGCAACGTAAGGGATAAAGGAAGGGTAACTAAAGTTAATACGTGTCAATCAAAAGGATAAGACCGAGGATAAGACACCCAGCCAATCCGAACATAAACTAAACCACGTTCAACCTACTGTAATGGATCGAAAGTTCCTAATTAATTGTGCCTTTGGTACCTAATAAACGGAACTAATTAGAACTCCCTCCCACTCCAGTCTTGAAAGAACCAAGTGTGCAAACAGAGGGGCCACTCGCTCCCTCCACGAGCGAGAGGCCGCAAATCGATCTTGCACCCCTTTTGATTAATTCGGTTTAATCACGCACGGGCGACTAATGTTCTAAAAATCTGTTACCGTGAATTATGGACGCATTGTATTGCCCGTCCGGCAGATTACTTGCAAGAAGAGGTAATTTTCCGACCCTTCAGTACATTTATCATCCAAGTGACGTAACTACGTTCGATAAGACGATTCTTCGCAGCAATGACATGAGCTTCATCAACCCCGTAGTCAGGATATAAATTCGAGGGGGGGGGGGAGGGGGTACAACCGCCCTGATCACTTCGAATCATTCTCTCGTACAGACTTTAGTTCATTTTCCCATACATACTGGCGGGATAAACAAATAAAAATACTGGGCTGAAATTTCCAAGCTCTGGCATCCAGTTAAAAATATTTTTCAGGTCTAGCAAGATTAAAAATCCATAATTCAACCGATTCCATTTTCTCTTTGACAGTCAGACATAAACGTTTGACGATGTACGAAAGGTTAGGTCAGGTTCCAGGTCCGTATCCAGGAATGTATTTCGGGGTGGGGTTTGCCCGCGGGACGGACCAAAAGAAAAAAAAAATGTCATAGATCAGAGGTTAAAGCATGTAAAAAACGATTATTTTTTTTATGTTTCGGAGAGGGGGGTGAACCCCTCCCCCCCCTGGATACGGCCCTGTCAGGTTCGCAGTGATGTCCAAAGGTAGGTTAGGTCCATAACGATGGCAAGACATAAATTCGATTTCTTGAATTCCGTGTGAGATGCTTTGGAAAATAAACGACCAATTGACTCGAGGAACTGTTACTCTACCGAGAGACTTAGGCTATACTTCCTTTGTTGCAGGTACAGATAGGCACTGGATACTGGCCCGAATCAGCCAACCAGCCCCGGTGATGCCAGACGCAACTACAGCACTGGTCCAGACAGCCTATCAGCTGGGCTATAAGTAAATCCAAGTCCCATAAGCAGAGCCGTATCCAGGGTGGGGGGCTAGGGGGTCTCCCCCCGAAACAGACAAAAATTGTCATTTTGTATAGGCTTTTCCCTCTGATCTATGTCTTTTTTGTCCGACCCGAATAAATTCCTGGATACGGGCCTGCCCATAAGGCACTATCAACATTTCTAGAATTAGTTCTACTTCTTACCTCCCACGAGGCGCTGGGATTGACTTTGGTTGTGGCAAAAACGATTGCTGCTGCGCTGCGTTTTGCTGAGCGGAGGAGGGACTAGTCGACCTTGAACTACTCTCTGAGTGAACAACAGGAGCTCGCAGATGACTGGTGCCTGAGAAAAAAATCGAACCTAACTAAAGCCCAACTTTCGCCTACAAACAGTTCACCTCTATTCTATCCCCTATGTTCTTCGATGTCAAAACTTGGAAAATACTACACTGTAAAAGAAAATCTTGCAGTATTTGCTACTGGGATTAATATTGTCTCTACTGAGATGAGATTATTTATAATTCGGATTAATCTTATCCCGGTAGAGATAAGGTCAATCCCAGTAGCAAATACTGCAGTTAATTTTAATCCTTTCTCGGAGAAACTTTGTACAGTGTAGACACACAATCTGCCATTTTGTATCCTTCTTATTTGTATGTAAGTTTTATGGGAACCGTTTGCCCTTGTAGTTGCTCAATCTTCAACGATAGTGGTATAAAGGACATAGAGGTACCACAAATCCGAAAGAGAAAGCTCACAATATGACAATCGACTAGGCCTATTCGTGAATAAAGGAACAATGAGCTATCGCATTTTTAACGGGTCTTCAATCCTATTCAAGCGAACAAGTGATGGGCAACTAGACTGTCGTATCGCACCCTTTTTCGGTTAAACTTTAAAATGGAATGACTCATTCCTTGTGAACCTTATTATTTTGTCATCTAAGCGTATTCTGTTTACTGTTTATTTCTTTCTGTTTCTTTGACAGACTCAATACTATTCATAAACAAGAATCTCCTCATTCTCAAATGTTATGTCGGTGCCAGGTCCAGAGGCGTTACTAGCCAAAATGTGTCTGGGAGGGGGCAACGTATTTACCAACTGGCTGATCATTTTTACCGACTGTTTTTGCACAAAAACGACTCTTTTGAGGCAGTTTTGACGACAAATCCACTGGTTTTCAGAAAAACCGACTGTTTTTAAGAAAAAATCCGTAATTTTTACGAAACATCGATTGTTTTTATGGCATTTGCAGCTCCGCTCTAGTGCCATATACCGATCACTTTTCGGTCGGTCGGTCGGTCTGTCGGTCCACTGTTCTCGAGTTAGGGTACTTCCAGAAGGGCTAAGACGATGAAACTTGGCAGGCATATCAGGAAACCGACCAAACTAATTTAGAAATAGTCACTTGCCCGATCCGACCATCGTGGGGGGAGGAGGAGGTGGTGGAATCCTAAAAATAGGGACATGCAGAACTTCCGAATGGGTGATCGGATCTTTAATGAAACTTGATATCTGGAAAGACCTCGTGTCTCAGATGTCTCATTTCAAGTCCGGACCGGATCCGATGAATCAGGGGGGGGGGGGGGAGTCAGAGGGGGGAACCGGAAATCGTGTGAAACTCTCAGAGTGGAGCGATCGGGATGAAACTTGGTGGGAAGAACAAGCACAAGCTCTAGATAAATAACCGACAGAACTGGACCGGATTCCGACACTGTGGGGGGGGGGGGGGGGCACTGTAGGCCGATCAAACTTGGCAGGCATATCATGGACCCGACCAGGTTAACTTGGAAACAGTCACTCGCCCGACCCGACCATCGTGGGGGGAGTGGGTGACGGCGGAATCCGGAAATTAGTGTTATGCATAATTTTCGAACGGGTTATCGTATCTTAATGAATCTTGATATCTTGAAAGAACTCATGTCTCAGATGTCCCATTTCAAGTCCGGGCCGGGTCTGACGAACTGGGGGGGGGGGGGGGGTCGGAGGGGAGAATCGGAAATCTTGTGACAAGCATAGAGTGGAGCGATCAGGATGAAACTTGGTGGGAAGTACAGGCACAAGTCCTAGGTGCATCAGTGACAGAATCGAACCGGATTCGGGTACCGAGGGGGGGCTGTAGGGGAGTGTCCGGAATTCCGGTGGTGGTGAGTTAAGGTACTTACAGTTATGTGCTAGGACGATAAAACTTTGCTGGAGCATTAGAAACTTGACATCATTGGGTTAGACATAGTCAGTACTCCGATTCGACCATCCCTTAAAGAAATCATCTTAACCGCAAAATACAAAAAATACTTTTAAGCAAAATTTACTTTTTCACGATCGCCATGAGTACATGATCCTTTTTGCCTCAAGGCTTGCTTAGAAATTACTTTTTAGCACCCTTAAAGTGCGCATCTTATCCGAAAAGTGATAAAAAAAACTTTTGACCGTCACTTCCATCCTCTGACCCAGCCTTGCAAGTTTGGCGCATTTTCACCGAAAAGTGAAAAGAATAATTTTGACCACCAGTTCCATCTGACCCACCCTTGCAAGTGCCATATGAGCTTCCAGCTTTTTATTAAGAAAAATCGAATGTTTCGCGGAAAATCGCGGTGCTTCGCGCCGACTCGGTTATTTTTTACCGACTGGCCGACAACATTTGGGGGGGGGGCTTCCCCCCCTCCCCCCCATACCTGACGCCCCTGCCGAGGTCAACACCTCTTTCGAGCAGAAACTTCATATTCTATTATTCCACCATTTTAGTTCTTTACTGGCTTCGAATCGACGATCAAATTGCACAAAGCAAATAAACATGTACAACCAGGCCATCAACACATATAGGACTGTACCGCGTAACCGCGTAACCGCGTTACTTGAGAAACTTAAAGGTAAGGTTTTTAGGCTAGTTAAAAAAGGCAATATCCGGCAATATAAATCTACAGTGGCTAGCAGCTAGTAACGCGATTAGCTTTAAAGATCAAGCGACCAAGGATATATATATATAGATAGATAGATGGATAACTAGATAGATCAGTGTACTTCAAAATCCCAAGGGCCATATACACAAAATAACAACAAAACATAACTTAAAAGCCTAGACTTCTTCATTATTCTAAACATTTATCAACATGAACACCAACTCGAGTAATGACTGTGGGGTTAACATTACTCAAAATTTCAGGAAGTGACAAAAGGATACCATTTAAATAAATTTGTCTCAAATCAGAAAGCTTCGGGCATATCCTAATAAGCAAGTAACTAAATGCGGTTCGGTTTTGATCAAGCCTATGCATAAATTTATGTCCAGGAGCCCACACCCCCTCCAGTCGACTTACGGTTGCAGTAAGACGATAAAACTTCTGTCTGAACACCTGGACAGAAAAAGAAACGCGATAGGTCCCTAAAAAAGAGAAAAAACAGAGAGGGAAATATGAAACATGACAGACGAGATTGACAACTGGATTCCGGCACGCCTTGGTCCACGCAATGAGGGGTCTGTCAGTCGATAACTTCATTCACGGCTGTGTTTGCTAATTAGAAACAGGATATGTATAACAATGAACCGGAAAGGTGGCATGAAGGGTAGCGCATGATTTTGACTCTTGTATAATTACCAAAACAGATTTCTACGAAATAAAATACCATTCAAGAGTGTACAAAAAACAACTATGAAAACGTGGCTGCTCTAATGATGAATCATAATGATCGTTAATGATGAATCCAAAATTAATTCGCCCGAGTCTAGTGCGACTCCTTCGCCCAAGTCCAGTGCGACCCCTAGGACTGGCCAGAAGTGGCGGCATTTACAAAACTTACAGGCGTATAAGAAGTATGAGAAGATTCAGGCTACTCAGCGAAAGATATCGGAGTCGGAACAGCGAAAAGAAAATTGAGATAGCTTTATGCCGAATAGTGCCGATATCAAGACCAAATTGTTTTATTTTTTTATGTCATAAGCAAACACCGAAAAAAAGGAGAAAAGCCAGTACTAACGGGTTTGCTAACATGGATGGAAAAGTTCTGCATTTATTTGATATGATATCGGCAGAAAGCGATCTTAACTTTCGTCGTGACGAAGTCGTTTGTTTTTGCTATTTCGTATATTCTATATCTTTCGATGAATATCCTCACCTTCCTCATACCTCTTGCACGCCTTTAAAGTTTTGAATATACAGCCGTTGCGGGACTGCCGGACTTCAGTCTAAAATTTCCATGCGAGCGTTTGTTTGTAACAGTAATTTTCAGTCAGGTAAGTCAAGAAGGCAGTCCCAACGGTTCAACCATAATCCATGTAAATCATGAATCAGCAGAACGCAGAATGAGAAACACGACAACTTTCAACTTTTACTGAAAAAGCGATAGCTGCACAATAAACCTCAGTTATTAGAGTTTTCGAAGCGGAAACATCAAATTCAAGAATGAACACGATAATGGAGAAATGTCATACTTGTATTTTCTTTATCATGACACGCGTCATTTTTTTCGAAAGTTCTTCTTACCATGAAAGCTTTTTTCTCACGCAGAAAAAAAGATCCCATCGTCTCTGGAAATGATCCGAATTGGTGAGCTAGAACGGAAGTGTTGGTTTTGTTGATTGGTATTTGGGAGGCTCTCGTTTCTAAGCTATAAAATGATTGATAAGAGATGCTGCGCGAAGAAGAATAAAAACATGTCTATCACAAAACATTATGGCTTCTTTGAACAGAGAGGATTAACAAGTCTTCTTCGTTTGATGAGAATAATATTTATCATAGCGGTGAATATTTTTTTTTAACTATCAAAATTTAAAATAGTTGTATCTTATGTTCGCCTCGATGTCAGCTTAAGCTCAAAATAACCGAGAAAATAACAAAGCTTGAAGGACACCTGAATGAAGAGTACCAAGTATCATCCCTATCTGTATGACTTCCGTTAACATTGCCTGCAGAAAACCCAATCCAAATACGAAATATTGTTTCCAAGCTATGATTTTTGCTCCATTTTGCATCTGTCCTTATTTCAGTACCGAACAATTTTAGAAACGAACATATGTCTCCAGTCAACCGTTCTTCTGGAATATTTTTAACCAGTTAAGCCCAAACTTATATCTAGAAGAATTTCCAATGCGATCCGGCCAGCGCTCTACAAGATTTGAATGAATTGCGCTTTTTGTCTTGGAGTCTGCATGTGCAAACCTCCAGAAATGAACATCCCTATTTTGAAAACGTCACGCTCAAGAGAAGAATGCTCTCCGTGGCCATGTCTGTAAATGCATTCTCCATGGTGTGTTCAAGTATGGTTTCATTGTTCAGGTGTCCTTTAAAAAAAACTTAAGAATGTTAAATGACGGGCGAAACAAGCTATTTCCGGAAGCTCGAGGGTTCCTAAATGTCTTGTCCCAATACAATGAACAAGGCAAAAGTCCCCCATGGGATCCCAGACAGAAATGCGACAACTCTTGCGGTAGCTTAGCGCGTTGGAGCTGCATCATAGAGAATGTGTGCCTATTCTCGAATAGCAAGTCTTATTCGTTTATCAGAAATCTTGATATTTCGTAATATTGTGTTTCTTTACCGGATTCCGGCCGAATCGTTAATCCGAAGAGAAAAATAACACTGACCTACTGTCAGGCTTAGGAGGGTTTGTTTCCAGTAAGTACATCCGTCTTACTTATAGAGAAAAGCGAGTAGGCTAGGCTTTTCATGCCGTCCGTTGTTTTCCGAATTCCGGCCGAACTATGAACCCGACACAAACAAGAATAAAATCCATTATGGAACCAGCATATCTTTTTACCTTTAAATAGATCCTCTAGTCAGTCGGCCTATGACTCGGAAATTTCCCTCCCTTGGATTCCTTGCCCCCTTCCCCCTATCTGCACTTGACGTCACAAATATCTGTACTTAGCCTCACTAATGGGTCTATACACCAGCTTTCACCAATATAATTATCTCAATCCGGCCGAGAGTTACTGGGATCAGAGACAGCTACAGACGGACGATTTTTGCTGGTATAAAAATGTTTGCTTGTTCAGCCAAAAGGTCATAAGAGATTCAATAACATGTATCACATCACAGAAAATAATGCGTTACTTCTTAAAATAATGCGTAACTTCTTAATCAAACTAAACTAAGTTTCTCTTCAAAGTTCAAACGCTTTAAGTAATCATAAAAATAATATAATATCATAATAACAACGTTTATTTCCTGAATAGCTCATATAATTGTCGTCACTATGTGACGTCACTAATATCTGCACTTGGCCTCACTAATGGGTCTATACACCAGCTTTGACCAATATAATTATCTCAATCCGGCCGAGAGTTACTGGGATCAGAGACAGCTGCAGACGGACGATTTTTGCTGGTATAAAAATAACATGTATTACATCACAGAAAATGATGCGTGTTACTTCTTAATCAAACTAGACTAAGATTCTGTTCGAAGTTCAAACGCTTTAAGTAAATATTTCCAAACTTCCACGATGAGGTTGGGGCTCGTAGATTTCAGAATACCGGAAATTTAAATCAACCAACCTCCAACTAATTTAAAAGTAACCCATAAATGCTAAAGCGTTTCTCTCTCTAGGAGGAAGTGGGCCAAATTCTTTTCCTGTATATTGTATTAGGACGCAATCCGAAAAATACACTTATTCGAAGAAGAAGAAGAAAATACCCTTTCGTGGATACTTCTTACAAAAGTCTCTGAGAAGTAACGACCTCCAGATCTACTAAGAAGGAAAAGAGTTCTCGACACTACTTTTTTCAAATCAACCACCACCAGCAATTAAGACAAGAGAGAAACCTTTTATCAAACATCTTGAGACCAAATTGTGTTGTTCCCAATCCCAATCTGATTTTTGACGCTTTGTCAAGTGCGCAGACGACAGCAGTGTTGCCAAGTGTGACACTTTTGGTGCTTTTTGACGCTTTTCGTCTCTGGGTGACACCGTGACACTTTTTCTCAGAAAGTAACACCTTTTTTTATGAATGACACTTTTTAGGTCAGAAAAATACTTTTTCATTTGCTTTACTAAAGTGACGGATTGCCGACCCCAAAACACTGCCAAACCATGTACTCTACTTTTATTTTGTTCACAAAAACAGTTAGAAGCTCATTTTCGATGAAATTTTGTTACAAAACTGTGACCTAACAGTTAAGAAATGTTTTGAAAAGTACTGTTACAAATTCAGTTATTACCAATTTTGCGCGCTGTGGACCGGAATGCAAAAAAAATTCGAGGTGTCAGAAAGCATCTTTTGTCAGCAATTGTGACAATTTTATGCGTCGAGCTCTTGGCAACCTGGCGACAACGAGCTGACTACATCTCGGCTGTGAAAATGCTGAAGTCGACGAAGTGATGTTTTAGCAGAACAAAGTTACTAATGTCTACTGACTTGATGAGTTTTTCCAGTGCTACATGATTATCCCTTTGTAACATCAAATGGTATTCAACAAAGGAAACGTTTAATAAATCAACACGGAGATCTTTTTTTCGGACACTAACGTATCCAATGAAAGTACATTATTTAAAAAGCGAGCTTTTATTTGATAGAATTAGCTGTCCCAATTTTGATGCATGCAGAAAAACGTTTATATTATCTTGTTCGCTTACAAATTCGCTAAAACCACGAGATCTCATCCAGTCCACCTTTTCGAACTGTGTAATGGGTAGGAAGGTTTGTTCCTTCTATAGGCTGTCCACAATTTGACAGAAGCGAAAGAGAGATTGAACGTAACAATCTATTTTTCCGCGCTCCTGAAAAACTGGAAAACTTTCCTTGGCGTCTTTTATATAATATAATAATATATATTATAGCATTTTACAATACAAAACGGATACGTCAGCTTTTCTTAAAGCTATATTTCGGCCCTTCTTGGCAAGGGTCCCCTTCAGACTCAAGCCGCTCAAGCTGGAAAATGAACTTTTCAAGTTCATTTTACAAGTTCACTTTACAGCTGACGTATCCGTTTTGCATTGTCAAATATGATTCGCAGTCAGCTTGGGCTGAAGGAAAATCTATATGTTATTATATATTTATGTTATTATATATTTTATATAATAAGGCTCCAAATAAATCCAAGAACTTTCTTCTCAAAGTTATAACTTAGTTATGACTTTGCAAGACAATCATCCGCGAATCAGTAAGGTACTTCTCCGGGTATAAAGTGGGTGTACGAATTTTATCAGCCCCCCCCCCGCCCTCATCCGCCACAAAAAATGCTGGACTGGAAAATCGGATTTCTAAATTTTCTGTGGACCATTTTCCCGAAATGCTGGCTGCGTTCTTCCCACGGATCAAACACCTAAATACGTGATTTTTCTAATTTTCCCTGATGAGTTAGTGGTCTGAAAACAGAAGAGACTCAGCAAGGGGGAACATCAAACAAGAAAAGTATTCTGATGCTGATTGTATTTATAGTGCAGTCGAGTATGTAATTTTGCAATGCTCAAAAGACAAAAAGTAGGGCTTCGATGATCTTGGGTAAAGATTTTTGGGTTTCCACTTTTGGGTTCCAGCAATTCCAATAACAACATCCGTTCAAATATTCTTACTTCTTTATCGACAATTCAAACATGTAGCTTAAATATATGTTTTACAGTCCCCCTTTAGCACAGTAAAGTTATCTAAAGGGACGGTATAGTTAGATCTTCAAAACTACTTTGACTCGCCAGCACTTTTTCTTTCATGGATTTTATGAAGTTTGAACATGCACAAAAACGTTTCCAAAATAATTAGCCTACTTCTACAAAGAACTTCCTACCAAGAGGATTTCCGTTGAACATTTGACGACGGCCGCCAGCTCCGAAGCCGCAGACGCCATCTATTGCCTTTTTGCAAAGCTTGCAATCCAGAAACCAGTAGCACTAGATGCTTATCATGAAGGCTAGATGGCGACCATATTGAGCCAAAGGTTCATTATAAGTAAGTAAGTAATTTATTTATGACCCGCCATTTTGAAAAGGCGGAGTAAATGACGAAAATAAAGAAAATAAACAAAACACATATATACACACAGAAAAAGATTATATTATATTACTCCAGCCGCGTCGATTATTGTGATATTTATTTGAAGGTTGCTTTTTATTTAATAAATTCATCATTTATTGTGTTTTTTATTTGAAGCTTATATTTTATTTAGTAAATTCACTATTCCATTACTTTTTTTAACTGCTGAAGGTCGTAATGAAAAAAAGAACCGTGACTTGTTGGGATCCCAAAACGTAAGTGGAGGGATACCTATGACATCACAAAAGTTGTCCGTCTGTCCGTCCGTCTGTGCGCACTATAACTCTCGAAGGGAATGAGATATTTTGATGAAACTTGGTGTGAGGATTGTTTGGGTCAAGAGTAAGGTCGAGTTCGTAGACGGGCTTTGTAGCCCTACATTCGTTGTACAGTATTTTCTACCCGGACAACTTGTTCGCCAGGAATCAGGCCAAACCGGAAAAATTGTTAAAATCAAAAGTTTTATTTGAAGTTGATTAGATGACAGATTTAGGGGTAAGAAGACGCACGCTGAATCTGTATATGACAATCTTTTTTTTAACGGGACATGTTGTTCGTTCGGAATCCGGTTGAAGCCGGATTTTTTTTTATAAGTTAAAGTTTTACTTGAAGTTGATTAGATGTTCTATATACGGATAAGGAGATACGCTGAGTTCGTTTCTGAACTTTCTTTTTTTTCTGGATACGTATGGTAGTTCGTTCGCAATTGTCTGGATCAGATATTAGACTTTCGGGATCCCATCGAAACCTTTGGTCTTGTTTTTTTACGATGTTTTTCGTCTTTGAATTCCAGTGAACTTGTTTTCCGGTGAACTAAGAGGAGTAATAGTCTTATAGTTTTCAAGTTTAGATGTTCCTTTTTTGTATTTCATAAATACTATGCTCTTACATGTTTTTTTCTTCTTCCTTATATTTACTCCGTCAGGGTCTAGTGCTTATTTTGACAGCTCGCAAATAAAAACATCGGCATCGTCATATTCCTTGAGCCCAAGCTGACTTTGAAACATACATTCAAATAATGTATATAGCGGATACGTCAGCTACGATGCTTCACCAGTGATATTTCGGCCCTCATTAGCAAGGGTCCTCGTCAGGCTGTCAATCTTCAGGGTCAACGTCAGGGAAGGAAACAAACCTGTAATCATGAAATATCGCTGATGAAGCATCGTAGCTGACGTATCCGTTGTATACATTATTTGGCATTTTTGTTCCATGACTTACCGCTCGAAATTCCGACGCTCGGAGGCACCAGTCCACCTTTTCTGTCGGGGGGCTTTTTGGTAGGGGTTGTCATCGGTGAGGGTATCCCCGAGGAAGACTTGACCGGTATATTCCTAACAAAAAAAAGAGTTCACTATTCATTATTAAAGCACACCTCGCACTATTTACTGTTTATGTTCCAATATTCAAAGCTATAATACTGGAACACTAGGCTCTGCTTTTAACATGTTATCCACCTGTTTAACCCTTTTTCCAGGTTCATCGACCTCTAGGAAAGACTCGGCAAAATTCAGATAACCGGTTTTATGCATCAATAGCATGATAAGCGAACACTCATCGGGCGCATAATGCGCATTAAAAAATAGTGAATAGTATAAATATTCCTTCACCCCAAGCTGACTGCGAATCATCTTTGATAGTGCAAAACGGATACGTCAGCTGAATTTTATTGGAAAACAACAAACAACTTGTTTTCCCACAAGTTCGTGTTTCCAACTTGAGCGGCTTTGAGCCTGAAGAGGACCCTTGCCAAGAAGGGCCGAAATATAGCTCCAATAAAATTCAGCTGACGTATCCGTTTTGCACTATCAAATAGTGAATAGTGGCAAGTGCAAAGATTAGTGAGGAATCGTTAGCGAGCTTAGAATGTAACGTATGTAATATGGTATCGGTAATGAATGCAGTTACGGAAGTAGGTTGCATTACCGTTATAGACACGACGGGGTTAAGAGACAATGGACCAACTGGTTTTTCGGGACGAGGGCTTGAACTCGATTTAAAAACGAAGCATGGACAACCGAAAGTTGTGTTGAGCACCGCCAGCATCCACACAGAATAATGTACAACCTCGCACAGGAGCGACTTCCCATACAGAGGTGTGATCACATTTTCACTGGATAGCAACGGGCCTAGGGTCGGGTCTGCTGGACCTACCTCACCTTTTTAGAGGGATCAAAAAGGCAGTCTTGGCGGATTGTTAATGCTCTGGGTTTGGACCATTCGAACTAGTTTTTTCTAGTTCACCTTAAGATATGTAGCTACGGGGCCCGACCCAGGATCCTCGCACCAAGTTTGGCAAAGATCTCTCAGGCTGTTCGAGAGCTGTTGTGCTTAGACCTATAGACGGACAGGCGTTCAGGCGGACGGACAAATTTTCGTGTCATTGGTATCCGACCACTGAACTTCGTGATCCCCCCCAAACACCTTACTGTGAAGATTTTCAATTTGCGCCGTTCGAACTCGTCCTAGGAGCCTGGTCACACTAGGCCCAAATCGGCACCGATTTGACAATCCGCGCAGGAATCTTTTCACTAGTGCTTTAAGAGCCCACAAGTGTAAATGAAAGACAACAGTGAGCGTGGAAGGCATGTTCGCCTCTCGACACTGGCGAACTTTAGCCATCGAGGTCCCCAACCTCGGAAGGGGCCGATCATGGAGTAAATATAAAAATTAGAAAGAGTAAAAAAGTGTATATGAGTCTATTTTATTTATAAGTCTCCGTATATATTTTCTGAAGTCAAAATACGTCAAGTAAATACAAAATAAAAATAAATTTTGCTTTTGCTACAGTATTAAGACGGGGACTCGACTCAGTTAACTACCAGGAAGTCCTGGATCTCTTTGTCCAGACCTGCCTTTCGATTGCATTTTCTGAAGAGGACCCTATGAGCAATAAATAAAGAAATCTGAGCTGACTTTCCTCAATAATAAGCCTTGCAAGAGACCACCTTTTCTTCGCTGTTTCCGTTCTTTTAATTCTCACCTCCCCACATGACTATGCCTTCAGCTACATAGCCTACGAGGACGACTTGCTCTTAGTAAGCAGTAGCCGATCCACACTCACAGAAAATGTAAGTAAGCTGTCGTCGGAACTTCTCAAAATTGGTCTTGAAGTTAACCTGTCAAAATGTGAGTACCTGCATTTCAACCCTTCGTCAAATGGTTCGAATGCATCTAAAGCTTCTATATCTCTTGGATCGTTCATCGTCAAATCAACAGACTGTCTACGGTGGCTCGGCATAACATTCAAATCTTCGTTGTCAAAATTTTGCTCTTCGGTTGTTCAAGAAGTTTATAAGTCAATCCATAGCGACTATGAGCGCATCGTCCCCAACCGGGGGCGCTATAATCGTAAAGCTTTGGGAAATTTGTACAGCACCTTCTGCGCTCCTTCCATACTACTTCGTTCTGGAGTCACTCATGTTCTACGAAAGAAGGAGATTAAAAAGATGAGATCATGTTATTTTAAATATGCAAAGCACCTTCTCTACTTGCCGAAATTATGTCATAACCATACATTGACGGAGAAATTCAAAATTCAAGATGCAAGTGTTACCCTTTTGGATGTTTCCTCATCGCTTTCAAAAATCATGGACAACAGGGCCGTCGTCCACTGCTTCCTGACCGAAGATTAAAAATTAAATGTCTTTTCTGTGTGTTTATGTGTTTGTTTATTTTCTTTGTTTTCTTCATTTACTCCGCCTTTTCAAAATGGCGGGTCATAAATAAATTACTTACTTACTTACTTACTTACTTACTTACATGTCTAATATAATATAACTGCAATAATATGGCTTTCGCCTCTATAAATTTCTCGGGACATTTTACACACTAAATTGAATTTCAGCCAGGTGGTAGTCGATACCTGCTTTGAATTGGTTGATGTTTTCGGCATTTACCACACTTTCTGAGAGATTATTCCAATCTTCTACTATTCGGTTTCTAAAGCTCCATTCTCCAATGTCTTTTCGGAATTTCTTACCATACAGTTTCAAGTTGTGTATGTTTTCTTACCACTCAGTTTCGGCCCATTTGTGGGAGATTATTCCAATCTTCTACTATTCGGTTTCTAAAGCTCCATTTTCCAATGTCTTTTCGGAATTTCTTACCACCAATTTGTGTATGTTTTCAACTTGTGTATGTTTTCTTACCACTCAGTTTTTGGACCCAGATGGGCCGAAACCTTACCTTTGTTGCTGATTGGCCATGGGTCGGTGGGCCAACTCGGGGGTATGCGTCATTTGAGCTTGCTTCGCCTGTTGCAACAGCTGTTTCTGCTGCTGCTTGTACCTTGACAGTGCAAAAAAGAGACTTAGTACAGACTTGAGATTTCCGTCTCTGATGTCCTTTGCATAGATCCCATCAAGTGCCACTCCGAGGTTCTCGACATATGATAAACAAGCTGTGATGTTATCAAGCTGGAAGAAAAAGTACAAATTAGAATGCGATAGATAGATAGATATTTAATGCAAAAGCCAACAAGGGCCATCGCACCAAAACAAAACAACTACAGGGATATACAATTTTCCCTGTGTGCTAACCCTGTCCGGAGGAACCTTCAAACAGTTGAATTGAGACTTCCGCCTTGGTCAAGCAACAGCAGCATATCACGGAAGTATGGAGTAGCCCAGCCCGTAATTGCTTTGTAGAAACGTTTACTGCGGTATAGGCAAGATCTTGATCCGACAAGCGATGTATATAGACTCCTGAAATAGTTGATAATTTGTTGTTGATTACGTAGAGCGTGTTCCACCCTACTTACCGCACTTACTACGCATGACGTCACGAATTCTGGCTTTTTGCCGTCAAGGCTGGAACAATTTTTCTATTTTCCAGCAGGATTTCATGCCACGGGCGAATCCGACCAATCACGTTACAGAATTGCGTAGTTACTACGCTTACTACGCTCCCGAGCATGGTAAGCAAATAGTTACTATTAGTTACTATTTCGAGAAGGTTGGATTGGAACGGTCAGCGTCGTAACTTCTCGTTAGGATGGAACGGAAATAGTAACTAATAGTAACTATTGTTAGAAGGGTGGAACACGCTCGTAGTGTTGCATATTGTGTAGCTTTTCCTCATTTTTCCTACTCCATTTTTTGTGTATTTATACATTATGATGGGTGATAAAATTATTAATTAATAAATCAAAGGAAGGAAAATAAAATAACAAATCACTGCAGAAGGGAGGGAGATCGAAGCGAAATGGGGTGTAAATGGTGCCAAGTTCTTGCCCTGCTCTCGTGGCCTACCAAACGTATTCGACCTCAGGAACTAGTGCTGTATCCAGATTAACCCACACATCTGGCAACATATTCGAGGAGGAATAGTCAGTAGCCTAATATTTGTTTTTAATAAGTTAATATTTTAACACAAATATTTTAAAATTTTGACGCAACATATAAAGTCCGTTGAGCAATTCCGAGCATGAAGTTTGAACGATGAGGTTTTCCGAGCACCCGTATGATCCGTATCAGAATTTCATCTGATTAGTTCTGCGCGTCACTCAAAGACGATCTGCAAATACAATGTTTCTGCTTAAGTTTATTCTGGTTCGTTATACAAGCAAGCTTTTCCATCCACCAGACTATCATAAAGAAAGACGCAACTGCGCAAACGTTCGATTCTTTTAGGTTGTCTATTACAGGGTCTCTAGCCCCTTTGCTCAACTTCCCGTCACTCTGTTCCGTTGTTCTGCGACGCCGAGTTTCACTAATTCCGTCCATAGGCCCATTCGGGCTTTCCTGCAGTCAGAAGTATCAGCTACATGTATAAAGGATGTTAAGAGGGTTACAAAAGGTGTGTTCATGTAGTTTAGCATGTCAAAGTTGGTTTGTATAATAAAGAGTATTAAACTAAAAAAATAAAAATAAACTAGCACAGCAACCCATAAGTGAATAATTAGTAATAGCCTAAAATCTTGTCTCTTCGTGATCATGAACCACAACAGAGGGTCGGTTTGTACGAAGCAAAAGGCGAAGGTTAGACTAGGATCCCCTTAAGTTGGAAACGACAAGTGTGTTGACATTTTCGTAGAGTTCTATAGAGGCTTGCGCCTTTCGCTATTAAAAACAAGACCAAAGGTGTCGATGGGATCCCAAAAATCTAATATTAGATAAAGACAATTGGGTCTTGTCTTTGCCAGATCCAGTCTTTTCCAGGCTAACCATCTGAGAAAACCAAGTTCAGATACACCTCTATAAGGAATATCTATTTTGACGATACAGACCGAAACTTCCTGCTTTACTTCTGCCAAATTTCTAATTTCGGCCGAATTCCAAGCGAGCTACATATCCAGCCAAAAAAGAAAATTCAGAAACGAATTCAGCGTATCTCCTTATCCCCACAAAGAAAATCTAATCTAATGAATAAAATCTAAAACTTTAACTTATAAAAAATTTCCGGTTTCAACCGCATTCCGGACGAATTATTCGTCCGGGTAAAAAATGACTGTGAAATACAGACTCAGCGTCTCTTATAACCCATAAATCTGTCATCTAATCAACTTTAAATAAAACTTTTGCTTTTAAAAAAATTTCCGGTTTTGGCCGGATTCCGGGCGAACTAGTTGTCCGGATAGAAAATGCTTTTCGCATAAGTGTTCAACATGTATTCTTACCCCTAAATCGTACATCTAATCAAATTCAAATAAAACTTTTACTTTAAACAAACTTTCCGTTTTTTGCCGGATTCCGGACGAACTACTTGTCCGGCGAGAAAATGGTTTTCATCATCATGTTCAGCATGTCTTCTTACCTTATGGTCGACTATCACACTAGCTGTTTAAAAATACTTTGTTTGCCCCTTAATTTGAACCTCCACCCCTAAATGTAGGTCTACAGAGCCCATCTACGAACTTGACCTTACCCTTGACCCAAAGAATCCTCACACCAAGTTTCATCAAAACATCTCATTCCCTTCGAGAGTTATCGTGCTGACAGACGGACGGACGGACGGACGGACAACTTTTGCGATGTCATAGGTATCCCTCCACTTACGTTTGGAATCCCAACAAAAATAGTAAGAGTTCCAGGTTTTGATAGAAACCTTAAGGCACATCTTACACTGCAGCTTTTATTTTCACCCCTTTTAGGAAAATCATAATTGTCGGAAAGTGATGTGACTGTTTGCATGACGCAAGGGCTAGAGACGAGAATGACAGTATTATCGGTTCTTGGATTTATTCTGGAGTTGGCTGATTTCGTTCTCTCAACACTCCAACTTCTTGGGGACAACAACTCAATTGTCATCTCTCTTTGGTTGGAACTCTGCCTGATTTTGTGGAACAATATTTGCTTACAGAATGTAAACTCCCGCCAACTCACAGAATGATCAATTAAAACCACAAATAAACGGGGCGGACTCCAGTACACGTAGTTCTTTGAAGAACTCTCATCGAGGCAAGAGGGTTTGATTAGCGGTTTGCATAAGACAACAAAATATAACTGTTTTTATTATTTGGGCAAATTCAAATACGAAATTCATTAGCAGAAGTTTGCTTTGTTGAACGCTAGTTAACTTTGGACTGTGTCATTTCATAACTTGTACCAGTCAGGCAAAGTGGCAAATTAAGCGCCCCTAAAATCACCTGGATGGATTTTTTTCACGGTGGCCGGATCGGGGAAGTGATTATTTCCAAGTTAATCTGGTCGGGTCCCTGATATGCCTGCCAAGTTTCATCGTCCTAGCTTATGTGGAAGCGTTTTTACGAGATTTCCGGTGCCCCCTCAAGCTCCCCCCTGCCACTTATCGGATCCGGTCCAGATTTGAACCTGAACGTCTGAGACAATTGTTCTTAACACTTGTCAAGTTTCATGCATTTCCGATTACCCGTTCCAAAGTTATGCATGTACTAGTTTCCGGATTCCCCTTTCCCTCCACTCCCCCACGATGGCCAGGTTGGGGAAGTGATTGTTTCCAAGTTAATCATTTCGTGTCCCTGATAGGCCTGCCAAATTTCATCGTCCTAGCTTATGTGGAAGTGCCCGAAGTAGCAAAACCCAGACCGGCCGACAGATATTACGATTGCTATATGGCACTTGAGTGTGCTCAAGTGCCATAAAGAAACGACGGTCGTACACAGTATAGAACACTAGAAACCACGAAACACTAGAAACTCAACTCAAGTGGTTTATGCACAGAATTACCTAGAGAAACAATAACTCTTGGTGACGTAATTCGTAGGAGACCAAGAAGCTGCCCATCATTCCACTTCATTCAACTTCAAGCAATTTTTTACTGTTGTAAACAATTTGCTTTGCACAAACAGAGATGAAAACATGCAAATTGTTATAATCTGGAATCTGAGAATATTAACAAACTCGTTTCGAAACCACAAAATCCTCCTCAAGTTAGAAAGTGATAAAAAGTACTGTGGCTAGTTAGGCAAACTTGATTAACGGAAATAGTGGGTAACCAATAAAACGACCACTCCTCTTTGTCGGTAACAGTGACACGGGCGATCTGAGCAGTTCCGCGCAAAATCCACGGAAGCTAAGTCGTAACGAAAAGCTGAGTGATGAATAAATCTTTCTTTAGCTCAAACTGTAAAAATTTCTCCGAGCAAGGATTAAAGTTAACTGCAGTATTTGCTACTGGGATTAATCTTATCTCTACTGAGATAAGATTAATCCGAATTAGAGATAAGATTATCTTTTTAGAGACTAGATTAATCCCAGAAGCAAATACTGCAAGATATTTTTGTACAGTGCAAGCTGACTCTTAGCCATAGTTAACCCTTCTGTTAAACGGATACGTTAGCTGAGTTCTATTCTAGCGAAATTTCGGCCCTCCTTGGCAAAGCTCCTCTGAAGGATCGAGCTGTAAGGTTCAACTTTCTAGCTTGAGCCAGGATCTTTGACAAGAAAGGCCACAATCTCCCCGATCAAAATCAACTGGCGTATCCGTTTAACACAGTAATATGGTCAACGTTCGTCCAGTTTTTATTCTCACTGGATCGCAGAATAAAGCTCAGCTGACGTATCCGTTTAACGCAGTCACAGAATCGACTAGAAAGAGGCACGGCAAGGCATACTGTAAGAGGCACGAGTAGTAGAAAGAGGCATGGGAGCTAAAAGAGCCCTTTCAGGCTTCACAGTGAGGGGCAGGAACAATGTTCTAACGTGCCTTCTTTTAGGCTCTGGAGTTGCTAACTCCCACTTACTTGTCTACTTCTACTACTTGCTAATCTCTTTTCATTTCTCGTGCCTTCTGCGCCTTGCCATGCCGTGCTGTGCCTCTTTTTGGTCGGTCCCGCAGTCAACTACTAAGTACTGAACCCAAAACTTCGTGTTTTGGGATAAATAAAAATAGCCAAAAATAAAATCGGAGTATTAAGTGGTTGTTTTTGTTTTCTACTGAATTACGAAATTGGTCAACTCAAATAATTTCTCTCAAAAATAAAACAACAAGAGAGAGAGAGCTTACTAAACAAAACAAAAAAAACGTCATCATGTGTGCCGCATAGAAGCATTGACATGTGATTGCCACACAGAAATACACAAACTATACCCATTGTCATAAGTCGCGACTTGGACTCAATCCGAATAGTAGACTACAGAGAACATTGAATTAATTAGGGAGTAGGGAGTAGCGCGAAGACTTGAAAAAGTGACACACACATTTGAATGGCAGCGACACTAGCATCACTAGCGATAGAGAACGTCCCTACTGAAACTCAATCAGTCGTGCACCAGCACTGGCTCCAATAACTTCATATTCTGAACACAGGCAAAAAAAGATACAAACTCCCCTGTTTCCTCGACGTCTGCAGACCGCATCTTAGCTTTACTAGAAATTTCTAAACTCGAAAGTTTGTCTCGCTTAAACTCCGCAAGCGCAATGAGCGGCGCTACGGGTATGGCCGGTTTGCGAAGCTACTCCCTATTGTTATTTTGTTCGGCTCGCCAAGGTCGGGCATATTTAATCTCAACTTCGTGCATCACTTTAATTCCCACACCCCCGCCTATTTACGTAAGTGAATAAACTGACATATGATCACATTAGACGCCCAGGGTTCTATCCATACAGAAACAATTATGATGTTTGTAATGAGACTGAAACATCAATTTTGATTTAATCATGAAAAGGAGAATCTTCTTTCTCAGCGTGGCAAGTTGATTAAATCTGGACCCCCGCTTGGTCTTGGATGCTTTACTTAAGTATATGCATAGTTTGTTTGGTAAACAAATCAGACGAACGAAAATGTGACCGGCTCCAGCATATGCTTTTTCCTTTGTGTTTTCTGGAAATTAGCCTATGATGATTTTACTCGTATGATTTTACTGTCAAGAATCACACTTGAAAACTCAAAAGAGCAGTGGCGGGGTCGACAATTTCATAATCCTATTGGCTATAGGATTGATCTTGGTTGATATTGCTGAATGTCGGTGGGTCTGTGAGGCGGGTTCCCGTCTAGTGGTGAGTCACTGAATGATTACCATTTATTTATCTAATTAGTTATATGTAAAAAAGGTTTGTTCTATATTGTACCGGGTTTTTGTCAATCGACCTTGTGTCCCCGGCTTGACTCCCTATTTATTATGATTTTATATAGAAGTCTAATTAAAACCTTGAACCAATCGTTACAGGCCTGCTAATGGGACGGAGGGAGCAACCCTTCGAGAACCGAGGGAAATCGACAGACCCTAGCATATGCTCATTGCCATTCAGTGACAGCCTATATCTTACTTTGACCTTCATAATGCGAGCAACTTTAATACGCGCCATTAGGACTGGAGTTATCACGACTGCTGACACCAGACTTGGTTCTCCCGTCACACTTGCCTTTGACCATGACTTACAAGTACTAAACTTCTTTCGCGCCTTATTTTATTCGGCATTTTAACTCTTTTTAACTATATTGTTCGTATTTATCAGTTCTGACGTGACCAAGTTTATGTTTGTTTTATTAATAGTGATTCAAGTGTGTTGTTTCTAAACGTAGTCGTAAGTATTTGACCCGACGATCGAATATTATTGTAACACAAACAAATTGCATCTAATATTAGTAATACTTTATTATGGACCAAATTAAGAAACCAAAATTGTGTATTGCATGAAGATTATGTAAAGTAATAGTATAGTATGTACTTGTATGTTAGTGAACTTTTATTGACATTTTCCTATGCTATTTTTCGCAATGAAGAATTTTTGGATGAATAAAGTGAATTTGAAATAAGGGAATGGTAAACAGTATTTTTGGAGGCATTGTAACCTTCTTTTTTGCAATCATTATGATTTATTGACGCGATTTTTAGGGACATAAATTAAACCTTGCTTGAGCTACTGAAATTAAATAAAAAACATTCAATCGTACAGTAGTTTAGATGAATTGCCATCTTCCAAAAGGAGTTGGCGACTTCTCCGGAAATGTAATTTTAGCCTAATTTGAAACCAAGCTAATTTCAAAATTTTGTAATTTTTGTGACATTCTTTTATATGAAAATCATCAAAATTACCTTGGGACTGTCAAGCTAAAGGGAAGAATTTCAAAGAAAGGAAAGTGCAAACACCACTGGGAAAGGTGGGACTCAATTTTCACCCTTGCTTCTCCGCCCCCGTCTGGAAATCAGGATTGATGAACAACTTCCCTCCCGGAATCAGGTGCACCATGCGCCCCTTCTTCCAGGTCGTATCAGGTGATACTCTGACACCTAAATTAATGACGGGAATGACTGAGAGAAACCTGAGATGGTGGCTGGGTTCAAAGGGGATGCAATGGGTGGTCCATAAGAATTGCTAGTCATGAACGGTGGAAAGGGCTGTAACGCTTGAAAAGCATAACATAAACTAGATGATTGGTCACGGGTCATCTGACATCACTAATTCCTGAACAAATTTGTAAAAGCATTGCCCTTTTTTGCACTGTTTAATTATTATTTTTAAATCAGAATTCGCGTTTCTTTTCTGAAATTTTTCATGGTGAGTCAATGATGTCCTTGTTGGCTCACCTCGCAAGTATTAACAAGACCAAAGTTTTCAATGGGATCCCAAAAATTCAATATCTGATCCAGACAACTGGGTCTTGTCTTAGCCAGATCCAGTCATCGCCAGAATCCTTGAACATTCTTACATTAAAATTCAGAAACAGATTAAGGCCAAATAGCTAATCATCTGAGAAAACCAAGTTCAGATATGGATTCAGCATGTGTGTTTACCCGTATAAGTCATATCTGTTTTGACGAAAAGTTCCTGCCATTTCTGCCAATTTCCCGGTTTCGGCCGAACTCTAGAACTACTAGTCCGGCGAAAAAAGAAAGCTCAAAAACGAACTCAGGGTATCTTCTTTCCCCAATAATGAACATCTAATCAACTTCAAATAAAAATCTAACTTATAACAAAGTTTCCGAATCCAGCCGGATTCCGGTCGAACTATATATCCGGGTAAAATATGACTGTCAAACACGGATTCAGCGTCTCTTCTTACCCCTAAATCAGCTAGAAATAAAACTTTAACTTCTAACAATTTTCCGGTTTTGTCCGAATTCCGGGCGAACTACATGTCCGGGTAGAAAATTGTTCAGCATGTCTTCTTGCCCTAAATCGGACATCTGATCAACTCCAAATAAAGCTTTTAATTTTAACAAACTTTCCGGTTTGGGCCGGATTCCGGGCGAACTACTTGTCCGTCGAGAAAATGGTTTTCACCATCGTCTTCAGCATGTCTTCCTACCTCTAAATCGAACATCTAATCAACTTCAAATAAAACTTTTACTTTTAACAAACTCTCCGGTTTTGGCCGGATTCCGGGCGAACTACCTGTCTGATTAAAAAATGGTTTTCACCATCGTGTTCAAAATGTCTTCTTACCCCATAATCGACTATCACATTAGCTGTCACATTAGACTGACGGACAGACGGACAACTTTTGCGATGTCATAGTTATCCCTCCACTTACGTTTTGGGATCCCAAAAAACATCTCTTTTGAATAACTGAGACGACTAACAACGCTATGGAAAGGGTATAATAAGACTTGCTAAAGAAAAAGGTTAAGTTTAGGTGTCTGGTGACTAAAAAACAAAATGTTGTGATAGCGTATTTTTCAGCTCTGTATTTCGTCCTTTATTTTTTTTTTCTGAAAACGAGCGGCACGGAAAGCCTATCCAAATTCGAAATCTGTTACTGCATCGGATTAGTAGAAAGGATGTCTTGCCATTTAACTGGTTATTCATTCATCTGCCCGATTCAAAAACTGTTTCATGTTTTTCAAAAAGTATTCAAGTTTTAACACAGTTACAATTTAATTTGTATTCATCATTTCGTTAGGTTTAATTGCCTACAAATATAGTATAAATCTGGCAAAGTTGTTGGTTTGGAAGCAGTTCCGTATTTTTTCCAAGTAAAGGATCAATGTCTGTAATACGTAAATGTTTGCGATTCATTCAACAGTGGTTAATTTTGTATTTAGATGGCCTTTACACGAGACGGCAAAAATGTCTTATAAAATAAAGATGAGACGCAGGGGAACAAGAGCAAAACCTTCGATGGGATCCCAAAGGGGAATATTTTCCGGACCAGATTTTCAGATCAATCAGATAATTCTTTTCTGTCTTTTCTTTCTGAATTCCCAGTTTTCGCCGGATTCCGTCGGTAGGATCAACCAAGCAGGAAACCATAGCAGATAGATCATTCAACATGTCATATAAGTACATATAACCCCGTTATCGTCACTTTAAACCGCTTGAACAAGCGATTATAAAAATAAATAATATAAGAATAATCCCGTTTTTTGTCCGGTCGAATATAGCTGATTCAGGAAGAAAAGTAAAATATCCTGATCCACCGTTTTTATAGCCCCTCCTTCGACACTCCAACCGATACGCGGACGCGAAAGAAACTTCAGATAAGGTATTTTCACACAAATATTTTCACACCTACATCGAATCTGCAATCGACTGAAAAAATAACTCCTACTTCTACAAATTTCCAGTTGTGGCCGGAATCCGGGCTTATCCGGCAAAAAAAAAACGTAAGTTCAAGAACAGATTCAGCATGTCTCTCACCCCTATATCATCTGAAAGATTTCAGAAAAACTTCTACTTGTGCCAATTTTTTCGGTTTCGGTCGGATTCCGGTTGATCTACTTGTCCGGCAAGAAAAGAAGTTTCAGATATGGATTCAGCATGTACATTTACCCCTAAATTAATTATCCCATTGGTTTTTAAAAATATTGTTTTCCCCCCTTTATTCGGATTAAAAAGAAAAACTTCCAGTCCCAATACAGTACTGTGATATTCTTACGCATCACAATAATCCTAATAAGAATCATCTCTTCCGACATAATTTTTGAATGTCAGGCCGATCTATGTCGTCTTCGGAAAGGCCTGATTTGTTTACACCGAGGTTTAAGCCTACACCCGACAGGCTTAAAGAGATATCCGCTTCAGGTACGTGTATATGCATTAATGGCCTTACAAATCACACCAACACTCCTTTACTGAGCAGGTACAGATTTATATATATCTTCTAAAAGATTTAAAATTGACAAGCAAATTAAAATCAGCAGTGTTAATCCATTCGCTCCAGACATGACCTTAACTTAAAGTAAGGGCAGTCGTTGTATTCAGAGAATGTCTTGATAATGATGCAAAGCTCTTCGAAGTTTGGGTTGTTTATTGAGTTCAAAAGAAGAACATGGGCTCTTTGCCATGTCTTTCATTGTGCAAATTTGGACAAAATACTATCTTAATTGAACTCGACCTTGTCTTAGAATTGCAAATTTGGCGCAGTTTATAGGAATGAAGATTAGATGCAAGGAGCTTGATTCGGTAAAAGAAAGACGACTGCAAAGCATGTCTTCTGGTAAAATTTAATATAAATGATAATGATTCCCAAAGCAGGAAGATGATGAGCAGAAACATTTAAGGCGGTCTAAAATATACGCTGTTTCTACATGAAATAAAAACTCTTGTATTAAAATAATTAGTGATAGCTTTGTGATTTTGAGTTTAGTAGTATCCAGACTTTGTAGCGAGTAGTGAAAATGAAGTAGTTTTAATCTGACCATGTTTATATGACAAAAACTGCCATTCCTTTTGTGATACGTGCAAGGTTTTTCCTCTTCCCAAGTGTCATAAATAATGATCCAGTTGTTAATTACAGAGTGTCTAACCCATTTGCTCGTCACCTGTCACTGCGCGAACGTTGTTCCGCGACGCAGGGATTCCCAAGTTCTTTCCACGAATTCAACGAATGATCAGAAATATATTTTAAAATATTTTTCATTTTAAATCTCACGAATCGTAAAGCACACCTCGCAGTGTTTACTGTTTATGTTCCCATATTCAATACTATTTGAATACTGTAAAACTAGAACCTGCTTTAAACAAATTATCCACGGCTTTTCTTTTTTCAGTCTTTTCCCAGGTCCATTGACTTCTAGCAAAAATTCACATAACCGTGTTAAGCACCAACAGCATGATACGCGAACACCCGTCGGGAGCATAGTGCACATGGAAAATAGTGAATCGTGGCAAGTACAACTATTAGTGAGGCTTAGCGGGCTTAGAACGTAACATGTCAAATTTGGGTCTTCGGGCTTCAGAATCAACGAAAGCAATTACGGAAGTAGGTTGCATTGGCATTATAGACACAACGTGGCCTTTGAGCAATACGCCTTCTTTCATTTTTATTATCTTTCTTACTCTAAATTAGTGTTCTTTAGAATAGCAATATTTGACTCCTGAAATCTACTCTGGTTTTGATCGTGGACCTCAATACAAGGCGACTTTGTATGAAGCAAAAGCTGAGGAACTGAGTAGGATTACGGAGTCCAGATAGACTTCCCAGACATTAAATAGATAACACAAAATTTAAAAAAATTCACCTTCACAACTAAGCAATCAGATTAACCTATTTATTTCAAAATTTCTAGTCTTAAAGGACCCCATCGCTCGCACTATTTACTCTTCAACTTACAGTATTTTAAAATATTTGAATACATTAAAACTAGCGTATGCTTTTAACAAATAATCCATGGTTTTGGCTGTTGTCGAGCCATTGTCGAGACCCGTTGACTTATAGCGAAAACAGAGAAAAAATTTAACATAACCGTTTTTTCTGGTGGAAAAATTCTCGCAGACAACCGCCGCCGACACCGTGATACACATCGAAGGTAGCAAAACACGACAAGTGAGAAAATCAGCGTGTTTCTGTTAGAGGGGTTAGAATGTACCGTACGAAATTGGGGTCTCCGGGTTTAGAAGTATATAGAGTGATTATAGAAGTAGGTTGCGTTATTATTATAGGTAAGACAGGTCCTCTAAGGGAAAAATAATAACAAACCAAAAGCGTGGATCAGTTAGCTTTGTATATACATTATTTACCCCGGTGGTTCTGTTAGAGGGGTTAGAATGTACCGTACGAAATTGGGGTCTCCGGGTTTAGAAGTATATAGAGTGATTATAGAAGTAGGTTGCGTTATTATTATAGGTAAGACAGGTCCTCTAAGGGACAAATAATAACAAACCAAAAGCGTGGATCAGTTAGCTTTGTATATACATTATTTACATTGTTGTGTGCTGAAACAAGTATACGGTATTAGCAATGTAGAAAAAATCTCTTATCTGCCTAATTGGCCAATAGATACCTGAATAACATTCCACGTACTTCTGGACCAATTTCTATCAACTTGTGGTCTCAGAACACACAGACATCATGGCCTGTTCCAACAATTCTCATATCAAACTATCCGCTCCACTGATAGACAAAGTGGTAAGTGGCGCATCGTGGACAGTTCCAACTATTCTCATCAAACTATCCGCTCCACTGATAGAATAGGTGGCACTAGACAACACATAACAAACAGAACTTACAAACAAAAGTACAAGTATCCATGCTCGTTCTGCACGAACTCAACCATATCGACTGACCGATTTCCGCTGGAAGACTGGAATCTACCGTAAAGTTTTAGGGCCGTCATAAACTGACAACTCCTACGTCTCGCGGTGACTTCACTCTCCAGCACGGCCAATGATGTCGCCGCTTGCGAAACTGCCGTCGTTTTCTGCTCTGGAACTACTTCCAGAAATTGGAATTTCCGCAATAAGGCTATATGATGAGTCACTCAGAGACTAAACGTCTCCACCCGGGATTACCGGACAAAATTTCCCCGGGCAAGAGAAAGCAAACTACCAGAGAGCGAAAAGGAATACGGAAATGTCACTTAAAACAAGATGATATCCAGCGAAGGACGGCGGGGGGGGGGGGGGGGGGTGCGGAAAGTTAAAAGGGTGCTCAGCGTTTTGCCAATCATTAAGAGAGTATTCGTCGTGGTGGAATATCTCACTCGTAACCAACATCTCCTCAACATTTACTAATCGAAACGAAAAAGGATCTCTCCGAAAAAAACTCGAACGGATGCTCGACTTCTGACATCATAAGCAAGAGATTTGATAATGAAACTCACCACTAAGCACGGTTCAAAAGGGATAGGTGTTTGCCCAAGGGTTACCCGCTCCTCGGCACCTGTTGTACAGCCTTTCCCGGCACCGGCAGAAACCAGCGAAGTCGGCCAAAAATTAGGCGATTCCTGCTTCCAAACATGCTAAATTTAATGTTCTAGAACGACGCAACGGGTGCCAGCTGCTGTCAGCCGGTGCCTGCACCGGCTGGGCACCGTGGCACCAGGCCCTCTTGCTGTACACAAAAATCGAGAGTTGTCAACCCCTCGCTGCTTGCTTTACCAAAAACCTTACTAGATTCAATTAAACAACCTTGACTAGTCGTGTAAAGTAAAGACACAAAATTTGGTTAAAGACGGTCTCAAACTACTCTATGCCTGCTTAGAACCAATTCTACTCTTTATTTTCTCACAATTGTAACTTTTCCTTCCGCCGTATGTGGGATAAGACTACAATGAAACTAAACAAGCTTCAGTTGTTGATTGCAATCTCTAACACCCATGCTAAATATTTGTTGTCCGATTCGGAGATGACGAGATTCCTCAGTTCTTGCATTAATCAAACTGAATCGTCTATGAATAATTAGAACTGGCATAACTGTAAATTTTATATCCCACATCTTAAATAGATGTGTAGGCTCAGAATATTTAAGCTCTGAAATCTTGGTTGCGTTTTTGCAGATACCATGGTATCTGTTACCACGGTAACTGCAACTGTACTTAGACGTTTTTGCAGTATTACCGTGGTATCTGATATACGGTTGCTCTGCAAAACAACAATTGCCGAAATTGCGCTTTTCGAAGTCATCCCAAAAGAAAAACTGATATTCAGTCACATCACTAAGTGCCAAACTTCTTTCCACCAATTTGACAAAAATTGATGAAAGTGAGATGACTTTTCCAGATCCCACGATCAGTTACCACAGTCGGACCGTGGTATCTACTACTAACTGGCGATTAACTGGCCAGGTACCACGATTACTGCAAAAACGCAACTCTTGTCTCGCCTTGACTGTGACCATCAATCTTGAGGTGAGTTCAAATGAAGCAAAACCAAAGGATTGGATGAGATCAAGAAGTCCATGATCTACTCCACATTAGTTGCATTTTTGCAGATACTATGGTATCTGTTACCACGGTAACTGGATCTGCCATTAGTCGTTTTTGCAGTTATCGTGGTATCTGATACACGGTGCTCTGCAAAAACGACTATTGCCGAAATTGCACTTTTCGAAGTCATCCCAAAAGAGAAACAGATATCCAGTTACATCACTAAGTGCTAAACTCCTTTCTCGACAATCTGACAAAATTTGATGAAAGTTAGATGACTTTTCAGATACCACGACCAGTTACCACGGTCGGACCGTAGTATCTGAATATCTGATACCACGATAACTGGCCAGATACCACGATAACTGCAAAAACGCCTTTTGACCGTGGTATCAGATACCACGATAACTGCAAAAACGACTTTAGACCGTGGTATCAGATACTATGGTATCTGCAAAAACGCAACTATTGAACCGAAAGATCGCTCAACTGCTTCCAGTGACATCAGAAATTACGTTATCGAGAGCCCCGGCAAAACGCCAAGGAAACTAAGAAAGTTAGGAAAGCTGCCAGAGCCAGCATCCGATGCTTATGATGTCACAAGAAATTTCAAAGAGACGAGAAATAGCAGCCGGAACTTCGAGAGAACGGTGACCTTATTTCCCAGCTGTCTCACCTGAAGCCAATCAACATTTGAAAGCAATAGTTGCGTTTTTGCAGATACCATGGTATCTGATACCACGGTCTGAAGTCCTTTTTGCAGTTATCGTGGTATGTGATACCAAGGTCAAAAGGCGTTTTTGCAGTTATCGTGGTATCTGGCCGGTTATCGTGGTATCTGCTATTCAGATACTACGGTAGGACCGTAGTAGCTGATCGTGGTATGTGAAAATTGATCTCACTTTCATCAAATTTTGTCAAACTGGTTAGAAAGAAGTTTAGCACTTGGTGATGTTACTGGATATCAGTTTTTCTTTTGGGATGACTTCGAAAAGTGCAATTCGGGCAATAGTCGTTTTTGCAGAGCAACCGTGTATCAGATACCACGGTAACTGCAAAATCGACTAATTGCAGATTCAGTCACCGTGATAACACATACCATGGTTTCTGTAAAAACGCAACTAATGAGGTTTAAAGACATCACAGAAAGCCGAAATGCTACCGGAGCCTACCATAAGACGGCGACGCCAGCGTTCTCACGGATTCGCTCTCTGGACAGTAAAAGGAAATCTAACACGCGCAAGAATTCACGGAAAGCTGTTCCGGCTATAAGACTTTCTAAGATCACTTTCCACTCCTTTCGTTGATTCGATTTCCAGAACTCGCGGAGAGCCAAAAGAGCTCTGGAAATTAACGACAGTTTCGTTTGTACCGGGAGTCGCGATTTCTTTTTGTTTCGAGTTCGCGAATCAGCCGCCGCATAAACCAGGGAAACGACTTTAGACCGCGGTATCAGATGCCATGGTATCACCAACAAGAGCTGTAAGCTCATATGGCACTTGCATGTGTCAAGATGATTTGATTGATCAAGAGTAAGTTTCGACTTTGCGGTTGAGATGCGCGCTATAAGGGAGCTGGAACTTCATTTGTAAGCAAAACCCTTGAGGCAAAACTGCTAATGGGCTGATGGGCATCACGAAAATGCATATATTGCTTAAAAGTATTTTTTTTACTTTGCGGTCAAGATTGGTACTTTAAGGAATAATCGGATTTGGGAAGTAGCAATTTCTAAGCAAATGTTGTTGAGTCTCCAATATTCCAGCGAAGTTTCATCGTCCTAGCACATCTGGAAGTACCTTAACGAGCGATCACTGGAATCCCAGACCCCCCTCCCCCTCCTCCAACTCCACCCACAATAACCGGAGCCAATCCTGTTCTGTAAATGATTAATCCAGAGCATCTGTTTGTCATTCCCACGAAGTTCGATCCAGATCACACCAGTCTAAGCGGGTCAAGTATTTTCCGCCTCGAATCCTCGAATTTCACTCGAATCCGATCACCCGTTCCAAAGCTACGCATGACTCAATATTCCGGATTCCCCTCCCTCAACTCCCCCCCCCCCCCCCCCCAAGATTATCATATCGAGGATTTTTTTTTTATTCCAAGTCAGTTTGACCGGGTCCCTGATATGCCTTCCAAGTTTCGTCGTGAAAATCCCCCAAAAACGGAATTCCGGGATACCCCTCCTCCCCCCCCCTCAAGTGTCCGGATCCAGTCAAATTATGTAAAAGATTTATATGGACCAGATGTTTGTTCTTCCCAGCAAGTTTCACTCCGATACCATCATTCTAACCGTTTCTCGAGATTTCCGGTCCAACCCCCCCCCCCCCCCCCCCCAACCCCACCCAGCTCCCCCGCGGTGCACGTAGCCAATCCGATTCAGCAAATGACTTACCTAGAGCATCTGTTTGTTCTTCCCACAAAGTTCCATCCCCATCGTTTCAGGAGTTTCACTCCGATCCCTCCATTCTAACCGTTTCTTGAAATTTCCGGTCTCCCCCCCCCCCAACTCCCCCCTGGCTACCGAATCCGGTCAAGACTTTAAACGGGGCATTACATATATATATTCTGTTCAGTTATGAAGTTTCATTACAATCCGATCATCCGTTCGAAAGTTACACACTTCTCAATTTCCCGGATTCCCCTGCGGATTCCCCTCCCTCCACTCCCCCACCATTATCTGATCGACAATATTTTTATTTTGAAGTCAGTTTGATTGGGTCCCTGATATGCCTGCCAAGTTTCATCGTGAAAATCCAAAAAACCACCATCACCGGAATTCCGGGCCCCCCCCCCCCCCATAAGTGTCCGGATCCAGTACAATGGTCTAAAGGACTTATCTAGAGCAGATGCTTGTTCTTCCCAGCAAGTTTCACTCCGATCCCTCCATTCTAACCGTTTCTTGAAATTTCCGGTCTCCCCCCCCCAACTCCCCCCTGGCTACCGAATCCGGTCAAGACTTTAAACGGGACATTACAGATATATATTCTCTTCAGTTATGAAGTTTCATTACAATCCGATCATCCGTTCGAAAGTTACACACTTCTCAGTTTCCCGGATTCCCCTGCCCTCCCCCCCCCCCAAAATGGTCGGATCAGAAAACTGATTATTCCTAATTTTTTTTGGTCGGGTCTCTGATATGCCTGCCAAGTTTCATGGTCCTAGCACAACTGGAAGTACCCTAACTCGAAAAAGTGTGACAAAATGCCCTAAATTTTCAAGTTTCCAGCGCCCCGCACTCCCCCCCATATGGTCGGATCGGGAAACTGATTATTTCCAGGTTAGTTTGGTCGGGTCCGTGATATTCCTGCCAAGTTTCATTGTCCTAGCTCATCTGGAAGTACCCTCACTCGAAAAAGTGTGACAAAATGCCCTAAATTTTCAAGTTTCCAGCGCCCCAACTCCCCCGCATATGGTCGGATCGGGAAACTTATTATTTCCAGGTTACTTTGGTCAGGTCCCTGATATTCCTGCCAAGTTTCATTGTCCTAGCTCATCTGGAAGTACCCTAACTCGAAAAAGTGTGACAAAATGCCCTAAATTTTCAAGTTTCGAGCGCCCCCACTCCCCCGCATATGGTCGGATCGGGAAACTGATTATTTCCAGGTTCGTTTGGTCGGGTCCCTGATATTCCTGCCAAGTTTCATTGTCCTAGCTCATCTAGAAGTACCCTAACTCAGAAAAAAGTGACAAAATGCCCTAAATTTGCAAGTTTCCAGCGCCCCGCACTCCCCCCCATATGGTCGGATCGGGAAACTGATTATTTCCAGGTTAGTTTGGTCGGGTCCCTGATATGCCTGCCAAGTTTCATTGTCCTAGCACATCTGGAAGTACCCTAACTCGGATATGTGGGACAAAAAAACTCGGACCGACCGACAGACCGACAGACGGAATTGTGATCGGTATATGGCACTTGAGCCAGAGGCTGCAAGTGCCATAAAAACGTAAGTCGTTTTCAATGTTTTCTATGTATATCATAACCGGTTATCTGAATTTTGTACTGTTTTATTAGAAGTCAATGGGCGTGGACAAAGGCTTCAAGTAGCTAAAGTTGTGGATAAGCTGTAAGAGCAGATGCTAGTTCTAGCAATTTTTGGGATTGGGAATCATTTCGGCCTCCAAACAGAGCCCTTACCTACTACACATAGTTGCAAGTGCCATATGAGCTTACATCTCTTGTTTTTTAAGGTTTCGAAGTCGAAAGAGGTCTTCATATACGAATGCCTTAATAAGCCCTTCTGTCAAGTTCTTACTAAACAACAGCATATCAGATCTATCACAGTCAAATCTCTTCTTCTGCAACCACCCAGAGAGACAATCAACCTTGTCTCTCTTTTCTAGTGTTTACTAGAAACACTGATTTCGGAACACCAAAAAAAGAGTATGAATCATTCGGAAAAGACGGAACAGCGACGTCGAAGAAGAACGTCATGAAAGGAATGAATCACCCGGGAAACTAGAGACACAAACAATGCAAGCACTAGACATGGACACCTGTCCCTATAAGATCGGTATGCCTATGCTTCTAATTTATAGAATAGGGGCTGGGTCATCCGATTAATCTAATGATCCCTCGTCACCTGCGATAATAAAACAGCCACCCAGTTGGGAAATATGGACAAATCTGACGAGATGACGTTTGTCCCTGGAGCTAAGTGCGAGAGGATTCCCGAGGAAAAATTTACCTCAGAATAGTAGTATGAAGTTGTACGAAAAAGTAGCATGGAGTACTAACTGATGCTACTACATGCTTCTACTGCAAGGCTACCGTGTTACTGCATTCTACTGCATGCTACTATTAGCAAGACTGGATGCTCCTGTAGCAAGACAGGATGCTACTGCTTAAGATTGGCCCAGTCTGAGGCACATTAAATGATAGTATTCTTTACTGTTACATGCAACATTTTCGTACAACTATCATACAACTACGCAGGCTACGAATTTTTCATCGGGTTGCCAGCAGAGCTATTACCAGCCAGGTCGCCAGGTCTAGAAAATGTGATGACCCCTAACATGAAAGAGAGAAAAACGAAAAAACAACTAGATTCACGTTGCCTGGACGTTGCAGCAACCATTGGTAACCTTCGCTTTTTCTTACAATTTCTTCGTTTGAACACTGAGATTGTCAACCCCTCGAAAGCTCTAAAATGCATATATCAAGGAAAAGTTATTAAAAAAAATTAAAATGAAACGATTACCAGTCAGGTCGCCAGGTCTAGAATTGCGACAATCCCTAATATGAAAAACTGAAAAGATTTACGTTGCCTGGGAAACTTGAAATGTTGCAGAAACCTTTGGTCACCTTCGCCTTTTCTTTTAATTTCTCCACTTTAACACTGAAGTTTCCATCCCCTCGAAATTTTTTAAATGGTATATCTCAAGAAAAAAGTTTGTTAAAAAAAGACTGAACAGGCAATTTGTGTGTAAAGCCTTTAATCAGCATAAAAAAAAGCTCAAAAACGTTATTCCAGCGGAGTGGAAGGAATAAGGAGTGACCGGGACTAGGCAAGTATGACTGTCATTTAATCAATCAGCTAAAGTATTAATAGTCAAGAAATGCGAGCGTAGCAATTAAAATTTAGAACTCGATTATCTTCTCCACCGCGTTTCCGTTATACACTACAAAAACACTCGTTGATGAAACACAAAATTCGTTAATCACGATATTGAACCCCAGAAACGACAAGAAAGCTTGGAAAAAGAACAGAAGCTATCAGAAACAAGACCAATGGTTTCGATGGGATCCCAAAAATTTAATATCTGATCCAACCAATTGCGTCTTGTAGATATCCGGTCTCGCGAGACTCCTTGAATATTTTAATATTACAGAAGACAGATTAAGGCCAAATAGCTAAATCATTCCAATGTGGATTCAGCATATGTGTATACCCCTATAAATCATGTCTATTTTAACAAAACTGATCGAAACTCTCTGCCTTACTTCTGCTACATTTCCGGTTTCAGCCGAATTCTGGGCGAACTACTTGTCCGGCAAAAAAATAAAGCTCAAAAACCTATTCAGCGTATCTCCTTACCCCTATCTCGAACATCTCATCAAGTTCATATAAAACTTTAACATAACAGATTTTCCGGTTTCAGCCGGATTCCGGGCGAACTATCTATCCAGGTAGAAAATGATTCTCGTATACGAATTCACCATTTCTTCTTACCTCTAAATCGGACATCTTCAAACAAAACTTATGATTTTAACAAATTCTCCGGTTTTGTCCTGATTCCGGGCGAACTACTTTTCCGGCGAGAAAATAGTTTTCATTGTCGTATTCAGCATGTCTTATTACCTCTTAATCGACTATCTCATTAGCTGTTTAAAAATATTTTGTTTTCCACTTAATTTGAACCTCCACCCATAAATGCTACAGGCTACAGAGCCCATCTCCGTACTCGACCTTTCCCTTGAACCAAAGAATCCTCACACCAAGTTTCGTGAAAATATCTCATTCCTTTCGAGAGTTATCGTGCTGACAGACGGACGGACAGATGGACAGACGGACAACTTTTGCGATGTCATAGGTATCCCTCCACTTACGTTTTGGGATCCCAAAAAGAAGCTGGCTTTTCAGTTAAACCTTAAATCCGGCCCCAAAACATGAAGTTTTTGCTTGAAGTCAAGTGATACATCCAAAATTTTCTTCCAGCAAAGCGTCATTAAATAGTGTGAGAGAGCGATGACATCCATTTCTTTCAGTTTACTAATTTCATAGTATCTATCCCCTTTGCTCATTGCCAGCCTCTCTGTTCTGCAGTTCACCGACACCGGGGTTTTAATATCCATGAGTAAAATGAATCATCAGTGCATAATTACTGACGGCATGTTCATGGGTATCAAACGTCGATCAGTTCATTCTCAAGAATTCTTTCCTTTTTATCATCTTTCTTGCTCGAATGTAGGATGGTAATATTTAATACCTGAAACGTTGCCTCGCCTTGAACATGGAACAGAACAAAGGATGGGTTTGTATGAAGCATAAGCTGGAGATTTGACTGGATTGGATACGGAAATTTGTGCACAAGGTGCTTCTTTCTACCAAGTGTGTCAGTCATCCGCTGCGAAAACCCCCGCTGCAGAAACGCCACATTTCGCAATCACGATTTTCCGCTCCAAAATGCCTCGATAGATCTTGAAAAAAAACGGAAGCTATCTAGAAATATGTTACCTCGATGTCAACCTTTTTGCAGATCAAATAATTTGGCCCAAAAACTCACCCGATGAAATAGGTGAAATACCGAGAGACTATAACTCCTGAACTAGTTTGGTGGAGTTACATATAGTCACTGGAGAAACACTCGCTGCTGAAATGCCAAATTCTGCAATCACAATGTTCCACTCCAAAAACAAAGTTTGGTGGAGTACATATAGTCACTGGAGAAACACTCGCTGCTGAAATGCCAAATTCTGCAATCACAATTTTCCACTCCAAAGAAAAGAAGCTATCAAACAATATGTCAATCTACTGCTTCCGAAAGTAAGACAGTCACGACGTTCCACTTTATCCACTCCAAAATTGGAACTTGAAAAAAATTAGAACTTGCAAAAAAAAACGGAAGCTATGAAGAAATACGTCAATCTATTTGCACTATTTTCGAAAGTAAGACATTCACAACGTTCCGCTCTGACTACGACACAGGACGCTGCACTGAGACAATTGACACTTCTGCAACCTCGTAATTTTAACTGTTCAACGCTGGGTAACGGACTGAAAATTTGAAAAATTGCACAAAAATTGGTCGAACGGTGGGCAGCGGGTTTTTGGACCAACCCGCAAAGATTTTCACAGCGTGTTACGCTGCGTGAGCGACTTGATTATTAGCAATCAAATCGTGTAATCTTTCCGGTAAGAAGCGATTATTTTTGTCGCTAAAAGGGTTGAATTTCTAATAATCAGACACATGACTAAACCAGGAGAAAATCGTTAAGCAAAAGCACCTGTTTCAAGAACGATTATGCTGGCAATTATGTTTCTTTCCATGTTTACTGTAAAATCTACTAAGTGCTGTGTCAGCTAAGTGTTGTCAAAGCCGACACAAGCAATTAAACTTCCAAATGTTATTTAAACAAAATTATTCATCGTAATGTTTCCACCATTTTTCTAATATGCTTCCATGAGCAGTAGAGAAGATCTTGTGGAGAGACGATCTGTTAGTGGCGACCGTTGAAAGAGATTATTTTTGTTCGTGTATCTTTGTCGACAGCAGGAAATAACTTATGGGTTAGAATTTTAAGATTTTACGAACTCCGAATCTAGGCTACTTGTAGGCAGGTCTAGTTATTTCAGCTTTCTTGGATCCCAAAACGTACATTACGGAATGCCTATGACTTGGTAAATTATGTTCGTCTGTCCGTCCGTCTGTTAGAACGATAAGTCTCTTGTTCTTGAAAACTTCTGAGAAGTAAAAGCTTTTGTCAAAGTCGGTTAGAATGTTGAAATAAGGATTAGGAATACAAGCTAGATCGGTATTTTTATTTTAGTCCCTGCCAGAGCGACATTCGGCCAAAATTCTTGGAAAACGGAATTTAGGTAACTCTTATTATTTCCTGATAAAAGTCGTTTATGATTGTCGGTAGTGGGATAAACTGACATGTTGAATCTATATGAACCTGTTTTGTTTTCGGGTCCGTCTTTCGACCTAGGGGTAAGAAGACGTGGAAAAATCCAACAAAAATCAATCTTTCACTTTCGTTCTCCCACCAAGCAAGTACTTCAGCTGGACTCGCCGCAATCCGAGAGAGGGGAAATTGATCAGTTCTAACAGGGATCCACTAAAATAAGGCACGGCACGGCACGGCACGACATAGTGTAGGAGGCACGAGTACTAAAAAGAGGCACGAAGACTAAAGGGGCTTCAGGCTTCAGAGTAACAGGCCGGAACAATGTTCTGACATGCCTTCTTTTAGGCTCAGGAGTTACTAACTCTCACTTACTTGTCTACGTCTACTACTTGCTAACATCTTTTTATTACTCGTGCCTTCTGCACGATGCTGTGCCACGTGCCGTGCCTCTTTTTAGTCGATACCGTTCTAACAACGTCTTTGCTCGGTTATTGGTACAGGAATAGAGATAATAAGGTACATTGATCTGCTTCAACGAAATCCTCTGATCAATCTTACAAGATGGTTTACATCGAGAGGTTGAACCAGAATTCTACGACTTTTCAAACAGCTCGGACATTCTGGTGGTAATCTAGGCTAGATCGGAGATTAAAGACGTACACTGTCAGAAGTTTCATAACAGATTGCGCATAACACTTTCAAGAATAACACCTTTTCACTTAGAAAAAAAGTGTTATGACCAATTAAGTTTATACTATTTCGTGCCCAGATCTCCAACACCACCTTCAATAGGTAAAAATACTACACTGTCAGAAGTTACATAACTACAACAGCAGGATGCGCGGTTTCCACAGATAACACTTTGGGATGTTATATGTTATGTTTCTTTCGTTCCCGTTAGTATTTTTACCAATTGAAGGTGTTGTTGGAGATCTAGGCACGATCGAGCCGCTCGTTCCAGTTTTCGTGTGTGAGGGTCCAGTTTTCGTGTAGCCACTCGGTCCGGTGGCGGAGGGTCCGGAGTTCCGGGGTTCCAGGATTCGTAAGACCCCGAAATAGTGTAAACTTAATTGGTCATAACACTTTATTTCTAAGTGAAAAGGTGTTATTCTTGAAATTGTTATGCGCAATCTGTTATGAAACTTCTGACAGTGTACCTAATGAATCTGGTAAAAGGGTTGATTAGGGATAAATAACGTGTTTAAGGAATCTGGCGAGTCTCAGAAACATTAAACCCTCTGGGACCCCGCGAAATCTTTCGTCTTCTTCTAGACGACTTGCAATTACGGTATCAAAGACAAAACACATATTAAACGGGCGCCACAGGTCTTCTGCTGAATTGCGTTTTCTTTTCATGAATGTTCACTTCTTCATGTGGCTAAAAGACCCAAATTGTACTGAGTTTGAAACCTACATGAGGCGATCGCCCGCATCGAGGGAGTAATTCACTGTGCCGACGAGACTGATGATGTCCCGGCGCAAAATGGCTGATCTTCGTTGTACAGTGGAGGTATGGTTATATGAACAGTCAGAGGCGTTACTAGCCAAAATGTTTGGGGGGGGGGGGCAAGGTATTTACCGACTGGCTGGTCATTTTTACCGACTGTTTTACAGATAAAAACTACTATTATTGAGAAAAAACGACTGCGTTGACGAAAAATCGACTGCTTTCACGAAAAATCGCAGCGCTTCGTGCCGACTCGGCTATTTTTTACCGACTGGCCGACAACATTCGGGGGGGGGGGGCGTCCCCGCCTAGTCGTGACGCTCTTGTGAACAGTTACCTTAATTTGAACTTGGCAGTTTTGGGCTAAATGGTAGAACGAAGATCAGACAGACCTTGTCAAGTAAGGAAGATAATTTCGTAAACCACATTGGCCTGACATATCACAAAAAATCAACGATGAAACCAACGAAAATGGGGTTTATATAGGCCAATGAATATACTAAATTAAAGGCGAATATTTTGGGAGGACAACCGCCTCCCTTCTTCAGCGCAGACAGAAAATTTCGAGAAAAAATGCCAAAACGAGGATGAAAATCAACAGCCAAGAAAACTAAAACAAACCAAAAAACCAACAAAACCAAAAAACCAACTTTTCATGTGTTCTCAGGGGCCTTTGATTAGCTACTTTGGGTGACTGGTAGTTGATAATTGTTACAGCAAATGCATGAAAACGGCAAAGTTCAAAGTCAACAGACGTTCAAATAAGCATAACTCTAGTGTAAACAATTATGATGGTACGGTACTTCGTAAAAAAAAGAAAAGAAAAAGAAAGATGATACGTAGGTCATATAATCAAGCAAAAACGCCGAAATGGCGGAATCTATTAAGCCAAAACTGAGTTTTTCTAGAATTCAGATTTACAGATCTAGAATCTCAAGTTTTTGCGGTATCTGAGACTGGAGGGTGGGCACCGATTTCCCTCAAAATTTCCCTGTTGTTTTCGCGACACGCTTGGCTTGCTGAAAGGTGATCCGGAAAACTGCAAAAACCGTCAAAGATTTTGCACACGGACAGCGAATATACTGTCAGAAATTTCATAACAGATAACACAAGGATGCGCGTTTTCAACAGACAACACTTGGGATGTAATCACGACAAACGTTATGCATAACAAGCATTGTCACACTGTCAGAAGTTTCATAAGAGACAACACAAGGATGCGCGGTTTCAAAAGACAACACGTAGGATGTTGTCTGTTGTCGCGCCATACCTTATGCATGAAATTTTATGCATTACAAGCACCTGCTGAGTTTTCCGATTTCATGACGACAAACAAAAAAGTGCAGATGCTTTTTTGGCGGTTTTTCGGCTCTTCTTGGCAATACTTGTTACGCATAATATTTCATGTATAACGTTTGTCGCGACACCAGATAACATTCTAAGTGTTGTCTATTGCAAGTTGTCTGTAGAAACCGCGCATCCTTGTGTTGTCTATTATGAAACTTCTGACAGTGTGGAAATATCAGTTTCATAGAGACTTCAAGCCGTTACTTGCAGTCCCAACTGTCGGTTTTCACTCTATCAGATTCTACCCATAATATACACAGCTTGGAAATGACATTCTGCGCTCGGAAAGATCCCATCTAACTTAAATATAAAGGATACAGTGTTCCAACAGGCCCTAATTAGCAGGTATCACGCAACAGACATTTCAAAATTGGCGCCTGTGGTGTATGGTAGTGATATAATTATATCATAGGATAGACAGATGCAGATCGGTCTCAGATTAGCTGGTCTCTAACACTGAAGGGCCAGGTTAGCCGTATTTGGAATCCAAGTAATATATTATCGAATACGACTGGTTTGTAAACGAAGGTAAAAGGCAGGATCTGTGAGCTCAAATTGCACTTCGATGGGTAGGATAGGAGTAAATGGGGCAAATTTATAACAGGATCAAATAGATGTTTATTATAACGCGAAGCTGTATCCAGGTGCGTGAAAATAATTTTAATAATTTAATAATTTAAACCCGTAGACAAATAATTTATCACATTTTTATTACATTTACCGTAGTCAAATAATTTGTTACTGCAAGGTCCGGTCTATCTGATCCCTCTGCGGCGGTATCAAGTCCACATAGAGAACCAAAGACAGCAGTAATATTACCTATGGAGGTCCCTGATATGTTTTACCGACTTTTAATTATTTTGTTTGTAGTTACAGTGTTTTTTTTTTCCTTTCTTTTACAATGCTCCGTCTTTACTTAAACGGTTGACACATACAATATTGTTTGACGCAAATGATATTTCTAGATAGAGGTGACGAGTTGCCCACACTCGATTTTGGTGCACACTAGGTGCTGGGTGCCGGCACGGGTTGCCACGCGTTAGCATATCAAAACCAGCATATTTCGAAGCACTAGAAGGTGTATTGCCGAATTTATAGCTGGTGCTGGGAAAGGGTGCATGGGAATGGGTAACCCTCGGTAAGAAGGCAAAATACCAGTTAAGACTTACTCTTCATTTGCTTGGCTTCAGCCACCAGGCCACACCTCAACTTGGATACAACAACAAGCGATAATAACCAGACAAATATTCAATCACATTTTTTAACGTCCACCAACAGACGGAGTAAGATCTGTCACCAAAGCCTCAAGATCTCTACGACTGAACATGTCGCATGAGACTGTTTCTAGAAAAGACTGGAAAACCCAAAGCAACGAGACCGTGCTACTATCAATGCGGCGTCAAAAAACGTACAACCCGTGACGAATCAGCTATACGTATCTCAAAAAGACATTCTTGTAAAATTGTTATTTTGTTACCTCCGGGTATTAAGCACTGCGGCATGTCGGAAGGACAAAGCTGACTTTCAATGGAATAGGATGTGACGTGGCGTTTTCGATCTTTTTATCAGAGAATGATTGACTGATGACAGTTTGATCAATTGGATCCGGCTTGATTCCTCCTTTTATGTGTCGCAGATACGAAGTTTCGTAAATTCGGAAGTAAAAACTTGAAACAGAGAATTTAACGCGTCCAAATACGACCATTTTCCAAAAAGTACTGATAAATCATTTTTGTATTTGTTTAAAATGAATTTATTCAACCAAAATAAACAAAACTTCAATGCCAAGAGGCTCTTGGAAAACCTGAAAACATGAACGAAAACAAATTCATTGAAAAAACGAAAACAAAGAAAGAAAAAGAGAGCTTGACTTACCCGGTCAGGGCTCAAACAACACAGCAGCTAAAAGTTTCAAACAAACGCTCTGCTATAACTAGCCCTCCCCCCCCCCCAAAAAAAAAAAATAAACAAAAAATGTGGTGTTAGAGAGCAATTTATCAGTCGAGGTCATAACGGGCAACCATGGGACGTCCCGGGCCAGGTGACCACTGACGCGTGAAAACGAGTGGAAATAAATGGCATAATAGATCTCGCTCTCTCTAAAATGGCAATAGACATCTTTCTCTATGTCACTCTGATAGAAGGGCCTTACAACTTATCCTTCGAACCACCCTTGGAAGGGTTTTTTGTTGTAGTTCTGGTTCTATTGTTGTTGTTGTTCTTTCTTTTTATTTTTTGGGTCATTTTAGGTTAACTTTTTTTAAATTAGTTTCGTGTTTTTTTTTTTATGGTATTGTCTTTCCGTATATTACTTTTTTGTATTTATACTCCGTCTTTCTCTTTGTGAGTGTATGATGGGTCATAAATAAGTTATTATTATTATTATATATCGCCCTCCAACTCCGAGGACCTCAATGTGGTGTCAAATACTGAGTATTGGCCTCATGACTTGCTTACGTGTGATTTTGTACATTTGATAGACCGGTCGTATTTCTGCCATGGCAAAAACTCAATTTGACGTATCACAGTTCCCACTTTGACTAAAAGTGGTGAACGAGTTTTTCGAAATTCGTGCTATGAGAAAAAGATCCGGATATGTCCAAATGTCAAGAAAATAGTACCCAAAAAGGAATCGTCTTAACTGGTTGACTTCGCTCTACTTACACGATACAATCTTGTGACAAATACCGTGGTTTGTTCCTATGTTGTAAGCTGTGCAGAAAAGTCATTTAAAAGCGAGAGGGGGGGGGGGGGGGGGGGACAAAAGCAAAATTTCACATGCAAACCGGTTCAGGTTCGCGTAGCGCAGGTGCCGATCTCCTGATACCCTAGGTTCACACTGCGACACAGTTTTTTCTTTGATGTTCCGACGTGCGACAGAATCGCATGCACGTTCCCACCACCACGCAGACGCAAAAGGAAAATGAAATTTTTCATTATTCTGCAAAAGGACAAAGGAGCCCTTGAGGAAACGACCTCTGAAGATGCTGGGAGATTACCCATCTGAATACCCACCCACTTATTAGGAAATTTTCAGTCAAACCCTTACATCATCTTGCTCAAAAGAGGTTAACAAAAGTCTATTCAGAAGATGTTCATTCAGCCATCCTAGGATTACAGTCAGACAAGGTAGAGCAATTTTTAATCTTGAAAATTAGCTAGTCTTTGTTTTTTCTTTTCTTTTCCCTCAAAAATCGCATGCGTTATGTCGGATCAGTTGAAATATTTCAACGCATCCGACACTGCGACAAAACGCAAGGTTCTGCTTTGCTTGTCGCATGATTTGTGTCGTATGTCGCATGACGCAGAATTTTGCGCGAAATCGCAGCAGTGTGAACCAGGGGATACTTTGCCCTCCGTCGAGAGTACAATGCGTTTTGGGCAAATCATCCGACGCTTCCCGTGCTTTTCCCTAGATTTCTCTAGGTACCCATTTGAAGCTGGATGGACTCTTGGCTTGTCTTACAGGGAAACGCCACTTAGCCTCGCCCTAAACCAGACGGTCGGCACCACCGAGACTCGAACCAGCGACCCTTCCCTTAGTAGTTCAGCGCGCCGAACCATTAGGCCACGGACGGACACAAGGGGGGTGGGGAGGCTAAATACGACCCAAACTTCACGCGCCACCAGAGGAGCCTTGGAAAGTGTTAAGACCCATTTACGCTACTCTCAGTCTCATAATAATAATAATAATAATAATAATAATAATAATAATAATAATAATAATAATAATATAATTGCAGTAATAAGACTTTCGCCTCTATAACTTTTTCGGGACACTTTACACACTAAATTGAATTTCAGCCAGGTGGTAGTCAACACCTGCTTTGAATTGGTTCATAATTTCGACATTTACAACACTTTCTGGGAGATTATTCCAATATTCTACTATTCAGTTTCCAAACCTCCATTTTTCAAAGTTTTTTTCGGAATTTCTTACCACTCAGATTCAAGTTGTGTCCTCTGAGACCGTTGTGATTGAAAGTGAAGACATTCTCAGGACTTAAGTTATCATAATAACTATGCCAAATTTTAAAAGTTTCGATCAACTCTCATGTCAAGCAATCGAAAACTGAGCAACACTTACCATTTGACCTGGAGTCTTCGGTTTCCGATTGACATCTGCAAGTTTCTGGTTCGCTGGAAAAGAACATAACAGTGATTAAAAGGCAGTCCCTAAGGTTAGGTTAAGGATACACGTGACGGGCACTGAGGGAAAGTGTACAGTTCAGAGAAACCAGACAAATGAAGGACTTCTGATGACCTAATGAGAAAAGACTTAATATCAATCCAGAAACACATGAATTTTACATGACTTAGAATTAGCTTCACTGTAAAAGTTTTTCCGTATAAAGATAAAAGTTAACTGCAGTATCTGCTACTCGGATTATCCTTATCTCTACGCAGAACAGATTGATACCAAATAGAGTGTTCTCCGTAAAGCAAAAGGCTCGGTAGATATAGTAGACAAGTAAGTCCGGCAATTCTCAATTCTTAAGTGTAAGAAAATAGGGCTGAGATACGGCAGTCTAGTTACCCATCATTCATTTATCTAAACAGGCTTCAAGACCCGATGCAAATGCATTAGTTCGTTGCTCCACTATTCATCTAATCAATTTTCATCGAATAAACTTTTTCTTTCGTATTTCTGGTGTGTGCTTGTATTTCTACGCTTGAAATATAAACCAATTACATCGGTAAACAACTGTCCAAAAATAAATATTTTTTTTCACTTCGGGCCACATGCAATAGCGGGCTTTAACCTTACAACTGATCATTTCCTGAACTTCATCTCCACTGAAATCACCTTTTGATGAATTTAAAATACTCCGCTTAGGGAAGAACTTTGTCTTGTCGGGCCAGCAGTGTATATTCTAAATGCCACTACTACAGCCCATCATGAAAAAATATAACCCACTTAAGAGTCAAAATAATTCCGTGTATATATTTACTTAACTTTGACCACGGCTTCTATAGACATTAAACATCCAACATTTAAAAAAAAAAAAAAAAATACCTTTTAAGATTGCGAACCTTCTACGCCGCACGCGTAAAGTTCGCAGTTCCAAACTAACAATACAGGCAACTCATGTGGGGACTCGAAAGAATTACGAGCATGGGGTTTCGAGAGCAAAGAGTCGTAGGATTAGGGTCTGGAGAGAAAAGATAGCCCGACGAGGAAGTTCCCCGAAAGAAGGAAGGCCATCACCCACAGACGTGCTGGGTTTTCAGCCAGCTGGCTTTTCAGTTAACCTTTAAATATTTAATCTGAATAGTAGCATTTTTCATGGCCAGATGGCAGATAAGACAGATCATGTGGTTGTATACCAACTTTTTTGTTTGTCTACCGTTTAGTCCAAAATCCTAATCTGGCTAGCGAATCCGAAACTGAACGATGAGATACGGCATCATCTAGCGGCCATCCAGTCGTAGCTTTAGACCTGTGGTTTCCCAAAAGAAATATCTATATGACTAATTCCAAAACACGCCAGTGATCCTCGAGAAGCACGACAAAACGTAGCACTAACGAATCAAACTCAACAACTCAATCCTGTGTTAACCAATCACAGCGATGTTTGGGAGCAGCTGTGATACCACTTCCGGCTCTTCCGCTAGGTACAGGGCGATTCTGCATCGGCAAAAAGAGTTGGTCATCAAGAGTATTACTTACTAACTGCTTCGATGACGTCAGCGAGGGCCACGCCATCTATAATGTCAGTCTGCAAATCCTGAATCCGGCGCTTCGACCGAACCTTTTCCAAATAATGATTTGCCCAGTCGGTATAGATCTAGAAAAGATAAAGGTTGTCAAATTTTCGAAGCAGAACTGAAAGGCTTAGCCAACAAATGATGCTATTTGTGAATAATCGTGAAACACTCAATTTGACATAGCAAAAAATTTCAAGCAAGAACACAAATAAAAATGAAAGGAGACACTGAAAACATTCGTAAACATTGCTAATTATCCAATGGTGATAAATTATGCTCATGGAAGGACATTAAAATCACATCGCCGACCTGCATCCATATGGTGAGCAAGGGGTTAAACACTTGCAAGTAGCAAAATGAAGAAAGTTAATTTATGTACGTTTCCTTCAGTTTTCATTTCATGTAAGGAGAAGTTAGCTAGTATCACGATATACACAGAGAATTTAATTTCAAGCAGAAACGACAAATTCTGGGGCATTGTGGACAGCACAACTCTGTTGTTCCTTCTGGTATCTTCCGGTTTAGGTCTTCCTAACCAGACCAATTCCGATATAGGACTAAGCACAAAGAAGCCACAACTTCTTTTTCTTCTTTTTTTAAACAACAATCTAATTTCCTACTCAAAAGGCGCATCTGCCTCTGAATGTTAGACTAATTAACAAACGAACTGGCATTTTCTGAAACTATATCATTAAACAGTCATCATAAATTTAGTACGGTGCTCGCTTTACTGTTTTTAGCCTAATTTCCTCTGGGAACTTTCGGGAGTATTCCTTTCAGAAACGATGATAAGAGCCGGGGAAAACATGAAATCTGGAGGGACTCCTAAGCAGGCTCAAACAACTGTTTCGTCGCAAAATAAATGCAAAAAGACGAGCACTGCAGGTGGCACAGAGGCAGAAGGCAATTCTGATATGCTGCCATTATTAAAGGACACATCAATATACTCTTGATGACTAACTCTTCTTGCCGATGCAAAATCGCCCTGTACCCAGCGGAAAAGTCAGAAACGGTATCACATCTGCTCCCAAACATCGCCGTGATTGGTTAACGCAGGATTGAGTTGTTGAATTTGAGTCGTTAGTACAACATTTTCTCGTTCTTCCCGAGGATCAATGGCGTGTTTTGGACTTAGTGATATAGAGTATTAATCCAATCATTTCAGTAGTATTTTTATCCATTCTCGCCTTCATACTCCTTCACTTCATAAGTGTACCCTATCTCTATTGCAATACACTGATTATCACGCTTGTCACGCCCCCCTGGGAGCTGTTTCCGTCCGAAGACCGGTTATACAAATTTTGCGGAGATTGTCATCCAAGGCAAAGGGCATGGAAAGAGGCTAAAAACAGCCGAAGCCATGTGCCATTTTCTGTAAGCACAGCTTAGTTGTAAAATCATGAACTATCTCAGAACAGACTGGCAGAAAGCAGAAACACTATTTATTATTTATTTATTTGAATCCAATACCGGCCAACTAGGGCCGTTATACATACCAAAATAACACTTCACAAACTTGCACTTTACACACTAAGTTGGCGTCAATAAAAGGCTATGTGAGAAATTGCAGACACTCCTGGGTATTAAAGGATCACTCTTGGTTATGCCTTTTTCTAGCTCCCTTATGGAATAATAAGCTTATCAAATCCCAACCTTTCGCAATTGTTTCACTTAGACCCTACGAATTTGAAGCGCTTTTTCGGTCGTGCCGAGTTTGCCCGTCACGCGACGCAAACTTCGCCAGAATCTACAATGTCCGCTGACAACTCTTTCACACATAAAGATATGAGAAGTTTGAAAGTGTTATTTTTCATTTTGGAAGAAATGATAGACCATCAGATCTTTCTTCTGTTTCAAATTTCTTTTGTTTTGCCTAGTTTTCACACTTTCTAACAATGGCGACGCGGCCCAGCAGCCGCGTCGGATAGCAAGAAGGCTGGATAGAGTCATAGAGTCGACAAGCGCTAACAAGAAAATCGCTAATTTCACGTGGAAAGTAAAGGTATTTTCAAAGAAAATATTTTTCTGGTCAGTTTCATAGTCATTAAGTTATTTCTAGCTGTGCTTTAAAGCAGAGGCACTGTTTCCCTAGATCAACAACACACAAGGTTAGGAACTAGAGCATCTTAGTTGATCCTGTTTGTTGTTTAATTAATACCGGTTATTTCCGTGCCCTAGCCAAGCACTCATTTTGTGCTTTCCTGGCAGGAATGTTAACTGTGTATTTTTTTTTGTCTTTTAAGTCCAACGAAACTGAAACTGAAAAATGTCCATGCCTTGTAAATCGGTTAAATGTTCCTTCAGTCCAAGCTGACACTGCGAATCATAGTTGACTGTGCTAAACGCAAACGTCAGCTGACTTTCTTCTTTTGATATTTCGGCCCTTCCTTCTTAGAGCCATCTTCAGGTTCAAGCCGATAAGAGCTTCACTTCTCTAGCTTGACCCTAAAGAGGACTCTTGCGAAAAAGGGCAGTATAGTAAAGTCACCTGAAGTATATGTTAAACGTAGTAACCCTTGAAGATATCCTGGGTCGGATAGATTTTCAATTTCAGAATGCGAACGAGTGGCGAAAAGCCTGCAATACACAAGTCAAAAAAGGTGAAATAGTTAAAACTACGCGAATGAAATAATAGTACATAATAAAAAAGTGAAATGGTTGAAAATCCCGCAAATGACATAAGAGTGGAATAAGAGTTCGCGGTAGTACAAGCCTGTTGTTCCGTGCATGCCCGACACGGCTGCTCAATAGATAGGCTAGATACACGGGAGTCCACCTCAAATCAGTTAAGAGAATTCAGGGATGCCATTCACACAGAAGGAACCTCTTCTTTCGATGCCGTTTAAGTGATCCTCGGCCCACACTATCTCCCCCGTGGGGAGACAAGGATGGTCAAGGAAATGAACCATGTTCCGATGAATATGTGCAAGAGATCAGCAATAGGCTACGGTCCACACGTGGGCACGTTTAAGGCTCACTTAGAAATGTACCGGACGTCTGACTCGCCAGTCCGTTGTGGCCAAACAAACGCCTAGACCAGTGCAGTAATTTCAGTAAACCCTGGGCGGCAGTGGGGGGGGGGGGGGGAACAGATTTATTATGGGTCCCATCGAGATTTATTACTTAGGGTCAAAGTTAAATTCCTCTGTTGGGTAAATTATAAAGTAGTTTTCGAATTTACTTTAAAGGTCATTGCCTTTTGAAACCTACTCAAGGGCACACAAAAATAGTACTAAGATGGAAGATTCAAAAATCTAAGGGCGGCCATGCCCCCCCCCCCTCCTCGCAATGGCACCTCTGGCCTAGACCGAGCTATGAACTCAGTACCCCCCCCCCCCCCACCGACGAAGCTCAAAGCAAGCAGGGAGGGAAATGAAAACAACTGAACATCGTGGCTAACCTCTCTGCTCCTAAGCTTTCTAACCTAACTTCCGCCCGACAGAATTTTCAACATCAATAAACATATCGAATGCGGTCTCCAACCACACAGGGAAAGAAAACACCACCGACCCCCCATGCGAAGGGGGAACACTGGAATGAAAACAACTGTACAGGTTGAATAAAGCTTATTCATTACGGTTCCCCCAGCCATTTGATTTCGGATCATCTCCTGCATTGTTACGATGACAGCATTGTTAACTGAATGTCATGACGAAATCCAACAGTATGAGACATGCTGGAAATCTTGGAAAATAAGCTGGAATGGCTGTGAATACGTTTTGGACAAACCCGATCTAGAATGAAGTAAAACGCGAGGGGTTGCTCACTCCCAAAATGGTTGTACAGTGGTGCCCAGCGGTGCCCAGCCGGTGCCTAGCCGGTGCCCAGTGGTGCCCAGCCGGTGCCCAGGGAGGGTGTACAGTGGTGCCCAGCGAGTGAGCAACCCCTCGGTAAAACGTTAAACATCGTGTAAATCTAGGGGGCTTTATGTTAGTTTAACAATTTCAAGAATGTGACTACAGGCTATTCATATTCCTGATTCTTACAAATTCTAAGTGTTAACAGGGGCGTAATTTGGTTAAAATCCTGAGGGGGGGGGGGCAAAGTTTGAGCCGATTTTCCCAAGTCAAGTGAAAATTAACAGTTTTATTTCAAGAAGAAAAACGTAAGAAAAACAAAGAGATATTTTACTAATCGACCAAGGCGAAACGACGTGTCTTCAAATTCGCGAAACTGTCCACTGCGCGATTGACGTCAAGCTTCTTCGCTTTTTCAGGTTGGGTACCAATGACCAAAAGATCACTTAGTCGGTCGTCTGACATAGACGTGTTTCACCCTGCATAGCGCATGCATATCGCTATAAAAGTTTCAAGGCTTCCGTATTCCAATCTTTAAAGGTATACTAAAAAAAAAACCGATCTGTTTCTGTGGATGCTTGAATTCTGTAGGCCTATCTTAGTTTCGACGAGAGTTTCGATGACGCTAAATTTCAGCTGTGGGGCAAACATCAAGCTGGGGGGGGGGGGCAGATGCCCCCCCTGCCCCATAGCAAATTACGCCCCTGGGTGTTAATCGCCCGAGTAATCGGGAGAATGTGCATCAGAGATATTAATTAGCTGAATGAATCTTCAAGTCGACGAACATTATATAATACTGACCTGTCGAGTTGATTGATAGTGCTTGAAGTGTCTTTATCTGAATTGACATATCCAAAGCTATTTTTATGGATTTAAAGATATTACGGATTAAATCATCAATTATTAATTTATTATTTATTTCCAGCGAGTGAGTTGTCTTACTAACCGAAAACGGAAATCCCAGAAGTTATTATTAACATACGAAGCTAGGGTTTTGAGCAAGAAGGAACCGAGCAAGAACCTCTCCAAATAATCAGAATTTACACCCATTCACACATGTTTACAGGCGGCGGAATCCAGACCCTTTGATTCTAAAACTTCCGCTAAATCAGAGCATAAAAACTTGGGAAGCACCACCAGAAATTCCAAGGCATCAGGGAAAGAAACTCGACGTTTCCTTACGCACGATGTATCCAGGAATTCCGTTTTAATTCCAACCGAGGTTACGGGCTAGTGGTGCAAATGAAATTTACAAGAGACGTTCGTAAAAGACAGACCAATGAGTGAGAACACGTTTCCTGACTTGGCTGATGTCTGCTGAGGACTTTCCGGGAGAAGACATTTTGAGAACGGAGGAGATCTGGAGTTCCTATGTTACTAGAGAAGTTTGTTGGCCGTTATTTACGTCTGTCAATGCTCGATGTTAACTCGGTATTATTTTATGTGTTCCTTCTGGTTTATTCTTTTTTCTGTTTCGGTAAACCGGAAAAACTATCAGTCAGGGGAGGGATAGTTACCTTCTTAATTATTGGTAAAATGGTGTTCAACTCAACTTAGCATTACTATAAAACTAGAGCCTTTCAAATTTATTCCTCTAAGGGAATGGGGGTCAAGATGGAATCCTACCTTCTTACAACTTTTAGATCCTTAAAGTTTAACTGAAAAGCCAACTTATTTTTGTGTCATTTAATTGGATACATTGAATTATTTGGATTTGGCAAAGGGATTTTTTTATTTTACACTATCTGCTCTAGTTATGACGTTCAGAATATCTGCGGCCGTCCCCACAGCGTAAATTCTACTATGACGCGGGAAGTTTTAATCTCAACATAAACGTGGATTTTCAGTGGGCAGTGGTGAGATTGGTGAAGATTGCTTAGTGCCTGAACAAAAAAATCTTAAATCTTTCTTGTAAGGCATACAACAAAAATACAAGCGCATAGAGGTACCACAAATCACACGGAAATTCCACTATTTTAAAATCGATTATTCGTGAACGGCGGAACAATGAAGTAGCGCATTTCCAGCGGGTGTTCTAGCCAAGTTAAGTGAATAAGTGATGGGTAACTAGATTGTTCTAACCCAGCGCTTTTCGGTTAAACTTTAACGGAAAAGACCCGATGAAAGATTTGTAGCCTGCGTAGTAGTATGGTATTAGTACGAAAACGTTGCAGGTAATACTATCTAATAGTAAAGAATACTATCATTTAATGTGCCTCAGACTGGTTCAATCTTATGTAGTAGTATCCAGTAGCATCCTGTCTTGCCATAGTAACATCCAGTCTTGCTAATAGTACCATATAGTAGTATGCAGTAACACAGTAGCCTTGAAGTGGAAGCATGTAGTAGCATCGTTAGTACTGCATGCAACTTTTTCGTACTACTTCATAGTACTATTTTGAGATAAATTTTTCATCGGGGAGGGATACCAACAACGTAGTAAATCTGTTCGTGCGCCTGTCTGTCTAGTTGAACCGAAATCAGGTTGAAACCGAAACCTTTTCAAGAAATCCCGAGTGGAATCCACAAAAAACTAATAGTTGGTTGAGCTTGACCTTTCTTCTTTATTTATTTATTAATCCACTTGGCGTAAAGCAAGGCTTGTCGCCTTGGTCATTTTGCCAGATTCACAGATGCAGAATAGAAGACCTGCGAAATCCTTTCTTCTGATCGTTTTCTCACCGAATTGCCAATCAATCTGAATTCTCACAAAACTAACAGGAATCGGCAACTTCAATCCACTAACCGCAGTCGTGTGGGCGGTCAATTCCCATTCCTTTGACCGGCAGAACAAACTGGATAAAAAAAAGTCCAAACATACCAGAAACATACCCAACTTCGGGATTCCTCCGAAACCTTTGGCCTTGTTAACTCATGTTGTGTCAGGGACATCTCATCATCTTCGCTGCAATTCGGTATATTCGGTTCGGTAGGAGATTGGGCAGTTAGTCTATACAGAATCCCGAATAGGCTATCGTTCCAAAACTATTCGGTATCGTGATTGGAATTCGGCATAATTTTCAGGATTCGGTAGTTACCACGAATCCCGACTTTTGTTCTAGTTTCGAGGAAATTATACAGAATACGAATATTATTCGGCATAGTTCTTCGATACCAAAACTATTCGGTATAATAACCGGGATTCGATAGTTATACAGAATCCCTAATAGTCTATCGGTCTCAATTATTCGCTATTATAACTGGGATTCGGTAGTTTATTCGGTAGAATTGCCAGGATTCGGTAGTCACCACGAAATTCGAAGAGGTCGAGTTAAGCACTGGTTGCAGACCAAAGGACTGATCTATGATTTCATCAATAGTCCTTTCTTTTATTCTGGATTCCAAAAAGACGCTCTAATCAACAATGTTTCGAAAATTCCGCCTGCGGTTTTTTTTGTGATATTCTCTATTTCATGGAAGGGCACGTCATTTAATTGGGGTTTTAAGCTAGTCTTAGGATTGTGATTTGAGAAACATTAAAAGCTAGAATCTGCATGGAAAAACTTTAATTTGGCAGGAAAAAACGAACTTAAAAAAAATCGTGCCTGTTGCGCTCACTCTATTTTATCATGGGGACTAATGACTAGCCTAAAGTAGCAGTTAAATTGTAACCTATACGAAACAACAGAAATGGGATTTAGAAAATTTTCACCTGCCGCTGGGTAAAATAAATAGAAGCTGCTACCGCAATCGTGCCTGGCAATATAATTTCCAGCGGGCTTCGCAAAAACGACGATTAGTAGCTAGCTAATCATCTTTCATGCTGCCCTTCAGTGTTACTTTTTGTACGTATTTCTTCCTGTTCAGTAATTTTAAATAATTTAAAGCTCGAATTCCCAGTTTCCAAGATTGGGTGAATTTTTTGAAAGATTCGGTTAAAAACTGTGGCTCTGGCCCCCCCCCCCCAACGAAAATGCACTTGCGACGCCCCTGGCCGTGCTTAGTGCTAGACACTTCATTTTCTTCGCTGTCATGTCGTAGCCCAGGCCGGCAGGTGTTGATCCGTCCGTATTCCCAATACGCCAAAAAGACTCAAACAAGATCAAGAAAGTCAAAACGTACATTTCGGATCCTACCGAAACCTTTGGCCTTGTTAACTCGTGTCGTGCCAGACACACTTCATTTTCTTCCCTGTATTTCCAATATCCGCCCGAAAGACGATCGTTTGGCTGGCTAATCGCTAAAGCTTTTGTTTTCCTTTCTGTCAACTTGAATTTTCTCATTCATGAAACCCCGCGAGGCAACGACCACCATCTGGATAACTTAAGAGACAATTTACCTTTGCTATTTCTGTCCTAGAAAGGCTGGCAAAACAGTATAAAGCACAATGGTGAAATTCGCCAGCATACTTCGAAAAATAGGCTTTCAAACAATGCAGATACAGGTCGAGACGGTCCTTATCACAGTTATACAGTATAGGCATATTACTTCGGATAGGATTTTAAAATTTAACTGAACTTATTCTTGTATCATTGAAAAACACAATACACTGTATTATTTGAATTGTGTAAAGGAATGTTTTTATTTCTCCCTACTTGCTATAGAATGACGTTCAGAATACCTACAGCCGTTCACATGGCAAATTTGGATCTTAATCGAAACGCGGCTTTTCAGTGGCCAGTTTTCATCTTGCGGAAGGTAGCTCACTGCGTGAACACTTATTTTCGTAAATCCTTTTCGTCAATCATATAGTACAGGCACAAGCGCAAACAGGTACCACAAATCCGACAGGAAATTCCACTATTTGCAAATCGATTATTCGTGAATAGAGGAGCAACGAAGTAACGCATTTTTCATCGGGTCTTCAAGCCTCTTTAAGGTTTAATTGAAAAAGGCTGAGATGGAACAATCTAGTTACCCTAGTCACTTGTTCACTTAAGAACAGTCGAAAAACTGCCGGAAAAAAATCTGCCGACTTTTTTATGATATCGGAAAAGTCAACAGAAGCTTTTTCCGCTCTTCCTGGCAATGGTTGTTTTGCATAACGTTTAATACCTAACGTCTGCAAAATCACAAAAGATAATGTTCCAAATGCTATCTGTTGAAAACTGCGCATCCTTGTGTTGTTACCTGTTACGAAACTTCTGACAGTGTAAAAGTTCCACTACCTACGTTGTGTTTCTTGCTTTAAAAACATCAAGTGGAAAGGAAATGGAAAGGAAAATTATCAAACTTGATGTCAGCTAACAACCAACTGTTTCAGTGTTTAGTTTCAACGCGATTTTCTTGGTGAAATTTTGCGCCGCATCGCGAAAGATGCAAGACTTGAGAGAAGAAACAGAAGGAAATTGAGCAAAATTTCAAAACGAAAATGAAACATGATAATGATGATGAAATAAACGTTTACGGCAAGTATTGGGCAGTAAAAGGTATGTATATCACAGGCGGTATCCGCGCCGTATCATACGATGAAATAAGAACCCAGCAAACATTTATGAACAATAACGAGTGCAAACAATAATTTGAGTAACACAAAATCGTTTTTCATGTTTTGCACTTTTTATTCCATGGATTTAACACCCTCTAATGGCCAGGTTATGCGCCCGAAGTATTGGAACAGTTTTGGCTCTTAGCTGATAATTAATGCTTAATCTATTATTTCCAATTGGTTCTTTTAAATGGGAAAAAGATGACCTAGGCGGCCTAAAATTTAGGGAAGTGTCCAAAGAAGCATACCAATAGCGTACGCAAACTAAAACGCAATTAGAAAATAGACAGACTTCTAGGTGCCTTACAAAGATAAGTGACACCATGGGCATGCCTAGTTGTGGAAGAAGAAGAACTTCAGCAACACATGAAGAAATCCAGACTGTAGATCTATCAAAGCATCTTTATTGTTTCCCAAGCGACCGCTAGATGGCTACGAGCTGATTACAGTGCTATCCGGACCGATCGGGAATCTTTCCCAGTATAAGGGAACTAAAACTCCAAGTAGAAAGCGGACAAACTCGGAAAATCAATTTCATTCTCAAATTTCGAGACTCCTTCCGAAATATCCATGCAGAGGCACGTACTAACCGCATTTCCGGTCAGCGTGTCTTTTTAGATTGCAATCTGATCTGACAATGTGTCCGTCTCCCGTATCTAAGCCTTCCTCACAATTAAATGTGTACGATAAAAGCGCATCTTCGAAGTCCTACATTTTATATGAGAACCCCAACGTCAAGTTTCATGAAATATCTCAGTCTAATCACCAGCAGCCGGCCGGAAACGCCGATGATGTCAAAGGAATCCCTTACTGTCCTTCGGGATCTCAATGAATCTCGATCTCTCTTAATGTTTGAAACAAGTCCTTCCTAAACCCGACAATGTGAGGACTCCGTGTTTTCAAAGTATGTTGATGCTTACTTAGTTTTGTTTTGGCTGTTGTTTTTCTAATTGTCTGTACTATTTTATTTTGATGCATGTATCGCTATCTTTAAAACAGCGGGTGGCAAACAAACCGTTGAATAAAATTGCAGTAGCAAGGATCCATGATGTGTTGTTTATAGTTCTTCGCAACCGTACATGAACTATGGCGCAAGCCCTGCCAGTTATATAGCCGGCACAATTATAGAACTTTCTCCCAAGCTTGAGTAACGAAAACGATCAAATACACTTCCCTGTCTGAACCGCCGAGAAAACGGTCACCGGGAGAGCACCACGGCTGGGACTTGAATTCGATGCGACAAAACAATCCCGTAAACCAAAAGGCACTTGGGACAAATCGACGTTTTTTACGCACCAAAGCTACCAAACCGCTGAAACCCGATCGACACAAGCCTCTCCAGCACTGATTTATGGGCGACCCTTAAAACGCAGCCAATACGTAATGACGTGCAAAGTTTCCCCAGACTTCACACTCAAAAATAAATTCAGTTTCCGCACAAAGCTCACGTTTCGTCGAGGGGCCACATACTCGCTCTTCTAATCAGCAAATTAAGACCCGTCTTCTCAAAACCTGGCTTAAAGGAATCCTCGTACTATTTACTCTTCAACTTAAAGTATTTTAAAATATTTCAATACTTTAAAAGTAGGCTGTGCTTTCAACAAATAACCCGTAGTTTTGGCTGTTTTCCGATATCCGTTGACTTGTGGCGAAAACAGGGAAACAATTTATATAACCGGTTTTTCTGATGGAAAGACTTCTAGCAGACAACCATCGACAGCGTGATGCACATCGAAGATAGCAAAATACGTTAAGCGAGACAATCAGCGTGGTTTTGATATAGGGGTTAGAATGTACCGTGCGAAATTGGGGTCTCTGGGTTTAGAAATATATGGAGAGATTATGGAAGTAGGTTGCGTTATTATTATAGGTAAGAAAGGTCCTTTAAGCATTCTAGATCTTGCAACGCCTAGATCACCCCATCCACTTCGCGAGTTTAAACCAGGGTCAGTACGACCGTGTGGTCATCTAGTGGCGCAATGGGGGAGCAGGCGAATGGGCAAGCAAGAAAATCAGATAAAAAAGAATCCATTATTATATAAACAAAAAGTACAAAAGATATATTTGGCAGTAGCCTACATTTTACTTTCACTATTTGGTCTCACGGTTTTTTACATAATTTCTGCTATTTCAAGAAATTGTGTCCACTAAGCTCAACGATTTCTGATTTAGTATCAAAGTCAAGGAATAACTCTTGGCGGCCTGGGCGAGGTGGATGTGCTAATTGCGTTAAAATTAAAAATATTTCTTTCCCCATGCCCGCCAAACCAGTGAACTAGTTGAAAGGCCAAAGGTCTGAGGAAATTTTGCATCTCCTTGACCAGCCTACAAACAATCGAATAGTAATTACAGCTTTATGACCGACTACACAGTTTTAAGTGGGTCCTCCACTGGCAATCGTAAGCTGTCTGAAGCAATCGTAAAGTGTCGTAAGCGGCCGTATTGGCGGTTTTCAGCCAATGAGAGCACGCCGGTTCCGGTCGAGCACGGCTACGACGGACTTACTATTGCCAGTGGAAGACCCACTTTAATTGTTCGTAAATGTTTTGCTTTTACAAATAAGATGGTCCACAGGCAGTTTTTTTTTTGCATTAAACTTTTGCCAGTTTATTACTAATCGGTCAAACGGAGCAGGAAAACCAGACCACACCAGCTTGAAAACCTTAACAGCACAGCGTGACTTAGTTCGTCCGACTACAAAGTTATAGTTGTTCATAAATGTCTATTTTTACAAATGAGGACAGGCCGTTCTTTCGTATTAAACTTTTGCCACATTATTCCTAGTCGGTCATCCTAGTCGGTCATTCTTACGCGAAAACCCGACTACATGAGCTTGAAACCCCAATAGCACAGCGTAACTTAAAGAAACGGAACAACCGAGGTTTGTTCGTTCGACTACAAAGTTCTAGTTGTTCACAAATGTCTATTTTAACAAAGTGACACCCGGACAGTCAGTTCTTTCGTTTTACACTTTTGCCAATTTATTACTAACCCTAATCGGTCACCCGGCGTTCTTAGCCGACCGCACGAGCTTGAAACTCCAACAGTTAGTTTTGATTAAAGCTAGTTTCTGGGAAAGAAAACGTACAACCGAGGGTTTCGAAAGTTTCGGAAATCTTGAATTTTCGGGATATGGTTCCCACCACCCCACTTGCCACCATCATCACTATACCTTATGAAACTATTAGTCAGTCCAATCTACTTTTCAATTAGAAACCCCTCAGGATTTCCAAGTGATTCATGACCAACGCACGCGGCTGGAGTAAGAAGAGCGTTAGAACATGGAAACCATTCTAAGAATCCTCTAAATATGTCAATCAGCGGCCACCCTATGCCTATTAGCCTGATAGTGGTCCGAACATATGTTGCGGGGGCATACCGCTGGCCGTCGGATGTCGACATGAATACATTCCGGAAGTTTGCTGATATCTGGTTATCTTGCCGGGGGTCTTAATAACTTATCAGGCCTACCGAAGGTGTTACATCCACAATCGTTAGAGATTCTGTATCAAATCCCAAGGGCCCATAATAGTTGTTCCATCACTTACAAAAAACGTGTCATGGACCATTATAGTAGTGAACTGAAAGACAAAATCGGTCCTCGGCCGGGATTTGAACCCAGAACCTGTGGGTCCTGGTATGTCGACGTGGCTACGGCATTGGAGTCACAGACTTGTAATATTCAATTCAAAATTTACTTATGGTTTATTTGTCATGATACAAGTCCCTTGTATAAAGCGACGTTGACATAATATGTACCCTGAACCGTTAGTACTTTCCAAAATTTAGATATGTGGTGGTGTAGCTAAGCGCCTTCAAAGTTGCAGATCCAAAGAAGTTTCGACAGCCCGGGCATTTTGTTGGTTTCAATCACCGATATCTGCTGTTGGACATATGACTGCATATATACGATCTAGAATCCCATGCGATTTCATCCATACATGTCCGACAAGTTTAAGCTGAGGGACCCATTCCTATAAAGCCAGTGCAACCCACTTCTATTTCATTAATTCTTAACCACTTCCACTTCCATTCATTAATTCTTAAGCCCGGAAAATAAAAATTTCACATTTTACATTTTAAGCCCGCTAACGATACCTCACTAATCTTTGCCCTTATAACGATTCACTATTTTACATGCGCAATACGCTCCCGACGGGTGTTCGCGTTTCATGCTACCGATACGTAAAAGCGGCTATGGAATTTTGCCGAGGTTTTGCTAGAAGTCAATGGGCCTGGGAAAAGGCTTAAGACAGCCAAAGTCGTGAATAGTTTTGTTAAAAGCAGAGCCTAGTTTTACAGAATTCATACAGTTTTGAATGTTGGAACATAAACATAAATAGTGCGCGGTGTGCTTTTACTAAGGAATTGGTACTAATGAAATCGGCGGGTACTTGCTGATTTGGTTACACAATAGAGTAGGCCTTCGTTACTTTGGACAACGTCCGACTCTGAACGTCACCAAAGAAATGATGAAATCCAAACCTACCAAACATTTAGGCACAGTACTGACAGCAAGGCCATATCTAGGGCGGGGATAGAGGGTTGAAATCCACTTAAAACATGCCAAAATAATCGTTTGTTATAGGCTTTTACCTCTGATCTATGTTCTTGCTTTACTGTTAGGTATGGATTAGGTACGATGTCAATTTAACTACTTGATAGCTTCGGATCGCTCCACCTTTGCCAATACAGGAGAAGCATCAAGTTTGTCGCAAATATGCAAATTCCTCCGTCTATAATGAGCATGTGATTATACAGACAGTTCGAGACAATGGCACTGTGTAAGTCGAAACAGCAAGGTATTATTTTTTCACAACCCATAAAATGTCGCGCATGCTTTCGGTATCTTTTTACGACTGATTCTCACTGAACACTGAAACATAATGTTTTCGAACATATGCTCTTGGAGCTAAGCCAACCCCCTTTTTGGGTTATACTGTGAAAAAATTCGGTCACGAGTCGTTGAGAAATAAGTAAAGAAGTATGTAATAACTGAGCATTATAGGTACACTCAACTTGGTTAAAATATGGTAAGGTATTCAATTCGATAATAATAAATTGCTGTTTCGCAGTTCCAAAGAAAATTGTTTATATATATACAAGCCCGTATCCAGGAATTTATTTCGGGGGGGGGGGTCGCATTTCGGGGAGGGGGGGGGGGGGTTGCCTGCGGGTCGAACAAAAAAGTACAAAAAAGACATAGATCAGAGGGAGAAGCCTATAAAAACGGTTATTTTTGTATGTTTCGGGGGGGGGGGGCAAACAGTTGTATAGCACCAAATAAGGACAAAACAGTAACTACAGTAGCTCCCCTTACGTCATCGACATGGGAAGAGATAGCCAAGCCCTCAGGCCTGACAGAATACAGTCCTGGAGCGAAATAGAAGGAGATCTACGTACTTCAGACAAATCTGGAAGACCTTCACCAACAGACATTGCTTTACAATTTCACTGGATGTCATGATACCACCAAATAAAGATTTTACAGGACGCGGAAAGAGTCAGAGTTGCAAAGTTTCAAGAATTAGCTTTATTTTTCAAAGACTTATGACGTTTCAGTTTTCAACATTCAACGTTTCAACACCAACACTGTATCCTCCTCAAAAGAGAAAGGCGAACTCCATCAAACCCCAAGTTCCCAAGCCTTTCTAACATCAATCCATCAACAACCTTCGGATGGTGAAGACCGGGCCTCCCACAAAATCCAGGCACGAATGGACGGCAAGGACGTCGTTCTTGAAGACGTCTATCGACGGAGGCCTAACGGGATCATTACCCAAGAGAACCATCAACAATGAAGCCGGGATCGCCAGCAAAATCGTGGCGGAACACCGCGTAAATCATATGTGATTAATTAATGTTTGTCACGCTTGTATACCGCGAGTCGCTCGAGTACTGGGCTAATGATAGACTCGGACAGGTTTATTAGATGAAAAACGAAACGACACATATTGGCCTTGTCGTGCAAGGTGACAAGAGTGTTGCTGGAGCTATACCTTTCAAGGAATCTGACGGTAACGACCAAAAAGGGATATCGGCGGAGAACTGGACACCAAGGATCGCGTAAGTAGCCCATACTGTAACCTGTATGAATGCAAGTACCTCGGCAAGTACTTTAAGGCTAGTTGAGTGCAAAGAACACTAACCGCTAACTGACATGCATCGAAACATCTGCCGTTAGCCACACTCATTTAGCGTTACTTCGATATCGAGGACGTATCGACTGTGAGCGTGTGCGTTCCACACTTCTAACAATAGTAACTATTAGTTACTATTTTCATACGTTGACCGTTCCAACCTTCTCGAAATAGTAACTGTTTGCTTACGATGCTCGTGACGTCATGCGTAGTGTACACGGTAACTAGGGTGGAACACGCTCTGTATTCCCCAAAAGATAATAGGCGACATTTGCAAATCTTACAGGGAAAACCTTCCACCTTCTTTTGGCGCATGTCACATATGGGAAAACTCTACGTATCCGTCGCGATTGCTCTAGTTTGGCTAAAAATTTGACCAGATGTTCAGAATGCAAGTGATAAGGCACTACTAATAATTCAATTTTTAGAAAAGTCTCACTTCTGGCCTTTTGAAAAAATACCGTCGATGTAAAATGAGCCAACAACTTTCGTCTTAGTAAACACTAATATTAAATCACATGAATAATTCTTCACCTGAAATGTCAGAGCTATTGGCGGAATTTCCCCTCGGATACTGAGTTTAGCTTGGGACTCTCCAAAATTTTAACGGAGAAACGAACAACTCGACATCGGTTAAGTTCCCTTTACTCTCGCTTGCCTTCGTAAGTCTGACATGTTTCTTTCATTTTGTTGGCTTATTTTACAGTTTACAACCCTCACTGAAAATTAGCAGGGTCAATACAAGCCGGTAGGCTTGCTGCACTTGGGTTTTAATAATTAGGCCTGAAGAAATAAATCAAATTATTATTATTATTTTACCTGTATAATAGACTTTGGTCCTCCTGGACTCTTTCCCAGGGTATTCACATCATTTGTCGAACGCTTCATCGACTTCCCAATACCAATACAAGACGCCATCTTTACCGGCTCAAGATGTATTTCCAATGGAAATATTTATCAGCCTCGAAGTTCCCTTACTCTGGGAAATACAAGCCTTCGCGCTTTCTCGAAGGCTGCTTCCCAAACAAATTCACTTTAACCACACTCCCTGAAACTTCCAATCACTTCCTTCAAATTATACTTTCATACTTCATATTCTCACTTCAATAAAGCCTATTAGCGCTCACACGCATCTCACACGCGTAAGCACGGGCATTTGGCACGCGACTGGAGCTGTGCCTAGGAAGACATTCCTCTCTTTTCGAAGTTCGGGGACAAGCCTGGAACCAGCGACTCTCCTCCCCATCAGACGGGGAAAACGTCTAGGCTTGAACGGAAGACGGATGATCACGACATACGGGGAAAGCATTCTATGCATCAAGAGGAAAATCCCACAGCCAGGAGTACCATACCATACTAATGACAAAACCCAAAGGAGGAACGAAGACAAACCAGGATTTGCTGGTTTTAGGGAATGTCGATCTGAAGTTCGTTGTAGTGTAATATTATTATGATAATAATTTACTGAAAGAAGCCAAATACGGCCATACAATAGACGCCTGAGGCGCCATCAAAATTCAAACCGGATTCAGTCGCGATAGTTCTTTGGCCCTTCGGCCAAGTGCCATATAGCGATCGTAATTTCTGTCCGTCTGTCGGTCGGTTCGGGTTTTGCTAGTTCGGGCACTTCCACACAAGCTAGGACGATGTAACTTGTCAGGCATATCAGGGACCCCAAATGATTAACTTGGAAATAGTCACTTCCCCATAACTTTTGAATAGGTGATCAGATCTTAATAAAACTTGATATCTGGAAAGACCTCGGGCCTCCGACGACCCACTTAAAATCCGGACCGGATCCGGTGACTTTGGGGGGAGCTGGAGGGTGGAACCCGAAATCTTGGGAAGCGCTATGAGGGAGGGATCGGGATGAAACTTGGTCGGAAGAGCAAGCACAGGTCCTATATATATCATTGACATAACCGAACCGGATTCCGGCACTGTGGACAACTTTGGTGGGGAGTTCGGGGAGGGGTCCGGAATTCAGGTGACCCGCGAGTTCGATACTTCCTGATGTGCTAGGACGATGAAATTGGGCCGCCGTATCAAGGACTGGAACAAACTGACTTGAGAACTATTGTTTGCATGATCTAACCATCGTGGGGGGAGTAGAGGGGTGGGGATACGTTCTTGACAGAACCAGACCATATCGGGGCTCTTTCGGGGGAGTCAGATGTGCTAAGGATGATGAAACTTGGCAGGCATATTAGTGACCCAACCAAATAGACTTAAGGACCTGACCCAATGCCCTAGGAGCTTCCCTTTCTGGATCCGACCATTTTCGAAGGAGTTGAGGGAAGGGGAATCCAGAAATTACTGACTTCCTCAGGCTGCGAACGGGTGGTCCGATTCGAGTAAAACTTTTGGGGTAACAAGAACTAATGACCTAGGCTGGAGTCAAACTTGAAGGACAAGAAGAGGAGATGTCAGAGATACATAGTCTATGTTTCCTAGTCGTATTTGCCCATAGTGGGGGGAGTTGGAGGGGGAGTCGCGGAAATTTTGTGGGCCCAAATTCCATATGTTACATTCTGAACCCGCTAACGACACCTCAGTAATCTTTGCACTTGTCACGATTCACTATTTTCCATGTACATTATGCTCCCGACGAGTATTCGCATATCACGCTACTGATGCGTAAAAACCGCTTATATGAATTTTGCCTAGATTTGCTATAAGTCAATGGGTCCCGGAAAAGGCTTAAAACAGCCAAAGCCGTGGACAATTTTTTAAATGCAGAGCTTAGTTTTACAGTATTCAGACAGCTTTGAATAATGGAACATAAACAGTAAATAGTGCAAGGTGTGCTTTAAAAGTCATTTCTTTCTAGGAAGCTAGGAAGCCGAGACCATGCTTTATACAGTTGATGACATCCAGTAATGGCAATGGGCAGGCATTTGACGAAGCCTACTGAGACGGCTGGTTTTAATCTTTCTCGAGATAGAAAGAAGGGCCCCCATTTCCCCAAGCAAATTAAGTCTCAAGGTTCGTGTTAACCGTACATCTCCTTACTTGCATCGAACCTCCTCCCTCGTTTATTAGGCATTACGAGGCGAGAAGCCCTCTTGAGAAACATCTTTTTGCAGTCCCATGAGATCTAACACGTCTTAGTTTTTCAAAAACATTCTTTTTTTACTGACCCTCTCGATCGATACAAGGGGGAAAAGCGAAAAATCTAAGACGCGCCATTGAGAATCGTGACGAGAATGGCTAGCCCGTCCAGTAAGATTGGAGCCATTTCCAGTTTCCAGGAAAATTAGATATTTTTCTACGTGTTCGGACAGCAAAACAGAATAGCCTTTCCAACGAAGACGTTGGTCAAGACGATAACATAAGTCTGCTTTAACTAGCTATTTGGAGAACGATTTTTTCCTACTGACCCTCTTGGTCGATACTGGGGGATAAAAGCGAAAAAAACAAGACTCATTGTAGTTGTGACGAGCGAACCGTCCAGCAAGGAATAATTTCCAGATTCCAAGAAAATTTAATATTTTGTCTACGTGTTCGTGGTACTCCATGGGTTCGGATCTGAAACCTTTTAATAATTCTCATGCGTACCGACCAAGCGACTACTACCCCCCCCCCCCCACACCTTTATGGTTAGCGGTAGCCGAAAATGAAAGAATCTACTATATTTGATAGTGCAAAACGGATACGTCAGCTGAATTTTATTAGAGCCATCTTTCGGCCCTTCTCGGCAAGGGTCCTCTTCAGGCTCAAAGCCGCTCAAGCTGGACAACTAACGTGTGGGAAAACCACAAGTTTCATTTTTACAACTTGAGCGGCTCCGTTTTGCACTATCAAATATGATTCGCAGTCAGCTTGGGCTGAAGGAACCTAGGAAGGAACATTTATAAGAATCTACTATTTTCACACTGTCAGACATTTCAAAACAGATAACACAAGGATGCGCGGTTTCAACAGACAACACTCAACAGACAACACATTGAGATATAAACTGTTGTCGCGACAAACATTAGGCGTGAAATGTTATGTATATCAAGCAAAGCCAGGAAGAGCCAAAAAAACGCATAAAAAGCATCTGCTGAATCTTCAGATATCATGACGACAAACAAAAAAGTTGTTTTAACCCTTAAAGTGCGCATCTTAACCGAAAAGTAAAAAAAATACTTTTTTACCAAACAATATATATTAATGATCCCCAATGGCTCCTGATCATTTCGCCTCAAGGGTTATGTTTATAAGTGAATTCCTTAAAATACAAACAATTGAGAAAAATATGAATTGTCATGATCTCGATGAGCCTATCATCAATTTTGCTGCAAGGGGTTTTGATTACAGATGAATTACTAGCACCCTTAAGGTGCGCATCATCACAGCCAAGTGCAAAATCAAAAATTCTTTTTACCAAACGATACATTTTCATGATTTCCAAGGGCCCACGATCATTCATATCTCAAGGACTTTGCTTACAGGATCAAAGCAAACTCGCGAATTAGCAACTTCCTACTTTCATTCTCTGACCCAGCCCTGCAAGTGCCACATGAGCTTCTAGCTCTTGTTTGTTCTAGTTCTGTTTTTTTTTTGTTTTATTTTTTCGTTCATTATTAGGTTAACTGGTTAGAAGTTAGTTTCTCGTTTTTTTTGTATTTTTGTTTTGTATTTTTAAATATTCTTTGAGCCCAAGCAGACTTTGAAAAATTTATTCAAACAATGTTTACAACGGATACGTCAGCTACGATTCTTCGTCAGCGATATTTCGACCCTTCTTGGCAAGGGTCCTCGTCAGGCTGTCAATCCTCTGGGTCAACGTCGGGGAAGGAAACAAGCTGTAAGAACCTGTTACAGGTTTGTTTCCTTCCCCGACGTTGACCCAGAGGATTGACAGCCTGACGAGGACCCTTGCCAAGAAGGGCCGAAATATCGCTGATGAAGAATTGTAGCTGACGTATCCGTTGTAAACATTGTTTGAATAAATTTTTGTATTTTGTCCGTCTTTCTCTTTGTGAGTGTATGATGGGTCATAAATAAATTATTATTATATTAAATCCACGATTCGGTATTTCCTGACTTAAATCCCAGAACACGCGGGCCGAACACTGTTCAAATTCCAAACTGAAAAACGTATTCAACATATCTAATTGTTCGCGCCGAAGGCACCCAAATAATCGTCTAGGAGAGTGACTCACTTCAAGTTTGCACTCGGGATTACCTTCCTGTGACATGTAACAACGTTATGAGAAAATTTAAGGGTGACAGGAGGACCCTCTAAGAGCTCTAATAACATTTTTCCACCCTCTGATAGAGAATGTGTAATAAGTCCACGGGATGGTATAGGAGATTGGCCACTAATTTGTGCCAATATCCTGAGGGGGATCGTTTCAGTTGAATTGATCTTTGGTCTCATCCAGACGGGGGGGGGACTTTCCAAACGATTAATCGCTTTCAAATGAACTTTTTGGGGCAATGATTACCTCCTAGAGCTCCACACCAGCTGTCCTTTACCAGTTCATCTTAGGGCCAACGGCGAGAGGAAGAACACAAAGGTCCCACTTCAGATTCTGTGGAGTGATAAAATTCCTTACGATAATTCTACTGAGAGGGGTACTTCTTGGACGCTCAATCGGCTTGGTCAAGTCAAACGACATCACAGCTATAAGCTGAACGACCTAGATCGAACACTCTCGAATTACAGATTTGGAAAACAGTTCATATACCATCCCGTAAGTTTTATCATAAGGTCCATGTCCTTTACTGTGGGCTAATGACAAATTCCGAGAGTGTCTAGGTACAGTGGAGTTATACTTCTTTTAGCAGTTTTCTAAGTTGGTTACCACCTTAGTTTGAATTTGCACGCAATGCATTAATGACAGCACAGATTATTTTGTTGGTACTTATCAACACGCTCAGGATCTTACCGAGGATCTTATAAGCATTCCCAAACAAGCAAAATCACAATATCCCATTTCTACTAACCCAGAGCAGGAAAACATCGCAAATCGACGCGTGACTTCGTGCTTTTCAATCTCGCACAGATACGTCACACAAGTGGCGTGAAGCCAGGGATAATTATTTGTTTGACGAAACCTGTTTTGTGACGTCAACGGAAATTCGTTTTTAAATACATGTCTTAAATACTGGCCAACTACGGTCATTTAACAAATGTAACAAACATACTGATACATTGACAGTAGAAGAGAGTGTGGGGTAAAGAAGCTTATTTTAAGCGGGCATGAAGATAGTATAAGAGTTTAAAGCATATATGGGTTTGAGGGGAAAAGTTTTTGCAGTTGGGAATAAGTAATATCTAGTGTGGGAACGTGCTAAGGATGGTCTATGTGTGATGATCCTGAGGAGAGTGAGGGCCACTTCATGTTAAATTGCCAGGAACTTGTGACTTACGGCTGGAGTTGCTTCGTAGAAATACAGGAGATGAAAAATGGTTGGGGCTGCTCAGCAGCAGATCTTTTTGAAACAATTAAAAATGTGTCGATGTTTGTCCAGATGGGACTACGACATAGGTCCTTTTTCCGTTTAAAGTATTTTAATTATGTAGTCGGTTTTTGTTTAAAAAGAGTTTTTATATCAAGTCCGCTAATTAGTGTCTATAAACTTCATTCTCCTTTCCCACTTTACCACGGCCCTTTGGGCTCTCCGTGTGCAATACATACACATATACTACGTTTAAGATACGGCAATTAAAAAAAACATTTTTGCCAAAACCCCCAAATCCGGCCCTATGGGACAGCTGCATTTGCGGGCCAGATGAAACAGCAAGATTCTGGTGCAACAGGAGCTATTCGAGTCTAATTCGAGAGAAAGAACATGAATTTGCACTAACATGATAGAACTCACTAAGAAACATTTCCAAGTTTTTTTTTTGTACAGGATTCTATGCGTCTTCAAAGCAAGCTGTAAAACACAACTACGGTCATGGCAGCTTCAAGCCTCAGGGGATTTCAAGCTTTCAGAACTTACGATCCACCAATGTTGTTGTTGTTGATTGGGGTTTGACGCGTTCGACCGAAAGGTCATATGAGTTCGTATCACTCGTTCTTGAGGAGCTTTATATTCACTGACTATCACTCCAATATTTTCACTGATTTCGTCTTATGTATTCTTTGTATTTTAGTGTTGTAATTTTTCTTTATGTATTGACACGGTCACGAAGAAGTGCATGTTTTGATATGTTCGTTTTTTACGACGCAGGTATCTGCCACAGCAACACAACCCCAACCGATCAACCAACTCTCAGAGCTTCAATCCATCTTTCACAGCTCTACCCCTCTACAACAAGACCAACGGTTTCGATGGGATCCCAAAAATGTAATATCTCATCCAGACGATTTGGTCCCGTCTTCTCCAGACCCCCAGCATTTTTACTACAAACATTCAGAAACAGATTAAGGACAAATAGTTAATCATCGGAGAAAAACAAATTCAGATATGGATTCAGCATGTGTTTTTACCCCTAGAAGTCATATTTGTTTTGACCAAACTGATCGAAACTTATCTGAACTACTTATCTGACAAAATAACAAAGCTCAAAAACAAATCCAGTGTATCTCCTTTGTCGGCTAAGCCTTTCGCGTCCGACATAGTGATATATGCCGAACTCTCAGGCCTAGCCGGATGGTTTAGTATCGAAGTAGAGTCCACGACCCCCACACACTCCCTCCATTACCTTCCTTTGAAATCCTCAACCTCAAACCCTAAACCCAAACCCAACCCTATAGCAAACATCTGATCAACTTCAAATAAACTCATGACAAATTTTCCGGTTTCAGCCGGATTCCGGGCGAACTATGCGTCCGGGTACAAAAACGATTGTCATATACGGATTCAGCATCTCTTCTTACCCCTAACCCGGAATCTAATCAACTACAAATAAGACTTTTACTTTTAACAAACTTTCCGGTTTTGACCGGATTCCGGTCGAACTACTTGTCCCGCGAGAGAAGCGTTTTAATAATCGTGTCAGCCTGTTCTCTACCCCTAAATCGAACATCTAATCAACTTCAAATAAAACTTTTGCTTTTAACAAATTTTCCGGTTTTGGCCGTATTCCGGGCGAACTACTTGTTCGGCGAGAAAATGGTTTTCATAGTCGTGTTCAGCATGTTCTTTTATCCCAAAATCAAACATCTAATCAACTTCAAATAAAACTTTTACTTTGAACAAACTTTCCGGTTTTGGGCAGATTCCGGGCGAACTACTTGTCCGGCGTAAAAATGGCTTTCACCATCATGTTCAGCATGTCTTCTTACCCCATGATCGACTATCACATTAGCTGTTTAAAAATATTTTGCTTGCCCCTTAATTTAAATCCCCTCACCCACCCCTAACTGTAGGGCTACAAGCCCATCTACGCACTTGACCTTACTCTTGACCCAAAGAATCCTAAAACCAAGTTTCATAACAATATCTCATTCCCTTCGAGAGTTATCGTACTTACAGACGGACGGACGGACAACTTTTGCGATGTCATCGGTATCCCTCCATCCCAAATCCCAAAAAAGCAATTGTTCCAAAGAAGGCTCAACAAGCCTCGTTTTTGCGACACTTCTCAAAGCAATGTTCCCGCTAATACCTTCCGCTTGATTAGCCATTGTTCTTCATCGCCCCCAGGTCATTCAATCCAATCCTATCCGGCGGGCCTAAGAATGCCTGAAAAATCGATGGGCCATTACGTTCTATAAGCTCATTCCATGGGCCTTGTTACCAGATCCAATTATTCCCAGAGTTATCCCGATGCCCGGACTGTTGGTCCGTTAGAGATGTAAATGTGGATTAATCCACCCCATCCCTCAAAGAAGTGAAAGGTGGAATGACATTTATAGCAATCCGCTGCCAAGAATGGAGTGACGAGACAGTATGGAGCAAACGAAACATCGCCGATCGAAAAGGAAACATTTTGTTGTTGTCAATCAACTTGGCTGGTCATCTTTTGGTGAAGCACCCACTGTAACGGAATTTGGTGCAAAATGGAGGAACACAGGAAAAGGCGTGTCATTATTATTGTTGTGCGGGAGGCCAAGAACTGGCAGAAACCCAGGCCGCAAATGGCCCATTGTCTCAATCCCTGGAATTACAAATGATGGCTAACCATCACTCGATGCCAGAGGCGTTACTAGCCAAAATGTTTCCGGGGGGGGGGAGGAATTTTCCGACAGGTTGGTAATTTTTACCGACTGTTTCTGCAGAAAAAACGACTGTTTCGAAAAAATCGAGTGATTTAAAAAAAAACGACTGATTTTCAGAAAAATCGCGCCGGCTCGGTTATTTTTTACCGACTGGCCGACAACATTGGGGGGGGGGGCGTCCCCCCCCCCCCCGGTCGTGACGCCCCTGCTCGATACGCAACACCTGGATTTAAAATCTACGCTATCTTCCTGTCAATCGGAGAAACGTGGACAGCTTCTTCAGACTCGCCTTTCTTACAACTGAAACACCATGCAGCTCAACACTCAGGGTTGGGAATGCTTCTAATACTCTATATGACTAAGTACAAAACACGCCAGTGATCCTCAGGAAGAACGAGGAAACGTCTCACTAACGACTCAAACACAACAACTCAAATCCTGTGTCAATCAATCACGGCGATCGATGGGGACAGCTGTGGTGCCGCTTCCGGCTCTTCCGCTAGGTACACGGCGATTTTGCATCAGCAAGGAGACTTAGTCATCAAGAGCATTTGTTCCTTGTCCAAGCTCTGCAATCACGAACGAAAAGAAGGAATGGGTTCCTCGAAATACTGACTTCGGGTGAATGGCTCGAGTGAGTCAGTTTTCTCCCCAGATTTCGTTTCTTTCCAGTTGACATATGGAGGAATCAAACTTTGGTAGAGCGATAAATACTACTAGTGCAAATGTGAACGAACCGTTTCTTCAAGACACTATTCATATTTACCAATTCGGAGTTTTCAGGTCGACATAATAAGCCGTCGGAGAGATGGATCAACCAATACACCATGGATACCCCCCACGGAAGACAAATAATCGAGAGCAGCAACTGCGAAAGGGACCTTGGTGTGCTTATCGATGCCGAGCTCAAGTTTCACAAGCACACGCAAAACGTCGTCAGTAGTGCCAATCGAGCACTTGGAATCATCAAGCGAACTGTAAGCAGTAGGAGTCCCAAGGTGATCAGCAAGTTATACACGTCACTCGTCAGGCCAAAGCTGGAAGTTGGAGTCTCACTAGCATACCCGCAATACGAGATGGACAAACGCATAATCGAAGGTGTCCAGCGACGTGCCACGAAAATGGTCAAAGGATTGCAAAGCACCCCATACCCAGAACGACTCAAAGCCCTGAACATCCCTTTAATGACCTACAGGAGAAATCGTGGTGATATGATTGCTTTGTACAAAAATTTGAGCAACAACATCCCACCCAACATTTCCGTGCCAAACACAGAAGGAACCACCAGGGGCCACCCAAAAAAGCTGAAGAAGAGGCCTGTACTGAAGCGGCAAGCACAGAACTTCTTCACATGTAGGTCGATCAACTTGTGGAACGCGCTAGCAGATTCCACTGTTACCTGCCAAACAACAAATAGCTTCAAACAACATTTGGACAAGTAGTGGTCAGGCAAACAGTGGAGATTCAACTGGAAACCTGAACAAGACAGCACCCATGAAGGCGTATATTAGGAGAAATCCTATTCGCCTGCAATTGCAAATTTGCAGGTAATTTGCAGGTAGTTCGGGCTTCCAAAGTAGCAAACAAAGTCAATACACGAATCAACGAAGTCCAACCGTAGATTGGCACAATAACAAATAAGGTATTTGAGAATTTGCTGGACTTCTTTTCTAAACAAGTTCGAAAAATGGCAGTCATTCTTCAAAGAAGAAGCGAACCCTAAACGACCAGCAAGATACCATAAAAACATCGCTAAACAACCACGTGAATAAACAAAGAGCCTCATGTTGGTTTACAAGTGAATGTAAAAAAAATCCATCAATGAGAAGGAAATGACGTGACAATAAGCAGTGAGAAACTGACAGGAAAAGTTTGATAAAGCCTGGCTTCGTAAAAATATTAATTAGTACATCTATTACACCCCACACAAGAGCTATCAAAACAGAGAGTTGCCACGCGAACATTCTTCCCATGAGATACTAGCAACTGCAGGTGGTCAGTAAAAAACAGTCTAATGGACTATTCACGAAGCTTGGACCAACAGGGTCACCGTTTCTCAACTTGGTCAACGCTCTTCAATGAAAGCTTCCATCTTTCGTTCACCCATTAAAACTAACCTGTTTTGTTTGACTACTCCCTTTATCCGATTTTAACGGGACCACTGTCTGAAGGTTCCTCGGAACTGAGGAAAACATCCCAGCATTCTCGGGGATACACTAACTACTGAACCTGATGCGGATACGGGATAGGACTGGGAATCCCATTGATTTCCATGTGTGGAAATGAATGGATGGTTGGAACTAAAGAGCCAACTGCGCGTATCGTGAGACAGGGCGGAGTCGGACAGGGTAGGAGTGGTGGACACGGTGCAGCTGCAGTACTGGAATACATCGCTGAACCCCTGTAACCTGGTTCCAGTTGCCGCGACAACCAACAATGTGGCATAATATTTGGTACCGTCGTTCAAATTCTTCAAAATTTCATATTTTTTTACATACCTACTTTAAAATAAAATTAGGAAAGTGGGTCCTGAATTATCACCCAATTTCAAGGAGCCATCCACTGAGGCGTGCACAATTTTTTTCTTTTATTTTTTTGTATACTATGATAAAATTATTTTATAATTTATATTATAAAATAAAAACTACAGCAGGAACTCCTCTCATTTTTTTCAAAAATCTCTCCTATAACGATTATTACGATGTTTTTAACCAATCTCGATGTTCTAATATGGTAGCGTTCCAGAAGCGACTGATGTATCCATGAACACACGGTTCTTTACCCGAAGAAGGTTAAAGATATACTAAAATACAATATGGGAAAGAGACTCCAAGACCCATATCTGGATGTCCCCTAACAAGCATCTTGGGGTACAGAAAATTTCGGAAAAGTTCTTCCCACGCCGGACTCAGATACTTGTTATATTCTACAGAACTTCCACTGGTTAGATAAATCCGGCAGAGGAGGTCCGGAACAAATTTCGGTTTGTCCAGGACGTAAGTCGGAAATTTCGGGAAAGTCGGAAAATCTGACTGCTTACAAAAACTCAGAAACGCGCTCAGATGTTCTGGTGGAAGCTGGTACAACTCTTCGGGTTAAGGGGGGTCAACTTGGTAAAACTTGCACCTGAACTTTCAAAGGCGAGGGAGGGCTTAGGGGAGAAAAAAAAACAGATCTCAGTCGAAATGGGTAAGGAGTAAACTGAAACGCTCAATCTGGAAAAACTGTTTGTAATCCGGTAGAAACCGGAAATTTGAGAAAGTGATTACGAAATTTGGCTAAAGGTCGACTAACGGCTGAATCGGAATATGCTGTTAAAGTTAATTTTCGGCGGGGACGAATACTTCATTTGGAATTCGTCGGTAGCCGGATTCTGTACTTATTTTCGTAGAAATCCGCTGAAAACGGAAAATTACCAGACGAAAACACGGATTGTTCTGCATCTGGTTAGGAATAAAACCCGCAAAAACAAGGAAGCTGGTTAGTTTTTTTTTGTCCATAGTTTATAGGTCAGCCGAAGTTAGAATACGACCGAATTGCCTAACGGCTCTGACCGAGGGGATACGACCACGTTAAGATAAAACAACATGCAGGGCCAACCAATCACCGAACGCTGCTACTTTCAGTCTCGGGTAGACAGTTTAATAGAAATCCGTCAAAAAGTGCTAGATTTGACAAACAGGCTACCTAAGGTCCGAGAACGAAAAACAGAAACAAAATTCCTATCTGGGATCAGATCAAAGTCATTGTCCTTGTTTGCTTTATGCTCTCAGGTCTCAGAGAATGTACTGGCCAGAAACAGATGTCAGCCTACCCCAGAATCCTGCGCGTCTTGCTAAAAAGCTCTTACAGAAGCTAGCTTAGCATGCGTAATTTTCTAGTGTTTCAAATAATTTTCAACTTCGGGTTACGATTTATCGACGAGACAAAAAACTAGGCAAGACACTACTGTAATATTGCTGCCTGTAATCTAGAATAAATAATCAGATAGAACCTCCGTCTCCCCATCTCTGTAATATGACCATGCGGAGTCGAATATTTCCCCGTACCCTGGCCGATGCAAACGAGCGGATGTTAGGAGCTTCGCAGCACATCACGTTTCGCTACCTCTACAAATACCTATATCGCTGTGAAGCCGCGTGGAAGAAACTTTCAAAGTCAAAGCCGATTGGTTCTCTGGACGCACTCCAGAGCGGACCGACGTGCCTCCTGCACTTGTTGCTCTGCGGTGAGCAACGGCGAAGACGGAAGTAGACAGGTATCAACTCAAAGCTACAGCATGTACGTCTAGCTCCGCTCAGTTTTATCGGGGTATTGTAAGGAAATGCTTTAATTAACAGTCGCGGATTCCCAAGTTCGCAAGAATGACGCATCAGCATTTATTCGCCAGCTGAGACACCAGTTGAGTCGGCTGGAAGATCTAATACTCTAGCGTCAGCATTTGTTCGGAGTCAGCTGAGACATCAGCTGACATGCGCCGGAAAGTTCAACATTGTACTGTTGTCACTACTGTGTCAGCTGATGTTGGTTAAAAGGTTCAGGATTGCGGAGTTAGAATTTAGGATGTATATAAGTTAGGAGTTTGAACCATTTAAGATTTAGTCAGTGAATGAGTTAGTCAGTTTTAAGATATACCCGGGAATGGAAATCAATTCTTTCCACGAATGAAGTTAGTGATTTGTCGTGAGACAGTCAATTCTTGTCATACCCAAGTTCAGGGGTAGTTGGAGTTCAGCTCTATTCCGTTGTATTGCGTCAGTTGCTGGTGCAGTTACTGTCAGTCTTAAGTTGGATTATCATTCTTGATGTGCCTGTTCCAACGTGTAAGTACGATTATAAATACAAGATCGCTCGTCATGCTATTGGTTTGCCTTGCCTAACCCCAGCGCCTCTTCCCACGCCACGCTACCATACGCGAGGACATGTCCTAAGAGTAAGGAGCCGGTACCCTCTCACCACCCATGCGGATAGGTATTTATTACAGTGTCCATAGTCGTTGCATGGAACCAAAGACGGAGTTTCTATCTCATTATCTGTTCTTGCTGTAATGCAGTCCTTTGCTATGTCAAGCTCTCCAGCCCCCTACCCTCAGAAATCTCATATACAACACGCCTCGGGGGATTGATATCCCCTCTGCATCAAACTCTAATGATGACAAATAAATCTTGACAGTAACCAGCCTTCTAATAGACATCCGCACGCATAACCTAGGTTACTATCTAATTACTCAAAATTACAGGAACAGTGTCCACATATTTTCTGTTACCATGACAAAAGAAACGAAATCCTCAATCGATCAAATAGCCACTATTTTTTTCCAATCTGATAAATGGAAGGCCTAGGCCCCAAAGCTAAGTTTTGAAAGACAGCTTGAAAACACGGCAAGATCAGAAGCGGAAGATAGAACGAAAGGCGATGCCCACTTCTTACATGACATGCAGAGCCTAATAAAAAAAAAAATAGGCTTGCGGAGAGAAGCAAATGTCAAAATCTTCTTCCACTAGTTGCGTTTTTGCAAATACCATGGTATCTGATACTCCGGTAATTTGATCTGCCTTTTGTTGTTTCTGTAGTGACCGTGGCATTCTGATACCACAGTTACTTTGTAAAAAATTACAATTACCAAATTTGCACTTCTGTTTGTCGCCCCAAAAGAAATATTTATATCCATTCACATCCAAAAACTTTTTTCCCAAATATGTAACAACAATAGCTAGAAGCTCATATGCCACTTGCAAAGCTGGGTCAGAGGATGAAAGTAAGAATTTGCCAATTTGTGGGTTTGTCGTGATCATTTATAAGCAAAACTCTTGAGATAAGAATGATCATGGGCCCTTAAAAAATCACGCAATGTATATCGTTTGTTATTTTATTTTTGCCCTTGGCTGTGATCATGCGCACTTTAAGGTCACTGGAAATTCATCTGTAAGCAAAACTCCTGAGACAAAAATGATGATAGGCTCAACGGGATCATGAAAACTTATATTTTGCTGAAAAGTATTTTGTACTTTATGGGTTCACTTGTAAGTAATTCCCTTGAGGGAAAAAGGAACGTCGGGGGCCCTTGTGGATCACGAATATATATCGTTTGGTCAAAAGTATTTTTTTTCCTTTCGGTTAAGCTGCGCACTTTAGGGGTGTTATAAGTTCATTTTAAGGAAAACCCTTGTTGCAGAAAGGTCATGCGCCCCCGGGAATCATGAAATGTATCGTTTGGTCAAAAGTATTTTTTTTTTTTCACTTTGCGGTGAAGCTTCGCACTTTAAGGGAGCTAGAAACTAAGCAAGACCATTTAGGCAGAAATAATCATGGGCTCATGGGGATCATGAAAATAAAAATGTTGCTTAAAAGTATTTTTTATACTTTGCGGTTAAGATGAGTATTTTAAGGGATGGTCGGATCTGGGAAGTGACAATTTCGAATCCAACCTTGTCAAGTATCTAATGTTCCAGCCATGTTTCATCGTCCTAGCACATATGGAAGTACCCTAACTCCGATCACCGGAACTCCGCCCCCCCCCCCCACCAACTCCCCCCAGAGCCCGAATTCGGTCCGGTTCTAGCACTGATTAGCTAGGGCTTGTGCTTGTTCTTCCCATTCCCATGCAAATCATTTGACTTCAAGCCAACTATTTAAAAAATTGGCTCTATGGCATTAGTTACTTCGATATTAAAATGAATTCAAGTCGTTCGTCTTCTAAATGTCGCCCCTCTGTTACTTACTGGCTCTCTAGATCGTCGACAAACCGCCACCTACTATTCTAAGTTACTGATTCTTCGGCTAATTGTAGAGATGTTCCCTAGATAGCATTGCCGTCAAAACTAATCTCACACACCATTGGCTGGTTCCGCAAAATAGGAGGAACGTGAAAGTTGGGAACGTGAAAGATCCATCAACTCTGATGAAGAAAGTGCAGAAAATACGGCAGGAAAGTCCTGATCGTATATCGTAGCATTAAGCAGGTGTCTACAAAGGCGTTGATGAAACCAGTCGAGTTCTATTCACTTCACTAACTCCTAACGCGTCAAAAAACATGATCGAAAAATCAAACCTACCGAGGATTTATCGACTGCAAGTAGTAACTGAAGGAGTCAATGGAGCCGAATCCGAACTGTGCTGTTTGGAACTTGTGCAACTGCTTGGTTTGTTCTACGTCATGTTACGGCCAGGTTCTGACATTATAGACAAAATAATGAAGTTGATGGTTATCGATGGTTATCTAAAGTACCCAATAGAAGAACAAAAACTTTAAAAGCAAACGACAAATCAAAGGAAATCGTTATTTTCCGTCTTCATGGCAGAAGAAAGCTGAAACATATGGCTCCTAGCTGATACCTGAGTTCTTAGTTTATTATTTCCCTCTGTTGAGTCCGGTTTCAAATTTTGTTTGATATCAATGTAAATAATAAGATAATTAGCCAATTCGGCAGACAGCAGGCCCGAGGCCAAACAGCATAGCTCGAAGCCAAATGCCAGATGGCTAAATGGCCGAGTTCGAGGCCAAATGGCAGATTGGCCAGAACTCAAGACTGACGCAAAAACACAAACCCAGGTGGTGACAAATTTAGAGACGTGTCCGAAGAAACATGGCTCTCCTGCACTTCAACATGCCTAAACTTGCGCTGTATGACAGTGGCACGTGAGGCTGGATGGAGAACCACAGGTAACAGGATATATGCCAAAAGGACGAACAGCAAGCCGGGTACACCACAATACTGAAGTGAATATCCCCTCGACATTTCTTGCCAAAAGCACTTTAATACTTTCCACTTCTACAGATACACCTAACAACAATGAATGCAACCAAACCCCTCCAGAGTCCGATGTTCCTACAATCAAAAGAAATTCAAAGCGAAACATTACGCTCTGAAGTTTCCATAAGCTGGAAGAAAATTTCCAAATAACAATCCAAGAGGGTGACTTTAATTGGCTCTTGAAACTTTTGAAATACCGGAAAACAATAAATCTAATAAAATGGGGAGCTCCAGGATACACTTGACTTCCTCAATTGGAAGAAAGAGGGGTAGAGCCGAAAGCAGTTTGTCTGCTACAATTGCTAATAGGCCCAGGGGCCTAATAGGGTCCAGTTTTAAGTTCAAAATTGGGTGAAGCTAAACAGTACAAGAAAAGAGAGGCTTAGGGAGGAATAATATTGGCTACTGTAGTGTAGAAAGTAAGAAGGAAGCAAATTTAGAAGATGTTATGTGAAAAAAAAACAAAAAACTGCGGTAACGAAATAAACAGTATTACCATTGGTTTGAATAAACATAAGCTACTAACAACATACAAAAAAAAAATAATAACTATGATGAGCTAGATTTAGCTAAACTGAGCTATTATATCTCAAATAAGGTAATTTTTCGTCAAAACAGTTAATTTATTCATGAAAAAAGTCGGTTTTTCTGAAAATCAGCTGATTTTCTGTCAAAACAGTCGGTTTTCCAGAAAATCAGTCGACTTTTTTTCAAAACTGTCATTTTTTTCTTGAAAACAGTAGTTTTTTCTGCAACAACAGTCGGTAAAAATTACCAGCCTGTCTGCCCCCCCCCCCCCCCCCCAATATTTTGGCTAGTAACGCCTCTGAAATTGTTTCCCTGTTTTCGCTATAAGGGAACGGGTCTCGGAAAAGGCTTAAAATAGCCAAAAACCGTGGGTTATTTGTTCAAAGCGCAGCATAGTTTTTTCTTCTAAAAAGAATTTGCTGGAATACCATAGTGCCGTGACGTAAGTGGTAACGTTATATTATGAGGACCTAACATAGGATTTGATTGTCCCTAGGACGGTTTATAAATGTAAACGTGACCGACGCCTCGCTGGCCAATCAGCTCTCTATATATAGACCCAAACATATTTTACTTTGTGTATTTTGCTCATATTCCGCTGTTATCCACAAAGCGGGTCACAAATAAATAAATATTCACACCGATAGGAAGAAACTACAATTTTTCGCGTTCTACAACCTCCAGTGATACGATCAAACTCAAAGATTTTTATCCTTGGATGGTACGTATCTTTTCATCCCTAGAGATATATCTTTTAAGGACCTGTCTTACCTATAATACTAACACAACCTACTTTCACAATCACTCCATATATTTCTAAGCCCGGAGACCCCAATTTCGTACTGTACATTCTAACACCGCTGATAAAACCACGCTGATTTTTTCACTTGCCGTGTTTTGCTACCTTCGATGTGTATCCGGCTGTCGAAGGTTGTCTGCGAGAAGTTTTTCCATCAGAAAAAACTGTAAATTGTTTCCCTGTTTTCGCTACAAGCCAACGGGTCTCGGAAAAGGCTTAAAACGGCAAAGATCGTGGGTTATTTGTTGAAAGAACAGCCTGGTTTTAAAGTATGCAAATATTTTAAAATACTGTAAGTTGAACAGTAAATCGTGCGAGGGGTCCTTTAAGGACCTCGCAGTGTCAGATACTCGTGCGACAAGGCAAAGCTCCGACGCCGAGAATTTGAATTTCAACAAAAGCATGCATTTCAATGGCTAACGAAGCAAAGCTAGAAATATTCGGTTATAGATTGTAAGATAACTTCTGAAAAAGACCGCTATTGCATGTGACCCAAAGAGATTTATTTTCGGCAATCGTTTACCGTTTAGTTGCTGAACATTTCAAGCAAAGAGATGCAAGTACATAGGGTATCACAAATCTTAAAGAAAAAGCTAATTCGTTAATGAAGGTTAACTTCAGACATCGAGGTTGGTATCGGAAAATAACACCGAGACGGTCATTGAAAATAACCTATCCGAGCCGAAGGCGAGGTAGGTTATGAAAAATATCTACCGAGCCGAAGGCGAGTTTGATATTTTTATATGGCCATCGAGGTTGTCATTCCGATATCAACCGAGATGGAGGTGTGTTAACTGTTAAAAAATTTTCGAACAGAAATCATCTCTGGAGGCTGATATGACACATATCATCCTTTTCGTAGGCTGATATGGCTTATAACATCCTCTATGGAGGCTGATATGACTTATAACATCCTCTCTGGAGGCTGATATGACTTATAACATCCTCTCAGGAGGCTGATATGACTTATATCATCCTCTCATATCTACCGCTAACTTTCTGCGTGAAGATTATCGTAAAATAACTGACCGTGGGTCATAGGAGGATATGCATTACATACCTGTTCGAAAAAAGTTATAGCCGATAATACGAATAGTGGAGGAACGACGTAACGCATTTTTATCGGGTCTTCAAACCAGTGTAAGTGAATAAGTGATGAGTAACTAGATTGTCGTATCTCAGCCCTTTTCGGTTAAGCGATAAAGCATTCGATTTAACCGGGCCAAATCCAAACGATCCAAAATCTTTACCATTTGTATTCTCTCCCTTTTCACGACCACTTCCCATTTTAAGAATATGCAGGACCATCCCTGCCTCGCGTCCATCCAGAAGTCCATCCAAGGGCACTGCGACAGGAAAATCAACTTAATCAGCCCATGGAATCAATGATGACTCTCTTCTCATGCTCGTCACGTACCAACGTGGTGGTAGTTTCCGAAAACACGAAGCGAAGACGCGAGCTCGTTTCCCTGATTCATCCCAGCTCAAAGAAAGGGGCCATTCGCTCTAAATGGACACTCACGGAATTCTAATAACTCGAAGGGTTATCACGAGGTTCAACTCGGTAGTTTGCGTTTTTGTTCGCTTTTCACTAGCCGTTTCTACGGCTTTTTACTTTTTTGAGTGTTGAAAATTTCCCGGTTTTGTCAAAAAAGCAAACGCCAACTTTTGCCTTTTTCCTTGCCTTTTTGCAAAAAGGAAAACTTTTATCTGACCGAGTAACAGTTTTGCGAGAATTTTAAATTTTTCATTCAGGAATTCCGGAATTACATTTCATGGATAGAACGTACTTAAACGGTGAAAAATAGAACCAGCGGTGAATTTTTGAACTGAATTTAGAATTCTAGGACCCTAATGTCGAAGTCATGTAGACAAACCAGGACCCACAAGGCGGGGGCTCATGGTGGCCCCTCCCCACAAAAAAAAATATAATTTGATTGGGAAGAAGCCCCTAAAAGGGAAACATTTACAAGTAGTAAATCGAAAGACAAAAATACTCCTCAGCTGGGATTTGAACCCAGGACCTCTGGTCTAGTAAGCCAGAGGTCCTGGGTTCCCGATGTAAAATTTGTAGCCTGTGCAGTTGTATGAAAAAGTTATATGTATAATAATAATAATAATTGTATTTGAAAAAGCCCGAGGGCCATATACAGGTACAGGTTATTAATACACAGAAACGTCAATCAACATACAACTAATCTACGGAAAGCTTTCTATATTCTAATGCTCTAGATACAAACCTACAAATCTTACTAATCGCCTGAGCGGATGTACACTTCAGGATATCAGGAAGTTACAGAATACGAAAAAAAAGAGTATAGAATACTATCATTTAATGTGCCTCGTACTAGGCCAATCTTAAGCAATAGTATCCGGTAGCATCCTTTCTTGCTATAGTTGCATGCAGTCTTGTACTAGTAGCATGCGGTGGTAACAGTTCTACTGTTATGCTACTAAAATTACAACTGCATATTACTAATTATTGCAAACTTTTCGTGGGGTTCAAATCCCGGCTGAGGAGTAGTTTTGTCTTTCAGTTCTCTTATGAATAATTTCGGACTTGGGTTCCAAGCTGGGCCGTTCCATCAACCCTTTCAAGGTATTGGAAATTCTCGCCTCACCTAACTTGACATAGTTTCAAAGTAGCTCTAAGCATCTCGAAGCATCGAGGAGAAAACTGCACATCTTGATTCAACATGCAGTGAAGCAACGTTAATGTCCAGGGTTATGGACAATAACTTCGCACAAGGGTCAGTAGGCAAAACGTATGCAGTAAAAAAAAAAAGTTTCTATTTCCGTCGTTTACAGTTTCTACTCCGTCAAGAAAGGTTAACTAAGAAATTTACAGTATCTGAAATAAAAAGTCCGATTTGTACCAGAATCCAGCAGAACTTCTTGAGAGGTGAACAATAAAGTCTACTCTGGAAGCAGCAGTAATGACCTTCAAACCAGTCCTACCGAGACAGCTTTTCCCTAAATCTCCAATTCCCTATCCCACCCCTGTATGCTGAGAGGAAAAGCAACAAACTCGGACTGAAAGCTCTCTTGTGTGGACTAGTAAGCAAAATGTCTCAATCCGTGCCCGATGTATCGTGATCAGAAACAGACTGTCGGACACCAGAATCGGAAGTGACAAAGAATGCCGAAAAGGTCGTGAAGGTCAATAAGAGCGCTAGCATAACCCCGAAGACGAAGCTGAAACATACACTGTACAAAAAAATCTTGCAGTATTTGCTACTGGGATTAATCTTGTCTCTGATGAGATAAGATCATCTCTAATTCGGATTAATCTTATCCAAGTAGAGATAAGATTAATTCCAGTAGCAAATACTGCAGTTAACTTTAATCCTTACTCTGAGAAACTTTTGAAAGTGTATTTGCACATTTCGTACTGAAAACTATATAGCCTTTCTACGCAAGACAAGTTACAATACGGTGATTGACTTCTAAAGTTGGACAAAGGTTACAAGGAGCTTGGACGTTTTGCCAAACCAAAAAAGAAACTGGCGTCTTCATAAATGAATGTGGTACACGTTAACTTTTGTTTTCCAATAGCTATACTTTGATTGATTTCTGCAGCTGGGCAAAGTTACATGGACACTTTTAGTACCTCCATAAGCGCGGCACTTGTTAACCTATGTTTTCCAGTTGTTTCATTTCCTCCATGGACGTTTACACTATCAGGCTACAGTCAGACAAAACGGAAAACAGAGCAGGCCAGCTGAGACGCCTCCCTCGCTTTTCAAATTTCCGACCTCGAAAACACTTCTTGTTTTAAACTAGACGGAGAGGTCCATTTCGTAGACGTTGGCAAAAAATACTACAAGACCCTCAGACTGCGAGCGGTGGGGCGGGGGAACTCCAGCGAAGTGGAAAACCAACTTCGATTTTCCAAGATTTTCCTTAAAGGTTTTTTTTTTCAACCGTACTTTCCAAGCCTATAGATTGAGGAAGATAGAATAGATAGACATATAGATGGATAGATTTATTAATTGCTAAGCAGCCCGAGGGCCATGGCAACAAGAAATCACACAAAATATCACATACTAGAGGAAAACGCACAAAACAAAATAAGAACACAAAAAAAAGAAAAAGCTCCTCCTTAATCTTAATCTTTCTCTTCTCTAAAGACCATTTTCAGTATTTCTTTGTTGTTTCCCTAATCAAAAAATCTGCTTCTATGTTCCATCGCTGTCCTCAGGAATCGCCCCAATCTCTTAATCGTAGTAAAACATTCATTCCTAACAACTCTAATTAACCATTCTTCATCAAACTCACTCACACCGTACTGTTCTTTCCTCCATCCACTCAGCTCCATGCACTCGCAAACCATGTGAACCAAACTCTCATTCTCGCATCCACACATCGGACAGAAGTAAGGACCGGATTTCTGCCTAAAATTACCAATATAACGTCTTCTAGCACCAATTGGCAGGGTGTCCGCCAACATTTCAATAATTATTCTTAATTCCTCCCGCTTAAGACCCGCTTTAAACATTATACTCTCACCCCATGTCTCTCTTACCGTGGCATAAAGCCTCAGGGATTCGGATTGATCCTTTTGGACGTGCCAAACCTGTATTTCCTGGCTCTTAAGTATTTCCTGTACTAGCTTGCTAACTCCTTCCTCATTTCCTACTCCATTACTCCACATTTCACCAATTCCACAATCATCCAATATCTTTTTTACCAAATAAGGCCACGAATTAGACGAATCATCTTTCAACGCTTCTAAGTATGCTGATTTTATTATTCTAACACGTGGCAAACCAACAATCTTTTCCCAAAGTCTAACCATATTCACTAATCTTACAATAGTTTTGGAGTATTGTTGATAATTCCGCGTTTTCGAGATGGAACATTTAAAATTTGTTCCCACCGAGTCTGGTTAATTCGGATGAGCAAATGTACAAGTGTATTTGTGAAAACAGTAGTTCTCGGACGGCATTTCTATTCAGAATAACCAGCTAATGCTGCATCGATCAACCGCTTTAAAGGACACCTGAACAATGATACCATACTTGAACAAACCATGGAGAATGCATTTACAGACACGGCCACGGAGAGCATTCTTCACCTGAGCGTGACTTTTTTCAAAATAGGGATGTTCATTTCTGGAGGTTTGCACATGCAGACTCCAAGACCAAAATCGCAATTCATTCAAATCTTGTACAGCGCTGGCCGGATCGTATTGGAATTTCTTTTAGATATAAGTTTGGGCTTAACTGGTTAAAAAGTATTCTAGGAGAAGGGTTGATTGGAGACATTTTTTCATCTCTAAAATTGTTCGGTACTGGAATAAGGACAGATGCAAAATGGAGCAAGAATCATAGCTTGGAAACACTATTTCGTATTTGGATTGGGTTTTCTGCAGGCAATGTTAACGGAAGTCATACAGATAGGGATGATACTTGGTACTCTTCATTCAGGTGTCCTTTAAGTGTAAGCTACTGTAGATAAGGACAAACAGATAACACTAATATGTACTTTAAAAGGCTTTCATCTCTAGATAACTCAAAGAAACTGGGAGTGGTCATGCTGAGAACCCAGTTTGTTCGTTGAGTATTAGTATCTGATCACCTATTCATTTTAAGGTTAAGCCCCCCAAAAAATCAAGTGTAATGTCATTTATTCGTCAATCGTTTTGTGTCTGTTAACCAGTACAGATGTCTGTAAATAAAGTATAATATAGCAACCGAGCCTGGTCCTGTCAATATCAATATTATATGACACTAAGCAACTAGTTAAAATCTTATCTAAATTAAACTTGAAACTACTAGTCGGTTCCTTGTTAATCGCATTTTCGGTGGATAAACTCCGCTCAGTTCGATAGTTCGTAATTTCTTCATGTTCAGGAGATATAATAACTATTATTTCGTTATTTGTTCTTGATGTTACGGAGCGGCTAAAGCAACATTTTACTATAGATATTCCTTCGGCCCAAGCTGACTGCGGATCATATTTGATGGCAATGACAGAGACTCGGCTGACTTTCCGTTTTGGCAGAGATGGGACGGTCTTGTTACCCCTCACTTACTCATTTAAAAAGGCTAGAAGACCAGATGAAAATGCGTTACTTCGTTGCTCCACTATTCACGAATAATCAATTTTCAAATAGTGGAATTTCCCTGTCAGGTTTGTGGCACTACCTGTGTCGCATGCTTGACCAAAAAGATTTATGAAATTTCTTTGTTCAGGCACTAAGCAATGTTCACCAAGCTTATCACCGCCCACTGAAAAGCCGTGTTTGTGTTCAGATTCAAATATTCCGCGTCATAGTAGAATTTGCGCTGTGTGGACAGCCGTAGATATTCTGAACCTCACTACGAAAGCAGATAGTGGAAAATCAAAAAATCTCTTAGCAGAATCCAAATAACTCCGTGTATTCAACTAAATGATACATCCATTAGTTTGCGTTTCAGTTAAACTTTAGGGCCATCAGATAACATTACTGTTTGTATGTGATTAGTATGGGTAAGAACAAATAATAACAAGAACCTCCGTCTCCCTATCTGTGATACGACAATGCGGAGTCGAATATATTCCCAATACCCTACCCGATACAAACGAGTAGAAGGTAGGAGCAACGCGGGACATCAAAATCCGTTACCTCTAGAAACAGCTATATCGCAGTACAGTACAGCCCCTGAGAAGAATTTCTGGACTAAAAGCCGATTGGTTGTCTACCATTGTGACGTCACGTGTACGCGCTGCAGAGCGGGTCCTCCTCGCCTCCTACAGTTTTCTTTTTTTATGTGCGCAGCGGCGAAAAGGGAAGTAGACGGGTATCAACTAAAGGCTCTCAGCGAGTACCTCTAGCTCCGCTCAGTTTTGTCACGGTATCCATAGTCGCTGCATGGGACCTAAGCCGGAGGTTCTATTGGATTATTTGTTCTTGGTATGGGCCTATCGGCCAGATGTGGGCCACTACCAATCGTTAGACGTGGCTGTGAACTTTCTGGACTAGATTCCACTTCAAGCAAAACGTATATACAAGCAATCGACGGAATAGACGGGTTTAGAGCTGACGGACTGCTTGGTATTTTTTTTTATTTACGTGTAATTTTGTTGTTTACATAACGTCGTTACACAAGTCGCAGTGGATAAAATTTATGTTCCAGCATTCTTCTTAACACACGTAATTCCCTTGAAACTCTGCTGGTTTTCTAAGGATTACAACTTCCTCCTTTTTTCAGCCTCGCTCAACCCCTTGGTTTCTTAACCGGTCATTCCAACCAACGACCTCCTCGGAAGCAGTAAAGTCGAGCCTGATCCGCCTTGAAAACAGCAAAATACAGCAAATGCATGAATCTGCGTAGTGCCTAATCGTTGGCCGATAGGCAGAACCAAGAACAAATAAGCATACCAAACTCCGTCTCCCGATCTCTGTAATAGGACCATGCGGAGTCGAACAGATTCCCGATGCAAACGGCCGTTTCCTCTCAATTGCCTAAGAGGAAAGTAGACGAGCGCCAACTAAAAAGCTCAGCAAGTAGCTCTAGTTCCGCTCGGTTTTGTCGGGCTATCCCTAGTCGCTGCATGGGACCAATGACGAAGGTTCTATTGGCGTATTTGTTCTTGGCAGAACAGAGAGGATGAGAGGCCACTTGCTTAAGATATGCACCGTTTCCTCCTACATATACAGCGCAATCTGTTTTGGCCTGGGCTCCAACTGACCTTCAGAAGTTCCAGGCCGTTTAAAGTACAGATAGAAAAGTCGGAACACGGAAAATTGCAAGAAGATAAACGAAAACGAATCCTCGGAAGCAACACGCGCGAGCCTGCAAAAAAATCTAAAAAATAGCCAAACACAGCAAATGCAAGAATCGGCGCAGTGCCGTTAGGTTGGAAAAAATAAAATAGGAAATTCGAGATTTCCGGAATGAGGATGGACGGAACGATTCAGTTTATGTTTCAGTTTCACTGGACTATATTTGAAAACAAAAAATATACAACTAACATAACATTTCTGTCATGAAAATACTAAAGGAGTGCTTGGCTAGGGCAGGGAAATAGCCAAGATTAATAAAAAGAAACAAAAAAAACATAACAGAATCAACTAAGTGAATACCCTTGTATAAAGAAAATTAGGGACTGTAGAGTGAACGTAAGACGGGTCCTTTAAGGAAACATAAATTAACTGAACTTCCAATGAGACGCAGGGAGAAGGACGTCCACCTGAAGAGGCTAGATCTTTCCTACCTTAGACTTAAGCCACGTTCACAAGCATGCCTAGCCAAGCACAGATGCCTAGACATGTGCCCAGGCACCGCGTTCTAGAGCCTAGAACTCCGTGCCTGGCCCAAAATCTGTGCCTAGGCATGGGCGGTGCTAGGCATCTGTCTAGCGATCTGTGCTTGGCTGGGCATGCTTGCGAACGGGGCTTTAACGACAACTGGTTCCGCTAGGCCCGAAAAGATGACCTTACCGTAACTGTCTCGCTGGGGCTGACCCTTTTCGGGGACTCCGGTAACATCTTTTCTTCACTGAAGCGCAATTCACTTATATCCACATTCTAGGAAAGATGTATCCAACTCGGGCCACACCTAGAAAATGAGAGCTGTAAGGGCCTACCAGATCTGGTAACATAAAATCGGAGAACAAATAAACAAAATTGAAAGGTGTCAAACACGGCACGCTTCGGCAACTCTGTTTTGTAAACAATTTAGAAAGCGCTTTCGATGCAGTTGGATCGCGTTTCTCCAGAAACGTGAATATTTAAACGATACAGACAGAGAAAATTACGCTAGAAGATTGGGGTGTTCTGAAGATAATATGCCCCTTAAGAAGGCCATACTATTTTCCACACGGTTTATTGTATCAGATGTAATGATGATCTGAAAAATAAAAATGCTGCTCGACCGGGATTTGAACCCGCAACCTCCAAGTGAGCCCTGGATGGCTCTCCGACATAAGGGAGAACTAGACTTCATTTATTTGTGGGTTTTTTGTTACGGTCTCTTGTAGAAGTTCCATCTTCACCGAAATGATTATTGTCTGTTATGTACGTTTACTATTATACATTATAGCCCCGGCTACCGATCATGCACAAACATACATTGATAGCTAGATGATACTTTGAAAAAAAAAAGGACACACAATTTTTGTTGTTTATTATTATATATATGTATATTACATATATATTATTATTATTATTGTATATATTGGTAGATATATAGGCTATTTTACATATATATTATCTTCGGAGGAATTAAAACTGAAAGTAAGCGCTCGCAGTGATAGCCCCCCCCCCTGGTGATTCGGAGAAAATATACGGGAAGTGTAAAGGGGCGTTCTAGTGGTCTTTTATTCTGCCCAATGTGTGGTTGTATGAACGAGAATTTGTTTCATTTTAAGTGCGAAAGTGTGGAACTGAAGGATTTGAGAGTTGAAATAATTTGGGGAGCAAATTTTCGGGGAAGGTTGGTTGGTGGAAACGTTTAAGGATAAAAGTTTGTTTGAGGTTAGGCAGCTTGGAAGGTTTTTGCGGATAGGCTGGAAGCTAGAGAAAAGTTTTTATAGTTAAAATTTATGAGAAGAGTTGATGTTTGCTTTTTATTTGTTTTGTATTTTGTTTTGTATGCGATGGCCCTCGGGCTTTAAGCAAATATATCATATCATATCATAAGATATCATATCATATCATATTATATGTATGGTTATATATGTACATTTTCCGATATCAACCTCGATATCTGAAGTTAACCTTTATTACGATTTTTTGTTTATTGACTATTTATTTAAAAAGACCGAAGTCTTAGATTGTTTCTAGACGTCATTCCCTGAAAGGCTGGAAGAAAAACAAATTTCACGAAATAGCAGTAGGTTCATGGATGGTGCGAATTATCTTCTCCAGATCATCTTGGACATCCTCATATTATTTGCAGACACAGCAACGCACGTCTACCTAGCCATTCAAGCCTGTTGGATTACGGCGACGACAGGCGAAGGTGGGGGAGGAGAGAAGAAGAATAGATAAGGAAAATTTAAGCCCATTCGAGCATCAAATGAGTCCCCTGTAAGAGCCTAATCCAGGAAGCCGAGAGGGGGGTCCGTGGAATACTCTTAAAGGAAAACAGCGGAGCAAGGTTTTTCAAGTAGGCATGAAAATAGTATTGAATTTGACATGAAAACGAAACGGTGGCCTGAGAGGGAGGAGAGAGGGTTGAAGGAGATAGCTGGCGTCAGCAATTTTTGGCTCAAAAGGATCCATTTAGAGCAACGGATCCTTCTTAAAGAATATCACAGTATAGCAATTTTTTGCTGTAAAAATACAGTCAGCAGTTTTTGCTGGAATTTGTAACATGTCCTTCGGGATTTCTGAGATTTTTGTTTGTTTTTCACCGTTTCACTATAAATGTTGAGCGCTAACCACCAAAGGAATGCTATGGAAGCACGACCAGACGTTTTCGTGGGATTGACAAGGGTACGTTCTAACATTTATTCAAACAATAGTTGCGTTTTTGCAGATACCATGGTATCTGATACCACGGTCTAAAGTCGTTTTTGCAGTTATCGTGGTATCTGATACCGCGGTCAAAAGGTGTTTTTGCAGTTATCGTGGTATCTGGCTAGTAATCGTGGTATCAGATATTCAGATACTACGGTCCGACCGTGGTAACTGGTCGTGGTATCTGAAAAGTCTTCTTACTTTCATCAAATTTTGTCAGATTGGTGAGAAAGAAGTTTAGCATTAGTGATGTAACTGGATATCTGTTTTTCTTTTGGGATTTCTTCGAAAAGTGCAATTTCGGAAATAGTCGTTTTTGCAGAGCACCGTGTATCAGATACCACGATAACTGCAAAAACGACTAATTGCAGATCCAGTTACCGTGGTAACAGATATCAAGGTATCTGCGAAAACACAACTAATGTTTACAACGGGTACGTCAGCTACGATTCTTCATAAGCGATATTTCGGCCCTTTTTGACAAGGGTCCTCGTCAGGCTGTCAATCCTCTGGTTCAACTTCGGGGAAGGAAACAAACCTGTAATCTATAATATATCGCTGATGAAGAATCGTAGCTGACGTACCCGTTGTAAAAATTGTTTCAATAAACGTTTCAAAGTCAGCCTGGGCTCAAAGAATATTTATGTTCTAACTGTGGTGATCAAGTTAACGCTAGCAGTAGTTTATTTGATACCAAAGCCTTGACGACCATAGTAGATTACAAAAACACCCAAAAAGGAAACAAAACTTAAAAATAATAAAAATGAAATAATAAAACGAAACCGAAACCCCATGAACAACTACAGAAAGTGTTCCATGTGCCCAGACAGATGAACTTCCAAGATACAAAATTCTTAGACTGGTTTTGAAGCGAAAAAGTAGGATGAAAGCGGCCTAAACGTCCCTCACACCACAAACCCGATGCAAAATTTATCTCAAAATAGTAGTACGAAGTTGTACGAAAAAGTAGCATGCAGTACAAACTGATGCTACTACATGCTTCTACTTCAAGGCTACCGTGTCACTGCATACTACTGCATGCTACTATTAGCAAGACTGGGTGCTACCATGGCAAGACAAGATGCTACTGGATACTACTAAATACGATTAGACCAGCCTGAGGCACATTAAAGGATAGTATTCTTTAAGGATAAATATTCCTTCAGCCCAAGCTGACTGCGAATCATATTTGATGGTTGAAAACGGATACGTCAGCTAAATTTTATTGGAGCTATATTTCGGCCCTTCTTGGCAAGGGTCCTCTTCAGGCTCAAAACCGCTCAAGTTGGAAAAACGAACTTGTGGGAAACACAAACTAAAGGTACTAAACCAAAGGTACTAAACCAACAAAACTAAACCTTTAGTTTTGTGTTTCCCACAAGTTCGTTTTTCCAACTTGAGCGGTTTTGAGCCTGAAGAGGACCCTTGCCAAGAAGGGCCGAAATATAGCTCCAATAAAATTCAGCTGACGTATCCGTTTTCCACCATCAAATATAGTATTCTTTGCTATTACATAGTATTAAATGGAACTTTTTCGTACAACTACCATACCACTACGCAGGCTACAAATTTTTCATCGGGAAGGGAAGCCATCATTGCAGCCGCACAGATTTGTTATGAATGGGAGGCTTCATCGACTCCCTATGCGCCACTCATAGCTCAGGAAGACCTAATGTAAGGCCTCGCCGTCCGTAACCACCTCTACAGGACAGAGCCAGTCGAGGCATATAAGCCCTGCAGTGAGGACCGCAACCAGCTGGACCAAGAGCAGTGGCTGTAAGTACTCAACCCCTCGAAGAGCCTAACGTGAGCCGATCGTCCGTATGAATATCAGATTTCCCAAGGACAAATCCCAAACCTTATCCCGGTCCTTATTGTATGTGTCACAGTGTCTCCCAAGACGATCTCCTGAGAAATTGCCCCAGGGATTTTCACGAGAAAATGAAGTCGGGAAAGTGTTGAGCGAAGGCAATAAGGATTTCGTGTCGGGCAATAAAACCAAGCGGTTCCTACTTTCAGAGCATCATTCCATGCTATTCTAAAATAGGCCTAGGGGTAGAATAGGCGTCGAGCTTAGCTTATTATATCTTGGAGGGGAGAATCTGACAGATCTCGCCGTATTCAGTGCCATCTGAATGTGCTGGTATCTTATACCTACCGCAAGTCGATACCGACCGCTGACCAGCTTAAAAATAACAAAAATAATCTGGTAAACCGTATTTTTTTTCTGACCATGAAGAACAACATGAAAAATAACACTAAAGCTTCTATGCAAGTCTGCAACAGCAGCCAAGTTCCAATGACAACAAGAACAGAAACTGACATGACACTATGCCGCTCGCTGATCAATACCAGAATCAGTTAGGAAAAAAGAGTCCATGTAGGAATAATAGCATCCATCGCTTGTGTGTAGGTTCACAGCACTAGCGAAGCCCCTATGTTCAAAAATAGAGGTCGTTATCCAATCTGCATTAGCCTATCCTTCTCTAAAGTACAGGGCTTAGAGCTTTCAAATTAGCTCCTTAGAAGAAAAAATCAAATAGGAATATAAATATTTAGCTGGTGTATGAATAAAAAGTAAAAAAACAGTGTTAATATTTTGCAGAAACAGGTACAGTTGTATCTACAACAATCGTCCCGATCGACTGCGGTAATGGTTTCTCCCGTTGTCCATCAACTCCTTCCATTTCATACAATTAGCAAAAACAAGTTTTTCAGTGGTGATCCTGAACGGTCAGGTTTCGGTAGAAGGGGATAGCTAAAGGCTAGAGGTGATACATACAATACAAGCTTTTAATGTTGTCCAGCGACTTCTTAAAACTGATCAAGATCGTCGGTATCATGTAAGCTATAAAACACTTCAGAAAGCCGAAGCCAGGGCGTAATTTTCGTTCCCGGTCGGAAATAATTTAGCGGGACCCACTAGGTTGGGGATCAGTCTTTCGGATCTACATATCATTTCTGGGCTTACTTTCCGCGGAGATGTTGTCATCACTTCCTTGTTCCTAACTGACAGAACTAGGCCCTCTTGCACAGCAGCTGCGTTTGTTCCGGAATTAAAGCCTATTTTCCTGTTCCGCGCGTTACCGGAAGTGTGCAGTAGCGATATTCCAGTACTCTATAAAACACGCCAGTGATCCTCAGGAAGAAGGAGTAAACGTCTCCGTAACGACTGAAACTCAGCAACTCAAATTCTGTGTCAAACAATCACGGCGATCTTGGGAGTAGTTGTGCCTACCTAGTAGAGCTTGGCGAGTTTCTTATCGAGAATCCAAGTGTTTCAGACTTCTTCGGCGGGAAGAAAGGAAGAAGGTTTATATAATTTCGTCTGCTGAACGTCCTGTGTTTTCTGTTTCTTGGGACGATTAAAAAAGTAAGGCAAACTGCATAACGCCCAATTTGCAGTTTGAGGGTGCAAATGCAACTGAGCAAACCTGAGCAAGATTCATGATAATATAGTGAATAGCTTTAACTTCAATTCATTTTACTCAAATTATTGTTTCCACTTAGGATCGTGCACGAATATTTGTTAGGTTTGAACTTCATCATATTATTCTATGCCGTTCAAAACTGGACGACATTTAAAAAAGCATACCTTTACTGTAGCCAACGGGGATTTATTCCTCCAATTTCGAAGAATTTCATTTCCTCGAAAGCAACATAGCAAACCCTGAGCAAAATTTTAACAAAAATAACTGAATGCCTCTAATTAGACTTTATTTTACTTCAATTATCCTTCGCACTAAGTATTGTGCATAATATTTCTTCATATTCGCATAATAATAATAATATTGTATTTAAAGCCTTAGGGCCATATACATACAACAAAACAAAAAACTTCATAATTACTTCTAATATCGCACTACATATACTAAACTGCACTCGCCCGGTCAACTTTTACTTTAATACTTTGCAACACAAATCTACATAATCCACTAATTGCTCCTGGAGATGTGCTCTTCAATATATCAGGAAACAGTATCTCCCTTCCCCCCCAGCAAGATTCCCTTAAAAACGAGAGTTCGCGGCACAGTGCAACCAAATGGGCTAGGTCATCCTCGCCTTCACCGCAGAGTGGGCAGGGGCTGTTCGTACTGGGGGAAACACTTTTTTTCTTGTCAAACTTACTTTTCCCGTGTACTGGCAGACAGTTCGCTCGCAACTGGATCCAGAGCGTGAGATAAGTTTTTGGTAGGTTGAGCTTCATGTAAAATTCTGGTCCAAAACTCTCTTTATCCAGTTTATAATCTGATAGTGTCACCGACTCACTAACAATACATGCCCATTTCTGTATTTCATGATCTTCTAATATTCTTAACACTTCTTTTAACAGAGATGCTGGTTCCGATGTGGGTCCAAATCCATTGTTCCAAGCACACGATAGTCCCACCGAATCTAGGAGGGCTTTGACTTGGAATGGCCATGACCTTTTTTTCCCCATTAGAAGAAGCTCATTATAAGCAGATTTTAGTAGTCTATCCTCAGGCATGTGAATAATTTTTAGCCAAAATTGTAGGATTTGGCCAAGTCTTTGCTTTCGCATTGTAAATTATTTTCGTAATTATTTTATTAAATTATTTGTAATATATTTTCGTCATTATATTCGTCATATTCTCGATCATATTCTTTTGTGCATGAATATTTCTTCATATTCGCATTTTTCATCCTATTCTCGATCATATTCTTTTGTGCATCAATATTTCTTCATATTCGCATATTTATCATATTCTCTATCATATTCTTTGGAGCCGTTTAAGTTGGGCGACGTTCAAAGACGGATAAAAATTTCGTACGCGGATTTATTTTTCCTCTTACAGCGAATTCGATTTCCCCGAGAATAGTCCAGTCCCTCTTGTTTTATCAGACGACATTTTATCCCATCAGCCCGCGCTAAATTTCCAGCACAAGACGTCCAGAGCTTGATAATTGGTTCACATCTGCTACTGCTCCTTCCAAGTTGGGACCAGTATCTTTCATGGCCTCAGAGGGGATTTTCAAAGACTGCGTGCGAAAGCTGTAAAATTGGAAAAAGGAATATATGGGGCAACACGCTGTGTGGAAAGCCCGAAAGCCCAAAGATATGGACCATAAAGAGCCTGGAGATCGCAATCGGGATCTAGAGTAACTTTCACAATTGTAGACGTGGAGGCTTTCTAAGCGGGCGTGAATGGCAAGGCAAAGATTTCATTTGGGGAGAGACAGAGGGTTCTGCAATCTGTATGCGGTAACAAAGCTGAAAGCACAGGTCTTTCCAGCGGAAAATTCAGGAACTTGAGAGAACGTGCATAAGCAGGTAAAGTAGCCATGTCAGCTATTTTTCAAAATCAGTCAATTATGTGTATATAAAACCTTAAAATGCATAAAAGAATATTTAATACAAAAGTTCTGCCAATTTTAGAATATGGAGCAGAGATATGGGGCGGAGAGACGACAAAAGAACTTGAGTCGCTCCAACTTCAGTATTACAAAAGAGTATTTGCTCTACATCAGACAACCCATCATTCCCATTTCGGCTGAGATTTTGTATATGCTATTATCGAGGAAGGGAAAGCGAATTATCACGAGTCTTACTGCATGGAATCTAAGCGTTCAAAAAGAAGGTAGAACTTCTCGCAGGTATAAAACAAGAAAAACAAACAAGAACTGCCAGCAGGGATGAACAATAAATATTCCTTGAGCCCAAGCTGACTTTGAAACATCTATACAAATAATGCATAAAACCAGCCTGACGAGGACCCTTGCCAAGTAGGACCGAACTATCACTGCCAAAGCATCTTAGCTGACATATCCATTTTATGCATTATTTGAATATAAGGATGAATAGGGTTTTTTTACGTGGTGGTTGGCCTTCGCCGAGTTGTGAACTTATCCACTTTCCATTCACTCATGTCTTATATCAAGTCCCAACCCGCTTTCCAACTTCTCCCGCTGTCCTTATAAGAGGATGTCTCTAGCCGAGCATCCGAACCATCAGTGAACTAGATCCGAAAAATCCACCGGTTATCACTGCTAAATTACCAAGGTCTTAAAAAGAGAGAGCACAATAATACAGTCAAATGCCCAGGACCTTTACGTTTCTGCCCTTGGCCATTCTCCGCATTCCATCTAGGAAGAAGATGCTTTAGACACGATTAGTCCTTTTTCTTTTTCTTTAATGTTTATTTTTTTATCATGTGCATTCACTACATTATTGAAAGCTCAGTGTATTTTTCCTTTGATTTGTCTATACTGCGCTATTTTCCTCTTCTCAAGTGCGTAAATAAAAATTGCATCGTAATCATCATCATCAATACTCTTGATGACTATCTCTTCGTTTCTATGAAGAATCGCCGTGGGCCTGGCGAAAAGCCAGAAACGTCACTTAGGTGACGCGCAACACGCGTCGTTTGATTGGTTGACATAGGAGTTTGAGGATTCGTTTGGCTGACGTTTTTCGTTCTTCCGCAGGTTCACTGGCATGTTCCGGACTTGGTCATATAGATAGAGTATTAGGAACAGGCTATTTAACGTGGAAAAAAGTACCTAGGTTTGATTAACGAGTCCACACTCGCCACCTTACCGTTTATTTGCCACGATGATAAGCCTCTCGGCCCAGAAAATTACAAGGAATACTGTAAGTTGAACCGTACCCTTTCCCGGAACCGGAAGGGGAATAAACTGTCTCATATGGGAAAAGTGTCGCACATGTTCTACAGAAGAAGGAGTTGCAGAAGATGAGAAGATGCTATTTTTAGTGCGGAGCACTTGCTTTATTTGCCAAAGTCATACCACAGCCACATGCTAACGGAGCGTTTCCAAGTTAAAAATGCAAGCGTCGCACTTTTGGAAATTTCGTCGGCTCTGCCAAAAATCATGGACAACAGGGCCCAGCCAGCAAATGACACTCAACATTTTTTTCTGGACGATGAATGAAAAATTGTATACTGTTCTTGTTGTGTTTTATTTAATTTAATTATTTTATTTTACATTCTCCGCTTTTCAAATGGCGGGTCATAAGTTACTTACTTACTCATATAAAAAGTGTTCTCCTTCACACCCCTAAAAAGATAAGATAATACAATATTTATTTCCTTAAAAGTTCAAGGGGCTAGGGAAAAAACCGTAGCCTCAACGTCAACGTATCACTGTCACAAAAAGACACTACCGTACGGTAAAGACCGTTATAATAATATTTTTTTTTTTTTTTTTTTTTTTTATTAATAGAGGATCATGGTTATTGCTGTTTTTATATCGTATTGCGAAAAGGTTTATATAATATTTACCATAAGGTCAGTTATACTGATTTTAGTTTTCGGTCCGATCTATTTGAAATTTATTAATGACGATCATGATTATTTTTGTTTTTATTTAGTATGATCTAAGCTCGCTATTTGCTTTGTCCCACGATGTGTGCCTGCATTCTGAACTCACAATCAATAAATCAAGGAATCTTCACAAATTTCCTACATCTCTGAACTTTTACTTCCAAATATCTGTTTAAACCACCCCTCGCCCACACATCATTTATCCAAATATTTCCTTCATCAGATCTTTTAATTCATGACTTTCACAATTTAAATGAAGAATACATTCATTAATTTTCCCGCACATCGGACAAACGTAAGGAACTCGGCAAAAGCACGTAGTCAGCAGAGAGAGACATATGCCAGTCAAAAACCATCTCTAAAATTTTACTTCCAAATATCTGTTTGAACCATTCCCCGACACACCATTTCTCCAAATATTTCCATATCAGGTTTCAAATTCCTGACTTTCACAAATTTTAAATGGAGAATACATTCATTAATTTTCCGACCCATCTCGCAAACGTAATGAAGTCAGCAAAAGCAAGTAGTCAGCTTAGTAGTACCAGTAACAAACAATCCTGTGATCTCAAATGAACTAGAACGAGTATACCCTCAGCAAAATAGCTTCAAACCAGAATCAGCCTTGGAAGCATCTACAAATCCGTAGGACACATAACCAAACACAACACTCAATTAGCTCCCTCCCCTATCTCCTACATTAATAAACCAAACAGACACAAACACTAAATCAATTATTCACCTCCCTCAGTAAATTTTAGCTTTCCTCCAGAAACGCCTTGTGTTTTCCCAGTGGGACAACGAGATAGACGAGTTCATATTCCGTCTTGATACAATCTTGGGGGAAGTACAAGAAAATGATAGGCTATTACAGAGAATTGGAAGAGAAAGATGTTAGAAGAAGGCATGTAGGCCGGGACGGTTAAAGGGCAAAGGGCAGCAGTAGTGACTGTACCATAAAAAACTTGTAATGTCCGACGGAAGGATCCAAAGGACCCCTCTTGCTTATTCTGCTTTGGAAATTATCCCTAGCTTCCCTATGGAATTATAAGCTTACGAAATCCCCGCCTGTTGTTTCTTTTTGTACCTACAACTTTTCAGCGCTTTTTCGGTCGAGCCGAGTTTTGCCAGTCAGGCAACGCAAATTTCGCTGAAACCTTCAAGGTCCGCGGACAACTCTTCCACACATAAGGACATGAGAAGCTTCAAATTGTTGTTTTTCATTTTGAACAAATGGTACGCCTCCTTCTGTTTTGGACTTTTGTTTTGCCAGGTTTTCCGACTTTTTAACCACAGGCGGCAAAACAGTTGATTTTTTTCATTAAACCAGTCGATTTTTCGTCAAAACAGTCGTTTTTTTTCTGAAAATCAGTCGATTTTTTCGAAACTGCTGGTTTTTTCTTGAAAACAGTCGGTAAAAATTACCAGCCAGTCGGTAAATTCCTTGCCCCCCCCCCCCCAAACATTTTGGCTAGTAACGCCTCTGGTTGTAGAAACACACTGTGGGCCATACAAACGATCGCGGAAACATGTCGAGCCACAATCCAAATGAAGACCTATCTTCAAATGTTTTGCGTCCAGCCGCCGCGTCGGAGAGCGGGAAAGCTGGATAGAGTCGACAAGTGTTATAAAAAAATCGCTAATTTCACATGGAAAGTATTAGTATTCTGAAACGACATTTCTGAGCTACTTCATCGAGGGAAGATCATTTCTAGTAAGAGTTGTTCTTTAAAACCATGCTCGAACTCCAGATTTCAGTACACAGCATTCTCTCTTATCTGATGAGAAGAGTCCGAATTTTTGTTTTGAAACCTTAGGAATTCGTTTTAAACCATAAGAAGTCACAACCTATTTTTGTTCTATATTGTGTGGTGGTTTGTTTGCTTTTTGGGTTCCGAAAGCGCGAGTGACGGGATACCTATGATTTCATTAAAGTTGTCCGTCTGTTGGAACGATAACTCTCGAAGGGATTGAGATACTGAAATATTTTATTCAAACTTGACAAGAGGACTCTTTCGGTCAAAGTACAGGTTTAAGCTCGAAGATGGGCTCTGTAGCCTTAAATTTAGGTGTGGAGAGGAGTTTCAGCTTAAGGGCCAAAAAAATAGTTTAAAAGACAATGAGATATACAGTCGATTTAGGGGTAAGAAGACATGCTGAATATGAATATGAAAATTATTTTTTCGCCGGACAAGTAGTTCACCCGGAATCCGGTAAAAACCGGAAAACTTGTGAAAAGTAAAAATTTAATCTGAAGTTGATTGTTCGATTTAGTGTTAAAGAGACATGCTGAATCCGAATACGAAAATTATTTTCTTGACGGACAAAGCAGTTGGCCCGGAATCTGGCCACAACCGGAAATTAGCAAGAAGTTTTAAAACCCAATGATATAGTCGATATAGGGTTAGGAGACATGCTGCTACAGCGGAAATCTATAAAATTCGCTTGTCTGAATCAAGTTGTCCAATAAATATTCAATATTTGGGATCCCACCGAAACCTTCGGTCTTGAGATGTATTTCGTGTGTTTCTTTTGCAACTTTTAAGTTTCACAGTTGAAAATAAAACCATTATCATCCTACAAGCGCTGCAATTTTTCCGATAACATCCACTAAAGTTATTACTTGTCTCTAAAACCAACTTTAGAAACCAACCTAAACAACAGGCAAAACCTATAGCTCGCACAACTTTACAGTAAAGCTCGTCGACTAAGCAACCGTTTAATAAACTTCTCCCCTAATCCCCCCTGGATGAAGGTGATTCGTCATTTCATCAAAGATATCGAACAAATCTGAAAAGTAACTTCAGATCCGATTCCCCCCTATGTAGTCCCGGGGGAGGCAAACATCTTGGCTCTCATATTTCTAACTTTTCAAGAGAACCCCAGGTTAATCCCGGTATCCTGGACTACTGAGCCTGTTAATAGCATGACATAATTATAGGAAAATCGCCCACGGCGTAAAGCAGGGAAATCCGCTTACTCCAAGCGGCTTTGAAAAGGCATTAGCATATAGGGGTTCCTAAGGATGGAATGAAAGAGCCAGATAGCTTGACGTTTGGACATCAATCATTTTCAGCTTAACATTTTAACAGGGCGAAAAATACTTTTTAACAACAGACATCGTCTGTTGATAATAAACAAGGAAGGGGGACGGTATCTCACTTTTTATATCTCACAAGTTTGGTCTCCCCCTAAGGTAATGGCTAAAGCGAGACGAAACGTCGGACATAAGGGACTCGTAAGTATAAAACAAGACCAAGGGTGTCGAAGGGATCCCAAAAATCTAATATTTGACTCAGGCAATCGGGTCTTGTCTTCGCCAGATCCAGTCTTCGCCAGGCTAATCATCACAGAAAACCAAGTTCAGATATACCTCTATAAGCCATATCTATTTTGACGATACTGACCGAGACTCCCTGCTTTACTTCTGCCAGATTTCCGGTTTCGCCCGAATTCCGAACGAACTACTAGTCCAGCAAAAAAAGAAATTCAGAAACAAATCCAGCGCATCTTTATCCCTATAAAGAACATCTAAACAACTTTGAATAAAAGTTAAATCCGGCTACAACCGGATTCCGGACTAATTATATGTCCGTGTAAGAAAAGATTGTCATATACAGACTCAGCCTCTCTTCTTACCCCTTAATCTGTCATCTAATCGAACTTTTCCTTTTAATAAATTTTCCGGTTTTGGCCGGATTCCGGGCGAACTACTTTCCCGGCGAGAAAATGGTTTTCACCACAGTGTTCAGCATGTCTTCTTATCCCTAAACCCAACATCTAATCAACTTCAAATAAAACTTTTACTTTTAACAGACTTTCCGGTTTTGACCGGATTCCGGACGAACTACTTGTCCGGCGAGAAAATGGTTTTCACTATCGTGCTCAGCATGTCTTCTTACCCCATAATCGACTATCACATTATATGTTTAAAAATATTTCATTTGCCCCTTAAATTAAACCCCCTCCCCCACCCCTAAATGTAGGGCTTCAGAGCCCATCTACGAACTTGACTTTACTCTTGACCCCAAAAATCCTCACACCAAGTTTCATCAAAATATCTCATTCCCTTCGAGAGTTATAGTGCGTACAGACGGACAGACGGACAGACGGACAACTTTTGTCCGTCTGTAGGTATCCTTCCACTTACGTTTTGGGATCCCAAAAATATGCATAAGCTCAGCTAACGCGACTAAGAACAAAGCGAACTGTCGGCACTTACACTCTGTAAATCCGCACATGATCAAACATTCAGGAATATGGATTCCGCCAGAGGCATTAAAACGTAAAGGTTAAGGTAAATAAACTGAACACAGCGCATGCACATAAACAAAAGCCAAATTATGTTTCAACAGATAAGCGAATTATTAATACTAGTCTTATAACCCATCATATATACAAGTAGCCTACACAAAAACGAGAGTAGGAAAAATAGAGGAAATTCACTGTTTCAATAAAAACTAAATTATGTTTCAACAGATAAGCACAGAGCTATTAAATAAAATGTATACATTTTACGACTCATCTCGAAACGTGCAATGTCTTGCGTAATCTAAGGTTTTGCCCAGAGACGCGCATCCTGTGCTCTTTTTTGGTTCCTTGCGATGCAGGTTGAGAAATGGTCATGATAATAAATCGTCATTACAGTGACACTACAAAATACATCTCTTTTTACTGAGTTTTCGCATTCTAAGCAAGATAAAAGGAAGTGGGGTGTATTGGTTTCTGAACTTCGGGTTCGGTTTTGAAGAGTCAGGAAACATTAATAAACTGAACAGATCATCTTTTGCGCTTTAAGGGTTAGTTTCGGGGACTAATGCAATGCGCGACCCCCCAGATTCCCACCCACGATCCACAAAAAAAAAAATAATTTCATTACCTCGGCCTTTGTTCGAGTTATCTGTCATTACTTTTTTTTCACGGACCAAGTATACATCCAATCCGAAGAACGGCCTATTCTCGTGCTTCCGGGTCAATTCCTAGCCTTTCTCCCCACCCTAACACTTCCCCAGAGCGCAATAGAGCCTATACGTTCATAGATAAAATACATCTGCCCTTATTTTCCAGGTCAAACTTTTTCGAGTACCCTATTTTTTTTCTTTATGGAGTTGTCCCGTAAGAGTTACAGGGAATATCCCAACAGCTGTCGCGTTACAGACGATATCCACTATAACGGTTTCGGTGGTATGACATAGGAAGGTTAGAAAAACAACAAATCCTTGAATTTTCACTATCGTTTCTAACAGCTGTCAAACTAGGCGTAGCTGAAAAGCCAGCTGATATACACTGTAAAAAGTTCGTCCGAGTAAGGATTAAAGTTAACTGCAGTATTTACTACTGGGATTAATCTTATCTCTACTGGGATAAGTATCTGGGAATAATCCCAGTAGCAAACACTGTAAGATTTTTTTTTTATATACAGAGTAGCGGAGCACGTTTCCATGGGGTTTTCGATTCTATTTAAAGTTTAACTGAAAAGGGCTGAGATACGGCAATCTAGTTACGCATCACTTATTCACTTGAAGAGGTTCGACGACTTGATGAAAATGCGTTACTATCCACGAATAATCGATATTCATATAGTGGAATTCCCCTGTCGGATTTGTGGTACCTCTATGCGCTTGTATCTTTGTTTTATGCTTGATGAAAACGATAAATGAAAAATCAGTGTTCATGCAGTTGGCTACCTTCCACAAGCTGATCGCTGGTCACTGAAAAGCCGCATTCATATTTAGATTCAAGTTTTCCGCGTCATAGTAGAATTTTGCGTTGTGAGGACGGCCGTGGATATATGAACGTCATTCTAGAGCAAATAGTGAAAAAAAAATCCCTTAACACAAGCCAAATAATGCAGTGTGTTCAGTTAAATGATACAAAAAGTAAGTCTGCTTTTCAGTTAAACTTTAACTGAAGACTTTAACCTTTGAAATCACCGTCCAAAGTTTAATAGAACAACACAAGGATGCACAATTTCTCCAAACAACTTTATTTACTTATTTTATCTGTTACAGAAAATATCAGTTATAGCCTACCATTTCATTGTGCATCCATGTTCTCCGTCTCCCTATCTTTGTAATACGACCGTGCAAAGTATATAGTATATATAAGTATATAGGCAAAGTATAATAAGTATATCTAAAAGCCCAGGGGTTATATAAATAAAAAAACAATAAGACACATTACAAACGAAAAATATTTTCTTACGGCTATGAAGCCTCACTACTAAGCTTAATCGCTCTCAGCGCTCCGACGATATATTCGCACACCTTTGTTATAACCCTTTCCGAAGTGCTATTCAGGATATCCGGAGGAAGCAAAACAATCCCCATAAAAAAAGATCCCCTTAACTCCGAAAACTCCTGGCATCGATTGAGAAAGGGGTCCATATACCCTACCCTGCCCGATGCAAACGAGCTTAAGGTAGGAGCTAAGCGGAACATCAATTTCGTTACCTCTTCAAACAGCCATATCGCAGTAAGGTCCCGGAGAAGCAATTTCCAAAGTAATAGCCGATGGGTTGTTTATCATTATGACGTCACATGTGACGAACTGCAGAGCGGGTCAGAACGACTCCTGCAGTTTTTCCTCTGATATGCTTAGCGGCGAAGATGGAAGTAGACGGACATCAACTCAAAGCTCAGCAAGTAGCTCTAGCTCAGCTCACTTTTGTCGGGATATCCATAGCCGCTGCATGGGACCAAAGACGGAGGTTCTATTGACTTATTTTTTCTTGCTGTTATGGAACTTGTTATGGTGAATAAAGTGCATTCTTACTTTTTCAGGTCGTTTTGATGTAAAAGGTATTTATAAATCGATCCCCTGCTGGTTAACCTCGCCAAGCAATACACCAAAAGGCTCATTCATCTGTCTTTATGGTACTGTTGATATAAAACCGAAATGGTGCTTGATTTGTTTATTCTCTGCTTGGTAGTAATTAAAGAGAACTCCGATCTACTTCACGAAATTAGTTCCATTCTTGCTGAACAGTCCCAATCCTCTATTTCTGCTTTTCGCTTACAGTTCTGAACCATTGTTAAATGTTGCGAAACCAAAACATGAATGGGAATCGTCGAGCCAAAACGAGAACTTATTCCCTAATCGGAATTTCCCTTTTCATTTTCCCTCTTCCTGGTAACGTCTCTATTTGCGCGAAAGTGGGAGTATTTCATTCAATTAGAAAAACTCAAGTTGAGCGTCGGACAACAACGAAAATCTTATTTTATTCATGGTAGATGGACGACGGTTTTTTCACAGTCCGAATTTCCGCATTACGTATTTAAACAAATACCAGCCTTTCCGAATGGAACTGATGACGTGCTGAAAACCTTGGGAAAATCCGAGATCCGACCACCCGACCCTAATCGTCTATCCTGACGATTAAGACAGAACCTTCATGGTGCATGTTTTTATATAGGTGGTTTTTCCCCGGCACAATTGTGCGGCAGACATGTCTGAGCGTTTATCGCGAAAACACGATCTTCTGCAACAGAGACGAGCCCCAAGTTGAAGCTCGCGGAAACCCCATTTCTTATATATTTTTTGCGCCGGTATTTTCTAATACAAAATTATGTCCAGATAAAATATCTATAAACAGAACTCCTGGCTTGCGTCCTTACCATTCTGTGCAAATTGGATCTTCAGTTTAATGTCTACATGCTTGATAAAGTAGGTAATCTTACGACTTTGTTTTGCTGCTGAATCTGAATTTCCCGCCAAACTCGTCCGGCCTGGCCAAATGGGTATCCAACTCCCAAGCGAAAAATTCCAACGCCGAACTCCCAAGCGAAGGGTCGCTGGTTCCGAGTCTCGGTGGTGCCAATCGTTTGGTTTGGGGCGAGGGTTAGTGGCGTTTGCCCGTAAGACAAGCCAAAATTCCAACCAACTTCGAATGTTAATCTAAAGAAATCTAGCGAGGGGCTGCCCAATCTCGATTTTAGTTTGCAACAAGTGCCGCGGTGCCCAGCCAGTGCCAGCTCCGGCTGACATCAGCCGGCACCAGTTGCCGCGTGTTAGAACGTTAAAATAAGCATGTTTACAAGCGAAATCACCCAATTTATGGACGGCGCCGGTTCTGGCACCCGGCCGGCCGGTGCCGGTATGGGTGTACAGCAGTTGCCGGGGAGTGGGTAACCCCTCGAGACCTAGGGGAAAGCCCGGATATAGTCGGAAGAAGCTTCAGTTATTTATTACAGGTTTGTTTCCTTCCCCGACGTCGGGCCTGAACATTGACAGCCTGACGAGGACCCTTGCCAAGAAGGGCCGAAATATCGCTGATGAAGCATCGTAGCTGACGTATCCGTTGTATACAATATTTGAATAGGGGAAAGCACTGGGGGCGACGGATTATTTGCCCCCAACCACGAATCGCGTTCCCGACCTAGGGGTACAACAGGTGTCTCAGGAGATAGGCACCTACGCTACGCGAACTTTAACCGGTTTGCATGCAAAAAGTTTGCTTTGCTTTTTTTGCCAAATTCGAGCAGAAAAATCGAAAATCACCTCTATAGTTGTTTGTCGAATTAGAGCCACAAAGCGAGCCACAAAAATCTTGGTGGTTGCAGAAACACACCTGTGGGCCACACAAGCGAACGTGGAAACATGTCGAGCCACAAACCCTTGGAATCGCGGAAAAAACCCTACAGCATCACTAGACCTATTGCTTTGGCTACCTTTTTTCCTGCCCACCATTCTTGTTTGCTATACTCTATATGACTAAGTCCAAAACACGCCAGTGATCTTCGGGAAGAAGGAGTAGACGTGTCCGTAACAACTCAAATTCAAAGACTCAAATCCTGTGTCAAACAATCACGGCGATCTTTGCGAGCAGATGTGACACCGCTTCTTACTTTCTTCCGCAGGTACCCCGAGATTCTGCAACGGCAGGCAGAGATAGCCATCAAGAGTATTCCCCTAAACGTATAAAAAACAATCCCATCTCTTCAGTTTTTTCCCTTCACCGTGGCTGATATTTTATCAGACAAGCAAAAACTTTTGATGGGACGGCCTGGAAAAAGTTAACAATCACGCAAATAATAGTTAACTTGAGCCGGCAAAGCAGAATGCGAAGAAGTTTACCAAGTGCATTTTCATGCGAACGGAAACTGAAAGACGACGAACTTGGAATAAGCAATCAGGCAGAACTTCGTGATTTGTAGAAGTCAAGATAGGAGTCGATTCCATGCGTTTACTTTTCAACTCGAGAAAGAGAAGTAGGCTTAAGCTAAGTTCTCAATGCCCAGATCAATGTTCTCACTCACCGGAAATCTGGCCAGATTATCGGGGCAGTAAGAAACACAATGAATGGTATAAAGCTAGGTAGGCAAAATGTAATGTTCATAATGAGTACTTTTATTTTACTTTAAATCTTACTTTTCTTCAAAGGAGTGAGTATCACTGTAAAAAAAAATCGCCGCTTTCAGTTTAACATTATATGCAGTATTTTGCATTCTAGCGTTTTAATCCTCCTTCGGAATTTAACTGTCCGAACTCGGAATAAAAGTCTCCGAATTCGGTGATTCACAATTACTCAAAACCGAGGTAGGACAAACTTTTTGCAGTATAGGAGGGGAACTATTACCAGTCGATCGGATTCAAAATTCACCAGCAGATAATATGCGCAACTAACGGAAAAAATAACCGGTCCTATTGAATATTTTTGTTTCTTATTCTCCTATAACGGTATATAAACCAAAATAAATCATTTATATGCAGACTAATATAGTAATACGACATTGAGTCCGTCGATTCCGTCTGTTCATTCAGTGAGTCAGACAGTGTAAGATAGCTTAGCGGATACAAATTTTTTCTTCCAAATTTGGCTAAATGTTAGGCAGAAATCACATAAAAATCCAAAACAAATTATTAAATACATAAACCTAACATTGAGCTATATTCTTTCACTTTTCAAAAAGTCCACATAACTACTTACCTATATAAAGAAAAAAAGAAAAAATAAATCCAATCTCTCTCACTCATCATACTCAACTCCCCCTCCCCCCATTTTTCCCTCCCAACCTCACCTTACCTCCCTTCCCACCCTTACCTCCCTCGCCCACCAAATTTAACATGAAAATAATCTTTTAATTCACACTGCGGTAGCCACATGAGGAGGGTCTTCGTCCTTATGGGGAAAATTTTTTTGTATTCTCTTCTACTAATTTTACTAGAAAGTTAAGGGTTAATTTTTTTAAAATCATGTATCCACTGTCCGTATTATGGAGGTAGGTCCCGTTTTCGTTTTCAAGGGGTCCAGTTTTCGTTAGTTGTTTTCATCGTAAACCTTCTATGAAACGTCTTGCCTTGCAGAATGTATGCTTTCACCCCCCCCCCCCCCCCCACAACCTTCTTATGGGCCTAGATAAGCCTGTTATGAACGCCCCCTCCCAACCCCTTTAGCATTGCAGGAGGATTCGTATATTGCTCTGAAGTGCAATTTAAGGTAATTAGACAAACCTGATGAAACTTATCGCCTTGCAAAATGCATACCCCCCCCCCCCCCATCCTTATGATGCATTAATTAAACCCGTTACGAACTACTTACCTCGGAAATGTATAATTCCTCCCCCCCCCCCCGTCCCCCTTATCATGTATTAAACATATATTTATGTACCTAGACAAACCTGTTATTAAAGTTCTCGCATCGCAAAACCTATGCGTTCACTCACATCCCTCATTTTATCAAGTATTAATCACGTATTTATGGGCCTCGACAAACCTTTTACTAAACTTCTTGCTTCGTGAAAAGTATCCTTTTACTACCCCCCCCCCCCCCCTCCGCCTCACCCTACCTAATGTACTAATCATATATTTATGGGCCCATACAAGCCTCTTACGAAAACTCTTGTCTCGTAAAATGTATGCTTCCCCTCCCCTTTCCGGTTTTAATCATAAATTTATGGGCTCAGACTATGCAGCTCGTTCGAGTCAAATACAGCGAGTCAAATGTTTATATGCCTGTACATAGGTATAGCTAGAGTGCTCATTGTACTTTTGATGACTAACTCTATGTACCGATGAAGAATCGCCGAGTACCTAGCGGAAGAGCCGGAAGCGTCACCACAGCTGTCCTCCACGAACGCCGTTTACTGGTTGGCACAGGATTTGAGTCATCGTTCGGGCGACGTTTCTCGTTCTTCCCGAGGTTCACTGGCGTATTTTGGACTTAGTCATATACAGTATTAGGAACATATTTTGCGCGATGCAGATGCTAGCCAAAAGCTGTGGGTCAAAAGCCCGAATCGTGATAACTTTTCTATACACAGTTCCCACATTTTGTCACAAATCACCGAATCGCAACGAGCCTTTCTTCGGGAATTTCGGCTAGACCCCAGCCATCAAGAGATCTCCCCGTCATCACAGTAGCAGGGTTACCAAGTTCGTCTGCTAGGATTATTATCGCTCTTGCTAATGTCAAGAGATAAAGGGTAGCCAAAGGGATTTTCAAACAAGCGCGTCAAAGATGATAAAGCTAATTGCTCCGCAACTCCTCTCCTGAGCTCCAAAGTATTTTTTCTTTATAGGAATAAGAGTAACATCATCCGAGCGTCAGGGCCAATCATTCCAGAAGAGCCGGCGATAGATATGGGGGTCGTAAAAATATTCCCAAAATTTGCACAAGACTGCCACAGAGTGAAATGTTTCAAAACATAGCCCGAGCTTGTGCCTCTGTATAGCCCATATTTACAATCTCCAATAAACAGAAAATTAAAAATGGGCCCGGAGATGTAAACGTGAAGCTGACCAGCCTCGACAAAAGTTAAGGTCGAGCATCCAGCTTAATACGCATCAACGTGATCGCAACTCTCCAGTCCGGCCGGATGTTTTAATTTATTTATCACCCGTCATTTCAAAAAGAAAAAGGACGGAGTACAAAAACGAAAAGAAATGCAAAACCAAAGAAAAACATAACACTTTCATAGGAAAAAAATCAACAAATACAACTGAAAAACTCTCTGATTGACAACTCAACATGATTACATACATACATGCACACTTGAATGTATGTAATGAAAGTTCCCTCTGAACCTATTTTAATATTAGTGACCAATGCTGCGACCTAATAAAATATGAGTCACTGTCATGAACATGCAACCCCGCATTCATTGCAAACGTGCAGTCTCATAGGGCTTCACGGGACTTCAAGCTTAATCTGACAACTATCAATTCAGTTTTATCATTTCCCCCTTCAGTTCAGTCTGTAAATAAACTGTACATAACTCGACGAACCTGGTCCTGTCGACCGCCACCTGTCTGCAGGCCTAGTGTATTAAAGCGGGCTACAAAAAATGATATTTCTACCACACACACAATGCTAACCATCCCTACTGTCACTATGAATGTTCAAAACCACTAAAAACACCGTAAAACAATGAGCAAATTAAAAAAAAACACCAAATTTCCTAGGTTTGAAATAGCTCAGTCTGGACTAAATCTCAGCCGATTCTCCCGGACAGCTGTTATGGCACGTAGGGAGCCAAGGGTCAAAATAATAATCTCCATCTAATGCTCCAACTGTTTATTACAAATAAAAAATAAATTATAAAACCAAGACCAGTGTGGTACCTCTGAAGACATACAAAAATAATCAGTTAGGTCTTATAATTCTTTGCTAATCAGTCCTGAAAAATTCCGCCATCTAGAAAAGAGGACGTTGTGCGTGGGATTTTTCTCGAGCCAAAACAGCAATTCGGCAATCGAGTTCAAATCTAAACAAACGTGGCATGCGATCACTAAGAGAAGGTAAACCGAATGTTTGGATTAGGTCTTTAATGTATGTTCTGTATTAACTGCCACGCGCCAGAGATCATATCCCGCCTGTGACGATAATACAGTATTTCCGCCACTGCTACTGCTATTTCTCCACCGTATATACTGGGAAGGGTTGAATGAATAAATTAACCTCGCAAGCCGCGAGGTTTATTTAGAGCAGTTACCTTTTTGTGCTTGATGAATAAAGTCGTGTCTTACTCGAGTAGTTATCGTTACACTGCCTGCCACGCCCCAGAGTATGCGAAATGTGTACACAGACCCCAGTGTACACATCTGTAAGTAGAAAGCAATACACTTATCTTTTGCAGGAATAGACCCTCTCTGCCAAGGTTAGACAAAATGTAGGCTTTCCTACGAATGAGGACGGTGCCAAAATAAAACTGTGCATGGCTAGCCGTGATCTACACTGAAAAAAAAAATCTTGCAGTATTTGCTACTGGGATTAATCTTGTCTCTAAAAGACAATTTTATCTCTAATTCGGATTAATCTTATCTCAGTAGAGATAAGATTAATCCCAGTAGCAAACACTGCAGTTAACTGTAACCCTTACTCGGAGAAACCTTTTACGGTGTATTCCTGAAGAACCTCAGTCAAGATCGATAAAAATCATGACATTTGCTATTCTCCTCACGTCTTCATTTATTTTTGGGCGATACACTTCATTATGATAGAATTACTCGACTTACCCTCTCTAGGCTCCGGACCACGTGTCCACCATCATTTTTATCCACGCTTGACCAAGACTGAACCAGCTTTTCCGGACTCCTTCACAAACCGGCAAAAGACTATCCGTGTCTGCACTGGAATCACCTATCTTTCCGGAGACCGGGCAATCGCGACGTCTCAGACCACCTTGTTTGAAATCCTCAATGCATCTAAATGAAAGAGTCACTTTGAGACTTCCGGAGACTTAGTTTCAACAAAAGAGGCGCGGGGGGGAGGGGGCTGAGAAGAATACGACTATATCAGGTGTCGTAGCTTCTAGAGTTTCAGTGTTCTAGGGGTTGGGTCCTGACTACAAGGGGCGACAGCAGAGACGGTGGCAGAAATGCAGTCAATTCGCCGTATTCCGGTTCATCGCCTCCAAGTGGACTAGTATCCTGACGTCCCTAGATGTCTCTTTGAGCGTGTTCCATCCTTCTAATAATAGCAACTATTAGTTAATAATTCTGTTCCAGCCTCGTGAAAAGTTCCTACGCTGACTGCTCCAGCTTTCTCGAAATAGTATAGATGGCGCTTTAGACAAGGGACTTGTACCGTGACCAATACCATAAACAATTTTTCGAATATAATTTAGAAATCTAGGACTCCTTTGTCGGAGCCACATAGACAAACCAGGACCCACAAGGCGGGGCCTCATGGTGAAAACCAAATAAAAACAAATATATAATTTTAATGGGGAAGACGCCCTTGAGGTGGAAATATTTATAACTAGTGAACTGATAGACAAACACGCTCCTCAGCCGGGATTTGAACCCAGGACCCTCTGCTTACAAGGCAGTCACTCTACCACTGAGCTACCGAGGGGCTTGTGAACAGAATTCGCAAACCACTACAATAGTCTGGTAGAAGCCGGCAATAGGAACAGTGATCCCGCCCAAAGCCAAATTCATCTAGCCAGTTCACATCCCCATGTCACGTAAATTATAATATAGATGGCGCTTTAGACAAGGGACTTGTACCGTGACCAATACTATAAACAATTTTTCGAATATAATTTAGAAATCTAGGACTCCTTTGTCGGAGCCACGTAGACAAACCAGGACCCACAAGGCGGGGTCTCATGGTGAAAACCAAATAAAACCAAATATATAATTTTAATGGGGAAGACGCCCTTGAGATGGAAACATTTATAAGTAGTGAACTGATAGACAAAAATGCTCCTCAGCCGGGATTTGAACCCAGGACCCTCTGCTTCCAAGGCAGTCACTCTACCACTGAGCTACCGAGGGGCTTGTGAACAGAATTCGCAAACCACTACAATAGTCTGGTAGAAGCCGGCCATAGAAACAGTGATCCCGCCCGAAGGCAAATTCATCTAACCCAGTTCACATCCCCATGTCACGTAAATTATAATATAAATGGCGCTTTAGACAAGGGACTTGTACCGTGACCAATACCATAAACAATTTTTCGAATATAATTTCGAAATCTAGGACTCCTTTGTCGGAGCCACGTAGACAAACCAGGACCCACAAGGCGAGGTCTCATGGTGAAAACCAAATAAAACCAAATTTATAATATTAATGGGGAAGACGCCCTTGAGCTGGAAACATTTATAAGTAATGAACTGATAGACAAAAAATGCTCCTCAGCCGGGATTTGAACCCAGGACCCAGTGTTTCGTTTCGTAACTACGAATTCTTAGCGAATTTTTGGCCTTGCCGAGTTTTCCCGTGACCCAACGAAAATTTTGCCGAAATCTTCAATGTCCGCTGATAACTCTTTCACACATAAGAATTATTTGCTTAGTTTCCCCACTTTTTAACCAAGGCACGATGAGTTTTCAAATGTTTTGCGCTCAGCCGCCGCGTCGGAGAGCAGGAAGGCTGGACACAGTCGACAAGCGCTAACAAGAGAATCGCTAGTGGTATTTTTGAAAACGTTTTTTCTGATCCCTTTCATAGGGAAAAGATCATTTCTAGTAAGAGTTGTGCTTTAAAGTTCTCTTAGCGTTCCCATAAGAGCTGGGGCCCCAAACATTGCAAATTTGAGAAACAGCGTGGCTTTCTCGACTGAAAATTATTCGATTTTTTTGCGTAGGCTTATGAAATGGGCACGTTCATCGGCGAGGAAACTGAAAATCTTTGGTAACCCGACCGTTTGCACCCTGGGGATAGTCAACAGACTGAAATTAGAGGACTTATCCAGCAATTTAGTTTAAATTGTGTCGAACCGATATAAACTCTTCAAGCTTCCCAAGGCTTCTGATGAAGACCTTTAAGCCCTTAGTTGTTAAAAGTATCCATCAGACTTCTTTGTCATCAGGGGCCTCGCAAGTTCATTTTCCTTTTGGGGAGGGGGGAGCCAACAAAATTTCACGAATCTGCCATAAATTCTATCGAATCCTTGAAACTTACAATTCCAATTAGTTCAAATTTTGAAGCGCCTACATGGACTATGTATTACTCGACACCATTCCAGCAGCAGTTTCTAACTTCTGTACACACGACGAGAATAAACTGAGAGTTCCATGCAAACTTCTTGATCATTTCGCACAACTGCTTCCCATGCAAATTCTGGGTTCTTATCAAACCCTAAGATCCCGAGGATTTCCAAAAATATTTCAAACCGAAGAGAGCGAGGTTCTGGCAGCGGCTTCCACAGACTCTATTAAAGCCATCACCTCAGGCAAAATTTTAAATTCGGCTTTTTTCTGCCAAAACTCAGCTATTTCCCAAAGAGATTCCAGTTTACAATGTTCTCAGCCTAAAACTGTCGAAAACTCCACCGAAATGACATGCCCTTCCAATAAATGAAGAAAACTATGAAAGGCGCCGCAGGCGAAGTTTTGGGAAACATTTATGATCGCTCCTCTTTTGGGATACATATTAAAATGGCAGTGACCAGAATTTTACTCGACCATCTTCTCTCAATACTTACAAAGAAGGTTTATATCTGAATTTTTTTTTAAATCAGTTTATTTTACTGAAAAAAAAGTATGTTTTTGCACAAAGGAAAATAATGTTGCAACCATGCGCCGCAGGCGAAAATTTCGCAACTCGGCCATTTCTCCGCTTAAATAAAGAGATTTTGGTATAAACTCGACTGTGAAATCCAAGAATTGCGACCTTATTTTAATTTTGGCGGGATTACGAAAATCGGGAGAAGCTTTTTGTCGGGAGATGTCCAAAAAACTCGGGAGGAGTGGAAGCACTGCACCTATCGGTCTAAAATTATTTATAAGAGCAACAGTTGCAGAAACCCACGTGAGTTACACGGGAAACAATCATGAAAATTGTTAAACCAAAGAGTTAGAAAGAAAATGACGGTTAAATTGTTGAGGGTTTTTCGTTTCGGCGCAAGAACAGGAAGTATGACAATAGTAACTATGTTTGCTTGAAAGATATCTGTGCGGCCAGGGCCGTTTTACGAGGGACGGGAGAGTTCATCGTTACTAAGCCCCATGAGGGGCACGGGGCTGACTGCGCTCATAACACGATTCTCTAAACCAGTGTCTGACCATGTTTCACGGAGACAGGCAATGTAAATTTTATTATTGTTCAAGAACAGTTCCGTTTCTTCGAGTTTATTGGACAGGGACCTCGAGTAGTATCTTCGGCAAGGATAGGGCAGTGTCGCCACTCGACCGCAGCTCAGTCTTCGTATTAGCTAGGATTAAAGCAGAGTTATCCTTGGTGGCGGTCAGCAAACTCTTCGCAGTTAAAGCCCCCTTCACATTGAATACGTATGACCTTACGTTAAGTACTTAAGTTACGACTTAAGTTTCTTACGTTAAGTAGCCTATTCTCACTGACAGAGTCCCTTCCGACTGTGCCAAGTCCAGTCTACGTTACGTTTGACTGTAGAATCAATCAAACAAAGAAAATGAGCATTTTCGCCGAGATTATTCTGCAGAAGGCCAAAGATATCCGTTCCGGAAATGACCGCTGAAGACGCTGGGAGAATACACCTCTGAAGACCCCCACAAATTTTCAGTCAAACCCTATGGCTCATCTAGTTCGAAACAGGTTACTTACTACAAGTTCACTCAGAAGATATTTCGCGTTCAGTTCAGTTTATTTTTTTACGACCAAAATACATTTAACTATGATGCCAGTACCCGCCCCAAGAAAGGTACAAAAAAGCACTTGCAATCGGGCGGGTGCATAAAACTCATTTCCTAACTAATAATTAACTAAAAACAAAACATAACAGAAAAGAGCACTAAAATAAGAAATAATAACCAATCTCTCATCAACTCATTTAATAATAATAATGATAAAAAAGATCTAACAAATACTTTTTCAATTTATTTTTAAATAGCCCCAGGTGCTCAGCCGCCCGAATGCTCTCCAGAACAGAGTTCCACACATTAGACCCTGAAAATCTAGTAGGGAAGCCGGCCCTTGTTCCACTTCTATGCGGGACGACAGTCAGGCCCGTATCCAGAAATATATTTCGGGGAGGGGGGGGTTTGCTACTGGTCGGACAAAATAGTACAAAAACATATAGATCAGAGGGAAAAGCCCATAAAAATGATTATTTTTGTATGTTTCGGGGGGTGGGGGTCAACCCCCTAACCCCCCCCCCCCCCCCCCTAGATACGGCCTTGCGTTCAGTCATCCTAGGAGTACAACGATTTGTTACGGAAAAAGGTAGATCAATTCTTAGCCTTTCCTATGTCCCGCTTCTATCTGGTATTGTAGTAGTTTGAGACCAAGCCCCTCTGTAGCTCAGGGCTCGGGCAGTGCCTTGTAAGCGGAAGGTCGTTCCCCACCCCCTTACCATTGTTTCGCTTTGCACCTGCGACTTTATAGCCATCCTTTGGCCAAGCCAAGTTTGCCAGTGAAGTAGCACAAACTTCACTCAAAGCGTTAAGCTCCGCCGACAAACGACTCTTTCAAAAAGAATGACACGAGAATCTTCAAAATTCTGTTTTCGTTTTGGAAGAATTGGTGGGCCAACAGGTCTATCTTCTGTTTTGGAGGTGAACTGCGGGTTGAGACTTCAAATATTATGCGTCGAGCCTCCGCTTTGGAGCGACTCAGTCGAAAAGCGGCAGCATCAAAAACGCAAATTTGACGGTTCAAGTATTAGTAGCCTACTTCGGAAAAATGATACTTTTCTTATAAATTATTAATGAAAATATTATTTCCAGTAAATGTTCGGGGGGGGGGGGGGGGGAGAATCAATTACCGGTCTTCTTCGTCGTCAGCGACAATTGTCCTGAGGCAGGTAACAAACCGTCCATGTAACCAGGCGTTCCTTCGACAACTTGTCACTGTACTAAATGATTGTCTACGGTGACCAACTGCAGTCTTTCGACCAGTTCCCCTTGAAACTAATCGTCTTGTGATGAGCTGCCAGAACACCTAGAATAGCATTGTATTAAGCGTCGACTGTCACAACTTGTGCGAAACCTGCACTCCTACCGTGTAGATCGAAAGCCGACAGAATTCTTTTTTGGCATCTTCCAAATACTCTCCTCCGTATTGTGGACTCTCCATATTCTCAGTGTGGTTCTGGTTCTGTTGTTGTCGTTGTTGTTGTTTTTTCTTTTTATTTTTTGGTTCATTATTAGGTTAATTTGTTAGAAGTTAGTTTCGTGCTGTTTTTATGGCACTTGCCTTCCGGCCAAGTGCCATATACCGATCACTTTTCCGTCGGTCTGTCGGTCGGTCGGTCGGTCAGTCCGGTGTTTGCGAGTTAGGGTACTTCCAGATACGCTAGGACGATGGAACTTGGTAGGCATATTAGGGACCCGACCAAACTAACCTGGAAATAGTCACATGCCCGATCCGACCATCGTGGGGGGAGGGGGAGGTTGCGGAATCCAGAAAATAGGGGCATGCATAACTTTCGAATGGGTGATCGGATCTTAATGAAACTTGATAACTGGGAAGACCTCGTGTCTCAGATGTATCGTCTCAAGTCCGGACCGGATCCGATGAATCTGAGGGGGAGTCGGAGGGGGAGCCGGAAATCGAGTGAAACTCTCGGAGTGGAGCGATCGGGTTGAAACTTGGTGGGAAGAACAAGAACAAGCTCTAGATAAATAACTGACAGAACTGGACCGGATACGGATACTATGGTGGGAGTTGGAGGGGGGTTCCGGAATTCCGGCGATCCGCAGTTGATGTACTTCCAGGTGGGCTAGCAAGATAAAACTTGGCAGGCATATCAGAGACCCGCCAAGATTAACTTGGAAACAGTCACCCGCCCGATCCGACCGTCGTGGGGGAAGGGGGGAGACGGCGGTATCCGGAAGTTACTGGCATGCATAACTTTCGAACGGGTTACCGGATCTTAATGAAACTTGATATCTTGAAAGAACTCATGTCTCAGATGTCCCATTTCAAGTCCGGACCGGATCCGATGAACTGGGGGGGTGGAGGGGAGAACCGGAAATCTTGTGATACGCATAGAGTGGAGCGATCAGGATGAAACTTGGTGGGAAATACAGGCACAAGTCCTAGGTGCATTAGTGACAGAATCGGACCGGATTCGGGTACCGAGGGGGGGGGGGGCTCTAGGGGGGTGTCCGGAATTCCGGTGATCGTGAGTTAAGGTACTCCCAGATGTGCTAGGACGATCAAACTTTGCTGGAGCACTGGAGCATTAGAAACTTGACATCACTGGGTTAGAAATCGTCACTTCTCCGATCCGACCATTCCTTAAAGAACTCATCTTACCCGCAAAATACAAAAAATACTCTTAAGTAAAATTTACTTTTTCAAGATCGCCATGAGTACATGAGCCTTTTTGCCTCAAGGATTTTGCTTAGAAATTAATTTTTAGCACCCTTAAAGTGCGCATCTTAACCGAAAGGTAAAAAAAAAAAAAAATTACCATCACTTCCATCCTGTGACCCAGCCTTGCAAGTTTGGCGCATCTTAACCGAATACTTCCATCTGACCCAGCCTTGCCAGTTTTTGTTTTCCTTCTTGTTTCCTTTTGCTTTCTGTCTCCTATTTCGATATTTAAACTGAAACCATAGGTTGAATTTTCAACCCCCTTCATTTTTCTTGTTGGGGTATTACTTACTACATATGCTTGCAAGTGCCATATGAGCTTACAGCTCTTGTTTTGTATGGTGTTATGTCTTTCCGTATATAACTTTTTCCTTTTTTTTGTATTTATACTCCGTCTTTCTCTTTGTGGGTGTATGATGGGGTCATGTATAAATTGTTATTATTATTATTCATTATTCAACCTAATGCTTCATTTTCTGCTCACTAGCGTCTCTTGTAAATCCTCTGAGGCGTTTGAGGATGCATGACATAAATACACCACATTGGGAAATCATGAAGAGTAGTTTTGACATTCATCTCCGAGACACGCCTGATCAGACAGTTACAAAGAGTCTCAACAAGAGTTGTAAGCTCATATGGCACTTGCAACTGTATGTAGTAGGTAAGGGCTCTGTGGGATTGATCGGATCCCTGATATGCCTGCCAAGTTTAGTCTTGAAAAACGCCATCACAGGAATTCCGGAAGGCCCCCCTCCCCCCCCCCCCCCGTGTCCGGCTCCAGTCCAATTGTGCAAACGATTTATCTAGAATAAATACTTGTTCTTCCCAGCAAGTTTAACCCCGATCCCTCCATTCTAACCGTTTCTTGATATTTCTGATCACCCCTCCGAACTCCCCCATAGCTGCTGAATCCGCTATCACAAGTTGAGATAAATCAAAAAAGTACTTTTCGACTTTGCAGTTAACATGCGCACTTTAAGGGAGCTGGAACTTCATTTGTAAGCAAAACCCTTGAGGCAAAAATGATAATGGGCTCATGGGGATCATAAAAATGTATATTTCGCTTAAAAGTATTTTTCTTACTTTGCAATCAAGATTGGTACTTTAAGGAATAGTCGGATTTGGAAAGTGGCGATTTCTAAGCCAATTTTCTCAAATGTCGAATGATCCAGCCAAGTTGCATCGTCCTAGCACATCTAAGTACCTTAAATCGTGATCACCGGAATTCCGCCCCCCCCCCCCCTCAAACTCCCCCACAGTCGCCGGAGTCAATCCAGTTCTGAAAAAGATTTATCCAGAGCAGCTGTTTGTTATTCCCATAAAGTTCCATCCCAATCTCTCCAGTATCAGCCAGTCACGTATTTTCTGGTCTCCCCCCCCCCCAACTCGCGGACACGAAAAAGATCACCAGAGACGTGTCCTTTGTTCAATTATTAAATTTCACTCAAATCCGATCACCCGTTCCAAAGTTACGCATAACGCAATATTCCGGATTCCCCCTCCCTCCACTCCCCCAAGACTATCGGATAGAGTAAATTTTTATTTACAAGTCAGTTTCATCGGATCCCTAATATGCCTCCCAAGTTTCGTCGCGAAAATCACCAAAACTGACATCACCGGAATTCAGGGAACTCCCCTCCACCCCACCCCCCAAAGGGTCCGGATCCAGTCCAATCGTGTAAACGATTTATCTGGGGCAGATGCTTGTTCTTCCCAGCAAGTTTCAATCCGATCCCTCCGTTCTAACCGTTTCTCGAGATTTCCGGTCTCCCCCCAGCTCCCCATAGCTACCGAATCCGGTCCGGACTTCAAATGGGACATCAAAGATATGTCCTGGATTCACTCATCAAGTTTTATTCCAATCCGATCACCCATTCGAAAGTAACACACTACTCAATTTTCCAGATTCCCCCCCCCCCTCCACCCCCCCCCCCCCAGATGGTCGGATCGAGAAACTGATTGTTTACAAGCTAGTCTGGTCGGGTCCCTGATATGCCTCCCAAGTTTCGTCACGAAAATCCCCAAAACTGACATCACAGGAATTCCGAGAATCTCCCCTCCACCCCCCACCACACCCCCAAGGGTCCAGATCCATTCCAATTGTGTAAACGATTTATCTGGGGCAGATGCTTGTTCTTCACAGCAAGTTTCACTCCGATCCCTCCGTTCTAAACGTTTCTCGATATTTCTGGTCCCCCCCCCCAACTCCCCCATAGCTATCGAATCCGGTCCGGACTTCAAATGGGACATGAGAGATATGTCCTGTATTGAGTTATTAAGTTTCATTCCAATCCGATCACCCGTTCAAAAGTTACACACTACTCAGTTTTCCAGATTCCCCCGCCCTCCCCTCCCCCCCCCCCCAGATGGTCGGATCAGGAAACTGATTATTTCTTAGTTAGTTTGGTTGGGTCACTGATACGCCTGCCAAGTTTCATCGTCCTAGCACATCTGGAAGTACCCTAACTCGGAAAAGTGTGACAAACTGCCTTAAATTTCCCAGATTCCTCCGCCCTCCACTCCCCCGCAGATGGTCGGATCGGGAAACTGATTATTTCCAGGTTAGTTTGGTCGGGTCCCCGATACGCCTGCCAAGTTTCATCGTCCCAGTACATCTATATGAAGGTCAAAAGGGGGTCAATGGAAAAATATTCGTATTATGGTTCAAGTTAAAAAATTTGTATTTAAAAACAAAAAAAAAAATTGAAAATTATGTGAACTTTTTTTTTATTTGGTTGAAAATTCGAAAGAAATGTAGTATTTTTTAGAAAATCTTACATTTTGAAAAATACATAAGTGAAATATTCAGTTAGAATACAAAATTTTTGAAGTCTCAACATATCCATAACCAAGATTTTTGTATTGATGGTCAAAAACAGTCCAATGGAAGTGCGAAAACGCACCCTCAGAAACCTTTGGGACAAATAACGACAGCCGAGAAATTCAAATTGCCGGTCACATGGAACGAGCTTCTAAAGTGAAGACATCAAGAGGATAAGCAGTTGAGAAACTGCTGAATATGCACAGAATCTAGGAGGAAATACAGATAAAAAAAAATGCAGGAGTTGGGTAGTATGACACACTCTTTTTTGGCTTGGATGACACGTATCATACTAACGGGAACGAAAGTAACATAACATATAACATCCCAAAGTGTTATCTGTTGAAACCGCGCATCCTGCTGTTGTCGTTATGTAACTTCTGACAGTGTAGTATTTTTACCTATTGAAGGTGTTGTTGGAGATCTGGGCACGAAATAGTATAAACTTAATTGGTCATAACACTTTTTTTCTAAGTGAAAAGGTGTTTTTCTTGAAAGTGTTATGCGCAATCTGTTATGGAACTTCTGACAGTGATTAGAGGTATATTTCGGCCCTTCTTGGCAAGGGTCCTCTTCAGACTCAAGCCCCTCAAGCTGGAAAATTAACTTGTGGAAAAACAATTACAGATTCTTCCTTAAATATCTGATTTTGCGAACTTCTTCTCGGAAAATTGGTTGGAGTTAAAGTTGGTGCTGTGATTTCATTCTGGACACGGCTACTGTTTTTGTTGTTCAATTGGGTCATCCAAAGGGTAGAGATTCTTCTGCATTTTGGTTTTAGAGTCACCTTTCTCTTCTTCTTCTTCTTTCCAGCTACGATGGATATTTGTCGGTGGCATGTATGGGCGATTTGTAGTTCCTTACTTAGGTGATAGAAAAGCGAAGTGGTGGGAAGGGTCTAAAGGACCCATTTATGTGTCCAAACCGGACTTGGCAACTGTGAGAGTTGGAGGGAGCACACAGAATCTTCCAGCAGCCCTAGAGATGAAGTAAGTGAGTGATTGGCAGGAAACTTAGAAGTTACAAAGGTCATATGCTCTTTATGGTCCAATTTTTGGTACTAGTCCGATGCTGCCTCGGTTGGGGGAGCTGGAGATGAAGTACCACAAATTTTCCGAAAATGCTCAGATTCAAGTGAAACTTCATACATGGTAAAAGAAGATGTCCTACATAATGCATTTGTGTCCGAACCGGATTTGGCCGCTGTGTGCACCAGCACCAGGAATATTTTGGCAGCTCTGGTGATGAAATTTGTCAAGCGACTGGGATGAAATTTAGGAGGTGTGGAGCTCATATGCCCAGATAACCCATTTTATGATGGGGGGGGGAGAGAATTGGAGGGGGATAGGAAATAGTGACACTTGATAGGCAGTATGAGAAGATGCCCTAGCTTAGATAATCTGTCACAACCGGATTCGGCCACTGTGGTGGGGGGGGGGGGGTGCAACTGGTGCAAGAGCCCCAAAAATTGTTGGGGATGCCTAGCTAGGGATCACACAATGGGGTGACTGGGATGAAATTCATGATTCCAGTTTTTAAAATTTTATGTAAAGAAAATTTATGAAGAATATGCAAAATAAAAATGTGTCATTCTGAGCCAGAGGTGTCATACTACCCTCCACCGGCGGGTCATATCACACAGTGGCCTTGTCCAGAATTAATCCTAGCACTGAAACGCTGTGAGAGAGAGAAATCTTGAAAAAAATAGAAAGATTCAGTAGGGAACCCAGTACATGCTGCCAAAAATTTGGCAACATACATACATATTTCAGGGTAATAAAAAATACAAAAAAGTATGTCATACTACCCAACTCACCCCTATATATACTTATCTAGCATCTGATATATCCTCATGAGTCATAGGAGAGAAAGAAGTTGGTGAAAGGAAGAGACCATAGCAGCGATACAGAAATCCTCAAAGGACCCCTCGTACTTCAATGCAAATGCCACCTACTTACAAATGCCATTTATAAATTATTTAACCAGGAGATCCAAATTTCATATGTTACATTCTAAACCCGCTAACAACACCACTCTAAGGTTTGCACTTGTCACTCACGATTTTCCAGCGTATATTATGCTCACGATAAAAAACGTAGCTAATAATAATGATGTAATTGCTTCGAAAAGACTTTTTCCTCTATAGATTTCTCACGACACTTTGAATGAATGATGAGTTAAGCCAGAAAACATTGAAGAAAGCAGGTACGAAGTGCTAGCAAAGTCACCCACTTTGCTAGAATTTGTAGGTTACGAGTCCTACGCTAATCAGTATTCCTCGAGAATGGAGGTTTTGTCTCCATGGAGAACAGAGGAGCACGGCATTTAATAAAGAATTGCCCTCACCATGGTATCCTTTCCAGCATCGGCGAAAGTTCCCGACCGGACCTGGTTTCCGTCATCGCCAAAAATCGTTGTACTCTGTCAAGTTATGCATCACTCTTGTCAATTTCACAGGTAAGTTCCAGCCTGTAAGATCTTTCGGTGTCTGCCCTGTATGACGCTCGCGGTCAGAGGAGGAGTGCTAAATATGAGGATTTAATGGCGGTAGGTAGAGATTAATCGAATCTGCCTATTAATGATTCTTATTGCATTCGGCCACTGCGTGGGGAAGGGAAGGACTGCTTGAAGGGTGCCTCAGAAATTTTGGACACGCGTAGGTGACGGGTGAAAGGAGCGGCATGAAACTTAGACGTTAACATGGATCATATCCCCTAGGCTTGTTAAAGACTGATCGGATCCGACGTCGCTAAATGGAGTTCGAGGGGGTACCAGCAATGTATCTTCTGGTGCTGCGCAATTTGACTGGTGGGACCCACTGGATTCACTTGGAAACCAGAGTCCTCATCACTTAAGAACTTGCGTAAATCCCCGATGTTGACTTTGCCAAGATGTTAGTTTCATCCTGCATTTGTTACCTGGCTTTCTAAACCGACTCCTTGTGTTGAATTTTATGGTGGATGCCGAGGACATTTCTTTCATGACCTTCCTTTCTGTTAAGACCCTTTCAAGCATTTCTTGAGACCAAGCTGACTTTGAAACATATATTCAAATAATGTATACAACGGATACGTCAGCTACGATGCTTCATTTAAAATTTACGGTTCGGTTTATTTGTTCATAAATATCTTTTTCCACAAAAAATAGTGCTGGGCATGTCATTACAAATAAAAGATCAACCAAGAGATATATTTACTATGGTAACCTATGATTTATATATACAATTCATGGTTTAAAACACAACTCATCAAAATACGAACGGGAATTAAAATGACAAGTACAAAAATAATTCGTCATAAGTGTCACTACTATTCTAGTATTTAAACAAGAAATGATTGAGATAAAAAGATGCAGTGGTCAAACTATTTATGTCACAACAAAAATAAAGAAACGGACTGAAGAAATAGACGACAACAACTTTTAAAGAGCGTTGAAATGTTCAGTAAAATATGGCAAGAGAGAATTGAGGAGTCGTTCCGATAGAATGGGCATGAGATCATCTGCGATATTTCGGCCCTTCTTGGCAAGGGTCCTCGTCAGCCCGACGTATCCGTTGTATACATTGTTTGAATATACCTTTCAAGTGAAACCTTGTTTCTCCAAGGACATTCTTGTTACGAACTTTCAATTGTTATCTGTTGTTAAAAGGGTCATCAGAAATATTCAGTGTATCCAACATAGCATTTAACACAAGGATGCGCAGCCGTGTGTTTAGTCCGCAGCTAGATATTTGTTTATCTATTGCATGGCTTGACAACCTTTACCTCGCATGGAAGAGACAGTCGGTATATAAGGGGTGATCGGATCTATATCTCGGGAAATTCATCAGTGTATTTTCCGCGTTTTCTCACTGTATAGGCATACACTATTTACGGTCTATTTCCTAACAGCCTCGCCGTCATTGTCAAATAACTAAGAAAGGCTAAAACTACTTATTTAACTCTTCGCCACACAGTTTTCTTGCTCTCGCTGGATTTCTTTGTTCGTGTATAGACGAATTTGTATTTTAGTAAGAATTGGACACTATCTCAACCTGAATCTTCCATTCCTTTTCACTCGCACTGGTCTATTACGGCTCGAAAAGAGTGTTTCCGCAGTCTTTTGTGCGGCCCACAAGCGTGTTTCCGCGACCAAAAAGATTTTTGTGGCTCTCGTTGTGGCTCGTATTCGACATACAACTGCCGAGGTGATTGTCGATTTTGTGGCTCGAATCTGTCGTGGAATTCATATTTAGCAGCAAAATAATGTCAAAACAATAAAATTATATAAGCTTATAGATAGAAGCTTACCCGATCGAAGGCACATGTTACAGAACTTTTTGAGGTTTCTCCGACAAATCTAAACAAGCGAGAGATCATCCACGTAATTCCACAGGTCAGAAAATGAACTTGGTAGCTCATTAGCCAGGAGGAAAAACAGTAAAGGACCTAAAATTGTACCTTGTGGTACTCCGTAAAAAAACCGGGAGACATTCGGAATAGATTGATTTATATTTAGCAGTTGCGTCCTATCGGATATAGCCTAACACTAGCGACGATTCTTACTAAAAATATTCTACATAACATTTTGTCAATGGCTTGTCCAAAAGATTAGCATGCTTGACTAAATTGAAATCCTTTTTAAGATCAATAGTAATATGATTTATCCGATCGACATGAACTTTATTTGCATGCAAGTTCTAGTTAGCAAGCTCTAGTTAACAGATGTATGGGTTCTTACCATTTTCTGGTGTGATGAATCCATGCCAGTGTGATTGTGCAGCTTGTTGTTTTGAACTATGGAGACAAAATGACTGAGATTGCTTCCTGTAAAGAGAGAACAGGATTAGTTATTTACTGAACTAGGGAAATAGGTCCATTCATTCAGAATATAGCCTAGTCTACCACAACCGCTTGATTTTGGGTTACTGTATGCCAAAAGCTCGTTCTATCCAGCATTTAGAATACCATATACCTATCGCTGGATACCCTGACTCAACAAAACAATCATGGTCTAGTGAAGTTTAGAAATCAACCAGTCAGAATCCCTATCAGTATATAGTGGAGTAGGTTAAAGTTAGGGTACCTATAGTGACTGGTGTTTGGGATTGGGTAACAAGCGTTTGACATAGCATTGAAAGAAAGATTTTCCTATGCAGTTCAAATAGGAGGGTAATATCAAGACCCGGAATCACTGTAATTAATGGGAAGACAACAATGCTACCGAAAACAAATGTAACACTTTACCCGAAAAGAAGTCCAGAATGCTAACCGTAAGCTGCTAAAAGGAACAAGTAAGGGGATGAATCCAAACAAATGATCAGAATCAGAAATCTAGCAGGAGCTGGATAGGGTAGCAGAAATAACAAGTAAGTAACCATTCAGAAGCTAATCAAGATGAGATTCGAGTAACTACTCTACCCAAGTCTCTACCCATCGCTGTTCACATTTTCACACCACTGTCCAAATTTCCACAAGAGGAACTACGGTATACCAGAGACTCACCAAAACAGGTACAAGTTCAAAGTTCTCTGTCAGCGTTATCTGGTGTAAACGAAGGGGACAGCTCTTTGAAGACAAACACGGTATTCTGGAGTACTCCTCATTCACTCTCGAAGAACAATCTGGAACAAGACGTGAATATCACTGCATGCTACTAGTTAGTTTGGCAGTTTGTTGTCATTAGATCTGTGCTCCACTATATGTGATACTTGTTTTGTTTTTTTCTTACTGGCTCTGAGTCTCACAAGAAGACAAAAAACAAAACAAAATTGTGATATGACAAAAGAGGAAGATGAATTATTGTATGGATATTTGGTTTTAAGGCATGCTTTAGCGTTATGAGAAAGATTATGGCTAAGTATTTAAGTCAAGTCCAATACTTGTCCAGAATCAATAACTAAAATATCACTAAGAGAAACCGAAAACAAGTCTGGTCATCACTGTCAGTTCAGGCAAGGCATGTGGACGTAAAAAATGCATCTCTTTCGATGTAGAAATAAACCGAAATTTTCATCAACTTCCAAAATTTTCGCAGCTTTCTGCATATCCTACTGAACCATGTACCAGATTTTATAAGTGAAATCAGGATACTGATTTAACCATCAGCAATCCAACCAGAATTTGTATTACTGGAAACACTCAAACACAACCCTATCCCGAAACATCAGGGAAGAACAAACAACTCTTAACTTGTCTCTGTAAAGTGAAATTGCAGTACAAACAGCCCTACTGTCTGGCAATGTTAAACTCCCTTGTGGAGCTGCCAGATAACAGAAAATGTTTGCAACAGAGCACATTCAGAATTTTTCATTGTTGATTGCAAATTACATTTTGGTAGCTGTAGCATGAGGCGCATTTTGTCGGTACATTACAAGTCCCATCAGCACAATCGGACGTCCCCCCCCCCCCAAAGGTAACAGGCTAGTGACGCCCCTGGGGTAGACCTGGGGTAGACTACTAAAAATTGTTATCACATGAGGCCTGTGTTGGAACACAGGCAGTGCCATGCTTGTGGAGAGTTTCATACCTCTAGCCTATCCAACCTAAGGGCTGTAAGCTTCTGTTAGAAAATACCTAGGCCTAGCCTAGCCTACTGAATGGACTTCTCACCTTTTCAACTCAAGTTGTGCTAAAGCAGTCTTAATCTTCCTTCTGCTTAGCTTTCGAAATTAGAATTCTTCACTTCAGAACCTGATCTGATAGATATGAGTCTCCTCTTGATGTCTTCACTTTAGAAGCTCGTACCGTGTGACCGGCAATTTGAATTTCTCGGCTGTCGTTATTTGTCCCAAAGCTGTCTGAGGGTGCGTTTTGTACTTTTATACGCCCCTCATAAAATTCCTCTCAAATTAGTTCTTTTTTGGCCGTTAGGTGCGCTATCGTAAAGAAAACAATGCACGTTACTTCTTGGTGTACGTTTACCCAGGTTTGTTTTACTATTTTCAGTTCCTCTTAGTCCTAACCATGTTAGAAACTGTTTAAAATGCCTCTTCCCCTCTTTTTGCTTTACCCAACTCTGCTCTGTCAATCGTCATCAAGTTTGTCATTTCTGGCTTCCGACTTCAGTGACGAGTGCTGGCTGACTTTTCAACGGGGCTAATGCGCGACTCGATATGAAGCGAAAGCTTAATCGCTTATTCACCCGTCAGATAACTTGTCCCCCGATCTCACGTGTTATTGTTCTTCTAGCGCGTCTGGCGGCAATTCGTCTTCAGATTTTATGAAGGACGTATTGGGTTGCTTTTGACCATCAATACAAAAATCTTGGTTTTGGACTTTGGAAAATTTTGAATATGTTGAGACTTCAAAAATTTTGTATTCTAACTGAATATTTCACTCATCTATTTTTCAAAATGTAAGATTTCTAAAAAATACTACATTTCTTTCGAATTTTCAACTAAATAAAAAAAAATCACATAACTTTCACACAAATTTTTAGTTTTTAAATACAAATTTTTTAACTTGAACCATAATACAAATATTTTTCCATTGACCCCCTTTTGAGCTTCATACTGGAAGTACCCTACCTCGAAAAAGTGTGACAAAAAAACCGGACAGACCGACAACGGAATTGCGATCGGTATATGGCACTCGAGCCAGAGGCTGCAAGTGCCATAAAAAGGTGTTTCCGATAAAAAACCAACACCTCCTTTATTTCATAATATCCTTTGATATACGGATATATAATTTCGTGATATAATATCCTGGAAAATGTCATAGAAACTAACAAAACTTTACATCGTTCATTTCCTTCCGGTTGCTACTTGCAGGTGTCCGACCCCTTTGCTCGTCCCCTTAACACAGCGACGCCGGGATTCTCAAACTCCTTCCATGCGCATAATAAATCATCAGTGAATCGGAAAACAGGAGACCAGAAAATAGGCCATTTTGAGAACAGAACAGAAACAGAATCAGGTGAAAACAGTTAACCTGTTTTGTTTCTGTTCTGTTTTCCCATACTACCTTTAACACTCCGAGTCTCGTGTATGTTTCAAGCGATTAGAGTTCCCCGTCTCAGTTCTAAGCAAGGTTGTCACTAGTCAAACAATTACAGGAGAAATAAAAACGATACTGATACTGGATTTACAATGTTACTTTCTAGAGCGTCTTCGATGCAATGCGATGAGTGCATTGTTCCCGTAAATGAAGGAGACCTTCACCAAGAAGGGCCGAAATATAGCTCAAATAAATTTCAGCTAACATATCTGTTTTGCACTGTCGAATATTTAGAAATGTCTTTTTGTTAGAATTTATAACTATTTTAATTTCTCGATCCAGGAGATTACATATGCGAGCTATCTGACGCCAATACGTACCATAACGCGGCTACATTTTTTGAGATAAAACGATCACGGAGACCTTGAAAATGCACCATTTGGTCAAAAATATTGTTTGCACTTTGTGGTTAAGATGTACACTTTAAGGGGTTTAAACTGATACTTCAAGGACCCCTCTTGCTTATTCTGCCTTTTACAATATATTTAGCTCCCATGTGGAATTATAAGCTTTTAAAATCCCCAGCTTTCTCCATTGTTTCGTTTCGTAACTACGAATTTGTAGCGCTTTTTCGGCCTTGCCGAGTTTTCCCTTCACCCAACGAAAAGTTTGGCGGAATCTTCATTGTTCGCTGACAACTCTTTCACACATAAGGATGTGATAATCTTCTGTTTATTAATTCTTTAATTTGCTTAGTTTTCCCACTTTTTCACCAAGGCACGTTCAGTTTTAAAATCTTTTGCGCCAAGCCGCCGCGTCGGAGAGCAGGAAAGCTGGATGTAATCGACAAGCGCTAACAAGAGAATCGCTAAATCAAAGATAATAAGACCAGGGAAGATAGGCCACTCCCGTAAGCCCCATGAGTCGCGTAAAGTGGCACCGGCTGGTGGTCAGCTCTGCCGTTAAAAAAGCTGCTCTGATTGACTCCCTCGCTGATTTCTTCACTTTCAGTGAATTAACTGTTTAATTCTCACAGAGAAGAAGAAGAAGAATTTTCCGGCTCCATTAACGAACAAATATACTCTTGATTCTGAGACTTTGTTCTGGCCTTTTGAGACCTTTGCCTGAGACTTTGCTTATATTTTGCCTTTTGGAAGAGAAAGACCAGATGAATAATTAAGACAAACATGAAGTGAAGATTGTTTTCATGGAGTAAGTATCTTTTCTGGACATAATAAATAGGCTTGAGTAAAAGAGACGTTTCTTTTGTCAACCATGTTACTCTTTTACTCAATTATGCTACGTTCCCACTGCTCAGATTGCTATTCTCACTAGCCAGAAATCTGGCCAGATTTTTCTCTAGAATTCTGCCTGATTCTACCAGCTTGAAGTTTTCGCCAACTGGTAAGCCACCCGCAAATGCTCAATACCATGGCATTGGCATGGGCTTTAAACGCCCAAGAGCCAAGTAGAGGAAATTAGGCTGGGTTGACCCAATGGTACTGTCAGTGCTAAAAGCTGGATACAGGCTGGATAAGTCAAGTCTGGGCATTGTGTAGCAAGGGCGACAGTGCTTGAAACATCCAGTCTAAAATTAGTCTAAAACGACCACCAAACCACCACTAGCATTAAAATTCACAAAAATGTGGATGAGTTAACCGTCTGTGCATTGGACGTTGCCTGAACCGACCAAGTGGAAAACAGAGAAATGATTAGTAAATCATCGCCAGTACTCAAATTTGTATAAAAAATTGAAAAGAAACTAGCCTAGCCCGGGATATTTTTTATTACTGAGAAAGAAACCTATAACCTGTAATAAATAATAAATAACCTATTCCACCCTCATACCAATAGTAACAATTAGTTACTAAATCAGTTCCAACCTCACAAAAATTACTATGCTGACCGTTCCAGCCTTCTCGAAATAGTAAATAATAGTAACTATTTGCTTACCAATCTCGGGAGAGTATAAGCCTAGTAACTACAGATCTCTGTCACATGATTGGTCGGATTCACCCGGGTGATATTCTGCTGGAAAAAAATCGTTCCAGCCTTGACTGCAAAAAGCCAGAATTTGTGACATCATGCGTAGTAATTAGGGTAAGTAGGATGGAACACGCTCATAATAACTATTATCATAATCAGCTTATAAACAATAAACATCAATTTAAATCTCTGGAATGGTTTGATACATTTTAATTTTGGCGAAGATTTGGTAACTCTTGGTTTTTACTTGGTGGGTTCAAAGACTCCCACCATTACTGCCGAAGTCCTGACATAGTTACCATCTGAATTTTTGTGAATTGTACCCTGGGCGGTGATTTGGCAGGAGTTTCTCCATTTTTTGCTTCGGCTTTTCAAGCAACAATGCCCGGACATAACTCTTCCAGCTTTTTGCAGGACACGGCTCATTCAACCATTTGCATTGAAACTTGCATTTGTGTCAAACCAGCTTAAGGACGATTCTTATGTGCATGGGCGATAATTTAGTGGGTGTTTGTCCATTTTTCTTTTGGGCATATCAGGAACTGCTGGATTTACTGCCCAATGCCCCATTTGTTGGTAGTGGGCATTTTTGGGCAGCTGGTTGGTGGGAGAAAACTTCAAGCTGTTAGACTTCGGGCAAGATTTATTCCCAAGATTTGGTCTTTTCTGGCTAGATTTTTCAATATCTTGGATTAGCCTAAGCTGGCTAAGCTAAGTTCTCACTGTTGAAATTGCTGTTCTCAACAACCAGAAATCTGAGCTGAGAGATGAACTTAGCTCACTCAGATGCAAGTTGAATTGGAGTAGAGGTATGTTTATGTGAACAGTTACTTTAATGTGAACAGTTACTTTAATGTGAACAGTGCAGTTTGGGGCTAAATGGTAGAATTCAATACTTATTGAGGTGTTTTCAGATGCCCTTAATTACCTAATTTAGCTTTAGTAAGCTTTAGACACAGCAAGCGCATGGAAATGACAAAGTTCATATAAGCATACCTCTACTATAGTTCTATTGAATTGTAAATTTTCTGTCCAGAAAAAAAAACCCTGAGATTTCGGTCTTGTAATGAACAAACCAGTGATGAATATTTAGTTTGTAAACAAGGTTTTTAGTACATTCCTGTTTAATCAGAGAAGTAAATTCAAATCAAGTTTGAAAGAGCAACTATAAATGTTAATTAGTTTGGGGTTGTGTTTTTTCAAATTTGGTTCGATTATTGTTTTTTAGTTAATTAGTATTCATGTTGGGGGGTTGTCTCTTTGGATATTAGTTGATACCTAGACTTCGTAAATAGAAGTACTAAGTTGGTAAAACAGGATAGCTAGACAAAAAGTACAAAGACAAATTCTGGTGATCTGAGTTTCGGCACTTCCAGTTGTGCTCATTTGGCAGGCATATTAGGGACCTACCAAAACTGACTTGGAAATTGTCATTTCACCAATCCGACCATCGCGTTGGGATTCATACAACTAGATGTGCTTTGACAACGAAACTTGGCAGGCGTAGCAGAGACCTCACCACATCAACTTAGAAATAGTCTCTAGGGGGAGTGGAGGGAGGGGGAATCCGAAAAATTGAGGTCTTGTTTCGAATGGGGGATTAAATCATAGTGAACTTGATATTTGGGTAGACCTCTTGTTGCGTACAACCCAATTCGGATCTGGACCGGATTCGGTGATTTTGGAGGAGTTGGATGGCGAAGTGGAAATCTTGGAAAAATGCTTAGAGTGGAGGGATCGGGATGAGACTCAATGGAAAGAACAAGCACGAGTCCTAGATACATGGTTCCTATAACCTGACCGGGTTCCGGCACTGTGGGGGAGTTGAGGGGGGTCCGGATTTCGATGATTCATGAAGTCCGGTGATGGTGAGTTAGGGACCATCAAACTTTGCAGGCAAATTAGTGACTGAATCAAATACCAAAACCAAGAACCCGTCATACCTATTATGCCAATGCAACCTACTGTCGTAAATGCATTCATTAATTGTAAAACTCAGAGACCCAAATTTAATGTGTTACATTCTGAACCCGCTAGCAACACCTCAGTAATCTTTGCACTTGTCAGCACTCACTATTTTCAGTGGGCATTATGCTCCCAACGAGTGTTCGCGTATCATGCTATTGATGCGTAAAACCGGTTATCTGATTTTTGATGAGTGTTTGCTAGAAGTCAGTGTGTCTAGGAAAAGGCTTAAGGGGAAAAGGGCCGTAAACAAACAGTAGATAGTGCGAGATGTGCTTTAAGGAACTGACGCAATGCCCTAAGAAAACTTCCGTTCCTGGATCTGACCTTTTTTAGGGATGTATGGAAGGGGAATCCGGAATTACTGACTTTCGTAGGTTGGGAACGTGTGGTCCAATTCGAATGAAACTTTGCGGATGAACTGATGACCTACATCTGCAAAGAATGTATCCAAAGTATATTCTAAATGAGGATGGATATAGCTTTAATGAGGTTCTGAGCTTGATCCATTTTTGTTTACGAAACAGAATTTGCCGCGGCAAGGGTAGATCGAGGGGGAGGGGGGGGGGGGCGAAAATAGTGTCGCATGTGTAGGGATCAAACGAGTGGATCTAGAATTGGAAGGTAGAACCTTCATTTGCCCTAGATTATGCGAGGCGATCTCGCAAATCCTCAGACTTGAGTGAGACTGATTACCCTTACCTTTTCACTGCATTGATGAAAAGCCTGATATCCTACATTATAGGCTCAAGTCACTCCCAGCCCTGCTTAAGCTGTTGTCGATTATTGTTTTAGTTTACTGACAATTGCTTTTTTCCTAGGGATGCCCATGCACTGCATAGTTCCATGGTGCAACCACCAGCACGTAAAAGATGGAGCAAACAACCGCTTTTTCACCCTACCTCTCAACGACCTGCCTAAACTGAAGAGCTGGCTGGAGATTCTTGAAATTCCTGTGAAGAATAAGTTCTCTAGCAGTAATGACAGAATATGTTCGGATCATTTTGACAATGAAGCATTTATGGATCCCAACTGTCCCCAGACTTCTCGACTTCGCCGTGATGCCCTTCCTATTAGAAGGAGTAAAAGGACACCAGTAATCAATGTTGTCAGCCTCGATCGAGCTCCTCGCCACGTCAGTTCTACCGCTGGTAAAAATGCGCAAGCTAAGACCATCCGTGTCCCAACTATTGATCCAGGTGCAGCTATACCAGTGGAGTGCAGGAATCCGTCTTCTGCCGTGGGTCCCCAGCCGTGCGATGGAATTATAAACGTACCAGTCTTAGATCTGACACTGCCAGTCAGTCCTTGCCGCGAACGCGTTCAGTGGTCAGTTGCAGACGACCCACCGATCCCTGATTTGACTGAAGTTCCTACCCTCCAGTGTTCATCCTCATCCTTGATATGTTACACTTGGATTGTTTTTGTATTTGGATTCGTCTGCTCCGGAGATGCCAGGTTAGAGAGACAGACTGCGTGTAAATCAGCTATCACGCGTACATACCAAGAACCCACGAGAAAACGACAGCTGACAAGATCAGTTAGTGCTGAGGCTGCGACCGAACACCAGAGCCCCGTTCTGGCGCCAGATGGTGATGAAGGTTCGTCGTTCGGTAAGCAGTTTGCGCCAGTCTCCGATGGCAAGCATTTTGACCCCTTCGACTTCCAGATCACATATTAGAAGTACACACGGCACACCAAGAGTGCGACAAAAGCTAGCTTCCCTGTTTGCTGATCATAGTGAGAAAACAGGAACAGGGAAGAAACTTCTGACACCGCGCCGTAGGGGAAGGCCGCAACTTAATCTTACCCCGCGCAAACAGCAGCTAAAAGCCACTATACAGAACTTGAAGAGATCCATGCGGTCACTGCGAAAAAAGATAAACGTGAAAGATATCAAGGGTGCTGAAACAACACTGAAGTATCTGGGAAAACAGATACGTAAGGTGGTTCCGGGAATACTTGGCGAGATAGTGGCCACCCAAATTGAAAGTTACAGAAAAAAGTCCAATGGCTTCCGGTACAGCGACCAGGAAAAGGAGGCTGCCTTATCAATGAAGCTTGCTTCTGCAGCAGGTTATAGAATTTTCAGACAATTGTTGCCGAAGTTGCCCCATGAACGCACAATACGAAAGTGGCTGGATAAACTTCCCTCTGGACCTGGCTTCCATGACGAGACGTTTCTCGTATTATCGAAGAAATTCAGTGCCATGGTAGATGAAGCAAAATTAGTCACCCTTGCATTTGATGAGGTCGCTATCAGAACCGGGTTCTTTGCCAAGAACGATTTCATTAAGGGTTTCGAAGACTTTGGCAGCAAGTATAGTCGCTCAGCCAAACATGCAAACCAAGCTTTAGTATTCATGGCCAAAGGCTTCTGCAGCAAATGGAAGCAAGTCATTGGGTACTTCTTTGTCAACAGTGCCACCAATACGGAAAGACTTGCGATGTTGGTAACAAAAGCAGTCCAGAAAATCAAGGAAGCCGGTGGTACTGTCATTAGTCTGGTTGGAGATCAAGCTGGGGCAAACGTCGGCCTGTATAATCTATTGGGAGTTCATCTGAATAAAACAGACGACCCGTCAGTCGAGTCAAAGCCATACGTGATATTCGATGGCCAGAAGGTGTTCTGCTTCTTCGACCCACCACATCTCTTTAAGAACGTGAGGAATAACCTCCTCTCCTATGATGTGGAATTCGAAGGTAGCAAAGTTGCCAGCTGGGATCATGTTCGCCAGCTTTATGAGTACGACTCCAAGAACACCGTACGTCTAGCCCCGAAACTGACCTACAACCACATCAGTCCACCGTCCTTTCTGAAGATGAGAGTGCCACTCGCTGCCCAAGCCCTCAGCCATACAGTTTCAGTTTCCATTTCGATGATGTCAATGTTCTCTGTCCTTCCCCCCGCAGCGAAAGAAACTTCTGAATTTATCAAGAAATTCAATGATCTCTTCGACTGCTCAAATGCTTCTACTTTTGACACAGCTGTAAACCTGCGACGTCCTATCACCGCAAAATCACAACATCTGCCGTTTTTGAAGGAAATGAGGACTTGGCTGAGGACAGTCAAATTCAGGACGAAGAACAACTCAAGAATAAGATGCATTGATGGCTGGAGGCTATGGGTAGAGGGTACCATTCAGATGACGGAATATGTGCGTGAACATCACAGCATCACTGTACTAAGGATGGCGAATATCACCCAAGATGCTCTTGAGAACTGGTTTGCAACAATCAGAGTCTGTAGGGGACATAACAACAACCCAACTGTCCCCGAATTTGAGAGCTCGGCGAAGGCTTTGATGATCAAAACCCTATTGGAACCTCCGAAGGGTAGCAACTGCATCAAAGATGGAAGTTTATTTTTCACGTCGTTGAAAGATTTTTCTTCAAGCAAGATCGAAGTGAAACACCCACTTAGTTACATTTCAAAGGAAATATCGTTGGCAGATTCAGCAGAACTAAATGACTGTGAGTATTCTATGTTTGATTTGGACATGACGTCGCAGTGTACCGACATCGTCTCCGCTAGTGGAGACGCGTACTTCGCCGGGTACATCGCAAAGAAAATCCTGGGAAAGCACAACTGCCCTAGATGCGAAAGAACACTGAAAGCCACTGGTGAGACTGCTAGCTCGGTCTTCATTGAAATGAGAAAGTACAGTGAAAATGTCAAGATGTTTATTCCGACAGACGAGCTACTTAGTTTTATTCAGTTCAGTGTTCGGTCTGTAGACCTCCATTTTGACGAGTGCAAGCTTGCTCTTAATGTGTCAAATAGCATTATGTCAAAGGTCGATACGGAATTCGGGTTCATTACGCTCGACGTTTGCAGTGGTGTAGCTGAAGCTATCTTCAAGTTTGTGGTGCGAATAATTATCTATGCCAAGCTTAAAAGGTTGAACAGTGCCCTGCAGCTCGAAAGGAATCGAGTTTCGGCCAGACAGCAAACACCGGTCGCTAGTCCAGTTAGAGAAGGGTGGGTTGAAAAGAGTGAGAAAGATCGAAAATTGAAAATATTGAAGCATTCATAGCCTAGTATATACTGTCTTTCAGAATGTGTTTGCAAGGATTTTCTCATAACATTGATATCGTTTGAGTGTGGATAGGATCTCTCTGTTTGTTTTGCTTTATCTAATTGTAACAACGGCCTATAGGGTAATCGTACCGGTTGTATACGGTACGCCGACATCTTTAAACTTAGAATCTTCAAATATCTCTGTATTAGAACATACAAGTTTACTGCGTGTGTGTTTACAACTACATGCCTGTACCTGATTACAACGTTTAGCGTAAATTAGCGCGATCCGCGGACATCTAGTTTTAGAATCTTAAAGTGCATACTTATACTACTACATACATGTTCACCACATGCCTTTTTGCAGCTAAATACTTTAACTCTTAGTAAGTACAAAAAGTTTGTTTGTAACTACATACCTGATACTTATAACATACGGTTGTGTTAGCCGACGTCTTAAGACTTCTTAGAATCTTCAACTATATGTCTGTATTACAACATACTCGTTTACTGCGTACCTGTACCTGGGTAGTGTATATTAACGTGATCCGCTGACGTCTAGTTTTATAATCTTAAACTGCATACGTGTACTACTACATACATGTTTACCACGTACCTGTTTTAAAACGCCTGTTTGTGACTGCATACCTTAAGACTTCTTAATCTTCAACTATATCTCTGTATTCAATACAACATATAAGTTTACTGCGTATGTGTGTACAACTACACACCTGTACCTGATGTGGACATCTAGTTTTAGAATCTTCAACTTCGTACTTGTACTACACTGTCAGAAGTTTCATAACAGATAACGCGAGGATGCGCAATTTCAACAGATATGCGTAACAGATAACGCTTCGGATGTTATCTCTTGGGTTTGAAAACGTTATGCATTTAATGTTGTGCATATCAAGCTTTGTTTAGAAGAGCCAAAAAGCATCTACTGACTTTATTCCTTGTCGTCATGATGTCGGAAAACTCAGCAGATACTTTTTGGCGATTTTTCGTTTCTTCCTGATCGTAACGCTTATTGTGCAGAACATTTTGAAACACAACAGATAACATCCGAAGTGTTATCTGTTACGCGTATCTGTTGAAACAGCGCATCCTCGTGTCATGTGTTATGGAACTTCTGACAGTGTACTATATACGTTTTTACCATGTACCTGTTTGCAACTAAATACCTTAACGCTTAGTAAGTACAAAATCTTCTGTCAAGTTTCTGCGTATGTGTGTACAACACACAGACATTTTCTTATATCATTGATGTTATTTGCAGGGGCGTCACGACTGGGGGGGAGGGGGCGCCCTCCCCCCCCCCCCAATGTTGTCGGCCAGTCGGTAAAGAATAACCGAGTCGTCGCGAAGCGCCTCGACTTTTCGTCAAAACAGTTGATTTTTTTTTCATGAAAACCAGTCGATTTTTCGTCAAAACAGTTGTTTTTTCTGACAATGAGTCGATTTTTTTTTTAACTCGTTTTTCTTAAAAACAGTCGATTTTCTGCAAAAAAAAGTTGGGAAAAATTACCAGCCAGTCGGTAAATGTCTTGACTTAGACTTAGACTCTTGAATTATATCTCTATACTAGAACATACAAATTAACTGCGTATGTGTGAACAACTACATGCCTTACATGATTATAACTACACACGTGTAGCGTAAATTGACGCGATCCGCGGACATCTAGTTTTAGAATCTTAAACTGCATACTTGTACTGTTACATACATGTTTACCACGTACCTGTTTGCAACTGAATACCTTAACGCTTAGTAAGTACAAAACGCCTGTTTGTAACTGCACACCTGTACCTGTTTATACCTGTAACATACAGTTGTGTAAGCCGACACCTTAAGACTTCTTAGAATCTTCAACTATATCACGGGTTTTGATTTGATCTTTCACTTTTAACACCTCACTGACAACATCTTAAGGTGAATGCATGTGTTCGTTCACTTCAGCAATTGTTCTGTCACCATCGACCTTCACCTTCACTTTACACTCCCCTCCCTTGTTTATCTTTGTTCTGCCTGCGCTTATCATTGTTCTGCCTTGCGCTTATCTTTGTTCTACCTTGCGCTTTTGGTACCGGGGGGGGGGGGGGGGGGTAGGCGTAACCCGTCGAGCCAGCAGTTTGTATTTTGAACGTTACTACTACTGCCCAAGGTGAAAATTTTTAAATTCCTTCGCTGTCAGAGTAATTCAGTGTATTCGAATATCACATAAAATAAGCTGGCTTTTCAACTAAACTTTAACTACATACCACCTTACTACGTACCTGTTCGTCACTACAAACCTATACCTGTGTATAGCTATATTTGGGTTGCGTATGTTAATGCGGAACGCCGGCATTTAGTTTAAGATTTCTAACCGACATATCTGAAAATAACTACATACCTGTACCTGTTTTAAAACTACGGACCTTGACGGATACGTCAGCTGAATTTTATCAGAGCTATAATACGGCCCTTCCTGGCAAGGGTCCTCTTCAGGCTTTATTATTAGTCATTGGCCATTTTCTACATACTGATGAAAGTGTTAGGTTTACTTACCTTTGCTAGCTATCTTTGCTATTTCGGTAAATAAACAAGATGTATAAGCCCCTCTAGCTGGAAAATGAGCATGTGGATAAACATGTTTAATAGCTCTAATAAAATTCAGCTGACCTATCTGTCTTGCATGGTCAAGTATGATTCGCAACTATGATTCAGGCATGATTCGCAGTCAGCTTGGGATGAAGGAGTATTTAACTATAGGCTACACCTGTGTACAGTCTGGGATTTGTTAGTTGTGTGTCGTGCGCCTTTTATTCGATAGATTGATCACAAATTAAAGTCGCAGCCGAAAGTATCGCTCATTGTCCAATGGTTGTACTAGCGACCTGTAGGCCTCGTATCTCACTTTGAAGGGACTTTGACACTCGGAGGTTCTCCATAGTATTATTTAAAATTATTGGCACTATCCCATCCCGTCCTGTATAGAAAAGAGCTTAAATCGCGAGTAGAACCTGCTTCTAAAGAACATGTAGCAACGGCTCTACTAGTCCTCCCGCTAAACGGATCCCGACGAAAACCATAGGCGTATTCTCGCCGTTCCCCGAGGACTCCTCGTGGAATCGAACGGAACGGCGAGAATAGAGGGAGTTACTCCACGCGGACTCCGCTTACAGAAACAGCGAGAACATGGGGAATGCTTCCAAAATGGATTTTATTCGGGAAAAAAATATGCAGTTGACGAAATTAGTCTGGATCCACTTTATTTTTTGGTTTTATTTATTCTGATTGTTTTTAATTAATTTTACACTGCACCAACGCCAGGAAAAATTGATTCCCCTCCGAATCGGAAAGAGAGTCCTTTTTTATTACGGTGATGATAATGGGAGCATTCCCTTCAGTGAGGACACGCGAGAATACGAGGAGTGAGTCCCCGGGACAAACAAAAACGCGGGGACTCCTCAGGTGGAGTCCTCGGGGAACGGCGAGAATACGCCTGATGATGCAGCATTTTTTAATACGCCAAGAGAAGATCAGCCCGTAAACCACGGCATAGAAAAACTTCTTTATTTCTACCTTTTTCTCCTTCATCTCATGATAGTCTTTGACAGAACCAAAGATGAACCGAAAAGTGCATTTGATTCGTCTTGACTCAATCACCAAAACCTGTGCTCCAGGTAGGAATCAAGACTAATTGATCTCAGTCGAATTCTGTAGAGCGAGATCATAAGGCTAATTTTGCGTGCCATCTCGCGTCGAAAATTTTTTATTGAAAACTCTCATGTCGAGCTGACCGCTAGGATGCGACACAGTCGATTTTCTACGACGCGTTTTTCGGCGAGTGGCCCATCTTTCCTACTAATACGATCTTTGCGCTAAATCATCATTACGAGTCGTAAACCGCTTCTAGATGGCAGCCACGACTAGCTTACGATTGTCAACGGAGTTCCCGCTAAAAAAAAAAAGAAAAACAGAAAACAGCCGGAAAACGGTAGCCTACAAAGAAAAACAGAAACAGGCGAAAACAGGTATCCCAAAAAAAAACAGAACAGAACCCAACAGGCAAATAAAAGAACAGGTGACCCGTTTCTGTTTCTGTTTTTTTTCCAAAAACAGAACAGAAAACAGGTACCCCAAAAACAGAACAGAACAGACAGTGCCCATGCTAAATCACAATCTGAGAGTTTTCACTATTAGGCCGTAGGCTAATAAGTCTTTCCTTATAAACAATTTGAATGTCTCCTTTTATTTCTATTCCTGTTCTTGCTCGAAACATGTTGCTATTTCAGCGAAGAATTTTCATGCCTAAAATCTTGGCTGGGTGACCCACAAGAGGAGGCAGACGGTGTACCAAGCAGAAACGATTTCAGTAGGATACACCAAAAGTGGGAGTAGGATCAATCCGGCCAGGTTTTGATGCGGACTTTGTATTGACACTGGTCTCAGGGCAGTGCTTCCTCGGTATACTGAAGTTGACTTGCATTACAAAGTTATGAAAATGGTGGGAAATTACGTGAGTGGAAATTTAAAGAGGATGTAAGTAGCCTATTGACTGTGCTGCACGTAAAATTCGGTGTATATGGCCCACTCGTGGATGAATAAATACTATTATATTATATTCTTGCTTCGGTATTTTGCACGAAAACTAGGAGTTTTTCTTTCAACTCGGGTTTTCCCTGGCAATACGGTATAGCAATGCGTGATATTGGCTCTTGATGCCCATTATGAAAGTGTTCCAGCCTTCTAACACTAGTAACTATTAGTTATTATTTTCGTTTCAACCTCGTGAAATGTTACTACGCTGACAGTTCCACCCTTCTCAAAATAGTAACTAATAGTAACCATTTGCTTACCACGCTCGGGAGCGTAGTAAGCGTGGGTACTACAAATCTCCGTGACGTGTTTGTCCGCCGCCCAATATCTTGCTGAAAATAAAAATGTGTTCCAGCCTTGACGACAAGAAGCCAGGATTTGTGACGTCATGTGTAGTAACTACGGTAAGTAGGGTGGAACACACTCTATGTAACCTACCACAGTCTACACTCATTTCCTGTGTTCAATCAGACAGAAATCTAAGCCGTTCCACATTGAGCCGAGAAGAGATCCATCACGACCTCTGCTCCTTTATTTCACTCACCGGCTCAAATTAGCGCCCCTTATTGCCATCCTTTCCCTGTTGGTCGAAAATATCGACTATAACTCACAGAAACACGAGAGAAAACGCGGAATGGCGGCGTAATTCTAGTCCCAATGGGACGAAAGAAATCCTCCAATCCTCATTATGGACTTACGTCTGGGAATGAAATTCTCACTCGATCTCACAGAGGTACGCCCGTAGGAAGGATAAAAAGTAAAATGTGAGACATGTCCCATCCTAAAATGACAGACTGAAACATCGATACCTTGCGATGCATGGATAACCTTGATCTGGATTTAAAGCTATGATTGACGAGGTCAAACGGGGTGAATCTCCCTCCAAATGAAGTGTGAAATGTTTTTAGACCCAATTCTTCTTGAATCTACCGTTTATTTTTCATTCATATGTTGTTAATCACTTCGGTCTTACCTACGTAAGACTTACATTTTAGAAGACGAAGGGGAGGGGTCGCCGCTAGCCCAGCCCTAGGTTTCCGCTAAATTAAGCCTCTGACCCCCTTCCTCTAGTGGACATTTTTGGTGTAGGCCTACCCGATGAAAAATTATCTCAAAATAGTAGTATCAAGTTGTACGAAAAAGTCGCATGCAGTACGAACTGATGCTACTACATGCTTCTATGTCAAGGGTACGGTGTTACTGCATTATACTGCATGCTACTATTAGCAAGAATAGAATGCTACTATAGCAAACCAGGATGCTACTGTATACTATTGCTTACGATTGGCCCAGTCTGAGGCACATTTAATGATAGTAGGCTATTCTTTACTATTACATATCAAAACATGCAAGTTTTTCGTACAACTACATACGACTAAATAGGCTAAAAAAAAATCATCGGGTAGGCTGTATCAATTTTTCGTCTTTTCTTCCTAGGAGCTTCAAACATTTCATGGTTGAAAAGAGGATCCAGCTAAGTTTTAAATAGTTATTTTGCGAATTTCGCACGAACCGTCAATATTTTATTCGGTTACGCTGGTCCAGCCCTTGGGATCGACTAAAACCAGGAAGGGAAGGGACCGCGAGAAAAGCAGGAAGGCATACTAAAACCAGGAAGGGCATACTAAAACGAGGAAGGGCATACTAAAACGAGGAAGGGCTTACTAAAACTAGGAAGGCTGTCGCCAGAATTAACCGCACCGTTCCCTTCCTCTATTTAGTATTCTTTGAGGGGTCGGCAACTTCTCAAATTCAAAGTTCACCGTCCCTTCCTCGTTTTAGTATCCTGACATGGGTAGGCATTGAGTTCAGTGAGGGGTCAGCTACTATATTCCCCTTTTCAGTACCATGAAAGTAATAAAACGAGGAAGGAAACTAGACGTTTTAAATTATTCCTCTTTGCAACTAAAATCCTCCGAGTCCAGCGAGGGGTCGGCAACTATGAAAATTGTAACTCACCTTTTCATTTCTCGTTCTGACGGTAAGCGACTAAAATCCTCCGAGGCCAACGAGGGGTCGGCAACTAAGATATTTCAAGTCCACCATTCCTTCCTCGTTTTAGTACTTTAAGGTGCCATCCGAGCTACTAAAAAGATGAAAGAAATGGTGGAATCTATAATTCGATAGTTGCCAAAGAAGAATAATTTAAAATTTTCTTCCACGTTTCAGTACTTTCAAGGTACTAAAACGAGGAAGGGATGGTGAATTTTGCACTTAAAAAGTTACCGACCCCTCCAGGGGCGTCCCCAGCCTTTCTTCATTGGGGGGGCGAACCTGGTAAAACTTGACCGAATCGGTACCTGATATTGATGAATTTATAATTTTTTTCTAAACACAGCGAGTTGCCTTCAACAAGCTATAATGTAAAAAGTTGCATAGTAGGCCTATGTACAAAATCAAGTCTAAAGAGAAAATCTGGCGTGTTTTCACGCTCTCCAATTTTTTTTTTTTCAAGGATACGCCATCACTTGCCTTTTACCTTTGGGGGGGTGTCCAGTTTTGCCAACAGGACTTGAAAATGTGCCGACAAAAAACGCAGTTGCTACCAAGCGACAACGTCGTGAACGGCTGTACCCAGGAAAATTAAAGCGCCGCAGGGAAAATTTTTTGAATCCGCCTTTTTTTTCTGGCAAATTCTAGCTTTTAACGTGGTTCAAGCACCCCAAAATTCCAAGCCCTAAACGCCAACAAAATGACGTACCCTTCCTCTAAATAATGAAGACTGCTAAATGTGCCGCACGCGAAATTTTTTGGAAACACTCATGATCAAAGTGCCCTTTTGCGTTCCCAAGGCTACCTATTAAACCACAGAGCCACCTTCGGCGAATTTACCAAATGCCCAAAACGGAGGGGGGCGCTGCGCCCCTCAAAAAAGACTAATTTCTAATTTCGTTCCTCGTTTTAGTACTTTCAATGTAGATCGTTACGGAGCTTGCGACATCTTGTGTTCGCTGGAAAATTTGCAGACCAATATTGGTGCTGACGCGTGTTTCCGCCTAGGTGCGCACCACGGCCTTGTGTGTTATAGGTTGTCTTATCTTTATTTCTTTTCTTTTCTTTGATTACTCCACTATCCTTAATCTGTACAGTGGGTTTCAAATAAATATTATATTATATATTATTATATCTTAGTTGCCGATTCCTCGCTGGCCTCGGAGGATTTTAGCCGCCTTCAGTCAGAACGAGAAATGAAAAGGTGAATTAGAATTGTTATAGTGGACGACCCCTCACTGAACTTAATACCTGCCCATGTCAGGCTACAAAAACGAGGAAGGGATAGTGAACTTTGAATTTAAAAAGTTGCCGACCCCTCAAAGAAGACTAATTTCCAATTTCGTTCCTCGTTTTAGTACTTTCAATGTACTAAAACGAGGAAGGAAATGGTGGACTTGATATATCTTAGTTGCCGATTCCTCGCTGGCTTCGGAGGATTTTAGGCGCCTACCGTCAGAACGAGAAATGAAAAGGCAAATTAGAATTTTTATAGTGGACGACCACTCACTGAACTTAATACCTGCCCATGTCAGGCTACAAAAACGAGGAAGGGATAGTGAACTTTGAATTCAAAAAGTTGCCGATCCCTCAAAGAAGACTAATTTAGAATTTCCTTCCTCGTTTTAGTACTTTCAAGGTACTAAAACGAGGAAAGAAATGATGGACTTGAGATATCTTAGTTGCCGACCACTCGCTGGCCTCGGAGGATTTTAGTCGCCTACCGTCAGAACGAGAAATGAAAAGGTGAATTACAATTTTTATAGTTGCCGACCCCTCACTGAACTTACTGCCTACCCATGTCAGGATACTAAAACGAGGAAGGGATGGTAAACTTTGAATTTGAAAAGCTGCCGCCCCCTCATATAATACTAAATAGAGGAAGGGAACGGTGCGGCGAATTCAGTGAAGAAGCTTCAGTTAACCGAATGACCGTCAACCAGGACAAAACAGCCGTTCTAACTGTATCTTTTCTCAAATCCGATCCAACTTTCCAACCTGACCTACCAGATCACAGGAGAGTGGAGGAGCTCAAACTTCTAGGGGTTCATCTAACTTCAGATCTCAAGTGGGATAAGCAAGTTCAGTCTATGCTAAAAAGAGCCAATATGGGCATAAGTTCCCTCAAAATGCGCTCCCGCCATGGTACCCCTAAACACCAACTCCTTCGCATTTACCTTGTGTTCATTCGCCCTTCCCTCGAATACTGCTGTCCGGTATGGCACTTCGGTTTAACACGGGAGCAGTCGGAACGACTCGAGAGGATCCAGTACCGTTCTTTACTAGTAATATCAAAATCCCCAAAAATCCCATACATTTTCCTTCTTAACGAGTTTGGCCTCACATCTTTGTCAAACCGCAGACACCAACTTTCTGCTAAGTTTGGTGACCAGCTACTGGAAGACCCCACCCATCGTCACATACTTCCCCCTGACCGTATAAGGCCACAGAGAATGGCAGCACAACCAGTTCCTAAGATCCTACCCATACGGGCAATTCATGCGCGGTATGAGAGAAGTTTTGTCCCCTACTTTGTGAGTTTTTTCAATGCGAAATTTTAAGTAAAATCCTTTTCCTTTTTTTGTGTTAATGTTTGAAGTTTAGCGGTTTAATTTGTTGCTATTCTGTTGTTCTGTAATTTATGAAAATTTGACTATGTTAAAGCACATGCGCTATGCAGGGTTAAACACGTCTGTGTGAGACGCAGAGGCGTTACTAGCCAAAATGTTTGGGGCAAGGAATTTACCGACCGGCTGATAATTTTTACCGACTGTTTAACCCCCCCCCCCCCCCCCCCCGTTTGAGACACCCCAGGTCAGACGACCGACTAAGTGATCTATTGGTCATTGGTACCCAATCTGAAAAAGCGAAGAAGCTTGACGTCAATCGCGCATTGGACAGTTTCGCGAATTTGAAGAAGCATCGTTTCGCCTTGGTTCGATTAGTAAAATATCTCTTTGTTTTTTTTTGTTTTAATTACCTTTTTCTTCTTGAAATAAAACTGCTCATTTTCACTTGACTTGGGAAAATCGGCTCCAACTTTGCCCCCCCCCCCACCCAGGATTTTGACGAAATTACGCCCCTGGATGTAGCTGAGCTAGACTCTATATTAAGTGACTTTCCTTCTGACCACGTAATTGTACATCAAGATTTACTTTTGGCTCATAAGAAACTGAAGTTCCAATTATCGCCTGACCATGATGGGCTTTTTTCAAACCATTTCAAGTTTGTATCCCCAATGTTCCTTTTAACTCTTCTTGCTTTTTTAATTTAGTTTTATCGGTAGGTCGTGTTCCTTCATCTTTTAAAACTGGTTTGATTTCCCCTATTCTAAAAAATGGAAAGAAGGATTTAAAATCTTGTGGTTCTTATCGACCAATAACCAAGGGTTGTATTATTAGTAAACTTTTTGAAATGTGTTTTAAAAATATGTTTGAAGGCCTTGATGTTGGGTTAAACCAGGTTGGATTTAAAAGGGGCACGCGCATGCTACTTTTTCCACTTTAATCAATGATGCGCGAGTGAGCGGAAAACCGCTTTATACGCTTCTAAAAGGTGCTTTCGACAATATTTCTCATGCGGCTGCTCTTCTATCCCTTGTGTATAATGGTATTCCCCGTTCTGCTGTGCGTGCTTTAAGGTCCTGGTACAATGGACTGAACGTCCAAGTGGCAATTCGTTCCCAGAAAATTCTGTCTAATTTAATTTCAGTGGAAAAAGGCGTTAGACAAGGTGGAATTTTATCATCGTATATTTTTAATGCATGTTTGGCAGATTGTCTTCGGTCGCTTAAGACTTCTTTAATACACTTTGCACGTGATGTAACGTTTTTAGCATATGCTGATGATAAAATTATTCTAAGTCGGTCAAAGGAAAAATTAATTGAAAACTATAACATTCTAGTATCTAAATTGGGGCAGAAGGGTCTAATAATTAGCTCTGAAAAGTGTAATTATTTTGTGATTAGTAGTTTGCCGACACCCCTCTGGATTGTGGTGGGGGGATTGTTTTCAGCCCTGTTGAGAAAGTTATGTATCTTGGAATCCCTTACTCATCTAATACCAGGGACTGGAAACTTATCCTTATTCAACATGTGCAAGATAAAATAAGAAGAGCATTTGGTGCTGTTATTCGTTTACGAGGGATGTCTCGCAGAGATGTTCTTGGTTCTATTTATACGGCTGTTGCACTTCCTCACATTCTTTTTCCGTCTGCTTTCTTTTCTTCTTTCCGTCCTTCTGAACTTTCTGCGTTAAAAGTTACTTATCATAAATTCTCTAAATTACTTCTTGGCTTCCCGATTTCTGCGATTAACTCTTTCTTAACTTCGAATTTTAAAGTGAAGAATCCTTTGGAAACTTTAAATGGTAAAATCCAGAACTTTCATAAAAAGGCTGACAACATTCTTCTTCATCACAACGTTTTTCCTTTTTTCACAAAAAAGCGCCCTGATTAGTTGGTTTATTTTGAGCTTTGTTTTTTTCCATATACTTCGTTGTATATTTAGTAGGCTAATTTGTCTTTAACGGTCAGCTGTTTATTAGTATGTGTGTGAGTTTGACTGACATGTTGTTGTTCCTTTTTATACATTACTCTTCAGTTTTGAAGGATTCAAATAAATAATAATAATCAAAGGAATAATCTCACTAATGCATTACAGTTAGTTTTACCCGGTTCTATTCTGTGCTGGCGGGAAATGTACGCCGTTGCCGCGAACGCGGCGTGTTTTGTCGGCACATTTCTGAGTCCATCGGCACAAACCGGACGCCTCCCCCCCCCAAGGTAAAAGGCTAGTGACGCCCCTGCCGGGACCTCGGCGAGGCCAAAATAAACGACTGAGCAAAAGGCAGGGGGGTGGGGTGAATCGCCCTCCTCATCCCCTCATCGGTCCACCCGTGATTTGAAGTATGCATGCGATGAAGCATGCATGGGATGCGTCAAAATTTCTGAGCGTAGGAGGAAATTCTCATTCGACCGCGAAAATCGAACTGAGTGTGAACGCAGCTTAACGGCTCGGCCTTCGGATGTGAACGTGGAGCTAGAAACCATCTGTCCTATGCTACGGGATCCGATTAATGTTTCATTGTTGGTAAAGTAGCTTTTCTGTTGCTTTTTCTTGACTTAGCAATTCGGATACGATGCTAATGTTTTCTCGATGCCGCTAGTCGTGGACTGCCTAATACGGTCACAATGAGAGAAATGTGCTACATATATCCACGGACCCAACGCACAGACCGTGATAGTTAAGATCACTTTCTTTTCCCAGCGCATGGCTATGAAGATACGTGTGCCAGAAGAGACGTGGGGTCTCGTTAAAGTTCGGTCTTCGTAAAAGTGAAAATCAGTCAAATATCAGAAATATATTACGAATGTAGTAAATTAAAAGCGTCGGGGCTAAAAACGGGTTAGAGAAGAAGAGTGGAACAGTAGCCTACTATAGTACTACTACACTGTCAGAAGTTTCATATCAGATGACACAAGGATTTCATCATATCGTTTGTCGCGACAGCAGATTCCATCCCAAGTGTTGTCTGTTGAAACCGCGCATCCTTGTGTTATCTGTTATGAAACTTCTGACAGTGGACTTATCAGTCCTTCCCATTCTTCCAGTGAGACGCCAGCGGGTTTACAGATTGGCACAAACATACGACAGCGTCACCCGCTGACGGACTTCTCTAAATGTTGCCGGGGTGGGGGGGGGGGGGGCTTGTCCGTAAGTACTTTCTGGAAGGCTATTTTTGAGGATGAACCTTTCGCAAGTTCTGCAGTAGACCTATACGTTAACTCTTTCCACACAAAGGGTTTCCAAGGCATAATTAGCAAAACTTTTGCAAAAAACAGTGAACAGCATTTAATAAACATCGCACTTGTTTCTAATCCTAGTCCAACTGAGCTCCCTCTTCCCTTACTACATCTTGCAATTCGAACCTCGGTAGGTAACATAGTCTAAACATCATAGCTAGGTAACAAAAGATGTCGACCGACTCCGAATTAGCATTTTAACTCTCCCTTGATAATTGTCCATAAAAGATTCTCAGGCTGTGAGCCGTATATATTTCTTTCAATCCCCACATTAGGTCGAAAGCACGGAGAACTAAACTAACGGAGAAATAAACGGCTTGAAAAGAATCAACGAATTTACGTTAGCCCGCATCTTTTACACTAAATGATGGTTGCAGGATCAGAGTGTGCGCTTGGATATTCCCACTCACTTTTTCACTTTAGAAGCAAAGCTGCCAACTTAAGGAAGGCGTCTGCAAAGTTCGTAAAGCTGTTGCGTAAGCCTGCGTACACTGTAAAAAGTTTCTCCGAGTAAGGATTACTATTAACTGCGCTACTGGGATTAACCTTATCTCTACTGGGATAAGATTAATCCGAATTAAAAATTAGATTATCTGTTTAGAGACAAGATTAATCCCAGTGGCAAATACTGCAAGACTTTTTTTTTACAGTGCAAAGTCCGTTACGGCAGTTGGCAAGAAGTCGACTAATTTTTGTCCCCATGTTTAACAGGAGAAGAGATTCAAACCAAAATCTTAAAACGAATCTGAAGATGTGGAACCAGGAAACTGTAAATATGCTGCCACGCTACGATGTTAAAGTAAAATAATCTGATTTTTTTTTTAAGACTAGTTTGTCACATAAGACTTCCGTAAAGTGTACAACTGAGGTCACATTCTTGTCCGGCTGGCGACAAACTATACGAAACATACTTTATGAACGCACTAAGGATCGTTTCTCAGCATTAACAATCACTTACTAATACATGTTTCTGACAGCTCTCTTACACATATTTATCAAAACCCAAAATTTCCAAAAAGCCTCACAGAAATCACCACGAAGGAAAGCGTAGTGAAAATACTTGTAGTGACTCAGCTAGACCAAGAACAAATAAGCACCCTGCCCGATGCAAACGAGAATAGGGTATGAGCTACGCGGAACATCACAATTCGTTGCCTCTACAAACAGCTATTTCGCAGTAAAGCCCAGAAGAAGAAATTTCTAAAGTAAAAGCCGATTGGTTGTCTCGACGCACTGCAAAGCGGGTCAGCGCGCCTTCTGCACTAATTCCTCTGATATGCGCAACGGCAAAGAGGAAAGTAGACGGGTAGCAACTCAATGCTCAGCTCAGTTTTGTCGGGGTATCCATAGTCGCTGCATGGAACCAAAGACGGAGGCTCTACTGGCTTGTTTGTTCTTGGTTACCCGTATCGGGAAGCTGTCCCGGACCCGAGAATCATTTCCCGGTAACCTTTTCAGTTTTCAAGATGTCTAACAACAGATGGCAACTGCCGCTGAAGATATGATGGGGTGTCAGACTTTTCAGAATTCAGCCAGGAATTTTCCGTCCTGGCTGGAATATCATTCGCAAGGCTGCTTGCCGACGTGGACGCCGAAGCCATGCGGATTTTTCCCTTCTATCCGAAAATACAGCAAAGAGTTCCGAACAAGAATGACAGTAATCCGGGTCTGAGAACAGGTCTTACGGAGCGGTACTGGCTGAGACCCATACACCAGTGCCACCAAATTTTTCTGACAGACAGATGCAGTTCACTGACTTTCTTTGAATCAGATTATTTACTTCTTCATGGAAGCTTAGATATAAAAAACAAGAACAATAACCATTCGTAACTGAAGCCTAAACTGTACAGAATTGATTCTTTTAAGGCAAAACAAGATGCACAAATTGGCCTATTAGCCCTTTTTTCCCGTGAAACTTTCCCTTAAATCTCTCACTTGGACAAACGGACCCGTCAGTCTGCAAACATACTTCAGTTGAATGATGATACCAACAAGCTGGTGGGAGGGTGCCGCAAAAGGCGCTGCTATGACTGCATATCACAAATTGAAAGACTAGTCGTTGGCAAACTCTAAGAAAATATAGATTCCGTGGCTCGTTCTAGGTTCCAAGAACAACTAGACAGGGCGACTCTAGCAACGTGCTCCTCAACCCCCATGTCCATCAGCCTCTTAACGCGATCGTTGTACTCTGGGACAGCATGTGGCCCTAAAAAAAAGCTTGATGTTAAAAGTCCGTAATCCGTCGTCCAACTGTTACCACCCTCTTGCTGTTCTCGAGTTAAAAATAAAATAAATTTAAATATCAACAAAATCGTGGCTTGGGGCCAAACGGCGTGTTGACTACAGTAGAGGTATGGTTATGTGAACAGTTACTTCAATGTGAACAGTGCAGTTTTGAGCTAAATGGTAGAATGAAGATCCAAAATACATATTCAGGCGTTTTCAGATGCCCTTAATTACCTACTTTGGCTAACTGGTAGTTAGCTTAAGACACAGCAAGTGCATGAAAATGGTTTAAGTCCAATATCAACAAACGTCCACATAAGCATACCTGTACTGTACGTCAAGATACTAATAGTACAGTTGGGCCCCCATCGAGTCACTGACGAAAATAAGGATCATAAGATCGAGTGCAAAAACAAGGAGGTAGGTGGACATCGGGTTGAAACGGCGGCATCATTATGGGGACTTTCTTCCTTTTTTTTAACAAAGGCATTGCCAGATTATTTATAAGGCTGATATCGAAATTGGTGTTTCCTTAAACTGTACTTGCAAGCAATGAGGATGTGGTATCCGGTGACTTGCAGTAGATGACAGTGACTATTTCTTAATCCTTCCTTGCATGGCTGCGCAACGAGTTTTGATCGTGCCTCTTTTTGAATCCCTGTCCTGTTTCCCTGGTGACAGCTTGAGTATACAAGACCTGTCGACGAACACGAGAAGAGCAACCGACAGGACATTTCCTTAAAACTAATTCGTACAACACTGCTGTTCACAATCAAAATCAAAACCGTCTCGTGGATCAGAAGAATAATCAAGTGCAAGCGAATCAGTGGCAGATCAACAAAACCCTCAGACCTCATGCATAGTGTATCGGGCGAGACCGACCAATGAGACAAGACCCAAGGTTTCATTGGGATCCTACGAATTTAATATTTAATGGCTTAATAGACTGGCACCTTGATCCAGACAATCGGGTCTTTTACATTGACCAAGTTCCTCGTTTTAGCTGTGTTCCCGGCAAATTGCTGAAAAAGCTCGTGATATCGAGAGGCAACCAAGAACCTGTCCATCTGCAGTCTAACAGTTGAGCTAACCTTCTCTGTGTTACGTTGAGACGTGTCTATAAAAACAAGACCAACTTTTCGATGGGATCCCAAAAATTCAATATCTGATCCAGACAACTGGGTCTTGTCTTAGCCAGATCCAGTCATCGCCAGAATCCTTGAACATTCTTACAATTAAAATTCAGAAACAGATTAAGGCCAAATAGCTAATCATCTGAGAAAACCAAGTTCAGATATGGATTCAGCATGTGTGTTTACCCGTATAAGTCATATCTGTTTTGACGAAAAGTTCCTGCCACTTCTGCCAATTTCCCGGTTTCGGCCCGAACTCTATAACTACTTGTCCGGCGAAAAAAGAAAACTCAAAAACGAACTTAGGGTATCTTCTTTCCCCAATAATGAGCATCTAATCAACCTCAAATAAAAATTTAACTTATAACAAATTTTCCGACTCCAGCCGGATTCCGCTCGAACTATATGTCCGGGTAAAATATGATTGTCACACACGGATTCAGCGTCTCTTCTTACCCCTAAATCGGTTATCTAGTCAGCTAGAAATAAAACTTTAACTTCTAACAATTTTCCGGTTTTGGCCGGATTCCGGGCGAACTACATGTCCAGGTAGAAAATTGTTTTCACATAAAAGTTCAGCATGTCTTCTTGCCCTAAATCGGACATCTGATCAACTCCAAATAAAACTTTTAATTTTAACAAACTTTCCGGTTTGGGCCGGATTCCGGGCGAACTACTTGTCCGTCGAGAAAATGGTTTTCACCATCGTCTTCAGCATGTCTTCCTACCTCTAAATCGAACATCTAATCAACTTCAAATAAAACTTTTACTTTTAACAAACTTTCCGGTTTTGGCCGGATTCCGGGCGAACTACTTGTCCGATTACAAAATGGTTTTCACCATCGTGTTCAGCATGTCTTCTTACCCCATAATCGACTATCACATTAGCTGTTTCAAAATATTTTGTTTGCCTCTTAATTTGAGCCCCCTCCCCCACCCCTAAATGTAGGGCTACAAAGCCCATTTGCGAACTCGACTGGTCCGCCGACCCAGCGAATCCTCACACCAAGTTTCATCAAAATATCTCATTCCCTTCGAGAGTTATCGTGCTTACAGACGGACGGACGGACGGACAGACGGACACGTTTGCGATGTCATAGGCATCCCTCAACTTACGTTTTGGGATCCCAAAAACAATTACAATGGTCCACTTAGTTAAAAGTTAAAGTCATCGAGTCTACAAATTTCCAATTTTGTCAAATTTCGGCTGAATGGATGCATCGAGTGTTCTTACCCCCAGTACGATACGAAACTCTTATCGAACTAAGAACGAAACCTTTATTTTTACGAAATTTCCGGTTTGGCCGGATTTCGAGTTAACTTATTGTCAGACGAGAAAAATAGTTTCAGATCTTGATTAAGCATGTCTCCTTACCCTCTATCTACTATCTCATTGGGCTTTAAAACTTCCTGCTAAGTTTCCAGTTTCGGCCAGATTCCAGGCGAACTACTTGTCCGGCAAGAAAATATAGTTCAAAAACGAATTCAGCATGTCCCCTTACCCCTAAATCGAACCTCTAATCAACTTCAGATAAAACTTTTTAAATAAATATTCCTGTTTTGGCCGGATTCCGGACCGACCCGGCGAGAAAATAATTTTTCATATTCGATTCAGCATGTCTCCTTAACCCTAAATCGACTATTCCTTTAGCTTTTGAAAAACATTTTTGTTGTTTGCCCCTCAATTTGAAGCCCCGCTTCTCACCCCCAAATATATTTTGCCCTTGTGCAAAGTTATCTTCAATTGTCCAGGAACTTCACGTTTCTGCCCTTGGCCATTTCCCCGCCTTCCATCTAGGAAGACGATTTTTTATACCCGATTAGTCCCTTTTTTTTAATGTTTCTTTTTTTATACTGTACATTTACTACATTATTGAAAGCTCAGCGTATTTTTTCCTTAGATTTATCTGTACTGCGCTATTTTCTCTTCTTAAGTGCGTATCTAAAATTTCATCATCATCATAGAGCTACGGAGCCCATCTACGAACTTGACCTGTAATTTGACCTCAAATTTGACCCAAAGAATCCTCAACCAAGTTTGAACGAAATGTCAAAATCCCTTCGAGAGTCATAGGTAACCCGTCATTGACGCTTTGGGATCCCCCCAAAAATGCCTGCCTGTCAATCAACCTGCGCTTCTAACCCTACGACGAAAGACTAATCCACTAAACCTCCCAATCCTAAACACAACGCCATCATCGAGGCGATGTGATATTTACTATTACTATTTTTACTACTTTACTATTTTAGGGAGGAGTGGCCACTAGGAAAAATTGGAAGCACAAATATGGGGGAATATCCGTAAGGTGGCTAGATTCCTCCGAGTTGGTTTGTCCCATAGAGAGCGATTTTTTCTGTTTTTTCTTGTTTTGTTGCCATGACCCCAAGGGTTTTTTCGTGCAATAAATTCATTCATTCATCCATAAAAGCTCCTTGATTCTACTCAGAGTGGTTGGTTTTAGGCCTCCTTTTCCAACAAGGGCTCTCAAAAGAGCATTGCTTCCCTGTAGCGATTTAAATTAGCATAAAATTCTGCTCCATCTTAAAGAAGTGGCCTTACCTCCAGCGTATGCGTTTGTCCAATGCTTAGCCGTAAGTATAAACACTTTCTGGTTTTCCTTAAACTGCTTAGCGACAACAGCGTCCTGGGGATCATCCGGCTCCGCCGAAGCTAACAAGGCTTGAAGGCTCAGAAGAACAGTGCGCAGCGTCATTGCAGCTGCCCTGCAAAGTTAATTTGTTACCAGGAAGGTGAGACTAGAGGCGAATTCTCGCCGTTCCCCGAGGACTCCACTTGAGGAGTCCCCGCGTTTTTGTTTGTCCCGGGGACTCACTCCCCGTATTCTCGCGAGTCCCCACGGACGGGGAATGCTCAGATTATCATCACCATCACCAAAAAGGACTCCCTTTCAAATTCGGTGGGGAATCAATTTTTGCTGTTGTAGGTGCTATGTAAAATTAATTAAAAAGAATCAGAATAAAGAAAACCAAGAATGAAGTGGATCTAGACTAATTTTTTCAGCTGCATATTCATTTTTCGAACAAAATCCATTTTAGAAGCATTTCCCCGCGTTCTCGCTGTTCTGTACGCGGAGTCCGCGTGGAGTGACTCCATCTATTCTCGCCGTTCCCTTCGATTCCCCGAGGAGTCCTCGGGGAACGGCGAGAATACGCCTTAGGTCAAACTTAGCCTACTTTCTTCAGGCGTTCGTCATGCGTAAAGCTAAGTGCACACACAGTCCGGTAAGATTCCGCACGCGAAAACGCGCATACGAAATTCGCGTCACGATGCCCGACAGGTTTTTCAGATAAAACGAAATTCAGACGTGAAACTTGACCCCAGGTTTGAAAAATCCACTGCTGAGCCTACAGCCAGATGATGCTGATTGATTGCCGAATGAATGAATGCAGGTGACATTAAATAGGTCGTATAAACAGTTGAAATTTCAAACACAGCTCTAATTTTTCAATTCTCAGGGCACAATTTCGCATGCGTTTAAAATTCGCTCCGGTTAAAGTAGAATATTTTCTACTCAAATCGGAACGAAATTATCGGACCGAATCCGCATGCGATGCGTCAAAATTCCGGAGCGGAGAAGGAAATTCGCACCGGACTGCGAAATTCGGACTGTGTGTGCACGCTACTTAAAGGCCCATTTTCCGAAACGGCGAACTGTATTTGACTTACTTTATAATAATTGTGTTTAGTTAAATTATCTTAAACTGAAGCTTAAAGCAAAATAAGTATTTCTCCTGTAGATTTCGCTCCGTAATTGACTGTATGGCTCGTATGTATGATGGTATGTTTGTTTGTGGTGGAAACTTCACACGTTGATACTGGTATCAACGACATCCCATTTTATCTTCCACTCGATGTCGTCCCACTCCTCATCAACGAATTTTTTTGAAAGATTCAACTGTTTCACAGTTTACTGTTTTTTTGGAGAGGGAATTCCAAACGGGTATTTAACTGACAAGAAACCCAAATTTCGGCGCAGTGACGCTTTTGCTCTGTTTTTGACAATAAAAGAACTTGAATTTGAACTGCAATGTTCCAGTTCAAGATCCACGGCACAAAAAAAAAACAAGATCTGAAAGCATATATGGCACTTGTAAGAACAGTTAGCATGCTGGTCAGATAAGTATTGCAGTTGTCAAGATCGAATCTCTCTCCCGATATTTGTTTCATCAAAAGACGTGGTTGATCTAGTAAATCTGAAATGGTTATTCCACTCGTTGACAATTGTTTCAGATCTGAAGTTTTTCTGTACTCTGGTTCCGATTCACGGAGAACTGGAATAAAAAGAGAACGGTAGAAGAAACAAAAGACGCTCGTACACTACTCGGCCCACTTAAAGGAAGAAAGCAGTAAAAAAACGAAAGACACAACTGATGTTGTATGTGTGTGTTTTCTCTCAATTATTCATTTCAGGCAGAGGTGCCATTTCAGTAAACCTTTAGGGGGGGGGGGGGGAGAAATTACAATTTTGGGTCTCAATCCCAGATTTTTTACACACTAGCTACTACTCAAAATTTAATTACTCTTCTTGAGGTAAAGTTATAGTAATCTTCGAGTATACCTTAAAGTGAAGTAATTGCTTACCATTTTGTCTTTTAAAACATATTTAATTGCCAGAAAATAGCAACAAAGAGGAATATTTTGAAATCTAGGGGGGCCAAGACAACCTGTCCCCTCCCCGCAAATGGCACCCCTGATTTTGGGGCAGGTCGGACGCATCACTCTTAAAGCACAACTCTTACTAGAAATGATCTTTTCCCTATAAAATGGATCAGAAAAAAAACTTTAAGAAAATAGCATTACTTTCCACATCAAACTAGCGATTCTCTTGTTAGCACTTGTCGACTATATCCAGCCTTCCTGCTCTTCGACGCGGCGGCTGGGCGCAAAAGATTTGAAAACGGAACGTGCCTTGGTTAAAAAGTGGGAAAACTAAGCAAATAAAAGAAGTAATAAACAGAAGATTATCACATCCTTATGTGTGAAGGAGTTGTCAGCGGGCAATGAAGATTCCCGCAAACTTCTCGTCGGCTGACGGAAAAACTCGGGAAGGCAGAAAAAGCGCTAAAAATTCGTAGTTACAAAACGAAACAATGGAGAAATGTGGGGATTTTAGAAGCTTATAATTCCATATGGGAGCTAAGTATATTATAAAAGGCAGAATAAGCAAAGGGGTCCTTTAAAAAGAGAATCGGTCCAGACCGTAAGTACCGTTAAAGAACCCCACCACACTATTAACTCTTCAACTTCAGCGTTTTAAAATATTTGAAAACTATGCTGTGCTTTCAACAAATAACCCACGGTTTTGGCTATTTTAAGCCTTTTCCGAGACCCGTTGATTTGTAGGGAAAACAGGGAAACAATTTACATAACCGTTTTTTCTGATGGAAAAAATTCTCGCAGACAACGGTCGACAGCGTGATACACATCGAAGGTAGCAAAACACGGCAAGTGAGAAAACCAGTGTGGTTTTGTTAGAGGGGTTAGAATGTACGTACGAAATTGAGGGGTGTACGGGTTTAGATATGGAGTGATAACAGACGTAGGCTGCATTAGAATTTTAGGTAAGATAGGTCCTTTAAGTAAAAAGACCATAGCTTACCACTGGGTTTTCAAGATGTCTAAGCAGATGGCGCCTGTTGCTGAAGATATGTTGGGGTGCCAAACTTTCGTCAAGAACTTTACCTTTAAAAAATAGTCAACACTATGAATTCAGCACAGAAGCTTCGCTGGGCCCCTAAAATCCGGAAAGTTGAGACTGTTTGCCGTAGAATCAGAACAAGTATAAAGTCAACTGGATCAGGATTCCTTTCTGAATTTCTGTCTTCCCCAAAGCAATGAGTATTCAAATTACCATACTGGCATGGGGCTAGGCAGATAAAGACTCGACATAGCTTAAGTAGACCCGAGCTACAAAGAGTTACAAGCTAATAATTCTTCAGCCCCAGCTGACTGCAAAGCATGTTTGACAGTTGCGTTTTTGCAGATACCATGATATCTGTTACCACGGTAACTGGATCTGCAATTAGTCGTTTTTGCAGTTATCGTGGTATCTGATACACGCTGCTCTGCAAAAACGACTATTGCCGAAATTGCACTTTTCTAAGTCATCCCAAAAGAAAAACAGATATCCAGTTACATCACTAAGTGCTAAACTTCCTTCTCACCAATCTGACAGAATTTGATGAAAGTGAGAAAACTTTTCAGATACCACGGTCGGACCGTAGTATCTGAATATATGATACCACGATTACTGGCCAGATACGACGATAACTGCAAAAACGCCTTTTGACAGTGGTATCAGATACCACGATAACTGCAAAAACAACTTTAGACCGTGGTATCAGATACCATGGTATCTGCCAAAACGCAACTAGTGCAAAACGTATAAGTCAGCTGAATTTTATTAGAGCTATATTCCGGCCCTTCTTGGCAAGAGTCCTCTTCAGGCTCAAGCCACTCAAGCTGGAAAAGGAACTTGTGGAAAAACAACTTAAGATTCTAGCTTAGCCTTAAATAGCTGGTTTTGGTGAATTTCTTTGTGAGAGTTGCTTGGAATAAAAGGACAAAAAAGCAAAAAGTAGAATCTGTTGTTAATTTTCCAGTTAGTTTCCAGCTTGAACGGCTTGAGCCTAAAGAGAACGCTTGCCAAGGGCCGAAATATAGCTCTAATAAAATTCAGCTGGCGTATCCTTTTTGCACTGTTAAATATCACAAGCTAAGTCGGGAGAAAAACAACAAAATCTTTGGCAGGCAAGTCTATAATGTCTGATTTTTCAATCAATCAATCCTAGCTGTTCAAAAACATTTGATAAGGATTTAAAAAAGAATGTGCGAACAGTGATCCTGCTTAAAGGCACAGAAAAGTTGACTACGCAACTTTCGGCCATCAAACCGACCTGGGGAGTTTAGATAAAGATACAGGGACTTATTGTCGACAGGACCCCCCTTCTTTGTTATCTCGAACCCCCTCCTTAGTGTTCCCAAAGCTAGCTGGCAGGCCCTTTCCCCTTATGCACTGTAATTATGCACTTATGCACTGTAAAAGTTCGCCTTTGGCCGTGTTGACTTCCCGGCACACAAACCTTTTGCTTTTTTTTTTCTACTAACTCAAAAGCCGAACTCTCGGAAACTGCCCGGAAACTGCAATGGTCGTAACGAGAATTTTTCTTACTCTCAATATCGACTCAGGGTACATTCTTGATATGTCAGCCAGCTCCCCGAGTCAAGTTTGAGTCAAGTTGTGCAAGCTCAAAACTCCAGAAAAGGGTAAAAGCTCTCTCGATAAACTGATGGTACACTGTCAGAAATTTCATTACAGGTCACACAAGGATGCGCAGTTCAAAAGACGACACTTGGGATGTTGTCTGTTGTGATTTTGACAAAGTTATACATTAAATGTGCATAACAAGATGCATAACAAGAATTGCCAGGAAGATACGAAAAACAGCCGAATAAGCATCTGCTGACTCCTCCGATACCATGACGGGAAACTAAAAAGCTGTAGAAAAAAAAAATGTAAAAAAAAAACTTTAAAACTTTAACTCCAACCAATTTTCAGAGAAGAAGTTCATAAAGTCAGATATTTAAGGAAGAATCTTTCATTGTTTTTCCACAAGTTAATTTTCCAGCTTGAGCGGCTTGAGCCTGAAGAGGACCCTTGCTAAGACGGGCCGAAATATAGCTCGAATAAAATGTAGCTGACTTATCCGTTTTGGACCATCAAATATGATTCGCAGTCGCAGTCAGCTTGGGCTGAAGGACTATCAATGTAAAAAAGATTGTAGGCCTACAAGCTTTTTCACGGAAAAATACCTTAGGTGGGTTGAAGGGATAAGTATCCGGAATTTCAATCTCTAGCTTATAACTCCCGCCTTCGTAAGGGGTGTCAGGAGGCCCAGTAATCCTTCCATTCAGACGAGTAAAGTTGTCATCTATTGGTTCAACGTGAATTGCACACTTTGAGCCCTGGAAGACAATAACATGGTATATTCGAAATATAGTTGCGTTTTTGATCGAAGTTTTGTTGGCCGTTCGCTTAAGCATTGTCCTAATAGGTGTAATAAGGTGTATTACCGCGTATAAGACTTATTACAGATTCCTCTTTTCCTCGGAGCGCGCTGTAATAACGTGAATAAGGAAAATAGACTATCGTTCCATTCTGGCTTATGCAGGGCCAATCAGATCGCTTGGTTGGTTCTGCCAGCGGGCCGGGGAAAAGAGCAGCGTCATCAGGGTTGCCACGGGAAGCAGTAAAGTTCTACTCTGTTGGAAGCTGAAGAAACAACTTTTCTTCAAAATAACACGTTTTGCTCTGCTGCGACTGCTTAATGCTACTTCGAAGACCAATGCTGGCCATCCGCATATTTAGCTGCTTTTTACAATGTATTGGGCGTCAAATTGTACTGGTGTACTTCAAAGTAACGCTAAGAACACTTTTCTGATCTTCAGAAACTCGAAACACTGTATGACCTTGGCAACACTGCTCGCTGCATTGATAAGAGCCTCTCGGATTCGTATTTGAACGGGCGTGTATTAAGATGCAAACATCGCGTATAGCGTTATTCAGCTTATTACACCTATTAGGACAATGCTTTAACCGGTTGCTTAATTTCCGTTTTCGAAAGCCGTCGAAGTTCATCGTTTGCTTAATTAGTGTTGTTACGACTCCGGCGATCCTTGCCCGGTCGACGTTTCTTCGACGATTCAAGCAAACTTCGAACTTGCTAGCTCACGAAGTTCGACGGTCAGGTCAGAGTTTGAAGGACAAAGAAACTGTGATCGCCGACCAAAACGGTATTTAAAAAGAGACTTTTGAGTTTGAAGGTAACTTCAAATTTCAATAAAAAACGCGACTATTCTAGTACTTCAGCTTCAAACACGCTTCACAGCCGGCTTGAGAGAAAAGAAGTAATACTTTTCTTTTGCGTTCCTTTTAAAAAGATTTTGCCGAAGAACTGGCTTTGACATGGCTAAATATCTAGCCCAATAACAGATAAAGAACTAAATTAATTAACAAGGCTAGTTCCTACTCATAACTGAGTTGTTTAACAATGCAATAACTGAACCGCAAAGTAAAATTAACCTTGCATGTATTGTTCGGGGTATTGATGTTAGCCTGATAGGGTATGCTGATGATATTCTTAACTCCAGCCGTTCCGTTACTCGCTTGGAGGGAAATTTCGACATACTTAGTACAGAATATGGTCACGTTGGAATGCATTTCAATGCAGATAAAGCCCAAGTTGTACTGTTCAACTGGAAATCAAACCCGGACGTACCAGTGCGACTCGGCAATGTTCCTGTGAAGCCTCTGGCTTCGCTAATTTACCTGGGGTTACCTGTTGACAAGTCCATCAAAGAAACCCGTGCACTACTTATAAAGCATATACGTAAAAAATTGCAGGTTCATACGGATCTGTGGTATCTAATAAGGTACGTTTCCAACGCCCCTTCCTCGCAGCTATCTACAATTCAATCGCCCTACCTCACGTCCTGTATACTGCACCTTTTTGGAGACTTCTCTCCAAATCGGACAAGAAACAAACCCGGTCAATATTCTATCGTTTTGCTAAATATATATTACGCCTCACCCTTGGACGAGAAACTCAAAAATTTCCAGTCGTTATCGAATTAGTGATCCACTAACAGAGTGGAGAAACAAATAGAAACATATAGCCAAAATATTGATCAAGACTGGAAAACCCTCCTGGTTTAGTTTTAGGGTAAAAGTTATATTGTGTATTTCGGAAGTTAATTCTCTTTAGTGTTTTCCTTTTTTCCTTTTTTTCAATATTATTTACCCCGTCTTCGTGCTTTGTGCTCATTTTGACGGGTTACAAATAAAATCATCATCATCATACCAAGAACAAATAAGCACAAGAACCTCCGTCTCTCCATCTCTGTAACACGACCTTGCGGAGTTAAGATGCCCTGCCCGATTCAAACGAGCGGAGGGTAGGATCTACTGGGGACATCGCAATTCGTTACCTCTAAAAACAGCTTTATCGCAGTAGAGCCCCGGAGAAGAAATGTCGAGAATAACAGCCAATTGGTTATCTACCATTGTGACGTCACAGTTGACGTGATGCAGAGCGGGTCATGCAGGCCTGCTACAGTCTTTTCCTCTGATATGCGCAGCAGTAAGAGTGAAATAGACGGACATCAACTCAAAGCTCAGCAAGTAGGTCTAGCTCTGCTCAGTTTTGTTGGGGTATCCGTAGTCGTTGCATGGGGCCAAAGACGGAGGTTCTATTGGCTTATTTGTTCTTGCTCATACTCAGGGCCGAGGGATGGTGTAGGATAGCAAGAATATGAATCCCATTCTCATTCTCGACATACTTCATTTGTTCTGCCATGCGGAAGTTTTATTCTGGTACTACTGCGTTAATACTCACCATTGGCTTTTGCCTATTTTCTGGAATAAAATCCCCAGGTCAGCGTCTTTATTGAGGAGACACCTCACCGTTCGTACTTGTAGAGTTCGTAATTGTGCAAGTGTAGCGCCTGATTTATAAAATTGATAGGCCTAATCATTCCACTAAAGCCGTTTTGCCGTGACAATCCGGATCCGTTCTTGGATCGTCGATTCAGGAATCTCGAAACGGAGTGACATCGTCGGACTACCATTTTGTATTCTGAGATAGTCAATTTGCTGTTTCTCTGACGAATCCTGAACGAATCAGATATCTAGGATTATAATCCGAGATTGTCGCAGAAAAACGCCTTAAATCTCCGAACTGAACAGCAAAGAAATCTAAAGCAAAAGTAAACAATAAATATTTTGGCTCTGTCCGTCAGCAAAACCAGGATTCCTTCGACTAGTGCGAGTGTCCTCACTCTAAAGACTAGAGGCACATCCACATTTGCAGGTGTGCCAGTAAGAATGATATACAGAGATGGTGGTCTCTGTTTACCTAGAACTTAAAGGACAGCTGAACAATGAAACCATACTTGAACACACCATGGAGAATGCATTTACAGACATGGCCACGGAGAGCATTCTTCTCCTGAGCGTGACGTTTTCGAAATAGGGATGTTCGTTTCTGGAGGTTTGTACATGCAGACTCCAAGACAAAAAGCGCAAATCATTCAAATCTTGTACAGCGCTGGCCGGATCGTACTGGAATTTCTTCTAGATATACGTTTGGGCTTAACTGGTTAAAACATATTCCAGAAGAAGGGTTGATTGGAGACATTTGTTCATTTCTAAAACTGTTCGGTACTAAAATGAGGACAGATGCAAAATGGAGCAAAAATCATAGCTCGGAAACAATTTTTCGTATTTGGATTGGGGGCAATGTTAAAGGACCTGCCTTACCTATAATACTAACGCAACCTACTTCCATAATCACTCCATATATTTCTAAACCCGGAGACACCAATTTCTTACGGTACATTCTAACCCCTCTAACACAACCACGCTGATTTTCTCACTTGCCGCGTTTTGCTACCTTCGATGTGTATCACGCTGTCGACGGTTGTCTGCGAGAAGGTTTTCCATCAGAAAAACCGGTTATTCAAATTGTTTCCCTGTTTTCGCTACAAGTCAACGGGTCTCGGAAAAGGCTTAAACCAGCAAAAACCGTGGGTTATTTGTTGAAAGCACATCCTAGTTTTAAAGTATTCAAATATTGTAAAATACTGTAAGTTGAAGAGTAAATAGTGCGAGGGGTCCTTTAACGGAAGTCATACAGATACGGGTGATACTTGGTACTCTTCATTCAAGTGTCCTTTTAGGGACAGGGTTATTTGTTACACCTCCTTTGCAAAATTAGCTGTTATTACTGCAAAGTTTTAGGCCAGACACACACAGCAGGATTATATTATGGTTCCCTACTTAAATGAGGTAACGCAGCTGTCCAGTGGAGAGGATTATTATCAATTATTATAAACTAACTAGCACAGACAGAAAATATAGTTCTAATTAAGACTATCAGTTTCCACTTCCATTTAATTTACATCACTGAACAAAGATGTACAGAATATCCCAAACCAGTTACCATACCTAACCTGCACAAAAAAAAATCTGAATTTCTAATAAACTAACCAAACATCTATCCCCTATAATACTAGAGGCGTTTTTCAGTGCTCCCACAAACAGTTTGTGGGTCGATTGTGGCTCGAAAAGTGTGTTTCCGCGGCCTTTTGTGCGGCCCACAAGTGTGTTTCCGCGACCAACAGGACTTTCGTGGCTCGCTTTGTGGCTCAAATTCGACAAACAACTGGCGAGGTGATTGTCGATTTTGTGGCTCGATTCTGGCGGGAAATTCAAATTAAGCAGCAAAATAGTATCGAACCAATAAAATTAACTACTTTTTCAAGCATATAGACTTCAAACTGAGGATGCTTTTTGTACAGAATGGTAAGGAAATAAGCTAGGAGTTCTATTTATTGAGATTTTACATGAATTTTATTTTTATTTTCAGATATTTGAAATTACCGCCAAAAAAAGACAAAACTGTGTTTCCGTGAGTTTCAAGGGCTCGACTGTGTGGCACACAATCGTGTTTCCGCGACAAACACTCAGAAGTGTGTGGCCCACAACTATGTCGCGGAAAAAGGGTTAGATGTCAGTGATCCCCAAATTATTAGCGAAAGTTATGAAGGGTATCAAAGAGGAAGCTAGCCTTAAAGCCAACAGAAACCTTAGTGATAGAGTACTTTTTGAAACTTACCTCATCACTCTTTGATACTTCTTTAAGTTCTCTCCTGATCCTCTGAACTGCAATATTTGTTGCCATGACTGACAAATGTAAACAAACTCCGTCTAGCCTACCCTGCAAAATAAAATATTTAAACTTAGGCTACTCTCGAAGTCAGAGGCCGAACTAAGGTACTCTACCTAGAACTGCTTGTACTTTCTTAAGTGTACAATATGAAAACCTGCAACAAGTACTTTGTTGCTAAGGACCTTCCACAGTTACAGATCTGATGAAGTTTGAATACAGTCAGGCACTATTTCTTTGCTTTAACTATCTCCGATCAGCAAGAGTTGAGTTGCATCTGATTTAACTAAAACCATCGCCAAAACTCATATAGCAAAAAAATCAAATAGCGCAAAGCAATCAACAACAGACAAACAGTCTGATATAATACTGATAGCCACAGGAAAAAACGGCATCTAGGGGCTGGTTCTCATCAGTAATAGATAACAATTGGTGAGCTGAATGCAGCTGTAGGCTCCAGTATCCGTATAGCACAGTAGTATTTCCATCGCATGTTAAAATACTGATTATGTTCTCAACTTCGATTACCTTTATCTCACTACAGAAACTTCAAAAAAAGGCAAACAGTATCTCAAAAGACAACCAGCAAATTCCTCCAGTTTCTTCCGTGATACTTACATACAAGCTGTATTGGCATTGCCAGTAAATGAATTTCTGAGAGGGCCAACAAATTTTCTGGTGCCCTTACTACAGGTTACTTTGCTATTTGCGACACCCCTAGTAAACTTGTGTAAATTAAGACTAAATCACAAGGATTGAGTGTGAAACATAAAAAATGCATCCATCCTGACAAGATCCTGACCAAATTAATTGATATCAAATGTCATCCACTTCATATTTCTTATTTGAAGAACTGTCTGGGGCAAAACTAAGTCAAAAAGGTGCAAATACATGCGACAGAAAAACACTGGCATAAATAGTCCAGCCCAAGCTATTTGGGTTAATATTACGCTGTAGAAAATAATTACAGCTTCTAATCAAGGAACAATTCCACACATCTTGTAAGTGCAGAGGTTGGAAATAAACGATGGAAATCAAACACACAGATTTCATTCACATTGGGCAGCCCAAATAGCAAGGTATCCTGTACTATAACAGCTGGTCACCCAAATTCTGTTTCTGTTGCATAATCACTGTTCAACAGCAGATACAAAAAAAACAAAATAACAAAACGAAAACAAATTGTGTAATTATTAGAAAACATAGAAAACCTATATTATGTTTGATGGTGCAAAACGGATACGTCAGCTGAATTTTATTGGAGCTATATTTCGGCCCTTCTTGGCAAGGGTCCTCTTCAGGCTCAAAAACAGCTCAAGTTGGAAAAACGAACTTGTGGTGTTTCCCACAAGTCAGTTTCAACATTTTGGTTCGGTAATTAGGCGCGAATTTTCAGTATTCTTGAAAAAAAATTGAACTAGTTAACCAAGTATAACTTTTCTCCAACAGGTACGTAAGCATACCCTTCTATGACCGACGGTCAGTGATATTACGATAATCTTCACACAGAACATTAGCGGAGGAAATGGGAGGATGATACGAAGTCGTATCAGCCTCCAGACAGGATGATATGAAGTCATTAGCCTTCAGAGAGTATGGTATGAAGTCATCAGCCTCCAGAGAGGATTTCTGTTCGACGAAGTCATAACATGAGGTCTACTTGACACACAAGGCCTACTGAATTTCTGGTCTTCACCTGACTTCGTCCATGGTCCTGACCAAGCACAGTAAACCGAAATGATCGATTCAGAATCTCAGATCATGGAAACTGGAACCACTTGATCAAGGAATTATAAACACTACCGATAAGTCTTTTTTTCGCCAGATTTCGTATAAACTAATTTTCCGAGATGAAAACAGATATATCGTGATTTTCGACCCTTTTTCACCCATAAATTAAATATTGGCTTGAAACCCACTCCCCCACCTTAAATATTAGGCTACGGGGCCCATCTGGAGTAGCCTACTTGGTACTTGTACTTAAAACATAGAAGTAATTGGCACAACACTTCCCCCAACGTCCGTCCCACATATTGGGGGCGCGCGTACGTTTTTAATCCGTATAGTAGCAAGCTTCCTTACGGGACGGACACAATGTGTTGTGCTTAGTAAAGATGATGTGTCTGAAGTTTTAGAAATTTTATGTGGTACACCACAGGGAACAAAATTAGGTATAAATTCGCGGACGATCTCTCAAGTTTATCGTTGCGGAATGTACCTTCTAATTCGTCTGAACAAAGTTTGACTGACATTTTCGAAACTTTAACAAATGAGTTGTCGGAGGTAAAGCTGTCAGTCAGCCTTCCGAAGAGCGTGATCATAAGGTTTTCTTTTTTAAAGAGAGAATTACCACATCTAGAACATGTCGGTTTGGTTTACCGCGAAAAGGTGAAACTCCTCGGAATCACGATTGACAAGAATTTAAAATGGGATTCTCATGTTGACACTATCCTTCTCTACTTCTGAAATCCCTTGCGATGCTCCGGAGATTTGGAATACCAACGAAACTCATGAGATCCTTATATTGCACGTATGTACGCCCTGCAACGGAATACTCGTGTCCTGTTTGGCATCCTGGCCTTACCAAAAGTCAGACGGAGAAACTAGAGGGGATACAGAAGCGGGCTTGCAAGATTATCCTTGGGCAAGATTATTCCACATATGAAGATAGCCTCACAAAACTTAGTCTTCCCACTTTAGCGTGCCGTAGACACAAGCTCACCATGGATTTTGGACTGAAATGTCTATCTTCAGATAATCACAGATCCATTCTACCTGATTACCAATCGCCCAACCCCAATCGGCCCATCACTAGACTAAGAACTGAAAACAAAAATCGGCTTCAAATTACCCCGCCCCTAGTAAATTCGTCTGACCGATATTTATCATCATTTGTACCTTATTTTATTTCTTATTTTTACTCTTGATATTCTATTTTATTATTTACCATTTTAATTCTTGTCGTGTGACATGTATTATATTATGTAGGCCTACTCATTATTATCATATACTGTAGATGTTGTACGTCACTGCTTTGACATGTGTTACGTCATGACGATCCTCTGCTAGCCATATTATGTTGTGCTATTATGGAAATAAAGAATATATTATATTCTTCTCGTTCGGATTCTTAAACTGTAGGTTCGATAACCGAGATTGTTTTTCCGAACGATTCTTCTTCGACCGTTCAGGAACCGGAAATCTGTCGTTCGGATAAAAGTCCTTTCTTTCCGTTTTTGTAAAAGCCTGAAAGGTAAGCAAAATTACTTCATAAACAATTTATAAGAGCTGTCCTAGACGATGAAACTATAAAAATGTTTATTCAAACAATGTTTACAACAGGTGTATCTATTACTTTGAATAATGACTGCATGGAAAAACTTGTGCTGAGATTTAATTTTTGACACGGCTGCTGTTTTTGCTGCACGATTGGGGCGACGGCAAGAAACATTTTTTTCTGCATTTTGATCAACTTCGGTTTTGTTGTTAATAAGGGACTGAGGCTTAAATTTTCTTCCCTTAATAACCCCGTTCCACATTTCCGGTAGGGAGTACTCGCCTGTATCTCGGTTAATGCCTGCTCGGTTTTTCTTTATCTCAACGGCTTCCCGAATGGTTTGATGGAGCCCAGTGCACGTTGCAAGAATTTCAGCTTTTTCAAAATATACTGAATGGGATGGGTTTTCGAAAATATGTTCTGCAAGTGCAGATTTCAAAGTATAGTTATGACGGTGTACGTTGGAGAGGGCGTGGTCAATTTCTTGCTCATGCTCTGCAAGTCGTTTTCCGAAAGTTCTCTCTGTCCTTCCTACGTAACGCTTTCCACAATCACAAGGTATTGAATAAATGCCTCTTTGGTACTGATTTGGGACTTTATCTTTTCCGGAGTTTAGGTAGGACAGCAAAGTATTTTGGGTTCTGTGAAAGACTTGGATGTTGTATTTTTCCAAACTTTTGGACAATTTTTCGGTTACTCCGCGGACATACGGAAGGTAAACGCGGGCATTTTTTTCCTCAGCCTCACCATTACTAGTAGAACTTACAGGATCTTTGGGGGATGGATGCAGCTTCAGTCTGATGATCTGTTCAACCAGTTGAACGGGGTATTTGTTTCCAAATTTTTGGCCCCTACCGGAAACGTGGAAGGGGTTATTAAGGGAAGAAAATTTAAGCCTCAGTCCCTTATTAACAACAAAACCGAAGTTGATCAAAATGCAGAAAAAAATGTTTCTTGCCGTCGACCCAATCGTGCAGCAAAAACAGCAGCCGTGTCAAAAATTAAATCTCAGCACTAGTTTTTCTGTGCAGTCATTATTCAAAGTAATAGATACAGACGAGTACTCGATAATAGAAACATAAAACAAGGTTATTAATAAAATAATATTTAAGTTTTCAGTCCCTTATTAATAAAAAAAAACGAAGTTGACCAAAATGCAGAAAAAACTCTTTCCTGTCATCACCCCAATCGTCCAGAAAAACAGCGTCCATGTCAAAAATTAAATCTCAGGACTAGTTTCTTCATTATAGTGGTATTTGAAGATAACTTACTTTAATAAGATATTTATAGTCGGTAGAAGTTTCAGTTATTTATTACAGGTTTGTTTCCTTCCCCGAAGTTGAACCAGAGGATTGACAGCCTGATGAGGACCCTTGCCAAAAAGGGCAGAAATATCACTGATGAAGAATCGTATCTATAAAAATGGGTGGAAACCACAGAAATAGTGACTCAAAGACTTCGTTCGGAAACTGAAACACGCATGCAACCAGTTTCCGAACGATAGTACCCTCGGCCAAAATTGTATAAATATGATATTTGACAGTGCAAAACGGATAAGTCAACTACATTTTATTAAAGCTATATTTCTGCCCTTCTTGGCAAGGGTCCTCTTCAGGCTCAAGCCGCTTAAGCTGGAAAATGAACTTCAAAATGTAGCTGACTTATCAGTTTTGCACCATCAAATATGATTCGCAGTCAGCTTGGGCTGAAGAAACATGCATAAATATGTTATAGGAAGCATATCAATAAAGCGTTATATACGTTTTGTAGAGAAAGATGCCCTCATTCGAATGGAATCAAAATTTATGGTATAAAAACTTATCAAAATGGAAGCAAATGAATTGCAGAAGAGCTCTTTCCACATATCAGATTTACTTTCGTGTTCTTTCCATTTTTTTAGAGCAAGTTGACGGCGGAACGTAACGAGTAGGACAAAAACGCACCGTTACTCTATGATAATACAGGAGTGTTGCATGAAGCTGCCCTTACAATGGCACCGCCCACCCCCTAGAAAAGCCACTAAAAGAATAAATTTTAGAAACTTTAACCACATAACTCATTTAGCTGCTTGTTTATTATTATTTGGCTTATTTGAAGCCAGATTGATTCCAATCGGCCATGGTAAATGATCCTGCCACCTTGGATCATGAAGCTGCCACCCCCAGAAAAATCATGCAAATTCCAAGAAAACAGCAAATTTTGTTATTTGCAACAGGTCAAGGAACCTCTCTGACCAAACAGCTGGCCTCTAACTTCACCATGTAGCAAAATACCATTTTTAGCAAAGTGGGTGACTTCGAGCGTGTTCCATCCTCCTTACCGTAGTTATCACGCATGACGTCACAAATTCTGCCTTTTTGTCGTCAAGGCTGGAATGATTTTTCTATTTTCCAGCGGAATATCATGCCACGGATGAATCCCACCAATCACGTGACAGAGATTCGTGGTTACTACGCTTACCATGCTCCCAAGCGTGGTAAGCAAATAGTTACTATTAGTTACTATTTCGAGAAGGCTGGAACGGTCAGTGTAGTAACTTTTCGTGAGGTTGGAACGGATTTAGTAACTAATAGTTACTATTGGTACGAGGGTGGAACACGCTCTTCATGATCACTTGGGTGCCTATATTCTTTCGTGTTCTCCAGCTTAGCCTTGAACAATTACAAGTAAACTATGGTACCAGCAGAAAGTGAAGGTTCTAAGCTTCCTTTCAGGATACTCCACTAAATTTTATCTCAACCTTTACTCTTTTTCCCCAGGTCATTTCCCCAAAATACGAGTTTAGGGTGGCGGCTTCACGCAGCACTCCTGTAGGCGTGAATTTCAATATGTTATTCCAGTGTGCAATCAGAAGTTATAGGTTTTTCAATTTTTTCGAACATCGAACTCATTGAGACAGCATTGAGAGGTAGGACGTTCGGGGACTAGGATAGTTACCCTAGATATGGCTTATAGAGGTATATCTGACCTTAAGTTTTATACATAACCGGTTGGCACAAAGATCGTAACTGTCTGCATCAAATATTCGAGTTTTGGGATCCCATTGGAACCTTTCTTTGATCTTGTTTAAGCTAGACTTCTCTGGAAAATTGAAATCTTGACTGAGATTCGACACCCCTCCTGCGATTCAGGCTCATAAATAAATCTGGGGAACGCTAGCCTTCTATCTTAGGTCTATTTTACCCTGACTTTACCTAAATTTGGCCTTCTCAAAGGAAAAGCACAAGTGCACAATATCCAAAACAAAATCTGGAATCTTTGTGGACTAGATACTGGTCTGCGGAACGGTTATTAAAAGGTCTGCGCCCCGGTCCAGTCCGACAAAAACGGAAAGGGGCAGAAAGAAAATATGATTTTCAACTTTAAGACTGAACTATTAGCGTCTGTTAAGTATCCTTTACATGTAAGTTGTTGGAATGTTCTCTGAACCCTGAATGGTATAACCATAGGCGTTTTTCCGTGCTCCCACAAATAGTTTGCGGGTCGATTGTGGCTCGAAAAGAGCGTTTCCGCGGTCTTTTGTGCGGCCCCCAAGTGTGCTTCCGCGACCAACAATATTTTCGTAGCTCGCTTTGTGGCTCGAATTCGACAAAGAACTGCCGAGGTGATTGTCGATTTTGTGGCTCGATCTTGCGGATTCTCGCCGTTCCCGGAGGACTCTACTTGAGGAGTCCCCGCGTTTTTGTTTGTCCCGGGGACTCACTCCCCGTATTCTCGCGAGTCCCCACGGACGGGGAATGCTCAGATTATCATCACCATCATCAAAAAGGACTCCCTTTCAAATTCGGTATGGAATCAATTTTTGCTGTTGTAGGTGCTATGTAAAATTAATTAAAAAGAATCAGAATAAAGAAAACCAAGAATGAAGTGGATCTAGACTAACTTTTCCAGCTGCATATTCATTTTTCGAACAAAATCCATTTTAGAAGCATTCCCCGTATTCTCGCTGTTTCTGTACGCGGAGTCCGCGTGGAGTGACTCCATCTATTCTCGCCGTTCCCGTCGATTCCCCGAGGAGTCCTCGGGAACGGCGAGAATACGCCTATTGTGTGTGGCCCACAATTATGTCACGGAAAAAACCTCATGTAACTAACCTGACCAACTTTTGCAGTGACTTAAAGGACCCCTCTTGCTTGTTCTGCCTTTTATAGTATACTTAGCTCCCATATGGAGTTATAAGCTTCTAAAATCCCCACGTTTCTCCATTGTTTCGTTTCGCAACTACGAATTTATAGCGCTTTTTCGGCCTTGCCGAGTTTTCCCATCACACAACGAAAAGTTTGCCGGAATCCTCATTGTCCGCTGACAACTCTTTCTCGCATAAGGATGTGATAATCCTCTGTTTATTACTTCTTTTATTTGCTTAGTTTTCCCATTTTTTACCAAGGCATGTTCTGTTTTCAAATATTTTGCGCCCAGCCGCCGCGTCGGAGAGCAGGAAGGCTGGATATAATGGACAAACGGTAACAAGAGAATCGCTAGTTTCAGGTGGAAAGTAATGGTATTTTCGTAAACGTTTTTTTTCTGATCCCTTTTATAGGGAAAAGATCATTTCTAGTAATAGTTGTGCTTTAAGGTGTATTCTCGCCGGTCCCCGAGGACTCCAATTGAGGAGTCCCCGCGTTTTTGTTTGTCCCGGGGACTCACTCCCCGTATTCTCGCGAGACCCCACGGACGGGGAATGCTCCAATTATCATCACCATCATCAAAAAGGACTCCCTTTCAGATTCGGAGAGGAATCAATTTTTGCTGGTGTTGGTGCAATGTTCAACTCATTAAAAACAACCAGAATAAACGAAACCAAAAATAAAAAGGATCCAGACTAATTTCGTCAACTGCATATATTTTTTCAAACAAACTTGATTTTGGAAGCATTCCCCGTGCTTGGCTCCTCTGTACGCGGATTCCACTTGGAGTGACTCCCTATATTCTCGCTGTTCCCTTCGATTCCCCGAGGAGTCCTGGGGGAAAGGCGAGAATACGCCTTAAAAGGCTCAGACTAGTTAACAAATGCCGACAATTCAGTACATCACAAATTATTTTGTTTCTGCCCCTTTCCCTTTTCATCGGGTAGGCTACAATCTCTATATGGAAGATGGTCGCTGTTCTGAACGTGTTGCTCTGAACGCCCTCTGAATGACTCGACTTTGGAAATCACTACAAAAATCTTTCGTCATTGACACCACTCCCTAAGTTTGGCTGAACGAAATAAATTAAGCTCCTTAGTAAAATTGGTTCGCAGGGTCTAGCTTTCGGGAATCGAAGACACTAACAATACTTGTAGCATGAATATTCAACGGATACAGAAACATAAGCAAAAATAAGTCAGATCGTGATAGTAATTGATTACTCAATAAGCAGGGCCTAGTCTAGGTTTACTTTCACAGGCTTCTCAAGATGGTCAGTGACGGGGGCGCAGCAACCCCCCCCCCCCCCCCCCCCCAACTCTCTGAGATTCGGTAAACTGCGTCGGATATTTTTCGATCTCAGAACTATTCGGTATATTTACGGTGATTCGGCAGTTATACAGAATCCCAAATAGACTATCGATACAAATCAATCTGGTATAATTTCGGCATTTGGTATCATTGCAAGGATTCGGTAGATATCACGAATAGGGTGAACGAAATTACTGATTTTATTCGGCAATTTTTCGGTGCCGGAACAGTTCGGTATATGCATGGAGATTCGGTAGTTATACAAAATCTCGAAAAGGCTATCTGTCCAGACTTATTCTGTATAATACCGAAATTCGGTAGTTTATTCGATATAATTGCCAGGATAACGAATCCCGAACTTCGTTCCAGTTCCGACGAAATTCTACAAATTTATTAAGTATAATTGGGACTACGTAGTTAGTTATACGGAATCCGGATTGGCTATCGGTCCAAAATTATTCGGTAAATGACTGGGATTCAGTATAATTGCCAGGAATCAGTAGTTACCGCGAACCCCTAATTTCGGTCCGATTTCGACGACGTTTTACCAAATCCCGAATATCAGTCCATTATCATTCGCTATATACTTATCCCGAATTCCGAACTTTTGTGCAACTTCGACGAAAATCCCAAAATCCGGTGACCCCCCCCCCCATGTTGCAGAGAATCGTACTCTCGGTTGTATGTTTTGATCTTGTCAGAATATCAGTCGCATGTCAAGAGCTTGCCAGAACGTCAGAAGGGTAGGCTACACTCTATCCTTAGAAGAAAGGACCTTCGACGCATACGCTAGACATACTTCAAATATCTGAGATTTCTTCTCTACCTACCACGGCGCACGCGGAACCGCTATCTGATCCGCCGTTTGTTAATTTCCGACCCATTGTTGACGCTTGAAGCCCTCTCCTCTAATTTGTGTTCTCCAGTCGGAAAACTACCTGTCCACGATCCCATCAACGTGATTCTAAATTAGTGAACCTTTATGGAAAATATTTGTTGAGTGTTTTGCGATTATTTTATATCTCTTTATCCTTTTTTACTGCACTTACGCCCTTGGGCAGTGCGTCATAAAATCCATAAATCCTTCATTCATTCGTCATTCATTTTAACCAAACTTTTAATTCAAAGTCGGGTCTGTGCCGAAATCTTATTGAAACCGGAAAGACGTCGATTTTCGAAATATTTGCCTGCGCTGTATAGTATCAACATCATTTGGTTCTGTGCAAAAATTTGTATTTTAGCAGAGAAGTCGGTCTTAAAAAAAAGTCATGGAGGGAAAGGCTTAGACATAAATCGGATTTGTAAGCATTGAGAAGAGGTCAAGTGAAGCACTGGCCACAGACAAAAGGGCTGATCTATGATTTCATCTGAATTCCTTTCTTTTAGATCAGAGTTAGCAGAATTTGATTTCTTACCTATAAATAGAGCCTGATGTGCCGACGAGTCGACCGACGTCGAACAAAAGCATACAAATTTTATTTCTTCTGTATTCCTTATGTATAAAAAGAACCCCATGTGCCGACGACAATACCGAGGCCCGACAAAAGCATGCAGAATTCGATTTCTTCTGTGTTTTGCCGGACAAGTATATGCAGGATTTTATTTATTGCGTATAAAAAGAACCAGTGGTGCCGGCGAGTCGACAACGCCCGACAAAAGCATACAAATTTATTTCTTCCGTATTCCTAATGTATAAAAATAACCCGATATGCCGTAGAGAATACCAAGGCCCGACAAAAAGCATGCAAAATTGGATTTCTTCTGTGTATTGCCCGACAAATGCTTGTAGGATTTTATTTCTTGCGTATAAAAGAACCCGATGTGCCTACGAGTCGACCGATACTTGACCAAAGCATACAAAATCCCATTTCTTCTGACCAAAGCATGACTTGACCAAAGCATACAAAATTCTATTTCTTCAAACAAGTGAACTTCGCCCGACGAAACTGCTTTCTCAAGACTTTTTAGGGGGAGTACCCCCACAGATTGACGCCCCTGGTGGTCCCGGTGTTTCTTCTTTGGATGCCATTACGCGGAGCCAGGTTGTGCCACTGTTGGTGATCTATCCCCAGATTTGGCATTTGTTTGAGTGTTTGTAACTCCAAAACTATTTTTTGTGGTTTTCACATCGAAACTGCCAAACGAATCACACAATCTTTCACAAGTTTCCGCGTTTCCTATTTTTGGTGATTTTTTTGCAAGAACAGGCTTTTTACTCTTATCTGGTATGGCAACACCTGCGCAGCGGCCTCGAGGATAAGGTGGAAACAATCGAGAGTTATTGCGGAAAACCGGTAATCTGTGCTGAGATGAAGCTCTTCCTGTTTAGGACTATCGGGATCAGGGATAGACTCGCAAAAACATTCAACTGTAAAACACCGAATAGAAATTGTATTCATCATCTCGTTACTATGCAAAAGGTACATAGCTAATTATAACCGAAAATCGCTAGCTAATCTGTATTTGCTTGACAAACATTCGCAGTTTCCTCTTGACCTGAGTTCTTAGCACGGGATTTGAAAGTCCATATAGAAATGGCTGGAAAGCGGAACTACAACTCAAGAGGAATACAACAATGATAAGTTTGTTCTCGAAGGACACTGTCGTCCTCTCAAAAATCAACAAAGCGCTAATCACAGGAAAATAGCACAGGCAGTAAAAACTTAGAACAGACAAGTCGATGGGTTTTCGGACTTGAAGCAGGCACAAGCTTTTTCTGAAATTCATCCACCTCTTCTTTCTTTTCTTCTTCGGTGCTTTCGTCTCTTCAGTGCCGGTACGATGTTCATACACCGAAGCATTATCTTCTGAGGGAACTGCTTCGTTGAGACTTTGCTGTAGCCGTACCATCTTTAGTGCAAGTTTGTCCTTATCAATCTTCTGGCCTTGACTGAAAGACTCCCTCCTGGAGATTTCGGCATCGCCAAAATAATCACTGACGTCACTTATTGAGTTCAAGCGAGGCAAATGGTTGAATGGTGACGGCATCGTCAGGGTGGTACCAGCGCTACTCGACCTCAAGGACTGATGCTCGAGGGCGTGTGCCGTGGTGGGCAGTACGACGCTGGCAATATTCTCTAGCCCGTTGAAGTCGACGCTTGAGTTGTCTAGTGGTTTCCATATGGCTGAGAATATTTTAGACTTCGAGGTGTCATTTTGCAAGGTGATTTTTGGTAAAGCTACTTTGTAGATCGGTTCGTCGACAGAGATGTCGTCGCTGCACGGACAGTCGGCGTTGCATTTGTGCGATTCGTGAAAGGGCTGAATGCGAGTTGCTGATTCAGGGCTCAGCTTGAAGAAACTTCTGGTTAAAGCGATGCACACGCCCAGAATGACTGATCCCATCGCCAAAGGTGGGAAGAAAGGAGGAACAATATTTTCCATTGGCATTCGGTACATATAGTGGTATGCAAATGTCGGAATTGAGATTATTACACCGATGAGCCAGATGGTACCAAGAAAAAAGGAGCTAATGTGTCCAAAATGCTGAGGCTCATTGTCAAGGCTCGCGTTAAACTTCAGGAGAAGTACGTTCAGGAGTATGGTCGTGGAGGAAGAAACGATCAGATTCAAACATAAAATGATACCTAGTATGCTTTTAGTATATCTTTCAGTGTCAATGAGCCACGATGCTGGGACACAAAGGAGGCTTAGTGTCGACACTAATAGTTCACAAAGAGACTGACTGAGAAATATTTTCATAATCCCATACTGCGCATTTCGTTTCTTGTAGGACACTGAGATGATAAGTGAATTCACGTTCATTGCCATGAGTGACATCATCAGTACTAGTACCGATAGTGCAATGGTCTCAGGGCTATATCGGTCAACGAAAGCCGGATCGACATCTGTAAGATGGTCATTAGCGAAGGCAAAGTCACCAGGAAATTTGGAGGTAGTAGATACAGTCCAAGCTGTACTGGTGGTATTCCAAATGTTTGTAGAATGTGTGGAAGTGTTATTTTGGACCATCACTTGGGTGGAAAACAGGCTTTCTTCGAGATTAGGAAAGAAAGATGGAAGACGATAATTCTCCTGTCTTTGGGGTAGTCGGTCTTCCGGCAAAACCGGTGCAGGAACAGTTCGAAACCAGACCCACTGAACACTGGGGTCTTCATCAACATCTTCATAGCTGTTGCTGCCTGCCAAAGGCTTGTTAACCGGCATTGAATCAACTGTTCACTGTTTCAGCATGATGAAGACGGCACAATGAGAAACTACCGGCTCAAGCTGGCAGAAAGACGTACGAGTGGGCTTGTGCGGGGAGAGATTGCGCTCCGTCGACATGGAGATCAAAGAAGAAAATTCTGCTAGAGAAATGAGGTGAAGGAAACGGGATTGTCGCATTTCGTTTCCAGGGACACGGTTAATCCCCCAGATACAAAACTAATTAGGCGTCTTACACCGATGAACATGCAAAATGAAGAGAAAATGTGGAGGATTGTTTGTCTCGAAAGGAAATTCCATATAAGGTAATTTATGCTCGAAATTGTTGAAGAGACCCCCTTCCCACAATAAAGATGATGTGAAAGTTTATGTCTAGAGATCGAGATCACTCGCTTGGTAGAGCTGAAGCTGGTCGATTGCTAGTTTGGTTGAATCGGTAATTAAAGCTGCATCAAGCCCAAGGCAACTACTTCTGATGTACGTTGTGAGAAGTTGCCTTTTTCTTCATTTATTTAGATTGCATTACGAGGAGTTTTAGTCCCCCCCCCCCACAGTTGACAAGGCCGCGAAAGGCATTACCGAAACAGGCAAATTCCGCTGCATTGCAAACATCGCAACTATCAAAGCCGTGCATGCCATTAACGGTGACCAGTAGAAACAACGACAGGGCAAAATCGCACGTGACCATATTAGCGAGTTTTCGAATATGCTGCAAGCGTTGCTGCAAGTGTTCCTTCGCCCAGTAATGATCCAGCAGTAGGAACCTGAAGCGATGAAGTTTAACTGGTGCGGTGACGAATCTTTGCTGGTGTACTGTCGGCCATGCTAGTGAACCGTCATTTTCTTTTATCACGCGCTTGTTAGAGTCGAGTAAGCGGGACACCTTTAAAAAAAAACCCGTCAATCTCTTGACAAGACTCCATATCTTCAACTCTGGCACTCTGCTATAAAAAAAGGGCTGAAAGCTCATGTGTGAAGGCATATTCTCGCCGTTCCCCGAGGACTCCTCGGAGAACGGCAGTCTATGCGTCACTACGCGGATTCCGAATACAGAAACAGCGAGAACAGGGAATGCTTCCAAAACGGATTTTGTTCGAAAAAAAATTATGCAGAAATGAGTCCGGACCCACTTTACTTTTGGTTTTGTTTATTCTGATTGTTTTTAATTAATTTTGCATTGCACCAACACCAGCAAAAATTGATCCCGCTCCGAATTTGAAAGGGAGTCCTTTTTGATGATGGTGATGATAGTCGGAGCATTACCCGTCCGTGGGGACTACGTGGAGTGAGTCCCCGGGACAAACAAAAACGTGGGGACTCTTCAAGTGGAGTCCTCGGGGAACGGCGAGAATTCGATATCGATAACGACATATCGACAAATCGGACCAAATATCAATATCGAATATCGAAACTTAAATATCGATATCCAAAACGATATTTTTCAGTCATAATTATTGTAAATAATCGAACATAATCTACATTTATATATCTGAAATTGGAGTAATATGTTTTCCGTGATTCATTTCATATTTATTCGAAGTTTGAGATGATGCAAGATGCAATTAAAAACAATTCTGTTCTTAAATTTTGGCGGAACGAGATGTATCCTATTGCGATACATCGAAATATCAATATCGATTTATCGATTATCGAATATCGAAGGTGATAGTATCGATACATCGAAAAATCCAAATATCGCCCAACACTATTTAATGTATAGTAACTTGTATGCAACTGAAATGAATGAATGCTTGCTGTCTGGACCACTGTTTCGACTTCTCATGATTTCACATGAGATCTCATGTTATTTTTCCAATTTCATTATTTTTTTTCCAGTCTCATGACCTCAAGATAAACTCACGATTTTCAGGATTTTTCCTCTATTTTACTCCAATGCTAAAATTAATGTAAAATGTAGTTGGATAATAGAAGAAATTGTCGTATAAATTTACAAAATCTCAATATCCAATCTTACGTATACACCTCGTGATCACTAGCCAACTAGTTGGCCACTGTAAGAAATTTCCTATAGAAAAATCCCGCGTTGCCGACTAGTTGGCTACGAGAAAAATTCGTATAGGATTTTGGTTTGTTTTCCAACTAGTTCGCCCCTGTAAGAAGTATCGTATAGGAAACCCCGTGTTCACGACTAGTTGGATGTTTTCCGAAATCTCTGTCCAAATTCATACGATCCGACTCGTTGGGGTATTTTCTATAATCCCTACACGAATGTGAAATTTAGTTAAATGTAAAAATTTAGTGTAAAAACTAGTTGGCAATTTGGGATTTCCGATACGAAATGTCTTACCGTAGCGAACTAGTTGGCTGCGAACTTTTCTCCTATATGATTTCTTATCGTAGCCAACTAGTCGGCAACGTGGGATTTCCTATACGAAACTTCTTACAGTGGCGAACTAATAGGAAAACAAACAACAATCCTATACGAATTTTTCTCGTGGCAAAGTAGTCGGCAACGAGGGATTTCCTATACGAAATTTCTTAAAGTAGCCAACTAGTTGGCTTGTGGTCACGAGGTGTCTATGTATGATTGGATATTGAGATTTTGTATATTTATACGCCAATTTCTTATATTATCCAACTAGAGGTGTCCCGTTGATGCAGGGTTGCCACATCAGAAAAATTTAAAGAGTGACTTTTGGCAGAAAAAAAGAGTGAATTGGGAGGGAAATTTTATTTTCATGAAAAAACTTGAAATGGTAATTTTTGGTCGGAATCAATGATGCAAAAATATATTTCGGCAGAATCTCAATCGGTCTGGAATCCTCCGAGCATGATGAGTTTAAAAAATATCCAGTTTTTGCGTTCAGACTTCGCAAATAACTGCTGTATCATACAAAGAATAGACTGTCCAGTACCATAAGACTAGAATGGTTCACATTACAAGAGAAGTATGGTAGGCCAAAGCGTGCCTAAACGAAAAATAGGAGTGCTAAAACTTTAGTCCTACGTGCTTCCAGTTCACGTAATAGTACGCAATACGCAATCACCCCACTTTACAGGAAAAAGCAGCGATTCGGGTGCATTTGATCAACGCAAAACGTGTAATTACGCTGCTGACATGCTTCAATCTGTTTGAGACTCTTGCCCATGGGATAGTACTTTTCGTAACTCCCACTGAAATTAAAATCTAACTCTTTGTGTAGTACAGACATTGTGGAATGCCATAAAATTACTTACATCGAGTTGAATTCCGCGTTTATTTTTGTATTTTCTGAAATTGTCACACTATTGTGCGACAAATCTGGACATCTTCATAAATAGAGTGAATTTTCTGTCCTACATAAGGTGTATTCTCGCCGTTCCCCGAGGACTCCTCGGGGAATCGAAGGGAACGGCGAGAATAGAGGGAGTCACTCCACGCGGACTCCGCGTACAGAAACAGCGAGAATACGGGGAATGCTTCTGAAATGGATTTTGTTCGAAAAATGAATATGCAGCTGAAAAAATTAGTCTAGATCCACTTTATTTTTGGTTTTGTTTATTCTGATTCTTTTTAATTAATTTTACATAGCACCTACAACAGCAAAAATTGATTCCCCTCCGAATTTGAAAGGGAGTCCTTTTTGATGATGGTGGTGGTAATCGGAGCATTCCCCGTCCGTGGGGACTCGCGAGAATACGGGGAATGAGTCCTCGGGACAAACAAAAACGCGGGGACTCCTCAAGTGGAGTCCTCGGGGAACGGCGAGAATACGCCTATAGGACAAGAGTGACAAATAAAAAAGAGAGTGACAATTCACACTATCGTGCGACATGTGGCAACCCTGGTTTGATGTCTTTTTTTCCGTTTTCGTCGGGTACACTGCAACCTCTGTCGTACCGTTCCGTACCGTAGCATGAAATAAGTACGGATCTAGGGCTCGTTCATCAAGCCAGACAACCAAACTTGGATTTTTATTTTTCTAAAACCCAGGTCTTCAACCAGTTGTTAATCAAGGAAAGAATGGCTTCAGGACCAAACAAACAAGACACTGAGCAGATTTTTCGGAGGCTAAGAAGTTTAGGTGCTAATAAGGTAAGGGAGAAGAGAAGGCTCAATCTGAATCTGATTCTGGCAGGCAAGGCAGGATTCTGGTAGCATAGTGACGGATGTCATCACCATCACAGTAGAGATCTGGTAGAGGTATGCTTATTTGAGCATCTGCTAATAGTAGACTGTTGCCGAAGAAGATGCTTAGACCGTAACAGGCAATTTTACTGCAAAATACTTGCCAAAAACCCCAACTTTGTAAGAGCATGCCATTGTTTCATCTAATCTGTGCAATATCCATGCCATAACTTTGAGCAGCCTTCTGGAAATGCACAAAACAGACCTTATTTCATGTCTGAAACCTCAGATTCTGCAATAACAAAACTATTTTTGGACTGTGTTTGCCAGTTCTTTGCCTCTGTTTCTTCTTTCAAAGATCCAAGGATCATAGATCAGGAGCTAGCAGTCAGCTAGCAGTCCAAAATTACACATGTTTTTATTCAAACAATGTTTACAACGGATATGTCAGCTACGATACTTCATCAGCGATATTTCAGCCCTTCTTGGCAAGGGTCCTCGTCAGGCTGTCAATAAATAACTGATAACTTCTACCAACTATAAATATCTCATTAAAGTAAATTACCTTCAAATACCACTAATAAAACTAGTCCTGAGATTTAATTCTTGACACAGACGCTGTTTTTGCTGCACGATTGGGGCGATGACAGGAAAGGTTTTTTTCTGCATTTTGATCAGCTTGGTTTTGTTATCAATAAGGGGCTGAAAACTTAAATATTATTTCATTAATAACCTAGTTCTACGTTTCTATTATGGAGTACTCGCCTGTATCTGTTACTTTGAATAATTGCTGCACAGAAAAACTAGTGTTGAGGTTTAATTTTTGACACGGATGCTGTTTTTGTTGCATGATTGGGCGACGGCAGGAAACATTTTTTTCTGCATTTTGATCGACTTCGGTTTTGTTGTTAATAAGGGACTGAGGCTTAAATTTTCTTCCCTTAATAACCCTTTTCCACATTTCTGGTAGGGAGTTCTCGCCTGTATCTTAGTTAATGCCTGCTCGGGTTTTCTTTATCTCAACGGCTTCTCGAATGGTTTGATGAAGTCTGGCGCATGTTGCAAGAATTCAGGCTTTTTCAAAATATACTGAATGGGGGTTTTCGAAAATATGTTCTGCAAGTGCAGATTTGAAAGTATAGTTGTGACAGGGTCTGTTGGAGAGGGAGTGGTCAGTTTCTTGCTCATGCTCTGCAAGTTGTTTTCCGAAAGTTCTCTCTGTCCTTCCTACATAACGATTTCCGCAATCACAAGGTATTAAATAAATGCCTCTTTGGTACTGATTTGGGACTTTATCTTTTTCGGAGTTTAGGTAAGACAGCAAAGTATTTTGGGTTCTGTGAAAGACTTGGGTGTTGTATTTTTTCAAACTTTTGGACAATTTTTCGGTTACTCTGCGGACGTACTGAAGGTAAATGCGGACATTTTTTTTCTTCTGTCTCACCATTACTTGTGGAACTTACAGGATCTTTGGGGGCTGAATGCAGCTTCAGTCGTCTTCTAAAATCTGTTCAACCAGTAGAACGGGGCATTTGTTTCCAAACAGGACGTCCCAAATGTGGCAAAGTTCGTCATCAAGGAGATCTTTGCCGCGAATTTTGATGACACGGTCGACTAGTGAGATAACTACTCCGCGTTTCACATATTCTGGCTGGTAAGAATCACATGGTAGGTATCAATCATTGTGGGTGGGTTTTCTGTAGACTGAGCAGACAAAACTTCCTTCACTGTTAGCAATCAAGACATCTAGGTACGGCAGCTTCTGTGCATCATTTTCAAATCATTATTTATACACATGTTTTTGTTGACAGACAATGCACACATCAATTTTTCCATGATTCTTCTTTGACTGATAGATAGCACATTCATACAGGCTACATACAGGCAGATGTCTCTTTCCGAATATCTTTACCTGGCTGCTAGATTATTCGAACCAGCATATAGAAGAAAGGAAAGTCTTGAAATCAAAAGAGTTTATCCAAGAAAGATGTAGTCAGTTTAGTTCTGTGACAGAAAGATTGCTGAAACAGTTAGCTGTTCACTGATACAAAGTTTATTATTCGCCCTTTCCATTTGACTGTGTTGAACAAGAAACAAAGCCCAGGTATGGCAAACTTTTTTTTGCTGCTCGATTTGGTTGCTGATCAGGTAGAGATTTTTCTGTGTTTGGGTTGACTTTCGTTTTGTTGTAGAGACAAGCTTGGGGTCTGAATTTCCGAGAGGTATACAGAAGAGGTACTTAACCTCAGACAAGATTTCAAATTTCCAGAGAAGTCTTTCCTTCAGAATAATCTGTCTGGCTTAAAAAGGAACCGACAAATATGACAAACATCATTATATTGGATAAACAAATATTGCTTCAGTATTTCTAGTTAAACATATTTTTCTTTTCGAAAAAGGTCACCCCATTCTAGCCTTAGCTCAAATTGCTTGTCGTGATTTACAAAATGATGAAAAAGATAAAGTTAGCAAAGTTAAAGCCAGAAAATCCATTTTCAAAGCAGCTTCAGAACAAAGAAAAGGCACAGAATCTGAATATTTTGGACACATGACTGTTGAAAAGAATCATACCTTGACTGTCAGGACAGCATACACGTTTCATTTTAACATTTTTGCGGCAACATTAGAGGTAGTGTAAAAACAAGGTCAGGCACCCCTCCTGTACCTCTACTGTACATTACCTTAAATTACCTCACCTAAATTGTACTTCAAAGCGATCTGATATATAATCCTGGTGCAGTGCTCGTATGGGTGGTGATTCTGGTAATTGGTTCTGTCTAGTTCTTGGTACTGGATTCCGGCGCATCCCAGTACAGCTTCCAGGGTTTTGTTTCCCATTCAGTGTCCACAGACCGTTTGAAGGCGTCTACGGTCTTGGATGTAACAGACTCTTTTGACAGACTGTTCCAAAGTGTCATTCCGGAAGAAATGACTCCGGGTTCTTGTTTTCGAGAATGGCTTTTCCAGACGTCTTGAGTGCCCATGGGTTCTCCTTGATTCTTCGTGTGTGAAGAGTCGAGGAAGAGTGTTGTTGCTCAATAGCTTAAATGCCTGTATTATGTCTGGATTACGTCATGTAGCTACAGTACATGTACATGCAGGGGCGTCGCAAGGGGGGGGGGGCACCCCCCCCCACCTTTTTGGGATTCGGTAAAATTTTGGGCCGGAATTTACTAAAATTGTTTGGTATTTTTTCGGTAGCAGAACTGTTCTATGTATTTACGGGGATTCGGTAGTTATACGGAATCCTAAACAGGCTATCTGTACAAATATTCGGTATAATGATCGGGGTTCGGTATAATTGCCAGTATTCGGTAGTTAGTACGAATTTGGTGAGAGAATTTACTGAAATCATTTGGTAATGTTTCGATGCCGGGACTATCCGGTATATTTATGGAGATTCCGTAGTTACACAGAATCCCAAATAAGCTATTGATTCAAAATTATTCGGTATCATAATTGGGATTCGGTAATTTATTTAGTATAATTTCCAGGAGTAGTAAATTAACCGTGAATCCTGACTTTGTTCCAGTTTCGACGAAAGTAGACCGAATATGAATATTGTTCGGTATTCTTTCGGTACCAAAACAATTCGGTATAATAATCGGGATACGGTAGTTATACAGAATCCCGAAGATGCTACCGGTCTAAACTTATTCGGTATAATAACTGGGATTCGGTAATTTATTTGTTATAATTGCCAGGATTCGGAAGTTACCACGAACCTCGAAACTCAGAAGAGGTCGAGTGAAGCACTGGTCGCAGACAAAAGGGATGATCTATGATACATAGATAGTCCTTACTTTTTATTTTGGATCCCAAAAAGAATATCTAATCATAAATATTTCGAAAATTCCGCCTGCCAGTTTAAGGATTGAGATTTCGAAACATTAAAAGCTAGAATTTGGATGGAAATTAAATTTGGCAGGAAAAGCAAAAAAAAATTTCGCCTGTGGCGCTCACTTTATGTGATTATGGGTAGTATATTGACTAGACTAAAGTTGCTGCTGCTGCCGGAAGGTCGCTCCATCCAATTTCTAGAACTTCTGAGAGTCTCGGTATTTAATTAACGATAAATGATAGAATTTGTAAGAGAAGCAGTTAAATTTTAGCCTACAGAAAAAAATAATTGATTTCGAAAATTTTCGCTGGCGGCGCTCGATTTAATTTTTGTTGGCCATAATAGATAGAAGCTGTTACTGCAATCATGCCTGGCAATATATTCTCCATGTGGGCTTCTCCAAAACGCCACCTAATAGTTGGCTTACCGTCTTTCATGCTGCCCTTTATTGTTACTCTTCCTACGTAATCGTTTCTGTTCCATAATTTAAAGCTCGAATTCTTAGTTCTAGGATTCGGTAATTTTTTTGAAAGATTCGGTAAAATTTTGGCCCTGCACCCCCCCCCCCCCCCCTACCGAAAATGCACTTGCGACGCCCCTGTGTACATGTACAGTAGGTACTGCTTAGTTGAATACCTCTTTCGAGCATATCAGTATCACCAAAGTAAACTGAAAAAGTTTGTTATAAAAAGCTCTATGATTTCTAAAACCTGGTGTCACCAGAATGTCTACTAGCTATTAGAATGTCTCCCAAGAAAGCACTGAAAACCATATCAGGCAACTTTTTCAGAATACTTGCCAATTTTTTTTTTAGTTGACAGCCTATCCAGTCTAGTATTCATAGCCTATTCCAGTTTTCATAGGCACATCCTCAATTTTAGGGCACAGTACTCCAATGTAAGGCACCAGTGGTCACATTTTGGGGCACGATGCCCTAGAGCAAGGGGAGGTATGGAAGTACTGTGCCCTTGGTCTAGGATGTGGTGCCCCAACATACAGCATGCTTTGACACTCGACCAATAATTTAGAATTTGAATGAATGAATAGTTTTTAGTAGAGTTTTCATTTATGAACAAACCACTTTTGCAAGCGCTGTAGCAGCTTTTGGTTTTCACCGTTTTTTTGTGGAACTCGTGAACTCGTGGAACTCGTGATCAAATTCAAACTTGGTACGCTTGTGGGTATTGGGGTCTAGTTGTGCCTTTTTGGGGTCTCGCCCCCCACACCCACCCGGTTCAGGGGCCCAGATTGCCCCGTGAGTATTGTTCATAATTTGACCACAGCTAGGCATAGGACAATAAAGTTCCTTGTACTTTGTAGCTCTTAGGGCTGGGAAATTACTTTTAAAGTTGCATCTCCCCCACCCATCCCAATCCAAATTGCTCAAGAGTTACCGACCGGCTGGTAATTTTTATCGACTGTTTTTGCAGAAAAAACGACTATTTTCAAGAAAAAAACGACGATCTACTGATTTTCAGAAAAATCGACTGTTTTAATGAAAAAATCAACTGTTTTGGCGAAAAATCGCCCATGACAGGATTTAACAGGTATCAGATTGAAACTTGGTAAGCTTGTGAGCATTGGGGTCTCTTTGTGATTTTTGGGGGTCTCAAACCCCACTCCCACGTGGTTCAGGGGCAATTGGGCCAGGATTCCAATTTATTAATGTTTTTAACTTGACAGTAATTGGAGATAGGGCGATGAAATTCCTTGTGCTTTTAGGTTTTAGGGTTGGGAATATACGGGGAATTGAACCACCCTTCCACCCTCCATGTTCATGGGCAAGTGGGCCCAAATTGCCCATGAGCTAAGTTTTGTGTTGAGCTCACAAGAAGTTTCCTGATTTACCTAAAGAGCTCTTGTCGGTATTGAAAATGGAATCCGTGCACCGACAGACGTTGCCGATTTCCCTACAGTTTCATGATTTACCGACAGAGTTTTCGTCGGTATCAGAAACGGAACGAGGAAAGTGTTTGTCAGAGCTCTTATTGGTACCGCAATCCTTTCCGCACCGAGAAACGCTGCCGATTTTCCAACACGAAGTTTCCTGGCTTACCGACAGAGCTTTTGCCCGTATCAGAAACTGAATGCTAAAGTGTGCCGTACCGACAAACGCTGCCTATTTCCCAACAGGAAGTTCCTGTTTTACCGACAGAGCTTTTGTCGGTACCAGAAACGATATGATAAAAGTGAGTCGATCTACCGATAGGTTTTTTCGCCGATTTTCCAACACGAAGTTTCCTGGCTTACCGACAGAGCTTTTGCCCGTATCAGAAACTGAATGCTAAAGTGTGCCGTACCGACAAACGCTGCCTATTTCCCAACAGGAAGTTCCTGTTTTACCGACAGAGCTTTTGTCGGTACCAGAAACGATATGATAAAAGTGAGTCGATCTACCGATAGGTTTTTTCGTGGGGGGGGGGGTCTGACCCCCCCCCCCCTAGCTTCGCGACTGATGCTGAATCATATCTGAACTTGGTTTTCTCATATGATTAGCTATTTGGCCATAATCTGTTTCTAAATTTTAATAGTAAAACTGTTCAAGGAGTCTGGCAAAGACTGATCTGGCGAAGACAGGACCCAATTGTCTGGACCAAATATTAAACATTTGAGATCCCATTGAAACCTTTGGTCTTGTTATATTTTGAACTTGACAATAACTGGAGATAGAGCGATGAAATTCCTTTTGCTTTCAGGGTTTGAACCGCCCTGTCCACGAGTCAAGTTTTTGACCCGTGACTGGAATGAAACTCTTAGCTGGAATACTTGAAGATATGTAGGTCTAGATATGCATTTTAATGCCCCCCCCCCTCCATACACACACACTCACGTTCATGGGCAGCTGGGCCCAGATTTCTGATGAGTTAAAGTTCGTCTGTGACAGGTCTCAAGTTCAACTCTTGTATACTTATGGATATATTATGTATAGATGTGGATTTTGATGTGGCAGCAACAAATAAGACCACGCGACTTACTTCAATCCATAATGAAAAGTTAGAAACTGGACGGTTTTGTCACATGATCGATGATATGCTGTTCTTAATGAAGTTGTGCCAAAGGAGGTATTAGGCTTCTACGATTTGGTTTATTGCACTTGTTATTACCTTGCTAATTGAAAAGAGGTTTAAAGGTTTGGCCTGGCTGGCAAGACATTCAGTATTGAGATTGAAACTGTCCTTGCAAGATCTTCAAGATCCCTGTGGATTTCTACATGCGGTTTGTTTGCATTAAAAGCTTCAAAGTGGGATGTTTTCAAATTAGGTTATTTCAATACTTGTTTCTGAATGGTTGATTTCTGACTTCATTCAGATCATCAGTATTTTACTGGGTTAAGGTACCAAGTATTTTGCATAAGGTATCCCGAAATCAAGGATTTATGAAAGACTGGTTTGTGTTAACTGCAAATGCTGCCTTTTTTGGCATCCCATTTGCCAATTGTAGAAAGTAATACAGTACTGTAGCCTAGAGGTAACCTACAGGCCAGTACTTTAGACCATATTATATCCTTTAGACCACCTTGTTTATCTTTTTTATCCCTGAAGCTGTTGAATAGAAATATTAAAAGAAGAACCTGATATCAGCGGGAAGTCAGCTCTTAGCAAAGTGTTTCAGCTCCTATCTGACTTGAACAATGAAATCAAATTAGTTTCTGTCGTAATAATAATAAAGTATTTAAAGCCTAGGGCCATCACGTCACACTACATAGCGTAGTTAAAACTAAACTAAACAGCACTCACACGATCAACTTTTACTTTAATACTAGTTACTACAAATCTACGTAATGCACTAATTACTCCTGGGGGAGTGCTGTTCAGGATGTCAGGAAACAGTAACTTGCTTTTCCCGCGTACCGGTAGATGGTTCGCTCGCAACTTGATCCGGAATCCGGAGCGTGAAGTAAGTTTTGGGTAAAAACTTTTGAGGTCCGAATTCGGGTCCGAAAATCTCTTTAACCAAACTGCAATTTACTAGTGTCTCCGAATCACTAACCAATGTTCTTACCACTTCTTTTAACAGAGATGTTGGTTCGGATACGGGCCCTAGGCCGTTGTTCCGAGCATTTGACTGTCTCACAGAATCGAGTAGTGCCTTGACTTGGAATGGGCATGACCTTTTTTTCCGTTAGAAAAAGCTCGTTATAAGCTGATTTGAGCAGTCTGTCGTCTGGCATCTGGATAAGTTTTAGCCAAAACTGCAGGATATGGCATAGTCTTTGTTTTCGCATTGTAGGCTAAATAGTCCTAGGTCCCCTTTCTGTAGTGCTTGCGAATGGGTTGTGGGATGTCTTGTAGTACTGCAGGCCACTGCAGCTGTAGGGTTTCAGTTTGTGGAGCGAATGGCCTGTGAAAAAGCCTGTGGTTCTCTCCGACCGCAACAAAAGCTTCTTTCAGGTTCAGGTTCTTTTTGATAACAAAGTAAATAACAAAATGTCCAGAGCCCGGCTGAGAAGACAAATTCGTAATGCACGGGATGGAAAGACTTCTTTAAATAAATACAACATTTATACTTCACTACATGCCGTTCATACAAATGGAAATATGCGTATTCCCCCGTCAGCACCCGGTCCCCAACGCCACCCGTTGACACGTCCAGCGAAACAAACAATAAAAAATAAAATCAAAGATAACAAGAACCGAGCTAAAGTGATTTCAGTCCAAGGAACGATCCTGGACTGAGTATTCACATCCCCCAGGTTCAGTAACTTCAAAACCAGAAATTTTTTTTCGGATTAAGTTGTGTTGACGGATTTTCTCAGAAGTATTCCGATAGATTTAATTCGTCAAAACTGAAATTTTATGCATAGTGCGACATTACTTCTATTCATTTTGCCTACAAGTTTGATTTCGAAGCAGAGTAGGATGACTAGAACAGAGTTGGCATAACGCGCTTTTGTCAGAGCTGATGTTCGCGCAAAAACCTGCCGATAAGAAATGTTGGTACATTTTATCTGTACGTGTAATACGGTATAACGGGCTTGAGGCTTGCATCGGTGGTTCACATCCGACAAAAGCTTCGTTTGGGAAAAATTATCCCTCAGAAGTATTCCTGACGATTTGGTTGCAAAGTTAAAACTGGAACCTGTCTGCTTTTATTGCAAGTTCCGTCACTCCTCTAGATCTTAAATCACAATCAGAAATAAACCAAGAAAACATCTGAGCAGACCATCAAGTTCCGTTTTCGCTGTGTCGCCAGTCGAGTAATTCTGTTCAGTTTTCGTTCATGGAATATTTTGGCCTGGTTTTCATTCTTCTTCTCCTCCAATCAACCGTTGCATGTCTGCTTGCTAAAACTCTTGGTTTTGCTCGGCTGCTTTTTATCAGGTGAACATGGTTTTAAACAACCCTTGTGAGTGTTTTGGTGGTTGGGGGGATCGATAGATAGTAGAAAGTTTATTTTACAAATCGACTTTCATTGTTACGCAACCAAATTTGCGATTACTGTCAACAATAGATTCAGACAAAGTGTTGGAGTTTTAGTTGTTGTATTCTAGCTGTGTCTGGGATCTGGCTGCATGTGATAATTATATGGTCAAGCGTCTCATTTACTATATGACAGAATCAACATAGTGGTAAATACTCTATATGACTAAATCCAAAACACGCCAGTGATCCTCAGGAAGAACGAGAAAACGTCTCGCTAACGACTCAAACTCAACAACTCGGACCATGTGTCAACCAAACACGGCGCTCGTTCGGGACAGCTTTGGTACCGCTTCCGGCTCTTCCACTAGGTACACGGCGATTTTGCATCTCCAAGGAGAGCTAGTCATCAAGAGTATTCGGTTTCGTGCCGTCTGGCTTCGGTTGACGGTAGTTGTAACCCCTCTAGTTTAGATTGTTCGTGTTTGCTCGGATTCTGTTGAATATCTTGCTTTCTTCCTTTCTTCGGAATCGAAACATTTGTTCTTCCATGAGAAGGTAGGAGTCCTTGATTAGAAGCTCCTCAAGGGTATAGAAAGGAAGCACCCACCGTAGTGTTTACTAGGGGTTGGGGAATGGAGCTTAATGAAAGAATAAGCATCTATTCTCATATTTTCGATTGTCCCTTCGTCTGTTCTCCACCGCCAGACTTCCATTTTGTAGAGTGTCGGTCCAGCTTATATTGAAATCAAGTTGATTTTGCCGCCACCTTCAGGAGAATAATAGGTGCAAAAAGGCACTTGGATCAAGCATGAAGATTCAGACCAAAACTCATAGGCCAAATTTCAAGCTGCAGTTGCAGTGATATTATTTTCAAAAGTGGCTTACTTGCAGTGCCTCGGTAGCTTTACATTGTTTGTGTGTGTGTGTTAAAAGAAAAATGAAAAAATAACAACATAATAATTCCGAGGGTTATTCCGTCAGGCTGATCCTGAGTGAGGACCCTTGCCAAGAAGGGCCGAAATATCGCTGATGAAGCATCGTAGCTGACGTATCCGTTTTATACATTATTTGAATATATGTTTCAAAGTCAGCTTGGGCCCAAGGAATGTTTAATTCCTAAGGTTGCCAGGAATTTCTTTTATTCAGGACAAGGACAGACCATCCTTTTCGAGGATTCGATGAATGAATAAGATTTGCATGGGAAAACAGAAATGTACGAGGTCGTTTTGACCCAAATTTGAGGTTAAAAACGAAAGCGAAAACGGCCTAGTTTGTGTTTCAAATGGCGAGGCCGTTTTGACACAGATTTGAGGTGAAAAACGAGAGCGAATAGGCAGCGAAAACGACCTAGTTTGTGTTTCAAATGTACGAGGCCGTTTCGACCTAGATTCGAGGTGTAGATTTTCCGTACGGGTTGACGTAGCGTAAATCCATATTATCGACCCTGGACAGCCAAAAGGTCGTATCTGCAGTTTTCAAAATTGTTCAGCAGAGCGAAAAACCGTGTTTTAAGACCGTGTCACAAGTGCAGATATGACGACTGGGCCGTACTCATGTCTCAGCTTCTATGTGTCGTACAGATACGACAATTAGACCAAAAGAAGCGTCTTTCCTTCGGATATGCAGAAATGCAATAAAACCTATTTCCGAAAATATGTCAGATACGACCTTCTGGCTGTCCAGAGGTGTTATTTTCAAATAGCCCCAACGTCAAGCTCAAGTTTTGTTGTCATCAGGGTATCTGAATTTCATGCCTGTCGTTAGGATAGAGAAAGATTCCGGAGGAGATTTCGATTGAACCCTTCGTCTGTTCTCCACTGTTGCAGTGGCATTATTTTCAGAAGTGGCTTACTTGCAGTGCCTCGGTAGCTTTACGTTGTTTGTGTGTGTGTTGAAAGAAAAATGAAAAATGCCCATAATAATTCCGAGGGTTATTCCGTCAGGCTGATCCTGAGTGAGCCAAGAAGGACCGAAATACCGCTGATGAAGCATCGTAGCTGACGTATCCATTGTATACATTATTTGAATATATGTTTGAAAGTCAGCTTGGGCCCAAGGAGTATTTAATTCCGAAAGTTGCCAGGAATTTCTTTTATCTGGGACAAGGACAGACCATCCTTTTCGAGGATACGATGGATGAATAAAATTTGCATGGGAAAACAGAAATGGTTTTATTTCCTCTTGGACCCTTTTGGCGTAGCGTAAATCCATATTATCGACTCTGGACAGCCAAAAGGTCGTATCTGCAGTTTTCAAAATTGTTCAGCAGAGCGAAAAACCGTGTTTTAAGACCGTGTCACAAGTGCAGATATGACGACAGGGCCATACTCATATCTCAGCTTCTGTGTGTCGTACAGATACGACAATTAGACCAAAAGAAGCGTCTTTCCTTCGGATATACAGAAATGCAATAAAACCTATTTCCGAAAATATGTCAGATACGACCTTCTGGCTGTTCAGAGGCGTTATTTTCAAATAGCTCCAACGTCAAGCTCAAGTTTTGTTGTCATCAGAGTATCTGAATTTCATGCATGTCGTTAGGATAGAGAAAGATTCCTGGGGAGATTTTTGTGTTTGTGTTTCGTTTTTTGTGATTAATTGTTGCCATGGTCCTGGGCTGCTCAGCAGTAAATCTGTCCGTCTCTCTGTCGAACCAAATTATGACATGAAGAACCAATTGGGCAGAGACTGGGCACGAGGCCAAAAGCTGTCAAGTATGGTCGAATTTTAAAAATTGGCGCCATAATGGCTCTAGTTGATACCCCTAATCGGCGCTGTCTTTGCGAGTCAAAATCGTAAAAACGCCAGCACATTCGCACACACGATTTTTGGTCGAGCCACAGAATTGTTATAAGCGTAATTTCGGTAACATAAACGACGACGGTGCAACGTAGTTGTCACACCTGGATCGTAACAGACAAGGCACTACGGCTAGCAACCGTGGCCTGATTTATTAAATTTACACCGGCCGCTTGGCCTCTCCTTTCCCCTGACAACCAGAACCGGCCTAAGGGTAAAGACGGCACTGCGCCTAAGCACCTCAGAATCCTACATCTGGTTTATTGGAAAAGTGTTGTCTTGTTTTGGCATATTTGGAAAGGCCTTTCTCTAAGCATTTTTGTCTTTAGCCGGAGTGTATTGTATAAAAATCTCCCTCCCTTAAAGGACACCTGAATGAAGAGTACCAAGTATCATCCCTATCTGTATGACTTCTGTTAACATTGCCTGCAGAAAACCCAATCCATATACGAAATAGTGTTTCCAAGCTATAATTTTTGCTCCATTTTGCATCTGTCCTTTTTTCAGTACCGAACAATTAAATGAACAAATGTCTCCAATCAACCCTTCTTCTGGAATATTTTGTAACCAGTTAAGCCCAAAGTGTATCTAGAAGAAATTCCAATACGATCCGGCCAGCGCTGTACAAGATTTGAATGAATTGCGCTTTTTGTCTTGGAGTCTACGAGCGTGTTCCACCCTCGTACCAATAGTAACTATTAGTTACTAAATCCGTTCCAACCTCACGAAAAGTTACCACGCTGACCGTTCCAGCCTTCTCGAAATAGTAACTAATAGTAACTATTTGCTTACCACGCTTGGGAGCGTGGTAAGCGTAGTAACCATGAATCTCTGTCACGTGATTGGTCAGATTCACCCGTGGCATGATATTCCGCTGGGAAATAGAAAAATCGTTCCAGCCTTGACGACAAAAAGGCAGAATTTGTGACGTCATGCGTGGTAACTACGGTAAGTAGGATGGAACACGCTCTACATGTGCAAACCTCCAGAAATGAACATCTCTATTTTGAAAACGTCACGCTCAGGAGAAGAATGCTCTCCGTGGCCATGTCTGTAAATGCATTCTCCATGGTGTGTTCAAGTATGGATTCATTGTTCAGGTTTCATTTAAACGGTACAGAACATACACTGCTTTTCTTGTACGCACAGCTGGTGCTGGTAATGAGGTTGCTAATTTTACCAGCTGCAAAGAGAAAACAAAAGTAATAAGTTAGCAAGTAATATATTTGTAACCCGCCATTTCGAAAAAGCTGAGTAAAAGAAAGAAAATATATAAAACACATTAACACACAAAAAAAACACTAATTTGCAATCTTCGGCCAGGAAGCAGTGGAGAAATTAAACATCTGAAAAATGAGAACACAACTCACAAGCTCCTACTTTCTTTTTTTCTTTCTTTATTTTGTTCAAGTTTTTCGTGTTGTTGATGTTTTAAGTCCCTAGTCCCTTACAGGCTAGCCTCTGGAGTCGCGTTTTCTTTTATAAACCTTTATTCTGTCATTTATTGTAATTCATTGTTGGTAGTCAGGAAGAACATCCTATAGTTCTGATATTCTATTATCTTTGTTTGGAGATTCTGCGACTGCAAACTTTGAATCACGTACTAATTATTAACATATATCACCAGGATTAAAGATGTTCCCCCTATTTAAGGTTTGTTTTGACTGCAGCACTAAGAATCCAACATGGGCCAGTGTCAACCACGGGATATTTCTCTGTTACGACTGCTCAGCCGTACACCGAAACCTGGGAGTGCATATTACATTTGTCAGATCCACTGATTTGGACACATGGAGTTGGATCCAGATTAGAAATATGCAAGTTGGTGGTAATGCTACAGCTGTAAGTATAGACTATTCAGTTGTTGATGAGTCTGTCTAGGACGACGAACTAACAGTTAGTGTAGAAGAATGGCTAGTTAGTCTTTGAGAGCCTTAGTTCTCACTTCCAACAATGCTAGGAAGAGTCACCAGTAGTATTTCAATTCTTACATTTTACAGACGTCTTACCATTCAGTCTGAATGGACGCATTTTTTTTTTGGGGGGGGGGGGCAAGGCTGGGGTACAATGTGGTTGGGGTAGGACTTGGGTACCGGTACCCAGCTAATCCATTGCTCTATCCGTGGCTCGGGGATTATATTTGAGACTGGAAGATTCTTTTGAGATTGCCTTTTTTATCTGTTTATGGGGAGGGGGGGGGGGTACTGCAGGGGTTCGCTGGGGGGGGGGTCGCCGGAACACTTTTACAAAGGTTAGCAGGCTGTTTTGTTGCTGGTGACTGAGGTAACACGTCTCAGATCAGTATTACCTTCTTGTTCCTCCATCTTTGAGCACGAATATTGAATGACCTCTGGAAGAAAACCATTTTTGAAGACCCATTGTGCTAGTCTTGTCACCTTTTAGCCTTGTTCCAACTATCAGGTGCTGGGCGGAAGAAATCAGTACATAGGCGTATTGTCGCCGGGGAGAATACGGGAGTCACTCCACGTGGACTCCGCGTACAGAAACAGTGAGAACACGGGGAATGCTTCCAAAATCGATTTTGTTCGAAAAAAATATGCAGTTGACGAAATTGGGCTGGATCCACTTTACTTTTGGTTTTGTTTATTCTGATTGTTTTTAATTAATTTTACATTGCACCAACACCAGCAAAAATTGATTCCCCTCCGATAAATATTCCTTCAGCCCAAGCTGACTGCAAATCATTCGGAATATGGCCTGAAGAGGACCCTTGCCAAGAAGCGCCGAAATATAGCTCCAATAAAATTCAGCTGACGTATCCGTTTTGCACTATCAAATTCCCCTCCGAATCTGAAAGGAAGTCCTTTTTGATGATGGTGATGATAATCGGAGCATTCCACTTCCGTGGGGACTCGCGAGAATACGGGGAGTGAGTCCCCGGGACAAACAAGAACGCGGGACTCCTCAAGTGGAGTCCTCATGGATTTCGGATTTTATGATATTTTTTTTTTGTTACTGTGTTATGCTTCCCGCGATGGCCCTTGGGCTTTATTGGGAATAAATTCATTCGTTCATTCATTCATGTTCTCTTATCTAAAAAATCCATGAATTCCGTCTGTCCAGTCCGTAGAGGGCTGCTTATGGCCACGCTGCAAGTTGCCTATGAGGAGGCAGCTAGCGTGACGCCTAGATTTGGTGACGCTTTTTTTTTAAATACAAACATAAATTACTTCAAGCACTGCACGGTGGGACAGCTGTTTGGAGATAGAGCAAGAAGACTGAGGACCTAGAAAACTAGCAGAACACTGATCTTCTAGAAAGTGCAAGGTGTCTTTTTTCTAGCAAACGTTCTTCCGGCAGCATAATGTAACAACAACAGATGCCCAACAGAAATACAACAGCCGGGGAGCCCAGCTTTATAGAGACAAGCTCGCTCAGTGGTCCAACCAGGCTCAGAAAACCTATGGAACTCAGGTAAGTGAAACGTTTGGTAACCATATATTAATGAAAATCGGGAAAGCAGTCGCAGGCGGTTACAGTTACTTCCGTGTTATCGAAGTCGCGGTAATTTTGACAGTTACAAAAATTAATGGCAATCGTGATTACATTTACAAACAGGAACAAAAGTAGTTGTGAAAACCAGGTGAAAACAGTTACGGTTAGAATCATCGCAAAAACTGAGGATTACTGTTACCATTACGATTACCAATTGTGGTCGCTACATCCTCGTAGAAAATAACCTGAGAACATTGTACTAGATGGTCAAGTGTCACTAAGAAAATGTAAGGTAAGCTAATATGAAGGTCTGTGTTAATTGGCAAATCGGGAGTAATACCTTAGTAGCAATGTCGAAGGTGGAGTGATAGATGTAGTTACTAGATCAGCGATTTCCGGAAAGCTGGCGTGTGAAAGTGGCGTCTTCTCGGGCCCCGTGACGCAGGGGTGTTTTGGACGGATTGGGAGGGGGGATGTCGAAAAATATACTTGCCGGAAATCCAGCACGGCTGAAGAGTTAAACGGTTTCGAATCCCTTGGAAGGCCAGGGAGAGGCAGCCCCCCCCCCCCAAATGACGCCTCTGAAATAGGTAGTTTCTCCGTTCAAGATCGATTTGTTCTTGGATTTCCAAGTGTCCTTGAGTTTTATTGCCTGGTCTCCATTGGGCGATTATTTCCTTGATAATAAGTGCAGCAGGGAATTTCAGAACAACCGCAATTTCTAGCTTGCGAATGGTTTTATCACCTTTTGCTACATTGTGGGACTGGTCTTGTTCGACCTCCGCTTGTTCGAAGCCAGTCGCTGTGTAATTATTTCGTAGCAGGGCCATCACGTAGTTTTATGTTTTTTAGCTACACATTGACCCTGCTGGCTCTCACCATACAGTTCCAACACATGAAAAGGAGATAGATTTCTTTGAAGAAGCTGTGAATGGCTCGGTCCCTGCAGCCCCCGTTCAAGAGGTAGGACTTCTTCTTTTCTTTTCAGTGTCAAGTAGGCTAATACTATAGGCTTCAGACCGTAAGTTGTGCTAAAATTCCTTCCGAGTGGGTGTTAAGCCAATCCAGCTGATTCACTATACCCATGCCAAGAAACCTACAGTTTTAAGAGCGGAATTCCGCTCCGTTTTCGAGTTCAGAGTTCACAATGTTTCGAATGTTTCGAATGTTCGAATGTTTCGAATGTTTCGTGTTTTCAGTGTTTCGAATGTTTTCGAGTTCAGGAAAGTCAGGAATTGAGTAATAGTATTACGACGACTGTATTTGTATGTGAAGAAGCACTCTCAACCTGATGTTATGGCGAGGGGTGTAGTACGCCGGACATGGATGGTAAATGTCCTTGGCTACAGTCATCGGAGTCAGGACAGCCTAGGGCGTCTGGTGGCCTACTACACGTGCAGACTTCACGGGTTCATTGTGGATTCCCCCTGGTCGATTCACACGAAGGTTTGCGTACCGAACCACAATAGGCTATAAACCACCCATCATACACTAGGCCTTACAGGCCAGCCCACTCTAAGGAGCTTTAAACAAGACTCATAACAATGACTTACGATCCGTAAATAAACAAAAGGTTTTATTGTCTGGTACTTACAATATAATATCAACAACCTTTGAGTAAAAAGGGTTGTCCCCGGTCGAGGCCCGGAAAAGAAGTGTGGAATAAGATGACTCATGTTCGCCGGATGAGTCATGAATATGAGTCAATAAAACAATACAAGAGCCGTGACAGTATAAAAGATTAAACACACCGAATGGAAAGGGAGTAGCGCTGCGTAGCGGCGGCATAAGTTAGCAGTGCGGGGTGCAGATGGCACCACCGTAACAATAGTCACCCCATGGTTGCGTTTCAGGGAATAGAGATACAAGAGGATCACTTAATTGTCAAGAATATTGTTACATACCATGGTTGTATGTACGAACTATACCTTTCAGGCTCCAAATCCTACGCCTGAACGGAATCGAGAGGTCAGCTACTGCAGTATTTATTTACATCACTAGACTAAAACAGAAACACTTATATATACTCAACTTATATTTTTCCTCTGACCTTTCTTCATCAAAACTTCACACGGAATCGAACTGAAACTAGTTAAATCACTCCAAAAGCAAACCCAAGCCAAACCACCGGATCTTCCCAGAATAACGAAACCCCCCGTGAAACTAAGGAGTGAAAGTACCACCAGCGTACACCCCCCCCCCCTCCTTACAATGAACTGAAATGGAATGACCAGCTCAGGTTCAAGCTTCACCTTGCTTCCGAACGACTGGGAGCTGCTCCCAATCGCTTGTTTCCGTTTTTCCGTGGAAGATTTGTGTGCCACACATTTCTGAGTGTTGGTTGCGAAGGTAGAACTGTGTGCCACAGAGTCGACACACAAGTTGAACCTCGCGGAAACGCCGTTTTATCTTTTTTTTCTGCCGGTAATTCCCAAATGCCTGCAATAAAAATTAAATTCAGATACAATCCCAATCAGTGGAACTTCAGACTTACGTCTTTACCATTATGTACTAGAAGGATCCTCATTTTTATGCCTGTCTACTTGATAAAGCAGCTAATTTTATTATTTGGACATGGATTTGTCGATAAGTTTGAATTTCCTGCCATAATTGAGCCACAGAATCGTAAACCACCTCGATAGTTTTATGCGTGTCTACTTGTCAAAGTAACCAGTTTCCCGCCAAAATCGAGCCACAAAATCGAAAACCACCTCGACAGTTTTTTTTGTCAATTTCAATTTTCTATTTATTTAATAATAAAGCAAAACATATCTGTCGTGGGCAGAGCCCAAATACGATGTTTTTATAGTCACAAATAGAGATAAAATAAGTTGTCAACAGATAATTTAAAAAAAAAATAACTAGGCAGAAAAATGCTAAAGATCATTGTACTGCTTTACGAAGCTCGGCACAAAGCTTCTACTGTAGCGCATAGTGTTACAGTAGATTGGGGTCAATTTGGGAACCTTTTCAGCCACTTCTCGGGGGGGGGGGACGAGATCTTACAGGAACAAAGGGGGAAACAACAAGGAACAAGGAACAAGGAACAGGAACAAGGAATGGACGGTACACGGGGTGCTGGAGAAGGGAGGAGCCAAAGTTGCGGCATTTGCGGCATCAGATTCGAGCCACAGAAACACACTCGTGAGCCACACAAACCACTGCGGAAACACTCTTTTCAGGCAACAACCTTAGCGACAAACAGTTTGAGCGTGTTCCACCCTACTTACTGTAGTAAGTAGGTAGTACTGTAGTACTGTAGTACTACAGTAAGTAGGTGTAGTAAGTAGGTAGTACTGTAGTAAGTTACTGTACGCATGACGTACAGGATTTTGGCATCTTGGCGCCAAGGCTGGACTGCTGGAGTGTATTTTTCTATTTTCGGCAAAATATCATTCCACGGGCTAATTGAGCCAATCACTTCGCCGAGGTTCTAGTTACCCCGCTTACTACGCTCACGAGCGTGGTAAGCAAGTAGTTACTATAGTTACTATTTCGAGAAGGTCTAAAAGGGTCAACGTAGTAACTTTTCACGGGGCTGGAACGAAAATAGTAACTAATAGTTACTGGTGTTAGAAGGGTGGAACATGCCTTTTTGTGGGATCGCGGAGAAACGCCTCTAGCAAAAGATCGCGCTCTTTAATAAGGACCAGGCGCATTGACCAGGTTAATTATAAGTTCTACTTTAAGCTGTACGCACTCTCGCTAGTCTTGATTAGCCTACTCATGTCAAACGGTTTGTCTTGTTTTTTGTTGTTTCTAAGGGAGGGAGGGGGTATTTGATAGATAGCAGGTTATATTATACGGGCCAGGTTGTATTAGGTTAGATTATATTTTGTTAGATCTGCTATAGATTTGTAGGGTACCGTACGTAGGGTATATTTATTATCAGGTATAATTATTAACAAGCATAGAATGTACGAATTGTTGTTCTCCCCAGTGCTTGTTTAATGTGTTTGTAGTTTGGTGCCTCTATTTTTTTCTGGTCTGTTTCACATTAGTCAATCAAGTTTATTTTCCAAATAACTTAAAGCTAGAAGAGGAAATTTTTTTTAATATTGTACTTGCTGATCCGTTTAACTTACATTGCCATTCACTCGTAGCCCCAAGAGCCTGCCTATGAACCAATCACAGTCAGCTTCGCCAGCGAAGCGCCGAAGCAAGTTGAACCGAGAGAACCCCTTCCGAATTTGAGTGTTGATGGTCTTCTGAGCACGAGCCCTAAATCTGAGACAGCTCTTCCTGTGAAACATATAGGGCAAAAGAAAGCAGCCCCCAGAAAGCCTGGATTGGGAGCAAAAAAAGGGGGACTTGGCGCCACCAGGATCAAGGAGAAGGTATGTGGGATATTTTTTCGTATCAAAATTCTGACCGAAATTCTCCTTTACCAGAATTGCAAAATGTTGACACATCACATTGTCAAAAGTCTCATAACACAAGGATCAGCAGTTTCAAAGAACAACACATGGGCTGTAATCCATCGTGATTTTGAAAATATTATGCGTTAAATGATATGCATAACATGCATTGCCAAGAAGAGCCGAAAAAGGATCTGCTGACTTTTTTGTTAGTCGTGACGATATTGGATCAGCAGATGCCTTTTCTGTGTTTTTTTTTTGCTCTTCTTGGCAATGGTTGCTATGCCTAACATTAAGTGCACGATGTTTTCGAAATCACAACAGATTGCATTCCAAGTGTTGTCTCTTGAAACTGCGCATCCTTGTGTTATCTGTTATGAAAATTCTGACTAGCCCGGCTTAACTTATTGTTCTTTTAAACAAGATTCCGGTGCAAGATCTGGATGCGAAAATGCAGATGAGCTCGTTGTTGTTGAAGGCCTCGTCATGCTTAATCCGAATATTCAGAATAATTTTACTATTGTATTGAATATTGTATTGAATAATATTTACTATTGTGTTTTACTAAAGATTTTGATGTTACTATATTTATGACGAAAAATCCAATGTTCGGCTTGCCCGTGAAGGAATTTTGAAAATAAATTGAAATTGAAATTGAATTGACAAAATTAATACATTCTGCTTACGAGACATGTGTTTTTCCTTTGATATGGATGGTGTTTCCAGTAATTTTTATCATTCCGTCGTCAATAGACTGACCATTATTGCGTTTAGTAAGCTCGTTGACAGCGGAGACCCGTTCGTGTTTCGTGTTTTTTAATCCAGCCTAGGGTGCCAGCGTGGGGATAAAATGGCTCCGAGCGGTCTCACATGTTCCAACGTTTGTTTAGGTGAAGACTTCCGGCAGTCTGCACTCGGTTCTTGGTGTTGAATCGGATAAAGCTTGCGTTTCTGCGGATACGCCTTAGACGTTCTATCTAGAATCCGAGTTCTAAGATGAACGTAATAAGAACTACGACCTCTTATAGAACCTTTTTACGGACTTGCCTATAATAATAATAATAACTCATTTATTTCCTTAATACACTGTCAGAAGTTTCATAACAGGTTGCGCATAACACTTTCAAGAATAACACCTTTTCACTTAGAAAAAAAGTGTCATGACCAATTAAGTTCATACTATTTCGTGCCCAGATCTCCAACAACACCTTCAATAGGTAAAAATACTACACTGTCAGAAGTTACATAACGACAACAGCAGGATGCGCGGTTTCAACAGATAACACTTTGGGATGTTATATCTTATGTTTATTTCGTTCCCGTTAGTATTTTTACCAATTGAAGGTGTTGTTGGAGATCTAGGCACGAAATAGTGTAAACTTAATTGGTCATAACACTTTATTTCTAAGTGAAAAGGTGTTATTCTTGAAAGTGTTATGCGCAATCTGTTATGAAACTTCTGACAGTGTAGCATTTACAACTGCTAGCTGCGGATCGTCAACATAACAAAATACGAATCACGACTGATTGACATTTTGACAGTTAAAATTACGAATAAAGTAAGGCACAAACGAAGATAAATACCTTTCGGTTGAGTTTATGGGGGGTTGAAGAAGCCGTGGCTTGTCAGTGTTAGCTAGTCTTCCCCTAGTCGGGAATGGTAAACTGTACGAGGCGAACTGTTTAATTTACGTAGTGGTAGTCCGAGTCCTAAGTTGCAATAATTTCAGACCTCTGTTTTTTGGGATCCCAAAACGTAAGTGGAGGGAACTCTCTAACTCTCGAAATGAATGAAATGTTTTGATGAAACTTGGTGTAAGGTTTCTTTGGGTCAAGGGTAAGGTCAAGTTCGTAGATGGGCTTTGTAGCCCTACATTTAGGGTTGGGGGCTCAAACTAAAGGGCAAACAAAATGAGGTAATAAGACATGTTGAACACGATGGTGAAAACCATTTTCTCGCCGGACAAGTAGTTCGTCCGGAATCCGGAAGAAACCGGAAAGTTGGGTAAAAGTTTAATTTGAAGTTGATTAAACGTTCGAATTGGGTGTAAGAAGACATGCTGAACACTTATGTGAAAAGCATTTTCTACCCGGACAACTAGTTCGCCCGGAATCCGGCCAAAACCGTAAGATTTGTTAAAAGCAAAAGTTTTATTTGAAGTGGATTTGGTGACAGATTTAGGGGTAAGAAGATACGCTGAGTCTGTATATGACAATAATTTTTTACCCGGACATATAATTCGTCCGGAATCCGGCTGTAACCGGATTTTTTGTATAAGTTAAAGTTTTGTTTCAAGTTGATTAGATCTTCTTTATAGAGATAAGGATATACGTTGACAATTAGTGACAATTAGTTCGCTCGGAATCCGGCCGAAACCGGAAATTTCGTAGAAGTAAAGCAGGAAGTTTCGGTCAGTGTCGTCAAAATAGATATGGCTTATAGAGGTATATCTGAACTTCTCGAAGACTGGATCTGGCAAAGACAAGACCCAATTGTCTGGATAAAAAATTAGATATTTGGGACCCCATCGAAACCTTTGGTCTTGTTTTAGGTGGATTTCGATGAGCTTGAACGGCGGGCCGAGCAAGTTCAGACCTCATTTACCACTGTGCCTACTACACCAGCTGAGGAAGAAAAACAGATGTCATCGATGCGGTTAGCCTACCAAGATATGTCGCTTCAACAGACAAAAGAAACTGAGAGGCTCATGAAAATAGACCCGAAGAAAGCCGATCAAATCGAAAGGCTTGGAATGGGCCTGGGTAGCGGATCCCAAAAATCGTGAGTTTTTACTACTATATAAGCTTGTTATATTTTGGTGTGGCTTTTACCGTTGTTAATGTTTAGATAATGTTTATACTTCTTTAATCTCCTTATTGAGGGTTCTTTCCAAGTCGGTATTTGATACAGACTAGGGCAAAATAATCCATCTAATTAGTTCATAAAAAAGTAATCATCTAAGCAACGGCTAACCCAATATAGGAAACAGGGATGCTTATTTTTTATCGTATGTAGAGATATACTGCCGTATCATTCGGAATTTGGCAGTTCATGTCCCATAGTCACTTCAGCTGATGTTCCATAGAAAGCATTCGAGCTTCCAGGCTGTATTTCCAGATGTGAAAAAGGCCTGTGTTCTCCTGTTTAATATAACCGTCCAGCTTCTCTTCTGTTATTCAGGCTAGATCGTTTTTCACAAAAATTTCACATGTGTAGATATGGGACTTCCAGGGAAAAAGATAGGCACCGAACCCCAGAAAACTAATTTTTGTTTCATAAGACCTAATGATAACCTTCGTGTAACCTGCCCGAGTATGCTTCTCCGACTCAAGTCCACCCCTTAAAAGAAATAAAGCGTCGTCGAGAGGCGAAGAAATTTGTCTGTCGTTTTGTCCTACCCTCAAATCCCAAATGTTGCACTATTTTTGACACTCGAGAAACGCTACTCAAACAGTAGGCTACACTACCTGAATTGTAGAGGTTGGAAAATACTGTCCAGGGTCTTCCAACACTCAGATCACTAACGTTGCAGTTTTCCAACATCCCGCTACCGGCTAACTAAGGAGGATTTTCGGTGGTGGTGGGGGGGGGGCATTACTGGGATTGTTTTCTTTTATTTACGTAAACGTGGAAATTATCAGAGCCTCATGGAGAAAAGCAAAGAAATCAAAGATTTAGTTCAACGGGATAGATCGCCCTTGAGACGATAACATCATAAGTAGTCGCTTTTATTGAGCCGAATGTCGCGGAAATCCAGCCCAAGGAGCATTTGTTCCTTCCAGTTCACTATATATAGAGTTGCTTTTTGTGCAGATACCATGGTATCTGATGCACGGTCTAAAGTCGTATTTTTAGTTACCGTGATATCTAATATTGAGATACCACGGTCCCGACCGTAGCAACTGCTCGTGGTATCTGAAAAAGTCATCTCACTTTCGTCATCACCAACATAAGAGCCTAGGTTTTTGTCAAATTGGTGGGAAAGAAGTCTGGCACTTCATATATGAGGGGATGTAAGTATTGCTTTTGGGATGACTTCTAAGAGTGCGAATTCGGTAATTGTCGTTTTTGCAAATCAGCAGTAGTATCATATGGTAAGTGCAAAAACAACAAAATGCGGATCCAGTTACCGTGATATCAGATGCCATGGTAACTGCAAAAAAGGCATCTGAAATTTGGGGAAAGCTGCTTCATTTACCAGATGGCCAAAACGACTGGTGAACCAGATGGCGAAAACCAGATTGCTCTCCAGCTCGTGAAGATCCTTCTGAAATTGACCAGTCAGTTTGATGTTTAATTGAAAATTGCCACACCAGCAACGCACAAATTCCCAAAAAGGAGCACGGAACACGACGGGCAAAAAAGTGAAATTCTACTGATTGTTAATGTAGCCGATGACCAGGGCTGCGAACGAGTGGAGGCGAAGTGGTGTACTTGACCTTGAAAATGGTTTCAGTGTGTTGGAGTGTCTGGTAGGAACTCAAAATACCTGGTGTGCCTCAGTAATAAAATGTTTGTATTTTTTCTAGTTCCAGGGCTGTTAGTCATTCAGCTTTCTCCGACATGCAAGTGATTGAGCAGGAAGGCGGTTCAGTAACAACGAGCTCGAATTTCTTTAGCTCTAGCAGAAATCCAACCTTTGATGGATACAAGGATGACTTCGTTTCCGTTGGATTCACGTCATCAAAGTAAGAGTTGTGTGTACATGCTCAAAGAACGTGCTGTTCATGTTATTCACTACTAGCTGTCACTACTAGCGTGATTTCAAGTCGTTCTAAGTACTGCAACTACCGTCGTACCACTTCAGAAAATACAATAGTTGCGTTTCGCAGATACCATGGTATCTGATACCACGGTATAAAGTCGTTTTTGCAGTTATCGTGGTATGTGATACCACGGTCAAAAGGCGTTTTTGCAGTTATCGTGGTATCTGGCCAGTTATCGTGGTATCAGATATTCAGACAATACAGTCCGACCGTGGTAACTGGTCGTGGTATCTGAAGAGTCATCTCACTTTCATCAAATTTTGTCAGATTGGTGAGAAAGAAGTTTAGCACTTAGTGATGTAACTGGATATCTGTTTTTCTTTTAGGATGACTTCGAAAGGTGCAATTTTGGCAATAGTCGTTTTTGCAGTGCACCGTGTACCAGATACCACGATAACTGCAAAAACGACTAATTGCAGATCCAGTTACCGTGGTATCAGCAAAAACGCAACTAATGTTTTGAACCATAAATTGTCGTTCATTGGTGCTTTTTAGGTGCCACGTCTGCTTTAGGTAAATTCACTTGCTGGCATTGGGCTTGGTCTATCGGTTCTTCCACCGCTTTTAGAGGGCTCCCCTTCGTCAGATTAGAATCCTACAGTTGGTCCCCGAAGATTCTTATCGCTCTTGTCTGATGGATATTCAGAGGGATTAGGCAGCCTAGGCTTTTGAGATTCGGAAGTAGGATCTTCAGAATATTCACCACTTCTCTCCTGAGTTCCCAATTGGGGTTCTGGACGGTACAAATCGTCAGAGTGTCTGGATTGCTCTTTCCTCTGGGGTCGAGAATAAGGGGGTTGTAAATGCTCACAAATTCCGCAGATGCATGCCACAGAGTATATGCTTTCACACCGCTTGACAAGTAATGATTCTACGAAGCACACATGGGTACGAATGGGTCTATGCGGCCGGAGTCTAGAGGAGGTTTTTCGCGAGATCTCAGAATCACTTTCCGGCGAGCGAAGCGCATCCTGGAATAACTTTCCACTTTCCAACTAGACTGATCGCGAAAACGCATGGAAAGCTGATGTCGCCGAGAAAATGGTGAATTACAAACTCTTTCGACTAAATATGGTTCACTTAACGGTTCTTTGATTCCCATACATCCCATCGAAGTCATCTTAATTACGATTGCCATTTTATTTTATTTATTAGTGACACTTGCACTGTTTTTTCTCCACACTTTCGAAATTCCCGCCGAAACATTCAACTTTCCGCGGAGCTTTCCACTAGCCTCGTGGAATCACTTTCCGGGAAAGCTGCTTTGGTTTCCAAAGCGCGAAAACCGGGTTGGAAAGTTCGGCAACTTTCCGCAGTGGCGCGAAAACCATTGGAAAGTGATTCCGACTTTGCTTTCCAGCTCACGAAAACCCTCCTATAGGTCAGCCTCTATTTCTAGGAGTAACATCGATGACCTTCTCTCGTCTTCGAGGTCCCAGCCAAAATCTGACTATGGCGACCGTAGTAGCAGTAAATCGTATTCTACCGCACCTATTAGAGAGCCACCTAGAACGACTACAAGCAACTACAGCAGCGGCAACGGTGAAGCCCAGAAGAAGTTCGGTAACGCTAAAGGAATTTCAAGCCAGCAGTTCTTTGAAGATAACACCGGAGCTGATGTAAGTATGCACGCGACAAGACAAGGGTTCATCCCGAAGCGGTGAATTTGAATTTCATTAAAATTGTACAGTTCATTGGCTAATGAAGCGAAGCTTCGGAAATTTTCAGTTCCAGATTGTTAGGTTACTTTTGAACGCAATTGCATGTGCCCCTAAACATTTATTTCAAGGTTCAAGGTTTTTATGGCACTTGCCCTTCGGCCAAGTGCCATATAGCGATCGCAATTTCTGTCCGTCCGTCGGTCTGTCGGTCGGTCTGTCGGTCCTGGTTTTGCTAGTTCGGGTACTTCCACATAAGCTAGGACGATGAAACTTGGCATGCATATCAGGGACCCCAAATGATTAAGTTGGAAATAGTCACTTTCCCGATCCGAACATCGCGGGGGGAGCGGAGGGATGGGGAATCCGGAATATTTTGGAATTTATAATTTTCCAACGGGTGATCGGATCTTAATGAAACTTGATATTTGGAAAGAGCTCGTGCCCCAGACGGTCCGATTAAAATCTGAACCGGATCCGGTAACTCTGGGGGGAGGTGGAGGGGGGGGGGGCGGAAATCTTGGGAAACGCTTGGAGTGGAGGGATTGGGATGAAACTTGGTGGGAAGAATGAGCATGAGTCCTAGATAAGTCATTGACTTAACCGGACCGCATCCGGTCACTATCTGGGATTTGGGGGGGGGGGGTCGGATTTCTAGTGATCCCCTGAGTTTTGTACTTCCTGATGTGCTAGGACGATGAAACTTGGCAGACGTGTCAGGGACCCAAACAGTATGACTTGAGAATAGTCGTTTCTCGATCCTATCATCTCGGAGGGGGGTGGAGGGAGGGGGAGTCCGGAAAAGTGAGATATTTTTAACTTACAAACGGGTGATCGGATTTTAATGAAACATATATAGAAAGATTTCGTGTCTCAGATTCCCCATTTTAAATCCGGACTGGATCCGGTGGCAGTGCGAGGAGTTGAAGGGGGGAACCGGAAATCTTGGGAAGGCTTATAGTCGAGTGTTCGAGATGGACCGGACCAGATTAATTTTTTAGAAATAGTCACTTCCCCGATACGACCATCTGGAGGGGGGAGTGGAGGGCGGGGGAATCCGAAAAAAAATAGGAAGTGAGGAATTTTTAACTTACGAACGGGTGATTGGATCTTGAGGAGATATACAATGACCTATTGTCTCGCACGTTTCATTTTCAATTCAGACTGGATCCGGTCACACTGAGGTGAGTTACGTGAGTCCGGGAAAGTAGTCACTAGGCAAAAGGTAGCAATCCCGGTTTTGCTAGTTCGGGCACTTCCAGACAAGCTAGGACGATGAAACTTGGTATATTTTCTTGTTGTTATTGTTGTTAGATCTGAAGTAGCGTGCACACATAGTCCGAATTCGCAGTCTGGTGCGGCTCCGGAATTTTGACGCATCGCATGCGGATTCCATCCGATAATTTCATTCCGATGTGAGTAGAAAATATTTGTCTTTTTCCGGAGCGAATTTTTAACGCATGCGAAATATTACCGAACTGTGTGTGCACGTAGCTTAAGTATAGGTTCCAACGAAATACGAAAGAGCTGCAAAACCCTGCTCATTGTGTTCACAAATTTGAACGTTCACGCATGTGCACGTTCGTAACAAGTGCCACATGAGCTCGTAGCTCTTGTTTTTTATTCTTACTTTAAATCATACATAAACATTAATAATACGATACTCTGCACTTACAATTATTTCAGGGTTTGAACCGGAGAGAAGAAAAACATCGAATGGTTCGCAGTCTTTTACCATTGTAGTTGCTAAATACTTTAAGCATAGAGTTTTACAGCATTACAGACGCACATAGAGCTACCGCAAATCTGAAAGAAACAGTTCATTCGAGGAAATCGGCAGTACGAATAGCAAAGCAATGAAGTAACACATTTTCATCGGGCCTTCAAGCATATTTAAAGTTCAACCGAAAAGGGCTGAGATAAGTTAATCTAGTTACCCATCACTTGTTCACTTAAAGAGGCTTGAAGACCCGATGAAAATGCGTTATTTCGTTACTCCGCCATTCACCAATAGTCGATTTTCGAATAGTGGACTTTCCCTGTTAGATTTGTGGTACCTCTGCGCGTGTACCTGTGTTGTACGCTTGACGAAAAAGATTGACGAAAAATTTATGTTCAGGCACTAAGCAGTCTTCACCAAACTCACCGCTGCCCTCTAAAAAGCCGCGTTTGTGTTGGAGATTCAAATTTTCCGTGTCATAGTAGGATTTTGAGCTATGGGGACGGCCGTAGATATTCTGAACGTCACTGCTAGAGCAGATAGATTTTAATGTATGTTGACTTTACCAGCTGCTATTCGGCTAGTCCGTAATTGGTGTTGAAATAAAACTGGATTGAATTGATTGAATTGAATAGATAGTGGAAAAAAAAAATCAGAAAATCAAAACCCCAGATAATTCAGTGTATTGCAAAAAAGTACTTAGCTTGCTGGCATAGAGGTTATGCGAGTTTTCAGTTCTCCCCTTATTTATTCTTGGTATCAGATACCATGGTAACTGCAAGTACTATAAAATGTAGATCCAGTTACAGTGGTGTCAGATACCCCGGTGTCTGCAAAACGCAGCTTTTGAATATTGTCTTGCAGTACGAACGCCGTGCCAACCTCAACCGCTTCGAAGGCTCTTCCGGCATTTCTTCCGCTGACTACTTCAACAGAACTGAAACCCGCCCCGGGGCTGGTCGCTCATCGATGAGCAACATGTCTCTGAATACCCCCGACTTAGAAGATGTCAAGGACAGCGTGCGTCAGGGCGTCACCAAAGTGGCGGGAAAGCTGTCCACTTTTGCCTCCGGAGTGATGACACAGCTTCAGGTAGACTTCGAGTGATTGTGCGTGTGCGGTGGCCGCTCGTGTTCCGGGTAACTCACGCTTTCTCTTTCTGTCCTTTATGTCGCACGGAGAAGGCATCCGCGTGGTCGATCGTAGCTTGGAGGCTTTTGTTAATGTTTGTTTGTAGACCGGTATGGCTGACGTTGGTCTTTTGCTTTACGCGGCCCAGTCTTATTCGGAAGTTACTATTCTGGTCTCAGTTCTCTCTTCTCACTGTTCCCAATTCTCTGACTAATCAGTGTTTTATGGCACTTGCATCCTCTGGCTCTAGTGCCATGTACCGATCGCAGTTCCGTCTGTCACACTTTTTTGGGATAGGGTACTTCCGGATGTGCTAGGACGATGAAACTTGGCAGCATATGAGGGACCCGACCAAACTAACTTGGAAATAATCAGTTTCCCGATCCGACCACCTGGGGGGGGGGGGGGGTGGAGGGCGCGGGAATCTGCAAAATTGAGTATAGTGTGGAACTTTTGAACGGGTGATCGGATTGGAATGAAACTTGATAACTGAATAAAGGACATATCTCTGATGCCTCATATTTGAAGTCAGGATTCGACAACTATGGGGGAGTTGGGGCGGGAGACCTGAAATTTCGAGAAACGGATAGAATGGTGGGATCGAAGTGAAACTTGCTGGGAAGAACAACATTTGCTCTAGATAAATCTTAACACCTAACACTTGGAGGGGGGGAATCCCGGAATTCCGGTGAAGGTGGTTCTGGGGGTTTCGTGACGAAACTTGGCAGGCATATCAGGGACCCGATCAAACTTATTTCCTCGATCCGATCATAGTGGGGGGAATGGAGGGCGGAAGAATCCGGAAAATTTAGTCGTGCGTAACTTTGCAGTGGGTGATCGGTTTCCAGTGAAGTTTTATACTTGAACAGAGGACATGTCTCTGGTGACCTTTTTCATGTCTGGACTGGATCCTACAGGTATTGGGGGGGGGGGGGGGGGGGGGATACTTGACCCGCTTAGACTGGAAAGATCGGGATGGGACTTTGTGGAAATAATACGCAGATGCTCTAGATAAATCATTAAGGGGATCGGATTGGCTCCGGGCACTGTGGAGGAACGTTCCGTGCTAGAACGATGAAACATGGCTGGAATATTAGAGATTAGACAGCATTGGCTTAGAAATCGCCGCTTCCCAAATCCGGCTATTCCTTAAAGTTCCAATCTTGACCGCAAAGTAAGAAAAATACTTTTAAGCCAAATATACATTTCATGTGATCCCCACAAGCCCATTATCATTTTTGCCTTAAGAGTTTTGCTTATAAATGAAGATCAAGCTCCCTTAAAGTGCGCATCTTAACCGCAAAGTCGAAAAGTGCTTTTGATCAAACGATACATCTCTGCCCATGGTCATTTGTGCCACAAGAGTTTTGCTTAAGAATTTATTTCTAGCACCCTTAAAGTGCGCATCTTAACCGAAAAGTGAAAAAAATACTTTCGACCAAACGATATATATTAATGATCCCCAAGGGTCTGTTATCGTTTTTGCGTCAAGGGTGTTCTTGCAGATGAATTTCTAGCGCCTTTAAAGTGCGCATCGTTACACCCAAGTTCAAAAATAAAATACTTTTTACCAAACGATATATTCTCGTAATTTCCAAGTCCATGATCATTCTTATCTCAAGGAGTCTGCCTACAGATGATCAGAACAAACCCACGAAAAGGCAAATTCTATATTTCATCCTCTGAACCAGCCTTGCAAGTGCCATATGAGCTTCCAGCTCTAGTTGATTTATGAAGGACTATTGAGAACGAGAAACGAGAAGTGACAATCCAGCTAACTTCTCGATTCTGCAGAATTGCGAACTATTCTACCTTTTTGTACAAACAAGAAAAGGAGAATTGGCTTTATCTCAATAGTAAAAAAACGCGAAACGGAAGAATTGTGAGAGGAGAATGGCGAGGAGAATCGAGATAAAAAAAACGCTACTAATTTCTTAGTATCTGCGTCTATCCAGGCTTCTTTAGTTTTACTTTACAACTGTACATTTTCTAAGAGAACACATACATGCAAAAAATCATCTGGGCAAAATACGGGTTTTCGGCGAAACGTCCCCAGCTCTAGAGGACTCGATGCGACCAGGGGATCATCTATTGGCGCAACTAAAAAAATTCGAGAAAGTTCAAAGTAGCTCTCAACCCAACAATCAAAGACGAAAAAGAAATATTTTCCTGATATGTGAACAAAAAGTAAAAAAAGCGAAATATTTGGCAGTGGTCATTTCTTTCAACGAACTATTATCAGTTGGTTGTAGCATTTCGGCTTAAATGTGCGTTGATTTATCCTTGTGTCGGTCCTGTCTCAGTCCTTTCAGCGAAGTGCCGTTTTATTTAACTGCCTCGTCCGCTTAATGCCGTTTTATTTGTCCTGTCAGCTCACAATTGTCAGTGCCCTGTCAGACAAGACACGAGGCGTATTCTCGCCGTTCCCCGACGACTCCACTTTAGGAGTCCCCGCGTTTTTGTTTGTCCCAGGGACTCACCCCCCGTATTCTCGCGAGTCCTCACGGACGGGGAATGCTCCGATTATCATCACCATCATCAAAAAGGACTCCCTTTCAGATTCGGAGGGGAATCAATTTTTGCTGGTGTTGGTGCAATGTAAAATTAATTAGAAACTATCAGAATAAACAAAACAAGAAATAAAGTGGATCCAGACTAATTTCGTCAACTGCATATTTTTATTTTTCCAACAAAATCAATTTTGGAAGCATTCCCCGTGTTCTCGCTGTTTCTGTACGCGGAGTCCGCGTGGAGTGACTCCCTCTATTCTCGCCGTTCCCTTTGATTCCCCGAGGAGTCCTCGCGGAACGGCGAGAATACGCCTATGATTTTGGACCAACTTTCGGTCCTGTCTCGGTATTTCTCGACTGCGTTTTATTTGTGATGCTTGCCCGTTGAGTCATTCATCTGACAAGGCTAATAAAACGGCTTTAAACCGTGACAGGGCAGTAACAAGAAGACAAGACCGAGACAAGAGGCGTATTCTTGCCGTTCCCCGAGGACTCCTCGCGGAATCGAAGGGAACGGCGAGAATAGAGGGAGTCACTCCACGCGGACTCCGCGTACAGAAACAGCGAGAAGACGGGGAATACTTCCAAAATGGATTTTGTTCGAAAAAAAATATGCAATTGACGAAATTAGTCTGGATCAACTTTATTTTTGGTTCTGTTTATTCTGATTGTTTTTAATTAATTTTACATTGCACCAACACCAGCAAAAATTGATTCCCCTCCGAATCTGAAAGGGAGTCCTTTTTGATGATGGTGATGACAATCGGAGCATTCCCCTTCCGTGAGGACTCGCGAGAATACGGGGAGTGAGTCCCCGGGACAAACAAAAACGCGGGGACTCCTCAAGTGGAGTCCTCGGGGAACGGCGAGAATACGCCTAAGGAGGACTCAAATTGAACGCAGCTTAAAAATCCGCCACATTTTCAAGAAAGCAAGGCGTGTCCGCTAGCGTCAGTGAATACTAGCAGACCGAATGAATTATCAGTGAGCCAGCGAGAAAGAGCGACGATTGCTCTAAATACTTTTTTTTTGTAATTTTGGAGTAATGTTTGCTTGAGTTAGGATTTTGTAGAAAAACGGTAAAGATGTGTTCTCAATAATCGTTTGTCTTGACTGGGAGTGGTTTCTACCCGATTTCCCGCTAGATTAGTTAAATTCTCAAAGTTCAACTGCAAAGGAAGCTTATTTTTGGGATCCCCAAACGTAAGTGGAGGGATACCTATGACATCGCAATAGTTTTCCGTCTGTCCGTCCGTCTGTCAGCACGATAACTCTCGAAGGGAACGATATGTTTTGATGAAACTTGGTATGAGGATTCTTGAGTCAAGGGAAAGGTCAAGTTCGTAGATGGGCCCGATAGCTGCATATTTAGGGGAGGGGTTTCAAATAAAGTGGCGAAACAAATATTTTTTAAAAGATAATGAGATAGTCGATTACGGGTTAAGACGACATGCTGAATAGGAATATGAAAACCATTTTGTCGCCGGACAAGTAGTTCACCCGGAATCCGGCCAAAATCGGGAAGTTTGTTATAAGTAAAAGTTTTATCTGAAGTTGATTAGATGTCCGATTTAGAGGTAAGGAGACATGCTGAATCCGAATATGAAAATGATTTTCTCTCGGACAAGTAGATCGCCCGGAATCCGGCCAAAACCGGAAAATGTTTTAAAAACTAAAGTTTAATCTGAAGTGGATCGCCCTGAATCCGGGCAAAACCGAAAAATTTGTTAAAAGTAAAAGTTTTATATGAATTTCATTAGATGTTCGATTTATGTGTAAGAAGACATGCTGAATTCTTGTATGACAATCATTTTCTACCTGAACACATAGTTTGCCACGAATCCGGCTAAAATCGGAAAATTTGTTAAAAGTTGAAGTTTTATCTGAAATTGATTAGAGGTTTGACATAGGGGTAAGGAGATACGCTGAATCCGTTTTTGAACTTCAAATTTTTTGCAAGACAAGTAGTTCGCCCGGAATCCAGCTGAAAAAGTAGATATGACGCAGGGTATCGGGGTAAACACACAAGCTGAATCCATATTTGAACTTGTTCTTCTCAGATGATCACCATTTGCCTTGATCTGTTTCTAAATTTTATTAGTAAAGTGCTCAAGGAGTCTTGCGACTGGACCGGACCTGTATAATACCCGATTGTCTGGATCAAATATTACATTTTTGGGATCCCATCGAAACCTTTGGTCTTGTTATATCTGATCTTTGAATACACTTAAATATTTTGACACATCTAAGGATTTTGTATTTTTTCACTCGAGGTTCTAGTAAAAACGTTCCAAAAGTGCGCTGCTTGCACGACAACCCGAAATTCACCCAGACGCGGAGAATTTGAATTTAAGTATTAAACATCAGGTGGGTCAGCGGATACTCGATCAAATGCTTGACGGACTGTGATGCGGCTTGCTTTTCAGTCGCCTATCCTGTGAACTGTTTCGATTGTTTATTAGGCTTTCGTAGCTGTCATGTGATCGAGAACATGATAAGGAGACTCGTAAATATTCTTTGAGCCCAAGCTGACTTTGAAACATTTATTCAAACAATGTTTACAACGGATACGTCAGCTACGATTCTTTATCAGCGATATTTCGGCCCTTCTTAGCAAGGGTCCTCGTCAGGCTGTCAATCCTCTGGGTCAACGTCGGGGAAGGAAACAAACCTGCAATAAACAACTGAAGCTTCTACCAACTATAAATATCTTATTAAAGTAAATTACCTTCAAATACCACAGTAATGAAAAAACTAGTCCTGAGATTTGATTTTTGACACGGACGCTGTTTTTGCTGCACGATTGGGGCGATGACAGGAAAGTTTTTTTTGTGCATTTTGATCAACTTCGGTTTTGTTATTATTAAGGGGCTGAAAACTTAAATATTATTTCATTAATAACCTCGTTCTACGTTTCTATTATGGAGTACTCGCCTATATCTGTTACTTTGAATAATTACTGCACGGAAAAACTAGTGCTGAGATTTAATTTTTGATGCGGCTGCTGTTTTTGCTGCACGATTGGGGCGACGGCAGGAAACATTTTTTTTCTGCATTTTGATCGACTTCGGTTTTGTAGTTAATAAGGGACTGAGGCTTAGATTTTCTTCCCTTAATAACCCCGTTCCACGTTTCCGGTAGGGAGTACTCGCCTGTATCTCGGTTAATGCCTGCTCGGTTTTTCTTTATCTCAACGGCTTCTCGAATGGTTTGATGGAGTCCGGTGCACGTTGCAAGAATTTGGGCTTTTTCAAAATATACTGAATGGGATGGGTTTTCGAAAATATGTGATGCAAGTGCAGATTTGAAAGTATAGTTGTGACGGTGTCCGTTGGAGAGGGTGTGGTCAATTTCTTGCTCATGCTCTGCAACTCGTTTTTAAAGAAACTTTCGGAAATTTATATATTTATAGTTGGTAGAAGCTTCAGTTATTTATTGCAGGTTTGTTTCCTTCCCCGACGTTGACCCAGAGGATTGACAGCCTGACGAGGACCCTTGCTAAGAAGGGCCGAAATATCGCTGATAAAAAATCGTAGCTGATGTATCCGTTGTAAACATTGTTTGAATAAAGGAGACTCGTAGTAAAGCAGATTTCCTAGTTGTATGTCTTCTAAAAAAAACAACAACATAATTCAGCGTTGGTCTGTCCAGAAGAGTCATGCCATGCTTTAAATGGTTCTTTGGACAATCTCTACGCCGAAAGCACTTGGTAGAGGCCCACGGTCTACTCATAGTAGTGTGTTGCTGACGATTTTAGAACAGTAGTTTGTACAAAAGCCAGTGAGTCGGCGCGTCATAGCGGGCACAGGCTGTACAAACCAATCAAGTGAGCGGACCTCGGTAGAGTGTGTCGACCAGAAAGACGCATTGAAGTTCTTCTGAGTGTTTCGTGGTATACGCCAGTAGCGGTATTTTTGCAGTGCCTGATTAACCCTGTGGACGCCCCTCGACAGTTACAATCTCCCCCCCCCCCCCCCTACTGTGGACATCGACCGCTAGATTTAGACAATTTCAACTATTGTACTTTACACGTGCGTAGGTTTGCAGCAAAACAACTCAAAGCACAGTTCTTACTACTAATGGCTTTTTCAATATAAATTAGTCCAGAAATATTGTTTTAAAAAAATACTCATACTTGCCTCAGGGAATCTCTTGTGGGTGCTTGTCGAATCTGGCCGGGCTTAGCTCAAGAATACTTGTTTTTTCTCGCAAAAAAATTTGAAACAAATGTGCGCCGTGGTTGAATGCGTAGAAATCAGAGCGCAGGAGAGAAATCAAGTTTGCCAACACCTCTCCGGTGGCGTCTGTAGACAAACAAAAGTTACTGTCTGGCAACGCCTGAAAAATCTCGACTAACGCTGGAAAATGAAAAATTAAAGGAAAGCGATTTGCAAGGATTGTGAAGAGGGAGATTTCAGCTGTTAGTAGACCACTTAGGTCGTCCCTGGGAGTGTGATGACAGTGAAAAGTAAGACGGGTCCTTTAAGATAGCGTGATTGTAATTTTCATCTCAAATCAAAAATTTGTTTGCGTACTAAATTGGACATACATCAAGAATTAATTTACCAGCCAAGAGGGAAAGGGAAATTACAGAGGCCTATATCATTTTTGTTTCCATCCGATATAGCGGGGCCCACAGAATTAGTGGGACCGGGAGGTAGTTGCCTATGCGGTCATCGGTTACTACATTTTCGGTTCGGTTCTAAAACCTATTATTTTTTTGCAGGACAAATACGGTTAACATCTCCATCTCACCACCCAGCCTGGAATTAGTACACTAAACAATATTTTATTTTCGTTACAGTTTTAAGTTTGTGGGCTTATGGTATTCTGCTGGTTTATTTATTTCTGTGAGCCTGTTCGAAGAGTTTTGTGGCTAAGAGTTGGAAGTTTGTTAACATTCTGTAACTGCAGTTTTATATTTTGGCTGTAAATAATGAAGCGGTGCATTCCTTGACAATTTGTGTTATTCCCGAGGTCATTTCCGTCGTGCTAAATAACAGGGCACGGCCGACAGAGTGTCAAGGGGGAGAAAACCAACGGCAAATCCTTAGCTGACGTAGGTGCGGGAGCTAGCGCATAGCTAACCCTGTTTCGCCTTCCTCTGCTCCGAGTAGGAAGTGTGGATTAGGGCAAATCACCCGAAGTATCTCGTGATTTTCCCTAGATTGTCTAGGCATCATACCTGCTTGCTCGTCTGGGACTACACTGTCAGAAGATTTAAGAACCGCCAAACCCGCAGTGACGAAATCAGGTTTGACAGAGCCTGCTCGCTCACGTCTCAAGACAAAAACAAAGTTATTGTCTGGCAACAGGAAAATCTCGACTAGCGCTGAAAAACGAAAAATCAAAAGAAAGTGTGTCACAATGACATCTCCATCGGGGGTGTGAAAACGTTTTTTTTTTCAGTATCAGTTTCGTTGAACTATATTTAAAAACAAAAAATAAAAAACTAACACAATATTCCTGCTGGGAAATCACAAAAGGAGTGCTTGGCTAGGGCAGGGAAATAACCAATATTAACTAAAAACAAACAGAATCAACTAACTGAACACCCTATATAAAGAAAAAGGAAGGTGAAAAGCAAGAGGGCTAATTTAAGAGCCTAATTTAAACTCTTATATCTTACTACTAAATCCACCTTCTAGTTTTAATATTTCACATATAGTTGCGCATCCTTGTGTTAGTGTTATATTGGATTCCGGGGATATTTCTGTTATGACCCTTTTAAGCATTATCTTTTCGCAAAACGTAACACTTAGAAAGGTCATAACAGAAATAACATGAGCATCCAACATAACACTAACACAAGAATTTGCAAAGGTGTGTTAAGTGTTATCAAACTTCTGACAGTAGCCTATATAGTTTTAAAGTAGGTTCGCACTGCCCAGATTCCTTTTTTCCCGCCGGAATTCCGGAATAACCAGAATTTTGGTCTAATGTCGCGGACAGACGGTCATATCTGGTGCTCGCGGACTGGAATTCGTGCCAGGATTTTCGGCACGAAAAACGAAGAGACTTTTTCAGCTTTATGATGCAAATGCAGAAAATCCGGCCGAGAAAGCTTGAATTTACGCACTGCCCAGGTTATTTCTTTTCCGTCCGGGAATTCCGCCAGATTTCTCCAGAATTTTGGGCTAAAGCTGCGGACAGCCGATCAGAGTCTAGTGCTCGTGGAATGGAATTCCGGCCAGTGTTTTTTTTGCAGGGAAAACTAAAAATGTTCCCACTTTATGGTGAAAATGCAGAAGATCCGTCAGGAAAACCCTGGTCCTCTGTCTGCATCACAAACTGGGTTAGATATTTTCTGGCCGTATTTTCAGAAAAAGCCGGGCAACAGGAAGGGGAATGAGGGCAGTGCGAACTTGCCTTTAGTCTATTTTCTGTTTTGTTTCTTGACTAGAAAGAGTACTCCTATAAGTATAGTCCTTCCTTACGATTTTGTAACTTTTAAGTGAATTTCTTTGGCCCAATGCAGACCTAAGATAATTAAAAGGTTTCAGCCCTTTTTGTGGCACTTGCCCTTCGGCCAAGTGCCATATAGCGATCGCAATTTGTGTCCGTCCGTTGGTCTGTCCAGGTTTTGCTAGTTCGGGCACTTCCACATAAGCTAGGAGGATGAAACTTGGCACGTATATCAGGGACCCCAAAAGAATAAGTTGGAAATAGTCACCTCTCCGATCCGAGCATCGTGGGAGGAGTGGAGGGAGGGGGAACCCGGACTCTCGGGGTATTTGTAACTTTTGAACGGGTTGATATTTGGAAAGACCCCGGATGGGGAGCCCAGATTCAGTCGTATGCATAACTTTTGAACGGGTTATCGGAATTGAATGAAACTTGGCAAGGAAAGAGCTATCGTCTCAGATGTTCCATGTCAAGTCCTAATCGGATCCGATACTTGTGGGGGGGGGGGGGGGATGGAGTGGGGCACTGGAAATCTCGTGAAACGCTTGGAGTCGAGGGATTGGGATGGAACTTGGTGGGAAGAACAAGCATTAGCCCTAGATACGTAACTGACCAAACCAGACCGAATCGGGGCTCCATGGGGGAAGTTAGAGGCTGTTTCCCGGAATTCCGGTGATCGTCAGTTAGGATAGTTCCAGATCTTCTAAGGACCGATGAAACTTTGCAGGCGTATTAGTGAATTAAGGACCAGACATAATGCCCTAGGAAAACTTGTTTCCCTGGATCCGACCATCTTTGGGGAGTTGAGGGAAGGGGAACCCGGAAATCACTGGTTTCCGTAAGCTGCGAACAAGTGGTCCGATTCCAGTGAAACTTTATGAGTGAGAAGAACTGATCACCTAGACAAGCAAAACGTGCATCCGAACCACATGTGGCTACGGTTGGGAGAGTTGGAGGGGGGAGGGGAGAATTTTTGACATCCTCAAAAAACAAACGGATGGACAGAAAAGGATGCAAGTTGGACAGTACCGAGTTTATGCGGCCTTGTTGTTATTTGGCGTCTGAATCGGATCAGGTCAGGGGAGAGGGGGTTTGGGGGTGAAGCGGGAATTGGAAATTTGCAGATAGGCTATGCTCCGATTCCAGTCAAACTTGATGAACGGGAATAGGACACGTCAGGTATGCGACTTTTATGTTTCTGAGTCGTATTCAGCCACAGCGGGGGGACTGGAAGGAGAGTTCCAGAAATGTTGTGGCTCGCATGGTCGAACAAGTGGAGCAATTCGAATGAAAGTTGGAAAGTAGAGAGACCACATGCCCTAGATGACATATTTTAGGGTTCGAACTGGATCCGATCACGATGAGGGAGGGGGGAGAGTTACCGGAAGTTCGCATAAAACGCTCAGATTTGAGTGAAACTTTATAGGCGGTAAGAGAAAATGCTTCAGTCTATCCATTTAGGAGTGCGAACCAGATTCGGCCGCGGTAAGGGGAGATGGAGGGGGGTATCGGAAGACGTGTGGCTTGTCTAGGGACCAAACGAGTGGGTCTACTGGGTTGAAACTTGGAAGGTAGAAAACTCATTTGCCCTAGATGATCCAAGGCGCTGCCCGTAATGCTCCGACTTGAGTGAAACTAGAAACGTTATTTCTAGGTCCGAATCGCATTTTTGGATGGCAGGGTATTTTGTGACGTTCTCATCTTCTTTCGTGTACCACCTACTCGTACCAAGTGCCATATGAGCTCTTGTTTTATGTTCACCCTTTTCGATTTTGTTGTGTTGGACATCATATAGTCAGGAAAAATTATTAAAATCAAAATAAAAAAATTAAGAGGTCATGAAATTTTGTCTACGGAAATTCCTACAAACCCTCACCTCATGAGCATGGCTTATAAGCCTGACATTATGTACTGAACCGTTTTATTTGTCTCTCTTAAAAAAAATAAACGGAAATACATACATTTCGCGTCACTTATTAAAATGTCGTCTTAGCATTCTGCACTCTGCCACCATTTCTTCGCGAGTTCGGGCCGCCTGGTGTTCGTTTTTATCGTGAATCTGCAAAGCTCCATAGATGTCATCGTTTTTCGTGAAATCGCCGAATTTCCGTGGAAGAACGTGGACATGGACATGCTAAAAGTCAAAATCTCATGGTGAGAGAAACGGCCTACAGCGGAAAGGCTATATGATATGACATGATATTTATTACACTAAGAGCCCAAGGTCCATGGCAATACAATCAAAAATAAACACAATGACGAACTTTTTTTCTACCCACTACTAGAACCATGAAAAAAATTACAAAAAATGTTCTCTGTGCATCATCGACAGCTTGAGGAATCTACCCACTTTCTTTATAGTAGCATAACACTCAGGAGGCACACGTATTTAATCGGAAGCTTAGTCTTTTTCAATCATGGTCTCCTAGAAGGATTTAACTGTTGCTTTTGGCTAAAGTTCGGTGGCCATAGAACGTGGATTCGCGTCCATTAGTCGTATTCGGCACCGCATGCGGACAAAATCCGCGTCATCAGGCCACAGAAATAGGGCCCCCCGCTTCCCTCAAAGTCGAATTTTACTCGCGTCACCTCTCTATTCGTAAGCGGAAAAGAATCGCGTTCTGTGAGCACCAATCTTAAGGATCACGTCAGGGACCTAAAGACCTAACTAGACTCGTCATTCGCAACAGAAATTAACAACATATGATAATATGCACAGACTGAAGGGTCATTCTGGTCGTCTGGCTGGTTTACCCGCCGTGTGTTTTTGCGACTCGGCTAAAAACTCGCTTCGCTTTCCGATGCTGTTCTTTCGCTCCGCTAGTCTTGGAAAGTGACGTGGACAGTGAATCCACTCGGTACGCGAAAGCAGCGAAACAGCGAGAAGTTGTAAAGCGCAACAGAGGCGCAACCACTTTTAGTTCAGGCGCTCCGCTGATTCTCGTTGCCCTTTGGAAAGTGTTTCCATGAGATCGCCCTTGACAATGCAGCAGCAAAATCGCGATAACTGAATAATCGCGGTTATAGTCGGATGGGTGCCGGATTGAACGAACTGGTCGAGCAAAGCCTGTATAAGGTAGAAAGAATGCAAGACTCCTCTCAACGACAGAAGGACGGACGGAGAAGAAGGACGATGTCCATATCGCCTTGCGAACTTGGCCATGTCGATCGCATAGCACATATCAATCGAGGTCCTACTTGATCGCAGGACATCACGAAATCAGGATGCCGAAGAGAAACAAGAAATAAAATGACTTACCCGAATGCTCTGGCCAGCATCGACACCGTCCTGAACACAAACGGTACTGGAGGTCGTTCCATGTACATTTTCCATGACCTTCTGTACTTTCTGTACAACGATGAATAGGTCTGCAACTTCGGCGGGGTTCATGTTTTCGATGCGAAGGGCCGGTCGCAGTGGGGAGACAAGTACATCTACGACATAAGTTCACATTAACTCAGTGAAGCCTTGTGCCGACAATGCGCGATCAAATTCTGCGAATCACTAGCGGATATGATTTGATTCGCGCCGTTTCAGCTCTTTAGTTTTTTTTTCCACGTCACCTAGCGATCTAAATTCGTGTTCTATCGGAATGTGGCTTAAACAGGCACTGTCAAAAGTATTCGGAATTCGGACCGTTTTGTGCAGAATAACGGATAATTTCATTCTCCCGGAAGTTTCACATTTCAGCGGTGTGCTCTATTTTTATTATGTCTATCTGGCACATAAGTGCGAGGAAATGAGGTAACCGACGATTTCTGTTGTTTCGCTGCTGAATCTCGCAACTGATCTGCTGCAGTTCTAATCACGAAAGTAAATTTCATTATGCTAAAGCCTTGACGAGCATGGTCAGTCACATTTTTTTAAACATAACTAAAAAGGAAACCAGGGGCAAACCTAAAGAAAGTGCTCTCTGGGTGCGATATTCCCGAACAGATGAACCGTCCAGGCTTTTGAATTCCGACACCGACAGCCAGTTGCAGACAGGGATACACCAATAAAGCCGGTGAACTGCCGAAACACTTTTTCGCGGAAAATGCGGATTAGTGCATATATTCGCTTAAGGGAAGCAGTTACACTGTAAAGAAAACTCACTGCTCTCAGATAACTTAATCTGCAGTATTTTGTATTCTAACTCGGAGTAAAAATCTCCGAACTCTGCGATGCACAATTAGTAAAGTCCGATGTAGGAGAGAGTTAAGTGTAATACATGCCGTAATGTGGTAATGGCTGAGCTCTGCATTTCCCTTACGGCTAATACCCCCTCAGAATAAAAACGGGTAAACTCGTCGCAATTTTCTACCGTGTAGTCGGCTGCGGACCATTTAACTACTGTAAAGGTATGCTTCCTTGAACAGTACATTAACAGTGCAGTTTCATCCGGTTGCTGCGAATAAAATACTGGTCAGTCAGAGCAGTTCCACAAGTTGTCCTTAAAGCACAACTCTTACTAGAAACGATCTTTTCCCTATGAAATGAATCAGAAAAAACGTTTTTGGAAATACCATTACTTTCCACCTAAAACTAGCGATTCTCTTGTTAGCGCTTGTCGATTTACCCAGCCTTCCTGCTCTCCGACGCGGCGGCTGGGCGCAAAACATTTGAAAACTGAACGTGCCTCGGTAAAAAAGTGGGAAAACTAAGCAAATAAAAGAAGTAATAAATAGAAGATTATCACAACCCTATGTGTGAAAGAGTTGTCAGCGGACGTTCAAGATTCCGACAAACTTTTCGTTGGGTGACGGAAAAAGACGGCAAGGCCGACAAAGCGCTAAAAATTCATAGTTACGGAACGAAACAATGGGGAAAGGTGGGGGCTTTAGAAACTTATAATCCCATATGGGAGCTAAGTATATTATAAAAGGCAGAATAGGTAAGAGGGGTCCTTTAATGTAACGTAATCCAATATAGTGTTGGTTTTTCACCCATCGTACCATTTGACGATTATTATTGTGATTGTTTTATTTAGCAAAAAAATTCCCTGTTGAAAGTTAAGTAACTATTCAAAGAGCATACTGTACATGCACGTTCAACCACCAATGAGAGTGAGCAAGCAATCTCCGAAGCTTATTTCGTAGCGGGAAGCGTCAAAAAGCGCAGGAAGCACGATACTTACGGCCAGGAACAACGCATCGCAGATTCACAAAAGCCATTGAATATTGGCTCCTGAGAAAAATAACTTCCCCCTTTATCATTACTTGACCGAACTGGAATTCTTCACTGTCGGAGGGAGGACTGACTTCGCCGGAGAACCGACTCATGTAAATGTCAGGTCGCTTGTGTTCTTGAACTGGCATATTTCTTCGAATGGTTTTGATGTATTCTCTGTTGATTTCAGCTACTGCTAGGCCAGTACCTTCGGAGCACTGGGCTATCACGGTTCCCCACGGATCAACGATCTAGAAGAGCAATGACTGGCAGTGAGGCCTGCGTACAGCACAGCAACCCGATGAAAAATTCTTTGACTGTGTAGTTGTCTGGTAGTTGTACGAAGAATTTGCATGACTTGCATGTAGTAGTATGGAATATTTTGAGTTAACATGCCTCCGACTGGGTTAATCTTAAGTAGTAGTATCCGATAGCATCCAATCTGCTGTAGTAGCATCCAGTTTGCTCGCAGCAGCATGCAGTGCAACAGTTACTACTGCATGCTACCTTTTCGTACAACTCCATACGACTAGTTCTCGAAAATTTTTCATCGGGAATGCACGGTCACGTGCACTGCACAAAAGACGGGAAAAAATTAAAACGAAGTGGGTCTACGAAAAGCTCTAAGTACCAGCTGAAACTTCGCAAACTTGTCCCGCAACGTGTCGGGTGCAGCAGCCCTTTACACTAAAAGGTTAACTTCCCGCATGTACTGATCACCTATCTCAATAGCCCTCGGGAATGAACTTAGTGCGTGGTTGGGGGGGGGGGGGGGGGGGGCATCCGAAATTATACCACTAGCTCTCCGAGAACCTGTTTACAGCTGGGCCTTCTGCGGCTAGCCCTACAAGGCCACGCGAATAAAACGCTCAGGTTGGAACCAAACCTGGAAACACCCCCTAAGGCAGTGGTTCCCAAACGGTGGTACGCGTACCCCAAGGGGTACGCGAAGGAACCAAAATTGATTTAGTCTGTAGCTTCAAAATCTCGCCTCACTCGTTTTTGATTGCCGAAAGCCTAATATTACCAGCAGAGGCATCACCAGCCAAAATGGATCTTAAAGGACCCCTCTTGCTCATTCTGCCTTTTATTATATACTTAGCCCCCATATGGAAATATAAGCTTCTAAAATCCCCACCTTTCTCCATTCTTTCGTTTCGTAACTACGAATTTTTAGCGCTTTTTCGGCCTTGCCGAGTTTGCCCGTGACCCAACGAAAAGTTTGCCGGAATCTTCATTGTTCGCTGACAACTCTTTCGCACATAAGGATGTGATAATCTTCTGTTTATCACTTCTTTTATTTGCTAAGTTTTCCCACTTTTTAACCAAAGCACGTTCTGTTTTCAAATCTTTTGCGCCGAGCCGCCGCGGCGGAGAGCAGGAAGGCTGGATATAATCGACAAGCGCTAACAAGAGAATCCTTATTTTCTGGTGGAAAGTAATGGTATTTTCGAAAACCTTTTTTCTGATCCATTTTATAGGGAAAAGATCATTTCTAGTAAGAGTTGTGCTTTAAGGGGCAAGGTAAGTTTACTTGTCGACAGGTCTTTTACGACACTTTTAAGAAAAATAGCGGCACTTAGCGCCGACTCTTTTCATTTAATTGTCTGGCCGACCTTTTGAGGGGGGGGGGGGGCATTGCCAACCCGTGATTACCTCAATTCCTCTGATTACAAGCCCTAGTGAAAGTCAGTGAAATAATGTTGATTAAAAAACAGCTAGCCTACTGCCATGAAATCTGTCACTGTGTCAAACAATATTACTTCAAGAAGGATCGAAGACATTGCAAAAGATATTGTCAATCAGGTTGCGAATTAAACGAACAAAAATTTTTTGCGATACAGCTTCATGAAGGCACGGAGAAGATAATAACCAAATATAGAAACAGGCTGACAGTAAAAAATATGCAGCTAATGACGTCGAGCCGAGATTTGAATTTTTTTTGCTACAAAGCAGCCTCAAGTGATTGTCTCATTGATTTTGTATTTATTTTTACACATGTATGCCTTATGATTTATGATAATAACTGTCGTCTTTTTCACGTTCTGAATAAGGGGATACCCAATCTTTTCGAACCTTGATTAGGGGTACGCCGTACGGAAAAGATTGGGAACCACTGCCCTAAGGCGTATTCTCGCCGTCCCCCGAGGACTCCTCGGTGAATCGAAGGGAACGGCGAGAATAGATGTAGTCACTCGACGCGGACTCCGCCTAGGAAAACGACGAGAACACGGGGAATGCTCCTGAAATGGATTTTGTTCGAAAAAAAATATATGCAGTTGGCGAAATTAGTCTGGAATCGGATCAACTCTATTTTTGGTTTTGTTTATTCTGATTCTTTTTAATTAATTTTAAACTGAACTGACACCAGCAAAAACTGATTCCCCTCCGAATCTGAAAGGGAGTCCTTTCTGATGATGGTGATGAAACTCGGAGCATTCCCAGTTCGTGGGGACTCGCGAGAATACGGGAAGTGAGTCCCCGGGACAAACAGAATCGCGGGGACTCCTCAAGTGGAGTTCTCGGTGAAGGGCGAGAATACGCTAGCCCTCAGTTAGCTTCCTCGGCCAGTCAACCACCGCTGACTCGTTATATCCTTATGAATCGGCGTCAGTAGCGACAGTGAGAAATATCTGACAATTAAGAACATGGAGAAAATCACAGATTTTTCCTGTACTCAAGGTTCCTGTTTCATTTCTCGCTGCAACAATAAACAAGAACTACTTATTTCGTTTCCGTTTCTTTAGATTTCCGGTCTCCCCCCCCCCCCCCCAACTCCCCCCTGGCTACCGAATCCGGTCAAGACTTGAAGGCCTAAACTATTCGTCTTTGTTATTTCTCAATGCCCTGCTCTGTCTCCGGCCCTTCTAGTTTGTGTGCTATCTCTACCGCCCCTTTGCAACAGCGGTATGAATCAGTTGAACTGTTTGAACATGCAAAGTGCACATAGCGCAGACCTATCATTTGGGCCAACCCCAGAAACCAGTTTCGACATTCGTCTCATGGAAACGCTCAGATAGCTGCCCCCTCCAAGCACCGTTTGACAGGTTTCCATCTGGATCGGCTACCTCTGCTCAGACAGTTCGATAAACAGCAACTGTGCACTAACTCCAAAAAACTATTAGTTGCGTTTCTGAAGGTACCATGGTATCTGATACCACGGTCTAAAGTCGTTTTCGCAGCTACCGTGGTATCTGATACCACGGTGAAAAGGCGCTTTTGTAGTTATCGTGGTATCTGGCCAGTTATCGTGTTATCTGATATTCAGATACCACGGTCCGACCGTGGTAATCGATCGTGGTATCTGAAAAGTCATCTCACTTTCATCAAATTTTGTCAAACTGGTGAGAAAGAAGTTTACAACTTAGTGATGTAACTGGATATCAGTTTTTCTTTTGGGATGACTTCGGAAAGTGCAGTTTCGGCAATACTCCTTTTTGCAGAGCAACCGTGTATCAGATATCACGATAACTGCAAAAATGACTAATTGCAGATCCAGTTACCGTGGTAACAGATACCATGGTATCTGAAAAAACGAACTATTATCTATTTATCCTCTTCTTGGTAAGACAGATGCGGGAGCTCATACAGAAATAAGGAAAGGAAGGTTCTATTTAATTTCCTTACAGCGTTTACTTACCATCGCATGTCCGTAAGAAGCTCTTTTCGCGTTATGCTGACCAGTTTGTGCAGCAGCCACGACATAGCACTGATTCTCAATAGCGCGGGCGCGCAACAGGGCCTCCCAATGAGCCATTCCTGTAGGCACAGTAAATGCTGAGGGATAAGTCAGTACTTCAGATCCCAGACCTACGAGCGCCTGAGCGAAATCCGGAAAACGAAGATCATAGCACTGAAAGAGAAGACTGAGAATGACCTAGCCCACTTGGTCGCGCGGTGTCGCTAGCTCTCGATTTTAAAGGAACCTTGCTGGGGGGATAGGGAGATACTGTTTCCTGATATCATGAAGAGCACATATCCAGGTGCAATTAGTGCAGTCTGTAGATTCGTTTGAATAGTGTTAAAATAAAAGTTGATCGGGCGAGTGCAGTTTAGTTTATGCAGTGTGATAACAGTATTTATTATGAAGTTTTATATATAGTTGTTTGTATATGGCCCTAAGGCTTTAAATACATTATTATTATTGGATCCTTATGCAGAACGAATCAAATGTAGTGCCTATGTTTATAAACTACCAACCTACGGGTGGAGGTGGAGGAAATGACGGGTGGTTAACTCACGTTGGACACGTTGGTGGATTTGTGTGGGTTGACTGACAGGTGGACAAAATGTCGGTAAAAGCGAGCGAAACTGTCGGTTGGGGGGGGGGGAGACTGACGGATGAGTGTTAGGACGAGTGGTAGTATGAACGAAGACCGGGTGCATAAAATAATATTGAAAACAGATTTGTAGATATTAAATAAGTAATGAGAGTCAGGGGCGTCCCGAGGGGGGGGGGGGCGCAGCGCCCCCCCCCCCCCTCCGTTTTGGGCATTCCGTCAAATTGGCGAAGCCGTGATGCCTGTTTCACAAATCTTTTGTCCCCACATTTCAAAACTGGGTTATTTAACATGTTTATTGGTTCCCATTCTTTAACGAATTTGGTAATTCATCCAACTTTTGTTCAGTCCACATTGATTTCACCGCATTCGGTCCGTCCCTTCGTAAATTCGGTGATTTAACGTGTTTATTTTGTCTCATTCGTTACCGAATTTGGTCACTGACCGGACTATTCTCAAGTCCGTGGCTATTCTATCGCATTCGGTCAGTCCATTTTATAATTTGGTGATTAATCAGATTCATTTGGTTCTGATTCGTTACCGAATTCGGTCGATTCCACCTGAGAACCGGATTTTTGTTTAGTCCGTATCTATTACCAGACTTTCCACGTTCGGTTGTTTTAGGTGGTTCGAACAAGAGTTTCATTCCATTACCAACTTCGGTTGTTCTACCGCTCCCTATCTGTTCCTTATTTTTTTAGTTAGTTTTTCGGCAGTAGGCTACGAATTCATTATTTGGTTCACCCCAGTTACTGAGTTCGGTAATTTAAGTAGCATTTTTTTAGCTCTTGTTCTTTACCATTTAACGGTAGCTTCAGCTGGGTGCCATTCATTACTTAACTTTTACTTCTAATGATTGCAGTACTTCAGGAACAAGCACGTCTCTTGACGTGAAAACAAGTCTACTTTTGTTTGCTGTAAATTCAGAATAATGTACTTTGTATATACTTCACTCTGGATGGCCCCTTTTTTCGCCAGACAGCTCTGGGGCTTAATAGGTAGTCTTTGGATCGTAAAAAGGCACTTTGATCATCAGTGTTTCCAAAAATTTCGCCCGCGGCGTATTTCGCAGTATTTGCTATTCAGAAGAAGGGTGCGTCATATAGATGGCGTGAGGCTCGGAATTTTTTGAACCACATTAAAGGCTAGAATTTGCATGGAAAGAAGTAAAATGTTGCAAGAAAAGAGGTTAAAAAAAATTTCCTTGCGGCGCTTTAATTTGTTCTGGCTACAGCCATTAGCGAGGTTTTCGCTCTGCAGCAACGGCGTTTTTGGTCGGCACATTTTCTCAGTCCTGTTGGCAAACGTTCGTCCCCCAAAGGTAAAAGGCAAGTGACGGCATATCCCTGAAAAACAGGAGTGGATGAGCGGATAAGCTCTTTAGACTTGATTTTGTACATACTATGCAACTTTTTACATCGTAGCTTCTTGAAGGCAACTCGCTGTGTTTTTAGAAAAAAAAAATCATGAATTCGGTCAAAATCAGGTACCGATTCGGTCAATTTTACCAGGTTCGCCCCCCCAATGAAGAAAGGCTCGGAACGCCCCTGATGAGAGTTGTTTCTTAGTGTGGTGATAGCCCACATAAACCGATACCAGTAGGTTCATTTTCTACTTTTCTGGGAGCGAGAGTCTAAAAAGGTGAGTCATTCCTTGCAGTAGTCTCTCTTTTCGACGACGGAACCAAACAAGTCATCACCGAACCACGAAGTTTTAGTTTCTCTTGGCCCCCAAGAGTGACATATAATCGTTCCTCCTCTCCGGAAACCCTAAGAGAAATATCTGATAGTGCAAAACGGATTCGTCAGCTGAATTTTAATAGAGCTGTATTTCGGTCCTTCTTGGCGAACTTGAGCGGTTTTGAGCCTGAAGAGGACCCTTGCCAAGAAGGGCCGAAATATAGCTCTAATAAAATTCAGCTGACGTATCCGTTTTGCACTATCAAACATGATTCGTAGTCAGCTTGAGCTGAAGGAATATTTATCCTAGAGAAATAGGGGCTCTCCTTACCAATCCTAGACCAATCTTCCCAACTGGTGTCTCCACGGGCTCTACAATCTCCACCCCAGCCTCACAGGATTCGGACTCCCGCAGGAAGACATTTTTCTCCGGGAGGTTGACATCAAACATGTGAATCTTGTTGTACATGCCAGCAATGTTCCCGTCCGGGGATAATAGGATGTGCGTGTTCTTGATTTTCATGACTTTATCATGAGGCGACGCAACTTTCCTATCAGAAATCAATGTTATAGGATGAAGGTCGGTCTGGCCCGAGTGAATATAAAGATATAATTGCTACAGGAACCGATCGCCGAACGGCCATTATCAACTCTAGAAGATGTGTATTAGAACATAGTTCTTGCTCTTCGTAGTTTTTATGGCAGTTGCAGCTCCGCTCAAGTGCCATATACCGATCACCTTTCGGTCGGCCGGTCGGTCGGTCCACTCATCTCGAGTTAGGGCACTTCCAGATGTGCTGGGAGGATGAAACTTGGTAGGCCATATTAGGGACCCCACCAAACAACTTGGAAATTATCGTTTCCCTGATCCGACCACCGTGGGGGGAGTGGAGGGAGGGGGAATCCAGAATATTGACGTACGTTTAACTTTTGAACGGGGAATCGGATCTTAATGAAACTTGATATTTGGAAAGACCTCCTGTCTCAGGGTCACAGTTCAAGTCCGGAATGGATCCGGTTACTTTGGGGGGAGTTGGAGGGGGGAACCGGAAATCAGGTGACATGTTCAAAATGGACGGATCGGGATGAAACTTGGTGGGAAGAACAAACACAAGCCCTAGATACCGAGTTGAAAAGCCCGGACCGGATCCGAGCACTGTGGGAGGATTTGGAGGGAAGGTTCCGGAATTCCGGTGATCCCGAGTTAAGAGGCTTACACATGTGCTAAGATGATGAAACTTGACAGGCATATCAGGGAACCGACCAAAATAACTTGGAAATAGTCACTTCCCCCATCCTACCACCGTAGGGGGGTGGAGGGAGGGGGAATCCGGAATATTAACGTATTTGTAACTTTTGAACGGAGAATCGGATGTTAATGAAACTTGATATTTGGAAAGACCTCGTGTCTCAGATACCACACTTCAAGTCCGGAACGGATCGTGACTTCGGGGGGAGTTGGAGGGGGGAACAGGAAACCGTGTGACTTTTTCAGAGTGGTCGGATCGGGATGAAACTTGGTGGGAAGAACAAGCACAAGCCCTAAATACATAGTTGACAGGTGTCGGCTGACCGGATCCGAGCACTGTGGGGGGGAGTTAGAGGGGGGGGGGGTCCGGAATTCCGGTGATCCCGAGCTAAGATGCTTACACATGTGCTAGGACGATAAAACTTGGCAGACGTATCAGGGAATCGACAGTTTTAACTCAAGAACAGTCGTTTCTCCGACTTGACCTTCGTGGGGGGAGTGGAGGGAGGTGTAATCCGGAATCTTGAGAAATGTCCAAATTTTGAACGAGTGATCGGATCTTAATGAAACTTGATATTCGGAAAGAATTCATGTCTCAGATGTCGAATTTCAAGTGCGGACAGGATCCGATCAATGTGGGAGAGTCGGGGGGGGGGGGGAGGGTCGGTAATCTTGTGACACGCTTAGATTGTAGCGACCGGGATGACACTTGGTATAGGAAGAACAAGAGACATAACATTAGATAAAATTAGAGACTTGACAAGATTGGCTTATCGTAACTTCCCAGATCCGACCATCCCTTAAAGTAAAAAAAATACTTTTAAGCAAAATCTGCATTTTCATGATCCCCGTGAGCCCATGATCATGTTTGCCTCAAGGCTTTTCTAGCACCCTCAAAGTGCGCATCTTAACAGAGAAGTAAACAAATACTTTTGACCAAACCATATATATTCATGATCCTAAAGGGCCTAGGACCGTTTTTGTCTCAAGGTTTTTGAATATAGATGAATTTGAATTTGAACAGATTTGAACAGATGAATTTGAAATCTGTCATCGTTCCCAAATGAGTAATGCTAAGCTAATAATCCAAGAGGTGGCAGACGAGGCACAGAATAGCGATATGAAAGTTAACTTCGCGAAAACAGCGGTTTTAAATATTTCTTCCATAAAATGAAAACCTGCTTTCAAAGAAGAAATACCGAAAAAATGAAGGCAGAGAAAATTAAGCTACTGGGTGGGACCATAACCCCAGATTTAAAATGGGAAGCCCACTGCCAGGACATGCTGAAACGAGCCAATGCGGGAATACAAAACCTAAAACTTCTTTCAAAAATGAAAATACCCCAGTGTCACCTACTACGAGTTTATACTTCTTTCATCAGACCCACCCTGGAATACGCAGCACCAGTTTGGCATTTTTCATTATAGCAGGAGCAAAGAGATAAACTAGAAAGAATACAGAAGCGGGCTCTTCTTGTTATCCATAGTGGACCGAAGCTTCCCTCTACTCATACCTTTTAAAACACTTTAACCTAAAAACACTGCAGGAGCGCAGAAAGGAGCTAAGCACTGACTTCGGTTCAGCCATTGTATCTCATCCTCTCCACTCCCAAGTCCTCCCTCCCCCCTATCAAAATGTCGACCAGAACGAGTGGTAAGTTGTAAGGTTCCCAAGCTCTGCCCCGTACCTACAAAACACGCTAGAGACGCAAAAAGTTTTATTCCCGAGTTCGTGAAATATTTTAACGAAGCGTGAATTTTTAAGCGTACTGACATTAGATACATATATTGTTGTTTTTCTGTTTGTTTGACAATAATCGCAAATTTGGTTTATAACCATGATTTTCAATAGTTTATTTTTCAATAAACTTTCTATCTATCTATTTATCAATCTCTAGCGCCCATAAAGTGCGCATCATCACAGCCAATCCCAAGGGTCCATTGTTATTTTTGTCAGAATGGTTTTGCTTAGAAGTGACCACAATAAACGCACGAATTGGCAATCCCTTCTTTCATCCTTTTACAAAGCCTTGCAAGTGCCATATGAGCTTACAGCTCTTGTTGTGATAGGCATCGAAGTCCAAGGGCAACACACGCTTTTAGTTCAGAGGTATTTTTCCTTTTCTCGGACTTGTAGGAGGTAGGTACAGATTTTCAGGTTCTAGGTCGCTCATTTTCTTTCAGACTGTTAATCCGTTCGAATTCTTTCCCCTTTCCGACAGGCCTCTATACCCCTGCCAAGTGTGTTCTTGGAGCCATTCTCTGAAGCCATAAATTGGTACGATATTGAGGGTTATTTTCTTAAGCAGATAAGTTTTTACAGACATCTATACGCAAATAATAAAAAAAATATGAAATAATAATAAGAAAATAATAAAAAAAAGAAAGCGGAGCAAGGACCTATCACGGTTCCTGAAGCTTGTTTGCCCCTCCCCTCCCGTCGTCTGTGCGTCGGTCCGAGAGGAACAGTGGCAACCGGTTTTCTAAGTATCCTGCTAATTCTTCTGCCCAATTTTTACAAAAATTTGATTGATTGACTGATTGATTTAAAACGGAATGTTACGCGTTTACACTATCCTGACATGATTTATGGCTCGATGCAGTCGATTTATGGCCCCAAAAGCCGCCATGGTGTGTTCGAGCCTTCTTCCAATAGTTACCACGTGTTATCCGCGGTTGACGGTAAAACTGGAAAACGTTAGAAAAACTATAGGAACTTTTAAGGCGAAACGTTCAAAGTAATACAACCACTATTCCGTTAATTCCGAGCAAGAAAACAATTATTTCTTATAGCACATATACCCCACATCATTTGCTACTTTTACTGAGATATTAAATATCCAGTCCATTGCACTTAGGTTTTTATTTTCTGATACTCAGAATTTCCTGCTTGTATTTTCACGGCTACCACAATTTGCTTAGCTCCGAAGCATCGCTACCAGTTGCTAAAAAGTTACCACCCGTAAGAATTCTTAAAGGGCTTGGATGGTTTCCGCAGTAACTTTATTTGTTATTAACTTTGTAATTCAGCTTTCACCATAAACTAACAAACAAACAATACAAAAACAACACCATGGTACAACATCAATGTGTCTCCAACACATGCCTCCAAACTGGTAGGTTATGGAAAATAGGGTTTACTGCCAGGAGAATAAGACAGTTCTCCGACCGCCATAACCTTAAACCAAGGATGACCGGGCTTTTCGAGAAAGTTCAGCAAAACTGCAGCAATGGTTCTGTACAAACACCTGACTTAATCTCTCTCGAGCCGGCAGACGAATCAGATGCCTAAAAATACTCTTATAGCACGCCTCTAGATTACAGTACGACCTGTTAGTACAACTTTGCCGCAGGTTGGAATAGCGTAAGTAGCTCTTACACTGTCCGAAGTTTGAGAAATTCGACACACCAATGTGCACCCTATTGTTACACCCTTTTAAATGTTATATTTCGCAAAAAGAAGATAAAACTTAAAAGGGACGTAACAACAAGTATCGAGATTTGTCACAATATCTAACACAAGGATGCGCAACCATATATTAAATGCCATCAAACTTCTGACACTGTAGAAACTACTGCTCGGGGGCTGGAGGAATACACAATAGTTGCGTTTTTGCTGATACCATGGTATCTGTTACCACGGTCTAAAGTCGTTTTTGCAGTTATCGTGGTATCTGATACCACGGTCAAAAGGCGTTTTTGCAGTTATCGTGGTATCTGGCCAGTTATCGTGGTATCAGATATTCAGATACTACGGTCCGACCGTGGTAACTGGCCGTGGTATCTGAAAAGTCATCTCACTTTCATCAAATTTTGTCAGATTGGTGAAAAAGAAGTTTAGCACTTAGTGATGTAACTGGATATCTGTTTTTCTTTTGGGATGACTTCGAAAAGTGCAATTTCGGCAATAGTCGTTTTTGCAGAGCACCGTGTATCAGATACCACGATAACTGCAAAAACGACTAATTGCAGATCCAGTTACCGTGGTAACAGATACCATGGTATCAGCAAAAACGCAACTAATGTGTTGTGACGAGAGTTTTCTTAGCCTTCCTGTCTGGGAGCTTCTCTGTCGAATAAGTAGGCAGCGGTATCGACAATACTCCAAAACATGCCAGTGATCCTCGGGAAGAACGAGAAAACGTAGCACTAACGATTCAAACTCTGTATTAACCAACCACGGCGATTTTTGGGAGCAGCTGTGATACCGCTTCCGGCTCTTCCGCTAGGTACAGGGCGAATTTGCATCGGCAAGAAGAATTAGTCATCAAGAAGAGTTAGTCATCAACTCTTACTAGAAATGATCATTTTATAAAAACTAGTTTTAGAACAAGACCAGAGGTTTCGATGGGATCCCAAAAATTCAATCTTTGATCCATACAATTGGGTGTTGTCTACGCCAGATCCAGTCTTCGCCAGACTCCTTGAACATTAACTACTGAAAACGTAGCACTAACGATTCGAACTCTGTCTTAACCAACCACGGCAATTTTTGGGAGCAGCTGTGATACCGCTTCCGGCTCTTCCGCTAGGTACAGGGCGAATTTGCATCGGCAAGAAGAGTTAGTCATCAAGAAGAGTTAGTCATCAACTCTTACTAGAAATGATCATTTTATAAAAACTAGTTTTAGAGCAAGACCAGAGGTTTCGATGGGATCCCAAAAATTCAATCTTTGATCCATACAATTGGGTGTTGTCTACGCCAGATCCAGTCTTCGCCAGACTCCTTGAACATTAACTACTGAAAACGTAGCACTAACGATTCGAACTCTGTCTTAACCAACCACGGCGATTTTTGGGAGCAGCTGTGATACCGCTTCCGGCTCTTCCGCTAGGTACAGGGCGAATTTGCATCGGCAAGAAGAGTTAGTCATCAAGAAGAGTTAGTCATCAACTCTTACTAGAAATGATCATTTTATAAAAACTAGTTTTAGAACAAGACCAAAGGTTTCGATGGGACCCCAAAAATTCAATCTTTGATCCAGACAATTGGGTCTTGTCTACGCCAGATCCAGTCTTCGTCAGACTCCTTGCACATTTTTACTATTAAAATTCAGAAACAGATTAAGGCCAAAAAGCTAATCATCTGAGAAACCAAGTTCGGATATGGATTCAGCATGTTTGTGTTTACCCCTATAAGTCATATCTGTTTTGACGAAATTTCCTGCCTTACTTATGCGAATTTCCCGGTTTCGGCCGAATTCCGGAACTACCTGTCTGGCAAAAAAAAAGAAGCTAAAATCGAACTCAGCGTATCTTCTTTCCCCTATATCGAACATCTAATCAACTTCAAATTAAAATTCAACTTAAGACAATCTTCAGCTTGGGCTGAAGGAATATTTAACTTAAAACAAATTTTCCGGTTCCAGCCGGATTCCGGGCGAACTATATGTCCGGGTACAAAATGACTGTCATACACGGATTCAGCATCTCTTCTTACCCCTAAATCGGATATCTAATCAACTACTAATACTTTTAACAATTTTCCGGTTTTGGCCGGATTCTGGGCGAACTACTTGCCCGACGAGAAATTGATTTTCACGATCGTGTTCAGCATGTCTTCCTACCCCTTAACGGAACATATAATTAACTTCAAATAAAACTTTTACTTTTATCAGGTTTTCCGGTTTTGGCCGGATTCCGGGCTAACTACTTATTCGGCGAAAAAAAGGTTTTCACCATCGTGTTCAGCATGTCTTCTTACCTCTAAATCGAACATCCAATCAGCTTCAAATAAAACCTTTACTTTTAACAAACTTTCCGGATTCCGGGCGAACTACTTGTCCAGCGAGAAAATGGTTACCACCATCGCGTTCAGCATGTCTTCTTACCCCATAATCGACTGTCCCATTAGCTGTTTAAAAATATTTTGCTTGCCCCTTAATTTAAACCCCCACCCCTAAATGTAGGGCTACAAAGCCTATCTACGAACTCGACCTTACTCTTGACCCAAACAATCCTCACACCAAGTTTCATCAAAATATCTCATTCCCTTCGAGAGTTATCGTGCTTACAGACGGACGGACAACTTTTGCGATGCCATAGGTATCCCTCCACTTACGTTTTGGGATCCCAAAAACCAATAGGTAGCCTACTTGCCCAGCGAAATTAACGAGTTTCTTGTTGGACCTGTCGGCCTACCAAGTCTTCTGAAAATAAAAAACAACAACATATATTTCTCTTGCACTTATTTTTGGAAGATTTATGGGCGGATACTGAAACTTCGGGCAAAGTTTGTGCTCCGTAACTGACAATTCGGTTGCTTTGCGACCGATCGTGGACTTGTCCCATAAATGGAATTACTATTACCAACGATTTCCAACCCAAAACTTACTAACTGGTGAAATCCTCCAATTGAAATCCATATATCGTTTTTCGTCGCCAGGTTCTTGTACTCTGCCATCAAAGGTCCATCCAACGGCTCAGCCATTGCTACAACCGACTCCTTGTCAGGGGCTATGTAGTCGCAGCCTTCTGGTAGAAAGACCATCTGAAAGCTGGATTTTAGGATCGATTGCACGGAAACCGTTTGAGGGAATGTGTTGAAACCCGAACCAGGATAGTTTTTCTTTTGGAAAATAATATGTTAATGATAATGGAGAAATCAATCAATCAACCAATCAATCAAGTTTAATCCAAATAGCTAAAAGCTAGAAGAGGGTTACAAATTTACGAAATACACAAACACGAAATAAATTAACTAATACACTGACAAGATATGACCAGAAATAAATGATTGGATGAAACTACGTAAAAATTGAGCAGAAGAATTAGCAGGACATCGAGAAAACTGATTGCCAGTATTCCTCTCGAATCGAAATAATATTCAATAGTTGTAAATGTTGGTAGGTTAGAAAAATAGTAAGTTTCGTCCGAAAAATAGTTATTTTTTTTTATTTTTTTTTTAGTATAGATGACATTTATAATGAAGGATTAAGGCAAGTTAGGATTTAATGTCGTCGAGTAAAGATGAGACGTAGCATCACGCTGGTGTCAACTCGAGTTCCAAAAGTGTGAAAAGCAGGAAAAAACAAAGAAACAGGATAGGGTATAACGACATCGTTCTTTCATCGTCTAGGCGTTCAGCCATCGGAGAAAACCCAAGGCAGCCACCCCCGGCATACAACCCTCCTCACGAGTGAATCTCAGTAAATCGATTGACGCAGACGACTTCCTCTTAAACTTGAAGCTTTTATTGTTTCCTACTGCACTATCCTTCCTTGTTCAGTTCGCAAATTTGTGACCGTCATCATCATACGAGCTTTGAGGATTTCCTACAGTTCCTGCTCAAATTCTCGGAAAGGCGGACTGGAACCACGAGATCACGGAATCTACACAGCTTTGTCTCTACCCGAGAGATTTAGAAACTACCGTACTTGCCTCACTGCTCGGGTTTCGGTAGAAACCAATGTAGGGAGGTGGAGATCTCTCTGGTAGAGACAAATATTAAGGTTCTGCAGATTCCTTGATTTTGTGGTTCCAGTCCGCCTTTCTCGCGAACTTGAGCAGGAATTTAAGGAAATCCTCAAAGCTCAAAAAATTTTATTACGAACTGAACACGGAAGGATCGTGCAGTAGGAAATACTAAAAGTATCAAGTTTAAGAGGAAGTCGTCTGTGTCAAATCGATTTACTGAGATTCATTTACAATTTTTTTTAAATAAAGTAGGCTACATAGTATAGTTCGAAATAATTTGAAAGGTTATAAATGGTCTTGTTCCTATACACCAATTCTCAAAGGTGGTTCATGGGTTCTCTCGGAACATGGGTTCTCTCGGAACATGGGTTCTCTCGAATTGTAGTGCTTCAGGTGTGTTTGTTGGTGAAGGTCTTCCATCTTTTGGCGATGTGAGGAGGACATCTGCCCTATCACTTCAGACACGAATTCTGCGCGCTGAGAATCCTCTCCTTTTGGTGATGGCGAGTTCCCATCTGCGGCTGAGTTTGCCAATTTGGCTGCCGTGGGGTACCCTCTATATTCTGGGTTCTCTCCAGGTTGATGTGCTGAAATTTTGTTTTATTTTATTTGTAGTTTATATTTATGCCAGTGTTTCTTACTTATTTTGCATTTCTTCACCCTATAGTTGATCGTCTCCTGGCTTAAATAAGAGATAAAAGGAGAGCTAAGCTAGACGGGCTGATTCGCTGTTTCTGCAAAACTATAGTTGCATTCTTGCAGATACCATGGTATCTGTTACCACGGTAACTGAATCTGCAATTAGTCGTTTTTGCAGCTACCTTGGTATCTGATGCACGGTTGCTCTGCAAAAACGACTATTTTCGAAACTGCACTTTTCGAAATCGTCCTAAAAGAAAAACTGATATCCAGCTACATCAGTAAGTGCTGAGCTTCTTTCTCACCAATTTGACAAAATTTTATGAAAGTGAGATGACTTTTCAGATACCACGATAACTGCAAAAACGCCTTTTGACCGTGGTAGCAGATACCACGGTAACTGCGAAAACGACTTTGGAGCGTGGTATCAGATACCATGGTCGAGACCAAAACAGAAAAAAACGGAACTTATCTTACTGGTTCTAACGGAAATGAGTGTCTACCCTCACTCTCAATCTAGGAGGGAAGGAGGAAGAACAGGGAGAACATACTAGTGTCACAATTGCCGACAAAAAGGTGCTTTTTGACACCTCGAATCTTTTTTTGTGCATTCCGCTGTACAGCGCGAAAAATGCGAATAGTTGGTAATAAGAGAATTTGTAAAAGAATTTTTCAAACACATTTCTTAACTGTTCCATCAAAGTTTAATCGGAAATGCGTTTGTCTCCAGGTGTGCAGGAATTATGTACGGTCTCATCCGGCTTGGAGGATTGTTGCCAACGTCGATAGCGAATGGTTCCAGGTCACATTCACCTAGGTCGAACTCATCTTTCGCAAAAAAATCGTTGTTGTTAACCAGGAAATCTTCAATGACCTTTTTCCTTCTTGAGTTCTTCTTTAGATGGTCTAGCTTGAACTGCGAAAGAAAAGCTTCGCGCTCTCTTTCTGTCGGAAAGTTTAATCGGAAATTTAATCCGAAATGAGCTTTATTTAAGGCTTCAAACTGTTTTTCTGTACTAAATCAAAGAAAAGTACATGTTTTGGCAGTTTTTTGGGGATGGTAATCCGTCACTTTAGTAAACTAAATGAAAATCTGCTATTCTGACCAAAAAAGTGTCATTAGTAAAAAAAGGTGTCACTTTCAGAGAAAAAGTATCACGGTATCGCCCAGACGCAAAAAGTGTCAAAAAGCACCAAAAGTGTCACACTTGGCAACACTGAGGAAGAAGGAGCCTACCTTAGCATTCATAGAAGCAGCTCGAGCCACAAGATCAGAGCACACTTTCAGGTTTTCCTCTTTGTCGGCTGTGGCCGTCATCTGCGTAACAGCAACGATTGCGTGAGACATTCTCCGAGCGGAGTATTTTCTGGTATGACGGATGGCAGGGATGAAAGAAGAGAGGCACCTTAGCATCCCCTTTATGTCTAGTTCAATGTCCTCGCTCTGCGGTGTGTCTTCTAGCAGGAAGTTCTGAAGAAAAAATCCCACACATTACAAACAATAGCCATTCAATTAGGTAGGGAGAGACACAAGGAAGATAGAATGAGGCCGTTGCCCTAGCAGGGCTAAGGGGAAGAAGACCGATAAGGACGGGGATTTACGGCGAGAAAAGGAGTGTTGTCAGGATTAGGCTCTCTATAGGGACACTTGCTAAGATAATCTGCTCGCCGAGGATCTTGGGAGATTATATAACACACGAACAAAAGCTATTCAAACCTTTCAAGCAACGAGATTTGCTACGGAGTGAGAACAGTTGGCCTATGAGGCAATAGGGGGTCCCGCTGTTACTATCTGATCACTTTCTTGTAGATCCGAACTTATAGGTCGAACGCCCACGACAATCACAGAAACAGAAATGTAAAGATCTCAGCATGTTGAAGACCGACGACAAAACGCCCTGGATCATAGATACTCTCATTCATCGAGGTGCTCTGTCCAAAACAAGAGGTCCAGAAACAGTGCCAAGCAACATTAATTTTGTTAAAATCAGCGGAAAAACATCCCGTTTCCAAGAAACAAGCAATGTGGGCTTATGTTTAATAAACATCGAGAGGGTTACATTAAAAAGAAGCAAGCTTTCGACAAAGAAGAAGGTTGTTGGTTGAATGGCGCTTACGGTCAGTAGGGCTGACCCCGTGCACTGTGACGCTGAACTGATTCTCTTGCTATGTTCCACAGACGTTATCATGCGTTATAATGATAAAAGGAGGAGCCAGCTATTTATTGTCGTAGTTATTATCCTCCCTGGAACGAAAAGAATAACAGTGCTGGGATTCCCAGGGTCCTGACGGGAATTCCTGCCGAACAGACAGTTAATATCCTTTATGATCCTACCATTCATCTGCAAAAATCTGTAAACTGCAACTATCGTAACTGGTGGAGGGAAAATGACAAGAGGGAGGACTTTTTGATCACGCAAGACTGTGGGACAAAAATTATAGCAGAATTTTAAGGATCGTAAGTGATGATAAGTCCGTGGAACACAACCTTTGTTTGGTGCAGTTTCCAAACCTTCTATTCAATCTTTCCGGTCGAGAGCGGACTGAGTAAAAGCCGAGCTTCGCCTACCGGATCTGTCTTCCGAATTCCACATACACATTATCGTCGAGACAGATCCAAAAGACGCGGCCAGGCCAAAACGTCTGGAAGTCCGGGCTGCTACACCACAGATTCCGGAATCTGGAAGGGTGCCAGAGTCCACATTTAGAAGACTCAATTAATATGCAAATGGTCAGGTCAAGGAAAGGTACAATGACTGAGAGCAAGAACAAATAAGCACCAGAACCTCCGTCTGGACCTTATCTCTGTAAACGACCATGCGGAGCCTAATAGATTCCCTATACCCTGCCCGATGCAAACGAACGGAGACAATTCGTAACCTCTACAAACAGCCATACCACAGTAAAGCAACGGAGAAGAAATTCGTAACAGAAAGCCGATTAGTTTTCTACCACTGTGACGTTGCATGTGACGCGCTGCAGAGTGGGTCGGCGCGCCTGCTGCTCTTTTTCCTCCGATGCGCAGCGCCGAAGAGGGTCGCAGACGGGCATCAACTCAAAGCACAGCCAGTAGGCTACCTCTAGCTCAGCTCATTTCTGTCGGGGTATGCATAGTCGCTGCATGCAGTGTTGCCACTTATACCGTACTGTGTTGTATAGTACCGCGATCCTGAAGGAAATACCGCATACAATTTTGAATGTACCGCGAAATGGCGAGAAGGGATTGCCACTTGGGTGAACTTCATTATATAGGAGGATAGATTTTTAGATGTTGAGCACAGCGAAATAAACCGCCCCAGTGCCGCAAATGCAACAGCTAGCACGCGTTTCCGAGATTTACAGCTTGAATGAATCTACATACCCCTTCAGACGTCAAATTCATACATGAATCATACCGAAAATACTGAATAATTTGACAATCCCGTGCATTTTGTTTTATCAGAATTTTGGGAATAAATGAACTGAATTGAATTGAAACCGACACTTTTGACACTATACTCTCCCAAATTCGTGTCTTTCTGACATACCGCAAACTTTACAGCACTTTGATTGCAGGATACTGCAGAAATACCGCTTTTTAACGAGGCCACCACCAGGAAGCGGTACCTGTCCAGGGGTAACACTGGCTGCATGGGACCAAAGACGGAGGTTCTATTGGCTTATTTGTTCTTGCTGAGTTGGGATCTGGAGGCAAGAGATGAGCAAATGGGACATCTACGAGATTTGTAAAAGTAGCGAAATCTATCATTTTCATGGTATTTGGAAGAGTTGGCTTGACTAACCATGATTCCTAGATATCTAGTAGTCTGGAAGGTGAAGCCTGTCTTCAATCAGCCTTAAGTGTGTTGTATCGAGGAATAAAACATGGTTAAACAGACGCCCATTTACATAACAAACACCAATGACCTCAGTCATGACTATCTTCACGATGAAGAAGTTAACAAATGGCCCAATCCATTAAGCAATGGAAAACAAACATGTCTTCTATTCCTTAAGTATGCAGACACACGAAGCCGGGCCCTCCAATGTCAGCAACGCTCACAACCAACACGATTTCATCTTTCAAGTAGCGTGACATCTGGCGATCGATCTAGAAGCGCAATTCCCCACAACAGAACTTCTAGGCAAACCAAAATGGTAACTCTCGAGTCAGTCATCACGAAGTCTCCGCAGGGGAAGTGGACCTTGAAAGACCCGGGATAGTCGCAAGTCTTCTGTCAGAGCAACTGGATCGCAAAGTAAAGCCCGAAGAGGCTAACTGGCTTGACTCTCGGCTCTGAGTGACCAGGAGGTGAGGTAGGCGGATAACACGTAGCTTCCATCGTGCGTAGTATTTTTCGAATTTCTTTTTTTTTATATATATATTTTGAGCTACCAATTCCTCCTCCTATTCGATTCGTTAAAGTTCATTCGATTTGTTAAAGTTTAAAGTAACTTTTCTATTTGAACTATTTTTGTTTTACCCGCGTAGTTTTTTTTCTAATTTCTTTCATTTTTTTTTATATTTCGGGCTATCGGTTCCTCCTCCACCCGATTCGCGTACTTTAGCTTTTGCACTGATCTTCTTAACGTCACCTACTCTCTCCATGTAGTAGGCCTACTTGGTCGGACCACGAAATCTCCGCACGAACTAAGAAAAAACCTGAGACAGCGACACCAATAAGGGAAGCGTGGAAACTGGACGGGTTTTCTCTATATTGTTGGGGAACATGATAGAATCAAGGAGTTTCGTTCTCCCTCTTATCATTTTCGTACCACAAGAGTTCCGACCGTCATCTGTCCGAAAGGGTGGTAACGATTTGCAAAAAATCGCATCAGACTTCATTCGAAAATGTCCGCTCGGCATGAGAATGCATGCGTTCTGCGAGAAAAACTCCATTTGTTCCTTAGCCAACCAATCAATTTCTTCGAGATTTCCAAATCATACTGAGCTCGCTGTTTCCCATTTACCCGTACTCCCAAAGCTAACGAGATTTTTTTTTCGTTTTCGTTGCTAATTGAGTGTTGTTATGTTTTCTTTTGCCGAGTTTTTCCCCGGCTGCTTTCTACGTCGCTCGGTCCCGTTCGTGTTGGCGAGAGACACAGAGAAATTTGCATAACTATTATTTCTGACCAATGAGCTCCTCGAAAATAAAAAGCGGGAGCTTGATCCGCCTCGAAAAGAGTCAAACGCGGCAAAATGCAAAACAGAATGGATGGAACGGTCAGGGACGTGTTGAGGCAGTAATATCGCCAAGACGGGTCATTGAAACGAGGATTTGTAATAATCTGTGAATCGCAACTGCATAAAAATACCTAGGAGAGGTGGCAGCGGAGTGATCAAACAAGCGAAAACCTTTTTCACCTCAATCATCAGCCTTTCTTTCAGGAGTCCAAAAATCATCAGATCTTAGACAAAAGGACAAGATCGAGACCACTTCAGTCTTGGCAATGGCAGAAATTGAGCACATTCTCCCAGGGTTCAATCATGCGAAACGTAGCGAAAATTTCAAGCCCGGATACAGCAAACTCTCGGAAAATATTCGCCAATCCGCACCAAACGAACTCCTCTGCAAAATGTTCTGCGGGGGAAAAGATTGCAGATACGAGAACCCTAAAGCATGGAAGGATGACGAGAAGGCCGTTGAGAACATTTATTCGCACTGGTAAGAATCAGCTTCACTTATTTAGTATATGATCTTATGGGTTTAAAATCAGAGGCCTGCGCGCTGCGTCTATAAAATATTAAGCCAGGTTTCAAAGTCCTGTGACAAATCAGGATAAGGTCCTAGGTAGGATAAGGATTCCGATGTAAATATTTGAATGTGGCCATTACTTTAAAGTACACCTCGCACTATTTACTGTTTATTTTCCAACATCACAAAAAAAGTTTAAGACTTTAAAACTAGGCTCTGCTTTTAACAATTAACCAACGGCTTTGGCTCTTTGGCTTCTCTCCAGGCCAGTTGAGTTTTCGCAAACGGAGGAATATACATAACCGATTTTTATGGCACTTGCAGCCTCTGGCTCAAGTGCCATATACCGATCACAATTCCGTCTGTCGGTCGGTCCGAGTTTTTTGTCCCACATATCCGAGTTAGGGTACTTCCAGATGTGCTAGGACAATGAAACTTGGCAGGCATATCAGGGACCCGACCAAACTTACCTGGAAATAATCAGTTTCCCGATCCGACCATATGCGGGGGAGTGCGGGGCGCTGGAAACTTGAAAATTTAGGGCATTTTGTCACTTTTTTCCGAGTTAGGGTACTTCTAGATGAGCTAGGACAATGAAACTTGGCAGGAATATCAGGGACCCGACCAAACGAACCTGGAAATAATCAGTTTTCCGATCCGACCATATGCGGGGGAGTGGGGGCGCTCGAAACTTGAAAATTTAGGGCATTTTGTCACACTTTTTCGAGTTAGGGTACTTCCAGATGAGCTAGGACAATGAAACTTGACAGGAATATCAGGGACCTGACCAAAGTAACCTGGAAATAATAAGTTTCCCGATCCGACCATATGCGGGGGAGTTGGGGCGCTGGAAACTTGAAAAATTAGGGCATTTTGTGACACTTTTTCGAGTGAGGGTACTTCCAGATGAGCTAGGACAATGAAACTTGGCAGGAATATCAGGGACCCGACCAAACTAACCTGGAAATAATCAGTTTCCCGATCCGACCATATGCGGGGAAGTGGGGGCGCTGGAAAATTGAAAATTTAGGTCATTTTGCCACACTTTTTCGAGTTAGGGTACTTCCAGTTGTGCTAGGACCATGAAACTTGGCAGGCATATCAGAGACCCGACCGAACAAACTTAGAAATAATCAGTTTTCTGATCCGACCATTTTGGGGGGGGGGGGGGTGGAGGGCAGGGGAATCCGGGAAATCGAGAAGTAAGTGTGTAACTTTCGAACGGAGGATCGGATTGTAATGAAACTTCATAACTGAATAGAATATATATCTGTAATGTCCCGTTTAAAGTCTTGACCGGATTCGGTGGCCAGGGGGAAGTTGGGGGGGGGGGAGACCGGAAATTTCAAGAAACGGTTAGAATGGAGGGATCGGAGTGAAACTTGCTGGGAAGAACAAGCATCTGCTCTAGATAAGTCCTTTAGACCATTGTACTGGATCCGGATACTTATGGGGGGGGGGGGGGGGTTCCCGGAATTCCGGTGATGGTGGTTTTGGGGATTTTCACGATGAAACTTGGCAGGCACATCAGGGACCCAATCAAACTGACTTCAAAATACAAATTTTGTCGATCAGATAATGGTGGGGGGAGTGGAGGGAGGGGAATCCGAAATTTTCAGTCATGCGTAATTTTGGAATGGGTGATCGGATTCGAGTGAAATTTAAGAATTGAACAGAGGACATTTCTCCGATGATTTTTTTCATATCCGGACCGGATCCGGCAACTATTGGGGGGGGGGGGCGGAAAATACGTGACCCGTTTAGAATGGAGGGATCGGGATGGTACTTTTTGGGAAGAACAAACAGATGCTCTTGGTAAGTCATTTGCTGAATCGGATTGGCTACGTGCACCGCGGGGGAGCTGGGGGGGGGGGGGGGGGGGGTAGACCGGAAATCTCGAGAAACGGTTAGAATGATGGTATCGGAGTGAAACTTGCTGGGAAGAACAAACATCTGGTCCATTTAAATCTTTTACATAATTTGACTGGATCCGGACACTTGAGAGGGGGGGGAGGGGGTTTCCCAGAATTCCGTTTTTTTGGGGATTTTCGCGACGAAAGTTGGAAGGCATATCAGGGACTCGGTCAAACTGACTTGGAATAAAAAAAAATCCTCGATATGATAATCTTGGGGGGGAGGGGGGAGTTGAGGGAGGGGAATCCGGAATATTGAGTCATGCGTAACTTTGGAACGGGTGATCGGATTCGAGTGAAATTTAAAATTAAACAGAGGACATTTTTCTCTGGTGACCTTTTTCATTTCCGGACCGAATCCGGCAATTATTGGGGGGAGGGCGGAAAATACTTGACCCGCTTAGACTGGTGTGATCTGGATCGAGCTTCGTGGGAATGACAAACAGATGCTCTGGATTAATCATTTACAGAACCGGATTGGCTCCGGTTATTGTGGGTGGAGTTGGAGGAGGGGGGGGGGGGGGTCTGGGATTCCGGTGATCGCGCGTTAAGGTACTTCCAGATGTGCTAGGACGATGAAACTTCGCTGGAATATTGGAGACTCAACAACATTTGCTTAGAAATTGCTACTTCCAAAATCTGATTATTCCTTAAAGTACCAATCTTGACCGCAAAGTAAAAAAAATACTTTTAAGCAATATATGCATTTTCGTGATGCCCATCAGCCAATTAGCAGTTTTGCCTCAAGGGTTTTGCTTACAAATGAAGTTCCAGCTCCCTTAGAGCGCGCATCTCAACCGCAAAGTCGAAACTTACTTTTGATCAATCAAATCATCTTGACCCATGCAAGTGCCATATGAGCTTACAGCTCTTGTTCTGATGAATTCTTGCAAACAACTGTCGGGACCATGATATGCATGGTGTGAAAATCAGTGAGGTGCCGTTAGGGGGGAGGGAGAATATACAGTAGACAATTCGCGTTTCCGGGCTTAAAAATGGATTGTAGGTGCAGTGGATTCCTTCAACACGATTATGGATGTCGACAAGAATTTTCTGTGGCCAGCTGTCAAAGTTGGACGCAAGGGGAACCAAATCTTGGTAAAGACTAGCATCTGATTTTCCTGATGCGACTGGAAGCTCTGACGGACTAACAATGCGGAAAGAGGATCAAGTTTTCCCGGCTGGATCTTATGCACTTCCATCAACGGTACATCTCAACTTTTCCAAACGGAACTGATGATGAGAGACTGAAGTGGACAGCTTATAGAAAGGACGCTGCACATCTTGTCTTATCTATCCATGTTCTCAGAGAATACAAGACACAGACGAACTGGTTTGGAATTTGCTTCTCTATGCCATGTAGTTATCAAGCTGTGATTTTGCTGGACAGGCTATGTCGCAATCATTACTTACAAACTAGGCGAATTATTGTCTGAACAACAATACCTTTTGCTTGGGGGAGGGGAAGGTGGGGGGGGGGATTGTTTGTGGTTGTAATCCGCATTTTTACAAGAAGGCAGCAGAGATCCCCCTCCAATCACATCTTCTCAGAACAAGGCTTAGGAACAACCCTTGATCATGGAAAAGTTCGCTAAGCTACAGCTGCACTAGCACGCAAACTATTAATTACCATGTTTTTGTCACCCAAATTACTTAGCAAAAAGCATGTTTCCAACCGTCCACGTGTTCCCACCGGGACCTATCACATACACACGAAAAGAGGTGTCTACCACCCGATAGATCTTCGTGTAGCACAAAACCTAGCCCACCCAATACGATTCGCGGTCAATGAAGGCCGAGTCCATATTATGGTACAACTGTTGCCACTGGATGGGCGGTCCCTGGGCTCTCCCTTCGGCTCTAATGTAGGAGAGTAAGTTGCAATATAAGACGAGGTGGCTGACGTCCCCCCCCCCCCCGTCATCTCCAGGGTACAAGCCCGCCTAGGAGTACATGCCTCTGCAGAGGCTTTACCAATCAATTCGATAGTTGGTAAGCCGAAACCACACTAGATGCACAAAGACGCCGCCCGAACAAATACTGGTCCTGTAAGGCTAAGCCCCGCCCTACTTTACCGATGCCAGCTAAGAACACAAAAAGGGTATGTTCTTGAGGATTTCAAGAAATAAGCTGCTGCTGGGATTGATGCCGAATTTCGAACAAAATACAAGCCCTGGTAAAATGAATATGAATAACTTCTCGTGTCATTTGTGCTTTAACGACAATCCCTTTTATGCGACGGCTAGTCAAAGAGAGCACAATGTCAACTTTTCTCAAGAATATCAGTTCCTATACTTCCATAGCCATAAATGGCTTTATTAATATCACTTCTAACAATTACAGGATCACGGAAGAGATTTTAGCCATGGCAAGACCCACATCGGAGCAGATACGGAACGGACTGATTGACAGACTTCAAAGGTAACTAGGAAGGTTGTATGGGGATTCGCACTGAGATCAAAGGATTGCAAAGCTTTGATACGCAGAGCAGCTGGACTCAACTTACCCCATTTAAATATGTGGGTGCTAATCTGGAGCCTGTTGCCAACAACAAAGAACACGAGAATATACGGGGTAACCGCAAAGGGTCTTCATCACGCACTGCACCAGTTTCATCGACTCAAATTTGTAGTTGTTCCCTTTAAAGGACCTCTCTTGCTTATTCTGCCTTTTTACAACATACCTAGATCCCTTGTGGAATTGTAAGCTTCTAAAATCCCACCTTTCTCCATTGTTTCGTTTTGTGCCTATGAATTTTTAGCGCTTTTTCGGTCGTGCCGACTTTTGCCCGTCATACAACGTAAAGTTTGCCGGAATCTTGAACCTCCTCTGGCAACTCTTTCACACACAAGGATATGAGAATCTTCTGTTTTTGACTTTATTTATTTGCTTAGTTTCCGTCTTTTTAACCACGGCGCATTTAGTTTTAAAATGTTTTGCGCGCAGCCGCCGCGTCGCAGAGCAGGAAGGCTGGATAGAGTCGATAAGCGTCAACAAGAAAATCGCTAAATTCAGGTGGAAAGTAATGATATTTTCGAAAAACCTTTCTTCTGATCTGTTTCATAGTGAAAAGGTCATTTCTAGTAAGAGTTGTGCTTTAAGGTTTAAGTTAAATTGCACAATGTTTGTGCATCTTTATTTTAATTATCGTATTACCGTATCTTTGTATTATTTATAGTTTTAAGAAGTGAAAACCCGATCGTCTATTGCACCTTGAGAATATGGACGGCCATCCGACAAGAACAAACTCGCAGACAGCCAGCGCAATTCGAATTTCACCAAAACCGCGTTTTTTCATTCAATGAAAGGGCTAGCGAGGAATTTCAAAGACCATGCTCTGTTCACGGTTGTAAAATAAAAATAATTTACGACTTAACTTGTCTGGGGAATTCTTTGTTCGGCAATTTGGTGTTGTTGTTGCATAATATTTCTATACCGACGTCGAGGTACTACGACTCTAAAAAGAATGTTTCTTCTTGAATAGCGGAGTGATGGAGCAACGCACTTTCGCCCATTTTTCGAATCTATTTAACTCAGAACCAAAACCCTACACTATTCCGTTATTTTCCTTCTCAGTAACTAGATGTAATTTGTTCAAGCCGTGGTGCGAACCGTACAAGCCAATCAGAGATAATAGTCCTTAGATGCTAGTTGAGATTGGGGGTAATACGTAGCGTGTTTTTCCCGGGATTTCGACCTGAAATGCAGCAGCTGTATGACTCTGTCGGACAATTAGACCGATAAGCTTTTCAGTGGACCTTTAAGTATATTTGTGATTCGTAGGCAAATTTCTAGGCTTGAGAGTTTTTCAGTGAACCTTTAAGCTACTTTATGAAGACGGTCTCAAAATACCGTGTTTCTTATCTTATCTTATCTTATTTCCTGACGCCCGTAACTTTTCCTTCCACCAAAAGTAATCATAATATTATACAAACATTGCGATTACATTCTCAACTTCAGTTGTCAATTGCGGGATCGACTAAAAAGAGGCACGGCACGGCACGATATGGCGCAGGAGGCACGAGTAATTAAAAAATATTAGCAAGTAGTAGAAGTAGACAAGTAAGCGAGAGTTCATAACTCCAGAGCCTAAAAGAAGGCACGTAACGTTAGAAGATTGTTCCTATCCCTCACTCTGTAGCCTGAAAGGACCCTCTTAGTTTTCGTGCCTCTTTTTAGTCGTCGTGCCTCCTACACTATGCCGTGCCGTGCCGTGCCTCTTTTTAGTAGATCCCGTCAATTGCAGAGTCTCTAGCCCCCGTACTCTTCGCTTGCCACTCATTTGAACGAGTATGTGAAGTCGGAACTGTCAAATTCTCTCCTTGAATGGTCAAAATTATCTGAGAATGCGAGCAATGGCATATTTGTGATTTTTAAACTGAACTTGTAAACAGTTGATCCAAGCTAAAATTTTGGATGCCTTCTTTGATTTTTGTTTTCTATCTTCGTCGAAAAGGGTTGCTATTGGGGAATGGGATGTTTGATCTTGTCTTGCCCCTCCGATGGCGACCCACATCAGATGATGGTGATGACCTGATGGTGATGGTGGACCTGAATGAAGCAAAAGCTGAAAATTAGATTAGGATTGAGAAATGCATGATTGTATATGAACCTTGAAAGTTTAACCGAATACGGCTGAGATCCGACAGTCTAGTTACACATCACTTATTCACTTAAATAGGCATGAAAATCCGATATTAATGCGTTACTTCGTTTGTCCGTTATCCACAGATAATCGATTTCATCGAATTAACTATTTCTTTAAGATTCGTGGTACCTCTATGTGCATGTCCCTCTACCCTTGAAATATTTACCAACTACAAAAGTAAGCCACTGCCGAAAAATAAAATAAAAATGTCGGATTGCTTGCAAGACATACCTGTACATCATTTTTCTACTCTCTACAGGCATAACGATTCCGAGCTTAGCATCTTTAATCCTCACAATGCAAGCCTTTGTTGGAATTCAAATTCTCCGCGTCTCGATGAATTCTGGGTTGTCGTACAAGCAGCGCATTCGTAACTAGAGCCCCAGGTAAAAAAAAAATACAAAATCCCTTAGATGAGTATAAAATTTCACTGCATTTAAATATCAGGCGTGAAAATAAGCTGCCTTTCCAGTCAAACTTAGTCAACATTTTTCGCTGTTGATTGACCGTTTCTCTGGCTAACGGTGTAGGCATTCACGTTTCTTAAAAGACGTTGATGTATTTCAGCTGCGACATAAGGACAGTCATCAACCTTCAAGAGCCTGGTGAACATGCTTTATGTGGTCCCGGAAACGAGGGCGACTTTAGCTACAAACCAGAAGCTTTTATGGAGAAGCAAAGTAAGTAGCCGATTAATATGTACAATCTTTTCGAAAACAAAGGCAGTTTGCGGCAAATCATCCAGAGGTCAATGTCAATCGCTGACACCATATCTGATCAGACATGCCACACATGCCACCCGAAGCAGTTAACGTTAAACGAATTCAATAACACTCGTGAGGCGAAGGTCATACAAAGTATCTAAACCAGCAAACTCGACGAAGACCGCCGAAACAGAACAATTTCGAGCTTGAAGAGCAAGTAAAACTCAATACTCAACTTAAAACTTAACTTCATGTGTCACAGTTAAAATCGAGGGCGGGATTTCCCGGATTCGGATTTCCCCGAGTCTGGCCTTTTCTAGAATATAAATGAAAATTAAGCCCCACTCATTGCCAGGCGGGAACTTTACATTGTGCCCAGAAAAGTGAACGATGTCTTTTTTGTGTGCTTTATACACTAAACTAAAACAAGGTTGGAGGGATTTTGAGATAACCCGATACAATGAAGCAACGTTTGACAAACTCTAACTTCGCTTCATTTCAGTTTTCTACTACAACTTTGCCTGGAAAGACTACAATGAAGCAACAATGGAAGGATTGGTTAACGTTCTCAAAGTCATGTCTTTCGCTCTTCTTCAAGGAAAAATCGCTATCCACTGTCACGCTGGTAACTATAACTTATTTGACATTACTGCACTATTCTTGACGAATTCTTCTTGCCGATGAAGAATCGCCGTGTGCCTAGCGAAGAGCCAGAAACGTCAACAAAACCTTACCACAACGAACGTTGCTGATTGGTTTACATAGGATTTAAGTCAATTTTGAGGATTCATTTGGGTTTCTCGTTCTTCCCGAGGTTCACTGGCGTGTTTAGGACTTAGGACATACAAAGTATTCCTTAGAGACAAGACAAGGAAGGAGGGGTTGCCCACTATCGATTTTGGTGTACGGCAAGTGCCCGGTGCCCGGCAAGGTCACCGGTGCCAGGAGCGCTGATTTCGGTCGGGGCCGGGACAAGTATGCACATCAGGGGTAAGCCCTCGTCAAGACAATGACGAGTCAAATGGAGCCATACTTCAGGCTGATCAGAGCCGACATCAGATATTTCTCCCACGTATGGAGGTTAGAAACCCCACGAAGTTTCAACGACGATAGGCCTAGCCCTAGGATATACAGCGGTAGTTGATTACGTCAAATAAACCCTGCGTCTGCATTGCCATCAAACGAAGGACCCTCCTCGGATAATGACTCTGGATACAAGACCAAAAGGTGACGAAAAATCGGCTTTTTTAACTGGTTAATCCCTCATGTCTATTTGAAAGGTCTTGGAAGAACTGGCGTCCTCATTGCAAGCTACCTGATTTTCTCGCTTCGAGTTAGTGCCAATGATGCCATAGCCTACGTTCGTTCAAGAAGACCGGGATCCATACAGACAAGGTCGCAAATATTATGTCTCCAAAGCTTTGACCACTATCTTCAACCTTCCTCCAGAATTTACTCTGCAAGGTAAGTATACCATCTTCCATTGCCACTAAGTCGCGAAATTATTGTCCAAATGTATTGAAGAACGGTCTATCAAAAGAAGTCCACTATTTGGCTCCATGATGCCAAAAATCCGCCCTTGACCCAATCTTTTACAATGACGCTGACTGAGTATTCGGGCCCTTTGCAACATAGTGGTGGCGGGGCTTCCGGGGCCAGTCGGACACTACCCATGGGTCAAATTTTGGGCCTCATGGACTACATCTTTCGAGATCAACCCTTCTGGCCACCTACACCCTTCCACTCGACTTCAGTTTCTCTCCGCGACAAAGTGGGCATACAGCAACCCAAAAACCACTCGACTTGTTCTGTACAAAGTTTCTGATGCACGGGGATTATCTTTGCAATTATAGACTCCAGGTAGGCTGAAGCCGATCTTCGTTCAAACTAGCCCAAACTCCTATAATATGGCAACGGCTCGCTACTACTCGCAAGACGTTTTTTTAGGCGATCGCCAGTTGCGGGAGTTCACTTTTTATTTTTAGGGGAAAAGGTTCTGGTTTCACTGTCCAGGAAGCTGTCGAGCGGCAATCTCTAGTCTTGCACGGAGAGGAAGCAAGAAATCTCCGACACATTCCTAAGGTACGTAGGACAACCTTTAGGTCTGTGGATCATACTATGCCTAGCCCCACCCCAGTCCCACCCCCGAATTTCTACTTTTAAGTACCTGTTCTCCAGAGAATTTTCCTTTGTTGTGTAATCTAGACTAACATGGAACTCCATCTTACAGTTTACTGCCTACTGGTCTAAAATTGCTATCAATTTGAGGAATTGAGGTTAGCATGCTTAATCTGTAGGTCATACTTTCTCCGATTCTTTTAGGCGTTATTTTAAGCCACAATCTATTTATCTGCTTAGACGGACTCAAAATACCTGTTTCTGTTGAAACCAAATATACTCTATGTTTTGGGATCCGTGCAAGCTTTATCTTCCACCAAAGTATCGAAACAATGACACAACTACAGACACATTCATGTGTGGAACTCTAGCATTCGGGCGGCTGAGCACGTGGGGTTATTTAAAAATAAATTGAAAAAGTATTTGTTAGGCCAAGGTTCATAGTTTTTTTTCTAGTTTCTGATTATTTTTCTTTTTCTCATTATTATTATTAAAGGAATTGTTTGGTTTTTATTTTTATTTTAGTGCTTTTTTTGTTATGTTTTGTTTCTAGTTAATTATTAGTTAGGAATTGAGTTTTATGTACCCGCCCAGTTGCAAGTGCTTTTTTGTACCTTTCTTGGGGCGGGTACGGGCATCATAGTTAAATGTATTTGGGTCGTAAAATAAACTGAACTGAACTGAAAATTCACTTCCTTCAGGTTCTTAATTGAAAAGTCTCCAACCCCTTTGCTCTACGCCAGTCACTCAATTCCATAGCTCCGCGAGGCCGGGATTCTCAAATTCCTTCCATTGGCGTAATGAATCATCAGTGAATAATTAGAAAGGTAGCCTAATCCTTACGAGCATTATGAATGCCATCTTTGCTTTGTATTACCTTTCCGGCTCAAAATTTAAAATGGGACTTGTTCGATGCCTGTTTTCGTGTCTGGTCGTGACCATAGACTACGATTGGGTAGATTAAAATGAAGCAGGCCGTGAAGATGGGATTAGGATTAGGAACGATTAGGAAATCAAGGTTTGGATACAGACTTTAACCAAATAATAATGACGTAAAGCTAAGGGCTTTAAAAATAGAATGAGGACACCAACTTGATATTTCAGATCGTCTTTGTTATCTGCGAACGGATCTGCCAACTATGCAACATTGAACCCTCCGGCTCGAATTTCACAAGGTCTTTCATTTCCTCTCAGTACGACTGTAACAAATATGAAAGCATGCTCAACCTCAGCCAACTCATTGCAGACTTCAGTGACAGTGCCGATAATTCAAACAACAGCAACACATTTTATTCCCTAGCTTCTCCCTGTACACACTGCGAAGGAGAAACAGGTTAGTTTTATTTCCAGATTCCATACTAAGCCAGGCCCAACCTTCCAGACTTCCAGATGTCTCGGGATTCCACACAGTCAAGACAATCCTTCCGGATTATTATGACAGCCAATCTTGCTATTCTTCCACATTTCCTAGATGTCCACTTCAAAATTCAAATATCTTTTGCAACCAATCCTAATTTTGAACTGTCTTACCTTTTCTTCCTACATTTGCATAATTATTGTGTCTCTCGAATGTGTTACCTCTATGGTGATTTATGCCTTCCAGACATCGGGAATTTCGGGTGTCCAACACCCCGGACTTCCAGACGTTTTTGCCCTGGCTTCACCTTCCGGATCCACCTCGAGGAATAAGGGTTACCGGAATCCGGAAAAAAATCTGGAAAGTCAGCCTGGTTTTGACCTTTCAAATATGTTGTCAGCAATCCTGGAATACGTCCTCCTTCCAAAATTAGTTGAAAAATGTCATTTTGGTTTAATGTAGCTTGGATTCCGTTCGAGAGCCAGTTCTGCGTTGTGCGCACGCTCATCACACATTGACAAAAATGATGCAGCAGGCTACCCGCGACAAGTCTGCTATTCATATTTGTTCTATAGACATAGCTTGAATATAGAATCTGCCTGTTGTCAATCTGTTAAAACTTTGGTGTGGTCATTCTTTAGTAAGGTTCAATTGGCAAGGTAGCTTGTCTGAGATTATTCCTGTCTGAAATTGTGTTCGCCAAGGGGGAGTCTTCCCTCCCTACATCTTCAAATCGGCTATATCTTCTTGTCTCGATTCATTATACCCTGCCTAATTTTATAAAGACCATGCCTCAAGCTACATAGCCTACGCGGACGACTCGTCAAATGGTTCGAATGCATCCAAAGCTTCTATCTCTCTTGGATCGTTCATCGTCAGACCGACATACTCTCTACATATGATGGCTTGGCATAACCTTCAAATCTTCATTGTCAAACTTTGCTCTTCGGTTGTTCAAGAAGTTTGTAAACCAAGAAGTTTGTAAATCTATCCTATGGGCGCATCGTCCCAACCGGGGGCGCTGTAATCGTAAAGCTTTTGGAAATTTGTACAGCACCTTCTGCTCTTCTTCTATATTATTTCGTTCTGGTGTCACTCCTGTTCTGCGAAAGAAGGAGAACAAAAAGATGAGATCGTGTTATTTCAAAATAATCCACTTGTCGAAATTATGTCATAACCATACATTTTAACACTTTTAAAATGGCAGGTTACAAATAAAAACTCAAATGCCTAGGTGCTGGTATCTGGTCTGATCACCGAATGACACGTGGTTTGATGTCACCTACCTATGAGCGTGTTCCATCCTACTTACCGTAGTTACCACGCATGACGTCACAAATTCTGCTTTTTTGTCGTCAAGGCTGGAACGATTTTTCTATTTTCAAGCGGAATATCGTGCCACGGGCGAATCCGACCAATCACGTGACAGAGATTCGTGGTTACTACGCTTACCACGCTCCCGAGCGTGGTAAGCAAATAGTTACTATTAGTTACTATTAGAAGGCTGGAACGGTCAGCGTAGTAACTTTTCGTGAGGTTGGAACGGATTTAGTAACTAATAGTTACTACTGGTACGAGGGTGGAACACGCTCATGGTTTGATGACACCTACCTATATGCTTTGGTTATGGTCCCTCAGTTGCATTTAAACATTCCACTAAGAATTCAAGTTCACATCTTATGTCAAACTTCTTGTATTTGAGAATCTTCCTAATTCTAATGAGAGAATCTCACCTAGGCCACAAAGAGAGCTAGGGACCAATTACTATAAATTAGGGAAATATGTTAGAAACTACGAAAGGACACGTAAACTGTGAAGCCACATTTGATTTTCAAACAATCGACCTGAGCATACAGTTTAAGACGGTCGAAATATCCAGGGGGGGGGGTAGGGGGTTGCCCCCCCCCCCCGAAACATACAAAAATTATCATTTGTATAGGCTTTTCCCTCTGATCTATTTCTTGTTTGTACTTTTTTGTCCGACCCGCAGGCAACCCCCCCCCCCCCCCCCCCCCCCGAAAAAAAAATCCTGGATATGGGCCTGTCCACTGGTGATATGCGTTACCAAGACGTGGGGACAGGGACTCGCTACACCCGTCTGATATTTTAATCTGTTCACAATTAATAAATGGGGTTCCGGCGACCCCGACGGAAACCTCCCTCGCAAAAAAACACCCCACCCAACCCGGTACCAAAACCTGCCGGTATCCCCCCCCCCCCCACACACAGTCATTAGTCCCTTATCATACATGTCTAGACGTGCTGAAAAAATTTTGGGAAATAAAGATATATTTTAAGAAAACAATACGCAGAGGCGAGCATTTACATTTAACTCGCTTGTCCATGGAAAATCCTTTAAGTAAGCTACCTGTAGCCAAAACTTCAGTTTTAACAAGATTTTCTAATTTCCTATTTATTTGCATTCGAGGGTGCTTGCCTTGAATGAGCACTGCTATAATTTAAAATATTTGTCTCGACAAGAAAACAAAATTTCGGCATGTTGCCGCCTTTGCGCTGTTTCTGAAAATAACAAGACCAAAGGTTCCGATGGGATCCCAAAAATTGAATATTGATGCAGACAGTTACGATCTTTGTGCCGACCGGTTTTGTATAAAACTCAAGTTCAGATATACCTCTATTAGCCATGTCTCTTTTGACGATACTGATCGAAACTTCCTGCTTTACTTCTGCCAAATTTCCGGTTCCGCCCGAATTTCGAACGAACTACCATACTTGTTCAGAAAAAAAAGAAAGTCCAGAAACGAATTCAGCATATCTCCTTGTCCATATAAAAAACATTTAATCAAACTTCAAGTAAGACTTTAACTTATAAGAAAAATCCGGTTTCTACCGGATTCTGAACGAACTACATGACCCGGTAAAAAAAGATTGTCGTCTTTTCTTACCCCTAAATATGTCATCTAATCAACTTCAAACAAAACTTTTGCTTTTAAAAAATTTTCCGGTTTTGGCCTGATTCCGGGCGAACAAGTTGTTGGCGAGCTACTTGCACGGCGAAATAATGGTTTTCACCATATTGTTCAGCATGTTTTCCTACCCCTACATCGAACATCTAATCATCTTCAATAAAACTTTTACTTTTAACAGACTTTCCGGTTTGGTCGGATTCCGGGCTAACTGCTTGTCCGGCGAAAAAATGGTTTTCACCATCGTGTTCAACATGTCTTCTTACCCCAAATCGAACATCTAATCAACTTCAAATAAAACTTTTACTTTCAACCAACTTTCCGGTTTCGGCCGGATTCCGGGCGAACTACTTGTCCGATGACAAAATGGTTTTCACCATCGTGTTCAGCATGTCTTCTTACCCCTTAATCAAATATCTAATCAACTTCAAATAAAACTTGTAGGCTACTTTTAACCAACTTTCCGGTTTTGGCCGGATTCCGGGCGAACTACTTGTCCGATGAAAAAATTGATTTTCACCATCGTGTTCAGTATGTCTCTTACCCCATAATCGACTATCACATTATCTGTTTAAAAATATTTCATTTGCCCCTTAATTTAAACCCCCTCCCCCACCCCTAAATGTAGGGCTACAGAGCTCATCTACGAACTTGACCTTACTCTTGACCCAAAGAATGCTCACACCAAGTTTCATCAAAATATCTCACTCCCTTCGAGAGTTATAGCGCGCACAGACGGACAGACGGACGGATGGACGGACGGAAGGACAGACGGACGGACAGACGGACGGAAGGACAGACGGACGGACAGACGGAAAACTTTTGCGATGTCATAGGTATCCCGCCCCTTTCGTTTTGGGATCCCAAAAAAGAATCTGAACAACATTAATAATGGTATATCTGGAAGATCTATTGTTTTCTTACAAGCCCGGCAACATTTCTTCGAAACGGTTTGTGAACTAGCCTAGGTTAGCTCAAATTTCCCTGAGACAAGGCTCTAGATTGGAATGAAGCTGGGAATTCTCAAAAGTCAGCCTTACTTTCCGTATGCTGCTGGTACATAAAAGAACTGCCTGGCTTTTGAGTCCGAATCTTCCTCTATTCTAGGCTTCGAGACAGAGGTTATACCGGACTCGCAAGCGTGTGAAAAGGAACTAAACATCATGAAGCAAACAAAGAAGACGGAGAACAGATATGTAAGTTCCAACAAAAGATCTAAGGAGGTCTTAGAATGTCACACCAACATCCCAAGATTGTTCTGAAGTTTTTCAACAGACAAGAAGTGAACTGACTTATCTCGTCCCTTCCCGTCTGTCTAGGTGTCCTCCTTTAAATATCTTGTGGCAACGATAGTCATGGATATACCAATCGGTTTGTCAACAAACCAAGCGGTAAGGCGAGGACTTCAACTCGGGGCTGAACTTGAGACGGTCATTTAGTCTATAGTTCTATTTTACAGGTCAATCACGATTATCATGCTTTAGGCGAAGAATAAGCACGGGGAAAGACTAGAATGCACACCCTCGCATAAGGGAAGTCAGATCAACGTTTCTACGGTATCACAGGTAGCCTACTCGAATACAGGATCCTCAAGCTTCATCGAACAGGCGCGTCAGAGCTTGGGCCTTCCAAACGAACCAAAGAGCTGTAGACGACGAGCTAAAGTCTTATTTCTCTATTTTCCCAGGTCTTGGCAACAGCTGCAATTCGAGCATTTCTATCAATTCGACATGCTAACAAAAACAGACTCGAGACCATTTATTCATATCAGAAAACCCTAGACGGAAAACTGTCGTCGTGGAGAAAGCTGGAGAGCGAGAACAACGTTAGGATCCTTGCATACCTGCTTGTCACTTGGTTCCAGCAATTAAAATCACCATTACTCGGCACCCACGAACTGAGTCTGTTAATTGCGTATGGGCAGAATCCTGAGAACTGCATCAGACACTTCGATAAGGTAGGGTTAAGCTTGAACTTTCAACAACTTTGTCCAGTTTAGTTGCCCAGAAAACTACAACGCTACAACGGGTAAATGCCTAATGGAAGACGAGATGCAGTGTAGCCGACTGGTTTCCTGAATTCAGTTTAGTATTTGAAAGGATTGGACATTATTTGTGTAAATATGTGGAATTCCCTTCCAAAGATGATTAGAGACTCGGATAACTATTTAATTAAAAAATATAAGTTAAAAAGTCATTTAATTTAAAAAAAAACCTTTTTTTTTTGGGGGGGGGGGGGCGGTGAAGAAGTTAAGAGGTACCGTGTCATGAAAAGAAGGACTGTTTTCTTGTAACGGAATATTTCATTCAATATTTTATTCAACTGGAAATCAAAACCGGACGTAACTGTAAGACTGGGCAGTGTTCATGTGAAGCCCCTGGATTCGCTCATTTACCTGGGGTTACCTGTTGGTAATTCCATCAAAGAAACCCGTGTACTGCATATAAAGCATTTATGTACAAGAATTGCAAGGACATACGGATCTGTGGTATCTAACAAGCTACGTTTTCAACGCCCCGTTCTCGCGGCTATCTACAATTCAGTCGCCCTACCTCACGTCCTGTATACTGCACCGTTTTGGAGACTTCTCACCAAATCGGACAAGAAATAAATCCGGTCAATATTCTATCGATTTGCTAAATATATATTAAGCCTCCCCCCCCCCCTAGACGAGAAACTCGAAATTTCCAGTCGTTACCAAGTTAGTGATCCACCAACAACAGTGGAGAAACATATACGGTAGCCAAAATATTGATCACGACTAGAAAACTCTTCTGGTTTAGTTTCATTCTCTTCTGGTTTCTCTTCTGGTTTAGTTTCATCAAGTTATTTTGTGTATTTCGTAGGTTAATTCTCTTTCGTGTCTTCCTTTCTTTTTCTCTTTTTTCCTTATTATTTACTCTGTCTTCGTGCTTTGTTTTTATTTTGACGGATTATAAATAAAATCATCATCATTTGTTAGATATACTTTGATTCTGAATAGTTTCTCCTTGTTCAGTTGGTAGCTGCCACTTTAAAAGGAGAAACTATTGTTTTTTTTTTGTTAATGAATGTTTTTGGTCAAGTTGAAGATAATCAATCAATCAATCACGGAAAAACTGAAAAACTTCATTTCCCACAGTGTCCTTCCAGAATTTCCTAGCAAGTACTAGGAAACTTTAAAAGGAAAAACTATTGTTTTTTTTGTTAATGAATGTTTTTGGTCAAGTTGAAGATGAACAAATCAATCAATCAATCACTGAAAAACTGAAAAACCTCATTTCCCACAGTGTCCTTCCAGAATTTCCTAGCAAGTACTAGGTACAGTACTAGTACTAGTACACGTAGTACAGTACACTACTAGTACTAGTACACAATAGATCGTTCAGAGAAGAGCACAGCTCCCTATCTGAAATGACAGGAGCGATAAGCGATATATCTAGTAAACAAGAATGCTTTTCAGGTGACGCGATACACTTTTGAGTACCTCACAACATTTCTCACCAAACTTCTTGCCAAAGCGAAGACTGAGATGTCCAAGACTGAAGAAGAGGCAATGCTTCCTGAACATGAAGAACTTCTAAAACTATTCTGCACAAGTATGACACAACAGGCTGTCAAACTATCAGACAAGTACTATCCTGGTAAGTCCATGGTTTCGACAAGCTTGAACAAGTTTGTTGATCAAAGCATACCGGTTCAGCCACATAACTCTGACAATGTGTGTCCCCAATCCTTCACTTCCTGTACCCCCCCCCCCCTTTGTTACAATGAGATTCAGCTAGTCAACCTCTCACTCCACCTGTTCACGGTGACGGCCGACCATCTGATATCTAACGTAGGACGTAGGCTGTCAAACTATCAGACAAGTACTATCCTAGTAAGTTCATGGTTTCTACAAGCTTGAACAAGTTTGCTGATCAAAGTACACCGGTTCACCTACATAACTTTGACAATATGTGTGTCCTCAATCCTTCACTTCCTGTGCCCTCCCCCCCCCCCCCCCTTTTGTTACAATGAGACTCAGCTAGTCAACCTCTCACTCCACCTGTTCCTGTTCACGGTGACGGCCGACCATCTGATATCTAACGTAGGACGTAGGCTGTCAAACTATCAGACAAGTACTATCCTGGTAAGTTCATGGTTTCTACAAGCTTGAACAAGTTTGCTGATCAAAGTACACCGGTTCACCTACATAACTTTGACAATATGTGTGTCCTCAATCCTTCACTTCCTGTGCCCTCCCCCCCCCCCCCTTTTGTTACAATGAGACTCAGCTAGTCAACCTCTCACTCCACCTGTTCCTGTTCACGGTGACGGCCGACCATCTGATATCTAACGTAGGACGTAGGCTGTCAAACTATCAGACAAGTACTATCCTGGTAAGTTCATGGTTTCTACAAGCTTGAACAAGTTTGCTGATCAAAGTACACCGGTTCACCTACATAACTTTGACAATATGTGTGTCCTCAATCCTTCACTTCCTGTGCCCTCCCCCCCCCCTTTTGTTACAATGAGGCTCAGCTAGTCAACCTCTCACTCCACCTGTTCACGGTGACGGCCGACCATCTGATATCTAACGTAGGACGTAGGCAGTCAAACTATCAGACAAGTACTATCCTGGTAAGTCCATGGTTTCTACAAGCTTGAACAAGTTAGCTGATCATAGTCCACCGGTTCACCTACATAACTCTGACAATCCGTGTGTCCCCAATCCTTCACTTCCTGTGCCCCCCCCCCTTTTGTTACAATGAGACTGAGCTAGTTAACCACTCACTCCACCTGTTCGCGGTGACAGCCGACCATCTGATATCTAACGTAGGCTATAAGCTGGACTAACAAATTACAAAATAGGTACTTTTTCTTTTCAGATGATTCAGTACCCAGAATAGGAGTTGGAACCATGTCTCAGCTTCTCACTTTTACCCTCTCATTCATTATCAAAGAGGCGATCCGATGAAGAAATAAAAAGAAGTGAAGAAGCTGCTAAAGTGAAGATATTTAGTTTTCCTATCTAGGACCGCTTATCCATCTCACAGCTTGGTCAAGGGGTTCTGTGCAAGGATTGTAAGGCTGGAGAGTAATAGATGGTGAAAGTTAAGATTTTTAAGAAAACAAAATAAAATAAAACAATTCTTTCTGAGCCACACAGGTGCCACCCTTGAAACACTTACTTAGTTATTTAGGTCTTGGTAAGTATCGAACAGTTATTATTATTATTATTTATTTGAATCCTTCAAAACTGAAGAAGAGTAATGTATAGGCTACAAATTTAAACAACATCATATCAGTCAAATACTCACATACCGGTACTCTTACATAAAAATAAACAACTGACCCTTAAAAACAAATTAGCCTACTAAATCTACAATGAAATACAAAGCCACAAAGGGAAAACAAAGATTAAAATAGCAAACTCATCAGGGCGCTTTTTGGGGAAAAAAGGGAAAAAGGTTGTGATGAACACGAATGTTGCCAGCCCTTTTATGAAAGTTTTGGATTTAGCTGTCCAAAGTTTCCAAATTATTCTTCACATTAAAATTAGAAGTTAGGAAAGAGTTACTTGCAGAAATAGGGAAACCAATCATACACAAATCCTCAATTTTTGCGCATGGTGCCCAAACGTTGGGGCACCATGCCCTGGAACATGGGCATGGTACCCCTGTGAAATTTGGTTAAACTGAGACTGGCTACATACCTAAATAGAGTTCCTAGATCAAAAGATACCTGATTTTACTTTCTATCCAACCTCATTTTCTAATTTTCAAAATGTTAGAGCACTTCCAAGATAATTAGAGTTTTGTGGAGGCCACTTCTTTCTTAATGGGCTTACTCTATCCTTTTCGAGGTAGTTGCCAGTAGGTTACTCAATCCTTTTCCAGGTTGTCGCTGCTAGGTTACTCTATCCTTCTTAGGTAGTCACTGCTAGGTAGAGTGGATGAGGTAAGCTTTTAAATTTTGTTCCGTTAGGATTTAAATTTCCTTTCCTTAAAAATTCCTTTTGATTGTTTGCCTTTTATTGTATATCTTTTGAGTTTAGTGAGTTTCCGATACCAATCGCTGACATAGTAAAAAAAAAATCACTCAAAATAAATACAATAAAAGGCAAACAATCTAAAGGAAATATTTGCTCCAGTGAACAGATTGAAAAGCTTGCCTCATTCATGCTACCTAGCAGCAATTTTCGAAAAAGGATAGAGTAAACCCCCTATAAGAGAAGTGGCCTCCAAAAAACACTATGTATCTTGGAAGTGCTCTAACATTTTGAAAATTGGAAAATGAGGTTGGATAGAAAATAAAATCAGGTATCTTTTCATCTAGGACAGGAAGACAACCCTATTTAGGTATGTAACCAGTCTCAGTTTAACCAAATTTCACAGGGGTACCATACCCATGGTTCAGGGCATGGTGCCCACACGCCGGGTGTGCCCAGACGTTGAGGCCAGTGTTGCCACTTATGCCGCGAACATAATGCCGCGATTCTGAGGGATATACCGCGTAATTTTTTTATTATGCCGCATACCGCAAGAATGCCGCGAAATGGCTTTTTATACCGCTTTCGTTCCCCTACTTAGTTTGTCCAACTGATGTAGCTTGTCTTTTTATCTGGCAAGAAAAACAGGAATTTCAAAACCGCGTTGATTCACGGAAGTCAACTCGGACCTTAACTATTAGCCCTAGTCGGCAGCTTGTCCCGTGGAAGACCATTTTTCTCGACACTGGGTTGAGATCGCAGGTTTGAGATTCTCTTTCTCAGCTCTTCTGATGACATCTGTCAGCCCAGACAGTCAATTTCCACTAGATAGTTTTTGTTTTGTAGTTAACGATAAGGGACTGGCTTGTCTTCCGTGACAGGATTTCTCGGTGGAAACTATATTTACGTATACATCATCAGGTCAGAGAGAGCCTTCTGAGTGAATATAATGGGGTGGTACAAATGTGTGGAAGGAGTGGTCAGTATGAAAGTGCTTTGGGTTATAATCTAGCCTGCTCTGGGATGGTATAGAGCTAATATTTTCGGCAAACACAGATATGCTGCTTGAATTCTAATTCGCAATTGGAAATCAGAAATAATAACGTATTGGTGGGTATGATGTGTTGGTATACGACGTTTGGAGGGGAGGTATGGCTCAGGTGGGGTCATCAGGTGATAACCACTCCTCAGAAATGGCCAGAGCCAGCCATACCGTATCCGTTTTCAACGTTCTTCTCAATGATTCATCTAAAAAGGGTTATAGTCTTCACATTTGTGCACTAGATCTTTCTAAAGCTTTTGACAGTATTGTGCATTCTCAAGTTCTTTAATCTCTTTACAGTAATGGCATTAACCTTTCAATTATATTTCTTCTTCGTTATTGGTATGGGAAATCTTACCTCCGAATAAAATCTAATGGTTCTGTTTCAGATTCAAGGATTCCTGTCCGTTGTGGTGTAAGACAGGGTGGTGTACTTTCTCCTAATATATTCAAAATGTGCATTTCTGATCCGCTTACAAATATTTCTTCTTCTTATCTCCTTGGTTTTTCAAACGTTTCATATCTTGCTTATGCAGATGACCTTCTATTAATTAGCCGATCCAGGAGCGAGCTATCGCGTTTGGTTCAGAAGGTTTCTTCTTCTTTTTCCAATATTGGACTCTCTTTAAATGTAAAAAAAATGCGAATATCTGTCTTTTAACTCCGGGCCATCTGCGTCTCTAAATTGCTTGAAGTTATTTATTCCAAAGCCGCGTTTTATTTGGTCTTGTTTCAGTCTAGTTTCAGTCCTGTTTCCTTAACAGCGTTTTTTTTTTTAAGCTTAAGGTCGTTTTTGCGATATCCAGTAAGGAACCCTACCGTTTTGCGTAACTAGATCCTGAAAATCGAAACTACTTCTGCCAGGTAGTTTCACCCCTTGTTTCATAGAAATGGCATCTGAGAAATCCAGCGTTTTATTTGTCAGAGGCAGTACCGAAAAGAAACAAAACGACGGCTCAAATAAAACGGAATTATGCAAAACAAGACTGGAAACAGTAGCCAAAACTGAAAATAGTTTGTCTCAAATAAAACGCGGCTCAAGTGTTGATTCTGTTCGGTGGTTGGGTATTACCATTACTAAAAATATTCGTTCTTTCCGATCCCGGACGGTTTCCGATTGTAGACTAAAAATTCAACTGGGTTATTCGAAAATTGTTGCTAACAGAGGGAAATACAATCGGAAAGCTCTTGGCAAACTTTCCTCTTCCTTCTGTGACCATTCTGTTCTTTTTCTATCTGGTGTTTATCCTGTTTTAAAAAAAAAGTATATTAAAGCTATGCGATCCTCTTACTTTCGTTTTTGAAAATTTCTTCTTTTTCTCCCTCCTTGGCAAAGAAATTCTAAAATTATTAGTAAGTACTCGCTACTGGATATCACGGAGAAATTGTCTGTTCTCCACAGAAAACTGTCCGAAACGGAGTATGCGCGACTGTCGCCCTCTCATGGACTTATTCGTCTGTTTGACTCTTAAGTAGATTTTGTTTGTATGTGCTGTGTTTTACCTAATTATGTCTTCATATTTTATCTTGTACTCCACTGTTTTCGTCCTGTACGATTTGTGGGTTAAAAATAAATGATTATTATTATTATTAAAAGCATATACGGTAGCTGTTATTCTAACCTTATCCAATAAATGCTGAAGTTCGAAGCATAAACAAAAAAAAAAGCCCCAGGTACCGTCTATGGGGTAGACAGCCCGTGTTTTCTCAGACTTACTCGATTTTCACCACCAGGGGCGTCACATATGTGGGGGACGCCCCCCCCCCCCTGAACCGAAGAGGTTATTACTCGTGTTATTACTCTTTACTTCCGAGTTCCCGCGATGGACCTTTCGTTGCTGGTTCAATGTCGATACTCTGACCGAGAGCTAACCCCGACTTGCGAACATAACGGTAGCGTGCGAACGGGGAATCGTTCAACTCTTCAAAGGCGTATTTGGGATCGTAGTCTTTCGTTTGGTGGTTCGAGCTGACTTACTGTATTATAAATTGCTGGTCACAAAATAGTCCAATGCACAACAGCTTTTTCTCGGCTTGTTTCTAATTCGTATCTCCTTCGCCTCTCGTACGTATCTGTTTCTAAAACCGCTCTCCAGTTCCTGCTTCCACCACCACCACTTCCGTTAGCTTGCACAATCGCGGTTCTTCCAAAACCCACAGAAACCACGATGCTTTACCAAAATCTATGTTTTTAGCAGGATATTCAAAACCACCATTTCCAGGAAGTTCCACCCAAAATCTACGTTTCCAAGGGGAAATGGAATATTCTTTTACGTCTTTTATATTTTCTGAACTACGAATAAAACGCTTCCGATAATTAATTATTAATGACCAACCCAATGTAACACTCCTTCCTTCCCTGAAAAGTTTTGTCTCCGACAAAACAGAACCACGTCAAAACTTGATATCTTCCACTTAGCTTTCTACTGCTTAAACTTAATTTTTTGATTTCAATTATTTTTAACTCTACCAATCGGTCAATCTGCCTAACCTGAGGTTACAACAGGTCTACCTAGTTTCAGTATCGGCTTTGTGAAAATAAGATTCTTAATTCTTAAAAGCCTCAACTCTTGCTTTGCCTGAGGGTTCTCATAGCGGTGACTACAGGGTTTTATGGACCCGAAGTCGGTGCTCCAGCACTACTAGCTGTCTACTCTCCTGGCCAAGCGTAATATTTTATAAAAATATTCAAAACAATAAAATAAATTCTATATCCCTCCCCCCTTTCGAAAAATTTCGTTCGGGGTGGGGTCTATTTTTATTTCGACGAAATCAAGTTTTGATTCTCCGATCACAACTACCAACAAAGAAGGATAAGTATCACTAACGTCTGGTCACTCCATTTTACTTTATAAATTTAGTAAATTTAAAATGAGATATACTGCAAAATCGACACAATTACTTTTTTTTTTAAATATCAAATATTTGGAAAAGTTTGCTTTCGAACCAACCTCCCAGAATTAAAAACGGAATAAACTTTTTCTCTTTTAAAGTTCTACTTAAACCATGTGCAAACTTAGAAGCTGTGGTCGCGACGCAAGGAACGAGAACTACATTACCACGACTCTGAAATTCGCCTTGCCAAAGCAGTTGTCAAATTTAAAATCATCAATATTTAATTTCGTATTCTCCTCCATTGGCTCTTGATGCTCGGCGAGGACTCGGCTCGGCTCGGCTCGGCGTGTCTCCAAGCGGTCAGCTTCCATGACCTCTATGCCAGCGTAGCTGAATGAGTTTGCAACGAAGTTCCTTTATACAACCGGTCGTCAGCTCCTGTGAACAAATGAGCACGTTAGCAGACAATAAAAGCCGGCTAGTAAGACTTCACTAGCCGTTGGCTAGAATCGGCTGTCCTCTGACGCCCGATTTTAGCCATAAGGGACTGCATAATAGTTGGCTGGCGTTTGGCCATTATAATGGTATGGCCATTTCGATAATTTCGCTGGATAAATAGTTTCGCTTATATACATGCTTCTGTACACACAGGCGTCTTTTAGAAGTTGGCTTACTCTTAGCCGTTAGAACTGTATGGCAATTTTGACAAATATGTCACAGATGAAGTTCATACTTCATACGCAATTTCTTAATATACGTTGTCGTAACCTCTTATTTTCATTAGGCTTGTTGTTGTGAGTGACATATGATTCGAGGTCTCAAAATGGTACAGTCGCACTATGTTGTTTCGGGTAGTGGCAGAATTTCGATTAACTGCTCAATTTCAGTCTCCTTGGTACGGTTCTAAACAGTTGTTCTTAGTCTACCTGGGAGTGTGCGAGAAAATGTCAATAGTTAGAAATCGATAGACGTCTGTGTCGCGATGACGTAATCAGTCTAAGGACGCGATAAAAACGCACTTTGACATGAAATAGTAATAAAATTGATTTATAGCTACGTTTCTCCTGGGTTCTTCATTAAGAACCTCTGGCGGTGCAGACAACTCCTCGTCCACATACAGGTTGACTCCCAATCCAATGAGGGGTGGTGATTCCGCTTGTCCGTCTTTCTCCGTATTGTATGTGGACTGTGTCTTTCCTCCATCACGCCTTACAACGGCGACACACTGATAATCCTTGGATTCACTTCTACTTTAAATTAAAATCTGTAAAATAGTAAACGCATTATATCTAGAACAGTTATTTAACCGCTTACTTCGCGATATCCTCACGTCTTCTCTTTGTGATAATTTCATAATCCATATTTCTTTCAAATTTTTCTCATTTCTTCACGTTTCATTTGTTCACGTGTTTCGGTATTATTTAAAACTCCACGTCTTTGATATTTAAAATATAGCAAATGCCAAGACCGCAAATTACGTGGCAGTTTAAAATTCTCTCGACTTCTCGTTTGTCGTTAAAAGAACGCAAATGATAACTCTACCGCAAGTTTTGATAGTTCAACTCGTGACGTAATCCATTCAAACTTAATGGGCTTTCTCTGTTAGTCTCAAACTGAAACTAGAACAACAAATTAAGCAAGATCAATCGACCATTAAACGAATCGAGTTGAAATTAAATTAAAGTTGCGATATGCAGTTAAACCGCTAGGTCGTTTGGCTGAAACCAACCCGCAGATCTACATCAGGAGTAGCAATATTTAAAATCTTGGCTTCACAAGCTCTACAGGTCTTCTTTTATGTCATACACACTTCGTCATGCTCTATACTACGTCACACATGAATTTCAAATTTCGTGACGGATTTAATTAACTTAACGTCGATGAAACGGATTAAAAGAGTTTGAAACTGCTGGCATCGCAATAAATTTTCATCGGATTTGCTGTTCGACTAAGATCTGGAAGACCAAGGATAGGTTCTTCCAATAATTTAGACCGAAGCTGTTCAAAAGCCTTCTTTTCTTCATCACCGAAAACAAAAGATACCTCCTTTTTCGTGAGTTTAATAAGAGGCGACGCTATGGCCGAAAATTGGGGAACAAATTTCCGGAAATATGAGAATAGACCTATGCAGGATCGCAATTCACTGACGTCTTTCGGATACGCGAGGTCACGTACGGCACTTAACTTATTAGGATCGGGACGAATTCCATTTTTATCGACACGGTGACCCAAGAAAATAACTTCTTCCTTGAAAAAATCACATTTCCGCGCTTTCAACTTCAAACCAGCTTTGCGAAAAGCTGCAAAAACTTTAGTCAACAAAATCATGTGTGAATCGTCGTCATCGGAGGCGTTTATCACGTCATCGAGATAAACGGCGACCCCTTCATCAAACAGATGTTTTAAAATTCGATGCATAATTCTACTATAAGCGGCGGGTGCGTTTTTTAGACCAAACGCGAGTTTCGCATATACGAATTGCTCGTAGCCGGGAGCTGAAAATCCTGTATATTTTCGACTTTCCGGGTCAACTGTCATCTGCCAATAGCCACTTAAACAGTCGAGAACAGAAAAAATCTTTTTACCATGCAGTTTGTCTAAAATAGCAGCAATATGGGGAAGGGGAAACTCATCGCTGACAGTCACATCATTCAGTCGACGAAAATCTGTAACGGCCCGATAAGATCCATCCTTTTTCCCTACTAACAGCAGTGGAGCCAGCCACGGTGAAGCTGCTGGCTCTATGACTTTACAGGCCAACATACGGTCTATTTCTGCCTTTGCAATTGGTTCTAGGTGGACTGGGATGCGATAAGGATGGATTTTCTGTGGGGGAGCATTACCAACGTCAATTACAAACGGCTCAATATTACAAGTGCCCAAATCAAAATCGTTTTTCGCAAACACGTCATGATTATCAATAAGAAGTTTCTCAACATTTTGTTTTCGGATTGGGTTCTTTGCAAGATGATCTAATTTGAACATTTTAAGAAACCCATCCACTTCATTGTTCGGCAGTAAACCAGAACCCGAAATGACCTCTGTGGGTTTCAATGTTTCAGAAATACTCATGCAAACGTTTTCTTCCGGAACCCAAGCTTCGGCATTTGCCATGTAGAACCGGGGAATTTTCAAAGTTTTATCCGAATAGTTCTCTATGAACACCTGAAACATGCCATCCTGAGTAGTTACAAGCTGTTCCGGTAGGACTAAGTCTGGGAATCTTTCGCTCATTTCTTTTGTAGGTGAAACCAAAAATAAACCGTCCGTATCTATTGGCCCCCTACTAGTAGATAACACGCACCGCTTACTGGTCTTGGCATTAACACTAGCCCTAGACACAAGTTGAAGCCTATATATGCGTTTCGGCGATTTCGCCGATTCGACCTCCGGTTTTCCTAACCCAATTTCTGATTTTAAACCATCACTTTCATTGATAGGAGGTGGACAAGGGTAGCTGGGATGGGGTAAATTAACTACAGGACTAACGGAGGAACAAGGAATCGACTGTGGACCACAGGACTGGCTTCGAGCAAAACAACAATTTGGTTTCATTTGTTCTTTAAGGTTGACCAGATTTGCCGACGGGTCAGAAAATTCACAAACAGACCGCAGACTTTCCCCGTTAGAGCCTCTACGGATTAATTTGTCATTCTTAGCATCAATTAATAGGTCATTTTTCTTCAAGAATCCATAACCTAATATCATCGGCATTTTCAATTTGTCACTTATCAAAAACGTCTCAAAGTATTCATGTTCGTCAATATTAACATTCTCTGAAATACTCCCGATAATTTCCATGGAATGACCGGTAGCACTGCTAACATCATTATAGTTTTTAACTATCTTTGACCTAACTAAATCGGGTAACTGCAAAAACATATCGTAACTTAAAAGCGATATCGAGGCGCCACTATCGGCAAGCGCGCGTACAGAGACACCACACACAGAAGCATTAACATACGGCAAAACTTTACAATTTACTCCACTGCAATTAGCAAAATACGACGCTATAAAATTTTCTCCCATAATTTTAGTCGAACGATAAGGGACGGGATGCGCATCAGAATTTACCGAAACGTGACGAAGTGCGCGTCCCCTTACAAGTTTAAACGACTGAAGTTTTCAGCTAGATGGCATTCCCTTGAGAAATGTCCCGGTTTCCCACATTTAAAACATTCCTTGGGACGAGGACCGGCAGATTGGCTGCAACATTGTCTTGCCAAATGCCCTACTCTTTGACAACTATAGCAACGCAGGGTACGGGGTGCGCGACATTCCCGAGCAAAATGACCGGTTTTGTTGCAGTTGAAACAATTCTTATTCGAACCGCCAGGTTTCCGGGACTCGGACCTCCCATAGGAACCTTCCCGAACCCCTCTCATCTCACGAGATCTACCCCTGAAGCTGCTTATGTCATTTGACAGTCGGTTACTTTGTGACGGTTCCCGACGGCGAAACGTTGGGCGACTTGAACGCCGGAAAATAGTGCCGTCGGTACGCTTATCTGGTATGTTTTCTGAGACCCTGCCATCTCGTGTGGCTCCATTTGCTAGTATACTAGGCCTAGTTTCGACTGAAGCGAAAGCAATATTAGAAAGCACATGAGGCGACTTGGCTTTAGCAAATTCACGTGCACGAAAATCGTTTATCAAAAACTGTGTGGCTTCCTCAAAATCTTTGGGACACTTCGCGACCACCCGCATTCCTAGTTGAGGGGAAAGGCTGTCTAGGAGGAGGTTTTTCAAAAGATTTGAATAGCCATCAAAGCTTCCTTCGGTTGCCGACGGAACTTGATCCAAACCCATAAGTTTCAAAGTTTTTAATTTCAATTTTTCGAAAAACGGAAACGGATCTTCGCCATCCTCCAGACGAAGAGTTTCGTGGACCAACCGTGCCCTAAGGGACGTGTGTTCAAACTGCCTGGCAAGGGCTTTCTTCAAATCATCGAATGACTCAAATTTCGCGTGACTGGTTAGGAAATTAGCCGCCTGACCTGTCGTTTTCATGAATGCCAACCGGATAAGTTCATCGCTCTGAATAGACTTATCCCAGAATTTTAAATTTTCGAGCGTCTCAATAAATATCAAAACGTCTTCGCTCCCAGAGAAAGTGGAGACTTGAGATGCGATTTTGCAAAGTGTGCCAAGGGACATATTTGATGTGTCATCTTCAGACATTCTAACCCGGTCTAAAGGAAAATACACTCAAAACACTATATCTAGCCTATGATTCCCTTCCAAACGAAAGACAAACGCGTCACCAGTGAACCGAAGAGGTTATTTCTCGTGTTATTACTCTTTACTTCCGAGTTCCCGCGATGGACCTTTCGTTGCTGGTTCAATGTCGATACTCTGACCGAGAGCTAACCCCGACTTGCGAACATAACGGTAGCGTGCGAACGGGGAATCGTTCAACTCTTCAAAGGCGTATTTGGGATCGTAGTCTTTCGTTTGGTGGTTCGAGCTGACTTACTGTATTATAAATTGCTGGTCACAAAATAGTCCAATGCACAACAGCTTTTTCTCGGCTTGTTTCTAATTCGTATCTCCTTCGCCTCTCGTACGTATCTGTTTCTAAAACCGCTCTCCAGTTCCTGCTTCCACCACCACCACTTCCGTTAGCTTGCACAATCGCGGTTCTTCCAAAACCCACAGAAACCACGATGCTTTACCAAAATCTATGTTTTTAGCAGGATATTCAAAACCACCATTTCCAGGAAGTTCCACCCAAAATCTACGTTTCCAAGGGGAAATGGAATATTCTTTTACGTCTTTTATATTTTCTGAACTACGAATAAAACGCTTCCGATAATTAATTATTAATGACCAACCCAATGTAACACCCCCCCCCGAAAATTATCGGCCAATCGGTTAAAAAATAACAGATTCGGCGCAAAGGGCCCTGGTTAACTGTAAAAACATTTGGTTTTTCGTAAAAATGATAGACTTTTCATAAAAACAGTAGGATTTTCTGAATATCAGTCGGTTTTTCGTCAAAATATTAGTTTCATTATAAAAAAAGTTATTTTTCTGTAAGAAACAGTCGTAAAAATTACCAGCCAGTCAGTAAATACCTTGCCCTGCCCACCAAATCTTTTGGCCAGTAACGCCTCTGACCACCACATAAAACGTTTGTCCCTTTCTCTATCCATAATAGAAAAAATCGAGTCTTCTGTGAATTTTGGGCATGCCTCAAATTTTACCGCATTTTGGTTGAAGGATACCGCGGAAATGCTGCTTTTTGACGAGGCGAGTGGCAACATTAGTTGGGGCACCATGACCCAAAACTGAGGATTTGTGTATGATTGAGGGAAACCCAGGGAAAACAAGAAGTAATTTAGAGAATTTATAATAAGTAACTTTTAACACAGACAATTCAGAAGGACGGGAAGAAGAAAAGAGAATTGATGGAAAAAGAATGTGATGAAGTGCAATAGCCGTATAGATAGAACCAAGAACTTCTCTGAGATACATCCCCCATAAACGAATAACAGCACCGAATGCTCTTCTTATTTTGTCATGAACTGTTGGACATGCTGAATAAGGATAAGTTTCCTTCCTTGGTATTAGAAGAATAAGGACTGTGCCTGAAAATAAAGATCTGGGCTTTGCCTTTCTAAGACTCGTCCCAAGTAACCTACCTTCAGATTCAATTCCAATCCAAGCACATTTCAACAGACATTTGAATTCAGCGCCGCGAAAACGACGGCACTCAAATTCAAAATTACAAGCGCATGCTGCTTGTGCCTTGTTCAGTTGTTTGATTTAGGCTACATTCTACAAGCTGATTGACTAATCAGCTCATGTGTAAAGACTAGGAAAGGTCGGTTCTAATGGGTTATGAACGTGTCTAGCTACTGAAGAGGTATTCAACCTTGTCCTCAGACCTGGCTTAAAAAGGTTGGAAGGAAATTTCATTCCAGTCCTAAAATGATCCTAAGCAGTGTTGCTAGACGGTGCGCATTTGTGCCATTTGGACGCTTTTTAAAGGTGGCTGCACTTTGAATTTTTCAAGTGTGCGCATTGCGCCAAACTTGCGTATTTCCCTAAATTTTGGCGCAAATTGGGCACATTTTGCTCTCTGTATCCCTTAGAAATTGAAAATCAGATTAGGCTTAGTAAGGGCCACCAGATTAGTAAGAGCCGCACAGTGATTTATATCCAGATTCCAGATCTCGAGAGTTGCAGGGGACTCGAAATCTTTCCTGAAATGTCAAAATTGTGGTTTGGGTCCTTGGGAACACTGATAGTTGATGCTTGCTGGTTCAGAATATGTCGACCCCTACTGCTCCATGTCTCGAAAGCCAGCGAGCACGATATTTCAATGCGAGAGTATATTCGCTGGTAAGCAGTTGGGCTTGTCAGGTTCATGTACAGTATATCTGGTACATTTTTTTTAGAAAAATCTTTTTAATGGTTTTGAGAAAAAATCGTTTTTTAAGTTGTCTTGAGAAGAAAAATCATTTTTTTCTGTTATCCTCACTATTTTTTCTCAAAAAGCTCATTAACTTTTCTCTTGTCTTGCACATCACAGAACCAGAGGCATTACTATCCAAAAATGTTTCTATGGTGGTGAAAAATGGTTCTCACAACTGTTTCTCAAACAAATGATTTTTTTTTTAAGACAAAAAATCGACTGCTTTTACACAAAAAGTCGTAACTCATAACTTTTACCAAATTAAAATTTCAGGAATGTCTTTTCGTTTTAATACTATTGTTTAATGAAAAATATTTTCAAGAAGTATTGCAGCGCTTTTCGTCAACTATTTTTTTTTTAACAACTTTACCAAAAAATAGCAAAAATGTGCTGAAGGCGCATTTTTGCCCCTCTTGCTGCGCGATCTTGTGTCAAGCATCTGGCAACACTGATCCTAACTGTCAAGAAGGAAACCCTGAGTGACCTAGGACCTGTTTGGGACTACATGGAAATTTCTTTGTAACATTTTCAGGTCAAGTTCGAGGACATATAAATTTGAGGTTGGAAATGGTTGATCCAGCCTCCCGCTCCTGTAAATATACTATTGCTTTCTCGCCTTTTCACCTCGAATTCATGTAACCCCAAACTTGACGTGAAAGACTTACAAGAAACTTCTGTGCAGTCCAAAACAGGTCCTAGGGCCTAGGCTAGGTCATCCAGGATTTCTTGCTTCTAGGCTAAGTTAGTACTTTGTTAGGACTGCACTGAAATTTCCTTTCAACCTATTTAGGCCAGGCTCGAGGTTGTATAAATTTGAGGTTGGGTATCCCTCCTTTACTTTAATTTGTATAACTTCAAACTTGGGTTGAAAATATTACAACCAAACTTCTGTGCAGCCCTGAAGTTACCCTAGGTCATTCAGGGTTTCTTTCTTCAGAGTTAGGACCTTGTTAGGACTGCATTGATCTTTCCTCCTAACCTTTTCAGGCCAAGTTTGAGGTTGTAAAATTTGAGGCTGGATACCCCTTCAGTAGTCAAACTTTCAGCTGGTCGTGCCAGGGTTATGCAGTTTTGGGGTACTCAAAACCAGCTCTAAATGGTTAATTAAATGGTTTCTTTATTGCTGAAGTCCTAAAACACCCATTCAGGTGTTCTTAGGTGCGCTTAATTAGATACTCCTTCAGGCCAAGCTGACTGAGAATTATGTAGGCTATAAATAAAAAATGATTAAAATCAGATAGAGACAGCTAGGCCTAGCTAGGATATTCTTCAGCGATATTTCCTTGTTTTGGCCCTTTTGCACATGGGTCCTCTTCAGGCTGTAGCTGGAAGAAGAGGAGAGTAGAAGTGAGGAGACATCATCCAAGGTTTTCAAGATGAAATCCAAGATACAGAACGGAACCTTTCCTTTGGTAAATTCTAAAAGAAACAACCAACAAACCAAACCAGAGGGCAGAGGTCACTCAGATAAGATATCTAAATAGGATCTGTGTAACTTTTCCATTTGATCTTGATCTAGTTTTAACTATGGGAATGTTACATATTGTGTTACACATGAGAAAAACTAAACCTGTAGATTTTGATCTATGTTTCTTACCCTGAAAATTTGTGGTTGTTTGTTTGTATGATTTTCAACAATGAAATTCGTTGTATGTAGTATCTAGTTTAATTCTTGATAGGCATTATTTTTTTTTCTTATTTGATCCCCCCCCCCAATCTTGTCGGCCAGTCGGTAAAGCGCCGTGTTTTTTTCATGAAAATAGTTGTTTTTTCTGAAAATCACTCGTCTTTTTTTTTTCAAAACTGTCATTTTTTTCTTGAAAACAGTAGTATTTTCTGCAAAAAACAGTCGGAAAAAATCACCAGCCAGTCGGTAAATACCTCCCCCCCCCAAAAAAAAAAAATCATTTTGGCTAGTAACGCCTCTGTCAAGGACAAGCAAAAACCATCCATTTTGACCCCAAGCAAGAGTACTATGACACTTTCCAACCTTTACCATCTTCTAGCAATAAGTCGAAATTGGCGGGCTAAGAAAAAACCCAAAAATACCCACAAAGCCCAAAGTGTTGCTCAGCAACGCAATTATTTGCAGGTGCAACTAGTCTAATAATCACACCAATAAGTACCGTAGCTCTGATTCATCTTAATATAATCATATTTGTGTCATAATTTTTCGAACACTCACTTAGCTTCAAATGAATCTGACCCCCTTTAGACGGCGAGCTTTGCTTCTTCTTTTGTTTCATGCTGACAAATCGTCATTTAGAGTCGTTCCAAAGTGATATCTTAATATTACCATGAAAATAGTGGAATCTCCCTGGACAAAGATCAACGAAAATGCCTCGGTAGTCAGTATGTACTTGTTTCAAGATTGGTAGGATGTATTCCTGGTTCGTTCGGTTAGCTCATGAAGGTTACGATCCATGTTACTTGTTTCAGGATCATAGGATTTATTTCCAGTCCATATAGCTAGTTCATGAAGGTTACGGTCAACCAACATTTTTGCTGATCAGATGCTTTGTGGAAACTGATATCTTTTCATTGGTTTTGAGTTGTGTTTTTCACGTCTGTACCTGGGATTCTACTACAAAGATAATTCAGAAGTTTTCTCAACAGTCATATGAACAACTAAAAAAATGTTGCCATTTAGCGTGGTAACTTTACTGCCTCATACTATTCACCAAACACATGAAAAAATTACAAATCTATCTCGTAGCTGCTTTTTAAGAGTTCCATTGCAGTGGACATATATGTTTCTGTTTGGATTCTGTGGATGAATGATCACAGATGGCATCCTTGCTGAACTGCCTTGGTAAAAGGTCCACATCCAAAAATGGCTCCATTTCAAATGTCCTTGAACAGATGGAGGATCTAGAATGTCCTTGGACATAAATGCAACCGGCTTAAACGGATTTCACTATAAAGGTCTAACAGTATATAGCCTATTTGAAGTTTGATTAGTCTGTTTCAAGTTGCAAGACCAAACCATGAAAAATATATTTGGATCCGAGAGGGATCCTAATGTTGGGTGATACGAAAAATTAGAGGAAAATAAGAAAATTCTGAGTTAAAGCAGGGCTGCTTATTGCTGTGATAGGGAAGACAGCCGCACTTGTCTGTTATGAGCATTTTATTTCGACTTAGAAAGTGTTGTATACTGATATCCCTCTGGGGAATAAGGGATATAAATATTTGTGAGCACCAAAATGTCCCAGCGTTTTAGCATGGTTATAGAACGAATAAGCCAATATAACCTCCGTCGTTGGTTCCATTCACGGAGTATGGATACCCCGACAAAATTGAGCAGAGCTCGAGGTACTTGCTGAGCTTTGAGTTGACGCCCATCTACTTCCCTCTTAGCTGCTGCGCATTAAGATGAAAAGATCGTAGCATATGGACGTCGCAATGTTGTTGTTGTTTGTAGGTTGACGTTTCTGGAGCTTCAGCTCATACACGGTCATACCCCTCGGTATACGTAAACTTGTAAGTACCATATGTTACAATACTTGAGTCCTTCAATCATACACAGATCAGACAAATATTTAGCCAACAGGCTTTGTCAATATTGTAAAGGGGTTAGGCGTCTTTGTCAGGACGTCGTCTTATTCTGGGTATGCGTTCCTCACTGTGACTATCTTCCTTGTCTCACAATTTTCCACTCCCGATGTCAATCACTAATCTAAAATTACATAAATCACTCATTAATTCACATTCTCTGGGGTCGTCCTAAAATTAACATAATATACTATTTACAATTTAAACACCGCTTATCTTAAAGACATATATAACTTCGTACTTCTTATAAAATTTCCCGAAAATATCACAGACAATTTCCTGGCCCATGCCGGGGTACTTGAATGACCAAGGATATATCTTACATAGAAAGCACCAAATTTACGCATCACATTTTCTTTGAATTTGACTCTTTGTGCGTCATACTTTTTGCAAGCTAGCAGTCTAACATCATCAACAGCCCTGCACTCTTGGCATTTATCTGAGCCTCGTTTTGTTGCAATAGCGCTGCCGCATGGCTGCTGCAGCACTTCTTTGCTTTTGTACGATATGCGTTTTTGGATTCACTTTCTTCTTGGTTGAAGCGGCAGCGCTGCAGCATCTTGCAGGGAAGCACGGACTTGGTCGGTGAGCAAGTCCGTGATTCTCGAGAAGCGCTGCCGTCTTCCTCGGAAGTGCTGCAGTGCAAAAACGGATGTAGGAAGAATCAGTCCGGAATCGGCCGAGAAGTGGACCTGCAGCATTTAACAAAAACGAGGCTCTGATTCGGACTGTTTCCATCTAAACAGCATTTTCTTGGTTTTGGCATTTCCAGTTCTCAGCTGAAATATAGTCGATGCAGTTTTTCGGTCTGTATGAATCAGGTCATCCGGGGGTGGTCTGCACTCTATAAACTGCAATGTTAAAGAACCAGTAGTCGCTTACTCTCGACATTTCTTCTCCGGGGCTCTACTGCGATGAACTGTTTGTAGTGGTAACGAAACGTGATGTTCCGCGTAGCTCCTAACCTCTGCTCGTTTGCATCGGTCAGGGCATCGGGAATGTATTCGACTCCGCAGGGTCGTAGACTATTACAGAGATCGGGAGACAGAGGGGAGGTTCTTACTGCTTATTTTTTAGCCTACTCGATTAAATTAATTGGTTCCTTGTACGCCTATTCGCATAAAGGCAATGTCGTCAAAATTGGTTAACCCGTTAGTTTAGATACGGAAGTATAATGGTATTAGAGTCGTTGAAGCCTTGAGATTGTGTCAGTTAGCGAGCTTCGCGATGGTAGGTAACCTGGAACCCAGCCCCTGGTTGATACTTTCATTAATGTAGCGTTTACAGGGACAAGAAATCCTGTCGAGGAGAAAGGAATCCCGGTCGACTCGAAAGGATTCGGTTCGTGAAGACAAGTAAAAAAAAAGTCTAGCGGAACGAGAATCCTTTCATGATGAAAGAATTCTGGTGTACTTGAAAGGAATTTTGTCGGCGGAGCTGAAAAAAGACAAAAAAAATTTGTCTAGCTAGCTTTTGATAGCAGCAGTAATCATTACTAATGTCATAAATGCTCTGAAACATTTGTTTATTGGATAGTGAATTTATTTTTGTTAGATTTTCTGGTTTGAAGAATTTCTCTCTTTCCCTCGGCGTGTGAACATAATCTTGTCACCGAGATCGGATTCTGTTCAGGTTTTCCTGTACTTGTTAACTTCTTGATAAAACCAAGGCATGCGTCTTCTTGAGTGACATGGGCCCACACGCGAATGCCTAGCAGACTTGCGTGCGTAACCGTCAATAACATAAAGTTAAACAATCGTCAACAGTGGATCCCTAGCATGAAGATCAACAAGAAATCCTAACACAATGAGCGTGTTCCTCGTACCAATAGTAACTATTAGTTACTAAATCCGTTCCAACCTCACGAAAAGTTACTACGCTGACCGTTCCAGCCTTGTCGAAATAGTAACTAATAGTAACTATTTGCTTATCACGCTCGGGAGCATGGTAAGCGTAGTAACCACGAATCTCTGTCACGTGATTGGTCAGATTCACCCGTGTCATGATATTCCGCTGGAAAATAGAAAAGTCGTTCCAGCCTTGACGACAAAAGGGCAGAATTTTTGACATTATGCGTGGTAACTACGGTAAGTAGGATGGAACACACTCAATAAGGACTGGGTATGAATACTTGCGGTATGCTTCATTGGATGCTAGCTAACTTCGGACGTTGACATTTTTTCCACTTATGCAGGTAGAAGTCTGTTATTGGTGATATAGCATGTATCACCCGATGAAAAATTTATCTCAAAATAGTACTATGAAGTAGTACGAAAAAGTTGCATGCAGCATTAACGATGCTACTACATGCTTCTACTTCAAGGCTACCGCGTTACTGCATACTACTATATGCTACTATTAGCAAGACTGGATGCTACTATGGCAAGACAGGATGCTACTGGATACTACTACATAAGATTGGACCAGTCTGAGACACATTAAATGATAGTATTCTTTGCTATTACATAGTATTACATGCAACGTTTTCGTACTACTACCATACTACTACGCAGGCTACAAATTTTTCATCGGGCATTAAGGGCTGCTAAGAGTCGGTGTTTCTGGCTTTGTTCCTAACACTGTACCGTCTAAAGTTAAATAACCGTCCAAGTATCATAGAGGAGGGGTTGCCGACCTCCAGTGACATAACCTCGAAATTGGCCTTAAAGGACACCTGAACAATGAAACCATACTTGAACGCGCCATGGAGAATGCATTTACATACATGGCCACGGAGAGCATTCTTCTCCTGAGCGTGACGTTTTCAAAATAGGGATGTTCGTTTCTGGAGGTTTGCACATGCAGACTCCAAGACAAAAAGCACAATTTATTCAAATCGTGTACAGCGCTGGCCGGATCGTATTCGAATTTCTTCTAGTTATACGTTTGGGCTTAACTGGTTAAAAAGTGTTCCAGAAGAAGGGTTGATTGGAGACATTTGTTCATTTCTAAAATTGTTCGGCACTGAAATAAGGACAGATGCAAAATGGAGCAAAAATCATAGCTTGGTAACACTATTTCGTATTTGGATTGGGTTTTCTGCAGGCAATGTTAACGGAAGTCATACAGATAGGAATGATACTTGGTACTCTTCATTCAGGTGTCCTTTAAAAATGTAAAAAAAAAATATTTTGCGGTGCGAAACGGATACCTCAACTGAATCAACCTGATGACAAAGTTCATTTTCCAGCTTGAGCCTGACGAGGACCCTTGTCAAGAAGGGACTTCCGCTGCCCTATCCGTTTTGCACTGTCAAACATAATTCGCAGTCAGCTTGGGCTTAAAGCACAACTCTTACTAGAAATGATATTTTCCCTATGAAATGAATCAGAAAAAAAGTTTTTGAAAATACCATTATTTTCTATCTCCGACTATCTCCAGCCTTCCTGCTCTCCGACGCGGCGGCTGGGCGCAAAACATTTGAAAACTGAACATGCCTTGTTGAAAAAGTGGGAAAACTAAGGAAATAAAAGAAGTAATAAACAGAAGACTATCACATCCTTGTGTCTGAAAGAGTTGTAAGCGGACGTTGAAGATTCCGGCAAACCTTTCGTTGGGTGACGGGAAAACTCGGCAGGGCTGAAAAAGCGCTAAAAATTCGTAGTAACGAAACGAAACAATGGAGAAAGGTGGGGATTTTTGAAGCTTATAATTCCATATGGGAGCTAAGTATATTATAAAAGGCAGAATAAGCAAGAGGGGTCCTTTAAGGAACATTTGGAACAAGAAATTTTTTGTTCAGTCTTAACTGGGTCCTAGGTAGTTAAGATTTGCTTCTTGAATGTTAGGACCTTGTTAGGACAGCGCAGACTTTTTTTTAACATTTCTGTTGCCAGTTTCGAGGTTTTTTAATTCGAGGCTGGATACCTCTCCTGTAGGCTACTTGAGGAAAGAAATGTCAAATAAGACTTGGTAATTTTACCGTCCAGATGGGTCGTGGAAGTCTGAGTGACTTTGTTTAAGTGCATGAAGTTTTCCAGCGTATTCAGCAGATACCGAATTCCTCCAAAATTGTGCTTAAAACTGGCGTTAAACGTGTGAAACAGTGTGAAAATACACTTGTTATATGTGTATTTTGTACTTGTTATATGTCATGTTTGAACTTTGTCGTATCGTCGCTCCCTTTCGTATCATAATGACTTGCATTTCACAAGATAAATTTGTATTGGTCAGTCAGTTTTTTTCCTTCTCAAGAAACCATTATTTGCAAAGTGCGCTCCGGCGTAGATTTACGTCCCGCCTTCTTTCATTAAAGAGTAAAAGTTACGTCACAGCTAATAAGAAGTATTCAGTAGTATGTTTAGCTGGTAACTGAGAGGAGTTTTTTGTAAGGGTTCAGCTGATTACTGTTTCAGGATTAAAGAAAGCTGTAGAAGTGGGGTCTGTACCTAGTTGCCACTTGTTCGAGACGGTTGAAGTGCCTGAGCCAGTAAACATGTCCAGGCCAGGAAGTGGTAAGTTGCGTTTTTCGAAAATTCATGTCTAAGTTATAAAAAGAAAGAGAAAACATTACCAGTCGAAAGGATGATTATTTTAAACACTACTGGATCTTTTCTTTCTGAAAACTCATTTATGATGGAAAAGTATGGTTTAAAAAAAAACCATTGATATTTTGAAATAGAAACGGGAAATATTTTTTTCCAAAAATTGTAACGATAAAGCATACTTTTTCTGATGCGTTGCGTTTATTGATTGATGATTGTATATTTGTCGAAGTTTTAGATAGATATTAATTTAGGCTAGTGTAACTTTTTTAAATGAATTGGAATTGTGAAAGTATATGATTTTGTGAAAGCATATGGGCTTATTATTGGTAAAGTATATTTATATTTTATTATATTTTTTCTACTCGCCCGCCAACTTTGGCGGATATAAATAAATTAACTGAATTGATTTCCAGACAATATTATGCCCTACTAACAGGTAAAGAATCAACCCTTTATGACAATGAGTCTGTCAAATTCTCCCGCTGATGAATTATTCAGAGAGTCAGACGGTGCACGATAGACTTTTCATTTTGAAAGTTTGGCTGATTGCTAGGCAGAAATGGCGTAAAACCTCAAAACATATTATTGAAAGAAAATATTATACCGTATTTTTTTTCACTTGGAATGCATATTCCAGATAAATGTTTTTCGTTTTTTCTGATTTTCTTGTTAAGATATTGTTTACTAGCTTACCCTATTTGGGCGCTTCCTGATCGCGCGGCACTATTTGATCCGATGGCTGTGCCGAGTCATCTTTTGAACTGGCGACTAGACGTTGCATATGCATATCCTGAAGTTTCATGCGTTTAACAGTTTTCAAATTTTGCATTTTTCATGTTTGCAAGTGGGGGAGGCATGACGTATGCCTTAGGGAGAGAGACCGACTAAAAAAGAGTTCGACACAAAACTTTCTTAGGATAGAAAACCGAGTAGAAAACCAATGCGAATCCTTATTTCTTATATGATGTTCGTTTCTTATTTAGTCGGATTTAAGACGAAAATGTGAATTTTCCATGCTTTTCTTGGATTCTCTTCAGATCCGTCAAGGGACCTACACCTTCCGATACCATCCCGTAATAATTTAGTACGGTAGACTAATAATAATTATTTTATTCCACAAAAAGCCCGATGCCATGGCAATAATGATGAAAGAAAAGAAAAAAAAATCTTAAACGCAAAGTATCAACTGAACTAACTAAAAGAAAAGTTTTTCGTTGGTCCGAAGCTACCTACGGGAACCTTAATGCCCTGCTTCACCTTCCAGACTTCCAGATACCCGCCGGGCCTTCCGCACAATCAAGCCAACCCTTCCATATTTTCGTGATATTGATCTCCATCATTTCCTAGGTGTCCCCTTCAAATATGTTTTGCTTCCCGGTCAAGACTGTCAATCACTCTCTGTTTTTTTCTTACTCCATTAATTTGATATCTATTGGGTCTCTCATATATTTGGCCTGTATGACGCCTTTCAGATTACCGGAAGCTGGGGTGTCCAACATCTCGAACTTCCAGAGCGTGCTCCATCCTTCTAATAATAGTAATTATTCGTTACTGTTTTCGTTCCAACCTCGTGAAAAGTTACTACGCTGACCGTTCCAACCTTCTCGAAATAGTAACTATTTGCTTACCATGCTCGGGAGCGTAGTAAGCGTGGTAACTACGCATCTTTGTAACGTCATTGGCCGGATTCGCCCGTGGCATGATATTCTGCTGGAAAATAGAAAAATCGTTCCAGCCTTGACGGCAAAAAGCCAAAATTCGTGACGTCATGCGTAGTAAGTAGGGTAGAACCACTCCCAGACGTTTGTGGCCTTGCTTCACCTTCTAGATCCGTCTCGACGAAAACGGGCTTTCGCGAATTCGGAAGAAAAATCTGGAACAACAAACCTAGGTTTTACCGGTCTCTTCTGTTAGACCAGTAATTTTATGTCGCGTTGTTTGCGCCGGTCGGTGAAAGCTCGTATATTAACCTACATTTTAGCAAGAATAAATAAGGGAAGAATTGAGAAGACTTGAATCATGGGACGTTGTTTTCTGCCCGATCCTCAAGTACCGGGGGTGGAGCCTATTCGGCGCCTGTCCAGACCACAAAGTAATTACTGGCGATATTTCTTCTGATCGCCGTGCTTCGCGTCAAGGAAGTGCGCCAAATTCAAATTAAACCGAAAGAGGCCGACATTTTGCCCTTCTCCCTCCAACAAACCGCTGCTACCACTACTTTAAAAGACGAGACAAGGAGCTAAAGTACAGTGAGATGATAGAAGTCGTGCAATCCTACATTTAAGGATGACGAAAATAAAGGCAGAAAAAGGACCGATTTAGACTGAACACTATAAGTTTAAAGAAGGAAGGGACACGCTTCCAAACATTCATGCAATCTCTATGGCAGAATCTTAGTGATGAAAAAAAAGACTGTCAATAGGATGGATAATGAAACATTTAGCCAACTACCCGAGATAATGATATACATTTTGACCAAAAATAAAAAATGGTTATCTCAAATGTAGACGTTTTGAATGGTACTGTACAATTATCATTTTCAGTAATCAATTAAAATCTAAAATTAGGAAATACTTCAAGCCAACTGTTTTTCGCCACTAACCGAGAAATGTTATGAACTGAATTTTGTGTACAGAGTACAACTTAAAAACAAAACAAAACAACTCTTTGAGTACAGTTCGCCAGCTATGCCCAAATTCCAACTTGAATGATGTAAAAACATGACAATGAAAAAAAAACGATTTCTGAAAGGCATAGACAATGACAAATTTGGGCAGATGTAAATTGAAACTATCCGAGATAATGATATACCTTTTGGACCAAGAATAATAAGTTGTTATCACAAACTGATACGCTTGAAAGATATCCTGCACTCAGCAATCATTAATTTCTGTTTTTCGCAACTACACGAGAAAATGATATGAACTAAATTTCGTGTAGAGTACAACTTAAAAACAAAACATAGTAACTCATTGAGTACATTTCGACAGCTAAATATTGCCCAAGCTTAATACCTTTTCTAGAAGCGATTCTTTACAGTCCTGAGAAGACCAAAATAAAATTACTAATGTTCACACCAGTCCTATTGAATCTGAACTAAATGCATGCGTGTTAGGTCCATGCTTCAGCGTTCAAGTTGCTTAATTGTTCCCCTGAGTCATCAGATGCTGCATTCCCTTGGGCTTCACCGTCTTTGTGAAGGGTCGTGACAACATAAGCTTCATATTGCAAATCTGACCCGAGATTGAAAAGGAGTTTCCATTTATATAACCCTCAGAATCTGCACTGTTTGAACTTCCCGCCTTTTCTGACTGCTTCATCACTTTTGCTCTTGAGGTAACACTTAACACTGCAAGAGGCAACACGCGAAGCTCCACCCAGGCTCCACCCCCGGTAAATTAGTTCGGACGAAAAGAGATCTAGGGTGCTGATATCGGGGTTATGTGAGTTCTCAATTCTTCCCTTATTTATTCTTGATTTTAGGAATGTGCTAGGTTAGACCGTAATGAAAATAGAGGATTTAAGGTAATCTGGTGATGGTAATCTTTCTGCAATGACCAGCCTTGGATTTGTTCACAGTGGCTAAATAGTCTTTATCAAAATGGTCCGTGAATCGAAAATTTGTTTTGTCAATTGTGCCTACATTGCGGTAGGCCTAACAGCGTGCCTGTCGAAATTATGAGTCAAAACCGACGTCTTTCGAATGTAACCAGAGAGTGTGGAAGTTTGGATAAGGTAACTAGAGGGATTGATGAAAAGTAACAATTTTACTAAGATTGGAAGTGTTAAGACCTTAAACATTACCGAAATATGGGCAATCTCCCTGGACAAAGAACTACGAAAATGCCTCAGTTTTTACTTGTTTCAAGATTTGTAGGACGTATTTCCGTTTCAGTTAGCTCATGAATGGAAGTTTAGGGAGGTTACTTAGAGTTTCCCTTCTCCGCCGAATGGCATGTCTTTCAGCTTAAACTAACATTTCTGTTTTTCCAAATTATTTTTTAGTATTATGGCCAGGTGGCTTTGATTATGTACAGTAGAATACATATAGAAAAGATAGCCCATGCGCGAAGATATGTAACCCTTTGACATGTTGTGCTGTGTGTCTTTCGAACGCAATAAAAAGCTCAACCGTGCCCGACACCGTTTTGCAGCTATTTTTGTTTTTTTATAGTGTCAAACTCACCTCCCATGGAAGATACTTTGGATTTAATCCGTCGGTCTCTCAAGTCAGTGCACATGTCCACTGCAGAGATTTTTGAGGAGTCCGTGGCGCATGTGTTTGTGATTCTTGGAGCTTCGGTGAGTGTTTCCTCAGGTCCTAGTAGGCTGAAGTAATGTATTACTAACTTTCTTGGCGCAGAAATTTCATCTGGTTCTACCTGCTAAGATTATTGATAAAAGAGTGGAAGATTTCAAATCTTCCGCCAGTAAACTGAACCACCAGTGGTATACCCTCCTCGTGTAATCTGTAGTTGTTTTTGGGATCCCAAAACGTAAGTGGAGGGATACCTATGACATCGCAAAAATGTCCGTCTGTCTGTAAGCACGATAACTCTCGAAGGGAATGAGATATTTTGATGAAACTTGGTAAGGGTAAGGTCAGGTTCGTAGATGTGCTCTGTAGCTCTACATCTACGGGTGAGGGAGGGGTTTCAAATTAAGGTGCAAAAAACATTTTTCTAAAAGCTATTGAGATAGTTGATTTAGGGGTAAGGAGACATGCTGAATCCGAATATGAAAGTTATTTTGTTGACGGACAAGTAGTTTACCCGGAATCCGGTGAAAAACCGGACACAAAACTTGTCGACCAGTTCGGCTATAGCGGTCCTACTCCTTTATTCTCAAACGATTATAGCTCTCCGCACGTGGCGTCAATCATGTGTTGATTCAGTGACGTAATCGAAGGTCGAAGGGGGCGATGCGAAAGAGACATGGGGTGAATGTGTTTATTTTATAGCGGGTTTCGATAGGGAGGAATTGAAATTATTAATTAGTATGCGTGCTGATATTTTAACGCTGGGAGGAGGAGGTACACGGGAAGGCCGTTTGGGAGAATTGGTCCTTACTTCTGCCCGATGTGTGGAGAGCGAGAGTGTTTGCGACATCTAATGTGTGATTGTAGGAAATGTAGTAGGAATTGTAGGAATAAGTGAGGGGTTGCTCACTGAAAAGGGTGTACTTGTTAAAGGAGGGGTTGCTCACTGGAAAAAGATGTACTGGATAAGTGAGGGGTTGCTCAGTGGGCGTACTAAAGTTTTTGGGGAGGGGTGGGGATCAGCCGGTCCCAGGTACTCGTGAACCAATCCCAGGTGCACGCGAGGGGTTAGGAATTGGTTGTACCCGTTAAAGTAATACTCAAGGGGTTACACACTTGGGTGAGCCAAGCAAGGGGGTTGATTCATGGTGTACCAAAGAGGGAACTGCTAGGGTACCCGAGGGGCTACTCACTAAAAGAAGGGTGAACTGGGTAAGTGAGGGGTTGCTCACTGAAAAAAGTTGTACTTGGTAAGGGAGAGGTTACTCACTGGAAAAAAGATGTACTGGATAAGTGAGGGGTTACTCAGTGGGTGTACTAAAGTTGCCCGTAAGCAAAAAACTACAAAATGGTAACATTTTTGTTGTAGGCTACATATTCAAGCGGTTGATTATGGATAAATACCAAAAATGTTAAAGGGGTCTAGCGAAGACTTGGAAATGTACAAGATTCGATTGTGGATCAAGAAGTCTGATAAACATTAAAATTTTTGGGATCCCATCGACCTTTGGTCTTGTTTGTTTAGCAAGAACGGATAGTGAAAAGAACCTGTGTCTCTCGGCCCTACGGCTAGCAAAAATCCGTGATCCAGTTCCATATATACTGAGTGGGTGCTTGTACTGCTTGTACCTCATGTACCATCGGTTTTGCATAGCGCCACATTGCAAGTTTGCTGGAGAAGTGGTAATAGTTTGTCGAATAGTTTGGTCGAAATTTTGGGGACCGACTAAAAAGAGGCACGGCACGGTATGGCACAAGAGGTATGAGTAATAAAAATAGATTAGCAAATATTAGGAGTAGACAAGTAATTCTTCCTGCCCCTCATTCTGAAGCCTGAAAGGGCCCTATTAGTTTTCTTGCCTCTTTTTAGTATTCATGTCTCTTATATTTATATCGTGTCGTCCCGTGCCTCTTTTTAGTCGATTCCGAAATTTTGTTCGCCGTTGGCTTGGCCGATCGCTTAGTTTCCGTTTTCAAGCGCCGTAGAAGTTCAACGTTTGCTTAATTAGCGTTTTTACAACACCGGCGATCCTTGTCCGGTCGCCGTTTCATCCACCTTGTTCAACCTTGTCCACCCACGTTCAAAAGTTGCGTTTTTGATCGAAGTTTGAAGTTACCTTCGAACTCAAACGTCTCTATTTAAATACCGTTTTCGGTCGCCGGACACAGTTTCTTTGTCCTTCAAATTCTGACCGAACTTCGCGAGCTAGCAAGTTCGAAGTTTGCTTGAATCGTCAAAGAAACGTCGACCGGGCAAGGATCGCCAGAGTCGTAAAAACACTAAAACGGTGAACTTTGACGGCGTTCGAAAACGGAAATTAAGCAGCCGGCTAACCGAACGGCGACCAAAACTTCGATAAAAAACGTAACTAAAGTTTGTTGAAAAAGAAGAAAAATTAAAAACAGTGGAGGTCGTAAAGATACAGATTTTGAAATTTATCCATTAGGCGAAGAAGGCTAATGCTAAAAAGCAAGATATGTAGTGCCAAAACGCTAAATTTCGGTTTTGCTAAAAGTTAACGTTGACCAACCACGGGGAACGCGTCCAGAAGCGATATTCAAAGAGACTTCGAATTTGAAGGTAGCCTCAAACTTCGATCGATATCGGAGCTAATGAAGAATTTCGAGTACAGTGACATGATGTAGCTCATCTGGGTCAGGAATGTCACAGTCGAACAGGGGTGAATTGCAGGAAGGGAGAGACGTATGTTCTGGTATATTATACTAAAATAAGTTCTTGGTTGTAGTAGTAGATTGCCCTGATGCTGAATGGTTCTTTGCGGGCTCGGGTCTGTGTTTGAAACAGTAAGCTGAGCTTGATGTGTTTGCCACGTGTGAGCTTGTAACTGATCTCGAGTCGAAAAATCCTTGTCTGCTTGATTGTCTCAGCTTTGTGACCCACTACTCCTAAGCCAAACTCCGTGTGAGCTCTTGAGCGGATTTTCTCAGAAAGTTGGGAACATTTCGCTTAATGCATTCCGTTCGTTTTTGTCCGAATGTGTCTGAAAAACAAAAACAGATTGTAGATTGTAACTGTGAACGAATACTGCCACGTCTTACGTGCAGTGGCCTCTCGCAGGGTGGAGTCGTCCAGAGCGCATCCTATACATTGTTTTTCCTTGGGTTAAAAACTGTGACTTTGACAGTATGAATAGTTTGGACGTGGGCCGAATCGATAGCTCGGTCTATTTTCACTTGAACGATTAGCACATTCTCTTGCAGTTATTAAGAACGAACACACCCAATCACGATTTTTTGACATCTGTTTTTTTTTAGTTTTTACCGTGGATATGCATGCACTCCATGAGTTTTAAAGACTAAAAAGAACAAGAGGTGAAATATCTTATGACACTTGCGTGGGTACTTAGTATGCATACCATCCTCGATACCATCTAAGGTTCGCGCCGACAAGGTCGGATGGCTCTTCCTAGAGCCCCCTCCAGCTCTCCCGAAGCGGATCGTAGCCTTGTCCGCAACGTTTCGCCCAGATCTCTCCATCCTAAATGTATCATGAGGTTTCTGCCCCCCCCCCCCCCCTCCATTTTGTCCCACAGTGACCGACTCCGGCCTGGTCCTGTAATTGAACATCTAGGTTTATCGAGTTTCATCCGAATCGGGAGAGTTATGCATGCTACAAGCCCCCCCCCCCCCCCCCATCCATCTTGTTCCACACTTACTGGATCCGGCCCGGATCTATAATTGGTACGACTGGGGCTTATGCTTGTCCTTCCCACCGGTACTCCGCTACTTCCCTCCCCGTTCTAAGCGCTCCGCAAGATTTTCGGTACTGTCGTCCAGCACTCACCATAGTTACCGGATCCAGTCCGGACCTGAGACGGAATATCTGAGACACATGCGTCTGCCAACAGTCAAGTTTCATCCAGATCGAGTAACTCGCTCGAAGGGTATGGATACCCCCTCCCTCCAGCCCCTGGAAATGGCTATTGCCAAGTCATCCTGGTCAGGTATCTAATGCTCACACGATTAGCCCCCCCCCCCCCCCCCACACACACAGTGCCTGAATCCGGTCCGGTTCTTTGAACAGTAAATCTAGGGCTATAAACGGCGTAAGGGACATAACATAAATATTATTTACACCGGCCATAACATTTAACGCAAGGATGCGTATCCATTTGTTAGATGTTATCAAGCCTCTGACAGTGTAGTAATAATTATTTTCTGTCGTCACGTAAAAAGAATGCCATCTAGTCAAACTAAATGAAAGCCTCAGTGTTCGCACAGTTAGCCTACGCCCGAAATAAGAGCGTGTGGGAAATTGTAGCATATGATAGTAAAAATTCTGGGTTTAGCTCCTAGAACCGTGTTTATTTAGATGCTCTTTTCAACCACGTGCCCCGGGAGGTAGCAATTAAGGTAATTGCTGGAGCACACACAAGCGGTTAAGGTTAATATGCACGAAAGGAGTCCAATTGGGAATTGAAACCGCAAGAAAGCGTCTATTAGTTTTTATTCAGAGGCCATTCTGCGGCAGGGCTGCAGACTTCGGGAACATTTGACAACCCCTTATCTATTTATGAGACCCATCGCTTTTAAAATTTAAAGGCTACCTCGCAGTGTGTACCGTACTGTTTCTGTTCCAGTATTGATAGATAGATAACTGACAGCTCGGAAACTCGGGTTTCTTAATTCCAAGAAATTACTGACAGTTCCAGTTGTTCGTATCCTCTCCAGACCTCTGGGCTTTGATGATAAACATGACTAGATTCGCATAATCGGGAAGGCTGGCAAATAAAAGAGCCGCGCCGCAAGCCTACAGACTCGTATGCCGTTAGTAGCCTAGGAAACATACCGTGCGAAATTCAAAATTTCGGAATAAGAATCAATGTGATTATCAATTAAGTAGAGAAAGTACAACAGATCCAGTGTTAAGTACACAAGTCACAGACTCAATTCATATGCGATTTAAAATATTTTCCGCGTGAAGTTAAAAGGTAGCACTTTCATTTCCACTCAGGACTTCCCTAGATTTACACGTGTTATTGGCTTAACGACAGTAATTTCATCACTTAAGTTTTGTGGTTGGTCGTTGTTAGTTATCAATTATGTTCCGTTGAAACCACGGAGCGGTCTGGGCGCGTGTAGCGTTTGGTTTTTTATTTTTTCAGTCAGATTTTGCAACTTTTACAGTGATCAGGGTCAGGTGCTCCCAACCTGGAACTCCTTCCCCGATTTTCTGCACCACCATCATTTCCACATAGAAAAGCTGAGATTTGTTTCACCTTTTTTGTGAAAGTGAAGAAAATCCGGCTCGGAAACCCTTGTCGTGGGAAAGCACTATTACACTTTTGTCGCAATTAGATCAATTTTAGTTTCGCTTTATGTAGAAAAACAAACAATAACCGAAAAAATCCGGCTCGGAAACCCTTGTCATCTGTTCGCACTATTAGTTCTGTCGCATTTAAATCAATTTCAGTTTCGCTTTATTTGTAAAAAAAAAAATGTGCGACGGACGAAGTCGGCTACTATTTTTTGTTGTTGTTGTCCAGCATAAGTGCAACGTCAAAAATTACCGTCGGCGAAATGAAATTTCAGTAACTACAATGGATGAATCAGAAAATTCGCGCCGAAAAACGAGAAAGCCAGGATTCCTGTTCTTTTCGGTTTTGGCCAGGATCCATGCTCTGAGGCAGGATCCCTGTTTTGATTTCAGTCAACGTTAAATTCATTCAATGAACCCAGTTCCTACTCCAATGTTAAATAAATTTCAGTCATCGAACCCGGTATGTTGTAACTTTGCACATTTGGCCGCTTGATTCTAAAAGTTTCTATGTTCCAACCAGTGTTTCCACTTCTCATGATTTCACATGAGATCTCATGTTTTTATGGCACTTGCAGCCTCTGGCTCAAGTGCCATATACCGATCACAATTCCGTCTGTCGGTCTGTCGGTCTGTCGGTCGGTCCGAGTTTTTTTGTCCCACATATCCGAGTTAGGGTACTTCCAGATGTGCTAGGACAATGAAACTTGGCAGGCATATCAGGGACCCGACCAAACTAACCTGGAAATAATCAGTTTCCCGATCCGACCATATGGGGGGGAGTGCGGGGCGCTGGAAACTTGCAAATTTAGGGCATTTTGTCACTTTTTTTCTGAGTTAGGGTACTTCTAGATGAGCTAGGACAATGAAACTTGGCAGGAATATCAGGGACCCGACCAAACGAACCTGGAAATAATCAGTTTCCCGATCCGACCATATGCGGGGGAGTGGGGGCGCTCGAAACTTGAAAATTTAGGGCATTTTGTCACACTTTTTCGAGTTAGGGTACTTCCAGATGAGCTAGGACAATGAAACTTGGCAGGAATATCAGGGACCTGACCAAAGTAACCTGGAAATAATAAGTTTCCCGATCTGACCATATGCGGGGGAGTTGGGGCGCTGGAAACTTGAAAATTTAGGGCATTTTGTCACACTTTTTCGAGTGAGGGTACTTCCAGATGAGCTAGGACAATGAAACTTGGCAGGAATATCACGGACCCGACCAAACTAACCTGGAAATAATCAGTTTCCCGATCCGACCATATGGGGGGGAGTGCGGGGCGCTGGAAACTTGAAAATTTAGGGCATTTTGTCACACTTTTTCGAGTTAGGGTACTTCCAGTTGTGCTAGGACCATGAAACTTGGCAGGCATATCAGAGACCCGACCAAACAAAATTGGGATAATCAGTTTTCTGATCCGACCATTTTTTGGGGGGGGGGGGGTGGAGGGCAGGGGAATCCGGGAAACTGAGAAGTGTGTAACTTTCGAACGGATGATCGGATTGTAATGAAACTTCATAACTGAAGAGAATATATATCTGTAATGTCCCGTTTAAAGTCTTGACCGGATTCGGTAGCCAGGGGGGAGTTGGGGGGGGGGGAGACCGGAAATTTCAAGAAACGGTTAGAATGGAGGGATCGGAGTGAAACTTGCTGGGAAGAACAAGCATCTGCTCTAGATAAGTCCTTTAGACCATTGTACTGGATCCGGACACTTATAGGGGGGGGGGGCCGGAATTCCGGTGATGGTGTTTTTTTGGATTTTCACGATGAAACTTGGCAGGCATATCAGGGACCCAATCAAACTGACTTCAAAATAAAAATATTGTTGATCAGATAATGGTGGGGGAGTGGAGGGAGGGGAATCCGCAGGGGAATCCGGGAAATTGAGAAGTGTGTAACTTTCGAACGGATGATCGGATTGTAATGAAACTTCATAACTGAACAGAATATATATCTGTAATGTCCCGTTTAAAGTCTTGACCGGATTCGGTAGCCAGGGGGGAGTTGGGGGGGGGGGGGAGACCGGAAATTTCAAGAAACGGTTAGAATGGAGGGATCGGAGTGAAACTTGCTGGGAAGAACAAGCATCTGCTCTAGATAAGTCCTTTAGGCCATTGTACTTGATCCGGACACTTATGGGGGGGGGGGTCCCGGAATTCCGGTGATGGTGGTTTTGGGGACTTTCACGATGAAACTTGGCAGGCATATCAGGGACCCAATCAAACTGACTTCAAAATAAAAATTTTGTCGATCAGATAATGGTGGGGGGAGTGGAGGGAGGGGAATCCGAAATTTTCAGTCATGCGTAATTTTAGAATGGTTGATCGGATTCGAGTGAAATTTAAGAATTCAACAGAGGACATTTCTCCGATGATTTTTTTCATATCCGGACCGGATCCGGCAACTATTGGGGGGGGGGGGGGGAAATACGTGCCCCGTTTAGAATGGAGGGATCGGGATGGAACTTTGTGGGAAGAACAAACAGATGCTCTAGGTAAGTCATTTGCTGAATCGGATTGGCTACGTGCACCGCGGGGGAGCTGGGTGGGGTGGGGGGGGGGGGTGGACCGGAAATCTCGAGAAACGGTTAGAATGATGGTATCGGAGTGAAACTTGCTGGGAAGAACAAACATCTGGTCCATATAAATCTTTTACATCATTTGACTGGATCCGGACACTTGAGGGGGGGGGGGGGAGGAGGGGTATCCCGGAATTCCGTTTTTTGGGGATTTTCACGACGAAACTTGGAAGGCATATCAGGGACCCGGTCAAACTGACTTGGAATAAAAAAAAATCCTCGATATGATAATCTTGGGGGGGGGAGTTGAGGGAGGGGAATCCGGAATATTGAGTCATGCGTAACTTTGGAACGGGTGATCGGATTCGAGTGAAATTTAATAATTAAACAGAGGACATTTTTCTCTTGTGACCTTTTTCATTTCCGGACCGAATCCGGCAATTATCGGGGGGAGGGCGGAAAATACTTGACCCGCTTAGACTGGTGTGATCTGGATCGAACTTCGTGGGAATGACAAACAGATGCTCTGGATTAATCATTTACAGAACCGGATTGGCTCCGGTTATTGTGGGTGGAGTTGGAGGAGGGGGAGGGGGGTCTGGGATTCCGGTGATCGCGCGTTAAGGTACTTCCAGATGTGCTAGGACGATGAAACTTCGCTGGAATATTGGAGACTCAACAACATTTAATTAGAAATTGCTACTTCCCAAATCCGATTATTCCTTAAAGTACCAATCTTGACCGCAAAGTAAAAAAAATATTTTTAAGCAATATATGCATTTTCGTGATGCCCATCAGCCCATTAGCAGTTTTGCCTCAAGGGTTTTGCTTACAAATGAAGTTCCAGCTCCCTTATAGCGCGCATCTCAACCGCAAAGTCGAAACTTACTCTTGATCAATCAAATCATCTTGACACATGCAAGTGCCATATGAGCTTACAGCTCTTGTTTTTTCCGATCTCCTTATTTTTTTTCCAGTCTCATGATTTTTGATTTTCATGATTTTCAGGATTTCTCCTCTTTTTTACTCCCCTGCTAAAATTAATGTAAAATGTAGGCTATTCTGAATAGATGTGTTTAATTCTAGATTTTTCATAAGACTCGTCTTACAGCTTTCATTCGTGTTGGATGCTTTTGTATTTCATTAGGTGACAGGGGTCGTTTGGAATCCCAAAATGGAGCTCTCGAACATAGATGCTTTTGAATCTTTTGGGATCCCAAAACGTAAGTGGAGGGATACCTATGACATCGCAAAAATGTCAGTCTGTCCGTCTGTCTGTCTGTCTGTGAGCACGGTAACTCTCGAAGGGAATGAGATATTTTGATGAAACTTGGTGTGAGGATTCATTGAATCAAGGGTAAGGTCAAGTTCGTAGATGGGCTATGTAGCTCTACATTTAGGGGTGGGGGAGGGGTGCAAATTAAGGGACAAACAAAATATTTCTAAACAGCTAATGTGATAGTCGATTATGGGTAAGAAAGCATGCTGAGCACGATAGCGAAAACCATTTTCTCGCTGGACAAGTAGTTCGTCCGGAATCCGGCAAAACCCGGAAAGTTGGTTAGAAGTAAAAGTTTTATTTGAAGTTGATTAAATGGTCGATTTCGGGGTAAGAAGACGTGCTGAACACGACGGTGAAAGCCATTTTTTCGCCGAACAAGTAGTTCGTCCGGAATCCGGTGAAACCCGGAAAGTTGGTTAAAAGCAAAAGTTTCATCTGAAGTTGATTAAATGTTCGATTTAGGGGTAAAAAGACGTGCTGAACACGATGGTGAAAACCATTTTCTCGTCGGAATTTGTTAAAAGCAGAAGTTCGATTAGATGACAGGTTAAGGGGTAAGAAGAGAGGCTCAGTCTGTATATGACAATCATTTTTACCCGGACATACAATTAGTCCGGAATCCGGTTGTAACCGGATTTTTTTTTTAGTCAAACTTTTATTCAAAGTTGATTAGATGTTCTTTATAGGGATACGGAGATACGCTAGATTTGTTTCTGAATTTTCTTTTTTTGCTGGACTAGTAGTTCGTCGGAATTCGGGCGAAACCGGAAACTTGGTAGAAGTAAAGTCTCGGTCAGTATCGTCAAAATAGAAATAAATGGCTTATAGGTATATCTGAACTTGTTTTTCTCTGATGATTAGCCTGGCGAAGACTGGATCTGGCGAAGACAAGACCCGATTGCCTGAATCAAATATTAGATTTTTGGGATCCTATCGACACCTTTGGTCTTGTTTTGTACGCGGCGCCTTTGGTAGTAGTCTTCATTTGGTGGAAGGGCTAAATAGAAGCAGAAGTACGCGTCACTTGTGCAGTGCCTCAAGTGCCTGGGGTTAGGCAATCTAGTCACATAAAAAGCTACAATTTGGATGGAAGCAGGTTGAGATTTGCCATAAAAAAGCGAATTTGAAAAAAAAATTCGCCTGCGGCGCTCAAGCTAATTTTGTCTCGGTCACAGTGATTTGAATGTATCGCTGCCTGACCTTCTCGTGCTTGTTTTGTGTGTCATATGATTTAGCTCATAAATATGCCGGTAATGTGACAATATAGGTGGCCCTTACCTTGGTCCTTGCTTTTCTTTGGGACAAAACAAAAGCTCTGCTCACAAAAGTTTTGCCGAAGGCACCATTCATGATGTGTTTTTTTTTTGCTTGAAGGGGAGGTTTGGGATTTTGGAGCTCAAGAAGTTTGCTTTATATGAGAGTAGAAAGTTGTTCCAGAAAAAGCCTGATTTTAAAAAATTTGCGTGCGGCGCTCAGTTTCATTTTGTCCTGTGCACAGTCGTCAGAAGCCGCTGTCGCTCTCGAGCAGGGGGAGCGACGAAAGGTTGTTCCTTTCTCTCCGGTCAATCCTTTTATGTTTCCGGTTAGAAGAAGTTAAAATATCACTGTTACAATTTTTTTCAGCTAAGTAGCTAAAATCCTCATGCCTTTTCGAATTCTCAGGATTTTCTCGTCTATCTTCACCAGAATATCTCAGGATTTTCCTCATGATTTTCTAGCACAAATCTCATGTGTATCTCATTATTTTTGGACTCCTGCTAACGATTTTGAAAATTTCCGAGTGTACTTTGCAAAAGACACCGCCCACGTTTTAATCTTTAAATCCCTTCATGTAGGATGTAGTGACGATGGTAGCTTTTAATAGGAGGTTTGAAAGACCTTGAGATACCGGAACAGGTCGCAGATAAGTAGTCTAGAGACCACAGTAAAACGGCTAAATCCATCAATAAATAAAGGAGGGTTTTCGCGAGCTGGAAAGCAAAGTCGGAATCACTTTCCAGTGGTTTTCGCGCTACTTCGGAAAGTTGCCGAACTTTCCACCCCGGTTTTCGCGCTTTGGAAACCAAAGCAGCTTTCCGGGAAAGTGATTCCACGAGGTTAGTGGAAAGCTCCGCGGAAAGTTGAATCTTTCGGCGGGAATTTCAAAGGTATGGAAAAAAAGTGCAAGTGTCACTAATAAATTAAAAAAAATGGCAATCGTAATTAACTTGACTTCGATGGAATATATGAGAATAAAAGAACCGTTCAGTGAATCATATTTATTCGAAAAAGTTTGTAATTCAACATTTTCTTGGCGATATCAGCTTTCCATGTGTTTTCGCGATCAGTCCAGCGGGAAAGTGGAAAGTGATTCCAGGAATCACTTTCCAACAGTTTTCGCGATTCGCTTCGCTCGCCGGAAAGTGATTCCGAGATCTCGCGAAAACCTTCCTTAAGAATAACTACCCAGTTTTTTTCGTTTAAGTAAACATCAGTGGAACCAGCCGTGTAGCAAAGAATTAATGTTAACGTTGTCCTTTGTTTTTGTTTTGCTGTTTCGGTGAAATTCTTGCCAGCTTGTAAATCGAAAAGTTAAAAACTTTAAAAGTAAATATCATGGTGTGATTATATTAAAGAATGATTTCGAAAGCTCTAGAGGAAAAAGGAAAGTGACAGATTTTACTGTTAGAAGAAGAAAAATATAAAGAATGAATGGAAAACTATGTGCCACGTTTGTGTCATTAAGAAGAGGGAGAGAAGCTTTGTTTCTTGATGATGGCTTTTAACATTTAGTTTAGTCTTTCTTGTAATTAATGGTGCAATAGTTGCAACCCTGGTGGGGCACGTGCTGATATTGACTTCAAAAAGCTCTGAGATTTTCTGTGGATTTCCCAGATAGAACAGGCTTGAGAAGTGTTTAGTGTGTCTCCAGTGATAGCAGGCATACAAGTGTTCAGTTGGAAGTCTGTCTTTTCGTGAAAGTTTGTGCGAAAAAGCAGTATTCATTCCTGCGCTGTGTGACGTCAGTCACATGACGCGGGTTTTGTTATTGTTCAGTGTTGCCGGCTGTAAAAAAAATCGGTCGTGTGAGTGAAAGGCCAAAAGTGAGTGGGTCGTTTTTGGACTTTTCTGGTGATCGGTAAAAAAAAAAAAAAAAAAAGTTCCGTGTTTAGTATAATAATATCTTGTGATTGTAAAATGGCGAGAAGTACAGTGCGTTTTGACTTTAGTGCTATGCCTGAAGGAGTTCTGAAAAACCTAGAAAGTGTGGTAGTTCACCGTTTTCTGAAGTCTCTCGGTTTATCTGTGGCAAACGTCCGCGCAATTGACGCCGATGATCTCAGGAGATATGGAACGGTACAGGTAACGATGATGAGCGCAATCCTTGCGGAGGATTTGGTAAACCGTTTGAAACAAACGAATCTAGAGCTCCGACATGAAAGCGTGATCTACCCTGTGTTTGTAGAGAAAAGTGGAAAGCGACCGACCGTGGTCATGCTCCGTAAGATTCCGGGGGAGTCAACGGATGATGACCTGAGAGCGGCTCTGAGACAGTATGGCCAGGTGTTAAACATTCGGAGAAAAGTTTTCGAAGGAGACGATTACATACCTGTGTATACGGGACGCGGTACTGCGCTAATGTTCATTGAGAATCCTATCCCTCCCGCTATCCAGATAGACGATGAAAAAATGTTTGCCTACTACGATGGGCAGCCCAAACTCTGTTACGTGTGTCACAACCCGGGTCACGATTCAATTAATTGCCCTAACAAGAGACCCAGAAAAAGTTCTTTTCGCGACCCCAATAATCCATGGGGACAGCGAACTGAAGTTAGAGCCGCACCAATGCCCACCGGAGTTCTCGGCTCCCCGATCGTGCCAGGAATCACCGGAATCTGCCAGCTCACACCGAATGAGGCTGTGAACTTAGTAGTGTCGAGTTTAGTTATCGCAAGCCCTCCCTCAAGAAAAAATTCCACCCCGTACAGAAATTCTTCTGGGAATGAGTTAGAGAAAAAGAATAGTGGGACATTGCAACCTGTTGCTACGGATACACCGGAGCACAGGCAATGCACAACTCCCGGAATAAACAAACAAGTCCAGCGATCTCAGTCAGTTCTGACAAATGAGCCCAGATCTGCACCAAAGCGCAACCTAGGGGATACCTCAATAGACTCGGCGGAGTCATCCAAAGGATCCAAGGGAAAAAACACGAAAAGTACTAAGCCATCAGACAAGAAATCCAAAAACTAAACGACTCCAATGGAGACCTCACTACGTATTGGTACTTTAAACGTTAACGGAATGAAGCAGAGAAAACGGCAAGACTTCCTTGCTAATTTCTTAGTAGTGAATAATTTGGATGTTTTGTGTGTCCAAGAGATCGATACTGCTCATTTGAGTGTATTAAAAAATATGAAGTATACTTTTCTGTCAGCGGGAATGACTCCAGACTGTGGATTCATACTAAGAGATAGTGTGTCTTTCGACCCAGCTAACCTTAGATTTGAATGTAATGGTAATGTGGGGAGCTTGCTAGTGAATGGAGTCCTAGTGGTGAACGTGCACTTACCTTCGGGGACAAATAACTTTCGTGAGCGTGAAGAGTTGATTAGAAAGAAACTACCGAAATACTTGAGGCACTCTGGAGTGGTCCTACTGGGTGATTTCAACTGTGTAGTGCAAGAAAGGGATCTGCAAACTGTGAACAAAACGACAAACAAAAGCCGAATGAGTGACGAGCTTTCAGATCTGATAAAAGTTTTCAAGTTGAAGGATGTGTGGAACGAAAAGCAAGCTAAAATTACTTTTACAAGGATCGACCGAAGAGGGGCAAGTCGTATCGACCGAGTATACTGCACTGAAGACCTACTCGGAGGTATCTCGGGAATATCGAATGTGGTATGTACCTTTTCCGACCACACGGCTCTAATCACAGACTTTAAAAAGGTAGAAAAAGAGCCACGGCGTACAGGGAAAAAGTGTTGGAAAATGGACCCAAATATGTTAAAGAATAAGGAAAATTGTGGAAAGATCAGGGGAAAAGTAGAAGAGTTCTTAAGTGAATATATTGAAAATAGTGACAAGATGACCTTCTGGTTAGAATTTAAGAAGAAGATAGGGGCTTTTATTAAACACCTGGAGCTAGAGTCAAAGCGGCAAGATGCCAGCTATAAACGTTACCTGTACCATGTACTCTACGACCTGAAAGCTGAAGCTGATACTGGAAAAGACGTCTGGTTCGAATTTAATGAAGTAAAACAACAAATTAAAAAAGTTGAAGAAAGTGATTTTGATCGTTTTAAAATCCTAAACCGTCTAAGTGAAGTTGATGAAGTGAGACAGTTAACATTAGCAGCTAAAATTAGAGCAAAGAAGAACAGGGATGAAAATTTTATTCAGCAAGTAAGAAAAATGAACGGACAACTGACATCTGATGCCCGTGAAATTAGAGAAGAGGTTCTAATTACGTACGAGAATCAATATAGGAGGCCAGAAATAAGTGAAACATCCGCCATGTTTAGTGATTTCCAGTGTAGAAAAACAGTTCCAGAAGCTGAGAATGAGAAGCTAGAGAACAAGTTTACTAGATCCGAGGTTGAGAAGGTGGTGCAAAATCTGAAAGTGGGTAAATCCCCAGGAGCTGATGGGTTGGGGTATGATTTCTATAAGAAGTTCTGGGGAGTACTAGGTGATTTTCTTGTTGAAGTTATGAATGAGTTTGTAGAAAAGGGCTACCCTGAAGAGGAAGTGGGGGTTATATCGTTGATACATAAGAAGGGTGAGAAGAGTGATTTAAGAAACTGGAGACCTATCGCGTTGCTAAATTGCGATTACAGAATATGCAGCAAAGTGCTGACAAAAAGACTGGAAGAAGTGCTTATCTTGTTGGTAGGCGATTATCAATATGGTGCTTTGAAAGGAAGGAGAGCCCAACATATTTTAAGCGTTATCAGAGACCTTATCATGAGAAGGGACGAAATGATACAAAAAAAGGTTACAGAGTGGGACCTCCTAGCCCTTATTGATGCTGACATCGTTAAAGCATATGACTCGGTGATACGTCAAATATTGTGGGTTCTGATGAAAAGAAAGATGCTTTTTTCGAGTAAGGCTGTAAGAAAGTTTGAAATGCTGTATAAACGCCCACAGCTAGTAATTAAAGTTAATGGTGGGCTAACCAGAAGGTTTAATATGGAAAAAGGTCTCAGACAAGGAGACCCTTGTTCAGGAGCACTATTTGAACTCTACATCGACCCCCTTTTCCGATATGTTGAGGAGAGAATTGTTGGCTTAGAACTAGGTTCTCATAGACACCTAAAATGTGCTGCGTTCCTCGATGATGGTAACTTTGTGACAACATCCGTTGAAGACGTGAAAAAGGTCTGTGAAGGTCTTCTGTGGTTTGAGAAACATTTCCATGTGCAGGTTCATAAACAGAAAACCAACATCCTACCGCTTAACACCAACAGTGATTATTCAGACGTGCTAGCAAATTGCTGGCTACCAGAAGTTGCCCGGACGAAAATTCTGGGTATTACTTTTGAGCCACTGATGTCAGTGGAAAAACTATGGAACGAGAAAGTTGCTAGGATAACTGGGAGCATCAACGGAGCAAGGAATGGACTCCTCGAAACAGCATTTGACAGAGCTTTGTTTATAAACACGTATTGCCTACCTCACCTATTTTACTTAGCCCCGGTGTACCCTCTCCCCGAAGAACAAGCAAAGAAAATCGAGAGAACGATCTGGAGATTTGTGTGGATGGGAAAACTAGAGAAACTAAGCATGAAAATGCTATATGTTCCGTTAAAATTCGGTGGGCTTGGCGTTTTGGATTTCAGAGTCACGTGTAAATCTCTTTTCTTGAGGAATATTTGTGAGTTGATAGTAAAAGATGAAGCCCCGTCTACGCTAGTGCGACAGTGGTTGCTCCCGGTTATTAACCAAATAGAAGATGAAACCGCTGATGAAATGTCAACAAAATTACCAGTCCCCCTACAGTGTTCCGTGAGTGACCTTAGGAAACTAAAGCAAGCCGGCGCATTTTCATCTAGTGGCAAAGATGATTTGAAACAAATTGTAGCTTCAACACTGACAAATACTGACCCCGTCAGCTTTAACGCTAAATTGAAAGATCCTTCATTCGATTTCGAGCTTTCGTTTTCGAACCTGCACGATCTACCATGTGAACAACTACATAAAGAATTGGCCTTTAGCATAATACACGGGATTTTGCCCTACAGAAACAGACTTAGCCGGATGCTACGCTCCGAACCCCCGGAGTGCACGTTCTGCCATGAAGTAGTAACCGACGGTTTATTACACGAGTTCGTTGAATGCCCGGCAAGTGGAAACGTGTGCTCAGACCTCTTTGCAGTTTTCCGGCAAGAAGGTGTAAATGCTGAAACGACAGAACAAAGGAAAAGGGTGCTGAAACTCTCTTTTTCGCACAAAGATGAGAAAAGAAAAAAGGCACTATGTGTCCTTGCCGTATGTGTGTGCGTGATCATATGGAAAACAAGGAAACGGAAAAAGTGGGTCGACAAAATAAAACTAAATTACTGGCTCGTGAATTACTTGAAGGTGATGTGTGAAGGTCTAAAATGGAAATCCCATTTAGATGTTGACTGGCTGTGTAAAATAAGTTTGTGAAAAAAAAAAAAAAAATTGTAAATAAATAATTATTAAAGATTTTAAAAGTTGTAAATATAATTTTGATACTTTTTATGTTTGATAATATTTGAGCAGTTAAAAGGGATTATGGTTAAATAAATGTGAAAAAGTGGGGAATAAAATCCTCTATCTACGTATGATTTGTGGTGTTTTGTTATATAGTTGTGTTGATTTTTTGTTGAGATAGAGTATTTTATTTTTAGGTCTTTTATTGGGGGGTTGGGAGGTTGGAATGAGGGTTTAGTAAAGTGGTTAAGAGCCGTAAGAGGATTTTTAATTTATTTTATTTTTGGTAATTTTGGTCACGGTGGAAGGGGTTCCCTATGCTGGAAGGGCACCCTGTGATACCGGCTGAGCCATTATTTTAATGTGAATGTTATAGATTGATTGTAGGATACGGCTCTTTTTATGTTTTTTTGGTTTAACTGCTCAAATAAAATTAAAAGAATGATAATTAATTAAAGTAAGAAATAAAAAATAATTTGAATTTAGTGTATGAGTAAAGTGTAGGTGACGTATAAAGATAAGATATTTGATTTTGTAATAATAAAGAAAGTTGCGTCACTGAGAGGAGTGGAGGTGGGATTTAAAAAAAGTAGTTTCTTTTTAGTTTATTCATAAAAAAAAAAAAAAAAAAAAAAAAAAAAAAAAAAAAAAAAAAAAAAAAAAAAAGATTGACAGCCTGACGAGGACCCTTGCCAAAAAGGGCCGAAATAAAAAAAAAAAAATGGTGCAATAGTCTAACCGCCTTGTATTTTAGGGCGATTTGGCAAAGAAGAAAATTTACCCAACCCTATGGTGGCTATTCCGGGATCACCTACTTCCGGAAAATACCCGATTCGTCGGCTATGCCCGTTCCAGTCTTACCGTGGAAGAGGTGAAGGAGAAATGCCATCAGTACATGCATGTAAGGCACTCGATTCCTAGAGGGGTAAAAGCCAGGCTTCATCTTCCAGATTTTTCCTCCGGATCCCAGACATTTTTCGTCGAGCTGGATCCGGAAGATGAAGCCAGGCCGAAAATGTCGACCAGGGTGTTGCAAACAGCGCTGCCACTGGTCGCGGACTTCTACTCGTTGTCAAGGCCCATTCACAACGGGTTTTAGCTGATACTCGGTACCAACCAGTTCCGGAAATCACTCTGAGACCGAGAATTAGCTGGGTTCCTGCCGTTCGCAATATATATTGGTGCCAGTTTCGGGTACCAGCTAGTCTCGGACCCAAGTTGAAATCAGTTCAATACTGAGGAATATTCTGATTAGCTAGTTTCGAACCAAGCCCAATAGATAAAATCACTTCCACTCCTTGCTGTCTTGAAAACCGAAAGTGAATTTAGGTCATTGTTCTTCGGTCTGACGTGGTTCAGCATTAGCCAATCGGAATATTCCTCAGTATTCCCCTAAGTAATCTGATTGGCTATTACTTTCAAAAGTTGAACTGATTTCAACTTGGGCCCGAGACTAACTGGTACTCGAAACTGACCCCCATATCAATTGCGAACGGCAGAAACCCAGCTAATGGTCTCAGAGTGATTTCCGGAACTGGCTAGTACCGAGTATTGCTAAAAACCTGTTGTGAATGGGCCTTCACAGGTTTTCGACTTCTCCCCAGATTCTCAGCTGTGAAAATTTTGTCACAGGAAATCGCATGGTAAAAATGTCGAAAATCTGGGATTTCAAAGCATTCGACGCAATTCGCAACCAGCTCTTTTCCGGAAAAGGGTTTATTTGTTTTATAAATATTAGCTCCTGTTATAAGAGTAAGGAACCTCAGGATCGACGAATTTTTTACTGAAAACGAAAAAAAAGGACCGAATTTTGTTGGCACAATGTCACAGATTTTTGCCCCTAGATGTCCCAGATTCCGTCAGAGGAAAGTGGCAACACTAGTTGAGCGCTCGGGATTCTAGAAGGTGCAACATATTTGAGAGACACCAAAGATACACAAATGAATAGGGTGTGAGACATAGGAAAAGTCATTGACAATTGTGATGGGGAGGCAAAAGACGTTTGAGGTGGTAATCTAGGAAATGTGGAAAATATAAAAATTGGCTATCTTCATTATCATGAAAATCCCGAAGAACTGCCTTTACGGTACGGCAGCCCGAGATGTCTGGAAGGTGAAGCCTGGCTTTGACGGACAGAATAAATATTCAAATGAAAGTGGTAGGAGAAAAGGGAGATTGATTACCAGCTGTTATTGGAGGTAAAACAGATCCAAAGCGCTAGGAAATTGCCTAGGACGCAGACGCCAGGGTCGTATCAACCCAAGTGTCGAGATCTCCGTCACACCTGATAGGTAAGGTAGAATTTATTAAAACGGAAATATCAGTAGACCTCTAGAAAGCGCCAGACATGCCAGTGGCATACAAAAATGGCACTCAGTTAATAATATGATTGTTACGTCAATCCTAAAAAAAGGAAAAGATCCAAACCAGTGCAGCTCTTTCCGGCCAATTACAGTGTCTTGCATCTTTAGCAAAATTTTTGAATATCTCTTAGTGCCAGAAATTACATCGAAGTGCCAGTTCGGCGATTTCCAGTTTGGTTTTAAAAAAAAACTCAGTTGCAGCCATGCTCATAGAGTCCTGTCTACAATTCTCAAGGAGGCGACTCTTGGAAAATTTGCCGTTCATCTTTGTGCAATCGACATTGCTGGAGCTTTCGATAATGTAGTACATTCACAGGCTCTACTTTCTTTGTTGTGTCAGGGTGTTAATGCATCCATTGTTTCTGTTTTAAGGTTTTTGTACCGTAACGCGATTGTTCAGGCGAAATGGTCAGGGGCGGTTTTGGAATCCATTCCTGTGAGCAAGGGGGTGCCACAGGGTAGAGTCCTATCTCCTTTTGTTTTTAAAAGTGCCATTTGTGAATGCCTCTCAGGCTTATTGCCAACATTTTTCCTTGGAGACCTAAGTATTAATTACATAGCTTACGCAGACGACATTCTGTTAATAAGTCGAACTAAAAGTGGGTTAGAATGTAACATAAAAATGATTTGTCAGGGTCTTTCCCAAATTGGCCTTTCTGTTAACATTTCTAAATGTCGGTACCTTAAATTCAACAGCCCAAAAGATTCCGGTATTTCTTTTCAAAATGAAAAGCTCCCCAATTCCCCTACCGTAAAATGGCTTGGCATGATCATAGCACAGTCTCTAAAAAAAATCTGCGATAACGCTGTTTCGGCTGTTCACGATTCCATTCGTGTCGGATATGGAAAAATAGTTCCAAATAGAGGAAGGTATAACAGAAAAGCCCTTGGTAGTTTATATAATAGTTTTTGTTCTCCCTCTGTCTGCAACCTTTCCGGGATTTTTGGTATTCTGAGGCTAAAAGATTTAAAAAGTATCAGGACTTACTATTTCAAATATTGTAAATTTCTCTTGTACCTTCCTCGACGTTATAGGAATTCCCGTATAACTGCAACTTTTTTGCCCTCAGACCCTTGTGCGAAGTTATCTTCAATTGCCCAGGACCTTCACGTTTCTGCCCTTGGCCATTTCTCCGCACTCCATCTAGGAAGAAGGTTTTTTAGACCCGATTAGTACCTTTTCTTTCTTTTTTTAAAAGTATAAGTTTTTTATTTCGTGCATTTACTACATTATTGAAAGCTCAGTGTATTTTTTCCTTTCATCTGTCTATACTGCACTATTTTCCCCTTTTTAAGTGCGTAAATAAAATTTCATCATCATCATCATAAGCAATTCTGCACATGTAAGATATAGTAGTATTCTCCCTTCTCTCCTAGTTCGCTCTGACGCGAAGGTTACCCGACCTCGCGTCCTTAACTAAAGGGCGTTCGTTGCACTCCGGGCTGTCTCTGGTGTTTTGTCACCAGTGTCCGGTTCTTCTCTTAAAACGCGTTTTTGGTTCACCGGCGAGTTGATTAAAACTGGCCAACTCCTCGCTGAAGCCGGGCTCCCGAGCAGGTTTGGTTAGTCCGCACCGGTGAGATAAAACCGGACACTGGTTAGTTCAAAAACGGGTTATAAGACTGGTGAGAAGTCACCGATGGATGCAAAAACGGCTTATAAGAAAAACCGGAGACCACCGGTGGGAAATCCCGTGACAAAGAACGCAGCTTAACTCATTTATCTAATGACTAATCTTATGATGGTTGACTTTGGGGAATAAGCTGCTGAGCGAAGAGCTAATTGCTAGGGATAGTGTAGCATGAGAGAAAGGGCTGCGTGAGAATCCATCCTACAACAATGATTTCTATAAAAAGATAATAAATTACTAGCCTAAGGCAAACAACTGGCAAAACTAAGGCAAACAACTGAACAAAAACAAACAAATACACTCTACTACTACTACTTTTGCTACTCTACTTTTTCGAAACATATTAATCGGATTCAGATCCTACAAAACAAATCAATTCGAGCAATTTATGGTCTTCCATTTTCTTCATCAGTTTCTTAAATTCTGCCTCGTCTTTTTATTTTAAATGTCCGTCAGATTAGAGACTGGAATATTGCAACACTTGTTTACCGTTATCTTCTAGAAGATTCACTACCTGCTGATTTCTCTTTGATCTTTTTTGAATGAACAGTCAACCTCATGACTAAAACACAATACGGCGGTCCAATCTTTCTACCATTTGTTATCCTTCTACAAGGTCTAGCTTTTCTATTCGTCATACAGGTGTAAAAGTATGGAATTCATTGGCTTTTTTCTTTATAATGCCTTAGGCTAGAATTGTATTAATAATTTTTACAAACCCATCAGAATTAGTGAAGCGTCGTTTTTTATGCCACTGGCATGTCTAATGCTTTTGAGCAACTCCAGTTTTATTCATATTTGCCATTAAAATTGTACCTTACCTTAGTTACCTTACCTTTTACCTTACACTACAAATAACGATAATAAGTAGTGGATATTAGAACAACGCCCACGATTGGATACAAATATAATATCATTACACTATTATTGGACAAAAATTATTTCAAAATCCAGCTGACATATGATGACCTTTCCATGAAATTAACGTTTTCGTTGCTGGACAAGTTGCTTAGTATGGGTTTTAGCGTTTTCTTCCGCGACCGTTCAAAGTTAGATGACGTTCAAATAAGCATATCTCTACTTTACTTCTGCGTTCCAATCCTGCGCTCGACTAAAAAAAATGAATTCGACGTGTAAGTAGCCAAACAGAAGCTATCGGCTGTTTTCCTTATAGGCTACGCATTAATTTTTTTAATTTTTTTTTATTTTTTTGCAGGGCTGTTGTCTGTAGACCCATCTTGTCGGTTTGTTACGGTGGTGCCATCTGCACCCCGCACTGCTAACTTATGCCGCCGCTAGGCAGCGCTACTCCCTTTCCGTTCAGTCTGTTTAATATTTTAGACTGTCGTGACTCTTTATTATTGTATTAACTCATGTTCATGACTCATCCGGCGAGGATGAATCATTTTCTTCGGCACTTCTTTTCCGGGGTCTCGACCGGGAACAACCCTTTTTACTTAAAGGTTGTTTATTTTGTAAGTACAGTTGATACCAGAGAGTAAAACCTTTTGTTTATTTACGGACCTTAGGTCATTGTTATGAGTCTTGTTTAAAGCTCCTTAGACTGGGCTGGCCTATAAGGCCTAGTGTATGATGGGTGGTTTATAGCCGACTGTGGTTCGGTATTCAAACTTTAGTGTGAATCGACCGGGGGAATCCATAATGAACCCGTGAAGTCTGCATGTGTAGTAGGCCACCAGACGCCGTAGGCTGTCATGAATACGATGACTGTATATAAGGACATTTACCATCTATGCCCGACCTACTACACCCCTCGCCATAACATCAGGTTAAGAGTGCTTCTTCACATACTCTTCTTCACATACAGTCGTCGAAATAGGTTCATCAGGTATCTTCTGTGTTCTAGGTCAAGCCAACGGAGCAGGATCGGTACGACCTATTTTGGTCCTTGAACGCCTACTATCATGGAAATTACGACTCCCGCAGAGATTTTGAGCTTCTTGACCAGGAACTCACCAAGCTTGAAAAGAAACAGAGGGCCAATCGACTATTCTATCTTGCACTACCGCCCTCCGTTTTCGAGGCAGTAACATCCAGCATACGAAACGCGTGTATGGCAAGCAAGGGCTGGACGAGGGTGATTATCGAAAAGCCGTTCGGGAGAGATTTGGAATCGTCGGCAAAGTTGTCGAACCACTTGTCCTCACTCTTCAAAGAGGAGCAGATTTACAGGATCGACCATTATTTAGGAAAGGAGATGGTGCAGAACCTGATGACCCTTAGGTAATTTATTTATTCTATTTATTTATTATTCAGTTTGGCGTTAAAGGACATCTCTTGCTTATTCAGCCTTTTATAATATACCTAGCTCCCTTGTGGAATTCCAAGCTTCTAAAATCCCCACCTTGCTCCATTGTTTCCTTTTGCGCATACGAATTTTTAGCGCTTTTTCGGCCGAGCCGTGTTTTGCCGGTCACACAAGGCAAAGTTTGCCGAAATCTTCCACGTCCGCTTACAACTATTTCACATACAAGGATATGAGAATCCTCTGTTTTGACTTCTTTTATTTGCTTAGTTTTCCAACTTTTTAACCGCGGCGCGTCCACTTTTCAAACGTTTTGAGCCCAGCCACCGCGTCGGAGAGCAGGAAGGCTGGGTAGAGTCGACAAGCGCTAACTAGAAAATCGCTAATTTCAAGACAAAAGTAATGGTATTTTCGAAAACTTTTTTTCTGATCCGTTTCAGAGGGAAAAGATCATTTCTAGTAAGAGTCGTGCTTTGAGCTTATAGCTTGTCGCCATTACTACATAAGTACAAACATATTATATACACTTTACACACAGAAACTGACACACCTACAAAAGTAAACACATTTTCAAACTACAGAAGTGAAATGAAAGGAACACATGCGCTCTTTAAGATCACCCTGTTCTTCCCCTCGAATAGATACCCAAGTCTGCGAAAGTCCCTTGAATCATTATTCGATTCAAAGGACTCTTACCAAGTGACTTTTTATCACAAGCAATCTGTTCTGACATCGCTTTATGGCACTAGCTGCACACGAAGCGCCAGAACTTTCGACTTCGTTCAGGATATATAAGGACCATTATCCATGTATTAAGGAAGTCAGTCCTCAGACGTAAGTCAGTCGACTAAGACCAGTGAACTAGTGTATGCACTCCATGTATTGAGTAAGTTGAAACTGCTATTAAACCTATACTCGCACTATAGTTTGTTTGACTCTAAAACGCCCTAGGAGATAGACCCCACGAGCCTCCCCCACGCTACCGAACGTACGGGACCAGTAGTCCAAAGGTTCATCTTCCTTCACCACGTATTACAAAAGCAACTGAGTAAAATGGGGTGTCGACTCTACCACGCTTAAACGTTTGGGTACTGCCTGAATCAATAACTTCTGCTGGCAAAATGTTCCACGGTCAGTTACCCTATTGACCAATGAACACTGACCAATTCTCTTATGTGGTTTCGGAGGGTGCAGTTTATAAGGGTGTTGGCGGATTGTATGGTAGTGACTGAACTTGAAAAATGAATTACGGTCAATAATATGCGGTCTCTTCTATATGTATGTGTATAAGAGGGGGAAGGAGCTTTATCACAGAACATATGGAACAGGAAGAATAACTACTGGCCGCGCCAATATTTTGTTAATTGCCAATAGTGCTGCCAACTGCCTGTGCCGCCAAGAAGCTACTGCATACGCTGTCACTGGGGCGACTAATATAGCTTAGCGTTGCAATGTTGTGATGTTTAATCTCACTTGCTGTGGTACCAGTAAGTTTAGTAAGAAGTTTTTAAGCTTCGGGCATTATTGTAATCATGATACACTCATGATACACTCGATTCATAGTTTTCCAAGCAGGTCCTTAAAGCACAACTCTTACTAGAAATGATCTTTTCTCTATAAAATGGATCAGAATAAACGTTTTCGAAAATATCATTACTTTTCACCTGAAAATAGCGATTCTCTTGTTAGCGCATGTCGGTTATATCCAGTCTTCCTGCTCTCCGACGCTGCGGCTGGGCGCAAAAGATTTGAAAACTGAACGTGCCTTGGTTAAAAAGTGCGAAAACTAAGCAAATAAGAGAAGTAATAAATAGAAGATTATCACATCCTCATGTGTGAAAGAGTTATCAGCGGACAATGAAGATTCCGGCAAACTTTTCGTTGGGTGACGGGAAAACTCGGCAAGGCCGAAAAAGCGCAAAAAATTCGTAGTTACGAAACGAAACAACGGAGAAAGGTGGGGATTTTAGAAGCTTATAATTCCATATGGGAGCTAAGTAGACTATGAAAGGCAGAATAAGCAAGAGGGGTCCTTTAAAGTTTTGGCAATAACGGAGAATATGGAACTCGAAAGAAACTATTCTAATGCACATTCTGTACGTTGCTCCTTTTTTACGTATATTTAAACAAGAGCTATAAGCTCATATGGCACTTGCAAGAATACGTAGCAGCTAAGGTTATCAGCTAAGATGTGTGCTGTGTTGAGGCACAGATGATTATGGGCCTTCGCATTCATGAAAATATAAAGTTTAGTAAAAAATATGCCATGCGCTTTGCGGTTAAATTGCGCCCTTTAAGGGGGGCTAGAAAGTTGATCATTTGCTCGAAAGTATTTTTTTTTTTTTTTGCATTTTGCGGCTAAAATACGCGCTTTAAGGGGGCAGAACTGAATTAGTAAGCAAAATACTTGGGGCGCAGATGATCATGGGCCCTTGGGGATCTTAAAAATGTATCGTTTCTTAAAAAAATTGTTCCACTTTGCGGTAGCATTGGCGCTGTAAGTATGTTGGAAAGTCATTTGTAAGCAAAACATTTGAGGCAAAATTGATCATTTGCCCTTGGGAATCACGAAAATGTATCTTGTGTTCAAAGATTTTTTTTCACTTTGCAGTTAAGATACGCAGTTTAAGAGGGCCAAACACCCAATTTTAAGCATATACTTGAGTTACAAATGATCATGGGCCATGGGGGTGTTTCGTTGGATCAGAAACACGTCCTCTTGTCAATTATCAAGTTTCTTTCGGATCCGACCAACCGTTCAAAAGTTATGCTTGACACGAAATTCTGGTATCCGGATTCCAATTCCCTCCACTCCCCGAAGATGGGCGGGTCGGTAAAACGACTGCTTCCCAAGTCAATCTGATCGGGCCCCTAATACACCTGCCGGATTTCATCGTTCAAGTGCATCTGTAAGTAGGCTACCTTAACTCGCGATCACCGGAATTCCGGGGAAACACCCTCTAACTCCCCCCTACAGTGCGTCGACCCGTTTCTGTCAAAAAGGATTTACAGATTGTCCTTGTTCTTCTCACCAAGCTTCAACCCGATCCCTCAACTCTAAGCTTGTCCCGAGATTTCCGGTCCCCCACCAATCGTCCCACCCCCCCACAGTTATCGGATCCGGTCCAGACATGAAATGGGACATCCTCTACCTGAGCTCTTTCCAACTGTCAAGTTTCATTTGTGTCGGATGCCCCGTTCGAAAGTCATGCTTGCCTCAAAGATCCCGGATTTTCCCTCCCTCCTCCCCCCCCCCCCGATGGTCGGATCGGAGAAATGACTATTCTCTAGTCGATCTGGTCGGGTCCCTGATACGCCTGCCAAGTTCCATCGTCCTAGCACATCTGGAAGTACCTTAACCCGTGATAACCGGAATTCCGGGACCCACCCTCCAACTCCCCACAGTGCCCGGATCCGATCCGGTTATGTGAACGCTGTGTCTATAGTCTATGTTTGTTCTTCCTATCAAGTTTCATCCCGATCCCTCCATTCTAAGCGTGTCACGATATTTCCGGTACCCCTCCAACTCCCCTCATAGTTGTCGGATCCGGTCCGGACGTAAACGGGACATGTGAGGCATATGTTCTTTCCACTTATCAAGCTTTCAGATCCGATCACTCGTTCGAAAGTTACGCATGCCTTAATATTCCGGATTCCCCCTCCCTCCATTCCCCATACGATGGTCCGATTGGGGAAGTGACTATTTCCAAGTCAGTTTGGTCGGGTCCCTGATACGCCTGCCAAGTTTCATTGTCCTAGCACATCTGGGAGTACCGTAGCTCGCGATCCCCGGGCCGACCGACCGACGAAAAAGTGCGGTATATGGCACTTGGCTGGAAGGCAAGTGCCATAAAAAGACGATGTAAAGAGATTAGAATAAGATTTGTGAATTATCTATTCAGAATACCTCCTTGGCATAGGATCTGGTCCGTTTATTCCCGTTATGCTATCCCTTTTAGCCTGTTAACAACCACACGTACAATTTCAGTTCTATACTGTCGCATCCTAAACTGTCGGATGGAAACCGGTTCTTGGATAGGAGACCATGTTGTTTGTCTGTCATGTATAAATTTGTGTTATTTATTTATGGCCGCTTTTTAGTGACAGCATACAGTAACAGTAACACTAAAGAGAACAAAACAATTCTTTAAATTCACTGTAAACACATTGATAAACTTTCACATATTGATACACTAAATATACACTTTCTTCTTTCCAGTTCTCTTTTTTGATGTATCCGTATGTTCTCCTGTGAATTGATAAGTTACAAATAAAGTAACTAGGCCTGTAATAACAATATTTTATTGAGGCGCATTACACAACTTCAAGTTTCGCATCGCAGATGCACAGAACTTTGGTGACATTCGCGGTGACAGAAGGCATCGAAGCGTTTCGAAAAGTTTTGTACTGTGATGCAGAAAACTCTGTGGGGTATCGAGAGTGAAACTTTATGATCCATTTTTATGTCGAATTGACGTCGATTCTTAATCAGCTGCCCGATCCGCGAAGATAAATTATTAATCGAAAACGTGAGTGTTTTCTTCTTTGAAATGTCCGTTAATTTAGCAAAAGAATGGGCGACAAATTTTGCAGTACTAATGGACAGCAGGTAGGTTGAAAGTGACGCAAAATGTGTTGTTGAGAGATGATTCCATCTGTGGAGCAGAGTAGAGTAGATTTTTAATTCTAAAAAGCAACTTTCACAGCGTGAACGCCGAATTTGACTTCTACGTCCAAACATAACTAAACACTCGAATCAATTTGTGATTTCAATAATAATTGCAATACAATTCGTAAACAGATTCATCAGTTGATACAAACTTATCTACCACAATTTACACAATAGGCTCATTCGGCGAACATTTTGCCAAAACTCCTAAAACAAAAATCACTTTAATGAAATGATTTAATTTTTTTCCAAATTCAATCAAAATCAATTTTTTAATATTTACGTCAAAAGTAATTTCACTAAAACACATATATAAAACAAAATAAAACATACTAAAAGGGTCTCAATCTCCCTTTATACCCACCCCAATTTCATTACGTGTGTTCTTGAACTATGTTTTCTCGACTTCTTCAGCTATGCGAACGATTTGTCGTGTCTTGGAGTTATCTCTGAGCAACAATTTGTGAAAGGACCGCTTATTCTGCCTTTTGTATTGTCCATAATCATAAGATTCTGAAATCTTCGCCTTTCACCGTTGTTCCGTTTTGTACCTACGACTTTTTGCGCTTTTTCGGCCGAGCCCAGTTCTGCCAGTCACTCCCGCAAAATTTGCCGAAAGCTTGAAGGTCCGATGACTGCTCTTTACACATAGGCTAAGAATATTAGAAGCTTCAAAGGATTGTTTCTCATTTTGGAAACATGGAAGATCCTCATGCATATCTTCTGCTTTTGACTTATTTTGTTTTTCAAATATTCTGTGTCCAGCCGCCGCGTCGAAGAGAGCGAAGGCTGGATAGAGTCGACAAGCGCTAACAAGAAAATCGCTAATTTCACGTGGAAGAAATGATTTGTCAGTGACATTTCATCCTGAGCAGATCATTCTAGTAAGAGTTGTGCTTTGAGATAAAGGGTATCCTTTTCGATACATTTTTGTGATCCTACAGTGGTAAAAAAAAATTTGGGACTTGATTTTTATCTACTACTGGTTGACGACTCTTCGCTTAAAGACATCTCAGCGGACTATAAAATAGTTCAACATTTTTTAGTTCTAGAATTTCCCTTCTACTATAAAGCAGCGTTGACACAAAGAGGAAAACTTGACCAGAATCCGGTCTTGGTGATAGGATAATGCTTACACACATTTGGGAAAAATTGTTTCTCCAGGCCGAAAATGTGAAAATGTTTACAATCATGGATTAAACAAACGAACAAATAAATCTTATGATAGCAGCCACGGCATCATTACTGATGTCTGGTGTTTGTGTAAATGGTACATAAAATAGTATGGCGTGTTGGCACTTTGCCATTTCAGGGGATGCGAGACGCTTCGGGAAACATCCAGATTGTCTAGGCACCATGGGCTCCAAAAAACAGTAAAGATGTTTATCATTGTTTCATTCCAGGTTCGCAAACCGTATTTTTGGACCAACTTGGAACAGAGAGAGCATCAAATCCGTCTTCATCTCTTTCAAGGAACCATTCGGTACTCAGGGACGGGGAGGTTATTTTGATGAGTTCGGGATCATTCGAGATGTCATGCAGAACCACCTACTGCAGATATTATGCCTCACAGCTATGGAGAAGCCAGCCTCGACAAGTCCAAATGACATCAGAGACGAAAAGGTATTTTGCAACTTTTTGAAGGCTTATTCCTAGCTAGCTTATCCCCGAGAACTATTCTTAAAGCAAAACTCTTACTAGAAATAATCTTTTCACGATCTAATGGTTCTAAAATATTGTTTTTCGAAAATATCAGTGCTTGCCATGTGGAATCAGTGATTATCTTGTTAGCGCTTATTGACCATATCCAGACTACACTACTCACAGAAGCGAAGGCTGGACGCAAAATATTTGAAACCATGCGCGCCGTGGTAAAAATTGGGAGAACCGAGCAAAAGAAAAGGAGTCCAAAACACAACATAAACCTGCTTGGCCTACCAAGTCTTCCAGACTGGAAAGCAACATTTCGAAGCTTATCATGCCCTTATTTGCGAAAGAGTTTTCAGCCGACTTTGAAGCTTTCGTCGAAGTTATCTCTGCGTGACTTGCAAAACTCGGCTCGGCCGAAAAAGCGAAAACGAAACACTGGCGAAAGACGGGGACATCCGAGCTTATAATTCTTTAATGGAGCTATGAGTAATATAAAAAGTCCGAGAGGTTGTTTAAGATATCGGGGTATCTAATCAACTAATCAATCAAACTGTATACCAGACTTGTACAACCTTAGAGGTCTATTTACCAGACTTGTAAATCGTTAGGGAGGCTGAAATCGTATTTATCTTTGAGAGTACATTAAAAGGGCATTTCTTGGGAGGTGAGGAGGTGAATAGTGTGGCGGGGGAGTCAGGGAGACATTTGGTGTGGGGAGACTCAGGGAGGGAGTGGGGAAAGGATGTTACGAGAGAAGGTAACGATACCTCAATAATCTTTGCACTTGCCACGATTCACTATTATCCATGCGCATCAGGCTCCCGATGATTGGTCGCGTATCATGCTATTGGTGCGTAAAACCGGCTATCTCAATTTTGCCGGGTTTCTGCTAGAAGTCAATGGATCTAGGAAAAGACGTAAAACAGCCAACGCCGTGGATAATTTGTTAAAATCAGAGCCTGATTTTACAGTATTCAAATAGTTTTGGAAATTGGAACATAAACAGTAAAAACTGCGAGTTGCGCTTTAAAAAAAAATCCTTCCAGTATCCTTCGGAAATGTCCGTTTGGACACTTACTTTCCGGATATGCGTTATTTATGCAAGGTTGTTAGGCGTCGCATTGTAATTTCATAATTGGAAGCCTCGTTGCAGGGGAAGCATAAGAGCCACTTTTTTGTAGGTCAAAGTACTGAAAGGCATGAGGGAACTCACTCTAGATGACGTCGTCCTTGGTCAGTACGTTGGCAATCCCGATGGTGAGGGAGAGGCTAAAGAAGGCTACTTGGATGACCCGACTGTACCCAAGGGGTCTGTAACACCTACTTATGCGGAAGCGGTGTGCTGGATCAACAATGAGAGATGGGATGGCGTACCTTTCATACTGCGCTGCGGAAAGGGTAAGCTATAAGCTCGAATGTCCAAAATAAAAACAATCGGTGTACCTTTTCAGCCTAATCAATTTTTGCAGGTTTGTCGTTCGGTTTCGAAAAAAAGCTCCTTTCAGTTCATAAAATAATGATAGTGCAAGTGCAGCCATTTTTCATATTGGTTGTGTTCAAACTTCGTACCGAAAGCTATCGTCGCCGTTGCAAGCTGTATATCCCTTCATATAGGTTGGGAGTGTTAGGACAACGATAATAGCTTTATGCAACTGTTTGCTAGGAGGTTGGATGACAAATATTCTTTGAGCCCAAGCTGACTTTGAAACATTTATTCAAACAATGTTTACAACGTGTACGTCAGCTACGATTCTTCAAAAATATAAAAAATATAGGGAGAAGAATCGTAGCTGACGTACCCGTTGTAAACATTGTTTGAATAAAGGTTGGATGACATCCTCGGTGTTTTTTAACTGAATTCTGACCTCGGCTACCGGAAGACCTGGGGATTGACGCAGTAGGTGGTAGGGCACTTTGATTTTAGTGACGATACCGTCACACACACTTAGATAGATAGATATAAAGTTTATTGTAAAAATCGACTATCGTGGTTATAAACCAAATCTGCGATTATTGTCAAACAAACAGAATAAATTACAACAATATGTATCTAATGTCGGTACGCTTAAAACAAATTCACGCTTCGTTAAAATATTTCACGAACTCGGGAATAAAACTTTTTGCAAATCTGGCGTGTTTGGGACAGAGCTTGCGAACCCTAGAACTTACCACTCGTTTTGGTCGACTTCTAACATTTTGATAAGGGGGACGGAGGATTTGGGAGGGGAGAGGATGAGATACCATGGCTCAACCGAAGTCAGCGCTTAGCTCCTTTCTGCGCTCCTGCAGTGTTTTTAGGTTAAAGTGTTTTAAAAGGTATGAGTCGGTCCACTTCGGTGGACTTCGGTCCACTATGAATAATAAGAAGAGCCCGCTTCCGTATTCCGTTTTGAGACAGCTCCACAGATTGAAACCCTACAGCTACAGTACTATAAGAGAGTCTACAAGCTACATCCAACAACCCATCCGCAAGCATTAAAAGGGGACCTTGGACTATTTACAATGCGAAAGCAAAGACTAGGCCAAATCCTACAACTTTGGCTAAAAATTATTCACATGCCTGAGGATAGACTGCTAAAATCTGCTTATAATGAGCTCCTTCTAATGGGGGAAAAAAGGTCATGGCCATTCCAAGTCAAAGCCCTCCTAGATTCGGTGGGACTATCGTGTGCTTGGAACAATGGATTTGGACCCGCATCGGAACCAGCATCTCTGTTAAAAGAAGTGTTAAGAGTATTAGAAGATCAAGAAATTCAGAAATGGGCATTTATTGTTAGAGAATCGGTGACACTATCAAATTATAAACTGTTTAAAGAGAATTTTGGACCAGAATTTTACATGAAGCTCAACCTACCAAAAACTTACCTCACGCTCTGGATCCATTTGCGAGCGAACTGTCTGCCAGTACAAGGGAAAAGTAAGTTTGACAAGAAAAAAAGTGTTTCCCCCAGTACGAACAGTCCCTGCTCACTCTGCGGTGAAGGCGATGATTAAGGGAATCTTGCTGGGGGGTAAGGGAGATACTGTTTCCTGACATATTGAAGAGCACATCTCCAGGAGCAATTAGTGCATTATGTAAATTTGTGTTGCAAAGTATTAAAGTAAAAGTTGACCGGGCGAGTGCAGTTTAGTTTATGTAGTGCGATATTAGAAGTAATTATGAAGTTTTTTGTTTTGTTGTATGTGTATGGCCCTAAGGCTTTAAATACAATATTATTATTATTATTATTCTTTCTAGTTTATCTCTTTGTTCCTGCGATAATGAATAATGCGCACGGGTGCTTCGGAAGGTCTTTGGATCGGTATAGTTCCATCCTTGTTTATGGAACCACTTCGATTGGTTTCGGGGAGCATGATCCTTATGGCAAGGATATTCATCTTTAAGGGATAGGCTGATAAGGAAAGTGGTCCGATGTGCAACTCGTCTGTGCAACGTGTGCTTGCGGCTTACCGAGAGAGGATTTGCCTTCAAAAAGAGAAAGCACTGCGTGTGTGCGCTTTGAAGACAACTCATGAGATTGCAGTTCTGTTGAAGTCGCCAATGACCACGACATCGGAGAGCGACTGGCATATTCCAGAACTTGCAAGTTGTTTTAATGAGAGATCTAAATCAAATCTAAATGAGAGAGCGAAATTTTTCTCAGAACTCGCATTTCTGTAGTTAGTCGGTATAGGTAAGCACGTATAATAATCGTACCGCAAAGTCGTATCGTGAGATGTGGAAGCACCATTTTGGTTAGCTCACAAGCCTGATTCGGTCTGATAAGGGTGGCCAGACCACCGGAGGGTCTACCTTTCGTGGCACTGCGCTTGCTGCAGAAAAATGAAGGGTGCGGGGATCTCGAAACTGCACTAGCTCGCTACTCTCTTTTTCTTTTACGAAAAAGGGTGTGCTACTCTCTTCGGTCAGAAAATGTTCTTGTATGCAGATTATATCGTATTTGGATAGGAGATGTTCAAGTACGGGTCGCCTTTCCAATACGTTCCCGTTGATGTTCCGTGACTTGAGTTTAAGTTCCATGGAAGGGAGCGGGGCTAGCAGTCGGTTTCATATTTAGGGGACAGATCGGCTGGTGGCATGAGTTCAGTTCAGTTCAGTTTATTTCTTACGACCAAAATACATTTAACTATGATGCCAGTACCCGCCCCAAGAAAGGTACAAAAAAGCACTTGCAATTGGGCGGGTACATAAAACTCATTTCCTAACTAATAATTAACTAAAAACAAAACATAACAGAAAAGAGCACTAAAATAAGAAATAATAACCAATCTCTCATCAACTCATTTAATAATAATGAGAAAAAAGAAAATAATAAGAAAAAGAAGAAAAATAGAAAAAAAATATGTGCCTTGGCCTAACAAATGCTTTTTCAATTTATTTTTAAATAGCCCCAGGTGCTCAGCCGCCCGAATGCTCTCCGGAACAGAGTTCCACACATTAGGCCCTGAAAATCTAGTAGGGAAGCCGGCCCTGGTTCCACTTCTATGCGGGACGACGAAGTCACTAGCATGACGCGTTTCATAATGATGCAAAGATCTATTGTCACTCAAATAATTAGTGTGTAACATGAGTGTCCGTCAGAGCTGCAGGTACGCACCGAATGGGGTTGTTACATGGGTTTTATTTAGTGGAGAAGTGGCCTTCCTCTGCACATCGGCCACACACTTTTATATTTGTACAATTTGCGGCCAGGTGGCCGTCTTCGAATCAGTTCAATCATTAACGGGGCAACAAAACAAAGAGCGTGTTCCACCCTCGTACCAATAGTATTAGTTACTAAATCCGTTCCAACCTCACGAAAAGTTACTACGCTGACCGTTCCAGCCTTCTCGGAATAGTAACTATTTGCTTACCACGCTCGGGAGCGTGGTAAGAGTAGTAACCACGAATCTCTGTCACGTGATTGGTCGAATTCGCCCGTGGCATGATATTCCGCTGGAAAACAGAAAAATCGTCCCAGCCTTGACGACAAAAAGGCAGAATTTGTGACGTCATGCGTGGTAGCTACGGTAAGTAGGATGGAACACGCTCAAACTTCTTCAGTTTTCACGCTAACACGTTCGATACCCACCATAGGGGGGTTTGCTATTGCAGCGTCGAGCTAGGCTGCTGTTGGGAAGTAAATTCTGAAAGCCCTGCTACTTCCAAAATGCCGCACGTTTTTTGCCGACGGAATTAACTGCTTGATTTCCTGCTCGCTCGTGTTCTTGGGAACTTGGGTGACAACCGCGATGTTTTGTGGTGATTTAGCGCGGGCCTGGAGACCAGCCATGTTTGACATTTTCTGTGCTATAGGAGCTGCTGCTTCCCTATTAGATACCATCAGTTTTGCCTTCCCTAAAGCTCTATAACTTCCGCGGCGTCCTGCTCACATGTGCTGTGCACGAAGTCCATTCGGGCGTCAGGTGTTGTTAAAGGACCCATCTTGCTTATTCTGCCTTTTATAATATACTTAGCTCCAGTATGGAATTATAAGCTTCTAAAATCCCCACCTTTCTCCATTGTTTCATTTTGTAACTACGAATTTTTAGCGCTTTTTCGGCCTTGCCGAGTTTTCCCTTCACCCACCGAAAAGTTTGCCGGAATCTTCAACGTCCGCTGACAACTCTTTCACATACAAGGATGTGATTATCTTCTGTTTATTACTTCTTTTGTTTGCTTAGTTTTCCCACTTTTTAACCAAGGCATGTTCAGTTTTCAAATGTTTTGCGTCCAGCCGCCGCGTCGGAGAGCAGGAAGACTGGATACAGTCGACAAACGCTAACAAAAGAATCGTTAGTTTCAGGTGGAAAGTAATGGTATTTTCGAAAACGTTTTTTCTGATCCATTTCATAGGGAAAGATCATTTCTAGTAAGAGTTGTGCTTTAAGTTTTTGGGAAAGTTCTTCATCACCACAACAGCATACGAGACGGTCTTATCGTTTTGGCGTGGTTTATAACAGGGGAGGGGGGGGTCTTCTGTTCGGGACGGGCCAGGGATTTGTGGTATTCTGAAACCTGTTCGATGAAACCATCTAGTTTTCGGGACATTTGTTTGACACGCGAAATAACAACCGCATTGACCTCATCGGCAACAACTGGTATCTATTGAGGATCCTTGATTCCAAAGCGTGGAAGGGCTGCAGTCGTCTCTTTCAGTGCACCCGCAAGGTGTATACAGACATCAGAGACATTATCCTCGTCCTTATTTTTAATGGCACAACGTTCGGTCAGTTCATTAGCTTGTCAAGCAAAATTTTCTTTTCGTTCACCTGATTTTTATCGTAAAATTTAACAGCACTGTCTATGATCTGACTTTGTCGAATACCGTTTTCTAGGGCCCGCCGCAGAAATGTCATGATCGGGCTATAAACAAGCGGCTGGCTATGTAATATTTCACAGCAGTTGCTAGGTGCTCACAGGTCAAATGCTGAACGAGAACTGTATAGTGTTGGGCGACAAGACAGTATCCAGGGGGGGGGGGGGGGGTGTTAGGGGGTTGACCCCCCCCCCCCCGAAACATACAAAAATAGTCATTTTTATAGGATTTTTCCTCTGATCTATGTCTTTTTTGTACTTTTTTGTCCGACCCGCAGGCAAACCCCCCCCCCTCCCCCCCGAAAGGCACCCCCCCCCTAAAAAAATTCCTGGATACGGGCCTGTTGGGCGATATTCATCGTTATATCGGAACAAATATTGATACGTAAATATCGATATCGAAAACGATATTTGTTCATTCACAATTATTGTAAATAATCCAACGTAAACTACATTTATATATCCGAAATTGGAGCAATATGTTTTCCGTAATTCAGTTCTTATTTTACGTAGTTTGAGATGATTCAAGATGCTATTTAACGACAATTTTGTTCTTTAATTTTGGCGAAACGCGACGTGTCTTATAGCGAAACATGGCAAAGAAATATCGATATCGGTATGTCGATTATTGAATATCGAAAGTGAAAATATCGATATATCGAAATATCACCCAACGCTAGAACTGTATATAGATATGCTACGCCTTGGAATCAGGGGCGTCACAACCGGGGGGGGGGGGACGGTCAGTGTTGTCGGCCAGTCGGTAAAAAATAACCGAGTCGGCGCGAAGCGCCGCGATTTTTCGCCAAAACAGTTGATTTTTTTTTTTCATTAAAATAGTCGATTTTTCTGAAAATCAGTCATTTTTCGTCAAAACAGTCGATTTTTTCGAAACTGTCGTTTTTTTTATTGAAAACAGTCGTTTTTTCTTGAAAACAGTCGGTAAAAATTACCAGCCAGTCGGTAAATTCCTTGCCCCCCCCCCCAACATTTTGGCTAGTAACGCCTTGCCCCTCCCCCCCCCCCCCCCTCAAACATTTTGGCTAATGACGCCTCTGCTTGGAATAGCGTAATAAGATAGGAATGGCCATGAACTACTTCCTTTTTCAGCACTGAACGAAAGGAAAGCAGAAATCCGGATCCAGTACCGAGACGTACCTGGCGACATCTTTGACGGTCAGGCGAAGCGAAATGAGCTAGTCATGCGAGTTCAGCCTGGGGAGGCAGTTTATCTCAAAATGATGACCAAATCACCAGGAATGTCATTTGACATTGAAGAGACTGAGCTCGACCTTACCTATGGAACTCGGTACCAGGTACATCACTTTATTCTTGGTGCTGACCATACATTTTTACTTAGAAGATAATTTCGTAAACCACATTGGCTGACATATCACAAAAAATCAACGAAGAAAACAACGAAAATGTGGTTTGTAAAGGCCAACGAATATACTGAGATATAAAGCAAATATTTCGGGAGGACAACCGCCTCCCTTCTTCAGCACAGACAGAAAAATTTGAGGAAAAATGCCGAAACAAGGATAAAGATCAACAACCAATAAAACCAAACCAAAGCAGAACACCAACAAGAAACCGAAAGTTAAAACTTTACAAACCCCATTTTCGTTGTTTTCTTCGTTGATTTTTACTTGGAAGTGGTCCTGGCCGTTTCAGTAAGGTTTGCTGTGCGCGTGTAGGGATAGAAAAAGATCTATCCTTTTACTAGTTTCCGCGAGAAAAATATACCAATGTAATGCTGCCGGAAGTTGTTGATCCTTTCATGATCGTATTCGCTCCGTCTATGACCCCACTGTGGACACCTGTTCGTAGGTCGTTTTTTAGACGTTCTTCTGTTATTGTTTATTGTTTGATTCTAAATTAGTGAACTTTTATGGACAATAATTTTTTAGTGTTTTACGATTATTTATATTTCTTTGTCCTTTTCTACTGCACTTACGCCCTTGGGTAGTGCGTCATAAATCCTTAATTCATTCATTCATTAACACAAATCAAAAATGGGAGATGGATTATTCAGTCCCCAGATTTTACGAACGGTTAAGAGAAGAACGTCTAAAAACTGCTTAAAATCGGTTTTAAAAGCATCTGAAACCGAACAGGATTTATTCCCGGGCATAATACTCTGAAGCCGACTTGTAGTGTGCAGGATTGTCTTAAACGAAGGCGAACTTGAACGGCCGAAGGCAAACAAGAGCACTTTGTGAGTAAAAAACGGACAAGGTACTGAGCGAAGCCAGACTGTAACGTGCTAGAATAGTTACACAGCTTTTATCGGATCTGACCTGTTTCTCGATCATATTATAGCGAATGATCTCACGAAAAAACGAAGTTGAAAATTAGATTTCAGGTGTGGTCGAAACTACTAATAAACTCGGCGAATTGTCTCGAGTAGTTCACTACAGGGCGGGGTCGGCAACTTGCGCTAGCTTTTGCTATTGAGCTTGTTTGCCTAATCACCGGTTTTCAGTCACGATCCATTTCGTCAATATCAGATAATCCGGTTGTCTTTTTTGTAGAAATTAGTATCTTGCGCGCACCCTATAAGTTTTTCACGATTGGATGAAAATATAGGAGGAACGAAGGTTAAATTGCCAGTTAAGACGACAAATACTGGTGCATGTCCCCGCTTGTATAATGTCTGGTTTTAGAAATTTAATGTCGTCGGAAATTGATATTGGGTTTATCATCGACAGTCCTTAATGTAATCTTGATCAAAGTTAAGACGACTACAGTCTTAACTTTAACATTCATTATGAGCAGACCATCCAGACGCTCGTTCAAGTGTCAAGATTGAAATCTAGCCGCCAGCCGTCGAGCTATATAAACACTCGTGAGGCCGGCCATCGTGTTTGATCAGTGTGAGTGTACTGACAGAATCTTTTTCGACAAGCATATCGTTGCGACAGAAAGAATACAGCGACATTTCACGAAGTTTTACCTTAACTTCGTGACGTGCCTTAGTCACAACGACTTGAACCTCTTAATTTACCGGAACATGCAGATCGAATTTCTATGCGGCGATTTTCTAGAATGTTAGTGGATTTGTCTGGAAACTACGATAACTGGCACAGTTCTCAGGTTCAACAAAAAATATTCTACGCCGAAAACGTTGGCAGAGTGCGTTTCCAAAATAGTGATGGGCTACTGAAACACTCTTCTGTCTGAACTTATAATTAGCGACTCTATCAATGGTTCAGGAATTCCTTGGACGCCGTTGCAGCGAACAATGCTTTACGTGAAAATGTCCCATTTTTGGCGTTGCGACTGTTATTCTCAGGAAAGTCTAACGTAGAACCCTTTTTTAGCACGTGAAAATGCCGGATGCATACGAGCGCCTCATTTTGGATGTTTTTTGCGGCTCTCAGATGCACTTTGTGCGCAGTGATGAGCTGGCAGAAGCCTGGCGGATTTTCACGCCACTCCTTCACAAGATCGAAAACGAAAAAATTCAGCCGATTCCGTACAAGTAAGTATACCGTTTATTCAGTTCCGGATTACCAAAGTAGGCATCTACCTACGGGCCTAACCCCAAGGGAACCGCGAAAACGGGTCGAAAAGAGTCGGCGGGAGCTCACAGAAAAAGGCCCCGAAATTTCGACCGCCTATAGGGGCCCCCACAGGGTTTGATCCGGCGACGCCCTTCTCGGGATCCCAAACGATAGTGAGAGGATGCCAACAACTTCTTAAACCTGTCTGTCTGCGAGCACTATAACTCTCGATTGCAGCGGTATTTGAAAAGTTGATTTTGAGAAACTGGTTCAAAGAGCACATCAATCTCGTCGGTGATCGGGGGTTTTGGCTGGAATCCGTTGAAAACCGAACATTCTGTAGCCTATACCTCACAATTATCGGGTTGTTTAGTATGTGGATATAGAGGTAAAGAGATAAACCGAATCGGTCGAAGTGCTTGGTTTTTGGGATCCCAAAACGTAAGTGCAATGGAGGGGGATACCTATGACTTCGTAAAATATAAGTAATGAGAAAGTTGATTAGATGTTCGTTTTAGGCGTAAGAAGACATGCTGAACATTTATATGAAAATCATTTTCTCGTCGGACGCGGAATCCGGCCGAAACCGGAAAATTTGTTAAAAGTAAAAGTTTTATCTGAAGTTGGTTAGATGTCCGATTTAGGGGTAAGAAGACATGCGGAATCCGCTTTTGACAATCATTTTCTATCCGGACATATAGTTCGCCCGAAATCCGGCTGAAACGGAAAGTTTGTTAAAAGTTAAAGTTTTTTCTGAAGTTGATTAGATGTTGAATATAGGGGCAAGGAGACACGGTGTATTCGTTTTTGAGATTTAGTTTTTGAAAGACAAGTAATTCGCCCGGAATCCAGTCGAAACCGAAGATTTGGCAGAAGTAAGGTAGGAAGATTTGATCAATTTCGTCAAAGTAGATAAGACGTATAGCGTAGGGGTAAATACACACATGCTGAATCCATATCTGACCTTGATTTTCTCAGATAATTAGCAATTGGCCTTCTTCTGTTTCTAAATCTCAGTAGTAACAAGAGCTACGAGCTCATATGGCACTTGTTACGAACAGGTGGTGTGAGAAGCGCGAAAATAAGTTTGATCATTTTCCCGGAAATTCCGGTACCCCTCCCCACCGTGCTCGGATCCGTTCCGGACCCTAAAATATGCCATCTAACGCATACGATCTCTGTACTTTCCAAGTTTCATTCAAATCACTCCACTCGTTTAACACCTATGCGAGCCACAACATTTCCGGGACTCCCCCTCCAACTCCCCTCACTGTGGCCGAATACGACTCGGACACATAAACTTCGCATCTCTAACATCTCCTCTTCCCGTCCATCAAGTTTAACTCGAACCGGAGCATATATTCAAGTTTCCGGTTCCCGCTTCATCCTCCCCCTACTTTGGTCAGATCCGGTTCGGATGCCAAATGACAAATCTAGGCCGCATAAACTTGGTACTGTCCAACTTGAATCCCATTCGGCACATCCGTTTGGTTTTGTGCATGTCACTAAGTTTTGGACCCCCCCCCCCCCCGCCCCCAACTCCCCCACAGTGGCCGGATCCGGTCCGTTTATGTCATTCACGTATCTAGGACTTGTGTTTGTTCTTCCCGCCAAGTTTCATCCCGAACCCTCTGCTCTAAGCGTTTCCCAAGATTTCCGGTTCCCCTTCCAACTTCCCCCAATGTCACCGGATCCGCTCCATATTTAAAATGGGGCGTCTGAGACACGAGGTCTTTATATATATCAAATTTCGTTACCCGTTCGTAAGTTAAAATACCTCAATTTCCGGGATTCCCCCTTCCTCTACGCCCCCCCCCCCAGATGGTGTGAGACTATTCGCAAGTAAATCTGTTCGGGTCTCTGACACACCTGCCAAGTTTCATTGTCCTAGCACAGTAGGAAGTACCGAACTCGCGGGATAACTAGAAATTCGGATCCCCCCCTCCTACTCCCCCACAGTGAGTGGATCCGGTCCGGTTATGTCAATCACGTATCTAGGACTCGTGCTTGTTCTTTCACCAAGTTTCATCCCAATCTCTCCACTCTAAGCGTTTTCCAAGATTTCCGGTTCCCCCCCCCCCATCCAACTCCCCCCAATGTCACCGGATCCGGTCCGGATTTAAAATGAGAAGTCTGAGACACGAGGTCTTTCTATGTATCAAGTTTCATTAGCGTCTTTCATTAACGTCATAACGTCTGACTGGTCGTAAGTGAAAAATACTTAATTTTTTTCGGATTCCCCCTCCCTTCCCTCTCCCCCCCCCCAGATGCTCGGATCGGGGAAGTGACTACTTCCAACTTAATCATTTGGGGTCCTTGTTATGCCTGCCAAGTTTCATCGTCCTAGCTTATGTGGAAGTGCCCGAACTAGCAAAACCTGGACAGACCGACCGACCGACGGACGGAGAGAAATTGCGATCGCTATATGGCACTTGGCCGAAGGGCAAGTGCCATAAAAATGTTCAAGGAGTCGGGCGAAGACCGGGTATCTACAAGACCCATTTGTCTGGATAAAATATAAAATTTGTGGGATCCCATCGAAACGTTTGGTCTTGTCTAGAATCGAATTTCCGGTTAGTTATGTGTTTCCCATTTATAGAAGTAAAAGCAAAGAAAAGAAAAAAGAAGAAACCAACAAGAGATCTAACCCGACTAACCCGAAAAAGAGGCTATTAAGCCACTACCGCATTTCTGTTCTGGTCCAAATCATCGCCGCGGTAGGAACAAGACGACTCATTATCTGTTAAAAAAAATTGTTCACTCCTTAATTTGAACCCCCACCCCTAAATGCTGAGCTATCTACGAAACTCGACCTCTCCCATGACCTAAACAGTCCTCACACCAAGTTTCATCAAAATATCTCATTCCTTTCGAGAGTTATCATGCTAACAGACAGACAGACGGATAACTTTTACGAAGTCATAGGTATCCCTCCACTTACGTTTTGGGATCCCAATAAATTCATCCACTTCATTTTAAACTGCTTCCTGGACTGGCGATGTAGATGTAGGGGCAAAAGAACGTGCCAATCAGTTAAGAATGCTGCGAGCTTTTTTGTCTTGTACGTAGTTGTTTGGCTGGCAGAAAGATAGTTAAAACCGGCAATTTCAGAATGCGATTTTCTAAAGTTTGGGAATACCCTAGCCCACACGACGTTTCGGACGAACTATGTAGACGCCAACGGCTCTGTTTATTAGCCGCGTTTATCTTCGTCGTCCGGTTCGCCGCTACAACCGTCGTCTACTATAAGCGTTTTTTCTGTAACGTCGTCATGTACGGCGTTGAACTGCCGAAAATAGTGCGTTTTCTTTGTTCGGTTGAACTGCCTTTTCATGCGTCGTTCCTGAAACGGCGAACTGGGGGAAAGTCAGTTTCAACGTCTCGGTTCGGTAATTAGGCGTCAATTTTGTTAGTCAAATATAGTAACCGTGGGCCTGTTATATTAAAATCCATGTTTGTACTTTGTGGGGCTGCTGTCACACATGTTAGATTAGTTCGACTTTAAACGTTTTGGTATCTAGTTACGTTTGTGAAATGACGCTTATGCAACGTGTCATAGAAAACGCTTATATGGATCAGCGAAAAGCGACGTTTTTCGTACAGGCAACGACGAACGACGAAAACAAACGCGGCCATTATTTAGGGATCGTTCGGGTTTTAGAGGATCGGCTTCTCACCTGCTCATTATCCTAATTAAGCTTCGCAGGCAGTAGTCGCTAGTGTTAGCAATAGGCCTTGTTCATCTTCCTTAGTCTCGTCTAGCAGCTATTTTAAATCCTTTTGACATCAAGAACAAACAAGCCAATAGAACGTCAGTCTTTGGTCTCATACAGCGACTACGGATACCCGATAAAACTAAGCTGAGCTAGAGGTATTTGCTGAGCTTTAAGTTGCTGCCCGTCTACTTCCCTTTTCGCCGTTGCGCATACCAGAGGAATTAGTGCAGGAGGCGCGCTGACCCGCTCTGCAGCGTGTCCAGACAGCCAATCGGCTTTTTCTTTGGAAATTTCTTCGTCGGGATTTTACTGCGATATACCTGTTTGTAGAGGTAACGAATTGTGATTTTCCGCGTAGCTCCTACCCTACGCTCGTTCGCATCGTGAAGGGTACAAAGATTTATTCGACTCCGCATGGTTGTACTACAGAGATATGGAGACAGGTGCTTATTTGTTCTTGATGACATCCAGCGCGCAGCAAGTATTCTCGGCTCCATTAAAAAAAAAATTCCCAGCCTACACTGAACAAAAAAAAACAATTTGCGGTATTTGCTACTCGGATTAATCTTGTCTCTAAAAAGATAATCTTATCTCGAGTTCGGATTAATCTCATCTGAGTAGAGGTAAGATTAACCCCAGTAGCAAATACTGCAGTTCTCTTTAATCCTTACTCGGAGAACCTTTTTACAGTGTAGCTGAAATATCCCATGCTTTCCTCTTCGATCGAAATATTCGATCGAAGACATGAGCTAAGAATGAAATTCGGGAAAACGCTATTAGCAAACGAGAAGCACCGATCCATACTTCCACCATCCGCATCGATCAGCAAACTTACTAGGCATTACAACAAACTAGAACCAGTCAAGTGCCGTACGAACAGATTCGGAAACTCCGTTGTGCCATATTTCGTAAGTGTATTTAACAAGTGACCTTTTTGTGATTACAAAAGTAGCATAATTTAGCGTTCTCTTTTGAGTGCTACGATAGCTATTTAATTAAACGAATACGAAAAAAAAATTGAAGGCAGCTGTGTGAGAGAAGAGTAGTTTCAACTTGATTTTCCTTTACAGGTATGGCTCAAGGGGCCCCAAGGAAGCAGATGATCTCTTAGCGAAGGTTGGGTTTAAGTTCTATGGTTCTTACAAATGGACCAACCCCCGTCAGGCACACATGTGATTCGTATACCTTTCGGTGATGTGGCAATACTGCGAATTCATGTTTTCGAACCTTTTGAGTTCCTGTACAAGTGCTTTATATTCTATATGTGATGGTCTCAGACCCGTGAAATTCCAGGCGGATACTCCTTATGGGGCGGGAAATAGGAAAGGTTTGAAATTTTGTATTTTCGATCCCAAAGGCCCATATTGTCTTCAAGTCTTGAGGCTGATAAACGGTTTTTAAGGAAATGCGTATCGAAAAGAAGCTGACGGGTTAGCTGGAACAGGAGATCAAAATACTGTATCTTCATGTTCTTTTGATGCTCTTACTAAATGTGTTATGTCGACTTACTTACGGCTAAAGAATAGAAAACCGTGATTTTCGTTTTTTCTTTTTCTTGATCAGCTAGTTATCCCTCTAAGATGATGCGCGAGGGATAAATAAGTTGCACTTCCGGCTTTCTCAGGTCGATTTGAGGTTTTTTAAATTCGCTTAGAAAATACACCCAGAAACCAAATTACTCTAAACTTACACTTTTTGCAGAAAAGAAACACTTAATCGACATCCCCCCCCCCCTCCTTCACAGAAAACAAAGTTAGCCCGACTTGGTTATGTGCCGCGTTGAATCAAGAAACGAGACAGAGGCCGCTGACAGGGTAAAGATATAGACACACAGAAAGTGCACGCGTGTTCAGTTCCAACGCTGATCACACGCTCATGTATTTAGTATCACTTCTTGTCTTGAATACAAGCAGCCTTCTATGTGTTACGTCAAGAAAATAACTGAAATGCTGCAGTAAACACTGATTTACAGTTTTTTTCCGTGGCAAGACCAAAGGCTTAGGCTATTGTCCAACTTAGATAGTCTGAAGTGCGGCGTTGGCAGCTCCACTGCTACTGATAATCAACCTGTGATTAGTTGTGTAACATTTTGACAATCGAGGTGGTGCCTTGGGATCTGTTAAGAGCTAAACTTTTTGAAAGATGAATTTTTGTATCGGTTTTAAAGAAATTTTTATTTTCCAACGCTCTGAAAGTAAAGCCTTCGAAGTGGTAGCGTATATGAATACAGTTATTGAAGTCGATAGTCCAGTGTTTCTGAAATCTTGCGCCGAGACTCTGATGAACTGTAACGCCAAGACAGCGTTGTTCTTGGGACTGTACAACTTGGGAACCAAATTCACTAACTGCTGCATAAGCCCGGGCTTTTAGAGACGTGTTCTCTGGGCCTGCAGAAGTATGAAACCAAGTTCCTAACTGCTTCATTCCGACTGACCTAGCCTATTGCGTGTCTGTTCGGTGCAAAGCCTCGAACTTCGCTTTGTGAGCGTCTGACGTTTTCGCAAAGGCACTTTTGAAAATCCAAAAAGGTTGGCACGAATCACTCGTATGAACACTGTGCCGAGATTTCCTGAGGAACACCTTATTTCTATAGTCCGCAACTAAGGAGGACTCGGAGAAATAACTTCTGATCTCTCCCTTAAACGTCCGGTATAAGAAATGCGCGAATATAAATCCGGTCATAAAAGCGTCCCGTCCGGCGCGGTGATGTTCACTTTCCGAATTCGTTGGAATCCTAGCCGGATTCTGCGTGGAATCGTTTACTGACCCATCCAATTCAGTTTTTTCACTGTTTTCATCGACAGAAGGGGTTAGGTCAGTACCCACCTTCTTTCTTTTTCGTGACTGGTTGCCTTTTCTGTCTAGCTGAACGATGAGCTGGACATCGTGCGAGTCCTCGCAGGTCTCTTTTTTACACTGGCCATAACGCTGGAAAATCAATATATCGATCAAATTTATTTCCAAATAGCTCAAAGCTAGAAGAGGAATAAAATATTTACGAATTACACAAAAAAGAAACAAATTAACTAACACACTTATAAGATATTACCAGAAATAAATAATGGGATTATGTCAAACTTGGCAGAAGAATTAGCAGGATATAGAGAAACTGGTTGCCAGTGTTTCTCTCGGACCGATGACCGGACAACGGGAGGGGAGGGGGGGCCCATCTGGGGACAACGCACTATCTTTGCTCTAAATTTTTTTGAAAGAGTATTTCTGCGGTCAGTTAATTTAGGAACGTTCATTCTAATGAGAGCCTCTTCATATGAAATGTTATGATCACCCAGAATGATTCTCACTGCTCTCTTTTGGACATTTTCCAGGCGATCAGAGAGCTCTGCAGAAAGAGAAGCATAAGTATAGAACGTCAGTCCAAAGGGCAGATATGATTTCTACACATAATTTCGTGGTACGGGGCCGAGCTAACGAGCTCGTATCCCTGCCGGCCCCCAGTGATCAAAATATATTGTCACGAAGTGTTTTCGAAATAAAAGAACCTGAACCTGAACCTGAAAATCACAAAGATCCAAGAACAAAGTAAATTCGCAAAAGAGTGAATTCCCTCGCGTAGTGCGGCACAGACTCTTCCTTGTCCAGGGTTCAAAAGCGCGATAAACACATGAAGCTTTAGAGCGAACTGTTCCAACTGGAAACGCTGTCTCAAGCGACAAACTTTTAACAGCCCAAGGGTTTACGGACAGGGTTCGTTGAAGAGTTACCAACTGACCCCTGCATCGGAGATTGGGTCTTTTCTTGCACAGGACTAACACCCTGTACTGAACTTGGTGTGAAAACTGGTTGGCCAATAACGATCGCCTCTTCGGAGGTTGGGTAGAGAACCCAAGGGAACATGTACAGGCTTAGTACGAAGCAAATCAACGAATTCCGACTTCAACTTACCGAGTACATTTCGCACGCGTCGCTTCTTGGTAGCGAGAGGTCCACAGTCTTGGACTGAACTTTCCAGACTGCATCGTCTCGACAAGAATTGGAAGAAGAAAAAAACTTATGTTTGCCATCCTTCCAAGAGTAGTAGCTTAAAAAAAAAATTAGTAAGCAAGTGGGCGGGAGAGAAAACCTGACACATCGATGCCTTTTCCACAAAAGTCTTCTGGAAATTACCCAGCTTAAAGCAGGCATATAAAAATGCTAGTTTTGGCTCAAACATTATGACTATCATCCCTACACCCAAAATCAATGTTCAGATCACAAGAAAGACTACTTGGCAATTAGACTATTCGAAAATACTTGAGAAATTTCGGTTAATCTAAGAAACTACGACTGGAATAAACTGAATAACGAATCAGCCCTCAACAAACAAAATCCATCGCTCCAAAACTACGTAGTGAAATCAAATACGTTATAAAATCAAATTTTTCTCTATCCTGCAAACAAATAATAAAACTAATGCATTTTTTACGAATTTTCTCTTCCGTCAACTTCTCTTCACTGTCGATCCTGTTTCCAACACCTTTCACAAAATTCAAATTAACTTCGTAGAGTTAAGCGGTGGATATTTTAGGCACCGCGAGTCTTTACCCTGGCAAGCTAAGCCAAGTTATTAGCGTCAACTGCAAGACAAAGTGAAGGGTCATTAGCGGCAACTGCAAGTTATAAAGCAACATAATAATAATTAGTTACTAATTCCGTTCCAACCTCGCCAGTAACTAATCATAACTATTTGCTTACCATGCTTGGGAGCGTAGTAAGCGTGGTAACTACGGATCTCTGTAACGTGATTGGCTGGATTACCCCATGGAGTGATATTTATGCGGAAAAATGAAAAATGTGTTCCAGCCTTGACGCCAAGAAGCCAAAAATCGCGACGTCATGCGTAGCAACTACGGTAAGTAGGATGGTACACGCTCTACATTGCCACAGCAGATTACTTCTAACACACAAAATTACTTCTAAGATCATAAGAAAAATAAACAATTAAATTTTACAATTTATACAGTGAAATTAACGAAATATCTTGTGAGGGTTAAGCTGTTTTCTATGCGTTTTTTTCTCAAGACCGAACAAGAGCCCTTCAATAAAAGGAAAAAATCAAGAAACAAAAGGCTTGCGATTGTTCTGGGCAGCTAGGTAAACATAATGTTTATATTATCAATCAATCAATCAATCAATCTTTGAGAAACATTCCTTACGGTATTAACAAAAAACCGAATATTTGTTCTCTCGTCAAACATAACAATATACAATTGCGCTTTTACATAGTCAAATGTTCAATAATTACACAAAAACAAGAATTGCAACAAATTAAAGCGCTAAACCTCAATAATTAACATAAAAAATAGGAAAAGAATTTTAAATTTCGCGTTGAAAAAACTCACAAAGGAGGGGACAAAACTTCTTTCGTACCGCGCATGAATTGCCCGAATGGGTTGTATCTTAGGAACTGGTTGTGCTGCCATTCTCTGTGGCCTTATGCGGTCGGGAATGTGGGGAGGGGGAAGGATGTGCCGATGGTTGGGGTCTTCCAGTAGTTGGTCACCAAACTTGGTAGAAAGTTGGTGCCTACGGTTTGACAAAGATGCGAGACCAAACTCGTTTAGAAGGGAAATGTACGGGATTTTGATACTATTAGTAAAGATCAGTACTGGATCCTCTCGAGGCGTTCCGACTGCTCCCGTGTTAAACCGAAATGCCATACCGGACAGGTATTCAAGGGAAGGGCGAATGAACACAAGGTAAATGCGAAGGAGGTGGTGTTTCGGGGTGCCATGGCGGGAGAGCATTTTGAGAGATCTTATTCCCATATTTGCTCTTTTCAGCATAGATTGTACTTGCTTATCCCACTTAAGATCTGAAGTTAGATGAACACCTAAAAGTTTGAGCTCCTCCACTCTGCTGTGATCAGGTAGGTCAGGTTGGAAAGTTGGATTAGACTTAAGAAAGGATACAGTTAGGACTGCTGATTTTTCTTGGTTGACGGTCATTTGGTTGACTGAAGCTTCTTCAATAATATCATTCATTATGGTGGCTGCACTGCTCCGGATATTTTTGTAACAGCGCTCTAAGACCGAAAGATCATCGACGAATTTCCAACGGTCGTCACAGGAGCCTGCGAGGTCATTGATCATGACCAGGAAAAGTAGTGGTCCGAGGATAGTGCCTTGGGGCACACCACAGTAAATTGGTAGTGGGTCGGAAAAGACATTTCCGTACTTTGTTCTCTGGGACCTGTCAGAAAGGAAAGCTGCGATTAGTCGGACAAGGAAAGGATGGACACTAAAGTCATTTAAAAGCTTCTTTAGCAGAGTAGAATGGCAGATGAGGTCAAAAGCTTTTTTCAGATCAATGGCGATAAGGTTGATCCAGCGATCTGGTTCATCCAGGTGTTTAAGGATGTTGTCAAGTAGACTGACCAGATAATGCGTGGTAGACGTCTTGCGTATGTTGCCATATTGTCTCGGATCAATCTGGGTCAAAATGAAACCCTTGAGCCACGATGAAATAAAACTCTCGTAAACTTTGCTAAATATGGGAGTTAGTGTTATTGGGTGTACTCCTGAAAAGTCTTTTGGAGTATCCTTCTTGGGAATTGGTGTTTCAAACCCATTTTTCCAGACCGTTGGGTATTCCCCAGATCGTGTAATGGCGTTAAAAGAGTGTCGTTAGCGGTCCACTCAAAAATTCCGGGAACGCACGAATAAGGTCAACGGGGATGTCTATTGGGGTAATGCTTGTTCTTTTGAGGTTTTTTAACTTCTTAAGTACTTCTTCTTCAGTTATTTCGGGGAATTCTTTGAAATTCACAGGGTTTGTTGGTATTTCATCTTTTCTGAGGGGAGATAAAGTTTGTACAATGTCAGCAAGATGGGCGTTGAGCTTGTTTGCTGTGGCCAGGGGCTCTTCATCAAGACAAAAATCCAGATTGGCCTGTTGTTTGCCCATCATGCGTTTGATATTTTGGTAACACTTTTTCGGATGAGATCTGAAAAGGCTATTGACTTCTTTTTCATAATGCTTTGCAGCAGCTTTACGGGTCAGGTTTCGTATTTTGTTCTTTAGGCGGTTACCTTCCTCCATTTTGCCTTCTCTGAAGAGTCGCCTTTTTCCTTTTACAAACTTTTTTATTTTGTCGGTGATGTAATGCCGGTCAGAAGAAAAACGTTTGGTAGTCCTTTCTGGGAAACAAGAAGTTTACTGTGTTAAAAGGGTTTCCTGGAGTATGTTCGCTTTTTCGTTTGTCGTTTTCGCTTCTGTGAATTCGTCCCATTTTTCAGAGGACAACCATGTTCCAAACGCCAAGAGACCTTCGTCAGTTATTGGTCTGCTTGTGGTTGTGATTGTCTCTTACTGGATATGAATTGTATTGGTGGGATAAAGTTCTAGGGCAAGATGATAACTACCCCCAAGGGATGCTCCTGAGATTGGTTCTTTGTAATATCTGTGCATGTTGGTAGAGATCCGGTCGAGGGTGGTACCACCCTTGGTGGTTGGAATTTTTACTATTTGCTTAAGGCCAAGTGATGTATTTATGTTATCGATTTTTAACTCGTTAGCATCCCCGATCATGAAGATATCACAACTTGGATACTTTTCTTGAACATAGTCTGCGCTAAGCTGAAGTTTTTCCAGGAAAGATTTACGACTCGTTAGATTTTGTCCTGGGGAATAGTAAAAAGCACAGACCGCAATTCCGTTATATTCCCTAGGGATTCTCTTGGGGTTAATAAATGTCCACAAAATTTCATCGTTGTCATCTAGGATAGGGATGTCAAGACTTAAAGATCGAATCTTTTCGTTTGTGTAGATTGCCAGTCCACCCCCCTTTTTTCCAAGTGGGTGGTCATCGGGTCTGAGTTTAACGTGTTTTTTAAAACCACCTATTCTGAGCAGCTCTTCGTTTTGACGATGAACTCTGTTACGACGATGATGGATGGTTTAGTTATTGAGGCTAAACTCTCCAGCTCTGCCTATTTGTCGGCGTTGAGGCTCTCAGCGTTACTATAAAGGAAGCTAGGAAACGAAAAAGAATTAGAGGGATACTGTTTTACCTTGGTACGGGTTTCCCTCCTGGTCGATGGGCGTGATGTTTGACGAGTAGATTTGACTTCTTGTAGTATTTCAGGAGGATGGGTGTTGTCCAGGTTTTCAAGGGCTTAAAATCTGTTACTTACCGTAACAGGGAATGCAAAAAATTCTGGAGCATGAGAGGTAACATACTCTGTACTTGGGGAGCGGGAGAATTTGGCACTGGTAGGTTGGATATGTGGTTGCGGGAGGGTTGAGACGGAGTGTGGGTTGGGAAATATTGTTGGTGGTTTCGTGGAGGATAATGTGACTGTTGTTGGTGGTAGAGAAGAGGGTCTGAGATCCCTCGGTAATCTGGATTTTGATGGGAATGGTGGTTGGAAGCTGTCAGTTCGCACGGGGTTAGTCGGGCCGGATCGAAAGGTGGCCATGCCGAAAAGGGGTGACATCTGGGGGGAGGGAAAGGGATCGGCGTCTTTGGTAGTAGTACTTGGCGATCGGCAGGATTTATTTGTTCCCTCCTTACTGTGAAGTTTTTTGAAACCGGACAAGAAACAAACGATTTCCGATTAGCAATGGGCAGCTTTGGGGCATGAGAATAACTGCAATTTTTATCTTTGCACGTCAGGTTTTTACAAAGGTCAACATGGTCAAAAACACAAAACTCCAACAAACAAGATTTTGCAATGAAATCTGGACAAATATGTAGGAAATGACAACTCTTGAACCGACAAAATTTCGGCAGATCGTGTTATACTTTCTTTTGGCACTAGCGTCACCATCCTTTTCTCTCAGAGTATCAGAGGTTTTGCAGTCATCAGGATTAGTCACTTTGCCGATTGTTTCTTCGTTAACGCTACCTGTAATTTCGCCTTGAAGGCGGGAAATACGTTGGTCCTTCTCTGCAAGGAGGCTAGTAAGCATCTTCACTTGTTTTCTCAGGTCGTTGCATTCAAAAGAAATTGTTGTCACAAGGGATTCACATGGATCTGTTTGGCAAGTCTTTTCGAGCGCTTTCACTTCCTCAGTTTGACAATACGCTGCATGCCCGGTAGGAGGCTGTACAGTTTGGCAACGCTCAATCTTATCCGTCTGGCTGGTCACTTCAGCCATAGTCACAGTTTCGGTTTGAACTGAAGTTTCAGAAGTTATTAATAACTGTGGGAGTGGGTTTGTAAGCGTATTGTCTTGGGAAACCGAAGTGTTCGGGAAGAAGCGGCGCTGTGGTGAGGGACGGGGTGTTTGGCTTACCGTTTCGTTGACGAAGTTTTCAGTTAGAGGTCGCCTTCGGGCCGGGGTTTGACTTTTCACTGACCTGGTCAACTCGGTTTCCTCGGTATAGTCGTCAAGGGAAAGACAGGAACTGCATCGCCAGGTAGGGTCTTCAAGCCACTCCGATTTGGAAAAACCGGCACAAGCTGGGTGTATCCAAGTTTGACACTGGTAACTCTGGAAAGAGCTTGCCTCGTCGCATTTCCTGTGACAGTCAAAGCAACGAGCCGCAGGATTAGTCACAATGTGGAACGTGTTCTTTTGTTCTGGCGCTCTTACAGTCGGCGCATAACCAGTCGGTGTTTCTAACTCGCTCAGCGTTTGTCACTTTTGTACAAGCAGGATGAAACCATGCTGGACACTTTGTACATTGGTAGCTTCCCGCCCCACAATTCTTCTTGCAAATTCCGCACGTTACTCGATCCGTTCGCGTCATCTAGCGTCAAGACTGTACACTTTCGTCGTGAATCTGTCACCGCTAGATGGCACTGCAGAGAAGTTGGTAGTCTCTGATTGGTCCGCGAGGAAATGCAGCGCGGATCTTGTTGCTAGGGTAATTCAGCATAAATAATTCAGCTCACTTTGTCGATTTGTAGCAGTAGGATTTTCGCAGAAAATTGAGACGGGTACTGAAGGGATGAGCGGTAATTGCTGAGTAGGACAATTCAAAATACGGGTTGATAACAGTGCTATTTTTTTTTTCGACGGAAAACTGCGATCTTCAACCTGTAACAGCTGGCCAAGCTATCACAGGCACTGGTACTTGCTATAGGAAAGTATAGAAAGTATCTTTAAGCTATCTGCGGCAGTATAAAGGCCCATCTGATAGGACGATATGACATCGAGAAAGCGATTCGTTACGAACAGGCAATGATGAAAACCTTCAACTTTGTGTAATAGCAAATTTTGAAACGTTAACCGGAATACCCTGTACTCTTTAGCTGCTTCCTATTCTAGTGTGTTCGTCAAAGGAATGCCACTATTTAGTGGTAACATATGAACAAAGAAGAAAAGAGCTAGAAAACCATATGGCATTTGCAAGGCTGGGTCAGAGGATGAAAGTAGGAAATTGCCAATTTGTGGGTTTGGGGTTCATTTGTAAGCAAAACTATTGAGATAAGAATGGTCATGGGCCCTTGTAAATAAAGATAATGTATCGTTTGGTATTTTATTTTTGCCCTTGGTTGTGATGATGCGCACTTTGAGGCAATTGGCAATTCATCTGTAGGCAAAACCCCTGAAACAAAAATGATGATAGGCTCATCGGGATCACGAAAAGTATATTTTGACTTTTACTTATTCTTCCCACCAAGTTTCATCCCGATCGCTCCACTCAAAGCGTGTCACTCCCCTCCTCCCCCCCCCCCCCTCCACATTCACCGGATCCGGTCCTGACTTGAAATTGAACATCTGAGACACGAGGTCTTTCCAAATTTAAAGTTTTGTTAAAATCCGATCACACGTTCGAAAGTTCGACATACCTGAAGATTCAGGACCCCCCCCCCCCTCCCTCCACGATAGTCGGATCGGGGAACTGACTATCCAGTCAATCTGGTTGGGTCCCTGATATGCCTGTCAGGTTTCATCGTCCCAGCCCACCTGGAAGTACCTTAACTCTGTATCACCGGAATTCCGGAACCCCCCTCCAACTCCCCCACAGTGCCTAAATCCGGTCCAGTTCTGTTAATTGGCTTGTGCTTGTTCTTCCCACCAACTTTCGTCCCGATCGCTCCACTCTAAGCATGTCACAAGATTTCCGTTTCCCCCCTCCCCCTCCATCTGAGACACTAGGTCTTTCCAAATATCAACTTTCATTTAGATCCGATCACCCGTCCGAAAGTTACGCATGCCATTAAATTCCGGACTCCGCCTCCCTTCCCTCCCCCTGCGATGGTCGGGTCGGGAAGTGACTACTTCCAAGTTAGTTTAGTCGGGTGCGTAATATGCCTGCCAAGTTTCATCGTCCTAGAACATCTGGAAGTACCCTAACTCGCGATCACCGGACTGACCGACCGACCGATGGACCGACGGAAAAATGATCCGTATTATGGCACTTGACCGGAAGGCAAGTGCCAAAACAAGAGCTGTAAGCTCATATGGCACTTGCATGGGTCAAGATGATTTGATTGATCAAAAGTAAGTTCGACTTTGCGGTTGAGATGCGCACTATAAGGGAGCTGGAACTTCATTTGTAAGCAAAACCCTTGAGGCAAAACTGCTAATGGGCTGATGGGCATCACGAAAATGCATATATTGCTTAAAAGTATTTTTTTTACTTTGCGGTCAAGATTGGTACTTTAAGGAATAATCGGATTTTGGAAGTAGCAATTTCTAAGCAAATGTTGTTGAGTCTCTAATATTCCAGCGAAGTTTCATCGTCCTAGCACATCTGGAAGTACCTTAACGCGCGATCACCGGAATCCCAGACCCCCCCCCCCCCCCTCCTCCAACTCCACCCACAATAACCGGAGCCAATCCGGTTCTGTAAATGATTAATGGAGAGCATCTCTTTGTCATTCCCACGAAGTTCGATCCAGATCACACCAGTCTAAGCGGGTCAAGTATTTTCCGCCCTCCCCCCAATAATTGCCGGATTCAGTCCGGAAATGAAAAAGGTCACCAGAGAAAAATGTCCTCTGTTTAATTATTAAATTTCACTCGAATCCGATCATCCGTTCCAAAGTTACGCATGACTCAATATTCCGGATTCCCCTCCCTCAACTCCCCCCCCCCGTAGATTATCATATCGAGGATTTTTTTTTTATTCCAAGTCAGTTTGACCGGGTCCCTGATATGCCTTCCAAGTTTCGTCGTGAAAATCCCCCAAAAAACGGAATTCCGGGAAACCCCCTCCTCCCCCCCCCCCCCCTTAAGTGTCCGGATCCAGTCAAATTATGTAAAAGATTTACATGGACCAGATGTTTGTTCTTCCCAGCAAGTTTCACTCCGATACCATCATTCTAACCGTTTCTCGAGATTTCCGGTCCACCCCCCCCCCCCCCCAGCTCCCCCGCGGTGCACGTAGCCAATCCGATTCAGCAAATGACTTACCTAGAGCATCTGTTTGTTCTTCCAACAAAGTTCCATCCCGATCCCTCCATTCTAAACGGGTCACGTATTTTCCGCCCCCCCCCAATAGTTGCCGGATCCGGTCCGGATCTGAAAAAAGTCGTCGGAGAAATGTCCTCTGTTCAATTCTTAAATTTCACTCGAATCCGATCACCCATTCCAAAATTACGCATGACTGAAAATTTCGGATTCCCCTCCCTCCACTCCCCCCACCATTATCTGATCGACAAAATTTTTATTTTGAAATCAGTTTGATTGGGTCCCTGATATGCCTGCCAAGTTTCATCGTGAAAATCCTCAAAACCACCATCACCGGAATTCCGGGACCCCCCCCCCCCATAAGTGTCCGGATCCAGTACAATGGTCTAAAGGACTTATCTAGAGCAGATGCTTGTTCTTCCCATCAAGTTTCACTCCGATCCCTCCATTCTAACCGTTTCTTGAAATTTCCTGTATCCCCCCCCCAACTCCCCCCTGGCCACCGAATCCGGTCAAGACTTTAAACGGGACATTACAGATATATATTCTATTCAGTTATGAAGTTTCATTACAATCCGATCATCGGTTCGAAAGTTACACACTTCTCAATTTCCCGGATTCCCCTGCCCTCCACCACCCCCCCAAAATGGTCGGATCAGAAAACTGATTATTTCTAAGTTTGTTTGGTCGGGTCTCTGATATGCCTGCCAAGTTTCATGGTCCTAGCACAACTGGAAGTACCCTAACTCGAAAAAGTGTGACAAAATGCCCTGAATTTTCAAGTTTCCAGCGCCCCCACTCCCCGCATATGGTCGGATCGGGAAACTGATTATTTCCAGGTTAGTTTGGTCGGGTCCCTGATATTCCTGCCAAGTTTCATTGTCCTAGCTCATCTGGAAGTACCCTCACTCGAAAAAGTGTGACAAAATGCCCTAAATTTTCAAGTTTCCAGCGCCCCAACTACCCCGCATATGGTCGGATCGGGGAAACTTATTATTTCCAGGTTACTTTGGTCAGGTCCCTGATATTCCTGCTAAGTTTCATTGTCCTAGCTCATCTGGAAGTACCCTAACTCGAAAAAGTGTGACAAAATGCCCTAAATTTTCAAGTTTCGAGCGCCCCCACTCCCCCGCATATGGTCGGATCGGGAAACTGATTATTTCCAGGTTCATTTGGTCGGGTCCCTGATATTCCTGCCAAGTTTCATTGTCCTAGCTCATCTAGAAGTACCCCAACTCGGAAAAAAGTGACAAAATGCCCTAAATTTTCAAGTTTCCAGCGCCCCGCACTCCCCCGCATATGGTCGGATCGGGAAACTGATTATTTCCAGGTTAGTTTGGTCGGGTCCCTGATATGCCTGCCAAGTTTCATTGTCCTAGCACATCTGGAAGTACCCTAACTCGGATATGTGGGACAAAAAACTCGGACCGACCGACAGACCGACAGACGGAATTATGATCGGTATATGGCACTTGAGCCAGAGGCTGCAAGTGCTATAAAAACAAGGAGCACCGCCACCTTCGGCCGGAACACCTACCGGAGATGGCTGACTTATAAACTGAAAATAAGCAAAAATACAGCCAAATATGATGGCAGCTGCGTCATTAGCGTGTGTTCCATGGTGCAATGAAACTGTTCAGTCTAACGGTAGCACTACCCTTGTACCGGGGAGTGCTTCACTATTGCCTACCATAGTTATATATTTCCCGGAAACTAAGCCGCAAAAGCCTAAAAACCCTAATGCAGTGGTTCCCAAACGGTGGTACGCGTACCCCAAGGGGTACGCGAGACCCTTGCAAGGGGTACGCGAAGGAACCAAAATTGGTTTAGTCTGTAGCTTCAAAATCGCGCCTCACTCGTTTTTGATTGCCGAAAGCCTAATATTATCAGCAGAGGCATCACCAGCCAAAATGGCAAGGTATTTTTACTTGCCGACATGTATTTTACGACACTATTACGAAAAATCGCAGCGCTTCGTGCCGACTCTTTTCTTTTAATCGTCTAGTCGACCTTTTGAGGGGGGGGGGGGATTGTCAACCCGTGCGTGTCTCCTCTGATTACAAGCCGTAGTGAAAGTCAGTGAAATAATGTTGAAGAAATAACAGCTAGCCTACTGTCGTGAAATCTGTCCCTGTGTCAAACAATATTACTTCAAGAAGGATCGAAGACATTGCAAAAGATATTGTCATTCAGGTTGCGAATTAAGCGAACAAAAAATTTTGCAATGCAGCTTGATGAAGGCACAGAGAAGATCATAACCAAATATAGAAACAGGCTGACAGTAAAAATATACAGCTAATGGCGTCGAGCCGTGATTTGGATTTTTTTGCTACAAAGCAGCCTCAAGTGATTGTCTCATTGAATTTGTATATATTTTTACACATGTATGCCTTATCATTTATGATAATAACTGTCGTCGTTTTCACGTTCTGAAAAAGGGGGTACGCAATCTTTTCGAACCTTGATTAGGGGTACGCGGTACGGAAAAGGTTGGGAACCACTGCCCTAATGAATGGTGGGCAGCTTCTTGGTACCAACGTCACCAAGAGTGATAGTTTCTTTTGGTAATTTTGTGCGAAAAGCACTCGAGTTGAGAAGTGATGTTTCTTAGCTTGTTATTTAGTTCTGGTTTCCTATGAGTTTTTTGTTTATCCTGTATATGGCCTTTGGGTTTTCAATAAATATATATATATATATATATATACATATATTGCCTGCCATATATACACATATAACGCCTTGTAAACATACTACATAATAATGGTCAGGAAGCCCTCCTCCATCAACTCCCCGATACGAAACCGTAAACAAGCCACTGAAAGAAAAGAAAGACAGGTGTGGATAGAGAAAAAAAAATATTTACCAATTCCAAAACAGGTACTCCAAATAAAGTCCATTTGAAGAAAAGTGCTTGGCTCCAACAAACTTGGTATCATACAGCCCTCCGAGGAAAACTTCCGTAAGATCTGCTTGAAAAGTACTGACCTTCGGCGGCAAAGGGGCATAAAAGGTTTGATAGAAGAAAAGAAGATCCAAAAATCCGTTGTGAAGAACAATAGGTTTCTTGGACTTCAGCAAAACATCCACGAGTTGTTGCAGCTCTGAATCCCTTGACGGCCCCTGCAAATCAGTACATTTTTTTTCGATCTATTTAATTGTAAATCTCTGTATGTAAGTGTGGCGCCTCTATATCAGGCAATATATGAGTCAAGTGCAGATTCCTTAGATGATCCTTCCAAATCAGCGTGACGAGCAGCCAGCATGTAGGATTACGGCCTCTGGGACAGCTCAAAATCTCGTCACATCAGTATGCACTGGCCTATACTTATCATTACACGAACAGACAGAAAGAAAATTTTAAAACAAGATTATCCCTGAGCCAAAGAAGCTTCCTTGTCCTATGCCCCATGGAAAGGAGTTGTAGTGGATCAATCAGCTAAACCCTACGTGACAAGACAACTAAACATCCGATGGGCCTTACCTTTTCTGCTTTGTCCGGGTGACTTCTTGTATAAAGTATTCCATCCGAGAACAGAGAGTTGAAATCGAAACCATGGTTAACAAGGAAACTGCCGGCTTCAGGTACAACAACAAATGGCTCCCTAGGTAGTGTCAACAAATCCCAGGTTTTGTGGGTGAAAGACTTTGTGTCTGGATCCCAGAAAAAGCAGGACAAACCAATAGAAATAACTGACCGACTCTGTGCTACTTTCGAGTAAAAATTATACTTCTCCTCAAGAGAAACAAGTGCAGACAAGTGCTGGCCAATGCCACTGAATTCCTGAAAATATGGACTGTTAGCATATCTTATTCATAATTCGTCCACTACATGTAATCCAACAGCAATGGGTCTATGTATCTCAATTCACCTTTCTATAATTTCCAACTATGTTCCTTGCTTATGGGAACTGCAAAATACCGAGAATTAGTGAAGTTAACACCTAACATGATCTGAAATTTCTCTATTAATTTACTAAGAAGCTGAAATCGGTAACTGTTAACGTATCTTATTCATAATTCGTTCACTACATGGGTAATCCAACAGAAATGGGTCCATTATGTATCTCCATTCACCTTTCTATAATTTCCACCTATGTTCTTTGCTTATGGAAACTGCAAAATACCGAGAATTTGTGAAGTAACTACAAACTTGATCTGAAATTTCTCTATTAAGTTACTAAGAACCTGAAATCGGTAGTTTTCAGAGACAGACTTGGTTACTGTTTCAAGTGCCAAATTTACACTCCCAACGTTTAGGCAGTAGGCTACATCATATGGGTTTCACTGTGAACAAGTCTTCTTTGATATTTTGATATACAGTTATAGGGCAAATACCTCAGTAACAACTCGTTCAAAAACTTTAGAAAAAAGTTACTAAATATAGTCCCATCTATGGCCTTCTTCGATTCACAAACCGCCCTCGTTTGGGGAAAGCCACCCAGTCATTTAGTGGACCTGGCAGGAAAAACATCGCTTGAAAACTTCGGTTATGCTTAACCTACATGAAATAAGTTTTGAATGGTTTGTTGGATTTAAGAAACGAAGAAGTGGGGTAGTATAAGAATGAGTAAGGAATCTTTGGGATTTTTTTGCGTAATTTTTATCTAATTAGCTAAAGGGAAAAATAACGGTCCGGAATTACCTCTTTTTAAGACCTGTTTGGGATAATTCCGGACAAAGTCAAGAGGGTAATTCCGAACAAGAAGGGGTAATTCCGGACTGTACAATATGATTTTTCTGTTCATTATTGTGTGTTTTCTGTCATTTATTTTCATCTGTGAACCACACCGTAGGCACCAGTTTATGGAAAGAGGACTTAAAAGAACATGATTTAGTCTAAAGGGAGCAATAAGTCCACTTTTAAGTGCCAAGAAGGTGGCATAAATACAGGCGTTGGTCCAGGACAAAAACTTCGACTGCGGAGAACATGAAAGAAAGGACTTTCTAATGTTCTAGAGGCAATTGAAACGTGGGAGTCGGCCTCCATCGCAAATAGATCATGGATCTAATAGCCGAATCCGTGAATGCGATTAACATGTACAGGGACGTCACATATGGGGGAGGGGTACGCCCCTCTCCTCCGACGTTGTCCACCAGTAGGTAAAAAAAAAAACGAGTCGGTGCGAAGCGCCATGATTTTTCGTGAAAAACAGTCTATTTTTTTCTTGGAAACAGTTGACTTTTCTGAAAAAAAGTCATCGTTTCTCAAAAACAGTTTATCCGAAATCAGTCGATTTTTCGTCAAAACAGTTGGTTTTTCCTGCAAAAGAGTTTGAAAAAAAAAGACTAGCCAATCGGTAAATACCTTGCCCCCCTCCCCCTCTATTGGTGAAACGACATTACACGGTACAAGAAGTTTATTCAAGCAATAGGCGAGTCAGTATCTGAATAAAAGAATGAATTACTTTAGTTCGCGCAGCCTGGTCGCAACCTTTGGTCGAAGCATCATTCTATAAGTGACCTGTGGTCACCCGCCCATGGTAATGCCCCCCTGCAAGCGTTATAAAGGTTAGCCTAGTTATTTCAAATACCCGACTGATTTACAATAGAAATTTATGCTCACGCAAATGGCTTACAAATCAGATTTTCATTGATTAATAGGACCTAAGAAACAAGATTTTGGCGCATGGTAATGTCCTGGATGATTAAACTAAATTCCAGACCAAGGTTGCTGCAAATGCTATCTCCATCATTGCGCAAGTTGCGCAAAGTCAATTTTCTTGGAGGCGGAGTGAGATAATGCAACCAAACTGCTACAACGCAAAGGTTTCCATGTTATCTATTAGGCGTAAGAATGTTCGATTTTTTGCTACTTATTTTCATCTTTTTCTTATGTTGTCCGGATTTATCCCAACGGAATGGGGTGACCGGACACCGAGAGTGTCCTTTGCACCCAGAGGCATTACTACCCAAGATGTTTCGGGGGAGGGCTAGCTATTTACCAACTCGCTGGTCATTTTTACCGACAGTTTTTGCAGAAAAACGACAACTATAATGAAAAAAACGACTGGTTTTCAGAAAACTCGACTACACCTAAGAAAAAATCTACTGTTTTGATAAGAAATCGGATGATTTTCAGAAAAACAACAACAATGATTTCATGAAAAAGTCGATAGTTTTTGCGAAAATTCAACTGTTTTACCAAAAACAGCCACACTTCGCGCTGACTCGGTTATTTATTACAGACTGGCCGTAACATTGGGGGGGTGGCGTCCCCCCTCCCCCATACGTGACGCCCCTGCTTGCACCTATTACAGTATCAAACCACCCAGAATAGGATTTGGTACTCTACCGAATCCGTTTGTGTTTGGATTCGTTGTTGAACTTGAAAGAAACATGGGAGCTAAAACGCTTGAAGCCACAGAACATGGAACCCATGTTCGGATAAGCACAGGATGTGCTCCGTCAAACGACTTCTGATGAACAAGGGTTGAGAATCGTGAGCCTGAAAACGCAACTCTTGTAGTCTTGTGTTCCAGAGGCGTTACTAGCCAAAATGTTTGGGGGGGGGACGAGGCATTTACCGACTGTCTGGTAATTTTTACCGACTTTTTCTACAGAAAAAACGACTGTTTTCAGCAACAAAAATGACATTTTTGAAAAAAATCGACTGATTTACAGAAAAAACGACTATTTTGACGAAAAATCGACCATTTTTCAGAAAAAACGACTTTTTTCATGAAAAAAAATCGACTGTTTTGACGAAAAATCGCGGCGCTTCGCGCCGATTCGTATTTTTTTACCGACTCGCCGGCAGCATTTGGGGGGGGGGGGGCGTCCCCCCCTCCCCCCCCCCCATTCGGGAGGCCCCTGTTGTGTTCACCCTACTGTTGATGATTAACTCTTTTTGTCGATGAAGAATTGCTGTGCCTACCAAAAAGTCAGAAGCGTCACTAGCGGAACACACAATATGCATCATTGATTGGTTGATTTGTTGATTGAACCAAGTTTAAGGATTCGTTCTGGGTTTGTTTGGATGGTTTTTCGTTCTTCCGGAGGTTCACTGACTTGCATGTTTTGGACTTAGTCACATATAGTACAGTAGAGATATGCTTATTTGAACACTTTTTTAACTGTTCCCCTACCTCGGCTTTGTTACTTGCATATAAAAACTCAAATGGAAAAGAAAAATAACAAACTTGATATCAGCTAACAGCCAACTATTTCAGGGTTATCCTGGCACAAACATGAAGTAGGAATTCAATTAACTTTCTTTGATTTTGAATTTACTAAAAAGGTCCTTCCTCTTTAGAAGGCATCTGCAAGTTCGGACTGCCATCTTTTCCATTAGTTGCATTTTTGCAGATACCATAGTATCTGTTACCATGGTAACTGCATCTGCAACTAGTCGTTTTTGTAGTTATTGTAGTATCTGATATATGGTTGCTCTGCAAAAATGACAATTACCGAAATTGCCCTTTTCCAATTTATCCCAAAAGAAAAAACGATATTCAGTCACACCACTAAGTGCTAATTTCTTTCCCACCAATATAAGAAAAATTGACGAAAGTGAGATGACATTTTCAGATATCACAACCAGTTATAACGGTCGGGCCATGGTATCTGAATATCACATACCACAATAACTGGCCAGATATCTTACTACGATAACTAAAAAAACGCCTTTTATCATCAGCCAGTAGATTCACGCTCCACCAAGGGTAAGGGCACAAGGCTAAACCAAAACTTACGAAGTCAAAAGCAACAAATAAACAGCTCTCGAGAGCTTTTATTATGTAAGCAGCTTCCTTTCCAAAATTCAATCTTTGACATTTTGAAATTGCTACTTCCATGATTTCATTGTTTGTGACACCGATCCACCAAGCTTTCCCTCTTCAACAAATTCCTTCCTTCCTTCAAATGACTCGCACTTGGGTTTTGGGTTCCACTCTGGATCAAGTCACGCTAATGACATTTCAAATGCGCTGGCCAATGGTGCCACAAAGTAAAAAACAAAATCCCCAAATTTGGATGGGAAAATCCCGTTATGGGGACAAAAATCCCCTGGAAATCCCCGTTTCTGTTATTTGTCATTTCTGACGTTCTCACATTTGTAGGACACAAACTAGCCAGCAGATAGCCAGACAAGGCGTTAACAGACTGCTACAATAGCAAGCACCTAAAGCGCATTTCTTGGGGTCTATCTTGCACTTCATACATTTGAGGCACTTTTTCCTTGACTGCTTCGTCCGCACATGTCAATAATATCGTTTCACTTGCCCAGTGGACAAGATTTGACGTCATCATTTTGCTGTTTTATTTATATCAGTGGATACTTCCGTCCGCTATAGGGGCAACAGGGCATCCACCGAAACATGGAGCATGAGATCGTAGATAGTAAGAGCAAAGCTTTCGATCGGACAATAAAGGGGGAATACTGTTTGGACTTCCTGATAAAGACATCGGGCCTGACAGATTTCCAGAACCAGTAAAGGCGTCATGGATTCCTGTCCGAATCCTTTCGAGATACGTTAGTTAAAAGAACATTTGAATTATAGGTTCATTCGTAAGCTTCCCCAGTATAGTATTTCTCTCATTGTGTCTTTTTCCAGCTTATCAACCTTCCAAACAGTTTTACTAATAAGTTTTTCATGTGTTTTTATGGCACTTGCAGCCTCTGGCTCAAGTGCCATATACCGATCACAATTCCGTCTGTCGGTCTGTCGGTCGGTCCGAGTTTTTTGTCACACTTATCCGAGTTAGGGTACTTCCAGATGTGCTAGGACAATGAAACTTGGCAGGCATGTCAGGAACCCGACCAAACTAACCTGAAAATAATCAGTTTCCCGATCCGACCATATGCGGGGGAGTGCGGGGCGCTGGAAACTTGAAAATTTAGGGCATTTTGTCACTTTTTTTCCGAGTTAGGGTACTTCTAGATGAGCTAGGACAATGAAACTTGGCAGGAATATCAGGGACCTGACAAAACGAACCTGGAAATAATCAGTTTCCCGATCCGACCATATGCGGGGGAGTGGGGGCGCTCGAAACTTGAAAATTTAGGGCATTTTGTCACCCTTTTTCGAGTTAGGGTACTTCCAGATGAGCTAGGACAATGAAACTTGGCAGCAATATCAGGGACCTGACCAAAGTAACCTGGAAATAATAAGTTTCCCGATCCGACCATATGCGGGGGAGTTGGGGCGCTGGAAACTTGAAAATTTAGGGCATTTTGTCACACTTTTTCGAGTTAGGGTACTTCCAGATGAGCTAGGACAATGAAACTTGGCAGGAATATCAGGGACCCGACCAGACTAACCTGGAAATAATCAGTTTCCCGATCCGACCATATGCGGGGAAGTGGGGGCGCTGGAAACTTGAAAATTTAGGGCATTTTGTCACACTTTTTCGAGTTAGGGTACTTCCAGTTGTGCTAGGACCATGAAACTTGGCAGGCGTATCAGAGACCCGACCAAACAAACTTAGAAATAATCAGTTTCTGATCCGACCATTTTGGGGGGGGAGTGGAGGGCAGGGGAATCCGGGAAATTGAGAAGTGTGTAACTTTCGAACGGGTGATCGGATTGTAATGAAACTTCATAACTGAATAGAATATATATCTCTAATGTCCCGTTTAAAGTCTTGACCGGATTCGGTAGCCAGGGGGGAGTTGGGGGGGGAGACCGGAAATTTCAAGAAACGGTTAGAATGGAGGGATCGGAGTGAAACTTGCTGGGAAGAACAAATCTGCTCTAGATAAGTCCTTTAGACCATTGTACTGGATCCGGCCACTTATGGGGGGGGGGGGGGGTCCCGGAATTCCGGTGATGGTGGTTTTGGGGGTTTTCACGATGAAACTTGGCAGGCATATCAGGGACCCAATCAAACTGACTTCAAAATAAATATTTTGTCGATCAGATAATGGTGGGGGGAGTGGAGGGAGGGGAATCCGAAATTTTCAGTCATGCGTGATTTTGGAATGGGTGATCGGATTCGAGTGAAATTTAAGAATTGAACAGACGGACCGGAAATTTCAAGAAACGGTTAGAATGGAGGGATCGGAGTGAAACTTGCTGGGAAGAACAAATCTGCTCTAGATAAGTCCTTTAGACCATTGTACTGGATCCGGCCACTTATGGGGGGGGGGGTCCCGGAATTCCGGTGATGGTGGTTTTGGGGATTTTCACGATGAAACTTGGCAGGCATATCAGGGACCCAATCAAACTGACTTCAAAATAAATATTTTGTCGATCAGATAATGGTGGGGGGAGTGGAGGGAGGGGAATCCGAAATTTTCAGTCATGCGTGATTTTGGAATGGATGATCGGATTCGAGTGAAATTTAAGAATTGAACAGACGGCATTTCTCCGATGTTTTTTTTCATATCCGGACCGGATCCGGCAACTATTGGGGGGGGGGGGATACGTAACCCGTTTAGAATGGTGTGATCTGGATCGAACTTCGTAGGAATGACAAACAGATGCTCTGGATTAATCATTTACAGAACCGGATTGGCTCCGGTTATTGTGGGTGGAGTTGGAGGAGGGGGGGGGGGGGGGGGGGGGGGTCTGGGATTCCGGTGATCGCGCGTTAAGGTACTTCCAGATGTGCTAGGACGATGAAACTTCGCTGGAATATTGGAGACTCAACAACATTTGCTTAGAAATTGCTACTTCCTAAATCCGATTCTTCCTTAAAGAACCAATCTTGACCGCAAAGTAAAAAAAATACTTTTAAGCAATATATGCATTTTCGTGATGCCCATCAGCCCATTAGAAGTTTTGCCTTAAGGGTTTTGCTCACAAATAAAGTTCCAGCTCCCTTATAGTGCGCATCTCAACCGCAAAGTCGAAACTTACTTTTGATCAATTAAATCATCTTGACCCATGCAAGTGCCATATGAGCTTACAGCTCTTGTTATCTCCTTAAGTATGGCAAGACTACTGATCCACTGAGAATAAGAACAGATACGAATTCAGCAAGCATTCTTACCCCTTACCCCCTTTTTCAACCAAAACTTCGTTGGTTTTTTTTTGCCCGACTCCGGATGGATTTCTTGGCAAGGGAGAAAAGAAACTTCGGATATGGATTTGGGACGTATTTTTAACCCGATATGGAATCTTTAACTGACCTCAGAAGAAACTTTTACTTTTGCCGAATTTCTTGTTGGTCGGATTTCAGGTGAAAAAAATGTCCGGCAAGAAATTAAAGTTCAGAAACGAATTCGGAGTCTCCTTCCTTACCCTTAAATCGACTATTTCATTAGCATTTAAAAAAAAATATTCGCCCCTTAGTTTGAACCCCCATCCGTAAATACGGGCTACGGTGCCCATCTAGGAACTATACCTGTACTTTGACCCAAAGAATCCCTATACGAAAGTTGAACAAAAGCTTACAGGCAAACCATACGAAGTCAAAAGTATCCCGTCACTAACGTTCTGGGATCGCAAAAAGTAGATAAAAATGATCCGTCTTGGAGGTATTGCTTTTATTGTGCCGAGTCTCGACAAAATGTCAAGATAAAAGTCTCGGTGTGTTACTCGATTTAATAATTTTTTTAAATTCCGAAAGATAATATTACAATCTTATTACTTTTTATTTGCACATTATCGACCGGACAAAAATCCCGAAATCAACAGGAAAATCCCGAAATCCTGGAGCAAAATCCCGGAAATCCCCGAATACCCATTACAAAAATAACAAGAGCTACGAGCTCATATGGCACTTGTTACGAGTAGGCGGTACAAGAAAGTAGATGAGAACGTCACAAAATACACCTGCCATCCAAAAATGCGGTTCGGAAACAGAAATAGGATATTTAGTTTCAGTTAATTCTGAGCAGTTCCGGCATCGTCTCGTATTACCTGTAGCAAATGCGCCTAACTGTTCAAATTTCGAAGTTTCAGCCCAATAAATCCACTCGTTTGATCCCTAGACCTGCTGCACGATTTCCAGTACTCCCTCCACCTCCCCCTACCGTGTCCGAATCTGGTTCAGACTAAAAATGGATCATCTAAAGCATCTTCTTTTATACCATCTATCAAGTTTCACTCGAATCTGAGCCTTTTTGGAAAATCCCGGTACCCCCCCCCCCCCCACCACCGTTGTCGGATCCGGTTCGGACGCCAAAACATGTCATCTAGGGTATATGCTTTCTCTACATTCCAAGTTTCATTTAAATTGATGCACTCGTTTGACCCCTATGCCTTCCTCAAAGTTTCCGGCAATCTCCCTTCAACTCCCCCCACTGTGTCCGAAGAGGACTTGGAAACATGGACGTCGTATCTCTTAATCCCCTCTTCTCGTCCATCACGTCTTACTAAATCGGAGCATAGTCTATCTGCACATTTCCGGTACCCCCCCCCCCCCTACCTTGGCCGAATCCGGCCCCGACACCAAATAACAAATCTAGGCCGCATTAACTTGGCCCTGTCGAACTTGCATCTCATTCGGTCCATCCGTTTGGTTTTTGTGCATGTCAAAATCTCCACCCCCCCCCCCCCCCAAAAAAAAAATTCCCCCAATCGTGGTCGCATATAGTTCAAACACATGTCTAGGTCATCGATTTTTATCACGCATTAAGTTTCACTCGAATCAGACCATTCGTTCACAAATTTGTAGAAGTCAATTTCCATATTTCCCTTTCCTCGCTCCCCCAAAAATGCTCGGATCTAGGAACGGAAGTTTCCGGGGGTATGTTGTGTCAGGCTCTTAAGTCAATTAAGTCGGGTCATTAATATGCCTGTAAAGTTTCGCTGTCCTAGTATATCTGAAACTATTCTAACTCGCGACTACCGGGATTCCAGGAAACCCCCTCCAGCTCCCCCACAGAGCCTCGAAACCATCCGGCTCCGTCAATTTCGTATCTAGGCCTAATGCCTGTTCTCTCCATCAAGTTCCGTCCCAATTTCCGGTCCCCCCCCCATCCCCCACAGGTATCGGACCCGACCCGAACTTGACACTGAACATCTGAGGCAATAGCTCTTTCCACCTGACAAGTTTCATTCAAATCCGATCACCCGTTCAAAAGTTATGCATACCACTAGATTCCGGACTCCCCATCCATCCACTCCCCCCACGATTGTCGGATCGGGTAAACGATCATTCTCAAGTCAATCTGTTCGGATCCCTAACATACCTGCCAAGGTTCATCGTCCTAGCACACCAGGAAGTATGCCGAACTCGCGGGAACGCTAGAAGTCCTGCCCCCCCCTCTTCCCAACTCCCCACAGTGCCCGGATCCGATCCGGTTATGTCAATGACGTGTCTAGGACTTTTGCTTGTCCTTCCCACCAAGTTTCATCCCGATCCGTCCACTCTAAGAGTTTCTCAAGATTTCCAGTTCCCTCCTCCGATTCCCCCCAGTGTCATCGGATCCGGTCCGGATTTAAAGTGGGACGTATGAGACACGAGGTCATCCCAAATATCGATTTTCATCAAGATTCGATCACCCGTTCGCAAGTTGAAAATACCTCAATTTTTGGCTTACTCCTCTCTCCACCCCCCCCCCCAATGGTCGGATCGGGGAAGTGACTATATCCTCTTTAATCTGGTCGGTTTCCTGACATGCCTGCCAATTTTCATCGTCCTAGCACATCAGGAAGCACCGAACTCGAGGGATCACTAGAATGGGATCACCCCCACTTTAGAATATTGTTGTCAGGTATGGCACTTCGGTTTGACACGGGATCAGTCGAATTCGTTGGAGAGATTGCAATTCCGAGACCTCCTTGTTACTTTCAAATCGCCAAAGGTGCCATACATTGAGCTTCTTCGGAGCTTCAAGCTGGAATCTTTGGCCCAACGTCGGGAAAAAATGTGCCTTAAATTTGGAGTTAAGACGCTTGAGAATCCTCGTCTGCGAGACATTTTCCCGCCTGAGTTTGAACCCGTTAGGCCTAGACCTGCGCGAATGGTTTCGCAGCCGATTCCTAAGCTACATCCTGTTTCTGCATCTCATGACAGATACAGAAAAAGCTTCGTACCGTCATTCGTCGAAATGTATAACTCATCGTAATTCTTCTATAATTCATCGTAATTCGTGCTTATTTTATAATTGTTGAATTCTAGTTCTGACATACGTGAAATGTGACGTCATTCGTCGAAATGCATAATTCGTCGTAACTCTTGTTTATGTTATAGTTATTTGATTTTCAGTTCTGATATAAGTGTAGGCTAATTGTAAATGATCACTTGCAGTGATTCGAATTTTATATAAGTTTATTATTTATGACAAAATTATGACAAAGATTTTGATGTTGCTATATTTATGACGAAAAATCCAATGTTCGGCTTGCCCGTGAAGGAATTTTGAAAATAAATTGAAATTCGCCCCCCCCCCCCCCACTACCCCAAAGTGAGGGGATCCGTTCCGGTTATGTCAGTCACGTATCTAGGACTTGTGCTTGTTCTTTCCACAAAGTTTCAGCCGGATCTCTCCACTCTAGGTTTTTTCCAAGATTTCAGGTTTCCCCCAATAGCTCCCCCCAATGTCACCGGATCCGGTCTGGATTTAAAATGGAACGCCTAAGACACACGGTCCTTCCATTTATCAACTTTCATTAAGATCCCATCACCTGTTCGCAAGCTATAAATATCTAATTTTTCCGGATTCCACCTCCCTCCAGATGGTCGGATCGGGGAAGCGACTATTTCTAATTTAATCTGGTACGGTCTCTGCTACGCCTGCCAAGTTTCATCGTCCTAGCTTATCTGGAAGTGCCCGAACTAGCAAAACCGGGACCGACAGA